>JAUPFT010000019.1:1598638-4188638 GCA_036936625.1 Parnassius smintheus behrii
GATAATTAAAAGAGAGTTTAATAATTAAGAAGCAAACCACTGTGACATTTTTTTGTGTATTAATATACTCTAGAAACCGCTAAACCTATATTATAAACATAACTCCTTAATTATAATGATTTTTGTAACAAATAACTTCACCTCAGTCCTAATCTGCACCTAGCGACATCTAGTGAGGGGAAGACTAAGATAGAAGCATTCTATCTTAGTCCTCAGGGGTGAGAACGCATCTGCATTTTGATTCCTAATCGAAGATAAATGTAGATGTCTATGGGCCACAGCACCTGCTTTACCAATCAGGGGTGAACTGTGTGCACGTTTGTCACCCCGTCCAATATAAAAAAAGAAAATTATAAGGAAAGTTTTCGTGGAGGAATGGAAAGGTCTACGTGATTGGTCCGTTAGTTAATCTTCGTCATTCATAAGAAATTTACTTGTCATTCGCTTGCAGTTTATTGGCTGGAAAATGAACCACAAACAATGTCACTTGGTGCAACATTGGATTATATATTTTTATAATTATTTTAATTGTTACACTTGGCAGACGAATTGACGAATAGAGTACCATATGTCTCGCACCTTCGACGTTACTCCCTGTCTCCGAAGGTCTGTATATTTTACGTCTGGAGTAAAGTCATGTGGCTGTCAAGAGATGATAACACCGTCATCTATTGATAGCCACACGACTTCCTATAATTTACTACACCCACGTGATGAAATGAGAAGATTTAGATTTTTTTGTAGGAATAAGTGACAAACGAGCACACAGTCCACCGGATAAGTAAGTGGTTGCTGCGGCCCATAGACATCTACATCTATCCTTGATTATTAATAAAAATGCAGATGCGTTGTCACCCGTGAGGACTAAGATGGAATGCCTCGTTTCCAGTAAAAAGGGTCTCCGATTCTCTACACTCAACATACGAAACACAGCAGCATTAAGCTACTATTTCACGCTGGTATTCTGTAAGAACGTGGTCCTTCCCCGCTCGAGCCGACCCATTCATGCTACAACTATACTACTAATATAACTGCAGCATGGCTCTACCACTTAGATGTTTGAAGATATAGATGGTTTGAAATTATGATGGAAAATGTTGCACCAAAATATTTTTTACGCGACATAGGTCTTAAGCTTATAAGTTAATTGTTGGCATACCTTTAACTTTTCATATTTTTTTTCCTTGCCATCTATTTCTTCGTCGCCAGCATAAATTTTTCCTGTATTTTGATCTTGTTTATTCACCTTTTCTTCATTTTTTTGTCTACCAGGCTCCTCTAAACCGTCATCATTATCAGTAAAATCTTCATTTGATAAATCTTTACTATCCTTGTGTGAAGTGACTCTGTCTTTTCCTGTTTTACCATCATACTTTTTTGCAGAATCTTTACTAGTTTTCTTTTCCTTACGTCCATGATGATCGACATCTTCCACGTTACTCTCTCTACCTTTTGATTTCATTTTACCCCTCTTTTCTTTTCTACTTTTGTCCCTTTCTGGAGATCTCATCGTTGGCGGATGCTCTACTTCATCAATTATTGATATTGTAGGACTGTCGGAAAAATCACTGTGAATGTCCGCGGGAGCATGTCCACGTTTACCAACTTTTTTTCGTTTCCACAATGATGCGTCAGCTCTGATTTCCACTTGCTGCTCGAGCATGCGCAATTGTCGTGCCAGTATATGTAACACCATCTGAATCACCTTGAAGTTTACCACATTTAACTGAAAAAAAACGAGGAACATTAATAATTAATATTAAATTGTGAAATCCTTAAATGTGCCTTAATTTCCTTTTCCTTAGCAGCCGTTTGAACCCACTGTCGATTCAAAAAGTTGCTACGGAAAAAGCATTCGATTTTTCAACAAGTACCTGATTACTTGCATTTAAGAACACTTTGATTACAAAAGTGTATTATACAATTGATAATTTAAAAACGCATTTTCATTCGAAGTTGACAAGTTTTATACACGAAATTTCAAACAAATATTATTTTAATATTATACCAAGTATTATTACTTAGTAATATTTATATATTTAAATATTAAACGTATATTAAATTTTTTATTTGTTCATGTGTATATTGTAATGACTATTCATGAGAGCTTGTAAGTGTACCTGTGCAAATAAAAAATAAAAACATTATATTGGTTATAAAGACTGGCCATAGGCCTTTGTAACATTATGCCAAATATACCACTCTTGACAGGTTTTATCTATTCAACATGCTGGGTTGCGGTCTTAGTGACCTTTGCAATGATTAGCATTCTCCGTCTGTAATATTTTTAACTTCCCGCTATGAAAATCAATGATTTTCAAAAAATCGGGAAGTTAATGGTTACGTGCGTGCGTGTGTGTATGTGCATGCTTTTGAACTTTTTAACGGCTTGACCGATCGAAACACGGTCCATTGCATTCGAAAGAGTTTTATTGTCATTAGATTTCATCTGAAATTGAATAAATTCAGCTCGGTAGATTTTGAGAAATCTCAAAAAGTACATTTAAAAAATGGTGTTTAGATAACTTTTAAACTAATGTATTGATCGATTCCAAAATCTAAACATCTCTTAATCTCAACATACATCATCAATTACCGCAAACCGCAACAAAATCATTCGTTCAAGAGAAATCGTTGTTGAAAAATTTCGACTTGACAGTTTTATGACCCACCATTTTATGAATAAGTGGACTTTGGAGCGCTTTGCATTTGAAATTAGCAGGAAGTTACAGAGACGGCCTGTAGGGTCAACCATTTTTTTTTGCATCAAATGAAGTGATCAAATGAATCAAATGAATGAAATCTGAATCTAAAATATGTAACCATTTATGGTCATTATTTATAGGAATATACCGTATAAGAAACTAATCCTAAGATAAACATTTTAACCTTATAATCAACTATTACTATTATTATTACTGCACATATAACAGGTTAACAGGCTCATTAATCTATAATAAACCAGTTTTCATTTCGCATTTGTAGTATTCACTTCAAACTACACCTTTTAACATCACAGGAGCAGCAGCATATTCGGTCCGTTCAGTGCGCTACCGGAATGATTACGGGGAAAGGGCTTCTGTTTCTTTCCGTCCACTTTACTGCCGGAGGCAGTGTTCTTCGAACAGGTTCAGAGTACCTCTGTACGCTCTCGGATTTATTTTTAGACAGCCGCTGCTTACTGGGAAGTTTACTATCTGCAGCTGATGCATGTCGATATGTTGACATGCTTACATTTGAGTTGGGTTTTACTTTACTTGCAGTGAGGGCGGCCGCCTTGGAACTATGACGAGTCCTATTTTATTGACTCGAAGCTCACTTGCCACGCATTGACCGTACCGTGACGTGTGTCGTCGTTAATGATACCCGCTATAGTGTTACGCAAATCTATTAGTTCGGTACGCAGCTCGCTGATCGTAGACAGATAATTCTAACTTAAACTGTATCTCGGCCAGACTAGCTTTTAAACATATCATATCTTTAATAAGCCTGGTGAAGTCAACGTGAACAAACGTGATCATCTTGCGCAAGTGCCTCGCTTATAAAAAAAGGCACAGCATGCGTGTCGGTCTCCTTCAACACTTTTATGATGTCTTGGAGATTCCTCTATCCTATTTCATCTCTCCTTCAGAAAGGCTTACTGTCGACCGTATTCATTAATCCATTCAATCAATTTTTCCATTAAATAGCCTTATATAATACGCATACATGCTCGTCGGTTAAGGGTACTTCTAACGTGGCCCATTTTCAAAATATCGCCAATTTGGTCGATAAACTTTTTCCTAGGGCGTCCCTTCCCGACTCTGCCGTTCACATCTACCATATAAATTTGCTTTGTCACTCTTTCCTCATTCATTTTTTCCACATGACCAAGCCACCGAAGCATTCCTTTCTTAATCCTGGTCGCAACATCATCTTGCATACCACATTTTATCTCTTATCACGCAATTTCTCACCCTGTCATTCAGATTCAACCCTAGCATATTCCTTAAAGACCGCATTTCTACAGCATTTATTCTACTTTCGTGCTTTTTCTGCCACACCCAGCTTTCACTACCATACATTAAATTATTAATATATAATTATTCTATCTTTGATTTCGATGCTAGATGTTCCCAAAGAGTAGGTACATTCAATCAATACTTCATGTTCTGTCAAGTTACGCTGTACTGCAGCGGTATAAAATACATGAATAGTACTATCTCTATTCTATAAACGATTTGTATCGTCCACTCCTTCCATGCAGCCTGTAATTACTCTGGCGCTCTATACCCTTCAGACCCGAACACACCAATGTCATCAAGCACTGCTATTTGGCGTCAGGAATAGGTAAGAGGTTCGTACCAACCCAGACGGACGCCTATGCTGGGATCGATCTAGTAATTTTCCCAGTAATACTCATGTAATACTTACATTATCGGTCCTTATGGCCATATAGATGAGATCCTCGACCTTTACAAGCATCGAACTGTCGCTCATATTTGGTTCGTCGCGTTTCCATCGCATCATTTTATAATAAAGTATTTAAATCGGCTGGAGGTTTCAACAAAACTATTATAATATTAAGATTAAATGTTCACAAATGACTGTCAATAATCATATAATTGTGACGTTTAAAGTCAAAGAGAATGTAACTACAGTGAGTTCTATCAGGGTTAAAAACGAAGAAAGAAGTTAACTAGATTGGATCTTCTTGGTTTATTCGTGTTTTTTGAGTGAATGCACTGAGGTTGAGATCCGGTTCTAGGAAGATTTAATAATAATAATAAGGCGTAGGGAATTGACGATCCCATCACCCGCTGACGGAACAGTTAAGTGACGAAACTGCTACGTCAGCGCAGTCAGTCAGCGCCTTGCCAAGAGGTGTGAGCGCCGTGCCTCGGCAGTATTTAGGGTGCTAAGGCACGTTTGTGCTTATGGCCACACACGATACGATGCAAGGCCTGGGCGTCTCCCTGGCTCAAACCGGGGTGGTACCACGACCTCACAGAATACCGGCGTGAAGTGGAAGCTCTGCTTCCGCGTTTCGTCTGGTGAGTGCAGGTACCGGAGGCCCAACCACCCCGCCCCAACTTTTTATCTTGGGAACTAAAGCGGGTACTGGGAGACTGGTGCAAAGCCGTGATAGTCCCAATATATAAGGGAAAAGGGTCACAGCACATAACAGGGACTGTAAAAACTACCGTGGTATCAGCCTTCTTAGCATTGTGGGAAAACTGTATGCTAAGGTACTAACTAATTGAAAGAGTTATGAAAGAAACTGATGAAAAAATTTGGGATATGCAAGCGGGATTTAGAAAGGGAATGGGGTGTACATATCAAGTCTTTTCCATGCGCATGATCACGGAGAAGTTTTTGGCGAAAAACCAAAAAGTTTTTTGTGCGTTCATGGACTTGGAAAAGGCTTATGACAGAGTGGACAGGAATGTGTTATGGCAAACGTTGAACGCATTTAGGTTGAGCGCTGGTTTGATACAGGCATTAAAGTCTCTGTATAGGGACTCGAGTGCTTGTGTTAGAATCAACGGGGTCTACTCGGACTGGTTTGGCATCCATAAAGGTGTCAGACAGGGCTGTGTAGCTTCCCCGTGGCTGTTCAACCTATTTATGGACAGCTGTTTGGAAAATTTGAAAGTTGAAGAATGTGGGTTAAGAATGGGTGAGTTAACCATCAAATGCCTTTTGTACGCCGATGATCAAGTCATACTTGCGTCGTCGGCGGCCGAGTTGCAAATGATGGTTACATTAATGAACAGGTCATTAAAAGAAAGGGGAATGAAAGTAAACGCAAGTAAGACGAAAGTAATGGTTTTTGAAAGAGAAGAAAGCAAAACGGTATGTGAAATAAGAATAGAAGGAGAGTTAATTGAGCAAGTGGATGAGTTCGTATATTTGGGATGTGTATTCAGCAGGTATGGGAGATATGATAAGGATATTGAACGACGAGTGAATGCAGGAAATAAAGTAAATGGGGCTCTACACTCTATTGTGAAAAGTCAGAATGTGTCAAAAAAGGCATGTATGGCAATTCACAGTGCTGTATTAGTCCCTACTTTAACGTATGGTAGTGAAAGTTGGGTGTGGCAAAAGAAGCACGAGAGTAGAATAAATGCAGTAGAAATGCGGTCGCTAAGGAGTATGTTAGGGCTGAATCTGAGTGACAGGGTGAGAAACTGTGTGATAAAAGAAGAGTGTGGTTTGCAAGATGATGCGGTGACCAGGATTAAGAAAGGAATGCTTCGGTGGTTTGGTCATGTAGAGAAAATGAATGCGGAAAGACTGACTGGAGACGCCAGTAACTTAAGGTATCTTCGATAAAGATTTAGTGGACTGTAATTTTGGTGCATACGGCAAAGGGGAAAATAAATAGGTGGGATAGCACGCACTGACCTGATGAGGGCTGCCGCGCCTTCCTCCTGGAGTGTCTGCTATGCAGCGAGCTCGCCACGTGGTTCGGCGCACACGCACTCTCGGAACAGTCTCGTGAAGTCCCACACTCTCCACCTTTGCCCTTACGGGGGCGTCTCACACTTTTATGAGTTACAAAGACACAATGTCTGATGCGGTGAATATTAAACATAAACAGGAGAACTCAATGTTCGTCCTGCGCGGTTTGCGGTTAATGTACATAAGACGCGACGGGTGGCCGTGCGTTGCGGATGGCGTAATATCACTTAGTATAATGACGCGCGCCGAGATCCTCTTTTTCACCTCGGCCGCAGCGCGTGCGGTAGGAAAGGGAAGGAAGGAAGGAAACAAAAAATATGCACTAGTCATGTTGATAAAGTAGATATAACTTAGGACGAACTCAATGCGATATGTAATGTAATGTTGATAAAGTAGATTGTTAACTGGCGTTACCATTTCCTCCCGCCCTTAAAGGGTCACCTTTAAAAGACAACCGTAATATAAAAAGTAAAAGGAAAACAAATAAATAAGCGGTAAATAAAGTGAGAGGATGCGCTCAATGCGCATGTCTCATCTACTAACCGTACTTGGTAAGCGAGAAAATGTATACATAAATATAATATTGCGGTTTAATACTTTTTTAATATATATAAATATAAACTTAATTCCTAATTTAGATAAATAATTATAATCAAAATAATCGTGATTTATTGTCTTGGGAGAGGGCAAATACGAGCAACAGGACGGAGATATGTTCCCTTAGTAGTTCTCACGGTCACTACTCGAACTACGCCATCCTTCGAAGGATGAACAGACTCGACAATCGCTAATGGCCAAGCAAGGGGCGGTTCATTATCATTTATCACAATTACAACCATGCCTGATACGATAGCCGTAGACGGGGTGTTCCACTTCTGACGAACTTGTAATCCGTGAAGGTATTCCGTCCTCCACCGGTCCCAAAACGACTGAACTAATTTATCCAGTAAAGAATGCCTGTGTAACAGACTGGTAGAGTCAGATTTGACTTTGGGTGCGGGTAATGACAATAAAGGTGCGGTATTCAAAAAATGACTCGGAGTAAGAGCTGAAGGCTCTGCAGGATCAGAACTCAATACTGTCAAGGGCCGCGAGTTTAGCAAGCACTCAATTTGCGCAAGAACAGTATTAAGCTCTTCGTATGAAAGTAACTGATGTCCGATAACTCGGAACAGATGCGTTTTTACGACTTTGATCATACTCTCCCAGGCGCCTCCAAAATGAGGAGAGTTGGGACAGATGAACTTCCATGTTATACGATTCTCAGCACACTCTTGCTCAAGCTTTGGGCGGTATTCAACGTTTAGAAATTTATAGAGATCGCGAAGATACGAAGCGGCACCTTTAAAATTCGTTCCATTATCTGAATATAAAAACTGAATCGGCCCTCGTCTAGAGAGGAAACGTTTAAGCGCAGCGAGGAAACTAGAACTACTAAGATCTGTAGCGATTTCTATATGTACAGCTCGAGTCGTGAGGCATGTGAAAACACATAAGTACGCCTTCTCGCTGCGTACACCACGACGACGTACAGGAGTGTATGCGATAGGACCGGCATAATCGCAGCCCGTGTGTGTAAATGCCTTAATAGCTTGTCTTACACGACTATGGGGAAGATCAGCCATCAAAGGGTAAGTTGGACGGGGTCTAAGCCGGAAACATATATTACACTTGTAGACTCTGCTTCTCACAGTGCGGCGTGCGGAAAGTATCCAAAATTTTTGACGGAGCAATGACAATAACAATTCAGGCCCAGCGTGTAAATTTTTAATATGATAATAGTCAATGATCATGTTCACTACATGATCACTGCGCGGGAGTATAATTGGATGTTTTTGTGTGTAATCTAATGCGGAGTTCGAAAGACGACCACCAATGCGGATTAAACCATTCTCAATAAAAGGCCTTAAACGATTGAAAGCGGGCGAGCAAGGTTTGTTACCTTCAATATTTAAATATTCCACTGCAAAATGCTGTTTTTGCAGGGCGCGGAGGATTATAACCTCAGAGAAACTGAGATCATCAGCAGTCACTACAGTAGTGCTGCGGCTGGGCAATAATTTAGCAAACTTACACACGTACGCAATTATACGTAGAAGTTTACTCCAAGAAGAGATGCGGAGTGCGAGCTCATAAATCGCAGAATTACAGACGGATGTGCACACAGTGTGCGACAAAATCTTCTTCTCAGGCATATTTGCAATAACCTCATTGTCTAAAGTACGAAGAGGCCATTGAAATGGATCTAACGAAGTCCACTGAGGCCCATGGAGCCACAGGGGGTTTGAAACTAATTTACTTGGCGTAACGCCACGTGAAAGTATGTCAGCGGGATTCTCAGTACCTGCGACATGATAAAAGTTATCAGCGCGAATATTGTCGGTAATCTGAACAACGCGGTTTGCAACAAAGGTCTGCCACTTGTGTGGCGAACTCTTTATCCAGTACAGAGCTACTTTTGAATCTACAAAGGCATAGACTTATATTGCAAGGTCAAGAGAATAATTGTCGAGTACTCTGCGAAGCAATTTTGAGAGTAAAACCACTCCACAAAGCTCAAGGCGTGCAATAGATAGTGGTTTCGTCGGTGCGACTTTAGTCTTTGCACAAATCAACTGGACGGTGTTACCATTGACGCTCTTTACATGTATGTAGACTACGGCACCGTATGCGCGCTCGCTGGCGTCGGAAAACCCCAGGAGTGACGCAGTACAGTTTTTGGATACACCAACATGTCGCGGGATACGTAAATCATTAAGAGCTGGTAATTCAGCACAGAATTGCCTCCACATCTTAATAATTGGCGGTGGTGGTATGTCGTCCCAATCTAAATTAAGTTGCCAAAGCTGCTTTATTAACAATTTGGCGTACGCGACTGTGGAAGCAACGAAACCCATTATGTCCCACAGGCGAGCGACAGTAGATAAGATGGCGCGCTTAGTGCACGTCACATCAGCGGGAACAGATATCTTAAAATAAAAGGCGTCACTATCGGTAGACCAATGCAAGCCTAGTATTTTATGTGGCATTGATTTATCGAACTCTACCTCTCCTGTAATTTTATGGGAAGTAGGGAGGTCATCTAAAACAGATCGACGGTTGCTATGCCATTTTATCAGGTCCCATTGGGCACCCTTGAATAAGTCTATCAGCTGCCGAGAGGTCTCACTGGCCTCGGATTCACTGGGCATAGAGAACGCGATGTCGTCCATATATAGCGAAGTAAATGCGATACGACTCGCAAGCGGATACTTTGCGCCGTCGTCATCAATGAGCTGTCTTACCGTGCGCAATGCATGGTATGGACTCGAAGTTAAACCGAAGCACACGCGATTGAAGTGGTATAACACAAGTGGGTCTTGTGGACGGAGGCGGTATAGGAAGCATTGGTAACGACGATCAGAATCGCGAACAACTATTTGCAGAAATTGTTGGCGACAGTCGGCTGTCATAGCGATTGGATGTAAGCGGAAAGTTAAAATTATATTAAACAAGTCGCCTTGCAAATTTGGTCCTGAATGCAGAATATCATTTAATGATCGCCCAGTGCTAGTCTTACTGCTAGCATCCAGGACGATGCGCAGACGCGTTGACTTCTTATCTTCGCGTAAGACTCCATGATGCGGTATGACATATATTGGAGCGGGTTCATGAGAGTCATACGGCGGTGCGGGGGATATATAATTTTTAGCTAAGTATTCCTTTATGACGTCATCATATGCTAACCTTAATGTAGGCGAGGCTTGAAGTTTCCTCTCCAAGCACATGAATCGTCGTCGAGAGGTTTCATAAGAATCTCCGAGAGAGTAAACGTCATCTTTAAATGGCAGGCCAACAATATATCTACCAGTAAAAGGATCGCGGGATGTCGTAGATTTATAAAACTCTTCACATTCAATGTCTGAAGGACACTGAATGGGCGGTGCGGAGGGTGGCTGTTCAAGCTCCCAAAATCGTTGCACTAATTTGTCAACGATAGGAGACTCTAGAACTGAGCAGCACGTTAAAAAATGATTTACCTGAAGTGTCGGCACTGAGCCCATAATAACGTAACCAAATACCGTATTCAAAGCCGAGGGCCCGGACAAGTCGTTAGACGAATAAATTACGTCTGGACATAGTAAGTGCGGGAAAAGGGATGCGCCTATCAAAACATCAATTTTATTAGGCATGCTATAACATTCATCAGCGAGTCTTATGCCATGGAAGTGTGATAAGACAGATGTGTCTACCACAGCGGTGGGCAAAAGGTCGGTGATTTGGTCAACAACTAGCGTTGAAATATTGAAGTTAATATTCGAGTCGAATCGTGAGAAAATTTTAATATCAATCGATTTCGATTTTACAATTTTTTCAACTCCACCGAATCCCTTTACTACAGTACATTCGGTATCGTGTTGTTGAACGCCTAAACGATGACAGCACTCTTTAGTCATAAAATGGCTTTGAGCCGCGGAGTCTAATAATATACGAATAATTTGTTTCTCTCCCTTAGCATCGTAAGCAAATACTTGAGCGGTTGATAATAAAACAGTTCTCTGCGAACGACTTGCGCGCGCGGGAGGCGGTGAACGTTGAGAAACATTCTTGAACGAAGTACACAGCGCGACGTCTGAACGCGCACCTGCGGTGAGGGGTGGCGAGTGTGCGGGCGCGGGGGTTGTAGACTTCAGTGTAACTGGCTGAAGCAGTGGAGAACGCGCCAGCGCAGGGGAAGCATTATCGCTTCTGCGGTGGAAGTGCAACAATGTGTGATGTTTAAATTTACAAACTCGACAACTATAATTTGAAGAGCAACTAGACACTCGATGACTTAAACTGAGACAATTCACACATGCATTGTTACTCTTTACGCATTTAAATCGTTCCTGCGGCGTCATTTTATTAAAGTCTGCACACTTAAATAGTTGTTGATGCACAATATTATCGCACAGACACTTTGAGCAACTAGTCGTCGTGCTTACGTACGCCTGATACTTCGGCGACGAAGTATTATTACAGCGACGATTATTACCGTTACCTCGTCGATTGTTTGGTGCGCTATTAGAATTTGTACTAGAATCGGTGCGTTGCAAAACTTTGGAGCGGGTCTTAATAAAATTTACTAAATCATCAAAGGTAGGTACCATCGAGTTATGACTATATTCGAAAGAGCGAATGGTATCCGGGTCCAGCTTCTTAAGCGCGATATGAAGAACAATCAAGTCCGCGAGATTATCTAACTTTAAGTTTTGTAAAGCGCGCACTGCACTTATAAAGTTATCAGTAAATAAATCAAAATTATTTGCGGTGGCCGATTGCAATTGCTTAAATTCGAACATCTGATTAATATATGTAGATGCTAGCATACGCCGGTCTTCATATTTGTCAACGAGTGCTTGCAATAAAATTTTATAATTTTCAGCGCAAGGAGTTATACCTGAGCATACAGATAGGGCTTTGCCCGTTAGTTTACCTAGCAAATAGTATAACTTTTCAGCGTCGGTAAGCGATGTGTTGTCATGGACGGTTGATTTAAAGCTAGCATAAAATAAAGGCCATGAGCGAATGTCACCCGAAAATGGCATAAGTTCGATAGGCGGAAGTGTGAATCTGGCTTTAGATGGTGTACTAGTACTTTGTGAATTAGATTGCGAATATTGTAAATAAAGCCTATTTATTCTACCGCAAAGAGACTCAAACGCAATGAGGCTGTTATAATCAGGTTTAGCAATAGGGTTTATTTTTAATAAATGTGAATTATAATTATCTAAGACCTGTTTAAACTCAATACGTAAAGCATTAATATTAGAACTTCCATCAAGAAAACGCTCCATCGTGGAAGTGTTTATGTGGATGTCCGAGGACATATCATATATTTTTTGCACTATTTCAAATAAAGCATCTCGTTTAGCTAACAATAAAACCAACTCAGCATCAGGTGTGCCCTCATTATCCGAGGAATCGCTATTATTCGATGCTATTTGTTTTTTAGGCGGCATTACAACTTAAGTTATGCGGCAAAAATAATATAATTATAAGCGGGTAGTCTGTAAGCGACCTCGCTACGCGGTTGAATTATTAAATATTAGTTTTGTTAACGATGAACCTTAATTGTTAACTTTTATAATAATTATGAAGTTATTTACAACGAATATAATGCTTAAATATATGTGCAAATAATAAATGTAATTTAACAGTATAATCTATAGATGTAGTTAAAAGTTGATGACGTGATGTGAACATACAACAAATAATTTATATAGATAATTATATGCTTATTCATTCTATGAATATAGTTTTAAAATTACTATGAATGTCACCTATTAGGACCTATTCTAGTGTTCTAATAAGGGCGGGGTTAATCCGAAGTCGGATTAAAATATAAATAATTAATTATATAAACGCTTATTACGATAACGATCTAATAAGGGCGGAAAGTCAAGGTCAATCCAGTGAGAAGTGACCATTAAAAATGGAGACGCCAGTAACTTAAGGTATCTTCGATAAAGATTTAGTGGACTGTAATTTTGGTGCATACGGCAAAGGGGAAAATAAATAGGTGGGATAGCACGCACTGACCTGATGAGGGCTGCCGCGCCTTCCTCCTGGAGTGTCTGCTATGCAGCGAGCTCGCCACGTGGTTCGGCGCACACGCACTCTCGGAACAGTCTCGTGAAGTCCCACACTCTCCACCTTTGCCCTTACGGGGGCGTCTCACACTTTTATGAGTTACAAAGACACAATGTCTGATGCGGTGAATATTAAACATAAACAGGAGAACTCAATGTTCGTCCTGCGCGGTTTGCGGTTAATGTACATAAGACGCGACGGGTGGCCGTGCGTTGCGGATGGCGTAATATCACTTAGTATAATGACGCGCGCCGAGATCCTCTTTTTCACCTCGGCCGCAGCGCGTGCGGTAGGAAAGGGAAGGAAGGAAGGAAACAAAAAATATGCACTAGTCATGTTGATAAAGTAAATATAACTTAGGACGAACTCAATGCGATATGTAATGTAATGTTGATAAAGTAGATTGTTAACTGGCGTTACCACTGACAAAGCAAATATATGTTGCAGAAGTGAATGGAAAAGTCGGAAAGGGACGTCCTAGGCGGAAGTTTGTCGACCAAAATAAGAGTACCCTTAACCGACGAGCATGTATGCGTAGGTATATGGATGTAGAAGAGGCGAGAAAGGTATGTCAGGATCGTGCTAAATGGAAGTCTGTAGTCTCTGCCCCTACCCCTCTGGGTGACAGGCGTGAGTGTTTATATATGGGGAGTCCAATGCTACACGGTAAGCCGGTCGTGACGGGGGGCCGGTCTTAAGCCCCCGCCATCTGAATCTGAATATGTCGTCTTCAAGTCGTCATGTATGGGTAATCATAATGAAATGGAATATTAAAATAAAACAATTCTTCTTTATGAAAACGTCTCCGAGTGCCGGGACAAACTTGTGTCTGAAGTCTGTTCAGCAAAGACGTCGAGTCTTTGCTGAACAGAGTCCCGGATTGGGGGCGACTAAATCTAGTCCAGTTTAACCCCCAGAAGACACAAGCGCGTGTCCGCTAAAAAGAACCCCTTTGTCGTATCTCCTCAGTTCAATACTCAATACTCAATAAGTTTATTGCATTCAGTAGGTTACAAAAGGTGTTACATAGTTTTATTGTATCTCTATAGACCCTGATGGGCACAGCAATATTATGAAGGAGGAACATTTATTTTGTTTTATTATTATTATTGTTAAATAATTATTTAATATTAACATTCATTATATAATATAAACATACACATTGAATTTGGAATACGGCTATTATAATTGTTATTATTTATTAATTGATTTTGACATTTAATTTATTATTATAGGTAGTACAATTAGCACAGTTGATTTTTAGAGAAATAGATAGGAAATTCTTTATTCACTCAAACAAAACAATTTGGTACAAAGGCGAACTTAATGCCGAAAAAGCATTCTCTGACAGCTAACCTTTTGTAGTGTGGTGAGAGCTATGGGTAGAGCCGCGAGAGAAAGAAAAACTAACTTATTTATTCGTAGTATTCAAAACGCATTATATAATATTATGTATATGTTAGTCTATACATATATACACTTATATACATACATATATATATACATATATATATATATATATATATATATATATATATATATATATATATATATATATATATATGTCGAAGCAAGTACATCATCGGTTGACAAAGCATAGGCTTTGCATCGTCTTTTAATTGATTATAATAATCAACGGTGTATAATTATTAATACTACAATTTAATAAGAGCGGTTTATCAGAAACATAACATGTAACTAGCTAGTTCTTTAAAACTCTTTTGGTTTACAAATCTCTTTATTGACCACTAATTCCTGGTAAAACAACTATTTATTCCATTATCAACTTTTAACTCAAATATGGTTTTAAATCGTAGAATAAATAATTGTCGATTTGATTAATAATCCTGATAATTGAAATTGCTTAAGTAACCTAATGAATTCAATAAAAAGTTATTGTTTAGTCAAGTATTGACCAATCAAATCGTCGACCAATCAGAGCACACCTAAGTCGTTATTACGTTTTCCTTATTGAATGAACGCGGCAACAGAATCACTTCAGTTCCTGCGCTCGTCAGTGTAGTTCTATTTTCCTGGTAAAACTTTGCAAGTATTATTTGTGAGTCTCATAATAGGAAGTGTAGAATAAAGTTGTAGTGCAAAATTAAAAGTGTGTGGTCTTAGATCTCTTTCATTACAATGGAAACAATATGCGGTAGCTCGACTGAACCCTTGTCAAATGGGGACAGTGGTGCTGCCTCACCATAAAAACAACCACTAGGTTTTCCGCTCCAACAATCATGTAGTTGTGTCCTTCACATTGCGCCGGTGTGTAATTGTGACAGGGACACACTGCAATATGGCCAAACCGTAATTACTCTATGCTGAACATCAGCTCTCACATTTTTACCATTTTTAATAATTAACGCTATCCTGTTATTTCCCACACAATTTTGGCTTATCGTGTTACACCATTTCCGATATATATATATATATATATATATATATATATATATATATATATATATATATATATATATATATATATATATATATATATATATATATATCGGAAATGGTGTATATATATATATATATATATATATATATATATATATATATATATATATATATATATATATATATTTAAATAAAATATATACTAAACCAATAAAGCATACAATATAGTATACGAAATTATAATAAACATAATCAATAAAATTAATCAAGTAATTTTAAATAATATGCCTCAAGCTTACGTTTAAATGTATTTATTGAAGGAGCATCTTTTAAATCTCGTGGAAGGTTATTCCAAAGTGTAATTGATGATACCGTGAAGGAATCCGAGTAGTATGCAGATTTATGTATCGGGATAGTTAGAGTTTGGTTGGTCATCGAACGGGATAAGCTTAAATATGAAAAGCGCTCTTTTGGATAAACTGGAGAATAAGGATTGTGAAGAATACCATACAAAATGGTTAGAAGGTGTGTGTTCCGGCGAAAACGGATGTCGAGCCACTTAAGTCTTGAGCGAAATTGTGATATATGATCAAACTTGCGCAGGCCAAAAATATATGCACAGATTGAGCAGACGGTCGAGTTTGCTAAGCAGCTCCTCAGTTGTATCTGGATAGGCAATATCGGCATAATCAAAAATAGGAAGCAACAGAGAGTTGACTAGCGTAGCCTTGGCCGTCTGAGGAATAAATTTTTGCCAGAGCTTTAATGAATGCATAGTTCCAAAAATACGTCTCCTGACCTCATTAACCTGTAGCACCCAACTTAGATCGTCAGCCAAAATTAAGCCAAGGTTCTTAACCTGCCTAACATATTCTAAATCTACACCGTTTAGAGTGACCTTAGGTAGATATTGATAGTCTAGTCGACATGTAATTTTTCTGCTGCCTATGATTATAACCTGTGTTTTGGCAGTATTTTTATTAAATTATTTGAATCATTTTAAATTTTATTAGAATTTTTTGTTGTAATTTATTTAGTAGGATGGCATTTTATTATTATCTAACATATTTATATTTTCATAATTACTATATTATATTATATTTTTATCTTCTAAAAATTCAGAAGTACTATAGTAACACTTGTTTATAAGTAGTTGCTTTAATTTTTTTACAAAAGGTTTTTCGTCTTTAATGTTTTTTATATATTCGGGTAATTTATTATATACTTTTATAGACATGGCAAATGGGCTGGTAGAATGAGATTTTAGTTTTAAGTTGGTAGCACTACCTAGTTTGTTTCTCTTGATGAGAAGCTTGGATTTTTTTGACAAATTTGCATAGTTCCAAAATATAGCTACAGGGCAAGCTCAAAATGTTATACTTCATAAAGTAAGGCTTACAGCTTTCTGTGTTTTATATATTAGCTATGATTCGTATTAGTTTTTTTTGTTTAGTTAATAAACTTGAGGCATCAGTACTGTATCCCCATAAGACAATGCCGTAGCTGAACCATGCATAATATGCATACGCGTAGTAGGTTGTTATCGCGGTGGTTATATCTGTTGTTTTTTTTACTTCTCGTAACGCGTACATAAAGCTGCTTAACTTCCTATGTAATTTTTCTTAATGTGTTTTCCAAGTAATATGGTAATCTATTATTAGGCCTAGTAGTGTGTGCTCGTTAACTGTATCTATAGTGAAGCCGTCATTATCTATTTTTATATCTAATTTTGGTTTTTGTTATGGGTGAAAAGACATTATTTTAGTTTTCGATAAGTTTATCCGCAAGTTATGTTTAGTTAGCCAGTTCGTTGTTCTTAATAATATGTTGTTAATTTTTTCTGTTAGATTCATTGGACTTTGGCTTGATATAAGAATAGAAATATCGTCCGCGAACATGACACAGTATTCCTTCAGAGCCTCTGCAAAGTCATTAATGTAAATTAAAAACATAAGACACACGCTGCCTTGAGGTATTGAGGCATTAATAGTTTTAGTATCGGATGTAATTTTTTCAGTTTCAAGGCACTCCCCTTGTTGCCTCAGCCAGTATCGGAATCCTCGGCGTAGACATATCGAGTGACGTGCAGTTTCGTGGTCACTTGGAAGAGAAGGCCAAATTGGCCTCTAAAAAGCTTGCCGTGCTCAGCAGAGCGGGACAGTATATCATGCCGGCACACCGCCTGCAACTTTACAAGGTGCAGGTTCGGCCGCACATGGAATACTGTTCCCATCTCTGGGCTGGGGCTCCCCAGTACCAGCTCTTTCCACTTGACCGCATCCAGCGTAGAGCGGCTCGAATCGTCGACGACTGAGTGCTTTCCGATCGGCTCGACTCACTGGCACTGCGAAGAGATGTTGCATCTCTTTGCATTTTCTTTCGCATATACCATGGAGAGTTCTCTGAGGAATTGTTCGGATTAATCGCAGCCGCCAAATTTCGTGAACGCACTACGCGGCAAACGTCCCGATACCATCCACACCATCTGGATGCTCGGCGGTCCACCACTGTACGTTTCAAAAGGAGTTTTCTTCCGCGTACAACCTCTCTGTGGAATAGTTTACCACCGGCGATTTTTCCGGACCGATACGACCTGGGGACCTTCAAGAAAAGAGCTTACTCCTTTCTAAAGAGCCGGCAACGCACCTGCAATTCCCCTGGTGTTGCGGTTGACCATGGGCGGCAGTAGTCACGGTTGCCCTAGTCGATGGCATGGATGACATCAGGTGAGCCGCATGCTCGTTTGCCCCCTCTTCTATAAAAAAAAAACAACAACAAAAATATGGATGATGGACAAAAAGATAGTGCGCAAAGGGCCGCTGCCTGGAGGTCGCCAGTGCACGTCTGGATCTGGCGCTGGACGCGACAGCGTGCGGGGCGTCAGCCGAGCGGGGGACGCCACAAAAGCACCCAGCAGCCCTCCACATCCATCATCCCCACCAGAAGGCTTGGTGTCAGCTGGGTCTTCTTGAAACAAAGTAGCGACTCAGCAAGCGCCACTCGCCGCTGGTGGAGCACGTCACATGCGTTGGTCACTTGGTCACAAACAATGAACGCAAACGCATTGCGGGCGTACTTTAGGACAAAAGGGGAAGAAACTGGAAGGTTAGCTTATCGTACTCGGATGAATCGCTTTTTTGCAGAGCTGGAGCCATCGCTAACCGTTACTGACCTAAACCTGGCAGACCGAGTTCGATACATCCTGCGCTTCAACATATTTGTTGATGCCGAACTCGAACAATCACGACGTGTGGCTGTACCATCATCGATGACAATGCTACGGCTCGGAATGCGGCGCCACTAATTGGACAGCAACCTGCGAACGTGGATGCCGTCGTGGATATTCCAGTTGTGGTTGATTCAGACTATGATGGAATGGTCTCCCGTGAACTAGAGAAAATGAGGAGCATATTGGTAGAGGCGGTGTCAGAAACGTGCAGTACGCCTCTCGAAAATCGACTGCGACTCCCCCGCATACCCCTAAGCAAGCGGAATCGGGCTGCCGTGTCGGCTCTTAGCTCAATGCTGGTTACCCTTTTCGGAGGCCAGCCGGGACCTTTGCGAGACGGACTCAATTCTTTTTGGCGCCGCACTGGCAATTTTCCATGTTATTGGCGCCAAACTTCCCGCGACTGAACGCGCTACTAAACAAAGTAGCGCCATCCCAGACTGGAGAAAAGGAATTGAGGACCGTATCGCAAAGGCAAGTGCCCTCAACTCACTGACAAGCTTCAGGTGGGGTAATATTAGGCCAAGGGTTGTGCGCACCGTTAGAATGGCGTTTTTTGGGACAAATATCAGTTTATCCCAGCCGGATATCACGCAGAAACTAACGGAGCGCATAGATGACCTGAAGCAGAGAATCGCTGCTTGGGGGAAGCAGATTCGGTGATATACCGAGAGGTTAAGGCGGTTCTACCAGAATCGTCTCTTCCAGAGCGGTCAGAAGAGGCTCTATAAGTCATTGGAGCGAACAAAGTTATGTGAAGTGGGCCCAGGACCCGATCGGTCCGACACTGTCGCGTTCTGGCGTGGCCTGTGGTCAAAGCCCGTAAACCACAGCGGGGGCCCTTGTATGCTAGTTATGGCGAGCCTGAGTGTGAGTGTTACGGCTATAGACCCCGTCACCATAACGCCGAAAGACGTGGCTGAGGCGGTCCGTAGGGCCTGAACTGGAAAACTCCGGAACTCGACGGGCTGCATCACTAATGGCTGAAGGGGTTCGTTGTGTGGCACGCTGTGCTCGCCCAACAGTTTCAAGAGGTTCTCGACCAGAAGTCGCCAGCGAGCCTCTTCACTACTGGGATCACTCACTTAATTCCTTAAGATCAGGGTACCACAGACCCGAGCAAATACTGCCCCATCACGTGTCTACGCACCATATATAAGACACTGACATCCATTTTGAGCGCGAGAATCACTCTTCACCTGGAGCTAAATCAGATAATGTCACGCGCTTAAAATGGATGTCGGTGCAGTGGTCTTGGAACCAAGGAATCACTCTTCATTTACGTGGTCATTGGCAAAGTGGTTCAGCACAACCAGCGAAATTTCTCCGCGCCTGGATAGACTACAGAAAGACATTCGACTTGGTGCCCCATACATGGCTAAAGAGGTTCCACCAACTGTACAAAGTTGACTGTACAGTTAGAGACTTCCTCGAGCAGTGTATGGGGCAACGGAATACGATTCTTTGTCTTCTGGGCAAGCTGATGACAGCTGAGGAAAACCACATAAGTATAAGGAGGGTTGTCTTCCAGGGCGATTGTCTGAGTCCAATCTGGTTCTGTCTCTCTTTGAACCCTCTCAGTATCTTACTGGAGGGCTCCGGGAGGGGATTTCAGCTTCGGAAGAAAGGGACAAAATTGACCCACCTTTTCTATATGGATGATCTCAAGCTGTTCGCCTCCAGTCACTCCCATCTTATGGAGTTGCTGAACATCACTTGTGAATTCAGAAATTCCATCAGCATGGAGTTGGGAACGGATAAGTATGCGATCATCCATGTTGAAAGGGGAAGGGTTACTAACTCTGAGGGCATAGAATTTTCTGTGCCCATTAACTTAAAGACCCTTTCCGAGGCTGAAACATACCGATACCTGGATATATCACAGAACATCGGTATCGATGAGGTGGGTATGAAACAGTCAGTTTACGACGTATTCTAAGCACGCTTGACCAAAGTGCTTAACAGCCTTTTGTTCGGTATGAATAAGACACGCGCATATAACGGTTAGATCATGCCTGTCCTCATGTATATGTCCTTTGGCATACTCAGGTGGACTCAGTCTGAGCTTAACGCCCTGGATTGAAAAATAAACACTACCATGACATCCCATCGAATGCATCACCCGCGACCGGGAGACCGTATAGAAAGAGAAGGAGCTCCACGGGAGGTTCTACAAGACTCTGCATGAGCCTTTTGAAGATACAGTCACCTCCCTCCACTGGATAAGTTTCGGTGACCTTTTCGAGGAAACCGACGGTTTTGCTTGTGCAATACAGGATCAGGTTATTAAGACCAACAACTATCGGAGATACATCCTAAAGGGTGGCACCGTCAACGTCTGTCGAGCTTGTCACAATCCCACTGAGTCACTTAGGCGCTGTCCTATTGCCATCGCTCGCACGATGATGCGATACGATTTCATCGTCCGATGAATCGGCACGCATGATTTCTTCAGTCGCATTGCATGATCGCACGACGTTCAATAGGACATTCCGCAGATATGAGTATGTTTAAACGCACGGTCGCACGATCATATTCGTCGGACGCAACGCATGATCGCGCGAGCGATGGCAATAGGACAGCGCCTTAGGCGTGTCATCTCCGGTTGTTCGGCACTTTCTAACTCTGAGTACTTGCACAGGCACAGCCTAGTAGGCAGGATTCTACACCAGGAGCTCGCTCTGAAATACGGTCTCGTGGATCGGAAACTGTCTTATTATAAGTACTTGCCGGGATCCGTGCTTTAAAATGACCGCGCTGGGCTCTACTGGGACCGGGCCATCATCACAGACGGAACTATTCTTGCGAATAAGCCTGATATTGTGCTGATGAACCGGGTACAGTCAAGGATATTTTTGGTCGACATTACCATTCCCTATGACGAGAAGCTAGCTAGTAGAAGCCGAATCAGAAAAGAAAACTAAATATCTGGACCTGGCTCACGAGGTGACTGACATATGGGGTGGTCTGCCAACCGAAATTATTCCTGTAGTCGTCTCTGCGAATGGGCTAATCCCGGTCAGCCTCTCGGGTCGTCTGAGGCGACTAGGACTCCGTGACGGACCTCGATACCGCCCGCACCGTCCGCCGGTTTCTTTTTCTTTCCCCCTAACCCTCGGCCGTTTGGTCTCACCTGCCGAGGGTTTCCACCTGGTTGGGCTTTTATTTATTTATGTATTTATTTTATTTTATTGACATTTATATATTTTTATCATTCTCATTTACAATTAATTATATATTTATGGAACCCAACCAGATGAGAAAACTATATAGATATCTCAAAATTAATTATTTCAACTTCGTGGTCACTCATTTTATTATATTTTTTATTAGAAGTCACGTTAATTGAAATGTCCTCAGCACATAAAATCACTGACCTCTACATATATATACAAGATAGAGGTCAGTAACGTAAAATACACGTATGTTTCGTCATATTGACAATGTCATTTATGCACAGCAGGAACAGAATCGGACCGAGAACACTTCCCTGTGGAACGCCATATTCATTTTTCCGTAAGTATTCGGACGAGTGCGATATTATGTCCCCATTTACATCTGTTTTAGTAACAATGACACATTGTTGCCTATTATAAAGATAATATAATGATATCCACCGAAGTGTAGGTACCTACTCTAATTCCAATGTTTTCTAATTTCTGTAACAATAGGTTATGTGATACTAGATCAAGGTCAAGATATAAGTCAAAAAATAGTCCCGTGGTAAAATTATTATTATTGATATTTAACAGTACTACTTTTAAGTGATAAAATCGCCAAAGATGTAGATCTATCTTTTTGGATGTGGATGCCGTACTTTTCATTTGATATAAAATGATATTTATTACAAAATTCCATTAGTTTTTATACATGCATTTTTCATATATTTTTGATATTAAAAATTTAAGATCATATCTTCCGAAGAGTTGGAGTTGGTGCAAGCTGAGTGCTTCAACCAAAGGCATTATTAATGTAAATTTCGTCCATTTTTATGCGAAATTAGACGTGTGTTTAACTTAAAGGAGTTGAGCTGACAAACAAACAAGCATAAAACCATGCTTATGCATACAAAGCTATAATTTGACTTTTTTACCGGCTAATTTAATTAGCCGGTTTTAGCTTCCTTATCCATACCTACTATTTTTTTTATTTTTTTTTTATAGAATAAGAGTGACAAACGAGCGCTCAGTCCACCTGATGGTAAGTGGATGCTTGTAGCCCATATACACCTACATCTATCTTCTATTAATAATCAAAATGCAGATGCGTTGTCACTTGTCACCCATGAGGACTAAGATGGAATTTCGACTTCCAGTAATAAGTCACCAGTTTTTTTACACTCACCATACGAAATACAGCAGCACTAAGCTGGCGTGAGTGTTTTGTATGTTTTGTGTATAAAGTAATAGTAACAATTTTATTAGAAATAATCTGGCTGGGTATATGAGTAATTATTAATTAGAGTAGATATATATTCAATATAGAACGTAATTAACGCACACCCTCAGACACCCCAATTAGTATATTATGTTATAATCATATTACATACACTGAATTTTTAGTTAAACATTTTTATGCACTGATTATTTATCAAATTACTTATACTAATTCCGGAAGAATGTTGTGGTCACAGTACAAATCCACGAACGCAAAGACTTTAACATGCTCGAAATAAAGTTAATTTTTCTTTATTTTTATTGAATAACAGAATTAGTAATAATACAAATCAAACTGCACTCTTAAGTCTTATTGCCTTAAGTTACGGTCCATTTCAGTTTGTTTTGACTGTACAGATTTAGTGTGACTGTTATTTACGTAGTTTTGATTATTTTTGGGATAAAAAATTACCTATATTAAAAATGATAGGAATTGATTCAGTAAACGATTCTGAACAAACTACTTTCTCAAAGTGCGTTAATTATATTACGTGTTGTATAATAGACTATTGTGATATATTGCATGTACATTTGTGCTACATGCATGTTAACCGGTGGTCCCTAAGGGCACATGAAGCGGACTGCTAAAGAATAATAATAATAACAATGCCCTCCAGACCGAATTTCGGTCACGGCGGCCTACCTAAACGAAGACTAGTCATCGGCGCATTACAGTGTACAAGTGCACTCTCTATTCCCTCACTCTCATAGTCCGACTGGACGGTAAACCGACACGACCTGAGAGAGATAAGGCGGAGGACGGACGGCTTTACGTGCTTTCCGAGACACGGGTGAAATACCGCCAACTTCCTGACTCCGGGCAGCTACTGAGAATTTCTTGACGGAAAAACTCAATAATTGATTTTTTGACCACACTACTTTAACCACCAAACCAACGAGATAGTCAAAAGGAAATACAATTCTCTCAAATATTGAAAAAGTATACATTCCTGAAGATAACAGTGTCAGATACTGCCGATACCATTTTACGCGCACAATCACACCACTTTCCACATTATTTTTGTGTTTTATTTATATAAACTTAAAAATCAACCGAACTATTATACTTTATCTTAAAATTGGTGGTTCATAGCAAAATAAAAAAATCGGTTAAATGGTCCCCCATTACTAAAAAGTTAAGAACCGTTGATATACTTACGTAGTAGAGCCATCTACAGCTATAATAATGTTATAGCACGAATGGATCGGCTCGAACGGGAAGGACTAGGCTCTCATAGAAAACCAGCTTAAAATAGCAGCTTAATGCTGCTGTATTTCGTATGGCGAGTGTATAAAACCGGAGACCCAAAGACAAAGGAAACAAGACATTCCATTTGATTGTTAAGTGTTAGGGTGACTGTGCTCGTTTGTCACACTCATTTTATAAAAGATATATCTTTTGATAGGCTGCAATGATGATGATGTATATGGGGAAAAAGAAGTATAATTCCGCCTATAGGTCCTTCGTAGCGAGCCGTAGTAGCTCAGTGGTTAACGCTCGCTGTAAATATAACAGAACGCGAGTAACCCGGGTTCGATCCCCGCCGGCACCAATAAAATTGTTAATTGCAATTTTAAGTGCTGATTTACCACGTGCTCGGCGGTGAAGGAAAACATCGTGAGGAAACCTGCATGTTTGAGGAATAAGAAAAAAAATATTTCGAAGACATGTGAAGTTCGTCAACACGCATTCGGGCAGCGCGGCGGACACTTCCTTGCCCTAAACCCTCTCAGAAATGAGGGGAGGCCTGAGCCCAGCAGTGGGACGTATATAGGCTGTAACTTTACTTTACTTTTATAGGTCCTTCAAAAGAGTCATTGCCAAGGCAAAGTCAGAGCACATAGACAGAATTGGCGAGAAACTAGTTCGCCTTCCTTCTGGAACCCGTGCATTCTGGTCTCCCGCCAAATCCGTCCAGGGTAATTTCTGTCAGCCATTTCTTCCATCTCTGCATAGGGAGGACGACTCCCTGGCCCTTGCGGTATGCAAAGGAGAAAGCCGATCTGCTAGGCTCTTTCTTTGCGTCCAACTCGTCTTTCGATGACGGGGGAGTACGCCGCCGACCATCCCGCGGTGTGAGTGCTCCATGCCGGAAGTGCAGTTCACACAGCGCTCGGTTCGCAAAGCACTCCTCTCCCTGGACATCCACAAGTCGAGTGGGCCTGACGGAATCTCCCCAATTGTGCTGAGATGAAAGACGGCTTTTGTCCACCCGATCCCTAAAAAAGGCGACCGCTCAGACCCGTCCAACTACCGGCCTATCGCCCTCACCTCCTTGTTCTCCAAAACAATGGAGTCTATTGTTAACTGCCAGCTCATGAGGTATCTTGAGGATCACCAGCTGATTAGTGAGTTTCGCCGTGGTCGGTCAGCTGGTAATCTTCTGGTCTACCTAACTCACAGATGGGCGGAGGCAGTAGAGTCCACGGGGGGGGGGGGGGGGGGGGGATTGGTCGTTAGTTTTGACATTGCGAAGGCCTTCGATCGGGTTTGGCACAAAGCGCTTCTTTCGAAGCTCCCTTCCTATGGGCTTCCCGAGAAATTGTGCGATTGGATCACCAGCTTTCTTGCAGATCGGAGCATCAACTCCAAGGTCGTTGTAGACGGTGCAAGCTCCGATTACAAGCCTATTAATGCTGGTGTTCCACAAGGCTGCGTGCTATCGCCAACGCTGTTTCTTCTGCATATCAATGATATGTTGCAAACCCGCAACATTCATTGCTTTGCAGATGACATTACTGGTGATGCTCTTTACACCGGCCGTTCCAATATTTCTCGGGAAAACGTCTCAGAGTACCGGGACAAACTTGTGTCTGAAGACTGTTCAGCAAAGTCAATGCTGAAATGAATTGTCTCGGATTGGGGGCGACTAAATCTAGTCCAGTTTAACCCCCAGAAGATACAAGTTTGCGCGTTAACCGCTAAAAAGAACCCCTTTGTCGTATCTCCTCAGTTGAGGCATTATTATCATACATTAATATTATCATACGTGGCATAATGCATCTCTTTGCATTTTCTTTCGCATATACCATGGAGAGAGCTCTGAGGAATTGTTCGGATTAATCCCAGCCGTCAAATTTCGTGAACGCATAACGCGGCAAAGTCCCTATAGCATCCACACCATCTGGATGCTTGGCGGTCCACCACTGTACGTTTCAAAAGGAGTTTTCTTCCGCGTACAACCTCTCTGTGGAATAGTTTACCACCGGCGATTTTTCCGGACCGATACATCCTGGGGAACTTCAAGAAAAGAGCTTATTCCTTTGTAAAGGGCCGGCAACGCACCTGCAATTCCCCTGGTGTTGCGGTTGATCATGGGCGGCGGTAGTCACTTAACATCAGGTGAGCCGCATGCTCGTTTGCCCCCTCTTCTATAAAAAAGGAACATTTACACGATATACATAAGGTACAAAGAAAATCACATAAATAAAACAACTTATTTGTTTTACATAATATTTATTATTTATAATAACTCTCTTCACCTCTCAACACGTAACTTTAAACAGCAAGATAAATTTATTGCGTGGTTTCATTTATTTGTACAATTAACACACTGACAAGCTGACTTCACCGCTATAGTAATACTGAAATACCAGATTTTAATAGCAAGCGAGGAAAATGCTATCGAATAGTTGAAAACTGGTGTTTTTTATAACCTAAAAACAACGTGGAATGCAAGAGGGGTCGATTGATTTAAGAGAAATCACAATCATTTATATTTCATTTAATTGTATATAAATATCATTTTATTTCATAATTACATAAGATAACAACTAACCAATCAACGCATCGCGCACTAGAGGTAAGAAGGAGTGAAACTCAAACGATAATATATACAAGAGGCGCCTCTAGCGCGCAAACGTTAAAAAAAACGAGTTTAATCTATTTTTTTTTTAATTTCAACGATGGCGTAACACAATCACAATACTTCCAGAGAAATTTAAGGTTCATAACCTATGCAATCTACTAAGAACGCACCGAAATACATCTAATTTAAATTATGGCGTACCGTTCGACCGTAATAAGAAACGAGTGATGTACGGTCTATCGATATCGACATTTCTAAAATTAGGTCAATGTGTCGATGCTAGAAACGTTACTAAAGGCAATATAATACAATAATCTTATAATACATCGAATATATTTCGTAAATAATTTTATTCCAGCTCCTAATATCCGGAGTTTTGATGACCGACGGTGCTCGGCTGCTGATATTGAGAATTGTGTTTAATCCTCGAGGTTTCGGAAAGCAGCGGACATGTCCTCCAAAAGCTGGTCGAAATCTGCCTTGATCTTGGCCTCTCCGTCTTTCACTGGGTCCTGAAAAAAAATTACAATTAATATGGACTGCGGTTAATTACCGTGCAGTGGCGGTGTAAGAATATCCACTAACCCACAGCATCAGGAGATGCTGCCCGTCTTGCGTCTTCTTAACAACGACTAAGAATACAAGCCTTCGGTTGCCAACCCAAGCGTGGGCGTGGCGTTTGCCAAGCGTGGCACTAAGGCAAATATCCCCACTATGAGGCAGTGTATGAGGGAGGCTTATGTTCAGCAGTGGACTTTAATAGTCTGTAACAGTAACGGTGTTAAATGCCCGTAACGAGGATATGCACACAAGAGCAAGATTAAATGACGCAGCTGCACTGCAGATACGTAGACTGAAGTGACAAAAGGCGAGCCATATAGCATGACAACTGATAAGGAAGAAAGTTTCTCGAGTGGCAGCCCTGTACTGGTAAGCTGAGTGTAGGGTGACCCCCTGAAGATGGAGTGATGACATAGTAAGAGATGCAGGAAGTCACTGGATGTAGGTGACCCATGATTGTGCTTTGTACCGTCTATGATGTTGAATGAACTTGTGATGAAGATGGTGATGAAAATGGCAGGAATATTTTCTCTTGTCTGTTGGCACAAGCATTCCCAAATTTCCAGAATTGGAATCAAAACCAGCTTGGCCTCGATGTATCACATTCTCTAGTGGGAACTGCCCTATTCTGAAGATGATTTATTTAAAACGATGCCTGTTAATCTGCACTCTGTTCCTCTTTATTATGTATATGAAATTTATCATATATATGAAAATGTCTATAGCTGGAAACTATAGGACTGTGCTAAATGTTGGTGGTGACACAATCATTAACATTGTTTTTATCATCATTGTTGTTCAGCTATTTTACTATACCATTGTTAATTTACCCCAATAAATTAAAAGAGGTAGCGTATATTAAGGGTGTTCATTAAAATGTAGCACATATTAAATATTGTGTTCCTTAAAATGTAGCGAATATTAAGGGATGTTCATTGAAGTGTAGTGTATATAATGGATGGTCATTAAAATGTAGGGTATATTAAGGTTGTTTATTAAAATGTAGCGTATATGAAGGGATATTCGTTAACATGTAGCATATTACTGACTCGTTGGTCTAGTGGTTATAGTAATGCGACTGCTGATGACGAGGTACTGGGTTCGCATCCTGGGTCGAGCCAAAAAAATCAATAATTAAGTTTTTCTGTCAAGAAATTCTCAGTAGCTCCCCCAGTAATCCCCATGCCTCGGAAAGCAAGTAAAGCCGTTGGTTCTGCGCCTGATCTCTTTCCGATCGTGTAGGTTTACCGTCCCATCGGATTGTGAGTGAGGAAATGAAGAGTGCACATTTGCTTACGCATACACTGGGACACTATAATCCTGTCCTGCGCCGATGGCTAGTCTCCGTTGAGGCTGGCCGACATGACCGGAATTCAGTCTGGAGTACATGATATTAAGTATGTTCCTTAACATGAAGTGAATATTAGGGTATGTTCATTAAAATGTAGCATATATTGCAAGACATGTGACCTTGAACTTCATGGAGGAGAGCTGGTAGAGAACTTGTGCCATGGCGTCGCGGATGACGTTCCACGTGACCTTGTTGTCGGACTGCGCCGTGGACTCGACGGCGTGGCGCGACATGTCGTAGAACGCGATCATGTTGCGCAGCATGCCCACCGTCTTGTAGAACGGGCAGAACCGGTCGTACGACGAATAGCTGTAACACCCCACCACCGACCACGGGTTAATGTTAATACAGCCACATACATAGAAATATAAATAACAGGAGAAGTGGCAAGGGGGCGTGTCTGTGTCCGCGCGCTATGATCAAAATGCTCAGCTTCTATACAAATGGCCGTCCATGCGAATTAGTGCGCCGTCGACCGTCATCGTGAAATATTATCAGAATACCATGTTGTTCAGTGGTTTCTTGTAAAAACCGAAGCTAAAACAAAAACTTTGTTAATCATGAAATCACTTACCATACCTAAGTATAAGTATTTAATTATATTTATCTTTAAAATCATATTAAACAGCAAATCGTAAAATATTTCTTGCTCTTACTACGTTATTTTTGATTTCAAATATCACAGTCACTGTAATATTTTTGCAGTAAATACATTGCTCCATAACCAGTACCTTAGTATGACGCCAAGTGACTGAACAAGCAAGGTAAATATCACAAAATTATACTTTATTTATCCAGATATATGTCGTAGTACGGCCGCTGTATCTTGCGACGAGCTAGTTATGTGCTTGTGTAGATCCACTATCGACAATAATGTGGATTGGTGAATTGTTATTATAGTTTATTCTCCAATTTGTCAACCGTTTCAACCCGATAGATAGATAGGACCGACGTGACACAATGCTTTTTACTTATTTTAATTATTTTACAGCAACTACTACGCTGAATGCGTAACGAACGGTCGTGAAGTAAGTTGATTAAATTTTAGGTTATTATTACATTTTTACCTACATATTAATTACTTTTATTACACTATTCTCTAGACATATGGTATTTTATTTATTTTATATTCAGGGCCCAAAAAATTTTAGTACAATTTTGGTATAAATGAAACAATCGTTAACTTTCCAATTTAGTCAATCACTAACGTATATGTAAAATATATGGCTTTTTTACAGCACAACGATAGTGACCGATATTTTGGTGTGAGTAAGTGGCACGGTGAATGGTAAATGCACGCTGTGAGATCTGTTAACCTTCTTCGACGAGATTTCAAACTCAAATAATCACACACGCAAAACGCGCGCTCAGACGTGCAGTTGTGGAAAACAGCCCAGCCGTAAACTAAACTACTACAATATCGTTAGAATAAGAAGGTAAATTTTGACAGTTTATTAATGATTCCAAATAGCTTAATTCAGGGGTCTAATAACAAAGGCGGCAAAGTCCCATATAATGATATGGGACTTTGCCGCCTTTGTTATTAGACCCCTAAATTGGTATATTAGGCGGTCACAAAATCGTAATACCATGGTTCAAGCTCAGACCGATCGACCGACTTTTTTTAATTTTTTTTTTTTCAAGTTCCTTTCTTTTTTGAGAAAATTTATTTTTTCGAACCCTTTTTTAGTATTTTTTAAAAACACGAAAATTTAAATTAAACTAATTGCACTCATGATTTTTTATTCAAATAAGCAGTTCAGTTTTTTTTATTATGTCGCTAAGATCAAAAAATATTATTCGTATTTCATCAGTATGTAATTTGTATCTAAATATAATTTCCAAAACACATGAATTAAAAAAAAACCGAGCGAAAAATACCGAGCAAAGCTCGGTCAACCGGGTACTTTGTTATTATATGGATAGCAAAATAGATAATCATATTACATTGAAAAATTTATGTAACAGTTCTGTACCAGATTGTCACCCAAAATATGTTGACATATCATTTTTTCATTTATTACAGGAGAAATCAACTCTATGCTAGACAAAATTGACATCCTTAACTACATAATGCAGCTAAACTATACATCAACATTATTTATTTAAAGAAAAGTGTGACAAACTAGTACACACACAGTCCACCTGATGATTAATGCTAGAGTACAATATAAAATCTATTCTCAATTAAGAATCAAAATCACATTTGAGAACTAAGATGGAATGCATCGTTTCCAATGAAAAGGTTCTCTTCATTCACCATATGAATGCTGTGATTTGTATGGTGAGTGTAGAGAACTGGCAATAAGCTACTATTTTATTCTAGTATTCTGTGAAAGCGTGCTAAAATATAGCTGCAGCATAGGTCTATGCTTCAACATAAATTCACATGAATTCAAGTTAAAACGAGAGGAATAAGCCTCAAACCCAATTGATGATGGTGTTTCCCTACCATAAATGAGACCTTGAATCTAGTAATGTAACCCCTGAAGAGGATGGTCACTCGGAAATGGTCAGGAGCAACATGTAACTACTGGGGACAATAACAAACCTAACCCCTAACCTGGCCCTCGGGATGTGCTTTAATAAAGTAAAGTGAAATAGAGGCCTCAGTTGCATTCTGACAGAAAATCCCGGGACCCCCTATATATGCTGATGATGACCACCGTGGGGTTTTCGCTGGTAGGAGTATGGCATAACCTTTCTGTTGCGATTTCTTCACGATAAAAAAGGCCTCCCCTAAATCCCTAGTTTTAGTCCTTACCACCTCAGACATCAGAAGTGCCACATCTATGGCTTTTTTTTGGAAGTTAACTGGACTGAACACCCACAAGCCGCAGTAGCCTCTTAACATCAGGTTTTTTTTAATAGAATAAGGGTGACAAATAAACAAATTCAGATGCGTTGTCACTCCTGAGCACTAAGATGGAATGCCTTGAATCCAGTGAAAAGGGTCTCCAGTTCTCTATACTCACCATACGAAACACAACAACATTGAACAGAGCAGAGCAGGTGAACTTACTTCAATGTTATAAAAAGCATTACACTAAATGAAAAATACAAAGGAAATATTTCTCACACCTGATATAATAAAAAATTTCTAATGCGTAACTAATTTTTTATTTTTGTGAACTAAAGTTACAGCCTATACAAGTCCCTCTGCTGGGCGCAGATCTCATCTCATCTCTGAGAAGATTTTAGAGCAAGGAAGTATCCATCGCGTTACCCCAATGCATGTTGTCGAATTTCACTTGTCTTCGAAACATTATTTTTAATTTCTCAAACATGCATGTTTCCTCACAAAGTTTTCCTTCACTGCTAAGTACATGGTATATCAGCACTTAACAATTGCAATTAACAATTTCATATGTGGGAGGGGATCGAGCTCAGTTTGCTCGCATACTGTAAAATTTACAGCAAATATTTATCCTCTAAGCTGCCATGACTTTCATCATTATTTTTGCAAATTTGATGATATTTTTTTTATTGAAATAGGTGAACCAGAAGAAAATATTCATTTATTAAAGTATTTATATTTTTTCTCACCTGTTCTGTTGCAAGAAGTCGTCCTTGAGGAGCTTGGCGACTTCGAGAGTGATCTTGTCAGTCTCAGCCAGAGATGCTTTACCGACCAGCTGCACAATTTCTGTCAAATCTTCTTCCTCCTGCAGGATTTCCTTCACCTAAACAATATAAGATACATATATATATATATATATATATATATATATATATATATATATATATATATATATATATATATATATATTAGTTTATCCTATAATTTTACTGGTATTGTAGTAAATTTAACTCATTCACATTTCTTTGATTACTGGAAACGAGGTATTACATATTAGTCCTCATGGATGATAAAACAACTGCATTTTGATTCTTAATCGAGGATAAATGAAGATATCTATGGGCCACAGCGCCCACTTAACGTCAGGTGGACTGTGTGGCCGTTTGTCACCTTTATTCTATAAACAAAAAACTTTAAATTAAGATTTAATGAATAGAATAAATGTTTTAAGGCTCTTTCTACCATTTAATTATATTGTCTCCTCTACCTCTACTTATATAGAATTAAGATTGTGATATGTTAATTCAAAATAGAAGCTTGACTCTCTCCGCTTGATTTTTCTGCTTGAGGAGGTTCCAGTCTTACAATTTTTGCCGCCATCCAGCTCACTGCTGTGTTCTGGTCTAGAACCAATTGTAATAGCGATATATAAGCGGTCCACTATTAATAGACTCCAAGAGGTTTAATGGTGGAGAAATTAAACTACTATTTATGTGCAAACAACTGGTGTATCGAGTATTGAATATGGAATATGGAATGAATTTTACGTCGACCCAGCCTATATTTATATGTCCGGCAACGTCGTTAGTTAACCAATAGTAACAATTTTTATTTGCCTAGCCAATTACAGTACATACATTATGACCAATAAAGATTATTTAAAATACAACTATTATATATGTTCCATTTGCCGGCGTTGGACTCGTGTATCTTCTCGTATCTACGTCGCTGGACTGGGCTATAAAAGTTGTGCAGGCCGGCGCGCGCGCGTTGCGCCCTGCTTTCTGCCAAGGAGGGTCGCGTTCGTATACGGCTTAGAGATCTCTCGTCAGATCGGTAAGCCAATCCATAAAGGCGGTGTTTAGTGGGTAAAAGTCTCCACATAACCACGCAGCCGGCTGCGTGGTATGCTATGAGCATTCACCGCCTCCCTCCCCCGCTTTCCGGAGGGTTGCCCATATTTGCTTTGGGCGCAAAAAAACAAAACGCGGGCGCGTAGTCGGCGAGCGGCGGCGGCGTGGGACACAGCTCCGGAACAGCAAGAAGAAGCGAGCTACGGCGTTGAAGAAACGGCTTCAAAATGGTCGACGGATACATAACGATAGCGGTGTGTGAAGACGATGTGGCACTGAATGATATTTGCGGCTGTTTCTTGTTTCTTTATTAGAACGTAAAATATATACGTCAAATTATCTCGCATCAATATGCAGTCTGCAGTATCTCAGTAGCCGGGGATAGTTAGGAAATAAATGTTTTCTTCACCTTCTGTATTATGGTAGCAGCAGGGTATATATTATTTATTGTCTGGCTGCTACACAATATAACTACAGGCTATTAGGCGTTCCATCTTAATACTTAGAGCAATCTCTGTAGTCTTCTGTTTGAAGTTGGTCGCGGGCGTCCACGGGATGGACATCAGGTGGACCGAAAGATCGTTTTATCACTACATACTTATAAAAGAAAAACTCACCTTTGTTCTAAGAGGCACAAACTCAGGGTAGTTCTTCTCATAGAAGTCATCGAGGGCGCGCATGTATTTACTGTGTGAAAAATTATAACGTATTAAATTTTTTATAAACCATGTAATGACGGTGTAAAAATATCGACCACCCCATGTCGTCCCGTGAGTGTCGTAATACGACAGAGGAAAAATGAAATATAAGATGGGCAACAGCATCTTCCTGATAACAGTCTAAAATAATAAAAAACTGCAGTTGCCAACCCACTAGCCAAGCATGGCAACTATGTCAAAATCCCAAATCAAAAGGCAATTTATGAAGGAAACCTATTTTCTGCAGTGGATTCTTATAGGCTATAATTGATAAAATAAATGGATTTTTTTATAAATTATTTACAGATTATATTTTATAAAAATCTAAGCTAAGTGTGAGTGAGTGACAAGACATAACCCGGACAGTGAGCAATATATAAGTTTAGTGTGAGTGATATGAGATAAGTTTGAGAGTGTACAAGATGATGTTGTGACCAGGATTGAGAAATGCTCAGCTGTTTGGTTATGTAGAAAATATGAATGAGGAAAAGTGAGAAAGTAAATTTATGTTGCAAAAATGAAAGTTTATCAACCAAATTGCCACTATATTAAAAATTGGCCAGATTAAGAATATCCTTAACCAAGCGACCGACTACGCGAACGAGCGTGTATACATATGTATATATATAGATGTAAAGCAGGCGAAAGAGGTGTGTCAGATAATTCCAAATGAAAGTCAGTAATCTTTGCTTACCCCTCTGACAGGCCTGAGGGTTTATGTTATGTTTGAGTGAATGCCGAGAGCTAGGAGCTAAGTCACCTGTAGGAGATGAGCCAGTTGATGGATGGGAAGTGCTTTCGCTGCGCCAGTTTCTTGTCCAGACCCCAGAACACCTGCACGATACCCAGCGTGGCCGAAGTCACAGGGTCCGAGAAGTCACCACCAGGCGGCGACACCGCGCCCACGATCGAAACAGATCCTGGCACACCACACATTTATATAGTATTATATGATATGGGGCCTTAAAAGCTTCTGCCCGTCACCGACAAATTACTATTGGATTTTACAATGATATTTCATTCTTATTTTAGTATCCACTTTTAGGATTATCCGTGTTGGTGAAATTAATATTTGTGTTCACAATTATTGGCCGTAGTAAATTTTCAAATACCACCCAAAAAAAACGCGATCAAAAATTTGTTTCATTTACTAAAAACCCGGACCAACATTGGTAAAAGAGCACCAGTACATATGATGTGTGACCACCACAATAAAATGTTTAACGACGACTTCGATATATTCTCACGACCTTAAACACCCAATTAAAAAAATATTTTGAGAGCAATCTCTACATAGTATAAAAAAGTTGCTTTCCGCCATCTGAACGCTTAGATCTTTTAAACTACGGAACGGATTTTAATGATAATCAATAGACAAAATGTTTCGGAAGGAAGGTTTACATGTTTAATACAGCCAGAGTGGATGGCATTTTAGTTTTAAAATGATTGCTTTTTTATTATATTTACCAGCCTGTTAACATCTATTAGTGCTTGTCATGCAGACGATAGTAATTTACGATCTGCTTCATAATATTATGTTCTCACTGAGGGGAACAATAATGGTAATTACCTTTGTTTATTTTATTTTTTGCATGATTTTTTACATCTATTGTTTCTGTTTTATCTCCATAAAAGTAAAATACTTTTTACGATTTACTAATTTTTTAAAAGCTTTTTGATTGATTCACTAATTTTTTTAAATAAGGCTCCATTTAAAAGTAGCTTAACTTACCCTCCCTGTCAGGGTTTCCAAGACACTTGACTCGACCAGCTCGTTCGTAGAAGGAAGCCAGACGAGCTCCCAAGTAGGCTGGGTAACCTGAGTCGGCAGGCATCTCAGCCAGACGACCAGAGATCTCACGCAACGCCTCGGCCCAACGAGATGTGGAGTCAGCCATCATGGAAACGTTGTAACCCATGTCACGGAAGTATTCAGAAAGGGTGATTCCTGAAAGAGACAGTAATATTATTTAATAAAGCAAATAGCTTTAACTACTGCAAAAATTCAATTGGAGGTTAGTCATTGAAGTCTAATATCCCCCCTATGAGGCATAGGGGGCTCTGGTGGAGGCCTATGTTGAGCAGCGGAATTTAGTAGGCTGTAACAGTAGCAGTAGCTCTACCACTTATATCATATCCTTTGAACTATAAAACAATGTTACCTGTGTAAATGGAGGCTTCACGGGCAGCTACAGGCATGTTGGATGTGTTGGCGACGAGGGCTGTACGCTTCATGATGGACTCCGTCACACCATCGATCTCCACCGTCAGCTCAGGGAAGTCACGCAGTACTTCTGACATCTCGTTACCTTACAACAAAGTTAAAGTTAAAGTTGCGTACATTCATATAATATAGCACATAGCGCATAATTAGGCACAGAACAACGACATTACATGGCATAATCACCTTACTCATTTCAAAAGAAACTTAGTAAAATGGTAAATCTGTTAACTGAAAGGCTAATAAGTAATAAGCTAGTTGGCTGCCACATTGACATTACTAATTTCTTCACAATATGCTGATGCATCGCATTGCGATGCATGTGGGAGGTTTTGACTGCAGCTTAAACAAGCACCATTGATGATGATGAATAGCATCCCAAGTCCTGAAAGCATCTAAATGGACTAAACAACTTGAGGTTTATACCATCATTATAACACTTTGTTATGTAGTCTCCAGTAATAGTACACATGCAATTTACATTTAATACAGAAAATCGAACCACGCACATACTTAAACGATAATTGGTACCAATCAGCCGCTGGTCAAGGCCAAAACTCCCAGTAGAAAATAATACCAGAAAGTTCATATCCAAACAAATACTTAGAGTTTTTGGCACATAATTGGTCGTTTTTCAACCACAAATTATACTATGTTCACCCATTAATGAATAATAAATTTAACCAGTAAAAGAATAACATGAAAGCTCTGACATTTTTATAGTTATGATTTAAATTTAAACTTTGTTGACTGGTATTAAGGTTCGTTATTCATTATTCAATATTCAGTTTTTAGTTCATTTTTTCAGTATATAATATATAGTTCAAGAGGCAAATACACATATATATATATATATATATATATATATATATATATATATATATATATATATATATATATATATATATTGTGTGATAAGAGAAGAGTGTGGTTTGCAAGATGATGTTGTGACCAGGATTAAGAAAGGAATGCTTTGGTGGTTTGGTCATGTGGAAAGAATGGATGAGGAAAGAGTGACAAAGAAAATTTATGTTGCAGAAGTGAATGGCAGAGTCGGAAAGGGACGTCCTAGGCGAAAATTTATCGACCAAATTGGCGATTTATTGCAAACGGGCCAAATTAGGAGTACCCTTAACCGACGAGCATGCATGCGTAGGTGTATGGATGTGAAAGAGGCGAAAGAGGTGTGTCAGGATCGTGCCAAATGGAAGTCTGTAGTCTCTGCCTACCCCTCTGGGTGACAGGCGTGAGTGTTTATGTTTTTTATGTTATGTATATATATATATATATATATATATATATATATATATATATATATATATAGTGGAAATAAGAGAATATAGATAAACTCACCACGCTCCCCACATCCTACATAGATGATGACATCAGAGTTTGAGTACTTGGAGAGCGCCTGCGAGATGACAGTCTTGCCACAACCGAAGGCGCCGGGAATGGCAGTCGTACCACCTTGCACACAGCTGCAGTGGAATAGAATAGATTAGAATCAATTTTATTCAATATAGAATACTTGAGGCTTTACCACTGGTTCGGAAAAAACCTCTGTCCTGAGAAATACCGGCATAAAAATTACATGTAATGTTATATTCAGAAACAGCATGATAGCAATCACCTCATTCCCAGGGGTTATTATTAATCATCTACTCTTTAGCAGTATAATAAACAATTCGTACTTATTAAAAATTTTAACTTTTTGATAGAGAACTCCTGAAATTTCACGTTACATTAATTAACTTGCAGGAAACACTGAATTTACTGGTAATGAGGCATATAATGTATCGATTTTGTACTTTTGGCAAAGAGATTTAAATATATACTATAGAGCGGACATTGGGAACATTTACATACAAAAACTGTGAGCACGCGCGTGTGTTAAGCCCTCTAGCGAAAAATAGCAATACTACGCTTAATATTTATTTGGAAAACATTTTAGCTATTTCCCATTAGGTGGTGCTTCTAAATATAAGGTTAAAATCGGTTTTGGTACGTCGTCAATTACTAACATATTTGTAAATAAATAGTGACGTTACTGGATAACAGAGGGCACTTATTACAATAATTTTTCTTTCTTCTAGAACAATCGACCAGAAATAATAAAATTTAAAGATTATTTGGTAAATATACATTATTCTTGGGATAATAAACCGAAATCATGTTCATGTTTTGCTCCATATCGTGACTTACTATAACCTTAATGCACAACCGGGCATATTTTCTTTAAAATTACGAAAAATATTTTTTAAAATTACGAAACGAATGCGTCTTGACTTTTCGGTGGTGTCACTTAGACTAAATGACAAAAATCGGAGATATATCCTGTAGGACAAAAGTTACAAACGGCAATTTTGTTGCTGATGTCCGGTCTATTACTATTTGCAATAATTTAAGTTGATACAATATTAAAAAGGCCTAAGGGCAGCAAGATAGTTAAAAGTTTTTTTTTATTTATAACATACACTTGTTTCCTCTTCAAGATAACAACACTTACGGGAAAAGAGAATCAAGCACTCGCTGACCGGTGAGAAGTGGATGGTTAGCCGGCAGCTTCTCAGTAACGGGACGGGGCTGACGGACAGGCCACACTTGCAACATGGAGTACTGGGCCTTCTCACCATCAAACTCTGTTTCCAGCACTATATCCTAAACGAAACAATAAATTGCATTACAAACTGCAATAACACTGTTGTGTATCAATCATTTATTAATTTAAACATCACAGTTTAAATACAGTAGAGATGTGGTAACTTATTTGTTCCATAATTAAAATTTATTTGTATTTTTAGCCACATGTTAGTAATGAGGACTAATAATCTTAAGTTCACCAGATGTCGCTTGTTGGTTTTTTTTTATAGGATAGGCTGACAAACGAGCACACAGTCCACCTGATGGAAAGTGGTTGCTGTGGCCCATAGACATCTATCCTCGATTATGAATCAAAATGCAGATGCATTGTCACCCGTGAAGACTAAGATGATAAGAATGCCTCGTTTCCAGTAAAAAGGGTCTCTGTTTCTCTACACTCACCATACGAAACACAGTTTGGTATTCTGTGAGAGAGAGGTCCTTCCCTGGTTGAGCCGATACATTCGTGCTACATGTATACTACTAATATATAATTATTAGGATTAGGGTGAACTTATTTGTTCTGCATATGGTCATACAGTGTCAACATCAATGAAAATTAGCACTTTAATTAAAAGTTACACAAAACAATTTCTCTCTGCTGAATTTTCTAATTTTTAACACATTTTTAAGAATTATTGGAATATTCGTAGTTTGATTAAATCCATTCCTAATGTAATCAATAGAAATAATCAATGCAAATAATTCCAAAAGACACATTAATCTCTACACTTTTCTAAGTTTACATCCCCTACTATGAAATCTGTCAAATATTTCACCTCATTCCTAGGTGTCGCCGCTCTGGTGGCAGAAAAGGACATGGATACCCATTGCAGGCCAAAGCGACCCACTAGATGGAATAAAAATCTAATGAAGTAAGCAGGGTATTAGAAATGGACAAATTTATGGTTGTAATGATGAATAATCAATGTAACAATTAAAAAACACTTACGGTGACTTTGTAGTTTCCAGCGGGAGCAATGTATGTAACTGTACCCTTAGCCTTCGGTGGCATCAGCATCTTGTGTTTGACAAGGGTATTTTCATGCACAATACCATATAGATCACCACCAGTGATGTGAGATCCCACCTACGGAAAAACATTTTACTTCTGTACTGCCCATACTTATGTCAAAAACTTAAGTAATGTTTAAGATATTTTAGTTTCCAGTAAACAACATACCTTAACATTAAGAGGGTTGAATTCCCAGTCAATACCACGGGCCAAACAAGGAACGTTGATACCCTTGGGAATATAGATGGACTGAGTGAGTTCGTTGATGTCTTTCAATGGGCGCTGAATTCCATCAAAGATGGATCCAAGGATACCAGGGCCAAGCTCTACAGATAAGGGTTTGCCAGTTCGTAGTACGGGATCACCAACAGTTACACCGGATGTTTCTTCATATACCTAAAGAGAGAATAATCTAAGTGTAATATGTAAATATACTATAATGAAATAAGTAACTAGCATGGAAATTTTAATTAATTGACGTCATTGTTCATGATATATCACAGCTAAAGCAGCCTTCAGCAGTGACTTATCCACTGCATAATACAGGCCGCTCTAATGGAATGTTACATAAGGTGGATATTTGCTGTAGTTGCCATGCTTGACAGTCGCAATTCTTTATTACGCACTGCTGTCTATCTACAGGTTTGTTTCCCTCTGTCACCTTCAGGACGGTATGTGATGGATACTATTATGCTACTACGCAATCAATTGTAATTGTTGTGTAATTGTTCAGAAAATTAAGACTAAAATTGTTTTTTATAACTTTACTGAAAATTTCTTATATTGTTTTTTCTATAAAACGTCACCTCCACACTACTACATTTTACACTACTGATTTTCTCCTGTATCGTGGGAACAATTTACAAACATACGAGGGTGGATTGAAAAGTACTCGGCCTAACACAGATCCATTCAATTCTAAAAATCAAATCTACCCACATTATTTAGTTCAGTTCAGACTAGTTCATTGTGTGAAGTTCGAAACGTGTGCGATAATTAGTTGTGATTTTATAAATTTATTAACAAAGTAATCGGACATAATTTCCGCGAATGGAGCAAATCGAGCAGCGTGCCGTCATTAAGTACCTACATAAGAAGGGGCTATCAAAAGCCATCCATGATGACATGGTCAGTACATTAGGCGATTGTGCTCTGTCATATTCATCCGTCAAAAAATGGATAGCAGAATTTAAGCGTGGTAGAGAGAGTGTGAAAGATGAACCCCGCTCTGGAAGGCCTTTGACGTCAACTACTGACGAAAATATTAAAAAAGTACTTGATTTAATAATGGGAGACCGCAGATTAAAAATTAGAGAGATAGCCGAGATTATAGGCATCTCTTATGAACGAACTCAAAACATCATTGTCAACGAGTTGGGTTTCCACAAGGTGTCTGCGAGGTGGGTTCCGCAACTGCTTTCAGTTGAACAAAAAAGGACGCGATTGACTATTTCACGCGACTGTTTGGAGTTATTTGAAGCCGATGCAGATGATTTTTTGAATCGTTTTGTTACTATGGACGAAACATGGGTTCATTACTGTACACCGGAAACAAAACAACAATCAAAACAGTTGAGAAGACCTGGTTCACCACCCCCTAAAAAGGCTAAGTCGATTTTGTCGGCAAATAAGGTGATGGCTTCAGTATTTTGGGACTCGAAAGGTGTGATTATGATTGATTATCTTGAAAGGGGTCAGACTATAAACTCTGATTACTACTGCACCTTACTACGTCGTTTACGAGAGGAAATAAAAGAAAAACGTCGAGGAATGCTCAGAAGAAAAGTCCTGTTTCATCAAGATAACGCCCGTGTTCACACGTCAGTACAGTCAATGACTGAAATTCACAACTGTGGCTTTGAACTGTTACCGCATCCGCCGTATTCACCTGATCTGGCACCATCAGACTTCTTTCTGTTCTCTAACCTAAAAAAGCACTTGGGAGGTCAAAGATTTTCGACAAACGACGAGGTCAAAGCAGCTGTAGACGCATATTTTGACTCTAAGGAAGAATCATTTTTTTTTCAACGGTCTAAATGCTTGGAAGGGGAGGTGGCTAAAGTGTATTGAACTTGATGGTGATTATGTAGAAAAATAAAAATGTAACTGATTTAGTATGTGTTTATTTTCTTGGTTAGGCCGAGTACTTTTCAATCCACCCTCGTACATTTCACAAGGACAAACATCCAGACCTGGAACAATTACTTGTAGGCCATACAAATACTTGTACCGTGTGGAATTCGAACCCGCGGCCGCTGTAACTTATTGCTAAGCCATTGCGCCACGGAGCCATCGAAATTTTAGGCAAATACTATACATTACATAAAACAATTTTTACAGATTTTTATCGCTTTTAATTTAACTTAAATTTATTTAAATTAAATGCAATAAAATCCATAAAAATGTTGTTATTGTTATAACTATAGACATCGGGTACTTGCGTACGGGGTTGGGTGGGAGGTGGGGGAGGATGTAAGTGCAGGAGGAGCCCCCCCCCTACCCTTCTCCCCTTCTGGAAATGTATAGTTTATGAACAATGATTTTTTTTGTGAAAGCATAACCTCACTTTTACACAGGAAAATTGACCTAAAAGTTACTTCTGCAACAGCTACGGCGCTGCGGGAAGTACATTGTGCTGATTGGGTTTTAGAACAGATTCAAACAATCTTATCTATAATGTCAGGTCGGCCTTAACTCTGCTTTATAGTGGTAAATAAAACAATGTAATATGAATTGTTATAATTTTGTTTTCTGAAAAACGTCTTGGCTGCTCCCCACTGCGACTCTATTTGTTATATGAGTCCCTTCTTCAGTCAAAAATGGATTGTCTAGGTCTGAGTGATTAACTTTTTTATGGGTGTGTCCATATTAAAAAAAAACAAATTGACAAATATGCATTTCACTATAAGCAATTTTAGATAATATTTATTTTTATCGTAACTAATTTATAACACTTATTTCCGAAATCCAAAAACAGTGTAAAAGGTTCATGCTTAACCCTGAAAACCTTCTAAATTGAAAAAAATTAAAAAGTCAGGTACTGGACATCTACTTCATAATACTTGACCAAATAGACATATTTGCATTTTGTTATAAGCAATTTTTAGTGAAATTTATTCTTATCGTAATTAATTCAAAACACATTTCCAACATCCAAAAACAGTGTAATAGGTTAAAGCTTAACCCTAACAAGCCTCCTAAACTAAAAACATAATTAAAATCAAGTACCAAACATCTGTCGTCAACCCTTTATATTTATTGAAATATTCATAAATTTAAGTGGGGCTCCATTATACCCCAATATACCCTACATAAATACTGATTATGCACAACAATAATTAATACTGTTTTGACAATCACTCACCTGAATGGTAGCTAAATCACCCTCAAGACGGATAATTTCTCCCACCAGTTCATTGTAACCGACACGTACCAGCTCGTACATAGCAGAGCCAGACATTTTTTCGGCCGTTACAACTGTAAATAAAATAATTAATTAAAACTTAAAGATAAAAAATAATTTTACAATCAGTTTTAAAATTGTATATAACAAAGTTAGAAAAAATCTGAAGTAGCACAGCTGCATATTTGCTCTAAAACCACCTCGAAAATAAAAGCGAGGCTTATGCTGTTGGGCACTCGCTAGCTGTATTGTGTACCCAGCCTTAGTCACAAACATTTTGTACTTGTTGTAAAAAGGATACATATGCATCCCCAAAATACGCTCAATAAGCTCTTTCGTAGAAGATTTAAATATTTTACTGTCCAATTCTTATGAAGACTATCAACATGTTTCCTTGAAACTACTAGAAGAGTTTGTTAAGCACATCATATCACAAGTGTATAGGTTGTAGCTTCACAATATGAAACATACAATACTTATACTTCACTCACCAGGACCTGACACAGCAAACACATATCCAAATCTCTCCTCATTCTCCTCGTTGGCGATCTTCTTTAAACCGCCCTTCGACGCCATTTTGAATCAGCAGCTGTTTACTGAAAAAAAAAAGAATTAAACAAAAAAAATATTATAATATGTTGATTACACATAATCATAAATAATTAAAGAATCATAACTAAATTACCCAAACATGTACAATAAAATTGTCAATTAGTGTTATTATGAAAATATTACAATAAAGAGAAAGCAAACATTTAGGTGGCCCATGACCACTTCGTAAAATGTTCTCTTATATATGAATATTTCTAAATTCTTGTTATGTCAAATTTATTAATAAATAAAAACATAATTTAGTTCTAATGACTACACCTCAATTACAGTGTGCATAAAAATAAAACAGATGTCATAAAGTCAAACATAAATAATAAATTACCATTACATAGGTAAATAAAAAAAAGTTTTAATAAATATATAAGCTTGAAGTCATCAGTAACATTAAGGGTTTACTAAACTTTTCAAGGAGATCACACCTAATTATAGCCATGAATAAATGGTTTTATAATATTATATAATGTACAGAAGAAAAACTATTTACATTTAAATTTTCTTCCATACTTTTCTTACAATAGCACTTATAAGTTATTGAAATGTTTATTATTTCTTTATTATTTCTTGTGACAGAATATTTTTACTTGTGCAATACTAACCCACCACCTTGGAGCCTGTGGACAAACTGACAAACTGTCAGCTGACTTGAAGCTACTATCAATGGATATCCACTGATATCATAATCTATCATCAATCAATGTCAATTTAAAACAACATTTTTAATACTACAGCAAATTTTTCAAAATAATTTTCACTGGTGATTTTTAAATACAGACTATATTAAGATACATAAAATGTATACATCTAGTAATATATTATACCAATTTCCTTGTTTTTATATCATTTTGAAGTCATAATAAGCCTAGGCTACCTTCAGCTTTTAATTTTAGTTTCAATCAACACAGATAGATCATAAGAAATCCATCACATTATATTCTTATTCATATGTTCCGATTTAGTGACTATTTAAATTAAAAAAGTTATAAGTCAATCACAACTGTAATATAGTAAAAAAGAAGAGAAAAAAAATGTAGCAATAATATAAGCTTTTTATTTTTGCTTCTTTTTCATTTTCTGTATTGACTTATAGTGTAATGCCAGAGATGGTTCCCTCAAATAGTACTGAAGATTTGCAATAATCTCCACAAATAGCTGATGAATTGCCAATTGCATAATCATATACAGCCTGCTGAACATTGTAGTTAAAGGGGTGAATATTTGCCAAAGATATCACGCTTCGCAGACAGGTTGTCATCCACAGTATTTTACTTTTTAGTTGTTATTAAGTAAGGTTGTGAAGTTCACCAACACATATTGGGACAGCGCGGCGGACAATTCCTTGCCCTAACACCCTCTCAGAAATGAGCGGAAGGCCTGGGCCCAGCAGTGGGACATATTATAGGCTGTAATTTTTATTAAGTAGGATAGAATAGAATAATTTTTATTAAATATAGATAAAAAGAATATTTATTGAATAATTTCAGATTTATAACTGGTTAAGAAAAAACCTCAGTCCTGCGAAGAACTAGTAAGAAACTGTATAGTATAGTTTACAATATATTTTATTAAACAGTGGACACTGCTGCCCGACTCCCGGTTCGTTGCCCTTGGTCCACTCTTATGACACCCATTGTAGTTATATGGGGTAGTGCACATTCTTACACCAGCTACATGGTGAAATAGAGATACATAGACACAACTTATTATATTCAACTTATGTGTTTTTTACTTCTATTGTAAACATGAGGTTAGGGGGACAGGTTTATTTTTTACATTGCCATGAAATTTTTGTGGTTTATACCCAAAAATCTGCAGAGATTGCATTCTATATATGGGTCTATCAGCAGCTGCCTTACATCAGTATCACATACTTTTTTATATAATGGATACATTCTTTATAAATTTGATCTTATGATCTACATAATTATACATTTTTAAGGCATTACTTTAACAAAATCCTTTGAGGCAAGAAAATGTCTAAGAGCATAATTTCATAATTATAAGCTTTAGGTGACCCTAGTTAACTATAATATCAGGATGTCAAACATCTTATCCCATTTGCCTAAATTATTATTGCTTTTTGAAATAGGAACTCTGGAGAAACATCAGTCACATGATACGATGGGTGGATCACAATTTAGGACGCGTTAATTAGGCGTCTTATTGCAGCATTGCTAATGCCCTTTCATAACAGGAGGAGGAAACTGATTTATAAAGCAAAAACGTTGCCAAGAAATCATAAAAACTGTAAAAATGATTGACATTACAGGACTTGTACAAAACTTGACAATGGCGGAATCACTAATAACGTATTTGAAAACTATTTAAAATATCATCTCACCTTTTATAACACAAACACAATTATTTTTTAAATAATATAAACTTATTTACTACATAAAATATAAAAATTTAACTCACGGGACGGCAAAGATTGAAAAGATGATCCGAGAATGGCGGAGATCACAACTTATCACAAGACCAATGATAAAAATTAAGTCAGCTGACTTGAGTCTATGATTTTATATCTATGGTGTCACCCAAAAAATCAATGATTGGCTCATTGATTTTGCGTTTGTAATAAAAGCTTCAATCGACACAAATGTTATCGTTAAGATTTATTAATATGTTGCGGTAATCATTTAATATTAATAAGATATAATGTTGTAAGAGCTAAATTCTTACTCCAATGTTGATACCCTACAGATAGTCGGAAATTATTGTTATTTATAATTAGATTTATTAAGACAAATATTTATAATTTATTTATCTGTAATTACATGTGTTATTAATGACTACTCACAAAAATAGTCTAGTTAATTTAAGTTACATACATATCAATTGCTATCTACTAATGCTAATGAGCTTATGACACCTAAACTTATGACAAATAAATTCAAAAGTTGTAAACAACCTCGATATCAAAGAAATTCGATGGAGTTACCACACCCTTTTTAGGATTACTTTTTTGATGTACAGTAGGTAGGAACAAAGTATGTGGCTAAAAAAATATGATGGTAGTTTATTCGCCTTTAGATTTTTGCCTTTAGATCTCGATGAAACGAAAAAGCGATACAAAAAAGAGACAAACATATACCTCTATACTTAGACAGAGAAACCTATAGCCAAATTGACGCCTTCTTTCGCATCTGCACACGAAAAAGATAAATTTATGCACACGTCTTGCATAGAAATGAGACAGAACGATGTGATTGTTTGTCCCTTTCTCCGTGCCGGTTTTTTTAACTTTGACAGTTCGTGGCGATCTAAGGAGTTTACAAGTTGGTTTAAGTTAGAAAGAAAGTGTTTTTGTGAGCTTAAGATTGGTGAATCTTACTAAGTTCAGTTCTTAGAACAATTAAAAAATTTATCGAAATATGTTCAAAAGTCATAAATAAAGATTATTGTATAACCTAAAACTACGTTATCGTCCTTTCTCACTCGATGCCACGCTAATCATTAGTCTGTAGGTTTATCTAATCATTAGTCTATAGGTTTCTCTGTCTACGCCTCTATAGGATTTAGACTTCGAGAGAATAAGATAGAATATTATATTAGATTAGTCGTATATAGGCCACCTAGCGACTATTTTATGTACTACCTTGAGAATCCATCAATATTTGTTTGATAAAATGAACGTATAAAATGTTGTAGAAGGCGCTACAGCAAAGCAATATTAGTCGAAAATTTTTTTATAGATTACACTAAAATGTAGGCTCTACTTTGTCTCAAAATAGGGATTGTAATATTTATTTGCTATAGTATTAAACTTTTATCTTATATTTTAATGCCGCATTTGTGGTTGAAAATTATCATATTGAATAAATAATTTGTCGTGAAAATTTTTTTTTATATTTTTTAAGGTTTTCAGTCTACCACGTGTGAACTCTACTGCGGTTCGATTTATAAGGGAATAACTGCGCTTATTTGTGGGACATCTATGAAGAAGGTTGGATGATTCAAGTAAAGTTGGCCCACATGTCGGTAACAAAAGAAACTTTGAGCTAACCTCTTTCCATCGCTCCCTGGGTGGAGTAGTCGTTTCGGCACCTGTAAGTACAGACAAGATGCACTCATTGAAAACTGTCGTCGTTAAGCTTTGCGGTATGGATGACGATAAGATCTCACGAAGCTTCCCGAATACTGCCCAACCAAATTTAATCCGCTTATCGGTTTCATTCTCTTAGTTGTTTCTTTTAATAACACTATCAGCCCGAGGTAGGTAATATATCCTGTTGTGAAGCGACAATTAAAAACTAAAGAACTTAACCTAACAACGAAACAACCAAAAAGAAAATAATTTATTTAAAATTTGTAAAGATATTTACAGTTTCTTTTATAAAAAAAGGTATGAAGGTGATGATGGGCTGTATTGATGATAGTGAATTACAATTTTTAAATAAAAAAAAAGTTAATAAAGATAAATGAGTACTGAAATAATGTATGCACAGGCTATGCCTGTGGTAGATGCAGAGCGCCTAATCTAGGTACACGCAGCGCTTGAAGTAGGCACACACAGCGACCAGAATGAGCACACACAACACCCGGAGTAGACACGCAGCGTCTGGAGTAGGTACACACAGCGTATTGAGCAGGTACACGCAGCACTTAAAGTAGGCACACACACCGCTCGGAGTAAGCACACACAACGCCCGGAGTAGACACGCAGCGTCTGGAGTAGGAACACGCAGCGTCTGGAGTAGGTACACGCAGCGCTTGAGACAAGCACGCACAGCGGCCGAAGATAGCGCGGGCACTAGTAGGTGGAGGCGTAGGCGTGGCTAGGCGACGACTTCAGGAGAACGCAGAGGCTTGCAAGATCCCGAGGCAGTGCGGATAAAGCCTTTAAGCGGTGCTTCTCGTATCAAAGATGAAGTGAGAACCTCTATCGGCCGATTGTTCGGCTTTTATACTTTTTGACGGATCTGGGATAAGAACGAGAAATTATTTGAAATTATTTAAATTAAAAGCAAATTTTTGTAAATGGCCAAGAAGAAAAGAGTATTTTTGAAGTAAAAACATCAGGCCGGTAACGATATTTGAATAAAAATTGCCATGACAACCAGATAAACAACGATGTCAAAACATGTCAAATTTTGGTTTTAGGCTCGTAATAGAGAAACGGCAAGATTTAAGTGAAAAATGAGATATTATTGATATAGGAAAAAAGGTAGCGCAACAGCGCGCACGAAGCCCGAAATTGCAGAGTTACGGAGAACTAAATAAAAGACCGAAAAAGGTGGACTCCATTGACATCGATTTAAAAAGTGCTGATAACGTGAAAATACGACGTGAAAATGATTTGTTATTGTGTTCTTATAGTTTAAAAATGTTACAGGTTCCTATGGAAACAAAGGTGATGCAAAATATCCAGTTTTGAGATGAATGCAGAAAATCAAAAACAGAATGGAAAAATAAATTTAAAATAGTGTAAAATGATATGTAAGTAGCATAACACTACAATCCTTCATAGTAAAATATCCTTCTAAAAGACTAATTTACCTCTTGAGAAGAGATTTCGCTGCCGTAACACTGGAAATGATGCTTAAGATCCACAAAACATTTATCAGACCGATATTATCAAAATATCATGATAAACTCCTCCATAAATTAGAATCATACGAAATTAGAGGGAACGCAAATGGCTTAAAAGTTATTTAAAAAGTAGAAGACAGGGTACAGAAATAAAAAAATAACACAAAAAAATTAAATTTTAATTAAAGAAACTCATCGTTCTCAATTATTATTTAAAAAACAGGCTTACCACAGGGTAGTATGCTCGGTCCTTTATTATTTTAATTGTATGTTAATGACCTTCACAATGCCACTTCATACAAATATATCTTTGCAGGCGATACTACTATAATAGTTAAAAATGATGGTAATAATTTATTAGATTCGCTTGCAAACACGGCAATGACGAATATCATAGAATGGTTGGAGGCTCACGATTTAAGGATCAGTCTACAAAAAACGAAAATTATGCAATTTATGCCATACAGGTCATCTAAGCAACACTTTAATATTCTATATAGCCTAAGAGCCCTTGACGGCCAGACCTTCGTTATTTTATAAAAGCTGAAAGTTTTTCTGTGCATGTCCCCTATACAGATAAGATGACCAGCGACTATAAAGTTTGGGTTGGGCAGGTAGGTTAAAGGTGTATAAAATAGTACCTTAACTCTGTTAAAGTATAAAGCTCAATTTTTTATATTTTATTTGAGATAACTATAGAAATCTCATCATCCATTGCCGGACACTTATGACAGTTGCTACCCCCTGCCACACACCCCTAGACTTTAAAAAATTATAATTGTACTTTTGTTATAGTTTAAGGCTTCCGTCTAGCTTTGCTGTTTAACATTCCCAGCCATTAGAGGGGGCGCTCTCCCCCGTGCATAAATACGTTCGAGATCGCCGGTGAAGGTGCTCTACTTCATTAAATATATAACTTATTAGTTTTTTTTTTTCAAAAATATTCATTTTACTTTTGTCGTGGTAGTATAATTTTTGTTCCCTTTTATATTTCATAAATGTCGTTTTTAGTAATGTTTATACGGAGTGTGGGTTTAAAAAGCGTATATACAACCGAAGGAAAATAAAAACTGCCTCTACATACAAATTTTGTCTCTACCTTCTACATTTTTTGTTTAATTAATATAAAAAAAAATTTGGTAATAAATTATGTATAAAACTTAAAATATATAAAACATACCAAATATAAAAGTCCAAGTCAATTAATCTAATACTAATATAAACGATAAAAACTAGAACTAATGTGACAATTAAATAAAAATAATATATATTTAAGTAGAGCAACTTTCACGATATGCTCCGCTCAGTCCATAAGAGCTACGCGAGGAAAAGAGATCAACCGTGCGAGCGAGAGGTAAAGTAACGTTGAGCAACACTGCACACGACTGAACGCCGAGAAATCCGGCGTTCAGTCGTTTCTGGTTTATAAATGGCATATAGGTAAAAAGTACGAAAATATATACTTTTTAATTTTATTTATTTCTAACTCACTTGAAAATAGTTCTATTTTATGTGGTTTTCAATACAACTTTGCTACAGTTATACTGCTAATAAAAAAAATTGATATTTGCAGTAAAAAAATCGTAAAATTACAACTTTTTAGCCCTTCAAATAAGAAAATTAAAGATTTATAAAAAAAAGTGTCCAGATCAGATTATTGTAGACAATATGCAAATTAATGTAATCTGAATGCTTTTCGTGATATTGTTATAGTTTGTACATAGCAGAGGCTTTAATAAGACCTTTTACGCATGTAACCTAAACATAGGCATGTTTAACGCCTAATAGAGCGATTAAATTAAACACCAAAATAAAATTAAAAAACATTTTCGAAAATATCCAATCCTACACTTGAAATAAATATAAAAAAAACTTTCACTTTTTCTTTTTTAAATACTATAAAAAATATTTGTTTTGCTGTAAATTTTGCGAGAACACTAATTTTTACAAGACTGGGGCCTTAAAAGATACATTTTATATACGTTACTTGCAGTGGCGAAGCCTTCATAGAAGCCGGAAAGCCGGGCTTGCCTTATCAAACTAAATCAATCAATAATATCAACTATTAAAATAACTCATAAACTGTTTCAAACTATTTCAAATTTCCCGCGCAATCCACTATTCGACACAGGTACAAATTCGTATTGCCTTAGCGATACTGCTGCTGTCATAAAAAATGATTTTTAATAAAGCAATTCGTCGTCTCTCTCGCTCGCGTAGGCTTTTTACGGGGCTTTCGAGAAGACGATCGCTCTCTTTCCAACCTATGGCAAAATATTCTATAATGAAATATAACAACGATTGTATATATAGCAATTAGTATAGAGAGTTAAAGCCTGGCTTTAGGAATGGGAAGGCGCGCGGGCAAAACGTTTACAAGTTCATTTCACATTTCAATGTATATTTACTCTGTGTATTTAACTTAAGCGATTTAATATTGCGAGTTGAAAATTTATGCTTTTTTAAAGATTTTTAATGAAAATGGAGGATAATAGTGTTCTTTGTGATGAATTGAAGTGTGTTAAAGTGCTAATCGGAGAGGAAAAGGTGAAATCTTTAAACTTTGTTGAGATAATACACAAGGTCAAGAGTGTATTTCAGACTTATCAATTATTGCAATTAAAAACAGTTATGGGTACAATTAAAACGTTCACCAACATTTTACGCGGACATAATTAAATCTTTCCTTAAGAAAGAGAGACGATTCTATCTAGAATGTAAATAATTTTTTTTTAATTTTGTACATTGTTCGTATTTTGTTCATGTTTTACTTTTGTTCATGTATTGCATTGTATGTAAATATTTTTTTCTTTCGCTCAAAAATACCCACACGGCTTTTTTCAAATCCACCGAAGGTATGCAACGGCTTATATGTAATACAATGTATCTAGCGGAAGTATGCCTTCTGTGTGCTTTGTTAAACACGTCCTTGAATGCACTGTATATGAAATGTACTCTTATTAGTTTGTGATATGAAATAAAGAGTGGAGACAGATCAAGATTGGTGTATTTTTATAAAACTGCTATAAACAACAATGTATATTTTTATCAATTCATATCTTGGGCTTGCCCTAGTTTGGAGTTCTAGATTCGCCACTGGTTACTTGGGGACCTATAAAAAAATTATAACCCAATAGCCGGACAGTTTTAATGGTTTCTACATCTTGCCAGATACATTGAAAGTCCGCTCTAGGTGCGAGCGCGAGTGTTTAATCGATTGCGATCTTTTAAGATATCCAATAAAACAATAATTGTATTACGTTCAACACCGTGTCATATGAAAAAAGAATTTGTATTTGTATTAGAATACGCATTTCAACTCTGGAATCCCTACTTTAGTAATGACATTGAAGCTTTGGAAATAGTACAGCGTAGCTTATATATATATATATATATATATATATATATATATATATATATATATATATATATATATATATATATATATATATATATATATATATATATATATATAACTATAGGAGTCCATCGCGGACAAACAACGTGACACGTAATTTATATATAATATTATTAAAATATTAATTTTATACAAATAATTTCCTTCCATAGTTTGTTATTATTTACCCGAAAATTCACTAAACATGAACTTTAAAATGAATTTACAATTTTATTCGTAAAGTCTATAACCGTAGAATATTTAATGTATTGAACAAAAATTAATTCATAAAATTATTCAAAACGAAATTGTGCTTAGATATCTAACACTGCTCTCTCTTGCTTACATCCCCCACTCAACTCCCGTTCGCCTCGCCCAATCACACTTTTCGTAACGTTTTCCTCACGCGTTCGCCAGCTTACTCCCCAAGTCAAGCGTGAGTAAAGAAGTTTTACTTCAATAATGTCCTCCAGACCAATTTTGAACACGGCGGCTAGACTCAACGGAGACTAGCCATCGGTGCAGGACAGGATTATAGGGCCGCGTGTGCAAACACATGTGCACTCTCAATTCCCTCACTCTCATAATCCAATGGGACGATAAACCGACACAACCGGAGAGAGATCAGGAGCAGAACCAACTGCTTTACTTGTTTTCCGAGGCACGGAGGTGAGACACTACCAACTTACTGACTCTTGGCAGCCACTGAGAATTTCTTGGCGGAAAAACTCAATAATAGATTTTTAGGTCCAACCCGTGATTCGAACTCAGGACCTCATGATCAGCAGTCGCACTACTGCAGCCACAGGACTAACGAGGCAGCTAAAATTCCACGGCTATTGAAACGACAATTTTATGAAGAACGTGTGAAAATTTTAAAACTTACAACATTAAAAAAACCGCATAGACCGAGGAGATGAAGTATTTTCTCTTTATTTGTAACCGTGTAGTCACAGAGTGGAATAAGCGGCCGGAGAACATAGTCTCAGCCCAAAATGTAAACTGATTCAAAAATAGATTAGTCATTTTCTAAACAGCAATAGGAGTAACTAGTGGGCATAAACATACATAAACACTCACTCCTGTCACCCAGAGGGATAGTCAGAGACTACTGACTTCCATTTGGCACGATCCTAACACACCTCTCTCATCTCCCTCACATCGATACACCTACGCATACATGCGCGTCGGTTAAGGGTACTCCTTTACTTCCCTTACTTCCTCGTTTCCTGTGGGCACAAACAGGATACAGGCATTAACAGATGTCTCAACTGCCTGCCTGCTAATGTATAGTAATAATAAATCTTCAAGAACCTTACCATCAACGATAATCGAATCTGGTAAGTCATGACCGTCAAACACGACTTTTAACTCTTTAATTCAAACAGTACAAGACATAGGACAAATTCATTAAGACTGTTCAGCATGTCATGTAGTTCCTGCAAGGAATGACTGGCCTGTTGGTCTAGTGGTTAGTGACCCTGACTGCTATGCCGGAGGTCGTGGGTTCGATTCCCACCCAGGATTAATGTTTGCGTGATGAGCACGATCATTGTTCTGTGTCTGGGTGTAATTTATCTATAATATTTATGTATTTAGATATATATAAGTATGTTTATCAGTTGTCTAGTACCCATAACACAAGCTCTGCTTAGCTTGGGACTAGATGGCGTTGTGTGATAGTTGTGTAATAAAAAAAATAAGTTATCTATATTCATAACTTTATGTTCTGGACATCTATCGAGAAACTCCAAATTTGCCATTACGACATTATCGTCGACAAAGCGCAAGAGTGCGATGCGTTCTTTTTTATAGAATAAGGGTGACAAACGAGCAAACAGTCCACCTGATGGTAAGTGGATGCTCTACGTGGAAGAGCCACGCTGCAGCTATGTTATGGTTGTAGCACGAACGGGTCTCTCAACTGGGGGAAGGATCAAGCTCGCACAGAATACCTGCGTAAATAGCAGCTTAATACTGCTGTATTTCGTATGGTGAGTGTATATATATATATATATATATATATATATATATATATATATGAATAGGTCTTAAGATGAACATGGACAAAACAAAGATCATGTTTAATGTCCACGTCACACCTATGCCGATAGTTGTTGGGAGCACTGTGCTGGAAGTTAGTGACGAGTACGTTTACCTGTGACAAATAGTCAGACTGGTGTCATGATTCAATCTATTTTTCAATAATAAGTTGCTAAAATGAATACGTATTTCCGGTCAAATTGGTAGTAATTCTGCTTGTCTCTGATTGGTTGGTTTGAAACTGACAATTCCTACACGCACCAATTAGAAGCAAGTTAAGCAAAGTGATAGGGGAAACGTTTTTGCTTTGAGATTGAGCCAGCTGTCAGAGCGTCATTTCTGTAGGAGTAGCGGTGGCTTCTGGTCACGAGAGGCGAAATTATTCGCTAAAATAGTTTTATTTAAATTATTCATAATAATTATGTATTATAATTTAAGTTGAAAAGTACCAGCTACGTTATTATAATATTTATCTCAGAAAGTGAATTGTGGACGACACGAATCCAATAAATTAGTTTTTCTATTACCCTTGAGTTTAATTCTTAAAATCTCAGAAGTGGGATGATTCTCTGCTGCCCACATTGTTTGAAGGTATGTACACTTGATTTTTTTTACATTTAAATGCTTATGGCCCTTTTGACATACTCGATAAATTGATTGAATGCTTTTTGCGACAAAATAGAAATGATAGTTTGGATTTCGTGGCACAGTGTACACGGTCTGGGGTCATTTTGGTCGGGGCAACTCTCCGATAATGTGCCCGGCTAGTGTTACATTGTAAAGCCACGCTATAGATTTGAATTACTAGTAGTTGATAGAAATAGCATTTTGATTCGCAAGTGAACATTTGGTCAAGGCGACTACTTGATAGTGTTCGCTGCGGGGATATTAGCATTTGTTAGTAGATATGGGTACTTACGTACACCTTTAACTCTTGTCGAAATGGATTTTGGGCGAGGCATCTCTTCGACAATTCCATTTTGAACAAGCGATATACTGAAATGCATCGCACGTGAGAAACTTGTTTGAGGCTAATCCTCGATAGCGTTTTGCTCCGATGTATTTCGTATTAGCTAAAGTTTTGGTTGTTAGCTACACTTTTTACACTTTTACGAAGTGGCATTTGGTTGAGGCAACTCTTCAACAATTCCATTTCGAAGTAGCAATATACTAAGGTGCATCTCGTGTGGAGCGCTTGGTTGAGGCTACTCCTCCGTAATGTTCTACTGCGATTGTATTTTGTATTACTTATCATACTTATCAGTCGGTAGAAAAGTACTATTAATTTATTAAGTTTTGTAAATATTTTTGTTAGTGTCAAGTATGTCATAAGGGAATTGTATCTAGTAAGGCCCAAGTATGTCCTTGTGGCCATGTGCGCCTCTAGTAAGGGCCAAGTGTGTCCTTGAGGCCATGTGTGCCCCTAGTAAGGGCCAAGTGCGTCCTTGTGGCCATGTGTGCCTCTAGTAAGGGCCAAGTGCGTCCTTGTGGCCATGTGTGCCTCTAGTAAGGGCCAAGTGTGTCCTTGTGGCCATGTGTGCCTCTAGTAAGGGCCAAGTGCGTCCTTGCGGCCATGTGCGCCTCAGTAAGAGCCAAGTGCGTCCTTGTGGCCATGTGCACCTCAGTAAGGGCCAAGTGTGTCCTCGTGGCCATGTGAGTCCGTAAGTGATCATGTGCATCACCCACTAAATAAAATTTCATTTATTTTCTTATTTCTTATTTCTTATTTTTTGTATACTTGAATTTTTGCACCAGTATCTGGAAAGGCAGAGGTGTGAACGATAAACTGACGTGTCACTTGCAAAAAAAAACTTTCTAACCCTAAATTTAATTGGGTGCTTGTCCGTTTGATTTGAATGTATCTTGTCCTCCTTAATGAGATAAATTCCTTTATATTATGATACAACTGCTGCAGCCAAGTAACCATTCCTTTCGGAAGTTGGGATCTCCAAAATGGCCGTTTTGTATGCGCCCACAGCTTCTTCAGGTGATGAGAATCTCTGTCCACGCAATTTATTCTTTATTTTAGGGAAAGTATAGAAATCGTTAGGGCTTAGGTCGGGGCTGTACGGCGGATGGTCTAATAATTCTATGTTTTCTTGCTCTAAAACTCTTTTGTTTTATGTGCGGTGTGAGAACTCGCATTGTCGTGATGGAGGATGATGCGGCGGTTGCAGTTCTCTTTACGGAGCTCAGGAACGACCTGTGGCAAACAAATGCTAGCATACCATTCTGCATTAACCGTTCTGTGTCCCTCAAGAGGAATAGTCGTAACATGACTGGTTTTGGAAACAAACGTGGCCACCATTTTTTTGCAACACTCCGTGAACGAACAATTTTTGTTGGCTTTAACACATTTTCGAACACCCAAACTCGTGACTGGTTTTTTGTTTCGGATTCGTACGCATATATCCAGGATTCATCACCTGATACGATGTTGTATTCAGCATTTGAGGATCCTGCGTGGAATCTTTCGAGAGTTCTGACGCACCAAGTAACGCGAGCCGCTTTTTGCTCTTCACAGAGCGAATACGGGAATCAACTTTTTTACACCTAATTGTTCATGCAAGATTATTTGTATTTGACTCATGCCAATGACTAAAGTTGCTTGAATTTCGCGGTATGTCACATGTCGATCTTCCTCAATCAGTTTACGCACAGCATCAACGTTTTCTTGGGTGACTGCAGTTTTTGGACGACCTTGACGAGGATCATCACTGAGCTTGACACGTCCACGTTGAAATTCAGAAAACCAGCGATAAATTGTGGTTTTAGATGGGGCTTCATCACGAAATGCAGAAATCATCCGGCCAACTCACTGTTTTTGTTTTAAACCACTTCGAAAGTCATAATAAATCATCGCTCTTGAATTTTCTCGAGTCAATTCCATTTTCTCAACGACTAAACAAGTTTGACAAAACCTTGTGACAAGACCGAGAATCTTTTTTTAAATAAATAAATGGTATTCGATTTTTAAACCAAGGAGTTTTCAATTAAAAAGATTTTAATATGACAGGAACAGTGGAAATATTCCATTCCCGATACTTTTAGTGCAGCCTAGTAATATTGTTCCGGAGTTTGATCCATCCAGTAAAAGTCAAAGTATAGATAGTTGGTTAAATAAAGTCAACGAATGTGTGAGTAGTATTTATGACTGGGACGAGAATCAAACCATTCATTTTGCTGTGCAGAAATTAACAGGACTTGCAAAAAAATTGTTAGATGCTTTGCCCACGGTAGTTTATAGTTGGAGTGATTGGCAAGCGAAGCTTCGTAAAGCATTTCCTTATGAGCAAAATTATGGTCGGCTTCTCGAAGAAATGCTTAATCGTACAACACGTGTTAATGTAAACTTACGCGAGTATTTTTATGACAAACTGACAAACGACAAACTGACTGAAATCGATGTGAAATTGTGGGAAGGAAAGCCGTAGATTGTGTAGTTCACGGTGTTACTGATAAATTAGATAGGAATGGTGCTCAGGCAATAAGCTGTAGGGAACCAGAAGACTTGCTAAATTATCTCAGTTCGCAACGTGTCTCTGATTCTTTTCAATTTTCAAAAAAAAAGCGATTGAAAAGCACTTCAGGGATCAAGCTCGTTAACTCTGCTACATCTTCATCTGATAATATCACCTGATTTAATTGTAAGGAAAAAGGACATTCATTTTACAAAAGTCCCGAACCCAATGCCAAGTGCCAGAAGTGCCATAGAGTAGGTCATGATTTTGTAAGATGCAAACTTGATCCATTAACTATTCGCACAGATAGATCAAAAAAACCGAATCCTGAGGGTGAACGTAAAACGATGTCAATTTTTACATCTGATAGTGGCAACGACAAGTTTTACAAGAAAGTTATCGTTGGCGGTCAGATATTCGTAGCTTACGTAGACTTTGGGAGTGAGTGCAGATTGATACGCGCGTCTGACGCCTGCAAACTAAACTTGGATAAAGTTTTCACGGGAGTACCAGCAATAAAGGGTTCTGGAAATTCATCGATCACGCGGTCACGCCGCTATACAAAAACTTTGTTATTCTAAAATTAGATGAAATAGAAACCAACGTTGAGATGCTCGTTATCAATGACGAGTTAATACAATCTCCGTCACTCATTGGTCAAGATGTCACGGAACTCCCGTTGGTGAACGTGATGAAAGATTGTTCTAAGTTGGTCTTTTATAAATGCCCTAGTAGGGAATCGTCGACCCTAGGTCATAATGTAAAACTTATGGTTGCTAGTCTTTCGTCATAAACAAGGTTGGCTTAGTTGAAGTATACACAGACAATCCAATGTTTACGGGGGATATTTATGTTGATGATTATACTTGTGGCGAACCAGGTAAAGAATACCGATTGCATCAGGGTGCTTATTCTATAAAGTCGGGAAAAGGTCATTTGATAGTAACAAGTTTCGCTTCTGACCCTCTTGTGTTTGAGCCAAATACAATTTAAGCTAGGGCTAATTCTTTTTTCGAAAGAGATATTCGTAACGTTAATAGAATTACGAGATACGTCCTTTCTGGAGCCACTTGAAAAGGCTAATATTAAAGTAGGCAAAAATATTAGTGAATCGATCGTTGATAGGCTGCACGGAAACTTGCAGTCTTACCGTGATTGCTTCGCTATGGATATGAGGATTATGGATATCACGGAGTTAGGGTGCATTAAAGGTGTAGAAATGTCTATTGAACTAACAGGTGGTAGACCGGTAGTATATGGACCCTATAGGCTGTCGTTTTCAGAGAGAGAACAAGTACGTACCGTTATCAACCGGTGGCGTGGCGCACGCGGTACGGAACGGACGTGTTGCAAGTCAATCGAATTAAAAATAAAAAATAAGTGTGTGACTCTGAGTGTTTTGAGCCCAAAAATGGGCACTAAATGTGACGGCTGCCATGCCGTAATATGTGATGATTTCAGGATGCAGTGTTCGGAAAAAAATTGTGGTAAATCTTACCATCTTGCGTGTCTTGGATTGGGGAAGGAAAAGCTGGAGGCTACCACAGGGGAAAGTGGAAGTAAATGGCTATGCCCAGAGTGCACAAGCATTATCCCTAAAGGTGGTAATTTGAACACGCCAGTACGAGGACCCAAGCAAGTGAATAAGGAACCAGTTACACCTAGCTACGTCAATATCAAGCGAGGTGGCGGCAGCGGGCCGACTACCGTTGATTCTATAGTAGTAGAAAATGAGACACTGAAAGAGTTAAGAGCGTTGCGATATGATTTTAATTGTCGACTAGATAGACAAGCAAAGGAGTACGACCTACTTCAAAAGAGATTTGTTGTTACGGAAAACGAATTACAAAAAGTACAAAAGATTTTGGAGGTAGTTCAAGAAAAAGTAAATAAAATAGATCTTTTAGAGGCTAATATTAAAATATTAGAAAAGAAAAAGGAAGAACTAGAATCAATTTGTAATATGGAGAAAAGTCAGCAGTCAGCAGTCCAGCAGCCGGAAAAGTCAGTTTTAACGTTTGCAAATGTTGCAAAGAAACAAACTCAAAAGAAGGCAGCGGATAATAAAAGTGTGGCCATGAAAACCACGGAGCCGATTGTGCACAAACAATGTATTGTGATAGATTCACAAAATGATCTAACGGATATTACTATTCAAAAAGAAAATAAAATGGAAACTAGTAATTGGACGGTGGTAAACAAGAAAAAGAGATATCCGAACGATGAAGTAAAAAAAGGAGAAAGTACGAATTCAACTGAAATTAAGGGATCAGAGAGAAAAAGGTACCTGCATGTTTGGCGGTTAGACACAGAAACCACAATTGAAAGCCTACAAAAGTATGTTAAAAATATTTGTGGAAATGAAGTGCCCATAAAGATTGACCAAATAAAACATAAGACTCAAAGAGACTATTCTTCATTTATTATAGCACTCCCTGAGAGTAAATATAACGTATTATGCCAACCAGAACACTGGCCTATAAATATCGAATTTTGCGAGTGGGTGTGGTTTCGTCGAAACACCCGTGAGCAACAAAGTGACAAAAAATAGTAAGAATATACAAATTTACTATCAGAACGTGAGAGGACTTAGAACGAAGACAAGCGATTTCTATTTGGCTATTGCTTCATCTGATTCTGATTTATTCATCATTACGGAAACAGGTTGTAATGAGTCGATTTACGACGGTGAGCTGGTCCCACCAGGTCATAGTATTATTCGGTGTGACCGAACAGATGGACGCAAACAAGGAGGCGCGTTTTTAGTGGCCACACCGCGTTTCGAACTGAGACGAATTACGATACCTGACAATGTAAACATTGACAATCATATATTCGAAATAGTTTGCGCTACTGTCTACCTTCGAAACCGGTTTTTGTTTTTGTTGTGCGCTGTTTATATACCGCCTAATAGTAGTGAATGTGAATATATGGTAATGTTTAGAATAATTGAGCAGCTATGTAACAGTTACGACAAGGTTTTAGTGTTAGGAGATTTCAATATGTACTCTTGTCCACTTAGTGTAAATCAATATTTTGAATATTTTATAACTTATTGTGGGTTCACTCAGAGTAACAATATTTACAATTGTAATGATAGATGTCTAGATCTAGTATTGAGCACGGTTGAGGAGCGGGGAGATGGTGTGCGCGTGAGCGGGGCGACCCAGCCGTTGGTGCCGGTCGACGTACAACATCCACCGCTCGATGTAACTGTTTGCTTGCGATCGCTTACTCACACTGACACTATCGCGCATTCAAGGTCAAACACATTTTCAAACATCACCAAAATACCTCCGCAATGGCATTTTAAAAAAGCTAACTTTCCTTTGTTGTATCATTTAATTGAAACCACAGACTGGTCTTCCATATATGAATTAAATTTAGAAATGAGTTTAGATTACTTCTACGAGTCTATTAATAAAATATTAGAACAATGTGTTCCAAAAAAAATTCAATGTTATAGTAGGTCTAAATACGTGTATCCTGAGTGGTATACCGCCGATTTTATCCGATTAATACAACAAAAAGCTACTCTTCACAAAGTATACAAGAAAAGTAGATCAGGTTTAGATTACGAGATTTTTTCACAATTTAGGGCTAAGGTCAAACAAAGCATAAGAGAAGCGTATACACACCATCAGCAAATCATTCAAAGTAATTTACAGGAAAACCCTATATCTTTCTGGAGGTATATAAACTCCAAAAAAAGCAATAGAAGTCCTCGGAAAATGTATAAAAACGGTGAACTTCTGACGAATGAACAGTCAGTACATGAGTTAGCCAATTACTTCTATTCGGTGTACAGTCCGTGTAAGGCTAAATTAGATGTAAATTCAGCGATACAGGTGGCTGGCAGTGAGAACGCGGCAGCACGCGTACACCTTAGCGCGTTACAGCTCAGTGAGGTACAGCACGCCCTTAAACAACTTAAGCCAAAGAAATCGACAGGACCAGATGGTATACCACCGTATATATTTAGAGACTGCCGATCTGTTCTAGCTAAGCCTTTGCTTCATATATATAACCAATCCCTGAGAGCAGCAGTATTTCCGGAAAGATGGAAGACGACTAGGGTAGTACCAGTACCGAAAGCTGGTGCCAAAGGAAACCTGGATGGTAATAGACCTATCGCAGTCCTGTCGACTCCAGCAAAAATATTTGAGTCAGCTATACAGAAAAGCGTATATCATCAAATGGGTATACAATTATCGGATTCACAACACGGGTTTCGGCCGAATAGAAGTACAAGCAGTAATCTTCTCGCGTATATGGCGGACGTGTTACCGACAGTGGACGCGGGCGGACAGGTCGACGCAGTCTATTTCGACTTCAAAAAAGCGTTTGACCTTGTAGATAATGACATCCTACTCAGAAAGCTAGCAGGCATTGGTTTTACACCACACTTACTCAACTTCTTTGCTAGCTACATGACAGACAGACAGCAATATGTAGAATATGCAGGATACCGATCAGACACATATTTCACGAGATCTGGAGTAAGCCAGGGTAGTAATTTAGGTCCTTTGGAGTTCATAATAATGATTAATGATCTCCCCAAAATGGTCCAAGAAGCAAAATGCCTATTATTTGCAGATGATTTTAAATTATACCTACCTGTAGTATGTAAGGAGGATTGCACGAGGCTACAAAGTGATATAGATAGGGTGACTAGGTGGAGCAAGGAAAATAACTTGCAGTTTAACACCTCAAAATGTGTCACAATTACATTCTCTCGTAGCCACAACCCTATTGTACATAATTATATGATAGAAGACTGTGTACCCATGACTAGGGTCAAGGAAGTTCGTGATTTAGGAGTGGGTATGAATACAGGATTAACTTTTCGTGAACACATCATCAAATGTTGTAAAAAAGCTTACAAAAGTTTGGGTTTCATACTACGCACAGTTAATAATTTCACAAATATTTACGCAATTACTGCATTATATAATACACTGGTTAGGAGCCAACTGGAATACAATGCGATGATTTGGTCGCCGCACGAAAACAAGTACACTCTTATGCTGGAGCGAGTACAAAATAAATTTGTAAGATACCTGTACATGCGACTGTATGGAGTGTATCCGATCTATCCATTAATGTATCCAACACTGTTCATTTTAGGTATGGTAGGTTACAATGAAATCAGGGTTAGAAGGGAATTTACTCTTACACGCTATTTGTACACAGTTCTGATAGGCAGAGTACATAACACAGGCGTGCTGGATCAGTTGGCACTCAGAGTCCCTGACCGGTACGTATATCGCAGACGCCGGCCGCAGTTACTGGCGGTACCGCGCGCGAGGACTAACTTGCTGCAGCACGCGCCGCTCACGCGCGCACTCAGAACACTAAACAGAGTCCAAGATAAAATTGACATATTTTGTTGTACTCTGAGTGAATTCACGAAGGTCACATTATATGAAATAAGTTACAGTTAAATCTAGGTTTTTTTTATGTAATTTTTTGTTTATTTTTTATTATTTTTATAATCTGTTGTTAGTAGGTAATAATTTTTATTAGTATTTTATTTAGGTAGGAAATGCTTTTACTTTTATTATATATTTACTTCTATTATATTCTTATTGTTGATTTTAAGAAAAATTTTTTATTAAATCTTAGGATAAGTTACTCTATCGCATTAGGAAACTGTAAAGATAGATGTAAGAGAGAATAAATAAATAAATAAATAAATAAATAAATCAATGAACTTCTGGAAAACGACGTAATTTGAAAATCTAGTTCCGACTTTGCGAGTCGTAAAAAACTGGCGAACAACGCCTATGCGTAGATTTTAGGGCTTTAAATAATAAAACTAAAAGATTGTTTTCCATTACCTTTGATAGACGATTAACTTGTTAACCTCAGTGGGAACTCATTTTTCACGACTTCGGATCTTGCGTCTGGGGATTACCAGATGCCGATGGCAGAAGATAGTCGATGTTATACAGGTTTTGTACAGACGTCCATTTTGAATTTAAAAGAATGCCGTTTGGATTGGCCAACGCCCCAGCAGTCTTTCAAAGGGCTATTAATAAAATGCTGGGTACAAAGCGTTTTGAGTCAGCATTCGCATACTTGGACGACATACTTGTACCATCGGTGAACTTAGAGCAAGGACTTCAAAGATTAGAATAAGTATTAAAACTTTTCCGGGAAAGTGGCCTAACACTTAAACTTTCGAAGTGCCGTTTTTCGACGATACCATAAATTATCTGGGGTATGAGATATCTGCTGATGGTATAAGGCCAAATGAGTAGAAGATACTGGCTGTTAAAGAGTTTCCCATACCCAAGACGATACACGAAGTCCGACAATTTCTTGGTGTAACAAGCTCTATTAGGTTTGTAAGAAGATATGGTGAGTTAGCCAGACCTCTTAAAAACTTGCTAAAGAAAGACGTTCCTTTTCAATGGGCGAGCTTAGAGACTAAAGCATTTACCGTATTAAAAGATAAGCTAGTAGAACGGCCTATATTGTCCCTTTATAAATCGAAATTAGATACTGAATTCCATACTGACGCTCATGCTCTTGAAATAGGCGGAATATTGTTGCAATGGCAAGAAAACCCACGCATTCTAAAACCAGTCGACTATTTTAGTAGACAAACTACTCCTGAAGCACGCCACCTCACTCGTATAAGCTGGAGACGCTGGCTATAGTCTGCTCTTTGAACAAATTCCGAGTGTACCTTTTAGGTATCTTCTTTAAAGTAGTTACTGATTGTCATCCTCTTAGGACAACTCTTACTAAACGCGACCTTATACAACGGATAGCCAGGTGGTGGCTGCAAATTACTGAAATTTCATTCAACATCGAATACCGTCCGGGTAGTCAAATGGCTCATGTAGACGCTTTGAGTCGAAATTCAAGGTTGATTGATCCTACAGAGGACTTCGCACAGTTTACCGCATAGAGACGGACAGTTGGTTGTTAACTTTACAAATGACTGACCCTGATATTTCTCGAATATCAAAAGTTCTCAATCCTGATAACGATGAGGAGTTGAAGGACATAAAGAAAAATTATGTTGTTATGGATCACAAAATTTACAGGAGAGTTGATAACAAATTGCGTCTCGTAGTTCCCTGAAGTGCACATTTCCAAATATGTCATGTATGTATGTAACAGAAAGTTTGTATATAAAATAAGATTACTGATGGTCGATCGCTGTTTTACGAAACCATGTTGTTCTGGAATTAGTAAGTTGTGTAAACTCGGAACGTTAATTATATTTACCTTAATTAATAAACGTTTTATTTACCTTCATTTTAAATTCAACAATATACAAGAAAGGAGAAACGTAGTTTTGAAAAATAAGGTGATAAATCACCTGTGTAATTCAATAAAAGTAGTTATAGTAAAATATTGTACACTATTTACAATCCTATCATTTAATTTTGTTCTTAATGATTCTTTAATTTTTTAAACTCGTAACATTTAAAAAATAAATAAGTGAAATAAAACGATTGGTCTCGAAATTAAAAAAAAAATATATGTCGCATGTACCCTGAGCGGCTCTTGATTTTATCTCATAGTTTACCTGCGAACAAGACATTTGGATAAAATAATTTTATTCCATTAAGCATTATTAAAATTAAATAACAAAATTTCTTCTGCCGTTTATTGTTTAATATGTGAACATTAATTTTCGTTTACTACGTCGCACGCATGCTATAGATCCAATACACATTTTGGATGCTAAATATCGCAGTTTTTGCCCTAGAACAAAATAATAACATAAATATTACATATTGAATAAAACTATTATTTACGGATTTTATCGCGTTTAATTACATTAATTTATTTTTATAATTATCCCGACGTTTCGGGTGCTTTACAGCGCCCATGGTCACGGGGGGGACTGAGATGTTTGACGTCCCAATGTCATAGTTAGTCCGGCTGCCTTCAGTTAATTAAGAAGTTAAGAAATCATTATAAATATTACATATTCAAATAAATATGACGGCATGACGGTGGCGCCGTCGTACGTCGGTACAGCAAAATTGTAAAGAACACGTTCACCGATCGCGATGCCCGGCGCGTCGCTCAGTTTCCCCCACCGACGCACTACTCGGCTTGTTTTGCAACAACGGGTATAAAACGACCGCGCAGCGGTGAGCAGGCTGCGCCCTCCTTTCTGCCAAGGAGGGTCGCGTTCGTATACGGCTTAGAGATCTCTAGTCAGATCGTTAAGCCAATTCCTAAAAGGTTGGGTTTAGTGGGTAAAAGTCACCACATAACCACGCAGCCGGCTGCGTGGTATGCTATGAGCATTCCCAACCTCCCTCCCCCGCTTTCCGGAGGGTTGCCCATATTTGCCTCGGGGGCCGAAAAAAAAAAGAGGGAGCAGGCAGTCATGGCCACAGAGTTCATTATATATACCTGGAACGAATAAATTATTATTATCAGCTATTAAATTAGTCTCAGTTCAATTTATATTTGATTACCTGTGATCCGTGAATTTGGAACTGTAAATTAATTCTATTTAACTACCTTCCTACATCAGAGGTGGGATAAAGTCTCCGTTTTTGCCCACTTTTGTTGATGCATTTTTTTATCGTAAATGTTTAATGAAATTTGCCATCCTAATTACGACAACATATCATTAAAGTGTAAAGTAAATGTGAACAGTTTTAGTCAAAAGTTTAATCTTTTTGTTCGATTTACGCTAAAAATACCCGCAAGTACTTTTATAATTTTTTTATGTAACTAAATATATCAAATACGAAAGGTTGATGTATGAAAAGCAAATGTTGAGTGCATTCTAGATGAGTTATAGTTTACGTTCAGTGACAAATTAACTTATTCGAGATTTGTTATAATTTGATAGTTCATGCGAAATATGATTTACATGGGCTACGTATTGAAATCAGAAATCTTTAAGCGATGTGCCGAAATTAAGAATTAACCTCCACGTGCTACGAATTGAAAATAATAAGTGGTCTTTTGTATTGTGTGCTGATAAGCGTAACAGCTTACTCCGAATATTGTGTAGTCGTCAAGATTGGGGTTTACTATCGAGGGATCGGTAGAAGTCGCTACAACAGTTACCGATTGAAAGAGCCTTGTGCGCCTGGATAAATCTGCTGTCTACGACCTAAATAGTGTCAGGGATGGTCGAGCGTTTTAATATTTAACAAGTCCGATTGCGTTTCTTTGGCGCACTTAAATAATGCCGATTAATAGACTTAAATTAGTCTAAAATTCGTACTTATATTTTGCTATTGCGTTTGTTAATTAATTACGTCCACAACACTATTTATGTCCAATTCGGACTTAAATTATGTCTACGCATGTCTTTTGCTATTCCGTTTCTGACAATTTGACAGTTCGTTGGCTTTAAATAAACTTATACGTCTAGGAAGTGTTATTCTTTAAGTTCGCACCTAAAATAGTGAAAAATGTTTCCTTATGGCTGGGCTATCATTCAAAGAAGATACAATGAGGAACGGCAACGGTATGAGTACGAAATTTATGTTATAGAAACTGCTTTTCTTGCATACGGTAGGTATAAGCATAACATAACCTAACTTTTTTCGTTGTAGGGCTGCGAGAAGGATAGCGCATCGCCATATTCGGGACCATTCCAACCCTTTCGACGTGCCTGCAGAGGTTTTTACCAAATTATACAGGCTCTCCAAAAGAACTGCGCATTTTTTAGTGGAGTGTCTTCACCAGAATTTAAATCCACAAAGGCAGCACGGAATTCCTGTGCATATCAAAGTTTTGGCTTCACTCCATTTCTTTGGACATGGCGGCTACCAAACAACGGTTGGGCAGGGGCAGTATTTAGGTTTAAGTCAGCCATCTGTAAGCAAATGCTTACAAGAAGTTGCTGATGCAATTATAACTGTTTTATTGAACGGTATGGTGCTATTTCCAGAGACTGAAGAGGAAAGGGCAGAAAATAAACAGAGGTTTTTACAGATAGCTGGGTTTCCTTCAGTCTTGGGTTTGATAGACTGTAGTCAAATCTCCATTGTTCGCCCAAAAGACACAGCACTTGTGCCAGCGAGATTATTTTTTAATCGCAAAGGCTTTTATAGTCTTAATTGCCAATTTGTATGTAATGCAAAGATGGAAATAATTCTTTTTTAATGTGGTAGAGCCTTGCTGCAGTTATATTAGTAGTATAGTTGTAGCACGAATGGGTCGGCTCGACCGGGGAAGGACCACGCTCTCACAGAATACCAGCGTGAAGTAGTAGCTTAATGCTGCTATATTTCGTATGGTGAGTGTAGAGAACCGGAAACCCTTTTTACTGGAAAAGAGGCATTCCATCTTAGTCCTCACGGGTGACAACGCGTCTGCATTTTGATTTGTAATCGAGGATAGATGTAGATGTCTATGGGCCGCAGCAACCGCTTACTGTCAGGTGGACTGTGTGCCCGTTTGTCACCCTATCCTATAAAAAAAAATTCATTTCAATGCCACTTTTCCTGGATCAACACATGATGCAGCGGTCTGGCAAGGATCCAGTTTGAGCCAATTATTGGAAACCAATTATGTTAACGGAGTTTCAGCTGGTGAATAGCTTCTAGGAGACTCTGGATATGCCCAACTGCCTTGGCTGATGACCCCGTATGCTGATGCGGATGAAAATACACCTGAGGCTAGATATAATTTAGCGCTTACCAAAACGAGGGTTCTTATAGAAAAATGTTTTGGAGTGATGAAAACAAGATTTTGATGCATTCACAAGCACAGGACGTTGCATTATGACCCCGTGAAGGCATCTAAAATAATAGCAGCTGTAGTTGTTCTCCATAACGTGGCAATTAAGAGAAATGAACCTTTACCAGATGAATTGGAACTCGAAGACAGATTGCGGCCAGCAGATGATCCTCCCAGGGATATGAATTTTTTAAATGTGGCAAGAAATATTCGAAATAACATCACAAGACAATACCTTGCATGATGTGTTTTAATTAAAGATTTAAATTAAAGAATTAATAATAAAACTACTAAATATAAAACTTAATTTCGAAAAAATAGTTTATTTATTTTTATTGATCGCTTCGACGAACATGGTAGCGGCACGCATTATGGAATCGCCAAGATACCGAGCGGCCTCTGTCTGCGCATTGGCGAGCGCCATCTGCGCTTGGGCTCCCTCCCTTAAAGCCGCTATCATGGCATCTTTTTGCGGGGTGGCTGAATCGGCTGGCGGCACGAGCGTACGGGGCGTTGCTCGACGCGCGTTGCGGCGCTAGAGGCGCGGAGTGTTGCGCACCACGCCGTCCTCCAGTCTCTGTTCAGGGGTTGAAGCCACGATGTGTTCACGACTGCAACTGATCGTCGCCAGATCCCTATTTGCCGCTGGCATCATCAACGCGTCTACCGCAATTTGACCAACGCGAGATGCTGTCGGTATTGATGACGCGTCCGTCGCCATTGAAGTGACGACAGTCGCCCCATCATGACTCGCCGTCGGTGTCAACGCGTCCACCATAGCCGCTTCCTTCGGGGGCTCTTCTTCAGTGTCTGAATGTATATCCTGCATAGTACAATTACAAGGATAAATTCATACAATTGTACCACTATGAAGTCAATTTCGGAATACCATTATGCATAAAACTCTTTTTAACATGACTTCAGTATTTATTACGCATACCATTAATAATGCGGTCTATAATTACCAAAATTGACCATAACGCTTAATGAAAACTACATCAAAATCTAATCAGTAGAACTCAAGTCATAATAAGGGCACTTAAACTTTTGTTTAAACTTATTTATAAAACTAACAAATCTTATTTATATGTATATAATAATGTTGTTGTGAATAGGTAAAATATACTCACAACTGTTACTGCGTCTAAAATCAACGTCTGCTTGGGCTTTGGCAGTTGAGTATCATCCAAAACCTGTAGTCAAAATAAAATCAACTTAACATCAGACCATTACTGGTAATAAATATCACGACTGCTACAAGCATTGCCATAACACACTCACCATGACTATGTTTTCTTTAACATAAGGATCCGGAACATCAACAATGGGCTGTGGAGTCCTTGGGACAATAATAATACCCTGTAAGAAATTTACAAGTCAAGGATCAAGGTTTTCCGTGCATACTATAAAAGGACATCTTTATAATATTAATGCAGTATGAATGTATGTAGTTTTCAAAATTAACACAATTGTGATGATTGATGCAATCATGAAAAAATAAGTAAATCTAATATAGAGCTTACAAAAAACTAATGCCAATAACTTACAGCTTCCACAGCTCCAGGCAATCCATATATAGTTGATGTCCCCTCTATATTTATTGTTTTTTTCTCCAGTTCTGTCAAGCAGATATCTGCTGGAGGTCCACCTCCAGTACTTTGCATAGATGTACGCTGTGTGCGCATCTTAGCCTTCGCCCTGCGTGCTAATAACTTGTATGTCTGAAAAATTTAGATTATACATTTAACAACAACTAATATCCAAGTGGGTAAAATAGGTTGGTTATGATTTCAATTTTAAAAGTTCACTGATATATTTAGTACAAAATTAGGACAATTTAATGTATGAAGCACCACTAACTAACCTCTAACCAATCTTTCTGCGTCTTACGAACACCTCCCATTCCGTTGAGGGCTTCTGTCAGTTCAGTCCACAATCTTTTGGTAGCCGGCAACTGATAATTTCCTGTTGATAGCAAAGCAAAATATCCCACCCCCGAATATAGGCGCTCGGCAAATCGTCTTCAACGAGAACTCCGCTTCCGCCTCTCTGAATTTCGAGACCTCGAAAAGAGTGAACTCATGGAGAATACCTCTCCATCTCATACAGCGTACTATCAGATGGCCAGAGCCCTCCGCATAGACGCGATCACCCACACTCCCCCTCTCTCCCGTCCCGACGGCACGGTTGCCTTCGAGGACGAGGAAAAGGCTGAGTGCTTTTCAGATAGCATTGCCGCTCAATGCTCGCCTAGCTCTCAACCCGTCGACCCCTCACACGCCCAGGCAGTGGAGGATGAGGTCCGCCGCCGGAACTCACCCCCTACGGCCTCCGAACCTATCTCTGTGTCCAATGATGAGATTTCATCCCTCATCAAAGGACTTAAGCCTAAGAAGGCTCCGGGCGCGGATGGCATCTCCAACCAAGCCCTAAAACACTTTCCTGAGCAGGTGTTAACCTTTTTATCTATTATCTTCAACGCCTGCTTCAACCTTAGTTATTTTCCCACTACGTGGAAAGAGGCAACTGTGATTGGAATTCCCAAGCCAGGCAAGCCTCTCAACCTCCCCTCCAGTCATCGCCCCATTAGCCTCCTCAAGGCAATGGGCAAGCTCTTCGAAAGAGTCATCCAAACGCGTATGAGGCGCTATCTGTTTCCCACAGACGGCGACCCTCTTATCATTCCCCATCAATTCGTTTTCCGAGCCAAACACTCATGTCCCCAACAAGTTCACCGCATTGTGGAATATATCCTCAGCGGTTTCTATCCTCGTCGTCATAAGACCATCGCGGTCTTCTTCGATATAGCCAAAGCTTTCGATATTTGAAACATCGTACCTTTCGTTTTAGACACGAAGGCACACTATCTTCACAGCGAACTATCAAGGCTGGTGTCCCTCAGGGCTCAGTACTTGCTCCTCTGCTGTACATCCTATTCACCAACGACATTCCCATCCCGTCGAAAGGTGTTCAACTCTCTTGTTGTCTTGCAATACTTGCTTGACGTGCTGAAGTTCGGCGGCCAGATGCTTTCTGTCACAGATCCCTCGTGCTCTCTGAAACAAAGATTTACCCACGGTAGCTAACTGTGAAGGATGATGGTGAGATTCACCATTTAAATATCGGTTGGTATGGGTCTTTTTTCTATATATATATATATATATATATATATATATATATATATATATATATATATATATATATATATATATATATATATATATATATATATATATATATATATATAAATAATGTTATGCAAATATCGTGATGTACAACCTCTTGGAAATAAAGAACTTATTATTATTATTATTATTATTATTAAAATCAAATGTCGTTAAAACTGTCTTTAGTTCACTGAACAAATTGTCTATGGTGTTGTTTATGAAAATTAAACCCAAACCTAAGCATACCACTGCAAGACTTCATGATACTATAAGCTCGTTTTGCGTAAATCGGACCAAAAATTAATATTCAAAAACTGAAGGTAGCCGGACTAACTATAACATTGGGACGTCAAACATCTCAGTCCCCCCCGTGACCATGGTTGCTGTAAAGCACCCGAAACGTCGAGAAATAAAAAAAAATAAGTAAAAGTAGTGAAATAAACGCGATAAAATCCGTCAATTTAGTTTTATTCAATGTGTAGTGTTCGCGTAAATTTAAGAAATCATTATGTGAACCAGTACGGACTGGTAATAGCAAATAAAATTCGCCGATTAGAAGATCTTAAAACCAAGCGCGCAAGATATATAACATCTTTAAATTTCTTGAAGAGATGCAGAGACCATAATCTCATTCCTACGTGTGTCAAAATATCAACAAAAAAGGACATTCGAGGAAGCGCAAAGACCTTAAATCAGGCAAGTAAAAAGTTGTTACGAACGGTGATTCAGCAGAAACGGTTCGATTTACATTTCATAAACAACACCATAGACAATTTGTTCAGTGAACTAAAGACAGTTTTAACGACATTTGATTTTAATAATTGCATCGAAACTTTAAACAAACGTGAAACAGCAAATTACAATGAATGCAAAAATAAACAAATAGAAAAATACCAAAAATTAACAATCAAATCAAATGCCAACCATCTAAGTCAACGTCAGAACGAAACACAACCGTTGACCACAGACGCAAACAATAAACAACGCACGGTCTATAATCTGTCAAAACATACACTGGACGAACCTATAATAAAGGTGTTAGCGAAGGGAATGAATTTCGCATTAACACCGCGAAAAATCCCGTACGAAGAAATTATCTGCAGCGTTGAGGATTGTCTGTTTAAAAATAATATTGGTAAGGAAGATTTGGAGGCTATACGTCAAGATATTTCGTCCTTGTTACGTCGTAGTTCAGTGCCGAAACCAAACCTTCCTAAAGACGAACTTACAGCATTGATTAACTTACGGAACAGACCAGAGCTAACGATTCTCCGCGCGGATAAAGGAAATGCTACGGTAATAATGGACACGTCAGAGTATAATTTTAAAATACTACAGCTTTTATCGGACGAAAGTACATACAAAAAGGTCAAAACAGACCCCACAACTAACACGCTTAAAGCAACTAGCGATTTAATAAAGAAATACTCCGAAAAATTAAATCTCGACGTGAATTCGCTAATACCATCATGTAACAAACCACCGAGGTTGTATGGGTTACCAAAGATACACAAACCAAACGCTCCACTACGTCCTATAGTGAGCCAGATCGATTCACCAACTTATAAGCTGGCACAACACTTGGCAAAAGTACTGTCACCACTGAGAGGACATACCAGAGCGCACACAAAGGATTCATACCATTTTGTTAGTGAGATAAAAGACCTACATCTCGCTGACAATGAAACTATGGTCAGTTTTGATGTTCAGTCACTATTCACATGCCTACCTATTGAAGACTGCATATCAATTGTAACTAGGAAGCTAGAATATAATAACATGCCTGCTGAATATGCAGTATTACTCAAACACTGCCTCACATCTGGCTATCTATTGTGGAAGGAAGAGTTCTACAAGCAAGTAGATGGTGTGGCGATGGGCTCACCTGTATCTCCCATTGTCGCTGACATATTCATGGAGGACTTCGAGGAGAAAGCCCTTCTTACTGCTCCTGTAAATCCAAGATTCTACAAGCGGTACGTAGACGACACTTTCACAATTTTACCATCTGACAAAGTAACTGCATTTTTAAACCACCTTAACTCTATAAACTCTAAAATACAATTCACAATGGAGTTAGAGGCAAATAATTCTTTAGCTTTCTTAGATGTTTTAGTCATTCGAAATCCTAACAACACAATTGGTCACACTGTGTATAGAAAAAAGACCCATACCAACCGATATTTAAATGGTGAATCTCACCATCATCCTTCACAGTTAGCTACCGTGGGTAAATCTTTGTTTCAGAGAGCACGAGGGATCTGTGACAGAAAGCATCTGGCCGCCGAACTTCAGCACGTCAAGCAAGTATTGCAAGACAACAAGCTTCGGGTCCCGCGCCTACGTCACAGTGACCGAGTGAAGCCGGCCACAGTCGAGCGTGTACCTGCTGTACTACCATATGTCAGAGGAGTCCTAGACAAGGTTGGCTACATCTTGAAGCGAGCTTCCATTAAAACATACTACAAGCCGCCGAAGAAGATTAGTCAATTTTTACCATCCGTCAAGTGTAATATCCCTCTACAAGATGCAGGAGTGTACAAGTTAGGTAGTTGTGAATGTGGTCTCTCTTACATAGGCCAAACAAAACGATCCATAAAAACCCGTGTGAAAGAACATATAGCTGACGTGAAGCACCGACGCTCCGGGAAGTCTGCAGTCTGCGAACATGTTCAAGATCGTCCCCACCATTACATTCGATTTGATAAACCACAAATTCTCGCAAAAGAACACCGATTCCTACCAAGGATGATACGCGAGGCTATTGAAATTAAAAAAAATCCAAATTTCAATAGAGAAGATGGATGGGTGCTGCCACCTGCTTGGGATCCTATAATTAACAAAATTAAACCCAAACCTAAGCATACCACTGCAAGACTTCATGATACTATAAGCTCGTTTTGCGTAAATCGGACCAAAAATTAATATTCAAAAACTGAAGGTAGCCGGACTAACTATGACATTGGGACGTCAAACATCTCAGTCCCCCCCGTGACCATGGTTGCTGTAAAGCACCCGAAACGTCGAGAATTAAAAAAAAATAAGTAAAAGTAGTGAAATAAACGCGATAAAATCCGTAAATTTAGTTTTATTCAATGTGTAGTGTTCGCGTAAATTTAAGAAATCATTATGTGAATCAGTACGGACTGGTAATAGCAAATAAAATTCGCCGATTAGAAGATCTTAAAACCAAGCGCGCAAGATATATAACATCTTTAAATTTCTTGAAGAGATGCAGAGCTACCATAATCTCATTCCTACGTGTGTCAAAATATCAACAAAAAAGGACATTCGAGGAAGCGCAAAGATCTTAAATCAGGCAAGTAAAAAGTTGTTACGAACGGTGATTCAGCAGAAACGGTTCGATTTACATTTCATAAACAACACCATAGACAATTTGTTCAGTGAACTAAAGACAGTTTTAACGACATTTGATTTTAATAATTGCATCGAAACTTTAAACAAACGAGAAACAGCAAATTACAATGAATGCAAAAATAAACAAATAGAAAAATACCAAAAATTAACAATCAAATCAAATGCCAACCATCTAAGTCAACGTCAGAACGAAACACAACCGTTGACCACAGACGCAAACAATAAACAACGCACGGTCTATAATCTGTCAAAACATACACTGGACGAACCAATAATAAAGGTGTTAGCGAAGGGAATGAATTTCGCATTAACACCGCGAAAAATCCCGTACGAAGAAATTATCTGCAGCGTTGAGGATTGTCTGTTTAAAAATAATATTGGTAAGGAAGATTTGGAGGCTATACGTCAAGATATTTCGTCCTTGTTACGTCGTAGTTCAGTGCCGAAACCAAACCTTCCTAAAGACGAACTTACAGCATTGATTAACTTACGGAACAGACCAGAGCTAACGATTCTCCGCGCGGATAAAGGAAATGTTACGGTAATAATGGACACGTCAGAGTATAATTTTAAAATACTACAGCTTTTATCGGACGAAAGTACATACAAAAAGGTCAAAACAGACCCCACAACTAACACGCTTAAAGCAACTAGCGATTTAATAAAGAAATACTCCGAAAAATTAAATCTCGACGTGAATTCGCTAATACCATCATGTAACAAACCACCGAGGTTGTATGGGTTACCAAAGATACACAAACCAAACGCTCCACTACGTCCTATAGTGAGCCAGATCGATTCACCAACTTATAAGCTGGCACAACACTTGGCAAAAGTACTGTCACCACTGAGAGGACATACCAGAGCGCACACAAAGGATTCATACCATTTTGTTAGTGAGATAAAAGACCTACATCTCGCTGACAATGAAACTATGGTCAGTTTTGATGTTCAGTCACTATTCACATGCCTACCTATTGAAGACTGCATATCAATTGTAACTAGGAAGCTAGAATATAATAACATGCCTGCTGAATATGCAGTATTACTCAAACACTGCCTCACATCTGGCTATCTATTGTGGAAGGAAGAGTTCTACAAGCAAGTAGATGGTGTGGCGATGGGCTCACCTGTATCTCCCATAGTCGCTGACATATTCATGGAGGACTTCGAGGAGAAAGCCCTTCTTACTGCTCCTGTAAATCCAAGATTCTACAAGCGGTACGTAGACGACACTTTCACAATTTTACCATCTGACAAAGTAACTGCATTTTTAAACCACCTTAACTCTATAAACTCTAAAATACAATTCACAATGGAGTTAGAGGCAAATAATTCTTTAGCTTTCTTAGATGTTTTAGTCATTCGAAATCCTAATAACACAATTGTTCACACTGTGTATAGAAAAAAGACCCATACCAACCGATATTTAAATGGTGAATCTCACCATCATCCTTCACAGTTAGCTACCGTGGGTAAATCTTTGTTTCAGAGAGCACGAGGGATCTGTGACAGAAAGCATCTGGCCGCCGAACTTCAGCACGTCAAGCAAGTATTGCAAGACAACAAGCTTCGGGTCCCGCGCCTACGTCACAGTGACCGAGTGAAGCCGGCCACAGTCGAGCGTGTACCTGCTGTACTACCATATGTCAGAGGAGTCACAGACAAGGTTGGCTACATCTTGAAGCGAGCTTCCATTAAAACATACTACAAGCCGCCGAAGAAGATTAGTCAATTTTTACCATCCGTCAAGTGTAATATCCCTCTACAAGATGCAGGAGTGCACAAGTTAGATTGTGAATGTGGTCTCTCTTACATAGGTCAAACAAAACGATCCATAAAAACCCGCGTGAAAGAACATATAGCTGACGTGAAGCACCGACGCTCCGGGAAGTCTGCAGTCTGCGAACATGTTCAAGATCTTCCCCACCATTACATTCGATTTGATAAACCACAAATTCTCGCAAAAGAACACCGATTCCTACCAAGGATGATACGCGAGGCTATTGAAATTAAAAAACATCCAAATTTCAATAGAGAAGATGGATGGGTGCTGCCACCTGCTTGGGATCCTATAATTAACAAAATTAAACCCAAACCTAAGCATACCACTGCAAGACTTCATGATACTATAAGCTCGTTTTGCGTAAATCGGACCAAAAATTAATATTCAAAAACTGAAGGTAGCCGGACTAACTATGACATTGGGACGTCAAACATCTCAGTCCCCCCCATGACCATGGTTGCTGTAAAGCACCCGAAACGTCGAGAATTAAAAAAAAAATAAGTAAAAGTAGTGAAATAAACGCGATAAAATCCGTAAATTTAGTTTTATTCAATATTATTATATTAACTAATATTATTTTGCCTTCGTAGGCACTCCCTCAGCGGCTCTTAGCCGCCTGCGCCCTCTTTTCCCAAAAGGGGGTCGCTCATGATAAGGCACAATACAGCTTAATCAGCCAGTTACCTGTCCCCAAAGGTGGTTTTTAGAGGGTATCACTTAGGGTCCCCGGTAGGACAGTGAGTCCCTCATAACCACGATAGACCGGCTATCGTGGTATGCGTAATGCATTTTCCGCCTCCCTACGTATAGGGTAGCCCTTTAATTGCTTCGGGCGCAAAAAAAAAAAACCGAGCAGGCAGTCATGGCTCTGGCGTAGATGTGGGTCGTTACGTCATTTTCAAGAAACGTAACGAAACTAGTGACTTTGTCGGCGTCACATGTTTCAAAACTAGTGATTTTTGTAACTGGCTATTTTATTCGGCTACTGTGATTGTTTGTATATATACCACCACCAACTATACAGTTACACACGAAACGAAACTATACAGTTACATAGTGATTTTTGTAACTGGCTATTTTATTCGGCTACTGTGATTGTTTGTATATATACCACCACCAACTATACAGTTACACACGAAACGAAAATAAATTTAATGACTATCTAAGTGCTTGTATCTATACAGTTAAATCAATAAATTAACTTCCCTTCATACTTTATTCAGGTTTAGGACAGACTGCATTAATTATGTACTTATTTATGATTGATTTGCGTTTACTATGACACTAATATTTTCATAAAATTATTAATGCAGGCATATTTACAAGTCAATTTGATTGTATATGCAATAATGATTGATATTTACATTTTATTTACACTTTTTCAACGTTTTCACGGTCATTTGTTTTTGCACTTTTATTTACACTGTACAATTAATTTGTTTGTTTGTTTGGCTATTTACACACAGTTTTTAAGTTTTATAATATTATAAACATTTAAATTAAAAAAAATTTATACCTACACATTTTTTAGTTTTATTTTAATTTTATAAATAAACGAGTTCATGACTCCATCAAAAATGTTTTAAAAATTATTTTAGTTAAATTCAATGTGACTCGCTTCCCGGAATCGCAAACCATTGAAAATATTTACAAACAGAGATTACTCTATTTTATTGTCTATGTCTATAGTCTTACGTATGAAAATTAAACGTACAATAATACTGTTACATACGATGGTTTGTTTATTGTTGTATGCCACATGTGCGCTTGGCGCTCGAGCGACCGACAGTCGCCTCCCGCCTCCCGCAATAATAATGGTTAACAGTAATCATAATCACGCATTTACAAAAATCACTAGTTCTAATATGACTCGAAACTAGTGATTCGGTTACGTGCCGCGTAGCCAGTTACTGTATCTAGTGACGTGAAATAACGCCCACGTCTACTCTGGCGTGGCACGGTGCACTTGTTGTATCCCGCTACTAGGTCATCCTAGACTATTCGGATAATTAATTCGTGAAAACGAATTAATTATTATTATTAGTCTTAGTACAATTTATAGTTGATTACCTGTGATCCTACCTTCCTACAAATACTAATCCTGCCACAGAAGTTTGTCGAAACTCCAACACAACACACAAAAGGGACACACTCCTACCTAACACTCTCTCGCTCGAGCTCGTTATTAACGCCTTAGTGCATAATCTTGTTTATGTACAACATAGAATACTATAATGCACAATAGAATGGCTGCCAACCTTACTTTATATTTATACGACGATAGGCGTCGCCGGGAGCACACATACAAGCAATAACGTCGTATTATCACTACTACAAACCCGATTCGCTGTGTTGACAGACAGATTTTAATATATATATATTTGTAAATAGCGTGCAATTTGGCATTTTCTAAATAATTTGCATGGGAAATTCGGAAACGATGGTAACGTCAAAACCTACGAGCACTTAACCCTATAGAGAAGTAATACATGCAAATTTAAAAGAAAACAATTTTGTCAACTAGTTGCGGTGCGGGGGGAGTTGTGATCGCTGCGAAGTACTCCGAACTATTCCGAAGAGATTCCGGACACGATCGCTAGGGCGTGCATTGTAATGACTTGATGCTTTCTATCGATAATCATAATTTTTTTCAGCTTTTGACTGTGACTTCAATTTTCTATGCAACTAAGAAATGCAATTTTAAATGTACTAACATTTTCAACATTACAATTTTACAACATTATATTTTACAGCAGTATACTCAGGTAAAATATAAATGCCAACTTCGAAAAAAATTCAAGATTTAATTTTATCTTGAATTTTTTTCGAAGTTGGAGTTTAAAAGGAGTTTAAAATAAAATTTTAGTGATTTGTTGAACTTTAACATAAAATTACTTTAACATAAAAAATTAAAATATTTAATACGTGGTAGAGCCATGCTGCAGTTATATTAGTAGTATAGTTGTACCATGAATTGGTCGGCTCGACCGGCGAAGGACGCTCGACGCACGCTCTCACAGAATACCAGCGTAAAATAGTAGCTTTATGCTGTGTTTCGTATGGTGAGTGTAGATAACCGGCGATCCTTTTTACTGGAAACGAGGCATTTCATTCCCCACGGGTGACAACGCATCTGCATTTAGATTCATAATCGAGGATAGATGTAGATGTCTATGGGCCACAGCAACCACTTACCAGGTGTAGTGTGTGCTCGTTTGTCACCCTATCTTATAAAAAAGGGCCCCTAGGAGATACGCAAGATAGTTCGGCTTAAGGTCGAGGCACTACGAGGTAGTACGGATAGATTGAAAAGAGAATAAAAAAGATTTTCACGTTTATTTATTATATTTATTTTATTAAGTGATATTATTGATTTTGAAACTTCTTCTGCACTTCTCATTAGTCGCAGCTTATTGTTTGTCATCAAAAAAACAATCCTCAGTAAAATGTTTTGAGCAAATGACTCTATATTTTGATGGAAACCAATTTTCTCTTACGTTATTTATGTAACGTTTATCCATTTGTTTTTCATTTTACCATCTTTTGGTAACCTATAGGGAAAAATCATACAGTTTAAATAAAATAACATTGTTGTCGTACTTATCCAAAGCTCATACACGAAAAGAATAATTATAATTAATATTATAAAGTATTACTAAGAGTAGTAAATAATAATCTACTAATCTTAGTAATACTTTAATATTAAATTATATATATCTATATTATCAATAAATTATGTATCAGTCTATATCTAATAAATCCGAAAAAACGATATCTAAATACAATAATCATTTTGTGGATAATTATCGACAATACAAAATATATATACCGCCCAGCACTAGTCATTAGCGCCACGAGGCTAATTATGATAAGGAGAGACAGACATACGTGCTTGCAGTAAATGCAAAAAGGACGGGGAGTGATGCGTGACGGAACTGTCCAATTTAACTTGACCCTCGTTGCGTAATAAAAATGTCGAAAATATTTTGGTAAAATAAAGAAATGTACTTACCGATGAAAAGTAATATTGTTTGTTGTTACACTACATGTTTTACTGTTGTTTCCGCACCATTTAACGGCACAACAATACATGATGCCGTAAATAGATTTTAATTTATATTTTAAATGTAATCCCTCTCTACGGTTCTAGTTTTTGGTCACAACTGGCGGGAAGCAAAAGTGTTCCGAAATATATCAGTGACTAGTCACTGACGAGTTGACAGGTTCGGGTCGCCTTGCATTATTACGTCTCTATAGGGTTAAGTACTCGTAGGTCAAAACACATCTCGTGTTGACATTTATACGTGTGCATTTACGTGTTAGTGACATTTTAGTGGCTACACGGGCTCCGTCCACCCCCCGTTTAATTATGTATGTATTATAGTATTCTTTGATGTACAATATGAATAAGATTGTGTCAATTTATGTAGAATTGAAGGTTCTCTCTATACATACCATAGACTTAGAATATACTGTACGCCAGTATATTCTAAGTCTATGATGCATAAGTATGTATGTAATTACCCGTAGACAGAGAAACCTATAGACTAATGATCGGCGTGGCCTCGAGTGAGAAAGGACGATAACGAATTTTTAGGTTATACAATAACCTCTATGACTTTTAAACACATTTAGATAAAACTTTTAATTGTTCTAAGAACTGAACTGAACAAGATTCACCAATCTTAAGCTCACAAAACACTTTTTTCTCACTTAAACCAACTTGTAAACTTATTAAATCGCTACGCTGTTAAAGTTGTTTAGCAAACTGTAGAGTTTGCTAAACAAAAAAACCGGCACGGAGAAAGGGACAAACAATCACACCGCTCTATCTCATTTCCATGCAAGACGTATGCATAAATCTATATTTTTCGTGTGCGAATGCGAAAGAAGGCGTCAATTTGTCTATAGGTTTCTCTGTCTACGTAATTACCCCACGCATCATAGTAGTCTGTGAATCACCCTAAGATTAGCCCTCATTACCAAAGAAAAAGAATACAAACTGCTTTATAAAGCCGGCTTTCCACTATGGGATACAATACATATTATATCCCGAAATGTAAATTACATCCCGCGATTGCCCTTCACATTGTGAGATATATTTTTTAACCAGTGTGCGTTCGACATTAGACAATCAGAGGACGTAGCCGAGGCGCGGAAGGGTGTGCGGGGTACAGGAAGTGAAATATAATATGAAAACTCGTTCGATCGAAAAAATGTTTATAGTTTGGGATGTAATATATATTATATCTCAGTGGAAACGGTTCCATTTAAAAGTACGGTGAGCGATATCAATTTATATCTCGAGATGTAACATAAATTATATTATATCCCATAGTGGAAAGTGGGCTTTATACTCAATACCTATTTAAGAGGGTAGACCAAAGAGTGTATAATCACTACATTGTTAATTTGCCAAGAAAGAACTACGTTAGTACTCTAGTTTGTGGCATGAAGGTTAGAGAACAGGAGAACGATCACTACGTACTAAAGCATAGCCCACCTGGTTTATGTAGCGTAATAACGTTAAATTACTATTTCCAATATGACAGTTTTGGGTTTATAATAGCTTGCTACACATTTATTAATTTGTGATTTATAAAAAGTACGCTGTGGGGTGTGGACATAATAATATCAACCAATATTTACCATGGCTAAATATATGATAGCGTGGATAGGCTTAGATCAAGGAGTTATAATAAGGTAATTAGTTCAACACAAAATAAACACAAGAGAAGAATCGCCAGTCTGTCAGCGGCCAAGAAGATTGCCGGTAGCACGTGAAAAGGAACGGAAACCATGATTGAGGGTATGGTGAAAGATGGTGTACATAGTCAGTAATCTATGGGATGGTGTTATTGAACCTTCATCAAAGTGGTATATATAATACCTAGGGGCTAATTTTAAAAATAGATGGATAGGTACGAGCCAGTGTCACCAACTTTACCAATTTTTCGATAGTTCTACCAACTTTTAGTATTCGAACTCTTATCTACTACCTTGCTTTATTTACCGACTTTTCAAATTTTTAAAAAATAATTTTAGTTTTGTATCCACAGAAATAATATTAATTTCGTAATTTTTTTCATCACTCCATCTTTTTACTTAACTTATCCCTCAACGGGTGCATTAAATAAAATAAAGAATAGAGAGGACATTACTTTATACTCCGACCAAAGAGAATATAATCACTAAGTGTGTAGGAAGCGGGACTTCCCTTGTAAATGTATGAATATTTCGCCAGCTCAAACTACTTTTATTATAAAGAAATAAAAAAAAATTGCTCTCAAGGTTATTGTATTGAAGATTTTAGCTTAATTGATTTTAATTTTATACTATATTCTAACATTTTTTTATAGAAGAAGGGGCAAACGCGCATGCGGCTCACCTGATGTTAAGTGACTACCACCGCCCATGATCAACCGCCACACCAGGAGAATTGTGGGTGCGTTGCCGGCCCTTTAGAAAGGAGTAAGCTCTTTTCTTGAAGGTCCCCAGGTCATATCGGTCCGGAAAAATCGCCGGTGGTAAACTATTCCACAGAGAGGTTGTACGTAAAACTCCTTGTGAAACGTACAGTGGTGGACCGCCAAGCATCCAGATGGTATGGATGGTATCGGGACGTTTGCCGTGTAGTGCGTTCATGAAATTTGGCGGCTGGGATTAATCCGAACAATTCCTCAGAGCACTCCCCGTGATAGATGCGATAAAATACGCAAAGAGATACAACATCTCTTCGCAGCGCCAGTGAATCGAGCCGATCGGAAAGCACTCGGTCGTCGACGATTCGAGCCGCTCTGCGCTGGATGCGGTCAAGTGGAAGAAGCTGATACTGGGGAGCCCCAGCCCAGAGATGGGAACAGTATTCCATGTGCGGCCGAACCTGCGCCTTGTAAAGTTGCAGGCGGTGTGCCGGCATGAAATACTATGCCGCTCTGCTGAGCACGCCAAGCTTTTTAGAGGCCAATTTGGCCTTCCCTTCCAAGTGACCACGAAACTGCACGTCACTCGATATGTCGACGCCGAGGATTCCGATACTGGCTGAGGCAACAAGGGGAGTGTCTTGAAACTGAAGGGATACGACAAAGGGGTTCTTTTTAGCGGTTAACGCGCAAACTTTTGTCTTCTGGGGGTTAAAATGGACTAGATTTAGTCGTCCCCAATCCGAGACTCTGTTCAGCAAAGACTCGACTTCAGACACAAGTTTGTCCCGGCACTCGGAGACGTTTTCCCGAGAAATATTGGCTCGGCCGGTGTAAAGAGCATCACCAGTGCTGTCATCTGCATAGCAATGAATGTTACGGGTATGCAACATATCATTGATATGCAAAAGAAACAGCGTTGGCGATAGCACGCAGCCCCGTGGAACACCAGCATTAATAGTGTTGTGTGAATAAGTCAACTAGCGCCATCTAGTGTCAGGAACGAGAGCGAGGGGAGCTCTGCAGAGAATGACATCACACTCTCAACCGACAGCGCCATCCGAAGAACTAAGGTTCTAGAAAATCTATACTCGCAAACTCGTCCCTTTGCGCGCATTTACCTGAAGATTCGGAATGTTTCTTTGCTAATTTAAATAAATAGGCGCTGCAAGATGCGATCGGGGCACAGTGTTGATTTGACGAAACAAGCGAAGCTTCGGAGGGGAATTAAGTGAATTAGTGTGTTTAATTATTAGTGTTTTAACTTTAATTTGTGTAAAGTAAATTAAAGTGTTAATTTAGGTAATTTTATCGGCAATTTTTATTGTCACGAACCTCAAGCTCGTAACAATTGGTGTCAGAAGTGGGATAAAATAATGCCGATTTTACCTAAGGAGGAAACGGAGGGTGTCCGTACCCGAAGTCAACGCCAGCAGGAGACGGACCAGAGGAGATTTGGTGGTGCAACGCCGCAGATGTCTGAGGGCCAGCCGCCGGCCACGGAAGCCGGTCCGTCAGCAGCTTCTACGTCTGTGGCACCTGACTTAGGTGCTCTGATGGTGATGCTGCAGGAGCAGGCTCGCCGACAGGAGGAGCAGGCTCGCCGACAGGAGGAACAGGTCCGTCGGTTGGAAGAGCAGCTGCGGGGTGGACAGGATGAACAGGTCCGTCGGTTGGAAGAGCAGCTGCGGGGTGGACAGGATGAACAGGCCCGCCGACAGGAAGACCAGGTTCGTCGTTTGGAGGAGCAGCTGCGGGCCGGACAAGAGGAACAGGCCCGTCGGTTGGAAGAGCAGATGCTCCTCATGAAGGACCTTCACGCTACCTTCGGGAAGGAGATAAAGGAGGTGAAGGATAGGGTTGCTCAGCATGACAACCGCCTGTCGGAAGCTGAAACCCAAATCGCGAAAGCTGAAAACCGAATCGAGAAAGCTGAAACCCGAATCGACCAAGTAAACAATCGGGTTGACAACGTAATGGCTGACATGAAGAAATCACTGGACGAACTCAAACTCGGAGATGGAGCTACAGCTCCCGTAGTAGCTACAACACCTTCGCTACGCGGGTTCAAGGTGCCACCGTTCGACGGTACCTCTTCCTGGTCAGCCTACAAAATCCAGTTCGAGGCTGTTATGAAGGCGAACGGCTGGAACAAAAGTCAGGCCATGACTGCTCTCACACTAGGCCTGCGCGACCAGGCCTTAACAGTTTTGGAAGCTCTCGGTGAGGAAGTGACTTATGAGCAACTCCTTGAGGCATTGGAGGTGAGATATGGCGACGCTCACCTGGAACACGTCTTTCGTGCGCAGCTTAAAGATCGTGTGCAGCGCATCAACGAAAACCTGCAGCAGTGGGCTCTAGAAGTGGAGAAGCTGGTGCGAAAAGCATACCGGTCTGTACCTACGCTCATTGAAGGGAACCTGGTGCAGACATTCATCGACGGCATCCGTGACCTGGAAGTCAGGGCTGCTGTGAGGCTCGGGCACCACGAGACGCTTAAGGACGCCTTGACCCATGCACTGGAAGTGGAAGCCGTGCGGCAGGATCATCGTTCCCATCGCGTCAGGGAGGTTGCAGCAGCTACAGTTCGCGACAGCAACAAAGGATACAGCCCAAGGTGCTATGGTTGTGGGGAAAAGGGCCATCTTCGATCCAGCTGCCCTAAGCGAACCCAAGAAAGGGAAGGTGAACGATCCCAGGAGGGTAGTGCGGCCAACAGCACCGCCCAGCAGCAGCAGGGAAACGAGTAAAAGCCAGAACTGCGGGGCGGGTGCTGGCTGATGTTAAAAGAGCCCCAAGGATCTCGATCTCACAAACCCATGATGGGAACAGTCTAATCATCAAAGGCGAGGTCAACGGAATGCCGTGTAAACTGACCATAGACACTGGAGCCTCTCGTACGGTTGTTAGTTCCCAACTTATAAGTCAGTTCCTTGGGGACTCCGCATACAACCGAGAACGCATTAATTTGGTAACAGCCACCGGTCAGCGTATACCCGTCCGTGGAGAGAAGGAGATGGAGTTGAAGCTAGACAACGTGATCTACCTGCATAATGTCATCGTGGCTGATATAATGGACGACTGCATCCTAGGCCTAGACTTTATGAGGAATAATTGTTGTGAGATCGACGTTAAGCAAGGTGTTTTGAAATGTGGACAGGAAGAACTTTTTATGGAAGGTGCGTTACCAGGGAACGTGTACAGCATTAAGAAGATTATTCTTCCGCCAAGATCGGAAACGATTGTTCCGGTTAGTCTTCCCCGAAACGCTGGGCAAGCTCACCGTTGTGTACTTGTGGAAAGGGTAAACAATGACCTTCCATGGAAAGTAGCTCGAACCTTGGTCAGGACCACTGACATCTCAGGAGTACGTATGCTGAACCCTTGCGACCGGGACCAGATTATAGAAAAAGGCACCCTAATTGGTACTTGTGAGGAAGTGGATTGGTTACGTCGGTGCCAATATATATCGAGTGGGACCCCCAACAAGGATGCAGAAACGAGAGTGACCACACTTTTGGAAGACTGTCGCAGTGTTCTCTCCCCAAACGAATTGGTCAAGGCGAAGAAGTTGTTACTCAAGTACGCCGATGTATTCTCATCAAACGATGCTGACATAGGAAAGACTGGTTTAGTTCAACACAAAATAAACACAGGTGAGGAATTGCCTATCCGTCAGCGGCCAAGAAGATTGCCGGTAGCACGTGAAAAGGAAGTGGAAACCATGATTGAAGGAATGGTGAAGGATGGTGTTATTGAACCTTCCTCTAGTCCATGGTGTTCACCAGTGGTGCTGGTGAAAAAGAAGGATGGCAGCATGCGGTTCTGTGTTGATTACCGCCGTCTGAACGACGTTACAAAGAAGGACAGCTATCCCTTGCCAAGAATTGATGACACGCTGGACATGCTTACGGGAGTAAAATGGTTTAGCACGCTGGATCTAAAAAGTGGCTACTGGCAAGTTGAAATTGACCCTAAGGACAAGGAGAAAACTGCGTTCTCGACGGGAAAGGGTCTGTGGCAATTCAAAGTAATGCCGTTTGGGTTGTGCAATGCTCCAGCAACGTTTGAAAGGCTGATGGAACTTGTACTTACCGGACTAATTGGCGATGCCTGTCTGGTCTACTTGGATGACATCATCATCGTGGGCCGTACGTTTGAGGAACACCTTCAAAACCTGGAACGCGTGCTTATGAAGATTCAGAGTGCCAACCTCAAGTTGAGCCCGAAGAAATGTTCACTATTCCAACGGCAAGTTAACTTTTTGGGGTTTGTAGTATCGGAAGAAGGTATCCGCACAGATCCAGAGAAAATCGCCGCTGTCAAGGATTGGCCGGTTCCAAAAGACAAGACGCAGGTTAGAGCATTTTTGGGTTTGTGCTCCTATTACCGGCGATTCGTAAAGAACTTTGCAGATATAGCCAAACCTCTGCATAAGCTAACCGAGGAGAAGCGACATTTCTGCTGGGATGAAAGTTGCAATATCGCATTCCAGGAGCTCAAGGACCGTCTGTGCAAAACACCTATTTTGGGATACCCTGATGCAAGCAAAGAATTTATAGTTGACACAGACGCAAGTGATATAGGACTTGGCGGTGTGCTGTCTCAACGGAATGGTGACCAAGAGGTCGTGATAGCGTACTTCAGCAAGTCGTTGTCAAAACCGGAAAGGAACTATTGTGTCACAAGACGCGAATTGCTCGCTGTGGTAAAGTCGTTGCAGCATTTTAGCAAATATCTTCTGGGGCGAAAGTTTCACTTACGAACTGACCATGCTGCACTAAAATGGCTATTGCAGTTTAAAAACCCAGAAGGACAAGTTGCGAGGTGGATCGAACTACTGCAGGAATACGACTTTGAGATCGAACATCTCAGCGGGAAATCTCATGGCAACGCAGATGCATTGTCAAGAAGACCTTGTCCTGAGGATTGCAAACATTGTACTAGGCAAGAGAGTAAGGAAGTGGTATCCGTAAGGATGCTCCGGGCAGACCACCTCAGCAACGAGTGGAAGGACAGCTTACTACATGCACAGCAGGAAGATCCGGACATCAAGCCGATTCTAGAATGGATAAAGGCCAGTGCTCCCAAGCCCAAGTGGAGTGACGTCTCAGCGATGAGTTCGACCACTAAAAGCTATTGGGCCCAGTGGGACAGTTTGCTGCTTCAGGATGGAGTTCTGTGTCGTAAATGGGAAAACGTTCGGGGAGACAGCTGTCATTTGCAAATGGTTGTCCCTAAAGCTAAAGTACCGGATGTTCTACAGCTGTACCATAATGATTGTTCAGGAGGCCATCTGGGAGTTAAACGAACTCTACTGAAGATCCGAGAACGGTTTTACTGGGTCCACTGTCGAAACGATGTCGGGGACTGGTGTCGCAAATGTACAAGTTGTGCGGCTGTAAAGGGACCTCAGACTCGTAGTAGAGGTGCATTGAAGTTGTACAATGTTGGTGCACCATGGGAGAGAATAGCCATTGACGTGGCGGGGCCGTTTCCGGAGAGTGAAAGCGGTAACAAGTATTTCATGGTTGTGATGGATTACTTCACTAAGTGGCCAGAAGTCTTCGCCATTCCAAATCAAGAAGCTTCAACAGTTGCAGATAAACTAGTTCATGAAGTCTTCTGTCGTTTTGGAGTACCTTTAGAGATTCACAGCGATCAAGGAAGGAATTTTGAGTCTCAAATATTCCAGGAAACTTGCCGAGTTATGGGTATTCATAAAACAAGTACGACTTCTTTTCACCCGCAATCTGATGGAATGGTGGAACGATTTAATCAGACATTGGAGAGGTACCTAGCAAAAGTTGTAGACAATCGGCAACGAGATTGGGACAAGCACATACAACCGTTTTTGTTGTCATATCGAAGTTCTGTTCACGAAAGTACAGCAGTGACACCAGCTTTCGCAAACTTTGGAAGAGAATTACGGCTGCCTGCAGACCTGATCACCGGGATACCACCTGATGTCCCACGCAGTATAACCGATTATGCAAATGACTTGCGGAACAAAATGAATGACATTTATGAGCACGTCAGACAATCGGGCCAGCAAATGTCTGAGAAAATGAAAACCCGGTACGACCGCAAAATGAACAATAAAGGGTTCAACGAAGGTTCATTAGTGTGGTTGCACAATCCAGTCCGCAGCAAAGGGAAATCTCCTAAGCTTCGAGCTAAATGGGACGGCCCGTACCGGATTGTAACCAGGATCAACGATGTGACCTACCGGATACAGAAAGGCGCAAGAGGGACTCCTAAGATCGTCCATGTGGATCGCTTGGCGCGTTATTATGGGACCGATAATGCTCGGGACGAGCATGTCTTAGGAGGGGGCAGTGTTGTGTGAATAAGTCAACTAGCGCCATCTAGTGTCAGGAACGAGAGCGAGGGGAGCTCTGCAGAGAATGACATCACACTCTCAACCGACAGCGCCATCCGAAGAACTAAGTTTCTAGAAAATCTATACTCGCAAACTCGTCCCTTTGCGCGCATTTACCTGAAGATTCGGGATGTTTCTTTGCTAATTTAAATAAATAGGCGCTGCAAGATGCGATCGGGGCACAGTGTTGATTTGACGAAACAAGCGAAGCTTCGGAGGGGAATTAAGTGAATTAGTGTGTTTAATTATTAGTGTTTTAACTTTAATTTGTGTAAAGTAAATTAAAGTGTTAATTTAGGTAATTTTATCGGCAATTTTTATTGTCACGAACCTCAAGCTCGTAACAATAGGCTTGCAATTGGAGCTTGCACCGTCTTCAACGATCTTGATGCTCCAATCTGCAAGAAAGCTGGTGATCCAATCGCACAATTTCTCAGGAAGCCCATAGGAAGGGAGCTTCGAAAGAAGCGCTTTGTGCCAAACCCGATCGAAGGCCTTCGCAATGTCCAAACTAACAGCCAATGCCTCCCCCTTGAACTCTACTGCCTCCGCCCATCTGTGAGTTAGGTAGACCAGAAGATCACCAGCTGACCGACCACGGCGAAAACCGTATTGGCGGTCACTAATCAGCTGGTGATCTTCAAGGTACCTCATGAGCTGGCAGTTTACAATGGACTCCATTGTTTTGGAGAACAAGGAGGTGATGGCGATTGGCCGGTAGTTGGACGGGTCAGAGCGGTCACCTTTTTTAGGGATCGGGTGGACGTAAGCCGTCTTCCATGTTTTTCTGACTACGCCTAGGGAGTAGGAGTACCGGAAGAGACGCGTTAAAACCAGTGCCAACTCTGGAGCACACGTCCTCAGCGCAATTGGGGGGATTCCGTCAGGCCCACTCGACTTGTGGATGTCCAGGGAGAGGAGTGCTTTGCGAACCGAGCGCTGTGTGAAGTGCACTTCGGGCACGGAGCACTCACACCGCGGGATCGTCGGCGGCATACTCCCCCCGTCATCGAGAGTCGAGTTAGACGCAAAGAAAGAGCCTAGAAGATCGGCTTTCTCCTTTGCGATATGGGCCAGTGAGTAGTCCTTCCTGTGCAGAGATGGAAGAGATGGCTGACAGAAATTCCCCTGGACAGCCTTGGCGAGAGACCAGAATGCACGGGTTCTAGAAGGAAGGCGAACTAGTTTCTCGCCAATTCTGCCTATGTGCTCTGACTTTGCCTTGGCAATGACTCCTTTGAAGGACCTAGAGGCGGAATCATACTTCTTTTTTAGAGCGCTGGTGTTTACATCCCGGGACGCTGATGCATCAGCCCAGGTTTGGTAGCACACCTGCTTATAGCATGATGCTATTTTACAGGAGCGACCAAAACCATGGCTGAGACTTGCCTCCAATGGGCACCACAGAGGAAGGAATAAAAAGTTTCACACCCTGAAGTACCACATCAGCAACAGAATCCGCAACAACGTTGGGATCATCCGGCGAGAAGCAAACCCGCCCCCAAGGGTAGGATGCAAAGAAAGACCGCATCCCATCCCAATCGGCTGACCTATAGTGCCAAACACGGCGACAGCCTGCAGAATGCAACCGCGATTTCAGCGTGAGTGGCACCACACTTCGGACCAGACAATGGTTCGAGGACCCTAAAGGGTCGTCGACGGAAATCTGATATCCGTCCGGGTGAGAGGTCAGCAGAAGGTCCAACAGGGAAGGTGCATGATCCTCCTTATCTGGAATCCGCGTAGGCGAAGTAACCAGTTGTGTCAGACCATATGCCAAGGCAAAATCATGAACAGATCTCCCCGCATGATTGGTTAAACGTGAACCAAACCATTCGGCGTGATGGGCGTTAAAGTCGCCGAGGATCACGATCTCTGCGGAGGGGATCTGCTGTAGCAACGAATCTGCAGCCATTTGGACGTGGTCGAAGAGTCGGTCTGTTTCGGCATTACCGCGACAGAAAGGAGTGTTCCTGTTTGTACCCCGGGTAGGAGAGATACCAGGCATCAGCCGGAGAGGACACCTGCGTCTCGGTCAGAAAGAGCAGAGCCGGCCTCGTCGTCTCGAGATGGTAGTGGACAGCGTTTAGGTTAGAGTGAAGTCCCCTGATATTGCAGAAATTCACGGACAGCGTGGCAGGGGTCGCCTTGGTCTTGTTGCTCCGTTTGCCCCAAGCAGTTGTAGTCTTGAGCGGAATTTTGCCCCCCCCCCAGAATACGCGGGGCAGCCTGAGCACCCACGCTCAGAAGTGGAGAAACATGGTCGTGGATGCTCAGCGAGGATTCTCCAGGGGTGCTGGTACCGCGGGGTGCGGAAGCAGAGCTTCCACTTCACGCCGGTATTCTGTGAGGTCGTGGTACCACCCCGGTTTGAGCCGGCCCATACGTGCATTAGCAAAGCTGCCGCGTGGCTCTACCACTGTTAAAATAGGTAGTATACCATAGAATCTCAGTCTTCAGGTTCAAGTAAGTTTATTTATAATAATAAAAGATTGAATATTTATAAATAAAAATTATTAAATTAGTTTATACTAAACTTATGATACGGTTTTCATTTTTTTATATATATATTTTTTGGGGTTTTATTTTAGGAATTGATGATCAATTATCCTGCTTTTACAAGGGCTTCCTTATGAAAAGAGATGAAATATTTGTGATCCAATAGAAACATTGATTATGAGTATCACATTATTATTAGGAGGACATTAGAAAACTTAAAAAAATATAGTGGTGGTTGGTAACACCGATCCGAGGCCGAGCCAAAAGCCAAAACACAGAGTACTTTTTGAGCTAAAACCAAAAGTGCAAAAATCCCACAGAGTACTTTTTAAAAATCCTAAAAAAATTGGCGGGGTGTCAAGATTAGGGCAGCATTTTACCCATAGAATTTTACCCTTATTTTGCAAATCAAAGTATCAAGCGTAATCTTATTTCTGACCAGATAAATTATTATTTCCTAAATGTTTTTATAAACCATATAAAAATACACACCTAAAGTTGCAGAACTAACCACACAAAAACTTAAATGTATGATTACTTCAATACTGACATCAACAAATCATTGGGCACGCTTATGATTGTGAACTTATTTACAGGAACATAAAAGAAAAAGATACACATCTGAGTAAATGTTTAAGTTGGTTGCTGCGACACTGCGCACTTAAAGAAGGGTTTACGTTGAGGTGAGTGGATTTAGTTTGATTAATTTATAAGGAAATGTCATTTTTATAATGCACTCATGTCATCTTAGTATCTTATCTACGTTTTCTATATTTAAAGCTATGATGCTCTTTCTTTGTACGAGATTGTACTTTAAAAATGAAAAGCAGTTTCTCTGTGATAGGTAATTAACGTGATGAAAAGCATACCCTCATGTATGTCTAAAAAAATTTGCATGAATTTGGTTACAAGGAGTTAGCCAAGTTCACTTTCTACAACAGTTAAATGCCAATAGAAAAATATATCATCTTAGAGAGATGTTTAGGTAAATGTAACTTTCTAATTTAAAGCAGAGCTTTAATGGTCCAAATCTCATCTAATCCAATTGCCCTTTCTTCATGCATATTAGTAAAAAAAGCTTTTTTTTTTATAGCTTAGAAATTCAGGATATCCAGTAGGTTTAAAGACATTGATGCTCAGGAATTCTCACTTACAATGATACCTATTTTAATACACATGAACATGACTAAAAATAAAAAAATCCATACACGCATCCAGTTACAGAAAGAGTTTTAGAGAGGGCTCTTACTAAAAAAATGTGAAATTGCAAGGTTTCTTTGCTGAAGTTATATATTTTTCATTTGTTGCTTGAAATACAAGTATGTGTTAAAATAGTTAGTTTACTACAAATTTTAAGCAAAAGCTCATGGAGACCTGATTTGAAATTTGGATTTCATCTCGCAGATATCTTATATTTTCATAATAGAATATTTTTTCGTAACATACCTTTTATGTAAAGAAAAAAGTTGGACCTAATTCAATTATAAACCGAGAAGGCTTCAAAACAAGCCCCAATATCTCCGAGGTTCAATATCATTTTCATGTAATTTTATACCAAAATAATCTTCAATATTTTGTATTTTCTTTATTTTTATATTTTTTTACATAGTAATTATCTTTACCTTTTAAATCCCTACTATAAGTTTTTAATGAATTAAATAAAAGTACTATATATTTCACTGCGCAAGCAATATGAGCTTAGTAACACGGTAGCTGTTGTTGAGGAGTGATCTATGTCAGTTAATTTCGCACACTTCCTCGGGTCTATACTATTGTTGAGCATAACAATTGCCTTTATATTTATTATTAATTAATTGTATAGACACTACTATTGTGTAAGTGTTAGAACATCTTAAACTATGACTGCTCATCCATGCCGTAGCAGGTCATATTTTTCTAATTTAAAATTAAGTTAAAACTTCATTATCATCATCATTACAGCCCTTTACAAGTCCACTGTTGAACATAGACATCCCCCAAGGTATGCCACAAAGCACGGTCCTGAGCCACCTGCATCCATCTATTTTATTTTTCTCACATTGAGTTATTTTGTAGTAAATTCTTATTATAGCTTCATTATATTCGTCTGTCCATTTCATGCGTTGTTGTGTTTGTAAAGGGTGGGTATTAGTGTGTTGATTATTTTGTGTAACAGAGATTGATTGGGCAAATGTAGTCTGTAAATTTGATTGCACTTCATTATAAATTTGATTTACTATTTCTTGGGACAAAAGTTTGTTATTCATTATTGCTCTTCGCTGATCTCCTATTCTTTGACGAGTAACTTGCATATCTGGGAATCGTTCTATAAATTTCATGTGTAATGGTTGTAAATAACCTTTAGTGTCAGTATCCATCATTGTCAAATAGAGGTAAATACGCAATATAAATTCATTCATTTCAGAAGTCCATTTTTACGCGTGTTATGGTTACTGATGGTGGGCACAGTTTCTATAACAGGAGTTATTTTCTGTGCATCATCCTTCAGCAATTGGCTACTTGATGATAATGAAGAAGATAAAGACTGGTGTGAAATATTTGGTATTGATTTTTGTCTATCGTTTCCGGGGGTATATAAACTATCACTATCACTAAGGGTATCGGTGTCCGTGGATCTCGCTTGAGTCGTTTGACGGGAAATCTTCCTCGCCCGGAGATTGTATGCGCCCCAAGATACAGTACCATCTCGGCTTCCGCCAGAGTCGACATGGTTACTGAATCTGCCGGGCACTGGGGGTCGTAGTTTATGCCGTGCACTCATTTTTTTTAAACCTGGTTTGGGATCGTTAGTTGGGAAAGGGTCATTAAATATTAATAGGCATAGAGATTATCCTGCCTTGTTATTGTTACAAAGTATAGTTGTTCAGACTGCAGTTGAGTACATGCCTTTCCCTTAAGCCCCCCCACCACGACAAGGTGATCCCGTAGGGGGATTATTATTATTGTGGCATTGCTTGGGGGAGGCCTACGTTCAGCAGTGGACTTGTGAAGGGCTGTAATGATGATAATAATAATGATGATGCTATACATATGTTATGTGTATCACTTTTTTGATGGAAATGCTTATTATATCCCTTCCTTGACATTATTGGGAATAATGATAGACTTGGTCTAGGGATGGCTGACTGTGAATGATTCTGCGTTGAGAAGATTGCAAACCATAGTATTATATATTTTGAGTTTTTATCAGGGTCCAGTTGAAGCTGCTGCCCATCTCCTGCTTTATATCCATCTGTCGCCTCTTACAACACCCATGGGTTGATATGGGATAGTGTATTCTCTTACCCTGTCACTACACGGCTTAGCACGAGTTATAAGTAGCGACATGAAAGTCTAGCAGTGACCATTATTGCGTATAAGTCGAAAATAAGGTATCATGGGGTAGTAAGCGGGTCGCAGAGTGGGCGTGCGTATCGTTCCCACGTGCTGATTGTCTGCTCCATGTCAGTACATGTCAGTACGACATTCGCAGCTATGCCATTCGTTCAGCGCTATACTTACGTGCCGCGATTTCTACTATTATTAAACTTGTTTAAATATTAATTACAACTAAGTTTCATAACTGATAATGACTAAAAATATTAGTTATTATTAGTCATATTTGAATTTTATTGTCGTTTATTAATATTGTATAAAATAAAGTTTCTGTTCACTGCTTGCATGGTATCTAACTTCGACTACTAATGATTTTAGCCACACCTATTAGCTTAAAATGTCATTTTGTTTCTGTTTAATATTTAAATATTTATATTACTAATATCTAAATATTTAGAAACATAACAATAGTATTTTAAATAAATATTTTCATATCATATATATGTGTTATAAATATTTATATTAGATATATTTCATTCATAATTAGAGAATTATTTAATATTTTATATTAAATATATACCATATAATAATATAATCATGAATGTAAATAGTATGTAGAATAAAACTTAAAAACATAAAATCAGACAAAATGTTATATTTTATAGCAAAATCTATATTCTTTTTAAATAAAATTGCTCAGTAATAGCTTCATGTACTTTGTTCTGTATAATCATTTTATTGACACTTGACTCTCAAGATAACAGTGCTATGTAAGGTAGACACTAGTTTAGTTTAGTTTACGACGGGCTGTTCGGCCGCAACTCCACGTCTAAGCGCGTATTTTGCGTGTGGGCAGGAATAATGTAGTTATTCAAACCATGATATTGCCCCGAAGAAGTTCAACATTCCTTTGATGTTGCGAGCAACTTCGGGGACCGATCCCGGCGTGCCGAGATGTTTAGTCCTGTATGAAGCGACTTCTGGACATGTCAGCAACACGTGAGCAGCCGTTTCTTCCTCTCCCATGCATGCCCTGCACAGGGGGCTGTCAGTAACACCTATGGCAAACAAATGTTTGTTACAAGAGCCATGTTCTGTGATAGCACTTGTTACTATCCTGATCTGTGGCTTGTTCAGTCTCATTAGAACCTTGACTGTTGACTGTTTATTTCAGGCAGGGTCTCCCTAGTTTGTCTACAGTCTACTTAATTTTTCCAAAGTTGAGCGTGTAAATTATTGAAGTAACCGGTGAACGAACGTAGCCAAAGGGGATTGGTATTATGGGTTTCCAGCCCTATACTTGCCAGAGCCGATCTCCCCTTCTGGCTAGTTCATCTGCTGCATCGTTGCCTCTAGATCCACTGTGCCCTTTGATCCATTGCAAAGTCACATTGTTATACTTACATACCTCATTCAATCGTTGATGGCACTTGTACGAGTATATCAGTCGCGAGTTCGTCACATTGCAACTCAGAGCTTGTAGTACCGCCATACTGTCGATCAGTATTCTGATGGAGAAGTCTTTCACCTTTCTAGCATCTATTTCTATGGCCGCTTGGATGATACCCATGCATTCAGCCTGGAAGACTGTTTTGCGGGTACCCAGCGATGTGCATATGTGGATATTAAGGTCTTCAGAGAAAGCCTCAGACCCCACACCTTCATTTTTCTTAGAACTATTCGTGAAAGCTTTGAGCTCTCTTGGACCCAATCCTTCCACATGGTCAGTTTCCTTCATTTGTATCCTGTACTTCTTATCGAATACAAATTGTTTTGGGATCCTATCATACTTGGCTTGTAAGATAGGAATTTTTGAGTAAGTTCTATCAATTACATCTGTATGTATAGTAGAGTCCCCTACTCTTACTTAAGATAGACACTATATAGCTAATGGGGTTAAATAATGTGATAATTTTATTCACCATAGTTAGTTTTAAAGGTTTTCGAGTGGCAGCCTCGGACCGGTAGAGAAGTGACCTGGTAAGACATGCAGGAAGTCGGTAGATGCAGGTGGTTCAGGACCGTGCTTTGTGGCATTCCTTGTGAAGGGCTGTTATGATCATGATGATATTACTGACAGTGAAGAGTTAACATTTTATTGCAATATTGCTTTTAAAAAATTGTCTGCTTTAAGAAGTAATATATCTCTTTTGTTTCAGTCCTGAAGGATATTTGTCTGTTGATGAAATACTACAACACAAATCATTTAAGGATAAATACAGCAAAACTGATGTTGAGCGAGTAGTGAACAACAATGACAAGCAAAGGTTCAAATTGAGATGCAATCCACATACAAATATTCTTGAGATAAAAGCAAATCAGGGGCACAGTATCAGCAATATTGATGATTCAGAACTGACACCTATTTTAGAAGTAAGTGAGTTTTGGAAGATTACTTATCTAATGACCATAGTAAAGTCCAAGCTTTATAAGTACGGGGCTGCCATTTGAGAATTGCCCTTTTCTTATATATATCTATCCATTACAGCCTAAAAGGTCCTCTTCAGAACATAGGCCTACCCCATAAATTGCCTCATAGGGTCGATTTTGTCATAGTTGCCACAAAGATGCTGCTGTCCACTTACTGTTTGTGGATGTTACTAGGTAGTGGATATTCTTACAGTCACCACACAGTTATATATCAATTTATTTATTATATAGATTATTTATTTATTTTATATTACTCATTATATTATATATAAAGACTTACGTCATATATATATATATATATATATATATATAATACAAATTATTCTAAACTCTAAATAAAGGGATTGTGGTTCTTAATTTGATTAAATTGAATGGAATATAAAATTGAAGATAGAGGCGTCTATGGGTCATAAATCTAAAAAGGTAAGAGGAATTAAAAAATATTAATATTAAATTTTTACATCTACAGCCCAAATACAGCACAGTGGTTCATGGAACATATTATGATTGCTGGCCAAAAATAAAATCGGAAGGTTTGAGTTGCATGAAAAGACGTCATATACATTTATCAAAAGGCACGCTTGGTGCCAATGTCATCAGTGGACTCCGTAAGAACGTCCAAATATACATTTTCATTGATATAGCCAAGGGATTGGCAGAAGGCATCAAGTTTTACGAGTCCGAAAACGGCGTTATACTGACGCCGGGAAATGAATCTGGCTTTTTAGCGCCAAAATATTTTGAAAAAGTTGTTGACGTTAAAACAGGTTGGTTTTATTTTTGTTTAAATACCATTCAAAATTAAGGTTTTGTTCTTATTGCCTAGGTTTTTATTTTAGTTTTTATGATAAAAGACAAACATTGTTGGGAGCATTTGCCATAACCACCATGCTTAGCAGGGAGATTGACAAATTGCACCAGACATAGCACCTGTAACAGGTCTGGGTATTTACATATTATGTAGACGCGTTAGTTGAACTCGAAGATATGAGATTTTTCCGGAAAGTTCCATAGTCGCCTTTTACGACACCCACGCGGCGAAACGAGGTAGCCCTAGATGTTAAATCGCACTGTCTAAGCGTAGGTTTTGCATATTAATATAATAAGTATAGAGTTTCATACAATGATTTCTTATATTTTTGCGACCGCAATAAAACTATTTTCACGGATTTTATCGCGTTTAGAAAATAAGTAAAATTTAACGCAATGAAATTCGTATGTATGTTGAAATTTTTAAATAACTGTTGTTAGTTTCAATTTTAGTGCTTCATAGTAATTTCATTACTTAATTGCAATATAAGTGTAGAGTAAACAAATATTAGTGTTCATTATAATTATTTATCATCTCATTATGGACTAGATCATTAGGAAATACTTTAAAAACAATATTTTTTATATTATTACAGCATTTTTAAAGTGTGCCTTCATTGATATCATCTCTTAAATAAGTTTTCTTAAATTTTTATTGCTCTCTACCTTAAAATTATTCTTGCCTTAAAATAATGCAATTCTTTTGTGACACATTTAGTTTATGTAGAGGTATGTAAGAATTTTTTTAGTTTTATTATGTTTATTTCAATTTCTAAAAGCTTTGAGGTTTTAGGTTTGAGACCCGTAGACTTTCTAATGCTTAGTTCTATAGAAGCATATAGTTAGCAGGGGGGCAGAATCTAACCAACCTCCCACCCTCAAAAATCTAGTGATTACCCTGTAATACTTGGTATTTCCAAATCTACTTTAGAAATTTTTTAACAATCTCTAGTGAGACTTACACAGGGTTAGGTCCACGTCCATTTGGGCCCATCATTGAAAAAAAATGTAGGCTACGCCCAAAGTTCCTGTGCTCAAGAAACGTTCATTCACCAGCTTTTTCATACAAGAAAATATAAGTGTGTGAAAGGTTTTTTTGTTTTTGTGAACATGTACGATTATTCGGAGATGAGGATTTTTAGTATTACTAAGTTTAAATATTTCACGGATTTACGTGCTTTCCAAGGCGCAAAAGTGAACACTGCCAAATTCCTGACTTTTGGTTGCTACTGAAATTTTTTGACAGAAAAACTCGATAATTGATTTTGGACTGACCCGGGATTCAAACCCATGGGCTATTGATCAGCAGTCCCGTTTACTACCACTAGACCAACAAACCTTAACTTTTTAAACCTTACTTGCATAGTAAAGCTAAGTTTTGCATTTTTACTATTTTATTTCCAGGAGAGCAGCTCGCGTGAACGATGGAAGCCCGCAGCCAGATGCCTAAACCTCACAACACGAATAAAGTGCAAATCTCAGGTACTGATTAGTTAGGCATTTATTTATTTTATTTAAAACGGTCTTGCAACGAATAGTATATTTTGGTCAAGCGCCGAATACCAAATATTCTGTGGGTTTTCTAGCTGAATATTAGATAAAAGTATTCAGTCGAAAAGAAAGTAGTGTTTAGTTTAGTTTAGTTTACGACGGGCTGTTTTCCGCAACGCTAAGCGCGTAATTTGCGTGTGGGCGGGAATAATGTGATTATTCAAGCCATGAAATCTCTTGCGCGACCTCCGGACGCATCAGCAACACGTGAGGCGCCGTTTCTTCCTCCCCCATGCATGTCCTGCACAGGGAGCTATCTGTAATAGATATGAGTGCCGCGCCGCCGTCGCCGTAAGTTAATGTCGACGCGTCGTCGCCGAGTAAAGCACGCGGCGCGCCGTCGCATCGTGAAGAGTTGCAACTTGCTTTCTCGCTGGCACGCGCGCCCGACAGCATTAGTTCGCCATTGAAGAATTTGGAAAAATCGCTGAACATCTGGAAAATGCCGACTCAACCGACTCTGAATCCGAAACAACTAAGGCACCTGAAAGAGATTCAAGTTCTAAACAGTGTTTGCAGCCCCCTCTGACTATTAAAACGAGCACAAGCACAAGATGGCATAGCATTTTGATGATGCTAAAAAGCATTTCTAATGACACAAATCGACAGCCTATAGACACACTTCTTAACGAAATAGGACGAGGTGATCTCGTATTACAAGATACCGAATACGAAACCATTCAGGCTCTGATAAAGTTTCGAGAGAATTTTAAGAAAATCGTTGATGTTCTAAGTTCAGAAACCCAACCTACTATGAATCTGGTTCTAGTGTTTTGGTCAGAAGTGAAAAAATTGCTTGAAGAAGCGAATGATGATGCGCCTCTCGCAATAGCTAGGCTCAAAAATAACATGTTTGAGAGTTTGAAATCCCGATTTCCTTTAACCGGTGTGGTAGTTGCGGCAACTTTGCTTGATTGCAGATTTCATGCCAATCATGAAATTGATGAATTAATGCAAAAAAGAGAAGTCACAAAGGTTTCATTCCTATCAACAATGGTCAGAAGTCACTTGACAACAGAAGATATTCGTCAAAATGAAGTCATTGATACCGCTAAAGCTAGGCCGACTTCTTCTGCTAGTTCTTTAAACTTTTTACTGGATTTGGTGTGAAAACACAGCACCACTCAACGTGATTCCGGGAATGCTGTAGAAAATGAATGCTGGAAATATTTCAGTACAGCATGTCCTGACGATTTAGAGTCTTACGGTGGAGACGTTCTACAATACTGGAAAGACATGAAAACTTCTATACCATCACTGTATGCTCTTGCACGCTCAATTTTGAATATACCAGCCACCAGCACGCCGAGAGAGTATTTTCCACAGCTGGACTCGTGATAACCGCAAAACGTTCACGATTAAAACCTTTGAGGCTAAATAGGATAGCATTTATCCATGACAATTATGTATTTTGCAAAGAATCCTTAAAAGAATAAACGGTGTTTTTGGACATTGATATGCATATTTCCATTTTGATGTTTTTGTGGCATTGTTATTGTTATTTTGATATTTCATTTTTTCTGTATTTAATTGAGCCTTAAAAGTATCAAGCGACAACAAAAGTCACTTAAATGATTATTTTATTTGTAAATGTATCTGAAAGAACATGTGAAATTACCTAACTAATTATAAATACATTATAGGTACTACTTTAAATACATAATTACATACTTATAAATAATATATGACTGTTTTATGTTATTATAGAATTTATTTTATTTTTTACGTTATTATAGAATTTACTTAAATATATATATATTTTTAGTGTTTTTCTTCAACTGAAAATACTGAAACGATTATTTTTCAGTAAACGTGATCTCCAATTATTAAGAAGACTGTAAAATTGTAATTAACAAATAAGTTTCTTTATTAAAAAATATAAAGCTTTTTTTAGTAACTACAATATGGTTTTTTTGAGAAAATTTTTCCTGATAAAAAAATATCCAAGGCCCATGGCTGGCTACGACGCGTCGCCGCGACGCCGCCGCGGCGACGCGTCGTAGCCAGCCATGCCATTACCATTACCATAACCAGCCATTTGAGTCTAATGGCAGCTAAAGTTGCTTCTTGTTGTAAGAGCTGGGATTGACTACGAGATGTCTATGAAATGAGTTAACTACTGCCTGAAAATGCAGAAAATTTAGTCTTTCTGCACCATAATCTTCCACTTATAAATTTGAATTACTATGATTCACGTACATAGACATTTGTCTGATAGGTTTTGTTAATTTTATAATACGGAAGTTTGATTATGTACTTATGACTTTAATGATTACGAAAATAAATACCTCTATATATAAAAATCTATTTCAGTGCTCTAGTCTCGCAAAAACTCGAAAATGACTCGATCTATTCTGATGATTTTTTGTGTGTATGTTAAATGGGTCCCTGAATGGTTTCAAAACTAAATTGGACTCGGTAGGTGGCGCTGTTGTCGAAATCCAGGAATCACCCGCGCGAAGCCGGGCGGATCGCTAGTTATAAGTCAATATTTTCTTTTTACCAATTATTTGACTTCAACATAACACCTTACTTATACATATTCGGTATTCGATCGAATTAGGATAAAAGTATCGGAATAGGTCGAACACAACAATAGCTGAATATTTTTATAAGTCTCATTTATATTATAACAAAAAGGAAAAAAGTAATGTCATTAGAATGCTCATTTGTCAACGAATTTATTGAAACGTTTCCTATATACCTACTTTGTTTTTCAAAAAATAATATATTTTTTTTAAAAATTGCCTGTAAATATTATATAATAAGCATATTTCAGCTTAAATAAATTGACTGTTATAGTGGTTAAAAATTAATTTAAATTTTCATAGGGTTACGCTTGTTTCGCGAGATATATTATAATAAGGATTATCATCAACATCTTCATTATAATCCTCAACAGGTCCACTGCTGAACATAGGCCTCCCCCAAGTAATGCCACAAAGCACGGTCCTGAGCCTCCATCCATCGACTTCCTGTATATCTTACCAGGTCGTCACTCTGTATAGTGAGTGGTCCTACACTTCTATTACCGGTACGAGGCTGCCCTTGTGAACCTTTTTTTTATTATGTGCGAGCAGCTATGCAGGTCTAGGTAAAGAGACCAGTATCACTGCGACCTAGAAGATCTATTGTGATCGCTGCTATGGCTATAGTTCACTGCTAACCCCTATGTCTTCAATGAATCGAAGGAGTTGCTTAGCCGTGAGCAATTTCACTTCTTCTGGGCGAAGTAGATAGTGTCCCAGATGAATGTTACGTTTGTGCATTAAGGGTCCGCAAACGGTTAGGATGTGTAGAGGCGTTTCTTCCGTTACGGAACAGAACCGACACATCCTTGAGTTGCTTAGTCCCGGGATGGACATGTGCTTTTTAAGACAACAGTGCCCATTGAAATAATACTAGTTTTTGCGGAATTTATCGCGTAAGTATATTTAACTTTTTAACCCATATATGCCCAGAACAATTTTTGAATTCTGATTTTGATGATTTCAAGATATGTTTATGCTGATAAGTCCTTATATCAGTATTGACTAATTTTAGTAAAAAATATTTTTGGTAAGTAGGTATTTTAGGGGTGTTGAAAACGAAACAACGGGCAAATATCCTACATTCGTTATAGGTAATTAAAACAAAGATTTATAATGAGATTACTTATTACTTATTACTATTTTTACACTAAATTGCAATATAAAATGAAGAATGAAATACAGAGAAACATTTAGAATGTAAATTTACTTTACATTTTTGACAAAAAGTGACTGTAAGGCTTTTGCAATAGGCACATTGCAGTCTACTTGGTGCCCTGCCGATCATGTGCTCAGCTTTATGCTTTCGTACTGATGTAGGTACATTTGTAGATACCCGTTTGCTAGGTCCCGGATGCTGCTTATCATTGCCATATTTTTGAAGTAAGGTTCTGGCAATGCTACGTCTAAATTCCAGCGTATCTATATCTTTGGAGAAATTACGAGCTAGTAGGGTAGCATTGTTGACCGCAACGTCTATCAACCAGAAAAGTAACGGGATTTTTTGCCCCTAATTGCTATTCGATAGGTACCAATGTTTGCATCTAACCGATCAACCCCTCCCATAAAACGATTGTATTGGTGCACAACGTTAGGTTGTGGTACATTTACTCTTTGCTTTTGAGCAGCTGAGTAGTCCACACCGTATTCACTGGATAACAGAGTGACTACACTATTATCGTTCCAGCGCACTGCACAGATGCCGCTGCTTAGATCGAGCCGGCTGTCATGGTAACCTTGCTGTTCCTTCTAGCATAATTTTTCATCTTTCAAAGGACACTTGTCAGTGCGATTACTACGTACTGTACCTGTCGCTAAAATATTTTTTCTTTCATTGCCGTTATCAACGGTAATCCTGTGAAGAAGTTGTCGCAGAAAACTGAGAATCTTGTTTCTTTGTAGACATTCTGAATCTCGGTCATCAATTTTTGCACAACATATTGTCCTAACCCGGTACTAAAAGTTTCATAGCGGCCTTGATATGGGTCGGCGTATAAGCAATTTCCTAAGGGCAAGGCTGCAATCCATGTTTTGAAGCCAAATCTAATAGGCTTACCTCTGATATGCTGCTTACATCCGTGTCTACCATAGTAAGGTATCATAGACTCGTCTATGCTAATGTTCTTTTCGATTACGGCATACTGCAGAAACTTTTTATTGAGTAAATCAAAAAGTGGGCGGACTTTAGCCATTTTGTCATTAGGGCAAAGGTTGGTATTATCGACCACATGGAAATGCCGAAGAATTTCTTCGAATCGGTTTCTTCGCATGGATTTCGCCACTAAGATATTGTGTGTGTCTTCGTTACTTTCCCAATACATCCGACGTCGCGGCAGTGGAGAATATCCGGTCAATATCAAAATTCCGATGAAACAATAAATGTCATTATCAGAGAGGGTAAACCCTGGGTTTCCTTTTTGAACTGCATAAATAACAGAGTGACGAACAATGTGCATGATAACTTCGCGACTAAAAAATAATTCAAAGAAATCAACTGGTTCTGAAGCTTCGGATAAGGTAATTACTGATCCAGGTAATGGTGCAATCCACTCATCATGAAGTTGGGATAAGTCTCGTTTTACCCATTTTCGGACTACCTTAGGCGATCGAGGTGGCGGTGGAGGTGGAAAAGGAGGATTATCTATCAATGACCGGCTCTTCCTACGGTTTGATAAAGACTATGAGTCAGTCACAGTACGTGACGTAATTGGGCCTAAAGCTTCTTCTTCAGACTCGCTGCCAGCACTGACGTTTTTTCCATGTAGTGTCAGTTCAGCAGGTGCCAAAAGTTGACGACGTGATAAATTTTCAAAACTTACGTTTCTTTCGTCCCCCGAGTCCGAATCTGACATAAGTCCATCACCCGGAGGGTCGATATAAATGTCTGTAATGAAAAAAAGCTAAATCATTGATAATATCAACGATTTCATTTGTAGTTAACCACGTATTCCACCTAAAACATAAAAACAGATTTAGTAAAAGTCTCACCTGTATATTTGCCCAACGTATCGTTTTCGAAACACGAAAGTTTTAAAGACGTTATAGGTATTTATTAAATAGTATTTACTTATTTTAAAAATACGAATAAGATCATTATTTACCTAAAATTACTACAAAATTTTGAAAAGTACAAAGTTTCACTCAATTGAACAAGTACTTACTTCTTTTTGGGAGACGACATGATTTTTGCGCGACGTAAAACAGGACACAACTTGCACTACTGACTATTTAAATCAAGTGTCAACGCTACTCAAAACGCTTCGTTGCAAACAAAAGGTAGTTCCGTAGCCTTGCACTAGATGGCAATTTTTTGCATTTTACTGCGCTAGCAAAGGATTTCCAAAGGATTTACGAAAGTACAAAATCTTGTTTCGTTTTCGAATCACGGGGCATATATGGGTAAAATACCCGACGTTTCGAATGCTTTACAGCACTCATGGTCACGGGGGGAGTCCCGCCCGTGACCATGGGTGCTGTAAAGCATTCGAAACGCCGGGTATTTAAAAAGTTAAATATACGCGATAAATTCCGTAAAAACTAGTATTATTTCAACGTATAGTGTTCGCGTAAATATAAGAAAACAACAGTGTCCAGTTAGGGCTCTTGCCAGAATGCGCAATTTATTTTTACTTAATCCCAGAGTTTCTGAAGCGAATTTACGATTAAAAGCCCGGATTAAGGTTTAAGAATGTTTTAAGCCTGGTGTATCATACCAGATCTTAAGTGATTTATTGTGATAAGGAGTTTCAGGGGTCAATCGGGCTAGGCTTCTTGAGATTCCACAAAATGGCTCGGGTCCAAATTGTGTGCACTTTGAGCCCTCCCGTGCAAGTTTGTCGGCAAATTCGTTGCCTACAATACCCTCGTGACCCGGAACCCATCTTAAAACGACCCTGTTTTTACAACCCAGGGCGTTTAAACGGTTCACGCAGTCTCCAACTAGCTTTGAGTTCACTAAGTTTGATCTCAGCGCTAGGAGTGCTGCTTGACTATCAGAGTTTATGTAAATTTTTGGTTGACGTAGTGTTTTTGCAGATTGATCCGCACACCCATGTATGGCGAAAATTTCTGCCTGGAAAATAGAGGTGTATCTACCCAAATTCATACTAAGTTTGAATTTGGGGCGTTCCCCGTAAATTCCAAAGCCTACGTCGAGGCCCATTTTAGACCCATCGGTATACCATATGAGGCTACCGACCTCACAGATAACCTGGCCATTCAGCCAGTCTTCTCTGGAGGGTAATTCCACTATATACTTTTTATCAAAAGTGTATAGTGGACGCATGATATCTGAGATCATGCATAAGACCGGTGATTCCTTAATTGAGTCGAGCATGGATCTCAATCTGTAGGAGAGCAAGCTCAGACCGCCCTGGGTGTTAATCCTATACAAACTAGCCCTAGCCTCCTTGTCTAGATAGAGATCAAGGGGCGTTAGGCATAGAAGTGCATTAAGAGCCGCTCCAGGCGATGATCGCATAGCTCCAGTTGCCATTAGGCAGGCAGTCCTTTGTAGACTATTATGTCTGTCCGCAGTCGTCTTTTGGTTGGCCTTGTTACACCAGACAATAGAGGCGTAGGTGAGAATCGGCCTCACTATGCTGCTGTACAGCCATAGGACCATACTGGGACGCAAGCCCCAGTTGTTCCCGACCGAACGACTGCACGTACCTAAAGCAATTTTTGCCTTATGGCATACGTTGCTAAGGTGAGAGTTCCACGTTAGTTTTTGGTCGATTGTTGCGCCCAAGTACTTAACTTCCGTGGAAAATGGTACTTCTTTACCATTAAGTTTTGGTTGGACTAATTTGTCCAACCGTCTCTTTTTGGTAAAGGGTATTATAACAGTTTTATCAGCATTAACTGATAAACTGTTAATCCCTACACCAGTTATTTATGGTGTTTAGGGCTCTTTGTATTATTGACGATAAAGTACTTTGACAAAAGCCCCTTGCAATGATCACAAGGTCATCAGTATAACCCAATGTGTCAATGCGTAGGTCTGCCATTTTGTACATTAGTTGGTCAACCGCAAGAGTCCAAAGAAGGGGCGACAAAACACCTCCTGGTGGGCAGCCTCTTGTGGTTGCAACCTCAATCGAAGTTTGAAACAGCGCTATTTATGCCTTTCTGTTTGAGAACATCGACTTCACCCATCTGATGGTTGTGGGGTCAACATTATTAGATGTTAGGCCCCCAATCAGCAGTGATGTGGGGCTACTGTCGAAGGCGCCCTCAATATCTAGAAAGGCACAAAGAGCTATTTCTTTATCCTCCAGTGCTTTTTCGACCCTGTCAATGACACTGATCAGGGCTGTTTCCGTAGATTTGCCTCTACGGTAAGCATGCTGGTTGTAATGAATGGGCCTCGTAGCTAGAGCTACATCCATTATATATCTATATATAACCTTTTCCAATGTCTTAAGAAGAAAGGAAGATAGGCTTATAGGTCTAAAGGACTTTGGTAAAGCGTAGTCCTTTCTACCAGCCTTAGATATAAATAGAACCTTGACACTTGTCCATCGTTTTGGAATATATCCCCATGCAAAACTTGCTCTGAAGATTTTCACCAGATAAGGAAGAAGGATGGTCGATACCCCTCTGTAGTTGGATGGGAATTATTCCATCCTCCCTGCTTGATTTAAATGGTTCAAAGGAGTCAACAGCCCACTGCACCAGGTTTGGCCTTATTATCTTTGCAGCCCTACGCCAGTCCTCATTGCAAGGCCTTCGTAGGGCTCTGAAAGAGTTCAAGGCTGAAGTCTTGTATGACCCTGGGAAATGGGTTGACGCTAGTAACTCCAATGTTTCTGTTTCACTATTAGTGAAGTTACCATCGGGCTTTTTAAGAAGCCCGATCTGATTAGGTTTAGCTTTCGATAGCATCTTGTGTAGTCTTGCACTACGAGGCAAAGACTCAACTTCCTCGCATAGCTTCCTCCACGATGCTCTCTTGGCTTTCCTAACTTCTTTATTATATTCAGTTAGGGCTGCACTATAAATATCCCACTCTTTGGTTTTCTTAGCCCTATTAAATAGTTTCCTGGTCTTTTCCCTAAGGTCTTTCAGCTTAGAATTCCACCAAGAAACTTTTCGTGTGGAGGTCTTGGTTTTGACGGGACAACTGTCCTCGAAGGCTTCACACATACCTACGGTTACTGTCTCCGTCGCTAACTCTAGACCTTCAATTGTTTTGATGCTTTTAGGAAACGTTTCCAAATTCCTTCTTAGGCTATCTCTATAGATATCCCAGGAGGTCGCTTTCGGATCCCTAAAAGTAACGGTTTCAAAGGAGGGTGATGCTCCAATCACAAACAATGTGCTTGTGATCAGACATCGAGTTTTCGCTACTAATATGCCAGTCATTTATCCGCCTGGACATGTTATTGGTAGCAAAGGTTATGGTCTAACACTTCTTGCCTAGCACGCGTTACAAGGGTTGGTGTACAACCTCTTAGGCTTACGAGGCGGTTGGAGATGAGAAAATCATAAAGTAACTCACCTCTTTCGTTGATGTTGGTGCTTCCCCAGGCTATGTGGTGAGCATTAGCATCACAACCCACCACAAGTTCGGCGTTGTGTTTTCGGGCAAACTCCGCCACTCGCTCTAACTCGATAGTAGGATCTGCGTTTTCGCCGGGAAGATAGGCTGAGCAAATGATTATTCTGGCCCCTGTGCATCCCTTGAGATTTATGAAGGTTGTAACCAGGTCATCGTTGCAGTACTCTGGAACAGCTAAAAGTTCAATATTTTTACTATAAATTATACAAGCTCTGGGTCTACTGCCTTTGGTATTGATAAGAATCTTACCGGCAGCCGCCAATCCCAGAACTTGACCGTTGGCAACCCAATGCTCTTGTATAAGGGCGAGGTCAATGTTGTCCTCTGCAAAGCAAACCTCCACCACGGCAGAAGCAGCTGCTGCATGGTGAAGATTTGCTTGGAGGACCCTCGTCTTACCCTTAGGTTTAGCCATTTATGGGCGTGGGGGGCACGGGTCTTTTCCGCCTGTTGAGAACGAGGACGTCCTTTTCCTGCTAACTTGACCCCCGCCCTACCTTTCTTCGAACTGCCCCCACCTCCCCTCCCCCCTGCCTGGACGACACCAACGGAGGCCGTCGGACCGAGGCGAAATCTGCGCTTTGGGTCTTCGTCACTCACCGGTGGCGTTCCAGCCTCACCCCGAGAGGTGGAGGGCTGATGGGATTGGGGTTGGGGCGGTTCGGGCTCCATTGCCGCGTCAGAGCCTACCCTGACTTTAAAAGTTATCATCTTAAAGCCAAGGATGACACTGCCGCCTGTCTTCCGAAGAGCCTCCGCCGATGGGTCGTCCAGAGAAAATGTTACTAGGAACCCATTCTCCTCGTCCCTACGGTGGAGGATTCTCCAGAGCTCAGTATGGAGCCCTTCATTTTGTGCCCTCAACAGCACAGCCGCCTCCTCTGGAGAGTCGGCTTCGCTGCGGGGCAAGTAGGTAATGCCCAGCGTAGGCTTAGGCAGTTCGCCCTCGGGTATTACCGAGAGCTCTGCCTCCGGCCAGGGCTTTAGTTTTCCGATTTCACCCACAATCCAGTCCTGGCTTGCCTTATTCAGGCACGTGACCAGAATCCAACCTGGCTTGTGTGTGAAACCGGAAAATTTTGGGCCCATTCCCGGTTGCGACCCACAAGCAGTCTTACCGATGGCCTGTGTTAGTGCCCGGTGGACCAGCCGCATCTGCTCCACACTCATAGGATTCGAATTGCGAATTCCTATACGCGCGGAGCCAGCTACGGCACTGAAGCTAAGCTTCTTTTCCTCCGTTGTCCAGCTTCACAGTCTTCCTGGGCTGGTCTTTGGGGGACTCTTCCTCACACCGACTGCGTTTTTTCGCCTTCGGAACTGGGGGAGGCTTGGGCAGAGTAATTTCGTCCCAAGGCTTCTGGCAGAGAGAGAGGGCCTCTTCGGCTCCAATCTCAGCTGCTATCAGCCTTCGGTACCTTTTCCTCGCAGCCCCACTAAGCTTATAAGGCCTAGCGAACTTTTTCTTTACCCCTCCCTGGTTCGTTTCCGATTGTGGTTCGGCTGCAAACGTGCCCTCCACTTCACGGCTCGTCCCAGGTTGGGGCGTATCGCACTGTTGCAGGGTATTGGTGAGGCTACAAGAGCCTCTTCCAAACCTGCAGCTAATTTCATTAAAGGAGACTTCTCACTGTCTTTATTAAAATGTCTGTTTTCATCCATTTTGTTCCCACGAGTAGCTAGGGAAATACTTGGTCACCCCCGGCAGAGCCCCGCATGCCGAGGGAAGGGCTAAAAATACTACCCGAATCGTCCTGGTCTCGGGTAGGCACCGTTTGCAACTGGACTCCCTCCAACCACGCATCCATCGGCACGGTACGCTTGACACCTTGGATTGGGTTGGGATAGGAAAAGGGGGAGGGATAAAAAAAAGAAAAAGAGGATCGTCCTAGTGTTTCTGTTCTGTCTGTTTCCTATTGAACCAGATCAAATAACAGGCGGCAACCACGTGAAGGAGAATTCCTCAGACTTGCCCTGGGGATCAACACGACCTGCGCTCTACCCCAGAGCCATACGCCAAACTTCTCGCCGGACAGGAGAGCAGAATAGGTGTTAATCTAGTCCTATTTATAATATCAAAAGTTGGGAGTAGACTATCCCCCGCCCCTTGTGAACCTTTCTTTCCCATCGGTTGTCAGTTCTTTGAACTATATGATAAAGATAAAAATCAATTAGCTTAAATACGCGTAATTAAATAAAATTATGTGTCTCACCTAGTTTGAAGAGCTCTTTAAGTTATTTATATAACTATAGAGTAGGTAGGTAGTAGTACTATTTTCATCACCCATAGGTGATGAAAATAGTTAGATGACTTGTACGTACCAATATAATATAGTATAACAAGTTTAAAGGGTTTCATAGGAATGGCATTTACCCAATATTTAAAACATTACTAAGTATTTAATATTGGGTAAATGCCATGCTGCTTACGCGCACAATAATGGGTTGTGTGTCTCAATTTAATACGGAGTTTCGTATTATACTCATTGTATGCGCTTTAATTCTATGAAAATGCCAAAGACTTCTATATACTGCTAGACTGGCAATTTAGAACAGTCACTGTGTCACAGTTGTGGAGCACGCGGGCGGCGGCTACGCGCGGGTAGCTGTAGCTGGCACGGTAAATATGCCACGCAGTTGTATTTTCTTTGTCGCACTTACTGTTTTAGGCACATACGAAATAAAGTTACTTATCTGAAATAAACTTCAAATCACAAATTGCGCATATAAATGTGGCCGTGGCAGGAAAGGAGGAGATCTCCCGCCAGGCAAGGTGTTCGAGGAGCGGCCGATGCTCCGTGTGCTAGTTCGAAGCTATTATATATATATATATATATATATATATATATATATATATATATATATTTATTAAAGCATTTATTTCCCAAAGAAAAGAATTACATAGAATTAAATATATTACAAAATTTCATGTTATTTATTTGGGTACCCATTTGCGGGTGAAGGCCTCCTCCATCTTTTGCCATTTTTGTTTATCTTGTGCGAGTCTCATCCAGGTGTGTCCAGCTGTGGCCACAATGTCATCACACCACCTACGCCTGGGTCTACCGCGTGTCCGTGGCACTTCGCGCGGGTACCATTGGAGGACTCTCTCACTCCAACGCCCATCTGTAGCTCTTGCAACTTGGCCTGCCCATCTCCATTTTAATGTACATGCTAACTCTGCAGCATCTATAACTTTTGTGGTTTTTCTTATTGCTTTATTTTTTTGTCTATCTCGTAATTTAAGACCTAACATGTTCCTCTCTGTTGCACGCTGAAAGACCTGAAGTTTGTTTATTATTGTTTTTGTTAGTGCCCAGCTCTGACAGCCATAGAGTAGTGTTGGTAGAATAATAGTATCTATTGCCTTCTTTTTTAGTCGCGTCGGTATAGGAGACTTAAATATTTCTTTTAGTGACCAGTATTTTCTCCAAGCACTTTTTATTCTGCGGTCGACTTCATTCTCTGTTTGGTTTGAAAAACAAATGTTCTGCCCAAGATAGACATAGCTGTCTACATACTCTATCAATATATTTTGCACCTTCGTAGGCACTCTAACGCTGTTAGTTAGGAGTCTCGTTTTTTCAATATTCATATTGAGTCCGCACTTTCGACTCTCTATATCTAGAGATATCAGCATGTATTGTAGTTCATCGTGACTTTCACTGATAAGGATAACGTCGTCAGCGAATCGTAGGTGGCTTAAATACTCGCCATTTATTTTTATGCCAATATCATGCCAATTGAGTTGTCGAAATACATGTTCTAAAATTGCGTTAAATAAATACGGTGAGATAGGGTCCCCTTGTCTCACTCCTTTCTGAATGTTAAATGGTGTTCCTTTTCTCTCTAATTTAACCACAGCCTTGCTCTGTTTGTATATCTCTTTCAGGATTTTGATATATTTAATATGTACTCCTTGTTCTTGTAGCGTCAGCCATAGGTATGTATGGTATATAGAGTCGAATGCCTTTGAATAGTCTACAAAAGCGATGTAGAGTTTTTTGTTGTATTCATTATATCTTTCAATGATTTGTGTAACAGTGAATATGTGATCATTTGTAGAGAAGCGCGCTCTAAAACCTGCTTGTTCTCTCGGCTGACTTTCTTCTAAAGTTTTTAAAATTCTTTTTAGTAACAAGCTGGTGAATAATTTATATATTGTTTGAAGTAAGCTTATTGGCCTATAATTGCCTATATCTGATGGATCTCCTTTTTTGTATAGAAGAGTAATTATAGCCATATGCCAGTCAGAGGGTATCAATTCTTTTGCAAGGATTTGATTAAACAAAAATGTTAAGATAGGTGTAAGGGGCTCTTTAATTGCTTTTAATATGTCATTTGTAATTCGGTCTTCTCCGGGACTTTTTAGTGTTTTTAGTTGTTGTATGGCATAGCTTATTTCGCATTCTAAAAAGTGCGGAACGTTTTCACTGTCTTGTAGGTCTAATTCTTGGGTTTCTTTTTTAAAAGACATACGACATTCATATGATGATGTATAGTATTTAGTAGCTATTTCCAATATTTGATTTCGATTAGTTATTTGGGAACCATGTTTTTCTTGTATGCCAGAAGAATGTTTCTGGGTATGCCAGAAGAAGCATAAAAGCAAGTTGAATGCAGTGGAGATGCGATCTTTTCGTAAAATGTGTGGCGTTACCATAGCCGACCGAAAGCGAAACGAAGAGATTCGCAATATGGCAGGATTGAAAGATGACCTTATCACAAAAATTGATAGGGGCGTACTCCAATGGTTTGGACACGTTGAACGAATGAGTGAAGACCGAATGGTGAAGAAAATATATAGAGCGAAAGTAAATATTAAAAGGTGTCGAGGTAGACCGAGACTAACTTTCGAAGACCATGTGAGCAAATTGCTCGAAGAGGGGAGGGTCAAGAGTACTCGGATACCTAGACGTGCATGTATGAAGAAGTTAATGAACCTGAAAGAAGCGAAAGAGGTATGTAAGGATCGTGACACTTGGCGATCTGTTCTCTCTGGCTACCCCGTTAGGGATTGTGCGTGACGATAAGTAAGTAAGTAAGTAAGTATGTTTTGTCAAATGTGCAATCCAAGTTTTGTGAGAGTCTAATGTTTTATACGCTCTTTTAACTGACGCTCTCTTTTCCAGTTCTTCTTCAATTATTTTATATCGATGCTCTTTTCGACTATTATTTATTTGTTTTTTAATGAGTTTGTATAAGGCCGAAAGTTGTTTTTTTTCAAAGATTGTTTTATTTTTCTTTTCTTTTAATAGTGTTCTTTCTTTTATAAGTCTAGCAATGTTTTCCTGAATTGGTAGAGTACTTTTACATCACTTGGGAAGATTGTTGTTGCAGTCTTTGATTTTCGTTACTAAAGTAGTATACGTTTGTTCAATGTTTGTGAATTGCACTTGTTTAACATTATCTGTGAATAAAAACTTTACATATTCTTTTTCTGTGGCTGTTAAACCGGTAGTGGATCTCTTTCCAAAGTGTTTTCTAGATGGGTTTCGTTTATGATTAAGTAGTATCGATGCTCTAACTAGTCTGTGATCTGTTGGGTGTGTTGTCGATATCATTTCAATGTTGTGGATACTTGTTATATTTCGTGCTAGGATGTAATCAATTTCATTACGTGATACTCCATTTGGGTGTATCCAAGTCCATCTACGATTTTGTTTCTTCTTAAAGTATGTGTTTGTTATATGTAATTTATTTTCAAAACAAAAATTAATTAATATGTTGCCTCTTGGGCTTCTCTTACCGTATCCCCATGGGCCCATGATTGACGTGTCATCAGTTGTTGTCACGCCAATCTGAGCATTGAAGTCCCCGACAACCAGTGTGTCCTTATTAGTGTTATTTATTGCTTTTTGGAGATCCTTGTAGAATCTATCTAGGTCTTCTAATGAGGATTGTTCCGTCGGCGCATACACCTGTATTATATTTAACGTTTTGCATTCAAAATTTAGCTCTAATCTAGCAACTCTGTCTGATATTGGTATAAAATCTTTAATATTCTTCTTTCTTAATTAGAAAGCTCTTTTTTAATTAGAAATCCAACACCGTTTCTGTTTTGTTTTTGACCATAATACATAAAAATATAATTTTTGTTTTCTTTGATTTGTTTTCCTTCCAGTTTCGTTTCAGAAAGTCCTACAATATGCCAGTTTATTTCAGAAATAGCATGTTCCAGTTCGATAAATCTTGAAGCATTTATAAGTGATCTCACGTTTAATGTAGCTATATATAGGTAGTTATCTTTTTTATTAACAATTTCTTCATGTTTACATATGGAGGGTTGTGGTCTATAACTCCCACGGGGACCAGCCGTGTTGGGAGAGTAAATGTATGTTTTGTTAAAAGCAATTGATTTCGGAGGAGGGACAGGTGGTTGCTACAGTTCATTTTGAATTTCGTGCTGAGAATCGTGAATTTCGTGGTGGTAGCTTGTAGCAGAAGCGGGAGGGGGGTCTAGTTCAGTTTCTTTCGATAACAAATATTTTCTCATATCGACTTTACTCTTCTTATAAATTCGATGCGCGTGTGAGGGTGATTGTTTGTTTTGTTGTAATGCAATAGAGTTGGTGGCTTCTGGTGATTTAGATGGTTTTCTTTTTTGATACATTAAACTCTCTTTATTTGTACCTAAGTAGACGATTTTGTCGCGTCTTAGCACAGCATTTTTACCCTGACTTCTAGCCGTGTCAACCTCTTTCTGGAGCTCTTTTCCTATTTTCAGCATATGTGGTGTAAAATCTTCTTTAATATAATAGTCAGTACAGTCTAATCGTTTTTTTGTTTTTAAACTTTTTATTTTAAGGCTTAATTTACAAAACGTAATCTTAATTGGTATAGGTTTTTCTCTCTTCCTACCTAGTCTTTAAAGCTGATTCTATATCTTGTAAGGTACAATTTGCTTTCAAGTGTTCATTTAAAAGTTTAATAATATTATTTTCTAAATCTTCATAGCTTTTTTCGTTTTCCTCTAGCCCAAATAAAACTATGTTTTTCATCCGTATTTGTCTTTCTATCCTTTCTAATGCATTTTGTTGATTATTAATAATTTCCTCAAGCTCTTCATTTTTTGTCATAATTTCCTTAAATTTTAAGTTCATATTTTCAATGATAGGCTTTGAAATATTTTCTTGTAAACTTTTTAACTCTTTTCTTTGTTCCGTTATGTCATCCTGCATTTTCTTAAGCATATTTGCTATTCCATATTGATAAGTTATTTTATTTATTTGGATGTTATTAAGCGACCTCTTGTGTCAAGTTACTATATCTTTTATTGATTATATTTGATTCAGTTCGGTTTGTATTAGTTAATATCATTAAACTCCGCTAGATGGGTTTTACTCGTAACTTCATCTAATTAACAATAGATGGCGCAAAACTTGATACACTATTTTTAAATGATTCAACGTATTGGTAGTTTGTTTAATTTCATAGGTTATAATTTTGAAAATACAATTATCAATTATTTTCACCAAATTTTTAGTTTCTTTATATTTCATAAGTTTCCTTAAAGCGAAATTTTAGTGTGGATTTGCTTCACTTTAACTATTTAATCATATTTATGGTTATAAAGTTCGAAAAGTTCACTTACATATTTAAGTCTGAATTAACGGTTTTCTTCTTCGCATTAATGTTACACTATTACTTGTCTAACTTAAACACTTTTGTATTCACTTAATAACACAAATTTTAACTTCTTTTAACAAGAATAACAAATTTTAAATTCAATTTAAGTACGGAGCTGACGTGTTTACACGGCATGCAGCGCCCTCCTCCTCTCCTATATATATATATATATATATATATATATATATATATATATATACTGCCGGTCAGCGCAGTCACTTCATAATTATGTGGCGGCTCTAATGCCCAACCTACAATATTTTCGCAGCGTAAGCATACCAACTGCGCGAAAATAATTCGAAATGGCGTGTCAACCTAAACGATCCGATACCGTCGTAGTGAACGAGTTCCTGGCCTTTGTTCAACAAAAATTGGACGTCATGGACCAGGTGTCCCTGGAGCAGATACTGATGACCAGCTTCACCGAGGACGAGATCATCCAAGCGAAGAAGGTGTTAGCAGATTCAGCCGTGACCCAAATCCAAGACGGATTTGGGTCGTATCACACGTCATAGAGATGGACGCGGTAAGAAAGACCTGCAAGACATCTTCAGACTGTTCAATGAGACTGATCCTGATGACATCCCAACTTTCGTCGCGCGTGATCTCAACAAGCTGCCTCCCGTGACGTTCGATCACGTAGACGTGACCAGATTGTTGAAAGACATCACCACGTTGAAAGCCGAAGTCACCGACCTCCGTTTCAAATGTGAAGAATCGGAACGAGCCGCAACTGAGCTGAAGAACGAAGTCACTATGCTGCGCAACATAATTGCTACATCTGCGAATTCACCGCCGTCGCAGAATGTAAATACGACACGCGGTTATTGTAATAGTAGTCATATTTCACCGATGATTGCGACTCCGTCATGCGATATCGTCTGTCAGCGGGTTGATGACCGTGAAACTAGGGCGACTTCGGTCGTCATTGCATCACCACCTCAGCCCTTGACTGAACCCTTGAGTACTCCTCCGCCGAAGCCAACCTGTCAGCAAGGAAAGACGTTTGCGGATGTTGCTCGAAAATCTTCGCAACCCTCATGTGGTCGAAAACAAAAGAATGTGGATGCAAAATCAGTTCCTATGGTGACCCAAACCAAGAAAGAGAATGACGGGTTTACTCTTGTTGAGAAGAGATGTCGGCCGAGACCCGTCTGTAACCAGCGTGGGACCGCCAAAATAAACGCAAGTACAACTCTGCGTATTGTGGAGCCCACCATACAGCTCTACATCTCCCGTTTGGACAAAAGTACATCGGGAGAAGACGTCCTGCGTTTCGTGGAAGAACGAAGCCGATGCCGCATAGGGGATCCGATCTCTTTACATTTGCAGCGTCTGGAGTCTAAGAGGTCCACGAACTTCAAATCCTACGTACTCCAGGTTCCTGCAAAATACAAAGAGACATTCCTTGCTCCCGATTTCTGGCCCTCTGGGGTAGTGTTTCGCCGATACAGGGACGCGCCAAAGAAGAAAGTTCCCTAAATAGTGTTATGTTTATATTTTATATATATTTTTAGGTTAAGTTGTATATTGCTATGGGCCAATGTTCTTAATTTTTAAGTCCTTGATGCCTGAAATAGTCATTGTATTGTATTGGATATATATATATATATATATATATATATATATATATATATATATATATATATATATATATATATATATATATATATATATAGCGATAGCCATGCTTTGCAAGCGGGTTGGCAACCGCAGGTTTTTCCTTAGTCGTTATTAAGAAAACGCTGCCGCCCATCCGATTTGTTTCCCTCTGTCATCTCTTACAACACCACGGAGTGATCCGGAGTAGTGGAGGTTTTTACACCGCTGCTACATTATATAAATAATATAGACGACGTTTTCTTAGTCGCGTTTAACAAATTAGTGTTAGATTGTCATGAACACCGTTCGAGATTTACGAAACAATGAACTAATCTTGAATAAAACTAAATTTACGGATTTTATCGCGTTTATTTCACTACTTTTACTTACATTTAATTCCCGACGTTTCGGGTGCTTTACAGCACCCATGGTCACGGAGGGGACTGAGATGTCGAGAATTAAAAATAAGTAAAATGAAATAAACGCGATAAAATCCGTAAATTTAGTTTTATTCAATGTGTAGTGTTCGCGTAAATTTAAGAAATCATTAAATGAACTAATCTCCAAAAGGATTACGGAGAATTGACTATAACTTAGTGTACGATGCATTCAGACCGCATAGCCCGTGTAGTAAGTATACCTAGAAGTCTTTAGAAAATGCTGGTTTTCTAGCTGTAATACTGTATAAGTATATAATGAGTAATGACTTTCAATAAGTAAAGTAAAAAAATGTCCTCCATACTGAATTTCTGTCATGGCAGTCTCCATCATCATCATCATCATTACAGCCCTTCACAAGTCCACTGCTGAACATAGGCCTCCCCCAAGTAATACCACAAAGCACGGTCCTGAGCCACATGCATCCATCGACTTCCTGCATATCTTACCAGGTCGTCACTCCATCTAGTGGGAGGTCGCCCTACACTACGCCTACCGGTACGAGGCTGCCACTCGAGAACCTTTCTTCCCCATCGGTTATCGGTTCTTCGAGCTATATGGCCGGCCCATTGCCACTTCAGCTTACTAATCCGTTGGGCTATGTCGGTCACTCTAGTTTTACTGCGGATATCCTCATTTCTGAGTCTATCACGCAGAGAAACTCCGAGCATAGGCCTCTCCATAGCTCGCTGAGCAACCTTGAGCGTCCTCATACGGCCAGCAGTGAAGGACCACGTCTCAGATCCGTAAGTCGTCACTGGCAACACGCACTGGTTGTACAATCTAGTTTTTAGAGATTGAGGTATACCTGACGAGAAGATGTGTCGTAATTTACCGAACGCTGCCCAGCCGAGTTGAATCCGTCGATTGACTTCGGTCGAAGTTGGACTTACCTAGTCGGACTATTTGTCCCAGGTACGTAAACGTACTCGTCAACAACTTCGAGCATAGTGCTCCCAACAACTACCGGCGTAGGTGTGACATGGACATTAAACATGATCTTTGTTTTGTCCATGTTCATCTTAAGACCTATCCGTTGGGAGACACCATTGAGGTCATTGAGCATAGTGCTAAAGTCCTCCAGCGATTCTGCCACAGCGATTCTGCCATAAGGACTATATCGTCGGCAAATCGAAGGTGAGTGATGTACTCGCCATTGATGTTAATACCGTATCCTTTCCAGTGCATTAGCTTGAAAACGTCTTCCAACGTAGCGGTAAAGAGTTTCGGGGATATGCCGTCACCCTGTCTTACACCTCTCTGCAGTTGGATAGGTTTCGAGCTCTGGTTCTGTACTCGGATAGCCATCGTAGCCCTACTGTACAAACACTTCAGCACTTCGATATACCGACAGTCAACTTGGCACCGCTGAAGGGACTGTAGCACCGCCCAAATTTCGACGGAATCAAAGGCTTTCTCATAGTCCACATACGCCAGGCAAAGTGGCAGATTGTACTCTTCAGCCTTCTGTACAATCTGTCGCAGAGTATGTATGTGGTCTATGGTACTGAAGCCTTTTCGGAAACCGGCTTGTTCGGGAGGCTGGAAGTCGTCGAGTCTGCGTACGAGACGATTCGTAATGTCTCTCGAAAACAGCACGTAGACGCGGCTCAGATGGGAAATCGGTCTGTAGTTCTTCAAGAGAGCGTTGTCGCCTTTCTTAAAGAACAAGATCACCGCACTTCTGCTCCACGCCTCTGCAGTAGTGTCACCATGGAGGACGGAATTGAAGAGCTTCTGAAGGACTTCAAGTGCCGGTGTTCCACCCGCTTTCAGAAGCTCCGCTGTAATTCCATCTGAATTCTAAGTGCTGGAGAGACATTCTAATCTCGCTTAGACTAACGTCCGGGATATCATCGGAATAGTGTCTGATAAGACTTGCTCTTGGATCGTTACTCACACTTGCGTGTGGCTCCAACGATGATGTGTACAGCTGCCCATAGAACCTCTCAATCTCACTCAAAATCTCAGGTGTCCCGGAAACGATGCTGCCAAACTCAGTCTTCAGCTTTGACAGTTGACTCTTACTGGCTGACAGATCTCTGGCAAAGACTTTGGAGCCTTGGTTCCGCTCGATCGCTTCTTTAATACGAGCAGTATTAAAGTTTCGTAGGTCTCGCCGCATGCATTTGGAGATCTGTATGTTCAGTTGCATGTATGCTGTCAAATCTGTTGACGATTGCAGCCTCATCTCCCGTCTAACAGCCATGACATTAAAAGTGTGATCGGAGAGTTTTTGTGTTCTTCTGCGGCGGGTCTTGCAGAATTTAGCTCCGACCGCATGGACAGTTTCCACGAGCTTGTCATTCATATCGTCCACTGCATTGCAATCTTGTAGGCACTGAAAGCGGTTACGTAACTCGAGCTGAAAGGTTTCGGGATTCTGGATTAGAGCACGAGGGGGACGGAGCGTTGACTTCATTAGACGAGACCTCTCCAACTTAACGTTTAGGTTCAATGGGCCTCTAACCATTCGGTGATCGCTGCCAGTTTTCACCCTTGCGATCACCGAGACAGCACTGAACAGTTGGCGTCTGATCGTCATAATGAAGTCAATCTCATTTTTTGTCGAACCGTCGGGGCTCGACCATGTCCGTGTTTTTTTACGTGGTAGAGCCACGCTGCAGTTATATTAGTAGTATAGTTGTAGCACGAATGGGTCGGCTCGACCGGGGAAGGACCACGCTCTCACAGAATACCAGCGTGAAATAGTAGCTTAATGCTGCTGTATTTCGTATGGTGAGTGTAGAGAACCGGAGACCCTTTTTACTGGAAATGAGGCATGCCATCTCAGTCCTCATGGGTGACAACGCATCTGGAAGATAGATGTAGATGTCTATGGGCCGCAGCAACCACTTACCATCAGGTGGACTGTGTGCTCGTTTGTCACCCTATTCTATAAAAAAAAATGTCCACTTCCTGTGGGGCCGCTTCTGGAAGAAAGAGTTCATCATAAAGAGTCCCTCTTTCTCCATAAAGTCGGCCAGCTGCTCACCCCTTCGGTTCCGTTGCCCTACTCCAAATTTCCCTAACTTCAGCTCACCGTTTTCTCTTGTGCCTAGTTTTGCGTTGAAGTCTCCCATCAACACCGTGTAGTGGGTTTGAGAGGAATGCATGGCTTTGGAAATATCTTCATACATTTCCTCCACCTCCTCATCGGGATGTGCCGAGGTTGGTGCGTAAACCTGTATGACCTTCAGCGAATACCGTTTGGTGATTCTGAGTATCAGGTACGCTATTCTCGTCGACACACTCCCAATCTTTACAACGTTGTTGACGAGAGACTTGTGGACGATAAATCCGACACCTCCTTGGGACAGATGGTCGCCCTCCCGGTGATAGAACAAGTTGCCGGATTCGAGAGTCACCGTGTCCTCCCCCTCTCTTCGGACCTCGGATAATCCTATAATATTCCAGCGCAACTTGTATATCTCTTCTTCCAGCTCCAGGATCTTCTCGTCAGTCCTCAGGGTGCGTGCGTTAAATGTTGCCTGGTCGAGTCGTCGTAGGTGGCAACCGAACCTCCACCGGAGATTCTTAGCACCCCCTGGCAGTCTAGTATAATAGATTATCATATATTTTATTAAACTTATTGCTTTCATAGATCAATAACATTTTAAAAGCATTTCTGAAAAAATACGTAACCACGTCACACTCTGCTGATATTAAATATATGATTTTTTACATGGTAGAGACACACTGCAGCTATATTATAGTTGTAGTTTTAATGGGACGACTCGATCGGGGAAGGACCACGTGCTCAGAATACCAGCGTAAAATAGCAGTGTAATGCTGCTGTGTTTCGTATGGTGAGTGAAGAGAACTGGAGACCCTATTTACTGGAATCGAGGCATTCTATCTCAGTCCTTGGGGTGACACCGCATTTGCATTTTGATTCTTAGTTATGGATAAATGTGGATGTCTATGGCCCACTGCGGCCAGAGCAACCACTTACCATCAGGTGGACTGTGTGCTTGTTTGTTACCCAATTCTATAAAAAAGATTATTAAAGTCGATTATAGGTGGTTAAAGAAGTTAAGATTGATGGCCACACTATACTAAATTTACTGCCTGGTTGGCCTAGTGGTCGTAAAAGTGTCTTCGTATCATGAGGTCCCGGGTTGGAATCTCGATGTTAGTAAGTTGGCGGTGTTTCCACTCCCTTGCCTCGGAAAGTACGTAAAACCGTTGGTCCTGAGTCTCGTCTCGCTCCGGTCATGTCGTTTTTCTGTCCTATCGGACTATGAGAGATGAGAATAAGGGAATATAGATTGCTTTCGGGCAAACGAGTATACACGCAAGCATATACTCGGATACTATAATCCTGTCCTGCGTAGATGACTAGTCTCCGTTGAGACTGCCCGCCGTGACCGATATCCGGTCCGGGGGACATTATTATTATATTACATGTAAGAATTAGATTGGGAATTCTAAATAAATTTTACTACACAAGTGATTTATCGTGATATTTTTTCTGACCCACTGCCCCCCTGTTCAAACCTTACGTGATTAAAAAACGATCATCATCATCATCATCATCGTCATTACAGCCCTTCACAAGTCCACTACATAGGCCTCCCCCAAGGTATGCCACAAAGCACGGTCCTGAGCCACCTGCATCCATCGACTTCCTGCATGTCTTACCAGGTCGCCACTCCATCTAGTGGGGGTTGCCCTACACTTCGCCTACCGGTACGAGGCTAAAGAACAATACCTTATAAAAATTATTAATTTTCAGGTTATCCTCCCTACACACAGCCGCAAGATATTCTGAAAGCATTCACTCCATATGGTAATGTTACAATAGATAAATTGACAAATAAGCTTGCAACCCTAAACTTCGCGAACGAGGAAGATGCAAAGGCTGCTATACAAGATTCAAAGAAAATAAATGTGTATGGGCAATTCCTTACTGTGAAACCTTTCCAAGGGAACAGCCAATCGGAGCCTTCCACACCGAAGAGGATTTTCACACTGACTAAACAGAAAGGTAATAATGTTTTTTTTTTTAAATTGAGCTTTACAAACATTGCAAATAGTTTTCAGTTACATCATGCTCTACTTGGTAAACCCTTGAGATCAAGACTGGATCCGCAAGTAATTTCCATTGCTTTTTTAAGTTTTTGCTATCATACAAAGAATTTATAAAACCAAAACTCCGCCTTTCTGTCATGCTTCTTTTTATGAAAATTGAGGCAAACTTGCATACGGCTCAACTGATGGTAATGGTAAGTGATCACGCTTTTAGAAAGGAGTGGGTTTTTCTCTTAAGGGTCCCGTCTTAAAGTTTACGTTATAAGAGGAATTTGCCATTTCTGCAACATGTAGCAGGCAAATTAATAAACACAGATTTTATTGTTTTACCAGCGAGATGCTGCTACCCGTCTTCAGTTTTAGTTTCTCTCTATATGCTCTTACCGTACCCGCGCCGCGGGATGGTATGGGGAGTGGATTTACTTACCCTGCCACTACCCTGCAAACTCAGTCTAATATTTATATAAATTGTTCTAGGAGTAATAATAGACCCGCAGCGTATCGACCTGTCCGGCGATTTCCACGAGCAGCTGGACAACATAATGGCAGCGGTACGGCTTACACAGGAAGAGGTCACCAAGCTCAGCACACTCTACACCGACCTAGAGGAAATTCTAAGACAGCTGTGGCCAGGTAATATTACAAATAGAGCAAAGTGCGCTGCCAATGCAGCGTTATGCTGAGTTAGAGTCCTAATTTACGTCACATTTTAATTTAGATTTTTTCGTGTTGTTATTAATTAGTAATGTGCGTGTAATGCTTCTTAATTTTTAATGGGTAATCAGTTTTAGACTGGTGCATGCAAATTTTTGCCGATTGCGTTCGTATATTTTTCTTGAATATATGCGTAAAATGTGTGTGGGTGTGTGTTCAAGTATTACATTAGTAAACATTCTATGATTTTGGACCCCACTCCCCCTTGTAAAAATAAGAAAATTGTGAACTCCCGCCCCCAGACGTAAGATTTTTTTTTTCAAAACATTAAATATTAAAATTAAAATTTAAGACTCAATTATTTTTAAAATTAAAGTATGTATTAGTGTTTTAATAAAATTGGGAAATTAAGAATTGTTTATTGTCCATGGGCTCTGTATCCAAGTTTCTACATTATTTATTTATTTTTAGTAAGAAATATGAAACCTATAGTACCATAAAAGTTGGACAAAGAACTGTATATCTGTGGGTGTTTAGTGGGAAGATCCAGTTGCCCAGTCCATGGTTTTCACGAGATAAAAAGTAATCGTCCTTGCATTTGTGTGTGTAAATGTCCAAAGGTATGATGAACAGTGTGCCTATTCATGCCAGGATGGATGAGCGGACAAATTGGAGATTAAAAGTGTTTATGACAGGAATTCAGGAAGATGCACGCCCGAGGACGGTCGTACGTCACGGTTGGCCGTGTAGGCGTATCTATAAAATGCTGGTTGGATCTAGTGACTAGTTGGAATTGAGGGTATATCGAGAAACCCTCCCACTCGTTTGTGCAGTATAAAGTTCAGTGTAGGTGCAGAGCGCGAGAGATTCTGCTTGAGTCATTTTACGAGTAAAGTCATTCTACGCGTGCTAAGATAGTCGTTGTTCTGTCCATTGTGGTGGTTCTTCTGGTGCAGGCAAGGAGGACGGTGTTGCTGAGAGGCTGTGCTGTGTTACGTTGAGATGGGTAAGGTTGCTGCCGGTTTGCATAATTTGGTATTATCATGTAGTGTGGTATGGTCAAACTGTAATTACTCTATGCTGAATGTATAGTTAATTACGCTGTACTATTATTGATATTCATAAATTGCGCAAGCAAGAGGGCAAGTTGAACATCAGCTCTCACACTTTTACCATTTTTAATAATTAACGCTATCCTGTTATTTCTCACACAATTGGCTTATCGCGTTATACTTTCCGACAAATTAATAAATTTTCTGTATTATTGTAATCTAACGTCAGCAACCAATCTCGAACTCTAATTTTACACTCGTGTTTTGAAAGAGGATAGAAATTTAGAATTTTGTTAAGTTTGCTATAGAGTACTATAGAGAGATAATAAATGAATAATGATATATCGTTATTGCAATTTTTGAAAATATGAATAAATGAGGCTTCTAACTTTATTTGAAATTGTCCCAAATGAGTGCGATTTACGGGCATCAACGTTTTTGCCTACCGATCGACCCTTACGATTGTGTAAGTTGTCGATCGGTAGTCACAAAAATCAGTTAAATTAATGCATTACCACGTATTTTTAATTTAAAAGATAAAAAGAACAGCATATGTAAGATTTTTTAAAATTAATTTTTCATCGCCATTTGCCTATATTACTTATTCTAAACTTTCTTTCTGAAAGAATCATGCCCACTTTCCATACATTGATTGACCTGTCACTTGATTTCTTTAACAGGTCGCGTCTACCTACAACTACATTTGTATAAAAACAATTATTGTTTGTAATAACATAATAACTTGTCATCTTTTAGTTTAGAGGCCAGGGAAAATGCTATTAAGTAAATAAAATTTTGACGTTATAACAGCTGTCAGATAAAGTCTGTAAACTTATTTTTCTTTCCACACCATAGTATAAAACCATTAAAAATCGTATCTAATCATAAATTAATAAGTTATGAAAAAAGAAATTGGTTATTTTGAACATTAATAAAACAAATGACGAATGGACAAGTTTTTCGTATTCTGAAATGGAACATGGAAAACACGATTTTAATATATTTTGGCATAGCTTCTGGGCGTTTGAGCCATTGTAAAACAAGTTCCGTCTACAAAAGTCTATTGAGAATGATAAACAAAGTAACATTATTTTTTTCCTGGCTTAATATGAAAATTCAATAATGCGATACGAAATAAGAAAAAATATGCAATTTTATAAGATATTTTACATAACTAGACACCATAGAAAATTTTCAGGTTAATAATGGTCATGATTCTTTGGCTAGTGATTACAAAAGTTAGTAAGTAAAGTAAAGTTACAGCCTATATACGTCCCACTGCTGGGCTCAGGCCTCCCCTCATTTCTGAGAGGGTTTAGGGCAAGGAAGTGCCCGCCGCGCTGCCCAAATGCGTGTTGACGAACTTCACATGTCTTCGAAATATTTTTTTTTTCATATTCCTCAGACATGCAGGTTTCCTCACGATGTTTTCCTTCACCGCCGAGCACGTTGTAAATCAGCGCTTAAAATTGCAATTAACAATTTCATTGGTGCCGGCGGGGATCGAACCCGGGTTACACGCGTTCTGTTATATTTACAGCGAGCGTTAACCACTGAGCTACCACGGCTCTTTGTGATTACAAAGTAACTCTATAATAAAAGTGTGTGAACATATTAAGCATAATTTTTCAAAGATATCGAAATTTTTTAAGGTCAAATATATAAATAATGATATACCATTGTTGTAGTTTTTGAACATACGAGTAAATAACGCTTCAACTTTTATTGAAATTATTCCAAATTGACTGGTTCTTATGGGCAACTGCTACGCGTAAGCACACTCCTCTGTGTGCCTCTTAATTCACAACGTTTTTGTCAACTAAGCGACCCTCACGAATGTGTGCACGAATAGGAGGCGTTAGATATTTATGGATGACCATCAGTTAAAATAATGGGTTTATCGCGCATTCTGAATTTAAAAGAGGACACAGTGTTAGAGATTTCTTATAAATTTTTCTTCACCATTCGCCTATATCATTTATTCCGAACCTTATCTGCAAATTTGGGCGTATATTGCAAAATAACCCAGTAACTATCTAAATAATTCGAATTTAATAAGCCAAACATTATATAAGAAACATTTGTATAGTTAATGGAGAAGATAACCATTTTTTGTTTTATATGCCAAAAAATTCTACAAAAAATTACGAGAATAACTGTATTTTTAATTTTTTTCTATCTTCAAAACTGACCGAGATATAAAGGCGCAAAGTTAACATTTTCGGTCTAAGGTGCGGGCCGAGCGCGAGGTCGTTGATGACTTCACGATTTCCATCTTCGTGCGAGCGACCCGACGCGCACTTAGAAAATGAAAACATTTACCAACATTTACTCAAATGTGCCCGGCGCGCGCGGATCTACTTGCTATCTATTTTTAACAAGAAACGTTATAGAACATGACACCATCTATTAAATATTGTGCTGTGCCTCAATGTAAAAATACGGCCACAAAAACACCTGAAAAGTTGTTTTTTAGTGTGCCTAGAAACCCTACCATCAAAAAAATGGACAAATGCTATGAGAAGAGCACATCCTTTAGGACCACGGTAGCATATTGTTGTGAGAATAATTTGGATGTAAGTATTCAAATAATAATAACCTCAAATCAGTGTGCGCGAACAACCGCTGAGCAACAACGTTTGTCATTACTCTCCGTGTTTTTCAATAAAATTTATAGTAAAACATTGCAAAGTGCTAAATATATTAGTTTAGTTTTTATGACTGTAAAGTGACCTTCAAAACAAGATATAATTTGTTCAATTCTGGCGTGAAATTGAAGAGAAAACAGCGTATTTATCTATAAAATATTTCGCCGACCCTGACCTACCTCACATAACATCACTTGAATCGTGCAAGTAAACAGGTTTTGTTGCAGCTGCCTGCGCGCATTGTATCTACTACGTCACACGGCCTACCAAGGTACTAACGATACTTTATTAAAACGAAAATAAATAATATTTATTTTTGTTTACATTCTAATCGATATTACTTTGGATTTTGCACTACTATGCTGCGTTCACCATCCAAGCCATTCTCATCTAACCCTGATTTGAGCATAGAAAATGATGCACTACAAAATGTGTCACTGCGGAAACGCAAACAACCTGACTGTGAGTTAACGGAATCTTTTAAGCAATTTACACATATGATGCAAAATATGCTCAAAGATTTGAGAGAAGATTTAAATAATAAAATATCAAGCATTAGTGAGAATATCGATTTAATGCGGTCCGACTTGGATACTCTATCTGTCACCACGAAGGACATAAAGGGTGAACTGGCGTCTCTGCGTCATGACCAGGCTAATTTAAAACAGAAATTACACCTAATAGAGAACAAGCATGATGACTTACAAAAAGATGTATTGGAGATCCAGAATGCACTGGACTTTAATTGTGACTTGAATGACAAATTGGGACAACGCGTTGGAAAGCTAGAGACTGATTGTGTAAAAAATAATAAAACCATCGAAATCATATCTTCTCTTAAGTCGAAGATTGAAGCTTTAGAGCAGCATGCTAGGAGCTGTAACATTGAGATATGTGGTGTCCCAGAAAAAAGGGATGAAAACTTGATGGAACTAGTGGCAAATATTGGCAAACATATTAATCTATCTATTCAGCAGAGAGATATCATTTCTATTCATCGTGTTCCACAAGTGCAAACCCATACAAATCGACCAAAAAATATTATTGTAAAGGTTTCATCACGAATATTAAGAGATAACATACTGAGCACGTTTCGCAAGGCTAAAGGTGTTACAACCAATGATATTGGCATTTCTGGTGTACCCAAGTTGGTTTTTATGAATGAGCATTTAACATTGGAAAAGAAGAAGCTCTTTCGTGACTGCCGTGAAACTGCAAAGAAAGAGAACTACCAATACGTTTGGATTAAGCACGCTACAATACTTGTACGGGAATCAAACAACCATGCGGCTATCGCTATACGATCTCAGGGAGACATCTCTAAGATTAAAGCCGGTTCTAGTAAGAAACTTAGCGATATTTCCAAATAGTTTAGCATCTATTTACTATCCTAAAATAGTGTTTTTTCTTTTTTCTATTTTTGTAGTTATATTTGTTTTTTGTCGTAGCTCATTTGCTATTGATATGGTGTATCAATTGGATCTAACAAGATTAAGTGTATGTGCAGTTGAATTGTTAATAAAGTTTTTTCATCGCCTTATTAAAGTTGGGAGTGTACGCAATCATCTATTATGTAATGTATCATATTGTACGGGGTTCGTATTTATTATATATTTTTTATGCCTAAATGCGACGTTTTCATATCATTGCATGGTAACATTAATTTATTATTCTGACTATAAGAATGGTTAATATAGTGTGTTATTATCAAAACTGCAGAGGTATTCGTACTAAGCTACATACGTTGTATATGAATATTTTATCCCATGCATATGACCTTATTATTCTGACGGAAACTTGGTTAATACCAGAAATTGATAATAGCGAATTCATAGATCAGCGTTATACAGTTTACCGTTGTGATCGCAATCGTAGCGTTACTGGCAAGAGTGACGGGGGTGGCGTTTTGATTGCAGTTCTGAAGGGTTTAAGACCTATGCCTATTATCCCGGGGTATCAGAACACTTTGTTGGATAGCATTGAGAATGTGTGCGTTTGCCTTCCTAGCTCATGTGGCTTTAAGCGTCATATTATTGCTGCAGTCTATATACCTCCTAAAACTTCAGTTGAGACATATTCTGCCTATTTAGAGCTATTAACAACATTTCTTGAAGATACCTCCGTAGTAGGATTTTCATTTTTTGGTGATTATAATTTACCTGAGATCACATGGGTTCCTAAAGATGGATATATTGGAGCCTTGGACTGTAGTGCATTGTCACCACTATCTACCCAACTTTCTAACTTTATGTCGCTTCATGATGCTAGTCAGTATAATTTCATTAAAAACATTCGAGGTAATATACTAGATTTATTGATTTCCAATATTGAATGTAGTATCACTCCGCTTACGAATACTCTTTTACCTAGGGACAATCATCACCCGCCGTTTAGTATAAATTTCATATTTAATACCACACCATTACCTACTATGCGTCGACAATCTATTTTGAAGTACAACTTCCACAAAGCTAATTATGAGTTTATAATTGAAGATTTGAATAAACTAGACTGGTCTTCATTGCTAAATACGAATGATGTCGAAGAGGCAGTTGAGATTTTTTATAATATAGTTTTTAATATAATCGATAAACATACCCCACCAATGTCCTCCAGATCTGCAAGATATCCGGTGTGGTTTACATCTTCCCTAATTCACATCGCAAAGAACAAACGTAAATCATGGGTTAGATGGAAAAAGTATAAAAATGCATTTGATTATGAACAGTTCTCAATTTATAGGCAACGTTTCAAATTGGAAGCTCGTAAATGTTTCTCTAGATATATAAGCTCAATTGAAAATAGTATTCAAAATAATGTTAAACATTTTTGGTCTTTCATTTCCAATAACAAAACATCGACTTGTGTTCCCTCGCATATGTGTTATAATGGTTTTGTAGCCGGTGAACCTGATAAGATCTGTGACTTATTCTCTGAGTTTTTCAACTCAGTATATGAGCCTTCGACTTTTTCTATAGAAAATTGGTCTGTGCCCTCGACATCTGTTCCTAATAATGTTCATTTATGCGATCTATACTTTAGTGAAAGTATGGTCCTTAGAGAACTTCAATCTTTAGACCCGTCAAAAGGTTCTGGCCCAGATGGACTTCCAGCTCTCTTTTTAGTTAAAACTGCTGATAGTATTTGTAAGCCTCTGTGTATTATTTATAACCAATGTATTGCAGCTGGGATCTTTCCTGAGATCTGGAAAAGGGCATATATAGTACCTGTACATAAAAACGGCTCAAGGCATGAGGTGGAGAATTACAGACCAATCTCTATTCTGTCTGCCTTGTCGAAGCTTTTCGAAAGACTGGTTCATAATGAAGTTTATCCAGTTATACATGATAGCATTTTGAAAGAACAACATGGCTTCGTAAAGGGAAGATCCACTATCACTAATCTCATGATCTATGTATCCTTTCTTTTTGATAATATGGACAATAATGCTCAAACGGATGCTATATATACCGACTTTCGAAAGGCCTTCGACAAGGTAGACCATGAACTGCTTTTAAAGAAAATTGCCTATAATGGCATACGGGGTAATCTGTTACGCTGGTTTTCGTCATACATTATGAACAGAAGCCAAAAAGTAGTTATCAATGGGTTTCAATCTCAGAGTATTCATGTGACTTCAGGCGTGCCACAAGGATCCATCCTTGGTCCGCTTTTATTTATCATTTTTATTAATGATATAGGACAGTGTTTTCACAATTGTAACTTCTTGTTGTATGCAGACGACTTAAAAATTTATAAATCTATAACATCTATCTCTGATTGCTTTCTAATACAACAGGATTTGAACAGACTTTCTGAATACTGCAATGACAATAAACTGCATTTAAGCCTGTCCAAATGTAGTTATATAATTTTTTCAAAAAAACATCATATTATACATTATAACTATTCTCTTTGTAATGTCTTATTAAACAAAGTCACATCTTTGCGTGATTTAGGTATCATATTGGATAATAAGTTGCATTTGGATCTCCATATTGACAAAATTGTTAAAAAAGCCTTTCAAATGTATAGTTTTGTGATGAGGTCATGTAAGAACTTTAAGAAACCCTGTACGTATCTTTATCTTTATAAGGCCTTGGTACGCTCCCAACTTGAGTTTGCCGTACCAATATGGAACCCTCTGTACAATAAGTATGTAGACTTAATTGAAAATGTTCAGCGTAAATATCTGCGATCCATGCACTACAGATGTTATGGCACATTTATGTCATATGATCAGTTGTTGAATAGGTATAAACTGCATTCTCTTCAGTTTAGGCGTAAACTCCTTGTATGTATGATACTTCATGGTATCATTAATAATAAATTTGATTGTACTGACTTGACCAACAGTTTATGTTATATTGTCCCAAGAACGGTCCATAGGCGGGAGGTGCGCGTTCGTAAACTGTTCGCAACTGCCAAATGTCGTACCAAAGCGGGTATCCGCTCACCTCTGCGTCAAATGATCGATATCTATAATGATAACTTTGTAGACTCTGACATATTCCATCTTTCTGAGTTTCAATTCAAGCGTTACATCTGTAATACACTTCTTAGTGAGTTTTTTTAACCATTTTTTTAACTCTTTTGTTACGTTATGCCGCTATTTAGATTTAGATGGATACTTTTTTATTACACATTCACTTATACCATAGATAATGTATGGAATAAAATGTTGTGCGTTGTGCAGTTGCGCAGTTCTTAACAACAATCTCTCCTAGGTCATCTTTATAAAAATGTTAATTGTAATTATGTTCTGTTAATGATTAATTTTGTATTACGTGCAGTCGCTGACAATGGCATGTGTACACTTTAATTAAGTACAAACTTTAATATTACTTTAATAATGGTAAACGCAGGTGCTTACATTTTATTGTTGGTGACTGTACCTAACTACTTCCTCAATATCAGCTGTTGTTGCTTAGCATCTGATCGCGTCCGATAATTTATATATAAGTTCACATTTGTTAATATGTGGATAGTGTATTTGACTACATATTTATTCTTATTTTTACATTAGCTAACATTATTTTGTGTAAGATTATACTATGTAGTTGTTTGCTATTCCTAATAAAGAGAAAAAAAAAACCTTCACATGATAGCTCTTAGTTACTGCTAGTAAATGCTATTGCTATTAGGTATGAACCTACTCGAGTCGCAGTGTTTAAGTAACTAACGATTCATTGAATCATTGAACCTTTCCATGCTTAATGATCATTATAATTTCAAGAAGAAACAATACCTAATACCTACATATTTAACTAAAATTACTTCAGTGTAAATAAACATCCAAACTTGGGTAAAGTACTTACTTATGTAATGTAGATAAGTCAATGACCTGTCGTGAGTTTGTAAGTTTAGATACCTATCTATGTTCGCAACAAATTTTAAAATGTTTATAATGCATATCCTATACCTTTAAACGAGCAATTCTTATATATATATATATATATATATATATATATATATATATATATATATATATATATATATATATATATATATATATATATATATATAGTACCCGGTTGACCGAGCTTTGCTCGGTATTTTTCGCTCGATTTTTTTTAATTCGTGTGTTTTGGAAATTATATTTAGATACAAATTACATACTGATGAATTATAAATAATATTTTTTGATCTTAGCGACATAACAGAAAAAACTGAACTGGTTATTTGAATAAAAAATCATGAGTGCAATTATTTTTATTTAAATTTTCGTGTTTTTAAAAAATACTAAAAAAAGGGCTCGAAAAAAATATATTTTCTCAAAAAAGAAAGAAACTTGAAAAAAAAAATAAAAAAGTCGGTCGGTCGGTCTGGGCTCGAACCGGGGTTTTACGATTTTGTGACCGCCCATTATACCAATAAGCTATTTATAATCATTACCAAACTGTCAAAATTTACCTTCTTATTCTAACTATATTGTAGAGGTTTTTAATTGCCTAAAAACACGGACAAAAAGACATTTTCTAAAAATAAATCTTAGCTAGATCGATTTATTATCCCCGAAACTCCCTGGACACTAAATTTTATGAAAATCGTTGGAGCCGTTTCCGAGATCCCGATTATATATATATATATATACATATATACAAGAATTGCTCGTTTAATAGTATAGGAATATATAATCGGAATCTCGGAAACGGCTCCAACGATTTTCATAAAATTTTGTGTGCAGGGAGTTTCGGGGGCATTAAATCGATCTAGCTAGGATTTATTTTTAGAAAATGTCTTTTTGTCCGTGTTTTTAGGCAATGAAAAACTGCTACAATATCGTTAGAATAAGAAGGTAAATTTTGACAATTTAAACAATGATTACAAATAGCTTTATTGGTATATTGGGTGGTCACGAAATCGTAATACCATGGTTCGAGCCCAGACCGACCGACCGACTTTTTTTAATTTTTTTTCAAGTTCCTTTCTTTTTTGAGATAATGTATTTTTTCGAACCCTTTTTTTAGTATTTTTTAAAAACACAAAAATTTAAATTAAACTAATTGCACTCATGATTTTTTATTCAAATAACCAGTTCAGTTTTTTCTATTATGTCGCTAAGATCAAAAAGTATTATTCGTATTTCATCAGTATGTAATTTGTATCTAAATATAATTTCCAAAACACAAGGATTAAAAAAACGAGCGAAAAATACCGAGCAAAGCTCGGTCAACCGGGTACTAAAGGTTAAAATATGGAATATGATAACAAACGTTTTTATATTTTTACGATATTTCCGGCAAAAACTAAACACATCGCAGAGCTGTTCAACCTGGATACTTTGCTGGCCGCAAATAATGGAAGAAGTTTGATCATAAAGTGAAGCACTTAAATTTTTTTTCGTGTTGTCCTATTTTTATGTATTACATAGTTGGTACATATTTTAAATATTGATGGAATACAAATTACGAGGTTCCTTATTTTTTTATAGACTTTAAATAATTGTTTGTATTTCGTTCTAGGTCGAAAACGATATAGAAAACTACGTGAAGTACAAAACTAAATTCGTGGTCCCCTCAAACTTAAAAAAGATGTTTTGTCTCACAAGTTTGCTTGTCAAAATCGGTATACAGAAAAACTACAAAGATGTTTACTATCAAAACTAAATGCCAAATCTAGGTCAGAAACTGTTGCACATGCGGTTGCCATTACTTCACACGAAATTGAGCATATAGGTATATGTTGTCGATCCTGTTACTACTCTAGATATTGACATTGATCCCTTGCCTAAAGAGTATACATGTAACATAATTAACGCACTTTGAGAAAGTAGTTTGTTCAGAATCGTTTACTGAATCGATTTCTATCATTTTTAATATAGGTAATTTTTTGTCCCAAAAATGATTAAAACTACGTAAAATACAGTCACTAGTGATTTAGTAATCTCTACAGACAAAACAAACTGAAATGAACCGTAACTTAAGGCAATAAGACTTTTAAGAGTGCAGTTTTATTTGTATTATTACTAATTCTGTCATTCAATAAAAATAAAGTAAAATGAACTTTATTTCAAGCACTTTAAAGTCTGCGTTCGTGGATTTGTACTGTGACAACATTCTTCCGGAATTAGTATAACTAATTTGATAAATAATCAGTACAAAAAAATGTTTAACTAAAAATTCAGTGTATGTATTATGATTATAACATAATATACTAATTGGGGTGTCTGAGGGTGTGCGTTAATTACGTTACATATTGTATAACTACGCTTTTAATCATAATAATAATGCGACCCTTTTTCTATTAATATTGAAAACATCTGATTTTTAGATAAAATCATATTTTTATTTTTTATACACCGAAGGTATATTTGTAGTACTTTATAAACAACAGGCAATTTTTTAATCATAAAAACCACGAAAAGGTTAGGGTGCACTTAAGAAGAATAAGAAAACAAAACTAGTTAGAGCCAGATAGTAAGTAGGTAGGTAAGGAATGTTTACGTATTTTTGTTATACTTATTCTTATCATTAGCAGATGAAACCCAGAAGTATTAATGTAATAATGGGTACCTAGGTTATAAAATATTATCTTTCTTATGCGTATTTCAGCCGCGACAAAATCTTTGTTTCTTAGAAAATATTCCGCCACCATCATGTCACGGACTATTGGAAGGTTGTCGGATTGACCCTTTTGAAACCCTTCTTCCATCATTAAATACTTAAAAATGTTTGTATAATTTATATTGTACAAACGTATGATCGTCGCACTGGAACGGTATGGCGGCGCGGCCGTATGGAATCGATGACGTCACGCGCTACTCACGGGCACGGGCGAGATTTTAATACGTGAACTTTCCACGCTTATAACTTCGGTAATAGTGCACCGATCGATGTGAAAAAAACTGGAATTATGTGTTTTTTACCTACGTACTTAAAAGTCTAGTATTGTAACCTTGTTATCTTCTCCATTAATAAAACTGCATGCTTCTGTAACATAAAAGATTTTTTGATATTATTTAATTCATATTGTCATATGAACAGTTAAAAATCGTAATTTGCATGCTATGCACTATTGTTAGCAAAACTCGACTGCACTGTATAAATTGTAACATCTTATATACCTGGATTTATGATTTGTTAATGCTAATCTAATATATAAAATTTAAGATTTGTTTGTTCGTATTTTATGCGATGCCATACCGTTTTCATCACATTGTGGTTCCACTTTAAGGTTATAGGCGTAGTTGGACCCGATAGATGGCGCTGTTGTAGAATCCAGATAAAACCCGTGCGAAGCCGGGCCAAATCGCTAGTTTCTGAATGAAATGAATGTTTATCCTGTTTACTAGGGGTTAGGACTAGCTAGACTAGCGGTACTCTATTTTGGCTAGGAGTCTTGTCTGGCTTGGTAACACCCTCTTGCTTATTTCAAGTAGCAGTGAGTGAGTTACTGTATTGTGATGTAAAGGGTAAAGAGAGCTATTGTGATTACAGGCTGTAATAAGAGCCAGTGTGTGTTCATAAGGGACATTAATTCTTCTCTACACCGTGACTTAGCACCAACTTCAGAATATCAAATTATTTTATTTGAATCTGAATGACAGGGTGAGAAATTGTGTGGTAAAAGAGGAGTGTGGTTTGCAAGATGATGTTGTGACCAGGATTAAGAGAGAAAGGAATAAAATTTCCTTTGAATGAGTGAGGAAAGAGTGATAAAACAAATTTATGTTGCAAAAGTGAACGGAAGAGTCGGAAAGGAACGTCCTAGGCGAAAATTTATCAACTAAATTGGCCAAATTAAGAGTACCCTTAACCGACGAGCATGAATGCGTAGGAGGCAATGGACGTATGTCAGGATCGTGCTAAATAGAAGTCTGTAGTTTTTGCCTACCTGAGTGACAGGCGTGAGTGTTTATAATTATGATTTATTCTTTTTAGTTCTTTGCCGTCGCTAATAAGGTCGAAGTGAATATAAAAATTTAATTCTGTAACTTTTTCATTACAGGTTGCATGGCAATGCCCTTTGGCTCAATCACCACGGGTCTTGGCATCAAAACCAGCGACGCGGACTGCTACGTTGACATTCCCCATGAATTTAGAAACCCCAATGTTAGTTACGTAAGCAAAGCTAAGTGGATCTTACAAGGTTACCCCCATCTCTTCGCAGAGCTCATCGCTATCCCCCGTGCTCATACGCCAATCGTCAAATTTTTCCACATACCCACACAAACTAACTGCGACTTGACATTCAAAACACCACTGGGAATGCAAAACAGCAGACTGATAGCGTTTTTACTCCATGCCGACCCCAGGTTCATTCCCATGGCGGTTGTTATCAAGTATTGGGCTAAAATCCACGGTTTCTCCGGCACGGGAAAACTGACAAATTATGCGCTCACGATGTTGATAATTTTCTATTTACAACTAGACCCAATATCGATACTACCCTCAGTGCAGTGGCTGCAGAAAGACCCGGCCAACGAATGCATTATCGATTTTTGGAATACGGGATTCATGAAACAGCCCGATTTGCTTCCGAAGTCGTCGAACACCTCCTCAATATCGGAACTGCTCGGCGGTTTTTTCGAGTTCTACTCGACCTTCAATTTCAATGAAATGGTTGTCTGTCCATACATTGGGCAACCCATTAAGAAAGAAGCTTTCAAGGATCCAAATCTTTTGCCAAACGAATTTGAACGCTACAAACAAAATATAGCTAAGCATTTAACTCTGCCCTTGAGATTTACAACGTCGATATGTGTACAGGATCCGATAGAACTGTGCCACAATGTAGCTTCTGCAATCACGAGTAAAATGGCTGAAGAGATAAAAACTTATTTTAAGTTCGCCGCAAACGCGTACGAAAAAGAGAAACTCAATGGTTGCAAGAACTTTTTAAAGATCATCCTGCTTCATAAACCGAAAATCGTGCGAACAAAACCAATCCTGGAATATAAAACTAATATAAGCACTGACCTTATTGGTATTGTCAACGATGATTGGAAGTCTGTTGTCGGAGAAATAGTAAAAGTCATATTTGAGCAGATACTTTTAATAAAGTTGACTAAAGTAGAAGAGAAAGTGAACCCTGATACAAAAAAAGAGAAGGTTAAATTCACTGGAACATTAACAAAAGCAATATGGAAGAGAAAGCCATTTTCGAGTCTGTACCGGCATCTTGATTTTGTGGAGCAGCAGAGAAAAATAACAGAGGAAATAATGATAGTGGGTAAGCAGATGATCGATTTGCATTTTATGTTGACGATAACTTATAGCAATATTCCGAGGAGAGTTTTTCTGGCCTTGAAAATAATAAATGGTGACCTGAACCACTTCAGGGAATTTGGCAAATTTTTAAACGGATATATATTGGATTGGTTCAAGTGGCTGCTTCGTCCATATCTAACGCCATCTGCAGCAAAGAAACCGGTCAATGTAGCGGAAACGATAAAGGTTTTGGACAGCAATTTGTATATTAGCAATGACAGTGACAGCTCCAGTGCTGACGAGGAGGGAAACATCAATGCAAACGAGTCTCTGAACTCCAATGCAGACGAGTCCCGGAACTCTTACGCAGATGAGTCCGGAAGTTCTAATGTAAACAAGTCCCGAAACTCCTATACGGATGAGACTCGGAACTCTAATGCAGATGAGTCCCAGAACTCCAATGCAGAAGAGTCCCAGAACTCTGATGTAGAGGAGTCCCAAATCTCCAATACAAAGGAGTCGCAGAACTCCAATGTTGCACAAAGTTGTTCAACAGTGTTTACATGTCAATGATTGAATATTTTTAGAGTGCCATTTGGAAGTGAATACAGACGTTTATTGCAGATGGCGAAAGGGGTGTTAGGTTTTCTAACTGACTGTGACTCATATTTCAATGTTGGCTTCATATGTGCAGACGGATTAGTAATAATAATAATATAATAAATCATTTATTTCGGACAACTTGTACATCCATATTGTGTTAGTAAAATGGCTTACAAAATATGTTAGTATTTTATTAATTGTTAATTATTATTACTATAATAATAATAAATTAATTACCTACAGTTATATTTGTTACTATGAGTGACCATCAGGGGAAAGGGTATATTCCCGTAATCGTCACTCTTCGCACAAAGCATTTCCAAATTGGAGAAGTAAATCGGTTTGCTAATGTCTTCATGATGCTATTGGAATTGTTCCTCACTCTGCTAATCAGGGAGTTCGTTTTTTTACGAATGATGGCATCGAAGCCATCAGTTTGGTATTCTGCAAACATCCTGAAGACATTGTTATACTGGATTCGAAGAGTCTAGCGATTTTTTATTTTTAGACTAGCGATTTCTTGGTATGTTTGACCCACATATTTCCTGTGTACATGCTTTGGCAGTATGCCTTAAATGGCGTCACTTAAACCTCTTCTGTACAGCCAGAAAATCTGCGAGTCAACATGTTACCTCAAACCGCGAAAGCCCTTCGCTCCCTTTCAATATCATCATCGTCTTTGAGGCTGCTAGTGATGACATGCCCCAGATATTTAAACTCAGTCACACGTTTGATGTTCACGCCATTGAGGGTGATATTTGTTGTATTATTGGGACATTTACCAGCAGCCTCAAAGATCATGTATTCCGTTTTTTTCACATTGAATGTAAGCCCGTGCCCAGCAGCATACGTCTCACAGACATTCAGGACGTTCATTATCACCGGGAACTTTTTCTAGAATTTTTTGTTATATTTTTTATATAAATTATTTTAATTGCTATTTGTTTCTAAAATCATTGAGAAAAACTATGCAAAGTACGGCCCAGACTAGAAAAAGCTTAATAGATTAAGAATATATCTCCAATAAAATGTAAGCCTATTTTTTTATTTAGAACTTACTCTAGGTCATGAGCCGTGGTAGCTCAGTGGTTAACGCTCGCTGTAAATATAACAGAACGCGAGTAACCCGGGTTCGATCCCCGCCGGCACCAATGAAATTGTTAATTGCAATTTTAAGTGCTGATTTACCACGTGCTCGGCGGTGAAGGAAAACATCGTGAGGAAACCTGCATGTCTGAGGAATAAGAAAAAAAAATATATTTCGAAGACATGTGAAGTCCGTCAACACGCATTTGGGCAGCGCGGCGGACACTTCCTTGCCCTAAACCCTCTCAGAAATGAGGGGAGGCCTGAGCCCAGCAGTGGGACGTATATAGGCTGTAACTTTACTTTACTTTACTTTACTAGGTCATGTGTTCATTAAAAGTATAAGTTATATTCATATTAAAGGTTAAAATTACTGATTTCTGACAACCGAAAAATTGATGCATGGCAATTAAAAAAAACTGTTAGTTAATCAGCTTTGGAGTTTTATGTGTGTGTTTGTTCCTTCTTTTTTCATGTTTACTTCTATGTTTTATTTGCATTTTTCTGAATTTTAGGGTAACATATGACTTAGAAGTAATCATAATATATAAATTGAAAGTTTACTCAGAAATAAATCAAAGTTTTTGAGAAGCACACTAATTAATTATCATCAGCATCATTGCAGTCGGACAAGTCCATTTACAGACATTCCTTCAGACTGCCACGACCACGAAGCACAGATCTTAGTTAACTATTTCATCAGATATTTTTATGTAATAGGACAAGTACAGAATTATCATTTTCATTTTTGTATGCATCTCTATAACTGTCTTTTTCTATTGGCAATTAGTGAAAAAGAGATAGCAGCTTAAGTTGACATTAATTTAGGCCGAAAATAAATCAGCCCTTAATGTTAGCCTTATTTCGTATCTAAAACATGACAAAAGAAAAAAATATAAATTGACTTGTTTCACATGAATTCACGGTCTCATTACGTGTATTATGCCTTCACCCATTTCCATTTATCTTTATATTAACTTCACCATGTGTTGCCCGCTAATTTTTGTAAATTGTTAGTGTAGGTATTATGGAGGCTACCTCTTGTTCTTTAACCTCCTAGGCCTTATCATATTGTGACCTGATTGATCATTATATCGTTCGTTCATTTTGATTATGCTAAATTTAAACAAACAAAATGCGACCTCTTGTAATATTAATATAACAAGTAAGTCAAGAATTCTTATATATAAGTTGTTTTATTTTTTTTTATTAAAATTATTAAATCATCACCACCACCAATCTTTTTCATTTAATGTAACCTACCACTGTTATGTATTATTTGTTTTAACCCGTACGCTCGATAAGGGTGCACAATACACATGTGACTAACACAACGCGCGACGCCCGCTCGACAATAATAATAATAATAAATTTTATTGCCTCTAAAACACACAGTTACATTCACGTTAAAACAAAAGAACATTATAATTATTTGAGACAAAAGGAGACGGCTCAGCTTTGTCTGTAACGAGATACAGGTCTCATACAGAGCTGTTTTTCAGCCGCTCCCTCCTCCCTGAGGTGTTTTGCGGGAGTCCAAAGTAGCAGGCTCCCCATTTACCTGACTTATACTTTTAAGCTATGTACAAAGTAATTAAATATTATATCAATATAAAATATTTTTTTAATTAAAGAAATATTATATAAATATTAAATCGCAAATACAAAAAAAAGATTAAAACCATTAAGGACAAAATAAAAACATATAAAAATATGCATAAAACAACCATGGTACACACACGCCTACTAAAAATTTATGAGGACGAACCCGACAAAAAAGGTTTGTCTTAGTTATACTGAAATATATAATACGGCGTCGTCGAATAAAATGAAATGAAAATAGGTAGTTTTGTGAACTTACGCATGAAATGACACATTTTTGTCTAACTTTTGGGGTATAATTTGTACATCGTCTGAAAACACACGACGGCATGTTTTCTTTATGATTTGCACAGATTTACACACACGAATCACGATATAATAAATTAAAAACAAACGTAGCGTCGTGCGACAGGTTGGTGCGTGACTAAGCGCGATGTGGCCAATCGGCTTCATTTCATGTTGCCATTTTAGAGTGCGGACAACGTATCTATAAGTTTATACATCATTGCCTAAAACCCTCTCAGAAATAAGGGAAGGCCTGTGCCCGGCTGGAGGACGTATTTTACAGGCTGTAACTTTACTTTTATAGTGTCTAAGTTATGTAAGTTTCCAGTCATAGTCTTAACAATTGAACCTAACCCATCTGTGAGACTTTATTTACGCGTGTTGGCTGTAAAGTTTCTAGGTGCTTTGTAACTTTTAGTAATTTAGAAAACAAATTTCTATTCGAAGTGCGTACAATATGTAAGTATCGTTTTTCAACTGAAGTTTGAATTCTGCTAATTGTACTTCTAGTAATTCTATTTTATCGTTTAGTTGTATAAACTGCAGGAATGTATGATATTGCGTAATAGGCTAGAGCGCCGTTGTATGAAATAAACATTTTTTTTCTTATTTGAAATTCTAATAGCGCGGGATTAGTGCTTTATGTTTGAAGTCAATTTACATTTTTTTCCAGCTCATTTGAATAACATCTGCCTGCACAGGGGCCATAAAGTTTAATGTTTTATCGAAAAAGTTTAGTATGTTTGGGCTAAGATAAATAATAAATAAGAGTTAGCTAGATATTATAAATGAAATTCAATAATATAACTAGAATACTACTATAATGTAATTTAGTAAAAAAGTGAAACAAAATTCAATCATGTTTTAAAAAACAAATCGTTAATTTGCCTTAAAATATCTTCGTCTCGAATTTTGGCATTTTCTTACTGGATTCCAATTTTGATTTTATGTTTCAATTATATTATTCAATTTACTTATATATTATTTATAATAAATAATAGGAGACGTAAAAACAAAAGTTCACCCTCACCACCAGGTTGGACTATTTACTGAATTTCTTGGTCACTTAAGTTTCAAGATCGGCGATTCAGTAACGGTGTGTTGCCAATTTATCATATCAATGTAGGTTGTTGCGCTGAAATTAATATCAAGCATCTCGAATAGCCTATATACGCCAATATACGCCGGGCTGACAATTCACGAATGTGCTTTTTATCATCTGTAATCACTGCAAGTAACAAAATTCTCAGGAAGTGCGAAGTAGCTATTGCGTTGTGGCGGGGTCGATTACTTCTTTCAAGAATTCTGGCAGATATCTGGAGGCTAATATAACTTTAAATAGATGTCGAGCTCCATCTTTACATGATGGTTTAATCATAAACGAGAACCAACCTTTACTAAGAACCCTGTGATTGCTGATTCTACTGCTTTCGCCGAACCAGTGCTAGGTACTACATAACCCATGTAGATAGAACCCGGCTCCTCAATTAGGGAAATGTGCTCTTTAACGGTCATTGTTCTGTACCTTATTTTTATAATCTTTAAAGTTTGGACTTTCTTGCTATCAAAATACAAAGCGGAAAGCTCCATGTTAATGTCATCAGAATAATAACTGTGTCTGTTAAATAGACACTGGGTTTGCATTTTTTTATAAGATAAATGTGATAAACGTTCACACAGTCCACCTGACGGTAAGTGGTTGTTGTGGCCCATACACATCTACAACTATCCTCGATTACGAATCAAAACGCAGATGCGTTGTCGCCCGTGAGGACTAAGGTGTAATGCCTCATTTCCAGTAAAATAGATCTCTGGTTTAATATCCTACACAGAGGGCACTGCTACAATAGGACAAATACAGCGGCACGACTACAGTTTGTCTTCTTTTTTAGGGTTCCGTAGTCAACTAGGAACCCTTATAGTTTCGCCATGTCTGTCTGTCCGTCCTCGCTTAATCTCTGTGACCGTTAGCACTAGAAAGCTGAAATTTGATACCAATATGTGTATCAATCACGCCGACAAAGTGGTAAAATAAAAATTGGAAAAAAATGTTTTATTAGGGTAGCCCCCCTATATGTAAGTGGGAAGTGATTTTTTTTAATTTCAACCCTAACTTGTGATATATTGTTGGAAAGGTATTTAAAAATGAATAGGGGTTTACTGAGATAATTTTTTGATAATGTCAATAATTTCAGAAATAATCGCTCCAAAAGTAAAACAATGTGGGGACACATTGAACACCCCCTCTAACTTTTGAACCATAAGTTTAAAAAATATGAAAAAAATCTGAAAAGTAGAACTTTATAAGGACTTTCTAGGAAAATCATTTTGAACTTGGATGGAAAGTCGGAGCGCCTGCCGCGGAGCGTGCAATGTTGCACGCTCCATGTTCGCGCACGTACCCACTACCGGGATCAGTTGCAGGAGCGCGGAGCGCTGCTGGAGCGCGAATATAATGGATACCCACCTTTAAACTCATAAGTGGGAACACTTATTGTGACGGACGGGAAACTACGGAACCCTACACTGAGCGTGGCCCGACACGCTCTTGGCCGGTTTTATTGTTACTAAATGTTGAGCACTAAATCGAATACGAGCCATTTTTTTGTGCTTCCTGAAGATATTATCCATCATTCATTCATTAATTACAGCCTATCAAAAGTTCACTGCTGAACTTGGGGTGAATATTTGCTGTAGTTCTTTCTCTCTCTTAGCAATTGCTTAGGCAGCCGCAATTTTTTCTTATTTTGAATTGTTGTGAGGAAGATACTGGTGCCTCTCCTCATCATCTCCTGTTTCATTTCCCTCTGTTATGTTTTACGATACTCACGGGATAATATGGGATCTTAGAGCTACTGAGTAATACCATGTATTATTTGGTAAGTAGTGGATTCTTTTACACCGCCACTACACTGCATTGTCAAGATTGTGCCTTAAGTTCATGATTTCGAAATATTTTCATCCAAGCAGTTTAAATTTGTTTGATATAATCGTTGGTTTTATTTTCCGCTAAGCAAGTGGTAAATGTATATAAATAAAAATCAATTTATTTATTATGTTGCACCAATTATGGACATGGGTAAGTATTACTAAATTAAGCAACCATTCCTTTAATTCAGTTTTATGATGTGTACACCCCAACCAATTTAAATCCAATTTCTTTATTATTTCAATTTTTAAAAGTTTTTTTATACATTTTTTGTAAGCATACCTATTTAGGCAATCATGTATAAGGCCCGAGATATCCCTATATAACATTAAAAACTTCTTTGATGAATAAGTTAAATTGTTATATTTTAAAAGGGTGTATTCCCGTTGTTCAATCCATTTATGAAATACATCTCTATTTGTTTGGGTATAAGTCTCAGAGCATCCCCTACAGTTAAATTTTTGTGTCACTCTCCTGCACATATACCCTGTTGTATAGGCAGAAGAGTGCACGCGCAATCTTTCATTCACTGGATTAGTGCCCGATCGCAACTGCTAATGTTTTTGGTCTTTGTTATGGGTCCACTACATATAGCATTTTCTTTATCTTCATCAAATATTGATGAGAAACTCTCATCAACATTGGACGAGGATATGAGTTGCAATAAATCTATTACTGTATCTCCTTTATCATCTTCACAGTTCGCATATATTGAATGTACATACATTCATAAAAGTATTTGCATCAGGATTGACATTCCTGTAGTTGATGGCTCTGATACTACCAAAAAAATTCTCGAGGGGATCCTGATTTACATTTCTAAGATAAAAATATTGTATCTCATATTTTTGGAACAACAGTTTAGACAACCTTTCGAAACTTTCTATAGTTGTAACCCATCCATTAAGAGAAGGAACTCTAACTTTATAGGTTATGTTATTTCTACGGGCTTTCTTGCTACTTATATCAATGAAATGAATATTTTTTAATATTTGTTTTGCTTCAGTCCAAAAATTGTAGGGTTGATGGGCATTCGGCTTTATTGGTCCACGCAGTTTTCCCCGGATAGTGCTCCCTTGAGAACCATTCACACTATAAAAGAGCTTATCAATGAATTCTACAGCTTCACATGTTGTGGCCATTGTCTCACTGACATGTTCACCCGAGTTTGTAGCTACTGAAATATAACATAATTATATAAGTATTACAGATAAAAGTATACACATAAACAAACAAACAAAAACAACAACAGAGTGTCTCTATCCTATCATTATCGGTACATTACTTTGAATCATACACCTTATCAGTCTTCTAGATTGAAACTTAATTATTAAGAATCAAATTCTTTTTAAACAAAATTAATTATACAGTGTGAATTCATACAAATATTACATCTGCCAGTGAGTCCTGTCAAAGTCAGTCCAGCTGTTTCAGAGATTAGTCTGAACAAACAGACCGATAGACATGTGAATTTTATTTATTTATATAGTTTATTATATTATAGTTATTTATTTAATTCGATTTATTAGTGTAGATTATTTGATAATGCATATTGATAACAAAGTAAAAACTTACTGAACAATGCAGTGTATTTAAGCATTCCACTGGTGGTTGCACTCAGAGTTTGGGCAGCTACACTAACTTTCATCTTCTTCATTTTTGCTGCATAAACATGGTGCTCTGTTAACTTTTTATGCATTCTAGTATGACCTAGCTGGCAATCAGAGTCAAATACAGTTTCTATATCCTTCCATGTGGCAACTTTGCCTTTGAAAACCATGTCTTTTGTAAGAAGGTTGTTTCTAAGCCCTTTAAGTAAGTGCGGCGGATCATATACCACACTTAACTGTTGTCCTGATATCTCAATAGTTCCATCTGCAAATAAACAAATATTATGTTCAACAAGTTAATTTCATGCATTACACACCCAATCTTATTAATTTATAAATGTCAAAGTTTAGATGTTTGTTATGCAATTGTAGTTTAACCCTTAAATGCATGACATACCCAATATCATTGGAAAAAATATATGTTGTGTAAAATGGTTTATAGATGCTGGAAAAAATAAAATAAAAAATCATTATTCAATATAATTAGTTTTATTTTGAAAAATATTCTGGTATCATTTTTGATACAACATGCAAAAAACTACAATTTTATTCTCAGTTCTATTGTGTACTACTTCCGTTAATTGACTTATTGTTAATTATTGCAAAGCACTAATGTGCAACCAAATGATCACAAAAATATGTCCTATAGATGAAAATCATTAAAACAGTCAGTTGTTTTTTTGTTAGAACACAAATACACCTTACATTTTAGACACATAATACTACTCAGCAGTTTGCAGCCTGGGTTCATGCACCTCATACGATTTTGTTGCCTCGATTGAATATGATCCACTCCATCGTACCGAACATCTCTCGAGGGCATTACCTGCTGGATGTTTTTCCTTTTAGGTGCTGGCTCCTCCGAAAAGTTTCGGCTTGGTCGACCTCGTGAAGGTACAACATGTTCGCCATATTTGCAGAGAGCATCCGCCAATTCAGCTCTAAACTCTGCCAGATTCAAAACCTGCTTAGGGTTCAAATTCTTTTTAGCAGAGACTTTCTTATATAATATCCAGGAGTTAATTACTGATAGGTCGAGTAAGTGGTAAAAAATTCGCATGTACCATTTCCGAGACTTTACTTTTATGTGATACCTGCCTAGGAAAGAGTCCATGAGGTCTACTCCACCCATGTGTGCGTTGTATTCCTTTATTATTTTTGGACATGGTATGGGCACCTTTTTCTTTTGGTTTTTGTCATATCTTTCAATCGTTTCTACAGGTTCAGCGCCAATATAAGTGGAAAGTAAGGTCACCTGCTTGTTATCTTTCCAACTGATCGCAGAAAAATCCACACCATCGAGACTTGTCGTGTTTTCAACGTAGGATCCTCGGGGTACATTACTGTTCATTACTTCTTTCTTTTTAGGCAACTTACAAGACTTTCCTAGACGGTTTAGCTGCACCGTACCTAAGCACCATATGCCTTCCTTCGCCATGTAATACATTAGTGGTAATGAAGTGTAATAGTTATCGAAGTACAATGGTAATGGTAAAAAGTAACATGGTTCATCATTCTTGGGACTCTTCTAGTTAACTTTATTACTGTATTACCGGTCACTCCAATATCAGGTTCATTACTACGCATTGGTTCTTTGTCTGTTCCACTATATATTATGAAATCATAGCAATATCCTGCCAAGGAACACAACGCAAAAAGCTTGAACCCCCACTTGTGGGGTTTATTGGGTAAATATTGTTTCAAGAAATGGCTGATTTTTGTTGCGCACATTTGTTCGTCAACTGAAAGGCGTTGTTCCATTGGAACACTAGAAAATTTCATTGTCAGATGATCTATAATGGGTCTTAGTTTGTGAAGTTTATCATGGTCGGGGCTACCAACTGGTTTGTGTAAATTATTATCATTGAAATGTAATATGCTTCTTACTTTTTCAAATTTGTTGACAGGCATTGCTTCTATTATTGGTCTAAATCCAAATTTACTGCTCCAATACGATCTAACGCTTGGGTAGCGATAGACAGACATGAATATCAATATTCCCAAATATTTTCGAAGTTCTGTAAGGCTTATTTGAACGGGGCGATCAATATTGGTCTGCGTCGAATATTTATTGGTTTCTTCAACAATTTTTTTCAACAAGTCTTCTGAAAAGTACTGTGAAAAGAACTGCAGTGGGGTTTCTAGTTTCATTAGTTCAGGTCCTAATTCTGTACTACCCAAGAAAGCAATTGATTCCTCTTTATACTCCAAAGAGCGTTTTTTCCAAATCAAATTTCGTGTATTTATTTGCGGAAATACATTAGACCGAGAAGTCGAAGCTTGTTGATAGATTTCTTCATGAACCAGGGGAGGATCCGGGCATTCTTCAGTTTCAGGCACTTCCTCTTCATCACTTACTTCTTTATCTTCGAGTACGGCTTGTAGATCTTTGCGAGACGGATAGAAATCCAAGTCATCCTCATCTGATTCGGCATCGTCTTCTGAAATTTCGCCAGCCTCTAACCGCATTAGCATATTTTCTATATCATCGTCTTTCAATTTCTTTCTTGTAGTTCTGCAACAAATTTGTAAAGTTCAAAGAAGCGTAAATAAAAACAAAAACGCGAAAATCATCAACATGCATAGAAATATTTTTTATGCCTAAGTGCATGGTGTCTCATTTTCGATACAAACTAAAAACTCTTTTGTTTATGAGAGAAATCAATTTTTCGTAAAAAATACATAAACCTACTATAAACACAAACACTTACCTTGACATTGTATATTTTTTTTGATATAATTTGTCTCAAATCCACTCCGATTCGTCTGGATAAAGTTAGAATTTTTCACAAAAACATTCACTCGCTGACAAGAATACTTTTGACAGCTACGAAACAAATATGGTGGACCAATACGAGAAACTTTGTTTTTTTTTCCGATAGACAAATAGTCTAAGGGCATCGTAACATACAGCCTAATAAAAACAAACAATTGGCTTTAAGTTTTAGTTAAAAAATCTCAACGTATCGTTTTTGATACATTATGCATTTAAGGGTTAACAGCTTAACACATTTAGATGAAATTTGGCACACAGATAGACCACAACCTACACCTGACGTACAGATGGATATTTTGATATTATAATGATGAAGGATACTTTTAATTCCAGATCATTTCCAATGGCTATGGCTGTGCAGACAATGTCCATGCTAAGGCTATTTATGTTTTTATTTGTAAAGTGAGGTTATCAACTCACCGTTACCTTCCTCATTTAAAATCCTTTTACGCTCAGTCTCCATTTTTATTATATTTAAGGCTGTTCTAAATGTCGAGCCTTGGTCACACACAATAGCTAACGGTATGAAATCTGATGCTGACACTTTAGTGACCACTTCCTTTAAAATCCTTACCACTGTAGCAGCTGCAGTTGTTCCCTCACAAAAAAAGTAGCACAGTGGCTGTCTCCAGTTTGAGCACACTCCTTTTAGCATGAACACTAAGGCATGATCGCAAAACCTCAATTCTTTTCCATACCCAAAGTCTTTAAAACCTCTTATCTCATCTTGGGACTCAACATAAGTGAGATGAGGTGTAAGAACTTCATCAAACAAAATAGAGCACAGTTTATTTTTTGTGTCCCAATTTTTTGTTTTGTGCTTTAGTACTCTAAAAATATTATCATTTAGCCCTACATTGAATATTATATTTTCAGCAAGATGGTTTAGTGTTCTTTATTGGGCAAATTAAATATTTTTTGTAACAACTTATAACCTTTTGGGCTTTCCTTCATTAGGGTCAATGCCAAATGCTTTTCGTTGGTAGTGTATCTCATTGCCTTCTTCTTTCAATTTTACAATTACAATTTTTAATTGCATGAGTAGAAAATCTTGTGCTTGTTGTGACATTTTATTAAAAATTTTATTAAACAATTGACTGCAGCTCATAGCCTTAGCAGCATCCAATCTTTGCAAAAATGATTTCTGTGACTTGTTTTCCTTAATGGCCATTTTTCTCATTTTTTTATAAAGCACCTATAGATTGTGGTCAATTTATTAGCTGTAAGAGAATAATTACATTATTTAGTTCATAAACTGTTATAATACGCATTGGCAGTACTTTTTTAGATTCTATCCACGAAGCAAAACAAGTGTAAAGAATTTTATCATATGTATGATGTACATGACTTATTGTGTTTCTACACAATAAGGCATGATAAATTTCTTTTCTGAAAGAGTTTTGAGTACTTTATGTTTCTTCAACTAATATAGCTATAACTGTAAGATTTGTAAAAAGCTCTTTAAAGTTTTTGTTACTAAATGTTAGTGTTAAAAAAATTTACCCCCTCCCCCAATAACAATTTTTATTGGTGTTTTATTTTTTAAATGAGTTTGCTCCACACTGCGAATCAAATCTGTAAATATAAGAAACATGCAATTATAAGTAAGGGCGATTCAAGAATATAAGGCACCTATTTAGGAACCTCAGCAATGTTATAATGTTTGCCATCAGACTATTTCTTACTACAATATTTTTTTCAATGATGCTTATTAAATTTCATTTTTGACATCTCTAAAATAAAATCAATCATAATAGACATCATAATCATAGTGAGATAAAAATAAAACTGCTTTAAGAGTTTGTGGTAGGCCTGAGCAGCAGATGAAGTTGTATCATACATTGATTTTATGTATAATTTTAAAATGTATTGTCCAAGATTTTACTAACAAAAAAGAAATATAAATGCCTGTTGATTCTGCTTCCAATATTGATATGGAGGGATCTTGGTCAATTTCCATGCCTTCTGTCATTTGTGAGCCAGATGAACTAGCACATGTGTGTCCTAAAACATAGAATTACTTTTTCACAATCAGTAATCAAAACAAATTAGGTAAACTATTAAGAACCTTACTAAAACATTATTAATTTATTAATCATATGTCAATGCTTAAATATTTAAAAAGTAGGTAGCTCTGATCAGAATAAATTCCTACATAGACAAATAATATAACATTGTAACATATATGCAGATATTTAAGTTTATGGCTTTTAACTGATCCACCGATGAGAAAAAATGTACTTAAGTAAAACTACATTTCTTTGAAAGAGTTTTTGTCAATTTTTAATTGTATGTAAACAAAGGTCCAACATGGGCTATGAAATATAAAATTAAAAACCTTAATAAAAACATTCAAAGTTGTTAAAAATTATTATCAGTATTGAGAAAAGAAGATGCAGAAGGATTTGTAGCTAATCTTGAATATATATGATCAACTGGATGTTCTAAAACGAGAAAAGGATATATTAGAAAATAGTAAATACATTATATATACCAAAGTACCTATAAGTAAGATTGAAAAATGAATATTTTTACCATGGGCAACCACTGGATTTTCCACTATTTCCGCAATGTCTTCTTTTTTACAGTTGTTATGGTCATATAAATGATCACCTGAAAATAACCAAATGAAATAATTTGAATAAAGAAGAATAGCTAGCTAGAATATAATAGCTATCCGAGCATATTACAGAAAATGTTGTTTATAAATTCATTTACTCTATTACTTAGTAAAATTTAAGATTTTTATTAATCCGGTTAGTAACTTATTTATATCTATGAAAGTTTACGGAAGCTTCATCTGACATCTTACAAGAAATATGTAGTCAAATAATGCTCAATTTGTACTATTGTTGTATAATTTAAGGTTAATATTTCCAATATGGACCATCGATTTCAAAGCCCATATTTTTTTGTAGATAGTACTCACTAAAAGAAAGCGTTTTACAAAGTTTAGAGAAGCCATAATTTAAAAGAAGAAGAAGAAGTTTTAGGTTGCGGAAACTTACGGTTCATGAGATATATTTTTTTAAACTTTTCATACAAATTGGTAAATAACACGCAATTACAAAATAAATTTGACAAATGATTGATGTCAAATGTCAGTTAGTGTAGGGTTCCGAATATGTTGAAAGTATCGATACCTACTCGATACCAAGTATCGTATCAAAAGTATCAATACTACTTGGTATCGAGTACATTTCAGCGTTCAATGCAGCGAAAAATTATGACAAACCATTATTTTATTTCAGACTATAAAGCGTAATGACGAGACAGAAAAATTACCAGTTATTTACTTAGATGAGACATATATTCACTCCGGTCATACAGCTGGTAAATGTTGGCAGGATGATGATGTATTGTTGGCAGGATGATAGTATTGTTTAGTTAACTATCTCATAATATTTATAGTCTAGTTAATTAGTGTTATTTGCATTTGTTAATGTACAAACGATTGATTTCAGATGGAGTATTAGAGCCTGTCTCCAAAGGACAAAGATTTATTATTGTCCATGCCGGAGGTAATGAAGGTTTTGTAGAGAATGCATGTTTGGTGTTCAAGTCACAAACAAAAAGTGGTGATTACCATGATGATATGAATCACACAAATTTTAAAAAATGGGTTGCAGAAAAGTTAGCTCCCAATTTGACAAAACCCAGTTTAATTATAATGGACAACGCTCCATATCACAACACACGCATCAACAAACCCCCAAACACAACTACCAGAAAACCAGAAATAATTGAGTGGTTAGAAAATAACGATATTGAATATTCAGAAGAATACACAAGACCACAATTGTTGGAAATTGTCAATAGATATAAGCCCGAACCGGTGTATGCTGTTGATGCTATTTTAAAAGAACTGGGTCACAACGTAAACATGACTTAAATACCAAATCTACTAGTAAAGTGACTTAAATTGTTATTTTTTATTAAAATAAATGACTATGGGTTTATTTAAAATTGCTTATTTTCTTTTTCAGATATCGCGTTTACCACCGTATCATTGTGACCTCAATCCTATTGAAATGATCTGGGCATCAATGAAACGCAAAGTAGCTGAGGTAAATATTGGCAAACCAGCCAATCAAATGCCAGAAATGGTACAGGAAGCTTTTAATTCCATTCCCGTCGAAGAATGGTGCAATCATTGTGCCCACGTCAAGAAACTTGAAGAAGAATACAGAAGTAAAGATGGATATTTGGATGCACCTTTCATTGTGGAATTATGCTCTGAGAGTGAAGAAAGCAGTGATGACGATTCTCAAGATGAAAGTGATGAAGAATTTAATAGCATTGAACCTCTCGCCATAGTTCATGCAGAACATAATTATAGTAAAAAATTTGAAATATTGTTTTTTATTTCGTTTACTATTGCATTATAGTTTTCATGTTATAAATTCTGTCATCCAAATATTTCCTTCTTTTAATTTATACTACTAAGGTAGCAACTAAGCATAATGCCTGCCTTATGGTGAGCCTGAGCCTGCAAAAACCATTTTACAACCTAGTTATATAACCCAACTAGCTTTCGACATAACATCATTCCCAACATGTATGCAAAATTTCATGATGATCGGTTCAGTAGATAGGGCGTGAAAGCGTAACAAACAAACAAGCAAACTCACTTTCGCATTTATAATTTATTAAGACGAATTCCATAAAACAAAGGATTTTTTAGCTGGTAACCGTTAGTGAACACCCACGCCCTCATGTCAATGTCATGCAAGTGCCAAATGATCTTTGTGGGACTTGTAGTGTGTGTCTATCAAAAGTTAGTATTCATACCTCCCTAATTATTAGTTTTTAAGGTTTGGAAGGATTTAGAAAACATAACAAGTCATTCAATAACTCCTATTTTTTATATTTTTAGACGTATAATAAAGTAGTAAAATGAAATTTTTACTAACATTACGAACGAAATCACTATAGATTAAAAACGTCATGTGTTGTAAAGTAAGAACGTCACACACGTAGACAGATAATACTACTGCAATAGGGATGTTATTTTTCTTGTAAACGAATGTACTTACTCTCTTTTTATTTGGCATGGTAGACAGAGAAACCTATAGACAAATTGACGCCTTCTTTCGCATTCGCACTTTATTTTTTTTGCGCCCTAAGCAAATATGGGCAACCCTCCGGAAAGCGGGGGAGGGAGGTTGGGAATGCTCATAGCATACCACGCAGCCGGCTGCGTGGTTATGTGGTGACTTTTACCCACTAAACCCAACCTTTTAGGAACTGGCTTAATGATCTGACTAGAGATCTCTAAGCCATATACGAACGCGACCCTCCTTGGCAGAAAAGAGGGCGCAAGCGGCGAAAAGCCGCTTAGAAGAGTGCCTAATTAAGGCAGATTAAGGGATGTGTTATGTAGGCTCGGCCTGAGCCGCCAGGAGGCAGTTCAGGTCAGCCGAAAGAGTGATTTAAGGAACTGCTGGATTGTTGGGAGCTCTAAGTCTCGATGTAGGTCGGCATTACGGGCATAATAGGGTGAGTTAGTGGCCCTACGACAGAATAGATTTTGGACTATTTGAAGTTCATTTATTGCTTTGGGCTTAGCATGTGCGAAAATGGGGGCGGCGTAGGTCATGACAGGTCGTATGCAGACCTTATATAGGGTTCGCTTGTTGCGGAGGGACATTTTACTGTGTCTGCCCAACATGCTGTTGAGCCTACCCATGTAAAATCGTGCGGTGCGAGTAACCTTCTTGATATGGGGCTCGAAAGTGAGCCTTGCATCAAGGGTGACGCCTAAGTATTTGGCTTTAGTTTGCCATGGGACAGGGGTTCCTAACATCCTGATTGGCGGAGTTGTGGTGAGACGACGTCGTTTATATTCGAAGCAAACGGCGGAGCTTTTCTCTGGGTTTACGACGATACGCCATTTTTGGAACCAAGCTCCTAAGTCGCTTACTGACTTTTGGATCTTGTTCCGAATCTGTGGTAGTGAGTTGCCTTTAGAGTAAAGGGCTGTGTCATCTGCAAAGAGGGCTAGTTTAACACCATTCGACGGGATAGGGATGTCGTTGGTGAATAGTATATATAGGAGGGGGGCAAGCACAGAGCCTTGAGGGACACCGGCTTTTATTTGACGAGTAGAGGATAGCGTGCCTTCGTGTCTAAAGCGAAAGGTACGATCCTTCAGATAGGAGGCTACAAGGCAAACGAGACGGTCCGGGAGGCCTAAGTCGTACAGTTTGTAGATAAGGCCCTCGTGCCAGACTCTGTCGAATGCCTTGGCAATGTCAAAGAAGACCGCGATGGTTTTTTGACGACGAGGATAAAACCGCTGAGGATGTATTCCACTATGCGGTGAACTTGCTGGGGGCACGAGTGTTTGGCTCGAAACCTGAATTGTTGTGGATGACAAGAGGGTCGCCGTCTGTGGGAAACAAATGGCGCCTCATGCGCACGAGAATAACTCGTTCGAAAAGTTTGCCCATGGCCTTAAGGAGGCTGATGGGACGGTGATTGGAGGGGAGGTGGTGAGGTTTGCCTGGCTTGGGAATGCCAATGACTGTTGCCTCTTTCCAAGAGGTGGGAAAGTAACTGAATTCGAAGCAGACGTTAAAGATTATGGCCAATAAGGTGATTACCTGCTCCGGAAAGTGTTTGAGGGCTTGGTTGGAGATGCCATCCGCACCCGGTGCTTTTTTGGGCTTAAGTCCTTTGACGGTAGATGAAATCTCATCTTTGGACACAGTGATAGAGTCAGAGGCGGTAAGGGGCGAGTTCCTGCGACGGACCTCGTCCTCCACTAGTTGGATGTGTATGGGGTCAGTGGGTTGTGAGCTAGGAGAGCATTGAGCGGCGACGCTGTCAGCGAAGCACTCAGTCTTTTCTTCGTCCTCGAATGCAATGGAGCCGTCGGGACTAGACAGAGGGCGAGTATGCGTTATAGCGTCTATCCGGAGGGCTCTCGCCATCTGGTAGTACGCTGTGTGGGAGGGAGAGATTTTCTCCATGAGATCGCCCCTTTCGTGGTCTCTGTAATCTTGGAGGCGGTAACGGAGTTTGCGTTGAAGGCGGTGGGCCGCGAGTCTATATTCGGGAGTGGGATAGCGTGCACCTCTACGGAGGGCAGCTTTTTTGGCTTTTAGCAGGTTGCTAATATCTAGGGGAAGACTAGTTTTAGCAACCGGGACAACTTTTTCATTCTCTTTAAGAGAGGATGTTATAAGTGAGGTGAGATTTTCGACCGCGGTGTCTATTTTCCCCGTACTGTCGAGGGCGTCGGAAGAAAGGGTTATGGGAGGGTCCGGAGAGTCTATAGCCGAGGCTAGAGACTTCTTGAAGCCCTTCCAGTTGGTGTAGGTTTTGGATGTGGGAGTTGGAGATGGCTGATGGTCAAGAAGGATGGATACAGGACGGTGGTCGGATCCTAGATCATCGAGAGACTCGATTGCTCTAAGGTTAAGGGAGACTCCTTTAACTAGAGCAAAGTCTAGCACGTCAGGAGCGTAGTTAACAATGTCGGGATAGTGGGTGACAGCGAGGGGCTGTAGACAGTCAGGTCGTGAGACTGAGTGATATTGAGCAGCACCCTGCCACTACTGGTAGTAGTGCGGCAGGTCCATTCAGTATGTTTGGAGTTAAAGTCTCCAAACATAATGACTGAGTCGCCTAATGCAATGATGGCTTTGAAATCACTCTTAACGGGGAGGGTTCCGCTAGGGATATAGCAAGAGGCTATAATGATTGACTGGTGTCCAGTCATGGCTAATCTAGTGATAGTGGCTTCCATACTGGTAAGCGTCGGAGTAGATATGTGGGAGCAATGAAGGGACTTTTTGTAATAAATGGCAGTACCGCCGCCTTTGCGGTCGGGTCTGTCATTACGCAGAAGTGAATAATTTTTAATAGAAAGGCCTTTAGAGACCTTGGGGCTGAGGTGAGTCTCCTGAAGGGGGAGGAGGTCGGCTTCGCGATCTCGAAGAAATAGCCTAAGCTCTGGGAGTTTATTTCGCAAACCACGGATATTGAATGAAACAAGCGACAAACTCTTTGGTTTGATACGACCGTGCGATATTGCGGGAGCAGAGGGCTCCGGCATAGTGTAATTACAAAGACCTTAGTAGGTTGATGTGCTCAGTAAGAGCAAGGAGACGGTCCTGAGGGGACTGAGCGGTGCGCAGTTTACGCGCAAGGATAAGGATTTTCTCTATATTGATCTTATTCATAGTGTTATACACTAGGTTTAGATCTTCTACTACAGAGTCTGCCTGTTTTTGTGGGTCGGCGGAGGGCCGCGGGATATTTGATTCCTTTGGGAACCAAGGGTTTATTGGAAGCGGCGCAGGCTGGGAGAGCGGAAGGCTCATAAGGGGCCGAGGAGGGCCCTGAGGTGGCCGATAGAGGCCCTGTGGGGGCCGATAGATGCCCTGTGTGGGCTAAGATAAGCCCTGAGGGGGCTGAGGTAGGGGCTGGCCCTGGCGGGGCTTGCGGCTTACAAGAGCCTGGTAGGTTCGGTCATTGACCTGGGGTGGAGCTTTGCGACTCGGAGGTGGGCGAGGAGCGCGAGGGCAACCTCTAAAATTGGCCGGATGGCCTGTTTGTCCGCAAAGGACACATGAGGGTGGGGATTCGGCGTTTTTGGGCCGAGGGCACTCTTTCGAGTGATGGGGTTCTAGGCACTTAACGCACCTGGGTGGAGCTGAGCAGTTGGCTGCCGCGTGCCCATAGAGTTGGCAGCAGTGGCACTGCGCTGGGTAACCGCGCCGGTGTGGGGCTTCGACCTTTACACGTGACAGGCCGCACACAGTGCGTACCTTGCGGAAGATGACCTTCGCTTCCGGCACATTGGTGAGAACAAGGAGGGCAAGGTTAAATCTTCCGCCCCTGCTGCTGTGCATTTTGTGCACAGCCTCTATGGGGAAGCCCTGAGACTTAAGGTCTTCCAGAATGTCCTCGTTTGCGAGTTCATAGGGAACTCCGCGGAGGATTGCTAGCTAGGAAGCTTCAATGGCTTCCCCATATATAAAAACTAGCTAGCAGACTTAGTTCTGCAGCATATGCTGTAAAAAAGATTAGAACTCTTACCAATGTTGAAACAGCTAGAATAGTTTACTTTAGTTATTTCCATAGCATTATGTCGTATGGTACTTTGCTATGGGGACACGCGACTGACACTGAAATTATATTTATTTTACAGAAGAGGGCCATTTGAGCAATATATAATTTAAAACCAAAAGAGTCACTGAGACAAAAATTTAAGGAAATTAATATATTAACTCTGGCCTCTCAATACATTTATGAAAATTTTATGTACACAAAAATAAAAGTAGTTTTGCGAAAATAAGTGATATTCATTCTGTAAATACTAGGAGCAGACACAAGCTGGTAGTACCAGTTACTCGACTCCACCGAGTCAGTAATTCATTCTTGGGGCGATGTATACGCTTTTACAACAAAATCCCAGAAAATATAGAAAATTTGTCATACACAAAGTTCAAAAATGTTATTAAACTAAGTTTGTGTAAAAAGGGTTATTATAATATTAAGGAATTTATAGATGATAATAACCCCTGGGAAGGGTGATCGCTACCAAGCTATTTCTAATTTGTCTTGTGTTGTTGATTGTAAACATGATTGTAAGCTATTATTAAAAAAAATAGTCCCGCTGGGTTTCTTGCTGGTTCTTCCCAGGACAGAGGTTTTTTTTGCGAACCAGTGGTAAATTAAAAAAGTGACTTTCAATAAGTATTTTTATAATCTACATTGAATAAAAATGTTTTATTTCTATTTCTATTTCTATTGCCTTGACCTTCCTTTCTTCGGCGAGGGCGTATGTGTGATAGGACACACGCTCGGCCGTGAATAGACGGGTTATATTCCGGAAGTCTTCTATAGACGCCGGCATTATTTTAATGGCCTCGCCGACATTGGTGGCTTGGTCATATTTGAAACCCTATCGTAGAGGGTTTTGGATAATTGAGTGAATTTAGCCTTGTCTCTGAGAAAGACAGGGGGCGGGACTTGGTTTTTAGCCAATTTGGGAGCGCAGCGGGTTGCTGGCTTGGCGGTAGTGTCTTTCGACTGTGAGGTGGCAGCGTTTGTGGCTGCGGAAGTAGAGGCAACGATGGGAGCTGCGGAGGTAGAGGCAGCGGCGGAGGGGGTGCGGGCGGCGGTGGCGGCTGCCCGGGGTTATGGTTCCTTCGGAGTCGGATGAATCCGAGGAGCCGGTGGAGCTGAGGGCGGTCCTCTTCCGGGAGGAGGTAACGGACATGGTGTCCGAGTGCTCCATATCGGAGTCGGGGGACGCGGGTAAGTCGGTCTGCGGGGCAGCCGCTTGGGTCGCGAGGAAAGCCGTGACGGCGGGCGGGGGTACACATGCCTTAGAGGCACGGGGGGTAAGATTTATCGTGAAACTGACAAGGTCTACGCCTTGGGTTTTTAGGAATTGGTGGAAAAGAGCCAAAATTTGGCTAGCATCCATGGTAGACATGTTGGGCGGACAGGGGGGTGACGATTTATTCTATGAAACTAGAGGTCCCTGTTCTGAGAAGAACAGGGCCTTGAGGGCAGATGGGGAGGACTGACGTTCTATTCCCATAAGCTGGGGTCCCTATTTTCTTAAAAGAACAATGGCTCGCTCTGAGAAGAGCAAGATACGATCTTCCAAGAACATTATATACAACAAATAACAGTATAACAAAAACAATAACAGAAAAATTAAAAATTAAAAATAAAACAAAACAAAGCAGAGCGCGCTCAAGCCTCCCCGCCGGAGCAAGGGGGCAAGAACGATGCGAAAAACAAAGTGACTCACCAACGGCGTCTGCTCGGTCGGTGTTAGCCGGGGAGAGTGGGGCACGCGGGCGAGCGGTTGCGCTACCGAGGGGTCGGAGCGCGGAAAAACTGTATGCACGACCGCTCGGGGGCGGCGCGCAAACGGAACTCGCATTCGCACCCGAAAAAGATAGATTTATGCATACGTCTTGCATAGAAATTAGACAGAGCGGGGTGATTGTTTTTACCTTTCTCTGTGCCGGCTTTTTTCTCTAGCAAACTACACTTTGCTAAACAACTTTGACAGTTCGTAGCGATCTAAGGAGTTTATAAGTTGGTTTAAGTGAGAAAAAAGTGTTTTGTGAGCTTAAAATTGGTGAATCTTGTTCAGTTCAGTTCTTAGAACAATAATTTTTTTATTTAAATATGTTTAAAAGTCATAAATATTATTGTATAACCTAAAACTACGTTATCGTCCTTTCTCATTCGAGGCCACGCTAATCATTAGTCTATAAGTTTCTCTGTCTACGTTTGGCATAGTATGAAGGGACCAAAAATTACTACTTGACATTTCTATTTACACGTATGAATTACACGCAACATCTTTCAGTGGATTTTTCTCTTTTTACCTTATTTGTTAGTAGAAGAGAGATATAAGTATATTGACTCAATTTATGTAAAACTGCAGGTTCTCCCTATTCATACGTATGTATGTAATTACTCTTAGGCTCTTAGCCATTCGCGTAGACACTATCGGCCTGTATCGGTCTGACGTTATTCGTGACCAAAACAAATTCGGCTTGTATTTGCAAAATCTCAAAATTTAAAGTGAAAATTAGTGTTTTATAGACTTAATTAATTATCAGATCGTGTCTGAATATACTGGATTACCTTTTTTACCATCTGGAAAAAATAGGGTGAAACATGTCAACGGAGTAGAAACCTACGGCAATGATATGAATATAATAAAAAATTTGAATTAAATAAATAAATTGAAAAGTATCAAAATTAAAATGCTTAACGAACGGCAATAAAACAATAAATTTAATAGGCATCTATGACCTTGTCACTTCGCAGGGCCATAGGCTAGGATGGATATGATTTGTGTAAAATATCAGTGCCATAGGCTTCTACTCAGTTCACATATTACACCCTATTTTTTTTCCAGACGGTAAAAAAAGTCATCCAGTATAAGTGAAAATCCTGGCAGCTACTAAGATGGAACTTATAAAATCCACTGCTGAACATGCTAAGATGTATATCTAATAAACGTTATTCTAAATAAAAGTACTGGGCCAGCCGCACGTATTATAAATTCGAATGCGTAAGCGTATGTGCGTAAACAGCGTTAAAACTTAAAACACTTTAACATTCAATCGCCTTAACGCGCTAGCCCCGACTGCGTATGTCACCCTGGATGCCTCGCGATTGTAGGTAATTATTTCACGCAGATAGCAAGAGTGACAGAGGCTTACTATAGGCATATCAATAGAGGTGTCTATATGTATAAAGAGTTCAGCAATAAGAATTTTGTTTTTATTTTAGGACTCTCTCCATGCTAGTAATTGCTCGGAGGTGAATGGTCTATGTTTCTCGCTCTTATATACGCGGACACTATGCTCTCTCTCTCTCTCTCTCTTTTGCATTGTATTGCTCTTTTATTGTAGTGACAGCTAGCTAGTCGTCAAAATCTCTAAAAAAAACTTTGCAACGTGACGCATCAACATATTGTGAAGGAAAAAAAATATATAAAAATGAAGATTCTGAAAGAAATGGTAGGCTCAAAAAGGCTAGAACCCAGAACCGTAAAGCCAGTTAAATAAAATAAAATAAACTTTATTTATAAATTCGTTCATTCCCCGAATCGCCGATTAGGGATGTTCGATGTTGCAGAAACATCGATGATGACATCGATGTGGGTATCGATGATGACATCGATGTTGGTATCGATGGCTTAACATCGATGTTCGATGTTTGTCGATGTTGGCCATTATCGATGTTTTTGCACATGTACCTATTTAATAGGGTAAAATTAGATGAATAAAAATTTTCTATGCTCAAGATCGCTCAGTAATTTATTTTCATAACCTTCCAAAAGCTAAATATAATTGAATTGTGTAGATATTTATATATTGTTTCAAAATTATGTGGCTATAGACAGCAAGAGAAAAAAAATTGAACATCAATTTGCGTTATTAGGCGACAACTGACAACAACACTACGGAATAACAAAGCGAAAGCAGTGACAACTGTGACATTACTGTTTACACTTGACAGTTAAATTTGATACACCATAATCATATTTTGTTAGGTAATCTACGCGTTTAGGAATTCTAAATTATTCAAAAGTTTAAACCTTTGCACCATGCAAGATTTAGTTGATAATTATTTCGCGGGTTCTTGTGTTCACAAGTTCTTATTTATCGATTATGGGTTCATTGACATCGATATTTCGATGTTTGACAAGTGGTCATCGAACATTGATGATCATCGAACATCCCTATCACCGATATATTTGTGGATATATTTTATTTTGTTGTTTGTTGAAATCACAGAACTTATATACCACAGAGTACTTTTTATAAACTGGAATTATAAAAAGTAATCTGTGTTAATGTTAAATTAAATACCCTGACCAACCCTGACCTGAAGGGGTTGAAGTGGTTGAAGTTATTAATAATTATTATCAAGAAAATCAATTTTTGTTGTGCATTAGGATAGATTGGTTCATAGACCAAGTATGTATATATAGGGCAGATTGGTTTGAATTTTGTATTATTAAATTAACCTATGATATGTATACATTTTTGAGAAAGAAAGGTTTTAGAGTTGCAGAAGAGCAAGTGTTCTGAGATGGTAGCTTCTCACCGGTATGTGCGGTGATAAGAGTGGAAGTGGTACGATGTGGTGAGATATGGATGGATGTGGCTTAGGACCTTAGGCGCGGAGACGTTCTAGAGAAAGTATCTGGAATACAAATTTCAAGATACTTTTAGGCAGTGTTTGAAATATTAGATACAAGATTCTTTTGGAAATGGTATTTGAAATACTAGATACAAAAAATTAGGATTAAAAAAAATGTTTTCATATAATACATACATAAACACTCACGCCTGTCACCCAGAGGGGTAGGCAGAGACTACCGACTTCCATTTGGCACGATCCTGACACACCTTGTTCGCCTCCTTCACATCCATACACCTACGCATGCATGCTCGTTGGTTAAGGGTACTCCTAATTTGGCCTGTTTCCTGTAGGCACAAACAGGATACAGGCATTAACAGATGTCTCAACTGCCTGCCTGCTAATGTATAGTAATAATAAATCTTCAAGAACCTTACCATCAACGATAATCGAATCTGGTAAGTCATAACCATCAAACACGACTTTTAACTCTTCAATTCAAACAGTACTAGACATAGGAGGAATACTTGTATATAAAAAAGTCATATCTCTGCATAGATGATCTTAAATATATACAATAACAGGATTGTCCTTTGTGACATTCTTTTGGGGTAGCAGTAGCAGGTAGCAGAGGACTTGTGAAGGTTAATGATGATTATGTTATATACACTAAGATGTGATTCTTGCATTGCTGTTATAAATAAAAGAAAATAGGCACTAATTACTGCTTTAAAAATACTTTTTGTAGTGATCTTTAGAACCAAAGTAGCTATATAAAAATTTATTGCAATGTTACAAACACCAAGCAGAAAATATAGATAATCTGTACTAAAGTCTGCTCGAATGTTGGGACAGCATGGTATATTCTTCCCTGCCTTAAAACCCTTCAAAAATAGAAATATAAAAGGTGTAGGATGTATGTTACTTCACTTTTAAGAGTTCTGAGTTTTCAGTTTCAAGATCTACACATTTGGTGAAAATATGAAGACACATTTCATTTCCTACAAAGGTGTTGACAATTTCTTAATCATTTTACAATGAGCAGACAGTCCACTGATAGTAAGTGGTACAGATGTGTTGTCAGCCGTAGGACTAGATTGAATGCCTTGTTTTCAGTAAAAAGCGTCTCTGGTTCTCTACACTCACCATATGAAACATAGCAGCATTACGCTGGTACTCTGTGAGAATGAGGTCCTTCCCCGGTCGAGCCAACCCATTTGTGCTGCAACTATACTACTAATATAGCTGCAGCATGGCACTAGACAGTTTGATGCTCCCCTTGTAAATTGTTCAAATATATAAAATTATAAGATATATTTATATTTCAGACTTATTCAAGATTGTAATGATGCTTATGTAAATAAAAAGCATGCACAATGGCAAACAAAGGTAATTATTGAAGCATATGTTATATTTTTATTCAATTAGCCTGTAAAACTTCACTGCTGGTAATAGGTAACTTTAGGGAAGATTTGCCTTGATAGCCACATTTGCCTGGCAGATTGACAATAGTAATACCTGACGATATTCTGGTACTACTATTGCCTGATGTAAACAAATAGTTATGCCGCTATCTATAGAGTTTCTTGTTTACTCCATTTTATCCCATGGGAGCCTTTAAGGCTGACTAAAGGAGTCCTTAAACCCAGGAAAAGCCTGTTTCTTATGCAGGGCCGTTACTATTACAGCCTACTAAAGTCCATTGCTGAACATAGACCTTATAGATTGCGTCATAGGGGTGATATTTGCCGTAGTTGCCACACTTAGCAAGTGGATTGGCAACCTCAGTTTTTTGGTTTTAATCTTATACAGAGTGTATGGTATGTACTAAATTTGCCAACCTGCGTGTTGAAATTCTATGCTTGGTTTGATGTTTGTTATTATATATATATATATATATATATATATATATATATATATATATATTTAAATTAATTAAAAAATATTACCCCCTCACTAGGATTTTACCTTGTATCCTGGAAGGCAGTTTACATACATAAATGGACAAACATTCAGACCCGAAACAATTATTTGTAGACCATATGAATACTTGTTCCGTGCACAATTGGAACCTGTGACCCTCAACACTACAAGTCAGTGCTAAGCCACTGCGCCACAGTCTTATGATTTGTCGCTATGATTGGTGATTTTGGTGAAATTTCCCAAATTGGATCAAATTTTTTTGGTGTTATAAATTATTTTTAAGGTAAAATTAAGAAACCCTGAGATGTGGTGATGGATCCTTTTAGGCTGCCACCACAAACTTTGTTTAAAAAAAAGACTATATATAATGTCTCCTCACCTCATCTACATATCCCTTCACTATATCTGTACTATGTAGACTTCTGTATAATTAACACTGCAATTAAATATTTTTCAGATTACATTTTTGACATAACAAAGCTGCGTTTCGAAGGAGATTTTAGCTCTCAAGTGCATCAATTGCTGCAGTTCATAAGGCTGACACGAGCAGAGGTGGAACACATACAGTTACTATTTGATCACTTGCATGATGCACTGCAATCCATCTGGCCAGGTAAGTCAATTCATGATAGTAATTTAATACTAATTGGATCTATAATTACGAGTGGAAACAGCTTAAGAAAAAAATCCAGCTAGGTTTTTTGCTAAGTTTTCTCAGAAGAGCTTTTTTTACTTTAATTTCAGGAATGATTGCTACCAAGCTATTTCTAATTTGTCTTGTGTTGTTAATTGTAAACATGATTGTAAGCTATTATTGGAAAAAAAATAGTCCTGCTGGATTTCTTGCTGGTTCTTCCCAGGACAGAGGTTTTTTGCGAACCAGTGGTAAATGAAAAAAGTGACTTTCAATAAGTATTGTTAAAATCTACATTGAATTAAAAAGTTTCTGTTTCTGAATGTCGTTTTTTATGGGTGTTGAACTGCTGGTGGCATTAGAAAAGGAACTGTGAGAATTTCCACATAAAATGGTATCATTGTAAAAACCATTTATAAAACATATATATCAAGCGATCCACCATGGCTTTGTACGGGTGATTTTTGGATCTCTATAACAGCGCCACCTTCGAAGCCCAAATGTAAATCTAAACCACCTAGCGATCCACCATAGCTTTGTACGGGTGATTTTTGGATCTCGATAACAGCGCCACCTTCGGAGCCCAAATGTAAATCTAAACCACCTAGCGATCCACCATGGCTTTGTACGGGTGATTTCTGGATCTCGATAACAGCTCCACCTTCGGAGCCCAAATGTAAATCTAAACAACCTAGCGATCCACCATGGCTTTGTACGGGTGATTTTTGGATCTCGATAACAGCGCCACCTTCGGAGCCCAAATGTAAATCTAAACCACCTAGCGATCCATCATGGCTTTGTTGGGGTGTATTTGGATCTCGATAACAGCGCCACCTTCGGAGACCAAATGTAAATCTAAACCACCTAGCGATCCACCATGGCTTTGTACGGGTGATTTTTGGATCTCGATAACAGCACCAACTTCGGAGCCCAAATGTAAATCTAAACCACCTAGCGATCCACCATGGCTTTGTACGGGTGATTTTTAGATGTCGATAACAGCGCCCCCTTCGGAGCCCATATGTAAATCTAAACCACATAGCGATCCACCATGGCTTTGTACGGGTGATTTTTGGATCTCGATAACAGCGCCACCTTCGGAGCCCAAATGTAAATCTAAACCACCTAGCGATCCACCATGGCTTTGTACGGGTGATTTTTGGATCTCGATAACAGCGCCACCTTCGAAGCCCAAATGTAAATCTAAACCACCTAGCGATCCACCATGGCTTTGTACGGGTGATTTTTGGATCTCGATAACAGCGCCACCTTCGAAGCCCAAATGTAAATCTAAACCACCTAGCGATCCACCATGGCTCTGTACAGGTGATTTTTGGATCTCGATAACAGCGCCACCTTCGGAGCCCAAATGTAAATCTAAACCACCGAGCGATCCACCATGGCTTTGTACGGGTGATTTTTGGATCTCGATAACAGCGCCACCTTCGGAGCCCAAATGTAAATCTAAACCACCTAGCGATCCACTGAAACACAAACAAAAAATTTCATCAAAATCAGTCAAGCCAGTTTTGAGTTTTAGCGAGACTAATGTACAACAGTGGATTTTTCTATATAAAAATTATCGAATCCAACAATCTAAACATAGAAGGTGGTATAGATTGTCAGCCCTAAGAGCTAAGATTAAATGTCTCACTGGCCTGTAATTATACTCAAAGTCAAAATATTTTTATTAAAAATTTACTGAACACTTTTTGATAGTCAGGCAATCTATGACCTAACTAAAAGTGATATTTCTTAATTAAATATTAAATAATATTTAATTTATGATTAATATTATATTATTAGGACATGTTATGTTATACAGATATAAAAGATCACAAGATTATCATGGACAAGAAAAAGATAATATGTAATGTCAATGTAATGCCTATGCAGGCAGTTCTCGGGAAGACTACACTTGAAGTTCTTGACGAGCATGTTCACCTTTATAGAATAAGTATGACAAATGAGCACACAGTGCACTGTTAAGTATATGTTGTGGCCCATTAACCTTTACATTTGTTCTGCATAGGAATAGAATAATTTTTATTCAATATAGATTATTGCAAAGTGTATAATACGGCCGACGTATCTTGGCGAGTCCGACCTTCGCGCAGAAGGTTGCGCAATAGCTTTTTTAAGGAACAAAATGGTGGCATGAGGCGACGTACGGGGGGCGGTGGTCTAGGCTAGAGATTGACCATAAGTAAACACAATCGACCCTTTAGTCATAAAATATCGCAATCGATTAGTTTTATTTAGAAGTTATTGATTTTTGTTTATATAAGATATTAAACGAAATAGATTTACAAATATAGTGAATTTTGTTGATAATAAACAAGATTTCGACTTAAATAAAAAAAAAAAACTAAAAACATATTATTTTCTCAGCTGAAAGACATAATGTACTTAAATATCAATTATCTATTAACGTCTTCTTGAGTAACGACTATTTGAGAAAATTTAGAACCTCCTTATAAATTGCAAATAAATATATTTTTATGTCTTAATTTTAATCGATTTGAATAAAAATCGATTAAACAACACCCTCAGGCACGCGTGTTGGACATCCCTTTCTGGTTACTTCGTAAAGCTTCGTGCTTATTCGGCAATGCTCGGTACACGGTAATATTTCTCAGTCACACGTTAGCATTGGTGTCGTGTTCGTGTCGCTATCTCTGTCTTGAGCACAGTCGGTTACAAAAGTTTTCGTTGTTATTGTTGTTTGTTTTTATTAATAGTGTTAAGTTTGTTTTGTTTGTTTTATTTGTTTTATTTGCAAGTGTCAGTTAGCACTTATATTATTCGCCAAACATGCCACCAAAACATAACAGTGTGTTAAATCGCCAGGCGAGAAAAATTATTTACGATTTAACGCAATATATGAAAAAAGAAAAAGAAGAAGGCGTAAAAGATGTCGATAAAGTTTATTTAAGAGTTGCTAACGCAACTGGTGTGTCCCAACGCACAGTACAGCGGATCGCAACTGAAGGCAATATTTCGGGCTTACTTTCAGTATTCCGCACGCCTGGTAAAAAAAGGTCTAGATCAAAACCTATTACTGATATGGATAATTTTGACCAGGGAGTAGTAAAAAGATGCATACACAACTTCCACAAAACTGAAAAAGAAATGCCGACGATAAACAAATTACTAGCGAAACTCAAACGGGATATAAATTTTCAAGGTGGTAAAACGAGCTTAAAGACAATTATCAAAAACTTGGGTTTCAAGTGGCGAAAGACCGAAACCAATAGAATGGTTCTTATAGAGAAGACCGACATTCGCCTGAAAAGGATCTTGTACTTGAAGGCAATGAAAAAATACAGGGACGAAGGGCGACCAATTGTATTCACTGACGAGTCGTATGCCCACTCATCACATACAAAAGGTAAGGCGTGGTCAGATGGTTCCGCTCAAGGACTAAAGCGCCCGATATCAAAAGGTCAGCGGATAGTGATGGTACACGCTGGGTCAGAAGCAGGGTTTGTTCCGAACGCGCTACTAATGTTCAAATCTGGCAGCAAAACCGGAGACTATCATGATGACATGAATTTCAAAAATTATGAGAAATGGTTACGGACCCAACTGATTCCAAATTTGAGCCCTAACTCGGTGGTGGTTATCGATAATGCTCCGTACCACAACAAATTAATGGATCCTGCCCCTACATCTAATGACAAGAAGGCAAAAATGGAATCGTGGTTATTAGAAAAGGGTATACCATATGAAAAGGACATGCGTAAACCACAACTTTACGATCTAATAAAAAAAAACAAAGACGTGAATAAAAAATACGTAATAGATGAAATGTTTAAACAAAACAACCACGATGTCCTTCGTTTACCCCCATATCATCCCGATTTAAACCCCATCGAGATGGTGTGGGCTGCCATTAAAGGGCACGTAGCCGCTAAAAACGTCGACTGGAACGTAACCCGGACAATGGAGCTCATACAAGAAAAAGTAAATTTAATGGGTCAGAATGAATGGAGTGCTTTATGCAGAAAAGTGCAAGAGGTCGAACATGACTATAGGAAGAGCGACCATATTATTGACGAAATGACGGATCAATTATTCATCATTAATACAGCTTCAGATTCAGAAAGTGAGTCTGAAAGTGAGAGCGACGATTACGAAGATGAACCTATGCCAAGTACCTCACATGGTACACAAGGGGCCGACGACTTTATGTTAGGAATTTCCCCCCTCAGCGACAGTGATTAAATAATAATAAGTGTAAATAAATAAAAAGTATTAAATGTAAATAATATTGTATGTGTTTGTGATAAAATCTGCCCCTATCGAAAGGTGAGGTATCAAAATTGAATCTTTAATTTATAATGTCTCCAAAGTGTTTTGATATTTTTGGTCACTGTATTAGGGAAATTTTATTTGTACATTGGTATATATAAAAAAATGACAATAACAGTTTTCTTCACGAGTGTTCATGCGCTAAACTTCGCAGAGCCTATATTCAGACTCGCCAAGATACGTCGGCCGTATTGTATGTATTTTTTAAGTGTTTTAAGTTTGTTCTTGTGTTCAACCATATACTATGTAACAATGTATATATAAAGAAATTAATGTCTCAGGCGTTCCTGACACTTGCTCTCTGCATTCTTAATTTGATAGTCTGAAGAAATGGACTTGTTTTGTTGTCTTTTGAATTCAGAAACCTAGCATTATACATTATTTGATATGTGTCAAATTTTAAAAAAATGCGTACAATACTCTTTATTGTACACTAAAAAACAAATAAAATAGCAAGTAACAAACACAGATAAAAACACAAGGCGGGTTTCGGAATTCGGAAAATACCTTATATCCTGGGAAGAACTAACCCAGTGAAATAATTCTAAGCACTCGCCTTAAATTTCACACTATGCGAACAGCCCAGGTCCCTGCCTGCATCAACGAAATTATTAATTGTAATTTTAAGTGCTGATTTACCATGTGTGCTCGGTGGTTAAGGAAAATATTGTGAGAGAACCTGCACATCAGAGGGTGAACATTTCCTCGCCCTAAAACCCTCTTAGAAATGAGAGAGAGATATCCCCAGCTGTGGGACGTATATAGGCACTTATGTACTATTTTTGATATGAATTACAATAGAACCAGCGTGGTAGCAAGAGCCGTGGTGTCTCAGATGGTTAGCGCTCGCTGTAAATTTTACTGTGCGCGAGCAAACCGGGTTCGATCCCCGCCGGCACCAATGAAATTGTTAATTGCAATTTTAAGTGCTGATTTACCACGTGTTTGGCGGTGAAGGATAACATCGTAAAGAAATCTGCAGACGTCTGAGAAATAAGAAAAAATAATTCGAAGACATGTGAAGTGACAAGTGAAGTGGTGGACACTTCCTTGCCCTAATACCCTCTCAGAAATAAGAGGAGGCCTGTAACTTTTTTATTTTACAGCATGGTAGCAATCTCCTCACTCTCAAGGTTTAATCAATACCATCCCGTGTCTGTCGTAAGACGCAACAGAGGAAAATTAAACAGATTTGCAGCAGTATTTCTTTTATAGAATAAGGGAGACAAACGAGCACACAGTCCACCTGATGGTAAGTGGATGCTGTGGCCCATAGACACCTCGTTAAAAATTCGAAATGCTCATTTCAATGCTCATTAAAAAGGGTCTCTGGTTCTCTACACTCACCACATGAAACATTTAGCTTCTATTTTATACTGGTATTCTGTGAGAATGTGGTCCTACCCTGGTCAAGCCGACCCATTCATGCTACGACCATTATAACATAGCTGCAGTATTTATTTATTTATATTTCCTACTAACATCTACCATTACAGGGAAAACCTAAATCGATAAATGTAGCATCTCAATTCAAAAAGTAACAATTCAAATGGTAAAAGATTACTAATTACAACACATATAATTAATTTAAATAACAATACATAATAATTAATTTCAATGAAATACATTACAATCAATTGTACCTATAATACAATTTAAGAATAACATATTGTATATAATGTCATTTTTGCGAACTCACTCCGTGAACATGAAAATAAGTCCAACTTCTCAGCTACCAAGTTTAGTATGTGTATCGTTCGCGTGAGGGGGGTATTGCGAACCAGTTTAGTCCTGCCGCGTAGCATCGCGAGCAAGCTCGGCCGCCGTCGCCGCTGTGCATACCTATCAGGCACGCATAAGCCTATCCACTGCAGCACACCCGGGTTGCTGATGTAACGACGGAACACCCTTAAAATGTAGGTTACCAGCGCTAGATCTCTTCTAGTTTCCAACTAGTTGTATCCAACCATACCTATAACAAACAGGGTTGGATACATCAAGGGGTAGGATGGATAAACCCCATAAAGCTTATGATATACAATACAATACAATACTCTTTTTTGTACACCAACAAAACATTAATAAATAATGAAAAAAAAATAATGAGGGATAAACAAAAGGCGGTCTTATTGCTACATAGCAATCTCTTCCAGACAACCCAGAAGAGGAAATTAATAAAAATAAAAATAAGAATAATGGGTAGGGTGCACTAAATTAGACAAAAAAAAATATTACTTATATACTATATAATGACAACATACTTAAGGTATATTAGTGACCATAACTAAGAGGAGAAAGAGAGAGGAGTTAAAGAGACAAATAGTGTTCCTTAATTTGTTTCTTGAACACATTTAAAGATTGAGCACTTTTAATGGACTGGGGTAAGGAGTTCCAGAGTCTTACTCCAAGAACAGCAAAAGATTTATCATAAAATGTCGAGGAGTGTATAGGACATTGGAGCGAAAGGTTTTCTTTGGACCGTAAGGAAAAATCGTGACAAGAGCTAAGAAATTTAAAACGTTCTTTCAGATAGGGAGGACTTGATACATTAAATAAGACGCAGTAGAGCGCAGAAAGTATATGAGTATTCCGACGAAGACGGATTGGGAGCCACTTGAGTTTAGTGCGGTATTCAGAGACATGGTCATATTTACGAAGCCCAAATATGAACCGTATACAGAGATTTTGGAGTCGCTCAAGTTTATTAAGTTGCTCCTCGGTGATATCAAGGTAACAAATGTCAGCATAGTCGAGGATAGGGAGTAGCAAAGATTGTGCAAGCGTAATTTTGGTGGAAATGGGTAAAAAGTAGTTAAGCCTTCGGAGTGAAACATAAGCCGCAAACATTTTTCGGCTCACTGCATTAATTTGGGGTGTCCAAGACAGACTGGAATCCAAAAAGATACCTAAATTTTTAACTACTTCATTATATGGAATAAGAATACCATTAAATACAACGGGTTGAATTTGACATTTTTTAATTTTGGAAATAGTTCTTGAACTCCCAATAATTATAGCTTGCGATTTTGAAGGGTTAACCGTCAACCCATAAGATCGTGTCCAGTCGAGAATAAAAGCCAGATCCTTGTTGATACATTCAACAGCTTTGGCAAGATCTTCGATGGTTGTTTGTAAATATATTTGAAGGTCATCTGCATACAAGTGGTAGAGAGAAGATATTTGGGATGTAATCGTATTAATAAAGATTGCGAATAAAAGAGGAGATAAGACACCACCTTGTGGAACGCCAGCTACGGTATCAAGCCACGAAGAAAGTCTATCTTGGACACGAATACGTTGCCGGCGCCCGTGCAAATAACTATGAAACCAGGAAATTGCAGTTGGAGATATGTTAAGAGAACGCAGAATCCCTAACAGGATATCATGATCAACAGTATTGAAGGCATTGCTGAAATCCAGCAACACCAATACTGTGACTTGATGATTCTCCATACCGTGACGAATGTCGTTGGTGATTTTTAATAACGCCGTAGTCGTACTATGACCAGATCTAAAGCCAGATTGGAGAGGACTAAGGATGCTATTTCTTAAACAAAAGGAATTAAATTGTTGTTGGACAAGGCGTTCTAAAACTTTGGAAAGGAAAGGAAGAATTGAAATAGGACGATATTCAGAAAAACTTGAAGGATTTGTTTTCTTAGGTAAAGGTATGATTTGAGCGTCCTTCCATTGGGAAGGGAAAGAAGATGAGGATATGGAAAAGTTTAAGATATGGGTTATAATAGGTGTTAAAAAGTCCAACAAGGGAATGATCATTTTACGACTGACGTCGTCACTTCCGACAGCGTCGGAATGGATAGAGAGTATGTGTTTCCTAACATCACAATCTGCAAATTGCCTAAACACAAATGGAGAAAAGTCAGGAGTGGGAAACGATGAAAGTTGAGTAAGTGTTGCTGATTTTGCCATATTGTTCAGGCAAGAAACGGAAGAAAAATGCTGATTAAGCAAATTTAAATCAACGTTATTTGGAATAGGACATGAACGAGTTTTCCCAACTCCAATAGACCTTAAGAAGTTCCAAATACGACATGGATCTTCGTTTTGTACTGATTTATGGATGTGGCGGCGTCGTAAATCTCTACACATCTTGTTGCATTGATTTCGTAGGAGTCTGTACTTCTCCCGAATCCTGTCATTCTTAGGATCTGACTTGTAACTCGACTTTGCACTATTCTTCCTGCAGATTAATCTTTTAAGATCTTCGGTCAACCACGGAGCTGGAGGATGACGTATTCGCACTGGGCGGACAGGAGCATGAGCATCATAAAGTTGAACAAGAAGTGAATTAAACAATGCTACCTGTTCGTCAACATCACAAGCCTTCATTATAACGCTCCAGTCCATATTAGCAGCGTCTTTTTGAAGCTTATCCAAATCCATTTTCTCAAAATTACGCTGCAGAAGTATCCTTGATTTGGCTTTGGGTGGTCTTATTTTATAAGATAGAAACAGGAGATCATGATACGAAAAAGCATTTGCAGCACATTGACCAAAACTATCAACATGGTCAAGAGAAGAAACGATAACCAAATCAAGGAGGGATGGGATACAGTTAGGGAAAAAATGAGTTTCAGAGAGAGGAAGGATATTTAAATTGGCTGCTTCTATAAGGGATTTAAGCCGGAGAGATCGGGCATCATTCTTGAGAAGGCAAGTATTAAAGTCGCCCATTAGCACTGTACGTGTATATAATGGAGTTAACTCTTCAAGGAGGTTATCCAAAGTAGTAAAATAGTCCACTGTGGAAGAAGGACTATAAAAAACTCCGAGAAGTAATTTGTTGTGCGAAAGAAGTACTTCAACAAATAAGTATTCTGCTTCGTTCTCAGCTTGAGATGGAGATGATAAACAAACAATAGAAAAAGGAATATGAGCACGAATGTAAATGGCAACACCACCACCACCTCGCGCAGTTCGGTCGTTGCGTATTAACTGGAATCCTGGAATGGAATAGGATATAGAAGGAAGACATGGCTTTAACCATGACTCTGAAACGAGAATTGCGTGAACATTATCACTTTCAAAACTAGCTAACATATCGGGATAATGAGCCGGAATACTCTGTGCATTTATGTGGACTATATTGAAGTTTTTGATAGCTTGAGAAAAATAGGAGTCAAGGGTCTGTTTTAATGGAGGAATGCTCTCAAAACTGTCGTCGTTACTTAATACATCAGACATTGAAAAGAAAGGGGAGGAGCTTTGAATATGATCACTTTCACCAAAAGACATGTTATCCTTACAAAAATATATAAAAAAAATTCAAACAACTGTAAATTATTAAAAAAATACTAATAACTATAAAAATTATAAACTAAACCTTTTAGTTAAAGATATATAAATCGCGCGAATTTATTCTGAATGCGCTCCAGCATACGATTGTATTTATTTTCATGTGGAGCCCATATTGCCGAGTTACACTCCAGCTGACTCCTTACTAGAGCATCATATAGCACTGAGATTGCTTTAATGTTGGTAAATTTTACTGCTCTGCGAATGATAAACCCTAGTCGTTTATAAGCTTTCTTACATATATTCATGATGTGTTCCCGGAATGTCAATTTGACATCTATCTGGACTCCAAGATCCCGGACTGATTCCTGTAATGGAGTGGTGTCCTTGCACGACTGCATGATAAAATAGAGCATTTTGAAATATTAAACTGCAATTTATTTTTGTGGCTCCATTCAACTACTCGGTCGATATCTTGCTGAAGGTGGCGACAATCATCCTCACTCTTGATGGCTAAAAGCAACTTAAGGTCGTCTGCAAATACCAGACATTTAGCCTCTCTTACTACTTCGGGTAAATCATTAATCATTATGTTGAACTCTAACGGCCCTAAATTACTGCCTTGACTCACACCAGACCTAGTAAAATAAGGCTCCGACCGGTACCCGCCATACTCCACATACTGTTTTCTATCACTCATGTAACTTGCAAAAAAATGAAGCAGTTTAGGTGTGCAGCCAGCTTTCGCCATCTTTGACAGTAGGATATCGTTATCTACCAAGTCGAACGCCTTTCTAAAATCAAAGTAGGCGGCATCTACCTGCAACCCTGCATCAACATGAGGAACCAAATACGTCATGGCATTTAAGAGGTTACTAGTTGTGCTCCTCTCTAGCCGGAAGCCGTGCTGGGCGGCCGATAACTGCGGTGCAACTTGTTCCTGTACACTTCGCTGAATGGCTCCCTCAAACACCTTCGCAGGTGCTGAGAGAATCGCCACTGGTCTGAAGGATTCAACTGTAGGTTTGTTACCTCCCTTAGGTATCGGAATAACACGCGTGATTTTCCAACTTTCTGGAAAATATGAATTCTTCAGACACAAGTTGAAAATATGTAATAACGGTTCTGCCAGCACTGAGCGGCAGTCTCGCATCACAAACGCCGGTATACCGTCCGGGCCCGCTGAGCGCTTCCGCTTGAGTCGGGCGAGCGCCGCGCGCACCTCACCGAGCTGCAGCTGCGGCACGTGCACGCGCGCGCTGCCAGCACCGCCCGCCACCACCGCCTCGTCTACGTTCAAACGCGCTGGCTCGCTGTTGTACACTGAGTAGAAGTATTTGGCAAATTCAGTCGCATTTTCTTGATCTGAAAATGTTACTCCATCTTTCAATATTTGTGTAGTATGTCTCTACCATGTTAATCATATCTTCCTGATATACACAAAATAATCAAATTTGCGGTTGCCAACAAGCAGCATGGCAATTAATCTAAGGACAGGTGACTATATTTAACAGTGATATTTTTAGAGGTTGCAATGAATTACCGATTGAATATATATACAGTTACATTACTATATCCATTTCATTCCATTTTAGCCTATAAAAGTCCACTGCTGAACATGAACAATATGATATGATAAGTGATGATGATTTATTTGTACTTTTAACTGTCGCGAAGATCTAAAAAGTATACAAATACTCGGTAAAGCTGCCGAATACGCCGAATATGAAATGAATATTCGGCCCATCCCTACTAAAAAGACACCAATCTGGATAAAACTACGGTAGCCGAACCGCAGTTTTTTGTTATGTTTATCGCAGTTATTGTAATGCTGCTGCCCATTTGCTGTTTCAGCATCACGCTTCAGATTCAGTGTTCAGTTACTACATATACACATTACTATATATAGTACAAACATAGTTATTTCTATTGTCTTTCCTTTCTTGACCGATTTGTAAGTGAATACTTCTGATCCCTGTTTAACCAATAAACTTTTTGATTACAGGTTGTCAAGTTCACGCATTTGGCTCAATCGTCACCGGCCTTGGTATAAAATCTAGCGATGTGGATTGTTTCATTCGCTTGCCAATATGGTTACAGAATCCTGGCGACACTTATGTAGCGAAAGCTAAAGCTGCTCTCATGAAATACCCCAATATATTCAGAGAGTTGTTTGCCATAAAGAATGCTAAGGTCCCAATTGTTAAGTTTTATCATGTCCCTACTCAAAGACACTGTGACATTAGTTTCAAAAGCCCAGCCGGAGTTGAAAACAGTAAACTACTAGCATTTTTACTGAATTTGGACAACAGAGTGTTACCTCTCGCTATTTTAATCAAGTATTGGGCAAAAGTGCACAAACTGACTGGAACAAACCTCATGCCCAACTACGCCTTAACTTTATTAATAATATTCTATCTTCAGCATAAAGGCATCCTGCCATCAGTATTGCTTCTGCAAAGAAATGCAGAATATATAGTGGACAATTGGAATGTTGCCTTCGAAGATGTCAAGCACACAAGCGGAAACAACGAGTCACTGTATGAATTGCTGGGTGGCTTTTTTAAATACTACAGGGACTTTAAATACGATGTGTTTATTGTCTGTCCGTTTTTAGGACGTCCTATCAAAAGAGAGTTGTTTGCAAAAGGTGGGAATGTCCCTCCGGAGTTTGAATTGTACAAAACGAATTTAAAAGGACGTAATTGTCTTCCATTACGGTCGAATAGTATAGTATGCATACAGGATCCATTTGACCATAGCAGAAACTGTTCTATAGCGTTGTACCCAAGGTTGGTGAATAAGATTATGTCATGTATTTCAAAATCTGCTGATATATATGAGAATGAGAAAAGTGAGATATTCTTACGGGGAATATTGTCTATAGCTATAGAAGAAAGTCCTGCAGTTAGCAAAAAGAGACATGTTCCAAACGGCGTGGCTAAGTTTAAACATAACCGTAACAGTAACAAAGCAGCTCAAACTTTCCACAAGGCGTTTATTAAATATAAACAAAAAGAGAGAGAAAAAATGAAAAGAAATTTAAGTAATTTTAGTCATAACGTTAGGAAACATTAAATAAAGTTTTTGGTTTTGTGACTTTGTCTCGTTTATCGCAAAATGTGATAAGTAACCAGTTTTTATACTTAAATATTAATGTTAGTTTATTAGGTGATAATTGTTAATAGGATAATTCTATGTCACGAAATCATGTGAGTGGAATGAATACCTATATAAATTGATTATTTTATTATAAAATAAATAAATTTTCTTTTTTATCAAATTTGTGCTTGTTGAAATTTCTTTTGCAATCCTCAATGTTGCTGGATGGAGGTCATTTGCAGCACTTGGATGCGATGAGGATTAATAATCTTACGCTCACTAGATGTCATTGGTTGTTGCTAAGGTGCACTTATTTGTTACGTATATGGTCACACAGTGTTATCATTATTGATAAGTTGCGATTTAAGTTTAAGAATTATAATTATCGGTTTGTAGTGTAATAATAATAATAACGTCCTCCGGGCCGAATTTCGGTCATAGCGGCGAGTCTTCAATAGAGACCAGCCATCTGCACAGGACAGGATTATAGTGCCCAAGTGTATGCGCAAGCACAGGTGCACTCTATTCCCTCACTCTCATAGTCCGATGGGATGGTAATTCGACACGATCGGCGGCGCAGTACCAACTGCTTTACGTGTTTTCCGAGGAACGGAGGTGAATGAAACAGCGCTCATAGGGGGGATATTTGCCATAGTTGCCATGCTTGGCAAGCGGTTTGGCAACCACAGTTTATTTTTATTTTTAGTAGTTATTAGAAAGACGCTGCCGCCTATCTGATTTGTTTCCCTCTGTCGCAACACCCACGGGATGAGTCGATATGCTTACAACCGCTACTACACGGTAGAGCGCGCTCTACCCAAAAAAGAGAAACAAAAGCTCAGCCGAGGCCATACAGAGGCTTGAAGGCGTCGCTATTGAGGTCGGCAGCCAGGTCCTGGCCGACATTCAAGCCGGGACAGATCCGATAACAAGTATTAAATAAGCACTGGCTAGTTGCTACATTGAGTTCCCGTCAGGGTAAATGTATTCTGTGATTGAGTTACTTGCACCTCTACTGGAACCAGGGGGGTACACTTCCATACTTTAGGTTGGGGTCCAATAATTTGCAAAGACACTAGTGCCATCTTATACATTGTCCGCATAAACTTTCGAACATCAGTTTCTAAAAGGTGCGCTAGATGGCGACTACACCGATTCTGGTTATTCTCGAACTGGCAAGTAGCAACTTTATATTATATGACAATGGCTACCGGCGCGGCGTCTGAGCAAGTTGTTGTTTTGTTATAGTTTATAAGTGATTTTTGGTTGTTGCTACAATAAGTTTGGTTGAGTTGGGATTAGCCCTCTGTTTCTTGTAGTCTGTTTAGATTTTCATGCTGGAACCACATTGTATGTTTGTGTAGTGTTGTGCGAAATAGACGCTTTCATTTATCATTCCGTAACCCGGTGGACATATTTAATTTGGTTTAGTGTTGTATTTTGCGGAATAAACGCTTTTAAATCGTATATAAATATAAATATAACCGCCTATAGTATAAATAGCCGTATATACATAACTACATACAACTATCTATCTATAGTCAACATAATATTGAGATTAGTTCAAGGGATGTGATACCAGACAGCGACACTATTCATATTGGGTGACAAAAAATCCTAAGAGATGGCTCTCTATTTCTGTATATATTACTCTACTCTATGACTGGAACCCGGACGGGATCCAGCAGAAGCTCCATAAACTCCGTACAGTCGCTAAACAACAGTACATTCAAGTGATTTTGCTGGGAGAGACTAAGGTGAGACCATCCACGTATCTGAAGCTGTCTAGCTACTATATCTACAGGCGGGACGAAGTCAATCCTCAGAGAATCGCCTATAGAGGCACGGCGGTTCTAGTGAGAAGAGATCGTCCATCAAGAACTAGACCTGCCAGATTACCAATCGATGCACTCTATCGGCTTAAAAATGAAAACTGCGGGCGAGTAACTAAGAATCTTTGCAGCATACCGCCCGCCAGGGACTCCATTTTGCTCCTCAGACATCCAGTAGCTAATGGAAAGCGTAGCAATTATCATCGTCGCGGAGAACCCAAAAGCGAAACTCCTTGCCTGGGAACCAGAGTGATCAACCCAGCGGGTCATAAACTTTACGAAGACGCCGAGAACAACAACTACGTTTTACGTCCCGAAGAACCAACGCAAGGTCCCTACGGACCAACGTAAATGTCCGGATGTACTGGATATCGTGCTTAAAACGTAAACTAACCACCAAATAGATGATTTTAATTATTGAAGTGCATTTTGCTAATGCTTGTGAGTTTTTCTCTTTTTTTGGGGAAAATATCGATACGGTAGCATCGCAATTAATTTGTCCATCTTGCACTCATAACTTTTCTATGTTGATGTATTTAACATATAGGTGTGCGTAAAATGTAATAGTGTTGGTGTTGGAGATTTAGATTTGTGTGTGCCATAATGACACAAAATGTTATTGAGTAGGTGTGCAGTACTGTCTATGTAGTGTTTCCTCCCCCACACCAAAAGTGACAGACTTTTTTGTTCGTAGCATTAGGCGCATTACTCGTCCATTGGTCTAAGGCGAATGCTACACGCGTGATATTTATCACAATCTGGGACGCGATCTGGAATGACGTATCGCGATCCATATCGACACACCCTACACGTTCATTACGGATCACGTCAGTATTGGGCACAAAACTGTTAAGTGCAGACATATCTAAAATGGACCGAAATGTACAAAAAGCGTTTTTTTTTTATAGGATAGGGTGACAAACGATCCTTGCAAAGCCGAGTTATAATAAATGTGACAAATGGGCAACTGATAGTAAGTAAATGCTGTGATCCATAGATATCTACATCTATCCTCGATGACGAATCAGAATGCGGATGCGTTGTCACCCGTGAGGACTAAGATAGAATGCCTCGTTTCCAGTAAAAAGGGTCTCCGGTTCTCTACACTCACCATACGAAACACAGCAGCATTAAGCTACAATTTAACGCTGGTATTCTGTGAGAGCGTGGTCCTTCCCCGGTCGAGCCGACCCATTCATGCTACAACTATACTACTAATATAACTGCAGCATGGTTCTACCACGTATAAACGCTTGCTTAAAGCTTGTGTGGCTATCATTATGGCAATACTTAATATTAAAAAGGAGAGTGTCGATTTTAACGATTTTTTTCTAACATCTTCCATTGAAGCGCCTTCTGAAGTACCTTCATGCGCTTACAGTTGTTTTTAAAACCATCATACTATGTGTCGCATTATATGTGCGTTGTTTCCAAATATAATTTAAAAGCCTGTAAATATTTTTGATGGATTGTAGATGGTCCCGTCGAAACAGGATTCTCGCTTTCGTTTGCGATTTCGCCCGCATCACTACAAAAGTCGTCCTCTTCCATCGCATACACGCGCGATATTTATCACGATCCTTGGATCGCGATATGGATTTTCGGAAATCTAGAAATTCTGTGATCCGTATCGCGATCCATCAATACTTGATACTACACGTTCAATAAATATCACGATCCTGGATCGCGAATTAAGGATCGTGATAAATATCACGCGTGTGGCATTCGCCTAAGAGTGCATAGCGCCAAAATATTATAGCGCGCTAATTTTCATTTCGCATAGCGCGTGCTATGTAAGTAGCCGCCATGGCGCTATTAACATCTAACGGCAACTAGTTCTAGCAGAATCGCTGTTCGAAGTAGATGTGTGACGCACAGATTATTACTCCTATCGGTGGTGAGACTAGGCACGTTATTCAACGCGCACGACCTTATTTAATATAGTAGTAGTAGTTAGTATAGTGTATATGTATAAGTGATCGAAAGACACAATGGCATACAAAAGAAGCCTAACTCTGTAAATAGTTGTTTTCTGTATACAATCAATAAGCTTTTAAAGAAGCCTTAAAATTGATTTATAATTTCCATTAAGGTTAAAATAACGTTTATGTCGATTATTGATATTCATAATCATAAGCCTGAAAAGTATAAAAGATTGTTCATTGTGTTAATGCGACTTATTACGAAAATATATTCTTATATAGCACGCGGTCTATCCAACGAACGAAATGTAATTTAATGTGCTACGAGATTTAGCGTGCTGTAAAACTTTACACGCTTGCCGGCCTCCCCATAGAATACTATAATATACAATAGAATGGTTGCCAACCTTATTTTGTGCGAGAACCGGTGTTGCCGGGAGCACACATACAAGCGGTTACGTCCTATTCACTTATCACTGTTAGAAATTCCATTCGCTCATTGGTCAAATAAATATTACAAACGCATTTTAATATTACACATAAAATCTGACTTTATACGGACACAACGAATCTTCTGAAAAGAAAGAAGGAATAACTGTGTTGACAGACAGTGCGAATTTGCATATTTTAGAGTTTTGATTGATGTTCACAATCATCACTAAAAAAAAGAAATCGTTGGAATTTTAATACATAACTATTTGTAAATAGTGTGCAAACTAATTGCACATACAATCGCAGTAAGGTTTTTTTCTTGTTGTTAATAAAAAGTTTTAAACACAATTAAGATGTAGCATCATATCTGTCGTATATAATGGTATAACAGCTAGGGGTGTAGTCTTGTTTAGTGACGGGTAACCAGCAATCACCGGTAAAACTTTACCTATATATTTAACCACCCTTTTACCTATTCCTGACACACATCACGTCAAAACTCAAGATACCATCCTCACCATCTGGATGCTTGGCGGCCCACCACTGTTTTACTAGAAGTTTTCATCCTGGTAAAACTTCTCTGTGGAATTGTTTACCACCGGCGAATTTTCCGGACCGATACGGCTTAGGGATATTCGTTTTTAATAGGCTGGCAACGCACCTGGTGTTGCAGTTGTTCATGAGCGGCGGTAGTCACTTATCATCTGGTGAGCTGCATGCTGTTTTGCCCCCTCTTCTATAAAAAATATAATTTCTGATAGGATATTCCATTTGATCATAATTAATTTTGTTATACTCTGAGTGAATTCATAAAGACAGCATTGTTAGTAATTTGTTACAAAAATTAAATAATCTACACAAATCAGTTAGACAGCTACACCATCGTATTAAGTAATCCCGTAATGATAGTTGTAAGTATCAGAAATAAATAAATAAATAAAATAATCTCAGAAAACATTTATTACAGCCTATAAGTGATTCTCACGTTTTGAGCTTATATCTTCTTCTTCCTCTTCTTCAGTGCTGTTATCTGTAGCTTAGTTTTTTTCCAGCTATCATATACTCAGATGTTGAATTAATTCTTTTCACAGTATCACACTTACCGGTGCTAATGTTACATATGGTATTGCAGTGTCCTTCCATTATCTTTTGTAATGTATGGTAAGAAGTCAGTATAAAAAAGTGGTTGATCCTGCAGGCCATCCCTAAAACTTTCCGCTAATTTCAAATGCGAAGCGCTCCAAATTTTACCAAATTATGACGTTCAATATGAAATATCGGAGTAATTAAAAAAAACATTTTTTTCAAAATTTTTCGTTAACGATACTTCACGAAGAAATCAACCAGTAAATCCGTTTAAAAGTTATTCAAAAAAAAAAACAGATATTCCAAAATTTTATTTTTGAGATTTCTCAAAATTTACAAAATAAATCTAAGTTTGATGAAACACTTTGGAAATCCGCTTGATGAAACACACACACACACACACACACACACACGCACGCACACACCCACATCCACACACACACCCACGCGCGCACGGACGCACACACACACACACACACACACACACGCACGCACACACCCACATCCACACACACACCCACGCGCGCACGGACGCACACACACACATGTCAGTGGCTACATAGACACCGCCCACTCCCCCGTTCCATTGTGTATGTATTCTATGGGCATCCCACATACTCGTACTTTCTTATACATAGCGCGCTATAACATAGCGTATTTAATAGCGCGCTAGTTTGTAGCTTATAGTATGTAGCGTGCTATTGATTTATAGCCGTTTTGAACAACTTTATGCGGAACACTTGACAGGAGTTTTGGCAGGAACATGGAGGTTAGAGAACAGGAGAACGATCGCTACCACAAACTAATAAGAGTACTAACTTATCGCTATGTACTAAACGTAGACAGAGAAACCTATAGACAAATTGACGCCTTCTTTCGCATTCGCACACGAAAAATATAGATTTATGCATACGTCCTCCATAGCAATGAGACAGAGCGGTGTGATTGTCCCTTTCTCCGTGCCGGTTTTTTTGTTTCGCTAACTACACTTTGCTAAACAACTTTGACAGTTCGTAGCAATCTAAGGAGTTTACAAGTAGGTTTAAGTGAGAAAAAATGTTTTATGAGCTTAAGATTGGTGAATATTGTTCAGTTCAATTCTTAGAACAATTAAAAGTTTTGTCTAAATATGTTTAAAAGTCATAAAGATTATTGTATAACCTAAAACTACGTTATCGTCCTTTCTCACTCGAGGCCACGCCACGCCAATCATTAGTCTAATACTAAAGCATACCTCGCCTGTCCTTGAGAATTTGTAGAATTTATAGTATTTGCAGACTTTTATTGAGCACACTTAGCAATCGCAGCGCCTCACTTATGGTGTCCATATTTCTGGGACACTATTTTTTACGGCGATCGTTCTCCTGTTCTTTAACCTCCATGGTCTAAAATTTAAATTAGGTACCTAGTATTACTAGTTTGTGGCTTTTAGTGATGTTTATCAAATCTTGAAGAATTTAAAAAATACATATTGGCAGCCCTCTTTACCAGTAGGTGAATTCCCCAGTTTATGTCAAAATAGCACTATCTTTTTCGCGCATAACAAAAATATTATAAGACGTCTTTGTTAGGTTATGCTGATCTCCTTGGGGATTTCTCAACTAATCACAAGAACCTAACCTAACGTATGTAAACTTTTTTCAACATATGCTGAATATGAATACTGTTGCTTGAATTGCTTGTATTTAGTTAATTGCTAGTCTTCGTTCGTAAAAACAGGTGATTGTATTGAAATCATACAAGTTTTAATGTTTTTGTAAAGTGTCTATTATTTATTTTGCAATACTATGAACGTGCAACTGAAAAAAAAAAGATTCTTTATCCACATAAATATCGGAAAGAATGAGAAAATCGAAGAACAATTAAAAATGTGGTAATGGCCTGTAGCAAATGATTCTACAAAAGCCTTTTGTACTTTTTGGTATTGTAAAATTTTTACAAGACTTGGCGATATTGAAAACACAGAGGGGAAAAACAAAGATAAAACTGAATTTCTAACCGCTTCTAAAAATAATACAGATAGGTACATAAAAACGAAGGGACGTTGTCCCTGTTCATTAAAGAACACACATGCATACTACAAATTGACCACTCGATTGAAGCTTTATAAAATGTTTTACTGATTCAAAGAGGGTTATGAATATAAAAATGTACAGAATGAAATGCAGTGCGGTAATAAATAATGTGTTTGTTCCACATCGAAAATAAATGCTATTGGATGTTGTTGGATTACAAAAGATGAAACCACTGACATTTTCACACAGAATAAAGTTATATCCGCATTTATAACATTAGTACCACACGCGGATGCTCGTAGAATTGTTACAACCTTGGTAAAATGTTTACATGATTTTCTAATAAAAAAAACTTACTGAATTGGAATTGGGGTGGATAATACCTTTGCCATGACTGGAATCAATAATGGCATACCAAATTTAATGCTATAGTACGGTTTACTAGTAGTGATACGAAAGATCATTTACCTCTTTTCATCTTGTGTATTTATCGTAATGTCTCGTTTTCCCGGAAAAAACATGTCAGGGTCAAGACGGGTTCACCAACATTCGGGAGACCATTTTAGTAATAATAGTGATTCATTCCGTTTCGGAACGCACTGGTGGTGATAAGTTATTTGTTAAAATTTTTGTTATTTATTTAGTTATTGTTATTTTGTTTTGTTGATTATTATTTTTTATTAAGAGTGGTAAATGATGGAGCCACAACCAAGTACGGCACACAATTGTTAGGCAAGTGATATTCAGAAACATTATTATTCTCGTTATTTAAATCTACACTATACAATAACTCAAATTATAACGAAATTTATAAATTTAAAAAATTGTCTACTTGAATATATAATTTAACTATCGAAATGTTACACACTCCTGCTATTCCCAATAACCTTGCATTGGTTTTATTTACATTTGGTATCGCTTCTCGTTGGCCGTACTTTAGAAAAATATGTTTATCACTCATTGAAATTACCTTTTTCACATGTGTCAAAGCAAATGTTACCACAAAATATAGTTTTTCTCGTTTCTGCTTTTTTTACACGTGTTTTTGTATTGGAATAAGTTTTTAACCCTTTTTCGATTCAAATTGGTGTAAAATCTCTCAATTTTGTGTGTGTTGTCTCTGTGTGTTCTGTTTGTTAGCAGGTGAGTAGTATTTTTTGTTTAGTTAATATAGATCTGTGTGACGACGATGGAGGTTGACGGAGGAGATGCTGAACCACCGGATTTACCTGGTGATTCTGGCCCTGCTAAACGTAAACTCACGGAGTCCTTACCATTACCCAACTTCCCAAAGAAAAAAATAGGGCACGAAGATCACCCTTCTGCCTCCTACCAAAATACTTACGTCCACCCTGACTTCCAAGATAAAAAAAAGTATGTAGATAGCGATAAAGGCCCATTTGTAATACATTTAAGCCGCTCAGAATCTGATCCATCAGCAGGTTATACAATTAGACCTGTGAGAATTGGTCATATCCGTACCCAAAATAAAGTGGCCAATATTGAAAAACAGGGTATCAAAATTTTAGGGTGCAACAGATTATCAATTGCTTTTAAAACTGCTAATGATGCTAATAATTTTATTGACTCTGAGTTTCTCTCGCATTATAAACTTTCTGCTGTTATTCCAACTTTTAATGTCACCCGTATGGGTGTGATCAGGGGTTTCCCGACTGACATCTCTATGGAGGAATTAGTGAGAGAGTCTGAGCTCCCTCCTGGCAGAGGAGAAATCATTAAAGCCAGAAGACAACAGAAAGGTCAAAAAGGGTGATGAAGTGGAGTGGGTTCCAACTCAAACTGTTGTCCTCACCCTCTCAGGACAAGTGCTTCCCTCCCATTTATATTGTTTTTATGCTTCCATATCATTCGAAACTTACCTTCTTCCTACTATCCAATGTCTAAAATGTTGCCTTTTCAGACATGTCAAAGCCCAATGTCGATCGAAACCACGATGCTTTAAATGCAGCAAATAGCACACCGGAGATAATTGTCCCACAGATTCCCCAACCTGTCTTTTCTGTTTGGCAAATCATATGGCTATTGAAAGAAGTTGCCCAGAGCACTCAAGGCAAAAAGCTATCAAAATAGTAATGTCACAAGAGAATGTATCATACCTTGAGGCTTCCGCCCGCTTCCCGGCTGTCAGAAGACCTTATTCTGATGTTGCATCTTCACAAATTCCTGTAAGCCATCTCCCATCTCCTCAGGCATCGGTAAACCCTCCTACTCTGTCTCCTTCTCAGTCCTATAGGAAAACTATTTATAAAGCCAAATCTGTGCCAGTGCAATCTACACAAGGATATGATAAAGTTTCACACTATAACATTACAAGTACTCCTTCGTCCTCTCTTCCCAATGGGCATGCTCTACAAAGCAATATAATATCCCCTAATGATAACCTTCTAGAAAATCTTGTGGCTTCTCTTACAGATATTGTTGGCAAATTCGATGATTCCCATTTACCGTTCAACGTGAAAAGCAAACTAGATGTCCTCTTCTCAAGAATATATAAAGTTCGAATCCCTAACCCTCCTCCAGTGGAATTGTCGGAGCATCAGGAATAAAAAACCTGATATAATTCACTTAATTAACACTCATAACCCTTCTATACTAGCAATATCGGAAACCTGGCTTAAGCCAGGTTCTACATTTAGAATCCCAGGCTTCTCCTGTTATCGTAGTGATAGGAGCGGCGGCTATGGTGGCGCTCTGATTTTACTTAACAGGACCATTCCCTTATCACCCATTCCTCTTCCTCCTGTACAAGGCAATATAAATGCAGTAGCTGTTAAGGCTATGGACATCACAATCCTATCCATTTACATTCCGGCTCCCAGTCCTTCTTGTATACCAGAACTCAATTTAATTCTATCTAGTATCTCTCCACCTTACCTTATCCTCGGAGACTTTAATAGCCATCATGTTATGTGGGGTTCTCATAAATCTGACTCTTTTTCTTATCTGCTACTTGATGTTTTTAATGAATTTAATTTTTGTCTCCTAAATGACGGTTCTCCCACCAGAATGGCCTACCCTTCGCAGAATTCTAGATCTGCAGTAGACTTGTCATTGTGCTCTCCAACTCTGGCTGCTAGCATATCATGGAAAACTCTCCCTTCTTCTTTTGGAAGTGATCACTTTCCCATCCTTTTAAACCTAAGTAATAGATGTGTTCCTACTCGAAATTTATCACCCCTTCTTAAATTCAATCTGTCTGAAGCTGATTGGGATGCATTCTCCTCGGAAACAGAAATTAATATCAATAATCTTCCTCCTGTATTTCCAGATAACTTCCAGAGTGCCTATTCCCAATTTATAACCTGAATAATATAGCATACAAAATTTTTCCTTTAAGAATTCCTCCACAAGTAAAATTTCTTCACCTCCATGGTGGGATGCAGACTGTTCCTCAACTATTAAAAAACGAAAGGCAGCAGAACGGCTATATTCCTCTAATATGACAATGGAAAATTTTCTTAATCATCAGAAAATAACTGCTCAGTCCAAAAAAACTTCTTTCTGAAAAGAAAAAAAAGGATGGCTTTCGTTTTGTGAGAGCTTAGCTACTCGATCTCCTTCTTCTCTGGTTTGGAAACGTATTAGGCAATTCCGTGGCGCTTTAGTTGATAGCAATTCCCCTTGTGCAGACCCCTTCCATTGGTTAGAAGATTTCAGTAACCGTCTGGCTCCCCCCTGGGTTCCATTGGAGGAAGAGATATTTCCTTCATCAAAACCATTCCCCCCTCACTCATTTAACTCTTTTAATAATCTTAATGAACCATTTTCACTAGCTGAATTGCAGTTAGTTCTTAGGCACCTTAAGAATTCCTCCCCTGGCGCTGATGGTATCCCCTACTCATTCCTTGTTAATATGGGTACTACGTGTAAGCAGTTCTTTTTAAGCATAATTAACATGGTATTTACAACCGGTTCTATTCCAGATGACTGGAAAACACATACTATTATTCTTATTCCAAAACCTGGTAAAGACCCCTCTTCCGCATTAAGCTATCGCCCTATTGCTATTTCATCAACCCTGTCGAAAGTCATGGAACATCTTGTAAAAAAATCGCCTTGAGTGGATTCTCGAAAGTAGAGGCATTATATCAAAGACCCAATTTGGTTTTAGAAAAGGTTTTTTAGCATTTTAGTATCTGATATAAGACTAGCATTCTCCAATAACAACTTTCTCGTAGGTATTTTCATCGATGTTTGTGCAGCATATGATAATGTTGTTCTCCCTCTTCTCAGGCAAAAAATGCATCAGCTGAACATTCCCGAAAGAATAACAAATTTCATAGGAAACCTACTTTCACATAGACGCATATTAATTCGCTCTGAAGGAAGATTTCTACCTGCTAGATTTACCTGGAAGGGACTACCACAAGGTTCTGTCTTGAGCCCCTTGTTGTACAGCCTTTACACCCATGATATAGATAGATCTGTAAATTATCTAGGTAATATTTTGCAATATGCAGATGATCTAGCCTTAGATGTATCTGATGCCTCTATTACTGAGGCTACCTCTCGTTTATCCCAAGCTGTCAACTTTCTTAATAATTGGCTATTGGAGCATGGTTTATCAATGTCTCCTTTAAAATGCAGTACTGTGGTTTTCTCTAGGCGAAGGTATATACCAGAAGTGTCCATCTGCATTGATAATACTTGTTAGGGTCCTGGGACGTGGTTAAAATGAAAGTGGACTGTATATTCTTATAGGGCTGATATAATCATCCGTACTTTACAATAACCCGGTCTACTTAATAAAATTATTATTATAAATTAAATTTAGTGTTGTCGTCCGACCGCGGTGGAGTATCGTAAAGCGAGTGTCCGCCGCGTCGCTGCCGCTTGACGAGACGTCGACGTGTCGTCCTCCCGCGCGTCTCCACCCGCGCGTATATGCGACCGGTTCCCAACAATACTCTAATCCCCACTGAAAATCAAGTGAAATTTTTAGGAGTAATCCTGGATAACAAAATGACAGGAATTCCTCACTTATCATATATTGCCTCCAAATGTGAAAAAAATCTCAATGTTCTTCGATCTCTATCAGGTGCTTGGTGGGGTTCTCACCCCTACTCACAAAAGCTTTTATACAATGCTCTAATTAGAAGTCACTTTGATTATGGGTGCTACTTGCTAGAGCCTTGTAGCAAAATGGCCCTTAATACCTTGGACAAAATCCAGTCAAAATGTCTACGTATAATAACTGGTAGCATGAAGTCCACTCCCATTCGCTACGCAGGCAATATCTCTCAGATAGGTTCTTGTTTAAAGTAGCATGTTATTCACTCCATCCTCTCCTTTCCAAACTTCATTCCTTGTATCGGTTGGTCAGGGACTCCCCATATTGGTCCCACAAGGATTTGCCATGCATTATAAAAAGCTATATTAAATTGCTCAACATTCCCTCTCCAATCTATCAATCCCTTAGTAACCCACTTTACAATATCCCTTACGAGGCTCTAATTTTCAATCCAGACATTATTCTAGATATCGGAATAGATAAAAATACTACTGAAGCAAATAACAAATTAAATATGTTCCTCCTCCAAAATTGGCATGATTGGTTAACTATGTACACTGATGCTTCAAAGTTAAGTAACGATGGATTAGTAGGGTCTGCAGTGTGGATCCCTAAATACAGGATTATTTTAAATTTTAACTCTCCTCCTGACTCATCTGTATTCACAGGTGAGGCTTTGGCTATTTTAGAGGCAGTTCCATATGCAGAATCACATGGTCTGAAAAGGACCCTCATTTTTTCGGACTCCCTTAGTTGCCTTCAAAGTATTTTATCCAGTCCTTTTCACTCTAAGATTAGATACTAGCTAATTTTAAATATTAGAAAGTCTCTGTACTATTGTCATAAAAAAGGGCTGAACATTGTATTGGCTTGGATCCCTAGCCACTGCGGGATTCAGGGCAATGAAATTGCTGATAATTTAGCTAAAGATGCCACAAAATCTGGCTCTATCCCTAGACAATGCCTCTATGCACATGACCTCCTGCCAAAGGCCAACTCCGGCCTTCTGTCTTCTTGGCAAAGTTATTGGCATCAGTCTAAATTTTTAAAATGTAATCAATATTCCAAAGTCCAAATAAATATCCCATCAAAACCCTGGTTCTTTCAATATCGCCACTTTAGTAAAACTACCACCTCTACTGTTTGCTGCCTACGCTTTGGTCATGCTTGTACTCCTGTACACATGGCCAAACTCAGGATTAGGGATAGCTCAATCTGTGAATGTGGCCTAGACGAAGGATCTATCAATCATCTGTTCTTTGAGTGTCCTAAACTTTCTTTCTCTCTGTACGATATCCTGCCCAATTACATCCCTCGTCCAGTAAATTTCTAATTTTTGCTAACCCTAGTGTATACTCCCTTCGTAAATATTTTATGTGCTTTTATTCGTACTAATAATATTAAACTGTAAAATTACTTAACAACTTTGGTGATGGTAGTTTAAATATGTGACGTCTTTTGTTGTAGATTGTGAACCCACTCATTAAATTGAGAACTCTTATTTTAACTATTATTATCTTGTCACTTCCATGACTGACTTGACACTGGCAGAATTCTACCAAGAGAAGCCATAATTTAAAAGAAGAAGTAGTTTTTCTCATTAGATAAATGTTTAATTGGTTCTCATATTCACCCAAGCGTTGTGATGAGTACAAAGATATATTATACTTATGAGACAATTAATTGTGGTGAGAACCCTTTAAAAACATTGCTCTCTTGTGATACTCGTTGTCTCGATTTATGTTGATGATATGTTTATTGTCATTATTTTCAAAATTAAAATAGTATTATTATCACCCACCTTGTGATTTTATTTTAAATAATTTGGTGAATTGTAGGGATTTTTAGTTAATATATCCCAAAATCTGTAAAAATTTCAGATCAAAACTCATCGATCACTAATAAAAAAACTAGATACACAATCCCTTGCAATAGTTCTCTGAAAACTGTCGCCAATTGTTTTGACGTAATTCTAGTTGAAACAAATATACATTAATGAAAATTCAACTTTAAATGCATTGCCAACAGTTGTATTTACAAAGCTACGTACAAAAATCAATCAAATTTAACGACCGAGACTTGGCACTTGGACAAGGAACGAGTGGAGTCAAACTGCCCAATATTTTTTTTAATTGTAATCTTAATTTTAAAATGTTGTTAAACTTGTTTAAAAAAATAAAGCATATTCTATTCTATTCAATGGTGTATTATGTGTAATAGTTATAATTTATCTAAATATGTTTTTGAATAGGACACCACATTCATTTAGTAATGAAAGTACTTGAAACAGTCATAATTATTTATGTATTCTTTATCTTGTGTCAAAAATTTTAAAAGTTCGCTTGACAAACAACTTAAATCTAAATTCAATAGTTAATATATAAAGGATGAACAGAAAGTTGCAAGTCGTAGTCATATATCCATAATTTCTAAAAAATGCTTCGAACTTACAACGCTTCCGTGGGTTGGCTTGAAGAATTCGAATCATTGACGTGCTATGACTGATATCCATTCTCCACACCTAACTGAATCTCGAGGAAAGCTAATAAATAAAATCTCACATCTTTAATTTTATTACATGCACATATTCAAAATGAAATGTGTAAAATGTTACTATAATATTTAGAGAAATAATAAAGAAGTCTCATTGAACAAAAAAAATACAATAACGTCTCCAACTAATGGAACAGAGTCAACGCACATAACTCGAACAATTATGACTTATTTTATTTCCATTTAGTTTAAAAAACGGTTTACGGGGGATTTCTTGACAAAATATAAGTATTTACAATAAAGTGATAACAATTAAATAATGATAATATTAATACGTACCGAAAATAGAAAATTCCATTCTTTTTTAGCGTCTGCACTGAGGCATATTTACCGTCGGAGCATTCGAAGGTAACTAGAATAAAAGCACACCCAAATGTTGGAATTGGCGCTCATTCGGTGAGGACATTTTTGTCACTGATTGTGGTATCTAGTTTTTTATTAGTGATCGATGTCAAAACTAGTGATAAATTTTTATAGATTTAGTGTAGTTTCTATGTAAGATTCTATTCTATTCTAAGATTCTATGTAGATCTATGTAAATTTTTCTGCAAGGTGGCAACTCTAAGCTTGCTAAATATTTATTTATCTGGCCTAAAGGTAGGTAGGATACCAGGCCATAAACTCCACAGAATACATTTACCCTAAACTCCAAAAAAATATTTATCTATGATTTATTGTTTTTTGGTTTTTGTTTTGATATTTTCTATGACATTTTGATACGTACTTTGTTTAGCTTTAGCTGATTACTGCTAACTGAAAGTCATTTTAAAATTGATGCAGATTCGATTCAAAACATTTTCATAATTGCTACTAGCGTATATAAGTAAATGATTGTTCACTTGTGATCATAATCTACAGGCCTTGTTTATTTTTATTAGAATATTTTCTTGATTTGTAATATGAAAACATTATTAATTCTATTGTGTGCTATATATTCGCGGGCGGCAATTGTAAAAGTGCGTGCAGGGCCAGGATATGACTGTGCGTATTGTCAGCCAGAGCAGCTGCATATTTCTTTTGGATGTAAGTATTATGTAAAGAATGTAAGACTCTTAGATACTTCAAGTTTTTTCGGATTCTCGAAAGTGATCGTATTATAAAAAGTGATCTTTCATTTCTTCGTTTGAGGATGTACTTTAACGGAGACTGTTTTATATATATATATATTAATTTTTTGTTTCTTTAGCCTTATCTTACTTAGTCATTATTAATTAGTGATTGTAATGCCCATGTTCTTTTAACATTCGTACTTATTATCATTATTAAACAGCCAACTCTCGTTAATTCGAAACTAGAGGGACTCTTATAGGTAATTCTTCAGTAATCTAAAAAAAAAGAAAAAGAATCTGCTGCACGAATTATTGGTCGCCGAGTGGGCGGGTAGATGGGGGGAGGGGTAGGAACCTCCCCCTAAAAGAATTAAGTGCCGGAAACCCCCCCCCATATTTTATGATTTTTTTTAGTAATCTGCCGCATGAATATATGGTCACCGTGTGGGGGGAGGCTGGTGTAGGAACCTCGCACTAAAAGGGGGAAGTGTCGGAAACCCCCCTTTTTTTTCTAAAATCATAACCTCATTTTTTTATACAGGAATATTGACGCAGTTACTTCTGCAACGGCTTCGGCACTGCGGGAAGTGCAGCCCCTTTGCCCTTGCGTAGCAAATCACAGGCACCCATGCTCGCCTCCGCAGTTTTGGCTTGTTGGACGCCTTCGGCGACCAGCCTCAGCCGCTACGGCTCGCTTAGGTGCCTGCGATTTGCTAAAGCGGGCGGGGGCTGCTCTCCTTCCGTGCCTACGGCTTTACAAAAACACTCTAGGGGTAGGGCAGATAAGACTATGTGGAGTCGGGGTATGCTAAATCGATTTTAGAACCGATTCGACCTATTTTATCTATAATGTCTAGTTGCTCTTAACTCTGCTACTAGAGTGGTAAATGAAATAATGTAATGTGAATTGTTATAATTTTATTTTCGGATAAACCTCTTGACTGCTCTCCACTGCAACTCAATTTGTTGTATAGTAGTCCCATCTCCAGCCACAAATGGATTGTCTGGGTCCGAGTGATTAACTTTTTTATGAGTGTATCTGTGTTAAAAAAACAGACATATTTTCGTTTTGTTATATGTAATTTAAATTAAATTTATTTTTATAGTAAGTAATTAATTCAAAAGACATTTCCGAAGTCCAAAAACAGTGTAAATGGTTCGAGCTTAACCCTGACAATCCTCCTAAATTGAAAACATAATTAAAAAATCAAGTATCGGAAATCTACTTCATAATACGAGAACAAATTGACTTTTACACTATTTTTGGTGAAATTTGTTTTTATCGTAATTAATTCAAAATGCATTTCCGACATCTAAAAACAGTGAAGTAGCTTTAAGATTAACCGTAACAAGCCTCCTAGACTAAAAACATTATCAAAATCAAGTACCGAATGTCTAACCAACTCGATTAACCTCAAAACTTTAACTATCGATATCTCGAAAAATAAAGATTTCCTGTCAACTAAAGCTAAAATAATCACTTAAATCGTGCAGCAGATTACTAAAGCCGACCCCTCTTATATTATTACGAATTAACTAGTGTTTGAAATATCAAATGTTTCGAAATTTTGAGAGAAAATAAATAAAACTTCGAATTATTAAGTGTTGATCAATTATTATTTATTAACTGCTACTTTTTAACAATGGCAAAAGAAAGAGGTACATTTGTGTACATATTCATAATGTGAATTAATTAATCTTTCGAAAGAACTCTGTTATACTGGTTTGCTTCGAAGCACATTGCTGCTGCTCAGACTGCTCAATTACTTTTTAAGAGAAAAAGTGCCTGAAATGATTTTTCATTACTTTCGTTTTGTGTAGACACAAGCTTTATAAGGTATAGAATGAGGCTCTTGCTTCCTTAAATGACACCTCAGCCAAAGGTTCTGATGTACCATCCTCATCTTCATTGCTGCTTTTTTTATTTATCAATAATGAAAGATTTTCCTGATCTTCCTTTATGAAACCGGATTTTTTGAAGCAGTTGAGAATTGTTAGGTGTGTTACAGCTCTCCATGCTTTGTCAATTAGTAAAGTAGCTGTCAGAACCATGATATTCGCAATTAGGTGCTTGTCGAAAGGTTCTAAAACAAGCTTAACAATTTCTTTGCAATAGAAATAATCATAACAGAAACAAAGGCTTGTGTATGATAATATATGTTTTACTTGTCTCAAAATGTTCTTACAACCTTTCTGTTTCTTTCTCCTTACAACTTTGAATTGTCGAGTGTTTGACACCTATGAGTTTGAATTAATGTGTCGTTTTGTTGCATTGCAATGATTTTTTCGTTCGAATTACTAAGTGCATAATAATGTATTGATTTAGTTGAAAGAAGAGAGAGAGAGAGAGAAATATAAAGAGATTTTGTGGGGAACTCGTGATAACTTTGAATTATAGAGAGGTTTGAATTCATGAGAGTCGACTGTAATATAATTAGGGAGCAGTTGAATTGATAAGTGGGCCTTATCCCGCTAGTAATATTACCTACTAGTTTTTCTTTTTGCAGTTTAAAACTTGTATGCTCAATGATAAATACACTCACGACGAATTTGTTGTTGTATATTTTTTTTTAGGATTAAATTTTTGTTTCCGCATTAGCCACAGACAAAATAAAGGCTCTTGGTGGTAAGACCCAATGTACTACACAGAAATGTTAATACTTCTTTTAATCAACAAACATTTTCTAACCTAAGGATCCAGGAACATGTAACGAAATTCCTAAACTGTTTATTCTTTTTTGGTCATTGAGCTATTACTGATAAACCATATTTTTTAGAAAAAATTGACATTTATTTAGTAAAAAATCACAAATCCGTCTTATTGTTTTCCATGTCAATACTTGTTTGTTACTTATAAAATAAACATGTAAAAGTAAAGTGGTTATAGGAAGGAATAGGGGAGATCTGGTAGTGAATGGTAGTAAGTAAGGATTCTTGAAGATAATGATGAAGACTTGAAGTTGTGGTTTCGGAATGTAGTTGCTGTGTTCATATCACCTCGGGGTTACCACTGTGGCCGTGGAAGGAAAAGGGAGATATCATGCGGCGCAAGGTGTTCAGTCCGAGGAGCGGCCACACTCCTAATGATAGTTCAGAGCTATTCTATATATACTGTTCTACTTCGGAACTTTTATAGCGCAACTTTAATGGCTTCAATTTGTTTTGCTTGTGGTGCGACAACAGCGCCGCCACAATTGAAACACAAACTACACTCATAACTTCTAATCATATTTAGAAACAAAAACTTATTGTTAATACACACTACACTTAGGTAATTTTAATAATTAGTTAAGAATGTGATAAAATTTTATCAAGAATTAAATACATAGTTTTAATACAATATTTTTAATCATGAATGAATCATCTTAAAACAGTTTCTTTTAAATGAAAGGCATAAGAAAACATCACATGCGTTAATGATATTTAATAAGAGAGGCTTTACCTTCCAAACTTTGTCTTAAACTCGGGCTTGTTGCAAGATGTCTTTGTCAAAGACAAATTTTAAGGAATTGCGCAAAATAAAAAATCTATTACGAGACGTATTATCGGTTACTAATGGTATATGCCATTATGTCTCTCAATACATTCTGGTAATCGGGTATACAATACAAGATATTAACATAGATATCCCATTATAGGCTTTGCATTCCCCATTAGTACACATTAAGTTCTTACCGGTTCTATAGACTACTGTTCTATTGATTCCTTTTATTAAGAAATGGAATGTTCAATGAGAAGTTTTTCTCTGTCCAATCTTTCTCAGTGTAACAGAAGGACAACGGTAGGAGTAACTACCGCAGTGACTACCGCCGCCTAAGAACAACTGCAACACCAGGGAAATTGCAGCTGCGTTGCCAGCCATTTAGAAAAGAGTAAGCACTTTTCTTGAAGATCGAGCCGAAAAATCGGGCCAATCAGTAAGCACTCGGTTGTCGACGATTCGAGCCACTCTGCGCTAGATACAGTCAAGTGGAAGGAGCTGGCACTGGGGAGCCCCAGCTTAGAGATGGAAACATTATTCCATGTGAGGTCGAACCTGTGCCTTGTAAAATTGCAGGCGGAGTGCCGGCATGATATACGCTCCCGCTCTGAGTCCAATTTGGCCTTCTCTTCCAAGTGACCACGAAACTGCACGTCACTCGATATGTCGACGCCGAGGATTCCGATACTGGCTGAAGCAACAATGGGAGTGCCTTGAAACTGAGGAGATATGACAAAGGGGTTCTTTTTAGTAGCAAACGCGCAAACTTGTGTCTTCTGATGATTAAATTGGAATAGATTTAATCGCTCACAATCCTAGACTTTGTTCAGAAAACACGTAGCGTACTTAGCGTGCGCAGTAATCACTTCAGACACACGTTTGTTCTGGTACTCGGCGAAGTTTTCCCGAGAAATATTGCACGGCCGGTGTACTAGGCTGCACCAAAAGTATCTGGAATGGAATATTTCCACTGTTACTGTCATATTAAAATCTTTTTAATTGAAAACTCCTTGGTTTAAAAATCGATACCATTTATTTATTTAAAAAAAGATTTTCGGTCTTGTCACAAGGTTTTGTCAAACTTGTTTAGTCGTTGAGAAAATGGGATTGACTCGAGAAAATTCAAGAGCGATGATTTATTATGACTTTCGAAGTGGTTTAACACAAAAACAGTGTGTTGACCGGATAATTTCTGCATTTGGTGATGAAGCCCCATCCAAAACCACAATCTATCGCTGGTTTGCTGAATTTCAACGTGGACGTGTCAAGATCAGTGATGATCCCCGTCAAGGTCGTCCAAAAACTGCAGTCACCCAAGAAAACGTTGATGCTGTGCGTAAGCTGATTGAGGAAGATCGACATGTGACATACCGCGAAATTCAGGCAACTTTAGACATTGGCATGAGTCAAATACAAATAATGTTGCATGAACAATTAGGTGTAAAAAAGTTGTTTTCCCGATGGATACCGCATTCGCTCTGTGAAGAGCAAAAAGCGGCTCGCGTTACTCGGTGCGTCAGAACTCTCGAAAGATTCCACGCAGGATCCTCAAATGCTGTATACAACATCGTATCAGGTGACGAATCCTGGATATACGCGTACGAACCCGAAACATACCAGTCACGAGTTTGGGTGTTCGAAAATGAGTTAAAGCTACCAAAAATTGTTCGTTCACGGACTGTTGCAAAAAAAAAAAATGGTGGCCACGTTTGTCTCCAAAACCAGCCATGTTACGACTATTCCCCTTGAGGGACAAAGAATGGTTAATGCAGAATGGTATGCTAGCATTTGTTTGCCACAGGTCGTTTCTGAACTCCGTAAAGAGAACTGCAACCGCCGCATCATCTTCCATCACGATAATGCGAGTTCTCACACCGCACACAGAACAAAAGAGTTTTTAGAGCAAGAAAACATATAATTATTAGACCATCCGCCGTACAGCCCCGACCTAAGCTCTAATGATTTCTATACTTTCCCTAAAATAAAGAATAAATTGCGTGGACAGAGATTTTCATCACCTGAAGAAGCTGTGGACGCCTACAAAACTGACATTTTGGAGACCCCAACTTCCGAATGGAATGTATGCTTCAATGATTGGTTCCATCGTATAGAAAAATGTGTCAAATTTCGCGGAGAATACTTCGAAAAGCAATAAATACATTTTTAAATAGTAGTGTTGTGTCACTTCCTTGATTCCCGAAATTTTCAGTGCCGCCCTCGTATAAAGCATCACAAGTGCTGTGCGCACAAATGTTAATGGTTGGCAACATATATTTGATATGCAGAAGAAACAGCGTTGGTGATAGCACGCAACCTTGTGGAACGTCAGCATTAATAGGCTTGTAATAAGAGCATGCACCGTCTACAACGACCTTGATGCTTGATGCTCAAGAAAGCTGGTGATCCAATTGCACTATTTCTCGGGAAGCTTATAGGAAAGGAGCTTCTAAAGATGCGCTTTGTGCCAAACCCGATCGAAGGCCTTGGACTCCACTGCCTCCGCCCATCTATGAGTCAGGTAGACTAGAAGATCACCAGCTGATCGAACCCAACGAAAACCGTATTGGCAGTCATTAATGAAGGTACCGCATGAGCTGGCAGTTTATAATGGATTCCGTTATTTTAGAGAACAAGGAGATGATAGCAATAGGCCTGTAGATAGACTCAGTATTTTTAGGGATCGGGTGGACGAAAAACGTCTTCCATGATTTCGGGACTACGCCTAGTAGTCCAGTCAAACTAGACATTTGACTTAGTCAAAATTCGCATAGAGCTGAAAATTGGCAGAGACGTTAAATACATCATTATAAAATAAAAAATAAAATAAAATCCCCTTCGACCCTACTTTTGCAAAAAAATTTATTCATGGTCAAACGTACAAAATTAAGTTTTTTTCCATTTTTCTCGAAAACAGTAAGTTTTATCGTGAAAATAGATCAGAGAAAAGTTGTAGATCATACAATTCTCTACAAAAATGATCCGGTCACTTTTTCTCTTGCGACTCACCATTCGTGAGATATCGCAGTTTTAATACTTAGAAAATTCATATCCTATACTATTAAACGAGCAATTCTTGTATATATATATATATATATATATATATATATATATATATATATATATATATATATATAATCGGGATCTCGGAAACGGCTCCAACGATTTTCATAAAATTTAGTGTCCAGGGAGTTTCGTGGATAATAAATCGATCTAGCTAGGATTTATTTTTAGAAAATATCTTTTTGTCCGTGTTTTTAGGCAACGAAAAACTGCTACAATATCGTTAGAATAAGAAGGTAAATTTTGACGGATTGTTAGTGATTATAAATAGCTTAATTGGTATAATGGTCGGTCACAGAATCTTAAAACCCCGGTTCGAGCCCAGACCGACCGACTGACTTTTTTTAATTTTTTTTTCATGTTCCTTTCTTTTTTGAGAAAATTTATTTTTTTCGAGCCTTTTTTTAGTATTTTTTAAAAACACGAAAATTTAAATTAAAATAATTGCACTCATAATTTCTTATTCGAATAACCAGTTCCGTTTTTTCTGTTATGTCGCTAAGATCAAAAAATATTATTTATATTTCATCAGTATGTAATTTGTACCTAAATATAATTTCCAAAACACATGAATTAAAAAAAATCGAGCGGAAAATACCGAGCAAAGCTCGGTCAACCAGGTACTTTTACATAATATGAACTAAAACTTGAAACCTGGGAAAGCTCAAGTACAATCAACAATATATTCATCACAAAGTGTGACTGCATATCCAAAATATCAAGCTCATATTTTGTATTTAATGCAATAACTGGTTGTGATACTACATCAAAAACTTAAAAACTTAAACTGAAAAAACTTAATTTTGTGTGTTTGACCTTGAATAACATTTTTTGCAGAAGTAGGATCGAAGGGGATTTTTGACATTTTATTTATAATGATGTATTTAACATCTCTGCCAATATTCAGCTATATGCGTATTTTGGCAAAGATATGACTAATTTTTGTCTATTTTGACTGGACTATAGGGAGTAGGAGTACCGGAAAAGATGCGTTAGAACCGGTGCCAACTCTGGAGCACACATTCACAAGCTCAAGTCAAAATAGAAAACCCCATAGCCTCAAACTAATCGCGCATAACCATAACTGTCTTCATAGCGATTTGACCAACTGCTCTTGTGGTGCATAATATGTGTTATGCGTGTTGATCGGTCAAGTAGCGTGCGCAGTAAATCACATCGCGCAATTAATGTGTAAGTAGGTAGTTAAGAATGAATATTACTTAGTTCTGTTCGAGCGACAGATGTCGAATCGCAGTATGCGGTAAAACCAATGCTGGTTTATGTCACACTGTCACTAAATGTATTTAGATTAAGTTTGACATGTAAATTAATTAAATAAAAAATAAATAAAAAAACGTCCTGAGCTCAATTGAGGGGATTTCGTTAGGCCCACTCGACTTGTGGACATCCCAGGGAGAGGAGTGCTGTGCGAACCTAGCGAAATTATACTTCTAGTTTAGGGCGCTGGTGTTTACATCCCGGGACGTTGATGCGCCAGCCCAGGCCCGGTAGCACTCTTGCTTGTAGCATGATGTTGTTTTACAGGAGCAACTAAACCATGGCTGAGATCTGCCTCCGATGAGCACCACAGAGGAAGGAATAAAAAGTCCCATACCCTGAAGTATCACATCAGCGACGGAATTAGCAACAACGTTGGGATTCTTCGGCGAGAAACAAACCCGCCCCCAAGGCTAGGATGCAAAGAAAGATCACATCCTATTACAATCGGCCGACCTATAGTGCCAAACACGGCGGCCACGTGTAGAATGCAACCGCGATGGGAGCGTGAGTGTCACCACACTGCTATCCTCTGTGGTAAACTACTTAATGCCGGTATTCTGTGAGGTCATGGTACCACCCCGGCTCGAGCCGGCCCATATGTGCAACAGCAAAAGCTGCCGCGTGGCTTCACCACTGTTTGTTGAATGTGTAGATGAAGCGGGATTAACTACAGCATGGCCTCTAAGGCTACTGTCGGTGTAATCCTTATGCAGCCTGTGACAAACATGCATACCAGTCTCTGGTAATGCTGAAGCTCCTTTATAATGGTTGCTTCATTTGTTTTGGTCCATCATACCAGAGCGCCGCCGTCAGATCCCATTATTTGCCAATAATGTTTCTGTACCGCCAGAAAGTTATACTTACTTTGTTGATTTTGTTTACTATATGTTTATTCCAGTTGAGTTTACCGTCTAAGTTAAGACCTAAGTATTTTACCTCAGAGGATAGCTGAACTTTTGTGCTGAAAAGACTTGGGAGATGATAGTTATTCAGCATTCGTTTTTGTGTGAACATTACGAGGACCGTTTTATTTAGATTAACGGTTAGGTCATATTCCGTGCACCAACTCTACACTATACGGAGATCCGCTTGGGTCAGGTCGCACACCCTGTCTGTTTTTTTCAAGACTAGTATTGCCAGGTCATGTGCATAACCAATTGTATAGAGTGGTTGGCATTTCATTTGCTGATGTTCGTTTATGACCGTATTCCGCTGGAGAGGTGAAAGAAGCCCACCCTGCGGGCAGCCCCTCCTTATCTAGACTGCTTGAGATTCGCCAGCAATCTTTATTGTTCGTGAACTGAGCACGTTTACTATCCAGTCAATCAGTGCCGGTTTAACTCTATGTCTACTTAGTGTAACTTTTATGCTGGAGAAGTTCGTTTTTTTAAAGGATAGGGGTGACAAACGAGCACACTGTCCACCTGATGGTAATGGTTGCTGTTGGCGATGGGTAACTAGCCAAGTTGCAATAACCTAGTTAGCCAGTTATTTGTGGTGGAAATACCAGCTATTTAGCTATTTGGATAAATGACTCATTAACCAACTGATAGTTGATACCGTTAGCGTAGCAACTGTAGCTAGGACTTGAATAACGCTCAACTGCTCCGTGATCGCCTGCGTTAGAATCTCGCCACGGAACGTGTTTATATTTAGATAAATAAAAAATAATTACTTTCGTTTTTATTTTCTTATTTAATTTCATACTTCTTTGATAAGAAATGAATTTCCCTCATTACTATTAGAGATGGGCCGAATATTCGTTTTATATTCGGTATTCGGCATATTCGGCAGCTTTACCGAATATTCGTATCCGGCTGAATATTCGGCTAAATCGCCGAACATTCGTTTTCATAAGTGTCCAATATATTGCAATGTACGAATTGAGTAATGCGATGTCTTTTACTGTTGAAAGTATATTTTATTTAAGGGTTAAATCTACTTACTCTATAAATTTATGTTTTTGAGGAACTGTAGATTTATTTCCGATTATGGCAAATAGAAACTTGATAAAATGTTTTTGGAATCAAACAAAGAAACATTACATTACATTAGTACATTTCACTTTACTTAGGTCGTCAGTTTCTCTAAAATAAGTCCAAATGGTAAATCTCCTGCCGCTCATTTTTATAATTATCAATTTTCACTAAGAATAACAAAACGAAGTACTTTTTTATCACAAGAACAGTCAAAACATAAGCATGTGCCGGCAATTTGCTCAGTACTATATGAATATGATGCAATAACATGTCAGGTGTGGCGGGGGAGCGAGGGGCAGGTCTGGCGCTAATCCCGCGCGCTTTTTTCGGTAACAAGGTTCGACATAAATTGGTTGGTTACCGAGATGACCCTGCCGAATAATGTTCGGTCGAATATTCGGTTCGGTAAAAATTTTATCGAACATGCGGCCGAATATTCGTATTCGGTGAAATCCATATTCGGCCCATCCCTAATTACTATGTCGTACGTATTATTAAATTAATTTATTAAAAACTCGAAAATATATCTATATTTTACAGTGCCATCTATATTTATGTGTATGTTGTAACGTCAGACTTGATATCAGACTACTATGTATATACAGGCTGTCCCAGAACTCAACGTCAAGCCGAAACAGGGTGACAGGAATGATTGTTACGATCATGAGAAAAATCAGAAAAAAAATCTATCCCATGCAGTTCGGAAATTATGGGCATTTAAGAAAAATCTAGAATTTTGGTGAAACTGTAACCATTTTTCGGTTTTTGTGGTTAATTTTCATTATTTTTGTTCATTTAAACTTTGGAACCGTAACCCTAAATAACATTTCTGGAACAACAGTCAAAAATAATGACACAACTGCCCCAAGTTTTCTAGAATTAAGACTATTTGTTAAACAATTAATTTAAATTTTTTTACATTTGTCGACTTTGAAAGGTCCTCCTTTAAAAAAAATATACTAAAGTCTGTTGGCAAGTGCCATTAAAAGTTTGCGCATTTAACCAGCATTGTAAAATGGTATAATACTTGTTAGTTTCATACTAAAAAAAACTAGTTAAAAAATAAAAACATCGAGTAACCCGATTTTTAGTAACCCATTTTACTTAGTTCAAATGTTTTTATTGATTTGAGAGATGGATAGTGGAGATGTTTGCCATGAGCGAGCAAGACAGATAGTGACGCCAATTTTACAAAAGTCAACAAAAGTAAGTAAAATTAACAAAATAATGAAAAATCTTGACCTAGTTTAGTTTAGGTTTATTGGAATAAAAGTCAGATAGGGAAATAACATTTTTTTATTACAATAAGTGTTCAAATGGTTTACCATCAGCCTCAATACACGCCCTACATCTTATTAAAAAAGATCTAGTTATTAGTCGGGCATATCCTCGAGAGTTGATGTCCTCAGCAGCTTGAGAAATTCGTTCACGCAACTCGGCTACCCTGTCAATGGGCTTTGAATAAACTTTTTCTTTGAGAACGCCCCAATAAAAAAAATCCAGGGGATTTAAATCTGGGGAACGGGCTGGCCACGAGATAGTGCCTGAACGTCTAATGCACCTTCCCGGATATTCCTGGTCAAGAAAATCTCTTACTTGCACCGCGTAATGCGCTAGGCAGCCATCTTCTTGATACCACATGTGGCGACGATCTGCTAGTGGTACGTCCTCTAACAAAGTTGGTAAATTTTCTCGTAAAAAATGTAAGTAATTCGTGCCATTAAAGTTCTCAGGCAGCTCAAAAGGCCCAACAATTTTGCCGTTTAAAATTCTGGTCCACAGGTTTACTTTAAAGCGATACTGGGATCTGTCTTCTCGCATTAAATGTGGATTCGCCACATGCCACTCGTGAAAATTGTGTAAGTTTATGTAACCATCTTTTTTAAATGTAGATTCATCTGACCAGAGAATTTTTTGGATGAATTTTCGTTATGCCTCTGTAGCATTGTTCTACAAAATGAAATAATTTCAGGATAATCTCGAGGAAGAAGACTTTGAACGCGTTGTACGTGAAACGGATGCATGTCGGCTCTTTGTAAAATACGATGTGATGTGCTTTTGGGTATTCCCGTTCTTTCTTCAATTCCACGAACGGAAATACTTGGATCATCTGCGACCTCTTGCAACACTTCTTCCTCGTAAGGAAAGCGAGCTCTATCTCCAGCCCTTATTTGATTCGGGAAATGGCCGCCCTCCGTAAGTGAACGGTGCACATTAACAAACACGCGGTGATCCGGATAGCGCTCTAAAGTTGGATATCTTTCACGATAAAGTCTAGCGGCGGCACTTGCGTTGCATCTGCATTCCCCATAAATGAGGTGCATGTTGGCATATTCTTGTGAAGTGTAGCGCGTAGGCATGGTAGATAACAAGGATGCCAACACAAAAGTGCAATTCCAAAAGAGAGAAGCTAAAGTTGCCCGGTATGTAATCAACAAGTCCAATTCACAATAATCTAAGTTCAAAAAGAGAAGCCAAAAGTGCAATTCCAAAATAGAGAAGCCAAAGTTGCCCGGTATGTAATCAACAAGTCCAATTCACAATAATCTAAGTCCAAAAAGAGAAGCCAAGTTGTCAGTACTAAATCAACACAAGCGAATACAGAAAGGTGCGCAGTAGACGAATGAGCGAATCGTACTAACTGGTGTCAGACGCATCTCCGTCTCATTGCGTGGCGTCACTATCTGTCTCGGTCGCTCACGGCAATCATGTCTATTATCCATCTCTCTCATCATTTTTCCGTAAAATTAAGAACCTACCAAGAGCTTGTGTGAATAAAAAACATTTGAACTGAGTAAAATAGGTTAGCAAAAATCGGGTTACTCGATGTTTTTATTTTTTAACTAGTTTTTTTTAGTATGAAACTAACAAGTATTATACCATTTTACAATGCTGGTTAAATGCGCAAACTTTTAATGGCACTTGCCAACACACTTTAGTATATTTTTTTTAAAGGAGGACCTTTCAAAGTCGACAAATGTACAAAAATTTAAATTAATAGTTTAACAAATAGTCTTAATTCTAGAAAACTTGGGGCAGTTGTGTCATTATTTTTGACTGTTGTTCTAGAAATGTTATTTAGGGTTACGGTTCAAAAGTTTAAATGAACAAAGATAATGAAAATTAACCACAAAAACCGAAAAATGGTTACAGTTTCACCAAAATTCTAGATTTTTCTTAAATGCCCATAATTTCCGAACTGCATGGGATAGATTTTTTTTCTGATTTTTCTCATGATCGTAACAATCATTCCTGTCACCCTGTTTCGGCTTGACGTTGAGTTCTGGGACGGCCTGTATATATATATATATATATATATATATATATATATATATATATATATATATATATATATATATATATATATATATATATATATATATATATATAGTACCCGGTTGACCGAGCTTTGCTCGGTATTTTTCGCTCGATTTTTTTAATTCGTGTGTTTTGGAAATTATATTTAGATACAAATTACATACTGATGAATTATAAATAATATTTTTTGATCTTAGCGACATAACAGAAAAAACTGAACTGGTTATTTGAATAAAAAATCATGAGTGCAATTATTTTTATTTAAATTTTCGTGTTTTTAAAAAATACTAAAAAAAGGGCTCGAAAAAAATATATTTTCTCAAAAAAGAAAGAAACTTGAAAAAAAAATAAAAAAGTCGGTCGGTCGGTCTGGGCTCGAACCGGGGTTTTACGATTTTGTGACCGCCCATTATACCAATAAGCTATTTATAATCATTACCAAACTGTCAAAATTTACCTTCTTATTCTAACTATATTGTAGCAGTTTTTATTGCCTAAAAACACGGACAAAAAGACATTTTCTAAAAATAAATCTTAGCTAGATCGATTTATTATCCCCGAAACTCCCTGGACACTAAATTTTATGAAAATCGTTGGAGCCGTTTCCGAGATCCCGATTATATATATATATACATATATACAAGAATTGCTCGTTTAATAGTATAGGATATATATATATATATATATATATATATATATATATATATATATATATATATATATATATATATATATATATATATATATATATATATATATATATAGTTTCATTAATATTGTTGTGCACCTAAGTTGACGTCGTTAAGCTTTCTAGGAGCCCCACACTCGTACTTTCTGCGTCTGGTCGGTCGGCGCCCATATCTACTGGAATGTTTTGGATGATTCGGTGTAAAAAAGGGTTTAAAGGCGCTGCAAGACGCGATCGGGGCAGTATTGAATTTGGCGAGACAAGCGAAGCTTCGGAGCGAAATAAAGTGAATCAGTGTGGTTAATTATCAGTGTTTTGAGTTTTAATTGGTGTGTTCGGTAATAAAAGTGTAAATTTTGGTAATTCAATCGGCAGTTTTTATTGTCACGAACCTAAAGCTCGTAACGATATCTTACAGTATGGACTGAACGACGCGACGCCCGGATATCCTCTTAACAATCGCACATAACATGTTGATACATATAAAAATATGAAACGGTATGTTATGATACACAAGTGTGACGCACGAGCTCGTGTATAACTTGATAACATTGTTATTGTGCCGTATATAATCCAAACAGGCGATAACGGAAATGGCCTATTTAATTGCGATGAATTTCTTTTATAGAATAGAGGTGAAAAACGACCACATGTGTAGTCTTGAAGCAGATGCATTGTCACCCTTGATGACTGAGCCAGCATGCCTTGTTTCCAGTAAAAGAGAACCGGAGACTTTGAACTGGATACCATCTTAGTGCTCAGGAGTGAAAACGTATCTGTATTTTGATTCTTAAGGTAGGACAGCTACGTCTGTTGACCACAGTGTCCACTTACCATCAGGTGGACTGTGTGCTCGTTTGTCACCCTTATTATGTAAAAAAATACGTTGCCTTCTTGTTCCGTGAGGTAATTGAACCCACTGTAAATACGCAACGGCAAACTAATCTTTAATCACTACGTTGTCGAGCCGTGTGAGGTATAAGGGTAAATTTTAATAAACCGACTTTGGTTCTACGACTTGCAAGTTCGCTTATAAAATTTTCCATACGTAATAATATTTTTATAACCCTATGTTCGATATCATCCTGCTATTTAATGTTAATGTTAAAATACTTTACAGAATATTTTGATGACAAAGGAACATGGGACTCCAGTTCAATATTTTTTATTTTTTTATTTTGTGCGAGCAGCTTATGCAGGTCTAGAAAGACCAGTATCACTGCGACCTAAAAGATCTATTGTGATCGCTGTTAATGCTATAGTTCACTGCTAAGCCCTATGTCTTCAATGAATAGGTTATATATATATATATATATATATATATATATATATATATATATATATATATATATATATATATATATATATATATATATATATATATATATAGGTATAGTTGCTTAACTATGAGCATTTCACTTCTTCGGACGTACTTAGTTTCAACCAGTCCGGTTGTGCCAAGGCGTTTCTTCCGTTAAGGAAAAAAAACCGGCACATCCTTGAGTTGCTTAGTCCCAGAATGGACATGTGCTTTTTAAGACAACAGTCAGGGCTCTTGCCAGAATGCGCAAACTCCAGTTCAATACAAAGATATGTAAATTTGTGACGTACCTATTAGATAATGTACTGATTATAAATAAGTACCTATTTGTAAACATGATATTTAGCTACATTGTAACTTTTGTAAGAGAGAATTATTGTTACTACAACTGTGTTCATTAAACCATCTTACTTGTATGTATGTGGGGAGACACGTCTCAGTGTGATGGGCTTGAGAATGATTTGCTTATAATGCATAGGCAGGTCTGTTCTTGTGGTAACGTAATGTAACGAATCGTCCACTTCCTTTTAAAATGGTTGACGAGGGCGACGGCTGCCACATGCGATGCCCCACAAGGCTGGTCTGCTTGGGTTCGCTATGTAAGCCCCGAATTTTTGACGAGGTCTTCCATCCTAGTCCTCAAAGATGACAACGCATCTGCATTTTGATTCTTCATGCTGGCAACTTATTCCAATCCTTTGCTGTATATCGAACGAGTTGTATTGCATCGATGAAGCGTGCGATGTCGGTAGTAGGCACAGAAATCTAAATTAGATTTCTGTGGTAGTAGGAGTTGTCATTGCGTGTTTAGGTTGGTAATTTTGGGATGTTATATATTTATCCACATTAACTCGTTTTTATTTCTATAAAACTATACATTTTGAGTCAGCGCAGGTATTTCTATTGATATATTTTTGGTTTCTGGCTTTTAGCAAAGACCAACGACATCGTGGTGACATGGTCGACGTTCAACGATACGACCGAGAGTCGAGTGCAGTACGGCGAGGGTGTGATGGACAGGGAGGCGGTGGGTAACAGCACTCTTTTCACGGACGGCGGCCCACAACGTCGCAGCCAGTGGATACATCGCGTAGTCCTGAAGGATCTAAAGTATAACACACGTTATGGTGAGTTCGAATTGATCACGCTTCACCATAATATCATAACCATGGTAACAAGGAAGCTAGGCTTCATGTATCATGATGAAATGAAAATGTATATACCATAATGATTTCTTATATTTACGCGAACACTACACATGATTAAAACTACTTTTACGGATTTTATCGCGTTTATTTTTGCTTTTAATTACTTTTATTTTTAATTCTCGACGTTTCGGGCGCTTTCCAGCACCCATAGTCACGGGGGACTGAGATGACTGACGTCCCGATGTCATTGTTAAACCCGGAGTAACTTCAGCTTTTTTTTCAGCTTTTTTAATTATTGTTTATGGTCCGATCTATGCAAAATAGAAAGCGCCCGAAACGTCGGGAATTAAAAATAAAAGTAATTAAAAGCAAAAATAAACGCGATAAAATCCGTAAAAGTAGTTTTAATCATATGTATATACCATCTTGTTTGACGACTCCGTGGCGCAGTGGCCTAGCAATGAGTTGCTGCGCTAAGGGCAACGGTAGGTCGCCCAACCGCGGTATACCGAGATCTCGAAATACAGAGATCCCGCGTAATTTTGTAGTCGCGCAGACAGTGTTACAAGTTAGTTTAACTTCGGCGTTGGCTACAGAGTTGGTTATTTAGATTAACATATAGAGGAGTTCGTCAAGAAGATGCATTTCATAAGCGCATCTTCTGACGATGTTTATGAGGATACAGACGATTTCTATTGTTGGGGGCGGTGAATGATAAAACACTAAATGACGAATCGCAAATCCTGTCACTGCAAGAATAATTAGAACTACTCTAGCTTCAAGTTCACACATGAGTTCTTTAGTTGATTCTGTAGTGCCCCGAGTCAATTCCGTCGAGTCCATGATTAAAAAAGAAATGACGCTGTTTAAATCGGGCGGTTCGATGGGCAAGTATATTTGACATTGATGTATAATGCCGTTAAATCTATTCCATCCACAAGTGTATATAAGCCGAAAGATCTTTTTCTGCTAAGCCGAAAGAGCTTTCTCTGCTGCAAGCTATCTATTGTCGCACATTCGGAGCAGTCTGGCGGACGAACCTTTGGATACATTACTTTTCTTCGTAAAAATTTTCAACAGAAGTCATAACTTATTTTTTTTCTCAGTTGAATAGTCTAAATATAATCTATATAAAATACAATAATGTTTCTACATATGTCCGTTATAGACTTTGAAACCCTCCAACCGATGTGCCCCAAACCGGTTTGATTTGAAAGGCGATGCGAAGATAGTTTTAGACCACGATATAAATACAAAAACTACAAAATTTCTTTTTTTCCCAAAAATAGACAATGTATTTTTTTATACGCTGGATATTCACTAATTTATTATAACTGAAAGTAATAAATGGTGTAATTGTTCATGGGGGGTATAAAATAATAAATGGTTATCAAGAATAAAAACATACTTACAAATTTTTATTTTTAACATATAAATAACTCATTTCTTTACGCTATACTCAGTCTCCCTATTGAGATCTACGTAAAGAAAAAAAAGAGATATTTATCTCAGCTTATGGACCATTTACTTACACTTGCGGGATCCCGCAAATTCCGAGATCCAGCGGGATCGAAAATCATCGACCCCACAAATATCGAGATTACAAATAGCGAGCAAGATTGGATGCCCTAGACCGCAGGTTCCAATCCCGCACGGAACAAGTATTTGTATGGCCTACAAAAAATGTTCTAAATCTTGATGTTTGTCCTTTTGAAATTTATGTATGTCACTACCACTCTAGAATTTTCTCCTATCCCCACGGTACAGGAGAAAATTCTAGCGTCGAGGTAACTTTCTTCCTTTTTTTTAAACGTCCTACTAGGTAAATGTCGGTAGGAAGAATCGTCCATTTCTACCCGTGGGTGTCGTAAGAAAAAAGAAAGGAACAACTTTATTTGATGCTGCAAAGTAGTACATATTTGTATTACGTAGGCACTCCGATATCTATTTATATTACTCAATTAAAGGCGTGCTAAAAGCCACTGACTACCCGAATCTGGTTAAGATTTAACTTTAGGCTTGCGGAGAGTGTGCGCAAGCATTGTATAACTTTATTCCTCCCCTAACCTTTCCACCATCGGAGAGTCAGACGCTTGGTCAGTCTCCACCCTTTCGTTGTCTACTTACCACGCATTTAAACTAAACGGTTTCTTTCGGAGAGTGTGCGTAGGAATTGCATAAATTAATTCTGCCCTCCCTTCCACGATCGGATAATCAGACGCTTGGCCAGGTCCTATTTGTGGTCGACCTACGCATTCGAATCAAACGGTTTTTTACTTCATCGTTCGTCATGCGTACGGAAAAGGAGTGGAATAAGTGGAATAAGTTGCTGCATCGCCACTTACGATGAGAAGAAATAAGGTTATGGAGGACATTATTATTTTAGGATCAATACATTCATATTAGTTTAAACCCCTATTAACACAACTTTCGTAATAAATTCTAGTATACCACGCCGGTTCGGAATACGGCTGGTCAGAGGAATTCTCGTTTAAGACTCCTCCAGCTGGCGAGGATTGGGTGGTGCGGGCGGCCATCTTCGGTGATATGGGCAACAAAAATGCACATGTGAGTCTTTAGTATTTTTTTCTGATTTTTTTAGGAAGCGTTAAAGATAAGGCGTTGGTCACGACCTTCCTCTTGGTGATGGTATTCTCCACCAGAAACGGAGCCTCTGTGGTTGTAGGCGCTCTAGACGAGGTGTCGTTACGACCTGTCTTACCATCGCGATTTTCTTATTGCCTAGATTCGAATCAGGTCTTTGTGCGATTAAAACTACACGCATGACAAGTATATATCCCTACATTTTGTATTAGCTAATATCTGTTACCAAAAGTCTCTTTGTCAAGACCTCTTGTCCCTGAAGAGCCTACAACCACCCCTTACACTCCCGAAACCTCTACATCGAAGTAACGTTTCAACAATATGAACTGCAATATGACATTAAATGACATCGCTTACCAATATCTTCTTGTCAAGACGCAACAACAACTCTTGTTTGTGAGTAGTATCTCCTTCGAACAGCAACTTCAAACTGATTACTAATATGTCGCTAACATTTAAGTCACTTCCCCCCCCCCCCCTCCCAACCAAATTGACGTGAAGAGGAAGACTTGGAAGTGGTCCCTAAACATCGTGATAGTACTGCGAAGGTGAGGACTGCCCTCGGGACATGTTTTAATAAAGCAAAGTGAGTGAAGGACCCGGTTACGTTCCGAACAGAGATCCCGGAACCCCTCATATACGCTGATGGTTACCACCAATAGTTCCTGCTATCTATAATATAGCTGCGGCATTGCATTACCATGTAAAAATTACTGTTAAGATTTCACTTAGCTGGTGATTGTGACATACTGATTTCGCAAATTGTCTGCAGTCTCTGTCCTACTTGCAAGATGAGGCGCAGCGCGGGCACTTCGACGTGATCCTGCACGTGGGTGACTTCGCGTACGACATGCACGATGATGACGCTCGCGTGGGAGATCAGTTCATGCGGCAGCTGCAACCGCTGGCCGCGATGCTACCGTACATGGTCTGCCCCGGGAACCACGAGGAGGCCTAGTGAGTTCTCACATCCAATAAAAAGATGTGTATGTATATTTGTCTAACAAGAACGAAAGATGGAAGGCGCGGCGTATGTGTAAGTAGGAAATATTAGGCTATTCAACCTTTCTCACACCCGTAATAGATATATTTAAACATGAACATTAAAAATGTAGTTTTGGTTTAAATTTATTTTATTTAAAGAAATAATTTCATAAATATAGTAACATTCATCGAATAATCGTAATATTTTGAGTTTTTAGTAAAAACCATAAGTCACATATAATTTAAAGTTTAAAAATGTTATTAATATTATAATATAAAAAAAAATTGTTATTTAGTAAAATTGACTCATTTTCCACATCAATTGTATTAATTCGCATAAGCTACTTGAATTAATAATGAATTATATCATTTAAAAATCTTCATTAAACTTACATTCTTGTAAAATAATTGTTCACTTAGGTTTTCATACATTTTTTCCCAAGATTGTCAAACACGCCTGGACCGGGGAAGGACCACGCTCTCACAGAATACCAGCGTAAAATAGTATCTTAATGCTGCTGTGTTTCGTATGATGAGTGTAGAGAACCGGAAACCCCTTTTATTGGAAACGAGGCATTCCGTCTTAGTCCTAACGGTTGACAACGCATCTGCATTTTGATTCGTAATCGAGGATAGATGTATGTCTATGGGCCACAGCAACCACTTACCATCAGGTGGACTGTGTGCTCGTTTGTCACCCTATCCTGTAAATAAAACATTATCGAAATAGAATAATAGAGTAGTGTTATATATCTGGAACAAGTAACTTCTTATTGAAATCTTTCCCACTATACATTGCCGCTCTGCCAGTATTAGCTACACTACACATGTAGCTCACATCTGTCTTATGTGGATTTCCTTGGTTTTCCGACCTATGTCCAGCCGTGGACTTGTGATGGTCAATGATCTCTGTATGTTTCAGCAATTTCAGCAATTACCGTGCTCGCTTCTCGATGCCAGGTCCTCGCGAGAGCCTGTTCTACAGTTTCGACCTTGGCCCCATCCATTTCGTCTCAGTCTCCACTGAACTCTACTATTTCCTGCAGTATGGCCTAAAAGTGCTGGATAATCAGTACCAGTGGTTACAGGAGGACCTCAGTGAGGCCAATAAGGAAGAGAATAGGTGCGTGGAAAAAAGTTAAAGTCACTTATTCCTAACAAACCTTGGAATTAGACAGAAATTATATGTGGTGGAGCCACGCTGCAGCTATATTATGGTTGTTGCACAAATGGGTCGGCTCAACCGGGGAAAGACCACGCTTTCACAGAATACCACTGTGAAATAGCAGCTTAACATTGCCGTTTTTCGTATGGTGAGTGTAGAGAACCGAAGTCCCTTTTTACTGGATACGAGGCATTCCATACCGGAAACTACGAGATCTTACTGACATCTCCTATAGTCGCCTTTTATGATACCCGTGAGATGAAATGGGGAGATGGATTAAACGATATATATCTATTGTTGCGAATTACTATAAATATTTATTAGGGTGTTGCATGAACCATACTTTATATTAAAGCTTCTATATTTACGCCTAAGACTTCTATGTGTACTACTATATCGGCAATCAGAACAATAACCGTGTCACAGCTATGGATTGCGCGAGGCGGTAGCTGGCACAATAAATATGCCACGCAGTAGTTTTTAGGCAAATACTAAAATATTTATACCTATGTCCGTTACAGACGTTGAGATCTGCCAACCGATGTGCCCCAAGCCGGATTCATTATCAAATTAAGATTGTAGAAAACAACGTTTACGGTTTACAAAACAAAGAACTAGTTCACGCCCACTTGTAGTCGACCATACTCATGGAGAATTAACCGAGACTTAGTGCCCATCTGATAGTATACATAGTTGTCTTTCATTACGCTTAAAAATGCGCCCAGAATTTGTTTACAATATGATTAATTAATGAAGTGTTACTACTAACAATTCTTGGTGTTAATTTGTGCTTTTGGACTCCGCCTTCCTTGTTAGGAATTATAAGCGTGGTATCACAAATCACTAATAAAATATTTGTGCTTTAAAATTAGCTTCTAATGCGTAACTGTTAAGATCGATATTAGTGTGTTGTTGGTGTTGGAAGTTGCTTGGTTCTAATTCGAAAAAGGCTATTCATTAAGTTACTTCCGTTTGTGTTAGATCTGTAAAATGATTGAGTTCGTTCGACCAGAGCAGGACCATGGTCTTACAAAATACCAACGTGAAAAAATACCATAATGCTACTGTGTTTCGTATCGTGAGTGTAGATAAACGGAGACCCTTTTTCACTCGGAACGAGGCATTTCATCTTAGCCTGTCAACGGATCTGAATTTTGATTCCTCATTTGTGTGAAAATCTACGCACCACAGAGTTCACTTACCATCGGGGGTATATTGTTTGCTCACTTGTCTTACTTCTTTATAAAATTTGCTTTCTAGAAGTATATTTATACGTGGAGAGCCATGTTGCGGCCATATTATAGTTGTAGCACGAATGAGTCCGCTCAACCGGGGTAGAATCACGTTCACAGAATACTCATAATACTAATGTAAAATAGCTGCTTAAAGCTGTTGTGTTTCGTATGGTGGGTGTAGAGAACTGGAGATCCTGACAATGCATCTGACAATCTGAATTTTGCTTCTTTTTCGAGAACAGATTTAGATGCCGATGAGCCACTTCATCCAATCACCATCAGGTGGACTGTATGCTCATTTTCTACCTTTTTTTCTTATATTAAGATATGAAAATAAATGAAATTAGTATTCCTCTCAAATTTATTCTTTGTCTTTAAACAAGTCTTAGGATAAGTACTTAGTATATAGTATCATCTGTATGCCGACATTTGTACGCGCAGGCGAATGTTGATTGTGTGTGCGCCGCGGTGGATGTGGTCAACAGGGACCTCGGATACATTAAGAGCTGGTCAGACTGGTTCGGTTCTATTAATCCATCCAAGTGTCAGACAATATTACTAGGTAGCCATCGCACTATTAAAAAAGTGGACACTACAGGTTTCCCTCCGATCATTTTCAACGGCTCTATTTTGGAATTATGTCCTTCTGTTAAAGACCTTGGCTTATACATTGACTACACTTTGATCTGACATGCTCAAGTGATAAATGTTGACCAAAAGGGCACCGGTAACTTGCGAGCTTTTTACCGCCTGAAAGCGAGCCTGACCTTTCTTCCGTCCAGGACCAAAGCATTTATTGTGCAATCCTTAATTCTTCCACTGATTTATTACGGTGAATTTGCCCTGAATGCAGATTTTCTCAACAAATATGATCGTATTCTTAATATCTGCACTCGATTCATTTTCAATCTTAGTATGTATGACCATGTGTCTACTTATCGTTCCCAACTTACGTGGCTACACATTCGTCAGCGACGTAGTATGCGCGCACACAACCCTATCCTCTATTTTGACGTTTCCTACTCCCCCCCCCCCTTCATACTTAACATCTCGCTTTCAGGTCCTTTGCTCTAGCCATGACAGAAACTTGCGTTCTTCGAATTATCTTTTACGAGGGCGGCACTGACAATTTCGGAAATCAAGGAAGTGACACAACATTACTATTTAAAAATGTATTTATTGCTTTTCGAAGTATTCTCCGCGAAATTTGACATATTTTTCTCTACGATGGAACCAATCATTGAAGCAACCATTTCATTCGGAAGTTGGGGTCTCCAAAATGGCCGTTTTGTAGGCGTCCATAGCTTCTTCAGGCGATGAAAATCTCTGTCCACGCAATTTATTCTTTATTATAGGAAAGAAGAAGGAAAGTATAGAAATCATTAGGGCTTAGGTCGGGGCTGTACGGCGGATGGTCTAATAATTCTATGTTTTCTTGCTCTAAAAACTCTTTTGTTCTGTGTGCGGTGTGAGAACTCGCATTGTCGTGATGGAGGATGATGCGGCGGTTGCAGTTATCTTTACGGAGTTCAGAAACGATCTGTGGCAAACAAATGCTAGCATACCATTCTGCATTAACCGTTCTTTGTCCCTCAAGGGGAATAGTCGTAACATGGCTGGTTTTGGAGACAAACGTGGCCACCATTTTTTTGCAACAGTCCGTGAACTAACAATTTTTGGTGGCTTTAACTCATTTTCGAACACCCATATCCAGGATTCGTCACCTGATACGATGTTGTATACAGCATTTGAGAGGATCCTGCGTGGAATCTTTCGAGAGTTCTGACGCACCGAGTAACGCAAGCCGCTTTTTGCTCTTCACAGAGCGAATGCGGTATCCATCGGGAAAACAACTTTTTTACACCTAATTGTTCATGCAAGATTATTTGTATTTGACTCATGCCAATGTCTAAAGTTGCCTGAATTTCGAGGTATGTCACATGTCGATCTTCCTCAATCAGCTTACGCACAGCATCAACGTTTTCTTGGGTGACTGTAGTTTTTGAATGACCTTGACGGAGATCATCACTGAGCTTGACACGTCCACGTTGAAATTCAGCAAACCAGCGATAAATTGTGGTTTTGGATGGGGATTCATCACCAAATGCAGAAATCATCCGGTCAACACAATGTTTTTGTCTTAAACCACTTCGAAAGTCATGATAAATCATCGCTCTTGACTTTTCTCGAGCCAATTCCATTTTCTCAACGACTAAACAAGTTTGACAAAACCTTGTGACAAGACCGAGAATCTTTTTTTAAATAAATAAATGGTATTCGATTTTTAAAACCAAGGAGTTTTCAATTAAAAAGATTTTAATATGACAAGAACAGTGGAAATATTCCATTCCCGATACTTTTAGTGCAGCCTCTGTATTAAAGTGTCTCTCCCATAAATCTGGCTTCCTGCATTCTTCCTTCACCGTACAGTTTGTTCTCTAGAACGCACTACCTCTTGAAATTAGAATGGCTAACAATCGTTGTGCATTTGGGAAGAAAGTTCGCAATATTATTTAAATAAACTGGCAGAATAATCTATTAGTAGTATTTATTTACGTATTTATATAATGTATGTTATTTACTGAAGTCATATGTATATTATTGGGTATATGAAATTAGTTTTGTCGTACTGACCACTTTGATCTGAAATATCTCCTCTTTGGTTAAGAATTCCAAATTCAAATTTATAAATTCATTTTTCCTCATTATTTTTTTCTTTGGCGTCGCTTATTACCTAACGATGGAATATATGAAATATCGGTATATTTACGAGTACGAGTTCTACCGTGGCACCAGTAATGCAGAAACAGCTCGAAGGATTAATGATGTGTACAGCGCTAGTGTCGCAAAAGAAAGCACGGTACGTTTTTGGTTTCAAGATTTTCGCTCTGGAAATTTCGACCTTCAGAACCAACCCCGTGGACGGCCGGAGACCAAAGTGGAAAATGAAGAAATAAAGGCTATTGTAGAAGTGGATCCATCACAAAGCACTTCAGAGATAGCTGCAGGCTTCGGGGTAAGTGATAAAACTGTATTAATCCACTTGAAGCAAATCGGGAAAGTAAAAAACTTGAACGATGGGTACCTCATGAATTGAGTGAATCGAACTCGCAAACACGCATCGACTGCTGTGTTACTTTGCTCAACCGACACAAAAATGAAGGGATTTTAAAAGAAGAAAAGTGAATACTGTACGATAATCGGAAGTGCTCGTCGCAATGGCTGAACCCTGGAGACCCAGCCAAATCCTGCCCTAAACGAAAATTGACTCGGAAAAAGTTACTTGTGAGTGTTTGGTGGACTAGCGCTGGTGTCATTCACTACAACTTTCTAAAATCTGGCCAAACGATTATTACGCAGATATCTGTTGTCAGCAACTGCAAACCATGAAGGAAGAACTAGCTGCTAAACACCGAGATTGGTCAATCGCTCTAGGCCACTGCTGCTTCACGACAACGCATGACCACATACTGCACAACAAATAACCACTAAGTTAGATGAGCTACAATTGGTACATCTGCGACATCCACCGTATTCCCTGGACCTTGCTTCAACAGATATTTTCCGGAATTTGGACAACTTCTTACAAGGAAAAAAATTTAACCTCGATGGGGCAGTCCAAACCGCCTTCAAACAGTTTATTGATTCTCGCCTACATGGTTTTTTTTAGTAAAAGGATCAATAAACTAATTATGAGATTGCAAAAATGCATAGATAACCCGTTGTTATTTTTTTGTAAATTATTCAAAGTATGCACCGTGCATACTTTGAATAATTTACAAAAAAATTGACTTTATATTCCTCCTGTACAAAACGATATTTCATATGTAAGGACTTATTATTTATATATAATATTATGCATGTATTAAATAATTTTTGATATAGAAGTTTTATGGATAGGTTTATGTATTATTTTGTTTATATTTATACACTTTATTATACGTTTCTGTCTTTTAGCGTTTTCATACACCTACTTCATATTTTTATCTATGTATCGCCCAAAGGTTGACTGGTAGAGAATGCCTTAAGGCATTAAGTCCGTCCGCCTTATACATCATATTGTAAAAAAAAAAGTGGAGGTACTTATACGTAAACTATATTTTTTGCCATATTAATAAGAGGAAATTGAAATTTTCATCGCATAATTATTTTGCGAATTAAAAATTAACTAAAATTACAATTTCAATTGAATTATAACTTTATATACATTTTTTAATTCGTTAACAGGCGCATACGGCCTTGGATCGTACTATACGGCCACAGACCGATGTACTGTAGCAATCTGCGCGATGATTGCTGGAATAACTTCTTGCCCAATCGCGTGGGATTGCCCCTTTTGGGACTAGGTGAGTACACTCACTCACAACCATGAGGTAGGCGGAGTTCCAAAATTTTACAAAATAACGGACAGGTTCACAGATACACAAATTATAAAATGTATATCTTATATAGAGGGTGTTTCAAAATCTTTAAGCAGGTTTTCAGTGTATTTAAGTTACCCTCGTCTTTGTCACGGTTAAAATTACAGGGCAAAGCGACCATGGATAATTTTATACGGTCATAGGCCAATGTACTGCAGTAATTCTGACGATATCGACTGCAGTTTGGAGTATACCAGGAAAGGGTTGCCGATTATGGGGGTTTTCGGTGAGTATAATTTTACTAATATTACATGGGATAATGCAGGGAAATCCGACGGTTCATAAAAAAATATGATCCGCGGTGACCCGGCTATCTACCGACCGGGTCCAATTGTAAATCTAAACTATCCAAGGACCCACAAAAATTTTCATCTTAATCGGTCCCGGTGTAGACCAGGTGTAGACAGGAGGATTCAGACAGAAACATCTTTGTGTATACATATTCTTATAATTATTTTAATTCTTCTGTATTGTTAGTGCTCCGGGTGCGTTAGCGTTAGTGTCAGTGGCTGTGGTCTCTTAATCTAATTTTATTGCTTTAAATCAAATAGCTACATCTGCGGATTACTCCATCATTTCATAATTTCTCGTTGATCATCGCGTTAATGTGACGGGAAAATGGAAGTTGAATTAGCTGCTATAATAGTTTACTACATGAGTGTTATTAATTACAGTGTGTATATTTTATATAATCATAGAAAAAACGAAAAAACACCTAAACTCAGGAGAAGGTGGTGGATGATTCAAATGTATCCCATTAAAGATTCTTTTTAGTTTTCAATTGTTCTTGGGTAGCTGGAAAAGAATGCTTGAATAATTCGCCGCCATGCATCACTGAGGGCTGATCGATTTTTATGTGCCTGCAAACGTGGATCCCACAGACACGGTTCCGTTTGATACAACTCTAAAACTTTTTCATTCTAGTTTCGTGTGTGCTAAATGTTCCTAAATAAAGATATTAATAGTTACTTTGCAACCATCCGCTCAATTAAATAAAATGATGTGTCTTACCTAGTTTGAAGTGCACCTCCCGCCTTCCCTCAGTTGCGTGCACTAATTCCGTCACCACTAATCCCAGCACCACTACTCCCAACACCACTATTCCCAAGACCACTATTCCCAACACCAATACTCCCAACACCACTATTCTAGGAAAGACACACCATCGACGATAATACATCACGTGTTTCGCCTCTACACGAGGCATCTTCAGGTGATGTAGACTCTACGGCGGCTGACCGCTAAGAGCGGTTTATTATTGCTGGGATTAGTGGTGACGGGATTAGTGCATGCAATTGAGGGAGGGCGGGAGGTGCTCTTCAAACTAGGTAAAACGCATCATTTTTTTAGTTGAGCAGATGGTTGAAAAATAACTATTAATATCTTTATTATAATGGATTTCCGCAAAGGAACGCCTGATTCTATCAATTATCTAAACGTTCCCGCCAAAAGCAACTACGCATACGTCTTCACTTAGTGCGTTCGAAGCGTAGACTGACAGCGCAGATGTAGCCAAGCTGAATTTTTGCGTAAAATAACGCGCTAAAACCCTTTGATGTGTCGAAAAAATTGACACCCGAGTTATCGCCTAATGTCTCAATGCCATTAATAAAGACGTTAATAAATTAGCGCGCTAAATGTTGAGTACGTCTCCGTATATCATCAATTATCGCGATAATGAACGCGTAAAAACGCAGGTGGAGCAGTAGCATATATAAAGAAATACATATTTTACTTAACTAGCTGTTCCCCGCGACTTCGCCCACGTAGAATTTTTTTGTGCGGAAACCTTAAAATAAAAATAGCCCAAGTTATTCCTTATAACATCAGCTATCTGCCAGTGAAAGTCCCATCCAAATCGGATCTCAGGTTTTTGCGTAATGCGTGTTTAGCCAGACGTCGAGTTAGATTTTTATTATAGTATAGAAGATAATATGTAGATTACAATATTCGAGAAGATTATACGTGGTAGAACCATGCTGCAATACGTAGTAGAGTCATTGCTGCAAGCTATATTACTGGTATAGTTGTAGCATGAATGTGTCGGCTCGACCGGAGAAGGACCACGCTCTCACAGAATACCAGCGTAAAATAGCAGCTTAATGCTGCTGTGTTTCGTATGGTGAGTGTAGAAAACCGGAGACTATTTTTACTGGAAACGAGGCATTCCTTCTTGGTTCTCACGGGTGACAACTCATCTGCATTTTGATTCATAATCGAAGTCATCCTTATCTTATACGAAAATATTAGGAATTTTACGATGGGGTTAAATTGTTTATATATTATGAGATGGTACGGTTTTAATTCTGCATACGTTTAGGTTAGTACTATCTTGTTACATATTTCTTTGTCTCTACGATTCGTATGTATGTAGTGATTATAGACGTGTAATAAAATGGTATGAAAACCAATATAAATAATTCACGTGGTGATTTTGCATTCCGTTTAGTTGACATGAGAAAGATAAATCTTAGTTAAATAAAAGCCTTTCTGTTAAATTTTTATTTCTCAGTTGTACTTGATATTCATATTCATATTTATAGTTGTTCGCTTTGAATACTTCTTAAATATTAATCCGGCTCGAAAGATCCATTGAAATAATTTTTTTATTTTAATAAAATATTTGCTCATAGAATCTTTTCGTATTTTTACAAGTAAACGTGCATTTAGATAACTACAGTATTACTAGTAATTACTGCCTTACTCTTACCATATTAAAACTTAATGTAAAAGACATGGTTGTCTATGATACATTTTTTGGAACTCCGAGTACCTCATTAAGACACGATTTGTACGATATTAATACGATAGTTTAAATTATCTAATCGAATCCATTAACCCCAAATTACATTTGTACGCTGTAAAAAGCAAAAACTTGCTAAAATCGATTTTATGTCGTCTTACTTGATTACCAGCTGGCGTGTTCATGAAAAGATCTATGTAGCAGCTTAATGCAGGTATTTTGTATGGTGAGTGTAGAAAACCGAAGACCCCTTTTACTGAACTATTTAGTGACTGGAAACGAAGCATTCCATCTTAGTCGTCAGGGGTGACAATGCATCTGCATTTTGATTCATTATTGATGAGGATAGATGTAGATGGCTATGGGGCCACAGCATCCGTTTACCATCAGGTAGACTGTGTGCTCGTTTGTCACCCTCATTCTATAAAATAAATCTGTACCCACATGTGGACTCAAAAGCTAGTAAATGTATGTTTATCTTTAAATATTACAGGTATGGAGCCTCTATTGAAACAGTACGGCGTAGATTTGGTGATTTGGGCCCATGAACATTCATACGAGAGACTGTGGCCCGTCTATGACGAGAAGGTTTATAATGGCTCATTGGAACATCCATACACAAACCCTGGGTGAGTGAATACCAGCTGCAGTTTTTCCAATCTTGGTTTTATATCTATGTCATATTTGGGTTCTCAAACTTTAGATTTTTTCTATCACGCTTTTATTAAATCGCTTTCGTGTTCGGTTAGGATTTATTCATTTATTTTAAACTAACTTTTCGATGAGCTAGAAACTTGAAATTTTTAACATGGCTGATAATAGGATTACGATGTGAAGAATATAAAAGAAAAGATCTAACAAAAGTACTTGCTTCACATTCCTAACAAAAAATCTACCGTCGCATTTTAAATGTTGCTGATTCACTAATTTTTATGATATTAATGCCGTGTGGTGGCGGTTAAGAATATCCACTACCCCATATCTTCCCGTGGTGTCGTAAGAGGCGACAGAGGGAGACAGGCAGGAGATGGGCAGCAGCATCTTCCTGATAACAGCAATAACATAATAAAAAACTGCAGTTGTCAACCCGCTCGCCAAGCGTGGCAACTATGGCAATATACCCCCCATGAGCAACGACGCAAACAAACGTCCCCCATTCCCCGGCGGCCTCGCTACTCCTGGCTACGGTGGCGACCATGGTAACGGCAGGGCAGGGGGTGCTAAGAATCTCCGGTTGAGGTTTTGTCACCTAAGACGACTTGACCTGGCAACATACAACGCACGCACACTGAGGACTGACGATAAGATCCTGTACTTGGAAGAAGAGATAAACTAGTTGCGCTGGAATATTATAGGATTATCTTAGGTATATCCCCAAAACTCTTAACCGCTGCACTGGAAGACGTTTTCAAGCTATTGCACTAGAAAGGATACGGTATTAACATCAATGGCGAGTACATCACTCACCTTCAATTTGACGACGATATAGTCCTTATGGCAGAATCGCTGGAGGACTTAAGCACTATGCTCAATGACCTCAGTAGTGTCTCCCAACGGAAAGGTCTTAAGATGAACATGGACAAAACAAAGATTATGTTTAATGTCCATGTCACATCTAAGCCGGTAGTTGTGGGTAACATTAAGCTGGAAGTTGTTGACGAGTATGTTTACCTGGGACGAATAGTCCGACTAGGTAAGTCCAACTTCAACCGAGAGGTCAATCGACGGATTCAACTCGTCTGGAAATTACGACACATTTTCTCGTCAGGTATACCTCAAAACCTAAAAACTAGATTGTACAACGTTGTAAAGTGTTGCCAGTGATGACTAACGGATCGGAGACGTGGTCCTTCACTGCTGACCGTATGAGGACTCTCAAGGTCGCTCAGCGAGCTATGGAGAGGGTTATGCTCGGAGTTTCTCTGCGTGATAAACTTAGAAATGAGGATATCTGCAGTAGAACCAGAGTGACCGACATAGCCCAACGGATTAGTAAGCTTAAGTGGCAATGGGCAGGCCATATATCGATCGACCATAGCTCGAAGAACCGACAACCGATGGAGAAAAAATGTTTTCGAGTGGCAGCCTCGTACTGTTGGGAGTAGTGTAGGGCGATCCCCCACTACGCCTACCGTAGTCGATGGATACAGGTGGCTCAGGACCGTGCTTTTGTGGCATTTCTTGGGGGAGGTCTCAGGTCAGCAGTGGACTTGTGGAGGGCTGTAATGATGATGATGCTGATTTATTTTTATGATTTATGCCTATCTATGAGTTTCCTACTAACAGCTATTTTTCAACCTGTGTTTACGTGAATTTAATGAAACTTGCATGCATACCTTTTTACATTTATTTTTGAAAATAAAACTTATTTATTAATAGTAATCGTTACAATTTTATGTCGGTTCAATACTTTTATGACTGACATATCTTGGGGACTGCTTAGAATGAGCTTTAAGTGCGTGATAATAAGGTTGGCTTCTAGTATAAAAATTATAAAGGTAAATGCTTTTATGTATATCTTCACAGAAGGCTTCAATAACATTCAGGCTTAACAGGCTTTTCAGGCTTGGGTTCAAATTGCTTCTAACTCATTTTTATAAAATATTATTTTATCAGCACCATAGTTAACAAATTGTTTACCAGATCAATGATTGTTGATTAAGATTTCCTCAAGGTTCACTTTTTACACCGTTTTTATTTCATATATAGATTATTGTCTTTTCACGTATCATTTTGAAGAATTATTTTCTTAAATTTTATTGATACCGCCGAAATGTATGGTACCAATGTTTTGTTTTGTTTTTAAATTGTAAAGTATATTGCTAATTTAAGCAGTTATTGAAAAATATTGATTACCAGAATTTATGTGTTATTTCTTTTAAATTAAAGTTAATTATATTTACTGCATTTATTTATGTAGAACTGTTTTTATTAAAATGTTTTAACAAAACTTTAGTTACGTTGGTGCTGCAAAAGCTTAATTTATGGGTTTAATTTTGTTATTACATAATTTATTGTTTGAAATAATATTAAATTTGACAATATTCAAGTATAGTAAAGACAAATTGCTCAATTTTAGTGCGCCGGTGCACATTGTTACCGGTTCAGCCGGCTGCCAGGAAAAAACTGATCCATTTAAGCGTAAGTATTTTTGTCCGTATTTACTATATAATTTCATTTATTTCTCTTATCGAAGTGGGTTTCATACCAATAATTTACACACATTTAATTATTTAATAGAATCGTAACTTTGCGGAAATCCATTATATTAATGATGTTAGCAATTAATTTACTTACTTATTCGTAACAACACTTGACACATTATGTATTAAAATACATAAAAGTTTGCTGCTTCTCACTGCTGGGTATAGGCCTCCTCTCATTTCTGAGAGCGTTTTTGGGCAAAAAAGCCATTGCGTGTTGGCGAATTTCACATTACTTCGAAAAATTTTTCTTATTTCTTAAACATGCAGGTTCCTTAAAATATTTTCCTTCACTGCCCGAATACGTGGTAAATCAGCACCTAAAATTGCAATTAACAATTTCATTGGTGCCGGCGGGGATCGAACCCGGTTTGCTCGCGTACTGTGAAATTGACAGCGAGCGCTAACCATCTGATCTACCACGGCTCACATTAAAATACATACTTAAAATTAATTAATAGTTTATATAAAGAGCACATAATTTTTTATATTAACTGATAAGAAATTTTATAACTTATACAGAATCTAAAACGAGTCCCCTAGGGGTCGCCGAAACTAGTTTGTGAAAAGATTGTTAACAGTAAAAGATTGTTTAGTGTCGAGGCTAGGAAGAAATATTTAGATTTTTCATCCATATTATTAGGTAGGTGTCTAGATGTCCAAGAGATCTTCACCTTCACTAGACACTATGCTAACTAAAGAGGCCAGGCTTTGGTGACCGATTGTGTCCAATCCAAACTTACCATTCAAACATAGCTAACCTAAATCTCACACATGTACAAAGATGATCTTCTATTCTGTAAGAGAAATATTTCAAGATTTAATTAATGTGAGCTGTGACGCGAACCGGAGACTGTTTTTACTGCTACTTAGTAGCATTCCATCTTGACAATAATGTCTTACAGACCGAATTTCTGTCACGGCGGCCAGTCTCAGTGGAGCCTAGCCATCAGCGCAGTACAGGATTATAGTGCTCAAGTGTGCAAGCACAGGTGCGCTCTCTATTCCTTCACTCTCATAGTCCGATGGGACATGACCGGAGAAATGTGTTTTCTGAGCCACGTAAAGCCTTAAAACCAATGATTTCAAAAGGAAGGATGGGCCCATCTAAATATTTTACTCAAAACATTTTCATACAAGAAAAAGTAGCGCATCTGTCATAATACAAACGTCATATCATAACACGACGTAACCAGGGTCGGATTTCGTAGTATAATTATTATCCTAATTGTACCATTATTTCACAATTTATAGTATGTAGTATCGTAATAATACTAAGCGAAAATACCATAATTTTACCTAAAGGTCGACTTGTATTATTATTGGGTCCTTTTACTTTTTTATATTAACCCTACCACGTTTTTTTAATAAAATTAGAATTAGCTCCCTTTCTGGTCAATCGGTGCTTGATCGATACATTTATGTTGCAATCTTGATACAACTATAATGAGGGGCTACCACGACAAAAACTCTAAGCTCTAAGCAATTGGTTTGAAAACAGAATTTCAAAATATTTTATGAATCAGATACAATTAAGCAGAAATGGTTTCTTTTGTACTCTTTTCATTTTACCCTCATTGAATATAAAATATATTAGGTACCAATATTCAAAGTTTTACTTACACTAAGCTCTTTAGAAAAAATTAAACAGAAATAAAAATAAAACCAGCAAAAAACGAAACGTATGGATAAACTAGACGCGTGACACCAAAATCTCGGCAAATGGGAAAAAAGAAACATGAAACGTCAAACGTGATATAATTTTTGAAAAAAAGTATACCTAACTGTATTTTCCATGTACAATATTTTTGAGGGTCTGAATCCAACTCTGGCCTGATCTTCGTAAACTAATTCGTAAAATAAATCGTAACTAAACTAACTGTAAAATAAAACTTTAAAATGCGTTTTTATAATAATTTAATATTAACAAAATGAATATAAGGTTGTTTTACCGATGATACGATATTCCATGTTCCTATTTAATCTTTGTATCGTAATTATTGCACCCTTTTACCACGCATCTAGACATATTTATGACAGGCAAATCTGTCTTGCGTGCGCACCACTGTCGACCGAGTCGCGTTGGCCCTAAACTGGAATTTTAGGGCCAGCGCACTGGTCCGTTTTGGTTGTTCGGTCGGCCCGGTCCTTACGCTAGTAATAAGTCAATGCTTAAAACTAGTTGGAGAAACTTAATAACTGATTTCGGCCCGACCCGGAATTTGAACCATGATTAGCAGTCAAGTTTACGGCAACTAAACCATTGAGGCAGTCAATCAATGTTAAAGTTATATACTATTTTACAAAAAAAAAACGTTTATCAAGCGTTTTGATCCAGTGCTATTGTTGCTAGTTCGATTCTTGCACTGTTCTTCAGATTCTCAGCGGATATTTTTTGTACTGTGTATGTTGCTAAACGCCTACAATACCCCTGTATATTTAATCAAGTCAAGGTACCGATTAAAATATTCATAACAAATGTAGTAAGTTGATTGCTCGCAATATTTCGTCTCCGCAGCGAGCCCGCCCGCTTGGTCCGCGTTCAGGTCGAGCGACTACGGGTACACCAGGTTGAAGGCCTACAACACGACTCACATTTACATAGAGCAGGTACGAGGAACCGGTTTATAATTTAAGGTTTAATGTAAGGTTTATAATCTAACCCTTCAATCCCCATAAAAATCCCACGCATTCGCATGCGTCCGTCAAATCCCGAGCGGTCGCACTCGACCGCACCCACCCGCAGCACTTTAAACCATTAAAACTTATGTTTAGAGACTACTTTTCTATGAATAAGTTTAGCATTATAAAATCTATACAAAATTCTCTATGTTGTGGTCTTAACAAAAGTCTAGTTTTACTTCATTACAAAAAGATTTTATTGTATTTTGATAACAAAAAAAAAAGACATACCAAGAGGATGTCGGCAGCGTGAAAATTACAATTATTTTTATATGTTACTCGAAATTATTTACGTAAAAAGATAAATTATATTCAAACAAAAACTCATTACAATTTTGTAATAAAACACTAATAAAACACTACAAAAAATCCAAAAATCAACACAATGACATTCACACGAAAATGGCTTACGAAATGAACGTAGATTATAAATAAATATCCATTGACTAACTGACTTTTTATTCCACTATAGGATATAAAATTTCATATTGTAACAGCCTGTATACGTCCCATTGCTGGGCTCAGGCATCTTCTCATTTCTGAGCGGGTTTTGGAGCAAGGAAATGTCCGCCACGCTGCCCCAATGCGTGTTGGTGAACTTCACGTGTATTCGAAATATTTTTTCATTATTTTTCATACATGCCGGTTTCTTCACGATGTTTCCCTTCACCGCCGAGCACGTGGTAAATCAGCACTTAAAATTGCAATTTAATTGGAGTCGAACCCGGGTTCCTCGCGAACTGTCAAATTTACAGCAAGCGCTTAGCCCCTAACTACCAAACTACCACAGCTATTCTGAGATTCCCTGTGTCTATTCTGGGATGATCAATATATATATATATATATATATATATATATATATATATATATATATATATATATATATATATATATATATATATATATATATATATGAAGTCGACTAAAATATATATATATATATGGGTGGTCCCATTTATGAGTTAATCATATTTATCATTTTAGTCGACTTCATAATAATTCTGTTTGAATGAAATAATAGTACAATAAACTCCTTTTTCAGGTTGATGTGGACCTCAAAGGCAAAGTCATCGATTCATTCTGGCTTATCAAGGACCGTCACGGAGCTTTTGCGAATTTATAATATCATGTCTTCTAAAATAAATATTATGTCAATTTATTTTATAATTTAATTATGTGATTTTAACAGTAATAGTAAAAATTTTAATATTTTTGACATGATTATAGGTTTTAATATTTTTGACGTGATTGTAGTAAAAATATCTAGAGAGACGTGAGTCCAGCTGTTGCGTAAGCTGTAACTTTATTGCTTCCTTACCGTACCAAAAATTTTAAATTTACAGTTTAGAATTAATAATAAATATTATCAAGGTATTTATGCTAAAGGACCCAAATTGTGTACTTAAACATTGTCGTTTATATATTGCATACTCTAGTGCTTTGCTTCTCAAACTTCTTCTTTCGCAACTCCCTGAAAGCAAAAATATAATAAAAAAAATGAATGTGGCTTTGATTCGGTCTACATTCACTATCAATTTTGACAAATTTTAAGTAATTTTCGTTTTATTTAAAAAGTGCGGAATCGATTTTAATGGACGCTTATGTTTAATATTTTGTTTTACAAACGGAATAATTACATAAATATACTGCATGAGCATTTTTACCGTCCGGAAAAAATAGGGTGTAACATGTGGACGGAGTAGAAGCCCTATGGCACAGATATTATACAAAAAATAAAAACAAAATGTTGAATTAAATTAATTAATTAATTAATACAAATCTATCAAAATTCAAATCATATGCACCCTACTAAAATTATTATTTTATTGCCGTTCGTAAAGTAGGGTGAATATGATTTGAATTCCGATAGATTTTAATTAATTTATTTATTTAATTCAAAATTTTTGTTTTTATGTTTTGTAAAATATCAATGCCACATGCACTCCTTTCACATGTTATACCATATTTTTTTTCCAAACGGTAAAAAAGGTCATCCAGTATACATATATATATATATATATTCTTTTGAAAGCAGCAAATCTATTTTATGGACTTTAAAATGTTTTTTTTTTATTTCGTCTTTACACTTAACTATGTATTACAATAACTTCCAAATTAAAAATTAAAGTAATCCTAAGTAACCCATTTACATATTCCACAGATTCTCTATATAAAGAATTTAAAGCAATACGGGTGCGACAGCTGTTTATTTACAATGTCACACTCAAAGTGCACAAAACCGTAAGATGTCGCCCGGACTACAATGAATTAGGAAGCAAATGCACTTTTAGAATCCCCGTTCCAATCGTAAAGTCAAACCTGGCCAAACGTTGCCTCACCTTCTCACATCCTTTCGTCTACAACAAAATATTAAAAATAATTGACCTTAAAGACCAGCCACTTTCTCATGTAAAACCCTATTAAAGAACATGCTGTACACTCTTACATATAATGACACTGAAGAGCTAATTAAATAGCACGCACGCACGCACACGCACACGCACCCGCACACACACCCGCACACACACACACACACACACACACACACACACACACACACACACACACACACACACACACACACAAAATCAGACCCGGAAGTAATCATTCCTATTCCAACTATTGCGGAATCATCTCTTGCAGGCGCTATTATTTATTTTAAATTTATTTATGTAGTAAAATAGTACTTCCTTAGTTTTTGTATTAGAAGCATTACTTTTAAAGGCCCATGACAAGCACGTAAGATTAACACTATCTCGATGTAAATGAGGTCCAGTGACAAACCGTTTTGTATCGTATGCCAGGGTCCTGAGATACAAGCTGTGCTTAGTTTAGAACCCGCAGTTATCTGTGTTCTTTATACTGTCACTCATTGTTAAAATAAATAAATAAATAAAAAAAATGAGAAAGAGAAGATTTCTACACTAGTGATTAGTAAAGTGTATAAGCAAAAATATCTATCGCTAGTAATTATTACAATATTTAGACATGTGTTATTGATAAAGTACGTAACATTATGTAACACTCGATAGTAGCTTAATTTTTATTGATATGCGTAGATCCTCGAAGGATTGCGACCGCTAGTGTGAGAATGTATGTGTATGCTATATATAGATATATAGTTTAATTGATCGTACACGGTCCTTTATATTTTAATTGTATATTTTTCTATAATTTCTTAACTCTATTCTATTTTACATTCGATTGAAAATTTGTTATAATATTATATGAATATCACTCACATTATCTCTTCTTCGCTTGAGACGAGCTCCTTTCCGACTTGCTGGAAAAAAGCATTCGTCATTCCCCTTCCAAAAACTTCTAATCCTACATCTTTATCCCAATTCCGCCCCATTTCCATTCTTCCGATCTTATCTAAAGTACTAGAAAATATAGTTCAGAGGCAACTATCTCAATTCCTAACTGTTCACAGCCTGCTGAGTCCTTTTCAATCTGGTTTTCGTCCATGCCATAGCACAGTCAGCGCTCTGATTAAAGTGTCTGATGATATTCGCTGGGCCATGGACAAAAGACTTCTCACTGTTTTAACATTATTGGATTTTAGCAGTGCATTTAATTCCGTTGATTATGATATACTTCTTGGTATTCTTGCGTCCTTAAACATTTCACCATCAGTAATCTCTTGGTTTAATTCTTACCTTAGGGGTCGCTCGCAGTGTGTCCGCCATGAGGAGGATTTCTCCGAGTGGTGTGATCTTACGGCGGGTGTTCCTCAGGGTGGTGTTCTTTCCCCACTTCTCTTCTCTATTTTTATCAATGCTCTCACTACTGTTCTCTCCTCTCATTATTATCTCTATGCTGATGACTTGCAATTATACCGTCATTTCAAAGTCCAAGATATAGATGAGGCTATTAATAGGCTGAATGCTGACTTAAATAGCATAAGCAGTTGGGCAAAATCGTTTGGTCTTCGTGTTAACCCTGCTAAATCCCAAGTAATGATTATCGGCAGCTCATATATGCTTAATTTATTAGATCATTCGAAGATCCCTGCAGTTACGTATGATAATACTCAAATTCCATACACAGAGACCGCTAAGAACTTAGGTGTTATTTTTGATAATAATTTGTCTTGGGTCGCTCACATTAATATGATTAGCAGAAAAGTGAACTACTCTTTTCAATCTCTCAAGCGTCTCCAGATGTTTTTACCGTTAAAAACTAAGATAACCTTAGCTCAAGCACTTCTTCTTCCTCTCATTGACTACGCTGATGTTAGTTTTTTGGATGCTTCAGAGGAGCTGTTGAACAAACTGGAACGTGTTCAAAATTTGTGTATACGTTTTATTTTCGGTCTTCGTAAGTTCGATCATGTTTCAGAGTACAGGGCTCAATTAAAATGGCTTCCTATCCGTAGACGTCGAGACTTACATGTGTTATCATTTCTATACTTTCTACTCTTTAATCCTCTTGCACCTCCATATCTCCGCGAGCGTTTTGAGTATCTTGTACCTCGTGAAACTCAGTGCCGGACCACTAAACAACTACTTCTCAAAACTCCTTGTCATTTCACAAGCCGATGTGGTGGATCCTTTACTGTAAGGGCGGTCAAGCTATGGAACTCACTTCCACATGACATACGTGCTAGCTCTTCTCTTGATATATTTCGGAGCAGAGTAAAGAAATATCTGTCAACTTAGAATTATAAATATTTACATATTTTATGTATTTATATGTGTAATTGTATATATATGTATGTGTCTATGTATGTATATGTATGTATATATATATGTATATATATGTGTGTGTGTGTATATGTGTATATATGTATATATTTATTGTCTTTATTGGTATATATGTATGTAAATTAATAGAAATAAGAATAAAAGAAATAAGAAAATAAATTATACTTATATGCTAATTGTTTACTGTAACTTATAGCCAATTTCTATTAAGTAGCGTTATGTTAATTATTAAGTACGCACGCTGCTACCTACTTGCTTTATATATAAAACTATTTCTCTCTCCCAATAGGTTTGCTGGAAGAGAACTCTTATTAGGGTTAAGCTCGCCTTTGTACATTTATTTAAATATTTAATAATTGTTACCATCTTATTGTGTGTACAATAAAGAATAAAGAAAGAAAGAATATCTGTTTTAAGCATTATTTATATAAAATAAATATATTATATGATATACAAAATGACTTTCATTAATTCCGTTTAAAAGTGAAAAGAACCTCAAGTCGTACATACCCTATTGTATGATTTAAGATTCTTTTTACGAAAAAGAAGTCCCTTTGAAAATCGCGAACTAAAATAAATGGAGATAGATATGTGTCACGCTGCTGGGCGTCGCCTGTCTGCGTGTTTTACATTTGGCCTAAACAAGATGTTACATCGCGTGCACGGAATGATTTTAAAATACGGCTTAGTCAGTTGGGACTGAGGTAAAATTTTTCTTACACAATGTTATTTGATTGTGAATTTAGTTTTAAATGAATGTTCATCATTTACTGGAGTATTATTATTAATATACAAGACAAAACTTCAGTAGCGTGTTTTTTATTTTTTTGCATATTTTAAACCCATTTTTAATTTTTTCACTTTGTTTATTAGTTTGGTTTATTCATTTGTACTCTAATTGATATGAAATATAACTAATATTACAAAATTAAACTTTCTTAACAAATGAACTTCCCCGCTATGAAATCTGTCAAATATTTCATCTCATTTCAAATAACGGGTGGGCCAGAAAGGAGTACGATTTTAAAAACACTTGCGTTTGAAGCTTTAGAGAGGGGACTGCGCGGGTGGTGGGGTTAAGTAGCTCGGTTCTCGGAAATTTAGTCGCGATGGATCACTTCACGGGAGCGCAACGTGCTTTCTGCGTTAAACATTATTATAAAAATCACGATTCGTGCGCTATTGTTCGGCGTTTATTTCGACGTGAGTTTGGATTACATGACCTAAATCAGTGTCCGAAGGAAAGCGTGATTCGGTCGTGGGTCAGAAAGTGCGAAGCTACTGGTTCGACTCTCAAATAGAAGCCTGCGGGACGCCCAAGGTCAACAAGAACGAAAGACACAATTGAACAAGTTAGAGCTTCAGTTCAACGTAATCCTGTTCTATCGACTCGAAAGCGTTCAGCCGAACTTGTGGTGTCCAGAACATCTTGGCATCGCATTTTGTTGAAAGATTTAAAATTGCATCCGTATAAAATTCAACTTGTGCAGGAATTACAGCCAAATGATCCAATTTTAAGGAGAGCTTTTGTTGAAACGATGCTGGAACGCTTTCGGAGTTTCAACAATATTCTGTTCTCCGACGAAGCCCATTTTCACATAAATGGGCAGGTGAATAAACAGAATTGCCGTTACTGGGCTGCAGAGAACCCACGTGCAAAACATCAAAAGCCTCTACATTCGCCGAAAGTAACCGTTTGGGCGGCCATGTCAGCTCACGGAATTATCGGACCCCACTTCTTCGAAAATCGACAAGGCCAATCTGTCACTGTAAATTCTGACCGATACATAGCCATGTGAAGGGATTTTTTCTTTCCACAACTGCAACAGTTTGAAGCCTATAATCGTGCGACATGGTTTCAACAAGATGGCGCGACATGCCACACAGCTAATGCCTCTTTGATGGTCGTAAACGAGATGTTTGGTGAGAAACTGATATCGCGCCGAGGTGACATTGAATGGCCTCCTAGAAGTCCGGATCTTACACCACTGGACTTTTTTAAAAACTTTTAAAAAGTAGAGTCTACTCCAATAACCCAGCCACAATTGACCAGTTGAAGACCAATATCCGGAAAGAAATGGCAGATATTCCCCGTGCAATGTGCCAGCGAGTTTTTACCAATTTGAGGTTCAGATTCGAAGAATGTTTGCAGCGCGATGGTGCACATCTGGATGATGTTATTTTTAAGAAATGAATTTCCCAGATGTAAATTTTTGTAGAAATTAATTTCAAATTTTTGAAAAAATTTGTATGTGAATTGTACTTAGTTTTTTTTTAATGATTTTTTCAAATTCGCAATTCTTTCTGGCCCACCCTGTACTATATGTACAATCCGCCTCGGTGGCAAAAAAGTCGTAAATGCAAAATTTCTCATTTCATTGGTCTTACCCCTTTTTCACAGTAGCGTCACACTTCTGTACAGTCTGGGCTCCATAAATTAAAACGGACTGCAGCTCGATTTTCTGTAGTAGCACAGCGTTGTGTTGCGGCGATGTAGGTCGCGGGTTTGAATCTCGCACGAAACAAGTTAGGCCTATAAGTAATTGTTCTGGGTCGGAATGTTTGTCCTTGGGCAATTAACGTCTAAAAACTGCACCCATAATACAGGAAAAATCTGTTGTTAACTTCCTTTTTTTTAACTAATAACACTGTACATAATTTGGCGTGAAACACAAAGCTTTGACGACAGTCGCATGAAATTGGTTCGTACCCCGGTGCCAACATTTTTGCTTATCGTGTTTCATACACAAAAGTTGGTGTTGTTTGCGGTGTTTTGATTCTACTCTGATTGTCCCTGTACTGTCTTCTGGACGCTCTATTCTCGTTTAATATGAAAGTACAACTGACGAAATAACTCATTGTCCGGATGGTAATGGCTGTAGCCCATATACAGTTATACCCGATTAAGAATCAAAATGCCGATGTGTTGTCACCATTGCGGACTAAGATGAAATCTCTCGTTACCACTTACCAGTAAATCGGTTCTTTACATTCACCAAGCGAACCAACAGCATTATGCTGCTATTTCACGCGGGTATTCAGTGCAAGCGTGGTCCTTCTGCGGCCGAGCAGACATCCGTGATGCAGCCACAAAACTTATATAGTATATGATGTATACGTATACAATATATATATATATATATATATATATATATATATATATATATATATATATATATATATATATATATATATATATATATATTATATATATATATATATATATATATATATATATATATATATATATATATATATGCGTATCTGTGTGTCTCAAACCGAACCGATGAACTGATTTAGATTTTAGATTTAGTTTAATTTGTTTAGCTATGATTTAAGAAAATCTTTTCGGCCGTATATATATATATATATATATATATATATATATATATATATATATATATATATATATATATATAACACAGAGAAATTAATTGTAGTGTGTACTATCAGATGCGTGGTATAAATAAATTACCGCCGTCGTAGTGCTATCACTGCCTTAAAGTTGATTGGCAGAGAACGCTTTTAGCATTAAACCCGCCTTTCAATCTTGCACTGTTATGTAAGGTTTAATAAAATTAAAATAAATAAATTATGCAATTATTTTCATGGGTATAAAGTTTTTACAGCTTATGAAGACTAAAATGGATAGTTCTATAGTTACCATGAAGGTTAGAGAACAGGAGAACGATCACTACGTACTAAAGCATAGCCCACCTGTCCTTGAAAATTGTAGAATGTATAGCGGCGCTGACGTCGGTGAGTAGTGACTGCGAAGTTAAGCTGTTTAGGAGTACAAGTAGATGAAGTTAGTTGTATAATGTACAAATTTTAATTTCATTTTTAATGAGAAAATTTTCATGCTCCGTAATTTTGTAATTTTTGACAAAAAGAAACATTAAAAAATGGAGAAATATTTTATTGTGCGTGGATGTGCAAGTGGTTTAGCATCTGATCGGAAAAATAAACTCAAAATGACTTTTATTGACCGAACCTCGAGCGATCGCAGCGCCTCACTTATGGTGTCCATATTTCTGGACACTATTTTCTACGGTGATCGTTCTCCTGTTCTCTAACCTTCATGATAGTTACCGATATATTCTATACAATTTTTTTTTGTTTAAAAACGTTACCTTCTACTGTATCGTGGAGCCAATTTGCATGCGTATTTTTTTATAGAATGAGAGTGACAACCGAGCTACAGTCCACCTGATGGTAAGTGGTTGCTGTCGTCCATAAAGATCTACATCTATCTTTGAATAAGAATCAAAATGCAGATACGCTGTCACACCTGAGGACTAAGATGAAATACCTTATATAAAATTAAAAGGGTCACCGGTTCTCCATACGGAACACAGCAGCACTGAGCTGCTGTTTTCCTCCTCCTGTAGAAATAAGGTGATTGCTACGCTATCAAGGATACATTGTTAACTTTTAGTAATAAAATTCCCGCTTGTTTCTGTCTGGTTCTTTCCATGACACAGGTTTATTCCGGACCAATGGTAAAATGGCGTTGCTCCCTGTCGCTAAAAGCCATGGTTATACCGCCATCTGACGGAAACCACGAGAACTTTCTGGCATATCACATAGTTGCTTCCAAAGAGCATGTAATCACTACGTTCTGTTGCTTCCTAAAACATCCATGGGACGAAATTACACCCTATAATGTCCATTGCTGAACATAGGCCTTATAGGGGGGAGGGTACCGTAGTTGCCACACAGTTGTTTTTATTTTGAGTTGCTATCAGGAACACGCTGCTGTCCACTACCTGTTTCCGTTTCCATCTGTCGCCTCTCACGACACCCGCGGGAGCATACGAGGTAGTGAATATTCTTACATCGTCACTTCAAGGTATTATAATCATAAACCTTTATAATCATGAATTTTATAGGCTATTAGCCTGCCTTTTGTCACACTTCTAACTGCGTCATCAAGTAGGTGCATCCACTGCTAGATGCAGGGTAATTACATCACCATTTAAGAAAACCACACAAAACGAACATGGAGCCTTCTTTGTCAAGTTAGTTGTTTTTTGTGTCGTTGTCAATTGTTGTTGTTAGTTGTGTCAAGTGTGTTCGTTAAGTTAGATGCAAGTGTAAAATATTACAGTAACGACTAATGTTTGTCACTAAGTTAAACAGGAGAAATTAAGAAAAAAATATTAAATCTCTTTTAATATATCAAGTATTTTTCATATTCTTATAGACGACACACACGGTCGGTTCAACTGATTATTCCGACTGATCAGTTCAAACTAGGACTGTTGATATTTCTTAACATATCGGATTTTCGCTAAATCTGTTATTATAAATATATCAATATCGGAATTTTATACATAAGTTTATTTATTGACATATCGAAAATACATTACTTAAAAAATATCAACAGCCCTAGTTTGAACTGATCAGTTGGAATGATCGGTTAAAGCAGTGATGCACAGACTTATTAGTACTAGGAGCCACTCGGCCAAATTATGAACTGATGGCGGGCCGCCAGAAGTATAGGTAATTAAAGACAATAAAGAATTGATAATGTTACGAGCTTAGGGTTCGTGACAATAAAAATTGCCGATAAAATTACCTAAATTAACACTTTAATTTACTTTACACAAATTAAAGTTAAAACACTAATAATTAAACACACTAATCCACTTAATTCCACTCCGAAGCTTCGCTTGTGTCGCCGAGTTAAACTCTGTCCCGATCGCATCTTGCGCCATCTATTTATTCAAATCAGCAAAACATCCGGAATGTTCAAGCAAACACGCGCAAGGCACCGAGAAATTGAGTATAGATTTTCTAGAAACTTAGTTCTTCGGGCGGCGCTGTCGGTCGAGAGATCCGCGATGTCATTCTCTGCAAAGCCCCCCCCGCTCTCGCTCCTGACACTAGATGGCGCTGATTTGAGCGCGGCGTAACACTGCCCCCTCCTAAGACATGCTCGTCCCGAGCATTATCGGCCCCATAATAACGTGCCAAGCGATCCACATGGACGATCTTAGGAGTCCCTCTTGCGCCTTTCTGTAACGGCTCCGCAATGTCAAGGGATGTCCTATCCCGTGGTGCACCAACATTGTACAATTTCGATGCTCCTCTACTCCGTGTCCGAGGTCCCCTCGCAGCCGCACAACTTGTACATGTACGACACCAATCCTCCACATCGTCACGATAATGGACCCAGTAAAACTGTTCTCGGACCTTCAGTAGTGTTCGTTTAACTCCCAGATGGACTCTTGAACGACCATTATGGCACAGCTGTAGAACATTCGGCACTTTAGCTTTAGGGACAACCATTTGCAAACGACAGCTGTCTCCTCGACCATTGTCCCATTTACGGCACAGGACTCCATCCTGAAGCAGCAAGCTGTCCCATTGGGCCCAATAGCTTTTCGTGGTTGAACTCATCGCTGAGACGTCCCTCCACTTAGGCTTGGTAGCACGGGCCTTCATCCATCCCAGAATCGGCTTGATGTCTGGATCTTCCTGCTGTGCACGTCGTAGGCTGTCCTTCCACCCGTTACTGAGGTGGTCTGTCCTGAGCATCCTCACGGATACCACTTCCTTACCTTGCCTACTACAATGGTTACCATCTTCAGGACAAGGTCTTCTTGACAATGCATCTGCGTTGCCATGAGATTTCTCGCTGCGATGTTCGATCTCAAAGTCGTATTCCTGCTGCTGCTGGGCGGTGCTGTTAGCCGCACTTCCTTTCTGAGACCGTTCACCTTCCCTTCCTAGGGTGTGCTTAGGGCAGCTGGACCGAAGATGGCCCCTTTCCCCACAGCCATAGCACCTAGGGCTGTATCCTTTATTGTGGTCGCGAACCGTAACTGCTGCAACCTCCCTAGCGTGAGGTGAACGATGATCCTGTCGCCGCCAGGCAGTGCCGTTAGCTGCACTACCCTCCTGATATCGTTCACTTTCCCTTTCTGCGGTTCGCTTAGGGCAGCTGGATCGAAGGTGGCCCTTTTCCCCACAGCCATAGCACCTAGGGCTGTATCCTTTGTTGCGGTCGCGAACTGTAGCTGCTGCAACCTCCCTGACGCGATGGGAACGATGATCCTGCCGCACGGCTTCTACCTCCAGTGCATGGGCCAAGGCGTCCTTAAGCGTCTCGTGGTGCCCGAGCCTCACAGCAGCTCTGACTTCCTGGTCGCGGATGCCGTCGATGAATGTCTGCACCAGGTTCCCTTCAATGAGCGCAGGTACAGACCGGTATGCTTTTCGCACCAGCTTCTCCACTTCTAGAGCCCACTGCTGCAGGTTTTCGTTGCTGCGCTGCACACGATCTTTAAGCTGCGCACGAAAGACGTGTTCCAGGTGAGCGTCGCCATATCTCGCCTCCAATGCCTCAAGGAGTTGCTCATAAGTCACTTCCTCACCGAGAGCTTCCAGAACTGTTAAGGCCTGGTCGCGCAGGCCTAGTGTGAGAGCAGTCATGGCCTGACTTTTATTCCAGCCATTCGCTTTCATAACAGCCTCGAACTGGATTTTGTAGGCTGACCAGGAAGAAGTCCCGTCGAACGGTGGCACCTTGAACCCACGTAGCGAAGGTGCTGAAGCTACTACGGGAGCTGTAGTTCCATCCCCAAGTTTGAGTTCATCCAGCGTTTTCTTAACTTGGTTGATTTGGGTCTCAGCTTCCGACAGGCGGTTATCATGTTGAGCAACCTTATCCTTCACCTCCCTTATCTCTTTCCCGAAGGTCGCGTGAAGGTCCTTCATGAGAAGCATCTGCTCTTCCAACCGACGGGCCTGTTCATCCTGTCCACCCCGCAGCTGCTCTTCCAACCGACGGACCTGTTCCTCCTGTCGGCGAGCCTGTTCCTCCTGCTGCTCTTTCAACAGACGGGCCTGTTCCTCTCGTCCGCGCTGCAGCTGTTCCTGTAGCATGGCCATCAGAGCACCTAAGTCAGGTGCCACAGACGTAGAAGCTGCTGACGGACCGGCTTCCGTGGCCGGCGGCTGGCCCTCAGACATCTGCGGCGTTGCACCACCAAATCTCCTCTGGTCCGTCTCCTGCTGGCGTTGACTTCGGGTACGGACACCCTCCGTTTCCTCCTTGGGTAAAATCGGCATTATTTTATCCCACTTCTGACACCAATTGTTACGAGCTTAGGGTTCGTGACAATAAAAATTGCCGATAAAATTACCTAAATTAACACTTTAATTTACTTTACACAAATTAAAGTTAAAACACTAATAATTAAACACACTAATCCACTTAATTCCACTCCGAAGCTTCGCTTGTGTCGCCGAGTTAAACTCTGTCCCGATCGCATCTTGCGCCATCTATTTATTCAAATCAGCAAAACATCCGGAATGTTCAAGCAAACACGCGCAAGGCACCGAGAAATCGAGTATAGATTTTCTAGAAACTTAGTTCTTCGGGCGGCGCTGTCGGTCGAGAGATCCGCGATGTCATTCTCTGCAAAGCCCCCCCCGCTCTCGCTCCTGACACTAGATGGCGCTGATTTGAGCGCGGCGTAACAATAATAATGTATTAAATTATGAACTGATGGCGGGCCGCCAGAAGTATAGGTAATTAAAGACAATAAAGAATTGATAATAATGTATTAAGTTATGAACTGATGGCGGGCCGACAGAAGTATAGGTAATTAAAGACAATAAAGAATTGATAATAATGTATTAAGACGAGGCATGATGCTAAATGCAAGTTTTATAATGCCTCAAAGTATATGATCCACTGTAGTAAACAAACCCAGAAAAATATATGATATTGTCCAGGATATATGCTAGTTAGATAGTGTGTTGAAAACATGATACCACTAATTTAATACGATAGAAAAAAATCACAAACATACCTCTAAAAATTTCTTTTAACGAGTAAAAACCATACTAGTATACATGCAATCATTCTGATTTTTTGTCAGATTTTTATACATTAAACATATTAACGTAATAGTGTTTTAATTTTTTAGTCCAACTAATAGTTTTTTTTTAAATCGCATATTCTTATTTCTGAAATAATACGTACGGATGTTTGCATAAACGCCTGTGCAGTCACTGCCGGCCGAGGCCTGGTGCTGTAGAGACGTGTCGCTCTTTTTGCCGCAATATTTACGTTAAGATTTTTTAAGGACGCGTTTACAAAATTGATATAGGTATAGAATCGAACTATTACATTGACACGGTAACACGCACACAAGTGTACGCACGGCTGGCTGCGGGAATCATTGAGTTATACAATAAATCAATGGCGGGAATCGTAGTCAAATAAAATTATTTTGATAATTTTCTTGTAATCTACTTAGATACATAGAGTAATTAGATTTAGATACGAATTACGAATACCTACTCTAGAGACTGCTTGGCACTGGGAGCGCTCTACTAGCAGTGAGATGTTAGCTGTGGACTTCAGGCTGGTTTTGTCAGTTATGATAAGACCTTACCTCCGGACTTGATGGAGTGGCCAGTAGGTGAACTTCAGTAACTAATACTGGAACACCTGGACTAGTAAAGCTAAGAGTGCCGAGTTTGGACTCGTTTTGTTAGGTATGATGAGTATTTACCTCTGGACTTAACGGAGTGACCTGAAGGTGTACTTTGGTAATCGGTATTGGAACTGGTCCCCGAGTACTACCAGGTGTGCCGAGTTTGGGCTCGTTATGTTAGGTATGATGAGTCCTTACCCCCGGACTTGACGGAGTGACCTGAAGGTGTACTTTGGTAATCGCTAATGGAACTGGTCTTCGAGTACTACTAGATGTGACGTGTTTGGGCTCGTTTTGTTGGGTATGATGAGTCTTTACCTACGGACTTGACGGAGTGACCTGAAGGTGTACTTTAGTAATCGCTATTGGAACTGGTCGCCGAGTACTACTAGCTGTGCCGAGTTTAGTCTCGTTTTGTTAGGTATGATGAGTCCTTACCTCCGGACTTGACGGATTGACCTGAAGGTGTACTTTGGTAATCGCTATTGGAACTGGTCGCTGGGTACTACTAGATGTGCCTAGTTTAGGCTCGTTTTGTTAGGTATGATGAGTCCCTTACCTCCGGACTTGACGGAGTGACCTGATGTTGTACTTTAGTAATCGCTAATGGACTGGTCGCCAAGTACTACCGGATGTGCCGTGTTTGGGCTCGTTTTTTTAGGGATGGTGAGTCCTTACCTCCAGACTTGACGGAGTGACCTGAAGGTGTACTTCAGTAATCGCTAATGGAACTGGTCGCCGAGTACTACTAGGTGTGCCGAGTTTGGGCTCGTTTTGTTAGGTATGATGATTCCTTACCTCCGGACTTGACGGAGTGACCTGAAGTTGTACTTTAGTAATCGCTTATGGAACTGGTCGCCAAGTACTACCAGATGTGCCGTGTTTGGGCTCGTTTTTTTAGGTATGATGAGTCCTTACCTCCGGACTTGACGGAGTGACCTGAAGGTGTACTTTAGTAATCGCTAACGGAACCGGTCGCCGTGTACTACTTACTACTAGGTGTGCCGAGTTTGGGCTCGTTTTGTTAGGTATGATGAGTCTTTACCTCCGGACTTGACGGAGTGACCTGAAGGTGTACTTTGGTAATCGGTATTGGACCTGATCGCGTACCTGGTGCCGCGTACGCGGTGTATCTGATTACCAAAGTACACCTTCAGGTCACTCCGTCAAGTCCGGAGGTAAGGACTCATCATACCTAACAAAACGAGCCCAAACACGGCACATCTAGTAGTACTCGGCGACCAGTTCCATTAGCGATTACTAAAGTACACCTTCAGGTCACTCCGTCAAGTCCGGAGGTAAGAACTCATCATACCTAACAAAACGAGCCCAAACTCGGCACACCTGGTAATACTCGGGGACCAGTTCCAATACCGATTACCAAAGTACACCTTCAGGTCACTCCGTCATGTCCGGAGGTAAGGACTCATCATACCTAACAAAACGAGGCCAAACTCGGCACATCTAGTAGTACTCGGCGACCAGTTGCAATAGCCATTCCTAAAGTACACCTTCAGGTCACTCCGTCAAGTCCGGAGGTAAGGACTCATCATACCTAACAAAACGAGCCCAAACTCGGAACACCTAGTAGTACTAGGTGACCAGTTCCAATAGCGATTACAAAAGTACACTTTCAGGTCACTCCATCAAGTCCGGAGGTAAGGTAATACAAAACAGTAAAATAAATTCGAATTTTCAAGTGGTTTTATTTAAAACTATTCTTTTTCTGTTATTTTAGCTATTTTGCCAACGAAACTTGGGTTTTTTTAAAATTTGTGACTTGGCGTTTTAAATGTATATATATGTATGTAAATAGTAGACTAAGTACCTGCTCATATCATAAAACTGACCTTAAAAAAATATTGATAATTAAAATATAGTGTGATGTCCAGACTCCAGACCTCGTAAACAGTTTTGATATTAGTGAGTAGGTACTCAAAATATTATTACTATAATACCTAGTAGTGTTGCGAACGGGAGACCTCACGGAAAAGTTTTTGTTTGTAGGTGAATTATCTGCTTGCTTTGCGCATACCATAGGAATATTAAAAAGTTTTTTTATTTTTATTTAAAAAACGTTACCCCTACACTAGGATTTTCTCCTGTTCCGCGGGGGCGGTTTACAAACATAAATTGCAGAAGGACAAGCATCCAGACCCGGAACAATTATTTGTAGGCTATACAAAATACTTGTTCCGTGCGGATTCGAACCCGCAACTCCCAGCGCAGCCACTCATTGCTAAGCCACTACGCCACGGAGTCGTCAAACACACAATTGTTCAAAACAGCTTAGGCCTTAGGTATATCTATGGCGCATACTGTGTTTACACTGCGCTCTCCGACTGCCGTTTGCGCTCCGCCCACTGCGGGACGCGCGGGTGAAAAACGAATTTGAAATCGTGCTAAGAGCTCGTCTTAAATTATGAACTGATGGCGGGCCGCCAGAAGTATAGGTAATTAAAGACAATAAAGAATTGATAATAATGTATTAAATTATGAACTGATGGCGGGCCGCCAGAAGTATAGGTAATTAAAGACAATAAAGAATTGATAATAATGTATTAAATTATGAACTGGTGGCGGGCCGCCAGAAGTATAGGTAATTAAAGACAATAAAGAATTGATAATAATGTATTAAATTATGAACTGATGGCGGGCCGCCAGAAGTATAGGTAATTAAAGACAATAAAGAATTGATAATAATGTATTAAATTATGAACTGATGGCGGGCCGCCAGAAGTATAGGTAATTAAAGACAATAAAGAATTGATAATAATGTATTAAATTATGAACTGATGGCGGGCCGCCAGAAGTATAGGTAATTAAAGACAATAAAGAATTGATAATAATGTATTAAATTATGAACTGATGGCGGGCCGCCAGAAGTATAGGTAATTAAAGACAAAGAATTGATAACAATGTATTAAATTATGAACTGATGGCGGGCCGCCAGAAGTATAGGTAATTAAAGACAGTAAAGAATTGATAATAATGTATTAAATTATGAACTGATGGCGGGCCGCCAGAAGTATAGGTAATTAAAGACAATAAAGAATTGATAATAATGTATTAAAAATGAAAAAGAATTTATTCATTTGAAGCGTGGTACTGCAACTATGCAGCACTAGCTTACAATCTTTTTTATATTTTGCTCAAATTTACTTGTAGCAACACGTAAAACTGCTTCCAAACTGTCATTTGTAAGGCGTTTTCGATTTTTTGTTCTATTATTATTTAGTATTGAAAAGGTTTGTTCACATATGTAGGTAGAACCAAATAAGCTGGCACATTTCAGAGCGTTTATGCGCAACTCTTTGTACGTATTTTTATCAATGCAGCGGTAAAAGTTCAGCAAGTCTCCTTCGTTGAATTTGTTGCGTAAATCTTGGTCGTTTTGAATGTCGATAATTTCTAACTGCATTCTGGCGAATTTTCAACTGAAATCGTGAAAGGATTGCTGAATATGTCCAACAGAGGTTTCACTTTTTTAAACTCCGAAAATCTGTCTTGAAAAGATTGAATCAAAATATCTAGCTTTTCTACACAACTGAAATTAATCGCAGTTTTGTTGAATTTTTCAGCCATTTTCTTATAATTCGGAAAATGATTGTAATTTCCAGAATTCAATTGCGATCTGAAAAGTGTCAACTTGCATTGAAAGGATGATACATGAGCGTAGAGCTGGGATATCAGTTGATTTTTGCCTTGAAGCCGTGTGTTCAAGACATTCAAATGATTTGTAATATCAACTAAAAAAACCAAATCACACAACCAATCAGGATTTTTAAGTTCCGGGACATCCCTTTGCTTTTCCGCCAGAAATATTCCAATTTCTTCTATTAGATTTAGAAATCGTTCCAGTGTCAATCTACGATTTAGCCACCTTACTTCTGTATAATACAGTAAATCTCCATCTTCGCTTTCGATGTCATCAAGGAATTGTTTGAATTGCCGGTGATTGAGTCCTCGTGATTTTATGAAATTACAGTCGAAACTACCACTTTCATGACATTTTGAAATTCAATTTTTTTAGAACAGAGGGTTTCTTGGTGTATAATGCAGTGAAACTGCATGAGATCTTCAGCGTTTATGTTTTTTACTTACAGATGCTTTTTCAGCAAAGTAACTAGCCCAGAATTGACACCAGTCGTCGAAAGAGCATCGTCAATCGCAACTCCCGATAATTTTGATAAGTCCAAATCAGTTTTTGAACACTCATCCAAAAGTACATTGAGTATATCAACTCCTCTGGTTTGACATGTCAATGAACACATTCCTAATAACTCTTCTAAACTTCAAAATCTTGAGTAACACCTCGTATGAATATCAGAAGTTGAGCTGTGGAACTAATATCGGTGGATTCGTCGAGTGCTAATAAAAAAAATTCAATGATCTTAGTTTTTTCATTTAATCGTTCCGCAATATTACCTGACAAAGACATAATTCGTCTTTGGATAGTCATACGATTCAGTTGAATTTTCTCAAACTTTTTTGCTGCTTCTGGACACATTTTCTTAGCGGTAATTTCGATGCATTCTTTTACAAAATCCCCATCATTGAAGGGGCGACTTCGCTTTGCTATCATTCGAGAAATTTCATAACTAACTTCTGTAGCTGTTTCTGAATCTTGAATGGGTTTTGTAAACGTAGCTTGCTGACCAATAAGCTCCCGTTTTAAAGACAACATTTTTTGCTTTCTTAATTCGCCTGTAAACTTGGTAAATGTAGGATACTGCGTTTCATAGTGCCTTTTTACATTATATTCCTTTGCAATCGCAACAGAATTCTTGCAAATTAAACAAACGACTTTGTTATGCAACCATACAAAAAAGTATTTCGCAGTCCAAATTTCTTGAAACTGCCGATTTTCATCTTTATCCAATATCTTTTCCTTTTTTTCTTGCTATTTTCCTTTTCCTCTTCATCAAGTACTATGGCTATGATAGCCAACTCACGTATTGTAAACCAAGACATAACCGTGCGCTACACTTAACGTTTGGATTCAAACTGATCTGGTGCCAACCAGGTCAGCCAGCGGGCGGCGAGGCGTAAGCGCGGTGTCGCCTAGCCGTAGCCGAGTTGACGTACAGGCGCTGCTGATACGCTTTCGTTACGTGCATACGGTAGGTTGACGCCTGGTTGACAGCGAGGTGAAAGGCGATAAGGTTACGATCCCTTTCCGTTCCCATTAGTGTGCGGACTCCTTTATCCTTACGTTTTTTACTAGGTCCTGGCTTGTACATGTTGCGTTCTAATCCTGGCTAGGATTAACACAGCACCTAAAAACAATTACAGTACCTACTTAAATTACCAATCCTTTTTTAAATTACCAAAAATAATTGATTAAATAGGTAGGGAAACACTTATTAATAACAGAGTTTTACTTACGATTTCACAACACAATTATACACGGCACTTGACGGGAAATCTACGTTGAATGCGGATCAAAATATATGACACCGGCTAGTCGAGTTAAAATCTACACTAGAACTATTGACACTTCACTCAAATTAAAAACCGAACTGTCGGTCGCTGCGGTTAGCGTGGCTTTTATACCGAGCGTATAGAGTCGAAAACTGTTTGGAGAAATCACAAAACCGACTCTGGAATCTTCGTGTATCTACCTACGCGAGCAATCGGGAATTCGGGACTATTGCTATCTCGCTTGATGTAACAATATAACCCGTGGATAAGCCTCCACCGCGCTGCCGTCGTCGCCGCGCCGCCGGCCGCAGCGGTTCCTCAAGAAAACGAATTTAACCGAGATCAGCACGAACATTTCCGACCGCTGTTACCGACGCATGTACGGCGCACCGATAAGCGCACTTAAGAGCGCGCGCGCGAGATTCAAATTCTTTTCGAACATATTTTTTTTGGTTTTATTTTGGATTATAATTCAATATTTTTCGAATGTACGAGAGTATTATTTTTGCTGTCGGCGGGCCACTAGTATTCGATTGGCGGGCCGCATACGGCCCGCGGGCCGCGGTCTGTGCATCTACGAGTTAAACCGACCGTGTGCATCGTCCATTACATTGTCATTCGATTCTGAGCCATATTCAAAATTTCAAGTCTAGTTCATCGAGAAGTTAGTTTAATATGAATTACTAAGGTCCACCCGAACAGACATACAGAAAGCGAGTTAATAAAAGCGTAGTAAAAAACATAAACATCAAATTTCTAGACTAACAAATCATTAATTTATTTCCAGAGCCCCGGTTCATATAGTGACGGGTACCGCGGGTAGCCAAGAGGGAAGGGATCATTTTAGACGTGAGTTTATTAATTTTATATATAGGCTATATTTAAGATAGCGTTAGGTGTACGTTTATATGTGGTATAGGTACACTGCAGCTTTATTATGGTTGTAGCACGAATGGGTCAGCTCGGCCCGAAAAGGACCACGTTCTCATAGAATACCAGCTTAAAGTAGTAGCTTAATGCTGCTGTGCTTCGTATGGTGAGTGTGGGGAATCAGAGACGCTTTTAATGGAAAGGAGGCACTCCATCTTGACTCTGAGGAGTGATAACGCATCTGCTTTTTGATTCTTAATAGGATAAATGTAGATGTCTAAGGGCGACAGCATCCACTTATAATCAGGTGGACTGTGTGCTCGTTTGTCATCCTTATTCTAAAAAAAAACTGAACGTTAATACGACATACTGTATGATGTACGTCCCACTGCTGAATATAGATGTTTTTCTCATCTCTAAAAGTAATGCTTATGGAGCAATGAAGGCTAATCATTTTACGCTCACTAGATGTCGCTGGTTGTAACGAAGGCGAACCTATTTATTACGAAGATGATCACACAGTGTCGTCATCATTGAACAGTTGCGGTTTAATTATAAGTTTTTCAGTTTCTTGTGTATGTTCAGTGTTTTGGCTCTTTCGACTCGACCGGGGAAGGACCACGCTCTCACAGAATACCAGCTTAAAATAGCTTGATGTTGCTGTGTTTCGTGTGGTGAGTGTAGAGAACCGAAGACCCGTTTTATGGAATTGAGGCATTTCATTTTAGTCCTCTAGGGTGACTCTGCATTTTGATTCTTAATCGAGGATAAATGTAGATGGCCCATGCCACAGCATCCACTTAACATCAGGTGGACTGTGTGCTCGTCACTGTATTAAAAATAAATTCATAAAACAGTGCCTCACCGGTGTATTATTTAATTATTTATAGTTTCAACTTTTTTAAATTCTTATACTCTCAGGAATATCAATAGTTTGATTTATCTTTTTCTAAACTAAATTATACAAAATATAACTAGTATTGTATAAATATACATTAATATCTACACGTTTCTAGCAAATTAACTTCCAGGGCTATGAAATCTGTTAAATATTTTACCTCATTCCTTAAGTGCTGAAGTGTTTGTACAGTAGGGCTACGATGGCTATCCGAGTACAGAACCAGAGTTCGAAACCTATCCAACTGCAGAGAGGTGTAAGACAGGGTGACTTTATATCCCCGAAACTCTTCACCACTGCATTGGAAGACGTTTTCAATCTACTGGACTGGAAAGGATACGGTATTAACATCAATGGCGAGTACATCACTCATCTTCGATTTACCGCCGATATAGTACTTATGGCAGAATCGCTGGAGGACCTAAGCACTATGCTCAATGATCTCAATGGTGTCTCCCAACGGATAGGTCTTAAGATGAACATGGACAAAACTAAGATCATGTTTAATGTCCATGTCACACCTATGCCGGTAGTTGTTGGGAGCACTAAGCTCGAAGTTGTTGACGAGTAGGTTTACCTGGGACAAATAGTCCGACTAGGTAAGTCCAACTTAGACCGAGAGGTCAATCGACGGATTCAACTAGGCTGCGCAGCGTTCGGGAAATTACGACATATCTTCTCGTCAGGTATACCTCAAACTCTGAAAACTAGATTGTACAACTAGTGCGTGTTGCCAGTGATGACTTACGGATCTGAGATGTGGTCCTTCACTGCTGGCCGTATGAGGACGCTCAAGGTCGCTCAGCGAGCTATGGAGAGGGCTATGCTCGGAGTTTCTCTGCGTGATAAACTTAGAAATGAGGATATCCGCAGTAGAGCCAGAGTGACTGACATAGCCCAACGGATTAGTAAGCTGAAGTGGCAATGGGCCGGCCGTATATGTAGCTCGAAGAACCGTTAACCGATGGGGAAGAAAGGTTACCGAGTGGCAGCCTCGTACCGGTAGGCGTAGTGTAAGGCGACCCCTCACTAGATGGAGGATAGGACCGTGATTTGTGGCATTACTTGGAAGAGGCCTATGTTCAGCAGTGAACTTGTGAAGGGCTGTAATGATGATGATGATGATGATTCCTTAAGTGGCACCGCCCTGGTAGCAGAAAAATTTGTGGGTGCCCGCATTAGTCAACCTCGCTGCTCCAGTGTGTTGGCGAGCTTCATATGTCTTTACAATGTTATTCCTCAGTTTTTTGGCTTTCTCACGTGTTTCCTTAACCGCCGAGCATGTATTAGCACTTTAAATTGCAATTCACTTTACGTATTAGAACCAAACTGCTTGCTTCATCGTTCGTAAGGCGTACTGTTAATGAGTGGAATATTTTTATCAGTATTTGTTTTTCTATCCAATGAATAAATGGTGTATTGAGGGCAAGAGAATAGGCTTTCGTTATACTAAGATGGTAAAAAGCACTGCGCTATACCATATTTTTACGCTCTCACAGAATACTAACGTAAAATAGCAGCTTAAGGCTGCTGTGTTTCGTATGGTGAGTAGAGAATCGGGAACCTTTTTACTGGAAACGAGGCATTCTTTCTTCGAGGCATTTTATTTATAGAATAAAGGTGACAAACGAGCACACAGTCCACCTGATGGTAAGTGGATGCTGTGGCTCATAGACAACTACATCTATCCTCGATTGAGAATCAAATTGTAGATGTTGTCGTTGTCTCCCCTGAGGAATAAGATAGAATGCCTCGTTTTCCAATGCTTCCAATGCGTACCCAATGCGCTCAACCTGGATAGATAACCGAGTATTGTGTAGACGCGACACTGTAATAGCATTAAGACTCAGATTCCATGCAATAAATTTTCATACTTGATGCGAAAAACTACCTCACCAAACTGTTCAACTTGCAACGTTATCGATGATGTTTATCACATATTGATAGAATGTGCCCAGAACTCCAGAGAAAGAAAAAATTGTAATACTTATACATTTGTCATCGATTGGCAGTATTAATAGTATTTTATCAGACCCGTTACCGGAAGATGCCAAAAAGATTTATGTCTTAGTCAATAAGAGATTAAGTAAATAAGTTTAGTTCTTAGTATATTCCTATTCAAGAATTTTGTTGTACCAGGGCGTCATAATCGCTTCAGCGACAAAGCCCTTTTTCTAAGAATAAAAAAAACACGCGCACTACGGACGGTTAAGCATGCATATGTCGTTAAGATTAACTCAAGGACAAAGTAGGCCTATGGGCACACGGTTTTAGAAAAAAAAAACATTTTTATGCACTGTATAGGCCTCAAAAAAGGCTCGGACCTTTTGCATGTATTTCTTGTTAATGAAAATTTGTGCAACAGGTAACCCCTCGAAGTGGTCTGCATTCAGATCGCAGGACTACGGCTACACGAGATTCAAAGCGTTCAACAAGACTCACATCAGCATAGAGCAGGTAATCGTATGCAATTTTCATTTTTATTAATTTATACTTCCTTTCATTAAATATCAATTTACCTTATGGCATCGATGAGTTTAGATGCAGCAAAATGTTGCTGTGTTTCGTACTCCTGTATACATAGTAGAAGCACGCTGCAGTTGTATAATGGCCGCAGTTAGAATATCTCGAACGGCGACGGACCACACCCTCGTAGAGTACCAACGTCAAATATTGAAGAAAATAAAGAAAAAGACATATATACACAAAAAGTATTAAATAACAAAAAAATACGATAAACAAATGCTATGAAATGCTATGAATGTTATTAAGGAAATTTTTATACTAAAAACAAAATTTCCTTTTTATACTAAAAACAAAATTTCCTTCATAACATTCATAAATTAATCAAACAGCAACATAGCAAGTCAAACAAAGAATGTATGTTATTGGTAAGAAAGAACATACATACGCACACAAAAAAATATTAAATAACACAAAAAATAGACGATGAAAAAATGCAGTATATAAAACAAAAATTCCTTCATAGTCTTCATAAATTAATTAAACAGCAACATAGCAAGGCAAACAAAGAACGTATGTTATTGGTATAATGCTTCTGTGTTTTGCACGGTGAGTGACAAAGACCAGGGACCTATTACTGGTAAAGAGGCATACCGTATAGTTCTTGGGACGACAGCGCATCTGCATTTTGATTCTTAATCGAGGATAGTTGTGTCCTGTTGAGTGTGTTTGGACCACAGCACTTACGATCAGGTGAAGTGTGTGCTAATTTGACAGTCTATTTCTGTATGGAAGATATATTACTGTTCCGGACTACTACTACGATCAGGTGAAGTGTGTGCTAATTTGACAGTCTACTTCCGTATGGAAGATATATTACGGTTCTGCATACGTAATACCTTAATCTATCAGGGAGCGTGAAAGCTTATTGTCATTTTCAATAGTCGCTAATGATACCTGTTCCGGCCAAAAAACCGTTACACGGCATCTCCGTGTACTAATCAAATAAATTATTTAAAAAAAATGAAAGCCTTCCAGTTTTAGTGACAGATAAATTATATGACAACTTATGTCGAGCTTTAAAACCTTATAATATTTTTTTCAAATATCGTATTATTATCAAAATATGTAAAGCTTTTCTATTGATGTTTACCTTTAAAAGGCTATGAAATGCCGGCAGCATGCTCTTTTACCATATATGCATCATCATCATCATTAGCATTTCAGGCTTTTTTTAAGTTCACTTCTCCTGAATTCCTCAATTAATATTTGAGCAAATTTGAACTTGATGAATAATCAGACAAACAATAATATTCTCGTGTAGAGGAAATATTCTTTATTTACATTAGTATTTCTTCGGATTACTACTACTTTGCTATCATTTTAATTTTGGTTTAAATATTTTGATAAGTATAATGCTATTTTGTGAACGCATGTAAACAGTTACTGGAAACGGTGGAACAAGTCCTCTAATAGCAAACTTAAAAATAACTTACCTTGATAAAACCACAAGGATGAAACATACAGCATCCATGGATGCACGTAGACTCAGGTTCGTGCTGTGTGACATGCTCAATTATGATCGAAGAATACAATCAAAAAAATATGATATTAAGTTTGGTCAATTTAGTAAACTTCTGTTATATATAACAGAATAGCATATATATATATATATATATATATATATATATATATATATATATATATATATATATATATATATATATATATATATATATATATATATGCGTATCTATGTGTCTCAAACCGAACCGATGAACTGATTTAGATTTAAGATTTAGTTTAATTTGTTTGAAAGGTGCTTTGATCGAATTTTTTTAGCTATGATTTAAGAAAATCTTTTCGGCCGTTTGAAGATCATTGGTTCTTTTTGTTTCGGGGGTTTTTAAATTTTTTATTTAAGTTATCTTTATATCGTATAGATAGTTATAAATAATTTTTATAAGTGTCTATTTCTTATAATGACTCGCAACGTTGCATCGTTGCAGTTGTTTGAACGGGCCGGAGCGTGATATTATTGTTACATCTAATTTTGTTTTATTTAGATTTAGTTTATTTTCAAAAACAACATCATCATCATCATCGAAATCTCAAAAGGTGTAATTTTGTAAAATAGTGTAAATATAGTTGGCTGATAATGTACATAGAAAGATAAATTATGTGCATAATATGAACTTTTACGTACGCCTGATTAACTCAGTAAGTCCGGGAAAAAGTACGAAGGAAAGTTCATTTAAGCCACAAAATTGGTATTTAATCTTAAAGTTTTTATCACGAAACGCAATTAAGTTAATAGTGGTGATGAGTGACCTGTGAACAGGTATTTTTAAGTTTCCGTTACATGGAAATGGAATATAGAAAACTATGATAACGTTATCAATTGTATTCTGGCCATCGTATTTAATTGCAATATTGATTAATGATACGTTACGTTATAACATATATAAAGAGCAACGACCTACCGGTACAGGCCGTCAGTTTTTATAGACGATATTGTTAACCGTTATTTCATTTTATTCATTACTTTTGATATTATTAAGTCCTTTCGAAAGGACTCTTCAAAAATACGCGGAACCAAAGCCGCGGGCAAAGCTAGTAATACTAATTGTCTGTTTGTTTGTCTGTACTTAGCATTTGCTCATTCATACCTATGTCTGTTTCTCCTAACGGAACCATACCGCGATGTAAAAACAAAGTAACGCCATCTAGTTGACATGTTATTGTTTATTTTCATAGGTTTCAGTGGACTTGGGAGGGCAGGTGATTGACAAGTTTTGGCTTATTAAAGACAGAAACTGAAGGAATGAAGCATTTTGACATTGTTATAAACATCTGTTGTCACATTAAAATTATTTGGTAAGTTTAAAAAAAAATTAAACTGTTCAAATATCATACGGTTAGTTTTATTAGCATGATGTATATATATAAATTCTTTTTTTTTCTCCAAATTATAATAGTTTGTTATAATGATAGGAAATTATTTTGTATTAAAAATGTTATAAATTAATTAGCTAACATCCGCGTAAAATAATATGATGTTATTTATAAAAAATTATATATTAGGTAATTTGCGGACCACCTGCCGCCCTCCTTCAATTGCGTGCACTATCCCCGTCACCACTAATCCCAGCGCAACTACATTAGCCCTTCAATCCCCATAAAAATCCTATGCAGTCGCACGCGTCCGTCAAATCCCGAGCGGTCGCATTCGACCGCACCCACACATAGCACTTTAAACCACTAAAACTTATATTTAGAGACTACTTTTCTACGAAAAAGTTTGGCATTATAAAATCTATACAAAATTCTCTATCCAGCCGGGCTAGCATGGGCAGGAGAGAATAAATCCCCGGGGAAGGGATAAAAAGTTTGTCACTTGCTCAGTTTTATCCACCCTGCGAGCATGGGCAGGAGACAAAAATTATATCCCCCGATTATATCTACTGACAAGAGATAAAATTATCTTATCCCTGTAGTATATCCCCGTTTGACATAACGAGTAGACATATCTTCCCATCCGTAGCATGGGGCCGAAGGAAAGAGACAAAATTATCTCTTTTTGACATTTGAAAGGGACAATTTTATCCTCTTTCGTGGACGTGGGTTGGTTAAGTTTATCTTCAAAAAAGATGTCTCGAGCCTATTGCAACTACATTTTCGTATCAGAAATTGAAAAACAAGAAATAAAATTACATCGGCGATCGATACGTGGTCAGAATACTTAATCTATTAGAATTCCCCGACAACAAGTTTCTACGCCGGTTTCGGATGCTCAAAGATTGTGTTTTGTATTTGTGTAAAGAAGTCTAGGAGGCCTTAGAGCCTATTAATGCCGTGGATGGAATACCAGTGTCTGCTATTACAACCACCTTGTGCACAAACATCGTATATTTGCAATCAATACATGTGGCTAATTTATCTTAATATTTTTTCTGAGTAGGTAGTTTACATCTTTCAGTCTCTTGGTGTTACCAGAGAGGTACGAGTCAAGACCATGGAATGGCTGTTGTTCAAACAACAAATAATCAGCAAATACTTGACCTAAGTTATTGGGACCATCATTAGAATGTGGGGAACAATATACTTTAGCCTCTTGTGTAGGTAAATACAAGTTTCAGTGCATCTACTTCTTTCATTTTATTTTTGACTAATACTGAAGTGATGTCATGTGAATGACATGTGAATGTCATTTCCGGGTATATAACAAGCAAGGCAAAATGTAGCTAGAGGATATCTAGCAGAGCATGGTCTGCCAGATATTCTTAGGGCTATTGACTGCACCCATGTTGATATATTTCACCTACCATCCCAGACTGGGGTTTAGTACAAGAAAAGGGCAGTCTAAAATTCTAGTCTAAATTGTTCAACTGGTAATAGCAAACAATTTATAGTTTTTAAAAAACCTAAAACCTAATAATCAAGATTTTTTAATAAAGAATAGTAGTATTTTATTCATCTAATATTCCCTTTTCCCCCAAAAATAACTGTAATGCATATATGCCACAATAATCTTACAGGTGGTCCCATGAGACTATAGTCGTCCCGGTTAAAGATTCTACAACCATTCAGGTTGTAGTCACCCCCTAAACATTGAGTTATTGAGTCTCAATAGCTCAATGCCATGATTTAATTACATAGGTTGTGTCAACAATACCCAAGGCGAGTTAATGGTCAAGTCATATTTAGTGATAATAGAATCGGTCTATACTATATTTTAGGTATAATGTTTTAAAATATAGTTATCAAACATAGTAAAGTTACAATTCAAAGGTTTAAATTAAGAAATATGTTAATTCTTTAGCAAAGCTTGTTAAATATTTTAAAGGCTAATATACATAATATTAGGAATACAAATAACACAAGACTCATCGTCATAAAATTATTTATTCTTTGTTTTGTTTGAAATCATTACATTTCCATTTGTTTGTGACGAGTTTAGATGCAGCAAAATGTTGCTGTGTTTCGTACTCCTGTATACATAGTAGAAGCACGCTGCAGTTGTATAATGGCCGCAGTTAGAATATCTCGAACGGCGACGGACCACACCCTCGTAGAGTACCAACGTCAAATATTGAAGAAAATAAAGAAAAAGACATATATACACACAAAAGTATTAAATAACAAAAAAAAAACGATAAACAAATGCTATGAAATATGCTATGAAATGCTATGAATGTTATTAAGGAAATTTTGTTTTTATACTAAAAACAAAATTTCCTTCATAACATTCATAAATTAATCAAACAGCAACATAGCAAGTCAAACAAAGAATGTATGTTATTGGTAAGAAAGAACATACATACGCACACAAAAAAGTATTAAATAACACAAAAAAATAGACGATGAACAAATGCACTATAAAAAACAAAAGTTCCTTCATAGTCTTCAAAAATTAATCAAACAGCAACATAGCAAGGCAAACAAAGAACGTATGTTATTGGTATAATGCTTCTGTGTTTTGCACGGTGAGTGACAAAGACCAGGGACCTATTACTGGTAAAGAGGCATACCGCCATAGTTCTTGGGATGACAGCGCATCTGCATTTTGATTCTTAATCGAGGATAGTTGTGTCCTGTTGAGTGTGTTTGGACCACAGCACTTACGATCAGGTGAAGTGTGTGCTAATTTGACAGTCTACTTTTGTATGGAATAATATATTACTGTTCCGGACATTTTACATGTGGCATATGCGAGCTAACGTAATACCTTAATCTATCAGGGAACGTGAAAGCTTATTGTCATTTTCAATAGTCGCTAATGATACCTATTCCGGTCAAAAAACCGTTACACGGCATCTCCGTGTACTAATCAAATAAATTATTAAAAAAAAATGAAAGCCTTCCAGTTCTAGTAACAGATAAATTATATGACAACTTAAGTTGAGCTTTAAAACCTTATAATATTTTTTGCAAATATCGTATTATTATCAAAATATGTAAAGCTTTTCTATTGATGTTTACCTTTAAAAGGCTGTGAAATGCCGGCAGCATGCTCCTTTACCTTTGCTTATAATATATCGCATCATATATGCATCATCATCATCATTAGCATTTCAGGCTTTTTAAAGTTCACTTCTCCTGAATTCCTCAATTAATATTTGTGCAAATTTGAACTTGATGAATAATCAGACAAACAATAAAATTCTCGTGTAGAGGAAATATTCTTTATTTACATTAGTATTTCTTCTGATTACTACTACCTTGCTATCATTTTAATTTTGGTTTAAATATTTTGATAAGTATAATGCTATTTTGTGAACGCATGTAAACAGTTACTGGAAACGGTGGAACAAGTCCTCTAATAGCAAACTTAAAAATAACTTACCTTGATAAAACCACAAGGATGAAACATACAGCATCCATGGATGCACGTAGACTCAGGTTCGTGCTGTGTGACATGCTCAATTATGATCGAAGAATACAATCAAAAAAATATTATATGAAGTTTGGTCAATTTAGTAAACTTCTGTTACAATGTTATATATATATATATATATAACATGTAACAAAAATCCTGTGGTTCCCGTTAACTTCTTTATCGGAGTCAGTATCCAAGCATATAGAAACAATTTTTTTCAAAAAAAAGACACATTTAAAAAAAAATAATATTAATTAAAAAAAAATAATTTTCGAATTGTATGTGGTTTTATTATCTCTGCATTGGCCGAGGAGTTAGAGAATAGTCAAAGACCCCGCATTACCAATACTCGTGTGAGTTCGAGGAAATAAAACCACATACAATTTGCAAATTAATTTTTTTTTAAAAATTTTTTTGTTTTTTTTTGAAAAAAAAAATTATATATTAGGTAATTTGCGGACCACCTGCCGCCCTACTTCAATTGCGTGCACTATCCCCGTCACCACTAATCCCAGCGCAACTACATTAGCCCTTCAATCTATAGCTAAGTGTAACATAACAAAAAATATCTAAGATTTATTTAGACTGATTTTTATTATTGGTTCAGTGCGGAGATATCTTATGATAAATAAAAACTTATGATAAATCTATTATGATAAATATAAAAAATCTTATGATAAATAAAAACTCTGGAGGCAAAACACGGGGTAGCGCGTCTCTGCAAACTTGTAGAGACATTATCATGTAATAGGAGTCCGTTGTTTTCTCCTTGAGCGAGATTTTTGTTACTTAGGCCTTATTAGTCGACAGGCATTATTACCCGCAGGTACCTTACATACTGACGAAACATAAATAATACTGACAGAATAGAAAAAACTGAACTGGTTATTTGAATAAAAAATCATGAGTGCAATTAGTTTTATTAAAATTTTCGTATTTTTAAAAAATACTAAAAAAAAGCTTGAAATAATAGATTTTTTCACAAAAGAAGGGAACTTGAAAAAAAAGAAAAAAGCCGGACCAGAGGCAGGACGCGAACCACGGAACTCCGATATCACGCCCGACCGACTAACCACCTGAGGTATTACGATCGTTACGCTATGTGTCAAAATTTACCTTCTTATATTGTAGAAGTTTTTTTATTGCCTGAAAACACTGACAAAAGGACATTTTCTAAAACTAATTCCTAGCTAGATCGATTTATTGCCCCCGAAACTCCCTGGACACTAAATTTTATGAAAATCGTTGGAGCCGTTTCCTTCTTCTTCTTCTTCTACCTAGCGTTTATCCCGGTTGCTCATCCCGCCCAGCGCGGGAGAACCCAGGGTCTGCTTTCCTACACTTCCTCCTCCACTTTGCCCGGTCTTCGGCGTCCCTCGCAACTAGCCCATTGATGCGCATCTTGGGCCGTCCTCTACTCCTGGTACCAGGTAGGGTCATGTCCAGGCATACGTAGCTTGCCGGTTGTCGTAAGACGTGGCCGTACCAGCAGAGGCGACTTTCCTGGAGCTTGTCAGCAATGTCACGGACATGGAGGCTGCCGCGGGTGTATGTATTCCGTACATGATCTTTCCGCGTGACGCCATACATCCATCGCAGCATGTTCATCTCCGTGACATGCAACAACTGCCGGTGTCGCTCCAGCACCGGCCACGTTTCACTGCCGTACGTAAGGACAGGCCTTATGATGGTCTTATAGACCTGTCCCTTCAGCTTGACCGGCATTTTGGGGTCACAAATGACACCCATCACCTCGCGCCATTTCGCCCAGGCCGCTGATATACGGGCCTTGATGTCGCGATCGATGTCCCCGGACGCATCAAACACAGATCCGAGGTACCTGAAGTGGTCCGTGCGCTCGACAGTGTCGTCGCCTATACGAAGAGACGTCAGATCTGTGCTGTTGCAGGCCATATACTCCGTCTTCACCACATTTAGCTTCAGCCCGCCGTTCTCAAGCGCCTCCCACCAAGCGTGCACGTGTCTGGTGAGCCGTCCTTTGTCCCCATCGACCAGTGCGATATCATCAGCGTATATAAGCAGCCAAGGCTGCGGTAGTTTCTGTACGCTGGCTGACAGTTCGTCTAATATCACACTGAAGAGATAGGGGCTTAAGACGGAGCCTTGATGCACACCTACGGTTATGTGGAAGGGGGTGGTATCACCAACAGCGGTCCTGACTATTGAATTGGAGTTGCGGTACATATCACGTACGATTTCCACATAGGTCTCTGGTACCAACTTCTACCGCAACGCCCACCAGATCACCTCCCTAGGAACACAGTCAAAAGCCTTCTGCAGGTCTAAGAATAAAAAATGCAGAGGCATATTCTTTTCCCTATGCTTCTTCATGAGGATCCTTAGGGCGAATATAGGGTCCATGGTACCGCGTCCTGGTTGGAAACCGTACTGGGAGTCCGATACTGTACATTCCTGTCGGATCCTGGTGTCAATAATGCGCTCGAAGAGCTTCATGGTGTGTGACGTCACCTTTATACCGCGGTAATTACCGCAATCCTGAACGGACCCTTTACCCTTGTGGACCGGCGTTATTATACTAAGCCGCCACTGATCTTGCATTATTCGGTCGCTCAGGATTCTATTATAAAGGTTAGTAAGAATGCACACACCACGAGCCCCCAGCGCTTTCCAAGCTTCAATTGGCACCTCGTCCGGTCCGACAGCTTTCCGATTATGTGACGACGAGATGCGAGGACCTCGTCAGGCGTAATCGGTGGCACGAGTTCATGGTTCGGGAGTTGTTCGGGAGGGTGCACTTCCCGGTGCTGAGTATTCAGCAAAACGTGGAAATAAGAGCGCCATCTCTCCTTCACCGCACGATCATCGTACAGGAAGGAGCTCGCCATTAGGACCGTTGTCGCAGCAGCAGCGAGTAATATCTTGCGCTGCTTTGGCCCTAGAGCGCGCCAGTTTATGTATGAGCTGGTGCTCCTCAGGAGTGTACAACTTAGCATATTATAATGATTGCAAGTGGTCACGCCTTGCTCTGGCTACAGCTTTCTTAGCAGCTCTTTTCGCTGTCTTGTAAGATGCGCGATCTTCAGGAGATTTGGTCGCTTGCCACGTCTTGAAGAGCGCTTTCTTCTCCCGTAATGAACCCTGGACTGTGGCGTCCCACCACCAGGTCTCCTTGTCGATATTGCGACCCACTTTCGCCACGCCAAGGACTTGCTTTGCCGTCTTTGTGATTGCTGTCTGAATGGTTTTCCAGCACTCTTGGATGGACTTGCCTGCTGTGTCGAGATTAATATCCCCAGCGGCAGAGTCAAACTCTGAGTATCCGGTTTGATCCAGCAGCCACCACTTGATTTGACGGCGGCAACGTTCGACGTATCTGCGACGGGGTTTTACGCAGAGGTCCATGACAAGAAGTCGGTGTTGGGCAGTGAGACACTCACCGGGTATGACCTTACAGTTGGCTACGCGACTGATATGACTTCTCCTGGTCAGTAGATAGTCAATTTGAGTGACGTTCCGACCGCTCCTGTAGGTAATCAGGTGCTCGGTTTTCTTTTTGAAGAACGTGTTCACGACGGCCAGGTCAGCTGCAGTGCAGGTTCTGAGAATGCTTTCCCCCTCTGCGTTTTTTCGGCCGTAACCATAGCCGCCGTGGACATGTTCATACTCCCCCTGCACCTCGCCCACATGACCGTTCAGGTCGCCACCCAACATGACATCGTGGGACAACGGTATGCCGCGTAGTACATCTCCGAGCCGATCCCAAAACAGCGTCTTATCCGCGTCGCTGCACCTGACCTGTGGGGCGTAGGCACTTATTAAGTGGGTCACGATCCCTTCAACAAGCAACCTTACTACCATAAGTCGGTCGCATACGCGTCTAACTTCCAAGACGCTATCGTGGAAATGCTCGACAAGCACCACTGCCACACCGTTCTCCCCACTAGAAGAGCCTGTATAGATCAGCTTGTAGCCGTGCCCAATATTCCGGCTCCTGTTGGCCTTCCATCGTGTCTCCTGCAGAAACGCCACTGCCACTTTACGTTTGGCAAGTATGGCCACAAGTTCTGTGGAGCGTCCCGTAAGCGTGCCAATGTTCCAGTTTGTAAAGCGAATCTTCGTAGTTGGTGCTAACGTCTTTAGCCGGGCTCGCACGGGACCCGGTAGCCCTCGCATACTTGTCGCAGGGTTAAGGCGATCCCCATGCGCGTCGTTATGCGGCGACGTCCTAGTCCTAAACGTATATCTATTTCTTTTACTTTCCATTTTTTTTTGTGGCCTCGCCACGTGCAGGCGGGGTTGGCTGGGCTCCAAGATCTTAGCGGTGCCCCTTACACCCGTTGGAGCCGTTTCCGAGATTCCGATATATATGTACAAGAATTGCTCGTTTATAGGTATAGGATTTAGGTTATTAGATATGAGCATTATAACGTAGTTATGGAAACGCCTATTTTTAACACTCGACGAAAAAGAAGGGTGTTATATGTTTAACTTGTGTATACAACATGTAACAAAAACCCTGTAGCTCCCGTTAACTGCGTTATCAGAATCATTATCCAAGCATATAGAAATATTTTTTACTTTGTACCTACTGATTTAGATTTTAGATTTAGTTTTATTTATTTGAAAGGTGAATCGAAAATGTTCTTAGCTATGATTTAAGATTATTATTAAAATCTTTTCTTATATATTAAAATCTTTTCGGCCGTTTGAAGATCATTGGTTCTTTTTGTTTCGGGGATTTTTAAATTTAAGTTATCTTTATATCGTATAGATAGTTATAAATAATTCTCATAACTGTCTATTTCTTATAATGACTCGAAACGTTGCATCGTTGCAGTTGTTTGAAAGGGCCGGAGCGTGATATTATTGTCACATCTGATTTTGTTTTATTTAGTTTTAGTTTATTTTCAAAAACAACATCATCATCATCATCGAAATCTCATAAGGTGTAATTTTGTAAAATAGTGTAAATATAGTTGGCTGATAATGTACATAGAAAGTAAAATTATGTGCATAATATGAACTTTTACGTACGCCTGATTAGCTCAGTAAGTCCTGGAAAAAGTACGAAGGAAAGTTCATTTAAGCCACAAAATTAGTATTTAATCTTAAAATTTTTATCACGAAACGCAATTAAGGCTTTACCTCTAGCGAACGACCTTGAGCGTTTGGCCTGCCGACGCTCTCGCTACAATATATCGCGTAGAAATCTGCAAGACGCCACCTACTGGTACGAACGTAGTATTAATTTATCAATGTCAATGAACTATTTTATGGAAATAGACACGGCAGACAATAAAGAAAATAATAGAGAATAGATATAAATAATAATAAAGAAAAAATAATGATATGTGTATTTTAATTTTCTTTATTCGGTATATTAGTTGCATTATATTAGAATTATGTATTCTCATAATATATTATGTATTCATATAATATTATCTAATTAATAAAAATGACTATTTTGATTATTTTAACTAAATACTATACTAGTAGTAAATACTATACTACTATAGAGTAAATTATAATATTTGTCGAAATGTTAATTATGGGTTCGAACTTTACATGCTAATGGTGCTTCATTTTTGTTATTTTCATTTACTTACATATTGAAAATATACTTGAATAGTAGGTATTATTATTTTATTTAGCTACTGAATTTTAGGATATGTTTTACCTTGAGGTCAAATATAATTTTGAGGAGCAATAGTTATTACCTACTAATCTTTTATCTGCTATTCCTTATTTAGGAACAATATTAGTAAATTGAGTTTGAGGGAGATTTACTGTTTATAATGCTACATTTATTATTTTAATATTTACCTACTGGGTAGGTAATTATTAAAATAATAAATATAGCATTAGAACTAAATAGATATTTTTTACCCAATTACAATAACTAATGAGATATTGTGATTATTTGTGATTAGTAATACTGGGTGGGTATTAATAAATAGAACAAAATAAAATATAAAGTCAATTTTATTATCTTGAATGTAAGAAATTGATTACAAATTTTTTAACTTCCTTAAATTATAAACAAACAGCTGCAGCTATTAAATGAACACATATGTGCATACATACGCCTATATATATATATATATATATATATATATATATATATATATATATATATATATATATATATATATATATATATATATATATATATATATATATATATATATATATATATATATATATATATATATTATATAATATTATATATATATATTATATATATATATATATATATATATATATTATATAATATTATTCCTGGGGTATATATATAATTTTCTCATCTGGTTCGGTTCTATAAATATTTAAATATATAAAAATTATAAATTAAAATGAAAAGATAAATATACATAAATATCAATAAAATAAAATAAATACAAAATAATATTATACTATTACTGTTATTGGGGTATCAATATAGTTTTCTCATCTGGTTGGGTTCTATAAATATATAATTATAAATGAAAATGAAAAGATAAATATACATAAATATCAATAAAATAAAATAAATACAAAATAATATTATACTATTACTGTTATTGGGGTATCAATATAGTTTTCTCATCTGGTTGGGTTCTATAAATATATAATTATAAATGAAAATGAAAAGATAAATATACATAACTATCAATAACATAAAATAAATATTAAAATACATAATATATAAATAAAAGCCCAACCAGATGGAGGCCCTCGGCAGGGGAGACCAAACGGCCGAGCTTATTATTGTTATTATTATTATTATAAGTTGTGGTTCGGTGAAGCTGCAACCTAATGGACCATGATTTGAAATTTTTATGAAAAGAAGTGGCTGACGTCAATTATTATTCAACTTATTATTTTTTCATTACTGCCTTTTTCAACCTCACAAGATATTTGTAACTGCAAAAAAGAAAACTACGTATAAGTAAGTAAATCAGTAATGTAATGTACCGTAGATCCCAGGGATCAGTATTTAGGAAGCACAAGTCACACTATTGTAAGTAGTATAATATTACAAGTTACACTAATATCGGCTCGCAGTAAGCGTCCACGTCTTCTCCCTGCGGCGGTCGGTCGGGCAGTGCCGCCCCGCCCCGCGATTCCGCGCGTGCGCTTCTCGAGACGACAGAGTTATACACAACTATAAATGTCTATACGCTACATCCCTCCCTTATTAATGTTTTTTTCTAATATAAATATATATATATACAAATATAAATAACCATATCGAGTTAGGGAACTGCGATCAGCTTAACTTACAAATAAAATACATAATTACCTATTCGTACGGTAGTTTAATGAAATTTTTCCTTTTTACATAAGTAAGTATATCAAGTACAATCAGCAAGTTCTTATTCAAATTATGTTCAATCACTGATCATCAATTATTTTGTCATTATCGTCCATAATTTTATTCACTCATTGTGTGATTGATTAACGTCACCATTATCGTTAGTTTGAGCACCACTAGCATTATTTTCATCATCTAATACCTTCCATTGCCCTTCCACTCGTTTTAGATGTACGACGTTCCGTCTGATTTGCTGACCAGTTTCATCGTTCCGTAGAATTACGTCCCCTCCTTTGTTCGCTTCGACGGTATGTGTTTCGGGTTCATAGTTTAAGCTCAGCTTGTTTTGTTTAGACATGTTCTTGACGTATACTTTATCTCCGACTTCCAATTCACAGTTAGTAGCCTTTTTCCTTTAGTTCTTTATCTCTATCCCTCATTTCAAGATCCTCTGGTGGATGCGTTATGTCTTGGATCATAGGCAGTTTGTCTCGAAATTGCCGTCGAAAGAACATTTCTGCAGGTGTTTTTCCTGTAACTGTGTGAGGTGTGCTATTGTACATCACCATATACTCCTGGAGAGCCTCTTTCCAGTTCTTTTTCTCTACTTGAGAGATCTTGAGGCGTTTTAGGATGTCCCTATTCTGGCGCTCCACTTCTCCGTTTTGTTGCGGCCAGTAGGGAATGGTATTGTAAAGTCGTATGTTCCTCTCTGCACAGAAGCTCTTAAAGTCTTCGCTGGAAAATTGTCTACCATTATCTGATGTGAGCGTGACTGGATTGCCAAGTCTGCTAAAAATGTCTTTAAGCATTTCAATTATTTCAGAGCTTGATATGGTTCTGCATGTTTTTACTTCTTTATATCTGGTATAATAATCCACGACTACCAGGATATAGTCCCCACTAGGTAATGGGCCCATGAGGTCGATTGCTATGTCAACCCATGGTTCGAAAGGTAAATCTCTTCTTTTTAATGGGTTTGGGGCGCTGGGAGCAGAGACCAGGATGCATCCTTTACAGGCTTTGCATATGTTTTCAGCATCTTTGTCGCACTTAGGCCACCATACTTTGGTCCTCAATCTGCTCTTCATCGCGACTATCCCCGGGTGGCCTTCGTGCGCAGCTTCAAGAACTCTTCTGCGTAACTTGGTTGGGATTACAATTTTCGTGCCCCTGAGGAGAATATCGCCATGAAAGCATAATTCATCCTGAAAAAGTTTATAGGTTTTTACCGTTTCCTCCCAGTTTCCGTTGTAAAGACCCTCTCTAACCTTCTGTATCTCTGCATCTTCAAGAGAACTCGCAGTGATCTCTTGTAATGGATTGGCTACTGGTCGTGCCAATTCGGTAATCGCCTGAACATGATCTTCAAGTAATGTCGTCGGATTTGTTGCCACTTCACATAGTCTCGATAGTGGATCGGCTATATTGGTCTTCCCCGGACTATATTTCACCTTGAAATTGTAGGATTGTAACCTTAATACCCACCTTTCAATGCGAGCGCATGGTTTAGCTTTCGAGCCAAATATAACTTCCAATGGCTTATGATCCGTTACTAGATCGAACACCTTACCGTACAGGAACATATTGAAATGTTCGACTGCCCAGACCATGGCTAAGGCCTCCTTCTCTGTTTGGCAGTAACGACGCTCACAGCTGCTGAGGGTTTTATTACCAAATGCAATTATTCTCGGCCCATTCTTGTTGATTTGCACCAACACTGCACCCAGACCCACTGGGCTTGCATCTGCAATCACCACCGTCTTATCATGAGGATTGTAGTAACCTAAGTTTGGTACCTTCATAAGTGCCGCCTTGAGATCGCTAAATGCCTTCTTTTGGGCATCCCCCCAGTCATCTTGAATGACTGTGTTTCTTCCCGTTCTTTGCCGTAGCAGTTGCTTAAGGGGTTCTGTTACCGTTGCTAAGTGGGGGATCCATTTTCCCACGTAATTCACTAAACCCATAAAACTCTGCAGTTCAGCGATATTCGTCGGGGCTCTGAATTCCTTTATAGCCGAGATATGCTTGTCTAGTGGTTTGACTCCCAGTTCTGACAGTTCATGCCCTAGGAAGTGAACTTTCTTCATTCTGTAAATACATTTGTCTTCTCTCAACATCATGTTATTTTCCTCTAACACTGCCAAAACTTTTTTAAGCCTTAAGTCGTGTTCTAATAAGTCTTTCCCAAATATCAAGATGTCATCTATGAAGTTGATGACTCCTTCGCAACCTAGAAGGATTCGTTCCAGTGTTTTTTGGAAAATCTCTGGCGCACACGAGATACCAAACATCATTCTTTTGTATCAATACAATCCTTTGCTGGTAATGAAGGTCGTGATATGCCTTGAGTCGGGGTGAAGTTCGATATGATGGAATGCATCTCGTATGTCCAGCTTACTAAAGATTTTGGCTTCTCGAACTTTTGGCAACAGTTCTTCTATCGTTGGCAGTGGGTGGTTTTCACGTTGTATAGCCGTATTTGCTCGGCGCATATCGACACATAATCGGATGTCGCCCCCGTTTTTTAGCACAGGGACTATAGGCGATATCCAGTTAGAAGGACCTTTCACGACTTCTATAATGTCCCTTTTTAGTAATTCTTTCAGTTTATTCTCTACTTTTTCTTCAAGTGGGATGGGAATTCTCCGATACGGCTGAGCAACGGGCTTCACTGAATCGTCAATCGGAATGGTAACTAAAACGCCTTTAAATTTTGGAAACGCGTCAGTACCGACCTGGTTGATATCCAAATTGATCCAAAGTAGTCCCAATGAGGTTGCCGTCACACGTCCAAGTAGGTCACGCGTACCGTTTCTGATCACGTAGAATGTTGTGACGTGCTGTGATGTTCCGGCGAGCTTTATCGTGGCTTTAAATGATCCTAACAACTTCAGCGGTGTTGCACTCCCGTAAGCTACGAACGTTTTGTCAGGATTCGAATCTTGATTGGAAACTTGAGCGTTATTTTTCTTCATTCTTTCCCAGGTTTGGTCTGTTATAAGGTTGTGCTTGCAGCCTGAATCTATCAACATTTCCACGTTGGTTCCACCTATGTTACATATGACCTTTGCGTCGTTCTCTATATTGAAAATGTAGTCGACTTTTCTTTCATCTGTGATTATGTTTGCAGTTTCCTCGATATTGTTTGTTGTCCTGTTTTTCTTCTTTATTCCCTGACTGTTCGATGATTCTCCTCCTTCAAATTTCCTCTTCTGAGTTTGTCTTGTCCTGCATTGATCTCTGAAGTGTCCTAAGATGCCACATTTAAGGCAAGCCTTTCCTTTTGCTGGGCAGTTGTTGTCACGGGCCAAATGTCTGGGACTTCCACATCTACTACATTCCAATCTTCTTTTTTTTGCTTCTCCTTCCATGTCTCAGTACCTATTCTGTTGATTGACTGACTTTCCACAGGTTTCGTACTAAAGTTTCCTAATTGACGATCTATGGCTTCCAATGCATTCGCTTCCGCAATTATTTCATCTAAAGTGATCTTGTCTCCTGTTTTCAATATCTTCTTTCGGAGTTCTTCTGCTTCACCCTTTTCCGTTATTTGGTCTATGATATGTTCGTCTTCTTTTCCACCAAACTGACATTTCTTTGCCTGCAGTCGAAGTCTGATAAGAAATTTCTCGAACTTTTCATCCTGTTCCTGTTTTATGAGACGAAACAGGTGTCGCTCATACACTTTACTCTGTTTGGGTGCAAAGTAGTTGTCTAATTTTTCGATCGCGATGTTAAAAAGTTCGCCTTCAGTTGCATTAGCTCCTGGGATGTTATAGAAGACTTCTTGTAACTCGGGGCCACCAAAATGTAAAAGGCTAGCTCTTTTCTTTGCCTCGGAGTCTATGCCTGCCGCTTCGAGGTAAATGTTTAGACTTCTTTTCCATCTTTCCCAACGGACAGAGACTGAACCAACCTCCCCGTCACATTCGAACTTCTCTAAGGTGTACAGTGCCATTTGGGGCTACCTGTTGACAAGGTAGTAACAATGTTGCATATTATAGATTTTATAACACGCTATTGCAATCTAATGCTAGTACTAAATCGTCTACTTGTCTGTGTACTTAACTGTAACTATGCCATAGGTACCCGTATCTACACCCGTAGTACACATTCAGCGCTCATGACGACACTTACTAGTCATACTGTGCAGTACTGTGGCACTTGCACGTGAGTATTACCCAGCGCGCAGTCGCCAAGCGGCGAATGGGTGCTCCAAGTGTTAACGTAAAATTTGAACCCGTGTAAACTTCGCAATTTAATGCTATTTAGGTATGTACGCAATTTAATGCTATGTAGGTACGTACGCAATTTAATGCTATGTATGTATGTACGCAATTTAATGCTATGTAAGTATGTACGCAATTTAATGCTATGTAGGTATGCACGCAATTTAATGCTATACCGGTAATCTCCGCAATTTAATGCTTTTATTATCTATCTCATACCGCAATTAAATGCTCAGTCGCAATTGAATGCCCAGCTGCAATTTAATGAGGAAGGTAGGTTGACAAATATGTAGGTATGTCTCCCCCCTGATGTACACCCATAGAAATCTAGATACCTAAAACGTGAACGGAGGATACCTACACAACTTACGGCCAAGTGAGTACCTAGTTATTTCACTTTTCCTTCTATATTCCTTAGTCAAAATGTTATATACAGTCAACATCAGTTAGTAACGATGATAACCTTAAATACACTTTTATTTTATAGGTAAGTAACTAATTAATACTGTGGATCAATTCATTAACCTCAGAATAATGAAAGGAAAAAGAAAAATGTTTATTATGTACAACAAAACACACTGTAAAGACTAAAATTAGAATTACCCTTATTACTGGTACAAGGTGGCTAAAAGCCTCGTATTCAACACAGACAACTCAAGTACAGTCTGTACTCAGGGCCTTTGTAGTTAGAACATTTTTCTGTTCTATAGAAACTGGCATTGCATATTTAGTTCCACAACTCTCCAAAGGACAGCGCTGGAGTAAGTTTACGTTCGGAAGTGCGTTGTTTTAGATAATTAAATCAAATTAAATGATCGTATCACATTGACTAAATTCACGTGCTAATAATGTGAATTTAGATATTTTCACCAGAAATTGAGTTAAACAACTAATTTTATTAAGATTTAGCTGCTTTAAGTCTAGTTTATTCGTTTAATTGGAAGATGGAATATTGGTGTTTTAATTTCTAAACGTGACCAGCACCCTCTACCACCATTTTGTTTGTTTTTGAATTTGACATTGGCGTTTTGTTTTTCTGACGTAACGATTGTGCTTTGAATGTTTTGAATTTTTTATATTTTTCCTATATTTTCTTACAACTTGGCTATTCTTGGATTTTGATTATCTTTGCTTAATATAGTGGCCCATGCACGTGAAAGGGACTTCGATTATCTGTTCTTTCCTTCGGCCATAGTTCGTATAGTTTAGTGATGGCCGCGGATAAAATTTGCTGTGTTTCAGGATGTACCAAGAGCTGTGAGTAAATCTAATTATTTACAGGTTTTACCAGTCAATATATTATTTCTTCTTTCTATTTTATATATAAGTCAGTGTCACCTTGGGCAACAATGTGATACCTAGCGCAGACGCAGGTAGCCCAAGAGTTCTGCATCACTTTTCCACCCTTAGAGCCAATACCTTGCTATGTATACTTACATACATAAAAAATGGGGGGGTTTCCGGCACTTAATTCTTTTAGGGGGAGGTTCCTACTCCTCCCCCCATCTACCCGTCCACTCGGCGACCAATAATTCGTGCAGCAGATTACTAAAGAATTACCCTTATAACACTACTACTTATACTACTGTCATTACACTTTTCAAAAACGCTTCTAAAATATTAATTTTTTTTGTAGGTGAAGATGGCTATATACTTCACAAATTTCCAAACTCTACAAAAGATTAAACACGCTTTTGTACACGGGTTCAAGCAGTTGGTGGAAACTTTCTGTGCTTAGATGATATGTATGTGTTTAAGTACCGAAGAATTTGTCATACACCTTTTGAATCCAAGTACTGGACCGGAGTAAAATGTTAAGTAATATTGCAATACCAGCATTGCATATGAGAGGTTAGTAAAAATTTGCATTAACATTGTTATGATCTATTCTTAATATTATGAATGTTAAAGTTAATATGGAAGTTCGTTCCTCAAATAATTAATTTTACTATCAAACATGTATAATTGAATGTATAAATTTTGAATCATTGTTAAACCATGTTCTGCAATACTAATTTTCAACTTCCATGTTGATGAAATATTATGTATGACATGTAAAGCAATTTTATGGAAAGTTTGTTATTTCTTATTAACAGTTTGATTCAAATGATAATAAAAAGCTTATAAAATAAGGCTTTTTCAAAGCTCATATGAATATCAAAATCTACACCAGTTTATAAATATTAAACTTGCTCAGAGTACAACTGGGAAGAAACATGAGTTTATGTTATAATAACAAATATATAGTGATCTAAAGATCTTTTCCAGTACTAATGAGAATATATATTGCACCAACATACTATATTGTAGATTATGTTCAATGTTTAATTATTTTTTAATCATATTGTCCTTTAGTATCTATTTAAAGTTATGATGATCTTCAATTTGATATCCCATTCTTTCATTTCATTCAATGTTAGAATATCATATTTAAAGTTTAGATGCCCAAAGGAGACAATCAATTTTTCTATGGAGAATGGGCCCACTACAAATTTTAAAGATTATCAATGAAATGCATGTCGATTTATTCCTTATAATCCATAGATTACAATAAAATTATTAGTTTTACTGCAGCTAAACGGAGTCCTGAGAAATTAACAAATAAAATATGAATCTAACAATAACCTAAAAACAAACTGAAAGCGATTTTCTAGTAGTATTCATCGGTATTATAAGTTAAAATAGTGGACAATTGAATAATAGTACATATAAAACTAAGCTGTAGGTATATTCAGCATTTATAAATATTTTAAAATCGATGTAAAACCTTTCACTAGTTCGGACAAAACATAGTGCCTGTTTATGCACAAATGTCGTATGGATTCTAACTTTGACATGTATTGATTGGTTGTGAGTGTAATTCTAAATACCAAGATGGCTAAGGATAATGTCTTCAATAATAGTACATATAAAACTAAGCTGTAGGTATATTCAGCATTTACAAATATTTTAAAATCGATGTAAAACCTTTCACTAGTTCGGGCAAAACATTGTGCCTGTCTATGCACAAATGTCGTATGGATTCTAACTTTGACATGTATTGATTGGTTGTGAGTGTAATTCTAAATACCAAGATGGCTAAGGGATAATGTCTATTTATATTTATGATATTACCAACACACAGTAAGATACATTTTAAACTGATTGTATTACAAAAAGCAAAATATAATGTAGGTAATTGTATTTATCATTGTAAATCATAATTTATTTAAGTATTCTATTAACAGTAGTAGGTGCAGAAACAGAAACCTTTTATTCAATTTAGATTATAAATAATACTTATTGAAAGTCACTTTTTTAATTTACCACTGGTTCGGAAAAAAACCTCTGACTTGAAGAGAACCAGCAAAATACCCAGTAGGTCTTTTAAAAAAAGCCAGCTTACAATCATGTATGTCATAATTAACAACACAGAACAAATTAGAAATAGCTTGGTAGCGATCACCTTACCCACAGGTTATTGTCAGCCATAAATTCCTTTATACTATAATAACCCCTTTTATACAAACTTAATTTAATACATTTTTTGAACTTTGATGATTGACTGACATATATAGACAGGAACGGGGTCAAGACATTATTTTAAAATGTTTTGGTTGATTAGTAAGTAGTTATATATCATAATAAAATGACTAGGAATTAACATGCCTTATCTATGTTATTACACAATGATAAATAGTGAGGAAGTAAGATGTTTTAAACTGCATGTGTAAGGATTAAAAAAACACAGGCTTAATTTAAATGTATTTATTACTAGCGATGCGCCTCAGCTGTGCCCTGGTGATTTATGGATCTCGACAACAGTGCCATCTACCGAGTCCAAATGTAAATATAAACCATCTAGGAATCCATCCAAACACACACAAACATTTTCATTTAAATTGGTTGGAAGGTTTCTGATGTTTTGTCTATAACGGACATAGGTAGAAACATTTTAGTGTTAGATATATTTCTGAAGGTTTTTTGAAAATAACTTGATGGTAACATGTACATTTATGATATTGTAAGCAATCAGAAGGAATTTTCAATTATAATATAAGACTGTTGTCTTCAATATCCATACACTTTTTGTCTCTGCAAGTTTTCAGCCTGCACGGCATACAGATTTGTTCTAAGCGATCCACCTGAAAAGAAGTTAATGACAATTGTAAAGGTATCTTAACTAAATAATAATACTTATCAATATATTATTTTTTTCTATATTATATAGGAATTAAAAGGAAATTTTTAATAATAAGAGATATGAGATAGACTATGCCTTCAATGTCAATAAACTGTATTTACATATTTCTGTGAGCATTTTCTTATATCTGCCTTTTCATATGTTAAATAATAAAGAAATTATTATAAATTATACAGCATTAATCAGCTCCAGCTGATCAAATACAGAAGCAGTAATTATTGATTAACATCAGTAATATTCAACCATGTAAAAGTTGTCTCACATTTTATTTTTACCGGTTTCATGTACTTACATAGTAGACAAAGATATTATTGTTATATTAAGTATATCTGATTCTAGATGACAAAATAATATTCCTTTCTGCACAGTGAACAACACAGCTGTCGAAACATAATAGAAACAACCATTACACTTTTTTATGGAAACTATTATTATTAAACTTTATATTTGCTTTTAGTACAAATAATTACTACATTTTTTACACATAAATATATGTAACATTTATATTGCCTATCTACTATGGCTGGTATAAATCCAGGATCTGTGTCTGGCTTAACAAAAAAGCCATTTAGTATTAAGCAACTTGCTGAATACATAAGGTTACCTATTTGTACACAAATGCAGTTATATGAATTGCTCTTCAAAACACTCTTTTAAGTCCCTCGACCCAAAGATTCTAATTTTCTTTTAACATTATAATAACTTCTTTTGTGCATTCTATTTATTATTTAATTTAGATTTTACTAATAAAATAAACTTAATACTTTGTCACTTTTAAGAAACTAATAAGGTTCTAAGACCTGTTTATTATTTGTATTTGTTTGAGGTAAAATATACAAACAATAATAGATTTTCACAACCTAGAATAGGTGTAAATTAATAAACTCTTATATTCTATTAGCGAATTTTACCACAAAAACTAAAAAGAGAAAAACATACGTACTTGTGTCAATTAATATTTGGCTAACCTTTCTGATAATTGATAATATCCATATTTTCTTAAACATTAGTTTAATAATGCTTGTAAATAAAAAACTCCATTTTGTTCTTACCATAATGATGCGACTCCAACTATGTTTTATTTCACTCGAGTGAATCGAGTGAATTTGTCCAACTCGATAATCGATAGAAAATAAATTTTACCGAGTTACCGAGTTAACTCGGCGCATCGTATAGATTCAGAGGGTGCTATATAGATATTAATTTACTTGTATATATAATAAGTCGCTGCGGGTGACATCACAAGTTGCATCCAAATTCAAACTTGCATCTGGCATGTTGTAAACAAACCTGAACTTAGTTTTATTTATGATATTGATTTATAGTTTTAATTTCATGTTGCCACATATTACTTATTTATAAAGGTACATATTTAAAAATGGTTTAACTAAAGTAATCGCTGATCTCAACTCTAGTGATAAACTTTTCTGTAAATAGTTGATTTACTCAAAAACTAGTGTACAACTAGAATGATATACATACATACTCGTAAATTAACCCGAGTGGCTCGAGTCGCAAAACTCTACTCGAATCGCATCTTTATCTTACGGCCAATGCAGTGTTTGTCTACAATTTAGTGATGAAATCGACTTACTAATTCGAGCAATTTATTGATATATTATGTAATAAATAAATTGATATTAGGTAATATGTATATATTGTTGTATCAATTTATGTTATATATGATATAAATTGATTATATATACTTTGGATAGTCAAATTATTAATAACATTAAGACTTACGTCATAACGTTAGAGTGATATTATTTTATGAAGATGTCGATACGCATACCAAAAATAATATATAACTACCTACTAAGCGTAGTAATAATAATTGTGTTGTATGGAAGAACAATTATAAAAATAATTTGTGAAATATTGACACAGCTTCGTTCATCTAATTTGAATTGTTTAAATCGAGTTACCTGAATTTCAACTCGAGTCGATTTTTTCCGAGTTATCACGGCACATCTCTAAGACAATAATTTTTTAAATGTTACATTACCTTAGCCAATGATCAGAACACGAATGTCAAAACAACTAATTTTTTTTCAGATTTCTTGTTTCCGTTTACATTTTCGAAAAATCTATAGACCATTTACTATTATAATTTGGTGTCTTTTTTTGGTGTAAATACCATTAAGTGACGTTAATATTTCTAGTGGGCCCAAAAATGATTGTCTCCTTTGTGCAGTATTCATAAGAAACGGAACAAAAAAGTTAGTATTTCATTTGGTCTTATTACCAAACTTAATTAATCACAAGAGAAGTTATTGATTTGCCTCCGTCTTTGTAAAATTCGACATTGCTGTAAGATCCATAATTTACATTATAGTATGCATATTTTTCACAGGTGTTCTATTGTACAACTAATACTAATAATAAACTTCCATTTTAATAAAATGGAATGTGTAACTTTTAGCTTCATTTTTATTTGTTTTATTTTGTTATGCTACTTGTGGTATTTGTTGTTTGATATTGTCTGTTGGAAGATGTTGGTAGTCCTTCAGCCTTAGTCGTTCAAATTCTACATGGCTAATATGTGTATGCTGTAATTTTTTGCCGATTGGTAGTAGAGGAATTAATCTTTGCAATTAATAAACCCAAGCAGGTTAGAATTTTTATTAGAGCCATCAGTTCACATTTCTCTTTGTACTATTCTTAAGTTGTCAATATATTTCAAGTACAATTTATTGTATATATTGATTTTACAGGTGCTGTTGCTAAGATATCACCCTTAGCTGAAGTTACAAATAAAAATAATACTTTTAAAACACGTTATACACAAGAAATTGCTTCAACATCAAGTTATGTGCAAGAGACAACTACTGCTCAAACATCCAGTAAGTTAAAATTGATAATATATTATTTATAAATAAAAATTATTGTATAAATTAAATTGAGGATAATATATTGTAAATTAATTTTATTTAAAAAAGTCCCACTTGGTTTTGTGCTGGTTCTGGTAAAGCTTTAATATCAAGTTGCAAATTTAATTTAAGCAAATTTATATGGCAGATGTGAACGGCCGAGTCAGGAAGGGACGCCCTAGAAAAAAGTTTATCGACCAAATTGGCGATATTTTGAAAATGGGCCACGTTAGAAGTACCCTTAACCGACGAGCATGTATGCGTAGATATATGGATGTAAAGGAGGCGAAAGAGGTATGTCAGGATCGTGCCAAATGGAAGTCCGTAGTCTCTGCCTACCCCTCTGGGTGACAGGCGTGAGTGTTTATGTTTTTTTTTTATTTCAATAAGTAAACATATTTTATCACTTTTGCCATTATATTTCATCATGTTTCGCCTGCACAAGTACTCCACTATTGCATTATTAAAATATACAATATCTTAAAAACGGTTAAGTTTCGTGTATGGTGTTTCATAGTCGAAAAAGTCGGTAATGATGCAAACTACAACACCCTAAATGATCTAAGTCGACTTAACCTGTAACCCTTTCATATTGTATATTTCAATATTTATCTACTATGTTCCAAATTATGATTCAAAATGCAATCAACTTGCTACAATTAAATTTATTTTTACTAAACTATAGTACAAATTTTCTTGGTCTATATAAATATAATGTTTTGTCATTTTAATTTCAGGCTTGAAGGTGACTGTACAGGAACGGGAGGCAGGTGCTCTTCAATGATTGATTTATTGAACGTTTGTTGGTTATATTTAAGTCGTCTTATTGCTAACAGTGTGTATCAGGTAATAATCAAAATTTAAACAGACAGATCTTATAACTAATTGCACGACGTGCTGTGATTGGTTACCAACAATGACGAGCTCTGATTCTGATTCAAAATTTATACATTCAATTATTCATGTTTGATAGTAAAATTAATTATTTGAGGAACGAACTTCCATATTAACTATAACATTCATAATATTAAGAATAGATCATTACAATGTTAATGCAAATTTTTACCAACCTCTCATACGCAATGCTGGTATTGCAATATTACTTAACATTTTACTCCGGTCCAGTACTTGGATTCAAAAGGTGTATGACAAATTCTTCGGTACTTAAACTTAATAACTGGTATAAATGAAAACATATTTTACCAGCTTAAGAAGCAAGCATCTATCTTAAATGAAAGCCAATGATAAATTGTGTACACTGGTTTTTGATGAAATGGCCTTAACACCACATATTGGTTATGACAGGAAAAATGACAAGATTACTGGTTTACACAATGATTTCTTACATTTACGCGAACACTACACATTGAAATAATACTAGTTTTTACGGATTTTATCGCGTATATTTATTATATAAATATCCGACGTTTCGAGCGCTTTACAGCACCGGATCGTCGGGTATTTATATGTAGTTAAATATACGCGATAAAATCCGTAAAAACTAGTATTATTTCAATTGCTGGTTTAGTTGACAATGGTGATGTAGTGAGGACTGAACTTAGAATAGAGGTATTCTAAAAACTATAAACAGCCGATATCATATTCATTTTGTGCTCGCAGTACAAAAAAGATGAATTAGCCTTAATGATTAAAAGAAATGTAAGAAAATTGAAGGGCTCTGGCTTTAAAATCCTTGCTACTGTATGTGACCAGGGAACATCAAATGTTAGTGCCAAGTGGAACATAGTAGATAAATATTGAAATATGGTGGTAGATAAATATTGAATATACAGGGTAACCCTGTATATATATTTCAATATAAATTATATTGGTTAAGTCGATTTAGATCCTTTAGGGGGTTGTAATTTGCATCATTACCGACTATTACGACTATGAAACACCATACATCAAACCTAACCGTTTTCAAAATATTGAATACTTAAGTTTTTTTTTTATAAAAATTGTCAACTTTTTGTCTATTGTACTATTTTTTTGTAATTTGTACATCTTATTTTATTTTTATAATATATATATTTGATTTCGATTAATTTACTTTGTATACTGTCATTACTGTCTACTGTCTAATTACTGTTGGATTTATTAATTTAAAATTGTTACTTTGATGAAATATATTGATTGATCGACATTTATTTATTTATTTCTGAAATTGTGTAGATTGCTTAGTTCTTAATTTTTTTTTACTGGTTATGGGTGTAAATTACAATAAAGATGATTATTATTTTTAAATTGAGTTTTCTTTTTTATGATTTACCTTTGATTACATAATTCTGCAACTAACTAGTTTTGTGCCTATATGCACAAAACTAGTTAGTTGCTGAATTATGTGATCTTGTAAAATTAATTAAAAATAATCAGTACACCAGGGATGGGGCTGTACTATATATAGAATATCGTCCGTTTAGTTCGACAACTCCACTATAGATGTCTCTGTACCACGGAATCGAGTAGCAACTCTATTCCAGGTATATATAATGTACTCTGTGGTCTGTACTATTTATATTCTGTAGTCTGTGTTTTCAATGGCATGAAACTTCTATTATCTATGATCAAAGCAACAATTTAGTTATTTACAATCTAAAACTACAAAACGCCGCATATAGATAGTTTAAATAACCACTGTATTACTTTCCAATCTCCTAATTACAATGACAATAAAGCCTTGTGTCCCATCTCCGTAGGAACAGAGGTTCTGTGGTTACTTTACTTAATAAAATCTTATACAGCTATATGGGTTATAAATACTGAGACTCAACTCAAGAAAGTAGGTAACTTATAGGTTACTCACATAATAATCACTTGATTAAAGCTTGGTAGTTTTATTTAACGATTGTAGTCGGATTTATGTATTTTGTAATGTAACGTATGTTTATCTATCTTTTCCTTTATTTTAATTCTTAAAATACTCACAGTTTATCTCGTCGCCACATGTAATGTACCGTAGATCCCAGGGATCAGTATTTAGGAAGCACAAGTCACACTATTGTAAGTAGTATAATATTACAAGTTACACTAATATCGGCTCGCAGTAAGCGTCCACGTCTTCTCCCTGCGGCGGTCGGTCGGGCCACAGACTAGATAGAGAAACTGACGTTTGGTCGGGCAGTGCCGCCCCGCCCCGCGATTCCGCGCGTGCGCTTCTCGAGACGACAGAGTTATACACAACTATAAATGTCTATACGCTACAAGTAATATAGTGTTATATATGATTCAGACTAAATAAAGGTTCCTAAAAATAGACGTAGATAAATAAATTGAATAAAAAATTTACTCAAATAAAAATGCAATAAACTTGTTAATTTTATAGGTAGTAACATATTAAAATAATAAGTTTTTTAGGATATTGATGGAAAACATAAAGGTTATATTATGTTCTAACTACGTTAACGCTTGCGCATATAAAACCGCGGAATTTCACTAGTTTTATTATCAAAATAATAATTGACAACCCTACCCTAAGTTTGCCTTGATTTTACCAACTCAAACTCGTTTTAGGAGATCAAAACATAGAGAGAAAGATAGGAGACTATTTTTTATTTAATATGGTTCATCAAATCCGTAAAAATAGCTTAAAATACTCACACAATAAAATTTTGAAGTGCAGGTAAAATATCTGCGACCAACATTTGCACAATTCTGACACACGTTTCACAACTTTTTGCCAGAACCAAAAGTAAGCGCTGGCATGCGACAAAAATCGTGCCATAAATAAAATAAAGTCGATAGCTCGAGAGGAGAGGGGCCGTGGTAGCTCAGATGGTTAGCGCTTGCCGAAATTTTCACAGTACGCGAGCAAACCGGATTCGATCCCCGCCGGCACCAATGAAATTGTAATTGCAATTTTAAGTGTTGATTTACCACGTGCTCAGTGGTGAAGGAAAACATTGTGAGAAAACCTGTATGTCTGAGAAATAAGAAAAAAAAAATATCGAAGACATGCGAAGTTCGCCAACACGCATTGGGGCGCGGTGGACAATTCCTTTCCTAGGACCATTTCAGAAAATATAATAGAAATAAAAAAATAATAAATCTAAACTTCATTTAAAACCAAACATATAAATTGTAAAGTAGCTATCTATAACCAAGTAAAAGATATTCCTTTACTCCAACTTGTCCATGTTTCCCAAAACAATTTTTAATTAAGCTTTATATTATAATGCGGATTTTTTATACTTAAAATTTTAATAATAAAGCATTTCGTACGTCTCAGCCGAGGCGCAAATATTTTTCGGCCGCAAATTTATAAGACCGATTTGTTATTCAAACATAAACATGAACAAAATAAATTAGAACGTGGAATGTGATGATAAGATATCGAACATTAATAATGTACTTTTAGATGAAGTTTATTTTTCATAACTAATGAGATAATAGAGTCTGAAAAACGCACTTTCGCAACATTTTGGTCAGGGATACCCCTTAAGTTAGCGGTGGTGACAAGTGTCCTGTGACTGGGTATTTTTAAGGTTCCGTTACATGGAAATGGAATATAGAAAACTATGATAACGTTATCAGTTGTTCAATTGCAATAATGATACGTTACGTTAAAACATATATAACGAGAACGACCTACCGGTACGGGCCGTCAGTTTATACAGTCGCTATTGTTAATCATTATTTTATTCATTAGTTTAATTACTTTTGGAATTAATAAGTCCTTTCGTAAGGACTCTGCAAAAATACACAGAACTAAAGCCGCGGGTAAAGCTAGTAGTATTAAATTGTCTGTTTGTTTGTCTGTACTAAGCATTTGCTCATTCGTACCTATTTCTGTTTTTCCTAACGGAACCATACCGCGATGTAAAAACAAAGTAACGCCATCTAGTGACAAGTTATTGTTTATTTTTCATAGGTTTCAGTGGACTTGGGCGGGCAGGTGATTGACAAGTATTGGCTTATTAAAGACAGAAACTGAAGAAATGAAGCATTTAGACATTGTTATAAACATGTGTTGTCACGTTAAAATTATATGGTAAGTTTTAAAAATAAATAAAACTGTTCAAATATCGTACGGTTAGTTTTATTAGCATGATGTATTTAAAAATTGTTTTTTTTTTCTCCAAATTATAATAGTTCGTTATGATGATAGCAAATTATTTTATTTGTATTAAAAATGTTATAAATGAATTAGCTAACATCCGCGTAAAATAATATGATGTTATTTATAAAAAAATATATATTAGGTAATTCGAGGACCACCTGCCGCCCTCCTTCAATTGCGTGCACTATCCCCGTCACTACTAATCCCAGCGCAACTACACTAGCCCTTCAATCCCCATAAAAATCCCATACAGTCGCATGCGTCCGTCAAATCCCGAGCTGTCGCATTCGACCGCACCCACACATAGCACTTTAAACCACTAAAACTTATATTTAGAGACTACTTTTCTATGAAAAAGTTTGGCGTTATAAAATCTATACAAAATTCTCTATCCAGCCGGGCTAGCATGGGCAGGAGAGAATAAATCCCCGGGGAAGGGATAAAAAGTTTGTCACTTGCTCAGTTTTATCCACCCTGCGATCATGGGCAGGAGACAAAAATTATATCACCCGAGTATATCCACTGACAAGAAATAAAATTATCTTATCCCTATAGTATATCCCCGTTTGACATAACTAGTAGACATATCTTCCCGTCCGTAGCATGGGGCCGAAGGAAAGAGAAAAAATTTTTGACATTTGAAAGGGACAATTTTATCCTCTTTCGTGGACGTGGGTTTAAGTTTATCCTCAAACTATTTTAATACAAAAAATATGTCTCGAGCCTATTGCAACTACATTTTCGTATCAGAAATTGAAAAACAAGAAAGAAAATTACATCGGCGATCGATACGTGATCAGAATACTTAATCTATTGGAATTCCCCGACAACAAGTTTCTACGCCGGTTTCGGATGCTCAAAGATTGTGTTTTGTATTTGTGTAAAGAAGTCTAGGAGGCTTTAGAGCCTATTAATGCCGTGGATGGAATACCAGTGCTATTACAACCACCTTGTGCAAAAACATCGTATATTTGCATTCAATACATGTGGCTAATTTATCTTAATATTTTTTCTGAGTATGTAGTTTACATCTTTCAGTCTCTTGGTAGTTACCAGAGAGGTACGAGTCAAGACCATGGAATGACTGTTGTTCAAACAACAAATAATCAGCAAATACTTGACCTAAGTTATTGGGACCATCATTAGAATGTGGGGAACAATATACTTTAGCCTCTTGTGTAGGTAAATACCAGTTTCAGTGCATCTACCTCTTTCATTTCATTTTTGACTAATACTGAAGTGAATATCATATCCGGGTATATAACAAGCAAGGCAAAATGTAGCTAGAGGATATCTAGCAGAGCATGGTCTGCCAGATATTCTTAGGGCTATTGACTGCACCCATGTTGATATATTTCACCTACCATCCCAGACTGGGGTTTAGTACAAGAAAAGGGCATTCTAAAATTCTAGTCTAAATTGTTCAACTGGTAATAGCAAACAATTTATAGTTTTTAAAAAACCTAAAACCTAATAATCAAGATTTTTTAATAAAGGATCATCATCATCATCATTACAAGTCCACTGCTGAACATAGGCCTCCCCCAAGTAATGCCACAAAGCACGGTCCTGAGCCACCTGCATCCATCGACTTCCTGCATGTCTTACCAGGTCGTCACTCTATCTAGTGAGGGGTCGCCTTACACTACGCCTACCGGTACGAGGCTGCCACTCAAGAACATTTCTTCCCCATCGGTTAACGGTTCTTCGAGCTATATGGCCGACCCATTGCCACTTTAGCTTACTAATCTGTTGGGCTATGTCGGTCACTCTGGTTTTACTGCGGATATCCTTATTTCTGAGTCTATCACGCAGAGAAACTCCGAGCATAGCCCTCTCCATAGCACGCTGAGCGACCTTGAGCGTCCTCATACGGCCAGCAGTGAAGGACTACGTCTCAGATCCGTAAGTCATCACTGGCAACACGCACTGGTTGTACACTTTAGTTTTCAGAGATTGAGGTATACCTGAGGAGAAGATGTGTCGTAATTTCCCGAACGCTGACCAGCCGAGTTGAATCCGTCGATTGACCTCTCGGTCGAAGTTGGACTTACCTAGTCGGACTATTTGTCCGAGGTAAATGTACTCGTCAACAACTTCGAGCATAGTGCTCCCAACAACTACTGGCATAGGTGTGACATGGACATTAAACATGATCTTTGTTTTGTCCATGTTCATCTTAAGACCTATCCGTTGGGAGACACCATTGAGGTCATTGAGCATAGTGCTAAGGTCTATATCGTCGGCAAATCGAAGATGAGTGATGTACTCGCCATTGATGTTAATACCGTATCCTTTCCAGTGCAGTAGCTTGAAAAAGTCTTCCAACGCAGCGGTGAAGAGCTTCGGGGATATAACGTCACCCTGTCTTACACCTCTCTGCAGTTGGATAGGTTTCGAACTCTGGTTCTGTACTCGGATATTCGTAGCCCTACTGTACAAACACTTCAGCACTTCGATATACCGACAGTCAACTTGGCACCGCTGAAGGGACTGTAGCACCGCCCAAATTTTGACGGAATGAAAGGCTTTCTTATAGTCCACATACGCCAGGCAAAGTGGCAGATTGTACTCTTCGGTCTTCTGTACAATCTGCCGCAAGGCATGTGTGTGGTCTATGGTACTGAAGCCTTTTCGGAAACCGGCTTGTTCGGGAGGCTGGAAGTCGTCGAGTCTGCGTGCGAGACGATTCGTAATGACTCTCGAAAACAGCACGTAGACGCGGCTCAGAAGGGAAATCGGTCCGTAGTTCTTCAAGAGAGCGTTGTCGCCTTTCTTAAAGAACAAGACCACCACACTTCTGCTCCACGCCTCCGGAGTAGTGCCACCATGGAGGACGGAATTGAATAGCTTCTGAAGGACTTTAAGTACCGGTGTTTCCACCCGCTTTCAGAAGCTCCGCTGTTATTCCGTCCTCGCCTGGGGCCCTGCCGTTTTTAAGGTGCTGGAGAGCCATTCTAATCTCGCTCAGACTGACGTCCGGGATATCATCGGAATAGTGTCGGGTAAGACTTGCTCTTGGATCGTTACTCACACTTGCGTGTGGCTCCAACGATGATGTGTACAGCTGCCCATAGAACCTCTCAATCCCACTCAAAATCTCATGTGTCCCGGAAACGATGCTGCCACACTCAGTCTTCAGCTTTGAGCAGTTGGCTCTTTCTGGCAGACAGATCTCTGGCAAAGACTTTGGAACCCTGGTTCCGCTCGATCGCTTCTTTAATACGAGCAGTATTAAAGTTGTGTAAGTCTCTCCGCATGCATTTGTAGATCTGTCTGTTCAGTTGCCTGTATGCTGTCAAATCTGTTAACGATTGCAGCCTCATCTCCCGTCTAACAGTCATGAGATTAAGAGTGTGATCGGAGAGTTTTTGTGTTCTTCTGCGGCGGGTCTTGCAGAACTTAGCTCCGACCGCATGGACGTTTCCACGAGCTTGTCATTCATATCGTCCACTGCATTGCAATCTTCTAGGCACTGAAAGCGGTTACGTAACTCGAGCTGAAAAGTCTCGGGATTCTGGATTAGAGCACGAGGGGGACGGAGCGTTGACTTCATTAGACGAGACCTCTCCAACTTAACGTTTAGGTTCATTGTGCCTCTAACCATTCGGTGATCGCTGCCGGTTTTCACCCTTGCGATCACTGAGACATCACTGAACAGTTGGCGTCTGGTCGTTATAATGAAGTCAATCTCATTTTTTGTCGAACCGTCGGGGCTCGACCAGGTTCACTTCCTGTGGGGCCGCTTCTGGAAGAAAGAGTTCATCATAAAGAGTCCCTCTTTCTCCATAAAATCAGCCAGCTGCTGGTCCCTACGGTTCCGTTGCCCTGCTCCAAATTTCCCTAACTTCAACTCACCGCCTTCTCTTGTGCCTAGTTTTGCGTTGCAATAAGGGATAGTAGTGTTTTATTCATCTAATATTCCCCCAGAAATAACTGTAGTACATAATATGTGCCACAATAATCTTACAGGTGGTCCCATGAGACTATAGTCGTCCCGGTTAAAGATTCTACAACCATTCTGATTGTAGTCATCCTAAACATTGAGTTATTGAGTCTCAATAGCTCAATGCCATGATTTAATTACATAGGTTGTGTCAACAATACCCAAGGCGAGTTAATGGTCAAGTAATATTTAATGGTAATAGAATCGGTCTATAGTCTATACTATATTTTAGGTATAATGTTTTAAAATATAGTTATCAAACATAGTAAAGTTACAATTCAAAGGTTTAAATTAAGAAATATGTTAATTCTTTAGCAAAGCTTGTTAAATATTTTAAAGGCTAATGTACATAATATTAGGAATACAAATAACACAAGACTCATCGTCATAAAATTATTTATTCTTTGTTTTGTTTGAAATCATTACATTCTCATTCTTCATGCTTCATCATTTTCAATTAAAATTAAATCTTTGTAACTTACAGTAGACATCAATTTTGATGTATTTTGTAATTTTCTTATAATGGCAATAATTGCGGGGATAAGTTACACCACCTCCAAAGGGTCCTGTATTGTCCACTTTCACAATTTGACTTTCTAGACACATATTTTTTAACAAATGCAATCACAAGCGAAGTAATTATATAATAAGATTTAACACAAGCAATGTATACTTAACTTAAATATTATACAAAAGAAAATAAAGAAAGAATTAGAATAATAGAATTAATAAAAACAAGACAAAAATATGCTTAAACTAAATATAACAATTATTATAAATGACATATTGTTTAAGAAAAATTATTAACAGTTTAGCGATATAACATAACATAAACACTCACGCCTGTCACCCAGAGGGGTAGGCAGAGACTACAGACTTCCATTTGGCACGATCCTGACACACCTCTCTCGCCTCCTTCACATCCATACAACTACGCATACATGCTCGTCGGTTAAGGGTACTCCTAATTTGGCCCGTTTTCAATAAATCGCCAATTTGGTCGATAAATTTTCGCCTAGGACGTTCCTTTCCGACTCTGCCATTCACTTCTGCAACATAAATTTTCTTTGTCACTCTTTCCTCATTCATTCTTTCTGCATGACCAAACCACCGAAGCATTCCTTTCTTAATCCTGGTCACAACATCATCTTGCAAACCACACTCTTCTCTTATTACACAATTTCTTACCGTGTCATTCAGATTCAGCCCTAACATACTCCTTAACGACCGCATTTCTACTGCGTTCATTCTACTCTCTTGCTTCTTCTACCACACCCAACTTTCACTACCATACGTTAAAGTAGGGACCAACACAGCACTGTGAATTGCCACACGTGCCTTTTTCGTCTTCGACATTTTGACTCTTCACAATAGAGTGTAGGGCCCCATTTATTCTATTTCCTGCATTCACTCGTCGTTCTATATACTTATCACATCTCCCATCCCTGCTAAATACGCAACCCAGATATACAAACTCATCTACTTGCTCGATTAACTCCCCTTCTATTCTTATTTCACATATCGTCTTACTTTCTTCTCTTTCAAAATCCATAACTATCGTCTTACTTGCGTTCACTTTCATACCCCTTTATTTTAATGATCCGTTCATTAATGTAACCATCATTTGCAACTCGGCCGCCGACGACGCAAGAATAACTTGATTATCGGCGTACAAAAGGCATTTGATGGTTAACTCACCCATTCCTAACCCGCATTCTTCAACTTTCAAATTTTGCAAACAACTGTCCATAAATAGGTTGAACAACCACGGAGAAGCCACACACACAACCCTATCTGACACCTTTATGGATGCCAAACCAGTCAGAGTAGACCCCGTTGATCCTAACACAAGCACTAGAGTCCCTATAAAGCGACTCCAATGCTTGTATCAAGCCAGCGTTCAACCCAAATGAATTCAGTGTTTACCATAGCACATCCCTATCCACTCTGTCGTAGGCCTTCTCCAAGTCCATGAACGCACAAAAAACCTTTAGGTTTTTGGCCAAAATTTTTTCCGCGATCATGCGCATGGAAAAGACTTGATCTGTACATCCCATTCCCTTTCTAAATCCCGCTTGCACATCCCAAATTTTTTCATCAGTTTCTTTCATGACCCTTTCAATCAGTACCTTAGCTATAAAATATACTTTTTCCCAGCGATATAATAAATTATTAGCGATATAATAAACAAAAGGTAAAAGAAAATATAAGTTAATGTAAATCTACTTAATCTTAAAACTAAACAAAACAAAACAAATTAAAATATAAATAAAAACATAAGTAATTAATATAATATTTCTATAGTTTGCATACTATCTATATAAATTTTAATTTACAATTTTATTATTTTACAATGACTCTTACATTAAATTAATTATTTACAGTAGTCTCTAGTCGCCACAGTAAGATATTGTAACATTTTATTTATTGTACATTATAAAAGGAAAGGCATAAAATAGTAATTTAAACATTTATGTTATTAATATTAAAAGAGAGAGAAAAAAGTAAGTATATACAAAAAAGAACTTATCAGCTATATAAAGTCTACTAAAATTAATTAAAAATATGAAGTGGATATTACACTTCATTTATTTGTTATATCTATGGGATGTAACAATTAAATTAGCGTTGACAAGTAAAATTTGTAACATGGAAAGAAGAATGCATAATTAAAATAGGATAATAAAAAAGTGGACCTTATAGCTATATTAAATCTAATATGTAAAATTAACAACGTGCAGAGATGTTATAACAAATATAGAAAAAAACAGGTTGGGCATGAAATAAAGTTAAAAGAAAAAAAAATGTAAAATGGATATAAATCAATGTGTTCCTAACTATTAAAGTGAACGATATTATAATTTTTTTGAGCTAGTGCTCAGTTTAGCTAGCCACTACATTTGAAACAAACTTATCACGGAATGGCGAAAAAGGATATTTTTTACAAAAAAATTCACTATTAAGAAACTGGTTATCTAAAAAAATTTTAAATTTCACCCACAGTAAGGGCATGAATTTGTCATCCATATACAAAAGAATGGGGTCGTTACTCAAAAATAAAAGTTATTAGAGTCCCAAACTTACGAGATGTGGGACACCAGCTGCAAAAGTGTGGTTATTCCGAGGATATACACTTCCGGCTGATGATGCATATATTTTCGGAAAGAGCTTTCCGAGACGCCGCAAGGGACACCTTCAATTCCAGCTGTAGACTCCTGGTTCGCGAAACCATCTACCACGTGGTTTTCGTTTTTCCTCTAATAACTCAGGTGTCCTTTATCCAAAAATTCCAAGTTTTAGGAGGATGATGTGACCCCAGGTGGCCCATAAAATCATTAATAAAAATAGCAGGCTGTGGCGACTAATCGAGCGCCGCAAGTGATTTACTGTTTTGCTAAAATGAGGAAAAACGGTTTTTCACTTATAAAATCACAAAACATTGTATTGCGGATAAAACGAACAATTTTCGACACTATGTACGCCGAAATCTGTTCTTTTTTTACCACTTTTCGAATTTTTAACTGCGGGAGCGTGACAGTTTCGTGGTGTTCCGCTTTGTTTCCTTGTACTTGTACGTGCCCTTTATAGTTTATAGCTTTATACTATGGTATATATATTATAAATAAATATCCATCGACTAATTGAATTTTTATTCCACTAGAGAATAGAAAATTTCATTTTGATTCTATAATACCATACTTCTTCATAGAAAAGTAGATATAAACATAAGTATTTATGTGTTAAGTGCTGTGGGTGGGTGCATGGTCACATTTGATATCTTGAATATTGACGGAATATCGCAGCGGTCTAATTTGGTTGCTATATATATATATATATATATATATATATATATATATATATATATATATATATATATATATATATATATATATATATTTATATATGTGTGTGTGTGTAAGATAGCGCCTACACACACACAGATAGTACTCTCGTTTACTTCCTTTGCAAGCAACCACAGCGAATTTTAACACCTTTAATATAGTATAATAATTTTTCGCAAAGTAACGCCACATTCTATTAATTGTTTTTTTTTTAATTTAGGTCCAAGCACTCGCCATCATTATACATGGTAAGCTTCGATCAAATATAATTGATTGAAGATGGTAAGGCAAAGCGCTGTAATTCATTACTAAGCCGTCTAATTATGGTTTCGATTATTATATACAAAAAACATATATTATTTGCCTGACACAGCCCGAAATTCCTTCATGGCCAACGAATTTTACCACAAATCCCATTTAATATATAATTATACAAAGTCTGTCACAGTAGGTTTAAATTTTTTAATGAAACAATGATTACCTCACCTTACTTGTTTTTTCTGGTTCTTCACAAGGCAGATATATATTAAGAGTAAAAAACCTAACTATAAATTATAAAATCCTTATTGGATTGTTGAATTAAAGTTTAGCTATTTTTTTCACAATCGATATTTTAAATTATTGGGTAATATATTTATATAATTAGCTTATTGTGTTTTAGAGCAACTTTAAAAATGTAAATTAAAAATATGTTTTTAGATTAAGTAATGATGTAAGTAGGTATCACCTTAGTATTCGTTAATCAATGTTACGGAGAGGGGGGATTTCTAACACAAGTATTTATTTACTTTAAAGAAGTCCTCATTCACAACACTGTCATGTAAAAACTCTGATACTGAATAAATTAAAAACAAAAACAAAAAACAAATTAGGTACCTATATTAATAATTCAACTTAATGAATTAGTACATATTATATTAATAATTAAAGAAAATATTATTGTGGAACTAGTAAGTGTTTATCCAAATCACAAAAATGAAGCTAGACTTTCCCTGGAATTCACAACAATCGAAGGGTAACTTACATATATTTAACTATTCTATAGAACTTTCTCAGAATCCTGCTCTTGTGCTTTTAGGTGTTTTTTTAATAGAATAAGGGTACAAACGAGCACACAGTGCACCTGATGGGAAGTGGATACTGTGACATAGACATCTACATCTATCCTCGATTAAGGATCAAAATATAAATGCGTTGTCACCTCTGAGGATTAAGATGGATTGCCTCGTATTCAGTTAAAAGGGTTTCGGGTTCTAAACAAATAAATAGAGGAAATAAAGACCATATTTAATACAAATGTTTTAATCAGTAAATATTCCATAAATATAAACAACTTAATGGGTATAAAATATGTCTACAAAGTATTCTTAACCTAACATAATCCTAAATATCACAAATGTTTGTGATACATAACCACAACTATTTGTACATAAGGTGAGCGAACAAACTAGAAATAAGGCACAAACAAATCTCGAGATACTGGCCAATGTGGCCAAATTTAACAAGTCAACGTAAGCGAACCATATACAATATTTGAAGCCATATACAACATTGTTGCCAACATAATCAATACACAAACATATTATCGTTAAACCCTTAGAACAATTACATATAATTACATATATATGTATAACCCTTGAACGAATTAACCACATTCGTTCAAGGTATAAGCATTCAAACTCAACATAGTGTAATTTAAAAATCCCGTAAACGGTAACGGTCTTAATGACTTCTTAATTAGGAGATTTCCCTTTGCTGCGGACGGAATTATGCAACCACACTAGTGAACCTTCGTCGACAAGAGGAACAGGCCCGTGATGGATTACTTCACTAAGTGGCCAGAAGTCTTCGCCATTCCAAATCAAGAAGCCTCAACAGTTGCAGATAAACTAGTTCATGAAGTCTTCTTAATTATTCATGTCATTTTCTGGAAAGCTCTCTCCTCGCTCTGTTACCCGATACTAGATGGCGCTAGTGCTATGAGATGAGATGTCAACTTAGCCGCGCAACAGTATTATATAATTTAAAAAAATCTAATTTTAAATCATACATTTTTCATACTTGGATTAGTCATTTTAGTTCCCGAACTTATGAGATAAGGTAAGGCTTGGATTACAATTTAAATTAGCGTCCAAATACATCTTAACCTGGTGTCTCACGGCTTGTTTCATCATAGACGACGGCAAATCCGGGAATCCTTTTTACTGGCAACGAGGCATTCCATCTAAGTCCTCAGTGGTGGTGACAACGCATCTGCATTTTGATTCTAAATTGAAAATAAATGTAGATGTCTACGGGCTACAAGCATCAACTTAGCATCAAGCGGACTGTGTGCTCGTTCGTCACTCTTATTCTATAAAATAAAATCGTGTCACGGGTAACAAAAGATCCAAAACGTCTCAATGAACCCGGCCTGAACCGACTTGTCTTTACCGCCATTAATATCTAACTTATAATATAAAAAAAATTAAGTTTGATTGTTCGTATTTTATGCGCTGCCATACCGTTCATCAGATTGCGGTAAAACTTTGTCAACTTATTGCTTGTAGGCATAGTACAACTGACTTACAATAGATGGCGCGCGTATCGTTTCAACAAATTTATTCTCCACCAAGCCCAGCAGCAATTTATTAGAAAATATATATATCATCATTCCTAATTAAACAATATTAACTCTTCGAAATTTTTTAAAACAATATTTCCACAATTATTTCTTCTGCGGCACAGCGGCAGCAACGCATCGGGTACCATCTAGTAGGTATAAATTGATTTTGACTGGCGAACATAAGCAGCCTTAGCAAAAAAAAAAAAACAACGGGCCTAATGCGCATTCCAATTTGCTACAAAACAAAACGTTATAAGGGTATAAATAGGGAGTGTATACGTATAAACGTGTAAAAATAGGGAGTTTTACGCGTTTAAACAAATATTAAAAAAACTAATGATCAATGTATTTTCTGTCCTAAACTAACTTCTCCGTCGCTTCTGTTGTTTCTAGATTTTAATTTATCTGTTTGTCCTAAACTAATTTCTCCCTCGCTTTTCAGCGGAAGAACAAGGCTGGAAAGGTCGGAACTGTACTTCGAAGCAATTGATGACTCGCTTGAATCAGATATAGTAGGTATTTTAGTTTTTTTTAGTTTCCTCTTGAATTTATTGTTGATTTCACCTAAACTACTAATATCCGATGACGAGTAATTGTCATCTGTGGAACTCGAACTAAATTTTCTAAATGTTTTTATTTTTTCACTTTTGTTTAGCTTGTGATTGCGTTTACTTAAGGTGCCGTCGAGATTAGATATAACCTCGCGAGAGCTTTGTGGAAGTCGTAAACTGAACCTTGGCGAAGATAAATTTATTGAAACCGCTAGGTCGTCAACTTTATCTAACTCGATGTGTAGCTCTTCATTATTTACACACGCTATTGGACTGGTCTGGTGGTCCACAGTGAGAGACAGTGCAAAAGGTGATGTTGTCCTCGTCTTCGTTTTTGTGGGTGATGTCATAACGCTTCTAACGTGTGCTGGGGACGTTTGTGTGTTCTTTTGTGATGCGGTAAAATTTTTCTCTGCTTTATCATTATCTTGCCCATCTTTAGAAGTTGACGGTTGGGTTACATTTTTCTGTAAAATATTAGCGCATTCATCGACAATAAGTTTCCTGATAAAATCTTCTTTGAATAATTGATCAACCTCATCTTTTTGGTCCACGGAAGGCCATAAGTCGTTGCGAATTGGTTGTATATTTGTTCTGGGCGATGTTTGAGTCGCTTTTAAAGATATTTTGCGTGTAGTATTACTTTGAGTAGCGTTGTCTTGAGTATCAATTGAATGAATAAATTCAAAAATATCTACAGAGTTCTTAAATGATAGGTTTGAAGATTTTGTATAGGTTTCATTATGGATGTTTGGATTTATTTTATCACTGATGTTATCTTGTACGTTTTCAGCGGCCTCTGATTGCGTATTTTCTGACTTTTCTGCTTCAAAATCATCGGCGTAGCTTTCCTTATCGCTTTCGCTGTTATCTATTAAAACATTCGAAGAACTTTCAGGCGATGTCTTTTTTTTAACCTTGTGATTTTTCGACAATGTTTCAGCAATATTTCTTTCAATGTCTAATACCTCCTCGAGTAAATTTTCATCTGACGTAGTCAGGATATTTTTATTTACTTCTTCTTTATTTATTTTAGGGCTGTCCTCGTGAAAAGAATTTTCTCGGCTAGCTAGAATTTTATCGAGTATTGGATTCAAAGGAAAGTTGTTTTTGTCAGGTACATCTGATATTTCTCTTTCTATATCACTTACTCTAACGCCACCTAGTGTAAGTTTCGCATAAGGGATATATTCTGCATTATTCAATATGTTTTGCGTTTTTATATTTTTTTGGCTCGGTGAAGAGTTATGTTTCGTAGGCGACTCTTTTGAACTTGAATTTGAACGCATTTTGTTTTTTCTAGAAGTAGATGGATGACCGTAAATAGTGTCTAGTTGTCGCTTCCATTCATCAATGTTTCGAATTTGGCGCTTGTCTTTTTCATTTTTATTAAATTTGCTTTCTCTACTGTCTTTATTATGGCCTCGTGTTAAAGATTTAAGGGAAGATCTAATATTAGATTTAGTTACGTTTTGATTTATTCTATCTTGATTATCAGAGCTTATATGGTTAGTTGATTCACTACTTTCACAAGTTAACATTTTAGAAACCTTTCTAACTTTCGTTTTATTAGTGACAGGTCTTGCATCGTGTACTTGTGGATAGTGGGTAACTAGTGTTTTTTCGATGCTTGGAGGTTCATACTGCATAGCAATAACACCAACATTACTGTGCATTTTCAAGTTTTCTATATTTTTTTGTTGTTCAGGTAAAATATCCAACTGTAAAACTTTCTGTTCTTTCAATTCGCTTCTGATATTTATACTTGGCATTTCCTGTATTTGCAATGAGCTTCGATTACTCTGTTTTAATTTCGGCTCTTCATATTTATATTTGAACTCATTATATGCTACGAAAGGCCCATTAGTAGTGCTTATTTTAGGATGAATAGGTTTAACGTCTTTCGCAATTAAATATTGTGGTTCTTCATCTATTTGAACGATCTTTGTGCGTGATATAGTTAAGTTCATTTTAGAAGCCGATTTTTTACTTGCCGATATTTGATTTACCTGGACTGCGGCGCTAACTGCTTTGTTCACAAGCCTAGACGGTACAGAATTCGAATTTTTGCTATTCACGTTTTGTGATTTTTTGTGGGGCGATTTATCAAAGATTTTGTATCCATGAAATTTAGCATTTACAATTTCTTCAATGTGAACTTTTTCATTAAATTCTTCATCCAATGGTGTGGGTGATGTCTTAAATTGTATTCTCGGCTCGCGACATTTCATCAATTCTCCTGAGATCAGCTTTAGGTCGTCCGCGGTTGATTGCAGCATTTCATGTAGCTTTCTTAAAATTACCTCGTCTTCTGGTCGTATCACCGGCTCTGGGTTCCAGATCTCATCATCCATGATATTAACCATTTCAATCTTTTTGCTGCTTTCAACCTGTAATAGACAAGACACGTAATAAGAATGAGTTACAAACATTCGCTGTTGAATTCCTTCACGTTTCGGAACTTCTAATATATCCTCAAAATATTCCATTTATTACTAAAACATGTAGGCTTTTTATCGAACTTAATCTTCTTGTGAACTATAAAGTTTACTAAGCGCAAAAGGCGATTTTTTCCTTGTAAGGTTATAGGAATAATATTAATCAGCCAAAATACATAAACATAAATATTCACGCCTGTCACTCAGAGGTGTAGGCAGAAACTACAGACTTCTATTTGGCACGATCCTGACATACCTCTCTCGCCTCCTCCACATTCATAAATCTACGCATACATGCTCGTCGGTTAGGATACTCCTAAATTGGCCCATTTTCAATGTATCGCCAATTTGGTCCATAAAATTTCTCCTAGGACGTCCCTTTACGTTCGTTTAAGTTCTGAGTCTGAATCAATTATTAGTTGATATTTCAGGTTAAGTGTGATTGCGATCTTAGGTACAACAATTACTTTATTTCACTTCTCACTTCATTATTGTACAAATATATTGTATCAGATATTACTTTGTGGCATTCCTTGGGAGAGGCGTATTTTCAGCAGTAGATTTGTGAAGAGCTGTGAAAATGATGATAATGATCAATTATTATCTGTAACATCCAGAAATATGGTAGTGACTTCACAACAAAAGTGAACTTCACAGTGTAGTGGCAGTGTAAGAATACCCCACTACCCGATATCATCCCGTGGGTGTCGTAACGAGGCGACAGAGAGAAACAAATCAGGAGGGAAATATGGGGGAAGCCTATATTCATTAGTGGACTGTAATAGGCTGCTACGGTAACGGCTAATGTAACTTATCACCTGCGCATAGTTTAGTCATTGAGTTACAATACCTATAGAGTCACAATCTCTAACTGACAATACTCAAAAAATGTCCGAGCGCCGTTCCATATACCTATATATTTTGATATTATATAGTTCAAAATGACATTTGCTCGAATTTAGACGTTAACCTGCTTGTACAATGTTCAAAGTCGCTCGTATGCAATGTCATCATCATTCACTCAAGGGCACGTTATCGCGGCGCCGCGCGGTCGGCGGTGAGTGATTTAGTTTGCTAATAAAATGAAAATTATTGAAATTTAAATGAAAACATGCACTGTGGATACATAAATACGTAAATTTGGTATGATACTTACCTAAAATATGAAACACCATCCTTTTTTCGCACGTGTCTGCTGTTATTTGGGCAGGAAATCACCGAACACTTTGGCATCGCGGACGTTGTACGAGGATTGTGGTCGCCTTACAACTAAACAAAAACTCTGCGCACTTCGCAGCGTGCGCCGAGTTTTGGCGCGGACATTTTATTTGTCTGTTTGTGACTCTATAGGTATTGTAACTCAATGAGTTTAGTGCCATAAGTCTATGCGTAAAACTCGTGTCGTATGCACTATTCTGATAGTGCATACGACACGAGTTTTTTATAGACTAGAAGAGGTGCAGTCAAAATACAATATACTCAAAAACCAACCAAAACTAGTTGGTTCCGCTGCAAACCTAAAACTCGGTATTCCCTAACTGTGAATACTACTAAAACATACCAAAATTAAAGTTTTTTTTTACTAATACTGACCAAGAATCGATCGACAGGATAACGGTGAATTTCGGACCTCATCTGTTGGTGAGACACAGCGGCTCGGGCATCCTCTCGCCGTTGTTCCGATCTGATGACAAACATATAAAATATTCATTAGTTTTCTATTAATCATAGTCATTTTCAGTCATCACCAGCAGTAGACTTCCAGGCAGCAACCTATCAGAACCCCACTGATGTTCTCTCCCCCATTCATCTTGTCTATCAATTTCGTTTAATTTAAAATAATTATAATATTCTTATATGCCTCATGTAATCTACTATTTGTATTGATATAATTCATTTACATAACTTAATAATAGGTATACACTATTATTTAGGATTAACGCAGGGTGGATGAAATGGCGACAGGTCACAGCCACAACGTGCGATCCCCGAATGCCAATAAGGCTGAAGGGGAAAATTTACAAATCGATCATCCGACCTGTCGTCATGTATGGAAGTGAATGCTGGGCCGTCAAGAAGAAGGATGAAAATAGACTGCATGCGAATGAAATGAGAATGTTACGATAGATGTGTGGTGTGACAAGGATGGATAAGATAAGGAATGAGTATATAAGAGGAAGCCTGAAAGTAGCGCCAGTGGTAGAAAAGGTGAGAGGAAGCAGATTGGCATGGTTTGGGCATGTGATGCGGAGGAATGAAAGTCATGTCACAATACGAGTGTTGAATATGAATGTGGAGGGACACACGGGCAGAGGAAGGCCGAATAAAAGATGGATCGATTGTGTGAAGAGTGATATGAGAATGAAAGGAGTAAGTATGGAAATGACGGCTGATAGAGAGGAATGGAACAAGAAGGTTTACTGCGCCGACCCCAGATAATGGGAAATGGTTTAGAGAATGATGATGAGGTATACACTATTTATAAATATAAAATATATACCTCTCTTAATAATATCGTTACGAAATTGATAAAGCTAGAGCTTGAAAATTGACCAGCAGCATGAGTAAAATTTTCACGACATAATGGTGAATTTCAAAATATTATAAAAATATTGTCTCTATGTATAGAATAATATTAGTTTGATCATGTGTCATTTCTATGATACATTTTAATGATGTTTTCTTGGGTTGTTTATAGCTTTTGTCATCAGATAATATCAGCTTAACAGTATAATAGAGGCAAAATAATATTTATAAGAAACCTCTTAATAATATTGCCTCTGAAGTTGAAAAATCAACTAATTTGCCGAATTTTAATAACGTCAACTGTCAATCAACATTGAAATATTAACATGAGTTGACAGTTGTGTACAGTTATATTTCTAAGTTGTGCAACACTTACTTACAAATATATTTGTAAGTAAGTGTTGTGGTAATTGTAAATAAATAAAATATCTGAAGAAAAAAGGGAACGTAGCCCAAATTGTTTACTTTCTGAGAAAAACTTGCTATTGGAACTCGTGGAAAAACTTTTCCATGTCAAATAAAACTAAAAAAACGACGGTGTTACGCCTAATGCCCCGGCTACACGCTCCGTCTTGCCTGTGAGCATACCTGCACAAACCGGTTTGCACAGGTAAGCGCGTGCGTGTGGACGGTAAGATACGGAAGATAAGGAGAGAATCGTTGACGTGCTGAAGATTGGACTGCGCTGACTTGGTTTGCACGGTTTTGCCTGCGAGCTTACTTGAGCGTGTGGCCGGTTATTTAAGCCGCGCTTCAGTCCGTCTAAATTGTTTTGACGACACATGTCATGTCTTAAAAATGAGAAATGTACGCAATTATTCCAGGGATTTTTTAACTGAATTCGTAGAATTGTACAAATCGTTGCCGGCGTTGTGGGAAATTAAAAGTAAGGAATATTCCGAGAGGAACAAAAAAAATGAAGCTTATCATTTATTAATTGAAAAACTAACTTTCTTATTCGTTGCTTTTTTACAAGTAAACAATAATATAAGGCTCCGTTTAAAAAAAAACCTCTTCTGGCCACATCGTGACGTGACTAGCTTTCAAAACACTGAGGTTTGCACAGTCCAGTTTACACGAACTTACCTGCACAAGCCGTTGTACAGTCATGACTGTACAGGCCTGGACTGCGCAGGCAAGACGGAGCATGTAGCCGGGGCATAAGAATGAATTCTACATGACAGTTAGAAACTGCCATTATATTTTGTAAACGTTGCATCACCAGCATCGTGTAACGTGCCTATAATATTTTTCCTTTTTAATCAAGGGTTGCATTATAGTGGCGAGGGTAAAATAAAAGGTCCATGTTACAAAATCACATCAATTGTATTTCACCAGCATTTACATTAACGTCTTAATCGAAGCATTTCACTTGCTGCTTACAGTACGAAAGATACAAGTCTCAAAATTATTTTTTGTGTCGAAACAACGTCGACAACTACAAACAAGCCTATGGGTAAAGGCGGACTATAGTTTTGAGGTGATAAATATCCACAGGATTCATGTTATTCATGATTCATGTATAATGCCATATGCCCAGCAACAAATTCCTATTGTTAGTCCTTTGGGGACACCATAAAAATAAGGCCAGTTACAATAATGTTTTCCACTTTAGACATTCGTTCTGGAAAATATTATTAACAACAATATATTCAAAAAATTAAGAGATTCTAACAAGCCATTTAATACCAATCTTAATATATGGGACGTGAATTCTATTAATGTATAAAATGCTGTACCCAAATCATTATAAATATAAAAACTACAATATGTAATACGGATAACATATTCAGTTATATAATTACTTTTTGCTTTAATTTGTTTCAATAATAAATAAAACCACCATTTGTTCTATTTATACAATATTAGTGAATACATTGATTAAAACATTTATGTTGATAAGACTTAAAAGCTTACGGCGCGAAATACTCTAGTTAATATTTATAAAACTCCATGAATATTAGAAATCGTATTTACAAATACATGTTATTGTTATTCAATGTTTAATATTATGTGGCACAAATATTTATATTTTACGCTTGGTTTTATTAAGCCAGAATTTTCACGTGCACATTTATCACCTCAAAAGTCAGTTGCACATGTGTGCTTACAAAATGTACCTTTGCCGATTTCGGCCAAGTCAAGTCGACAAACCCGGACGGGCGTTCCACTGACAATGCTAAAATCAATTTCGAATCTATCAGAGTGATGTCGTTAGGTGGCTCCCAGACTTCATCAACTTTATCGGTTTGTTTGTTATTAACTATTACAACTTGCACAAGTTTCTATTTAGATAGATTTATAAACATACATTGCTGACTGAATTAAGTATGTTACCAGTGTGCTCTACAGCACTCGTCAAATAAAATGCACGCAGTGTGAGCTTACATTTAAATAATTGTGTGATGTTTGTTTGTACATATTAATAACAACAACTGATTAAATTTTAATACAAAGAAAATTTAATAAATAACTACAAAGTTCTTAATAATACTGAAGGAATAGCCTTTAACTGTGCGGCTATCCCGCAACATCAATATTTACAAGTAGACGAAGTATATACAAGGTACGTATATGTACACAAACAATCTAAAATAAATAACGGGTATGTCAATTCAATTGAAACTTCTTAAAACGCAGCGTTTGGGACAAAATCGCGTCCAGCTACGGACGCGAACTGTAAAGAAGGATATGTACAAGTCAGGTCATGACATTCCAAGCAAAAGATGGTACATAATGCAAATTCGTTTGGATTATCCTAAGCATGAGATCCAACATTCACTTTATATTGTTCCGTACCTTCTTGCGATTAGAATCGATCCGTTCACTTTAATGGTATTCTCAAGTCTCTCGATCGATGTTTTGTTTCGCTTGAAATTAGAAACTTTCAATTCGTTCGCGTAAGGATCGGAAACTTTAGATAAAATAATATAAAACTAAACAAATAGTGCAAAAGAAATTTATAAAGGCCGTCTCTGATAGCCTTCGAAATTGACACACACTAGAACTGTTTAACATTATGACATATATAATGATAATTACTTCACTTTATACAAATATAGCAGCGAGTTTTAAGAGTTCCTATAACGGCCGCGTTGCTTGCGGATCTGATAATTTGACAATTCACAAAATGACTAGGCACGTCCTCAACACACAAAAGCGATCTCGCTAATACTGTAGCCTACTCCACTTGTCGCAAACTGAACCTTCGGGACACGTAATTGCACTGAACATTGATGCAACAGAAAATCCCAAAGCGTCAGTCCGTGACACGTACCCGACTCCGTGACGCGACATAACCTTACAAAATAATCAACCCGAGGGCTCCTTGGAGCGAACAAACGAAACAAGAATTTTTGAACAATCCCTCAATCGACTTAGAAGCAAATTTTTAATTATTCTCGGGCTGACTGTATTCGTCGAATCAGAGATAGTAACGGAACTCGAGCCACTCTGAAATAATCACAATTATTATAGTATAAAAAAGACTATTTTCGAATGCGTTATAATAAATACAAATATACAAGGAGCTAATTCTGTACAGGGAGCGATACGCTTCTCTGATATACGAAACTATGTTTCAATAGTCGGTACTAGACTAAGTAAAATATTTATTGTATGTCATGTCATATATCGCATAATACTCGTACAAGTGTATAAGAATCACATAAATAAATGCCAAGTTCACTATGGTACGGGACCTAAGGGTAACTAAGAAAATGGCATCCGAATAGACTCCGCACGCGAAGCGTTCTTGTGAACGCACTCCAATGACTAAGACAAAAGATCCGTTGTAAAAATCCTACAAAACGGATATGTATTCAGTATATCGCATTGTCCGCGATAGGGTCAAATCGCAAACGAAGAGTTACAAACTCAGTTCCCGGCGCGGGTAAATAAACAAGAAGTAACATATCCTTTACACTGAATACGGTTCACGTTTCATACAACGGTATTTAACCGCCGAAAGATGATTCCGCTTCGTCAGCATCGGTGTGCGCCTAAATTAACTCGACTATTTACAAAGTTATATACACATCGGTTGCGCCGGGTGAGCCGGACGAGCTGTGCCGCTGCGGCCGAGACCGAGACAGCGACAGGCCGAGGCCGAGGTGGCCGAGGCCGAGGTCCGGGGCCGGTTGCGACGAGGCCGACAGGCCGGCAAGGCCGAGGCCGTTCTCCTCCCACTGCTTACAGCGCGAGGGACAAGAGGTAGAGTCGGGGCGAGGCAGCGCTGCCCTAGGTCTCCCGCTCCTTCTTGGGTTTGAACTCCTCGCCTAGTATTGTGGCGATCTCACCCTGCATGAATGCCCACGGAACTGTGGAGTTCGCCAGGGGGCATTTCTCCCCGCTTGGGCAGTAGACCTGAAAATCAAATTATATCGTCTTTAAATAGTTCCTATGGGCAAGAACAACAATGAAAGAAACGAGCGAGTTTGTACGTTTCAATGAAAATTACAAGAAGTTTAGTAAATGTGTTGCTTTATAAGTATTTAGTGACCGCGCCGTGAGTCTCAGGTCGTGAGCATTTAAAATCAGGATAATTACTTTGTCGTGCGTTTCGCGGACCGATACATCACAATCGCACAAAACTCGCTCGTAAGGATATCGAAATAATGGCGGCTACATTGTCAACGGAAAGAGTATACTATTTTGTTTAAAAAAATAGTGCAATTTATTCTTTAATATTAAACTGTATCTTTCAAAAGCTTTGACGGTTTCGTGGCACAGTGGCTTAGCAATGAGTTGCGGAATCCCGCACGGAACAAGTATTTGTATGGCGTACAAATAATTGTTCCAGGTCTGTATGTCTGTCCTTGTGAAATTTATGTATATAAACTGCCTCCACCACACGAAAAAAAATCCTAGTGTGAGGCCTTTTTAAAAACAAGTTTACAGTTCACACGCGGTAGAAGTGAAATCTATAGAAAGTTTATAAATGTTTATTTTTACAGTAAAAAGTTATATTGCCCATTTTTAAAGCACAGCATAAAGATTTGTATTCTATCTCATTCTCTCGCAGGCTAAATCCTTTAGGTATATGTTTATCTTTTTTTAGTGTCGCTTTTTCGTTCCATCGAAAAAATATTTTTCGAAGAATAAATTGCTTGAATTTTTTTAAGGTAAAATAGTAAAGTGTTCAGTACGGCCTCCATTATCGCGACACAGTAGTACACAGCACACAGTAATACAGCAGCAACGGAACTGACCTCGGAGCCCTGCTGGCGCTTGATGGAGTCCCGCGAACACGGGAAGCAGAACTTGTGGTGCGGCTGGCTGGGGCACTGCACGAAGTGCGTGTCCTCCAGGCGCTCCTGGCACAGCGTGCACTTGAGCAGCGGCGCGGCCGGCTCGGCATCGGCCGCCTCGCTCGACGACACCGACGTGGTGGACGACACGTGCCGCGACCCCGACGACCGGCGCCCGCCGTTCGACCCTGCACCAAACCGACATCCCTCAGTTTGCAACGCCATCACACACCACAGAGGACGTTGTAAACTGACTACGAGATGCGTAACACGATACGATCTGTTGCCACCTCTGTTCTCTTGGTGTACGGGATACTAACATATTTTGTGTGTGCTTATATGATTAAACCTAATAACCAGACTTACTGCAACGAACTATGAAATCTCAAAAACTGGAATTTCAAGGTAAACTCTAAAAACTTTGATATCATGAATTTTCTACTTGACAAGAATTTCGAGATTTTTCCCCACTGATCATAAGTTACAAAAATGGTTAAGGAGAAAGTTTAATGAATGTATTCATTCATTGCACTTCTACAAAGTACACACAAAGAGTTTTGGGATACCCAAGTAAGACGTCATAATATTTTACTAACTTCGACTTACGGAGTCTGCCTTTTGAAATTCGAGTTATAGAGTATAAATATGTACTATCAATACTTTGCAGGAAAATAACATTTTGCTCGAGTTACAAATTGTAAATAATTCGAAACATCGCGTATTTGTGGGCTCAGCGGAAACGGCAATTTTCGTTTGTCTCACTAGGGATTATGACTTAAAACTATTTTCGGGTTATCGAGATTCCACTGTATATTCCGCCACACGCCAAATACCGAATTTTCTACGGGCTTCCTAGCCAAATATACGAATATTGGGCAAACGTATTCGGCTGGAAAGGAAGTAGTATTTATTCAGAGTGTCTTTTCTGAATCTGGGAATGTCTATGAGAAGAAGAAGAGTAAACTACCGTCTGAAATTTTACCATTATGTGATTACAACAAAACATCTTACTTAAGTATTCAGTATTCGGACGAATAGGACAAAAGTAACCGAATACCGAACAATAGCCGAATATTCGTTGCAAGTCTACTGAAAAGATAGAAGACATTTTAGAACCATGTAATAATAATACATCTGGACGCTCAGTTTTAAGAACGACATGATCATGTTCTATTTGGAGAAACAAGATTTAATGAAACAAAGGTGGCAACTCCCACGGTCTCAGATGTGCTAAATCAACGGGCGCAGCGGTCGTCGGCGTTTCGATTAACGGTGGCCGAAAACGAAACCGATTGCAGGAGCGACTATTTTACCCGCTGCGCGTTTTTTAACCGTTCGTGCTTGAAACCGAAATTATGCAGTCACGATCCTGCCATTGTTAATTTGGCAATGCGTTGTTATTTGAAAAAGTAGTTGAAGCTACTTAAGGTTATTATAAAATGTTATTAAATCAAAATGTATGTTAATTTCAAGTAACATTCCATAATCTTTCTTGCAAGTATAATTAATCATGTCTATAATATCATAAAAGCCAATTGCAATTAATGCATTGCAAAATACTATCTAGCTTTCGTAAAACAAATACTTTTATATATATATATATATATATATATATATATATATATATATATATATATATATATATGCGTTCAGTTAACTTTTAAATTAATTTATCATACAGTATACAAAATTCTACAGGCTGTTTTAATTAAACCTTCTTTAGTTTTACGTTTGCGTTTGTGGTTTATGAAGCTCTATTTGTATGCCTTAACTCAGTTGAGAAGACTGTAATATTTTACTTTAAATTTAATGTTTTTGTCTAATACCCGATTCCTATAATCAAGATATATTTACGTTCTTCGTAAGGATCCGTTTTATTACGTGACAAAAGGTGCATGTCAAAACAGTTTATATTACAAACTATTTATTTAACAACGCTGGCGGATGTCTTAAAATGAAATAACTAAACGGTTCATAAATAGTTAAACTTCAATAAGGGAAAATTATTTTTAAACTCACCAGATGTCGCTAGTAAGGAGTGAGATGAAGTTATTTGTTACATAAGGTCATTTTGAATAAGAAATTGATTACTAAAATAAAAGTTTATCGATTTCTAGTCTGTGTATACACATAACATAGCCTCAGTGTTTAATTTTTTTTTTGCACCTTTTTAACCCTCTTTTAATTTTCCTACTTTTAGGAATATCCGTAGCTGCGTTTATTCATTTCTAATCTAATGAATATAACTAATATTTCAGAAAGAAACCCTTTAAGTTAACCCTTATTTCTCCCGGTATTAAGGCGTCAAACATTACACCTCATTAGTAAGTAGGGCCACCCTGATAGTAAGTAATAGTAAGTAGTGGACCTCATTACTGCAAAACGGCTCGTAAAAGAAAGCGAAGCGTTTTTAAGTACAGAAACCGAAATATAAGAGGGAATCTAGGAAAATCTTATTTGGTTTAGTGGTTTTAATATGTCTTTGCTAACCTGAGGAGTTGGGCGAGTGCTGGCTGGAGCGGCTGTTGGAGCGTTGAGGTGGGGGCTGAGGAGGTGAGCCACCAGCGGAGCGCGGGCTGCCTGGGGGCAGCGTGTCAGCCACCGACATGAGCGCCGCCATGGGCGAAGGCCCGCCGGCCGGGGGCGAAGCCGCTGCTCTGCCCAATGGAGACCCCCCAGCACCGTTGGTAAGTGTCGCACCACTAGCTCCACCCACACTTCCGACGCCGCCTACGTTGCTCGAGTAGCCTGGAACACCTTCAAGATTTAATACCTATACCTTGATTGTAGTGTTTCCATAGTGGAGTTACTAACTAAATTGACGCATCAAGTCAGTATTTCTTAACATTATTAATAAGCGATTTATGTAAAAGCAAACAGTCTCCTTTATTATAAAAAGATAGCTCAAGAATTCTAAATCAATTCGATTGATATAACCTTTAGACAAAAATATACCGAATGATTGGAAAATGAAGAATCCACAAGAAATCAAATTTTTTTTAACGTTTAAATTGACATGCTCTTTATAGACATTATATTTCTTACATTATATCTAATTTATTGTGTAATACATTTTTGGTTCATATATTATAAAATTGTTTCGACATAGGCTGTACTAAGTTTGAACACGTTCATACGTAAGTTTTAATTTTTTTTATAATGTGCCAGTTGCTTTTTAGATTTTGCGAGGATAATTACGACTATGACCAATATGATCTACTGCGATCGCTGTTATGGCTAAAAACGATTTCATATAGAATAAAGGTGACAAACAAAAACACAGTCCACCTGATAAAAAGTGGATGCTGTGTTGCCACCCCGTGGACTAAGATGTAATACCTCGTATGTTAGTGTTGATATTATTACTAAGACTTACATTTGTAATGAATTGTAGGAGTTGATTTAAGTCTTACATACGATCCATCTTGCTGTGATCTCCCATTCATCGTGCATGACCTTAGCGAGACGTACAACAAAATGCGACTGTGGATAAGGCTTTAATTTTTAGCGTTTTAATTTTCTTCGGTTAAAATTTAAAATCCCTAGATAGTTATTGCGTTGTCTACTGAAGGTATATGTTCGATTACAAGCAACATAATCTGCACATCTCTGAACTATTGAGTTTTAACAACCTTAATGCTTTTTAAGAACCACTATTCAATACTTTTTCTACTCTTTCCTCGAACGATTCTTTATTAAAGATAAACATAACATAACATAAACACTCACGCCTGTCACCCAGAGGGGTAGGCAGAGACTACGGACTTCCATTTGGCACGATCCTGACATACCTATTTCGCCTCCTTTACATCCATATATTTACGCATACATATTAAAGATATCAGTTTAATATTCTTAAGGTCTTTATGGCGGCGCCATTTTTAAATAAGCAGGCACAGATTATTATAATTTGCTTTTCCCATCTGAGTATCTTACAGATTTTAAGACAGACTGTTACACCTGCAAGGGATCGGTGGGAAACGATACTTTTTCTGTTCTGATGTAAAACAGCTATAGTGAACACGGAATAATAATATCAACGAAATGTAGTTTATGGGATACAGTCGAACTTCACCTGCTGTGTGTATTTGGGCTGACGGCAATCATAATTAAGACTAGGAAAACAATGCAGCCGGTTGCCTAACGAGCAAGAACTTAACTCGTTTTTGTCATGATTATTTCTCTTCTACGTTGTTTTGTTTTATTGAGAAAAAAATAGATACGACAGATAATAATAGAAAAACAACAAATGACTTAAGTCATAAACCGGCATTTGAAGTAATTCGAAGCATCATTAGCATCCTGCTGTCGTCACAATAGAAATACCTCGTTAGCAAAACGGACGAAACAGAAATATAAATGAAGCTCGTTTCCTGTTATTATAGTTACTTCAGTTACATAGTGCATAATGATAATGACTTGTTTAAAGAAACAGTTGGATTTTTGTACTTAATTTTCTAACGGTGTTTGTTTGAAAGTAGCATTAACTATTTTTAAAGAAATAAATTCGTTTTCTTCGAACACCCTATATATTACGAATCCTTATTAACCAAATGACATGTGGACGTTACGAAAATCGGAACGAGTAATCAGGATGACACATCGTATGCAGTGGGCCGATAGTAAACACGTACACGCTCATAATGTCATATAAATAGCGTGTTGTATGCTTACGTCGTGCGTGTGTCACTGGGCGGCCTACTGTGGTAGCAGACGGGTAAAGTATGGCGCGGCGTTGCCAAACGTCGCGTTTGATCCGTATGCACACCACTGCCGACTTGTGAAACACTCTTGGGACATGAACGCGTATCTTTGATAGGATTGAACCGGCGAACGCAATAGTACGTGTGGACGACAAAACAATGCATGTTACATTAACAAGCAATAGAAAACAAGATGTCACATGTTAGACAGTATGGTTTTGAGGTTATTATCGAAGGTTATGGACTTATGGAACTTGATTTTAACCATATCAAATTTGTTTGTAACTGACTCGTTTCCGCAAGTCCGCATTTAGGCGCGTATTTTAATTTTACATTACTACTGTACTGTAACTGTAACATTACTAATTTTATACAAAGTACGTTGAATTTCCGTAATATGCCGTTCATAAAGGAAATGTTCCTAATCAACTTAACTGATTTATGTATGTGAATTATTACAACAAGATATAGATAGAGTGACGTAAACAGATGCGATGGTAGAAAAGGGCGCGAGAGACGGTCGCATCGTGGCCCATATGGAGGCGGTGACGTCACGTACGGTGACCTTTTTGGCCGACAGCTCGTGGCTCCCTACACGCCAGCGGAATGTGGTCGAGCGACTCTGCCAAGCGTAGGCAGGCGTTATATTTTTTCGCTGGCTGGCCTATCTACATACGTAGAGCGAAAATGTCGTCACGCGGCGTTGCCACGCCGCTCTATCCGCGTTACGTGGGTGTTCGTACGTAGCGCGCCGGTGTGCGAGAGGCCGCGATCGCGGGCTCGCTTTCGAGAACGCTCAACCAGTCCAACCGGTTTCATATTTATGGACTAAGTTAATGCCTACCTAGATATGAATCCGTCCGTGTAGACACGTACGCGCTCCACTATCGTGCGTTATCGCATAACGCGTGACTCCGAATCGCTATTTTTACAATGTTAACCCACATTGTTATTGGTAAACAATGGCATTTCTGTTGTGCTATATCAGCATAATTGTTAATTCTGCGTTCGGATATTAAATCCGTCTGTCATTAACGTTCATTTTTGCTGATAAAAGTCATGTATAGACTTAGATTCATATGAAAAGTTAGTAATTCTAAATTTTAGTTTAGTTGTAGTTTAGTTAGTAATTCTATATATTAAAGCATTTTATGATGTAGATAATCTTTCTAAAATCCCTACGACTTATTACAGCCTTTTATAGATCCGTGAATATAAAGTAAAGCATAGCATTTGTTTTTACAATTGATAAATATTAAAATTTCACGGTCGTAGAACAATGACGAATCTGCATTTTATCTTTTTATACCATTTATAATTATATCATGACCTGTGTGTCTAATGAGTTGATCAACGTTTGCTCGTCATCTTCTTACAAAACGTGTTTTATTGGTAGTTTCGGGGTTAAACTATGTTCTTTAACCGGAAACTGTCATTAAAGCACGTTATGTATTTGAGGACGCTGGTGTTTAAAAAATCACATACCTATACAGAATTAAATAAGTTCTCTTTAAAATTAACTAGAAACCAAAAAGTAACAACGATGGTGTTTTGAGAAAAATCATATACTTCGTTTTACTTCGGAGTCAACGAACTAATTTGAACGAGTTACATGTAATGTAATACTACAAATATAAATGCCATCATATACAACTTTATACAATTAATTTGTTACATTGTGATTCTCTTTTTTGATTATTTTTTAAAAAGCCAGCCACGATAAACTTTTTAAACGAAATATCTTACAACTTGTATCAATAAAAAATATACAAAGTTCTTTCCATCACTTTAAAACTCTGCCGTTTAAGAGAAGTCTTTGCTTTTGACGGTACAAAATAAAAATGTCAAGTGTCATTTTCCAAACACATCACATCATAAAAAAATGTTTAATTTGGGTACCTATGTCAACAACTTACTTTTAAAATTATGTACGTTCATTTTAAATTACTAATTTCATGTTTTCGTTAAACAGTTCTAGTTGAAATACAACTTGTTGCGAGAAAAAGACATGCAAAGAAAGTGAAAATGAACTTACCGTTAGTTTTGAACGAGGACGCGTCGAAAGACGGCGTGCGGAGTGGATGTTTCTCTTGTTTGAAAACTCGATCGGGGGCAAATGGAGCCGCAAGGGACACGGCCGGAAGGGACTCTCCGCGTGTTAGCGGAGGTCTGGAGTGCTCCTCTAAAAGCCTTTTCGCAGGCTCATGGTGTGTTTGATGATCATCATCGTCAAGTGGCCGCTTAAGAGTAAGCCCAGGGGCGAGACGGGCGCCCGCGTGAGTAGGAAGATGGTGAGTGGGCAAATGAGTCAACCGCCTTCCTTCGTGCTCTTCTCGTCTACTTCCGTACTCGGCTAATAAGCCCGCGCTAGGTGTAGGACGTGTGTGATGAAGCGGAAAGCCTGCAGAAGGCGCGTGATGAGCTGGTGGTGCCGGTTGGCCTCGGCCAGTATTCTCGCCTCCATTCTGGTGCGCTTCCAAAGGAGCTCGGTGAGCACTTTTCGCGTGCGTCGGGCCTCTGCCTTCTTGAAATCCGTGCGCTCGTTTTAATTGCCTAGCTGTATCCAGCACGACTTCTATGCGATCTGCACCTTCATAGTTCACGCAACCGCGACACACCGCCTCGGAGAATTCGTGCAGCATCGCCCACGGCATGCGGGGCAGATCGCACAGGTAGCAGTGCTGTCTTTTCTGCATCACCGACATCTCGCCGGCCGTCGAGCGGAACGGGAGAGATCGGTTTTGTTCGATTCCTTTGTAAATTTTCACTGATTAGTTGTACTCGCGTCGAGAGACACTGTCACCATGGTACACGCAAACACTGGTTTCACATTCGTATCGGCGTGCGGAGAGCTTGCCTTGCGTGCGGTTCGCGCGGCGGACTAGCGGGGACTGAGCGGCGGGTGCGGGTGCCGGGCGGGCCGGGCCGCTATCGAGCGGTGACGTCAGCGCGCGCAGGACGCCCGTTAGCCGCGTCCGCCCGCTCCCCGCACGCCCGCTCCGCACGCTCGCACGCCCGCATGACTTGTCGAGGCATATTATGCAGAACATTACAACATTAATTACAGCTCTAAACCAGCATCGAAGATGAGATTGTTTTCAACAGAATTATGTACATTTAAAAAAAACTGATCTTTTACAAACAGTTCATAACTGTGTGTAAAAGATCAGTTTCCTAATAATAGCGGTACATCAATTATCTACCGGCGGCTCCCTCATTGTGATTACATATTGTTCATCATTAGTAAGGTAAAGTAATAACAGAGTCGTTGGTAAATAATCGCGCGTCGAGGACAAAAAACTATTAGTCAAGGTGAAATGAGTTCATAAACAAAAAATGATTCACCCACTGACAACAGTTATATTTTAGTAAAAATAGATAGATTACAACTATGACGCCATTTATTTTAGTTTTGTTGCTCGGGCTTATATCTCCTAGAAGTTTTAATTAACTGGTGAGTTCAGAGGCGAATTCACGACAAATAATTAAAATGTAACTGTGCGCCGGGACGAAGTGAATCATGAAGTCGCAGCACATCCGAGAACCTCGATTCCGCTAACAGAGCCGACATTATTCAACGAAAGTAAACAGCTGCTGCCGTAGAATAACAATTAGCATTAACGCGTGTAACCGACGTGCTCGATGCATTAAATTTCAATCTATTCTCGCTCGGTTTCCTTTCGGGTTGCATTCTGAATTATTATTATAGCAACGCGGATGGATCCGGCTGACGAGCGGGAGCGGGGGGAGGCGACCGGTACGGCGGCCATCTTGAGACGTGACGTCACGTGACGAGTCAGCCGCCCGGCATGGCAACGTCGCAATCGGCCATGTTGTCAGTTTATGTTGGCTTGTAGAATAATTGAGGCTCATCGGTTTTTTATGCGTCCGAGGATCGAGAAGAAACAGTTACGCGACCAGGTAAACGCGGATGCGACTCGTTCGTATTTGACTTAATACGCTCGCCCGACGATCTTTCATGTCCTACGCGGGCCCCGTCTTTGCCCACGCAAACCCCAAAATTATTCATCATCATCATTACAGCCCTTCACAAGTCCACTGCTGAACATAGGCCTCCCCCAAGTAATGCCACAAAGCACGGTCCTGAGCCACCTGCATCCATCGACTTCCTGCATATCTTACCAGGTCGTCACTCCATCTAGTGGGGGGTCGCCCTACACTACGCCTACCGCTACGAGGCTGCCACTCGAGAACCTTTCTTCCCCATCGGTTATCGGTTCTTCGAGCTATATGGCCGGCCCATTGCCACTTCAGCTTACTAATCCGTTGGGCTATGTCGGTCACTCTGGTTTTACTGCGGATATCCTCATTTCTGAGTCTATCAAGCAGAGAAACTCCGAGCATAGCCCTCTCCATAGCTCGCTGAGCGACCTTGAGCGTCCTCATACGGCCAGCAGTGAAGGACCACGTCTCAGATCCGTAAGTCATCACTGGCAACACGCACTGGTTGTACACTTTAGTTTTCAGAGATTGAGGTATACCTGAGGAGAAGATGTGTCGTAATTTCCCGAACGCTGACCAGCCGAGTTGAATCCGTCGATTGACCTCTCGGTCGAAGTTGGACTTACCTAGTCGGACTATTTGTCCCAGGCAAACGTACTCGTCAACAACTTCGAGCATAGTGCTCCCAACAACTACCGGCATAGGTGTGACATGGACATTAAAGATGATCTTTGTTTTGTCCATGTTCATCTTAAGACCTATCCGTTGGGAGGCACTATTGAGGTCATTGAGCATAGTGCTTAAGTCCTCCAGCGATTCTGCCATAAGGACTATATCGTCGGCAAATCGAAGGTGAGTGATGTACTCGCCATTGATGTTAATACCGTATCCTTTCCAGTCCAGTAGCTCGAAAACGTCTTCCAAAGCAGCGGTGAAGAGTTTCGGGGATATAACGTCACCCTGTCTTACACCTCTCTGCAGTTGGATAGGTTTCGAGCTCTGGTTCTGTACTCGGATAGCCATCGTAGCCCTACTGTACAAACACTTCAGTACTTCGATATACCGACAGTCAACTTGGCACCGCTGAAGGGACTGCAGCACCGCCCAAATTTCGACGGAATCAAAGGCTTTCTCATAGTCCACATACGCCAGGCAAAATGGCAAATTGTACTCTTCAGTCTTCTGTACAATCTGCCGCAGGGTATGTATGTGGTCTATGGTACTGAAGCCTTTTCGGAAACCGGCTTGTTCGGGAGGCTGGAAGTCGTCGAGTCTGCGTGCGAGACGATTCGTAATGACTCTCGAAAACAGCACGTAGACGCGGCTCAGAAGGGAAATCGGTCTGTAGTTCTTCAAGAGAGCGGTGTCGCCTTTCCTAAAGAACAAGACCACCGCACTTCTGCTCCACGCCTCTGGAGTAGTGCCACCATGGAGGACGGAATTGAAGAGCCTTTGAAGGACTTCAAGTACCGGTGTTCCACCCGCTTTCAGAAGCTCCGCTGTAATTCCATCCTCGCCTGGGGCCCTGCCGTTTTTAAGGTGCTGGAGAGCCATTCTAATCTCGCTTAGACTGACGTCCGGGATATCATCGGAATAGTGTCGGATAAGACTTGCTCTTGGATCGTTACTCACACTTGCGTGTGGCTCCAACGATGATGTGTACAGCTGCCCATAGAACCTCTCAATCTCACTCAAAATCTCAGGTGTCCCGGAAACGATGCTGCCACACTCAGTCTTCAGCTTTGACAGTTGGCTCTTACGGGCAGACAGATCTCTGGCAAAGACTTTGGAGCCCTGGTTCCGCTCGATCGCTTCTTTAATACGAGCAGTATTAAAGTTGCGTAAGTCTCGCCGCATGCATTTGGAGATCTGTCTGTTCAGTTGCCTGTATGCTGTCAAATCTGTTGACGATTGCAGCCTCATCTCCCGTCTAACAGCCATGAGATTAAGAGTGTGATCGGAGAGTTTTTGTGTTCTTCTGCGGCGGGTCTTGCAGAACTTAGCTCCGACCGCATGGACAGTTTCCACGAGCTTGTCATTCATATCGTCCACTGCATTGCAATCTTCTAGGCACTGGAAGCGGTTACGTAACTCGAGCTGAAAGGTTTCGGGATTCTGGATTAGGGCACGAGGGGGACGGAGCGTTGACTTCATTAGACGAGACCTCTCCAACTTAACGTTTAGGTTCAGTGTGCCTCTAACCATTCGGTGATCGCTGCCAGTTTTCACCCTTGCGATCACTGAGACATCACTGAACAGTTGGCGTCTGGTCGTCATAATGAAGTCAATCTCATTTTTTGTCGAACCGTCGGGGCTCGACCAGGTCCACTTCCTGTGGGGCCGCTTCTGGAAGAAAGAGTTCATCATAAAGAGTCCCTCTTTCTCCATAAAGTCGGCCAGCTGCTGGCCCCTTCGGTTCCGTTGCCCTACTCCAAATTTCCCTAACTTCAGCTCACCGCTTTCTCTTGTGCCTAGTTTTGCGTTGAAGTCTCCCATCAACACCGTGTAGTGGGTTTTGGAGGAATGCATGGCTTTGGAAATATCCTCATACATTTCCTCCACCTCCTCATCGGGATGTGCCGAGGTTGGTGCGTAAACCTGTATGACCTTCAGCGAATACCGTTTGGTGATTCTGAGTATCAGGTACGCGACCCTCGTCGACACACTCCCAATCTTTACAACGTTGTTGACGAGAGACTTGTGGACGATAAATCCGACACCTCCTTGGGACAGATGGTCGCCCTCCCGGTGATAGAACAAGTTGCCGGATTCGAGAATCCCCGTGTCCTCCCCCTCTCTTCGGACCTCGGATAATCCTATAATACTCCAGCGCAACTTGTCTATCTCTTCTTCCAGCTCCAGGATCTTCTCGTCAGTCCTCAGTGTGCGTGCGTTAAATGTTGCCAGGTCGAGTCGTCGTAGGTGGCAACCGAACCTCCAAACTTATTAATGAACCCAAAATTATTAATGAACTCCAAATAGTTCAAAACCTTTTCTGTCGTCGAGCTGCGAACGCACCTTGGTACGTCCGTAATGCCGACCTTCATCGGGACTTAGAGCTCCCAACAATTCAACAATTCCTTAAAAAACTCTCTGAGAACTTCTTCAAAGCCTCAGAGTCGCACCCAAATTAATTAATTCGTGAGGCAGCTTCTTATGCAGCCCCACCCCCCTCTCGCTATCGTGTCCGCAGGCCGAGAAACTCTCTCTCGGACCCGCCTAATAAACTGTCAAACGACCTGAACTGCCTCCTGCCGGCTCAGGTCAGTTCTAATTAAATTAATTATTATTATATTAACTAATATTATTTTGCCTTCGTAGGCACTCCCTCAGCGGCTCTTAGCCGCCTGCGCCCTCTTTTCCCAAAAGAGGGTCGCTCATGATAAGGCACAATACAACTTAATCAGCCAGTTGCCTGTCCCCAAAGGCGGTTTTTAGAGGGTATCACTTAGGGTCCCCGATAGGACAGTGAGTCCCTCATAACCACGATAGACCAGCTATCGTGGTATGCGTAATGCATTTTCCGCCTCCCTACGTATAGGGTAGCCCTTTAATTGCTTCGGGCGCAAAAAAAAAAACCGACGATCTTTCATCATCCGTGCAGATGATGAACCTGCAACCACGGCATACATTTATCTAGTCTTATCAATATTAGATACACAAACTTAAATATTGGTTAAGTACATTTTATTGCCTTTGTGTCATAAATTTCAGAAGTTACGTATGCCTTTCCTTACATTTGAACAGAAAATAAAATAATTAATGTAAGAAGACACTGGTGTTGACTTTTCGACACGAGGAAAACTAGAAGAAATTTAGCTTTACATTGATTTCTTAAATTTACGTGAATACTGTACATAGAGTACAAATGTCGGGAATTAAAAAAAAAGTTAAAATACAATGCGACAAAATCCGTAAAATTAGTTTTATTCCGTAGCTGTATATTGCTAAGCATTTCGCAGTATACAGTCGGATTGCAGTTTGTGTGTCGATATTTAACTAATGACAACAAAATACAATAAAGTAACTTAAAATTAAGCTGAAAAGGATATTCAAAGATTCCAAAAAATTAACGCAAATCTAGAAGACTGAAATTCAGATGCATTGGATTGAAGATTAAAAAAATCTGTAAAAGTTATTATTCAATCGACACCTAGGATTAAATATTTTAGAGAATTTGCAACTATTAAACTGAATCAGATTACAGAACCGTACAGAAAACTTTGCAAATGCAGTATTTTGTGCCGATATGTTAGAAGGAAACAATTATTTGGCTTCATCAATATCATCGTTACAACTTTTACAAGTCTTCTGGTGAATATAGGCCAATTAATTTATACGTGGTAGAGGCACGCTGCATCTACATTATGGTTGTAGCACGAATGGGTCGGCGACCGGAGAAGGACCACCCTATCACCTCAGACGAAATAAATTTTATTTTATTTCGTCTGAGCCTATCACAGAATACCAGCGTGAAATAATAACTTAATGCTGCTGTGTTTCGTATGGTAGTTGTAGAGAACTGGAGACCCATTTTACTAGAGGCCGGCATTCCATCTTAGTCCTCACGAGTGACAACGCATCTGCATTTTGATTCGTAATCGAGGATAGATGTTTTTAACTTACTAATAATCGTAAAAAGTTCCACGACACTAGGAAATGAAACAGAGGTACTAATGGTAATCATTTTGTTCTCACCTGTACAAATACTCTTGTAGTCAAAATGCAGGGTCAGAATTTGAGTTACCTGTGATACGTGATAGAGCTGCGCTTTCACAAAATACCAGCGTAAAATAGCAGCTTAATTCTCCTGTGTTACTGAGAGCTGCAGACCTTTTTTACTGCAAACGAGGCATTCAATCTTAATACTAACCGGTGAATTTAACATGAATGCTTTTTTCTCTTCTAGCACAATTTCCGTCTGTAAGATTTAGGTCGTAAAAATATGGCGAGAAATTTAAAATTGGAATATTTGTATTTTTACTTGTAAATACTCGTATTTTGATAATTAAACTGTAAATGGCCAGTGTCTCTAATAAAAAAAAATAATTCGCAAAACGTTCTGCGTGACTTTTTGTACTTCGTTCTACTACAATTTCATCACGATACCTAGCTAGGAAATCTTAGTTTTATTCAACACATGTTTTACGTAGATATAAAAAGTTAAGGATACACGTGGGATTTATTTCTGGCTCATTATAGTTATCATAATAATAGTTTGCAAAATATATTAATATATGTATGTCGATAATAATAAATCGTTTTAACGAATGAAATGTTGCCGATATAAATGTGTGTATAAAATCAAATTACTTCCAAACAAAAAATGTTTTCGCGTAAATGACACTTGTGTACTTTATCGAGACTAACAATTAAATTTTAAATATTAATTAATTTACATATTATTTAATTTCATTGATAAGTTTGTGTTAGCGCTTTTCCAATAATAAAACCCATTGACTTGTGTCTGTACTGGAATCTAGTGACTGGCAAAAGAACTTGTAAAAAACCAACACAGCAAACTCCCACGTCATTAAACACTGTTACGTTTTGACAGCTTCATGTTTTTTTATATATACGGCAGACGTTTTTCTGACTTTTTTCTACTTCAGACTTTTTGCAGTATAAATGTAAAATTCATTAATAACTCGACTCGATGCTTTTGACGTGGTAGAGCCATGCTGCAGCTATATTATAGTTTAGCACGAATGATTTGGCTCGACGGTGGAAGGACCACGCTCTCACAGAAAATCAGCGTAAAAAAGCAGTATAATGTTTCTGTGTTTTGTATAGTGAGTGTAGAGAACCGGAAATCCCTTTTTACTGGAAACAATAAGGCATACCATCTTAGTCCTCAAGGTTGAGAACGCATCTATATTTTCATTACTTATTGATAATAATTGTAGATATCTATAGACCACAGCATCCATTTACCATCAGGTGGACTGTGTGCTCATTTGTCACCCTTACTCTATAAAAAAATCTATGCCGGTAAAAATTTGGCAGCTGGCGCGAATGGCAGCCGTCTGCAGGATCGATTGAAAGGGGCCACGTTTAAGGTATATTTGTAGAGTCCTTGTTATGAAAGTTTTATTGAATGTCATTGTATTTTGTGTTTCTGTGGCATGCATGCGGTATCCTGTATCAAATAATGCATCAGCTGTTATGGACTTAATAATTTTGCTGTCACTGTTGATCGATTTGACTTGTTTACATTACCATACTTATATAGATATTATTAAATCTTAACTTTCATTAAAAATAACTTGAATAATAAAGCATTTAAATTTATTGGTTTTTGTTCTATTTGCAGAATCATTTATTGTGTTGAGTTTTTGGTTTACTTCGTGTTTCGTTTTGAGAAAACATATACTTTTACGGATTTTATCGCGTTTGATTTGCATAATTTTAATTCCCGGCGTTTCGGGTGCTTCCCAGCACCCATGGTCCGGGGGACTGAGGTGATTCCTTCTTCCAGGACGTCCTTATGTCAGAGTTAACCCGGAGTACCTTCAGTTTTTAATTATTACATTTGGTCCGATCTACGCAGAATGAACTACTGTGTTTTGAACTCTTGCAGTGGTATGCTTGGGTTTACTTTTAATTTTATTAAATACAGGATCCCAAGCAGGTGGTAGTTACCCAGCCTTCTTCTCTATTGAAATTGGAATGTTTTTTAATTTCAATAGCTTTAGCAGACAATATTACTTTGGAGTCTAATTGGGCGGCTATGTGGCGCAGTGGCTTAACAACGACTGCAGCGTTAAGGGGTGCGGGTTCGTATCCCGAACATGTATTTATAAATTTTTCACGTTTCGTTTACGAAATTTTTATTTTTTACTTCCCTTTTCTCCTTTTGTTTTAAATGAATACAAGTGTTTTTGTAAGAATTTCCTTTGCTTTCCTCACTAAAATCTTAATACATCTTAAAGTAAACAGAAGTAAAGGTATAAAGAATCATAATGTTTCTATAAGCAGACGAGGCGTCTTTTGTGCCGGAAAAAGAGAATACAACACCCCATGTTATCCAGCGAATGTCATAAGAGGCAGTTGCGCGGATGCGGTTGCTGGTTGGATGCGAGAGCGGATGCTGACGAAATGAAACCTGGCAGCTGCATCTTCCCGATAACAATAAAAAACTGCGGTTTTTATCCGCCTGATGAGGAATCTATGGGGTGGCTTATATTCAGCAGTGAACTTTTGATCACTTTGAACATCTCACTGTTATCATTTCAGACGGTCTTTAAAACCGTTGAAGCAGATACATCTATAACACACACAAAATACGTTTCGTACGGTCGTACTGATGAATTAAATCTTCAGTTTTTGGCTTTAAAAGGAAGTGTGTGTGATGAACTTGTACCTGTACTTTAAGAATGATTCAAATGGTATTTAAAATAAATGGATTTCGTATACGTGGTAGAGGCATACGGTTACATCCTATTAAAGTCCACTGCTGCACATAGGCCTCCCCCGTTAATGTCTCATAGGGTTAGATATTTGGCATACTTGCCACCAAAGACTATATAACCACCTTGCCACGCTTGGGAAGCCGGATGATAACTGTATAGTGGCGGTTTGTTTCCCTCCGTCGCCTCTTACGACACCTACGGGACGATAGGGGGTAGAGGATATTCTTACACCGCCACTATAAGGTGACGTGTACGTAGTAGAGCCAAGCTGCAGCTTTAATATGGTTCTAGCATGAACTTTTACCATGTTTTTATTAAGATTAGATAGAGACTTGATATTTTGAACATAGCACAGAATCTTTTTGATAAATTTTTGTCCGTTTTAAAACGTGGTATGTTAAAAAAGATATTTTTTAAACAATAAGGGTGACAAACGAGCACACAGTCGACCTGATGGTGAGTGAATGTTGAGGCCCATAGACATCTACTGAGGACTGAGATCGAATGCCTCGTTTCCAGTAAAAAGGATCTCCGGTTCTCTACACTCACCATACGAAACACAACAGAATTAAGCTGCTATTTTACGCTGGTGAACCCAAGGGGCCAGCAGCTGGCCGACGTCATAGAGAAAGAGGGACTCTTTATGATGACTCTTTCTTTCGAGCCCCGACGGTTCGACAAAAAATGAGATCGACTTCATTATGACAACTAAACGGCAACTGTTCAGTGATGTCTCAGTGATCTCAAAAGTGAGAACTGGCAGCGATCACCGAATGGTTAAAGGCACACTGGACCTAAACGTTAAGTTAGAGAGGTCTCGTCTGATGAAGTCAACGCTCCGTCCCCTTTGTGCTCTAAATCCAGAATCCCGAAACCTTTCAGCTCGACTTACAAAACCGCTTTCAGTGCCTAGAAGATTGCAATGCAGTAAACGATATGATTAACAAGCTCGTGGAAACTGTCCATGCGGTCGGAGCTAAATATTGCAAGTCCCGCCGCAGAAGAACACCACAAAAACTCTGCGATCACACTCTTAATCTCATGGCTGTTAGACGGGAGATGAGGCTGCAATCATCAGCAGATTTGACAGCATACAGGCTCCAAAGTTTTTGCCAGAGATCTGTCTGCCAGAAAGAGCCAACTGTCAAAGCTGAAGACTGAGAGTGGCAACATCGTTTCCGGGACAACTGAAATTTTGAGTGAGATAGAGAGGTTCTGCACACAGCATCGTTGGACCCACACGCAAATGTGAGTAACGATCCAAGAGTAAGTCTTATCCGACACTATTCCCGATGATATCCCGGACGTCAGTCTGAGCGAGATTAGAATGGCTTTTCAGCACCTTAAAAACGGCAGGGCGCCAGGCGATGATGGATTTATAGCGGAGCTTCTGAAAGCGGGTGGAACAACGGTACTTAAAGTTCTTCAGAAGCTCTTAATTCCGTCCTCCATGGTGGCACTACTCCAGAGGCGCGAAGCAGAAGTGCGGTGGTCTTGTTCTACAAGAAAGGCGACAACGCTCTCTTGAAGAACTACATGCCGATTTCCCTTTTGAGCCGCGTCTACGTGTTGTTTTCGTATTCGTTACGTATCGTTTCTCACGTAGACTCGACGACTTCCAGCCTCCTGAACAAGCCGGTTTCCGATAAGGCCACCATAGAACACATACATACCCCGCGGCAGATTGTACAGAAGACCGAAGAGTACAATCTGCCACTTTGCCTGGCGTATGTGGACTATGTGAAAGCCTTTGATTCTGTTGAAATTTGGGCGGTGCTACAGTCCCTTCAGCGGTGTCAAGTTGACTGTCTGTTGATAGAATCAGGCGTTACTTTACGGAAAGCCATTATAATAAAAATATTAATTACTTCGCAACTTTCCGCTAACTAAATACAATGATGTGTCTTAACTGTATTGAAGAGCACCTCCCGCCCTCCCTAAATTGCATGCACTAACTCCGTCACCACTAGTCCCAACACCACTACTCCCGGCATCACTACTTCCAACACCACTATTCCAGGTAAGACACACCATCGATGATAATACTATTACTATACGACGATACGATAATTGTATTATCGTCGATTGCTCTTCAATCCAAGTAAGACACATCATTGTATTTAGTTAGCGGAAAGTTGCGAAGTAATTAATATTTTTATGGACTGTCTGTATATCGAAGTACTGAAGTGTTTGTAAAGTAGGGCTACGATGGCTATCCGAGTACAGAACCAGAGTTCGAAACCTATCCAACTGCAAAGAGGTGTAAGACAGGATGACGTTATATCCCCGAAACTCTTCACCGCTGCATTGGAAGACATTTTCAAGCTACTGGACTGGAAAGGACACGGTATTGACATCAATGGCGAGTACATCACTCACCTTCGATTTGCCGACGATATAGTCCTTATGGCAGAATCGCTGGAGGACCTAAGCACTATGCTCAATGACCTCAATGATATCTCCCAACCGATAGGTCTTAAGATGAACATGGACAAAACTTAGATGACGTTTAATGTCCTTGTCACACCTATGCCGGTAGTTGTTGGGAGCACTATGCTCGAAGTTGTTGACGAGTATGTTTACTTGGGACAAATAGCCCGACTAGGTAAGTCCAACTTCGACCGAGAGGTCAATCGACGGATTCAACTCGGCTGAGCCTCATTCGGGAAATTACGACACATTTTCTTGTCAGGTATACCTCAAAATCTGAAAACTAGATTGTACAACCAGTGCGTGTTGCCAGTGATGACCTATGGAACTGAGACGTGGTCCTTCACTGCTGGCCGTATGAGGACGCTCAAGGTCGCTCAGCGAGCTATGGAGATGCTCGGGGTTTCTCTGCGTGATAAACTCAGAAATGAGGATATCCGCATGAGAACCAGAGTGGCCGACATAGCCCAATGGATTAGTAAGCTGAAGTGGCAATGGGCCTGCCATATAGCTCGAAGAACCTATAACCGATGGGGAAAAAGGTTCTCGACTGGTAGCCTCGTACAAGTAGGCGTAGTGTAGGGCGACCACCCACTAGATGGAGTGACGACCTGGTAAGACATACAGAAAGTCGATGGATGCAGGTGGCTCAGGACCGTGCTTTGTGGCATTACTTGGAGGAGGTCTATGTTCAGTAGTGGACTTGTAAGGGGCTGTAATGATGATGATAATGATGATGATGATGATTTGCGCTGGTATACTGTGAAAGCGTGGTCCTACCCCGGCCGAGCCGACCTATTTGTGCTGCAACCACGATATAGCTGCAGCATGGCTCTACCACGTAAATATAGGCATGTTATTTTGAGTATATCATAACAACTCAAAAGCGAAGATGATGCTGTCCATCTCCCGTTTCATTATCTTCTGTCGTCTCTCACGACATGAGGCAGTAGATGCTTACGCCGCCGCTGCACGGTAATTAAAAAAAAATTACTATAAGTATCTAAATTATTATGCTCTGTAAGGCAGAATTGTATTTATTTGGTTCAGGACCGAGCTTTGTGGCATGAGGGTGGGGGTTGGGCTATGTTCAACAGTGCACTTGTGAAGGGCTGTAATGATGATGATGATATTGTTCCGAATCGGATATACCTTTCATAGATTATAGCACGTTGTGTATATATCTACATAGGTAACATATGTAGCATAAGCGCGGACATCGCCCATACAGTTACTGTACACTTTTACATCAGTTACTGTACACTTTTATATTTATACATAAATACCGAAGTCTGCTAGAGTGCACTGCTCCGCCATATTTAAAGTTTAAACAAGGACATCCACTGAACTGAGTGTGACGGAATTAAATGATATGACGGAATAAGGTAAGCAGAGCGCTTGCGTGATCCCCCTCCCCCTACCTTTTTAAAGTTAAAACTGCGCTACTCGCACGTGCTTTGGTTTGTTTATTTACAAGTAGACAGGCGTACATCGCTCTCGCCCCGCTCAACGATCCAGATGATTATTCGCTTGGAAGATAGCTAGGGAGACGGCATTACGCTACTGCACCCTCTGTACGTTTTCATGTATTGATTTTGCTTTAGCCATGCAGAAGGGGGACATCGATTTTTGAGAGAAGCGTGGTTTGTTTCTACTTCTCATTTTCTGTATTCTGCTATTATATATTCATAACGTTTCATATCCCTTGTCCTTTGGGTGTCGTAAGAGGCGACAGAGAGAAACAGACCTGGTTATGGTCAGCAGCGTCTTCTTGATAACAACTACAAGTAATATAATTATTAATTATATAGTTATATTAGCAGTGTAGTTGTGGCACGAATGGGTCGGCTCGACCGGGGAAGGACCACGCTCTCCCAGAATACCAGCGTAAAATAGTACCTTAATGCCTCTAAGTTTCGTATATTGAATGTAGAGAACCGGATACCATTTTTATTGGAAACGAGGTATTCCATACTAGTCCTCATGGGTGACAAGTGACATCGCATCTGCATTTTGATTCTTAATCGAAAATAGATGTAGATGTCTATGGGCCACGGCAACCACTGACCATCAGGTGGACTGTGTGCTCGTTTGTCATCCCATCCTATAACAAAACATATAAAACTGCGATGGCTAACTTGCCTGCCAAGAGTGGCAACTATGGCAAAATCCGGGAGGGCAGGCATATGTTCAGCTGTGGACTTTAAAGGCTGTAATCCAGCAGGGTTTACTACAGAACTAATTACAATTCTGGATTTAAATTAAATAATGACGCTGTTCTCTGCCCTCCAGGTGAGCAATATTGCGTTAGTGCTTGCAATCAAAGACAAGTATTTCGCCTAATAATTCCTCACCAGACCAAAACAGTTAAATGAGCAACGGGAGATGGGTAGCAGTCAGAACAATCGATTTCGAATAATGATTTCTTATATGTACCTACGCGAATACTACACCTGGAATAAAACTAATTTTACGGTATTGTCGCGTTTAATGTCAACTTTTTTGATTCCTAATATTTTGCACACTTTACAGCACCCATGGTCGCGGGGGGACTGAGGTATTTGACGTCCTGATGTTATGGTTAACGAAGGCTACCTTCAACTTTTAATTATTAATTTTTGGTTCGATTTACGCAGAAAAATAGCTTATAAAAGGGCAAAATGAGTAATTAAATAAAAACCGGCCATGAGCGTGTCGGGCCACGCTCAGTGTAGGGTTCCGTAGTTTCCCGTCCGTCACAATAAGTGTTCCCACTTATGAGTTTAAATGTGTGTATCCATTATGTTCGCGCTCCTGCAACTGCTCCCGGTAGTGGGTACTGTTGTTTCCATCTAAGTTCAAAATGATTTTCATAGAAAGTCCTTATAAAGTTCTACTTTCAGATTTTTTTCATATTTTCTAAACTTATGGTTCAAAAGTTAGAGGGGGGGGGGACATTTCCGAAATTATTGACATTATCAAAAATGATTTTAGTAAACCCCTATTCATTTTTAAATACCTTTTCAACAATATATCACACGTTAGGGTTGAAATTAAAAAAAAATCACTTCCCACTTTACATATAGGGGGACTACCCTAATGAAACATTTTTTCCAATTTTTATTTTACCACTTTGTCGGCGTGATTGATACACATATTGGTACCAAATTTTCAGCTTTCTAGTGCTAACGGTCACAGAGATTAAGCGAGGACGGACAAACGGACAGACAGACATGGCGAAACTATAAGGGTTCCTAGTTGACTACGGAACCCTAAAAAGTGAAAATTAATCACGATAAAATCTGTGAAATATTTATACTGCTGTTCCGTGGCGTAGCAGGAGCTTAGCAATAAGTTGTAGCGCTAAGGGCCGCGGTTCGAATCCCGCATAGTACAGGTATGTGTACGGCCTAAAAATAATTGTTCGTGGTCTGGATGTTTGTCCTTGCGAAATTTATGTGTATAAACTGCCCTCACGACACAGGATAAAATGCTAGTGTGAAGGTAACGTTATTTTATAAAACTCGATACCGATGCCGCTTCATTTGTCTAAAGTTTTTCCGATGGGATCCATTGTACGACACCACGTAATAGAGGGGGGAGGGGGAGAGTGGCGACTGCGATCGATAGACGCCGCGGCGCATGCTCTGGACCGCATCAGCACGTGTCCATGTTTATTTACATTCGTATCCAGCATCCGACACACAGGCTGCAACGTTGTAGTTGATGGTGATGCAGTCAATAAAAGGCCACTGCTAAACATAGGCCTCCTCTGTAGATTGCCTCATAGGTGGGGTTTTGCCATTGTTAGTATAATTTGTCTGCTATGGTAGTAGCATACGAATTTGCATGTCTCTGCTAAAGACTCAGTATGTAATTCATAGTATTTATTAATAACATCCTAAAAATCAAATAAATAAAAAGATAAATATGGGATCTGATATCGTTATGTTAAACCCGACCGGACCCGGCAGGTGGCGCTGTTGTCGAGATCCAGAAATTACCCGTGCGATAATTAACAACTATATACTATATGAACAGATAAACAAAAATCCGTACATATTTTTATAAAACTCACATATAAATTAATAAATGAGACTAGTGTAGTATTTTAGGCCACATATTGCTAATTTTACGGTCATTAATTGGAATTAGCCATTCTGGTCGGTATCATCATCAATGACGAATTCTCATCAGTCAAGTAGCTTGAAAGCATCTTCTAATGTGCGAGTTTCAGAAATATATCGTCACCCTGTCTTTGAGCAGTTAGATACAACTAGGTTTTATACTCTGGTTCTTTACTCAGATAGACATTGTAGCGTCAGTGCTTAAACACTTAAGCATTTCAATATACCAACTTTTAACCTGGCACTGATGAAGGGACTGTAACACCGCCAAAGTTACGACTAAATCGAAAACCTTCTCACAGTCCATACGCCAGACATAATGGCAAATTGTACTATTCAGTCTATTGTTTAATCCGCCGAAGGGTATGTGTGGCTTTAACACAATGAACCACATGGTCCATTGTGTTAAAGCCTTTAAAGAAACGAAATTTGATGTTGTAGAGCCATGCTGCAGCTATGTTACGGTTGTAGCACGAAATGCCACGCTCACAATACCAACATAAAATAGCAGGTCAATGCTGCTATGCTTCTGCTATGGCGAGTGTAGAGAACCGGAGACCCTTTTAACTGGATACGAGGCATTTTAGTTCTCAAGGTTGATAGCAATCTGCATTTTGATTTTAATGGAGGATAGATGTAGATGTGTATGGGCTGTGGTATTCACTCCCACTCACCATCAGGTGGACTGGGTGCTCGTTTGTCACTCTTATTCCACAAAATAAAACCGGCTACTTCAATAGTTATTAATATATTGGGAAGCCCATAGATCAATAGGTTATGCTCAGTCCATTTTGCCTGGCTAAACAGATATTAAACTCCAATGTACACTTACATAGAAAAAGTTTCTATGCAATTAAGTACACACCCACGAAGTTCCATTATCGACTAATGGTGAAGGCTGGAAATTGAGTTTTATTTTTAGTAATCGAAAGAGGGTGGTTTCAAGGCATAACATCTAAGTATGTATTATTAATATTATTACTTTTTTTATAAAAGGGTGGGTAACGAATAGTCACACTGTTCACACGTTAAGTACTAACATGGAATGTCTCTTTACCAGTTTAGTTCACCAATACAAACGGTATTTTAATTTCATTAATATTATGACAAATTATTGCTACAAAGGGCGAGGTACATGTGTGTAGTGAGCTTTAGAGGGCTCATTAACCTTTTGAGCGCCAGGCCAAAAACTCACTACCGTGTCCTGTACGCCAAAGCGAAAAGTAAACAAAAATACCTACGAAAAAAACAGTGCTGCCAAGAGTTGATATATCGATAACACAAAATAACTTGTTTTTGTTGGTTTTTTATACAATAAATGACTCTTTATAATCGGGTATGTTTTATTTAATCTTGTGCTGTCTTCCACTCTTTTTATATATGTACTTTGTACATAAATAAAAAACAAACAATAACAATAAAATAGTAGTAAACCACAACACTACTCTCCATCGTGATGACGTCACTGTCACGACTGGACGACAACGGCGTAGCTGACCTTTCTTTTTGAAACTTTCTTAGAGATGTAGCCGTGTCGCACGTTGTGTATCGATTTCAAAATCGATCTAATCAAAATATACAGACATCGATTCAAAATATTTTATGGCAAGGCGTAGGCCAAGTGAATCACAGAAGAAAAGTCTTACGCTCTTATGACAGAGGGGGTTTCATATGATGCTGATGTTGCTAAATGATTTTGAGATTGAGAAAGAAAATCGCACAACACAAAATGAAAAATTGCTCTTCATACCTTAAATAAAGAAAACACATTTATTATTTGTAATTTTATATTATTAAAATAGAAAAGTTACATAATTATTCACTAATCAACAATTGTATATCGGTAATTATTCGCACTAGGAAAATCAGTCTTATAATATTAAAATCTTGGTCATGGAATAAAAAATCAGTAATTATTATAAAAATCAACAAATGGTACATAATTATCCACCAATCAACAAATGTATATAATTATTCGCACTGGAAAAATCAGTCTTAAAATATTAAACACTTGGTCATGGAATAAAAAAATCGATACTTATTACAGAAATCAACAAAGGGTACATAATGATTCACTAATCAACAATTGTAAATAATTATTTGCACTAGGTCTAGTCATAAAATATTGAAATCTTGGTCTTTAACTCCATCAGTACTTAATATAGAAAACAACAATTAAAAATAATTAATAAATTATAGGTAATATTAGTCTTAAAATAATAAAAATCTTATGGAATAATAAAACATAAGTGTTTAGCTGTCCAAAGCAAATTTTCTAACGTGGTAGAGCCATGCTGCAGTTATATTACGGGAGAGTAGTTGTAGCACGAATGGGTCGGCTCAACCGGGGAAGAACCACGCTCTCACGGAATATCGGCGTCAAATAGTAGCTTAATGCTGCTGTGTTTCGTACGGTAAGTGTAGAGAACCGGAGACCCTCTTTACTGGAAACGAGGCATTCCATCTAAGTCCTCACGGGTGAGAGCGCATCTGCATTTTGATTCGTAATCGAGGATAGATGTAAATGTCTATGGGCCACAGCAACCACTTATCATCAGGTGGACTGTGTGCTCGTTTATTACGCTATGCTATAAAAAAGACATTAACCGTAAAAAGACTATAAAGTGTACTCCTACCTCATTGAGGTAGAGTTAATCGAAAACGAAAAACTTTTGTTTCACGATAATTTTAAATTTCCGAAAATTCATCATCGTCGACGCTTTCCATAATCCGAATGAGTTCTGAGGAATCGTTCATGTTGCACTGCACTAATTTTCCCGCTAATCGCTTATGACGTCATCAGCGTGTCGTCTATACTTGACCACGGCGCCCAGTGCACTGATTTTCGATGTCGCGCTAGGGATGCGCCGGAGTTGAGATATTAGATTTATTATGCGAAGATAATTTGTAAATTTTTTTTAAATTCATGTAGCTAATTATAGTTTTATATTTCTAACCTTTTGTTTTATTTAAATATCAATAATAATAGAAAAAAAATAACACGTTTGAGCTTAATTTTGAATAGTTTTCAATAAATTTATGCCTAACGCATTACAACACTAGCGGTCTAACATAGACGACTTTGGCGTGCTGGACATAGTATTTGCTTAGATAAAAATCCATTTTTTTAGTTCAATGTTTCTTAGTACTTGTGGCTCTAGGAGACTTGTTTTTTATACTCACATGTTGCTGGGTTATTCTTTTTTGAGGGGTGTAGAATTAAAATACCAGTAATAATTTTCCAATGTCTATATTTCATATTTTTATGGGCCGGGTTTTTTGTCAACTATAGACGTCGTTGGCTCTCAGGGCACGCGGGTGCTGGTCACGTATAGAGGACTTTGGCGCTCAAAAGGTTAAGAAGAATATTATTATTAGAGCCATGATAGTTCAGCAGTTAAGAGGTCACCTTAAACTAGAGAGCACGCAAGCAAACCCAGTTTCATGATGTTTAATAAAAGTGATACTAATTTATACTGACTCCAATTAGACCACGGCGATAGTTTCCGAATACCATCGGAAGCTATTAACTACGCAGGAGATATTGCAGCTAAATTATAACTGCAGCGCAAATTGTTCGGCTTGACTTTTTTTTAAGTATAGGGTGACAAACGAGCACACAGTCCACCTGATGACACGTAAATGTTGTGGCTGTGTAGAAATCTACATTTATCCTCAATTAAGAATCAAAATGCAGATGCGTTGCCTCCCCTGAGGACTAAGATGGAATGTCTCGTCTCCAGTAAAAGGGGTCTCCGGTTCTCTACACTCACCATACGAAACACAGCGGCATTGAGCTGCTGTTTTACACTGGTATTCTGTGAAAACGTGGTCCTTCCCCGGTCGAGCCAACCCATTCGTGCTACAACTATAACATAGCTGCAGCGTGGCGCTACCACGTCACAAATTTCAATGTCGATGTCGATTGTGAATAGATTACGCGCTCACAGAATACCAGCATGAAATAGCTGCACATTGTTGAACCGGACTTTTTACTGGTAACGAGGCTAAAAACTGAAACAGTGAGAGTTTCCTAACCCAATAATTTAAGTGAGGTATTCTTGTATATATGAACTGGTTTCTCGGAAAGGGCTCTAACGATTTTGGATTAGATTTTGTATTCAGTTAAAAAGCTTACTCCTTTCTAAAAGGCCGGCAACGCATCTGCGATTCCCCTGGTGTTGTAGTTGTTCATGGGCGGCAGTAGTGACTTACCATCAGGTGAGCCGTGTGCTCGTTTGCCCCCTCTTCTATAAAAAAAGATATAAGCATTTGCTTTCCATGTTAACCGAGATAAGTATCATCTCTGAGAAAAAGTATTTTTTTGCAAAGCTAGTTCGCTAAGGTACTAGCTTAAAGCATGATACATATTCTTCATCATCACCATTACAGCCCTTCACAAGTCCACTGCTGAACATAGACCATATATTTTTGCCACAAGGATGGTTCTGAGCCACCTACATCAATTGACCATCTACATGTCGTACCAGGTCGTCACTCCATCTAGTAAGGGTCTATCATACTCTTGTCTTATCGGTAAAAGCCTGCCAGACGAGAACCTTACTTCGGTTGTGTGGTCGAGCTGTATGGCAGGCCATTGCCACTACTGCTTAGTGATCTGTTTGACTATGTCAGTTACTCTGGTTTTACTCATTTCTAAGTTTATCACATATTATAATTTATTATATATGTTTGCTATACATTACTATTTTACCTTATAAGATAGTGTTTGATTACTGCTAATGAAACTTAGGTGAGATAATAAGCAAGTATTACTAATAATTAAACAGACAAATAAAAAAAGTTAACAAATGTCTATCTACTCTTGCATTGAAGTCCACCATATTCTATGGTCAATATTTTAATTTATACTCTCCTTGCTATTCAACTTCTTGATATTGTTTATCGAGTAACAATAAACTCTCCTTGTTTTGTAAGCATTCAAAAATAATGATAACAAATTAAAAATTAAAAAAAATTAAAATGGGTGAACAGTTTTTCTTCTAACATAGCTAAGAACACTCTCGACACAGAGAGACACAGATACAAACTTGTAACACCCCTCTGTTTGTCGTCTAGGATTAAAAATATGGCATAAGAGCTTGATAACCTTTTCACAAGAGAAGAGAGCAAGGAGCAACTAATTGATTCTGACCCTGCGTATTTTTAATGCGATTTAAGGTATAAAACATCAGAAAAGACTGCAAAATAATGCTACTTATCGCCCTCAGCTTCGACGAAACTATTTCACCCTTGAAAGCCGACACATAAAGCAGCGAGTTACAACTGCTCCTTAAGTTACATCATCGTATACGAGTACATATCATTGGGGTTGTAGAGGGTTAGTATTGATTTGTGACGTCACCCGCCGTCCCCGGGAGAGTCGGGGCCGGATAGAACAATAATGCGTCTCTCGGAAAATTGTGGTGGGGGTTTAGGAGTATGTTTGAGTAAGGAACAGCTTTGTTTCATGCGCTTTTAGCGAGATGATAAATACGAAAGGTGTCTATAATTTTAAAACATTTCCATGTTAGGCAGTATGGAACAATATAGTAAAAAAATCAATGTAGAATGTATAAGCATTCATATGTACTCTCTTCCTATTTACATAAGTATTAGTATTTACATAAGTAGGTACATTGTAAAACTAATTTAAAGAATAACGGCCAAACCATTACCCCTAGCTCCTATTACTAAAACACAAGCAAGCAATGTGGTGAAGGTGAAGGGCGTGGGGGGTGGGGAGGGGGATAAAAGAGTCCATTACTCCATCATTTAACTATTCAGGATTTGTAAGAGGCGATTATGGAACACTTCAGATAGATCTTATGGCTTCCGGTACACCAGACGTTAAGCATTCCGACCGACGACTGGCATCTATGTCAAAGGTACGAGATGTCCGGTACTCGTTTCTTGTCATCCGCTAGCTACGCGTGATGATGAAGGCAAACCCTGATAACGGGAGAAGGCCATGTCCAGCATTGCACTTTTACGGGCTGACGAAGGAGAATAAGAAATACAAAATAAAAATTCTATAGCTTCTACAAATATTTTCTAAGATGTTTTCATGAAGTACAAAATATTGAAAAAAAAATCTACCAAATAAATGAGATCGCGAGGAAATTTATGTTATTAGACAAACTATTTAACACGTTAACTATCCCCATACATAATTTTTCGATAACCCCAAATGTGCAAATCATTTTTTGTAATATTCTGTCTCAAATCAATACAAAATAACTAGTTTTGGATAAATATGCCTAATTAATAACAAATCACTCGGTTTATATATATATGTATACATATATATATATATATATATATATATATATATATATATATATATATATATATATATGCATATATATATATATATATATATATATATATATAATTAAATTAATAACAAATCACTCGGTTTATATATATATGTATACATATATATATATATATATATATATATATATATATATATATATATGTATACATATATATATATAAACCGAGTGATTTGTTATTAATTAGGCATATTTATCCAAAACTAGTTATTTTGTATTGATTTGAGACAGAATATTACAAAAAATGATTTGCACATTTGGGGTTATCGAAAAATTATTTATTATTTGGTAGATTTTTTTTTCAATATTTTATTTTATTATATATATATATATATATATATATATATATATATATATATATATATATATTACCTTTTACCCGTGTACCGTATTCGGTACACGGACTTGTCGAGTTGAAGCAGCGTGTACACTTAGCGTGTACCGTGGAATTGTGAACGGCTAATTATTTAAAAAAATAACACCTTTTTTATTAATATTCTTGTTTATGGTCACAAATTGACATTGAGAGAAAGTAAAAAAGACTTAAGTTCTGTCAACTGTCAAATGGCTAAGTGAAAACTCACATTCAAAGTTTTTGTCCGTTTGAGCGCCAATTTTTTGTTGTGTGAATAATATTAGGTAAATATGAAGAACTTTGACGACGAAGATATCAGGAGAGTGTTGGAGGAGTCTGATGGTGAAGATTCACTGTTCAATGTGTATGACCATGAGGAAATTGTCGAGGACGATGATGTGGACATTGATGAACGTGAAGAAGAGACAGTCGAAGCAATCGCCAGAGAGGTACAACATGATGGAGAAATGGGTGCGTCTGCACACTCTGAAATACTTAGTGGACAACATGAAAATGCTGAAACACCAGACAGCCCCATCACCATCAGTAACCCACCAAACGTATCTTCACGAACGTCGAGGTCAAGACGAACACAATCACAAGTGTCTCTTGACTCCGAGTGGCAGGTAGTTGTAAAAGATTTATCGAGAAAACCTTTCACAGGGCACGACGAACCAACTCGCCAAAATCTGCTTTTCGATGTAAACACAGATCTTTATACTATATTTTCCGAAAAATTGTTGATGATGATGTCCTAAAACTAATGGTGCAACAAACAAATTTGTATGCCGCGCGGCTTTTACAAGAACCGGCAAAGCCACACAGTCGCAAAAAACGATGGTCAGATGTCGACGAATCAGAAATGATAAAATTTCTTGGTGTAATTCTACTAATGGGTATAATACCCAACGATAGAATCATACTGGAAAAAGGATGTAATTTATTATCATCCATTACTTCATAATATCAAAATGTCGTACAACAGATTCACACTTATACTAAAATGTTGGCATTATTGCGACAAGGAAGCGTCTCGACGCGAAAATGATCGACTATACAAGATTGGCCCCTTGCTAGATCTTATTATTGATAATTCTAGATCGATTTACACGCCTAGGGACACCATAGTTGTTGACGAATCAATGGTGCATTTTCGTGGCAGATTAATTTTTCGCCAGTTTATACCGTCGAAGTCTCATAAATACGGGATCAAGATATATAAGTTATGCACTGTATATGGCTTTACGTGGGTATACTAAATATATAGCGGACAGAGCGAACAGCTTTTTGGTTTAGATACAACAGGAACTGTTGTTGTAAAATTAGCAGAAGGACTGTTAGATGAAGGTCATTGTATGGTCACGGATAATTACTACACGAGTGTGCCTCTTGAAGAATTTCTTCTCTCTCGTAATACAGATCTCTGTGGTACTCTAAATAAAAAAAGGAGAGGTATACCAAAAGATGTCACGAATGCTGCTTTGCAAGTAGGAGAAATTGCCGTCAAACAAAAAAATGAAAATATCACTGTTCTAAAATGGAAAGACAAGTGAGATGTTTGTATATTGTCGACTTGTCACGGCAAAGGACTATCTATAACGACAGCACGCACTCCAAAGCTCAAGCCTGATATGATACTTACCTACAACAAAGCCAAAAAAAGGAATAGACATTGCTGATCAACTGTCCAGTTACAACACGCCTGTTAGAAAAACGTTAATCTGGTACAAAAAAGTTGCAACGGATTTGCTGGCCATAGCAGTGATAAACTCTATGATAATTTTCAATGAATTACACCCCGAAAAAAAGAAAGGTACACTGTTTTGGCGGCAAATGAAGCAATTGTGAAGAGATTATTGCAAATTGAACCTGCTCAGCAGCAAACACGTGAAGCGCAACTACAGACGAGCACTTCACGTTTCCCCGTAAGACAAAGGCAATACGAAAGCCTGTCTTCATCATCAAGTACACTGGTAGAATCTAATAGGATTTCACATTTTTTTAGAAAATATTGGCAAAGTAAGTAAAGTCTGTACGAAGACGATGTGTTGGGTGTTACAAAAAACTTATCGATCAGGGAAGTCTTCTAAAGGATGCGAGAGCTAAAGCTAAAAGAGTGACAACGCACTGTAATAAATGTAAAAAGACGTACTGTCTTCAATGTTATTCTGAAGTTCCCTTACATAAATAAAGCTTTTTTACTAATAAACAGTTGCTTTTTTGCCACTACCCACATTTAGAAAAAAATAGAATATATCATGTTTTCCGTTTTTTCTATTCATTGGTGTCCTGTTGACAAGTCCTGATAAATAGAGCAACATAACCCACAAGTCCATGAAGTTAGAGCGCATAGAAAGACACAGGGGCGAGTGTACCATTTACGGTACACGGACGTGATGGACCCACGGCGGCGTGTACTGTATTCGGTACATTGGACAGCTAACGTGTTAAATCATCATCATCATTACAGCCCTTTACAAGTCCACTGCTGAACATAGGCCTCCCCAAAGGTATGCCACAAAGCACGGTCCTGAGCCACCTGCATCCTGCATGTCTTACCAGGTCGTCACTCCATCTAGTGGGGGGTCGCCCTACACTTCGTCTACCGGTACGAGGCTGCCAACTCGAGAACTTTTTTCCCCCAACGGTTGTCGGTTCTTCGAGCTATATGGCTGGCCCATTGCCACTTCAGCTTACTAATCCGTTGGGCTATGTCGGTCACTCTGGTTCCACTGCGGATATCCTCATTTCTAAGTTTATCACGCAGAGAAACTCCGAGCATAGCCCTCTCCATAGCTCGCTGAGCGACTTTGAGCGTTCTCATACGGCCAGCAGTGAAGGACCACGTCTCAGTTCCATATGTCATCACTGGCAACACGTACTAGTTGTACAACTTAGTTTTCAGGTTTTGAGGTATACCTGACGAGAAGATGCGTTGTAATTTCCCCGAACGCTGCCCAGCCGAGTTGAATCCGTCGATTGACCTCTCGGTCGAAGTTGGACTTACCTAGCCGGACTATTTGTCCCAGGTAAACGTACTCGTCAACAACTTCGAGCTTAGTGCTCCCAAAAACTACCGGCATAGGTGTGACATGGACCTTAAACATGATCTTTGTTTTGTCCATGTTCATCTTAAGACCTATCCGTTGGGAGGCACTATTGAGGTCATTGAGCATAGTGCTTAAGTCCTCCAGCGATTCTGCCATAAGGACTATATCGTCGGCAAATCGAAGATGAGTGGTGTACTCGCCATTGATGTTAATACCGTATCCTTTCCAGTCCAGTAGCTTGAAAACGTCTTCCAATGCAGCGGTGAAGAGTTTCGGGGAAATAACGTAACCCTGTCTTACACCTCTCTGCAGTTGGATAGGTTTCGTACTCTGGTTCTGTACTAGGATAGCCATCGTAGCCCTACTGTACAAACACTTCAGCACTTCGATATACTGACAGTCAACTTGGCACCGCTGAAGAGACATCAAAAAAAATAAAAAAAAATTCGACGGAATCAAAGGCTTTCTCATAGTCCACATACGCCAGGCATAGTGGCAGATTGTGCTCTTCGGACTTCTGTACAATTTGCCGAAGGGTATGTATGTGGTCTATGGTACTAAAGCCTTTTCGGAAACCGGCTTGTTCGGAAGGCTGGAAGTCGTCGAGTCTGCGTGCGAGACGATTCGTAATGACTCTCGAAAACAGCACGTAGACGCGGCTCAGAAGGGATATCGGTCTGTAGTTCTTCAAGAGGGCGTTGTCACCTTTCTTGAAGGACAAGACCACCGCACTTCTGCTCCACGCCTCCGGAGTAGTGCCACCATGGAGGACGGAATTAAAGAGCCTCTGAAGGACTTCAAGTACCGGTTTTCCACCCGCTTTCAGAAGCTCGGCTGTAATTCCATCCTCGCCCGGGGACTTGCCGTTTTTAAGGTGCTGGAGAGCCATTCTAATCTCGCTCAGACTGACGTCCGGGATATCATCGGAATAGTGTCGGATAAGACCCGCTCTTGGATCGTTACTCACACTTGCGTATGGCTCCAACGATGAAGTGTACAGCTGCCCATAGAATCTCTCAATCGCACTCAGAATCTCAGGTGTCCCGGAAACGATGCTGCCACACTCAGTCTTCAGCTTTGACAGTTGGCTCTTACTGGCAGACAGATCTCTGGCAAAGACTTTGGGGCCCTGGTTCCGCTCAATCGCTTCTTCAATACGAGCAGTATTAAATTTGCGTAAGTCTCGCCGCATGCATTTGGAGATCTGTCTGTTCAGTTGCCTGTATGCCGTCAAATCTGTTGACGATTGCAGCCTCATCTCCCGTCTATTAAAATGGGACAGATTAATTTACTATTTAAATGGGACAGATTTATTCCAATGGGGAATACAGTACAAACCTAAATTTACGATCATAGAAAAGGGAAATAAAAGTTACTATAAGGTTTTTTTTAACATAGAATAAGGGTGACAAGCGAGCAAACAGTTTATTTATTTATTTATTTATTTGCTTCTTAGTATGTATGTTACATGATATACTGTTAAATACTATGCATACACACTAAGTCTCTAATGGAGACATGCAAATTTATTTATTCTTAGAAATTATATTTATACAAAATTAACACATCGAAGTCAATCATTATTAAATCATTAAATTAGCAACAACAAACAATCCATCCAATTATATTCTAAAGATATCAAAAGTACAACTAAAATAAAAAAAATAAAAAAAAATTATAATTAACAAATAAAGTAAATTAAATTAAACAATATTATATACCATGTCAGTTAATAACAAAAAAATGTCAATTATGAGCTATAGTCCTATAAAAGTTTTCATCAGTAATTTAAAAGCTCGTTTACGGAGTAAAATGTTTTTTGAAGAAGCCACTGGTATAATTTTTTTTGAAATGTTTTTATAGGAAGATCTTTGATTATGTTTGGTATTTTATTATATATTGTTTTACCCATCCAGTAACAAGTTTTGCTAAAGCATTTACTTTTCGGTATTTCGCTAATTACTATCCGATCTGGGTATCTCGTGTTCATGGATACCACTTCTTTGTTAAGTTTATAAAAACTTTTCCCGTGTTGTTTTACAAATTTAGCAACTTCTAATATATACAAACAAGGCACGGGTAAGATTCCCAGTGTCTTAAATAGAGGTCGACATGAAACATCTGGGCCCACACCATGAATGGCACGAACACATTTTTTTGTGCAATAAAAACTTTATTAATCTCTGCACTGTTGCCCCAAATTATAATCCCGTAGCGGATAATCGACTCAATATATGCAAAATAAGTCATAATTGCAGTTTGTTTTGTTGCCACTTTTGTTAGTCTATAAAGCGCATACGTGAACCTGTTTATTTTATTACATATTTTACAAACTTGTTCTTTCCACTTTAATTCTTTGTCAATAATTATACCTAGGAATGTCATATTAGTTGCACTACAAAGAGTTTGTCCATTATAATTAATATTTATTAAATTATTATTTATATTATTGAAATTTATATATTGAGTTTTACTTAAGTTTATTGTTAAATTATTATTACTTAGCCATTTAGTTACGTCAGATATTGTTTGATTAATGTCAAAATTATGTTTTGTTAGTGACATATTTTTATTTGTTGTGACTATTACTGCGACGTCATCTGCGAATAAAATACTTCTATATTTAGTAATTTCAGGTAAGTCGTTTAAATATATCAAAAATAAAAGTGGACCTAGTACACTACCCTGAGGTACCCCAAACGCATTTTTTCTAAATTTGGATCTATAACTTTGACTTACATGTCTATTGTCAAGTTTTAGCACCTCAACACATTGATGCCTGTTTTGTATGAATGACTTAATCCAGTGATATGCTTGGCCTCTAATTCCGTTTTGATCTAATTTGAACAAAAGCTGATCGTGTGATACGAAGTCAAAAGCTTTTGACATGTCAAAGAAGATGGCCGTAGTAAATAGTCCGTCATTAGTATTTTGTAAAATATTTTTTATTAAATTAAAAGCGGCCAGTGTCGTGGATTTTGATTTTTGAAATCCATACTGAGTTGGATTTATTCTATTAAACTTATTTAGGAAAGTCATGACCTTCTTGTGCATGACCTTTTCAAAAATTTTTGATAATATAGGTACCAATGTCACTGGACGGTAATTTTCCATTAGTGTTTTTTCTTCTTTTTTATATAATGGTTTTACAATAGACGTTTTTAATTTTTCTGGAAAGGTGCCAGATTCCATTGATAAATTAACTAAATAGGCTAATACTTTACTAATTTGATTTTTGCACGCTTTGATAACATTTGTACATATGCCATCATAACCTTCTGAATTTGTATTATTTAATGTCATTATAATTTTACTTATATCATATTCATCGACCGGTGTTAAATAAATTGAATTTTGAAGTTTATTTTTTGTATTACTGTATATAATTTTACTATTTATTTTATTTGTCAAATTAATATAGTAATTATTAAAGGCTTCAGCTATTTTCATAGGTTTAGTTATTATAAAGTTATTGTGCTTAATTAAGTCAATGTGTCTATCTGCTGCTATATGCCCTAGTTCATTCTTAATAATTTTCCAAGTTGATTTTACAATATTTTTACTATTGAGTATAAACTTATTATTACTATGTTTTTTTGCGTAATTGATGCATCTTCTTAGAATCCTTGTGTAATTGTTATATGCAACTTTATTATGATTTGTTTTATTAATGTAATATTTGTAACGTAATATTTTTTTCGTAGAACAACTTTTTTTAAAACCTTTTGATATCCATTTTATATGTGGTCCAATGTTAGATTTAATTTTTATTACCGGAAAGCAAAGTTTATAAAACAGTTGAAACAGTTCATAAAATTTATTGAAAGCTAGATCTAGGTCAGTTTCCAGAAACACTTCAGAAAACTATAAACTTTCTAAATAAGATTGAAACTTATTAATGTTTTCTTGAGTATAACTTCTTTTGAAAGAGAAAACAATTTTTGGTAGGACCTTCTTTTTGCTTACGGTAAACCTTAACATTTGAGCAGTTTCGTGATCCGATAACGAAAGTGGAAGAATTTTCGCAGTGGCATTTGGTATATTACTAATAACGTGATCAATACAGGACTGTCCTCTAGTAGGTCTTGTAATATGCAGATGAAAATTAAATGTTTTAATAATATATGTAAATGTAGTCGTAACATTATCATTTACTAGTGTATTAATGTTTATATCGCCGGCTATTACAATCTTTTTTTTTGAATATTTATAATTACATTTATACAATAACAATTCAAGTTTTTGAAAAAAACAATCACAATGTCGTTTTATTTTAGTCGGTGTTCGATATAAACATATAATTAATATATTGCTATGGGGGATTAACACAGAACAACATTCAAAATGGAACGAGACAGCCAAGTCATCAAAACAAGTTATCTTTTTAAAAGGCATTCCTCTTTTAACCATAATACAAGATCCACCTCGTTTTTTGTTCCGTGAAAAATACGACGCTATTTCATAGTTTTTAATTATCATATTCTTTTCTTCTCCAGATTTTACAAAAGTTTCCGTAAAACAAAGGACATCTGGATTTATTTTATCCTTAAGCTCTGAAAGTGTAATTTCGATTATTTCCTTTTTAGACAACAGACCTTGAATATTTTGATGCAATATATTAAAGCCGTTGGCAGACTTAGGAACGAAAAAAAGTTGCATTATTTAGCGTGGGCGTCGATGTAGTTTGTAACATTTTATTCTTATTGGGAAAATAATAGGGTATAGTTCCTTTTTTAGCGGCCTTCATATTATTAGAGCATATTAAGCTCGATTGCAATGTATGTGTTGTCTTGTCAATATGTGTTACGTTTACTGCCTTGAAATAATAAGGGATAGTGCCTTTTTTCTTAGGCAATTTACGTTGTGATATTTTCTGCGCATCATTAGCGTTTTTTTGTAATATTTTTATGTGTCGCATTGTATTTTTAAATGTAAGAAACTGTAGATTATATTCATTTACATCTATATTAAAGTTGATTTTTTTGCAAATATAATTTAAATAGAATTTCATATTTACATTACGATATTTCATATATATAAAAGTACAATTTTTTAAATATTTAGACCATAAATAAAAGTTCAGAGTAGTTTACCTGACGGTAAGTGGATACTGCGGCCCAAGACATCTCTTCAACTTCAGTACATACAATTTAAAATGCAGATACGTTGACGCCGTTTTAAGGCTTGTATTCAGTAAAAAGGATCTCTGGTTCATTCTCATATTCAGCATACGAAACATAACAACGTTAAGATGCTATTTACGCTGATATTCTGTGAGAGCGTAGCCCTACCCCGGTCGAGCCGATCCATTTGTGCTACAACCATAACATAGCTGTCGCATAGCGCTATCACATTGAAAATAAAACCTGGGTGTCAATAAAGGTAAATTTCGTTATCGTCGTTATTTGATTAGATTTCATTCGTAAGCCCAATGTTCTCCATAACAGATACCGTACCTTAAAGTCTATCGCAATCGTTGTAAGTACAACATTTTGGTATTTTTGATAGTATTTTTATGTATATATAGGCATAGAAGTATAATGTAGGTGCGTATTCGTAACACGTTGTCCTTATAGTGGCGGTTTAAAAATATCTACTAAGCCATATCGTCTGGCATGTGTCGTAAGAGGTCATAGAGGGAAACAAACTAGAAGATGAGCAGCAGTGTTTTTTTGATAACAAAAAAAAATAAGTTGCGGACACCAACCCGCCTGTCCAGAGAGATAACTACGGTAACTATCTATCTTACTAGGCTATCTACGGTGGAAGCCTATGTTCAGCAGTGGACTTTTGATATGCTGTAACGGTACACGGTACTATATCTCAATGTACGGCTACGAAAGATCACACTTTCACGACACCTACGGGACGTATACAATAGATTCTCTAACGCCAGAATCGCATCGCAAAGTCGGTAAATTTTTCCACATATAAATTGTCTGTAGAATTGCGCATTATATTTGATATCACCAACTTGTCATGTATTATCTTGTTATTGCTTTACATATTTAATATAAATAGCAATTAACACTTACTACAGGACCAGTAAGATAAGTAATAAGTGCTGTTTATAAACAATTTAAAGTAATGGCTGGATTAAGTATAAATATTTACAAGAAATATTTTCACTGGTCTAGATTACGACGATCCTTTGACGTTAATTTGTAAAATATCACCTACAGTTACGATTTCATAGAAATAATCAAAACAAAACAAGAAGTTATTAAATGACGAAGTTTAAGTGTAACAGATTATTAGCAACTATGTTGTTGATTCATTAAACTTTAAAAACGACAAGTGTAGTTTATAAGACAAAGGTTTCTTTTTTACAGTATCTAACATAATGATCCTCATAAACACTAAATTAGTGTGAGGATAGAAAAGACGATAACAATACTACCCGTAGCTATTAAATACATTTAAATTTTAAATTATATGCTTAAGGGGAAATATAATCTCAAATGGCTTAGCAAGATCCTCCGTTATGCCGAAAGTATTGCAACATTAATTTTGAAATAAATATATGGTAAAGTTGAGGATTAATGTTAAGGACTATGTTAGATGAAAACACGATTCCGTAAAATTTTCTCGATAGAAAAAAAATCCAAAGTAACCTCCAAACTGAACAATAAATCGCTGTTATTCATAAAATACTTTAAATAAGATCATGAAACTTTGCATACTAACTGAACTAACTATAAAGCAGTGCTTATGTTATTTACTTTTTTTAAAATACCATTATTTTCACTGTAAAATTAAATTACCTAAACAATCGGCGCGTAAGCTTGATTCCTGTCGCCCCGTTAGTATCGCTCCGGCTTTTGAAGGGAGAAGTTGTGCGAAGCGACTGGGTTGGCGTTAAGAAACAGGCATAAATATGATAAACCTAATGAAATAAGTATCTAACGACCTATCTACTTACAGTATTAGTGATTATAAACATGTCGGTACATAGCATACGACGCGCGGGGAAGTGGGGGCGAAATTAGAATTTGAGCTGACTTACTCTATCCTCTTAATTTCTGTGTAATAGCTGTCGTGAGTGTCGCAAGAGAAGACAGAGAGAAAGAAACCAGGGGATGAGCACCGGCGTCTTCCTAATAGCAACTAGGAAACAAAGTACTGCGGTTGCCGAGTACCCGACCCACCAAGCGCGCAAGCGTGGCAACTATAGCAAACATCCTAGCAAATAGGCGTATGTTCAATATGAAATTATCTAGATTCTGTAATGAATGAACTTTGATAAGTAGTCATGAACAAATTAATTAATAGATAATAATAATATGTTTGTCTAATATTTCAACTTATTAATATAGAAGACAAAAATATTATGATGCAACATACGTATTTAAACAGTTTCTAAATCTTATCTAGGTATACACCAAAACAATAAAAGAATTGATAACTACTTTATGAGTCCGACCCACTTAAATGTACCTAACAAAATATTCCAACGAGCATTTTGCAATGAACGAACAACTACGAGTATTTTGTAAAGTAGCGGTCCCAATACGCTCCCCGGGAATACGGCCCTGCTAGTTCTAGACCTATCGTAACGTTTGCGTGTCGTTTACCTCAGACTATGCAACGCGGGGTGACGCGTAATCTTCCTATGTATTGATCGCAGTCGGGGCACCACTGAGCATGCGTCGAAATATCGATTTGACAGTGAAGCGGTCGATGCTTCGCTACGTTTGACTTGGAAAACTACGCGGCAATTGTCCGACGCAATACGATATACCACTATGTCCTAAAGTGTCCTTTCTTAATCTATGATGAAGAAAGTAATGGCAAGGAATTGTAGCGTTAAACAGAAATAATAATATTTCATTAAGAATAATTTACTTTTATTTATACGACCAGAGAAGCAGTTTAATGAGTGTTATAAAGAAATATGATAACAGAAACTCATTGTAACTGTTGTGTAAATGAAGGCTGATAAGAATGTTTTTATTAATTAATATTAAGATCTGAAATATAAATATACCGTTATATACATATAGCTGTTTGTTTGTGTAATATAATATGTAGATAAAAACGAGTCTATGTCTGACAAATTCCTAGTGTAGTGGTAACGTCATTTGAAAGAAAGCTTCGATTTTTCAAAATGTGTGGTAATATGACTAAGGTATTTTCCTGTATTGTATTGACTACAATGATGATGATGATGATGATATTACATGAATGTGAGCTGATGACGTATAACTGATAACTACAAAATTATTACGCATATTTAAACTTTAAAGTTACATACGTCCCACAGCTGGATAGAAGCTTCGTTTTTTTTTCTGGGGATCGTTAAAGAGCAATCAGTCCCTTATTCTGCTCTGGTGCGTGTTGGTGGACTTCACAATATGTCCTGGAAATATTTTATTGATAAGGCATGCAGATTTTTTTGTAGAATAAGAGTTACAAACGAGCACACAGTCCACTTGATGGTTAGTGGATACTGGGGCTCATAGACATCTAAATTTACAATAGATTAAGAACAAAAATGCGGATGTGTTGTAATCCTGAAGGACTAAGATGGAATGCCTCGTGTCCAGTAAAAAGGGAATTTGTATAGTTGTATACCATACAAAATACAGCAATAATAAGCTGCTATTTTACGCTGGTTTTCTGTGAGAGTGTGATCGGTTTCGGTTCGGGCTTATTCCTGGTGCAACCATAATATAGCATTTTGCTCTACCACGTAAACATTTTTGATTTCCTTGCGATTTTTTATTGCAGCCTATCAAAAGTCCATTGCTGAACATAGACTTATTAGTAGTATAGTTGTAGCACGAATGGATCGGTTCGGATCGGACCACGCTCTAACAGAATAAAAATGACTACTTATATAGCTGTTTGATTTTAAAGAATCTTAACCTATGAAGTGTGACAATAATAAAGCTAAGTTCACAGGCCTCACAAGCTAGACGAATAATACATAAAAGTGTACTGCGCAAAGAATGTTAGGAGAATTTATAGCTTACGAATCTACATTAAAAATGAAAAATGTCGAAAAATTATATTATCTGAAATAAATATTTGTATTTACGAATTTATTAATTTCAATCTATCAAAGTCCTTGGCAGCTTCGTGGTGCAGTGGTTTAGCAATTAGTTACAGCGCTAAGTGCCGCGGGTTCGAATTCCGCACGAAAAAAGTGTTTGTATGGCCTACAAATATTTGTTCCGGGTTTGTCTACGATATTTAACTGTCTACGATACAGGAGAAAATTCTAGTGTGGAGGTAGCGTTTATAAAAAAAGAAATTTGGCGTAGTGGATATTCTTACACCGTCACTATGCGGTGTCGTAAGAGAACGATAGTGGGAATTTTTTTCCTCTGTCACCTCCACCAAGTGACGGATAGCAACGTCTATTAATAACAACTTAAAAAAGCCTGCGATTGTCAACCTGCCTTACAGGCGTGGCAACTATGGCAAATATCCCCCTAATGAGGCAGGCAATCTGCGAAGAGGTCTGTGTTCAGCAATGGACCTTGATAGTCTGTAAATAACAAATAATTAAATAAATATGAATAGTGCTCTATAGAGACTGAATAGTGCTCTATAAAGACTGAATAGTGCTCTATAAAGACTGAATAGTGCTCTATAAAGACTGAATAGTGCTCTATAAAGACTCAATAGTACTCTATAAAGACTAAATAGTGCTCTATAAAGACTAAATAGTACTCTATAAGGACTAAATATTGCTCTGTAAAGACTGAATATTGCTATATGAAGATTTTTATTTATCAATTTTACTTTTTATCATAAACAGCGGGTAAAATAGTACACCAAAAATAAAGTTTAATAAAAGTGATAAGAAAATAGATGCAAAAGGTTTTAGTTGTTCCCTCCGCCAAATCGATGGGTTAGTTAACCCGGCATGAATACCTCTCAGCACTGTGCACTGAGATCAATACTCGCAGCCTACGGGATCCTTGGCCCGGTTCCGACGTGACCCGGTCTCTACACGCGTCTCAACCTGACGACCCGCCTTGGATTCTGATAAATGTTACCCTTTCAACGAATTTTAAGTGTCACTGCGGTGTTGTATATTTTATTTATTTATGACATTGCCGAAGCATGTTGATTGTTTGTTGTATTTTTAATATTCAAACGCAAAAGTCTTACCTCAAATATTAATAAGTTATATAACGTCTCTTTTACTTTCTTTACCCCGTCATAAATATAGTATAGACATAGTAACGTTACATCACAGATACATGAGTCCCGAATCCCACATAGTTTTTTTTTTTGTATTGGTGAAACTGCCCACCTAATGGTACGTGGGTGCCGTGTTTCATTTAATATCCTTGATTAAGAATCAAAATGAGTCTTCCCTGTTATAATGTCTCGTTAACAGTAGAAAGGATCTTCTGTTCTCTAAAATCACCATATCAAACAGCATCATTAAGCTGCTTTTACACGCTGGTGCTTTTGCATTCTGTGAGAGCGTGCCGACCTTCTTTCTCCGGCCTCGGGCCGATCCACTGACGTTGCAGCGTGGCTCTACCACGTAACAAATGAAAAATCAATCCATTCTTCAGATCGAAGTACCAGATGTATCGCACTTTTGACATTGCTCCCCGTCGCAAATCCGTATATTTTACATCAGACAGAAACTAAATAGTTTTACCCATGATATTTTACATCTGACAGAAACTAAATAGTTTTACCCATGTATATCTTACGACACTCACGGGTAACAAAAGAATTTACGAGGAGACTTTCTTATTTAGATTGTAGGTAGTTTAATATTACAAAAAAAAGTAAAAGCCGATTTCAAAGAACTAAAATCAATAAAATTATTTCGGATAATGAAGTCGGTGCTTAGATAGAGTGAAGAGAAGCGTTAAAGCGCCCCGACGTCAGAATTTGAAAATACTTTAATATTTTTTAATTTTTGAAGTCGGCTTTTTATTTAATTTTTAAACGTTAACTTTATAACTGAGTGAATTAAGGAATATCGCAATCTCAAAATTGTCTTAATAATTACATTAAAAATTTCATTCCCTATTTTATGCGTGCAAGAGCCACGCTGCAGCTATATTATGGTTGTAGCACGAATGGGTCGGCTCGACCGGGGAAGAACCACGCTCTTTTACTGGAAACGACGCATTCCATATTAGTACTCAGGGGAGACAACGCATTTGTGTTTTGATTCTTAATTGAGGACAAATGTAGATATAACCATAGGCCACAGCATCCATATATCATCAGGTGGACTGTGTGCTCGTTTTGCACCCTTATTCTATAAAGAAAAATTCTTTCTCTAAATTTAACCTCTCCTGAATTATAACCTACATTACTTAAAAAATCATCAAAATCGTTTCATAATTTGCAAAACAAATCCCACACACAAAAAACATAAATGAATTGTAAGCTTTATTATACTACATAATTTAATACATCGTCTACCGTGGATTAAACTAATATACTAAATGCAAATTAATTAAAAGAAATAAGTTTATATGATAGATAGATAAAAGCGTTTATTTGCTTCTCCAATCACACACGTAAATTCAGTGACTAAACTAGATATACAAATCAAAGTATTATGAAAAAAAAACATAACTTAAGATCTAAATGTACATGTGTGTGTTGCAGTTTAACAAATGGGTCATAGCTCAGCGATTAATATTGTTCAGCGAGTAAACACTGATTTTCAGCCATTACCCTCGAGGTGGCGAGAAGAAAATGAGCACAATAGTACAATCAGAAAGCAAGAAAGAAAAAACTATTTTTTTGCACGTTAATATTATTGTAATGTAAATATTTGTGAATGATGTGTCCTTTCTACTCTACGATTTATATCTTGGGCTTAATTTAGTAAAAAGTTACGCAAAAGATGTGTATATTATATGATGATATTAAGAGATACATATCAAGCTTAGTAACAAAATAGCAGTCTACGCAGCAAATCAGTACGCTGCAGCTATTGAATATTCAGCTATCGTCACCTAACAAAAAGATTACAGATACTCCACGATTTTAATAATCCACGCATTGAAACCAAACGGTTTTCTTCTTGTTTCGTAATGCGTTTAGTGAATGGAATGAGCTGCAGCTGCAGTGGAATAGTGTGCCGGAGTCTGTTTCCTATCCGAATACAATCTAAGTCTTCAAGGCGAAAGTGAATAGGGTTTTGTTACGCTAAGACAGTGTGATTTAACATCTAGGGCTTTATCACCACTTACCATCAAGTGGGATTGTGGTCCAGCACTCGCTAATCATAAGTAAAAAAAATATTATATATTGGTTGGGCTGAAAAGTTCGTATCGTCTCTATGAGATGGCGCCACTAGAATAAAATCCATATCATGTTTAGGTAGTACCAACCTTCAAAAGAAACGTGTATAAATTTGACAGCTGTCTGATTATTAGTTTGTGAGATACAGCATTTTGAGTGAAGCAACTTTTGTTATTTTGAAAAAAATGGATAAAAAGGAATTTCGTCTTTTAATGAAACAATATTTTTTGATGAAAAAAAGTGCTGCTGATACCAAAAAGTGGCTTGATGAGTGTTATCCGGACTCTGCGCCGGGCGAAGCAACCATTCGTAAGTGGTTTGCCAAATTCCGTACAGGCCATAGGAGCACCGAAGACGATGAACGCAGTGGACGTCCAAAAGAGGCTGTTACGGACGAAAACATAAAAAAAATCCACAAAATGATTTTGGAAGATCGTAAATTGAGGTTGATTTGTATAGCTGGCACTCTAAAGATATCAAAGGAACGTGTTGGACATATCGTTCATGAATATTTGGGTATGCGAAAGCTATGTGCAAAGTGGGTGCCGCGCGAGCTCACAATCGACCAAAAACAAGAACGTGTCGATGCTTCAGAGCAATGTTTGGAGCTGTTCAACCGCAATAGAAGTGAATTTTTGCGTCGATATGTGACAATCGATGAAACATGGATCCACCACTACACTCCGGAGTCCAGTCGGCAATCATCTGAATGGACTGCACGCGATGAACCGAATCCAAAGCGTGGAAAAACTCAACAGTCGGCCGGTAAGGTTATGGCGTCCGTATTTTGGGATGCACATGGAATAATTTTCATCGACTATCTTGGAAAGGGAAAACCATCAACAGCGACTATTATATAGCGTTATTGGAGCGTTTGAAGGACGAAATCGCGAAAAAACGGCCCCATTTGAAGAAGAAGAAAGTGTTGTTTCATCAAGATAATGCGCCGTGTCACAAATCGATGAAAGCGATGGCAAAATTGCATGAATTGGGCTTCGAATTGCTTCCGCATCCACCGTATTCTCCAGATTTGGCCCCCAGCGACTTTTTCCTGTTCTCAGATCTCAAGAGAATGCTAGCTGGAAAGAAATTTAAAGCCGATGAGGAAGTAATCGCCGAAACAGAGGCCTATTTTGAGGCTAAACACAAATCGTACTACAAAAATGGTATTGAAAAGTTGGAAGATCGCTATAATCGGTGTATCGCCCTCGATGGCAACTATGTTGAATAATAAAATCTAATTTTGCCAAAAAAATGTGTTTTTCTATAAAACGATACGAACTTTTCAGCCCCCGTGATGCAGCCACGCTGCAACTATATTATGGTTGTGGCTCGAATGGCTCGGCTCGACCGGGGAAGGACCACGCTCTCACAGAATACCAGCGTTTAATAGCAGTTTAATACTACTGTGTTTCGTATGGTGAGTGTAGAGATCCGGAGACCCTTTTTACTGGAAATGAGGCATTCTATCTTAGTCCTCAGTGGTGACAACGCATCTACGTTTAGATTCTTAAACGAGGATAAATAAAGATGTCTATAAGCCACTGCATCCACTTACCATCAGGTGGACTGTGTGGTCGTTTATCACCTTTATCCAATAAAATAAAAAATACGATGTCAGTGTCGATGGAACGCCTCGTAGACTGTAGTTATACTAGCTGTTTTACCCGCCAAACCGGTAAGTAACACTAGGCTTACCGCGGCTTGACCACTACAATATTTAAGGCAACGGTATCCACTCAAATGGATTCTATATATAAGTGGACATAACATTTGAAAATCGGCCTTGAGATAAAACTACGAATGACAAGATACACGAATCCTATCAAGAATCAGAATACAGATGCGTGTTCTTCCATACAATATATCTTCAATCAAGAATCAATAAGTATATTTATAAATTTTTGGAATATACCACGTTTCAAAACGGACTAAAAAGTATAAAAAAGTCTCTAGCTCGAAAAAGTTAATTTAAAATTAATTACTTTTTTTTATATAAAGGGGATAAGCGAGCATGCGGCTCACCTGATGGTAAGTGATTACCGTCGCCCATCAATAACTGCAACAGCAGGGGAATTGTAGGTAACGCACCTTTAAAAAAATCCACCGGCCTTTTAAAAAAGAATAGGTTTTTTTTTTGAAGGTCCCTTAGTCGTATCGGTCCGGAAAATCCGCTGAAAAATGAATTCGGCACGAACAGACAACATACACGAAAATTAGTAAAAACGTGTTAAAATACAGAATGCCTATGATAAAAAGAATCGGGAAGTTGTCATTCACGGTACAAAACCAGCATTACGCTGTGGTTACTGCGCTGAAGGCCGCAGGTTCGAATTCCGCAAGGAACAAGTAATTGTGTGGCCTACAAGTAATTTTTCCGTGTCTGGAAGTAAATACCAAATCCCAATTTAACAAATTTTTAGATTTGGTTTTGCATCATTTAATATATTTGGATTTACATCATTTAATATAATTAGCAATATATTTATCTTATAATGAGTTTCACTAAGTTCCATTAACTGTAACGTATAACTGTTGCAGACCATTTCATTAGATTATTATTTAAAACCAGATCATATCTCATTGCTATGTACCGATAAGACCGTCTTTTGTTTTTACCTCAATATTTGTTTATTTTTTGTTATTTTTTAATTTTCTTTAGCGTACAATAAAGAGTATTGTAATGTATTTTATTTATAGAATAGAATAGAATAGAATAAGTCATTTATTGTGCTAGTTGTAGGTTTAAGAGATTTAACACTATAAAAATAATTAAGTATCACCACAACCTGCCTAGATAAGGCTTACAATATTATTAAAATTATGGAACTTAAAACATCATCTCATTATTCATTAAATCAAATCAAATAACACGGATAATAAAGCATAATGTCATACAATGAATTATTTTAACAGACGTGAATTATAAATAATAATATCAAAAGTACAATGGAATTATACCAGTGTAATCTAAGTCTATGAATGGAATATTAATATATCAAAATACATGTAAGCTTATAACTAAAACGTAGTGATTTGAATACTCTTTGCTTAAAACATAATTCAGAAAATATTTCAAATGTCAATTAATTTAAAATGTAAGTTTGTAGCTCAAATAATCTTTTAAGGAATAAAAACATCTTTCAGTCAATAATTCTAATAATTTATTCTTAAATTTTTTTATTTCTAATTCTTTTAATTTGTCAGGTAGATGATTATATATTTTTGGTCCTAATGCATAAAAACTTTTTGAGAAAAAAGCTGTCCTAGATGTGTGAAACGGTATAACAGTAACATTACTCTTTGCTTGCCTCGGGTGCTTAGCGTGCGGGTGTAAATGCGGTTGTGCGGGTTAAAATAATGTAAATTACTTTTGACGAATAAGCAGGCGTGGTATATGTACAACGAGGGCAGATTTAGAATTTTTAATTTTACAAACAGAGGTCTGCAACTGTCTGTTTGTTTGGCACCAAACATTGCTCTAAGACACTTTTTTTGCATACTAAACAATGGCAACAGGTTAACATCAGCCGCGCCTCCCCAATGTATGATACCATATCTTAAGTTGGTGGCAACGTATCCATGATAAGCAGTAAGTGCAGCTTTTTGTGAGACAGTTTGTGTTAATTTTCTTAGAGGATAAACAAATTTACTAATTTTACTTGTAAGATATTCAGTATGCGGTTTCCAGCTTACACATTCATCAACCAATACACCAAGGAAACGTATTTGCTTTGCTCGCTCAATCAAATGCCCTTCATACTTAACAAAAACAGTCTCTTGTTTCCGGTTTTGGGGAAGATAAAACTGCATATATTTTGTCTTATCAAGGTTTATGACGAGATCATTAGCTTTCATCCAATTAATAATATCAGACAAAGCTTCAGCAATAACACATTGGTTTATTGCTGTTGTTTTATTTAATTATAAAAGTATTACACATCGAAATAGATATACGATTTTTAGTAATATTAAGATTCTAGCGTCACAGTGCTGAAACTACAGAGCAGTTTATAAAAAACTATAGATGCTCGGTTTTGTACAAGTGTCAATTTTCAAGTAACCAAATATAGCGACAAACCTTAGGGTGCCGCCTTAGCAACTGACCGGGTTGAGTACAATTTTCCTTGGCTGTTCGGAGCGGGTCCACAAACTGGTTTCCACGTGGCGACTCGTTAGGCGAGGTCAGGCTGTGACCACTGTACGTTACAAACATTTTCTCTACTTGCTGCTGCGTGTTTTACGAAATGAACTAACTGTATGTTTTTATAGAATAAGGATGGCAAGCGAGCACACAGCATCTACATCTATCCTCGAATAAGAATCAAAATGCAGATGCTTTGTCACCCCTGAGGACTGAGATGGAATGCCTCGTATCCAGTAAAGAGTCTACCGTACTTCTGTAACATTTTGTGACCAAACGTTTCTACTAATTAAAGAAAGAGAAAGAAACACCTTATTATAAAAAAAATAAACATCTTCTTCTTCATCAGCCCGAAAAATTGGAACCTTTTTCGCTGTAGGGACGATTCGCCACAGTCTTTACGCTTAGCGGGTGGAGTACCAATCGTAGTATCAGACGGTCTTAAGACAATTAATAGAATCAGGCGTTACTTTGCGGGAATCCACTATAAAAAATAATGTATTTTACCTAATTTAAAGAGCACCTCCCGCCCTCCCTCAATTGCGTGCACTATCCACGTCAGCACTAATCCCAGCACCACTACTCCTAACAACACTACACTAAGAAAGACATACCACCATCGATAGTAAGACAGATGTTTCGTCTATACACGAGGAACCCTCGCCACTGCAAAGTCTACTCGCTCGACCGACCGACTCTCGCCCGAGGTATTAAAAGTTAAGTTATAGTTATAGCCTATATACGTCCCACAGCTGCTGGTAAATCAGCACTTAAAATTGCAATTAACAATTTCATTTGTTCCTGGCGGGGATCGAGTGAATAGAAATTATTCGGCGTCCATACATCGTTGGCCTAAGAACCAAGAGGGAATTGAATTTTTGACATTGTTCTTTACAGTGCAGTGAGCGCTAACCATCTAAGCTACCACGGCTTAATACCTTTAAAGACTATAATTTATTAGTAATAGGCACCGTGCAGTGGTGGCATAACAGTATCCACTAGCCCACGTCGTGCCGAGGTGTCGAAAGACGCGACCGAGGGAAACAAATCAAGAGTTGGGCTGATAATAGATAGAAAATAAAAACAACCTTAAAACCCTTATAGAAATGAGAGAAGGCTTTATTCAGGGGAGGGACGTATGTAGGCAGTAACTTTAAGTGATAAAACAGTCATAATATTTCAAATGATGGCTGCAATGATGATGATGATGGTATTGTAATTATTTTTATCTTAACTTACGTGCGTGTTTAAAACTATAAAAAGAGTGAAATCTGCTATGGGCCTCCAATCGATACTCGATGTGAGATGTATGTATAATTTTTTCTCCGTACCCAGCATCTGTGCCCGGGGATCAATAACCGGCGGTCGACCCGGTCGCTTCATCCTTGGCCTGTTTCCGTGGCAGACTGCGCCCCGGGTCGACGCTACCCAGCACAAACTTTTTAAAAACTTGTTTGAATAACTCTCGGAATGCTTATGTAGATAGAATGCTGTATATTTTTTAATATATATATATATATATATATATATATATATATATATATATATATATATATATATATATATAATTAGTATGACCATAAATTCTGTTAAAATATAATATGTGTATCCAAGAAACTTCAATCCGATTTGCCGCCATTTCACATATAATATTATTACACCGTGATTTTTAATTTACATTATAGAGTGCATAAAGAGATTGTATTGTACTGTCATTGTTTTGCATCCCTCGGTCAATTTTAGATATCTCAAAAGCTGCGCATCAGTCGTATGTTTGTTTAAGGCACTGTCGAGGACTAAATGGTCGGGGAGATATGGCTGCAGCATGAATGGATCGGTTCGACCGAAGTAGGAGCACGCTCTCTCAGAACACCAGGCAGCGTGAAAAAACAGAATAATGCTTTTGTGTTTCGTATGGTGAGTGCAGAGCCTTTTTACTGGTGAGGAGGCATTCCATCTTAGTCTTCAGAGAGAACAACGTTTATGTATTTTAATTCTATAGCATCTGAGGTCAGAGCATTCACCTACTGTGTGGACTGTGTGCTCATTTGACACACCCTATAAAAATACTTTTATAAAACAAAAAGTATTATCACGTCAAAAAAAAGTTAGGGCCTAGACCTAGTATAAGTCGAAGAGAAGAATAATTAGACAAGACTAGATGTTTACCGATAGACAAGACAGGCTGTAAATCAGTCCTGTAGCTCAAGACAGCGAAACGATCGAAATGATTTCTATCCTGATACGCCAGTGAAAACAAAAATATGTGCTATTTACAAATATAGCACAACAAGCATAACGCCAAAGTGTATATTAATAGCTCTAAAGAAACCTCGCAACTTGTATAAAAAGTTCAACGTGGTCATCGTCCTGCCTTTTGTTGTGAGTTATTGCGTTAAAAGATTGCACTTCGGGTAAAGTTTATCAAAAGTTTGTCTTGCATAGTGTTGAGCCTCTCAATGATTCACTTTTCAAAAATGTAGCGGAATTTTTAGCAAAACTGCTCTTGGTCACAAGCAAGGTACGAACAGCTCAAACCTGACTCGATAACAGTCCATATCTGAATCCGTTAGACTACAAATTGTACTATAATATACTAGCTTAAAACTCTAATCTGACATAGAGTCTATCAAAAAATCTTAAGAGAATAAATGATTTATTTACGAAACTCACGGATTAAATGTCTGTATGTCAAAGCCAAAGCGGCCATTTTGAATAACATTTTAATTAATCGTTAGACTATGATTTATATGTATGTGTGCGAAATAAAACTTATATACACATAAATTTTATTTCGTATTACGCTTCGATCAATTATTGATCGAAGGTATTACACCGTCTTCGCAAACACACGCCTTTTAATGAGCAACCTTGGCGTCACTATTTCTCTTAATCTTTCTTCCCTCCATTTCGTCCCTTTGTTGTCGCAAGAGGCTACTACGGAATATTCCAGAAATATTATTTTGTTTCTGATAAATGGAAATATTAACCATCTAGTTATTTTTATAGAATAAGGGGGACAAACGAGCACACTCCGCCTATTGGTAAGTGGATACTGTGGTCCATAAACATTTACATTTAACCTCGATTAAGAATCCAAACGAGATTCGTTGTCACTCCTCTCACCCATACGAAACAGCAGCATTGAGCATGGCCCTTCCCCGTCCAAGCTAACCCATTCGTGCTACAACCATAACATAGCTGCAACATGGTTATATCACAAGTTGGAAGTTTACCGTTAGGGGGCGTCCATAAATTACGTGAGATGTTTAAGAAGGAAACGAAGGAATCTTACGTTGGAGAGAAGGGGGGTCCCGGCAAATATCACGAAATTTTTTCTGATTGAAACAAAAAAAATTATACTATTTTGGTCCATTTAATCCAGATTGTACATGCTTAAGATTTAATCTTAAGCGTATATCGTAATACGATTAACCACTACTGAAATGTCAGTTTATTGAACCAATTAGTCAAACCTATGTTCAAGCCAAAGAGTATAGTAGATTTGACCAGACATTTTTTTAATGAAGGAAAATATAACAGAGTTATTACCATATTCTTACCCAAAATAAAAATTTTCAACAATTAAAATATCGAATTATTTGTATAAAGGTCACGTGAGCGCTAGAGAAACGGCGATTGTAAGACGTTGTTGATAAATAAAATGTTTAATGAAGTAGTACAGTAAAAATAGAATTTAACTTTGCACTAAATTTCCGATCCAATTTTATTTTTTATACGGTTTAGGATCACTTACTCAGCATAAAATCACTCGTTCGATCGTTTAATGTTTTTTTCTTTCTTTTTACAATAACAATCCAACGCGTTTACGTAAGTAACCCACATTTTAAAAAATCTCACGTGAGATTGGGGGATGAGGGAGGGGGTTGAATAAAATCTCACGACATCTAACCAGGGGGGAGGGAGGGACAGAAAATTTAAAAAAAAAACACCTCACGTAATTTATGGACGACCCCTTATTGTATCGTTACAGTCCATCGAAATTCCACTTGTGAACATAGGCCTTGCCCATAAATTGTCTCAAAGAGGCGATTTGCCATAGTTACCATTTTTGGCGGGCGAGTTGTTTACAATGAATGAATGAATGATTTTTTATTCAATATAGATTATTGCACAGTACTTATTGAAAGTATTTTGTTTTATTTACCACTGGTTCGGAAAAAATCCTCAGTCCTGGGAAGAATCAGCAAGAAACCCAGCAGGACTTTTTTTAAACATATTTCATTTTACAATAATTAATTTTGTATAATTTTTTAATGACTTTTCATAGAAACAACATGGTGGCGATCACCTAATTTCTAGCGGTTATTTTTATTTATGTATTCTTTGATATTACAATAACCCTTTCTGTACAATTTTTCTTTCATAAAACAAACAAACAACTCGTTTAAAGACAAATTTTTTGTACATTTTCATTACGTTTCATAAATATATTTCGATACCAAAGTTAATACAATTACAGTAGTAATTACAATTTTAGTTATAAATCGGCCGTAGGGCTCTCTTTTGCAAAACAAATATGATTTCAATGTCAGTCGCATTAGTTACTATTGGGAAGACGTTGCAGCCCACCTTCTAGTGTTTCTCTCTGTCGCCTCCTGCAACATCTTCGGGACGATATGGGGTTATAGATATTCTAGTTGATTCCAGATGTAAAATATGATTTCAATGTCAGTCGCATTAGTTACTATTGGGAAGACGTCGCAGCCCACCTTCTAGTGTTTCTCTCTGTCGCCTCCTGCAACATCTTCGGGACGATATGGGGTTATAGATATTCTAGTTGATTCCAGATGTAAAATATGATTTCAATGTCAGTCGCATTAGTTACTATTGGGATGACGTTGCAGCCCACCTTCTAGTGTTTCTCTCTGTCGCCTCTTGCAACATCTTCGGGACGATATGGGGTTATGGATATTCTAGTTGATTCCAGATGTAAAATATGATTTCAATGTCAGTCGCATTAGTTACTATTGGGAAGACGTTGCAGCCCACCTTCTAGTGTTTCTCTCTGTCGCCTCTTGCAACATCTTCGGGACGATATGGGGTTATGGATATTCTAGTTAATTCCAGATGTAAAATACCACTAGACTAACGAAGCTGTCGATGTAGGACAGTTGCACAAGAGTTGTGTGCCCTTACATGATACTGTCCATCTGTTTCCCTACACGCAGTCACCAGCGTGCCTATAAAAACAAGACAGTATAAGTTACACCTCTTGCGGTTTGCCTGTTTGCGGCCGCATTTTCATACAAACTAATAATTTAATTAACATCTCGCAGGACTTCTGCGAACGTACTGATAGCATTAGTGTGATCTAGTTTGTGTTTAACGTTAGAAATATTTACACTGTACAAATTAATTTTAGATTAGTTTTTAAATTAAATTTTGATTCTTTTGATTACGTGGTAGAGCCATGCTGCAGCTATAGTAGTAGTAGGAGCACGAATGTGTCGGCTCGACCGAGGAAGGACCAAGCTCTCACAGAATACCAGCGTAAAATAGTAGTTTAACGCTGCTGTATTTCGTATGGTGAGTGTAGAGAATCGGAGACCCATTTTACTCTAAACGAGGCATTCCATCTCAGTCCTCACGGGCAACAACGTATCTATCTGCATTTTGATTCATATTTGAGGATAGATGTAGACGTTAGAGTAAAATATACACCGGAATTCTTTGTCTTTTCTTTCTTTCGCTTTCTCTCTGAATATACGAGTACATCTCACACTGCTTAATATAAGTAACTCCTACGGAATGTAATTTTCTTAACACGTATACATAGTATTTGAAATTAGTATTTAAAACTTTAGTTTAATGAGTATGGTACTTCATAGAATTTAAAACATGGGTATTATATATATATATATATATATATATATATATATATATATATATATATATATATATATTCAATATATATAAAATAAATAACTTTAATTTAAACTTAGTTTCAAGTACTGTACTTGATAGTAATCGCTGTTGACACAATTTCGATACTTCTAAGTTTCAAATATTTTTATGTATAAGCCTAACTGCCAAATTTCGAAGTCATCTAGAAGTGGCCTAGGTTTTCGATGAGTGAGTCAGTCAATTAGTGATGGCACTTTTTAGACCTCAAAAACTGAAGAAATACAATAGTTATATTCGGAAATTAAAAGTCCGTGTTAGGTCTAACAGTTATAGGGCTTCGAAATGTTTCTATTGAACGATCTTGAATGTTGCTTTTTATAGAATAATGGTGAAGAACGAACATACAATCCACCTGATGGTAAGTGAATACTCAGCAATCAATTAGTAGCCCACAAACATGTACATCTATCCCGATTAAGAAACAAAATTAAGATGCGTTAACACATGTGAGGACTACGATGGAATGCTTTGTTTCCGGCAATAAGGGTCGCCGGTTCACTACACTCACTATACTAAACACAGCGTATTAAGCTGCTATTTTAGGCTGGTACTTGGTGGGAGAGTGGGCCATCCCCGGTCGAGCCGACCCATTCGTGCTACAACCATAGTACAGCTGCAGCGTGGCTCTACCACGTAAGTAAATATGCTTCATATAGTGATAATATGTGCAGATTCAGAACGGACATTTCCACAAATAAAAACTGACTGTTGTCTAAGACAACGTAATTCAGATAGTAAGCTCGATAAAGGATTAAAATCATAAATATTTCTAATCGGGTCAACATGATTATCTATATTGATAGCAAAAAATACTATACTAATAATAATGTCCTCCAAACTGAATTAAAAAACTGAAAAAAACAGTCACGGCGCGGCGGCCTGCTTCAACAGAGACTAGCCTCGGTGCAGGATAGTATTACAGTGCCTAAGTGTATGCGCAAGCACAGGTGCACTTTCTATTTCCTCACTCTCATAATCCGATGGGCGGTAAACCGATAATACCGGAGAGATCAGGCGTAGGACCAACGGCTTTACGTGCTTTCCGAGGCACGGGGGTGAGACACCGTTAACTTCCTGACACCGGGCAGCGAATGAGAATTTCTTGACGAAAAAACTCAATAATCGATTCTTTTGGCCCGACACAGGATTCGTACCCAGGACCTCATGATCAGCAGTCGCACTACTACAACCACTAGACCAACGAGGCAGTATTATAGTGATAGCAAATACTTCTTATATGTATACGATTGGACAAGCAATACAAAACAAATAGTATGTCACAGTTGTGGATCGCGCGAGCGCATCCTGGTAGCTGGCACGTTAAATATGTCACGCATTTGTATTTTCATTTAAGACAGTTACTGTTTTAAGGCAAATACGAAATAAAGTAACGAACTTTTCTGAAATTAACGCGCACGTAATTAATGACAGCGTTTTCATAGACACATGAAACAAAATCTGCGTAAAATTGTCTAACTAAAGCTCTAGAGCGACGTTCGCGGTTAACAAGGAACTAGTCTTCTCTCCCGCCCGCAGTCAACTAAAGGAGTTGTGGAGAAAGAACCGTAACTTAGTGCGCAATGTATTAAGACCGCAGAGCTCGTTTACGTTGTGTACGTAGAAGTCTTTGATTGACACTGGACTACCCGCTGTGTAGTGGCGGTGAACATCCCCATATCATCCCGTGGTGTCGTAAGAGGCGACTGAGGGAAACAAATAAGATAATGGGCAGAAGTCTTCCTAATAAGGACGGAAAATAATGTTTTAACGTGGTGAGCCGTGCCGCAGCTATATTGTAGTTGTGTCACCAATGGATCGGTTCGGCCGGGGCATGACCCGCTCTCAAAGAATACCGGCGTAAAATAGCAGCGTAATGCTCCTGTTTCATATGGTGAGTGTAGAAAATCGGAAACCCTTTTTACTTGAATCTAGGCACTACATCTTTGTCCTCAGGGGTGAAATTGACATTGACAGGGGTGATTCTTAATTGAGGATAAATATAAATGTCTGTGGTGTGGTGGACTGTGAGCTTGTTTGTCACCCAATGCTATAAAAATCTGCGGCTGGCAACCCGCTTACCAAGCGTTGTAACTGTGGCAAATATCCCCCCTGTGAGTCAATTTATGGAGGAGTGTACTTTAATATTTATTTTATTTATTTATTGAAACTAACAACTATCATGACAGGAATAACCTAATGCGACAGTGTAGTTCTTTTTATGCATAACAAAAATTAACTGTAACAAATTATAAACAATCCCACCTTAGTAAATTCACTCAAGGAGCAATAGAATAGGTCAATGTCTTCAGCCATTCTATTAAGAATGCGTAACGTTGGCGTTAAAGGTGCTTTATCTAGTAAATATATCTAGTAATAGAACAACCGCGGCCGCCGCCGTTTCCTTACGTACGTCTGGAACACACAGCCCAATCCGCCCCAATATCTCGCTGTTATATATTTTTCCTCTAAGCACTTTAAAAATATATAAGGTTAATGCGAGGTCTCGTCTTACCCTCAACTCGTTGCAGCCAACCATACCCAGAATTAATAAGGTTGGGTATATTAATGGGTACATAGGGTAGACCCCATAATGGCGCATATATAGGTATCTAATAAATTTATTTTGCACACGTTTTAGCATTGTGCTATACCTTTTTTCATATGGCGTTACACTCCAGATTACTTCTTAGCAGTGTATTATACATAGTAACGATTAAAATAATGTTAGAAAACCGTGAACTGTGCGAAATATGAAGCCCAAGTTTCTATACGCTTTTTTGTAGAAATAGAGAATGTGTTCCCTAAACGATTATTCACTATTTAGCCGAACGCCTAGATCTTTAACTTCTTTAACTCTTACCATTGGCGAACCATCTACTTCATAGTTATATTCAATGAGCATGCGCTTTCTAGTAAATGATATGGTAACACACTTGGAGGTGTTAAACTGTAAATTATTGCTCCATCTCACTACTCTGTTTAAGTCTTGTTGTAGCTTTTCACAGTCAGACAATGTTTCTACGACACGATACAACTTGAGGTCATCAGCAAAAAGAAGGCACCTATATTCCTTAACTACCTCCGGCAAATCGTTAACTCGTAATAAAAACTGAAGTGGCCCTAAATTACTGCCCCGGCTTGCTCCAGATTTTGTAATATATGGGTCCGACGTATAGCCGGCATATTCCACATACTGCTTTCTACCTGTCATATAGCTGGCAAATAATTTTAATAAATGTGGAGTGAAGTCAACCGCCGCTATCTTTTTTAGCAAGACGTCGTTATCCACTAAGTCAAACGCTTTTTTAAAGTCAAAATAGGCGGCGTCGACTTGCACCCCCCTATCCAATGCGTTCACAACTTCTGCCATGTAGCTAAGAAGGTTGCTAGTGGTACTTTTCATTGGCCTAAACCCATGCTGTGCTTCCGAGAGCTGCTAATTCACCTGCACAAATATTTTGTTATACATGACCGACTCTAACACTTTAGCTGCTGATGAAAGTATGGCCACAGGTCGATATTCGTGTACCTGCGATCCTACTATTCCTTTTGGAACAGAAACGAGCCGTGCGGTTTTCCATCTATCGGGAAAAATAACATGGTCCAGGCATTTGGAATATATGTACATTAACGGCTTAGTTAACACGAAACGGCAGTCTCTGAGTATATACGATGGAATGCCATTCAGTCTTGCATACCTTTTTGGTTTCAACTTTTTCAAGACGCTTTGCACAACTCAGACTTAATATGATGTAACAGTACAGACTACCCGCAAATTTTCAACATAGCTAAACTCCTTATATTAATAATGGCTAAAGCAATTGTCTTAAAATGTAAGTACGGTAGATATCTGTTGATAAACATCGATTGTACGTTTTCTGGGAATACGATAACGAAGACAGGAAATTGTACGTAATGGACGGATGAACAGTGAACACTGACCTGATAGTGAGACGGCAGACAGCGGGGTCCGTTCACGCAAATCGACTTGCGGTTATACAAATAGAACTTGTTTACCTTTTGATATTTACTTCGCAGTTCCTAAAAACCACGTCATCACCCTAAGATGTTTTTAAAACTTAATAAATATATGGCGGAATATTTGTTGATGTATTATTATATCTAATGTAATGACTTCCAGTCGTGATTCCGGTTACGCTCTCGACTCCAAAGAGTCAGTAATTCCTTCATGGGGAAATTTTTTATTAAGCAAAAATTATTTATATAAATTATGTAAGGGTTATTATAAAGATTACATGATTGTTTACAACCCCTGGTAAATGGCATAATCGATACTGTTACGGATCGCCGTTCGAAAAATGAATAAAACGCATTGGTCTTGCTTATATAGGAGTCAAGCGGGGGTGAGGAGGAACTTGTACTTTTTCTTCTTGTGTTGCCTTTTCAGTGGCTGGAGAGCGACTGCCGACCCTACTTTTTTTTTTTTGCGCCCGAAGCAAATATGGGCAACCCTCCGGAAAGCGGGGGAGGGAGGTTGGGAATGCTCATAGCATACCACGCAGCCGGCTGCGTGGTTATGTGGCGACTTTTACCCACTAAACCCAACCTTTTAGGAATTGGCTTAACGATCTGACTAGAGATCTCTAAGCCGTATACGAACGCGACCCTCCTTGGCAGAAAGGAGGGCGCAGCGCCGACCCTACCGGCCGGCCCGTCCTTTATATGATTTGCTGCTGGCCAGCGGACCCTTGCCTCACCCCCGCGCCTTTCTTTATTTCTTAAAAACTCTTATTTATTAACAAACAGATTCAAATATGTAATATTCTTACATCTACTTATTACATTATTATGTACACTATAATTATTTTACATTCTAAAAGGTTTTAAACTTTGTATTTTACAATTTTTAAGCTGAGAACCCTGCCCGCACCTCAGCACTATAAATATAAAACGTCGTGGCGCGTTGCGTTGCGCCCTCCTTTCTGCCAAGGAGGGTCGCGTTCGTATACGGCTTAGAGATCTCTAGTCAGATCGTTAAGCCATTTCCTAAAAGGCGGTGCTTAGTGGGTAAAAGTCTCCACATAACCACGCAGCCGGCTGCGTGGTATGCTATGAGCATTCACCGCCTCCCTCCCCCGCTTTCCGGAGGGTTGCCCATATTTGCTTCGGGCGCAAAAAAAAGCGCGTTGCGCGTAGCTTCAGTTGCTCCGCGGCCGCGTCACGATAACATGCCTTGTTGATGTTATAATTATCTTTTTTACAAGAAAGGTACCTTAAACACTTAAACTATTTGTATAAGAATGCTAATATATAAGAAAGGTAATATACAATAAAGGTGATATGCAACAAAGGTAAATTAGATATAAGAGTACAATTTACGTTTTAAAATCTATGCTAACTCTCGTTATTTATTCGGTGTCTTTATTGGGAGAGTTATTGCATAGTTACAACATCATTCTTTTTTATTATTGAATATAAATTATACATGTTTAACAAAAATAAATGCAATAATTAAGACTACGGCTGTTTTTCTGTGTCGTTGTGTGCACCATATTCTCTATGTGTGCACCCTCGCTAGTTGTCGAACCTCGCCGGTCGCGACCCACGTGGCTCCGCCCACCGCCCCTGAGTTGCTCAACCAGTGCTGGTTGTACTAAGCATGTATTTCGTCATTTGCGTCGTGCATAGATACCATACTTTATCTGTTTAAATATCGTACTTAATTTTTTAAAACTAAATAATGTTAATGATTAAATATAATATTCTAGAGCAATGTTAAAAAAATATTCGTATATCGTGAATAAAAATGATTCTATTTTTTATATTGTTGTTTTGTCTTGCTTTAAACGAGATGTTTCAACCTCTTACAAAATTCAGTTTTGGAATAATGTGACCATTTGGAATATAGACGATTTTAGAAGATAGTCCATTTTAAATTAGGTCTAGGTGATAGGATTCCTCGTTTCAACTCATTGATAAACCACTGCGCCTCCGAGCTGTCAAAAAGGTTTTTAAAGGCTATAAACAGTAAGTAAACACCTGATGTAATTATTTATTTATTTATTTTATTTAAAAAACTTTATTGCAATTAAAATGTACAATTGGCGGACTTAATGCCTTTAGGCATTCTCTACCAGTCAACCATGAGCTAAGCAGAGAACTTTAGCAGGTGCCATAAAATATGTGGATAATTTATACGTAAATGTAAATATATAAATAGACATACCATAAGTGTAAATACAAAAATAAATATACACAACTACAATTAACCTAAGTAATATATGACACATTTCATACATAATGTTTAACTAGTACATAATACATAAATTTTAAGTATACTTACATACGAACATAACTAAAACAAATTAAATAATTTAAAATGTCAAGTCACATATAAGCAGAAACAATTAAATATGAAAGTTACTTGCTGGAAGAAAAAAGGTAGTGATCAGTCACCATCCTCTTAAATGTAGCAACAGAAGTCGGTTTTCTGATGTGAGGGGGTAATTTATTCCATAGCCTTATGGCCTCAGCGGCGAAAGACTCAGACATAAATTTGGTACGGTGAGGAAAACACATAATGTAGTACCCTCGGAGGATCGCAGGTTACGATCGTGAGAAGAACCCAAATACTGAAACTTGCATTTCAGGTATTGGGGAGTGCATGGATCATATAGGATTGAAAAAAGCGTGCAAAGAATTTTGATACATCTACGCTGATGGATGGGGAGCCATTTAAACTTAGATCGTATTTACGGAGGCCAAAAATAAAACGGATGCAATTATTTAATAAACGATCCAATTTGCACAGAAGTAGTTGACTCACATCAGAGTAACACACATCAGCACAATCAATGAGTGGTAAAACAAGCACTCGCACGCCTTAGTCTAGCCTTAGTCTCGGTTGGAAGGAAATTCTTGAAACTATAAAAGCCACGCAGGGTGATTGTCACTCTCCGGCTTATTTCGGCCACCTGAGATTGCCAACTTAAATTAGCATCAATCATTAACCCAAGGTCTTTAACTACTTGACTAAGAGGAATAATTGTGCTATTGTAAACGATAGGCTCCAGTGAATTAAAATCTAATTTAGCTATACGGCGTGGACTACCGAGAATTATCGCTTGACATTTAACAGGATTGACAGCAATTCTATAATTTCTGCACCAGTCACAGATGGCCTCAAGATCTAGATTTAAAATTTCGATCGCGGAGTTAACCTCTGCTGGATCAATCCGAGCGTACAGCTGTAAATCGTCAGCATACGGATGGTAGGAGCGTTTGAAATTTACAGTTATCAGATTTATAAAAATAGAAAATAATAAAGGAGAAAGAATTCCGCTTTGTGGAACGCCAGTAGTAAGATCAGACCAATCAGAGAAAGACTGTTGGTTGATTTTAACTCTTTGCTGGCGATAATTATTTAACTTTTTAAATTTCAAAAGTCTAGTATAGATTTTGTATAGATTGGATAAAACTAATATTGCGGATTTTAACGCGTTTAATAACAATTATTTTTATTTTTATTCCGAACGTTTCGAGTGCTATAACCAGCCATGTGACCTGACCACTGCTTCTGAAAACCGTCGTCCTGGAAAGAATCCATAAGACTAAGCGGAAATTTTATACACACATAGTTCGGAGTTCTATAGTCTACGTTCTGTAAACATAAACGTAAAAATTGAGTTTCATGGAATACTAAAAGGGTTACCTTGTGTAAAAGTAAACAAAGATATCGGAAATACTAGGCGTACATATATGGGAGTAAACGAAACGCGTAGATATGGATCCTCATTATTTGGTTATTTGTTAAAGGAAGGCGAACTGATAGCAACGGTCGATACCAACACGCCAGACAGCGGGTCCTTGTGTTTCATTTCCGCTACGATAGTGCTTAGGTCTGAAAGTCATGAGCTGACGCGATAAGCGTGGTAGATTTTTTTATAAAATAAATAAATATTTTGACGTGACAACGTCTTACAAATTGGTTTGCCGGGTGACACTTCAAGAAACTGCGTTACGCTCCGCTCACGTTATGCGCTCACAATGAGAGCGAGTGAGAGGCACGCGTCCCTTCCACTCGGGCATGGTTAGCCCGCCTAAGAGCGAGAGAGACAGACATAAAAAGTGTTATTTTATCCTTCTTCCTACTATACGAATGAATATTCACATTAAAATTATTTTACCACTCAAAGTCGTTGTCACGTAAAACTTTCGCCCGTATACCGACTTTACAGGCAACCAATTTTTTTTTTCATTTATTTCCGATCATCATGGATCGTATGTGTTAGTAATACTTGAACCTTTAGCCTATTGGTTAGTAAAAAAAACTAATAAAAAAACTAAAGTCTTCTTAAGCTAAGAAATGTTTACGTGGTAGAGCCACGCTGCAGCTATACAATGGTTGTAGGACGAATGGTTCTGCTCGACCGGGGAAGGACCGCGCTCTCACAGAATACCAGCGTAAAATAGCAGCTTGATACTGGTGTGTTTCGTATGGTGAGTGTAGAGATCCGGAGACCCTTTTTACTATAAACGAAGCAACGAAGCATTCCATCTTAGTCCTCTGGGGTGTCGAATCATCTACGTTTTGATTCTTAATCGAGGATAAATGTACATGTCTATAGGCCACAACATACACTTACCATCAGGTGGACTGTATGATCGTTTGTCATACTTATTCTATAAAAAATAATCAATGGACATCAGCAAACTTCTTCAAACAAAGTAGTCTCAATCCTCAGAAGGTTACGCACTGAGCTCTATGATGAAATGACTCACTGTATGTAATAATGCTGGCTCTTTATACCCATCGGTCTGGAACACAGTATAATAATAGTGATGTCCTCCAGACCGAATTTCGGTCACGGCGGCCAACCTCAACGGAGACTAGCCATCGGCGTTGGACAGGATTATAGTGCCCAAGTCTCAAGCACAAGTGAAGTCATATTCGCTCACTCTCACGAATGAGCGAATATGGACTACACTTGTGCTTGCGCATAAGCACGAGTGTACTCTCTATTCTCTTACTCTCATAATCTGATGGGAAGGTAAACCGATACGACCGGAGAGAGATCAGGCGCAAGACCATCGGTGTTACGTGTTTTCCGAGGCGCGGGGGTGAGACACCGCCAACTTCCTGACTCTGGGTAGCTATGAGAATTTGTTGACGGAAAAACTCAATAATTGATTTTTTGGCCCGACCAGGGGCTCAAACCCAGGACGTCATGACCAACTATTACAACCACTAGACCAACGAGGCAGTCAACACACTGGCTGAAACACAGTAGTCAACGTACTACTTGCCTGGCGTCAGAATCAGGTAAGAGGTGGTATCTAATCCAGAGCCCAGACTCACTACTCGGGAAATAGGGCGTCTTACCACGGAGTCGAATAAATGATCAACAAAAATTATTAAGTGGTGACCGAAAATATCAATGGATATAAATAAAATTGAAGTCTCTGTCTGAAATACTAATCACTGACTTCTTTTAAGCTCAGCGAATTATTTGCATGTTATTTAGACAACAATGACCATTTCTTAAATTGTTGTCTGTCTGTATGTTCGGGATAATCTTCGAAATGGTTGAACCGTTTGTGATGAAACTTTACGAACAGATACAGAGGAATGCCAGGATGTATCTAGGCCATATTTTATCCGATAATGGTGTAATATTTTTAAATAAAAAGTTACAAATTGATAAAATAAATGATCTTAAAACTAAATAACGCCATACTAGGACATCCTATTCTATCCTGTCGCTAGTCTTTCATAAAATACGTACAATATCAGACCTCTTGTTAAAATAACCTTCGCAGTCACACCTGGACAAACAACAAAACACAAGTGCTTATCAGTAAGCAGTGTTTACTGCACCCACTATCGAGATGGGATTGAATTGTTTGGCAATATTTCGTTCATCGTGGTTATCATTTGAGTTGAGTATGTGTATCGTTTTTACGCGGAGACGCATGTCTAGATAGCGTTGTAAATATGGGCAAATTTTAGAAAATATGCAAGCCAGTCAACTTACTAGAGCGTGACAATTTCTTTTTTGATCCTGATGGTAAGTGAATGGTGAGGCCTATGGACATCTACATCTATCCTCGATTAAGAATCAAAGTGCAGATGCGTTGTTGACCCCTGAAGACTAAGATGGAATGTCTCTCCAGAAAAAAGAGTCTCCGTTTCTCGATATTCAACATACGAAAGACAGCACCATTAAGCAGGCACACCACTTGCTACTTTACAAGGCACAAGTTCGACTTTGGAATGCCGTTTTCAGCTTTGGATCCAGCTAAGAGAGGCCTGTATCGTTGTCTGTGTACTTGATTTATTGGTGTTGTGAAGAAACGTTGCATCTGTTTGCATTTTTATCGCGATTAGCATGGGAAGTACTCCGAGGAATTATAATTCCATCCACTAAGTTCCAATATCGCAAGTTGCGTCAAAATACTTAACACCATCAACAATATTCGGATGAAATACTTTGCTATCCGGTCCACAAGTGTGGCATTTTACAAGTTTACTCCTCCTACGACTTCTTTGTGGAAACTTCTGCAATGCTCTTGCGATTCCTCTGTGGAAGCTTGTGTATTCCTTTGTGGAAGCTTCTGCAATGCTCCTGGGATTCCTCTGGTATTGCTGCTGTTCCAGGAAGGCGGCAGATAATTATCATCAAGGTGATCCCAAGTTCGTCTGCCCGCTCTTCTATAAAATGACAGTTGAGACCTACCTACTGAAACAGCGTTGATCGAGCAGTTGACTTACAAAACTCAAGGAGGATATTACAATCTAATTCACATCAAAAAAGAGTTTAAAAACTTTACGTTCGATTGCAATTTGTGTTGTTGGCTAATTGGTATATATCTAGATGTCCGATGGTTTTAGACATTATTGAATAGGCTTTGTTTAAACTAAGTTAGTGAAATGACTACTTAGCATCAGGTGAGATAACAGTCAAGCACCAGCTTGTAAAAGTTAAAAAAGGTACAAAACGAAAAAATTGAAAAATTTTCTTAAGGATGATTTCCAAAAAGATTTTTTTTTAATACGGCCTACAAAGTCTACAACTTAAAATTGACCACGTAGGTATATCAATAATATTTTAGTATATGGTATGTGCATGTGTTTTTGGGTTACGTACATTTTGAGCACGGATTAACCGACGTTAGGTTGAATACCTGAGTACCCGTGACCATGCCGTATAGAGCTCGAAACATTGGGAAATAAATATATATTAAAACATGTCACTCAATCACGCATTAATTGTTATTCTGATTTGTATAACATTTGGCACACAGATAAACCCGTGTGCCCTAGGAAAGCGCATGGCATACTACGAAAAAATAAAATTTACCGCGGGAAAATGTGCATTCAAAGTATTTCTTTAACGCGTCTAGGATATGATAGAGTTTGCGATCATCTAGGATATGATCGTAAACTGCGACCGTTCCGGGAAGTCTGCAGTTTGCGATCATATCCTAGATGGCCCCAACCATTACATCAGATTTGATGGACCACAAATCCTCGCGAAAGAACACCGATTCCTACCAAGGATGATACGTGAGGCTATTGAAATTAAAAAACATCCCAATTTCAATAGAGAAGGAGGCTTGGTATTACCACCTGCTTGGGATCCTATAATTAATAAAATTAAAACTAAACCCAAGCATACCACTGCAGACTTCAAACCACAGTTAGTTCATTCTGCGTAGATCGGACCAAAGACAATAATTAAAAAAGCTGAAGGTAGGTACTCCGGGTTAATTTTGACATCGGGACGTCAGTCACCTCAGTCCCCCGTGACCATGGGTGCTGGAAAGCACCCGAAACGTCGGGTATTAAAAATAAAATAAATAAAACGCGAAAAAATCCGTAAAAGTAGTTTTAATCAATAAATAATTAAGTTAATAATGCGAATGTATGTAAAAGATATTGAAAAATTCCATCCCAAACAAAATGTGCAAATATAGTAAGAATTGCTAGAGTTATAATAGGAATTCCTGATCATAAATCGATTAAACCACAAACGCAAATGTCACTGTGTGTCATATTTATTTTACCCTTTAAATAAAATTATTTAAAATATTTCACTGAGTAGACGAAACGAATAGCTGGTTTCGAAGAAACAATGAATATCGAAACTCGTAGGTAGTGTGCGTTGAATTCCGTAAAGTTTTGCGGTTTTTGCGTAGTTATTTTAAGAATTTTGCCCTTTAAATAATAAAAAAGCTGCACTATTTTTTTATAACGAGACTGATACAAATTTGGTACAAAAATTTACTTTTTTACCAATTTGTGACTACTATTGAGGCGTGAACAATAAGTTTTAGAAACAAAGTAGTGGGTCGAAACATAACAGCGCTGATTACGAAGGTTTAATTGATGAGGAAAGTTCTACTCTCAACCTAGAAGAACGCAGTAGAGTCATGCTGCAGCTTTATTAAAGTTGTAGTACGAATGGGTCGGCTCGACCGGGGAAAAACCACGGTCTTACGAAATACCAGCGTAAAATAGCAGCTTAATGCCGCTGTGTTTCATATGGTGACTGTAGAGATCTGGAGACTACTATTTATTTAGTTATTTACTGCATACAAGGTAGTCTGTTTAGTCTTCGTGGTTGTCAACGTATCAGCATTTTGGTTCTTAATTGAAGATAGATGTAAATGTCTAGGGCCCACAACATCCACTTACCATCAGATGGATCATGTGTTCGTTTGTCACCCCTATTCTATAAAAAACCTAGCTATATGCCAGTTGTGGTGCAGTGCACGTACGCCCTGCGTGCCTGATAAGATATCGCAGCCGCGGGGAACTTTCCGCGCGCACATCGTACTCACCGCGGCAGTAGGTATATGCGATTCTACTCTACTTAAGTTAAATTTAATTTCTAGCATAATTCTAGCAATTATCTTTTATTTTATAGAACACTGCTGTGTATCTAGATCGTTGCTTTTTTCAAAGAATAAAGGTGATAGATTTTATGTGGTAGAGCCATGGTGCAGTTATATTAGTAGTATAGTTGTAGCACGAATGGGTCGGCTCGACCGGGGAAGGACCACACTCTCACAGAATACCAGCGTGAAATAGTAGCTTAATGCTGCTATATTTCGTATGGTGAGTGTAGAGAACCCTTTTTACTGGAAACGAGGCATTCCATCTCAGTCCTCACGGGTGACAACGCACCTTCATTTTGATTTGTAATGGAGGATAGATGTAGATGTCTACGGGCCGCAGCAACTACTTACCATCAGGTGGACTGTGTGCTCGTTTGTCACCCTATTCTATAAAAAAAAGGTGACAACCGTGCATGCATTCCATCCAATGGTAAGTGAATGTTGTAACCCATTTACATTTATATACATATATATTCAATTCAGAATCAAAATGCACATGCGTTGTCGCCCCGGAGGTCTAAGATAGAATGCCTTGTTCCCAGCAAAAAGGGTCTCCGTAGATTCTTAGTCGAGAATAAATGTGGATGTCTATGGGCCACAGAGACCACTTACCATCAGGTGGACTGTGTGCTTGTTTGTTACCCTTATTCTATAAAAAAAAGACGTTAAAGTTGACGGCTCCATGGCGCAGTGGCTTATCAATGAGTGGCAGTGCTAAGGGCTGCGATTTCGAATCCTCACGGTACAAGTATGTATGGCCTACAAATACTTGTTCCGGGAGTGAATGTTTGTCCTTGTGAAATTTATGTAAACTACCCGCACGATACACAAGAAAATCTTAGCATAGAGGTTTTTACTTTTTAAAGCAGTAAATAAATAAAGTTAAAGAGTTTATCGGCATCAGGGTAACCTACACCACGTCCTGGGTAAGAATCCCAGGCGGATTGTTGGTTTTCAAGCCAGCTCAACCGGGGTAGGACCACACTCGCACAGAATACCAAAGTAGAATAGCAGCTCAACGCTGCTGTTTCGTATGGTGAGTGATGGTAACTGGATGCCTTTAGATATCTAAGTTTATTCTCGATTAAGAATCAAAATGCAGACGCGCTGCCATCCCTGCTGAGGAATAAGACGGAATGCCTTGTTTCCAGTAAAGAGGACCTCCGGTTCTCCATACTCACCATACGAAACACACCAGAATTAAGCTTCCATTTTACACTGGTAGTATGTGAGAGCGTGGTCCTGTTCCTGTCGAGCTAATTCATGTTACAACTGTAATACAGCTACAGCGTGACTCTACTATGTATATAACTTGTGGAACGACTGGTAAACAATCAGACAATTAATGACGAATGAAAACGTAACAACACTCGCTGCGTTGACACGTACGTGTCACGTGCAATAAACAGCTGATAAGAACGCGGCTAATCGGTAAAGAAAAAGTTGATGACATTCATTGCGAGGGTAAATAATTAACTTAGCATACTGGAGCGGTTGTTTACTCTGTTAACGGAACACGTTAGTAATAAATGACGAAAAGTTTAATTTTAGAACGTAACTATTTTTTTTTACAAACTCGTAATATTCGTAAACTCGCCTGTCACCCATAGGGTTAGGCAGAGACTACGGACTTACATTTGGCAAGATCCTAATTGTTCTCATTTCTCTGGCTTCTTTCTCATCCATATAGGTCACATCTATGTAGATATATACGGATATCTCATCATCGTCATCATCATCATTACAGCCCTTCACAAGTCCACTGCTGATCATAGGTCTCTCTCAAGGAGTGTCACAGAGCAAGGTCTTAAACCACCTGCTTCTATCGACTTCCTGCATGTAAAAGCCAACACCTCCCAGGGTCAGATAGTCGCTCTCTCAGTGAAAGAACAAGTTGCCGGATTCGAGAACTGTCATGTTCACCCTCTTTCTTCGGACTTCAGATAATTCTATAATATTCCAGCGCAACTTGTCTATATCTTCTTCAAGCACCAGGATCTTCTCGTCAGTTCTCAGGGTGCATGCGATATATGCTGCTAGTTCGAGTCGTCTAAAGTGGCTACCGAACCACAACCAGAGATTCTTAGCACCCCATTACAATGCTCGCCACCGTCGCCAGGAACAGCGGGGCCTACCTCTCGCCGCTACCAACTCTCGTCACGGGTGGTATATTGCCATAGTTGCTACGCACGACGAGCGGGTTTACAACCGCAGTTTTTTAATTATTATTTTGCTGTTACCAGAAAGATGCTGCTGCTCATGTCTACCTTACACCTTACCTACCTACACGACACCCTCGGGAATATTGTGAATAGTAGATATTCTTACACCGCCACTACACAGGATGGATGTCTATAGATATATATGGATGTGAAAGAAGTTATAAGATATACATATACAATACATACATACACGTCGGTTCAGGTCACTCTTAATTTGGCCCATCTTCAATATATCCCCAGTCCGGTCGTCGTAAGTTTCCTAACATTCCTTTCTGACTCTGCCACTTACGTCTTCTTGTTTCTTTCTTTAGTACTGTCGATTTCTTTTTTCTTCTTTATCAGTAAAACTTCACTGCTAGACATGGACCTCTCCAATTAAAGAGGGGATTTGCCTTAAACGTCACGCTTGGCAGGCAAATTGATGACCACTGCACTAAACGTTTTGCAATTTTGACGTTGCTGCACGGACCTCTGACGTAGAGACAAATCCTAAAGTTCTCCTGTCACGGCACCTGCACCTGCGGCAGCAAATGGGGTGATAGATTATCTTACGACGTTACAACACGGCAATTTGACCGATGACGAGCAACCATGGTCAACCGTGCACGCACACACACACACGCGCGCACACACACACACACACACACACACACACACACACACACACACACACACACACACACGCACGCACGCACACACACACACGCACGCACACACACACACGCACGCACGCACGCACGCACACACACACATTCTGGAGTGGCAGTCTCGTACCGATAGGCGTAGTGTAGTATATGCTTAATTAATTAATTAGGGTGGGTGAATATTTTTACTGAATAGATTATCTCATAGTCAGTAAAAAATTAACCCGGATGAGAGTCTGGATTTATTAAACTGGAACACAATAGTAGAAGTGGTGTTGTGCATGTAGTACACCTTGACAATAGAGGTAAGAGTGCCTCCCAGACGCACCTTGTAGACATTTTTGGCCCTGTGTGGAAACTCCTGTGATATACCGTGGGCTAATGCTACGATAGAGACAGGTAAAAGTTATAGAAAATAAAGAGAAAAGCGCTGGCAAAAAAGTGAGAAAGAATTTTCCCGAATGTATTGATTATATCATAAAGTTTCAATTACATAGAGCTGTTGCCAAGTTTTAATATCGTTATCTAATCGGTTCCTGTTAATGCCGTTTAATCAGCTTTATTTATAGTTGTAATCGATATATTGTGATAAGCTCGAAAAACATTGCAATTTAGCTGCTATAAGCGTCATCAGATATGGAAGCTGGAATTAATTAGGTGACTTAGCTATACTGTTCAACAGGCAGCAACACACACATAGAGATTAAATTATGTTCGGATGACTTATAATGTTATTTCTAATACATTGGATATTTAATCTTAATGACATTAATAAGGGATATGAGGAATTATGTTTCACATTAAAGTAGATAAAAGTACAATATGATCGCTATATAAACACCTAATTATTAAAATAGGCTTATATGCTAGTGCGAGAGTAGACATCAATTCGATCTGCTCAGTAGGACGAGTATGAGCGATTCTGTCTCTAATCATGGCGATGATAAATAAAACAAATAAATAATTTAATGCCAAAACAACCAGGGCAGGACCTACATATAAGCTCAGAGTACCTATTTATATATATATATATATATATATATATATATATATATATATATATATATATATATATATATATATATATAAGCGACTGACAGACTTTTCACGAGATCTCTATAGCTATACACCCGTTCGACTGACTTGAAATTTAGTATAGTTACTCATTTCACAATGTAGACACTCACTAAGAACGGATTTTACGATAGTCCTATCAAAAAAATCTCGATATTTTACATCTAGGTTCCGCAGTTTCATATTATCGCGCGCCCAGCGAAGCGAGCGGGTAGCAACAAGTTATAGTATATAGGCAAGCTAAGAGTGAATTGCTTTATTCTTATCAAAAAGTTTAAAATACTAACTTAAAAAAATGTATTATATTAATAAAAGTTATTATACTATTAAGTAATACATCATTGATGGGAAAAAATCTGTTTGTGTTGTTATTGTACCACATATTATATTGTAAATCAATGTTTATAAAAAAGCCCCGATGTGTTTCTTGTTTATTCTCCCCAGAAGGGGAAATATAACCCCAAATGGCTTAGCAAGATCCTCCGTTATGCCGAAAGTATTGCAGCATTAATTTTGAAATAAATATATGGTAAAGTTGAGGATTAATGTTAAGGTTTATGTTAGACGAAAACACGATTCCGTAAAATCTTCTTGATAGAAAAAAAATCCAAAGTTACCTCCAAAATGAACAATAAACCGCTGTTATTCATAAAATACTTTAAATAAGATCATAAAACTTTGCATTCTAACTGAACTAACTATAAAGCAGTGCTTATGTTATTTACTTTTTTTAAATACCATTATTTTCACTGTAAAAAGAAATTACCTAAACTATCGGCGCGTAAGCTTGATTCCTGTCGCCCCGTTAGTATCGCTCCGGCTTTTGAAGGGAGAAGTTGTGTCGCTTACGATCAGAATACACATTACGCAACAGGAAGACGTAAAATTAAAATGGGAAATAACTGTTATAAAAATAAGAAGCGACTGGGTTGACGTTAAGAAACACGCATAAATATGATAAACCTAATGAAATAAGTATCTAACGACCTATCTACTTAGAGTATTAGTGATTACAAACATGTCGGTACATAGCATACGACGCGCGGGGAAGTGGGGACGAAATTAGAATTTGAGCTGACTTACTCTAACCTCTTAATGCTGCTATGTTTCGTACGGTGAGTGTAGAGAACCGGAGACCGTTTTCGGTCTTCCATCTATCTTATTCCTCATGGATGATAACGCATCTGCATTTTGATTTGTAATCGAGGATAGATGTAGATATGAGCCGCAGCAAGCAGCAACCACTTACCATCAGGTGGACTGTGTGCTCGTTTCACACCCTATCCTATAAAAAAATAACGATATCATCAAAAATTACATTCAATAAGTATTCGTCGAATCTAAATTAAAGAAAAAATATTTAATTTTATTTTTTTTTCAAAACGACTAAGCCTTCAATGTGCTTGGATATATTTTCCTTTTTCGAGTATAATTTAAAAATATTACGAGAACAATGTGACGGTTTATTAAAATATTCGAGCCACATGAAAATGAGAAATAAGGCCATTAAATGACCAAAATGAATCTTTAGCAGGCATTGCGTATCTTAGCGAATTATAGTGAATTAAACATTTTATTGTACTTGATAGATTTCCGCAAGTCAGCGCATGCTTTATTTCTATTTATTGAATCATGAATGATGATGAAGACAAATTGCACACAACATTCAGGATTCGTATAGAAGCATGAGAGACTACAAAAAGAATCTTTATAAAACATATAAAACTAAACAAGTTAAATTACGCATAATTTTGTCAGTGAAATGATGAAGCGACCTTGTACCAACAAATTAATGTTGCCTGGAACTATCCCCCAAAATAAACGAGCTCAAGACCACGATTTTACGCAAACTCTAGTTAAAAGTGATATTAACTAGAGTTTGCGTAAAATACTTAGACTTATAGAACTAAGCAGCAATGGTGGTTATGACAAAACCACAATTCACTTCATCACCAAGTGCAGTTTAACGCTGCTGTGTTTCGTATGGTGAGTGAAGAGAATCGGAGACCCATTTTACTGGAAACGAAGCATTACATCTCAGTCCTCAGGGGTGATAACTCATCCGCATTTTGATTCGTTATCGAGGATAGATGTAGATGTCTATGGGCCATAGCAACCACTTACCATCAGACGGACTGTGTGCTCGTTTGCCACCCTTATCTTATAAAAAAATATCTGTGGCAAATAATTTACCGCGCAGCTTGTAAACAGGTTTAAAAGCTGTTCAAAGAACGTCTCTATAAAAGTAATTTAGGTCGCAGCTCCCCACTTACCAGAATGATGTCATTATACAACTACATCCATAGAAATGGACGTAATGCTTTGTCTAGTTTTAAGTTTTTAATCTGTAAACATTTCACAAATCTAATATATAAAAATTAATGTTTGTTTCTTCGTGTTTTATGCGATGCCAAACCGTTCATCAGAATATTCTAAAAGTTTGTCAACTTATTGTTTGCACTTGCGCGAAGATTATAGGCTTAGTATAATTAACTTAGTGTAGGTGGCGCGCATATCGTACCGGCAAATTTATTTCAAAGTTATATTATATCATTTAACTTTATTAAATATATTAACACTTTTAAAACTATAAAACATATACATACATATACATAAACACTCACGCCTGTCACCCAGAGGGGTAGGCAGAGACTGCGGACTTCCATTTGGCACGATCCTGATATACCTCTCTCGCCACCTTTACATCCATATCGGACACGCTCGGCGGTTAAGGGTAGTCCTAATGTGACCCATTTTCAAAATATCGCCAATTTGGTCGATAGACTTTGGTCTACGGCGTCCCTTCCCGACTCTGCCGTTCACATCTGCCATATAAATTTGCTTTATCACTCTTTCTTCATTTATTCTTTCTATATGGCCTATCACCGAAGCATTATTTTCTTAATCCTGGTCTCACACAATTTCTCACCCCGTCATTCAGACTCAGCCTTAGCGTACCTCTTAAAGACCGCATTTCCACACCATTTATTCTACTTTCGCGCTTCTTTAGCCGCACGCAACTTTCACTACCATACAATATAGTAGGGATTAAAACACATTATGAATTACCATACGTGCCTTTTTTAACACATTCTGACTTTTCATAATATAGTGTAGAGCGCCATTCACCCTATTTCCTGCATTCACTCGTCGTTCTATATTTTTATCATATCTACCATCCCTGCTAAATACACATCCCAAATACACGAACTCATCCACTTGCTCAATCCATTCTCCTTCTATTTTTATTTCACATAACGTTTTACATTGTTCTCTTTCAAAAACACTTCGTCATACTTGCGTTCACTTTCATCCCCCTTTCTTTTGATGCCCAGTTCGCTAATGTAACCGTCATTTGCAACTCAGCTGCAGACGATGCAAATATGACTAGATCATCGGCGTACAAAAGGCATTTGACGGTTAACTCGCCCAATCTTAACCCACATTCTTCATCTTTCAAAGTTTGCAAACAACTGCCAATAAATAAGTTAAACAGCTACACAGCCCTGTATGACACCTTTTTGGATGCCAAACCAGTCAGAGTAGACCCCGTTGATCCTGACACAAGCACTACAGTTCCTTTAAAGAGACCTTAATACCTGTATCAAACCAGCGCTCAACCCAAATAAGTTCAGTGTTTGAAATAACACAGTCCTGTCTACTCTTTCATGAACCTTTTCCAAGTCCATGAACGCAAAAAAAAACTTTCTGATTTTTGGCCAAAAAAAGCTGTAACTAAAATATACTTCTGTAAGATGGTGAATACATCGCATGTAGCCCTCAAATTGTTAGTTATATTTTTATCTCAGTGTTGTGTGTCATCTCTTAGTGATCCAAATAAAGTAAAAAAAAAAAGATTAAACAATAAAAGGATGTTAAACGAATCAGACACTAAACAAGTAAGTTGAAATCCATTATCCAACCAATGATGATAAACTCAGGGCCAGTTGGTTGAATGTAATCATGAACGATTGTCATCCAATCGAATATCTGTGTCAAGCGCCTCGTGATCGGCTTGCAAGTCATTGCCACGTCCACTCAACTAAAAATACCGATTGCGATAAGATAAGCGCCATTTGCGTCAATGCAGCGGACCATCAGTACGCTTATCTTTGAAGCATCGAGTGACGCCGATGTCATAGACCTTTATGTAGATCAATTTTTTCTGTTATCCCATCGGAACATATAGAATTACACGTATAATGCCTATATCCACACGGTGGATGCAGTTCATGATGAGGTTTTACGTTTGGATAAATGTTCTGAAAATTTAGATAGATACGATATTGAAAATGATCTACAACCGGCTATAATAACACTGATAATTCTATTCTATACAAGCGAATTGCCTAAGTACTGTGTCATGACGGAGTAAGATACCCCATATGATCTCATGGTTCTCGTAAGAGACGACATAGGAAAACTGAAACAGGAGATGGGCAACATACGCTGGAGCCATGCTGCAGCTATATTAGTAGTATAGCTGTAGCACTAATGGGTGGGCTCGACCGGGAAGAACCACGCTCTCACAGAATACCAGCGTAAAATAGTAGCTTAATGCTGCTGTATTCTGTATGATGTGTGTAGAGAACGGGAGACCCTTTTTATTGTAAACGAGGCATTCCATCTTAGTCCTCATGGGTGACATCACATCAGCATTTTGAATCGTAATCGAGGATAGATGTAGATGTCTATGTGCCACAGCAACCACTTACCATCAGGTGGACTGTGTGCTCGTTAGTTACCCTATCTTATAAAAAAACGACTAAAAATAACAAAAACTGCGGTTACCAACCTCCCTACGAAGTGTGGCAACTATGATAAACTTTTTAATAAAACTGAAGGGACAATCTTGCAGTCCACCTGATGGTAAGTAGCCACTGCAGTTCAACACCACCTGCAGCCAAATTCAAATAATAAAGGTTACAGATGCGTTATCACCTCTGAGGACTATTATGGAATGCCTCACAGCATATAATTATACCTACCGGCTGCTATACTCTGCAGCTCGCAACACAGGAGTGTAAGAAGCGCAAACAGAGTGTCTGCTTATGCAATTCACGTCGCGGCCACGACACTTCGGACGATCAAATAAATGTCAAGGTGAATACGAAAGGAAACGCAAACACGCCGTCATAGACGCCATCTTGCGCACGACACCGGCATGCGTTTATTTAGGGCACTAGACAATCGATGTGTGTGCATTCAACAACAAGTTATACATACACGTACGTCACACGAGAGTCAAAGCCGAGTCAGCGAGAAATGAATGCCATTGTATAATTGTAGATTAGATCTCTGTTTGGGACTCTATAATTCAATTTTATAATGCAAAATTTTTAATAACAAGATACTATAAGCCCATTTTGTGTACATCGACTACGACCAAAAATTAATATGCCATTTTAAACTGAAGGCAAGTTGTGGTTATGATATTGGGACGTCGTACACCTCAGTCCCCTGCGATCATGGGTGCAGTAAAGTATTCGAAACGTCCGGAATATAAAATAAGTTAATATACGCGATAAAATCCGTGAAAATTTGTCTCATTTAAATCTACAATCATTTAAATGGTACGGAATCACTTTATACTGACTGTAGTGAATCGTTCATTAGTGCATGCCAGAAAAATTTGAAAGAAAAATTAGATATTGGAACAACAGTTTTTAAATTTGCAGACATAAAAAACCTGTCCTTTTTATTTTTCGGTCAGAAGAACCTTATTTGGAACGATAGTAAATAAGAAAAGTAATGATTGATATATGAAACTTTATTTTTTAATCATGTAGAATAAATTGCCATTCGTTAGTTTCTCAAAACCTCCAAAATGACTCGACCTATTTGTTGAAAATTTTGTATGCGTTTGAGTGGAATCGCCGAATCATCCGAAGCAGGGGTGGATTTGCTTGTTTTTGATAAAAATAAATATATTCTTTCATTTCTGAAAGAATTACTGTTCAAAAACTATCCATCAATCCATCCGATGGTAAGTGGTAACTATAGACCATGACCACCTGCAACCACTTCAAACGAGTGAGGCTAAAGGTGCATTGTTATCCCTTGGAACTAAAACGAATTGCCACACAATAAGTTATTATACTTACTATCTTCTTCAAACCTTTGTGACAAATATTGAGGGTGACCAAGCCAGGCGAATACTGAAAGCTGAAAAAACCTACATACGAAACACGAGAAAAAAGCTCACAGCTGCTGTGTTTCGTACAGAAGTTTCAGTTTCAATTAATTGAATAAAGGTGACAAACGAACACACAGTGCACCTGATGGCAAGTGGTTGCTATGGCCTATAGAAATCTACATCTATCCTCGATAACGAATCAAAATGCAAATGCGTCATCACCCCCGAGGACTAAGACGGAATGCATCGTTTCCAGTAAAATGCTTCTCCGGTTCTCCACACTCACCATACGAAACGCAACAGCATTAAGCTGCTTTATGATTACTAATAGACATTATATTTATATATAAGAGTAGGTACATTAAAACTGCTTTGTTTCGAATGGTGCATGTGGAGAATATAATAAAAGAGTATCCACCCACCATCAGGTTAAATGTGTGTTCGTTTTTCAATCTTATTGTATTAAAAAGACGCATATGCTCAGCAGTAAACTTCTACAAGCTCGTTGTGGAGAAAACGAACAAGAAAGAAAATAATGCATGACATATCATAATTAATATCCTCTTAGGCAATATAGTTCACGGCGACGATTTTCGTATATTAACGTAGAGTAGGTAGAGCCATGCTGCAGCTTTGCTATGATTGAAACACGAATGAAACCTCTCGACCGGGGAACTATCATACTCTCATAGAATAATAGCATATAATAGTTTTTCGTGTGATGAATGTGAAAACCCGCAGACGCTAATTACTGGAAACGAGGCATTCCATCTTATTCGCCAGGTTTGACAGCGGATATGCATTTAAATGGAGGATAGACGTAGATGCCTATGGGCCACAGCATCTACTTACCAGAACCACGCTGAATCAGTGTTATGACTGTTAATACCAGTGTGAAATAGCATCTTAATGCTTTTGTGTTTTGTATGGTGTTTGAAACCGAATACCAACTAAGAACTGAACTAATTAGAAATATTCATCGTAAAAACTAAAACTATGTTTTACCTTCTGTAAGGTAAGTAAAACAATCGTTTATCTTCTCTAAAGTATCCACAATCATACAAACAAATAATTACCCGCTACGAAGGACATTATTAATAGCTTTATCAGTTAGAGCAAACCTATTCGAAACGGTTACGTCAAAGTTGCGTAAGCTCGTGAACGCGGTTGTATTGGAATTAATAACAGACAACGCCGTTACGAATTTGCATATTTAACACAATATAACCGAATTATTTCCATATGTATAAGCAACGCTCATTTATAAATTTTCCATATAAGTATAAAGTTCTAAAAAAACTGTTTTTTCTACGTGACACAGAAAAACAAGTGGTTGTTTTGTAAGCTATTAATAGATTAATTAGAGGATACGACACGTCAAAGGTCTCATCAAACTCGTTTCATGTGATTTCAAGAATAGAAAAATAATAAGCTGTTTGGAGTTTACTCCTTAAGAGTTTGTATATAGTATTTGTCTGTTGTATATATTTAAATACTATTATATCTAGTATTTCAGGAGTAAACTCCAGTCACGCGTCGAAGCTGACACGCAATTTTTTTATAATAGTGAATTTACAGTCTTCCTGACGATAAGTGACTACTGCAGCCTGCATGATAAGTTTTTTTAATACAATAAGGGTAACAATCGAGCACAGAGTAACTGAATTAAGTGAACGCTGTGGCACATACACATGCATGTGTACATCTAACTTTGAAAGATGCGTTGTCACCCGTGAGGACTAAGATGGAATGCCTCGTTGCAATAGAAAGTCTAAATGAGAGTCATCTGCAGTAAACTTCGTACAAAGAAAGCTACAGACGTGTTGAAGGCTATGAAGGAATGCCTCACAGTCTTTCTGTTTCTGTTTCTGTGGTGCCTACCCAAACCGACTCCTCGGTAGAAAAGCGATCCATCTAGAAACAAGATAAATTAACCAGTACTATTACGTTCATTTGCTTAATGATTTTTAATCAGCGAACACACGACAGGAGCGAGCAGTCATCTGCACTCTAGGCAAGATTTTCAGTGGCGTAACACACTGAATTTTTTAATGTGGTAGAGCCATACTTTACGTGGTAGAGCCATGCTGCAGTTATATTTGTAGTATAGTTGTAGTACTAATGGGTCGGTTCGACCGGGCAAAGACCACGCTCACACAGAAAACCAGCGCAAAATAGCAGCTTAACGCTGCTGTATTTCGAATGGTGAATATAAAGAACCGGAGACCGATTTTACTAGAAAGGAGACATTCTATCCTAGTACCCAGGGGTGACAACGCATTTGCATTTTGGTTCGTAATTGAGAATAGATTTAGATGTCTATGGGCCATATCAACCAAGTGGATTGTGTGCTCGTTTGTCACCCATCTCCTATAAAAAAATCACTCCATTTTATCCCGTGGCTATCGCCCGTGGCGGCTACAGAAAATGCTGTAAATGCAGACATTTAGCTATAAGATAGCTTCTGATAGACCGATGTTGGTATAACCACCTTGATAATGCTAGACGTAAAATACCTAGAGCAGCGACATTCAGCATCGTAGGAGTGACGAACACACACACAGCACGCAGCTCACTTGATGGAATTAAAATGCAGATGTATTGTCATCCCTGAGGTCTAAGATGGAATACACTGTATCCAATAAAATAGGTCTTGGTTCCTCTTAACCCACCAAACGAAACCCAGCAGCAAAGAGCTGCTTTTAAGGCTGGTAATCTGTGAGAACGTAGTCCTTCCCCGGTCGAGCCGACTCATTCGTGCTACATCCATAATATAGCTGCGGCATGGCTATATCACATAAAAATTACCTGTCGAACGCTACAAATATTACCTGGTTCCTATATTTAAGACGATCAGTTTAATAACCTACGAGTGGCATGTTTATATTCCAAACTATTCATTTAGCAACTTAGGATGGTTTAAAATGAAAAAAAACTTCAAACGATTCATAAATATTCGAATTTCGAACTGGTATTTTGTTTTAAAAACGAGTTTTCATGCACTTCAAATCTGTACGTACCTACCTTACTGCAAAACGGTTCGTGTAAGAAAACAAAGCGTTTTAAATAAACTCAAGACAAATACTCCCTACAGATAGTTATTACTTATTTATGTAGCGGTGTGGTTTTAGTAAGTTGGCGGTGTTTCATCTCCGTGCCTCAGAAAGTATATAAAGCCGTCGGTTCTGCACCTGGTCTTCCTCCGGTCGTGTCGAACTAACTATAAGTGTGAGGCAATAAACAGCACACCTGTGCTTGCGCATACACTCTAGCACTATAACCCTTACTGCGCAGATGGCGGAGGACAGGATTGTTTCCGTTGAGACGGGTTACTGTGAACAAAACTTGGTCTGGAAGACATTATTATTATTATATGGTCATAAGGTACGCAACATATTAAAATTTCATCGTTTAATTTTACGCAGAAAATGTTTATGCACACTGTAGCACGTATGAGATAGCTCTAATGAGAAAGGATCGTTCTCACAGAACGTAAACTAGCAGCATAATTCTGTTGGGTTTCATACATTGAGATCGAAGACTTTTTTAGCCCTCATGGATGTCAACACATGCACACTCAAATTTTTAATCGACGATAGACTTAGTTAGGTGTGTATGGGCCACAGAGTCCACAGTTAAAATATCTTACAACTAATAGTTAGTAGCTGTGAGGAGAACAAGAGAAGAATATTGCAAATATATTCTGCACTGACGTGCAAGTAACAAAGTTTGTACTAGTAAAACCACTCAAAAACTCAATTTTAAAACATCTTGAAGATTATATAAAGATTTAGAACCACTGCTACAGAGATTGCTTTTTGAATTCCAATTTAAAATTTTGAATCGTTGAAGCTTCGCCCGGTCTTGTGCTCGTTAATGACCAACTCAAGACAGGTGAAAGCCCCGGCGCAGTAATTATAGTTTAATAGCTGCAGATGGCCGGTTATAAAGCTGCAGGCATTTAACATTCAACTTTTGCAAGCGTTTATCCTCGAAAGTGTAGATATTTTGCTTTTTTATAGAATGTGAGTGACAAACGAGCAAACAGTCAACTTGGTGGTAAGTGGATGCTGTGCCTCATGGACATCAAAATTTATCCACAAATAAGAATTAAAATGCAGATGCCTCACCCTTGAGAACTACGATGGAATGCTTCGTTTCCAGTAAAAAGGGTTTTCGGTTCTCTACATTGGCCATACGAAACGTAAAAGCATTATGCTGATATTTTACGCTGGTATTCCGTGAGAGCGTGTGAGCAGCTTTGCTGTTTGTTGCACGTATGGGCCGGCTCAAACCGGGGTGGTACCACGACCTCACAGAATACCGGCGTGAAGTGGAAGCTCTGCTTTCGCGTTTCGTCTGGTGAGTGCAGGTGGCCGGAGGCCCAAATCCCCCCCCCCATCAACATGGTAGCGGAATTAAATGATAGACTACCCCAGGAGGGTACCAGCACCCCTGGAAAATCCCTCGCTGAGCATCCACGACCATGTTTCTCCACTTCTGAGCGTGGGTGCTCAGGCTGCCCCGCGTATTCTGGGGGGGGGGGGGGGGCAAAATTCCGCTCAAGACTACAACTGCTCGGGGCAAACGGAGCAAAAAGACCAAGGCGACCCCTGCCACGCTGTCCGTGAATTTCTGCAATATCAGGGGACTTCACTCTAACCTAAACGCCGTCCACTACCATCTCGAGACGGCGTGGCCGGCTCTGCTCTTTCTGACCGAGACGCAGGTGTCCTCTCCGGCTGATGTTTCGTATCTATCCTGCCCGGGGTACAAACTGGAACACTCCTTTGTGCCTCGGGCTGGAGTTTGCGTTTACGTCAGAGAGGACATCTGTTCTCGACGCCTCGGCAGACTTGAAGGTTCGAACCTGTCCATCCTTTGGCTACGCGTAGACAGCGACGACCATCCGCGCGTCTACAGGTGCCTTTATAGGTCCCATAGCGGTAATGCCGAAACAGAACGACTCTTCGACCACGTCCAAATGGCTGCAGATTTGTTGCTACAGCAGATCCCCTCCGCAGAGATCGTGATCCTCGGCGACTTTAACGCCCATCACGCCGAATGGCTTGGTTCACGTTTAACCGATCATGCGGGGAGATCTGTTCATGATTTTGCCTTGGCATATGGTCTGACACAACTGGTTACTTCGCCCACGCGGATTCCAGATGTGGAGGATCATGCACCTTCCCTGTTGGACCTTCTGCTGACCTCTCACCCCCTCTCCCGGACGGATATCAGATTTCCGTCGCCCCTTTAGGCTCCTCGGACCATTGTCTTGTCCGGAGTGTGGTGCCACTCACGCTGAAATCGCGGTTGCATTATGCAGGCTGCCGCCGTGTTTGGCACTATAGGTCAGCCGATTGGGATGGGATGCGCTCTTTCTTTGCATCCCACCCTTGGTTGGACAAATGGTTCTACCTTGGAGGGTTTGCTTCTCGCCGGCCGATCCCAACGTTGTTGCGGATTCTGTCACCGATGTGGTACTTCAGGGTATGGAACTTTTTATTCCTTCCTCTGTGGTGCCCATTGGAGGCAAATCTCAGCCATGGTTTGGTCGCTCATATAAAATAGCATCATGCTATAAGCAGGAGTGCTACCGAGCCGGGGCTGACGCATCAGCGTCCAGGGATGTAAACACCAGCGCTCTAAAAAAGAAGTATAATTCCGCCTCTAGGTCCATCAAAAGAGTCATTGCCAAGGCAAAGTCAGAGCACATAGGCAGAATTGGCGAGAAACTAGTTCGCCTTCCTTCTGGAACCCGTGCATTCTGGTCTCTCGCCAAGGCTGTCCAGGGGAATTTCTGTCAGCCATCTCTTCCATCATCTCACTGGCCCATACCGCAAAGGAGAAAGCCGATCTTCTAGGCTCTTTCTTTGCTTCTAACTCGACTCTCGATGCCGGGGGGGAGTACACCGCCGACCATCCCGTGGTGTGAGTGCTCCATGCCGGAAGTGCAGTTAACACAGCGCACGGTTCGCAAAGCACTCCTCTCCCTGGACATCCACAAGTCGAGTGGGCCTGACGGAATCCCCCCAATTGTGCTTGAGGACGTGTGCTCCGGAGTTGGCACCGGTTTTAACGCGTCTTTTCCAGTACTCCTACTCCCTAGGCGTAGTCCCAAAATCATTGAAGACGGCTTTCGTCCACCCGATCCCTAAAAAAGGCGACCACTCAGACCCGTCCAACTACCGGCCTATCGCCATCACCTCCTTGTTCTCCAAAACATTGGAGTCCATTGTAAACTGCCAGCTCGTGAGGTACTTTGAGAATCACCAGCTGATTAGTGACCGCCAATACGGTTTTCGCCGTGGTCGGTCAGCTGGTGATCTTCTGGTCTACCTAACTCACAGATGGGCGGAGGCAGTAGAGTCCAAGGGGGAGGCATTGGCCGTTAGTTTGGACATTGCGAAGGCCTTCGATCGGGTTTGGCACAAAGCGCTTCTTTCGAAGCTCCCTTCCTATGGGCTTCTCGAGAAATTGTGCGATTGGATCACCAGATTTCTTGCAGATCGGAGCATCAAGGTCGTTGTTAACGGTGCAAGCTCCGATTGCAAGCGTATTAATGCTGGTGTTCCACAGGGCTGCGTGCTATCGCCAACGCTGTTTCTTCTGCATATCAATGATATGTTGCAAACCCGTAGCATTCATTGGTGCACAGCACTGGTGATGCTCTTTACACCGGTCGAGCCAATATTTCTCGGGAAAACGTCTCCGAGTGCCGGAATAAACTTGTGTCTGAAGTCGAGTCTTTGCTGAATCGAGTCTCGGATTGGGGCCGACTAAATCTGGTCCAGTTTAACCTCCAGAAGACACAAGTTTGCGCGTTAACCGCTAAAAAGAACCCCTTTGTCGTATCCTCTCAGTTTCAAGGCACTCCCTTGTTGCCTCAGCCAGTATTGGAATCCTCGGCGTCGACATATCGAGTGACGTGCAGTTTCGTGATCACTTGGAAGGGGAGGCCAAATTGGCCTCTAAAAAGCTTGGCGTGCTAAGCAGAGCGGGACAGTATTTCATGCCGGCACACCGCCTGCAACTTTACAAGGCGCAGGTTCGGCCGCACATGGAATACTGTTCCCATCTCTGGGCTGGGGCTCCCCAGTACCAGCTCCTTCCACTTGAACGCATCCAGCGCAGAGCGGCTCGAATCGTCGACGACCGAGCGCTTTCCGATCGTCTCAATTCACTGGCATTGCGAAGAGATGTTGCATCCCTTTACATTTTCTTTCGCATATACCATGGAGAGTGCTCTGAGGAATTGTTCGTTTAATCCCAGCCGCCAAATTTCGTGAACGCACTACGCGGCAAACGTCCCGATACCATCCACACCTTCTGGATGCTTGACGGTCCACCACTGTACGTTTCAAAAGGAGTTTTCTTCCGCGTACAACCTCTCTGTGGAATAGTTTACCACCGGCGATACGACCTGGGGACCTTCAAGAAAAGAGCTTACTCCTTTCTAAAGGGCCGGCAACGCACCTGCAATTCCCCTGGTGTTGCGGTTGATCATGGGCGGCGTTAATCACTAAACATCAGGTGAGCCGCATGCTCGTTTGCCCCCTCTTCTATAAAAAAAAACACGTAAAAATATCATTGGAATAAACAGAAAAGTAGATAGAATCAGTAATCAGTCCTTAACACCAACTTCTTATTACTAAGTGGGTTGTGGACCTGGTAACTCCCACATTAAAAAGCTTTTTCTCGTGATTTAACGCTAAGATATGTAGGAATACTTACTTTTCTTTCACAAACGTAGGTATCATTTAATATTGCAATTAACAATTGTGCTTTTTGGTATTCATTGGAGGATGCTTATGCTCAGGAGTGACTTGTAAGGCGGTGTAATAACGATGATGACGACGATGATGATCTTGGTGCTAATTGGGATTGGACTCGGATAACAATAGTAAAAAAGTAACGTAACAGACCTGTCATTTATGAGTGGGTAAGTGCAAAGAAGTAGTGTTAGCTCAGAGGCTGAGCGCTCGCTGTAAATTTCACAGTGCACGAGCAACCCGGGTACAATACCCGCCGGCGGCCAAGAAATTTTTAATTGCAATTTTAAGTGCTAATTTACCACGTGTCCGGCGGTGAAGAAAAACATCGTGAGGAAACCCGCATGTCTGAGAAATAAGAAATACAAATGTTTCGAAGTGACGTGAAGTTAGCCAACACGCATTAGGACAGCGCGGCAGACACTTACTTGCCCTAAAACCCTCTCAGAAGTGAGAGGAGGCCTGTGCCCAGCAGTGGAATGTATATAGGCTGTAACTTTGAGTTTAAGGGCAAAGAAGAGAATACGTCACACTTCACCTTATGCGTGTTGGTAGAATTTACATGTAATTAAAAGATTGTGTGCTGGTCTCCAATATTTTTTTTTCATATAGTATGATAAAGATGCAGTTTTCAAAAAGTAAAAACAGACTTCAAACCACTAATAATAAATTAATCATCAAAATCGGTGGATGTGGTAAATAATCATTCACCCACATGTGATACAGATGCCTTAGCAAATTGAGAGCCTGATGATTTACTCATGGTGATATTATCTAAACCAAATTTATATGAAATAACCCCTGAGGTACCCCCTTTTTCACAAAACAAAGAATCATTGAAATCGGACTAATTGTTAAAGAAGCTGAACATACGAGTGTACATACAAATATTCCGACGAATTGAGAACCGTCTTCTTTTTTGAGATCGGTTGAAAGTAGGGAGCTCGCAATCATCAATAGGCTTCATCCATAGATTGCCTCATAGGGAGCATTATGCCATAGTTGCCACGCTTGCCAGGCGGGTTAGCAAACTCAGTTTTGCTATCATTATAAATTGTTATCGTCGCCTGTTACGGAACCGAATAAATGAGAGTGAAATGAGATAAATATTCGACAGTCACACAAATATGAATTTCAGCTAGAAATCGATTCCTAAACCCTATGACTTAGCAGGGCATCTGATTCTAAACCTATAATAATGTCCTCCAGACCAAACTTTCGCCAGTTTCAATGGATATGAGTTATCTGTGCGGGATAGGAATCTAGTGTCCGTGTGTATGCGCAAGCACAGGTATACTCTCTGTTCTTTTACTCTCATTGTACTATGAGACGGCTACCCGAAACGACCAGGGAGAGATCACGCACAGGATCAACGTCTGTTCGTGATTTCCCCGAACAGTGCTGCTACTGAAAACTTCTTGACAGAAAAATCCGAACTGATTTTGGCTCGACCTGGGTTTCGTGTTCGGGACCTCATGATCAGGAACCGCGTTTAAGATCACTACGCCAACGAGGCAGTCATTCTTTGATTCTGAGCCTATTAATGTGCTCTCCTACATATTTCAATTTCTGGCAGTATCTGCTTCAGTGGCGACGATAAAAGAAACAGTACCCGGTTGACCGAGCTTTGCTCGGTATTTTTTAATTCGTGTGTTTTGGAAATTATATTTAGATACAAATTTCATACTAATGAAATACGAACAATATTTTTTGATCTTAGCGACATAATAGAAAAAACTGAACTGGTTATTTGAATAAAAAATCATGAGTGCAATTAGTTTAATTTAAATTTTCGTGTTTTTAAAAAATACTAAAAAAGGGCTCGAAAAAATAGATTTTCTTAAAAAGGAAAGGAACTTGAAAAAAAAATTAAAAAAGTCGGTCGGTCTGGGCTCGAACCATGGTATTAAGATTTTGTGACCGCCCATTATACCAATTAAGCTATTTGTAATCATTAAAAAACTGTCAAAATTTACCTTCTTATTCTAACGATATTGTAGCAGTTTTTCGTTGCCTGAAAACACGGACAAAAAACATTTTCTAAAAATAAATCCTAGCTAGATCGATTTATTGCCCCCGAAACTCCCTGGACACTAAATTTTATGAAAATCGTTGGAGCCGTTTCGGAGATTCCGATTATATATATACATACTCGTATATACAAGAATTGCTCGTTTAAAGGTATAGGATTAAACTTGACAGTATCAATAAAGTCGTTGAAATGCAAGAAGACCACTCGTGCGTAGCCGTGCTACATTGCTATAACGGATTCGCCTCTGCCGACGGCTTCAGTAATATAAAACCGTTTTCAGACTTCAAATACACATATATTATCATGTTATCATAACTTCCCCTCTTGCGGAATATAATGACATTGTAGACATTTTTACGTGCAAATTCCATGTTGAAAATTGACAGTGCCTGTAACAGCACATCCAATCGCAAGTAAGTACGATAATTACTAACGTTCAAGTAATAGTACTGACAAGATACGGACTACACGGTACCGATTAGATTTCCTGGGTTCGAATCCAAAATTTCAATTGTTGGGTTTTTCTATCAAGAAATTTTCACTAGTAGCACAGAGTCAGGAAGTTGGCGGTATTTTACATTCGTGCCTCGGGAGTTGGCGTACGCTTGATATCTTTGGTTGTTTCGGATTACCGTCCCAATCGGACTATGAGAGCCTGGGAATAGAGAGTGCACCTGTGCTTGCACATGCACTTGTGCATTATAATCCTTTCCTACGCAGATGTCTAGTCAGCTTTAAAACTGGCTGCCGTGATCGGAATTCGGTTTAAACATTATTACCGACAAAATAACCGTGTGCACGTAAAAGCGGTCTAAAAGATTTCATCTAGTCCGTGTCGTGGTGTACTGATAAATACAATCAAAATCTATAGTCACAACATACTTTTGAACAGATTAATGCAAAAACAATTTCCTCGTACCCCGAGATGGAATCGTCGTAGAATGAAATGTTGTTGTAGAATCTATCATTAAGAACGATAGCTACCTAACTCCCGGGACCACGGAGCGGAACCAACAGACAGAAAACGCTAGCCCAATTAGCTGCCGAAACAATTGTCGCAATTATTTCCGTGAGGAACAATAGCGCAATTACTGATACAATATGTTCCCAACGCCGCCGCTGCCATTCCTTTGTCGATTGTCTGAACTGAAGTGATATCTTTGAACCAATCTGATCCGTCACGGATGGAATAGCGCGATTTGATTTATTAAAACAATTATTTGAACAAGTTTCAGACTGATAAAGATTTTGCAACTAAAACTTCATTTTGGTTTAGAACGTTTTATTTCAACTATATTTGCTGTGTTTTTACTTTTTTCCCTAGCCTCTTACGAGCAATAACTAAAGCAGTGGTCATTTTGGAAGATGGGGGTAGAAACAGTTTTATAACGTTTTTGACAAGAAATATTTAAATTTTCTCTTTTTCCTTGACAGTTACTCTAAAACGCAACGCTCTTCTCTCATTTTTGTAATGTTATAGAAGGTTGATCTCCACCCTACTCGCCCCTGTAGTACGGACTACGGGGAAGTAATCATGTGATTATTTATTTGGTCACGTATTATGATCTAAGATACCCACCTACATGAACATAAATAAGATTTGGCTTTAAGTTTTTATCATCGATTAAGAATTAAAATACACATGGGTTCTCATCGCTGAGGACTGAGATAGAATGCTTCATTAGGAGTAAAAAGTTCATCAGTAAGCAGATGTAGGTAAATATGTTTTTATGTTACGTTTTTAGCATCAACGTTCCGTCTGCAGTTTGTGATCATATCCTAGACGGTCCCAACCATTACATCAGATTTGATAGATCACGAATCCTCACGAAAGAACATCGACTCCTACTAAGGGTGATACGTGAGTCTACTGAAATTAAAAAACATCCTAATTTCAATAGAGAAGGATGCTGGATGCTACCACCTGCTTGGAACCATGTAATTAATAAGATTAAAACTAAACCCAAGCATACCACTGCAAGAATTCAACACACAGTAAGTTCATTCTGCGTAGATCGGACCATAAATAATAATTAAAAAGCTGAAAGTACTCTGGGTTAACACTGACAAGTGGACCTCAGTCCCCCGTGACTATGGGTGCTGGAAAGCACCCGAAACGTCGGAAATTAAAAATCAAACGCGATAATAACCGCAAAAGAAGTATTAATCAATGCCTTTAGCACACAAAAATATCGAAATTAAAACCTAAACAGTGCACTGATGCATACTGAAACAGAAACCAAAAACCATGCTTTGATATATTTAAGTACAATATATCAAAGCAGTCGAATGAAGAAACAAACTTATCTTTACATAAATAAACTTTTTAAAACATCACAACATATTAAATAATTGAAAAATAATTCAAAAATATATTATTAAAATAACCGGTTTCCATTAAGCTCATGAGGTTGTTTGTATACTACTGAGACATGAATAACCATTATTCAAGTTTTTGTATGTCTACCTGCCTGGGCTAATATTTGTAACGGCTGAACTATAACTATAATTTCACAAAAATAAAGCAATGTCAGGAGGGACCTAGGCTATAATATCTAGGTCTGTGTCGTACGTAAATCATGCAGATATTATTCATGACTACACGAAATAAATAGATCCTTAATTTTTATTATTACTTTAATTTTTAAAGGAATTTTTTAAATCGCGCATCCTTTTCGATATAATATGTTTTTTTTTATAGAATATGGGTGACAAACGAGCACACAGTCTGATGGTAAGTGGATGCTGAGGTCCATAGATATCTACCGTTATCCTCGATTAAAATTCAAAATGTGGATGCGTTTTGAATTTTAATCGAGGAAACGGGGCATTCCATTTTAATCACTCCTGAGGATTAAGACGGAATGCCTCGTTTATAGTAAAAAGGGTATCCAGTTCTCTACATTCACCATACGAAACACAGCAGCATCAAGCTGGTATTTTATGCTGGTATTATGTGAGGGCGTGGTCCTACCTCGGTCAAGGCGACCCATTTGTGCTACAACCATAATATAGCTACATCGTGGCTCTACCACGTAAACTGAGTTGAAGGTGATTTTTAGAAATATCACTATTATACAAGTAGAGTAGCAGCTTTTTTGTTTCAGTTCTACGCGGGTGTAAGCTAATAAATAGATAAAAAAGTTGAGTCAGTGTATGTATGTTTACTACTGAATTTGTACTAAAACTTTGGAAATGATTCATCCACAGATTATAACATAGATAAATTTATCCAACCAAACTATCTTAGTTTCGCAAAATCTCAAGCAGTTCCAAATTACCATCAATTCAAAAGTCCAAGATCACACAATCGATAGTGAATCCCGTGTCAAATAATTTGACAGTTGACTTGGCAACATTGCTCACGCTCCAGTCGAATCACACCAGCCGTTTATCATTCCCTATTTCACGCTCATAGATTTTCCTGACAGAGAAAAAAAAGGAGGCATGTGTACAGCTCGCCGGCTCCACGTAGCCCGTGCGAAAATTCCCACACTCGAATTACATTAGCACTTTCTCAGAGTTTTTGTGAGGCAACGACCGGTCTAGCGAGGGTTAGGTCGCTCCGGCGAGAACTTTGTTTCGTCATCGGTGTCAGGTCTAGGATGGCAACGCTGTGTGTTCATTCAGAGGGAAACAATTGAAGAAATGGGCTAGTAAGTTATATTTTGCTTACCTATTATTAATAATTAGGGACCGCTGCATCTGGGTAAGACCTATTAATTGGCGTTATTTAGATGTAAGATAATCATTAAAGGCCATTTATTTTACGTGGTATCCATCACGCTGCCATCATGCTGCGGCTACATTATGGTTGTAGCACGAACCGACCGGTTCGACCGGGGTAGGAACACGCTCGTACAGAATACTAGCGTAAAATAGCAATTTAATACTGCTGCTTCGTATGGTGATTGTAGACAAGAGGCATTCCATCTCAGTCCTCAGTGGTGACAACGCATCTGCATTGTGATTATAAATTGAGGATAAATGTAGATATTTATGAGCCACAGCATCCACTTACCACCTGGTGGACTGTGAGCTCGTTTCCCTATTTTATAGAAAAATATCAATTTTTTGATTTCTCAAAAATCTCCTAGTTTTTCGGATTAAATAGCCTAGATCAGGAGTTCCCAAACTTTTAAGGTAGTAGAACACTCACCAAATCCCTTTTATTGTATAGAACCCCTCATTAAATCATTATATATGACAATTCAATTGAAATATAATTCTTGTTAACTACCTACGTATCTATTCAACAGTAATGGATTCTTTTCAACACATATTTTAAGCCAATTCAGAATAATATTTGTACAATAATTTCGCGGAACCCTGGTGACTTTACCACGAAATCCAATTAAGGAATCTCTTGCCTAGATCACTCCTGGTATCACTCTCTATCTGATCGTCAAGTTTCATTACAATCTGTTCAAACAATTTGAAGGTTTGCCCGGAAAGACAGACAGACAGACCAACCGACAGATAGACAAACAATTTTTAAACATATATAATATTATAAAAATAGCTATTTCGATATTATAGATAGACACTACAATTTAAGTTACATGTATAGATGTACAGATTAATTTTGGTTAAGATAAGTAAAAGGATTTTAATGGAATAGGGGGAGGGCGGCAAATTGTAACTACCGCCTTCCCTGGACAATTGCAACAATAGAGTATTCCTGATTTCAAGGTGTTCGTACGAGGGAGAAAACTTCTGGAAAATCACAGTGTGGTGGAACGCAAATATAAAATAACACGTGGATGACGACGTTGACTACAACCATAGAAAACATCCCCCTTATAAGGAATCTGTGACAAGCGCAAACGTTCAGTGAACTCTTGATAGCTTGTAATGATAATGATCATTTTTATTTATACGTCCCCTTGGCCAAAATCCAAATAGTCTGAATGGCGCATCATGATATCACAGTAGCAGAAGTGTACCCGAAAACAGTGACAGTTATTTATACGAACCTACTTGTGCCCGATACCGCTGAAGCGATGAGATACAGTTAAAGGTAAAACAAAATTAATTGAAAACTCAAAGTTTTTCGGCATAAAAATTATATTAATTTTCGTTTGGCGATCGTCAACATAGTTTTTATTCGACTACAGTTTCAAAATGAAGTTCTGCCCAGAGAAGAAATATCCTTTTAGGTTAAAATAATAAAGTTAGTTGGTTAGTGAGAGGTTGTGAGTTAGGTGCAGAGACCAGATGTAACGATGAGGTTAGGCAGGCTAGTGTTCTTTAATGCTCGTTTTTTCTGGACCTATGGCCTCCACGTACCGGATCCGAGGGGGTCTGTTATGCAGGTAAAGTTGGAGGCTGCGAAAGAAAGCGCGCCTTGTGTAGGGGGCGACCGGCGCTAGTGGAGCCGCAGGTGTGTGGGAAAGCGTTCCCGTGGCCCTACCAATATGCGACGAAGGTAACATCACAGGGTTTTGCGAGTTCGACATAATCTGTCGTTGACCCCGCGAGGTTGACACAAGTTACACAAAACACAGAGTAGCTATATTTCACAAACTAATAAAAAGTACAAAAAGGTTAAAGAACATAGCGGAACCGGATGTAGAAAGAAACATAACCAATAAAATATTACATTGCTTATTATCATACAGTAAGGTAAAATGCCTCTTTTCTAGTGTCTCTGGCTGTCGACACTCGTCATACGAAACATAGTAGCAGTGTTTAGGTTGACATTTTGTGCAAGCGTGCTATCACCGGTCTTAAAATACCATTATGTAAAATAACGCAACTGACACTACCCACGGTAAATAAAATATGACCCTGAATTCTTATATCACAAGTCACAACCGAGAGACGTTTCTCTCGCAGCGCTACGTCGCCGCAAACCAGATCACGAATCGAACCCGAGACCGGTTTCGTAATAGAATATCTAAAGTTCAGTCGTGCCACAATAAGAACTAGTTTTTTTTTGTACCAGTTTCACCTTAGCTTAAAATAAACAACACGAAGTAAGCTCGTATAACCGCCGCGGGTTTGTTCGCGTGACATTCAGTGAGTCGAATATTCTCATGACATTTAATCAAGGTTTTCTCATAGTTCGTTCGAAAGTAACAAAGAGGAAGGGCTCTTATTGTGAAGTATAAATATTATAGCATGTGATAATGATGTAGAGCGGATCATCAGTTCGGCTGCGAATTAAGACTTGATCTACGAGGGTTAAGGGAGACAGATATTCAGGGTTGTCAAAATTTAACAAGGCATTCCAAAACTTTTTTATTAGCTAAACTCAGATTTTGTGATTTTCTTTTATAGCTCTCAAACAACATAGATTGCGAATGCAAGCCGTTTTGGCCTATAAATAAAGGTTTTCAATTACTTGATTACGGCGTCATCTAATGGATCCTAAACTCAACAAAACCTATCATATGTATAATATAATATGACTTCAATCAGTAAAGTCGTTCCGAAGTTTTATGGTCAATAATAGCACACAGCAGCGATTGGTATATATAAAAAGACCACCTTGCACTTTAGACTGCATACCTACTTACTTCTGTGGAAAAGAAGATGCGGCTGTACTGCTGTGTTCCTGTCTGAAGTTTATAAAGATCCAGTATAATTACAGGCTGAGAGGTATTCCATCTAAAAAGCTAATTCCTCAGAGCTAACGTATCTGTAGTGCTCTTTAACCAAAATTGGTTGCAGTAGTCACTTAACAGTGGGAGCTTTTTGCCTATATCATCACAATACATAACAACTTTATGTTTTTTTAATATTTAATTACTTTTAAGTTCATATTCTTTGTTATGGCACCGTTATAGAGTGATGGTGAAAATAAGGAGTCATTACTGTTTACACATATTGTCCCTCTTTGTATTTACATGACTTTACCCGATCATTCATGGCCAATATGTATTATTTTATCTCATACTCATCCATCACAGAATACCAGCGTAAAAAAGAAGCTTAATACTGCTGTGTTTCGTATGGTGAGTGTAGAGAACCGGAAAACCTTTTTTACTGGAAGTAGTGTTTATACCAGTTTAGTTACCAGTGGAGCACACAGTCCATCTGTTGGTAAGTGCATTCTGTCACCCATAGACATCTACATCTATCCTCGATTAAGAATCAAAATGCAGATGCGTTTCTTTCTTATTCGATTCGATCTTAGTCCAGGGATGACACCTGGACTAAGATCGAAAGCCTCGTTTTCAGTTAAAAAAGTTCTCCGGATCTTTACACTCAGCATACGAAACACAGCAGTATTAAGCTGCTATTTTACGTTGGTATTCTGTAAGAGCGTGGTCCTTCCCCGGCCGAGCCGACCCATAAATGCCTAATAAATTATGAAACGCAAACACGTACAGTATCTTGTATCACTTAAATTTAAACGCTACTAAAACGTGTTTCCAGCGCAGCGGGACAAAAACTAGTCACCGCGACTAGCTCTCAGACCGGTACTTCTTGTACCCTTCGCAAGGCTGGTTGGCCTGCAGGTTGTGGCGCACGGATTCCACAGACATATTTAACACGTTATAAAAGATAACGCAAGCTGAGTAGAACACATCTTTGTTGTAGAATAACGTCATAATATTCAAACGCTGCTCAATTTTAGAATGTCGTTAAGTCTTGTGATGTCTCTATCGTCATTTATTATCATCACCATCATTACAGTCCTTCACAAGTCCACGCTGAACATAGGCTTCCCTCCTCCAAGAAATGTCACAAAGCACGATCCTGAGCCCCCTGTATCCATCGACGCCCTGCATTTCTTACCAGCTCCCAACTCCATCTAGTGAGGGGGCCACCCTACACTTCACCTATTGGTACGGGGCTGCCACTCGAAAACCTTTCTTCCCCTATCGGTTGTCAATTCCTTGAACTAAAGCCGTATCATCCTCTTATACCTTACACAGATGGACTGTGTGCTCGTTTGCTACCGTATACTATAAAACATATGGCGGGCCCATTGCCACTTCAGCTTACTAATCCGTTGGGCTATGTCGGTCACTCTGGTTCTACTGCGGATATCCTTATTTCTAAGTTTATCACGCAGAGAAACAAAGAGCATAGCCCTCTCCATAGCTCGCTGAACGACCATTAGCTTCCTCATACGGACAGCAGAGAAGGGACTGTAGTAAGGCAAAGTGGCAGATTGTACTCATCGGTTTTTAAGGTGCTGTTCTATAACTTTAAGTTAAAGTGACTTTATGTCAAAGTGACTTACAGACGTCTTAAAATTGAGTAGTGTTTGAGTATGTGACCATAAGGGTGAAAAACGAGCACACAGTCCATTTGTGTAAGGTAAGTGGAGTCAATTAAGAAGCAAAATGCAGATGCGTTGTCACCCCTGATGACACTAGGGTGTAATGCTTCGTTTCCAGTATAAAGGATATCCGGTTCCCTACACTCACAATACGAAACACAACAGCATTAAGCTGCTATTTTACGCTGGTATTCTGTGAAAGTGTAGTTCTTTCCCAGTCGAGCCTCATAATATAATATAGTTACAGTATATCTCTACCACGTAAAAATTATCTACTTATACTTTAATTTCGTTAATTTATTCATATGTATATTTGGATTTCGCCATATAATAAGACGTTTGTAAGAAGTAAGATAATCTGATACCCCATATAATATCCGATAGGTGCGGTTACCTGCCTACCAAGCGTGGCAACTGTGACAAATATCCCGCCTTTGAGACAATCTGTGGATTAACCCTATGTTCAGCAGTGGATTTTAATAAGCTGTAATAAATGACATAAATGTATTTCAGAAATGTAGTGGTTATATTCATACTTTAACGTATATTCATTTTTATGTACTACATGTACATTATACATATATATATATATACGTTATGTGGAATTTATATGCTTTTTTGTAGCGCCAAATAATACAAATATCTGCTCCTATCCAATCCTGTTCATGCAGGTTTTCTGAAAGGAATCGCTTTTTATATACACTGTGGCGCGTAGACATTTACATCTTTGCACACATCGGAATCAAAATGCTGATGCGTTGTCACCCCTGAGGACTAAAATGGAAAGCTTCATTTCCAATAAAAAGTTCTCCGGTTCTCTATCTACACTCACCATACGAAACACAACAGCATTAAGTTGGTATGTTACTGTATTAAGCGGGCTATTACTTTGAGGTCCTTCCTCGGCCGAACCGACCCGTTTGCGATGCATAATTAAGCTGCAGCGTAGCTTTACCACGTATATCGCCGTTAGCGACGAGATCGCCCATTGTAGAATTGTTTTTTTTTTACTATCTAGCTTAACCTGATAGATTGATATCTGACCATCTGATACAGACAGAAGTAGATATATTCTCCTTGGTATCAGATAAAAGTAATACCTACCTAGATGTCCTCAACACACGCTCTTCGTAGTACGCTTAAAGAGTTTTATGTTCCACAGATTAACAAAAAAAAGACACTATATGGTTATTTCACTTTATTTTTGATATCTTTTCACTGTTAGACTTGGGCCCGTCCGCTTATAAAAAGATTCGCTTTAATTATCATGTTTGGCAGGTGTTTTGACTATTCTAGTAACAGATATCTAGCATTTGGATGCTGCACCCCACGTCCAATCCCGGTATCTTATATATTGTACATACAATGTACATATCGTAATCGCTAACGTTCTCACCATTACTAGTTACAACTTTGATCAAATATTGGCCTTTGCACAATCAAAATCTAACAAGCTAATCTCAAAAATCAATACTTGGTACCGTCCATCGTATCGTCCGATAAACATTGAATAGATTAATAATTCTTCATATTGCCATGTTATGGAAAAAAAACTGACCGTGAGTGTAAGAGCTGGTGACCTTCAACGGACCGGTTTGCGGCACAGCATCTTCTGTTTGGCAATGCGAAAATACAGAACGGAGAGACGGGCGGTGACGTCGTAAGTTGTAACGCCGAGTGAATTCTACATAACTCTGCCGTGTACACGTTGTCAGACTGAGCGGGAAGCGTTTTCAGGAAAGTAAATCTGTATATTTATGTTAACTTTAAGTGTCCATCTGTATTAGAACACACCAGTTATTAAAAAAACTGTGTGTGTGTCTATCCGGGATAGGCATCGAAATGGCTAATGGCTGGTTCGATATGATGAAACTTTACGAACAGGTAGAGAGGCCAGGCAGGAGGGATATACTTATATCATCCGGATTTTTTTTTTGGAAAGAACGAAAAATTGCTAAAATAAAATAGGTTTTTGAATTATCTTAAATCTAAATAATGCTACATTAATAGATCCTATTTAGGTTTTTTTTTTTTTTTTTTTTTTTTTTTTTTTTTTTTTTTTTTTTTTTTATAGAAGAGGGGGCAAACGAGCATGCGGCTCACCTGATGTTAAGTGACTACCGCCGCCCATGATCAACCGCAACACCAGGAGAATTGCGGGTGCGTTGCCGGCCCTTTAGAAAGGAGTAAGCTCTTTTCTTGAAGGTCCCCAGGTCGTATCGGTCCGGAAAAATCGCCGATGATAAACTATTCCACAGAGAGGTTGTACGTGGAAGAAAACTCCTTGTGAAACGTACAGTGGTGGACCGCCAAGCATCTAGATGGTGTGGATGGTATCGGGACGTTTGCCGTGTCGTGCGTTCACGAAATTTGGCGGCTGGGATTAATCCGAACAATTCCTCAGAGCACTCCCCGTGATAGATGCGATAAAATACGCAAAGAGATGCAACATCTCTTCGCAACGCCAGTGAATCGAGCCGATCGGAAAGCACTCGGTCGTCGACGATTCGAGCCGCTCTGCGCTGGATGCGGTCAAGTGGAAGGAGCTGGTACTGGGGAGCCCCAGCCCAGAGATGGGAACAGTATTCCATGTGCGGCCGAACCTGCGCCTTGTAAAGTTGCAGGCGGTGTGCCGGCATGAAATACTGTCCCGCTCTGCTGAGCACGCCAAGCTTTTTAGAGGCCAATTTGGCCTTCCCTTCCAAGTGACCACGAAACTGCACGTCACTCGATATGTCGACGCCGAGGATTCCGATACTGGCTGAGGCAACAAGGGGAGTGCCTTGAAACTGAGGGGATACGACAAAGGGGTTCTTTTTAGCGGTTAACGCGCAAACTTGTGTCTTCTGGGGGTTAAACTGGACTAGATTTAGTCGTCCCCAATCCGAGACTCTGTTCAGCAAAGACTCGACTTCAGACACAAGTTTGTCCCGGCACTCGGAGACGTTTTCCCGAGAAATATTGGCTCGGCCGGTGTAAAGAGCATCACCAGTGCTGTCATCTGCATAGCAATGAATGTTACGGGTATGCAACATATCATTGATATGCAGAAGAAACAGCGTTGGCGATAGCACGCAGCCCTGTGGAACACCAGCATTAATAGGCTTGCAATCGGAGCTTGCACCGTCTACAACGACCTTGATGCTCCGATCTGCAAGAAAGCTGGTGATCCAATTGCACAATTTCTCGGGAAGCCCATAGGAAGGGAGCTTCGAAAGAAGCGCTTTGTGCCAAACCCGATCGAAGGCCTTCGCAATGTCCAAACTAACGGCCAATGCCTCCCCCTTGAACTCTACTGCCTCCGCCCATCTGTGAGTGAGGTAGACCAGAAGATCACCAGCTGACCGACCACGGCGAAAACCGTATTGGCGGTCACTAATCAGCTGGTGATCCTCAAGGTACCTCATGAGGATAGGTGAAGATGGAGCGGGTATATAGGTCGGTAATTTGTGAAGACACTTTAACTACACTAAAGAAAGTAAACTAACATCATTTTGTCTTTTTGCAGTTCAGAGGTCTCATGTCATTTATGAGGGTATGGAAAAAATTAACGCAGGCTTGCTAACCTTTTGTACGAGAAATCAAGTTGGTATATTATGGTCGGAGAACTAAAATTAACAGTATTTTTGAAAAACAAATAGTATTTTTATAGTTTTGAAACATATTTTTCGAGCTTCTTCTACTATTTAATATTTCATTATTATCTTTTTATATTATTCGTTCACCTTTTTTTTTATATAGAATAGGGTGACAAACGAGCACACAGTCCACCTGATGGGAAGTGGTTGCTGCGGCCCATATACATCTACATCTATCTTCCATTGCAAATCAAAATGCAGATGCGTTGTCACCCATGAGGACTGAGATGGAATGCCTCATTTCCAGTAAAAAGGGTCTCCGGTTCTCTACACTCACCATACGAAATACAGCAGCATTAAGCTACTATTTCACGCTGGTATTCTGTGAGAGCGTGGTCCTTCCCCGGTCGAGCCGACCCATTCGTGCTACAACTATACTACTAATATAACTGCAGCATGGCTCTACCACGTAAAAACCTCTCTACGATTTAGTCGAATCTAAACTAAATGAGGAGCTCATTTTAAAAGAAAATATTGCAGATTTTATGGCTACGGTAACAACGATGATATAAACAGTAATTTGTATAATGATTTTTTTTTAATTTTACACGAAAACTTGATATTGTAAAAACTAATTATACGGATTTTATCGCATTTAATTCAAATCGTTTAACTAAAGAGTTAAGTATTTTGTTTACTTTTTTAATAAAACAACATTAAAGAGCGAAATATAATACTTTTTTTGCCCAAGGTTGGCAACAAACCCTTACGCAAGGTCCGGCGCGTTGCCCCAATGCGTGTTAGCAAAGTTCATGTGTCCTCACAAATATTTTTTTTACCTCTTGAGATATGTAGGTGTCCTTACGATATTGTCTTCAGCGCCAACCCTATAATAATAAGAATTTAATTTTTTTTACAAAATTAAAGTGACAAAATATGTTAGAGTCAATGGTGTTATTACTTCCGAGGACTAAGATGTAATGCCTCACAGCATGTGATTACACTAGCTCTATATCCTTCAGTTTGGAACGCAACAGCGCAAGCACTGCTATTTGGAAGCAGAAATAGGTATATAAGTCAAAGGCCTCCTCTCCTTTCTCAGAAGGATGTCAGCTAGCAACATTTAAATGCAAACATTTGCATGTTTGAGTCCTAACGTTATCAATAAGAATAGTAATCAGATCAACAAACATTTTAATGTACTTACTTACTTACTTATCTTCACGCACAATCCCTAACGGGGTAGCCAGAGAGAACAGATCGCCAAGTGTCACGATCCTTACATACCTCTTTCGCTTCTTTCAGGTTCATTAACTTCTTCATACATGCACGTCTAGGTATCCGAGTACTCTTGACCCTCCCCTCTTCGAGCAATTTGCTCACATGGTCTTCGAAAGATAGTCTCGGTCTACCTCGACACCTTTTAATATTAACTTTCGCTCTATATATTTTCTTCACCATTCGGTCTTCACTCATTCGTTCAACGTGCCCAAACCATTGGAGTATGCCCCTATCAATTTTTGTGATAAGGTCATCTTTCAATCCTGCCATATTGCGAATCTCTTCGTTTCGCTTTCGGTCGGCTATGCTAACGCCACACATTTTACGAAGAGATCGCATCTTCACTGCATTCAACATTCAACTTGCTTTTATGCTTCTTCTGGCATACCCAGGTTTCGCTGCCATATAACAAAGTCGGTACCAACACTGCGTTATGTATTGCAAGGCGTGCACTCTTCACCACGCCTTGCCTTTTTACTAATGCATTCAGGGTACCATTGACTTTGTTTCCGGCAGCGACACGCCTATCCACATCTAAATCACATCTTCCATCCCGGCTGAAAGCACTCCCCAAGTATACAATTTCATTTACCTGTTCTAGACATTCCTGATTTACCCATATTTCACATTTCGTTCTCTCTTCGTCCTTTTCAAATAACAGAACCTTAGTTTTATTAGCATTCAAACGGAGACCTTTAATTTCACATTCCTCTTTCATACACGTGACTAATGCCTGCAGTTCTGCTTCTGATGGTGCAATAAGCACTGCATCATCAGCATACAGCAGACAATTAACTTTTATGTCACCCAATTTCACACCCAAACAGCTATTTTTCAGCTTCTGTAAACAGCTGTCGAGATACAGTATGAACAGCCAGGAAGACATGACACAACCCTGTTTTACGCCCGCTTGGACGCTAAACATGGGTGACAGGTCATGCCCTACCCGCACACAGGCTTTACAGTCATAGTAAAGTGACTGCACAGCCCTTAACAATCGACCATCCACACCATATCCCGGCAACAGTTCCCACATTTTCTTCCTTATAACCTTATCAAATGCTTTCTCCAGATCCACAAAAGCACAGAAAATTCTCTGGTTAACACTCAGAAAATTCTCCGTGATCATGCGGAGAGAAAACATTTGATCCGTGCATCCTCTTCCAGGTCTAAATCCGCATTGTGCCTCCCATAAGAATCTTTCCGATTTCTCTTGCATCCTACGTGTCAAAAATTTCGAGTAAACTTTACTTGCTAAACTGGTCAAGCTGATCGCCCGATAGCACCCGCAGTCAAAATGTGAACCTTTACCTTTATATAAAGGCACAATGACCGCGGATCGCCAATCATCCGGGACGTCTCCCGTCCGCCAGCACAAATTGCACAGCAGATGAAAGCTGTCCCAGACGCGAGGCCCACCGTACTTGATCATTTCAGCAGTAACTCTGTCTAGTCCCGCAGCCTTACCACATTTCAAACTTCGAATCACACGTTCAATCTCTTTCATGCTGATGACCTCAGTGTCATCGAGATCCGTGTCTGGCGTGTCAGTCACGGCGTCACCCCCGGATCCTTCACTAAGATCATGACACACATACATTTCTCTATAAAATTCACTCCATCGCTGCATGACGTCCGATTTTTCTGAGAGGACGTCATTGGTTCTCGAAAGCACTTTGTTCATTCTTAAGGCTGTCACACCGCTCCGGGACCCTCCAACCTCTTTCCCGAAGAGTTTGGAGTTTTCCCTAAAGTTGTGCGACAACCTCTCGTCCGCTTCTATTCTACACATTTCACGTACTCCCTCAATCAATGTTTTCGCATGAACTTTCTGCAGCTTATATCTTCCTTTCATCTTCTCTCTCATATGCTCATCGTTACTAGAGGCCAAGTAGTCTAACCATGCTTTTTTCTTCTTTTTTACAGCTTCTCTCACTTCATCATTCCACCATGCTTCTCTTCTTTTACTACTACCTCTCTTTGTCGTTCCACATACCTCTTCCGCTGCACTTACCATTCCATCCCTAAGGTTCTGCCATGTTCTCTCCACACATTCTTTCCTGCCATCGATGGTGTCAAGCTTTTCTGCTACCCTCGTGTGATATTTGTCCCTAGTATCCGCTTGCCTGAAGCTTCCAGCTTCGGATGCGACAGACCGACTGTGGTTCTGTTACTGTCGTCCGGTAGCGCCAACCCGCGAACAAACCCCTAAATCTAGTAATTACTAGATAATGATCCGTTCCCAGGTCAGCACCCCTGAACACTCGTGTATCCATCACCTGTTTTCGCAGTCGGTCATCCACCAGGAACAAATCAATCATACTTCTCTCATTATTTCTTTCTCTAGTGTACATATGGATTTTCCTGTGATTAAACATAGTGTTTGTCATAAGAAGACCCTTTTCCTTGCATACAGCCAGTACAAGCTTGCCAGCATCATTAACCCTTTTATCGCCAAACTTTCCAAGCACCGACTCGTATCCTGGTCGAGCGATACCTACCCCTCCATTCAAATCACCACATACAACAGTTCTTTCGTTTCCCTTAACCAAATCTAGAACTTCTCTTACATTCTCCCAAAACTCCTCCAGCTCAGCCCTGGACGACGAAGCTACCGGCGCATAAACAGCCAAAAGGAATAACTTCGTCAGTCCCATTTTGAAGCGAACCCAGAGAAGTCTTGAGTTCGCAACCTTGTATTCAGTCATAAGATCGACTAACCGGGACGACAACAGCACTCCCACTCCCTGGCAGGCGTTCTCGCTTTCCGGGACTCCGGACCATATAGCTAACGTCCCGCCAGGGAGCTCTTCAATACCACTGCCTTTCCGTTTGGTCTCCGACAACACACGACATCTAATTCTCTTTCTTTCATTATTTCGATCAACTCATTCGTCTTATCTCTCATGCCCCCTCTAACATTCCACGTGCCAACTCTGCACTTCGTCCTCCACCTTCCGCCGTGTCGGGCTGTGCGTGACGGATGGCGGTCCCCATCGCCGCTTTGCGCGCTGCATTCCACACCAACGGGGACGAGCTCATCGACATTTTAATGTGTTATCGTAATTTGCAATTGTATCAGTGTAAAAGGTGTGGCCGATGGACTTTCAGATCTGTCTCAAGTCTGGTTATTAAACTTCATCGTCGGAATTTAACACAAAGTGACTGTTGAAGACAGAACAATCAAGATTCCACTCAAAAGTTTATTTAAGGAGTAAGAGTGACTAATGAGCACACAGTCCACTTCATGGTCAGTGGATGCTGAGGCCCGTAGAAATCTACATTCATACTCGCTTAAGAATCAACATCAAGAATCAACTAAATCTTATTTATGTACAATTAGGTCTTACCTTCATTTTTACATCACGCACTATTACAGTTTCAATTTTATAACTGTTCTCATCATACTTTAGCTAAATTGAGGTCAAAGAGTGTCATCACATACATCATACAAAACAAGCAATTTCATAATTATTTGCTGTACCACAACACGCAGTCTTTGATTTGACAAGTATCTAATGTAAATTTGCTTAAGGGGAAAAGCTGGTGAATTATTGAGTCACTGAGTCGAGTGCGACCCGGGGAATTCCATTGAATATCAATTCAAAACAATATCATTGTATTAAAGTTGGAATATATTGTGGTAATTAATATAAAGACAAATGTATAATAAGTAATTCAATAAAAATATATTAATAATATCCTCCAGACAGAATTTCGGTCACGGTGGCGGTCTCAACGAAGACTAGCCTAGCGCAGGACAAGATTATAGTGCCCAAGTGTAAAAGCAAGCACAGGCGCGCTCTCTATTCCCTCACTCTCATAGTCCACTGGGACAGTAAATCGATGCGACCGAAAAGAGATCAGGTGCAGGAACAACGGCTTTACGTGCGTTTCGAGGAACGGGGCTAAAGTACCGCAAATATAGTACTTCAAAAAGTAAGCAAGATGCTATCTTGAGATATTGTATTATAAGGCAGTTTATTTCGAAGAGAAGAAGCGTAAACTGAAGAAAAATCTAAATATGGGTATGTTAATGATTTCTTATATTTACGCGAACACTACACATGATTAAAACTACTTTTACGGATTTTATCGCGTTTATTTTTACTTTTTATTTTTAATTCCCGACGTTTCGGGCGCTTTCCAGCACCCATGGTCACGGGGGACTGAGATGACTGACGTCCCGATGTCATTGTTAAACCCGGAGTACCTTCAGCTTTTTTAATTATTGTTTATGGTCCGATCTATGCAAAATGAACTAACTCTGTCTTGAGGTCTTGCAGTGGTATGCTTGGGTTTAGTTTTAATTTTATTGATTATAGGATCCCAAGCAGGTGGTAGTACCCAGCCTCCTTCTCTATTGAAATTAGGATGTTTTTTAATTTCAATAGCCTCACGTATCATCCTTGGTAGGAATCGGTGTTCTTTCGCGAGGATTTGTGGTCTATCAAATCTGATGTAATGGTTGGGGCCGTCTGGGATATGATCACAAACTGCAGACTTCCCGGAACGTTGATGCTTCACATCAGCTATATGTTCTTTTACTGATGTTGTACTGATGTGAAGCATCAACGTTCCGGGAAGTCTGCAGTTTGTGATCATATCCCAGACGGCCCCAACCATTACATCAGATTTGATAGACCACAAATCCTCGCGAAAGAACACCGATTCCTACCAAGGATGATACGTGAGGCTATTGAAATTAAAAAACATCCTAATTTCAATAGAGAAGGAGGCTGGGTACTACCACCTGCTTGGGATCCTATAATCAATAAAATTAAAACTAAACCCAAGCATACCACTGCAAGACCTCAAGACAGAGTTAGTTCATTTTGCATAGATCGGACCATAAACAATAATTAAAAAAGCTGAAGGTACTCCGGGTTTAACAATGACATCGGGACGTCAGTCATCTCAGTCCCCCGTGACCATGGGTGCTGGAAAGCGCCCGAAACGTCGGGAATTAAAAATAAAAAGTAAAAATAAACGCGATAAAATCCGTAAAAGTAGTTTTAATCATATGGGTATGTTCATAGAATACTATAATACACAATAGAATGGCTGTCAACTTTATTTTGTACGAGGTTTGGCGTCGCCAGACCCGATTCGCTGTGTTGACAGACTGAATAAATTTACACATTTTAGACTTTTGATTAATGGTCAAGATCATCATTAAAAAATCGTTTAAATTTTAATACATATTTATTTGTAAATAGGGTGCAATTTGGCATTTTTTTAAATAATTTGCATGCGAAATTTGGAAACGATTGTAACGTCAAAACACATCTTGTGTTAACATTTATACGTGTGAATATTGACGTGTTAGTGACATTTTAGTGGCTACACGGGCTCCGCCCACTCCCCCGTTTTATTGTGTATGTATTATAGTATTCTATGGGTATGTTCAGTAATGATTAATCCGAAAATATATAGAGCATTAATCCAGTTCTGACTGGGATTCTGCCAACGGAGACGCAATATACGCATATTGGTTTTCTTAAAGGATTACATTGGTATTTTCCCCCGTATTGTGTAAGATTTTTACATAATCAAATATCTCATTCATTCATTTATGCATTTAAGCATATCAATGGTCTACTGCAGAACATAGGCGTCCCCCACAGATCGACCCATAAGGGTATGTTTGACATAGTTGCTCGACCGGCGGATTGGCAACTACAGTTCTTTATTAAAAGATAGTTAAATATAAATCATACATCAAAATGAACTTCATAGAAGAATAGTCTGGTTTTTGTAGACAATGTATTCGGGTATCTTCTTGCCTTCTTTTAACCAAGTTCTTATATTGAAATCAGTTGGCACTTGAATCCATTACTTTCACAGCGTTCTTATACCCGTAATTTTGGATACAGGCACAACACAACAATGATTTATTCCTTTGCAAAATCGGCAAAACCATGGGCAGTGACGTCACGAGTTGAACAACATGGCGGCTAGCGTTTTCACAGTTATTTTTTCATCAAGAGAATGTTTCTTTTTTATGGCATTGGGTGATGACAAACGAGCACACAGTCCCGATGGTAAGTGGATGCTGTGGCCCGTAGGCATCCACATTTATCCTCAATTAAGAATCAAAATTCAAATGCGTTGTCACCCGTGAGGACTAAGATGGAATGCCTCGATTCCAGTAAATTCTGCCCATCTCCTGACTTTGTTTCCTTCTATCACCTATTACAACACCCAAGGGTTGATATGTGGTAATAGATATCGGTACGCCGAGAAAATGTCACTTTGTGTGACTTTGATGCCACAAAACAGCATGGTGGAAATCAAATGTATAGAAGATATCATACCTACGATGTGCTGCAAATTTTAGGTGTTAGATACGGATTGGTGATCGATATGTTAAGGACCAAGCGATTAATCAGGGTAATATTTATAATGCCCGGGCAATATGAATATCGTATGAATATCGAAATGAGTAACTATACTAAATTTCAAGTCAATCGGGCGTATAGTTTTAGAGATATCGTGATGAGTCAGTCAGCCAGTGTTATTTCGCTTATACATGACAAGTAATGTCAAGTCAAGTTATGTAATTACATTATTCATCACCTTTTTTGGTCATTATGAATATTGCTACGTAAATTTTTGGTAATTTGATATAACCTACCTAACCTAACCATGTTAATCACTTTTAAGACAATAACTTAATAATGTATTAAATCATAAACTAACAAGTGCAAACATGTGAAAGAAAAAAAAACACTTTTAAATAGCAGCAACAGGGTATTTCTTCCTTTGCGCTACAAAGAAAAAATAACTTTCATAAAAAATTCTGTTCCCACTGCCTTTAAGTGTTAAATAGGTGACAGCAATAAAATCTAACCTAATCTATCCTATCTTTTACTACTGCATCCAAAAAGTAATGGGCTTTATTTATAAAGTCCCGTCAATGTGATTATTTCAATAATTTTTATCACATTAGCTACTCATATTGGACAGTATTCATATTGCCCAGGCATTATGAATAATGCCCTATTGATCACTTGGTCCATAACGACATACTAAAAACCTCGCAATTCAGACACGGCTTCGCTTCATGCAATTTTTTGTTTCGCAATTTTGTGGTGAATATTTCATCACCAGTCTAAGGTCAAATTTTCCAGGAATTTTCCTTTAAAAACTCCAGCTAATTGAAACGAGAAATATATAATTTATAAAAACATTTACGGTGTTTTCTAATGTTTGCGTCAATACTACATGATAAATAAAACCAATTTTACGAATTTTGTGACGTCCTAATTTAAATTTTTTTACCGAGACGTTTCGAGTTCCTACGCCAACATCGATGCCCCAAAATACTGAAAACAACACGCATTAAAATAAGTTAAAACTAAAGGCAATATAAACTAGTAAACCAAAAAACGTAAACTAAAAATGCGTGATTTTATTTATAGTTTGTTTAGCTAAGGTATTTACTATAAAAACTCTGCTTCATTTTACTTTTAGTATCTATGTAGTCCAATTTAAATGATACGCCTTTCTTTAATTAAATGTTTCTTTGACCAGGATTTTTACACAAATTGCTATATTTAGGCATTTTGAAGTGAAGTAAATGAAAAAGTATTCCTTACGAAAATATTACACATGGTTAAAAAAGTTAAAAAAAATTAGTTAGAACCGCAATTCAAAAATACGGCTTTTCAATAAACCGGCACGCACACAACACGGCACAAAAACTAAAAGATTTTCCCGTTAAATTTTAAAAGGAAAGCTGACAAAAAACTTCCAAACATTTGTCGGTGTTCTTAAGAAAACTCTAGCTCAACTTTTCACGCTCTTTCAAACTCTTTCAAATTATTTGACAAAAAATGTCGGTAGCGAATTAACAGATGTAAAATAAAGCAGCTTATGAAACGGAAGTGAGAGAGAGGGAACAAGGTACCGCTATAAATCTCCCAGCAGCGCTCTCTCAAGTTTACCTGCAACAAAATAATCTATTATTAGTAGGGCCATTGTTAACTCGTAGTACAAATCTATCGAAGGTGAATAAACAGGATATCGTATCTTTTAGTGTCTTCAGGTAATTTACAGCAGAAGTGTGATTACGATAGTTGTCTCTTAGTTTTTTTCAATAGAATAAGGGTGACAAACGGGCACACGGTCCTTCTGATCCTAAGTGGATGCTGTGGCCCATAGACATCTACATTTAACCTCGATTAAGAACCAAAATGCAGATGCGTTGTCATCATTAAGGACTAAGATGGAATGCTTCGATTCCAGTTAAACGGGTTCCGGTTCTCTACACTCACCATACGAAACACAGCAGTATTAAGCTGCTATTTTACGCTGGTATTCTGTGAGAGCGTGGTCCTTCCCCGGTCGAGCCGACCCATTCATGCTACAACCACAATATAGCTGCAGCGTGGCACTACCACGTATGTATATTGGTTAGTTTAAAATGGTTATAAGGTGTAGACAGATTGCTCAGTATCAAATAAAAATGGCAATTTTTATTTGATACTGAGCAATCCAAGTCCTGGCGGTATAAGAATGTCAAAGATTACCCCCTATGGGATAATCTGTGAAGAATGTCCACTACCGCGTATTGACTCGTGGATTTCGTAAGAACTGATAGAAGGACACTGAAACAGAGGATGGCCAGAGTAGCATCTTCCTGAAAATAACTCGAATAATAAAAGAACTGCCAACCTGCCTGCTAAGCGTGGTAACTATGGAAAATTCTCCCCTTTGAGGCAATCAATGGGGGTTTAAGTCTAAGTTAGATTTTACACGCTGTAACTGTACTCGTAATGGTTATCTATGTATGATTGCCACTAGAACTATGAAATCATCATCATCATCATCATCATCATCATTACAGCCCTTCACAAGTCCAGTGCTGAACATAGGCCTCCCCCAAGGTATGCCACAAAACACGTTCCTGAGCTACCTGCATCCATCGACTTCCTGCATGTCTTACCAGATCGTCACTCCATCTGGTGGTGGGTCGCCCTACACTACGCCTACCGGTACGAGGCTGCCACTCAAGAACCTTTCTTCCCCATCGGTTATCGGTTCTTCGAGCTATACGGTCGGCCCATTGCCACTTCAGCTTACTAATCCGTTGGGCTATGTCGATCACTCTGGTTCTGCTGCGGATATTCTCATTTCTAAGTTTATCACGCAGAGAAAATCCGAGCATAGCCCTCTCCATAGCTCGCTGAGCGACTTTGAGCGTCCTCATACGGCCAGCAGTGAAGGACCGCGTCTCAGTTCCGTACGTCATCACTGGCAACACGAACTGCTTGTACAACTATGAAATATTTCATCGAAATTTAAAGTACTGATTCACCATGTGAATTATTGATAGGGGTAGAGTGTACTCTTTTCTGCTCCAAAACTCTGTCAAAATTTTTTTTCTGCAGCGGTTTCTTTAATTTTTATACGCTTGGGTTTTAAAATCAAAGATAAGTCAAAAATAAACGGTCACTAAAATTAATCGAAACTTCAAAATTGAGGTAAATATGTAGTAGCATCGTTAACTCGTCATTTTACGCGACAGTAAAAAACCTCAGTTCGAAAACGCGGACAGCTTCTATACAAACACCGAATGTGTAATATCCTGGGCGGTCTACCTCAGGTAGCACAGGCTGCTCTGCGAGTGGAAATAGTAACGGGAATGTTGATATATCCGTTTTACCGGCTTTGCACCTTTACATAATGTTGAAAACAAATATCTAGGTGTTAGGTCTCTCGTGAAATTCTTTGGCTATATCATATTGTGTTATATTGTGACTTCAAGATAATGTAAGCTTATTCTGCGTAGATTGGACCGAAAATTAATATTAAAAAACTGAAGGTAGCCGGGCTAACTGGCATTTGGACGTCAAACATATCAGTCTCCCCCGTGACCATGGGTGCTGTAAAGCACCCGAAACGTCAGGAATTAAAAAAATAAGTCAAAGTAGTTAATTAAAAGCAATAAAATCCGTAAATATAGTTTTGTTCAATATTTTAGTACGAAATCAGAATATTCATAAAATAGAGTCAAAAAATAAACTGGTTGGCTATCTTCTCGACGTCCGCAGACACTACGGCTACAGCACGCGTTAATCATACGTGTTAGAACCACGCTGCACTTATGTTATAGTTGTAGTAGGAATAAATCGGCTCGGGCGGGGAATAAACACGCTGTCACAGAATACCAGGATAAAATAGTGGCTTAATGCTGCTGTGTATCGTATGGTGAGTGTAGAGCATATTTTTACTGGAAACGTGACATTTCATCTTAGTCCTCAGGGGTGAAAGCGCATTTGCATTTTGATTACTCATCGAAAATTGATGTAGGTGTCTATGAGCCAATTTGCGCACCAACATCAGGTGTATTGCAAAGAAGCAGCTGGACACGCCACTCAGAAAGCTTTAGGCAAGCCTTCCCCTCATCCTAAGGAGACGTTGGCCTAATATCTAAAAAATGACAATGAGTATTTCAAATTGACAATATAAATGCGGGTATCTAACTCGTGGTTTATAGCACCGCAACTCTCTAAGCCACTGCGTCACGCCGTCAACTTACAATTCGTAATAGATACCAGGTATGGTAATAAAATAATTAAACTTCAAAAAACATTATTTATCGAATAATTAAAGACATGACTTTATAAACTACTTATGTTGAAATAATTTGTTTTTTTGTTGTTGAAGTTGTTTTACATATTATTTAGTGGTTTGACAAATATAACAAGTTCAAGGTAATAACTACAGTGTCATTTAAATAGTTTTAAGACTCTATTTACCTTCAAAGTGGACGCGTTGGTCACACTTAATTTAAAAAAGCACCGAATACCACGCGAGCGAGGCGGTGCACGTCGGCTAGTTTTAATAAACACACTTTTAAAGCAATAATGTCACAACTGACGTAATGTGGTGAAATATAGGCAAGAATGTACGCTTGTTGAAGCAGTAGCGGTGAACGCCTTTATGCAAAATATATAAAAATAAATAAAATAGAAGTGTCTGTCTGTAACATCGTGGTAGAGCCATGATGCTGCTATATTGTAGTTGCAGCACGAATGGGTCGGCTCGACCGGGGTAGTACTACGCTCTCACAGAATACTTGCGTAAAATAGAGATTAATGCTGCTGTGTTTCGTATGGTGAATGAAGAGGACCGCAGACCCTTTTTACTGGAAAAGAGGCATTCCATCTTAGTCCTCAGGCGTGACAACGTATCTGTATTTAAATTCGTGATCGAAGTGGACTGTGTGCTCGTTTGTCACCCTTATCCTATAAAAGAAAGCATCGAAATAACTAACTTTTATTAATAAAAATATTAATCACTTCGCTTACTAAATATAATGATGAGTCTTATCTGGATTAAAGAGCACCTCCCGCCCTCCCTCAATTGCATGCACTAACTCCGTCCCAGCACCACTACTCCCGGCACTACTACTTCCAACACCACTATTCCAGGTAAGACACACCATCAACGATAATACGACACGTGTTTCGCCTCTACACGAGGCATCCTCAGGTGATGTAGACTCTACGGCGGCTGACCGCTAAGTGAACTTTATTAAAGCTAAGGGGCTTATTAGCGTGCAATTAAGTCATGGGCTATCTTCTTTCTTTCTATCTTAAACTAACTTTTAGTTATCGTAGTTATCGAAAAATTGATAAAATCTTTGGTCTTTGGTAACTGAAACCTAAAAACTGCCATATTAATAGTAAAACACTAAAGACTGAAACTCTTCTAGCTCAATACGAGTATTTTTTTATAGGATAGGGTGACGAACGAGCACACAATCCACCTGATGGTAAGCGGTTGCTGTGACCCATAGACATCTACATCTATCCTCAATTACGAATCAAAATGCAGATGGGTTGTCAGCCGTGAGGACTAAGATGGAATGCCTCGTTTCCAGTAAAAAGAGTCTCCGGTTCTCTACACTCACCGCACGAAACACAGCAGCATTAAGCTACTATTTTACGCTGGTATTCTGTGAGAGCGTGGTCCTTCCCCGATTGAGCCGACCCATTCGTACTACAACCATACTACAAATATAACTGCAGCATGGCTTTATATTCCAACACCGCCACTAGCCACTATACGCTTGAGGTTAATAATTATTCATTAATAAAATACTATCCGGCAAACTGTATCTTTTGCTAAATATCAAATTCACAATAATTAGAACGGTCGGTACATCCAAATGGTTCAATTTTCCGTGGTTCGTGTCGCTACCAGGCATGCGATACTCGCTGATCGCATGTCTGCAGCATCACGCGATGTTCCCACATCGCGTGACGCACGTCATGGTCTACATTACTTCGCTCACGTTTCTTGTCTACGAGACCGGTAAGACTGTTAGTGATATGTTGGACAGTGGTACAAACTGCACCAATGTTTAATGAATTTAACGCTTTCTTGCATGAAAAGGCAATGATTGTTAATCAAAGTGCATATTCAAAAAATTTACTGATAACCAAAATTAAATAAATTATTTTTATTACATCATTGTACGCGACAGGAACAGGTACGAACTTGGAACTTTTGTACGTGGTCGGGCGACGATGCAGCTGTTTTACGGTTACAGCACGGACGGCTCGGCTCGACCGGGGAAACACTATGCTCTTCTATACAAGCGTGAAATAGCAGTGTGTTTCACATAGTGAGTGTAGAGATTCGGAGACCCTTTTTTACTGGAATCGATGCATTCCATCTTAGTCCTCAGAGGTGACAACGCATCCGTGTTTTGATTCTTAATCGAGGATTAATGTAGATGTATATACGTCACAGCATCTACTTACCATCAGGTGGACTGTGTGCTCGTTTGTCACCTACAAACGAGCACACAATCAAACTGATATTTATTGTATAAAAAATGACATTATTATTATTCTATAAAAAAACCACTTATTCGGCGGTGAAGTTGTGAAGAAACTTGCATGTTTAAGAAATAAGAAAAAAAAATTTAGAATGCATGTAGTTCGCCAACACGCATTGGGGCAGCGCGGCGGTCCTTTTCTTGCCCTAAAATCCTCTCAAATGTGAGAGGAGACCTGCGCCCAGCAATGGGACGCATATAGGCAATAACTTGTAACTTTAACTTTTTAACGAATAAAAATATTCTTTTAGGTAGCTTACAAAATATACAACTTGTTTTTTGTGTCATGTAAAAAAAAGCTTTTGTATAGCCTTATATATGGAAAATTTATACATGAGCGTTGCTTAAGAAATCAAGTCGGTTATATTATGTTAATAACGCAAATTCGTAGCGGCATTTTACGCAATTTTGACGTAACCGTTACGAATAGGTTTGCTATAACCGATAAAGCTTTTAATAATGACCTTCTTAGCGGGCAGCTATTTGCTTGCAAGATTGAGGATATTTCACAGTAGGTAGAAGATAGTTTCAGTACACCCACTACGAAGTTTAGATCATATGAGATCAGTTTTTAGTTGGTCTCCGGTTTCACTCACCATATCAAAGACAGTTCACAGACAAGAGGAGAGGGACTTTACTCGAGTTGCAGTCACAATATACATACGGCTACCAAGAACAGGATATGGGTGTATTGTCATCTCTTGGTACTAACATGTAATGCCACGTTTCCAGTGAAAAGGACTCCGATTCTTCGCACTCACCATATGAAACTCAGCAATATTAAGCTGGTATTCTGTGAGAGGTTGTCTGTGAGAGAGTGTCCTACCCCGGTCCAACTGACCCTTGCTACAACCATAATATTTATTTAGTACATAATTATAACATCATTACTGTTATATTAACCAATGCGATGGCGAAACTAACCTTTAATTCTAAAAAAATCTCATAATATAAAGAAATAAAAATCCTATAAAATAAAATACTAGTTAAAAAATTACTAAGTAAATATGTCAATATCCTGTGAGGGGTTAATATAATAGTGCAGCACATGACAATGGTGCATTCTGAAGCAACTTCGTCCTGGCAGCGGGCACGAGAAGTAACGGGGAACGACGGCGAGAACACACGTAATTGTTAGGTACCCACAGCTTAAGCACAGCGAGCACAGCGAGTAATAAGCGCGATGTCTGTCCTCACACTCAGGCGACTGTAACCGCCCATACCCAGTACAAATAGATTCGGATACATCAGTGGATAACCAGGATATATTCCGTACTACTTAAAATATAAAAAATCGTGTAAAAATATTTTGAACTTTTTAATACAGGTGAATGGCATGGCTCTACCACGTACACAAACACACTGTATAACGTAAGGTCAAGTCGAATTCAGACTGTAAACGCAAACACTTAGTCATTATTAATTCATTTCAGTTTTTCGTTTTCATTCCAGTCACGTATACCTACACCCAAAATATTTCGTTAATGGGCTCAAACGTCTAAATGTATCCAGGACACGCAGGAAACTCCATCACGTCCGTTACGGCCGCGTCGCACGAAATACCATTGCATGCGGCCTTCTAGCGTGGGCGGTACACGGGCGCAGACGACACGGCATACAATGAACACGCTAGGGTTTCCTTGAGGTGCTACTTATTTTTATAGAATAAGGGTAACAAACGAGCACAGAGTTCACCTGATGGTCAGTGGATGCTGTGGCCTATAGACATCTACATTTATTCTTGATTTAAAATCAAAATGCAGAAGCGTCGTCACTCCCGAGGACTAAAATGGAATGCCTTGTTACAATTACAAAGGGTCCCCGTTTCCCTACATTCACTATACGGAACACAGCAACAATAAGCTGCTATTTTACGTTGCTATCATTTTTCTATTTTTCTAAAAGTCATTTTTTATTTAACTATCTATTTTACAAACAATTTTTTTTTAGTAATAAACTATAAATATTTTTTTTGTTTAATTATTTATGGGTTAGTGTCTAGAGGAGCTGTCGATGTATTTTACGCTCTACTTGTTAGTCCAGTGGTCGTTAGTACAGTTGCGTATCATGAGGTCTCGGGTTCAAATCTCCGGTCGGGCCAAAATCAGTTGTTGCGTTTTTCAGACTAGACATTTTCTGCAGTAGCCGGGAATCAGGAAGTTGGCGGTGTCACTCTCGTGTCTCAAAAAGCACGTAAAACAAGATCTGCGTCTTATCTCTTTCTGATCATGCCGGTAATCCGCCCTATCGGACTATGAGGGTGAGTGAATATAGAGTGCACCTGTGCTTGCCGCATACACTCGGGCATTATAAGGGTTTTATATTATGTCCTGCGCAGATAATCGCCGTGAAGACTGGCCGTCGTGACCGAAATTCGGTATGAAGGACGTTATAATATTTTTTTGTGTTCATAAGTTGATTAAGAAAGTTTTCAATGATTATAAACGTCTTTATTCTACGCAGAGAGCGCAATGGGACGGACATGGTCACGCAGCACGCAGCATCGCGTGCCTCACGCGCGTCACGCAGCGGTCCTGCTCCCGTCCCACACGCGGCTGAAGCAACGCGGCTCGGACTGCTGCTGTCACGCGATGTGTTAGAAAGCGTGTTACGGGGTAGACAAACTGTAATCTTTATTTTTTTGACGTAATTTGTTTTTGAATTTGCTTCCATAGTGGACGAAAATTCAGAAGACTGATGAAAACAAAATCGGGGGATTCAGTTTGGTGACGCAGCTACATGTCTATCATCTACACAAAAAAAAGTAACACCACTCGATAGCTGAAGGACCCGCCATTATGACGTTTTTCTTGCACGTATTCGCCTGAAACAGACGGCCGAGTCCACGATACATCCATACCCTGATTTTACGTTTTTTTTTCACTTAGCTATTAGAACATTTGTTATTTGTATACCGTTACCGTAACCGTAACAGATTATAAAAATTTAAGTTTTTTTTATTATAAAATAAGGGTGTCAAACGAGCACACAGTCCACCTGATAGTAAGAGGATGCTGTGGCCCATAAACATCTACAATTATCCCCGATTAAGAATAAAAACGCAGACGCGTTGTCACTACGTGCTACGCGCAGGAATAAGATGAAATGCCTCGTTTCCAGTACAAAAGGGTCTCCGGATCTCTACACTCACCATACGAAAGACAGTCAACTCATGTGACACAGTAGTACTAAACTGCTATTTCACGCTGGTATTCTGTGAGAGCGTGGTCCAACCCCGGTCGAGCCGACCCATTCGTGCTACAAGTATGGTTGGCTATGGGCCGGAGCAACCACTTACCATCAGGTGGACTGTGTGGTCTTTTGTCACCCTACCCTATAAAAAAAACCTTAATGTAGCTGCAGATTGGCTCTACCACGTACAAAAGTTTAACGGTGAAAATGAAATGAAATGCATCATATTGATCACAGTTACCACGCTTGGCAGGCGGGTGTTTACTTTTATCTATCTGCCTTGTTTCCCTGTCGTCTTTTATGACATTCGCACATCCATTTCGTTTTTCAACTACCAGACTGTTTGTATCGTTATCGATTTCAATTATTTATTTTAGTATGCAGGTGGCTCAGAGTCGTGCTATGTGGTATGACTTTAATAGGCTGAAACGGTAAGTTTGTTAACAATTAATCTCAATCAATGAAAGCGCACATAATGCCTTGACAATTGCATATTATAAGCAGAGTGAACGACTCTGGTATAAGAGAGGAACGTAAACAGCAAAATAAAAAGGTAAAATGACTGTTAAAATCATCATCATCGCCATCATTACAGCTTATCACAAGTCTATTGCTGAACTCACAATGCCCCCCCCCCCCGCCCAAAAAAATGTCACAAAACACGTTTCTGAGCCACCTGCGCCCATTGACTTCTCGCACCTGCATCTCTTACCAGGTTGTCATTCCATCTAGTGGGTAGTATTTTCATTTTTTAAATATACAGGTTTAGCTCGGTTTAGTTTTACAGTGTTTTCCCTCACCGTCCGTCAGTTTCAGATTAATTTTGCACAAATATTAACCTACTGGATTTAACCAATGAACAGAGTCCCTGTGAAAAGTAGCTCGAAAGAGCTGGAAGTTAATATCTCAAGATAGAAATAGACGGCGTGGATTCTTCCACACCTGCACTCAGTAATGGGTGCCAGTGGGTTGAAAAAGGTTTACCCAATAAGTTAAAGTCTCATTTTCAAAGTAAGTAAATCTCAGTGTTGATATAAAATGTGTAGATTTGGATCAAAGCAAAACCAAACTTCAGCATCACTATCGTGACTGAATGAGATGTGTAATATACTCTGTTAATAGTGTAGTACCTTTTCTTATACCCTTCCCCATATGCTTCCATGTGTGTCGTAATAAACGACATAGGAAACAGGAGATGAGCAACAGCATCTACCCAATCATAATTCAAAATATTAAAAGCTGCAAATAGGATCTTTAAATGTGGCGTTGTTTATATTTCAGGTAGTCAAAGACCATTCATTTTATCAATATTTCGTCATTTAAAAAAAGCTTCAAGTATTGGTATAAAAATATCCTAGATCCCACCTTGTCTTGTCCTTGTCCTTGTCCTAGTCTCTATCTGTTCGTAAAGTTATATCAGAATCGATTCAGAAATTCCGCAGATTTTACTAAGTTGTTTACTAGACAGACAGATAAAAATTTAAAAAAAAATATCCGCGTCTTAACAGCACCTGAGCTAGATAAAACAGACACTTCAAGTTTAATATAAAACATTGATTATAACATGAAAGTGCAAAGCGATTAAAGCTAAGCCGAGATAATCAGGGCTTACATAAGTAAAGAGGCCGTAACAGATAGTGAGCGACATTCACGTGGATCAAGCATTAAATTCATCCCCTTATTACACGTGATAACAGAACTGCTTCAGTAGAAATTAACTCTGCCTGGTCAGGGCGGCACGTGAGTATCTTTGTTACGTGCGGTGTACCCACGTGCTTGATCAAGTTAATAACCTATGTCGTTAGATTAGTTTTCAATTTTTTTGTTTCATTTATTATTTAACTCTGCAATGCTTTTAACGTGGCCATACTGCAGCTATATAATATAGGTTGTAACACGACTGGGGAATGACCACGCTCTCACAGAATACCAGCGAAAAATAACAATGCTGTGTTTCGTATGATGAATGTAGAGAATAGAAGACCCATTATATTGGATACGAGGCATTTCATCTCAGTCGTCAAGGGTGACAACGCATTTAAATTTAGATTCTTATTCCAGGATAGATGTAGATAGCTATGGGCTGCAGCATCCACTTACCATCAGATGGACTTTGTGCTCGCAATAAATTGCTGTGATTTAAGATATAAATTGACCTCGTTCCGTGGTATTTAAGAGTGGAATTCAACGAAGCCGGTGTTCTAAGCCGTGTGACCTATACCGACTGTAATCTTTAACATTTCGTGACTGCCTCGCTTGCCAATGGCGTGACGAATACACTCATAGCGCTGAAAATTTAATAGGAGGAAGTCTAATAGGATCTACAATTGCTACATTAATTGATTAAAATTCAAATTCTTTTCTATTTAAGAAGGTCAAAAAGTAGAGACGTCATTTGAAATCAGAGGTGATTATCATTATAAACCAGTTGATAATAATAATAATGTCCTTCAGATCGGGATTCGGGAACGGCGGCTAGCCGTCTATCCAGCATAGGAGTATAGTGCGCGTGTGTATGCGCACATGCTGGTGCAATCTCTACTCCCTGACTCTCGTAGTCCAGTGAGACGGTAGTTCAACATGACCAGAAATAAATCAGTCGCTGAACCATCAGCTTTACATTTTTTCCGAGACAAGGGGGTAAAACACCGCCAACTTCCTGGTTTTGGGCTGCTATTTAGAATTTCTTGACAAAAAACTAACAACAATTTTTTCTCAACCTGCGATACATTCGAGCTTGGGACCTCATGATCAGTGAGCGTTTATGACCACTAGACCAACAAGGCAGTCAGCAAGCACTTCGGTTTCCACTTTAGTTTCCAAAGTCAAAATTGTGTTAAGCCTTCATTGAAATGACAAAAAGAAAGGTTGATATGATCGCAATTTCAATTTCAACCAACACACTCTTTCGATATACCGCTTTGCTTGGACTTTAAAAAAAAAGAACACTGATGAAGACTGACTGAAGAAGATATTTTCACTCCAATTAAGAAATCTATCTTTGTATAGCCACGGTAACTACACAAATGTATTTACATTTAAAATAATTATTAATGCTCCAAAGATATAAAGGATTTTTCATTTACGGAAAAAATAAATAAATAAATACACGAAATAAACTTTAGCACACCACTATATTACTGTAAAAGAAATGACATAAAGCCTGTGCCCAGCAGTGGCATGTGTAGGGGACTGTAATTGTATTTAATTTTAGTGCGTATAGTCCCACTCAATAGAAAGCCTTACCAGTTTTTAAATCGCTCAATAAAGTTAGCCAACAATAAACTCACAGTATAACAAAATGTGAAATCAACAGACTTTAACAGGACGCTGCGCAGGTGCTAGCGTTTTTATGCTCCAATCACCCTAGCCCTTGTTATTCCCAACAGTTTTAAATGCGCACAATTTCTTTAGTAAGACATGATAATCATTTTTTTTTATATTTACAAGGATTATGAGAATATTGTGTCAGACGCAATGTGCGATTTAATTTTTTTACATGTGCTAAGGCACGCCGCAGCTATGATATGACTTATATACGGATGGGTCGACCAGACCTGCGAAAGGACCGTGCTCAATACTAGCGTAAAATAGTAGCTTAATGCTGCAGTGTTTCGTATGGTGAGTGTAGAGAACCAAAGACTTTTTACTGGTAACGAGGCATTCCATTTTTTTAGCCCTCTGGGTGTAACTCAGGTCTATGATCTATAATAGTTACCATCAGGGGTTACTGTGTGCTCGTTTGTCATTTTTAGTCCATACAAACGTCGTAAAACCTGCAGCAAAGTAGATTTCCCTTTTACGTATGTTGAAACTAAAAATAAATAGAGACTCAATTATTCCATAATATTATCACTACATACAGGCGGACTTTGAGGTAGGCAGTACACAGCTTTTTTTTAATACAATTAAAAAAAATTAATTATACAAACAATAACGTTGATAACCGTAAAAGTGCGTAATTACCAATAAAAACGTAAATAAATGTTTTTTTTTAATATATTCTGAATCCATTACTTGTAACCAGAGATTCATAAGTATTTATTTACGAACAAAACGTAATTGATTACTTAAAATATTATTAGTTGGAAAATCCGTGCTCTAATTGCTATTTGTAATCTAAATAATGTTATTATTTTCTTAATATTTAATTGATATCAAACTAACTAGTTGTGTAACGTTACACTTACATTTTTTATAGAAGTACGGGTGGCAAACGACCACATAGTCCACTTGGTAGTAAGTGGATTCTGTGGCCACCAAAATCTATCCTCGATGCAGAATCAAAATGTAGACGTTGACACCCCTGAGAACTAAGATGTAATACCACGTTACAACAAAAAAGTGATCCCGGTTCGCTATACCAGCGGCTTTGCAATCTATAATAAATTTTATTTTGATTTTAAATATATTACTTTGAGAGAATAAAATAACTTCCACGTTTTAAAAAACATGTACAAATAATGTGCAGTTAAAAAGCAATTTCATAGATGTTAAATAAAAATAATTCTAGTATTTTTCAAGCGTTTAATGTATGTTTAAAAGTATTCTAAATTAATTATATAAAATATATAAAAGACAACCAAAGCGTGTACCCTGAGAAACCCCACAAACGATACTAGAAACCAATGAGCCTAAGCTACTCGCTAATTGCTAGTATGACCTCAGAATATTAATTGTATAACACATTTATTAATAACCTAAATGGCCATAGATGTTACAACAGGTCAGCGTAGCGCTGACACGTCCGCGATGACCCAACAGCTGATAGCACGCGATAAGTGAAACGTTGTGCGGCGACGCCGGGGTCACCCGGGAATATTCCACCGGTTACGATTAGGAAATACGCGATGGTGAACTTTAACATTGTTTTTTAAATTTTTAATATCATACCTGGTTTATCACATTCTCTCTGAATGCAAACATCATAAGGAATGCTAGATCATTACTAATTTATGGCTTCTTAATTTTTGTTGTTTTAGAAAGATGAGGACTCTTGTCTAAATCATATGTACGTTAGGAAAAAATCACAGAAATCAGAGTATGGTCAAGAGAAAAATTTCAAAGAAAATTAGGCTGAAGATTGTTAATGAAGATTAAGTGTTTCAAAAACATTTTTAATAATTTTACTTATTTTAAAATTAAATCTTTCATGTATCACGTTACTTGTAATACAACCTCTAAACAATTTTATACAGAACTTTGAAACTATTACTCCCAAAGGATTAATAGAGTCATATCAATGAAGTCACACACTGTGCATTATAATGCACATTATATATAGCACTAACTACTAATTAGTAACTAGTAACTTCTCCATGGTGTTTGTTAAGCTAAATATCGCGTTATCTTTCTTCAGTCGTCAAAACAAATCATTTTAACATTTGCCCGTTTTATCAAGGTTAAGTTTTATCTAATACAAAGTCTAAGTATTAGACTTTGCATTAGATAAAACTTTGGTAAACCGTCGCCCAATGATCAATAATAAAAACCACACTGCTAATAGATAATGCATAGATAGCGTCACGTCGAGATCCGCAAGCTTATCGTGGGCGTGTTGACTGTGACTTATGTAACGGCGAGAGCACGGTAAATTTATCTATATTATATATATATATATATATATATATATATATATATATATATATATATATATATATATATATATATATATATATATATATATATAATATTACCGTGCCCAGAGTGCGTAGTTATAAAATATTTTGCTGCTGGGACTAAAACGTGACTAGCGTCACAGAGTGAAGTAGTAAGGACGGAGGGAAAGCTTCCCAACAATGTCGAAAATGTATACCTATTCTGATAGGGCTGTCACCTGATGCATATGAAGGGTAGTACGTTTATGAACTAAATGTGTTACAAAAAACTAGCAGATTTGTTTAGTTGTAGTTGGTGCTACTGGTAATGACTGTTTCTACTCATGTGCCAGCGTTGCGTAATTCAGGGGTTCCTAAACTTTTAAAGAAATTGAACAATCACCAAATCCCTGTTATTTTATATAACCACACATGAAATGATTACAATGCAAAGACAGTTTAAATTATATAAGAAAAAAACTTTTAAAATATTTTCAAACTGGAACTTTTAACTAAATCGTTTCATTAAGTGAAATATTTTTAAAGTGAAATTAGGAAACGAAAACATTCTTTATTTAAATTTTAATGTTAAGAATGAGATTTTTTCGAGCGGATTTAGACCTGGAAGAGGATGCACGGATCAAATGTTTTCTCTCCGCATGATCACGGAGAAGCTTCTGAGTGTTAACCAGAGGATTTTCTGTGCTTTTGTGGATCTGGAGAAAGCATTTGATAAGGTTATAAGGAAGAAAATGTGGGAACTGTTGCCGGGATATGGTGTGGATGGTCGATTGTTAAGGGCTGTGCAGTCACTCTACTATGACTGTAAAGCCTGTGTGCGGGTAGGGCATGACCTGTCACCCATGTTTAGCGTCCAAGCGGGCGTAAAACAGGGTTGTGTCATGTCTTCCTGGCTGTTCATACTGTATCTCGACAGCTGTTTACAGAAGCTGAAAGATAGCTGTTTGGGTGTGAAATTGGGTGACATAAAAGTTAATTGTCTGCTGTATGCTGATGATGCAGTGCTTATTGCACCATCAGAAGCAGAACTGCAGGCATTAGTCACGTGTATGAAAGAGGAATGTGAAATTAAAGGTCTCCGTTTGAATGCTAATAAAACTAAGGTTCTGGTATTTGAAAAGGACGAAGAGAGAACGAAATGTGAAATATGGGTAAATCAGGAATGTCTAGAACAGGTAAATGAAATTGTATACTTGGGGAGTGCTTTCAGCCGGGATGGAAGATGTGATTTAGATGTGGATAGGCGTGTCGCTGCCGGAAACAAAGTCAATGGTGCCCTGAATGCATTAATAAAAAGGCAAGGCGTGGTGAAGAGTGCACGCCTTGCAATACATAACGCAGTGTTGGTACCGACTTTGTTATATGGCAGCGAAACCTGGGTATGCCAGAAGAAGCATAAAAGCAAGTTGAATGCAGTGGAGATGCGATCTCTTCGTAAAATGTGTGGCGTTACCATAGCCGACCGAAAGCGAAACGAAGAGATTCGCAATATGGCAGGATTGAAAGATGACCTTATCACAAAAATTGATAGGGGCGTACTCCAATGGTTTGGACACGTTGAACGAATGAGTGAAGACCGAATGGTGAAGAAAATATATAGAGCGAAAGTAAATATTAAAAGGTGTCGAGGTAGACCGAGACTAACTTTCGAAGACCATGTGAGCAAATTGCTCGAAGAGGGGAGGGTCAAGAGTACTCGGATACCTAGACGTGCATGTATGAAGAAGTTAATGAACCTGAAAGAAGCGAAAGAGGTATGTAAGGATCGTGACACTTGGCGATCTGTTCTCTCTGGCTACCCCGTTAGGGATTGTGCGTGACGATAAGTAAGTAAGTAAGTAAGTAAGTAAGAATGAGATTGTTTTTGTCTTATAAATAGTTGCTTTATACATAGTTCGGTATTACACGTCTGAGGTAGCTTTCAATCTCGGAAAAATATATTTCAAAACTATATGTTGTGACAAAAGGGAGCAACAATAATTAAGATTGCCTTTTTGGCTACTTCTGGGTATTCATTCTAAACACTAACCCAAAACACGTTCAAAAACGACTCAAATGTGCGTATTAATGTGGAAGAACTCTGAAGATCTATCACATATTTTGCGCTATTTCAAAATAATATTTTTACCTAACTGTGGAATTATTTAAAAATCAAAAGTAATTAACTTCGCGGCACCCTGGTGTCGTTTTCACGGATCACTTTAGGAATCTCTTGCGTGGTTGTTTGATACTATTGCATGCTTCTGCGTCGACAACAGTGCAGTGGTCGTTCGTTTCCCAATAAGCGCTTTTATCGTTTGAGCTTAGGATTTATTTTTAATTACTTTAAACGAACCGAGATGTCTTCTACTGGGAAATGTGCTGGTTGTCAGAATAAAATAACTAATCGACAGTTTATGTGTTGTTGTTCATGTAAACTAAAATATGATTTGGACTGTGCCACGATTAATGAAAAAATTTTCATTTCGTTGGACAAAGAACGTAAAGCTGTGTGGATATGTCATGCATGTAAAAATCGTCAACCTAAGAGTGATAATCAGAACACTCCCATTCGCGGCAACACAATGTACTCGGAAGGCTGTATGGAGAAGGAGACAGAAGAATTAGCAAGTAATTTAAGTGTTAAAGTGCGCGCCAAGTCTAACAGGCGGGAGGTCAGCCTTCTACCAGCAACTATAGAGGAAATCGGCGACTTGCTTGATAATAAATTATCGGATACATCACCAATTTTTCGCAAATTACGATTGACTATTCTGGAGGATATCAAAACAATAATATCTCAGGAGATTAATTTAGCCCTCAATGAGTTCAAAACCGAGCTGACGCAAGCTACTGACTTTTTAGCTGCTGAACAGGCGGATTTGAAAGTAAAGGTTGAACAAAAAGACAAAGAAATTAAAGATTTACAGACTCAGACTTTAAAACTTAAAAAAGAAGTTTATACCCTCCATGGTCGACTGTCTACCATTGAAAAAATCTCTAGAGACAATAACTTGGAAATTAACGGCATACAGGAAAAGGCCAGCGAGGATCTGTTTGGATTATTTCACAACCTTTGCAACACAATTAACTCGCCAATTGCGGACAGCGACATTCGTGCCTGTCGCCGTGTGGCTAAGATGGATCAATCTTCGAGCAGGCCCCGTTCCGTATTAGTGTCACTGACATCGCCGCGTATTCGTGATCGTATCCTTGAAGCCGTTAATAAGTTTAATAAAACTCAAAGTGGCAAACTAAACTCGAAACACCTAAATATTGATGGCGCTACTAATAAAATATATGTCTCTGAACACATTTCACCTGATTGTAAAGCATTATTCAGAGAGGCTAGAAGAGTAGGCAAGGAGAAAAATTTTAAGTTTATTTGGGTCAAAAGAGGAAATGTGTACGCTCGCAAAGTTGAAGGTGCTACTCCCGTGCTCATCAAAAACATTGATTGCTTAGTTAACCTAGTTTAGTTATATCTTCCATTTATTTGTTTATTTTATTTTTGTGTTCACTTGGTTAAAGTTTACTTTAATAAAAGCTTATATTATTTTATGGGTAAAGGAAAACAAAGAAACTATTTTACATTAGGTATTTTTAATGTACGTTCGCTAAATACCGGTTTTGAGGAACTTAATCAAAGTGTCCAAATTAAGGATCTTGATATACTATGTCTTAGCGAGACTTGGCTTCATCATAGTTCCAATATTGACTTGTATTCAATTTCAGGCTACAGACTGCTGCACAACCCTCGTATTGGTGGTGGTGTTGGTGCTTATATAAAATCTAACTTACGTGCAAAGCGTTTAGATCACCCCCCTGGGGAACTTGAACAGATATGGTTTAATGTTAAAATAGGTAGTGAGACTGCTGTATTTGGTTCTGCGTATCGTCCTGAATCAGTGAGTGTTGGTTCAGCTATAGACTGTTTGCACGAGTCTCTCTCGTTTTTTATAGCGCAATATGATCAATTATTTCTTGTTGGTGACCTGAACATTGATTGTCTAAACAACGACGGCCTTCCATTTACGCCTAATTGTCTCAAGACCCTTACTGATACATTTAACCTCCATCAAATCGTAAACCAGCCTACACGGGTCACTTCTACTACGAGTACCCTGATTGATGTCATCTTTACTAGGACACATCTTAAGCCCATTTCTGTGGAAGTGACACATAATGATGATCTTAGCGATCATGGACTGATTTCAGCGAAATTTCCGCTCGCGATTCAAAAATCTAAATGTCGTATAATTTCATACAGACCTATAGCTGAGAACACAATTGCTATAAACAATGCTGCTAAATACACGCCATGGGAGCTGGTACTAGTACAAGATGGTATCGATAATATGGTAAATACCTTTAATAATCTCGTCATTGACTTGATGGACTCATTCGCCCCTGTTCGTAAAAGCACTTTTAAACTACCCCCTGCCCCATGGATGACTGATACCCTTAGAAAAATGAAGTCAATTCGTGACAAGGCTTGCCACCGGGCCAAAACTATAAAATCGGAAAGTAGTATGCAATTTTACCGCGATCTGCGCAACTATTATAACCGAGCAGTTACTCTAGAAAAGCAGGCATATTTTACTAGGTTTGTCAATGATAATAGGTCAAATCCTTCTCAGATGTGGCGTCACATAAAACGAATAATTTCACCTGCCGTAAAAAATCGTTCCATACCGGACCATCTTCTTGACCCTGATTCACTTAATAATCACTTTTTTTTTTTTTTTTTTTTTTATAGAAGAGGGGGCAAACGAGCATGCGGCTCACCTGATGTTAAGTGACTACCGCCGCCCATGATCAACCGCAACACCAGGAGAATTGCGGGTGCGTTGCCGGCCCTTTAGAAAGGAGTAAGCTCTTTTCTTGAAGGTCCCCAGGTCGTATCGGTCCGGAAAAATCGCCGGTGATAAACTATTCCACAGAGAGGTTGTACGTGGAAGAAAGCTCCTTGTGAAACGTACAGTGGTGGACCGCCAAGCATCCAGATGGTGTGGATGGTATCGGGACGTTTGCCGTGTCGTGCGTTCACGAAATTTGGCGGCTGGGATTAATCCGAACAATTCCTCAGAGCACTCCCCGTGATAGATGCGATAAAATACGCAAAGAGATGCAACATCTCTTCGCAACGCCAGTGAATCGAGCCGATCGGAAAGCACTCGGTCGTCGACGATTCGAGCCGCTCTGCGCTGGATGCGGTCAAGTGGAAGGAGCTGGTACTGGGGAGCCCCAGCCCAGAGATGGGAACAGTATTCCATGTGCGGTCGAACCTGCGCCTTGTAAAGTTGCAGGCGGTGTGCCGGCATGAAATACTGCCCCGCTCTGCTGAGCACGCCAAGCTTTTTAGAGGCCAATTTGGCCTTCCCTTCCAAGTGACCACGAAACTGCACGTCACTCGATATGTCGACGCCGAGGATTCCGATACTGGCTGAGGCAACAAGGGGAGTGCCTTGAAACTGAGGGGATACGACAAAGGGGTTCCTTTTAGCGGTTAACGCGCAAACTTGTGTCTTCTGGGGGTTAAACTGGACTAGATTTAGTCGTCCCCAATCCGAGACTCTGTTCAGCAAAGACTCGACTTCAGACACAAGTTTGTCCCGGCACTCGGAGACGTTTTCCCGAGAAATATTGGCTCGGCCGGTGTAAAGAGCATCACCAGTGCTGTCATCTGCATAGCAATGAATGTTACGGGTATGCAACATATCATTGTTATGCAGAAGAAACAGCGTTGGCGATAGCACGCAGCCCTGTGGAACACCAGCATTAATAGGCTTGCAATCGGAGCTTGCACCGTCTACAACGACCTTGATGCTCCGATCTGCAAGAAAGCTGGTGATCCAATCGCACAATTTCTCGGGAAGCCCATAGGAAGGGAGCTTCGAAAGAAGCGCTTTGTGCCAAACCCGATCGAAGGCCTTCGCAATGTCCAAACTAACGGCCAATGCCTCCCCCTTGAACTCTACTGCCTCCGCCCATCTGTGAGTGAGGTAGACCAGAAGATCACCAGCTGACCGACCACGGCGAAAACCGTATTGGCGGTCACTAATCAGCTGGTGATCCTCAAGGTACCTCATGAGCTGGCAGTTTACAATGGACTCCATTGTTTTGGAGAACAAGGAGGTGATGGCGATTGGCCGGTAGTTGGACGGGTCTGAGCGGTCGCCTTTTTTAGGGATCGGGTGGACGAAAGCAGTCTTCCATGATTTTGGGACTACGCCTAGGGAGTAGGAGTACCGGAAAAGACGCGTTAAAACCGGTGCCAACTCTGGAGCACACGTCCTCAGCACAATTGGGGGGATTCCGTCAGGCCCACTCGACTTGTGGATGTCCAGGGAGAGGAGTGCTTTGCGAACCGAGCGCTGTGTGAACTGCACTTCCGGCATGGAGCACTCACACCGCGGGATGGTCGGCGGCGTACTCCCCCCGTCATCGAGAGTCGAGTTAGACGCAAAGAAGGAGCCTAGAAGATCGGCTTTCTCCTTTGCAGTATGGGCCAGTGAGTCGTCCTCCCTGTGCAGAGATGGAAGAGATGGCTGACAGAAATTCCCCTGGACAGCCTTGGCGAGAGACCAGAATGCACGGGTTCCAGAAGGAAGGCGAACTAGTCTCTCGCCAATTCTGCCTATGTGCTCTGACTTTGCCTTGGCAATGACTCTTTTGAAGGACCTAGAGGCGGAATTATACTTCTTTTTTAGAGCGCTGGTGTTTACATCCCGGGACGCTGATGCATCAACCCAGGCTTGGTAGCACTCCTGCTTATAGCATGATGCTATTTTACAGGAGCGACCAAACCATGGCTGAGATTTGCCTCCAATGGGCACCACAGAGGAAGGAATAAAAAGTTTCATACCCTGAAGTACCACATCAGTAACAGAATCCGCAACAACGTTGGGATCATCCGGCGAGAAGCAAACCCGCCCCCAAGGGTAGGATGCAAAGAAAGACCGCATCCCATCCCAATCGGCTGACCTATAGTGCCAAACACGGCGGCAGCCTGCAGAATGCAACCGCGATTTCAGCGTGAGTGGCACAACACTCCGGACCAGACAATGGTCCGAGGAGCCTAAAGGGGCGTCGACGGAAATCTGATATCCGTCCGGGTGAGAGGTCAGCAGAAGGTCCAACAGGGAAGGTGCATGATCCTCCACATCTGGAATCCGCGTAGGCGAAGTAACCAGTTGTGTCAGACCATATGCCAAGGCAAAATCATGAACAGATCTCCCCGCATGATCGGTTAAACGTGAACCGAGCCATTCGGCGTGATGGGCGTTAAAGTCGCCGAGGATCACGATCTCTGCAGAGGGGATCTGCTGTAGCAACGAATCTGCAGCCATTTGGACGTGGTCGAAGAGTCGGTCTGTTTCGGCATTACCGCTGTGGGACCTATAGAGGCACCCGTAGACGCGCGGATGGTCGTCGCTGTCTACGCGTAGCCAAAGGATGGACAGGTCCGAACCTTCAAGTCTGCCGAGGCGTCGAGAACAGATGTCCTCTCTGACGTAAACGCAAACTCCAGCCCGAGGCACAAAGGAGTGTTCCAGTTTGTACCCCGGGTAGGAGAGATACGAAACATCAGCCGGAGAGGACACCTGCGTCTCGGTCAGAAAGAGCAGAGCCGGCCTCGCCGTCTCGAGATGGTAGTGGACGGCGTTTAGGTTAGAGTGAAGTCCCCTGATATTGCAGAAATTCACGGACAGCGTGGCAGGGGTCGCCTTGGTCTTGTTGCTCCGTTTGCCCCGAGCAGTTGTAGTCTTGAGCGGAATTTCGCCCCCCCCAGAATACGCGGGGCAGCCTGAGCACCCACGCTCAGAAGTGGAGAAACATGGTCGTGGATGCTCAGCGAGGGATTCTCCAGGGGTGCTGGTACCCTCCTGGGGTAGTCTATCTTTATTTAATTCCGCTACCATGTTGATGGGGGGGGGGGATTTGGGCCTCCGGCCACCTGCACTCACCGACGAAACGCGGAAGCAGAACTTCCACTTCACGCCGGTATTCTGTGAGGTCGTGGTACCACCCCGGTTTGAGCCGGCCCATACGTGCAACAGCAAAGCTGCCGCATGGCTCTACCACTGTTAAACACCATATCATGTGCACCTCCCGACAAAAGTGTTATTCAAGAAATCGAATCACTTAAGCACTCTGAAATCGAATTTCAATTTGTAGCTGTAAATGAAACGTTAGTGAAAAGTATAATTGCTTCTACAGCTACTAATGCGACCGGAACTGATGGCATCTCCATGTTGATGTTAAAACTTACGCTTCCATATTCTTTGTCAACGATAGTGGCGATAGTCAATAAATCTATATTGGAAGGAGTATTTCCAGAATCTTGGAAATGTGCCATCGTCACTCCCATTCCCAAAAAATCAATGGTGGATAATCTTTCTGATATAAGACCAATAAGCATTCTTCCTGCACTATCTAAAATAGTTGAAAGATGCGTTCTTTATCAAATTTCACCATATCTAGAACGTAATCAAGTACTGCCTGTGATTCAATCTGGTTTTAGAAAGAATCACAGTTCAGTATCAGCTCTTTTAAATATTACTGATGATATTCTTGCTGCGTCCAATGAGGGTAAGGGAACAATTATGGTTTTGCTAGACTTCAGCCGCGCTTTCGATTGTGTTGATATATCTATTCTATTGGCAAAATTAAAATACTATGGTTTCACAGAATCGGCCTGCACCTGGTTTCAATCTTATTTCCATAATCGCTGCCAAAAAGTGCAATGTTTGAATAGCCAAGGAGTTCTAAATGTCTCCAACACGCTCCCCCTTAATAAAGGTGTTATCCAGGGTTCAATACTTGGTCGCAATTTACACGGCCAACGTTACTAAAGCTATAATTCACTCGAAAATTCACTTATATGCAGATGACAGCCAAGTATACGTTCACACAACGCCAAATGATGAGGAGGTTGCTGTTGCTATTTCCAAGTTAAACAAAGATCTTGATTCTATTGCGGAGTGGTCTTTGAAACATGGCCTGGTACTTAATCCCTTAAAGAGTGTCACCATTACCCTTGTAACAAAGCACCAGGTAAAAACGATTAATGAACGGAAATCTCTTGTTAAGATCTTTGACACCGTTATACCTTACGAGGGTTGTGTTCGCAATTTAGGTCTCCTTATGGATGAGAATTTAAAATTTGAGCAACATGTTCAGACTAAAATCGGTAAATGCTATGGTTCGTTAAAAACTTTGTATAAAATTCGCTCATTTCTAAAACGTGACATAAGACTGCTGCTCTGTAACAGTTTAGTACTACGCCACCTTCATTATTGTGATATTGTTTATGGTCCATGCTTATTTAAAAAAACTGTGAAGAATGTGCAGAGAGTGCAGAACGCATGTATGCGTTTTTGTTTTAACATACCGAAAAGGGATAGGATTTCACCTTATTTAGTCAGTAATGGCATTTTAAATATGTGCAATAGTACTAAATTAAAATATGCATGCTTTCTGCACACTCTGCATCACGCAAAGTCTCCAAGATATCTGTATCATAAAATAGCCGTTGAAAAAAAAAGTTTGCTTTTAGTCAGAGAAAATAGTCATCGGCTTCCACTACCCAGGATTAGCCTCGCTGGAGCCAGGGGGTGTTTTAAATTTGCCGCTGCTCCGATCTGATCTACCCAATTTCCGTCTACCTTCCGACAAAGATGCCGCAAGTGGCTTATTCAAAGACAGTCCCTGGCTCTATGTGGCTTTGATACCCCCTCAAATTAGACAACTTTTTTTTTGTATTTGGAAGGTATAATTTATTAATTGTTTTATTTTTATTTTTACTTTTTTATTGTTGATACGTGTGTTTCATCAATTGCCTAAGACCCTGTATGAATTATGCGCAAAGGCTGTGGCAGAATAGCAGGAGTAATGGGTTTTCCGTTACAACTGAGTCACAGACCGTTTTGTCACAACTAAAAAGTTATTATTATCTCTCTATTTAAATTTTAACATTGTATTTTTGTGTGGCAAATAAATACTTTTCATTTATTTATTTATTTATTTATTTACTGTATAACGACTAATATCGCCCGTCGTTTCATAATGACTCCTGCGGACATGTATCCGTGGCATGCAGTGAGTTAATGTCGCATCGATCATAATCATTACCTATGTATTAAGTTATTGCTTGTCATATTTAATGATTTTAAATCACCATTAACCCCGAACGTAAAGGATGTGTCTGATGTTAATATAAATCAAAAGCCGACTTCAAAGAACTAATAGGAATAAAATAATATCCGCATAATAGCTTCAGAAGCCGGTGCCAAATCATATTATATGTTTTCGACTTTTGAGGGAACCAAGGAATATCAAAATCACGACTAATTAATTAAATTACAAAAGTCATCCACTATTTTTCAACCCTAATAGGTAGAATTTATTCTCCAAGTTAATATGGGACCACCCCTGTAGTATAACCTATATAATTTATTAAAAGTGTCATTAAAACTGAAAAAATGAATCTGAATGACAGGGTAAGAAATTGTGTAATAAGAGAAGAGTGTGGTTTGCAAGATGATGTCGTGACCAGGATTAAGAAAGGAATGCTTCGGTGGTTTGGTCATGTGGAAAGAATGAATGAGGAAAGAGTGACAAAGAAAATTTATGTTGCAGAAGTGAATGGCAGAGTCGGAAAGAGACGTCCTAGGCGAAAATTTATCGACCAAATTGGCAATTTATTGAAAACGGGCCAAATTAGGAGTACCCTTAACCGACGAGCATGTATGCGTAGTTATATGGATGTGAAGGAAGCGAGAGACACCGCACTTTAATCAGTCACTCGCTAGGCGCTTGTAGAGGTGTCACGTGTACTGTTGATTTAAAAAAAATCTCTTGATAAAAATGTTCCGTCGTATGTACTTAGATATTGCACAAATAATTCAAGAAATGTCAGTAAAAACCAAGGAATTACTTTTCATCGGTTAATAAGATACTTAATCAATAAAAAAGTATTATGTATTAATAATAAAACAAATTATTCTTAAGATGCCATCTCGTGTCAGAGAATATAGATTATGAAATTAATATGTTCAGATGCGACATTTCTGTGGGTACTTACGTATAGGACGAATATATTATTATACACATTTTTTTTGTAGAAATATATATATATATATATATATATATATATATATATATATATATATATATATACATATATAAGTTATTATAATTTGGCAAAATTTTTCATGTTTAAATCTGCTTATTATTCTTTTATTTTATTTTTAGGTTTCTATATCAAAGTCAAAGTGGTATAAAGTTGTCCATTTTTAACTCTCGCGTGCCCAGCATTTATGAACGGCTTTTATTCTAATTTAAATAAATTATTTGTAATTTAAATATTATGTTAATAAGTTTTGTTAAACATACATTTAGTATGTTTTTTATATTTGACTTAGATTAGATACCTTTTAAAATATTTAGATAAAAATATCATTAAAATGTAATTGAGGTATAATATCATTCAATATTATATTAAATAAACAAATATAATACACAAAATAAACGACATTATTACGATAATGTTCTCGATATAATTTACCAATTTAACAATACAATCTACTATTACATGCGGGTCATTCTACCTATGTTATTCTATGATAAAAAACAAGCGCGCGAACACAGAGTAGCGCACATTTTTTGTTTGAGATAGCTGTTCTAGTACGTAAATACATATTACTTCAATGCGTACGGATAAATATTTGTGTGCGAACGTTCGATAAGACTACACCACGTATTTATGACATTATCATTGAGTACTGAAATATGACATTGACAATGTCTGTTAGTTCAATTCACACACAATCAATTTATTGGTTTCATGAGTATCTTTAAATCGAGACAATCAGGAGACAATACGATACCTTTGATCTATTTAACGAATGCAATCTACCTTCAATTTCATATGCATTACAAAAATGTCAATAATTTTAGCACGTTCTCGTGTATTTTTTTAAAATTAAAACACCCTTATTACGATATATCATGAAGGCAGTTTCATGTCTTACAAAGTTACACTATATTTGTAATTACGGAAAGGAGGGAGGTGTACCTCAAACAAAGTAAGGCACACACCATTTCAATTTTTATGCGGATCTTATCTAATTAATATGCTTTAATATTTATAACTACCTCACTTTTTAGGTTATAGGTTCTGGTGTAGCACAAATGGTAAGTTGTGGACTAAAATGCAATTCAAATTCGAAGGTTACTTAACTTAGGTTGCTCACATACTATTAAATATGAGTCGAGTATCAAACTTCTTAGAGTTTTATTACACATATGTAGTAATATACACAATATTAAAAAACTAAAACTAAAAACTTGAATTATCATACAGGCCTATTCCCCGTGGTATCATGCCACGAACGTTGGCTGTGTGCTGTGTGTTCTCGTACAATGGCTATATTAGCTCTTGTCCAGTCGCGGATACAGTTCCTTTAGAAGTTCACCGTACGAGGACTTCACGAAGCGATAGTTTCTACAGCAAATGGCACAAATATGTAATCATCCTATACTATTAAACGAGCAATTCTTGTATATATATATATATATATATATATATATATATATATATATATATATATATATATATATATAATCAGGATCTCGGAAACGGCTCCAACGATTTTCATAAAATTTAGTGTCCAGGGAGTTTCGGGGATAATAAATCGATCTAGCTAGGATTTATTTTTAGAAAATGTCTTTTTGTCCGTGTTTTTAGGCAATGAAAAACTGCTACAATATCGTTAGAATAAGAAGGTAAATTTTGACAGTTTTTTTAATGATTACAAATAGCTTAATTGGTTTAATGGGTGGTCACAGAATCGTAAAACCCCGGTTCGAGCCCAGAGCGACAGACAAACTTTTTTTAATTTTTTTTTCAAGTTCCTTTCTTTTTTGAGAAAATCTATTTTTTCGAGCCTTTTTTTTAGCATTTTTTAAAAACACGAAAATTTAAATTAAACTAATTGCACTCATGATTTTTTATTCAAATAACCAGTTCAGCTTTTTCTATTATGTCGCTAAGATCAAAAAATATTATTCATATTTCATCAGTATGTAATTTGTATCTAAATATAATTTCCAAAACACACGAATTAAAAAAACCGAGCGAAAAATACCGAGCAAAGCTCGGTCAACCGGGTACTATATAATTAACAGACCAACATAGTAAAATAACTATCAACGTGTCCGTGGCGCAATGGCTTAGCAATCAATGGCTGCCATTGATTGCAATCGATGGCTACCATTTATTGCTAAGGGCCGCGGGCCGAAATAAGTGTTCCGGGTCTGGATGTTTGTCCTTGTTAAATTTATGTATGTAAACTAACCCATGTAGAGGTAACGTAAATTGTAGCAATACAGTATGAAACAACAAATGGACCGCAAACATTCTTTATATCAAACGTAACCCAGTTCAAGGACACGCCAGGCGTCAGCGCCAGTTAATCTGCACCACAAACAACGAGCGGACTCTGCCTGCAGATAACACTCGTCACGTTCATAAACAACTGCGCAGTTACGAGCAGATAACGCCCGTGCTCGCGAATTACACGCAAAATATATTCATACAAACGTAAACGGTACTGGAGAATGTCCCTGTTCGGAACCAGCTTATGTTGCAAGTAGTGTCTGACACTTACAATACAAGTTTTGTGATAAATTTCACTGACTTGAGTGTAGAGCACCGGAGACCCTTTTAACTGGATTCGGGCGTTCGTTCTACCTTAGTCCTCAGAGGTGACAACGCATCTTTTTTTTATATAATACAGATGGTAAACGACCACAGTTCATCTGATGGTAAGTGGATACTTACTTGATATGGTGGATGCCTATTGGCCACAACATTCACTTACCATCAGGTGCACAGCATATTCTATATATAAAAAAAACTTATAGAACATAAAAAAGATAAAACAGTAAATATATATTATATATTCAGCTGGTAAAGCGGAGTTAACGAATTTACATGGCTAGCAAACCTCCGCAGATTTAGCTTCAAATACGCAAATGTCCACAAACTACGGCGTTTAATGTAGTATACCGAGTATGGCGTAGTGCCGGTGCAAGAATATGTACTACCCCATGTCGCCCTGTGGGTGTTGTAAGAGGTGAAAGAGGGAATTTATAACTTTATTCACTTTAAACGTAGAATATTTAATCTATTGAACAAATATTTATTCATAAAATTGTTCAAAACGAAATAAAATTACGAAAAATAACTGCTTGTGAGAGAAAGAAAATGTGTGCTCTCTCTTGCTTATATCCACCCTCCACCACTCAACTCCCGTTCGCCTCGCCCGATAACACTTTACGTAACGCTTTCGTCGCGCGTTCGCCAGCTTACTCCCCAAGTTAAGCGTGCGTAAAGAAGTTTTACTACAAAAATGCGGTTGCAAACTACTTGCCATCTGTTGCAACTTTGGCAAATATCCCCCCCTATCTGATAATCTATGGGGGAAGTCTATGTTCGGCAGAGGAATATAATAAACTGTAACGGTAACGGCATTTGATGCATGCAAAGTTTGAACATACGTTTGCACATTGACATCCAATCTCGTTTATTCAGTGCAAATCAAAGTAAACAAAGTTTTAAGTTTGGGCGGCGACTTATTGCAAAATTTGCGGAAGTTTAGTAACGTGTCACTGATTGCGCTGATCGGAGTAGTAGTGAATGGGCTGAAGTGTTCGCTGTTTGATATAATAAATGCTCTTATCGAACTTATCGAGCTTTTCACTGTCATTATTTAAAAAGATAAGCTAAATTATTTTTCCAATAGCCGCTCCCTAAATCCCGCCACCTAGAGTCCCACTTTCTCCCCAAGCAAAGTTATACAAAGTGCAAGTGTCTGCTTCAACTTGTCGCATATGTGCAAATGTCCGTGTGCCACAATCAGCCAGTTTGAAGCAATTTAAAGTAAATTCTGGCGCCGGCCAACAAATCTAGAAAAACAAGTACATCGGCGGCTACAAGTTGCCGCGCGCCGCTCTAAATGCCTGCTAAAGAGTCGCATTGTCGCCTAACATATTAAGCGAGGCAATCGCTAAAATGAAGATAAAAACATACTGCATCGCATCTGCCTGCTTAAATAACAACAAGGAACCGAACCTCACGTTCTTCCCACTTCCGAAGGACGTCGTAACGTAAAACGCACGTCTACCGATAGGTACATAATATTGACTTTTATTATCAATGTTTCCCTTATTTACCAAGGTAGTTGATACGATAGCATTTACTAGGTGCGGATTAGTATTTGATGTGTATTTAGCATTTTCGTTTTTGGTATATTAGTTTTTTTGAAACGTTACCCTCACAGTACGATTTTCTCTTGTGTCGTTTAGGCAATTTACAAACATAACACCGGAATACAAACACTTCTTGTTCCGTGTGGGATTAAAATCTGCCGCCTTACAGCGGCTGCGACAAAGCTGTCGAATGATGAATTATGAAATAATGATTTTGCCTATGGCAGGTATTATGATTTTGATTCTGTAGGTAACTAGGAGCTAACAGGTTTTTATTTGCCCAACTAGTTAAAATAACATAAACGAAAACATAAGCAAACTTACGTATTAAAATGTAGCCAAGAGCTGAGGCTGAGAATTTTAAAAGCTTTTCCACCCCAAGCTCCATTTGCAATATGCATATTCAGGCGCCGGAAATGGTGGACATTAATCGCTAGATAAGATTTATTAGGTACAAAAAGAAGACGTGAAGAGAACAACTTATGTATATTGCTCTGCACATTTCTAAGCTTTTTAAATAAAAATAATTATACGCAAACAATCTTCAATCAATCAGTTAATAAATTCAAATCAATCTTTACGTGATAGAGCCATGCGGCAGCTATATTGGTAGAATAGTTGTAGCACGAATGGGACCACGCTCTCACAGAATACCAGCTTAAAATAGGAGCTTCATGCTGTTGTATTTTTATTTTATTTTATTGAATAAAGTACACATAAAGTCCATAGTTACATAAAGGTCTAATACTAAAAGTATATTGGTGTTGATCTAAACTACAATCCAAAAAAGTGTATATAGCATAGTAATATAACAGTACTAGAAACTTCGTAGCAAAAATAAACTAGATAAAATACATTAAATATTAAGAGAAACCCGTACATTTCTTTTAAATCTAACAAACTTCTATCGAATGTAATATTTAGATGTACGTTTCTACGCTTAATCTCGTCGTAACCACGGTACATTTTTACAACAGGGTTGTTATTCTTGTGTACGTCTAACCTGAAAATTCTTTGTACACGTTTTCGTAATCCGGAATTATAATTAGTCTTAGTAACTGTGAGCAATCTATACGAGAATGCACAATATTGTGCAAAAATTACTTAATTTTGTCGGCACATTGTCTCCTCAAAGATAATCGTTGGCATTAAAAAACTTTAGTCGAAAGTCGTATGATGGTACACGACGCAAGTGACCATATCTGCCACAAACACTGCGAAGGAAACAACTCTGCACCCTCTCAATGCTGTCAGAATGTACCCTATATAAAAGGGTGACTATACAATGGAAGCATACTCTAGTACAGAACGAACCAAATAATAAAATAATCGAAATGATGCGAGAGGTTTGGAGAAATTTTTCGTTACAAGAATTATAAACCCTAAGGTTCTTAAACTTTTTTGCGTTATATATTCATAATGCGGACGGAACGAAAATTTTGAATCGAAATATACGCCCAAATAAATCCTTAACAATCTGCTTGTGTCAGAGGCTAATTGTTGACATTATATTTAAAATCCAGATAATTGTGTTTAGTAGTGAAGGTGATAACTAGGCATTTACTGATATTTAAGGGCACAAGATTAGCAGAACACCAATTGTGAACTGCATCTACGTCTTTTTGTAATGCAATGCAGTCATTTACGTCACTTATTTTTTTTAATTTATTCAACAAAGTAACAGTTTTAATTATAAAATCAATTTCTTCGTGCCATTAAACATCTATTGTTTGTCTTGGCACTGCACAGTTTGCTCTTAATTATACATTAATTTACTTAAGCTTATTATTTGGCTTATTATTTAAATGACATTGAAATTAACTTTTACTTAAACTAAATATAAAGTACTATGAAACAATTGTGCTACAAGTTATTAAAAAAAAATTGGCATAAAAAATTTATATAAAATCCATAATATATATCTCTTAAACTATTTTTTTTGTGGCGAAGGTGGTTTTTGGTATTGTTTACCGGGAGTAGTGAAGTAAAAACGTGATTGTTGTCTTCAGTTATACGATATACGGTACTATCTTATTTATGCGCGTACACACGGGGTGTATTTTTAAGGAATATTTTTTTTTCATGTATTTTATTTTGTAACACGTTTTGTTTATTTGTCCAATTTAACAATTATTGGCATAGATAGATATAGCTCGTTATGATTCTCATTGGAATAATATATATAGATACTTTTTTGAATTCTTATTATGCGAAAAAATGTTTAAGTTTTGTTTTCAAGTTTTGTGCGGTTAGCTGGCTTCTTATCTCCGTAGGTAAAGAATTTAATATGTATGGTATTAGAAATTTACGTGTTCTCTTACCGTAGAAATTATTAGTTCTAATTGGTGAATAACGTGTTTTATTTCTAGTGCTATAAATGCGTTCCCTTGGGGTTGGGTACATCGAGTATTCATAACATTCTTTTAAAATCATGTATTTCACCTTTTTATGTATGGGTAAAACTTTGCAGTACGTGAAAAGGTATGAGTAATCATTTCGATATTTGTCCTTAATGTGTTGAGGCAATATAGATTTTAAAATTCTTATTTGTAAGCTGTAAATTTTATCTAGGTAAGTGCGGAAAGTTCGTCCATAACTACTAAGACCATACGATACTATCGATTCCTTTAGAGCATTATATAGGCTTAGAAGAATTTTAAATGGAACTTTATTACGAATAATATAAAATTTTGCTAGGATTGCCCTTAATTTACTACACACGTAGTCAATATGATTCTTCCAGTTCATCCTATTATCTATAATCAGTCCTAAGTATGTGTGATACTTAACAAGTGGGATTTTTTCGCAAAAACAAGTTATTATATTGTGCAGACAAAGATGATTATGAGCAATAATGCTTACTGGCATAATATTCTTGATATGACTAGAATGAATGTGTAGTACCTTATCACACGGTGTATCTTCATATCTCCAGCATAAAGTAAACAGTGACTCTAAATTACGTCAACAAAATCATTTATAAAAATAGTGAAAAACAACGGCCCTAAATGGGACCCTTGGGGAACACCAGACGTGACCGCTGCTGAAGCAGAGTTATGACCTTTAACCGCAACAATCTGGCTCCTCCTGAATATGTACGACCTCATGAAGACCTCTGACCCCACGAAGTATATTGTCATGAATGCCATAAGCTTCTAATTTTGCACACTGTAACTCTTGATTGACCTTGTTAAATGCCTATATATATATATATATATATATATATATATATATATATATATATATATATATATATATATATATATATATATATATATATATATATATATATATATATTAATATTTTATAATATTTTATGACGAAAACCAAGATGACGCCATTTGTCGAAAGAATAGATTTTTTAAAGCATTAATGCATTTTTGATTAAATATCATCTACGTTTAATAAGTCCTATCTATTACAAATAAGATGAATATTAAAAAGATATTTTATTGTATAAGTGTGACCAGCGAGCACACAGTTCACCTGATAGAAAGTGGATGCTATGGCCTGTAGACATCTACATCTATCCTCGATTAAGAATCAAATGCAGATGCGTTATTGCTCTTGGGGATTTTCTGAGTAATGATTGATATGAATGAACAAAAATACGAAAAACAGTCAAAAATGTGAGCTCACCCCACTCAACCCTCTCAATCCGTGAACTTATTGAACCTTACTACCAAAATTTACTCAATGAACGTTTTAGATAACAACATTTTCTCATAATTTTAAATCAAGTGGGTAGTTCTCATTACGTTAAGACGTGAGCAATGAGATGGCGCCAATCTGCGGTATAAACCGCGCCACGATTACTCATAACTATCGACATATGGTAGCCAGTGCGCCTCATAATGTCTTGTGATGATTCACACACATCTGTAGACTTACTGCTGAGTTATTAACGCACACGAATATATAATTGATGCAGCTGGAACCCTGCCAGCCGATAACAACTGTTGTGAAGAAACGTTGGGTTATTCCGTATACATCCTATGACGTCTCATGTTCATTTTTGGGTTGGGTATTTTCTGTAAGTGTTTGTCACACTATAGAACTAAGTCCCTTAAAAATATCAATTGTGATAATGTTTTTACCATTCCCGATTTCAAACACGGTAATGGCTTCACGAGTGCCGTGCAGAGGCGTGGGAGTACTTGTCAACTTGTTTCATACCTTGCGACTATGCGAAATACCTTTTATTAATAATTAATAATCTATAATTGTCTGTTAAACAATTTAGTATTTAATTTGTTTTACAGTCAAAGGCCATAAGAGCGATTTAAAACTTAAAAAGTCGTTCAAACAAAAATTTAAGGAAATAATTAATATATATTTAATATAATTAATTTATATTATAATTATTATATTAATATATTAATCAAAACTAAAAATAGTTTTACATACATAAGTGATATTCATTCTGTAAATACTAGGAACAGACACAAGCTAGAGTAGTACTAGTTACTTGACTCCACCGAGTCAGTAATTCATTCTTAGGGCGATGCAACAAAATCCCAGAAAATATACTAAATTTGACCTGTTAAAGTTCAAAAACTTTAAAAAACTAAGTTTTTATAAAAAGAGTTATTATAATTATTACAATCATAATTAAGGAATTTATCGATGATATTAACCCCTGGGAATGAGTTGATCGCTACCAAGCTATTTCTAAGTTGTTTTGCTTGGTAATTGTGTGACATACATGATTGTAAATTGTTTTTTTTTAAAGTCCCGCTGAGTTTCTTTCTGGTTCTTCCCAGGACAGAGGTTTTCTTCCGAACCAGTGGTAAATAATTAAACAAAAGAATGATTTTCAATGAGTGTTATTTACAATTTATATTAAATAAAAAAGTATCTGTTCCTGTTACCAGAAAGATCTCAACACGAACGAAACATTTTATTACATCTAATTACATACTGTCGCAATCATTCATTCCAATCAGCCTATTAAAAGTTCACCGTTGAACATAGGCCTCCTCCATAGGTATTTTTAATAGATTAAGAGTAACAAATAAGATCACAGTCAAACTGATGGTGTCTATCCTCAATTAAGAATTAAAAAGTAAATGCGCTGTCACCGCTGAGGACTAAGATGATATGACTCGTTTCCAGTTAAAAGGGCCTCCGGTTCTCTACACTCCTCGAACACAGTGGCATACAGTTGCTATTTTACACTAGTATTCTGCGAGCGCGTGGTCTTTCCCACTCTTGCTAGAATAATGTAGCTGCAGCATGGACCTGCTACGTGCAAATGTAGCTGCAGCATGGACCTGCTACGTGCAAATGTAGCTGCAGCATGGACCTGCTACGTGCAAATGTAGCTGCAGCATGGACCTGCTACGTGCAAATGTAGCTGCAGCATGGACCTGCTACGTGCAAATGTAGCTGCAGCATGGACCTGCTACGTGCAAATGTAGCTGCAGCATGGACCTGCTACGTGCAAATGTAGCTGCAGCATGGACCTGCTACGTGCAAATGATTGCTTCATAGAGGGTTTTACCATAGCTGCCACGCTCCACAGACGGGGCACAGCCACAGTTTATTATTTAACCGTTAACAGCAAGATGCTGCCCATGTACTGTTTCTTTTCCTTCCGTCGCCTTTTACGACACCCACGGGATGATAGTGCATTATGTCACGCCGTCATTACACGATGATCTCACAATTAAGATCAAAGGAAATGGAACCGCATCAATAAATTAAATATTGAAATATTAGAGCCATGCTGCAGCTATATTATGGTTTCTAGCACGAATTGGTGGGCTCAACAGAATCAGGACATGCACTCACAGAATACCAGCGTAAAATAACAGCTTAATACCGCTGTTATTTTACGGTATTCTGGAGTTCCATCTTAGTCCTCAGGGATGGCAACACACTGTATTTTGATTTTAATTGAGGATAGATGTATAGATGTCGATAGGCAACAATATCTGCTTACCATCAAATGGGCTATGCGCTCGTGTGTTACCATTATATGAAAAAATACATATCCGTAACTGCATGAACCCGAGCGCTCCCGTCAATTAGTGGTGCTGACGCCTTTGGCACGGAGCCAGCAGTGAGAAAGTATCCCAAACACATACGTCCATTACGGCTACAGCATTCGCTGCTGACAGTAATGGGTCGACGTCATTCCGAACTTGAAGACGTAACCGACAACTATCACAGATAATAGTTAATTTTTATTCTGGAACTTTCCTTTGCCTACACATCATTATCTTTATCACAATACTAAAGGAGTCTTCTTCGTCTTATCACAATACAACTATATTATCAGTATACGCGGTAGAGTCATGCTGCAACTATATTATCAGCTCGAAACACACCCTATATTTAACCCTATGTTTTTGTAGTCTTTTTTATTCATGTCATGTGTTTAGCACCAGTTAAAAAAATTCTTTCTTTCTTTAAAAGGTTACTTTCAACCTTTTTCGTATTATAAAATGTATAAACGTGAAGTTAAAAGAATCAACAGTGTAGTACTTACTTGCATCGTTCAAACTAACCCTAACGCGTAGGTAACAGTAAAGTTCGATTATGAATGTACCATCTTTGACAGTGGCAACGAGGTGGGCACGTGACGTCAACGCGACGCTATTCCCGCTCGCGACCACTCTACATAAGCCATTCGTGATCCCTTCTAATATTATTAAAGTTTTGCGAAACGTGGTTTCGATATAATATTAGGTATGCGGATAGCATTTTAATATATCTGAAAATAACAGTATGACGTTCACAAATCGTTGAAAGTAACTTAAGCCGACTTCATAAAAGGAGAAGTATCTGTACGTTTTTTGTAGTTGTTTCTGTATCTACTTCGAAAAGTGAAATTATTTAATTCTGTTATGTTCTTTGACGCCAGCTTTCAATTTTTATTAAAGGTTCTTAAGGTAGTAATAATTAGGGTTTTAAAAATATTGTGGCATTCGCTCTGGTTTGAAATTAGAACAAAGATTTCTTTTCATTCTCTGGCATTATCGGATTTGTAAATGTGTGCACCATAGATATACTTATACTATATATACTAAATCTATGGTATGCACACGAAATATCACACATTCGGATTCCCAAGTCGTAACTAAATCTAGTACGAGGGGGAGAAGCCTAACACTTCGCTTATTTTTATATTTTTTAGTACTGAGCGTACCCAAAATATCGTGCGTTGTCTATGTGATGAAAGGGTAATTAATCTAGATGGTAAAAATTCAACCGCACTTTGAAAAATCTGGTAGCCCGGAAAGATTGACGCAATTATACAATTGCTAACCCTCGCGTAAAACATCGTAAAAATCACCCAAGCGTAAGTCGAGTCGTTCGATAGTGAGGTGGGGGTTGGGGTGGGGGTATTGATAGACTCTATATGGTGATAATGACTTGCTCTTTGGTGTAGTCGTCGTAAACGCGAACTATCATATTGAGTTCAAGCCCGGGGCGGGTCAAAATCCGTTAATGGGTTTTTCTAACAAGGAATTATCTGTAGCAGCCCGTAGTCAAGTAGTTGACGGTGTTTCATCCCCGTGTCTCGGGAAGCACGTAAAGCCGTTGGTCCGCCTCACCGGAGGAGTGAGGGAATAGAGAGTGCACCCGTGCTTACGCATACACTCGTTCACTATCAGGCTGTCCTGCGCTGATGGCTAGTCTCCGTTGAGACATTTTTATTATATGATGACGATGACGACTCCGGACGTGAATATAATGGGTCCACGTAGTAAATAACGAAACAACTTAACAACGTGTACATACGACAGATAAGTTAATTAAAGCCACCGGATCTTACTTCACTCTGCTTCATCAAAGAGGTATGGGAATATTACTTGCATTTCATGATGCAAACTTGCAATTCATGATGCAGAACATAAGAGGGCGCTGCCAGTGTGTAAACATAAGCTCCGTAGTAATTAATTAACAAAAAACAATATAGTTAAATTCTAGTTAAGAAAGTAATATTGGTGTGTGTGTTTTGACTGGAATAAATCGTATAAATGTTATCTTCGGTAAATACAAAGTGTTTTGTGAATTAATTAACAAAAAGTGACGGTGAATTTGTGACATTAAATATGGACATAATTTATATTACAACAACCAAAGAAGACTAAAAATACTGTGATTTTGTTCCAAACTACAATATTCTAGTGCAAAAAGTGAAGATATTTCTTTATTATTCGCTTAACATGAAAAGTATTAATCTGACGGTTAATTTTATTCAAATGTTGTGATTAAGTGCAAACAAATTTGTACATTCGATTCTACAACTTATGGTCGTTTTTATATAGTTGGTGATTACAACGCCATCTATCAAACTACATTATCATTAAATTTCATCTACCCACGAATATGCGGAAGAAGTGGAATATAATGCTTAATTTCAATTGCTATTAAGGAGCACGCTTGGTCGAACGGTACAAGTGACTCGGTTAGACACCGATACGACGGAGGATCGAGCCTCGAGGCAGACAGAAATATTTTTGTCTTTAATTTTCTGACATAAATACAAACATGGAGCAAAAACAACAAACTCCTTTAAAGAAATGTTTCAAATGTAAATCAATAATAGAAAATCGAAAGTTCACAATTTGTTCAGTTTGTAATAATATCTACCATATTGACTGTGCAAACATAACTTTCGCTCGTTTTAGAATATGTACAAATGAGACTAAAAATCATGGAGATGTTTTAAATGCATAAAAAGTTAAAAAAATACAGTCCTCTCTCCATCCCTAGAAAAAGATGCTGTGAATATCACAATACGTAAAAAAAGGACTGATGAAACCCTTGAAAGTAACGATATGAATGCTTTTGACTCAGAATCTCCAAACAGCTCAGCGAAAACTGGCCTGACACTACTACCTAAAGAAAAATTATTAGCAAAATCACTATCGATGGAATTGCCTGTTGAATCACTAAACAATAGTTTCCGATCCTTAGAAGATTTATCACACAGTTTAGAATAAGTAAATGAACTTGATATTGTGAGCAAACAAAATATGAAAATAGATGACTTACAAATTAAATTAAAGAGTTGCGAGTCTGAATTAGACGGAACAATTTTGGAAAATAATGAATTACGACGACAAGTCACCAAATTGACACAAGAGCTATTTATTATGAAAAATATATGTAAAACCCCACAAATTGTAAAAAAAACAGCGCAAGAGTTTGTCCTCAAGTTTTCCTAATAATATGACTCCAGATAAAACAAAGACAGAGCAAATTTTTGTTTTGGAAAATACAATCGTAAAATAACAACAAAACCTGAAATTAGCTCAAGAAGAAGTAAGCAATCTATGAACAGAAATCGAAAGCTTAGAAAAGCAATTGAAAGACAAAACAACACCAAAAACTGATTTAGAACTAAACAATTGCACAAAAAATCATGTACATAAGGATACTAAATCATTACATAAAACATTAAAACACAAATTGTGTATACTCACAAGTGATAAGAGATATAAAATACTACAAAATGTAAACAGAAATCATGTTCTAAGTCAGTATGAGCTATGTCACTTTATTACTACAAATGCTGGAACAGAGAAAATTTTAAAAAATATACATAAAAAATTAAAGGACTATACAAAACACGACTACTGTGTTGTGATAATCGGAGAATCGGATTTTAATACCTCAGAAGACTATAAAGGTCTGGTGAAAACAATCAAAACCATACTGGAACAAGTAAAAAATACAAACGTAATCGTAGTTTCACCAACATACATATGTGGAAAGCCATTATATAACTACAGAGTAGAGACTTTCAATTACCTACTTAATCAGGACATAAACACTAATAAATATGGCTATTACATTGATTCAAACCTGGACTTAACATATGATATGTTTTCACAGTATACTGGTAAAATAAAACAAAATGGAGTACAAAATTTAATGCAAAATATTGCCAAACAAATATTATCTCTACAAAAATCGAGTGATGAGAAGCAAATTGACACAAGAAAAAAGAGCTCTATTATCCCTGATGAAAATCAGTTTTTTCTTCTATAATCACTTACATATATTACATCAAAACATATCGGGACTATTGAACAAATGTGATGAGTTAGTATTAAATCTGGATGAGTTAGATAGATAAAAAAAGCTATCGACATTCTATGTGTGACCGAGCACAAGATGATACCAGAATTGGAAGAATTCCTTACAATACCTAATTTCACATTAGCAACCAGTTTTTCAAGAAATAAAAGACGTGGTGGATCATGTATTTTAGTAAGAAAGGGATTAAAGTATAGAGTAGTTGATAATATTAAGAAATTCTCGATTAATTGTATGATAGAGACCTGTGCTGTAGAAATATGTGACCATAACATGATTGTGATATGTATTTATAGAGTTCCTAACACAAATAAATCTTGTCTGGATACGTTCTATGATACTCTTAGAGGCATTCTAAATACTATAATAAATACTAAAAAAAGACGTGTGGCACTCGGGGACTGCCGCGGTAAAGCTATTGCATAGCATTTTGTATCAACTTATGCAATTATAATTATTTGTTTATTTTATTTATGCAGTATTTCTTTTTCTTTGATATTAATTCAAGTTACACTTTTTGAGCGTGGTGACCGATAAGAAAACAATTTTTTTTCCTTTATTAAATAAATAAATAATAAATGCACGTTGTTCATTCATATTCAAAACACTTTATACACAAATTTTACAAGTACAGCTATTCACTGTTGTACATAAATACCTATACACCTATATACTTTCTTATAAACAGCTGCTTATGTATTCGTCCGATTTCGGAGCAGCTCGTCTCGATTCGTGCGAGCTTCGTAGAGTCGTACAATACGTCTAGTTGCACGCATACAAACACCGTGTCGAAGACTGCCGAAAAGAAACGACGTTAGACAATGCACGGCCTTCAAGCCACACCTGCGTGCCCGTCGGAGCGTGAGGTTTTTTCGTTACGGAATTTCTGGATTCGGTCCCCGCGCTCAAGGCCTGCGATAGAAGCTATGCAATAGCTTAAAAATAAAAATATAATTATCTGTGGCGATTTTAACATTGATATTCTGAAAAATACTTCTGTTAGTCGAGAATTTACAAATCTACTGTTAGGCTATAATCTGAAGCTAGCAATACAAAAGCCGACAAGAGTTGCAAGTGGAACGTGTATTGACAATTTTGCACATAATATAAGAGGATCAAACAGTGAGGTTATTGAACTAGGCCTTTCGGATCATATGGCGCAAATTTTAAAATGTCCTGTAAAAAAAACATGTATAATCAATTCGTGGAGTATAAAAAGGAGAGAACTTTTAGCTATGAAAACCTTCAAACATTTAAAAGATGTATTGATAGTCCAAGTTTCCAGGATATATTTAATTCTTCGGATCCTAATACATCTTATGATGGTTTTTTTGACATATTCAAATGCTTTTATGATCTATGTTTCCCCTATAAAATTATAAAAAATACTCTGAATCCCAAGCAAAAATGGATAACAAAGGGACTTAAAGTATGTTGTAAAAAAAAGCGAGATTTACTTTGGCATTTTAGGAGAAAAAAAAGCAAAGATGCTATTAAAAGAATATTCATCAAAATTAAGGAAAATAATAAAAAACACACAACTTTCACAAAATGACAACTACATAAATAAGTCAGGAAATAAAATGAAAGCAACATTGATCCGTTATATATAAATCCAAAACCAATATTCCCAAAGAACCAATACAGAAGCTAAGAGTAGGTAATGAATATCTTACTAACCCTATTGATATCACTAATGCGTTTAATGATTTTTTATTGACGACATGGAAACTAAAAATTGTACTATTAATACTGACATTTCTTCAAATAATAACAATAACAATTCTAACAATAATTGTAATAACAATGTAAATTTAAGTCATTTATCTTATTTCAATAATAATTACAAATCTTTATTTTTAAGACCGACAACACCTGACTCAGTGTGTAAAATTACAAATAGTCTAAAAAATACTAATAGTGTTGGTTTTGACGACGTTTCTACAAAAGTAATAAAACATGTTAGCTCTACAATAGCAAGACCTTTGAGTCATATTATTAATTTAAGCTTTACTACAGGTATATTTCCAAACAATTTGAAACCAGCTGTAGTAAAGCCATTATTTAAAAAAGGTGATAAACATATTGCCAATAATTATCGTCCAATTGCACTGCTATCGATTTTCTCAAAAATATTTGGAAAAATTATTCATGGCCAGCTTTACGAATTTTTGGAAAAACATAATATTTTAAACAAAGAGCAAAAAGGATTTCGCACAAATACTGCGATCGCAACAGCAATATACGACTTAGTAAAAAGGGCAGTGATTTGTCTAGATAAAAGGATCCCATCATGTGCAATTTATATGGACATGACGAAAGCATTTGACCTTGTAGATCATAATATATTGCTGGAAAAACTAAGCCGTTATGGTATAAGAGGTAATGCACTCAATTTAATAAAATCCTATTTAACAGTCAGGACACAAAAAACCATAATCAGTCAGATCTGTATTTCTACAAGACAAGAAAAAATATATACGTCTAATAATAGAACGATAAAGCGTGGCGTTCCACAGGGAAGTGTTTTGGGTCCTTTACTCTTTATAATATATATCAATGATATCGTCAAGTCTTGTAAATACTCTATGATACTATTTGCAGACGATAGCACTATTTTTGTACAATGTAGCAGAATATCAAAATAATATTAACTTTGCTATTGAAAACATTATTAAGTGGTTAAAATCAAATAATCTCAAAGTTAATCTAGAAAAAAACAAAAATTATGCAATTTACACAAAGAAAAAGTACTCCAAATCTAATAATAAGTTATGGAAATAAAACAATTTCTGAAACAAAAGTAGCGAAATTCCTAGGGCTGTTTATAGATAGCAACATGTCATGGGAATCGCATTCAATAGAAGTCTGCAAAAGAATGTATAAATTTTCATTTGCACTATAAAAACTGTCGAAAATAGCTGACCGAAAAACTGTTCTAACAGCATACCATGGCTTTGTGGCTTCGACCCTGCGATATGGTATCAAAAACAGTGTATTCGAGCTATATGTGGGATAAAGTCTACAGAAAGTTGCATACCATACTTTAGATCTCTTAAGATATTAACATTACCCTGTATTTATATACTAGAATCGTGTATGTTTGTAAAGTGTAATCCGGAACTTTTTGATATAGGAGTACAACCATCTTTAGTTAACCTTCGTCCTCGAAAACAAAAAATCCAGACGAACGTATGCAAAACTGCCCTTATGAAAAAAAGTGTTGTTGAAATGGCCCCTAAATTATATAATAAATTACCTGATCACATAAAATGTTATAATGTGCAAAAAGAAGTATGCCCACTTTCCATACATTGATTGACCTGTCACTTGATTCGTTTTAGAGGTCGCGTCTACCTACAACTACTGTTGTATAAAATTAAATATTGTTTATAATAACGTACTAACTTATCGCCTTTTCATTTAGAGGCCAGAGAAAAATGCTGTAAAGTAAATAAGTTTTTAGGTTATATATAACCTGTCAACTGTACACTATGGTATACTATGGTGTCAAAAGAAAAATAACTCACCACACCATACTATATATATATAACCACAAAAAATCATATCTAATCATAAAATAATAAGATTAGTAACAAAAAAACTAAATAAATATTGTTATTATGAACATTCATAAACCACATGACGAAGATTTTCATTATCTGTGAAACGAAATGTGTAAAACACGTTTTTTTTAAATATATCTTGGCATGACTTCTGGGCCTTTAAGCCATTTTAAAACTCGTTCCGTCTCCAAATGTCTATTGAGAATGATAAACATAGTAATATTACTTTTTTTCCTGGCTTTATTGGAAAATTCAATTATGCGACATGAAATAAGGAAAATAAAGGTAATTTTATAAGATATTTTACATCACTAGACGCGTTCGAAAATTTTCGGGTCAATATTGGACATGATTCTTTAAATCTATTTTAAGTAAATTTCTTGTAGGTAAATGTTATTATAATGTCAATGAATTTCTATTTACTAATAATTTAAATATGTAATTTAATAATTTTATTTTGACTCTACTTAATTTTATTACTTTGATCTGTTTTTTTTATATATTTAATTTTATGATGTATGGATATATAAATTCGTATGCTGTTAAAGCATTTCACGGAGGTACTATAAAATTATAACATTGTCAACCTTGTTACCTGTGAAAACGAATAAAATGATTGATTGATTGATTTCTTTTCGTGACAACGTACCGTACGTTGCCACAAAAATAAATACAACACGCGCTGTTGTTAAATCTTCGAACCGGACTTACTTTTATATTAACAAGGTCTAATATTGATAAAATAATATATAATATTGATATAATGTCGACAGTAGGTTGAAAACGAAATTTTTAGTCAGTGGATAAGGAAATAAAAAATTAATAATCAAAGAAAATGGGATATGCCAAAAAATATAATTTGGTTTTAATAAAAGTTGGCAGCAAGTATAGCTTCGTTTTTGCTTGATGAAGAATAACCAGACCGACGATTGCAGAAGAGTCAACGGTGAAGACATCTGGTACCTACTGCGATCGCGAATTGTCCGCTAACCGTGGCGATACAGGCCTTCCCCACGGTAGGAAACCCATGTTCATTACTGGCCTTTTACGAGATCATATTGAACAGGAAACAGTATCTTCCTATTTAACATTAAAAGCTGTGTATATTATAACGATTTTTAAATTTCAAAATAAAATTAGTGCTGTCTTAGACAAGTATAAATTCATTAAACTTTAATTAAAAATTAGGTCAAGTATTGGCTTGCAATAAATAAATAAAAAGTTTATTGACATGACGCCGAAGGAAATACATATACAGTCAAGTCAGAATAAGCGATATTTCAAGGAACCGCAATCTCTTCTTTGCTTACGGAGGTTTCTCATTAACCCGAGTTTACAGGTTACAGAGGTACAGAAGTTTGTCTCTCTTATAGAGGTCTATAAAAATACATCAAATATGTAGTATCATATAATTTTTTTTGACGTGACAGCGTCTAATAAATACGGCTGCATACACTAAAAAGGATGACTCATTGTCATGTTACGCTTCAGCCGAGCCAAGCACGATCGGAGCGAGAGCGCGTCACGAACGAGTGAAAGGCACGATCGGCTTGAGCATTCGGCTTGCGCCGCATGAAAAAGTATTGATTGCATACTCATCACATCATGCACATCAATATTTTGTTATGACATTGTCACGTTAAACTATTGTTCGTAAACCCAATTTACAGACAATCATTTTTTATAGGATAGGATGACGAACAGGCATCCAGTCCACCTGATGGCAAGTGGTTGCTGTGGCCCATAGACATCCACATCTATCCTCGTTGGCGAATCAAAATGCAGATGCGTTGTCACCCGTGAGGATTAAGATGGAATGCCTCGTTTCTAGTAAAACGGGTCTAAATACTATGTCGAAATATAAGAATAATATTTGGACATAGTATTAAAAAAAATTACATCAACTTGAAAAAATCCGTTAACTTCTTCAGCGTTTCTGTTATTGTTGTCATTTTGTGTATGTTTTTCCAGTTCATAAATTTAATCTTATATGGTTTTTGATTTAACAATAACCGTCGCAAACGTAGTAGGTACGCTAGCTCAAGCTGCCGTTAAAAACTTCACAATGAGACGCATCAACACCCATTCATTACAAGCTACAAAAGCCCACTGCTTAACAAAGGCCTCCCCCATTGACCATAGTTGCCATGCTGTGCCAGCGGATTGGCAACTGTAGTTATTTATTATTTTGAGTTGATATCAGGAAGATGCTGCTGCACTGCTTACGACACCAGCGGGACAATCTGTGGTAGTGGATATTCTTACGACACAACTACACGGTAAGACCTTACAGTAGACCAATGCTCTAAGGGTAAGACGCATCAACATTTAATGAAGAAGTTTTAAAAAAAATATATTAAAGGATATTTTCTTAATATACTTGACACTGACAAAACTACAACAGTACGAGTCCAAAAGACGTACTAAAACTTTTTAAACTTATTTCACGACGCATTTCTTATTTTTTATGTAGGACAGTCCATGGTACGGTGTTAAAACGTTTGTACACTCGCGCATGAGGCCACCGGCTGCGCTGACGTCACGCGCGCTCATTGCCAAGGTCCAGACGTAAACAGCGATCGATACACCGCGACCGCGAGGGATAACGCGACTAGTAGCAAACTATGGCTCTATACGTGGTAAACACACACAACAAACGACACGAAAAGGAATTATAATATAAATAAAATGTGTGAAGAGGTAATTGAGTCTTTTAGTTTTTAGATATTTTAGCTTTTGAAAAAAAAAATACTAACAATGCTACTAATATTACCAATATTTCCTTGAACAGCTCTTGGTAAGCTTATAAATTAAAATACTTCTGTCAGTAATAGTTTATCACAGTAGTCGAATAGCGGATTCGAACTCACACCCTTATGAATTCGCAGTCCGCACTACCATCGCTCCAAACTCAGTTCAGTTTAAAACTTCAAACAGTCTGCTCACTCATAATTCTTTCATGTTCCAATTTGGTGAAGGCGATTTCATGTTTGTTTGATAAAACTATAGAATCGATTTTAATGAAGATGAAGATGGTGAATTAAGTATTCATTACGAAGGTAAATTCGGATTGAATTTGTAAATGAAAAATCGCATCACACACGAAACGAAGCAGTTCACGAAGTTAGTGAACCCGTGAACTTTTTTGTTTCGCATATAAAGAAAGAAAGAAAGAAAGAAAGAAATAACTATTTATTTGATAATAACACTTTACACACAATTTTTTAAATTTAAATATAAATTACAATGGACAAAGAATATGCATGCGCAGATTTAAGACTGCTTACGCATTAAAAATTATTTAATAAGTAGAACATGCATGATGTTAATTAACGAAACAAAAAAAAAAGAATTTAAAGATAAAATGTGACATCAAATGGGTCTCCAACTCAGCATAATGCTGCAGAGGCAGCGCTGGTTTTCAGTTGGAACCCTGTGACTTCACTGACGAGTCGGTGTGTGAACCTTGAATTACGAGTAACTACAACTTATAGACTAATAGTAATTACGCAGTGGGTTAAAGAGTAGTGCTAACGAACACAGTTAACACAGACATACTGTATTAATATCAATAATAATGGTGTGTAGTACATACACTATACCTATACATACTTACATAATATAACATATTTGGTTCTATGGGGAAGACAAAGCAAAGTAGCAATAAAATTTATGATTTTAGTACGTATATAATTTATATATATATATATATATATATATATATATATATATATATATATATTTATTCTAGTGTCTGTACGCATATCTCATACATGCGTACAGACACTATAATAAAAAAACATGTGGTGACGGCAATCTCGTGGACGTCGTAGAAGGCGGCATTTTCCAATATATTCACGGTACAAAATATGCACTTATTGCAAATGTATGAGTGGTAGCGCCATTATGCTGATATATTATAGGAGAAGGACCACGATCTCACAAAATTCTAACGTAAAATAGCTGCATAATGCTGCTGTGTGTTGTAGAGACCGAAGGACCTTTTTACTAGCATCGAGGCATTCCATCTTTGTCCTCAGGTCAACACATCTGAATTTTAAACTTAATCGAGAATAAACGTAGGTAAATGTCAATATACGTTTGTCATTCCTATACTAAAAAAAGTGTAGACACTGAGTGAAAAGCGTGCAACGTAGCGTGGCACTGGCATTATGCGTTCGTAAAAAACATGCGCTTGGTGTCATGCTATCATGTTTAAGGTACGTACATGTAGCGTTGCCGGACGTCTGGATAAAGCCGGACACAGTCAGGCTTTTTGGTTGCGTATCCGGCCAAATTAAACGGTGTCCGGCTTTTGTTAGGCTTTTTAATTTATTTAAATTTTTCATGTACATACTTACATAAATATTATTGAAATTAATATTGAATGATTAGTAATAAAGAAGACGGATTTAAGAAATTGTTGTTATTTCGTTAGAATTTAAAAAGATTTTATGGTAAATGATAAAAAGCATTGTTTTACTTTAAAAGAAAATGTCTTTTACTAAGACAAAAAATAAGGTTATCCGGCCTTTTAACCAAAGTGTCCGGCTTAGCGCGCTGGTCTGTCCGGCTTTTCGGTTTTAAGACCTGGCAACCCTATACATGATACCAAGCGCATGACTACCTTGTTGGTCTAGTGGTTTTAGTGGTGCGAATGCTGGTCATGAGGTCCTGAGTTGGAATCCCGGGCTGTGGCCGGGTGGCAATTATTATAACAGCCCAGCTGAAGGTTTCCCCTGAAACCCGCTTATAAGGTGGATATTTGTCATAGCAGCGAAGCACGGCAGACGGGTTGACATTTGCGGTGTTTTTTATTTTATGTTTGTTATTACGATGACGTTATTGCCTATTTCCTGGTTCATTTATATCGTCCCGTGGGAGTGGTGACAGAGGGAAACGAACTAGGAGAACATATGGTAATTCAGCAATTAATATTGAAATTCACTATTTCATTGGTGCAGGCGGGGATCGAACCTAGGTTGCTCTCGTACCTTCATTCATACTTTCATATAACACTTTCGTCGCTTAGAGACAAACAATAGGACCGTTTTTAACCGTTAGTGAGTAAAATAACCTCATAAATGAACAATTTAACAATAACATACATAACAAATACAACAAAAATATTTTACAACTGCCTTAAGACAAGTAAATATTTAACGCAGAGTTTTGAGCAATAAGTTTGTCAAAACTTTCCCTTTTTTACGACACGTCAGTACAAAAGCTGTACTTATTGCGTACAAACTGACCGTTTTAAACTTACATTCTGTAACTTTCTATGTTTAGCTTTGTTCAAAACTTAGAAACTTTGTGAATGTTATATGTACAGACCCTAATGATATCTTATATTTACAAAAATACTCGACATTTAATGTACATAATTTTATGAATTTTTTCATGTTTAATTTAACTTATTCAACTTATGTCATAGCTAGCCCGGCTACTTTTCTGAAGGCTGAAACTTTGAAAACGGGACGTCTAACATCTTGGCCTCCTTTGTGAACATGGGTGCTGTAAGCACCCGAAATTTGGCCGGGAATTAAAAATAAGTTAAATTAAACGCGATAAAGTTAAAAAGTTAAAGTTACAGCCTATATGCGTCCCACGACTGGAAACAGGCCTCCCCTCATTTCTGAGAGGATTTCAGGGCAAGGAAGTGTCAGGCGCAAAGCGTGTTGGCTAACTTCACATGTCTTCGAAATATTTTTCTCTACTTATTTCTCAGACGTGCAGGTTTCTTCACGATGTACTTCTTCACCGTCGAGTACCTGGTAAATCATCACTTAAAATTGCAATTAACATTTTCATTGGTGCCAGCGGGGATAGATGACCCAGGTTACTCGCGTACTGTGAAATTTACAGCGAGCGCTAACCATCTAAGCTATCACGTCTCACATTATTAATTTTTGTACCTTCTAAGTTATTTCCGAGTTAAATAATTATTAATGAAGATTCATTACTCTAAAACCATGTGTCGATATTGATGGTCATGTGGTTATATACTAGTTAAAGAAAGGAGTATAATAATAACAAATAGATTAGAGTCCGACACAGGACCCCTCGTACGGTAAGAGCTGTGTCGGGCAACCTCCCACTAGGTGGAGTGACAACCTGGTAAAATATGCTGAAGTCGATGGACGCAGGCGGCTCTGGACCATGGTTTGTTGTGTTCCTTAGAAGAGGCCTATGTTTAGCAGTGCATTTGTATAGGTATAGGACTATAATCTGGTGATGATGATGACTCGTTACTCTAACCACTAAACCACGTGAAGATAATGATGGTTATGTGATTTAGTGGTAAGAGTAACGAGTATAGCTTTAATGATTTCTTAAATTTTTAGCGAACAGTTAAATAAACGCCATAGAATCCGTAAATTTAGTTTTATTCAATGAGTATAGCTTTTTATAATAAATATAAATTTTATTTCATTTTCAATAACACAGGTTTACATACCGGAACAAATATGATTAGAATTAAAGAACGTAACAATTTGTCAAATAAACATGCAATAATAAAAAGTTAAACTATGTGAAGCTTAATAATTAACAAAAGAAAAATTGAAAACTCAAGTTTATAATATAAGTTACCTGCCTGAACTAGGTAGAGTACCTACCTGTGTTTCAGACCATCACTGACACGATAATTTAAATAATAATTAAACTATATCATATAATAAATAAGACAACTAAATAACAATTATTTGTAACCTACAATGAATACAAAACTATTTTAGAATTTCTAACAACTTCTCTGTGTCTTCGTATTTTAATTTATTCAGAAATTTCTTACAATTGTATTACATTTCTTATAACTTACACTATAATGTCCTTAGTGACTTGTTAAGCTTGTTTTTTTTTTATAGGATAGTGTGACAAACGAGCACACAGTCAACCTGATGGAAAGTGGATGCTGTGGCCCATAGAAATCTTCATTTAACTTCGATGAAGAGTCAAAATGCAGATGCGTTGTCACTCCTGAGGACCAAGATGGAATGCCTCGTTTCCAGTAAAACGGGTCTCCGGTTCTCTACACTTACCACATGAAACAGCAGCATTAAGCTGCTATTTTATGCTGGTATTCTGTGAGATTGTGATCCTTCCCCGGACGAGCTGACCCATTCGTGCTACAACTATACTACCAATATAACTGCAGCATGGCTCTACCACGTATAAAATGTTATATAGTAATGGTCCTTAAAATATGTAAAATCTGTTCGCAAATGCGTGTTTGGTTTGAGGGTTTACCCAAATTAAGTCCATTCTTTTCCTGTCTATCGATTTTAAGTTAAATGAAAGTTCGGTATGCTGTTTTAACATCATGTTCAGAATAAACAACTGACGGACAGTTAGTACACTACATGCCAAGTAAAGTTGACGTGTAAGAAACATGAAAGGACGGAAAGTGGCTACCTTTAGAACTGCTCTCTGAGCAGGTTCTAATGGGAGCAATATTGTTTTAGAAGCTCCACCCCAGGAAGTAATGCCATAAGTGAGTATGGATTGAGACAAAGCGATATAGACCTGTCTTATCAATTTAAAGTCGGTGATGTTACGGAGATATTTAATAATATATATTAATTGACGAACTCTAACACAAAGTAAATCGATGTGCTTGCGGAAATTTAAATTGTGTCAAGGATAATGCCTAGGTATTTTATATTGTCTGTTTTTGTTAATGCGGGCATGCACATGCAATGTCATCATACGAGCTACAGTTATGAGCGTAAATATTTAGGTGTATAGGTATTTTATTCTTTCTCATTAAAATAACATATATTGTGTTTTATTTGCGTTTAAATGTTGGAGATTGTAAAGACGCTAATTAGATACTATGTTAAAGCCTTGCTAAGCGTATTTATAAACCTCATAACGTGGTTTAGCTGAGAACAACAGGGCTGTATGCTCCGCACAATAAACAGATCAGAACCTGCCACAGGACCCCTGGTGAGACGGTTGTGCCGATGTAGGGACGTGTGTAGTTATCATCATAGCAGGCGGATTGGCAATCGCAATATCACGTCTTGCGGGTCAGTATTTTGCGTCTGGCCTACATGAAATGGTCTATCGGAAGTCGTAAGTTCTTTGATCTTTGCAGGAATCAACAAGATATTGTTAGCTTTAAAAACTATAACAGGACACTTATAATCAAAAAAGCAGCAAAGGTTCTCGAGTGGTAGCCTCGTACCGGTAGGCGTAGTGTAGGGCGACCCCACTAGATGGAGTGACGACCTGTTAAGACATGCAGGAAGTCGATGGATGCAGGTGACTCAGGACCGTGTTTCGTGGCGTACCTTAGGAAAGGCCTATGTTCAGTAGTGGACTTGTGAAGGACTATAATGATGATGATGATGATGACGACAAGACTCCTGATGAATCCGTTTCTGTGTGTATATTGAAACAACTAGGTTCTTTTATGCCCCGTGGGGTCAGGGGTTTATTTTACTTACTTACACCACTTTTTAAGTTTTTGTCCGTCTGTCTGTCCGGGTCAATCTTCGAATTGACTGAATCGATTATGATGAAACTTTACGAAGGAGGAGGGATCTCGGCTATATTTTATCCGAATTAAAAAAAGTGAGATTTAAATTAAATGGTTTTTAATTATTCTTAAATCTAAATAACGCCATATTTCTAGATCATATCCAGGTGAAGCCGGCGCAAGTTGATAGTTTTTAATACAAATTTAAGTAGAAACTTAAAAAAGTTTAAGAAAACGAAAGTAACAATACCCCCTTGAAAGTAAGCAATGCATTATATTGTACATAATTTTATTTACGGGATCTATTCAACGCCGAGCCGTTAAAGTAAAAGCCTTCGCTAGCACCTTTGTTTCATAAATAAGGGTTATAAAAACCGTTTCTTACAGCATTGTGCCAATTTCGGGAAGAATAACTGGAATAAAAGGGGTCTATTTATGACATACTACTTTTTCTTTTAATTGCTCTCGATGGCTTGATTCTATTTTGGTTTGTTTTAAAGAAACTCAATTATGTAAAATGTTTTTATTGGATGAGCCTAATACATGTAAAATAAAAACTCATCCTGAAGTGGTGATCATGCTAAGTCAGGTGTAATGAGGGATGCACCCTGACAATTAGCGCAGGGTACATTACTCGGGCTTGTAAAAGTGAGGCATCTTAGGAGAGTTCCATTTACCAGGAGTTTATTGCCGAAGGTCGATGACAATGATGATTCAGCAGAAAATTAAAAATAAAATATTAAAAAAGAATCTTTATTTATCGCACGTGCTTGAAATTTGTAAGGGACCGGCTAAATCGCTTAACGTCGCAGCTGCAACGTGGCGTGTTATATACTTAATACAGCTTTTTTTTATAGAATAAGGGTGACAAGCAAGCACATAGTCCACCTGATGGTAAGTGGATGCTGTGGCTCATAGACATTTACATCTATCCTGGAGTAAGAATCATGCACATGCGTTGTCACCCTTGAGTACTATAATGGAATACGCTTCCAGTAAAGGGTCTTCGGTTGTGTACACTCACCATACGAAACACAAGAGCGTGGTCCTGTCTATTCGTGCTATACCTACAATGTATAATTGCAGGCGTAGCTCTACCACGTAAAAAATTGAAATACACTTTACGTTAGATGAGAATACAATCACTTATCACTTACCACTTACCCAAAAATTACTTATATAAATTAAGTATGCATTTAAGGTTAAAACGGATTACACTTTAAAAAAATTAAAAGCTGACTTCAAAGAACTCATCATCACCATAACTACAGCCCTTCACGACTGGCTAAATACGTGGTAGAGCCACGCTGCAGCTGTATTATGGTTGTAGCACGAATGGGTCGGCTCGACCGGGGAAGTGCCACGCTCTTACAGAATACCAGCGTAAAATAGCAGCTTAATACTGCTGTGTTTTGTATGGTGAGTGTAGAGAGATCCGGAGACTCTTTTTATTGGAATCGAGGCATTCCATCTTAGTCCTCAAGGGTGACAACGCATCTGCCTTTTGATTCTTAATCGAGGATAAATGTAGATGTCTATGGGCCACAGCATCCACTTACCATCAGGTCGACTGTGTGCTCGTTTGTCACCCTTATTCTATAAAAAAGATATTGCGTATAAAACTAATCAAAAATGATACGGTCATACTCCTTCTGTTTTGATCCATTTTACTTGCGAATACTATTATATTTTACGATATCGAATAACCTACTTTATGTATGATTGAATTAAAAGAGAATTCTATTTATAATCAATCCTGAAAACTAAGATGGTGTGCCACGTTAACATAAAAAGTGTCGGTTATCACCCACAATATGAAACAGGAGCATTACGCTGATATTCTGTGTGAGCGTGGGCCTTCCCCGGTCGAATTGAGCCATGTGTAATACTGTCACATTACATTGCACCGCGATTTTACCGTACGTGTCTAAATATAATTAAAGGCTCTGGAACATTGCATCTTAGTCCTCAAATGTAACAACGCAGCTGCTCTTCTTAGCTGGAAGTTGACTGCTCGTGTCCATGGACGGCTGTAGCCACTTACAATCAGGTGGGCTATATTAATAGTATAAAGTTTTATAACTTACTATCAATGAAGTTGTTAGAACATAATTAGCATATTTCCGCGCAATGAAATAAAATGATGTGTCCTGCCCAGTACGAAGAACACTAACAGCCCCAATATAATGAATTTGCGCAAAGTAACGCCTGATTATATTAATTAAAATATCTTTATTTTTCAACAGTCCATGAGTACTGATGGTGTCTGTTTCCGTAATTACACAGTATGTTTGCATAGTGGGCATGGCAATAACATGACTCATAAAGTAGAACCAGTGGATGTAGCGAGGAGTTACGTAAAGTTGCACCTGAGCTAACATCCTTGTTTGCGCAACTGCAGGTCACATATTGTGACGCTCAAAGCATATAACTTATTCAATACTTCAAAATAACCCGTTTTTCATTTAATAAATACATATTTGCAGAGACAATTCTATAATTGTTGAAATTCACCAAACGGTTCTTCATTATTTCTTTACCAGTTTTTCAAACCAACAGCTGTATACAAACCCTGTATTCATAATCGTAAAGCTGTAACTGAGTCCTCAACTTTGCAACGACTCCTAACTTCCTAGCAACTGGCCGTGGATTCAACGATCCGCCCGAATTTCGGGTTTGAGGGCATCTCAACCCCCAACAACTGAAGGCGATCGGTGTATTCCAGTGATACATGTCGGAAAGAAGAAGGTTTTTGCAGTGAAAAGACACGCTTGTTTTTTGAAGGCGTTGCATTTCACAAGATTGGCATCGCCCCATTCGGAAACTGGATGTAGTGTGAGATTCACACGCTCAACCTAGCTTCTCTTCGCTTGGTAACGTCGTTGGATACATGACATAAAATATTAACCTTTGTCAAGGTATGGGCTATGTCGGACTGTTCACCACCACTCGTCACCACAAGCACCATTCTCCGAGTCCAATAATTCCCAAGGCCATGGGGAACTTGCAACTCGGAGGCACCAGTTTTCTTGACTCCTGCGGCGAATTTAGTTTATGACTCCGCCACTAACCAAGTTTCGGCCGCGGAGGGAAAAAGAACGCATTGCCATACACTCCACTTCCCCACAACTTCACCTCGATTGTGGAAATAACTTATTATGTTGCTTGCTTATTTCCACCACAACCTGTCTATGAGACTTGGGTTCAGCATGATCGAACGTTAATGTTTTAACGTTTTCTTTAAAACCAACCTCGTAGGTTGTTTAAAGTCAAGAGATTTCGTATCCCCTCACTCCTCATTTTTAAGTACTTAACAGAATCAGACGTCACTTCACACACAGCTAACACAGACAGACGTCCCATTTTATATCAGATCTCATTTTATATTCCCTTATAGAATAACAACCACGGATAGAAAGATATCATTAACTAATATTCATAAATAGAATCTCTATGGGAAGGAAAGTAAGAAGTCCTGTTACGAAATGTTTTGTGAGTAGAGAGATAAAGGGTGACAAACGAGCACATAGTCCGACTTATGGTAAGTGAATGTTGTGGCCCATAGACACTTACATAGTTTTTATTTTTTCATATCTTCAACTAAGATTTAAATTCAAACGCTTTCTCACTCTTAAAGACCAAGATGAAAAGCCTCATTTCCATTGATAATGGTCTTTGGTTCTCTATACTTACCATCAGTGGCGTAGCTACCTTGGGTGGCACCCGGTGCGGAAGTTGGTGGTGTCACCCCACCGAAAGTAAAAAGCAATAAATTTTATATGATAAAGGACATGAATCACTTATTATTTATAATATTGAAGAAATAACAAAACACAATAATAACTAAGACAGAAAAGGAATTGTTATACAATTAAAGTTTCTTCTTTCTAGCTTTGACAGCTGCAAACTCAGCAATAACTTCATCGAAATTTATATTTTGTATTGCCTCGTGTTCGAAGGCGATATACCAAGATTGCTAAGTCGCGATTGGGCTCATTGTTGCCCGCAAATGGTTTTTTTATTAATTTTAATTTTCTGAAACTCCTCTCACATGAAGCTACGGACACGCAAACCGCCATGAACAATTTCACTGCAATCTATAGCTAATTTCAGTTCTTCAGTATTCGCCAAAAGCAAAACATTAGTTTGTACGATCTCGAACAATGAAGCTACATCTTGAAGAGACTTCGAGAGCGTCAGGCTCTTTTGCGGGAATCCCCGAATTTTACATAGAGCTGAGCTAGTGCTTGTGGAGGAATCCCCGAAAAAGAAATTTTTGTGCTAGCGATTTATTTATTTTTTGTTTGTACATTGTTCTTAAAGTTAAGAGACCGGGTGGGTGTCACCCCAAAAAAGGTGACACCCGGTGCGCCTCCCCCCCCCCCTTAGCTACGCCCCTGCTTACCATACAAAACACAGCAGCATTAAGTTGCTATTTTATGCTGGTATTCTGTGAGAGCGCGGTCCTTCCACCGGTCGAGGGGACCTATTCGTGTTACAACCGTTATAGCTGTAGTGCGGTTCTACCACGTACAAATAAATGGTGAAATGTAATGTAATTGTTCCATCTCCATATTTAAAAACAAAACAAATATAAGAGTCAATTACATTACATGCTAAACACCTTTATACGACACACAGACAGATAAATCTTCAGCGAAGAAAAACAACTATGACAATTATTAATTTATTACAAGAACCAGATGTTAAGCTGTTAACAAAAAAATCTTATATAAAGAATTTATTTCCTTCGTAAGTATTGAAAAACATTTTATTGATAGATTGCACGAATTTACGATTTATTTGTAAATATACTTTTATAACTCTAAATGATGGAAGAAAACTTAAGCAATAAACAACGATGAAGTTGTGCTAAAGACTAAAAAAATTCCATTATGATTGTGTAATAATTTACCTTGGACTAAAATATTTCCTTACACTTTATGATTTCGCAAATGTTACCGTTATATCCATTGGGTATTATTTGTATCCATGTCTTATTTGTCGTCATTTATGTCATCGCTAACCTACACAAAACTAGACGACAGGTTCTCCTTTATGTTCTTATATATCCATATCCACAGTAAAAATATTGAGCTTGATAGCGATGTTACTATCTTCGAAATGTCCTACCAGTAGACCAGCACTTTCATGTTATATTTGCAACATTTACCTACATAGCTCGCTTTAGTAACAATTATTAGATAAAAACCGGACAAGTGCACGTAGGACACGTGTCCTGAGGGTTCCGAACAACCTTAATAATGTGTGTAATAAGGTAAGAATCACTCAATCGCTTTAACGGAAAAAGTCAATCGGATTAAAGAATAAACTTTGCAGTTGAAAAAAAGATGTTATTCCATGCAATATATATATATATATATATATATATATATATATATATATATATATATATATATATATATATATATATATATATTCTAAGTCAACGGAACGGGATTTACCAATGTAATTGCCGTTTTGCAGTACTGGCCATTCAAATCAAAATATTTTTTGTTTGGCTTAGAATTCTAATTTAAAATTAATTTTATTTTAAAACCATGGCATTCTTTTTTCAAAACTTGTCATTTGTTTATACGGACGATTAAAAAAATTAAGGACTCCGTACCGCGATACTAGCAAGTGAAGCAACATTTGTGTTGTATACGTGTGTGTGCGTAATGTGCGTAATAAATAATGTAATAAGAAGACAGTCCCCTTTCTTTTCGGCACCATATGGATTACATTATCAAAAAATCTTCAAAACTCTCAGGTTTCTTATAAAGGCAAATTAATATTTTTTTAAAAATTTTTAGAATAATCTAACCATCACCAAATATAATTCCCCTGTAAGAGTAATTAAAAGTATTATATTTACAATCGAATTTCGAATACTAAGCGATTACTAGCTATAATATAATATGATAAGTATAAGCAAAGCGTGAAGTATTAGATACTCTTATAATCAATCGCCCAACAATCGAATTGTTTTTAAATAATTATGATCAAACACTACACGGAAATTATAGACTTGATTACCATTCTTCAGCAACGCTGTCCCATAAAAGTTTTAAAAAACGTGTCCCGCTTTATTCAACGACAGAACTCTACAGAAACGCCTGCGAAAACCGGTCAAGACATAAAATCATAACACCGATTATATGATAAAAACAAACAAGAAACCACAATGTCCAAAAAGAAGCAGAAAGGTTTTATGGCTATACTGAAACAAGACAACACGAAAAGTGAAGTAACTAGATTTATTTTCAGTTATAGTATCAATCGTGTGGCGGCGGCGAACCAGAATACATCACCGTTGTTGTTACCTCTGAGGAACTTAATCATTTCTAGTAAAAAGGGTCTCTGGCATGATCCGGCCTGGAGAACATTGCAAGGTTTTTTTAATATAATAATGTGATGCTAGAGCTCATAGAAATGTACTTATTCACGATTACGAATCAAAATGCAGATGCGTTGTCCTGAGGACTAAGATGGAATGTCTCGTTTCCAGTTAAAGGGTCTGTGGTTCTCTCTACATTCATCATACGAAACAAAGCAACATTAAACTGCCATTTTACACTATAATACTGTGAGTGTATTCCTACCCCGGTTGAGCCATTTGTGCTACATCAATAATATAGTTGCTGCGTGGCTCTACCACGTACTTACACGTACTAGGGAAGGAAGACTACATGTAGTAGGAAATTGCGAAGGAGCTCCGTTACTCCCCAACTAGTGTTACCATAACAAACATCGTTACATTCACCTTTACAGTTACAAAATGCACGTAGTATTTGGTATTGCATTAGTAATTCTTATGTAATTTATCAAAGATTCTCACAAGTTGTCATATTGTTTTGTAATTTTAATCTCGCATGACGTCATCGCGAACATCTGGTGCCTCTGTCAAGGCCTCGCTGAGTCTAGATGATTCCTCTGCTAATTTGGATTGCCTATGTCATCATCGATAACATTCCTGCTAAAGCATAAAGTTATTCTTTGTGTGATGGTGCAAATAACTCGTGATAAGGCAATATGACTCGCAAGAAATACTTTATAAGCGAACGATATACAAAATATAGATGAAAATAAATTGTTTTAATTCATAACAGAAGAGTCCAAATAATTTATACCTATTAGCGTATTCTTGGGAACATTGAGTTATACAAGACTAGAGGAGCAAACCACATTACCGCGCGTCGAAAAAAGTGTAACCACTATCCAAACGCGACGACGTAGCTTTGAAACTAATAACAATTTTAAGTAAACATATATCTATCTCACTTACACAAGTTGCGAAAACAATATCGTCGTCGTAAGATTAGAAAAAGATAGACACACAAACATGCAATGGCGGGTTGGTGTGGCTTACTATATGAAATTTTACCTAAAATACGCAATAAAAATGAGTTTTTTTTAAGCTGCAGTTAATTGTTTTTATATTAAAAAAGTATATTTTATTTTAAAATCTTTATTACGTCCCCTTAGAAAAAAAGGGATACAAAGCTTATCAGATAAATAGAAGTAAACATAATGATGAAATAAAACGTATTTTTATGGTTCTAATAAATCAAACAATAAAAATAGGTATCTAATAAAATATAATTAATATAAAATGTATACGAAATTATAAATAATATAAAATTATTAATATAAAATAGGTAATAAAATATATTTAAAAGATAATTCAAGAATAAACTAAAATAAGAATAATTAATTATATTGTATGAAAGTTAAAACGTAGTTTTTATTATAATTTCCAAAATATTTAAAATCGGAGGTAACAAATTAACTTACTCCATTAATTATATAGTCTCCCATTAATGTAGGATTTTTTTTTTTTTTTTTATAGAAGAGGGGGCAAACGAGCATGCGGCTCACCTGATGTTAAGTGACTACCGCCGCCCATGATCAACCGCAACACCAGGAGAATTGCGGGTGCGTTGCCGGCCCTTTAGAAAGGAGTAAGCTCTTTTCTTGAAGGTCCCCAGGTCGTATCGGTCCGGAAAAATCGCCGGTGGTAAACTATTCCACAGAGAGGTTGTACGTGGAAGAAAACTCCTTGTGAAACGTACAGTGGTGGACCGCCAAGCATCCAGATGGTGTGGATGGTATCGGGACGTTTGCCGTGTAGTGCGTTCACGAAATTTGGCGGCTGGGATTAATCCGAACAATTCCTCAGAGCACTCCCCATGATAGATGCGATAAAATACGCAAAGAGATGCAACATCTCTTCGCAGCGCCAGTGAATCGAGCCGATCGGAAAGCACTCGGTCGTCGACGATTCGAGCCGCTCTGCGCTGGATGCGGTCAAGTGGAAGGAGCTGGTACTGGGGAGCCCCAGCCCAGAGATGGGAACAGTATTCCATGTGCGGCCGAACCTGCGCCTTGTAAAGTTGCAGGCGGTGTGCCGGCATGAAATACTGTCCCGCTCTGCTGAGCACGCCAAGCTTTTTAGAGGCCAATTTGGCCTTCCCTTCCAAGTGACCACGAAACTGCACGTCACTCGATATGTCGACGCCTAGGATTCCGATACTGGCTGAGGCAACAAGGGGAGTGCCTTGAAACTGAGGGGATACGACAAAGGGGTTCTTTTTAGCGGTTAACGCGCAAACTTGTGTCTTCTGGGAGTTAAACTGGACTAGATTTAGTCGTCCCCAATCCGAGACTCTGTTCAGCAAAGACTCGACTTCAGACACAAGTTTGTCCCGGCACTCGGAGACGTTTTCCCGAGAAATATTGGCTCGGCCGGTGTAAAGAGCATCACCAGTGCTGTCATCTGCATAGCAATGAATGTTACGGGTATGCAACATATCATTGATATGCAGAAGAAACAGCGTTGGCGATAGCACGCAGCCCTGTGGAACACCAGCATTAATAGGCTTGCAATCGGAGCTTGCACCGTCTACAACGACCTTGATGCTCCGATCTGCAAGAAAGCTGGTGATCCAATCGCACAATTTCTCGGGAAGCCCATAGGAAGGGAGCTTCGAAAGAAGCGCTTTGTGCCAAACCCGATCGAAGGCCTTCGCAATGTCCAAACTAACGGCCAATGCCTCCCCCTTGAACTCTACTGCCTCCGCCCATCTGTGAGTGAGGTAGACCAGAAGATCACCAGCTGACCGACCACGGCGAAAACCGTATTGGCGATCACTAATCAGCTGGTGATGCTCAAGGTACCTCATGAGCTGGCAGTTTACAATGGACTCCATTGTTTTGGAGAACAAGGAGGTGATGGCGATTGGCCGGTAGTTGGACGGGTCTGAGCGGTCGCCTTTTTTAGGGATCGGGTGGACGAAAGCCGTCTTCCATGATTTTGGGACTACGCCTAGGGAGTAGGAGTACCGGAAAAGACGCGTTAAAACCGGTGCCAACTCTGGAGCACACGTCCTCAGCACAATTGGGGGGATTCCGTCAGGCCCACTCGACTTGTGGATGTCCAGGGAGAGGAGTGCTTTGCGAACCGAGCGCTGTGTGAACTGCACTTCCGGCATGGAGCACTCACACCGCGGGATGGTCGGCGGCGTACTCCCCCCGTCATCGAGAGTCGAGTTAGACTCTCGACTCTCGATAATGTAGGATAATCATAAATGCGGAAAAGTGGCAACATTGAACCTAAATGGCAACATTCGATATTTTATTTAATTTTTTAGTGTTTTAAACGTTAATATGAATATATAAATTAAAACTTACGTATGGAAAGTGATTCCGCTTGATTTATTATGTTTTTGTGACCTTGAAACGCATTCTTTCACTACGCATTTACCCATTTTTTGTTGTGAATCGTTCGGCTTAACTCGGACGGCGTCACCTTGAACACTGAACCGACGTTCGCTGAGTATAAGGCTGTGGCCTTATGTGAAGTGACAACGCTTTGGCGCGGAAATTACTTATCTAGTGTAACATATAAATCAATGCTTGGGAAAGTCTATATCCAGTGGTTTAGTAAAGATTGAATAACCAAAAGTAAAAAGTTAATTACAACTAAATTTAAAAAAAAAATATAAGAATTGAAGAAATCACATTTTGTGACATGTGACAAAACAGTTACACAATTAATTTTCAATTAAAAAATATTTTTGATAGGAAAAAAAATTATCTTGAAAAAAATAGATTTGGAACACAAAAATTTTAACTAGCTAGATATATATCTGCAAACCCGTCGTTTTCCCAATACATATCATTACCACATTTTTGCTTAAATTGATAAAACACAGATTTCATAGACTTTTAAAAACAACCATACTAATTATGTACATTGAAGTACTATGTACTAGAAGAGATGCCGAGACTTGGTCATTTGCGAAACATTTTAGAGCCTGTACTTAAACTTTCTTAATCTGTGCCATAAAATCGTACTCTGTGTCTCTTTCCCGCACTCCCGCACAGATTGTGCGGTGTTCTATTCTAGCACGTAGTAGTTCAATGTTTGCAGATGAACTTAGCAAGCCAACAAGCTCAAATCGCAAAATAAACATCATCACTCCGACAAAACGCTCAAACGAGTTCCTCGGAGCAGATAAGCGACTCTAAGCGTAAACAAGACGTCATAAGATCACGAGCGACGCGCGTGGTACCGCGCCGTCTACGTGAGCGGCAGCTCGGGATAAACTGACTTGTCACTGTTTAAAAAACCTGGCAGGTATCTTATTTCTTTATATGAATATAATAGAATAAGGGTGAAAAATGAGCTCACAGTGCCCCCGATGGTAAGTGGAAGTTGTGGCCCATAGACGTCTACATTTATTCTCGATTAGGAATCAAAATGCAGATGCGTTGTGACCCCTGAGGACTAAGATGGAATGCTTCGTTTCCAGTAGTAAAGGTCTCCGGTTCCCTACATAAACCATACGAAACAATGCAGCATTGTGCTGCTATTTTACGCTGGTATTCTGTGAGAGGGTGGTCCTACCCCGGTCGAGCCGACCCATTCGTGCTGCAAGTATAATATAGCTGCAGGGTGACGACTACTAAGTTCAAAAATATCTTGTTGGTTTTTGTGAAGACATATAAACTTATTTAAAACTACTAGACTGAGTTATTCTTTTTGTAAATGTTCTTTTTCTTACGTGGTGGAGCTTTTAACTTTTAATGCGTTATGATTGAGCACGAAGAAGTCTGCTCTGAGGAAGGATCGCACTCTTACAGCCATATGTGATACCAGCAAAATATGAGGTGGTGTTTGATATGATGAGTTGCTAGGTTATAAGAAGATGAGAGCAGATAAGCGACTCTAAACGTAAACACGACGTCACAAGATCACGAACGACGCGCGTAGCATAGCTCGTGGTAAACAGACTTGCCACTGTTTAAAAACCCCGACGGGTTTCTTTTTGTTTTTTGTCAAGATAGATAAACCTATTTAAAACTCCACTAGATTGAATTGTTCTTTTGTAATCTTCTTTTTCTTAATGGTATGGCCATGTTACAGCTGTGGGGAAAGACCAAGCTAAGACAAATATCAGTGTAACATATATACAAGTATATACCACTGTGCATAAAGACCCAAAGAATTTCACATCTCAGCCTTTCAAAAATTTAAATAGGATACGTATAAAAATAAAGGCGTGTGAACTGTGTAGTGACGGTGCAAGAATATTTACTACCCAATATCGTCTCGAGGGTGTCCTGAGAGACGACAGAGACCAAAACTGGAGACGGCCAGCAGCATCTTTCTTAAGATCGCAAAATAATCAAAAGCTTCGGTTGCCGACGCGCTTGCTCAGCGTGGCAACTACGACGTAATCCCCCCCGTGAGGCGATTTATGAAGGAGGCCTACGGTCAGCTGGGAACTTTTATAGGCTGTAATGGATAATGATAAGACAACCTACAAAATCAAAACCTTTCAAAAGCAGACTTATTAGACAGTTATCAGAAGCCATATGTACTCAGTGCTTTGATTATATAATATAATCAGACTCAGTGGTTATCTAACAATACTATAAAACAAGTCACACAAATATCCACAGCGGAGTGCGTAAAACTTGACGGTATCAACGGTACTATACTCACAACCGTCACTGTTATCTAATCGCACAGTTCTCGTTCGTAACAGAGCACATGAGTAAAGAAATACGGTACGATTTCCCTACTCATGTGACTGGAGGTCGACTACGCCTGGCCTCACCACCTGAAATCGAGATACCACAGTTTTTGCCTGTATTAGCTGTATTTTAGTTAATGTATACTGTATTTTTAAAGAATTCTAGAAATACTTTTAATAGAGACCCACTACACGGTTAAGCGAGCTATGGAGAGGGCTATGCTCGGGGTTTCTCTGCATGATAAACTTAGAAATGAGGATATCCGCAGTAGAACCAGAGTGACTGACATAGCCCAACGGATTAATAAGCTGAAGTGGTAATGGAAAAACCAACAACCGATGGGTAAAAAGGTTCTCGAATGGCAACCTCGTACCGGTGGGCGTAGTGTAGGGCGACCCCCCCCCACTAGATGGAGTGAAGACCTGGTAAGATATGCAGGAAGTCGATGGATGCAGGTGGCTCAGGACCGTGCTTTGTGGCATTACTTGGGGGAGGCCTATGTTCAGCAGTGGACTTGTGAAGGGCTGTAATGATGATGATGATAACACTAGTGATTCAACAAATACTACTTTTACGAATACGAATATCTGAAATTTGTTGATTTTCTGCTTTTAGGCAATTTTTTTCAGTCGGGATGTTCCCAGCCGTTGTAAAAAGCCTTTCTGAAGCGACTGTACGTAGGTTTTTTCAGCCTTGGAAAATGGACATCTTCTCGCCAAAAAAGACCGATGTATTGGCAGTCGGCGATAAATTTGGGAGCTTTAAATAATCTTCAAGTTTTTAGTTTGCGAATCCCATGTAAAAATATTTTGAAATTAAATTTTACTTTTACTATGTAGATGACAATGAATGCCTATATTTATCTTATATCGATATGATTTATCGAAGTGTTTCCCATATGTCACTTTGATCTCGTTTACGAGAAGACATTTCAACTTCAACTTCTTTCTTTCACTTCGCAGCAACCTCACAAAACAATCAAATTGCTTGACCTGTGCTTCCGTTCGATCCAGGGTTCGCAGTGATAGAGAAACTCCCGAAGCCCCGTCGTTGCATTTAAGGGCCTATGCACACGTCGTATTTTTTCGCGCTAACGACGCGCGTTTTCTAGGTCTGCCATTAGTTAGAGTTGCGTACAAAAATATTAGTTTTTAAATATTCGTGATTAGTATTCCCCGAATACGAATATTCGGTAAATGTCTACTATTCGGCGAATACGAATATTCGTATTCGTTTCATCACTAGATGACACGGTTAACTTACGGTTGTCTTATCATTATATTGGTAATGAAAAGCTCACTGCTTTAAGCTTTTGCTTATAAAACTACCGGAGTAGCAATGGTTGACTGACACAAAAATAATAATAACACTTAGGCATGTCATCTCCGGTTGTTCGGCGCTTTCTAACTCTGAGTACTTGCACAGGCACAACCTAGTAGCCAGAATTCTTCACCAGGAGCTCGCTCTGAAATACGGTCTCGTGGACCGGAAATTGCCGTATTACAAGTACTTGCCGGAAGCCGTGCTCGAAAATGACCGCGCCAGGCTCTACTGGGACCGGGCCATCATCACAGACAGGACTATTCTTGCGAATAAGCCTGATATTGTGCTGATGGACCGGGCACAGTCAAGGATATTTTTGGTCGATATTACCATCCCGTATGACGAGAACCTCGTGAAAGCCGAAACAGATAAGCAATCAAAATATCTGGACCTGGCTCACGAGGTGACCGACATGTGGGGTGGTCTGCCGACCGAAATTATTCCTGTAGTCGTCTCTGCGAACGGGCTAATCCCAGTTAGCCTCTCTGGTCATCTGAGGCGACTGGGACTCCGTGACGGACCGCCCCGGGCTCAAATGCAGAAGGCGGTGCTCCTTGATACTACATCGTCCGCCGGTTTCTTTCCCTTTCCCCCTAACCCTTGGCCGTTTGGTCTCCCCTGCCGAGGGCTTCCATCTGGTTGGGCTTTTATTTATTTATGTATTTTTGTATTTATTTTATTTTATTGATATTTATGTATATTTATCTTTTCATTTTCATTTATATATTTATACATCCCAACCAGATGAGAAAACTATATAGATACACACAATAATAATAATAATGTTTATTTGCAAGAATATGGTTGTACAATGGTGTTTGAGTATAATTCGTTCTACATATTCAAACTAAACAACAATACTTGAATTTAACAACATATATTAATTTAACAAAATATCAAATTATTTAATATTATTTACTTGATTTGATAATTAATTTATTATGCCACAGTGTCAGAAAAAATATAAGTAAGTATTATTCTATCAAGTAAGATTATTATTATAGGTCAATGTCATATATTAATTATTATTCTTACGTCAATAATTATATACTGTTACATATCCAATTGTCATTAATATCATTCTATTTTTACATCAAATTTATTAATTAATTAGATACATAAGTCAAATTTTATATAAAATAATATCAAAAACATTATTTTTTTTTAAATATCAGAATCTTGTAATTACGTAATTAATCATATTCTAAAATTATCATTAATTATTACTCGTACGTAGGTCGTTGTCGTTTAGAAACTCTTCTACAGAATAATAACATTTACGGAGCAACAATGCCAAAACAGATTTCTTAAATGACAATAAACTTTTACGCTTTAAATTGTCAGGTAATTTATTATAAATTCTAATCGACATTGCAGAAGTATTTCTTTTTGTAACTTTTAGACGATTTGCTGGCGCATATAACCTATTCTTGTATCTACCCTTACTTTCACTCACATCACACTTACGTTGAAATAAATGTGGATGCTTAGGAACAAATATGGATATTTCAAATATGTATAATGAAGGCAAAGGCAGGACCTTTTTAGTTTTGAACAAAGGTTTGCAACTCACTAAAGGACCAACACCACAAAGAGCTCTTATGCAGCATTTTTGTGCTTTAAATGCTTTATCCGAATCCACCGAATACCCCCAGAGTAGAACACCATATCGTAGTATGGATGAGATATATCCATGATATGCCATCAGTGCAGCTCTTTCTGATACAATATTTCTTAGTCTACGCAATGCAAAAACGAAACGATCTATTTTAGTACAAAGGCTTTCTATATGAGGCTTCCAACTACAAAATTTATCAAATATTATTCCTAGAAATGTCATGGAAACGACTTCTTCAATTATCGAGTTGTTATATGTGAGTTTAATGTCATTTGAAATGTTTTTGAGGGTTTTATATTCAATAAATTTCGTCTTATTTATATTTATATCTAAATTATTTATATTTGACAGGCCTGTTGGTCTAGTGGTTAGTGACGCTGACTGCTAAGCCGGAGGTCGTGGGTTCGATTCCCACCCAAGACAAATGTTTGTGTGATGAGCACGATCATTTGTTCTGTGTCTGGGTGTAATTTATCTATAATATTTATGTATTTAAAAATATATAAGTATGTTTATCAGTTGTCTAATACCCATAACACAAGCTCTGCTTAGCTTGGGACTAGATGGCGTTGTGTGATAGTTGTGGAATATTATTATTATTATTTGGGGTATTTATATAGTTTCCTCATCTGGTTGGGTTATATAAATATATAATTATAAATTAAAATGAAACGATAAATATACATAAATATTAATAACATAAAATAAATACAAAAATATATAAATAAATAAAAGCCCAACCAGATGGAAGCCCTCGGCAGGGGAGACCAAACGGCCGAGGGTTAGGAGGAAAGGGAAAGAAACCGGCGGACGATGCGGGCGGTATCGAGGAGCACCGCCTTCTGCATTTGAGCCTGGAGCGGTCCGTCACGGAGTCCCAGTCGCCTCAGATGACCCGAGAGGCTGACTGGGATTAGCCCATTCGCAGAGACGACTACAGGAATAATTTCGGCCGGCAGACCACCCCACATATCGGTCACCTCGTGAGCCAGGTCCAGATATTTTGTTCGTTTATCTGTTTCGGCTTTCACGAGGTTCTCGTCATATGGAATGGTAATGTCGACCAAAAATATCCTTGACTGTGCCCGGTCCATCAGCACAATATCAGGCTTATTCGCAAGAATAGCCCTGTCTGTGATGATGGCCCGGTCCCAGTAGAGCCTGGCGCGGTCATTTTCGAGCACGGCTTCCGGCAAGTACTTGTAATACGGCACTTTCCGGCCCACGAGACCGTATTTCAGAGCGAGCTCCTGGTGTAGAATTCTGGCTACTAGGTTGTGCCTGTGCAAGTACTCAGAGTTAGAAAGCGCCGAACAACCGGAGATGACATGCCTAAGTGACTCACCGGGATGGCGACAAGCTCGACAGACGTCGACGGTGCCATCCTTTAGGATCTATCTCCGATAGTTGTTGGTCTTAATAACCTGATCCTGTATTGCACAGACAAAACCCTCGGTTTCCCCGAAGAGGTCACCGAAACGTAGCCAGTTGAGCGAGGCAACTGTATCTACGAAGGGCTCATGTAGAACCCTGTAGTACCTCCCGTGGAGCTCCTTCTCCTTCCATACGGTCTCCCGGTCGGAAATGCTTAGTACTGCCGGGTCCTGCCATTGCTCGTTGGCTAAGGATAGAGGGGTAAGTCCTTTATCACTAGAAATGACGTCATTATAGAATGGATCATCCGATCTCACCAGGAAGTAATTACGGAGGCTGCACACTTCGCGATTATGCATGGTGAGCGCGCTCAGGAAGCCACGCCCACCATGCTTTCGCGGCAAGTACAGCCTCATTACCGACAATCTCGGATGATGCATCCCATGGGACGTCATGGTAGTGCGGACTTTTCTATCCAGGGCGTTAAGTTCGGTCTGAGTCCACCTGAGTATGCCAAAGGTATACATGAGGACAGGCATGACCCAGCCGTTATATGCGTGTGCCTTATTCACACCGGACAAAAGGCTGTTAAGCACTTTGGTCAAGCGTGCATAAAACGTGTCGCAAACTGACTGTTTCATACCAGCCTCATCGGCAACCAAATACCAAACGGCCGAGGGTTAGGAGGAAAGGGAAAGAAACCGGCGGACGATGCGGGCGGTATCGAGGAGCACCGCCTTTTGCATTTGAGCCAGGAGCGGTCCGTCACGGAGTCCCAGTCGCCTCAGATGACCCGAGAGGCTGACTGGGATTAGCCCATTCGCAGAGACGACTACAGGAATAATTTCGGCCGAGACCACCCCACTACGGACCGCCTCAGCTACGTCATCCGGCGTTATAATGACGGGGTCCATGGGCGTTATACTCGCACACTGACTCGCCACAACTTCCGTCCAAGGGCCCTCGCTGTGGTTTATGGGCTCTGACCACAGGCCGCGCCAGAATGCTACAGTGTCGGCCTGATTCGGTGCTGGGCCCGTTCCACTTACCATTGGTCGCTCCAACGATTTATAGAGCCTCTTCTGATCACTCTGGAAGAGACGATTCTGGTTAAACCGTGTCGACCTCTCGGTATATCGCTGAATCCGCTTTCCCCAAGCAGCGATTCTCTGCTTCAGGTCGTCTATGCGCTCCGTCAGTTTTTGCATTATATCCGGCTGGGACAAACTAACATTTGTCCCAGCAAATGCCATCCCGACGGTGCGCACAATCCTTGGCCTGTTGTTGCCTGACCTGAAGCATATCAGTCTGCCGATGAGGGCCCTAGCCTTTGCGATACGTTCTTCAATTCTTATTCTCCAGGCTGGGATAGCGCTACTTTGTCCAGTAGCGCGTCCAGCCGTGGAAAGTTTGGCGCCTATAATACAGCACACTGCCAGTGCGGCGCCAAAAAGAATTGAGTCCGTCTCGCAAAGGTCCCGGCTGGCTTCCAAATAGGTCACCAGCATTGGGTTCAGAGCCCTCACGACAGCCCGATTCCTCTTGCTTAGGGCTATGCGGGGAAGTCGCGGTCGATTTTCGAGAGGCGTACTGCGCGTTTCCACAATCGCCTCCTCCAATATACTCCTCATATGCTCTAATTCCAGTTCCTGGGCGACTGTTCCATCATCGTTTGAATCAACCACAACTGGGGTATTCACGGCGGCATTCACATTTGCGGGTTGCTCTGCAATTTGTGGCGCCGCATCCTCAGCGGTAGCATTTTCATCCGATGAGGGAACAGCCTCACGTCGTAGTCGTTCGAGTTCGGCGACATCAAATATATTTGAGCGCAAGATATACCGAACCCGGTCTGCCAGGTTTTGCTCTGAGACGGTTAAAGATGGCTCCAGCTCAGCAAAAAGACGATGCATCCTAGCCCGATACGACAAACCTCCAACTTCTCCCCCTTTCGCCCTAAAATACGCCCGCAATGCGTTAGTATTCATTTCGGTTGTCCATCGCATGCGGCGTACTCCACCAGTGGCGGGTGCCGATTGCTGGGCCTGCGAAGACCCTGCCGACACCAAGCCAGCTGGTGGGGATGATGGATGCGAGGGGCTGATGGGTGGTCGTGCAGCACCTCTCGCTCGGCTGGCGGTTCGCATGCTGTCGCGTCCAGCGCCAGCACCAGACGCGCCCTGGCGACCTCCAGGCAGCGGCCTTTTGCGCGTTTTTACATATTCCATCATCCATAAAAGTGGGCGTCCTTTAACGGGAGACGCCCAGACCCGGCGCCGTTTTATGGTGGGGCCATGTGCACAAGCGGGCCTTTGCGCCTTTAATTTTTGCCGAGGCACGGCACTAACACCTCTTGGCAAGGTGCTGACTGGCTGCGCTGACGTAGTGGTTTGTCACATAACCGTTACGTCAGCGGGCGATGGGGTCGTCACTTCCCTACGCCATTTTATTATTATTATTATTATTATTATTATTATTGTGGGGTATCAATATAGTTTTCTCATCTGGTTGGGTTCTAATTATACATAATTATAAATGAAGATGAGAAGATAAATATACATAAATATGCCTAAGTGACTCACCGGGATGGCGACAAGCTCGACAGATATCGACGGTGCCATCCTTTAGGATGTATCTCCGATAGTTGTTGGTCTTAATAACCTGATCCTGTATTGCACAGACAAAACCCTCGGTTTCCCCGAAGAGATCACCAAAGCGTAGCCAGTGGAGGGAGGCTACTGTGTCTACGAAAGGCTCATGTAGAGCCTTGTAGAACCTCCCGTGGAGCTCCTTCTCCTTCCATACGGTCTCCCGGTCGGAAATGCTCTGTACTGCCGGGTCTTGCCATTGCTCGTTGGCTAAGGATAGAGGGGTAAGTCCTTTATCACAAGAAATGACGTCCTTATAGAATGGATCATCCGCTCTCGCCAGGAAGTAATCACGGAGGCTGCACACTTCGCATTATTATTATTATTATTATTATTATTATTATTATTATTATTATTATTATTATTATTATTATTTTACAGTTTTCTCATCTGGTTGGGTTCTAATAATACATAATTATAAATGAATATGAGAAGATAAATATACATAAATATCAATAACATAAAATAAATATTAAAATACATAAATAAATAAAAGCCCAACCAGATGGAGGCCCTCAGCAGGGGAGACCAAACGGCCGAGGGTTAGGGGGAAAGGGAAAGAAACCGGCGTACGATCCGGGCGGTATCGAGGAGCACCGCCTTCTGCATTTGAGCCCGGAGCGGTCCGCCACGTAGTCCCAGCCGCCTCAGATGACCCGAGAGGCTGACTGGGATTAGCCCGTTCGCAGAGACGACTACAGGAATAATTTCGGTCGGCAGACCACCCCACATGTCGGTCACCTCGTGAGCCAGGTCCAGATATTTTGTTTGCTTATCTGTTTCGGCTTTCACGAGGTTCTCGTCATACGGAATGGTAATGTCGACCAAAAATATCCTTGACTGTGCCCGGTCCATCAGCACAATATCAGGCTTATTCGCAAGAATAGTCCTGTCTGTGATGATGGCCCGGTCCCAATAGAGCCTGGCGCGATCATTTTCGAGCACGGCTTCCGGCAAGTACTTGTAATACGGCACTTTCCGAGACACGAGACCGTATTTCAGAGCGAGCTCCTGGTGAAGAATTCTGGCTACTAGGTTGTGCCTGTGCAAGTACTCAGAGTTAGAAAGCGCCGAACAACCGGAGATGACATGCCTAAGTGACTCACCGGGATGGCGACAAGCTCGACAGATATCGACGGTGCCATCCTTTAGGATGTATCTCCGATAGTTGTTGGTCTTAATAACCTGATCCTGTATTGCACAGACAAAACCCTCGGTTTCCCCGAAGAGATCACCAAAGCGTAGCCAGTGGAGGGAGGCTACTGTGTCTACGAAAGGCTCATGTAGAGCCTTGTAGAACCTCCCGTGGAGCTCTTTCTCCTTCCATACGGTCTCCCGGTCGGAAATGCTCTGTACTGCCGGGTCTTGCCATTGCTCGTTGGCTAAGGATAGAGGGGTAAGTCCTTTATCACAAGAAATGACGTCCTTATAGAATGGATCATCCGCTCTCGCCAGGAAGTAATCACGGAGGCTGCACACTTCGCGATTATGCATGGTGAGCGCGCTCAAGAAGCCACGACCACCATGCTTCCGCGGCAAGTACAGCCTCATCACCGACGACCTCGGATGATGCATCCTGTGGGACGTCATGGTAGTGCGGACTTTTCTATCCAGGGCGTTAAGTTCAGTCTGAGTCCACCTGAGTATGCCAAAGGTATACATGAGGATAGGCATGACCCAACCGTTATATGCGTGTGCCTTATTCACACCGGACAAAAGGCTGTTAAGCACTTTGGTCAAGCGTGCATAAAACACGTCGCAAACTGACTGTTTCATACCAGTCTCATCGATACCGATGTTCTGTGACATACCCAGGTATCGGTATGTTTCAGCCTCGGAAAGGGTCCTTAAGTTGACGGGCATAGATAAGTCTATGCCCTCAGAGTTAGCAACCCTACCCCTCTCAACATGGAGTACCGCACACTTATCCGTCCCCAGCTCCATTCCAATGGAATTGCTAAATTCACAAGTGATGTTTAGCAATTCCATAAGATGGGAGCGACTGGAGGCGAATAACTTGAGGTCATCCATATAGAAAAGGTGGGTCACTTTTGTCCCTCCTTTCCGTAGCTGAAATCCCCTCCCGGAGCCCTCCAGTAAGGTACTGAGATGGTTCAGAGAGAGGCAGAACCATATTGGACTCAGACAATCGCCCTGGAAGATACCCCTTCCTATCCTTATGTGGTTCTCCGCAGCCATCATCCGCTCGCCCAGATGACAAAGGATCGTACTCCACTGCCCCATACACTGCTCGAGGAAGTCTCTAACTGTACAGTCTATCTTGTACAGTTAGGACTCTCTTTAGCCATGTATGGGGCACCGAGTCGAATGCCTTTCTGTAGTCTATCCAGGCGGCGGAGAAGTTCCGACGGTTGCGTTTCACCACTTTGCCAATGACCGCGTCAATGAGGAGTGGTTCCTTGGTTCCACGACCACCGCCCCGACATCCATTTTGAGCGCGCGACATCACCTGATTTGAGTCCAGGTGACGAGTGATTCTCACGCTCAAAATGGATGTTAGTGTCTTGTATATGGTCGGCAGACACGTGATGGGGCGGTATTTGCTCGGGTCTGTGGTAACCTGGTCTTTAGGAACCAAATGAGTGATCCCAGTAGTGAAGAGGCTCGGGAGCGACTTCTGGTTGAGAGCCTCTTGGAACTGTCGGGCGAGCACAGTGTGACACACCACAAACCCCTTCAGCCAGTAGTGATGCAGCCCGTCGAGTCCCGGACTTTTCCAGTTCGGGGCCCTACGGACCGCCTCAGCTACGTCATCCGGCGTTATGATGACGGGGTCCATAGGCGTAATACCCGCACACTGACTCGCCACAACTTCCATCCAAGGGCCCTCGCTGTGGTTTACGGGCTCTGACCACAGGCCCCGCCAGAATGCTACAGTGTCGGCCTGATTCGGTGCTGGTCCCGTTCCACTTACCATTGGTCGCTCCAATGATTCATAGAGCCTCTTCTGATCACTCTGGAAGAGACGATTCTGGTTGAACCGTGTCGACCTCTCGGTATATCGCCGAATCCGCTTTCCCCAAGCAGCGATTCTCTGCTTCAGATCATCTATGCGCTCCGTCAGTTTTTGCGTTATATCCGGCTGTGACAAACTGACATTTGTCCCAGCAAACGCCATCCTGACGGTGCGCACAATTCTTGGCCTGTTATTGCCTGATCTGAAGCATATCAGTCTGCCGATGAGAGCTCTAGCCTTTGCGATACGTTCCTCAATTCTTCTTCTCCATGCTGGGATAGCGCTACTATGGCCAGTAGCGCGTCCAGCCGTGGAAACCTTGGCGCCTATGATACGGCAGACTTCCAGCGCAGCGCCAAAAAGAATTGAGTCCGTCTCGCAAAGGTCCCGGCTGGCTTCCAAATAGGTCACCAGCATTGGGTTCAGAGCCCTCACGACAGCCCGATTCCGCTTGCTTAGGGCTATGCGGGGAAGTCGCGGTCGATTTTCGAGAGGCGTACTGCGCGTTTCCACAATCGCCTCTTCCAATGTACTCCTCATATGCTCTAATTCCAGTTCCTGGGCGACTGTTCTATCATCGTTTGAATCAACCACAACTGGGGTATTCACGGCGGCATCCACGTTTGCGGGTTGCTCTAACATTTGTCGCGCCGCATCCTCAGCCGTAGCATTTTCATCCGACGAGGGAACAGCCTCACGTCGTAGCCGTTCGAGTTCGGCGACATCAAATATATTTGAGCGCAAGATATACCGAACTCGGTCTGCCAGGTTTTGCTCTGTGACGGTTAAAGATGGCTCCAGCTCAGCAAAAAGACGATGCATCCTAGCCCGATACGTCAAACATCCAGTTTCTTCCCCTTTTGCCCTAAAGTACGCCCGCAGTGCGTTTGCATTCATTGCTTGTGACCAACGCATGCGACGTGCTCGACCAGCGGCGGGTGCCGCTTGCTGAGTCCGAGAAGACCCAGCCGACACCAAGCCTTCTGGTGGGGATGATGGATGCGGAGGGCTGCTAGATGACCGTGCAGCTCCTCGCGCTCGGCTGGCGGCCCGCATGCTGCCGCGTCCAGCGCCAGCTCCAGACGCGCCCCGGCGACCCCCAGGCAGCGGCCCTTTGCGCACTATCTTCTTATCCATCATCCATTATTTGGGCGTCCATTAACGGGGGACGCCCAGGCCCGGCACCGTATCATGTGTGGCCATAAGCACAAACGGGCCTCTGCACCCTAAATTCTGCCGAGGCACGGCGCTCACACCTCTCGCAAGGCGCTGACTGACTGCGTTGACGTAGCAGTTTTGTCACTTAACTGTTACGTCAGCGGGCGATGGGGTCGTCAATTCACTACGCCTTATTATTATTATTATTATTATTATTATTCATCCACTGTATGACCTCATTTAGAGCACCATTAGCTGCGATTTCAAGTTCAGATCTGTTATTACCTTTAACTATAAGAGTAGTGTCATCAGCGAATAAAATGCATTTGCTTGTAGTAAAGTCAGGAAGATCGTTAATGTATATTAAGAACAGCAAAGGTCTCAGTACACTGCCTTGTGGAACACCAAAACTGTTTGTAAGATATTGAGAGCGTTTTGATATCTTTGTGTTCTTTATGACTTTTGTAACTTCTACACACTGCTTACGATTTTTAAGATAAATCTCAATCCAGTTTAGGGCTGTTCCTCTTATTCCATACCTTTCTAATTTATCTAGTAGAAGACTGTGTGATACGAAGTCAAAAGCTTTGCTCATATCAAGAAATATAGTTAAAAGTGGAGTTCGCGAATTTAAGCTTTCAGTTATAATTTTCATCAGTTCATAACATGCTAATGTTGTGGAACAGTTTCTTCGAAAACCGAATTGTTCTGGTTTTAGAATGTTAAAGGCGCTAAGAAAACAATATAATTTTTCATGCCTTATTTTTTCGAAAACTTTTGAGAGCACAGGAATAAGAGTTATTGGTCGGTAGTTTCCAACGTCTTGCCTATCTCCCTTTTTATACATAGGTTTAACAATGGAGAATTTCATACGCGTTGGAAATACACCCTGTTTTAGAGACAGATTTATAATATAACATAATGGTTCTGAGATGTATTTAGCGCATTGTTTTAAAACTTTTAAATTTAATTCCTTTTGTTTAAAATAACAAAAGGAAACATAGCATCAAGTTTGCGTGTTGCCAATAATGACTTATAGATCTGAGATGTGGTCCTTGACTGATGTAGGTGTATGAAGAAGCTCATGATTATATCGTAGCTCAACGGATTAGTCTGAAGTAGCAATGGGCCGGCCATATAGCTCAAAGAATCGGCAACCGATGGGGGAGAAAGGTTCTCAACCGATGGAGAAAAACGAAGTGTAACGGGTGTAAAAGAACTATATTACTGGTAAAGCTGTAGCAGGAATGGGTCGGCTCGACCACGCTTTCGCAGAGTACCAGCGACAAATAGCATCCTAACGCAGGTAGAGTGTAGACAACCGGAGACACTTTTTACTGGAAACGAGGCATTTCATCGTAGTCCTCACCTCAGTTATCGAAGATTGATGTAGATGTCCATGGGCAAACACCATTAGGTGGACTGTGTGCTCGTTTGTCACCTTTATACATGTTCGTGCAATTTTTTTAGGGTTTGAAAATTAATTAATTCTTTGTATTTTGCATGACCGCCAAATTATTTTGTCGCACTAGTTAAGCTATTGCATAGCTTCTATCGCGGGCCTTGAGTGCGGGAAAATCCAGAAATTTCGTAACGAAAAAAACCTCACGCTCCCGACGGGCACAGAGGTGTGGCTTGAAGGCCGTGCATTGTCTAACGATGGTCTAACGTCGTTTCTTTTCCTCAGTCTTTGTTGTCTTTGTCGAAGAGTTTTGAAATTTTGAATATGAATGAACAAAGTGCATTTATTATTAAGGCTGCTCTCTCGCAAAAAGCTTGAAAAAAGCGTGCAGATGAACCAACTTTTCGTCGACTCTTACAGAGAAATTACATATGAAAAAAATAGCTAGTAATCTACATGATTTGATACGTAATTTGGTTTAGCCATAATTTTTCTATCGGTGTCACATAATAAATAAAAAAATACCCAAATCACCTCCAAATCGTTGAGATGAAACCACTTTACTCCTTCATTGTTTATCAAAGGAATATAAAAAAAATATCTACTGCTTTGCAATACAAAATAAAATAATTTGGTTTGGTTACTTTTTAGAAATATGTATTATTTTTATGATAATAAATTAAAAATGCGTCCCGATTAAATACTGCGTCTATATCACCCCCGCATTCGTCCACGAATTCAGTGCGGGGCGCATCGTGTTGCTAGGTGGATGTACGCCGCGTTGCGAGAGCTCAGCACTACGAAATAAAATCGTAAAATATTACTGCAAAAATTTAATTTTGTTAATAGTGGAGTAGGTTTTTTCTGATTCTTGTTTAATAGTAGTGTTTTATAGTTATATTAATTGTACAGTTTTATTAATTTTTAAGTTTAGTTTGTAAAACATGGGGAATAAGCAGAAACGATTGAAGAGAGGTCTAAAAAAATATTACAAACAAAAGGGTATATTATCAAGGTAAGTTTTAACTTTTATCTACATATTTCATATTAGACAGGTGCTGTTTATAAAATACCTATATTACTGTGATTTCGCCACTCCGTGACGAGACAAAGCGCGGCAAACGCAAGTGGCGGCAAGGCGCGGGCCGCGTCGTCGCATGCTGGTAGCGCATGTCTGAGAAATTAAAAAATATATATTTCGAAGAAATGTGAAGTTCGTCAACACGCATTGAGGCATCGTGGCGGACATTTCCTTGCCTTAAAACCCTCTCAGAAATTAGAGGAGGCCTGTGCCCAACAGTGGGACGTATATAGACTGTAACTTTACTTTTTTTTTTACTTTTATAAATATGTTATTTTACCGACGAAACTTTTAAAGAAAAATAAAAAATAAGCAACCGACAACCTCCTAGGTCCCTAGGTGACTTGTGAGATGTCAGTGTAACAAAACAAAACGGCCCAGAAAAACAGACTTTCCAACTGATAGCTAAATCAGCACGCAACAATTTCATTGGTGCCAGTGGGGATCGAACCCGGGTTGCTCCCGTACTGTGATACCTATAACGAGCGCTAACCATGTGAGCTACCACGGCTCTCAACGACATCGTTCCGTTCGTGTACAGCGCTGAAGATAGCAGAGTAAAAAATTAGAGATTGTGGTGTTTGAAATTTGTCATCTGTGAGAGTGAATTTTATCTGTGTACTCTGTAACAAATAACTATATAGAATATAGAAAAAAATCTGAAAATGATATTTCGCCATTTTTGTTTGTGTACTGGTTAGGAACTCGATCAAAAATTTGATAATTTTTCTGTTTTTATACGTTATTTCTAATGTTATTTTACATCAAATTAATTGTGAAGATATTTTCTTTAGGAAATATGTTTCATTACGACGATTCAAAAACGTTTACATATAATAATTTACCTCGAAATTCACTATACGCGATTATCGTTTATTGATTATAATAGAGCGTGCCATTTGAATTTAAAGACAATTAATTGGACAATAAATAATGAGTGAAAAATCTTGCCGTGGAGCGTGGAACTGAGTAGTTGCGCGTCTTGTTAATATAATTGCCGTACAGCCGCCCTGACGTATGTACTGCGCGAACCTGAGTTTTTTGCGACGCGGTCCGGTGATACAGTATTTTTCACAAATAGTGAGTTCGTTATAACGCGGGTTCGGTTAAATCTGGTTGAATTTGATTGGATTAACCTAATGGCAATTGACTTAACTATAATTAATGAGTGATAAACGAGCGTAATTTCCTAGACTCAAGTTTCTGTGACGGCTTGCCCCTTCGATGGATCCCATACTGGAATAGAGGTGAAGCCTTGGGATCTGCTGTTCGGCAACCAGCGGGAAGTCAGGTTACATTATATAACACGTACTGAGCATAACACTATCACACACATATACTTACACCTGAATCTTCCTAGGTTTGACCCTACGTCGACGAAATAGGTAAGTCTTGTTTGGTTCCTTTTTAACCGCTATTGTCTCATATTCCACAAGCCATTTAGGCCGACCTCCTGTTACTCGTCGAGTTGAACCCCTGGTGGGCCCGGGTTCTACGACCTTTGCCCGGGTAACTAGAGGCCGTAACAATAGCAGAGAAAAAAATCAGAGATTGTGGTGTTTGAAATTTGTCATCTATGAGAGTGAATTTTATCTGTGTACTCTGTAACAAATAACTATATAGAAAAAAATGTGAAAATGACATTTCGCCATTTTTGTTTGTGTACTGGTTAGGAACTCGATCAAACATTTGATAATTTTTCTGTTTTGATACGTTATTTCTAAAAAAATGTGAAAATGACTATTCGCCATTTTTGTTTGTGTACTGGTTAGGAACTCGATCAAAAATTTGATAATTTCTCCGTTTTTGTACGTTATTTCTAATGTTATTTTACATCAAATTAATTGTGGAGATATTTTCTAATAAACAAATAAAAATAAGTATACATTTATCTATATTGAGTACTAGTTATTCCCCGCGATCTCGCCCGCGTGGAATATGGATTTCATGGGTTTTAATTTTTTTGCGCGGAACCCTAATTCTTTTTCTAAAACAAAAGTAGTTCAAGTTATTCCTTATATCATCAGCTATCTGCCACTGAAAGTCCCGTCAAAATAGATCCAGCTGTTTCGGAGATTAGCTGGAACAAACAGACAGACAGACAGACAGACCGACAGACAGACAAAAAATTTAAAAATTGTGTTTTTGTTACTAGTACTTTCATATGCATTTAATAAAAAGCTGTTATTTTAACACTTCAATTTTATTTATTTGTAGATATAGATATAAGATATTATTCATATTAGTGTCATTTTAAAGGGAATATCATGTACTATTATAATAATAAAATAATTGATAGGACTATGACACCACTAAGGGAAGTGAAATTTTGATATAGGTAAATTCATGTCTTTATCTTGAATTTGGTATTGCTCAAAAACACGATAGTATAATTTTGACTCCATCATAATTATTTGCGAAAACACCTCTAAAAAACCACTATAGTTGAAATTACAACGAAATTATTTAATCTATATGCTTCGAAATCACTCAAATATATTCATAACATTAATATTCATAATTTACTTGCTCATTATTTTGATTACTCAAATCAATAATTATTACAAAAATATTTTAAAGTTTCTGAGAATTTCTAAGCGCTTTTAATCGTGGCGGGCGCTACGCTATTTTAGACCTTATGAGGGCGTTTTTTCAAGTTTTTATAGAAATTATGCATTCACTCGGATCAGTCCGGCGATAGCCCTTTCGAGGTGTCGTCTTAAGGCGCTACCCTGACCAAAACCTGGCAAAATTGCGTTTTTCAGAGACTATTATCTCATTAGTTATGAGAAATAAGCTACATCTAAAAGCACATTATTAATGTTCGATATCCTATCATCACATTCCACGTTCTAATTTGTTTTTATGTGTTATGAATAGATTTAAAATGTACTTTTAAAAAATGACTAAAATTATTGATTACATGCATCTGTTGCTAAAGGAAATGCTCTAATCATTTGAAAATTACACTAATGAATAGATAATTTAAAAATCTATATTCTACACGTTTTATTTATATTTCTTAAGTTCGCTTATCTCTTTTAATTGAAATAATTCCAAATATTCGGGCGTATTTTTTCGTGATATATTGTAGCGAGAGCGCGTGGATTGTATGGGACCGAACGCTCAAGGTCTCTCGCTAGGGGAACCGTCTTAACGCAATTCCTTTGTATAGTGCGACGTTGCCACTCTTATTAGTTATTCCGCTTCGTAATATTTTGTTTATGTAGGTATTCGATAGATTCCTATAGTCTGTTTTTTTCGCAGGAGACAAAAATAACAGATCTTTATTAGATTCGTTTAGCCCGAATAATACAGTTTTTATGATTCTGGTTCAGATTAGATTTAATTTTAGTCACTTAAGTTTCGTATATTGTTCAAAATAATGAAATAAATCCACAGAATCTGCAGTTACGAAAAAAAGCAATATCATTTTAGTCTCCGGCGAAAAAAAAGATATATATCATGATTAATTTATCAACTAGTTATTCGTTTACTAAATACGAAAAAATATCTAGGATTCCCCAGCCGTGATACATTACAGATTGACTATATTATCATTTATTTTACTATTGTAAATAAGTACTAATTGTAGATATTGACAGGTTTAATAGAAATTCATTTTCTTATATTGTGACTAATAACCTAATATGACCTTGGGAAGAAACTCATTTCAATATAAGGTTTTACTGCAATGACTGCCAATGGGTTGTTAATTTCTACAATAGACCGCCATGCATCGTCTAACGTCGTTTCAGTTCGGCAGACTTCGGCACGGTGTTTGTGTGCGTGCGACTAGTCGTATGCGTGTACACTAGCTGCTAACTGAATGATAAAAATTCCTGAATAACCTACATGTATTGTAAGATATTACTTACTTATCTTCACGCACAATCCCTAACGGGGTAGCCAGAGAGAACAGATCGCCAAGTGTCACGATCCTTACATACCTCTTTCGCTTCTTTCAGGTTCATTAACTTCTTCATACATGCACGTCTAGGTATCCGAGTACTCTTGACCCTCCCCTCTTCGAGCAATTTGCTCACATGGTCTTCGAAAGTTAGTCTCGGTCTACCTCGACACCTTTTAATATTTACTTTCGCTCTATATATTTTCTTCACCATTCGGTCTTCACTCATTCGTTCAACGTGCCCAAACCATTGGAGTACGCCCCTATCAATTTTTGTGATAAGGTCATCTTTCAATCCTGCCATATTGCGAATCTCTTCGTTTCGCTTTCGATCGGCTATGCTAACGCCACACATTTTACGAAGAGATCGCATCTCCACTGCATTTAACTTGCTTTTATGCTTTCGCTGCCATATAACAAAGTCGGTACCAACACTGCGTTATGTATTGCAAGGCGTGCACTCTTCACCACGCCTTGCCTTTTTACTAGAGTAAGATATTAAAAATATTTTAAACAATATTAATTTCTCATTTATACAATAAGAGAAAAAAAATTGTTTTCTTATCGGTCACCACGCTCAAAAAGTGTAACTTGATTTAATATCAAAGACTTAACTGCATAAATAAAATAAATAATTAATTATAATTGCATAAGTTGATAAAAAATGAGGTACCTTGAGGATCACCAGCTGATTAGTGACCGCCAATACGGTTTTCGCCGTGGTCGGTCAGCTGGTGATCTTCTGGTCTACCTCACTCACAGATGGGCGGAGGCAGTAGAGTTCAAGGGGGAGGCATTGGCCGTTAGTTTGGACATTGCGAAGGCCTTCGATCGGGTTTGGCACAAAGCGCTTCTTTCGAAGCTCCCTTCCTGTGGGCTTCCCGAGAAATTGTGCGATTGGATCACCAGCTTTCTTGCAGATCGGAGCATCAAGGTCGTTGTAGACGGTGCAAGCTCCGATTGCAAGCCTATTAATGCTGGTGTTCCACAGGGCTGCGTGCTATCGCCAACGCTGTTTCTTCTGCATATCAATGATATGTTGCATACCCATAGCATTCATTGCTATGCAGATGACAGCACTGGTGATGCTCTTTACACCGGCCGAGCTAATATTTCTCGGGAAAACGTCTCCGAGTGCCGGGACAAACTTGTGTCTGAAGTCGAGTCTTTGCTGAACAGAGTCTCGGATTGGGGACGACTAAATCTAGTCCAGTTTAACCCCCAGAAGACACAAGTTTGCGCGTTAACCGCTAAAAAGAACCCCTTTGTCGTATCCCCTCAGTTTCAAGGCACTCCCCTTGTTGCCTCAGCCAGTATCGGAATCCTCGGCGTCGACATATCGAGTGACGTGCAGTTTCGTGGTCACTTGGAAGGGAAGGCCAAATTGGCCTCTAAAAAGCTTGGCGTGCTCAGCAGAGCGGGACAGTATTTCATGCCGGCACACCGCCTGCAACTTTACAAGGCGCAGGTTCGACCGCACATGGAATACTGTTCCCATCTCTGGGCTGGGGCTCCCCAGTACCAGCTCCTTCCACTTGACCGCATCCAGCGCAGAGCGGCTCGAATCGTCGACGACCGAGTGCTTTCCGATCGGCTCGATTCACTGGCGTTGCGAAGAGATGTTGCATCTCTTTGCGTATTTTATCGCATCTATCACGGGGAGTGCTCTGAGGAATTGTTCGGACTAATCCCAGCCGCCAAATTTCGTGAACGCACGACACGGCAAACGTCCCGATACCATCCACACCATCTGGATGCTTGGCGGTCCACCACTGTACGTTTCACAAGGAGTTTTCTTCCACGTACAACCTCTCTGTGGAATAGTTTATCACCGGCGATTTTTCCGGACCGATACGACCTGGGGACCTTCAAGAAAAGAGCTTACTCCTTTCTAAAGGGCCGGCAACGCACCCGCAATTCTCCTGGTGTTGCGGTTGATCATGGGCGGCGGTAGTCACTTAACATCAGGTGAGCCGCATGCTCGTTTGAACCCTCTTCTATAAAAAAAAAAAAAAAAAAAATGCTATGCAATAGCTTTACCGCGGCAGTCCCCGAGTCCCACACGTCTTTTTTTTATATAAAAACATTATTGTGAGTTATCCTCAGAAGATAGACATACTGTAGTGCACTTTTTTTTTAAATTTTCAGGAGGAATAATTCAGCTGTACATTATTTTATTATTTCAAGTATTGATACAGCGTAGGCTGTGGAAGCTCCGAGAGGCAAGTCTTTTTCCGACTTAGTTGACAAATATCTGAAACAAGGTACCTTTAAAGTTTTTTGAAATAAGTGCAGTGGTTCCGGAGATTATCCTCCACATATACAAACTCTCAAAATTTACACTCTCTTTTTAGAATATTATTTAGTTATTAGAATTTTTTTTTATTTGTAACGTATAATATTAATTATTGTTAATCTATCTATGACGACTATAAATTCAGGAAATAATCGCCGATCTTTGCCACAAAGTTCCAAAGGTCCAAGTTTGATTCCCAGCGGCACCAGTAAAATTGTTAATCGCTGAAATACTACATACTCAGCGCTGAAAGAAAACATCGCGAGGAAACCTGCATCACTGAGGAAATATAAATGTTTCGTGAACATATGAAGTGTGCCGCCACTTATTATTCCGAATAATTAAAATCTGAACGTACAAGTTACAAACTAAAAAAGCGACAGTAGACTATTGGCAGGGTGTGGACCGCGAACTCAAAAGGACGTAGGTTCGAATCCGTCACTTGACATGGAATATAAGTAATGAGAGTAGCATTGGTAGTATTTTAAAAAAATACTCCGTGTTAACTTGGGATATTGTAAGTGTAGATTAACGGAGACTCCTTTTAATGGAATCGAGGCATTCTATCTTAGTCCACAAGGGTGACAAATCATCGGTATTTTGATTCTTAATCGAGAATAAATATAAGATACCTATGGGCCACAGCACCCACTTAACATCAGGTGGACTGTGTGCTTTTTTGTTACCCTTATTCTTACAAAAAAAATTTTAAAACTCCTTCATGCTAGCCGTAAACAGGTCGCGAGGGCCCCCGTCTCACGTACGTGATGATCCTTATCTCACGAATTCATTCCTAACCGCTAGTTTATTGCGGCTCATGTCACGCCTCGGGCCTCAGTGCTCCCACGATAAATCCGAGGGTTCGTTCAGTTGCTACTTGGCACGCAGCTCGCGTACCGCCAAGGACTGCGACATTTGGCATTCAGGCCGAACTGTTGTTAGCACTCAGCCGAGCGCCGCCTACGTCACACCAGGACTAGCTGTGTGTTTGTGGACGGACTTTGAGAGCCCTAGTCGCGATATTAGATTTGTTTTATATGGCGATGGATGTAGGTAGCTCAGGACCGCACTCTGTGGCAATATACGAGATCCAATTTTGAACATAAGCGATATTCAAAATTAGACTTGTTAGAAATTGTTATTATGATGATAATGAAAAACTTTAACTGACTTATTTCCCATAACAATTTTTTTTCTTTTAACAAAATACTAGAAATGCTATTCAAATTTAGTAATATTCCTTTAACCACTCTTGGTAAGCTTTTTTTTATAGAATAAGGGTGACAAACCAACACACCTGATAGTAAGTGGTTGCTGTGGCCCATAGACATCTACATCTATCCTCGATTACGAATTAAAACGCAGATGCGTTTTCACCCGTTGAGGACTAAGATGGTATTCCTCGTTTCCAGTAAAAAAGGGTCTCCGGATCTCTACACTCACCATACGAAACACGACAGTATTAAGCTGCTATTTTCCGCTGGTATTCTGTGAGAGCGTGGTCCTTCCCCGGTCGAGCAGAGCCATTCGTGCTACAACTACAATCATAATATATAGCTGCAGCATAGCTCTACCACGTATAAAAATTCTATGTATTAAATGTCTCTAATATTAAATAACCGTATTTTATTAGGCTCTGGGAGTTATTGGCATTATAGTAAGATATCGATATCTATTTTTAAAATAATTGTCTGTCTGTACGGGCTAGTCTACGGAGTTGCTGAAACGATTCTGAAGAAACTTTACGAACAGATACACAGCAACATATCCAAAAATATTGAAAACATTTATTTTTGAAAAAAAATTAAAATTTGATAAAATAAATGGTCTTTGATTATCTTAAATCTAAATGAAGCTACATTCATTGGATCCTATTCAGGCGAAGCCGGGGCAAGTCGCCAATTAAATATATAAACTTTGTTGAAGAAGCAGAAAGACATTATATGTATGTTTTTTCATAGTTTCCAATAAAACGTTATAGATTACCGCGATTATTATTATTTATATTTCCGTAGACCTTGGTCTTGCAACTGAAGTCTTCCGACATGTTATCATGTAGGGTGAAGTGTTTCCACGTTCCTTTGTGTAAACACTTAACTAAATGAAAAATAATAATGTCCTACTGTCCTACTAGATCAAGTAAATAAAGGTAACTGAATTTCGGTCACGGCGACCAATCTCAACGGAGAATACCAGTCTGCGCAGGACAGCATTATAGTCCCCAGTGTATGCGCAAGCACAAGTGCACTATCCATGCCCTCACTCTCATAGTCCGATGGGACGAATGTCCTACACGACCGGAGAGAGAGCAGGCGCAGAACCAACATCAGAAGACACGTAGGTGAAACATCGCCAACTTCCTGAATCCGTGCTCCTACTGAGAATTTCTTGGAATCAATAACTGATTTTTACCCGACCTGGATATGAACCTCATGATCAACAACCGCGTTGACTCCCGGACCAAGAGAGAAGAGACAGTTAAAACATAAAGTAAAGTTGCAGCTTATAGCCGTTACCCGTCAGCCTATATACGTCACAACTGGGCACAAACTTCTTCTCCGGAGAGAGTTATAGAGCAATATATGTCGGCGTTTCTGCTCTATTGCATTTTGGCCGTCTTCACATGACTTTTTTATAGGATAGGGTGACATACGAGCACACAGTCCATCTGATGGTAAGTGGTTGCCGTGGCCCATACACATCTACATCTATCCTCCATTACGAATCAAAATGCAGATGCGTTATCACCTGTTAGGACTAAGATTGATAAAAAGTATCTAGAATACTTTTTGTATATCTCAAAACTCAGTGAGTGTCCCACGTATTACATTTATACGTGGTAGAGCCATGCTGCAGAATATTATTAATAGTATAGTTGTAGCAACGAATGGGTGGGCTTAACCGGGGAAGGACCACGTTCTCACAGAATACTGGAGACCTTTTTTACTGGAAACGAGGCATGGATATCGCCGGTTCTCTACACTCACCACACGAAACACACCAGTATTAAGCTACTATTTTACGCTGGTTTTCAGTGAGAGCGTGGCCCTTCCCCGGTCGAGCTCACCCATTCATGCTGCAGCATCTACCGCGTATAATAATGTCTTCGAGACAACGCATCTGCATTTTGATTCCTAATAGAAGATGGTTGTAGATGTCTATGGGCCACAGCATTCAATTACCAGCAGGTGGACTGTGTGTTCGTTTGTCACCCTTATTCTATAAAATAAAATATATTTTATTCAACTATAATTGACTATATCACATATGGCAAATAAGCACTTAAAATTTGCTATTAACAATTTTATTGGCGCCCGCGGGATTCGAATCCTTGGCGCTTAACTACAGCTTCAACGACTTGGCTTGATAGACAATCTTTTTGGTGCATAAAGACAAACGCGATATTGAAACGAGAAAAATATACTCCCGGATAGTGAATTAGTGAATTACAACCTAATGAAAATGTAATGTGAAATCTGTGCGCTCATCTAAATTCAAACTCATTTATTCGATTGTGAGTAACATAGGCTTCCCCCAAGGTATGCCACTAAACACGGTCCTGAGCCACCTGCATCCATCGACTCCCTACATGTCTTACCAGGTCGTCACTCCATCTAGTGGGGAGGTCGCCCTACACTTCGCCTACTGGTACAAGGCTGCCACTCGAGAACCTTTTTTCCCCAACGGTTATCGGTTCTTCGAGCTATATGGCCGACCCATTGCCACTTCAGCTTACTGATCCGTGGTAACCTTGGGGAAGGCCTATGTTCAGAAGAGGACTTTTGAAGGGCTGTAATGATGATGATGAGTAACATAGATTTTTATAATTTAACAAAACGCAACCATATTCTACCTTCCGGTGTGCAAACTAAATAAATACAAGATAATTTTTATTATTTAGAACGGAAATTTCTGATAATTAAATTTACATAAAATAATCTTATTTGTATCGCCATATTTGTGTATACACACAACACCATAACAATTTAGTACATAATAAATATTAATAATACTGTAATAATTAAATTAAAATGTGTTAAATATAGTACGTGAGGGCAATATGGTCATCCGGTTAATACGGTCACTTCCTAAGTACTCAAACACTACAGCCTTGTTTGCATAGATGGCCTTGTGATCCAGTAGCTTTACATCAGTCAATCAAATAAAAAAGGGCGCTGCTTTATCGACGTTTTTTTGACAGTTGAAATTATAGAACATATTTTACACTTGAATTTCAATGTCAATTTTAGTATGTTGTAGGTAGTTAGTTTTTTTTAAGTTGATTTTTCGAAGTGTTCCCAATAATTGCCAAAACTTGTTTGATTTTTTAAATGTATTAGTTATAGTTTACAACTTTGTGTTTTTGTATCTGTCCCCTTTGATTTTATAGGGCGGCAAAGCTTAAGAAGACCATAATATTACCCTGACGTACCTTACATAAATAAAGTTTTGTGGTTTTATTCAAAAGATTGCATAGTTCAAATAGTTAAGAAATTGTAATATTCTCACGTAAGTGAGTTAATATGTGTAATTAGTTCTTGTGAGAATAAAGATCTTAACCCACAAATTACAAGTACGTTACGGCCTTTCAGAATGAAGTCCCTTTTCTTGAAGATAACATATTGGCCTTACTAAACAATGATGTTAAAAGTCATTTTAGCACCTATATTTTCTAGTGTAGTGGTGCTGGGATTAGCGGTGTCGGAGATAGTGTGCGAGGTAAAGGGAGGGTGGGGGGTGCTCTTCAATCTGATTCTATTAATACTAAATAACTTAAATTGAAAATTTTAAAACCCCCGAAACAAGAAAGCTGATAATTTTAATCTTCCGTTCAGGAGCCATGATGCTACACGTAGACAGACAAATACACGGATACACACTACAAACTTATAGGACCCCTCTGCTTTCGTCGGCGGTTAACAAATACTGGCTGAACCCGGCACCTTGTGTTCAGCAACGTTTTTATGTTCAAGAGCATGTAATTTAATTTATTAATTGATGCGCTTGAAGAAAAATCAAATAAAATCATCATTTTTATATTTTGTTTGTTTCTAAACTATATTTCAACTTTAGTTAGTTTATAAATATAAGCCTTCTCCATTGAAAAATACATATATATTATACCAATTTTCATGCTTATCGATCAAATGATCGAAAATCGATCAGATGATGAAAATGTAAGATTTTAAGTGAATCGATTGCATATATACAAACATCCTCTTTTATATGTATAAAATACGATACAACACATTCAATAGCTAAAACTGTAATATTAGCAACATATTATTATAATAGAAAAAAAAGAGTAAAGCCCCAGTTTCTAGCCACTTCTCTACACAAGTCTAGTTTTTAGGACCGGTTCAACTGGTGGTGCATTAGACGTACGAGTACATAGGGGATTTAAATTAGCTTCAATCGAATAAAATATTTTTACAGTGACTTCTATTTAAGTACTATACCATCGAGTGTACAAATTTACCCTGAATCTCGTGAAATAATATTTTTTTTAACACTTAGATAAAAATCTTCTCAAAATATTACGTGATACCGGCTCCTTTCTTTACTCATGTGGTAAAGCTAAGCCGCAGCTATAATACGGTTGTAGCATGAATGGGTCGGCTAGATCGGCGATGGTTCACACTCTCCAGAATACCAGCGTAAAACAACAGCATGATACTACTATGTTTCGAACGATGAGTGTAGAGAACGGGAGAGCCTTTTTACTAGAAACAAGGTATTCCATTCACAACGCATCTATATTTTAATTCTTAATCGAGTATAGACGCACGTCTATGAGTCACTGTACCCACTTAGCAGCAGGTGGACTGTGTGCTCGTTTGTCACCCCTATGCAGTATAAAATAAATAAGGTAGTCACAAAATACTTTAAACTTTCCAATAATTAGCCCATATACACATACATAGTACGATAAATAATTATTAAAAAGGCGCAATAAATTGGTCGGAAAAGTTACAGCCTATATAGTTACGTCCCACTGCTGGGCACAGGCTATCCCTCATGTCTGAGACAATTTTTAGGACAAGGAAGTGTCCGGCGCGCTGCCGCAATGCGTGTTGGCGAACTTCACATGTATTCGATATATTTTTTTCTTATTCCTCAGACATGCAGGTTTCCTCACGATGTTTTCATTCACCGCCGAGCACACAAATTGGTCAGAAAGTTACACGAAATCATCTCAGATATCATAAGAATTATCACACTCAAATAAACATATATATTTGACTGAACTGAGACAGCGTGCAGTGGCGGTGTAAGATTATCCACTACACCATGTCGTACCGCGGGTGTCGTGAGAGGCGACGGAGGGAGACTGATACAGGTGATGGGCAGCAGCATCTTCCTGATAACAACTCTAAATAATAAAAAAAACTGCGCTTGACAATCCACTCGCAAAGAGTGGCAACTGTGGCAAAACCCCCTATGTTTTCCCGTATTGATTTCCCGTTGTACAAAACAAGTTAAGATTACGCTTTTTAAAGCATACTGCCAGAGCGTGTACACGAGGAGCCTGTGGGTCAAATACACCAAAAGATCGCTTGAATCCTGCCATCCAATATAATAATATATTCAGGATGCTGTTGGGACTGCCTCGTTTTTGTAGTGCATCGGGGATGTTTGCAGCATAACAAACAGACGGTTTTAATGCCATCATACGCAAAAAAACCGCATCCCTTATTAGCAGGGTACGAGCCAGTCACAACAGCATTCTGAGGAACGTAGCGGACAGATATACATCGCCGCTGTGGAAATATCTTGTGCAGAGACTGATAACTGGGCCCTATCCACCCCCATGATGATCTGTCTCGGCACAGTGTATTTATTTTACTTCCCTAGATTTTAAGCAAACCATTGTTTTTTTTACTAACCCCTGTTATTATAATTGTTGTTATTATTATTGTGTTACTAACCCACATATGGATATTAATTATCTGAAATAAAGAATTTATTTTACGACGGACGATGCGGGCGGTATCGAGGACCACTGCCTTCTGCATTTGAGCCCGGAGCGGTCCGTCACGGAGTCCCAGTCGCCTCAGATGACCCGAGAGGCTGACTGGGATTAGCCCATTCGCAAAGACGACTACAGGAATAATTTCGGTCGGCCAACCACCCCACATGTCGGTCACCTCGTGAGCCAGGTCCAGATATTTTGTTCGCTTATCTGTTTCGGCTTTCACGAGGTTCTCGTCATACGGAATGGTAATGTCGACCAAAATTATCCTTGACTGTGCCCGGTCCATCAGCACAATATCAGGCTTATTCGCAAGAATAGTCCTGTCTGTGATGATGGCCCGGTCCCAGTAGAGCCTGGCTCGGTCATCTTCGAGCACGGCTTCCGGCAAGTACTTGTAATACGGCAATTTCCGGTCCACGAGACCGTATTTCAGAGCGAGCTCCTGGTGTAGAATTCTGGCTACTAGGTTGTGCCTGTGCAAGTACTCAGAGTTAGAAAGCGCCGAACAACCGGAGATGACATGCCTAAGTGACTCACCGGGATGGCGACAAGCTCGACAGACGTCGACGGTGCCATCCTTTAGGATGTATCTCCGATAGTTGTTGATCTTAATAACCTGATCCTGTATTGCACAGACAAAACCCTCGGTTTCCCCGAAGAGGTCACCGAAACGTAGCCAGTTGAGGGAGGCGACTGTATCTACGAAGGGCTCCTGTAGAGTCCTGTAGTACCTCCCGTGGAGCTCCTTCTCCTTCCATACGGTCTCCCGGTCGGAAATGCTAAGCACTGCTGGGTCCTGCCATTGCTCGTTGGCCAAGGATAGAGGGGTAAGCCCTTTATCACTAGAAATGACGTCATTATAGAATGGATCATCCGATCTCGCCAGAAAGTAATGACGGAGGCTGCACACTTCACGATTATGCATAGTGAGAGCGCTCAGAAAGCCACGCCCACCATGCTTTCGCGGCAAGTACAGCCTCATTACCGACGATCTCGGATGATGCATCCTATGGGACGTCATGGTAGTGCGGACTTTTCTATCCAGGGCGTTAAGTTCAGTCTGAGTCCACCTGAGTATGCCAAAGGTATACATAAGGACAGGTATGACCAAACCGTTATATGCGTGTGTCTTATTCACACCGGACAAAAGGCTATTAAGCACTTTGGTCAAGCGTGCATAAAACACGTCGCAAACTGATTGTTTCATACCAGCCTCATCGACACCGATGTTCTGTGACACACCCAGGTATCGGTATGTTTCAGCCTCGGAAAGGGTCCTTAAGTTGACGGGCATAGATAAATCTATGCCCTCAGAGTTAGCAACCCTTCCCCTCTCAACATGGAGGACCGCACACTTATCCGTCCCCAGCTCCATTCCAATGGAACTGCTAAACTCACAAGCGATTTTTAGCAATTCCATAAGATGGGAGCAACTGGAGGCGAATAACATAAGGTCATCCTTATAGAAAAGGTGGGTCACTTTTGCCCCTCCTTTCCGTAGCTGAAATCCTCTCCCGGATCCCTCCAGTAAGGTACTGAGAGGGTTCAGGGAGAGGCAGAACCAGATTGGACTCAGACAATCGCCCTGGATGATACCCCTCTTATCCTTATGTGGTTCTCCGCAGCCATCATCCGCTCACCCAGATGACAAAGGATCGTACACCACTGCCCCATACACTGCTCGAGGAAGTCTCTCACTGTACAGTCTATCTTGTACAGCTCGAGGACTCTCTTTAGCCATGTATGGGGCACCGAGTCGAATGCCTTTCTGTAGTCTATCCAGGCGGCGGAGAAGTTCCGACGGTTGCGTTTCACCACTTTGCCAATGACCGCGTCAATGAGGAGTGGTTCCTTAGTTCCACGACCACCGCCCCGACATCCATTTTGAGCGCGTGACATCACCTGATTTAGCTCCAGGTGACGAGTGATTCTCGCGCTCAAAATGGATGTCAGTGTCTTATATATGGTGGGTAGACACGTAATGTGGCGGTATTTGCTCGGGTCTGTGGTAACCTGGTCTTTAGGAACCAAATGAGTGATCCCAGTAGTGAAGAGGCTAGGGAGCGACTTCTGGTTGAGAGCCTCTTGAAACTGACGGGCGAGCACAGCGTGACACACCATGAACCCCTTCAGCCAGTAGTGATGCAGTCCGTCGAGTCCCGGACTTTTCCAGTTCGGGGCTCTACGGACCGCCTCAGCTACGTCATCCGGCGTTATGATCACGTGGTCCATGGGCGTAATACTCGCACACTGACTCGCCACAGCTTCCGTCCAAGGGCCCTCGCTGTGTTCGGCTCTGACCACAGGCCACGCCAAAATGCGACAGTGTTAGCCTGATCCGGTCCTGGGCCCGCTCTACATACCTCTGGTCGCTCCAATGATTTGTAGAGCCTCTTCTGATCACTCTGGAAGAGACGATTCTGGTTGAACCGCCTTGACCCTTCGGTAAATCGGCGAATCCGCTTCCCCCAAGCAGCAATCTTTTGCTTCAGGTCGTCTATGCGCTCCGTTAGTTTCTGCGTGATATCCGGCTGGGACAAACTGATATTTGTCCCAGCAAACGCCATTCTAACGGTGCGCACAACCCTCGGTCTATTATTACCCGACCTGAAGCTTATCAGTCTGCCGATAAGGGCCCTTGCCTTTGCGATACGATCCTCAATTCTTTTTCTCCAGACTGGGATGGCGCTACTTTGTTTAGTAGCGCATCCAGCAATGGGAAGTTTGGCGCCAATAATACGGCAAGCTGCCACTGCGGCGCCAAAAAGAACTGAGTCCGTCTCGCAAAGGTCCCGGCTGGCTTCCAAATAGGTTACCAGCATTGGGTTAAGAGCCCTCACGACAGCCCGATTTCGCTTGCTTAGGGGTATGCGGGGAAGTCGCGGTCGATTTTCGAGAGGCATGCTGCGCGTTTCTAAAATCGCCTCTTCCAATATATTCCTCATTTGCTCTAGTTCGTGGGAGACCATTTCATCATCGTCTGAATCAACTACAACTGGAAGATCCATGGCGGCTTCTACGCGTGGCAGCTGGTCTGTCGCTTGAGGAGCCTCATCCCCAGCCGTAGCCAATTCATTCGATGAGGGAATGGCCTCACGTCGTAGTCGTTCGAGCTCGGCATCATCGAATATTTTCGAGCGCATCATGTACCGAACTCGGTCTGCCAGGTTTTGTTCCGTGACGGGAATACACGGCTCCAGCTCAGCAAAAAAGCAATGCATCCGAGCCCGATACGCTATCCCCGCAGTTTCTTCCCCTTTCGCCCTATAGTACGCCCGCAATGCGTTTGCGTTCATATCCTTTGTCCAACGCATGCGGCGCACTCCACCAGCGGCTGATGCCGCTTGCCGAGTCCGAGAGGACCCTGCCGACATCAAGCCGTCTGGTGGGGATGATGGATGCGGGGGGCTGTTAGGTGATCTTGCAGCTCCTCGCGCTCGGCTGGCGGCCCGCATGCTGCCGCGTCCAGCGCCAGCTCCAGACGCGCCCCGGCGACCCCCAGGCAGCGGCCCTATACGTTTTCCAATCTTATCCATCATCCATTTTTGGGCGCCAATTAACGGGAGACGCCCAGGCCCGGCACCGTTTCATTGTATCATTGTACGGCCGTAAGCACAAACGGGCCTTTGCACCCTGAGTACTGCCGAGGCACGGCGCTCACACCTCTCGGCAAGTCGCTGCACCGACGTAGCAGTTTTGTCACTTAACTGTTTCGTCAGCGGGCGATGGGGTCGTCACTTCCCTACGCCTAGTTATTATTATTATTATTATGAGGCAATCTATGGGGGAGGCCTATGTTCAGCAGTGGACTTTAATAGACTGTGATGAATAATAATAATAATAATAATATTCCACAACTATCACACAACGCCATCTAGTCCCAAGCTAAGCAGAGCTTGTGTTATGGGTACTAGACAACTGATAAACATACTTATATATTTCTAAATACATACATATTATAGATAAATTACACCCAGACACAGAACAAATGATCGTGCTCATCACACAAACATTTGTCCTGGGTGGGAATCGAACCCACGACCTCCGGCATAGCAGTCAGGGTCACTAACCACTAGACCAACAGGCCAGTCAAATGATGATATCGTTGCATGGGTATTGTTGGCGACAGAGGGAAACAAGCCAGAAGGTGGGCAGCAGCGCCTATCTTATAACAACTAAAATAATTAAAACTGCTGTTGTCAACCCGCCTGCCAAACGTTGCAACTGTGGTATGGTATGGTAGCGCATGGTAGCGAGGATCCCTATGAGGCGGAGGTCTATGTTTATGTTTAGCAGTGACCTTTGGAAAGCTGTGTAACGTATGCTTTTTGTATTATGTATTTCACCGCTATGAGTACTAGAAACACGAAATAAAGATGAATTATAGCGATCATTCGCTCATTATAAGCGTCGTAACTGGTATCGTAAGAGGCGACTGAGAGAAACTAAAACGGGAGATGGTCAGCAGCAACCTCCTAAAACTTAAATTAAAAAAATGCGGTTGTCAACGAAAACCAAGAGTAGGAGCTATGACAGAATCCCTCCTTTAAGGCAATTTATGCAGGAGGCCTGGACATTTATATGCTATAATGGACGGATGGATAACTATATCTAGCCCTTTTTAATGGATAAGAGATATTATGATGTCCTCCAGACCGAAACCAACTTCCTGACTCCGGGCAACTACTGAGAATTTCTTGACGGAAAAACTCAATAATTAATTTTTTGGCCCGACCTGGGATTCGAACCTAGGACCTCATGATCAGCAGTCGCACTACTACAATTACTAGACCAACGAGGCAGTCAAGAGAAAAAGACACTATATCCTAGTCATCAAGGATGACAACGCATCTCCATTTAAATGTTGATATCTACGAGCCACAATATCCACTTGCGAACAGGTGGACCGTGTGCTCGTGTTGTCACCCTTATTCTATAAACAAAGCGTTCACTGACGTGTTAATGCCGTAAAGCCGCTCTGAAATCAGCTTGAACGTCCCTTAAGGAGAAAACGTGACTTTTCATGTAATCCACAAAAATATCGTGAGAGACCAATCAAAATGCCGCGCCGAACACGTTAAATAGATTAATGGTTATGACGCAAAACTCTCATTACCGCCAGGAGTTAGGGTTGTTCACGTTGCCCCGCTAAACAGTAGACACACAGCCACTGACGCACATCGCCGATATTAACAGATATTTTGCTGTGTTCATGTAAACAAATATGTGTTGAGGGGCATTGTTGAGTGAACAAATAGTAAATAATGTGTATTTTAGTTTATTAAATACTAACAATGCGCCCCGGCTTCGGTGATTTCTGGATCTCAACAACAGTGCCATCTATCGGTCCAGCCTTTAGGTGGAGTTCAATTACATAGTTCACAAGGACATGTATGAGGACATGATTTTTCAATAAAATTTATGTATGAACCTACTTATTTTATCATTTATTTGATTTACCTACATCTAAGTCTGATGTGATTTTACGCTTGGAAGAGAAACTATTCTTTTCTTAAATTTAAAGCTTTACTCATATCAATGTAGTCGCACTTACCACGCAGAAATAATAGTGAAAAAGGTTTTCTTTTTATGTTTTGTCCTTAATTTGCACCTACCAGCATCTTTATTTATTCCACCTTTCTTAGGGTTGACTGAGAGAGGCATTAAGCCCCAACTACAACACCAGGGGAATTGCAGATGCGTTGCCGGCCTTTTATAAAGGAGTAGGCTCTTTTCTTGTATGTCCTTAAGTCGCATCGCTCCGAAAAATCTCTGGTGGTAGTCGATTCCACAAGTAAGTTGTGCGAGGAAGAAAACTTTTTTAAATCGCACAGTGGTGGACCGCCAGTCATCCAGATGGTATGGATGGTATCGCGAGCTTTGTCACTATGTTTGATGGTGAAATTCTGCGGATGGAATTAGTCCGAACCTCAGAGCCTCAGAGCACTCCCCGTGGTAAATGCGATAAAATCTACTCAAAGAGATGCAACATCTCTTCGCAGTGCCGGTGAGTCAAGTTGATCGGAAAGAGCTCGGTAGCAGACGATCGACTCTATATATATAAATATATAATGGCCTGTACCGGAATTCGAAACCGGGACTTCATGATCAGCAACTGCCTTGCCAGCCACCAAACCAACGACGCAGTCTGATAACGGCGTTCAATAGAAGAAGATCTTTTTATAACATTTAAGTGGCACACTAGCTATCAGGCCATATATAACATACTTATAATGATAAGTGGCTCTTAGCTGCAGCCCATAGACACGTGCAACTTAATTCGAAAAAGATGGCTAAAGGTAATATTGTACTATAGGTGTTACATCTGAATTCTAAAATAAAAAAAACATACAGTCTATAATCAAATTGGCATTCCATTTTTTACATGTAACTACTGCTATTGGAACAGTTTTGTTTACATCCATTTAATATCTATTATGAAAATTATACATTATGACACTTGTTTCGAGATGAAAAAGTGAAGTTCCTAACAGTGTTCCCTGCAAAACTACCAATTACCGCCCACTAAACCGCTGTGTATGCGTCAGTAAACATTACTTCGTAACGTTTAATTTTATGGCCGATGTTTATTTCTCAACCTACGACTCACACTGACCGCAAGTGTTGCATCATAAATAAATTCATCAATATCAATGACTTGTCAAAAAATTTATAAAGCGTATTTATAGACACAGATGACAAATATGTGTAATCACACTGTGTTGATCACTTGTAATGTTTACATTCGCCTAGAGCCACAAATTATTGTATAATTGGAAAACAAAGTAAGTTTCAATATTTGAGACAAACAATTACTCCATGCCAGAGAATCCAGTACCCGATGTCAACCAGTTTGTGGCGCCGCCGTCAAAAGGTAAAGATGCAGGAGATGGACCTTACAATCTATATAATCAGGAGATAACAATTTGAAATAATAATAACCTGCGCCTACAAAGACGTCTGACAAGCGTGGAAACTGGCAAATACGTCTCTAAGAGGGAATCCATGAGAGAAGTCTATGTTCAGCAGTGGACTTTTAATATGTTGTATGAAAAAAAATTATATTATATGATTATGTGATAAATAATAATATTCAAGCAAGTAAAAGACTTTCCTTTCCTCTTGCCTTGATGATATTAAGTCAAACACTACTGGTGACACTTCTCCAGTTATATGTAACAATAATGTCTGCTAGAGTATATTTCGGTTACGGCAGCGATTCTCTATCAAGAATAGCCATCTGCGCAGGATAGGATTATAGGACACGAGTGGTTGTGTAAGCACCAGTGCACTCTCCACTACCACCAATGGACGTCAAGTTGGTCTTGCACCTGATGAGCGGTCTCACGCGGGACCAACCTAACGTGCTTTCCAAGGCACGTGAGTATACCATCGCCAACTTTCTGACTCTGGGCTACTACTAAGAGTTTTAATAAAACCAATAACTGATTTTGGGCCAACCCCGGCCACTAGACCAGTCTATATGTAATATGATACAAGATGTAACGAAATCGAAAAGCTATATCAAAATATGTTTATACTTCAAATCTCAAAACAGCGAAAACTACTATTTTAATCATGATGGCGAGTGGAAATCGCAGATGAATACTTCAATAACTGTCGAGTATTAACGATAAAGTCATAAAAAGAAAAGTACATTTACAGAGAAAATACAAAGAAAAGCGGATCTAGAACGTTATAAATCAAAAATATTCCACGGGAAATTATTCCACAACAAGGTTTTGATTGAAATAATACCAGGCTACACGTACATAAACCAGACGAAATAATGAGTTAATGTACATTTCCGACGTTTATTAACATGATCGCTTGCAAATACTTACATTACGTCAGTTTTGGTTAACTGCTGAACTTAAGGGGAAATATAATGTCAAATGGCTTAGCAAGATCCTTCGTTATGCCGAAAATATTACAGCATTAATTTTGAAATAAATATATGGTAAAGTTGAGGATTAATGTTAAGGATTATGTTAGACGAAAACACGATTTCGTAAAATTTTCTCGATAGAAAAAAAATCCAAAGTTACCTCCAAAATAAACAATAAACCGCTGTTATTCATAAAATACTTTAAATAAGATCATGAAACTTTGCATACTAACTGAAATAACTATAAAGCAGTGCTTATGTTATTTACTTTTTTTAAAATACCATTATTTTTACTGTAAAAAGAAATTACCTAAACTATTGGCCTTTTGAAGCGTGATTCCTGCAGCACGGTCACTTCGCCTCGGCCTTTGGACGGGGAGGTTGTGTCGCTTACGATCAGAATATACATTACGCAACAGTACGACGTAAAATTAAAATGGGAAATAACCGTGATAAAAATAAGAAGCGGCTGGCTTGGCGTTAAGAAACAGGCATAAATATGATAAACCTAATGAAATAAGTGTCTAACGATCTTTCTACTTACAGTATTAGTGATTACAAACATGTCGGTACATAGCATACGACGCGCGGGCAAGTGGGGACGAAATTAGAATTTGAGCTGACTTACTCTATCCTCTTAATGACTCTACATATTAGTGTATTTTTTATTTAGCAATAAACTAGTGTCTCACTTTTTAAAGAAGGCGACGCATGTTTAGTCTTATTTTTTATTTAAAGTTGGCTGCAGGTGTCCATGGACTGTCGTAGCCACTTACCATCAAGTGAACTGTAATTTTGTTAGTCACATAGTTTTTTAAAGAAAATTGTCATCGCTATCAATACATACTAAAAATTCAACCGTCCGTTTGTAATATGAAAATAACATCCTTTTACTAAATGCATATTAAATTATATACTGTACTTATAACAAAAAAAACTATTTTTAAAATTTTTGTCTGTCTGTCTGTTTGTTTCGGACCCATTTCGACGGGACTTTCACTGGCAGTAGATGATATTATAGGGAGTAACTTAGGCTACTTTTATTATAGAAAAACAATCAGGGTTTGGCGTAAAAAAAAATCAAATCCCATGAAATCCAATCGTCATAAATTTCAACTCACACGGCCGGATGTCCAGCCGGGAATAGTCGGAACGGCTTCCTGGGACCTGAAAATGTGGAAATCCAATGAAAATTAGCATTCTCAGAATCATTCTTAAGGTCTTCGCACATTATAACAACTCCACGCCAACGCGGCAGCAACTCTACTCACACTCTCGATGAGTAGTCAACTAGTTGATCCACCCAATGTAGTGGACAACGCGGTGTCAAGGAGTGGCCAACGCGGTGCCAACGAGTGGGTTATTCAACAGACAACTCGTCTAACCTCAGTTTTCGGTTAAATTTTGTCCAAAGAAGTCGTGTTGCTTATGAAATGTCGAACTTTACATTCAGTGAACTGGCGATTATAGCTATTATATTTGATAATGAAAATGAACGAAACAGCAGGAAAAGAAGATATTGGGTACATGATTTGTTGCGACAAAGGAAATCAGAAGGGGAATATTGGAATATCCGGAAACGTCTGCTAGATGACGAAGAAAAATTCTATATCTATTTCCGTATGCCGAGATACTTGTTTTATTATATACTTAATATTATTGAGGACGACATCTACAAAAGAAACACGCGATTTAGAGAAGCTGTATCACCGGAAGAAAAGCTGGCAGTGACATTAAGGTAAGCAATAAGAAACTTTTTTATAATTTATATGTATTTATTTATATATCAAGTTAAAGGATAAATCAAAGCAAAGCAATTTTACTTTAATTGTGTTAAGAAGAACCATCAACCCTCGATTCTTCCATAGGCGTTGTATTTTGCTGTTGGGTGCTAGCGGTGCTACTACCGGTAGTACCTGCATTTAGGTTTTGAGTTGTGTAGCCAGAAGTTCCTGGTGCAAAAAAATCATCATAGTAACAGTTTCGATTATTTTGCAGTTCTTGTATTTCAGCTTCCGAAACTAAATTAAAAATTCTTGACTTTAAAAGTGCTTGATTATAGGTAGATAATTTTTTTACTGTGCTAGAAATACTTAAAAAAAATTTATCCATTTCGTCATTCTGCTTTCCATCTTCATCGTTTTTTTTTTAATAAATATTCCATTAAAACCGCCGATGCACTTGTTTCTTGCAATTTCTTTCGTTTTGTCGTTTTTGGAATGTCAGGAAACACTGATCTAGATGAATCGTACATAGACACCGAAGATTCAGGACGCTCCGAGATAATTGACGAGTCTTGAGATTCTTCATTATTAGTCACATTGGCAAGAATTTCCGCAGCAGATAAGCTATTTTCATCATCACCATCATCTGTGTTGTCCACTGACGTCACTGTAGACCGTTCTTTATAATGTGGTAATAAAAAAGACATTTCAGTTTCATATTGCCATTTTTTATTAGTATTAGCACTCTGACCACTTTTAGTTGCTTTCTTTTTAATGGCTCTTCTATGATATTCCCTTAAGTTTTGCCATATCTTCTTACATTCTGACGCTGTAACAAAATAATATAAATATAAAGAAAAATTGGTTGTTTCAGGTACTTGATTAGTGGCTGTTCATTTAGGACTATGAGTTCAAGCTTTCGGTTAGGCGAAAGTACCATCCGGTCGATATTAAAAGATGTGTGCAATGCGATTATAAATACAATGAAGGGGAAGTTCATGCCCACACCTACTACCGAAGACTGGAAAAGAATCGCAGATGGTTTCAATAAAAAATGGAATTTTCCAAACTGTATAGGTGCCATCGACGGCAAACATGTAAACATAATTGCTCCTCCTAGCAGCGGCTCGCTATTTTTTAATTATAAAAAACACTTCTCTATCGTCCTCATGGCTGTCGTCGATGATAAATACAGATTTATAGCTGTCGATATAGGGGCCTATGGCAAGAATAGTGATGGCGGAATTTTGGCATCGTCAAGATTAGGAAGAGCGATTGAAATGAATACATTTAATATTCCAACTGACACACCATTACCTGGTACTGAAATAATAATGCCACATGTTTTTGTAGCCGACGAAGCGTTTCCTTTAAAAAGGAATTTATTGCGACCATATCCACGTTCAAGTGGCATTTCAGAAAAGGAAAGAATATACAATAATCGCTTATCGCGAGCTCGCAGAGTAGTTGAAAACGCGTTCGGCATCTTATATCAAAAATTTGGAATTTATAATAAGAATTTGCATTTACACCCAAAATATGTTGATATTGTGGTCTTTGCGACGTGTATTTTACACAATGTCATGCGGTGTTATAATATAACATCCGATGATGAAGTCAACACAAGGCAGAGTTCGGCCAATAATGATGATGAACAGAGATTACTAAGTAATCTAAGTACAATTCCAGAAGATATAAGTGAATCTTCGGCATCTGCTTTTGAAACTCGTGATATGTTTGCAACTTATTTTCAATCTCCCGAAGGACGAGTTCCGTGGCAGCATTTAATATAGATCATGTATAATTAATATGTAATAATCGTAAGAAGTTGGTTATAATATTATTGGCTTATTAAGAATATTAAACAAGTTTCTATACTAAGCTGGGATTTTATTACTGATTACCTATATTAAATAAACGTAAGGCACTTTATTATAACATACAGAAACCCAAACTAAAAAAAAATATATATGACGTAGATTTAATATTTTATATCAGTAAATTCTGGGATTTTATATTACTGTATGTGAAAAAACTAATTTTTACGATAAACCAAGATTTTTCGAGTGTCCAAGTAGAAAATCGTAGGTACTGTTAACTGTACAATAACATACCTACTTTTTGGATGTAACAGGTTGAATTAAATTTTCTCAACAATGTACTTTAATGAAATGACTTATAAGTTTTAACATTATTATTAATATCTATTAGAATCACACATATTTATTTGTTCGATAGCTGAATTTCTGTAGATTATGGCAAAATCAATAACTCAAAAAAAAAAATTCTTACCTGGTTGCGACAATACAATAGCGATTTCATTCCATGCCTTTTCCTTCTTATGTACGTCACTATATTTCGGATCACGAAGGTCGTATAGTAGCGGATATTTTCGCACTTCTTCTATCAACTTTTCTTTCAGCATGATTTTCGAAAAATTATCACCGTGTACCGCCAACGTGCACTCCGTCCTTCGATTCTATAGTGAATGATGGCGGGTTGGCGGGCGGGGGGAAGGCACGGGGCGGACGGGTGGGCTGGCAAATGGTTGCCCGTCACGCGTCAGTCGCAAACGCATAGTCGTTACGTGGACAACGTTTGGTCGTTGCGTGGACGACGTATGGTCATTGCGTGACAAACGTGTCGGGGTTGACCTCTAGTGTACGATGCGTAGGCCACTCGTTGTACACTACTTTATAATCATTTTTTGAAATTGAACCTTGAACATATGATACAGGGCTTAAATTTCAATGTCTAGCATAGAGTCGAGTCGCCGGTGAGTTGTTATAATGTGCGAAAACCTTTAATCTTTGATTTACTACTTTTGAAAATAATTAATTTTCAAAGCGATAAAAAAACAATATGACGTCTCAAGAGCGTCCGTTCAACGTCGAAAACAACGCCAAAACAGAATAATTGGAACTAAAGCTGTCATGGACGATTCTACAGTAATCATAATGTTAATCCACAGCGGTGTGGAGCGTGGGAGGGGGCAACTAATTCGAACTGTTCCAAATAAACGGCAGCAGATAATTACCGACGCTCGGATACTGCTTGGTGCTAAACAATGGATTATCGTTCACATCGATATATAACATAGGCCTACCCCACAAATTGCCTCATAGGGGGGGATATTTTCTATAGTTGCCACGCTTGGCAAGCGGGTTAGTAACCGCATTTTTATTTTTAGTCGTTATCAGGAAGTCGCTGTGGCCCATCTGCTGATTTGTTTCCCTCTATCACCTCTCACGACACTCACGGGACGATACGGGATAGTGAATAACGAGACGATACGGGATAGTGAATAACGGGACGATACGGGATAGTGAATAACGGGACAATACGGGATAGTGAATAACGGGACGATACGGGATAGTGAATAACGGATGTTTTCGGGCCCAACTAGAAAAGATCATATTATTATAAACTAACGGATCGGTTTAATGTCAATTACTTTGGTTGTTAGGACTATCGCGGCGTTCACCATGGGTAAAACCAAGTCATAGCTAGTTAGTCCTCAGCCAATCCACCACGACAAGGCAGGAAGCCCTGGGTGAAATAAGAACACATATGGTGGGCCTCTATAGGATAGCATATCTTAGATCTAATCGGATTCGTCATCGACACGCTAACGAGTCAGTTAAAAACTACATATAAATTTAGATCAGAAAAAAATATTAAACGTACCTACACTTCATATTGAAATCTGCGAGAGTCGTTCAATTCGCATGATTAATATTAATATCTGATTCTAGTCTTATTATAAAGTAAGTAATTTTGGGTGTAGAAAGACTTATACTTACCTTTGATGGTGACAATCTCTTTTGTCCACATTTAAGGGCATGGTGTTTAAATAACCATTTCAGACTATATCTGGGTAGGTTTCTCCAAAGTTTTTACTAACTGAAAACGTCGCCATGATCTTAATTATTAAAATCGGAAATTATTACCATCAATAAAAGGTAACAGATAACATCGAAACGTTTGAAACGATTTTGGTTGGTTTCAAGGAATAACGAATTAATATGAAATGAACGCACCCGCCTGAATGTTGAAAGACGAATTAATCGAAACACTTTGTAGCCCAAGAACATTTGCGAAATTGATCGGCACAGTGCAAATTGCAAAAACAAATCACAATCGCTAATAGTAGCCATCAACAATTAGATCGAGCGAAAGATTGACGGTACAGCGTGGGCCGACCGTGAAGTCGATTTAGCCCACTCGACGAGAGCCCGGCGCTATAAGTGTCAGCAGCCTACTGGACCCGCTCTCTATTGGACAAGCGATGAATGGAACCAGTTGTTTTGATAATTAATAGAATCAGGCTAGTTGAACTACTACTACTGAACTAGTTGTTTCTCTCATCATACACTGTAGCTTTACACCAATAAAATTGCCCACTATATAAAACTATTATTTAGTCTAAGAAGTCACAGATAACAATGAACATCCATCTTGCTACCTTTCCGCACCTGATTTTAGAGCGATACAATTCATAAAATTGGCAGATGAAGTATAACATTTTATTTATGATATTAATTTTATTTCAGTTATATATTTCGTCAGCACAGTGACTATATCTCAATGAAGCAGTGGCTAAGTGTTTAGCTGCGACACTGCAAGCACTTGTTCGGTCCTCACTCAGAACAAGTATGACCTACAAATCATTTTACGGGTGGGATGTTTGTCCCTGTACAATTAATGTACTCGTAGGTGAAACATCTCCATGTCACCATTAATGAATTTATAAACATCAACAACAAGTAAAATGTCTTTCATTCGGGAGTAGTTAATGTGTGGTAGAACTATTTCCACAGTTGAAGAAGTCCAACGTAAAACAGCGACTCGATGATGCTGTGTTTCGTATGGTGAGTGTAGAGAACTGGATACTCTTTTAAATTCGTTTGATTCTTAAGTGAGGATATTATCGTGACCATAGGTGCTATAAAGCACCCACAATGTCGGGAATTACAAATAAGTTAATTAACCGCTATAAAATCCGGATAAATAGTCTTATTCAATGTGTAGTATTGGCTTAAATATAAGAAATCAACAATACATGTATACAGAAAGTTGGGAAGTGACTAACGAAAGTACAGTCCACCTGATGGTAAGTGGCTACTGGAGTTTATAACTTTATGCTTTATCTGACTCTCTGACTAAGATAGCAAACCTCACAACCTGTGTAGTGCACGCACTGCTATTTAGCGGCATATTTCTTTTATGTCAACATACTGCTGAGCTATTTGGCAGACTGTAAAACTGTAACTAAGTAAATTTTTATTATGTTAAATAAATTAAAAAAATAAGTGATAGAGTGGAAATCACCTAGACGAATATCTGGGCAGAAAAGAAGTCCGAGCACCTGGTTTTAATTATAAGTTTTATCTATTGTTCGTGACGAAAGAGAGAGCAAATAAGAAATAAACGCGATAAAATCCGTAAAAGTAATATAGATTTATTTTAAATATGCTGTAAGTTTTTAAATTTCGGCAAAGAACAGGCAAACATGTTTTCTTATCCAACATAATTTCGTTTATATAGGTAGGATAAGCGAGACAAAAGATTATTTGCCTTGCATCACTAGGGCGAATGTAAAATAAATTTAATCTAAAATCAGATTATAAAATAAATTGGAGCAACAAAAACTAAAACAGACGGAAGTAATTTGATTCGATGTGACGATAAAAAATAAATCAGTTGAAAATAACACGCGGAATTCATGGCGTAAAGCGCGCCACTATTTGGGGAACAAGAATTGGCAACCTGACCACCAATAACTGTATCAATTACGTGGTGCGGACTGAACTGAATATTTCACATTTGTTGATTTTTTTTTATAGGAGAGGAGACAAACGAGCATACGGCGCACCTGATGTGAAGTGATTACCACCGCTCATGAACACCTGCAACACCAGGGGAATTGCAGATGCGTTGCGGGACTTTTAAAAAGGAGTAGACTCTTTTCTTGAAGGTCCCTAAGTCGTATCGATCCAGAAAAATTTCTGGTGGTAGTCGAAGGAAGAAAACTTCTAGTAAATCGCCGTGAGAATCGCCGAGCAACGAATGCTACCAGTTTGCAACATGTCATTAATATACAGAAGAAACAGCATTGGTGATGATAGCACGCAGCCTTGTGGAACACCAGCGTGAATGGGCTTGTGATCGGAACATGCACCGTCCATTACGACTTTGTGCTCCTATCTCCAAGAAAACTGGTCATCCAATTGCACAATTTCGCGCAACAACACCTCCCCGCTGGACTGTACTACATCCGCCAATTTATGAGTTAGGTAACCCCGAAGATCACCAGCCGAGCGACCACGACGGAAACCGTACTGGCGGTCACTAATCAGCTGGTGATCCTCAAGGTACCGCATGAGCAGGCTGTTAATAACGGATTCCATTATTTTAGAGAAAAAGGACCTTATATTTGGATGGAACAGAGCGAGTACCTTTTTTAGGGATCGGGTGCATGAAGGCTGTTTTCCATTATTTCGGGACAACGCCTAGGGAGTAGGAGTACCGGAAAAGACGCGTTAAAACCGGTGAGTACTCCGGAGCACAAGTCTTCAGCACAATAGGAGGGACGCCATAAGGCCCACTCGACTTGTTGACGACCAGGGAGAGGAGTGGTCTGCGCACCGATCGTTGGGTATCCTAAATGGAGCACGGGATGGTCGGTGGTGTTCTCCCCGTCATCAACAGTCGAGTTGGACGTAAAGAGAGAGCCCAACAGACCGGCTTTGTCCTTGTCCTTGTCCAACAGTTCCCTTGGACAGCCTATGCCGAGAGACCAGAATACGCGGGTTCTAGAAGGAATGCGAACTAGTTTCTCGCCAATTCTGCCTATGAGCTCCGACTTTGCCTTGACAATGGCAGCATTAGCCAATGAATGATCAACTTTACACAATCAATAAGCCTACAGATACCTTTCCATTGCTAATGGCCAAGTTGGAATGCCTTACAGCCTGTCTATACCCTTCCGATCGGTACACAGTAACAGTGCATTCGCTGGTATTCTGTGAAAGCTTGGTTTTTCCACGGTCGAGTCGACCTAATTGTGCTACAAGGATGATAGCTGCAGCACGGCTCTACCGCGGGGTAGTGTATTCTATTGCACCTACACGGAACTATTTTTACATACAAATACTATTATTAACATGGAAGACCAAATACGGCTCTGCTGTAAGGCAGTTCTGTTTTCACATCACGTACACGGTAAGGACGCAGAGCGACAGCCACGCTCTAATGAATCCTGATAGCAAACTTTTTCTTCCATCGGCTGTGCGCCTGAACTCTGAACACCGGATTTTTTCATTTTTCGCTTAAATGCTAGAAAAATACACTGCTCTAAGTGAAATGATTTTTATTATGGAAGGAATACCACACCACGTCGTCAACCCACATGTTGGGTCAAGAGTATACAATTTAAGCAGCCGTAAAACTAGACAGTGTAACGACTTGTCTGCATTTGCTTTAGGAGAATAAATTAGTAGCACTCGAATGCGAGTTTATTAATGTTACTAGAAACAAAAGTAAAATCGTAGTGAAACAAGTAGTACTTAGCACTTTAAACTACCGTTTAACACGTTTATACTAATGTTGTTTTTTTATAGGATAGGGTGACAAACGAGCACACAGTCCACCTGATTGTAAGCGGTTGGGTTGGCCCATAGACATCTACATCCAACCTCGATAAGAATCAAAATGCAGATGCGTTGTCACCCGCAGGACTAAGATGGAATGCCTCGTTTCCAGTAAAACGGGTCTCTGGTGCTCTACGGTCATCATACGAAACACAGCAGCATTACGCTACTATTTGACGCTGGTATTCTGTGAGAGCGTGGTCGAGTCGAACCATTCGTGCTACAACTGTACTACTAATATAACTGCAGCACGGCTCTACCACGTTTAGTATGCTCATTCTCCTAAAGAAATACATCGTACATAAGTAGAAACGTGTCAACGGGAGCGGCGCTTTTAGTGTCAACAATCACTATCCCACATCATCCCGCGGGTGTCGTAAGTGGCGACAGAGGGAAACAAACCAGGAGGTGGGCAGCGGCGTCTTCTTGATTACAACTGGCAAATTAACAACTACGGTTGTCAACCCGATGGCCAAGCGTGGCGACTATGGCAAATATCCCCCCTATGAGGCAATCTGTGCGGAGGTTCGTTCGGCAGTGGACTATTCATAAGCTGTAATGAAAGAAACAAACTACATTTTTTTGTCATGCACACCGTTGCAGACTCGTCATAGATTTTCTACACATCTGAGTGGGAATTACAGTAAGCTTCGTTTTAACGGTTGGTTTCTTATGATTATAAGCTGATGTCTTTTTTTAATATTAATATGTAATATTATTTTTATGTCACGAATTGTTATAAAGAAAACATAACAGTTGCAGAGTGATTTCCACGGGTAACGATTACCATCAAAGTAACACAATCGCACTGATGTATTAAAAAACAAATAGTAGATTAATTCCAGATATTCCGGATGCAAAAAATAGTCTTGATCATCATCACGCCATCAATAACTCGTAATGTTTCAATTCGCATGCGAAACGGCGCGCATAATCGCTTAGAGGCCAATAATTCACTGGAGGAGAAAAATACTCGGTATGCGGCTCGGCAGACCGAATAAAAATGGTGATTCGAATATATGGTTAGTATTTGTAAAATATTTATTCATTATTATATTTGTGATAGTATAGAAAGTAGTAACTTTCTCCACTCTAGGCTTAATCAAAATTTTGAAACAAAAAGGAGCGCTGAATGATACCCATTAGCACGTGTAAGATGATTGTCCAAAATACGTACTAGAAAAGAGGAAGGAACTACAAGAACAGCTGTTGTTCAAACCACTGGAGTGAGAAAAGGGAAAAGTCTGATACAATGAATTAATTATAACCCAAATTCCTGGTGTATTCTATCTTAATCTTCCGAGATGCAAGAAGTCGATTGATGCAGGTGCCTCAGGACCGTGATTGATACCATTCTTTGCGGGAGGCCTACGCAGCGAACTTGTAAAGGACTGTAATGACGACGATGACACAACAGTGGCTAGTAAAGTTATGTGCTCTGTGTAATCGACCAAACACTTTTACTTCCTACCGAGAGGTGTAAGCATATTATTCTGTTATAGCGAAATAATTATTTTTATTGTTATTTTAGCAAAATATGCATATTAAATAAATATGCGTTAATTAGCCACTCACTAGAATGTGAACTGTTAGTTTATTTTTAAGCCAAAATTATTGAAACAAATTTACGTTTGATCAAACTATACAACAACTCGTTGGTATGGTTGAAGCTATAATATGATTGTAGTACGAATAGGTCGGCTCGACTATAATAGGATCACGCTCTCACAGAACACCAGCGTAAAATAGCAGCTTAATGCTGCTGTATTTCGTATGGTAAGTGTAGAGAACCGAAGACCCTTTTTAATGGAAATAGGGCATACCATCTTAGTCCTCAGTGGTGACAACGCATCTGCATTTTGATTTTAATTGAGGAAAAATGTAGATGTCTATGGGCAACAGCATCCACTTACCAACAGGTGGACTGTGTGCTCGTTTGCCATTCTAACTCTATAAAAAAATTGCTCATTACTATCTCTATGAGAATGTTACGCCAATTCGATCGATTTTACACAACCGCAAACCGCTGCTAAAACCGAGTGTATGAAGAAGCCGTCACAGCATGTCGGCCACGCATCACTGAGTCTCGGTCAGTGGCGTGTCGCTCCCACGCCGTGGCGCTACGCTTTGCTATTGTGCCTTATACCCATCGCCCGCGAATGAGAGTAATGCAACAGATGTTTCCATTCCATGAGGATCTTGCGGTTAGACGTTTGCTTCTTACATGAAATGAAATAAGTAGCGTGATCATCCAATGGGAAGTTATTGAGTAAGATAAAAACATAACTTTACGTTGCGATATTGTAGCACCCTTTTACGAATGCCAGGCGCTCACTTCTTTTTAATGTATTTTTTTTCTTGCTTTTGATGTATAATGTGACTTAGTCACAGAAACGACGGCAGCCAGTTCTAAAAAGACGCCCGTATGCATTGTAAATCTTAAACAGGAAAACGTGTTTTTTTGTAGAATAAGGGTGACAAACGAGCATACTGACCTGTGTACCACAAAAATGCCATGTCACTCCTGAGGACAAATACTGAATTCCTCGTTTCCATGTGTGTCATCCAACAAGTGTCTCCGATTCTTTACACTCACCATTCGAAACACAGCAACATAAAGCTGCTTTACACCTGGTATTCTGTGATAGCTTCCCTAACCATTCGTGCTACAACTACATATATATATCTGCAGCATGGCACTACTACGCAGTAATCTTCGCTTAAACATTTGAAACACTGATGTATTGTCAGAAATATTGCGTTTCATTTTTTTTTCCTCATAAGCCAGTGCTAAACTTGAATCCGATCAAGCGATAATTGTTAAAAAAATAAAACAATAATTGATGTGTTTGTTAATCATTAGTCATTACAATCAACCAGAATAATATATATACATATATATATATATATATATATATATATATATATATATATATATATATATATATATATATATAGTACCCGGTTGACCGAGCTTTGCTCGGTATTTTTCGCTCGATTTTTTTAATTCGTGTGTTTTGAAAATTATATTTAGATACAAATTACATACTGATGAATTATAAATAATATTTTTTGATCTTAGCGACATAACAGAAAAAACTGAACTGGTTATTTGAATAAAAAATCATGAGTGCAATTATTTTTATTTAAAATTTCGTGTTTTTAAAAAATACTAAAAAAAGGGCTCGAAAAAAATATATTTTCTCAAAAAAGAAAGAAACTTGAAAAAAAAAATAAAAAAGTCGGTCGGTCGATCTGGGCTCGAACCTGGGTTTTACGATTTTGTGACCGCCCATTATACCAATAAGCTATTTATAATCATTACCAAACTGTCAAAATTTACCTTCTTATTCTAACTATATTGTAGCAGTTTTTAATTGCCTAAAAACACGGACAAAAAGACATTTTCTAAAAATAAATCTTAGCTAGATCGATTTATTATCCCCGAAACTCCCTGGACACTAAATTTTATGAAAATCGTTGGAGCCGTTTCCGAGATCCCGATTATATATATATATATATACATATATACAAGAATTGCTCGTTTAATAGTATAGGATATCATCATCATTATCATTACAGCCCTTCACAAGTCCACTGCTGAACATAGGCCTCCCCCAAGTAATGCCACAAAGCACGGTCCTGAGCCACCTGCATCCATCGACTTCCTGCATATCTTACCAGGTCGTCACTCCATCTAGTGGGGGGTCGCCCTACACTACGCCTACCGGTACGAGGCTGCCACTCGAGAACCTTTCTTCCCCATCGGTTACCGGTTCTTCGAGCTATATGGCCGGCCCATTGCCACTTCAGCTTACTAATCCGTTGGGCTATGTCGGTCACTCTGGTTTTACTGCGGATATCCTCATTTCTGAGTCTATCACGCAGAGAAACTCCGAGCATAGCCCTCTCCATAGCTCGCTGAGCGACCTTGAGCGTCCTCATACGGCCAGCAGTGAAGGACCACGTCTCAGATCCGTAAGTCATCACTGGCAACACGCACTGGTTGTACAATCTAGTTTTTAGAGATTGAGGTATACCTGACGAGAAGATATGTCGTAGTTTCCCGAACGCTGCCCAGCCGAGTTGAATCCGTCGATTGACCTCTCGGTCAAAGTTGGACTTACCTAGTCGGACTATTTGTCCCAGGTAAACGTACTCGTCAACAACTTCGAGCATAGTGCTCCCAACAACTACCGGCATAGGTGTGACATGGATATTAAACATGATCTTTGTTTTGTCCATGTTCATCTTAAGACCTATCCGTTGGGAGGCACTATTGAGGTCATTGAGCATAGTGCTTAAGTCCTCCAGCGATTCTGCCATAAGGACTATATCGTCGGCAAATCGAAGGTGAGTGATGTACTCGTCATTGATGTTAATACCGTATCCTTTCCAGTCCAGTAGCTTGAAAACGTCTTCCAAAGCAGCGGTGAAGAGTTTCGGGGATATAACGTCACCCTGTCTTACACCTCTCTGCAGTTGGATAGGTTTCGAGCTCTGGTTCTGTACTCGGATAGCCATCGTAGCCCTACTGTACAAACACTTCAGCACTTCGATATACCGACAGTCAACTTGGCATCGCTGAAGGGACTGCAGCACCGCCCAAATTTCGACGGAATCAAAGGCTTTCTCATAGTCCACATACGCCAGGCAAAGTGGCAAATTGTACTCTTCAGTCTTCTGTACAATCTGCCGCAGGGTATGTATGTGGTCTATGGTACTGAAGCCTTTTCGGAAACCGGCTTGTTCGGGAGGCTGGAAGTCGTCGAATCTGCGTGCGAGACGATTCGTAATGACTCTCGAAAACAGCACGTAGACGCGGCTCAGAAGGGAAATCGGTCTGTAGTTCTTCAAGAGAGCGGTGTCGCCTTTCTTAAAGAACAAGACCACCGCACTTCTGCTCTACGCCTCTGGAGTAGTGCCACCATGGAGGACGGAATTGAAGAGCCTCTGAAGGACTTCAAGTACCGGTGTTCCACCCGCTTTCAGAAGCTCCGCTGTAATTCCATCCTCGCCTGGGGCCCTGCCGTTTTTAAGGTGCTGGAGAGCCATTCTAATCTCGCTTAGACTGACGTCCGGGATATCATCGGAATAGTGTCGGATAAGACTTGCTCTTGGATCGTTACTCACACTTGCGTGTGGCTCCAACGATGATGTGTACAGCTGCCCATAGAACCTCTCAATCTCTCTCAAAATCTCAGGTGTCCCGGAAACGATGCTGCCACACTCAGTCTTCAGATTTGACAGTTGGCTCTTACGGGCAGACAGATCTCTGGCAAAGACTTTGGAGCCCTGGTTCCACTCGATCGCTTCTTTAATACGAGCAGTATTAAAGTTGCGTAAGTCTCGCCGCATGCATTTGGAGATCTGTCTGTTCAGTTGCCTGTATGCTGTCAAATCTGTTGACGATTGCAGCCTCATCTCCCGTCTAACAGCCATGAGATTAAGAGTGTGATCGGAGAGTTTTTGTGTTCTTCTGCGGCGGGTCTTGCAGAACTTAGCTCCGACCGCATGGACAGTTTCCACGAGCTTGTCATTCATATCGTCCACTGCATTACAATCTTGTAGGCACTGAGAGCGGTTGTGTAACTCGAGCTGAAAGTTTTCGGGATTCTGGATTAGAGCACGAGGGGGACGGAGCGTTGACTTCATTAGACGAGACCTCTCCAACTTAACGTTTAGGTTCAGTGTGCCTCTAACCATTCGGTGATCGCTGCCAGTTTTCACCCTTGCGATCACTGAGACATCACTGAACAGTTGGCGTCTGGTCGTCATAATGAAGTCAATCTCATTTTTTGTCGAACCGTCGGGGCTCGACCAGGTCCACTTCCTGTGGGGCCGCTTCTGGAAGAAAGAGTTCATCATAAAGAGTCCCTCTTTCTCCATAAAGTCGGCCAGCTGCTGGCCCCTTCGGTTCCGTTGCCCTACTCCAAATTTCCCTAATTTCAGCTCACCGCTTTCTCTTGTGCCTAGTTTTGCGTTGAAGTCTCCCATCAACACCGTGTAGTGGGTTTTGGAGGAATGCATGGCTTTGAAAATATCCTCATACATTTCCTCCACCTCCTCATCGGGATGTGCCGCGGTTGGTGCGTAAACCTGTATGACCTTCAGCGAATACCGTTTGGTGATTCTGAGTATCAGGTACGCGACCCTCGTCGACACACTCCCAATCTTTACAACGTTGTTGACGAGAGACTTGTGGACGATAAATCCGACACCTCCTTGGGACAGATGGTCGCCCTCCCGGTGATAGAACAAGTTGCCGGATTCGAGAATCACCGTGTCCTCCCCCTCTCTTCGGACCTCGGATAATCCTATAATACTCCAGCGCAACTTGTCTATCTCTTCTTCCAGCTCCAGGATCTTCTCGTCAGTCCTCAGTGTGCGTGCGTTAAATGTTGCCAGGTCGAGTCGTCGTAGGTGGCAACCGAACCTCTACCGGAGATTCTTAGCACCCCCTGCCCCGCCGTTACCATGGTCGCCACCGTAGCCAGGAATAGCGGGGCCGCCGGGGACTGGGGGCCGTCTATTTGTGTCATTGTTCATGGGGGGTATATTGCCATAGTTGCCACGCTTGGCGAGCGGGTTGGCAACCTGCCCACGGGAAGATATGGGGTAGTGGATATTCTTAACCGCCACTACACGGCATATATATATATATATATATATATATATATATATATATATATATATATATGGAAAAAAACTTAGTGAAAGAAAAAAAATTATCCAGTTACGATAAAACTTTGGCGTTTTCTGTTCCGTGCAGTTTCCTGACAAAAAATTAATTTTGTATGTTTGTTTATTAGTTTTCTTTGCGTTGCTGTACTCTTTACCCGTTTACGATGAAACTTTAGCGTTGTGGTGCACGCTTGCAAATGTTTTGATAAAAATGTACATTACAAAGTACTGACTAAATTTATTTTATGAATCGTAGAACGTTGAAGTTAAACACTATAACTTTTATTCAATATTCGGGATTTTCGTTTGTATAAGAAACCACGTGGATGCAGGTGGCTCAGGACCGTGCTTTGTGGCATTACTTGGGGGAGGCCTATGTTCAGCAGTGGACTTGTGAAAGGCTGTAATGATGATGATGATGATGAAGAAACCACGTACTATCCTTATCTAACCATCTTTCAGAGGTTATGAGTTTAATTATTAAGCTCACGTCAAGATATTTATCTTGAACTGTGTGACTTGCGCGTTATCAAAATTAGCATTCTCAACGTTGCTTCACAATGACTATGGGTTTGCGCAAATTCAACTGCAACGCGAGGATCGAGTACACTCATGTGAAGCGGTTGCGAAATCACCGGTAACATTCAACTTTTTTTATTAGATTAAATGTGACAAACGAGCACACAGTCCACTTACTATTAATGGATGCTGTGGCTTGTAGACATTTACGCTCGATTAAGAATCAAAATGCAGATGCAGTGTCACTAAGGACTAAGATCAGGAATACCATGGAATGCCTCGTTTCCAATAAAAAGGGTCTTCGATTCTCTATACTCACCATACGATTCCCAGCAGCATTAAGATGCTATTTTACGCTAGTATTCTGTGAGAGCATTGTCTTATCTCAGTCGAGCCGACCTATTCGTGCTACAATCATAATATAGCTGCAGTGTTGCTCTTCCACGTATGAATCGATACCACTAATGGTGTGCAACCATCTCGTATATTTATTTATTTATTTAAGGTGTCGTCGTAGCTCAGGGCTAAGCATTCGATGTAAATTTTACAATACTCGAGCAAGCCGGGTTCAATCCCCGCCGGCACTAATGAAATTGTTGGTTTGAAAGTGCTGATTCACCACGTGCCCGGCGATGAAGGAAAACATCGTAAGAAAACCTGCAAGTCTGAAAAAAAGCAAGGACATTCCTTTGCCCTAAAACTGTCGAAGAAAGGAGAGGAGGTCTGTGCCCAGTTGGACGTATGTAGACTGTTACTTCATTTATTTAAAAACATTATCACAGATAAAGTGTATAATATGCGATGTGACTGTCATCAATGCTTGTGCATCAGGAGTCGATATCCTAATACGTTGAGGTAATTTATTTTAAAGCCTCATTGGTGAAAGACTGAGACAAGAAAAACCACATAAAGTAGTTCCGTCGGAAGATCGCAGGTTACGACTGTAAGAAGAACCCAAATATTAACAGTTAACACTTGCAAATTTATGTAGTTGTGTATATTCGCCTGTTCTACGGTTGACCAAATCGCAGACTTTTGTCTGCGATTTGAGAAGGACAGAATCAGTATTTGATAGATGACGAAATTCAATTCTGATATTCATATTTCAAATATCACATATTTATATTGCAGGCCTTTGAGAAGACAGATCAAAAACTTCGGTTTCCAATTCACCAGACAAACATAACAAAAGTTGGTAGAACCACGCTACAGCCGTATTATGGTTGTAGTACGAATGGGTCGGCCGGTGAATGGCCACGCTCTCACAGAAAATCAGCATAAAATAGCAGCTTAATACTGCTACGTTTCGTATGGTGAGTGTAAGAAGAGGAGATTAATTTTACTGGAATCGAGGTATTCCATCTTAGTTCTCAGGGGTGGCAACGCAGCAGGCCTGTGGACGGCCGGCAATGGGTAGCTCGTCGTCCGTCCGTCTAATGACGACAGGCCGTGTCGACGGCGCGTTTTGTTCCACGCGCGCCTCAAAGAGCTGTCAGCAGCGTGAAGGGGCCCGCAAGGGCCGACGCCTGCCGGGGCTGCGGGCTGTTCGAAAGAGATACCGCGGCTCCGGAACGTAAGGGCACTGAAGGAACACGGATGGTTTTTAGTCAGTAAAAGTCTGACACTCCCTTGCGCTCCACCCAGAGCGAAAGGGGTCATTAGATGATTTTCCATCCGCAAAAAAAAAAAAAAAAAAAAAAAAAAAAAAAAAAAAAAAAAAAAAAAAAAAAAAAAAAAAAAAAAAAAAAAAAAAAGGGGTGGCAACGCATCTGTATTTGGATTCTCAATCGAGGATAGACGTAGTTGTCCATGGGCTACAGCATCCACTTACCATCAGGTAGGCTGTGTGCTCGTTTGTCATCCTTATTCTATAAAAAATCTCAAGTTGTAATTTCAATATTATTTAAAGATAATATCAACCCTTTCGCTTTTCCGTGTAGTACTGTAGTGCATTTCTTTCTGTCTGAAAATCGGACAGTGAAAGTGTTAAGGTAATCCAAAACAAGAGCCAAATTTCGCCCTTGTGAGGCGAACTTATCGAGAAAGGTCTAGATTCAACTGTGGACTTTTGATGGGTTATCAATAAAGGAATATTAAATTATTAATGCAAGTAAGTAAAATAAATTAATATAAGACACAACACAACTCAGAAACAGGAGCAGCGTGTTAGCTAGCGGTATAAAAGCGAATTGTAACGCGAAGTAAAAACTGGTGGTATGTATCGGAAGGTTTCGAATGCGAGGCACGGGCACGGGGGCGGCGAACGGAAAAGTCACGCGTGTCGGACGTCACGCGACCTGACGCTAACCGTCACGCGCCGCCGCCCCGGTGTGAATGCGCCTTTACATTTGCATATCCAGATCGTAACACCGATGAGTTTACGTCTTTGGCTCGAATGATGAAATTGTTGTTGTTATCGTATAAAATGTTCTGCGCAAATTTTGACCGCGACCTGAAGCTCACCGCCACGCGCCGCGGCCCCAGTGCGATTGCGCCTTTACATTTGCATATACATATCGCTCAACACTGACGTTTCTTTAGCTCAAATGATGAAATTGTTGCATATTTTCTTTTATAGAATAAGTCTGACAAGGGAGCCGCTCAGGGGCTTAGCGCTCGCTGTAAATTTCACAGTACGCGAGCAAACCGGGTTCGATCCCTGGCGGCACCAATGAAATTGTTAATTACAATTTTAAGTGCTGACATACCACGTGCTCGACGGTGAAAGAAAATATCGCGATGAAACAGGCATGTCTGAGAAATATAATAAACATTTCGAAGCCATGTCCGCCGCAGAAAATATCCGCTATATATAATGTAATGTATGTGAATGTATGTGAATGTAATGTAAAATATAATATAATGTAACACACAGCGGATATTTTCTTGCGCTAAAAAAGAAGAGGCCTGTGCCCAGCTGTGGACTGTAATTTAACACATTTTTTCAAAATTCAACATTTATATACATATAATAAAATGAATCAGATGTTACTTTGTGGAAATCAATTATATTAAAATCCGCAAAGTGAATTTTAACGGTCAGCCACCGCAGAGCCTACTTAACCTGAGGATGTGTCGTGTAGAGGTGAAACACTTGTCGTATTATCGAGGGTGGAGCGTCTTTCCCAGTATGGTGGTGTTGGGATTGATGGTGACGGGGATACTGCACGCAATTGTCCCTCAAAGGATGGGGGATTTTATTACGCGGAACTAAGCAAATTAAGTTCTAACAACTTTAAAGTACATATTATATTCAAAGTACAGTTTTTTTATAGGATAGCATGACAAACGAACACACAGTCCACCTGATGGTAAGTGGTTGCTGTGGCCCACAGACATCTACATCTATCCTCGATTACGAAACAAAATGCAGATGTATTGTCACCCGTGAGGACAAAGACAGAATGCCTCACTTCCAGTAAAAAGGGTCTCCGGTTCTCTACACTCATCATACGAAATACAGCAGCATTAAGCTACTATTTTACGCTGGTATTCTGTGAGAGCGTGGTTCCTCCCCGGTCGAGCGGACCCATTCGTGCTACAACTATACTACTAATATAACTACAAGTAAAAATCCGAAAACCGACAAGTCGTATGGTAGGATTTCTAATCTGGCGAGAGTTCAATTACATTTTCCGCCAAGCAGGAAGCAGTGCGTGCACGGCTGCTTGGGACTCCCGTGTTCCGGTCTGAAGAGTACAGAAAGCCAGTATAATCACAGGCTGTGAGACATTCCACCTGAGTCCTTTGGTAACAACGCATTTGTAGTTTGCATTGTTTGTAGTTGGTCTCCATGGTCTGCAGTAGCCGCTACCATCAGGTAAGCTGTATGTTGATAAAAAATATTTTTAAATAAATGTTGGCTCCGACTTGGATTTGAGCCCAAGGTTTGTTGCAGTCGCCGTCACGCTGTGGTTCATGAAAATGATGATTACGAGTATGCTTTGTGTATACTGGTGTTGTTAGTAGAACAATATGCTAGTAGGTACCACAGTATATAAATCCATACAGTAGTCCGACGACGACGTATAGACAGGGCAATCGTGCGGGGCGTGCGGGATGAGCCCGAGTTGCTTATGCCAATCTTATTAGTAACTCGGGAGACTCGGGACACGAATTTCAGGGTTAACACGTGTTTGCTTTTATTATTGTTAAATTTAGTATAGTTACTTATAACTTACATGGTGCAAAAGACGTGTGCTGTGAGAGATTGCAAGTCATCATCTCGCATAAATAAGGATTTGCGATTTGACCATATTCCGCACAAGGAAGAAAGGTAAATAAATATTATTATTATTATTTTACGTTTTGTATATTTTGTTATGTCATACAGACATAAAAAATGGGTATTAGTCGCTGGGCATGTGTTTCGAAGTTTGATTTTTCTTCTTAATCCAAATCGTGTGGTTGGACAGGCTAAAGTCTTAGACCATACTATAGTACCTCGTCTTCGATCTTTCGAAGTTTTGATAAAATATAAAGGTTTAGTAGTCAATTACAAGGTTTGTCGGTGTGCTAATTAGGAAAATAGCATTTATTTCTAAATCCAAGATGGCGATCACTTTTTAATATAATATGTATGATATGGATATCAATTTCGAGGTTTCTTGGGGTTTTGATTACAAAAATGACATATATTTTCAAATGATCTTGCATTTCAAAATATGGACATAATTTTTTTTGAATGTTATCGATGTCAACTTTGAGGTTTCTCGTGGTGATGACTAAAAAACGCCATTCATTTTCATATTCAAGATAGCGGACACTTTTTTTAAAATATGATATGGGTATCAATTTCGAGGTGTCTTGGGCTACTGATTAGGCAAATAGAATCTATTTTGAAATCCAAGATGGTGGAGCTTTTTTTATAATATGACACGGATGTCAATTTTGATGTTTCTCGGGGTGACAATTAGGAAAATTTATTAATAGGTATTGTATTTAAAAATTCCAGATGCAAATTATGGATGGAAGTTATTAGAAGACCTTATTTAGTTGGAAGAACTTTCAAAACTTTAAATAATACATACATTTGCAGTTTGCATTTCGAAAAGAGTATGCACGGGAAGAAATCACCGAAGAAAACAGCTATACCAACGTTACTTTTACCAACCCACGACTGTTGATGACGATGTAGATTTAAAATAAATAATTAAATTAGTAAAAGTTGTTGATTTGTGACAACCCTAGCCTCCATGCCTTGTCCAGAGGTTGTCAGCATTTACCACGAGATCAAAGGCGTCGACCTACTGTATGTCTTTACTACACTGTGCTAGTTCGGTGTCTCATCACGCCCAGAGATATGCGAAGACCGCACAGTAGAAATATTGACACGAATGCTTGCGCCTGATAAGATACGGTTAATTGTGAGCGCTGAAATGAAACAATAAGCAATATATAAGATAAGCGACAGTAGCCTAGTGGTTAATGTTAACGAACATGAAGTTCGTGGGTTCGAGTCCGCCATTCGACTACTGTTTTGAACTACTCCTTTTTTATATAAAAAGGATGACAAGGATGACGAGTACGTAAGTGGAAGTTGTGGCCTATAAAATTCTACATTTATCTACAATTAAGAAACAAAATGTAGAAGTGTTGTCACCCCTGAGGATTAAGATGTAATGCCTTGTTTTCAGTAAAAGGGTGTCCGTTTCTCTACATTTACCAAACAAAACACATCATCATCATCACCATTATAGCTCTTCACAAGTCCACTGCTGAATATAGGCCTTCCCAAGGAATGCCACAAAATACGTTCCTGAGCCACCTGCATTCGTCGACTTCCTGCATGTCTTACCAGGTTGTCACCCCTTCTAGTGGTGGAGCGCCCTATACTTCGCTTACGACGAGTACGAGGCTGCCACTCAAAAACTTTTTCCCTCTCTATGAATGTATAATGCTAGGTCTATATTAGTATTAGTCTATGTTTGCCTTTTTTATATTTTTATATTTTATACTGTGGCGCGAAGACAGCGCTGCCACATCAGCGAAACGTACCGAAGCCTAAATCGCGCTATCAAAGTTTCGAAGTAAAGCAGTTAGAATAGCTCCGAACTACCACTCGGAGCACTGGCCGCTCCCCGGACCTAACACCTTCTCCGCGAGAAATCTCCCCTTTCCCTTCCACGGCCAAAATACATTTGGCATCACATGTACAATGTTTCTTTGTCAAGTACAACGAATAATAATGTATAAAACCTCTCTCCCTTCAACTCTAAGCCATTATTAGATATTGCGGGCGTAGTCTCAAGCAAGTCAGCGTCGGAAACTTTCCCTCGAACAAAGGGATAGCACGGTGCACACCACATATGTTGCATTCCACAGGACAGTTCCGTTAGATTATTTTCTATATAAGATTTTCAAGTTGATTAAGGAAAGTGTGTATATTAATTATATGTGTGTACGTGTATCTTCAAAGACATAAACAAATACCTAAATCTCAAGACGTAATAATAGGTTGGACATCATTTTACCCATTACCAATAGTCGTATACCTAAATAAAACAGGTTTAAGCCGACTCTAATTTCGAACATACATTTTAAATTAGTTCTACTGTTTTATGTAAGTAGTCGAGCAGTATTCGATCATAAATATGTAACTAATATATTCCGAATACACGGTGACAGCCCGGTGTATAGAAAGTCACCCCATTTCGTCCCAAGAGGGCCGTAAAGTCGTAAGAGAAAACTATGGAAAATTCCAAAAAGCATATCATAGACACCGATAGATGACGGTTGTACCATCTCGCTTACGCTAAACGTACAGCACTCTAACTGGCGACAGGAAAATCTAGATGCGTTGTCACCCCTGAAAACTGAAATGAAATGCCTTGTTTCCAGTAAAAAGGTTCTCCAGTTCTCTACACTCATCATACGAAACACAGCAGCATTAAGCTACTATTTTACGCTGGTATTCTGTGGGAGCATGGTCCTTCCCCGGTCGAGCCGAGCCATCCGTGCTACAGACGTATTACAGCTGCAGCATTGCTCTACCACGTAAATGATTGATAACAATACTATAATGATTAATTCATTATTGTGCACTTAAATCATTAGTAAATAAATAAGTACAATAAAATTTAGAAGAAAACTTTAAAAAAAATTGTGTGTTATTATTCAACCTAACCTCGGAATGTCCCGTGTCACACATAAACCTGGCGTCCACGAGTCGGCCCCGGCGCAGCGGCGTGTCGAGACCATCACGGAGACTTACTCGTAAACGGACGCGCAAGGAACAAAAAAGAAAGTCTTATACCGTTCGACGACCCACATGCGAGAGCAAGAGCACTCGTCCGCTCGCGCACTCAGATGCTTCGATGATCAGATATAATTATCATACATATCTTATTGTCAGTTCGTTCTAACGGAGTGCGCAGAAAGTGTATTATCGCTGACGCGGAAATAGCGCATCTAACAATTGAGTGATTACTGTTTTTTTTTTCTTTGGAAAACGCATTGCGGCTTGTCTGATGGTAAGTAATTACCGCCGCCCATGAAAAATTTCAGCACTAGAGCAATTATATATAGACTCCTGCATGGCCGGCCTTTTAAAAAGGAACAGGCTTTTTTCTTAACGGTACCGAAGTCGTATCGGTCCGGAAAAATTGCTGCTAATGCAATGATATCGCTTAATTTTGTAACATTACTGGCCGACAACGAGCTAACGATCCAACTGCTGACAAGTGGCAACAGCTGCCAAGGAGACTTACAACCAACTGTTAACTTAGAGTTCTGAGTATTTTCGGCGTAAAAAAATATTTTTTTACCATGTAAACTGCAGCATGGCCCCACCACGTAAACGTTATAGACGAACTGGAGAACCGAAGACTTTTTACTGGAAAGAGATATTCCAATTTAGTCCTCAGGAGGGACAACGAGTGATAAATGTAGATGTCTATGGACCACAGCATCCACTTACCATCAGGTGGACTGCATACTCATCTGTCACCCTTATTCTACAAATAAAGACGCGCTGTCACCTATGAGGATTAAAATGAAATGAATCGTTTCCAGTAAAAAGGGTCTCCCGTACACTCACCATACGAAACACAGCAGCATTGAGCTGCTATTAATTAATGTAACCATGCATTTAGTTTTACACCCCTTTTCGTTCAATGGTGGTCATAACAACCAATTAAGGGAAATATAAATGCTATCTACTGGGTTTCATAAAGGACGGTAGATGACAAGAGGCCAACAAATTGTAGCGTTGAACAAACTGTTCCTCATAGATTGGACGCTAATGTTAAGTGGTGGATAGGCATTAGTTGATTTTTTTTTATAGGATAGGGTGACAAACGAGCACACAGTCCACCTGATGGTAAGTGGTTGCTGTGGCCCATAGACATCTACATCTATCCTCGATTACGAATCAAAATGCAGATGCGTTGTCACCCGTGAGGACTAAGATGGAATGCCTCGTTTCCAGTAAAAAGGGTCTCCGGTTCTCTACACTCACCATACGAAATACAGCAGCATTAAGTTACTATTTCACGCTGGTATTCTGTGAGAGCGTGGTCCTTCCCCGGTCGAGCCGACCCATTCGTGCAACAACTATACTACTAATATAACTGCAGCATGGCTCTACCACGTAAAAATTAGATTTAAAAGGAGTTTTCTTCCTCGCACAACTTCCTTGTGCAATCAACTACCACCAGATATGTTTTCGGATCGAGACCTTCAAGAAATGAGCCTATTCCTTTTTAAAAGGCCGGTAACATATCTGCAATCCCCCTGGTGTTGCAGTTGTTCATGGGCGTCGGTAATCACTTACCATCAGGTGAGCCGTACGCTCGTTTGCCCCCTCTCCTATAAAAAATGGACAATAGATCTTCATTACATCGTACAAAGACGACAATCACGCATAAATTACATTCATAATCTTGTGACGACTACAGATACTGTATAGACGAATGCAACAATGGACAAGAGAGTACTTGGAATATTTTGGAATGACGCATGAAGCTACGGTAACTAACAGAATCCTTAATAAGTTTCCAAACATATTAAAATTAGACTGTGTATATGGGTTTTATTGTTGCTTTGCGTCATTTTAAAGCGCTCTCGCTGTAAATTTCACAGTACGCGAGCTAACCGAGTTCGATCCCCGCCGGCACCAATGAACGTGCTCGGCGGTGAAGGCAAAAATCATGAAGAAACCTGCATGTCTGAGAAATAAGAAAAAAATATGGTTCGAAGACATGTGAAGTTCGCCAATACGCATTGGGGCAGCGCGTCGAACTCTTCCTTGCCCTAAAACCTGCTCAGAAATTAGGGGAGGCCTGTGTTCAGCAGTGGGACGTACATAGGCTGTAACTTTTAACCTTTAACTTTTTATAACGCTCTCAAATCTTTAAAGCGCGAAAATTATACTTATTTTTTTCTTTCCCGGTTTACAATTGTTTATTTTACATTCCAACTCCTAATACAAATCTAGACAAAGTAAATTTATGTTGTGGAAGTGAACGGCAGAGTCGGAAAGAGACGCCCTAGACGAAATTAAGAGAAAGAGTAAGAGTACCCTTAACCAACGAACACGTATATGTCAGGATCGTGCCAATTGGAAGTCCGTAGTCCCTGCCTACCCCTCCGGGTGACATACGTGGGTGTTTATGTATATGTATGTACAAATCTAGAATTAGTTGCTTAGGAAATTCCCATTCATTCGCTCTGTACAAATAAAGCACGGACGCGACTGAAATAGCCGCGCGATCATTGAGAAACAGATCTCGCGTAAGGGAGAGCGGCTTGGAAAGCTTCCAAATCGAAGCATTCATTGCTCCGTTACATTCGTGACAGTCATAAACTCCAGAGACCGTCAGCGTTGGTAGTATACTTAGACATATAAATAAAATTGATTGATGTGTCTGTTTTTCACGTCGAATTAACCCTCTGGAATTAAAATTGTACGTGGTAGAGACACGCTGCAGCTATATTATTGTTGTAGCATGAATGGATGTGCTCGAGTGGGGAAAAACCACGCTCTCACAGAATACCAGCGCAAAATTACAGCGTAATGCTGCTGTGTTTCGAATAGTGACTGTTGAGAACCGGAGATCCGTTTTACTGGAATCGAGGCATTCCATATTAGTTCTCAAGGGTGACAACGCATCTGCATTTTGATTCTTAATCGAGGTTAAATGTAGATGTCTATGGGCCACAGCATCCACTTACCATCAGGTGGACTGTGTGCTCGTTTGTCATCCTTATTCTATACAAAACTGGCTTCTATTTATTTCGTGGGGTTTTTAGCATTCTATTAAAACATAAATAACCATCTTTTTTAAATATTATCTCTCTGTCTGTGTTTATCTGTACGTCTCTCTGTCCGGGCTAATCCTTGGAATAGCTAAACTGGTTACAATAAAACTTCACGAACAGAAAGCAATTCCAGGAGTCATTTAAGCTATATTTTATTCGAAACGCTTACTTTAAAAAACTTGTTAAAATAAATGGTCTTTTAATTATTTTAAATCTTAATAAAGACACATTAATATACCCTACTCAGGCGAAGTAAGTTTACAAGAATCATTGATATATCAAGCAAATTTTTCGCTCTAGATGAAATTTTATCGACCAAATTGGCGATATTTTGAAGATGGGCCATATCGACGAGCGTGTATGCGTAGATATACGGAAGTCCGTAGTCTCTGCCTACCCCTTTGGGTGACAGGCGTGAGTGTTTATGTTATGTTAAAAAATAATTTTTAAATATTAATTTCGAACCCACATAACTGATTTTTGTATGTTCTTGTGCCATTTTTATAGAGTTCCACTAATGGATTTGACTAGTTTTCTGCCCAAGTTTGTTTGATTTGGAATCACGTTCTTACCTATTTCCGACATAAAGCAGTACACCACCATCTGGGTTTCAGTTTGAGAGTAAGACAGTTTATTTACTCGCTTTAAGGCATTTCAACTTGTGGATGACAACCCACCTGTGCTTTTCTTTATTTGAAGTAAGTTGCTTGTGTTCATTGCCTACAACAGTAACTTTTTATATAGAAGAGGAGGAAACGAGCATGCAGCTCACCTGATGGTAAGTGACTACCGTCGCGCGTGAACAACTGCAACACCAGGGAAGTTACGGTTGCGTTGCCGGCCTTTTAAAAAGGTTATTATTATTATATATATAGGCGACAACGCATGTGTAACCTTCATTGTTTGAAGTTGGTTTCGGGTGTCCTGTGGTTGCAGTAGCCACTCACCACCAGGTGGTCTGTAAGTTAGTTTGTTGTCACTTCAGTTTTATAAAAAACAATCCACTGCCGTTTATGTGAATTTTTCACATTTGCTAAACAGGCTATACCATAATCGCCGCACTTGTCAGGTGTTCCAAGTTCATCATCGTTACAGCTTATTCACAAGTCCACTGCTGAACATATGTCTCCCCCAAAGAATACCACCACCATCCACCGACTCCATCTATTGGGGAGCCGCCCTTTCTTCCTTCCCCATCGGCTGTCGGTACTTCGAGCTATATTGCCGGCCCACTGCCACGTCAGTTTACTAATTCGTACCATGTTGTATGAAATAATATTTTCCTAGAAATTTTAAGTTATTTTAACTTCTACACTTCGTTGATTACATGAAATGTTCAATATCAATAACATTAATAATATTGGCCTTTTACTGGGCTATGGCAGGCCCTGTACTGGGCGTAGGCGTTAACAAGAATGCGACAGTTAGTTATTATCTGTTAGATTTGTCCAAACCCATCAAGTGGGTTGGTAAGCGCCACCAGTCTATGAAATTAAGGTTCAGCGTTTTCGCCTCCAGGAGTCCGTCAACCAGGAGGAAAAAGGTAGAATATTACCTATGAAGTATAGAATATAAACTTATAATACTACAAAGAAAGAAATACAATTTGAGAAACATTATAATTTTTTAAATCAGAACAACATGTAGGTACTCCCATGCGCGAGAAGTTGCATATTTATATTGATGATGTCGACAATGTATTTCGCATGCTTTTTGAAGCAAAAATGTTTTTCAATCTTCGATAATACTGAAAGGTACAAAATAATGACACATCTCCGTACTTATTTATACGAACACAATACAAGCCTTTGTTTATTACGTAAACAATAACATTTTGGAAGTGTAGATTAAAACCAGTTCCAAACATTTCAGTTCAATAAACTTGGAGCACCCGATTTCAGTCTATTTTTTTCCTCAAAATGATAAGATACAGAATGACATGCGATGAGACAACAAAGATATAATAGATAAGTACTTGGAATGCGTTGCTGTCAGTTCACCCGGTAACAAACATATCAAGCAATCATTTTGACGTGAGCGAGCCAGGCTGCAGCTGTATTATGATTGTAGCACAACCGGGAAAAAACCGCGCTCTGATAGAATACTAACGTTAAATAGGAAACTAGTAATGAGGCATTCTATCTTAGTCCTCAGGTGTGACAACGCATCTACATGCCGATTCTTAATCGAGGATAGATGTTAATTTCTATGAAGGATAGATAGTGTCATGGAGGATAGATCGTGTTAATCCATAAAAATATGTTTTAAACATGTAGTCTTATGTACAATAATGATTCTATTCGAATATAGTACACAGTATTGAAGCGGCATGTTATCAAAAGCCTAAAGATCAGGACAGGTCGACCATCGGTAATGCGGTAATGTGGAAAAGTTGTTAAATGAGGAGACATGTTGCACCTTCTAGGACTTTAATTAGACTACTCTCTTATTCTTAACTTAACACTAATACATATTGTTGGCGAAGGCTATACTACTATGCCAGTATAGCATACCTAACTTGATGCAATTATATTTACTTATACGCTACATGAAAAAGAATATCACCTATAACCAATTTTATATATTCAAAAACAACAGCTTATAGTATGGATTATCAGAATGAGTGTACATATATGGGCACCTATAGCAAGTGAAGGTAGAAGCGGCCTTAACCAAAGTCCGCTGACGTTGCGTGGTTAGAAAGTTGCCTCGCTTGCGTCACCGGCACGGGGTCGACGACCTGACGTGCGCGCCCTCCTTGCGGTAGGGCTGACGATAACGAGTGAATTCATATTTATATAACAATTTAAAAACTTACTATAAAGAATATTCGGTTTATCTCGACGAAAAACAACTACTTATTTTACCATTTTCTTTAAACAGAATAACGGTGACAAACGAGCACACAATCCATTTGATGGTAGGTGGATACTGTGGCTAGTACATCCTCGATTAAGAATCAATGTGCAAATGCGTTGTCACCCCTGAGGACTAAGACGGAAGGCCTCGTATCCAGTAAAAAGGGTATCCTGTTCTCTACATTCACCATACAAAAACATAACACTAAACTGCTATTTTACTCTGGTACTCTGTGAGAGAATGGCGAGTGGAGAGTGGTGAGTGGCGTGTTCCCCAGTTGAGTCGACCCATTCGTGCTACAACAACAATATAAAAAAAAATATCTATAAGTGTTGTATTTGTAAAAAATGTGCCCTGCTTCTCGTCAGATCGTAGATTTCATATTTGGGCATGTATCTCAACAACTTGATGATTTAACTCATAATCGATTATTATGCTTAAATCAAGTTCTATTGTGTTTAAGAGAAAATAAGAAGTGCCATATTCGTATGCGAAAAATTCTGTGTCAGTTTCAAACTTACCCGACCACGATACTCCTCGGTGACAATTAAATGAGGCTTTGGCAATTGATGACAGAAAAATGATCCAAAATGTTTGAATTGACTGGGATTTGGTTTGAATTCTTGATGTAGCATCACTAATCCGAGGGTATAGTCTCTGCCCTCATCGACTGAACTTTCCAGCGGAGTGAGCATTGGCAAAGCTTTTAAAATATGGCGTGTTCCTGGAAAAGCCTATGTTCATCACCCAAAAGACTGAAGAAGAAAAACAAATATACAATGTTAAAGTTACGGATGTTATGTATGAAAAATAAGAATCAAAAATCACAAATACTTTTAATTTCAGGATATAAAAGGGATAAATTAAAAGATTGAAGAAGGAGAATGGGTACAGCAAGAGAAAGCAATACAGCAATACAATATTGAGTTCGTACTACAGGAAACTAAGATCTCAAAAATGTTTCAGTTTTAATGTAATGACTTTTGATACGCTAAGACAGTGCGATTCACCATCTAGGGTTTCATCACTATTTACCACTAGATCGGATTGTGGTCGAGCACCGATTCCCAGTAAGTAAAAAAGGATGTGTAGATCGGAACAAAAGTTAAATTTTTATCTATGGTAACCGCTGTTAACTATGACATTTGGACGTTGAACATCTCAGTCCTCCCCGTGACCATGGGTGCTGTAAAGCGCTCGAAACGTCGGGTATCTATAGTTAAATATACGCGATAAAATCCGTAAAAACTAGTATTATTTCAAAGTAAAAAAGGCATAAATGTAATCGTTTAGTTCACATAAGCTACTGTTGCCAATAGTGCATAATATCAGTATTATTGCATCTAAAGTGATTCAGCATCACGTCAAAATAATTGTTTTCTGTTAAAGTTTTCTTCGGTCATAGTTCGTGTCGTGCCACGATATTTTTATTTTTCTGAATGTTTTTGTTTCGTTAAGTCTTTGTCTCGACATGTACAGTATTTTGAAAAATCCCCTTGTATCGAAAGCAGATACAGCCAAGTTCAGCCCAATTATAAAGTTTCGTTAATTATTTATTTTTGTTTATTCGTGTAGAGCGCATGCGGCAGCCCTACTGACATCACGTAGCGTCGCGGCGGCGCGGCGGCGCGGCCTCCTTCGGTCGCGGACACGCAACCAGCTGTTCCACGAGCACTACAATGCCGCAGCACAATCTCAAACATCAACAATTCAAAAAGAACGAAAACAAGTTGCGTAAATACGTTACCATATTAAAAACCCGGAGAGTGTAATAAATAAAATCAGACGCTAATTTGTGAGCAATTATGACAAAAAAACTGTATTTGCATTTGTGCAAATATTGTATTATTTTGAAAATACAAAACAACTTAAATTATCGTCGGATTTCTAATATATATGGTGTTTTATTTTTTTTTTTCTCATCGAATGTCGGTTCTGTTGAGCGGCACCTAACGGCCAGCAGTGAAGGACCATGTCTCAAATCCATAAATCATTACTGGCAACGCAACGCACTTGTTGTACATTTGTCGTATGTTGTCGTATTTTCTCGAGCGCTGCCCAGCCGAGTTGCATCCGTCGATTGACCTCTCAGTCGAAGTTAGACTTACCTACTCGGGCTATCTATCCCAGGTAAATATACTCGTCAAAAACTTTGAGCTTAGTGCCCACAACAACTACCGTTACACATGTGACGTACACACGTGACATGTGTAACGTCCACGTCACATGTGACACGTGTGACGTGGACGTTACACATGATCTTTGTTTTGTCTAGGTTCATCCTTGGACGTTGGGAGACACCATTGAGGTCATTGAGCATATTGCTTAGGTCCTTGAGCGGTTCTGGCATAAGAACTATTTTATTTCATTTATTTATTTATCTTTTATTGCAACCACACCTTCAACCAGACATTACAAAGGGCGGACTTAAGACTATATCGTCGCCAAATCGAAGATGAGTGATGTTCCCGCCATTGATGTTAATACCGTATCCTTCCCAGTCCTAAAGCACCGGTGAAGATTTTCGGGGATAACGTCACCCTGTCTTACACCTCTCTGCAGTTGGAAAGTTTTCCTACTCTGGTTCTGTATACATAGCCCTACTGTACAAACACTTCAGCACTTCGAAGCAGGCAAACGCCATGTTGATTTTACCACTTTTATAAAGCCGCTTTCGCGTATGTCTGTTGTATATCTGTATTGCTTCGTATATTTCTGTTGTACGTCTGTTCGGGCCGAATTTAGTTATTGATTTTAAACTACCTTCCGGAAGAGCTGGACACTTGAAATTTTGAACATAGCTCAGAATCGGATGACAATGTAATATGAATAATAACCTGGTGTATTAAAAAATGCACATTTTTTTTAAATTTCACTACTTTGAGAACAATATTGATATTATAGCCAAGTAAATTGTAGCCTATGTAACTTCGGAGTGCAAGAAAAATCTATCAATAGCTTGCATTTCGAAATACGTGGCGTGTAACCTCATGAAGCGTGTACGAAAGAACAGTCAAAGAGTTACAAACATTATGCCTAATACATTTACCTTCCTTATGCGGCAGTCATGTAAAAAAAATACAGACGAATTATGCTGTTTTTTTTAACTGAAAAATATGAATATATTTTAACGTTTATGCAGATTTAATGACGTTTTAGGTGTAATGCTCACTTCAATTATTCCGTCAGTGCAGTTCAAACGAGCCGCAGTAGCTTAGCGGCTCAGCCCTGGCCGTAATATTCATAGTAAAGCGAGCGCCCCGAGTTCGATTCCTGCCGACACCACTCAATTGTTAATTACAGTTTTATTCACCGATTCACCAAGTGTTGATGTGGAAGTTATGAAGAAAAACATAGTAGTGAATCCTTAAAGGGAATTAAAATAATTCGACAATATGTGAAGTTTCCCAACCTTAGATTATCTAAGTCTAAGCTGCCCGTCACGTAGACTGTGCAGCGTGTGCTCTTATCAGAAATGAGATCTGTGCCTAGCAGTGTTTCTAAATGATATATATTAATTGATTTCAACATTATTCACCGAAATTGTTACGCTCCTTTCTTCTGAGTATACTTTATTGTAACTATACTCACGAAATCGATATATTAGTTATATTCAATATTTATACTTATATATTGATGCGTCTGATAGTGATCGTGTAACTTCTGGGCGACTTGACAACATGATACATTTGTTTTATCGAGACGATAGTTCATAATTATGTTAGGATTTATTAACAATTTCTATATTAATGGAAGGATCAACGAAGAAAAGAGACAGAGCAAATGTATGCTGCAGAAATGAGGAATGAGGGAATGCCCTAGACGGCAATTTATCGACCAAATTGCTGCTATATTGAAGATGCCCAAATTATGAGGCTCTTAACCGACAAGCATGTATGTGAAACAAGCGAGAGAGGTATATAACGATCCAGAGATGTAGTTCGTAGTCGCTACCTACCCCTCTAAGCAAAAGGTGCGAGAGTTTATGGAGATATTTATGGATTGATATTACTCATAATCACAATATATAAGTTGATTTAGTAATTAACAAAAAATATCACAAAATCTGGACCCGATAGGTACCGATATGGTTGAGTAATTAATATATTTTATAATTCATTGTACAAAAAATATGAATTGAATGAATTATTATCAAGCCTCAAGAAATCTGATCTCTAGAATTTGATGATTTAATGATGTTTGTAGAGAGAAATCTAAGCGAGCAAAGCTGCGGGAAAAGCTAGTAAATTATACAATACGCTACATTAATTGAATCGATAAATCAACAGGTACTCGCTACGCGGGTACAATATTTTATTGTCACGTAACGGAGCGAGCCTTGACAAAGAAATTTCTACGCGAAAGGTCAAGGCTCAAGGGGAATAATTAGTATTCAACAACTGCTGCTTAGTTACATCATTCACAGACTTTTACCGTCGTTTTATCTACCTTATCTTATACGCGAAGAGCCACGCTTCAGCTATAGTATGGTTGCAGCACGAATGGGTTGGTTCTACCGGGATATGACCACGCCCTCACAGAATACTAGTGTAAATAACAGTGCTTCTGTGTTTCGTATGGTGACTGAAGAGGACCGGAGACCCTTTTTACTGGAATCGTGGCACTCCATCTTATAATTGTTTTTCTTTATTTCTATTTTTTTCAGCATTTTGATTCTTAATCGAGGATAAATATAGATGACTTTGGGCCACAGCATCCTCTTACCATCAGGTGGACTGTGCGCTGGTTCGTCACATTTATTCTATAAAAAACTACTCACGCGTAAGGCCAGCTTTGTGGAAGCATTTTCATCTTTATTGCGTTGCCACAGCCGGTTATCGTACTCGTACATAACCAGAGGTTCTTTTGACGCGTGAGAGGTCTCCGGTTCGACGTTCGGCCTTAGCCTAGTTGAGTGACGTGAAGGGGCCCGCACTCCCCGAACAAGACTAGCGTGGCGTGCTCACTGCTCACTGCTCAGTGATCGAACCACTTGTGTGGAATAAGGTCAACGAAAGTGACCAAGGTTGTTGAGAACTACCGGATGGTCCTAACACTAAAAATGAAAATGATTATTTTAAGTATTTTATGATTTAAATTTACGCAAACACATTGAATGAAACTACTTTTTACGGATTGTATTGCATTTAATTGCTAATCGAGAGGGTGGAGAGTGAATTGTAAACTAATCATCACTAATAGATTTAAACTTAAACTTACTCTTCCATTTTCAGACATTCTCTCCCAGTCAAGCTTTATGCTAAACAGAGATAAATATCTAGTAAATAATTTATTATTTTGCAACCTTCCGCTAACTAATTACTACGATGTGTCCTACCTGGATTGAAAAGCACCTCCCGCCCTCCCTCAATTGTATGCACTAACTCCGTCACCACTAGTCCCAGCACCACCATCAGCATCGACTATTGTCGTCGATGGTGTGTCTTGCCTGGAATAGTGGTGTAGGAAGTAGTGGTGCCGGGAGTAGTGGTGTTGAGAGTAGTGGTGCTGGGACTTAGCTTGACGGACGAGCACAATGTTTATGGTACCGGTTTTTATTACTTAGTTTTTTAATCAAAATTCAAAATCGTATGCTTAAAATTATTACCATGATCATCCTACAGCTACCTGGACAAAAGGCGTAACCAACAATCATACCAGGGAAACTGCACTAGGCTCCCGAATGAACCAAAAAGTACAGATACTATTGCATACGTAAATTCAAGCGATAAGCGACAGTAGCCTAGTGGCAGGGCGCAGACCGCGAACTCAAAAAGGTCGTTGGTTTGAATCCGCCATTCGAATACTGGCGTGAACCACTCGTAACACAAGCAATTTATGCTTACCACGAGTGGTTAAGGGGAATATTAGTAATGTTTATAGCATTGTTAATTTTCTTTTTTATAATAAAAAAAATCTCATAAATTTGGTAACCCTACGCAGACTATAAAATCAAGAGGTATTAAACTGGTATCGGATTAAAGACATTCGATATACACAGACATAAGTTTTCGTTTTATTACATAGTGAAACTTTACTATCGCAATGCTTATCTTTGTTGAATATCACCTTGAGGTAGGCTAACGACAGAATAATTATAGAAAGGTAAACACCAACATAGATCAAGAGATCAACATAGATGACGCTGATTTGGTGTGAATAAATGAAAATCCACTACCCCATATTGTTCTGTGGGTGTAGTGAGAGACGACACAGAGAAGCTAAAACAGGATATGGGCAGCATCTTTCTGATGACAACTTATAATAATAAAAAAAATCGGTTGCCAGCGCGGCTGCCAAGCATGGCATATATGGCAAAATCCTCCTGTGAGACACTCTGTGGGAGAGGCCTATGTTTAACAATGGAATTTTATAGGAAATAAGAACAGAGTACCGAAAGGATCATTACCTGGCCCACTCTTCTACAATGGTTCCCACCGTAACTTTATAGATAAAATGCGATCAACATACATACATACAAAATTTACTAAAAGAGTGACTCGTACTTAGTACCATATTACTGCTTATATGGATATAATCATTTTAATCGCCTAAATAACCAAAAAGATAGGTATAAAGATTTTTTTAAACTAAAAATAATAATTATTTCAAATTAATTGAAATGTTTCTTAGTAGACTTACTAATTACTAAAACTAGACGAGATGAAGTAAATAATTCTTTCTGACACAACCAGTATCTAAACTCAATTAAATTTAATATCATCAACTTTTAATTTAACTTTGATTATATACCTGTCTATATAATCAAATTAATTTAACTACCTCGCACCGGCTCATTGCCGCCGCAGAAAAATATTTGTGGAATTTCGTTTTAAATTTGTCGCCACGATACGCGCGTCACCTAATATAATTTAATTGTACTATGCTTAATATATCCTTCGTAAGTGCAAGCAATACGTTGACACCGACAATGACCTAAATAAATGTATGTCTTTTTGTGAAAATATAAAACTGACGTCAGTAATATTGCTATATAACTAATAAAACTGACGTCAGTAATATTGCTATATAACTAATAATTAATTAATTATGAACAACCTATGTAAGGTTGGACTTATTACCTAAGTATGGACATTAGCAATTAAGAACAATCATTACATAATGTGATATTTTAAATTGTATTAATTAAAGGACATTATAATATTGACATCAATTAATCTAGCTTTTAATAATCATAAATGTGTGAAATTAAATTCCCACTTGTTGTTAAAAAGTATTTTTTTGCATGTATACCCATAAAATATTTGCACACTATATAAAATGGTAGAATGTAAATGGGCCATTAGACATAATTTAAGATCATACTTTATTGTACACATACATTCTGACAAATAAATTAATTTGAATTTGACAAAGTTGCGCAATCTAATGAACGGTAAGGCAGCGCAACGCATAAAATACGAACAAACAAACATTATTTTTATATACCAAATTATATTATTATTATTTAAATTATGACTATATACTATAAATTAATTATCTCCCAAATCAATTAAAGGAATTTATTTACGGACTCCTGTTTGATGCTACGGGCAATTGAAAAGCTCCTCTCGAATACCACATCAAATATAAATGGATTGTAGGACGAACGTGAATGCTGAATGGCAGGCACTGTTGCAATATTGTGTGAATGTCTTTTTTAAATAGCGTACGTGAGGGTAATATGGCCATCCGGCTAATATGGTGACTTTCTTATGACTCAAAATCTACAGCCTTGTTTGTGAGATGGCTCGGTGTTAGGATAGCTCTTCGTCAGTCAATCAAATAATAAAAGATCAAAAGGGCGCTGCTTTATCAACGCCATTTTGACGGTTGACTTTATAGCAATTAAGACCATGAGCTGTTTTTTATAAGTTGTTTTTCGAATTTTTCCTAATTATTAACAAAGCTTGTTTTCTATTATTTTCTTAATAAATTAGTTATAGTACTTATACGACTTTGTGTTCTTGTTTCTGTCCTCCGCCTTGTAATGGTTTTGTAGGACGACAAAGCGCGCTACCCTGACCAAAACCTGGCAAAAGTGCGTTTTTCAGAGACTATTATCTCATCAGTTATGAGAAATAAGCTACATCTAAAAGCACATTATTAATGTTCGATATCCTATCATCACATTCCACGTTCTAATTTGTTTTTATGTGTTATGAATACATTTAAAATCTACTTTTAAAACATGACTAAAATTATTGATTACATGCATCTGTTGCTAAAGGAAATGCTCTAATCATTTGAGAATTACACTAATGGATAGATAATTGAAAAAGAACCAAGCGGAACTCGACTTTCGATTAAGAAACAGAAGGGAGGAATCGAGGCTTCTCTCGATCCGGCCTCCTATAACGCCTACGTTGGGTTCGGGAACAACGTATGTGATCTCCGCAACGGAGTAACACACTAGGGCGATAACCTCGTTCTTTTTCAGCAAGTAGGTTCAGACGGGGATTACGGGTCTTCCGAAGTCGTCCCGGTCCCGACGCCTACCTGTACGCCAAGCGAGCGCGCGCCATGTTACACTCCCGTTCACTCGGGACCTTTTTGGCGGGAAAATTTCTAGGTTAGGAAATTTTTTGCAATATTGCAAATTTTGCTATATTTTCACTTTGAGACAATATTTATGGATAAAACTTACAGGAAGTCTTGTTGAATGTATAAACAATCGAATAAAATTATTTTTGGTTGCTAGAAATTGTAATAAAGTATATAAATTACACTGTATAGCATAATAGTAGTATAAACTTCAATTTTAGTGACAAAATTACTACTAATTTGAATTCTACACCTTTGTTTTTGTAGAAATTTATATGAAATTGTTTGGAAATATGTATATTTTATGTTTTATGTGTTTCCATTCGTTACTCATACCAAAATATTAAAATATTAAAAAATTAAAAAAAAAAAATAAAATAATATTTTATCTGTGACATTTCGAACAATATTTCTAAAATATGTTCGTGTGAATTTGAAATAAATACAACGTCATGTTATTTCAAAATATGTAGGAAAACTATTTTTACTTACATTTTACACTAAAAATAAATGAGAATTTGAAAAATAACACATTTATAACCCGCCCGCCAAAACAGGCCTTTCGGAATTTGAAGTACTTTTGGCAATTTACTTTTCACTTTTTATACCACAAATTACATATCTACGTGTTGACTATATTACAAGGAATATAAAAAAGTATAATACTTTCGTTTTTAGTCCAGACACAAATATAAAATTCTATAAAAAAGACGGACGGACCTTCATCAAAGTGACACGTGGAACGCCGGAAGTTCAGAGTGATTTCTTTTTTTTTTTTCTAAGAAACATTGCCAGGTTATGGTTTAAAATAAAAGAACATATCTTTGTCTTTGATACTAATATCTATTGCATAGTGTCTTTGGTTTTGTTTAAAACGAAAAAATAGTTTTTTCATAGGTAGACATGTTTACATAATTCTGATCTAATTCGATCACTACTTGGCGGGCGTAAGGTTGGTATTGCGCGATCGAAAGTGAGCATGGCTTGGCGTACAGGTTAATTCTTCGATGTGGACTGTATAACTTTAGGGATGAATTACTTGGGAATAAAACAGCAATTATCTTCAAACCGTTCCGTGAGAGAGTAATCACTTTTCCCTATCACTTCCCTACACTTTTTCTTCTTATTGACTGCTGGTTCTTCACTTTTCCCGAAGGATTTTCTTATTTTTCCGAACTAATTCCCCGAACGAATTGCATTCATTGATTGTCGTCTACAATGTCCCGTGGGACAATGCAGGTGTCGGGCCTCGGGGTATACCCCATTGCCCGGATGTTCCTCATGGCCCATCACTATGGGCCAGTCCTTAAAGCCTGTTTAGGCAACGAATTGCAACCAGTTTGTCGTCTGATTGCACCGAGGTGCAATACAGGTATCGGGCCTCGGGGTAAACCCCATTGCCCGGACGATCCTCATGCCCCATTATTATGGGGCAGTCCTTTACTACACCTATTATTTTAGGTGGTTTTTTACATCTCCGGATTCTCCGTATTTGGTAATGTTTTTCCATAGCCGTTTACCCGACTATGGAAAATTAAGAGGTTGTCTGTTTATCATGATGTTGTAGTTTTTCCGTAGTTAACCTACTACGGAAAAAGGGGAGGTTGTCCGGTTGAAAGTCAAAGTTGGCCTTTCAGCGGCATTGTGGGTTGTTACTCAACTCTCTAATCACATATAGAGAGGAGTTCTCTTGGAAGAGGTCGCCCGTCCGGTGGCCGAGTGTGCAACGGCGCAAAGCCGTTGAGATGTTCGTGTGGCCCGTTGTCAGCACGGTCGAACAAGCCGCGCGCCATCCGGGCCACGAAGTCAGTGATGGTCTCGACTTTTAAGTCGGCTGCTATTACGTCGTTCCGGACGTAACGACCTGCTCCGACAATCGTCCTTAATGTCAGATTCTGCTGGGCCTGCAGTCGCCGCCTCTGGGTTGTGTTCAGGAGCGCGTACCAGGCCGGAGCAGCGTAGGTGGTAATAGTCCGGATATACATCTTGTATATCCGGATCTTAGTCTTCAATGGTAGTTTGGATGCCAGGACCGGACGGAGCATCGCCCGCGCACATCTGGCTCTGCGGACGACGAAGTCGACGTGCGCAGTCATGCGCAGCGCCCGGTCGATCCGGCACCCAAGGTAAGTCACGGCCTTCTCATACGCTATCTCCTGGCCGTTGAGAGTCAGTGGTGGTGGTAAGTTCCTAAGGCGGCGAGTGAGCAGAGCGGTTGTCTTACCAACATTGACAACCATCCTCCACTCATTTAGCCATGGTGGCAGCAGGTCCAGCAGACGCTGCATTTTGGCAGTGGCTATATGGGCTCTTCTGGACGAGGTGAAATAGGCGCTATCGTCCGCATATAGCGCCAGCTCAACGTCGTCCTCCCATTCTTGCAGCCTGCCTGCCAATGTAGGTATATCGTTAGTATAAGCCGCGTACAGGACTGGAGACAAACAGCTGCCCTGTGGAACGCCGGCTCTGATGGATTTTGTTGCGGACTCGGCGTTCTCTATGCAGACGTAAAACTTCCTGTCTTCCAGGAAAGACGCCATTAACCGCAACATAGCAGGGGGGACACTGGTCTGCTCGTGTAGTTTATATAATAATCCGGAGTGCCACACCCGGTCGAACGCCTTCTCGATGTCGAGAAAGACGCCCAACGATATGCGGCCGCGATTGTACTCTGCCGCAAGCAGGTGCAGCACTCTAGTCAGCTGTGTGACTGTGGAGTGACCCCTCTTGAATCCGTGCTGCTCCGCCCGAAGTTGGATGCACGGACGGAGACGTCTTAGCAGCAATCTTTCGAACAGTTTAGCTATGTGTGGTAATAGCGTAATCGGCCTGTAGCTGGAAGCTTTACGCCTGTCCTTCCCGGGTTTCGGCAAGACGATAATTTTGCCTTTTTTCCATTCCTCCGGGAAGTGGGATGTCCGCAATATCCCATTGTAGAGTCGACCAATCTCTACTAGGACTTTATTGGGCAGCTGTCGGAGTGCAGCGTTGGTAATCCTATCGTGCCCAGGCGCCTTCCTCGGTTGCAGGCGGGTTACTGTCCTCCGCAGTTCAGCGGGGGAGATGAACCACTCTCCTGCAAGAGGTGGCGCGGGCGACGACAGGAGTTCCTGCACGCGACTTTCCTTCCGGGCATGAAGCTCCATGAACTCCGCACTCGCTGGGTTCGGCATAAATTGCCCCTCGAAGTGCTCTCCCAGGATATCCGCTCTGCCCTTGGCATCATAGCAACGTTCGCCCACACTGTTGGTCAGTGGGCAAACGGGAGGTCTAGTTTTTGTCAGCTGTCGGTTCAGTTTATAGAGCGACGCATCATGCTCATCCGCCTTCCATATGCGCCGCTCCCAGGCCTCTCCTCTGTAGGCCTGGACTGCCACCGACAGCTCCTCCGATACGGTGTTTAGTTGCGTTTTTATTCTGGGGCAGCGAGTACGCGCCCAGAGCTTTCTCAGCGCTCTTTTGCGCTTGATCTGCACGCTTATCTCACGCGGCAGATCTTCACGCCTTGCTGTTATCGGGACGATCGTAGAGGCCGCGTTGAGGGCCTCTTGGATGTTTTTAGTTATTCTAGTAGCAGCGGCCTCTACGTCGTCCGCTGTGCTTATAGGCATGTGTGCTGGAGGTCTCGCTTGCAGGTGTTGTGCGTAGCGCCTCCAGTCGACACGTGTCTTGGTTGCTCTGGGCGGCGTAGTCACCGCTTTTGTGCCAAGGGTTATCAGAATCGGGAGGTGCTGTGAGCTCAGGTCGTATAGCACCTCTACCACTACTGGGTAGTTGATGTTCCTGGAGAGCACGATGTCCAATACATCCGGATACTGCCGTGAGTTGGACGGGATGTGCGTTGGCTCCTCGGGACCTAAAACGTCATAGTTGTTGTCTTCTGCATCATTATAAAGTTCACGACCCGGCGGGGTGATCACTCTGGACCCCCACGCCGGGTGTTTGGCGTTTAGGTCCCCGGCGACGATAGTGGGCGTGTCGCCTTCCATTATTGTCCGGATGTCTGAGGGGCAAAATGGAGTCCCTGGCGGGCGGTATGCTGCATAGATCTTAAGTTCCTCGCCCGCCGCCTCCATTTTTATGCCGATAGAACGCATTGACTGGTATGGTGGTAATTCCAGTTCCTGGTGGACGATGTCCCTCCTCACTAGAACTGCCGTCCCTCTATAGGCAGCCCCTTGAGCAGTGACCTCGTCCCTTCTGTACAGGTGGTAATTGGGCAGCTTTATGTGCGTTCTTGGGTTGAGCTTCGTTTCTCCCAGCAAGATGACGTGCAGATCCTGTTGCTGGGCAACAGTGCGGAGTTCATGCAGCTTCTGCTGTATACCGTCCGGGTTCCAGTATAGGAGGCGCAGGTTACTCTCCTCCATAGTGCCGGGCTAGGAGGTTTGCCAGCGCCTTCATGATGGCTGTGATTGGGTCCGTCCCGGTCCTGATATCTGTCAGGACCTGCGTACCGACCTCGATGGCAATACCAACCAGACGCTGGATTGCGTCTGCTGTTTCGAGGCCGGTGGTAGGTGTTCTCCTGTGAGAAGGCGTTGGCAATTGTCTCGGGTATTGGGTGTCCTGGATTTGCTCACTGTGCTTTTGGGTGGGGCGTGCTCTTCCAGCAGAGCGGGCTCTATGTTCAGCCCTTTCTGGCACTCCACCCATGCTCCTAGTTCTCTCCTTAGTAACCTGCGCCTGGGAGGCTACTGGTGCAGTTGGTGTCGGGGTAGAGGTGACAGCCTGAGGAGGCTGCGCCTTCTTCCTGCTCCTCTCCCGCCTCCTCTTTTTGGAGGGCTGCCGTTCTGTGGCAGGATTGGCGGGGGGCTGTAGAGTCGCCCCGGTGGTTGCCCTTGTCTCCGTGGGTTCCACCGTTTCTTTAGGTGTTACGGGTGGGGGGGGGGGGGGCTGGTTGTCTGCCCTTCCCAGTGATGGTAGCCCACCCGTCTTGCTGAATAGTTACAGCTTTCGGGCGACTCTGGGGGGTCTTTTTAGGGGCCTCCGGAAGTAGCCCCGGCAAGGTTATCCCCTGCCTCCTAGCAGTCCTCCTCAGGACTGGACAGCGGCGGTCATTTGCCGTGTGGTTTTTACCACAGTTGGCACATGTAGGTTGTTCCTCTCTACCCCGTGGGCAAAGGCTTGCAATGTGCTCCCCGGCACAGCGCACACATCTCACTGGCCTGAAGCAGTTTGCGGATGCATGGCCGAAGGCCTGGCAGCGGTGGCATTGAGCCGGTCCTACTTTCCTTTGCCAGGCCTCGAAGACTACTCCTCTCATAAAGAGGAGTTCGTCGATTTTGTAAAGTTCTTTGAGCTGCTCCAGGCTCAGGTGGTCAAATTGGGCAAAGTATATGCAGCCAGGTCTGCTTCTACGCGGTGGGATAGCCTTGACATATTTGACTGGGAAGCCTTTTGCCTTAATAGCCTCCTCTATGTCTTTGGTGTCCGTGCCCATTGGTAGACCCCGGATGCCCACTTTAGTGGGCTTATCCTCCTCCGGGGTATAGCAATACCACGACAGTGTTGGTACTTCCTTAGTCAGCTCGATCATATATCGCTGCACTGTTCTGAACTCGTTTGCGCTTTGTGGCGTGAATCTTACGCCTTTCCCGAATGGACGGGCATTTAAGGGGTGGCCCAACTTTCTATTGAGCTCCCTAAAATGCCTCGTCCAATCCGGTAGGCATTCTGCCACTATGGGCGGGTAGCGGGTCTTCTCTTGGTCGGCATGCTTATCGGATGGCACTGCCGCCGAAGGTGGTCGTGGTACTGCTGGTGCAGCTACCATATGGGCGTAACTGGTAGATGGCCGTTGGCCATCGTCCTGTGGAAGCCCGGACGGATTGGTCGTTGCCGCCGGAGAGGACCGTCCGGCGGATGCAGCGAGGGTGGCATAGGTGGTGGACCCCCAACTGTAAGATTCTTCACCCCCCTGCTCGTACTGGGCCGAGTCTCGGCTTCGTCGGTCCGGAGATATAGAGCGGGGGGGGAGTTGCGGTGGAGATGGTGATTTGGGTGGAGATCTCAACACCTTCTTCTGCATCACCCGATGGTGGTAATCATCATCCTCCTCCGATGTGGATGGTACTTCGTCGGAGGACAGTTGGGAGCCAATCCTTTGCCTCTTTTCGTATAAAGAGGCTTCGGTCTCCGGTGGAGTATGGCGTCTAGCCGTTTTTACTGCCCGCTGCTGCTGGGGCGATGGTTCTTGCCTGACCGTATGCTCAGATACGGCCGGCGTGAGCGCGACGCCCTGTGCGGGCTCTTTCCGTGGCGAGACGGGTTTACGTTGGGGGATCTGTGAGAAGGAGGGCACGACCTTCGTGCGTTCCGGATTCGACAGATCCCTCACAACCAGAGGTCGATCCAACACACCTTTTCTTTTGTCTGGTGGTTTTCTTATTGAAGGGGGTGGCTCTCCCTTATCCCTACCTGACATATTGCTACACTAACACGTCAGTCGTAATCTAACAAGGCCCTGTCTAAGATATGGTGATGAAAAGTTTATAGCTTTCTACACATGGGGCACTGCCTACCCCTTTTGTACACCAAAAGGGTTGGGGGAAGTGCAACGGTGGCACTTTATGACGCGACTAGGCACTAGATGCACGCAACGCATAAAGTGCCAAGAATCACCTACGGGCCGGTGACCTCAACGCCTCACGGAATCGCGGGACTCAACGTGGGCGGAGTTTGTCGTACCGGCGGTTATTTGCAGCCACTGTAATACTGCAAGTAACACACACCTAGGAGATCCTATAGGAATTGCAATAAAACCCGTTCACTAAGCTACCCCCAGAGCTATACGCGAAAGTGAGCCGCGCCATTCGCGTGCCTGCGCAACTTAACAACATGAATTTGTACTATTACTCTCTCACGTTTCACTTAATTTCTTTATTCACATAAATCATACATAAATACAAGTTATCTATTTAGATAGCACAAAACAATATCTACACCATGATATATATTATTTTTTCGTATCACAAAAATCCTTTAATTTATAAAACAAAACATGCCTATTTTAATCACAAATTCAAAATCCAAACTTCTTAAATATTTAACACAGAAAGTTAAAACAATGTTTCCCACTTGAATTTATACATATGTTAACTAATACAATAGTTTAATTTACATTTTCTCTATTTATTTCACTATTTAAAACACTTTTAAATTTCTTATACAAAACTATCATTATTTCACTTATACACAGGAATTTTCACATAAAAATAACACAGAATTCACCTTTTTAGCACGTACAATCAACCTGAAATGTTTTACAAGTCATTTTTACATAAATTGCTGAAATTACAAACATTTTAAATTTTTACATATTCGGCCTCCTAAGGGCGTGGCCAGCGTGCTTCCGTGAACTCACACTATTTGAACAACTAACTTTGCACGGCTCTCGGCTATCAGAAAAAATGAAAGTCTGAAATACACTAATTTTAACAATATTAAATAAATAAGTGCTTCTACATAATTTTCAAACTGTAGGAAACTATCTCTGATAAGATTCTTATCAGTTATCATGCTTCTTATCAGATAACAATACAAGTGAATGTTTTCATTAATCAATCATAACAAATAGGCATTTGTTTTCGTACAAAACGTATCATACTTATACAAGACAATACTTATGTAATTAACTTCCGTTAATTCTGTTTATGCACAGAGTGATCATCTCGACCGGGGAACCAATCCGATCTCTAACTTCACTTTAATATTCCTTTGAATTTACATCGTTGGAAAGACGATTTCAACCGGGGAACAAATCCGGTAACATAATTTATAACATAAAATTCCCTATATGAATTTATTGAAAGATATTACTTAGAAAACAGTAACTAGTCCGGCCTGGGAGTCGAACCCAAGACCTTCATACCATTAATCCGACATTTCTTTAAGATTTAACTAAGCATTTTCTTATCAGAACATCTCTATTGGACAATAAGTTTTTGGAAAGTTATTCGTCATCGGTTGACTTAATAAACTGAAACATTCTTATAGGCGCGTCGCCAACAATCTCCCCCCCCCCCCGTGCGTTAGCACCATCATTTGGGAGGCGTCGCGGGTACCAGGACTATTATTCTGGATGTAGGTCTCCTCAATATACCTGTGCTAGTAATGACGTCAACCACTCTGGTGTGACCGTCTGGTCCCGGTAACGTTCTACTAATTTTGCCTTTCGGCCACGTATTTCGTGGCAACGAATGATCTATTATCAAAACAATATCGCCTTCTTTGGGTTCCATGAACTTGCCGTTATTACCTGTTCGCGGTATTAAGGTAGGCATGTATTCCTTCAGCCACCTTGTCCAAAAATGGTCGGCTAACCTCTGTGCAGCTTTCCAATTGAGTTGACCCGTCAGATGCCGCTCTAGAAATAATCCAGGTGGTCGATCACCACATGAGCGTCCCAGAAGAAAATGATTGGGTGTCAAACCCTCTTCAGGACTATCCATACTGAATGTTACCAGAGGCCTGGAATTTACTGTGTGCTCTGCTTCTAAAAGCAACGTATGTAGAATTTCCTCTCGTGGGCTTCTTTCTCTGAGCGTAGCGGTCAACGCAATTTTAATCGACCTTACTAACCTCTCCCAGGCGCCACCCATGTGCGGTGCTCCCGGAGGTATAAATTTCCATTTAATGTATTTCTTAAATGACTCATTTTTCATGCCCTCATGGCATTCTTCGCATGCTTTCAATAATTCTTTATTCGCAGCTTTGAAATTTGTCCCGTTATCGCTGTATATAACGGCTGGTTTTCCTCTTCTGGCGATAAATCGTCTCAACGCCATTATCATTGACGCTGGTGTCAATGAGGCTGCTAATTCCAGATGTACTGCTCTGGTAGTCAGACACGTGAATAAAACACCCCAACGTTTTTCGTGTCGCCTTCCTAGTCACACTCATAGGACCGAAATAATCCACAGCTGAGCATGTAAAAGGTGGTTCATGATGAGCTATTCTCTCCAGAGGAATATTTCCTTGTGGCACGTTCTGCGGTTTGGATCTGTATGTCCTGCACTACTGACAATGATGTGACGCACTACGTACTACATTACGTAAGTTCAAGACATAAAATTTCTGGTTCACCTCATTCATCACCGTCTGGTGATTGGCATGTCCAAAATGATGATGAACTTCTCTAATCATCATTTTAACGATTTCGTGTTTACCGTCCAATATGACAGGTTTTCTACTTTCCTCGGTCAAATTAGACTTGAAAGGTAAACGTCCATTTAAACGGAGTAAGTTATCTTCTCCTATTTCCATAGATAATTTACTTAAGCGTGAACTTCTTTCAACACTTTTGCCTGCTTTCAAGCATTTTATTTCCGAATAAAAACACTCGTCTTGAACGAACTTCCAAATTAATAATTCCGCTTTTTTCAAGAGCGCTATGTCCAACGCGCCATCGGGTCCTTTAACCGACTTTGCTAAAACTTTGTTGGAACACATAACCGACTTTTCAAGGTTGCTTCATATAATACATTTTTTCTAGCCATTGAACAATTACTCTCGCTACGAAAATTTCATTTGAATAAGCATAATGGATTTTGTTCAGGGCTATTTAACACAAGCTATTAACAAAGCGGAGTTAAAAGATATTAAGATTTTAGATAGAACGCCCGTGATGACATTAATCGCTGTAATGGTTAATTAAGCATATTTTTATAGAATACGGCTGACAAGCGATCACACGGTCTACCTGATGGTAACTGAATACTATGGCCAATATACATAGTCTATCTTCGATTAGGAATTAAAATGTAGATGCGTTGTCACCCAGGGGACTAAAGTGGAATGCTTCTTTAATAGCAAAAAGGGTCTTCAATATTATGAAGCTTCATGCTGGTATTCCGTGAGAGCATAGTTATACCCTATGACCCTAGACGAACTATTCGTGCCGCAACCATAATATAAATGCAGAATGGCGCTACCACGTTTACATACTTCTACAATTCTCTACAAATTTCTATACGTGGTAGAGCCACTAGAGCTATTTATTAGTAGTATAGTTGTAGCACGAATAGGTCGGCTCAACAGGGAAGAACCACGCTCTCAAAGAATACCAGCATAAAAGAGCAGCTTAACGCTGCTGTTTGGTATGATGAGTGCAGAGAACCGAAGGCCCCTTTCACTGGAAACGGGATATTACATCTAAGTCCTCACAGGTGACAACGCATCTGTATTTTGATTAGTAACCGAATATAGATGTAAATGTCTATGGGGCCGCAGCAACTACTTACCATCAGGTGGACTGTGTGCTCGTTTGTCACCTTATCCTTTAAAAAAACATACATACTAAAATACTTACTGCAAATTTTTTCATAAGTAATCCATTATTTTACATATGAAATATGTCATTCATCATTCCTATAGAACAAAACTTATACTCCGAATGTATACATGTAGGCGTTCTGTGCATTTTATGTACCTACGTAAAAGTGAACGCACACCTGCCAATCGATTTTATTGTTTGCCAAAACGAGAGCAAATTGTATAATAATGAATGTAGAATAAATGCAGAAGTATACAAGGAAAAAGGAGAATCGTCTTTGCACACGTGCGATACGTCTAAATCTGAAGAAAACGACATGTGTAGCAAAGTGACAGACAAAATTACAATATAACCAGACCGGAATATTAATGCATTGAGAATTATTGATTTCGATTAGTAATCGATTCAGGACTCATGCGTAAGGAAACACATATAGCTTTAGCTAAGCACTGCGACCAATAAGTAAAACTTCTTTACTAGTCCTTTTTTATACTTGGTCGAACCATGCTACAGCTATATTATTTTTGTAGCAAGAATTGGTCGGCTCGACCGGGGAAGGACGACGCTCTCACAGAATATAGCATAAAATAGCAACATAATGCTGGGTTTCGTGTGGTGAGTGTACAGAACGGGAGACCCACGTTATCGAAAACGAAAAATAGCAGCATAATGCCGTCGTGCTACGTGTGATGAGTGTAGAGATCCGGGGCTATTTTTTAAAAATGGGACACTCAATCTTAGTCCTCAGGGGTGACAATGCATCGGCATTTCGATTCTTAATCGAGGATAGGTAGGTGTTTATGGTCAAAGCATTCACTTATTGTCAGGTGAACTGTCTGCTCGTTTGTCACTATTCTATGACAAAAAGAGAACTTAAAATTTTGAGATACGAATTTAATAAATATAGAATATTTTATGCCACATAATAAAGTTTTACTATATATGGTTGGAACTATAAATGGTAGTAAGTCTTGTTTCTTCACTCAGGTATTACATAAGGTATAAATGTGCATATACATTTCGTAATACAAAGCGGCGCATGCCTCGCTATTACACCATCCCTTGTCAGTTATTAATTTTAGTTACATATTTATATTGTAATTACTAAATACTTTGCGTGTACATAAATTGTTAAGTATATAAATAAAAAAACACTGAGCGCATAGTGGCGGTGTGAGAATATCCACCAGCCCGTATCGTCTGATGGTGTCGTAAGAGACGACAGAGGGAAAAAACCAGGAGTTTCGCATCGCCTTCCTAATAACAACTATAAGAATAGAAGCTGCGGTTGGAAACCTGCATGCCAAGCGCATTGACTTTATCTTTTTTAATATCCTCATCCCGATCACTGTCGAATATGAATGTTATACACAAATATGAATGACAAGATTATAGAAACTGTCTAAGCAGTCACAGCTTAATTCTACAAGACCCGCCGCAGGAGAACCCAAAAACTCTCTGATCACTCTCTGAATGTTAGAGCTATTAGAAGGAAAATGAAGCTGCAGTCTTCAGCAAATATGTATAAAAGCATATAGGCAACTGAACAGACAGACCCCAAATACATGTTATTAATCAATACATTTTAACCCCCGACGAAAAACATGTGACACATGTGAGTGTCGTCTGTCTGTCAGTGGCACCGTAGCTCTTAAACGGGTGAACCAATTTAGGTGAGTTTTTTATTTAATTTAATAGTAGTTGACGTGGTAGAGCCATGCTGTAGTTAAATTAGTGGTATAGTTGTAGCACAAATGGGTCGGATCGACCGGGGAAGGACCACACTCTCACAGAATACCAGCGTAAAATAGTAGCTTAATGCTGCAGTGTTTCGTATGGTGAGTGAAGGAAACCGGACCTTTTTTATTGGAAACGAGGCATTCCATCTTAGTCCTCACGGGTGACAACGCATCTGCATTTTGATTCGTAATCGAGGATAAATGTAGATGTCTATGGGCCACAGCAACCACTTATCATCAGGCCTATGTGCTCGTTTGTCAACCTATCCTATAAAATTAAAATAAAATAAAAAAGGTTTTCTGGCGGTGGTTCTTAGACATATTTTATAAAAATCGGTTCAACCGTTTGTACATCATCAGCTTTGTTTCGGGGGTTTTTTAAATTTACATTTTATTTCTTCTATATCATTACCTGTGTACCAATTCACTGTATGAATGTTTCTGTGTCCTGTAGTGTGTAAATATATATATTTCGAGGAGCGAATTATAGAAATGCCAATGCAAGCCATACACTTCAATTACATACTATTAACCTGCCCGTGATGAATGGTGTGTTGCCTAAAACCTAAGTTTTTACCCTATTAACTCGTTCAAGTTCTAACGTTGCAAAATAACAGCTTAATTTCAACTGACTATTAACTCTACATATTCGTACATGGTAATTAGGTGATTTGGCCCAATTAATTATTTAGGTAATTTAGGTGATTTGTGCGTGTGCGTGTGCGTGTGCGCGTGCGAGTGCGCGTGCGCGTGTTCGTGTGCGTGTGCGTGTGCGTGTGTGTGTGTGTGTGTGTGTGTGTGTGTGTGTGTGTGTGTGTGTGTGTGTGTGTGTGTTTAAGTCGATGCGAGAATAGTTTAGATTCACAATTGGATTCGGTAGGTGGCGCTGTTGTCGAGATCCAGAAATCACCCGCGCGGAGCCGCGGTGGATCGCTAGTATATTATAGAAAAATAACTATGAACTCTGTCGAGGGGGAAAATCCGAACATCTACTCATTATACGCATATAATATTCTATTTATAATTATTTGACTGCACGTTGATCTAGTGGTCGTCAACGTGGTCGCTGATCATGAGGTCCCGGGTTCGAATCCTGTGTCGAGCAAAAATCAGTTATTGGATTTTTCTGTTAAGAAGTTACCAGTGCCAGTAAGGTGTGATGAAAGCACGTAAGGCCGTCGGTCCTGCGCCTGATCTCACTCCGATACTACGAGAGTGCACCTGTGCTTGCGCATAAACTCGGGCATTACAATCATATCTTGCGCAGATGCCTAGTCCCCGTTCAAACTGTCGCGGTGACCAAAAGTATGGTCTGAAGGGACATGCTCATTATCATTGTCTAGGTATTTTCTAATATATATAAATTATGTTTCTTTGTTTGTACCTATTTTATGCTCTGCTATACCGTTCATCAGATTGCACTAAAACTTTGTCAACTTATTGCTTGCACTTGCGCGAAGGTTATAGGCGTAGTACAATTAACTTACACTAGGTTACTTATTTAAAAGATAATTCAATTTCAATGACTGTATTAGAATTCCTAATTAAACATGTGTAACTCTTCTGTTTTAACTCTTAAATCTGAAAAGATATTTTCAAAATAGTTTCTTCTAGGGCAGCAATGCGCCGGGTATGAGCTAGTTATAAATAAGTTCTACATATTTCAGCCGATTCAAGATATAGTTCTGTAGTTCTCATTTATCATTTGAAGAGGGGCAATACGTCTGGGTTAAGGATGTAACGATACATAATTGTGCCAACACGATAACGATACCGATTGTTGTAGTAAATAATCGGCGATACCGATACCGATACCTTTATCGGTGGCTTAGTAGAAATAGAAAAAAGATAATGAATAATTTTCTTCATTATGCATAACAGTCACCTATATTTATCAGAGACTTGATGTCAAATCCAAATTTTTATTCAAAAATTCAACATTCAAAGAAAACATTTATTTATATGAAATAATCAAGAATATTATCAAGCAATCAAAGCGCTAATTAAGAAAGTTATCTTTATTACACAAAGTGGTAACGAAAACCGATATAACAGATAAAGAGAAAGATACCTTTTGGTAGATTTTTGTTAAAAAAAACAAAAGTTTGTTTAAATTTTTAACAGATAATCTGTTACGCAAATCATTTCGTATGAGACAGACACTCTGAGGCACACAGCACTAATACCCTTTGCTCCTGATTGCTCCTGAGGAAACTGAGCCAACCAAGAACGTCGCACTTGTGTTGTTCGTTTCGCGCGCTTTTCAAACTCTTGATATCGGTTATATAATATAAACGGCGATGCCGATATGTCGGTCAACCTTAGACCATGGTCTAAGCGGCCAACCGATTATATCGCTATCGTAACCGTTACATCCCTAATCTGGATATAAATATAATAATAAATAAAGTAGGCAGTCAATTAATTTTTGGTGTTTAATTGCACAAAAAAATTACCATTCCATATTCTTCCTAAACATTGACCTTGAGTAATGAAACCACTTCAATGGACATTAGTTCCATAATTAATTTATACTTAATATAGCCACGCTGTAGCCATACTATTGTTGTAGCACGAACAGGTCGGCTCGACCGGGGTAGGACCACGCTTTCACAGAATACCGGCGTAAAATAGCAGCATAATGCTGCTGTGTTTCGTATGATGAGTGCCCAGTTGAATTTTTTAGTTCTTCTGAGGGTGAGTGCAGAGAAACTGAGACCCTTGTCATTGGGAACGAGGCATTCCATCGTAGTCCTCAGAACATAAACAGAACAGAACATTGCTAATATTCCCTTTAACCAGTCTTAATAAGCTTAAAATGTTTGTGATAGGAGTGTTTCACGGCAGTAGTCGATGTTAGATTCGAATCCACGACCTTTTGCATTCGCGATCCGCTCCCTGTCATTAGGCTATTGTCGCTTCGATTTGATGATAGATATAGATGACTATGAGCCACAGCATCCACTTACACTCAGGTGGACGGTGTACTTGTTTGTTAACTTTATTCCATTTAAAAAACTGGTTTATATTAATGGAATTCCTCGGATTCTGTACAATTCACGTCTTACAAAAATTTGCGTACCTAATAATTAAATTTCGTGTCATTTACATATTCACGACAAAACACTCCATTGCTATTCCACATGCGGCAAGCGACACGGCGCTAAACAAGCCGGTGTAGCCACAGATAAAACATACATGCCCTTGAAGCCATTTTCCTCCTTCGCTGTCAACTAAAATAGTGCATATCATGAATTTAAACGACTTCATCAGTCAAGGAAATAAGGCTCAAACTTGTGTTAGACTCGACACTAACAAGTGAGGTTTGTGAGCGTGACTCATGAGTCATGACTGACCTTGGCAAAGACAAAGAGTGTGTAGTGTGCCACCACATAGCTCGATAAAATATACCTAACCAAACAATGCGCGTGCCTGGACTGCGAAACGAATGTGAACAATGAAAACATACGCGAATTAAGGCCGGGTGTTTCCGTTTTTGACTGTTTTAAAATTTTGTTCTGATAGGCAAATTATTGCATTTAGAATGATACAATAAAAATTTCCTGATAGAGAATAAAAACGAACTAAGTTCGTTTTGCAGGTTTTTTATAAGCCAAATTTCGATTTTAAACAAGTATATAACAAGTATATACTCCTTTTTTTTTATAAATAATAATAATTCATAGGTAATTCATTTTATAATCGCTTTTTTTATTATATTTATAAATTTTTTGATCGATCATTCAAATGATTTTCGTTTTTCGACCCGCGCATCTCTTGCCAATGCCAGTGTCTCGCTAGACGTAACCGAGGTACCTTTTGTGACAAATTTTTGTGCGCGTGCTTCTCTTCTACTGTGTAAATATTATTAATAAGAAATAAAATACATTGTAAATTATTATTGTTGTGTAGAACTTAGGTAGGTAGACTACAGTTAAACTTTTGTTTGTGTGTTTATTTCTCATTGTGTGAATATTTGTACATAAGTTTTAAGAGAGTTATTTATGAAAATGGCAAATATATTTTTAAAACGCGGAGCCCGACTCAATCTTGCGGCGCGTCTTCCGCGTGTAAATTCCTATTGCGCTTGGAACACCGGGCCTTAATACCGGCGCTTGGCAATCCAAGATACGGGCCCGGCCGCGCCGGCGAAATGATCGATTTGTTAAATATTTATAAAGGCTATCGCTGCGTATGGGAACACGTAGCCGACGAGTTTTCATGCGGATAAAACGAGTAGGTATGCGAGAATTTTACCGTGTTTACATAAACAACGACGCGACGTAGCGTAAAGTTATAACTACTTTCAATTTTTTTTAGAAAAGGGAGCAAACGAGAATGCGGCTCACCCACAGAAATCTAAATAATATTATTATTTAGATCTCTGTGGGCTCACCTGATGGTAAGTGACTAGCGCCGCCCATGAACAACTGCAACACCTGGGGGAATTGCAAGTGAGTTGCTAATTTAAAAAGGGGTAAGCTCGCTTCTTGAAGCCCCCGAAATTGTATCGATCCGGATAAATCCCCAGTGGTAAACGATTCCACAAAGAGACGAAACGCCTAACGAAAAAAGTTCTAATAAAACGCACAGTGGTGGATCGCCAAACACCCAGATGGTGTGGATCTTATCGTGAGTTTTGTCGCGATGTGCGTTCGTGAAATTTTGCGACGGGAATTAATCCGAACAATTCCTCGAAGCATTCCTCGTGGTAAATGCGATAGAAAAAGCAAACATCCCTTCGAAGCGCCAGTGAATCATGTTGTAATCATAAATCATTTTGAACAGACTATATAAATTTATAGCAAAACTCGATGAACTGGCAAACGTTATTCCCTTTCCGGTAGGTAGTGCGACGAATTTCACTCCAAATTCACTATGGATTTTTTTACAGAATTTTTACCTAAATATTTCCAATAGAAGGTAAATTCAATAACTGAGTGGAATTTGAGGAAGGAAATTAAACACAATTTTATTAATATTATATTAATTTAATTAGAAATTAATAAACCAAACCACAGAATATTCATAAAAGTAGAAAATTTATAAAAAATGTGCAAAAAAATTAAAGAACAAACATCAAGAAAGAACGACATCTAATGAGCGAAAATTATTAGCTCTTATTGGCAGCATCTGCCTTCACATCCGATTGCAATTTGCGTGTCTTCAAGGCAAAAGAGAATAGGTTTTTATTGAGCTAAGTCAGTAAGCTATACCATCTTCGGCTGCATTACTGACACACCTCGTATATGTCACATGATCGATATCTAGACCGCCGAGGAGTTCAAGAGTATAGGACCTCATCCATCTCTACGAGAGATGCAAACTAAATGAGAACCCACATCTAGCTGAGGAGAGGACAATTTACAGGCTGATGTTTTACATAATAACAAATGGCTTTGCACAATGCCTTAGCAAGACTTAGCAAGTTACAGCGCTAAGAGTCGCAGTTTCGAATCCCGGATGGAACAATTATTTGCATAACCTACAAATAATTGTACCGGGTCTAGATGTTTTTCCTTGTGAAATTCGAAATGAAAAAAATGTTGGAGTGAAAGTAGCGCTTCTATAAAAAATACCATCGAGTAACAATAATAAGAGTGTCCTCCAGACCGGATTTCAGTCACGACAGCCAGTCTCAATGAGGAATGTTCATCTGCGCAGAACATGATTGCTTGATTATGTGCAAGAAAAGATGGGAAGGTAATCCGACAAGACCGGAGAGATATCAGACGGAGAACAAACTACTTTACGTGCTTTCCGAGCCACGTGTGTAATCTAACGAAATAATATTTAATTATTATTAACCTGGCAACACAAGGCCTTGCATTATGTTTTGGCTGGGGTGACGCGTTGTCTATGTCGACGCTCTCAAAATGGTTACTGCGCAGGAATTGGATTCTTAGCTTAGCCCGACATCTTATAAAACCTTAACATATTGTATTTTTTAAAAGTACTCAATTGTCCGTTCATGTGAAATAACAATCATAATTTTAAATGAGTGTAATCGTAACCTTAAAACGTTTGATTAGAATTAAGGTGATTCAATAAAGTAGTAACGTAAAAGTGAACAAAGTTTTATTTAGCAACCGATAGCAATAGCACAATAATTAACAACTGTGAGCTGAAATATCCTCTAATTGAAGGAGCTGTTTTACAATTCAGAAGTGGGATGATGAAAAAAAAACGCCTTGAAATTACCTGATCAGATACTGTAAGTAATAATCCGAGCACTTGGCTTCGACAAACAAGGGGCCCTATGCAAGGTTTGTGACTTTATTATCCAACTGATATTTTTAACTGTTTGACAACTTTCATAGTGCTGTGTGTAGTGAACTTTAAATAAATGTTATCCCTTCCTGACAAATAACTTGGTGAGATCTTGGTATAGTGGCAAGTGGTAAAAGTTAAAGAACCATTAAAAATATAGTGACCCCTTAAGATTTGGGTTTTAGTTTGTAGTTAGCGCAAAGCATTATACTAGTGTTATAAACGTCTTGTTGCAATTTGTGATTTAATTAATAAATAATAGTTACATTTGTTTACTTGATACTGATGTTTTGGTAAATACTTTATGTATTTATAACTTATAACTATAGTCATATTTGAACCTTAATTTGCCTAACAGTTGTTTATATAAAGAAAAGAATAGGTACTGTGTAAAGTTACTTTGTATAGTTTTAAACAAAGTAGAATGAGAAGAAAAGAAAATGAGACCCTCTCATGTGTGAAATTAGTTATTGCATAATTAGTTTAATTTAACAGTTTGCCTATTAATTACATATTCATGAAACATTCTGTATATTAGGAAAACTTTTTTTTTATAGTAGTACATTAAGACTTATATACATAATATTAGGATAGGTGTAAGGTATTAATGTATATAGGTTAAACCACATCTAATAACATTACTGAAGTACTAAAGCTAGAATAATTAATTAGCAATAGATAAAAAGTATTTAGAAAAATATAATATTATTATCGGTGGCCACGGGTCGTTCTAGAAGACATAAGCGGCATTTAAAACATAAAAAGCGTGATTTGTCAAGTGATTCTGACAGTAGTAGCTGCTCGTCAACTAGTGAATCAGCCAGCGGTGGCTATTCAAAGAAAAAACTTAAATATAATCGACACTCCAGAAAAGGCAAAGAGGATAATAAGGCAAAACATGATAGATGTAAGCGGACATACACTCCACCACCATTACCAAATATGATGCCCAATAATATTACATCTATTACCACTAATAACCCCCAAAATTCTGCACTTAATAACCCAATAAACAACTCATGGGTGCATGGCTTCACTGCCAATCTTAATGTTATTCCAGAGTTTGATCCAAGTGACAGTTTGCAAAATATTGAATCTTGGATTCATAAAGTCAATGAATGTGCCACAATATATTCATGGAATGACACACAGACCTGCCATTATGCATTACCTAAGTTAGTTGGTCTGGCAAAACGCTGTTACCAAGGTTTGCCAACACTGATGTTTACATGGGAGCAGTGGATTGAAAAGTTAAAATTAGCTTTCCCTTCAAATGAAAATTATGGAGATTTATTAACCAAGATGTTGCAGGTGCGATGTAGACTTGGACAACCGTCGGATGTGTATTATTATGAGAAAATGTTATTAATTAATAGATGTGAATTAACTGGTGCTAAGGCGGTAGGATGTCTGGTGCATGGAATTGACGACAAGTTTATACGAATGAGTGTTAATGCTTGTCGCTTTAGTGAACCAGAACAGCTTTTTGCCTACCTTAGAACACTTTCTCAGAGTGATAGTGTTCGGCATATAAACCGTAGACCATTATTAAATAAAGAAAACAAGTCAACCCCAATGCGAAGTGCTCCTGATGTTTCTAAGACTGACGTAGTTTGTTATGGCTGTGGCGAAGTAGGGCATATAAGATCTCGATGTTCAAAGACTGCGAAAAGGTGTAATGTTTGTAGTAGGGTTGGACATTTGGCTCGTGATTGTAGGAGTAGGATACTTGCTTTACCCAGCTTAAATGACGGTGGCCAATCATTATCGCAAGAAGAGCCACCTCAACATACTGTTAACAAAATTGCGGTTGCCCAACCAAATTCAAAAGGTCAAAAATATTTCAAGACTGTGAAAGTAAATGGTATTGAAAAACTTGCTTTCATAGACCTAGGCAGTAGTTGCACAATTATAAGGGAAAGTGACGCAAAAGAGATCTTGCACTCCTGGGATACTCATACAAATTTGCCGACTTTAAAAGGTTTTGGTAATTCGTGTGTGCAACCTCTAGGCACTAGCCGAGCAAACATAAACTTAGATGGCATTGATGCCGAAATTGAAGTGGTGATTGTTCCTGATCACTACATGCATAGTCCGATTATTATTGGACAGACATTCTCGGAATTGCCTCATATTGTTCTTCATAAAACCTCTGATGACTTAATTTTTTACGAAGCACCTTTGCCATGTGTTGCTGATGTCACCAAATACACTATTAAAATTCTAAAAAGCTCTACAATAGAAAGCACTAGCACAAGTCCGGTGCTGGTTAATACTAATCCGCATTTCTCAGGAGCTCTATACTTACCAGGTGGTCATCATTATGTCAAAAATTGCCAATATATTGTCCTACCAGGATTATATAGCTTCAATGATGGACAAGGATATCTAATGGTAACAAATACCATGAATGTGCCCTTTGAGTTTGAAAAAGATAGCACCATAGCTAGAGGATTTATTTTCAAACAAATTGATGAATCTTATGTAGGTATAACAGAGGCAGATTATGAAGCTAAAGTAGGCAAAAATAAACCTAATCTTTTAGAAGTACTTAACATAGGAACGCAACTAAGTAGTGATGAATTGAGTAAATTACATAAATTGTTATTAGAGTATAGAGACTGCTTTGCTTTAGATATTTCGGAATTAGGTAACACTGATCTTGCAGAGATGGTCATAACTGTTAGCGACGATATACCTATTGTTTACAATCCGTACCGAATGCCATTCAAAGAAAAAGAACAACTTGCAAAAATTATTGAAGAACTACTCCAGAGTGGAATTATTAGGCATAGTTCTTCTTCATATGCTAGTCCTGTCATATTAGTCAGTAAGAAGAATGGGCAAAAACGGTTATGCGTTGATTATCGAGCACTCAATCGTAAAACATTAAAGGACAAATATCCCTTGCCGCGCATTGAGGATAAGCTAGATGCTTTGGGTGGTAATAAAATATTTACCAGCTTAGATTTGGCATCCGGTTACTACCAGGTACCTGTAGCTGAAAAATCGTAACATCTAACAGCGTTCATAACTCCAGAAGGATTATACGAGTATAATCGCATGCCTTTTGGCTTAGCTAATGCGCCGAGCGTGTTTCAACGAGTCATGAATACCATGATAAAAAAGTCTGGTAATAATAAAGTCCATGCATACATGGATGACCTATTAGTGCCCTCGAAGTCTGTTCAAGAAGGCTTGAAAGATCTGGAGGATGTTTTTAAGATGCTTCGGGAAGCTAAACTTACACTAAACATTAAAAAATGTGCGTTTTTCCATAGTCAGGTAAATTATCTTGGATATGAGATATCAGGGGATGGCATAAGACCAGGTCAACACAAAATTGATGCTGTGAAAAACTTCCCGGAGCCTAGAAACGTTCATGAGGTTCGTCAATTCATTGGTTTGGCAAGTTATTTTAGAAAGTTCATACGAAATTTTTCTATAATTGCTAGACCTTTAACGGTATTGACAAAGAAAAATGAACCGTGGCGTTTTGGAAAGGAACAAGAACAAGCCTTTTTAGAACTCAAGGAAAAGCTGATTAGTCGACCTGTTCTCACTTTATATAACCCAAACGCCAAGTTAGAAGTGCATACAGACGCCAGTAAGTGGGGAATTGGTGCTATACTTCTACAGAATGATGGAAATGGTCTTCAACCTGTCGCGTATTACAGCCGTCAGACGTCTCCAGAGGAACAAAAGTTCCATGCTTATGAATTGGAAACTTTAGCCGTTATTACCGCCTTAACGCGGTTCAGAGTATATTTTTTAGGTATTAATTTTAAACTAGTAACAGACTGTAATGCTGTGCGTAGCACTATGTTGAAAAAGGACTTAGTACCTCGAGTAGCGAGATGGTATATAGCGATGCAGGAATTTGATTTCAATATTGAATATCGCTCAGGGGTAAAAATGACCCATGTGGATGCATTAAGCCGGCAACCTGTAAAATCCGATGTTCCTGAATATAGAGATGAAATCGTTTTCAACATAGATATTAATCAAGACTGGTTGCAAACTGTACAACAAGCGGATCCCGAATTGATGCGCATTATTGAAATTCTTAAAGACCCAGAACTCAGAAACGTTGTAGAAATTAAAAACAATTTCATTCTGAAAAATAACCGCTTATATAGAATAATTAAAAAAGGCGATAAGGTTAACATACTATGGGTCGTCCCAAAATCCATTAGATGGCAAATACTCCGAATGAATCATGATGAGGTTGGCCACTTCGGCTTTGAGAAAACATATGATAGGGTGCGCAGGGTTTATTGGTTTAAGAAATTGCGTACATTTGTAAAAAAATATTGTAGTTCTTGCTTACATTGCGCGCATAATAAAACTCCAGGTGGTCCCAAAGAAGGTATGCTCCATCCTATTCCAAAACCAAATATACCATTTGACACACTGCATGCCGATCATTGCGGACCATTTCCTAGAAGCAAAAAAGGAAACTCCTATATCTTGACCATAATCGACGCGTTTTCAAAATTTGTTTACATCAAGCCAGTAAGAAATTGTAAGACAAAAACAACCATAAATATATTCGAAGAATACTTCCCACTATTTGGCGTCCCTAGAAGAATCATCACTGATCGCGGGACAAGCTTTACAAGCAATAAATTTGCGGGTTTCATTAAACAAAAAAGTATTGTGCACATTTTGAACGCTGTAGCAACCCCACGGGCGAACGGCCAAATAGAAAGGTATAACAGGACTATAGTTAACGGTTTGACAGCAAGTAATCATGGAAGACCAGATAGCGAATGGGACACAAACATACCCAAAGTTCAATGGGGCCTTAATAACACGATTAACCAAGTTACAGGAAAGTCCGCTTCCGAAGTTTTGTTTGGATTAACTCCAACAGGATCTTCTGAAGCGATGATGAATCCAGTGGTAGCTGACTCTGCAGAGATCTTGAACCGGGAAGAAATAAGGCAGCATGTGGGATTAAAAATAGCACAAGTTCAACAAAAGCAAAAAGCTCATTTTGACAAATCTCGCAAAAAGGCCAAGATTTACCAAGTTGGCGATTTAGTGCGAGTTGAGAGAGAGGTAAATAGCCATACTGGACAGAGCAAAAAGTTGCAACCAAAATGTAGTGGACCGTACAGAGTATCGAAAGTTCTAGGCAATGATAGATATGAAATTATTGATACACCTATTACAAAAAGAGAAGGAAAACCTGTGTATAAAAATGTATTTGCTGTCGATAAAATTCATCCGTGGCTTGTCTTTTCAAATGACCTAATGGAAACCGATTCAGAAAGCGAATGAATGTTTCTTTTATAAATCTTTATAGTATTTCACACATTTTTTTTCTGTTCTGATCAAAGTAAGTAGTCAAGAAATAAGGGAATATCAATATAAAGCAAAAAATAAAAATAATAATGAATGATAAATATAATTTAAAAATTGTCATTTAATAATGAATAGGAGGGACGCCCTGTGTGGCCGAGGCTTGTCCCTGGAATCCTGTGAGGCTGATTTTTTTTGTTTGTTTGATTGTTTGTATTGGTTACTACAAAGGGTCGCCCTGCGTGGCCGTGGGTTGTCCCTGGAGTCCTGTGAGACTAATTTGAAGTATTGATTACCAAAAAGGGTCGCCCTGTGTGGCCGTGGTCTGTCCCTGGAGTCCTGTGAGACTGATATGAAGTACTGGTTACTAGAAAGAGTTGCCCTGCGTGGCTATGGTCTGTCTCTGAAGTTCTGGGAGATTTATGATTGGTTTTATGTAATTTATTAAGAAGATAATTTTTATACGGCCTGTGGCCTGAGGTGAAAAAAAATACGATGATGTGTTGTGTGTGTGGTGTAAAAAAAAAGTGATATTGTGACGATAATACTTTAGATAATTATTAAGTTTAGTTTTAGTAATGTAATCTACATTAGATTTTAGTTAGATAGTTATTAAGTACAGTTTATTGTTCTTACTTCATTTATTAGTTTTGCGAGGTCGCGGTAACCGTCAGGAAGGGCCGAATGTAATCTAACGAAATAATATTTAATTATTATTAACCTGGCAACACAAGGCCTTGCATTATGTTTTGGCTGGGGTGACGCGTTGTCTATGTCGACGCTCTCAAAATGGTTACTGCGCAGGAATTGGATTCTTAGCTTAGCCCGACATCTTATAAAACCTTAACATATTGTATTTTTTAAAAGGACTCAATTGTCCGTTCATGTGAAATAAAAATCATAATTTTAAATGAGTGTAATCGTAACCTTAAAACGTTTGATTAGAATTAAGGTGATTCAATAAAGTAGTAACGTAAAAGTGAACAAAGTTTTATTTAGCAACCGATAGCAATAGCACAATAATTAACAACTGTGAGCTGAAATATCCTCTAAATGAAGGAGCTGTTTTACACGTGGTTGAAACACAGCGAACTTACGAACTTCGAGCTGTTACCGAAAGGTTCTAAAGTCGTTTCCCCTAGCGAAAGACCTTGAACGTTCGGACCTATACAATTGTATACAATCCACACGCTCTCGCTACAATATATCGCGTAAAAATACGCCCGAATATTTGGAATTATTTCAATTAAAAAAGATAAGCGAACTTGAGAAATTAAACAAAACGTGTAGAATATAGATTTTTAAATTATCTATCCATTAGTGTAATGCTCAAATGATTAGAGAGTTTCCTTTAGCAACAGATGCATGTAATCAATAATTTTAGTCATTTTTTAAAAGTAGATTTTAAATGTATATATATGCATAACACATAAAAACAAATTAGAACGTGGAATGTGATGATAGGATATCCAAAATAATTAGAACGTGGAATGTGATGATAGGATATCCAAAATAATTAGATAATAGTCACTGAAAAACGCACTTTTGCAAGGTTTTGGTCAGGGTACCGCCTTCACATAAAATCTTAATAACTGATTTTTGCCCGACCCGGGATTCAAACCCAGGTCCACATGATCAGCAGTAGCGATCTAGACCAACCACGTAGTCAATTATCGAGTACTATAAAAGTCGGTTCCAAAACGACCGCAAATGAATTATTTACAAACGCTAAGTATTTGAACAGATGACTAAGAACACAAACGAAGTAGTCGTGATCGAGTGTGAAAACCCCGCCTAAGGGTATTAGTGTTCTGTGGTAAAAACTAACAATTTACATAATTATGTCTTGTGTCCGTATATAGAGAACTATCGGAATCGGAAAGATCACGCGATGTATAAGAAGTGTCAGACTGAATGACGTAAGCCGCCTAGGGCATAACCGTTTTGAATTTGTTGACAAAAACATATGGTTTAGGATTTAAATAATACGGATTGGGCTATGCCTTTCCTAGGTTCATGAATTCAAAAAATTTATAAATCTACCCTCCACAGCTGGACACAAGTGCCATAATCACACATATACCGTGGGGTGGCGGGGTAAGAATATCCACTACCCCATAACGTACCCGTGGGTGTCATAAGAGACGACTATAGGAAACTGAAGTAGGAAATAGACAGCATCATCTTCCTGATAAACAACTCTAAATAATTAAAACCGTAATTAATAATAGCAAAATTCCCCCCATCCATGGAGGAGGCCTATACAGCAGTGGGGTTTTACTGGCTGTAATGGATGTAATATAGTAGTTATAGCCTATATACGCCCAAAATTCTGGGCATAAGCCTCCGCTCATTTCTGAGAGGGTTTAAGGGCAAGGAATTGTCCACCGCGCAGCCCCAATGCGTATTGGCGAACTTCACATGTCTTCGAAATATTTTTTCTTATTTCTCAGACATGCAGGTTTCCTCACAATGTTCTCCTTCATCGCCGAACACGTGGTAGACCAGCACTTAAAATTGCTATTAACAATTTCATTGGTGCCGGCGGGGATCGAACCCGGTTTGCTCGCTTACTGTGAAATTTACAGCGAGCGCTAGCCATCTGAGCTGCCACGGCACCTGGATGCCTAGTATAGATTTTATATAATTAGTTACAAATCGAAGAAACTCTGTTTAGGTAAGGTGACAAACTAAGCAAACTTGTGTTTCTGTTGGTCGAATTACTTACACAGCACCGCACATACAAACGTGTCATGCCTGTCTGAAAACTGAAAACTTATTACTAATACTATAGACAATAACTGGCTAGGTAGATGTTCTTCCGCCCTTTCCGACGACCTTTTGTCCTATAAAAGCTCCTCAAATTCGCAATAAAAATATTGAAGGTCACTTATCGGGATAACTCACGATAAAACTAACCTATCTTTAAGTTGGAGTAAGCAAATCACATTAACAAAATTTAATTAAAATCGAAGATTAGCTTGAACGAACATTGGGACACGTGGTGAAGAGACCGGGTTAGGACCACGCTCTCACAGAATACCAGAGTAAATTAGCAGCTTAATGCTGCTGTGTTCCGACTGGGGAGTATAGAGGAATAGGACCGGAGACCCTTTTTACTGAAATCGAGGCATTCCATCGTTGTCCTCAGGGGTGACAACGCATCTGCATTGTGATTCTTAATCGAACATAGATGTAGATGTTTATGGTCCGAAGCATTCACTTGCAATCGGGTTAACTGTGCTCGATTGTCATTCTTATTCTATAAAAAAACACGAGATTTTCATATATTAAGATTATTACTTTCGCTGACAAATAAAAAAAAAATATACTTATATAAACGCCCGGGCAAAGCAACACGATACTAATAACATACTATTTAATACCAATAAAATTGTTTGGTTTATTTCCATCAAGTTTCATGGCCACGTTTAATTTTATAAAACTCACGTGTTTATAACAAAAGATAATAAAATAGTCGTAAATTTTTAAACTAGTAAATACTTGTGAATTTTTATAGACCTATTACGTTTATTAGGTTTTATTTAAACATCCCATCGAAACAAACAATCGAAATATTTTGAAAAGAAGTTTATAGTTATAGAGTTTATACGCGGTAGAGCTACGCTTCAGCTATATTATGTTAGTATCACGTATGGATCGAAGGTGTGAAATGAGGTACGAAGTCAATTTATAACTAATCCACAACGCTGAGGCCCGGTTTACATTTTGAGAAGCGACAAGTCTGAGTGGCAAGTGCTACTGACAAATGACAAGTGCTTACTAAGGCCCGGTTTACATATTGAGAAGTGACAAGTGCGAGTGACAAGTACAACTGACAAATGACAAGTGCTAGTGCGTATTTTATTCACACATATCACTTGTCAATCCCTGTTCACACGCACTAAGCACTTGTCATTTGTCAGTTGCACTTGCCACTCGCACTTGTCACTTCTCAAAATGTAAACCGAGCCTTAGTACGTGTGAACATGCAGTGCCAGTGATAAGTGTGAATAAAATACGCACTAAGCACTTGTCATTCGTCAGTTGCACTTGCCATTCGCACTTGTCGTTTCTCAAAATGTAAACCGGACCTAATACCAAACAATCGCGAGCATGCACTTACACTAGTCCATTCTGCAAGGAATTCTCAGTAGCATCCCGTAGTTAGGAACCTGGCGGTATTGTACCCCCGTGCCTCAGAAAGAAAATAAAACCGTTGGTCCTGCGCCTGATCTCTCTCCGGTCGTGTCGATTTACCATCACATCAGAGAGTAAGGGAATGGACAGTGCAGTTGTACACGACTATACACTAAACCTGTCCTGCGCTAATAACCACCGTGACCGAAATAAGGTCTGGATGACATTATTATTATCGTAAATATCATCATCATCATTACAGCCCTACACAAGTCCACTGCTGAACATAAGCCTCCCCCAAGTAATGCCACAAAGCACGGTCCTGAGCCACCTGCATCCATCGACTTCCTGCATGTCTTACCAGGTCGTCACTCCATCTAGTGGGGGGTCGCCCTACACTTCGCCTACCGGTACGAGGCTGCCACTCGAGAACCTTTCTTCCCCATCGGTTATCGGTTCTTCGAGCTATATGGCCTGCCCATTGCCACTTCAGCTTACTAATCCGTTGGGCTATGTCGGTCACTCTGGATATCCTCATTTCTGAGTCTATCACGCAGAGAAACTCCGAGCATAGCCCTCTCCATAGCTCGCTGAGCGACCTTGAGCGTCCTCATACGGCCAGCAGTGAAGGGCCACGTCTCTGATCCGTAAGTCATCACTGGCAACACGCACTGGTTGTACACTTTAGTTTTCAGAGATTGAGGTATACTTGACGAGAAGATGTGTCGTAATTTCCCGAACGCTGCCCAGCCGAGTTGAATCCGTCGATTGACCTCTCGGTCGAAGTTGGACTTACCTAGTCCGACTATTTGTCCAAGGTAAACGTACTCGTCAACAACTTCGAGCATAGTGCTCCCAACAACTACCGGCATAGGTGTGACATGGACATTAAACATGATCTTAGTTTTGTCCATGTTCATCTTAAGACCTATCCGTTGGGAGACACCATTGAGGTCATTGGGCATAGTGCTAAGGTCCTCCAGCGCTGGCGGACCTTAGCACTATCGTAAATATAAAACAAAATAAATATTGAATTGAACTGAACCTTAATTGAGGACTATAAAGGTATGCACTTTTATCAAATAATGTATAATAATAATTAGGCCATGCTCGAGCGCATACCGTCCCGCTGTCGACACGTCCGAGTGGCCACGCTCACAATGTCATTGCCAAGGCTGGCCCGATAAGCGGTTCGTCACGGCAGCACAAATAATTGCATTCCGCTGTTATCTGCACCGTATTGCATCATCGAAACGTGACATCGGAGAAATGCGACTCGAAATCACCACGTGATTTCTAACTCACCGGTTAGTATTGCAGCTCTCTGGCTTTTCACATGCAGTTTTTTTAAATATGGGTGACAAACGAGCACACAATCCACCTGATGGTAAGTGGGTGCTATTGCCCATAGACACCCTCGATTAAGAATCAAAATGAAGATGTGTTGTCAACTCTGAGGACTAAGATGGAAAGTCTCATTCACAGCGAAAAGGATCTCCAGTTCTCTACATGCTACAACTTTATATAACTGCAGCGTGGCTCTACCACATAAATGTATATAATTACTGCGGCTGTGCCCGTGCAGTTATAAGCATCTCAGAGTTCCGATCAAAATCCTAACAATGCACCACTAAACTGTCAGTTTAGAGTTTTATTTATTTATTGCATTATAACAACAAAATAATGGAAAGGGAAGACTTAATTCCTTGAGGCATTTTCTACCAGTTCTTTAGTTCCAGAAAAAATTTCTTCAATCTTAAGTCGTTCCAAAGATAAGAAAATTTGTATACGGTAGCTCAATGTATTACAATGATGCAACTAACCATACAAAAGCCGAGCTTAAATCAAAGTTTCCGGAGAATATAAACGTTCGGAAACAGAACAGACAGGCAACAAGCTCTGTCCAACACGAAGCGTAGCCGCTCCCCAGGTCAACCTCGCCGTGCGGAAAATATCCCCAATTTCACTCAAGGAGTCGTCTAGAACTAACGGACAAAATACTGATAGTTCAATTCAAAGAACAATTTTTGGGTTGCTTGTAAAATTAGTAAGTAGGTAGGTTGTTTAATTAGGGAAAGATAAAAAAGATTATCTGAGGGTAAAGGACAAACTTAAAACTATTATTATACTAGCTCTAGCTTGCCTTTGCTGCTTGACGTTGTTCCGCCCTTTTTAACGACTCTTTGCCATGTCCTATTAAAAACCCTTAAATTCGCAAAAAAAAATATATTGTGGGTCACTCATGGGCAAAAAAAACTATCCTATCTCTCAAGTTGGACAAAACGTTGTTTATTTAAGATTTGTAAGCTGTTGGTTTTCCATTACATAAAAATGAAAAAATAAAAAATAAATAAATAAAACTGCACACGGTGTGAAAATTTGATTAAAATCGGTTGAGTAGTTTAGGAGTCCATCGCGGACAAACAGGATTTCAGGACACATCACTTAGGTATACATTCTTTTATATTTAAGAAAATACTAGAAGTACTGTTAAACTTTTTTTGATAACCACTTCAACTCAACTTAAAATATTAATTGCACAACTAGTTTAACTTTATTTTTATACCAAGTAGTAGCTCAGAGCTAAGCGCTCGCAGTAAGTACACAGCACACGAGCAACCCGAGTTCGATCCCCGCCGCACCAATGGAATTGTTAATTGCAATTTTATATCTGATTTACCACGTGTTCGGCGGTGAAGGAAAACATCGTGAAGAAACCTGCATTTCTAAAAAATAAGATAAAAAATATCTAGAAGACATGTGAAGTTCGCCAACACGCATTGGGCCAGCGCGGCGGACAATTACTTGCCCTAAAACCCTCTTAGAAATAAGAGTAGGCTTGTGCCCAGCACTGGGACAGACATAGGCTGTGACTTTACTGTATTTTTTATACGTAGTACATATCGTCAGTGAAGTTCTAACAGTGCGTAAGTCATTTTGTGAGTGTTTTGAGATTTGAATGTTATTGGATAAAGCATTGTGGCGCGCATCGTGTGGACCAATCAAAACACGATTCCCGATCAATACCAACGCGTTATTTGAAAAATAGTTACATAGCGTATCTCAGTTGGCGGTGCCAACATTGCGTATGTCAGCTATTCACGTACAAACTCATCGTGCATCAAGTGCTCCGATATTGTGATTCCGATTTAAGGTATTATTTGCAATTTATCTTGATGTTTTATTCCTAATAATATCATCTTTCTTTCTCTTTTTTCAAGGTGATTGCATAGAAATACAAGATAGATTTTCTATTAAGTGATAGCGAAGAACTTGATGATGGCATGTTGATTCTTTGCAGCGACTTAAAGATACAAGTACCAACAAAAAAACAGAAGATATTACCGGTAACATTGACTGACTTAGAAAATATCGATATTAATAACTTATCAATAGAAATAGTTTCCGAGCGTCCATCGCCGCCTTTGCTGGGTCTATTGAGCCCTCAAAACATTCAGAATACCATACCTTTTTCGTCATCTGAACAAGTTACCATAGTAAATTTGCGGCCAAGAGAAGAATTGCAGCCTTTGTCCTCGTCTGTTGAGATTTCACCGCCATTAGAAGCGACACAACCACCTGAAAATGACATTGAAGAGACATTCTTACCTTCAGCTCCATCTAGCTGTTTCAATGAAGAAGTACAGCCGCTTTCCACGACTGCCGAAAATTCACCGTCGCTATTGGAGCAGCTACCGTCTGACAGTGAGATCGAAGATATAAATTCTAATACAAAAAGGAAATCGAAGGGATTGGCACAACCTAAAAAATTGAATAAAAACACAACAAAACTGAAGCGTATGCAAGGTGAAGAATATGTGGGGTACCATAGGGACAGGAAAGTTTCAGGGCAAGAGAAATTTAATGTACTGCATGATGCGCCACGTCCAGCACGTTCAATTGGTTTACGTTGCACTTCCACATTTTGCTTGTCTGACATCGAAAGAGAGAACATTTTTGGCAAGTTCTGGAAAAGCATGACTTGGGAGCAACGGGCAGCAGTACGTTGTATCTCACGTCTCCGTTTGTGAAAAAAAGCAAGTAAAAGTAAAATCTAATCCTCGTAGAAGTGAGAGTAAACAGTAATTTCTCAGTACATCAGAGGCACGTACCCAAGTTTGTCTGAAGACTTTTTTGAACACTCTGGGTTTGAAAGAGTCGACTATAAGATGCTAGATTGATAGCTCTGAACATATCATTGCTAAAACAACACCACGACCAGACGACGACAATGATGAACGCGTTATTAAGAAAGAAGACAAGAGATTCCTCAAACAGTTCTTCGATTCGTTACCAAAATGTCCAAATATAAATTGAACTTTGAGGAGGATTATCAAGATCTGCCACTCAGAATTCGACGAAGAGTAGTAATCTCTGAAACTTTACCCCCTAGATCTTTATATGTGGTAGAGCCATGCTGCAATTATATTAGTAGTATAGTTGTAGCACGAATGGGTCGGCTCGACCGGGGAAGGACCACGCTCTCACAGAATATCAGCGTGAAATAGTAGCTTAATGCTGCTGTATTTCGTATGGTGAGTGTAGAGAACCGGAGACCCTTTTTACTGGAAATGAGGCATTCCATCTCAGTCCTCACGGGTGACAACGCATCTGCATTTTGATTTGTAATGGAAGATAGATGTAGATGTCTATGGGCCGCAGCAACCACTTACCATCAGGTGGACTGTGTGCTCGTTTGTCACCCTATTCTATAAAAAAAAAAAAAAAAAAAAAAAGATCAAAACTCTACCAAAGTCGTATCAAAATATCAGTAACTAAATGGAAACATTTACAGGAGTTAAAGACTGTTATTCCTTCTGACTGTCACGGGTACTATGATTCCTTATCCTATTGATCTCATAAAAGTCTGATTATAGATAAGAAGTTGATTCGTTTTAAGCAAAACATGTTTTACAATACAAATTATAATTTTTTCTTTTTTTATAAAATAAACCTTTAACACCATTTTGTTAAACAATTTTATCATTTCCCTTCTCCATTTTATCTCCTTTACCTATATTAATTAGATGAAACATGACGTAAGTCAGAGACAACTACTGGCAACACTGCGGAATTCACCAAATTACTTTAATGGAAAAGATTCTCGCGATTTTCACGAGTTCAAATCATCACAGAGTTCATTTGTATTAATAATTAAGCACAATATGGCCTTATGCGTAAGTTACATCCATTTCATACAGTTTTTTCACTCTCCTGTAAAGTAGTCATTTTTGACTTTCGTACTGTTAGAACTTCACTGACGATATTTCATTCCCTCGCTGAACTGTTCTACTAAAAAACAAAATTACATGGTTATTTCCGAAATAAAAATCAAAATTACTACATGTTTAAAACGGTCCATTATAAAAAGAGGTATTTTCGAGTAGAGTGGTGTCGCATTCAGCGCTCGTAACAGAAGAAATCCCATTATTTTCTGAGGATTAGCGTCGGTTGGGTTGCCAAGTATAGACTGGGGTTACAGTGTAAACGCTCTAATGCAAAAAAATATTTTTTATTTTCAACTAGCAATCCGCCTGGATAGTATCAACTAACGCGGATTTATTCAGATTTCAGATTGTCAAAGACCATTTATTTTATCAATGTTTTATTGAAACTCCTACATAGAAATATCAATTTATATAAAGTACGAAAATAACATAAATGAAGATATTAGACGCATTGAAATAGTATATTATGTTGAAATACCTCAAACTACCTCAAACTGTAAAAAGAACACTTTGGTTGTGTAATTTCCGAAAATCAATCCATTTCTATCCATTAAAACCTATAAAAGTCCAACAGAACATAGGCCTCCCTAATAGATTGCCTCTATGAGGGAGGGGTGATTACTATAGTTGCCAGGCTTGGCAGATGTTTTGGCAAGTTATCAGGAAGAGCGACCGTTGTAAAAGTTAATCAAGGTTAAAAATTTCTATGGCCTTCAATAAATAGATTTGGATGATAATAATAATAATAATGTCCTCCAGACCGAATTTCGGCCACGGCGACCTGCCTTAACGGAGGCTAGCCATCGGCGCAGGACAGGATTATAGTGCCGAAGTGTATGCGCAAGCACAGGTGCACTCTCTATTCCCTCACTCTCATAATCTGACCGGAGAGATAACAGGCGCAGGACCAACGGCTTTACGTGCTTTCCGAGGCACGGGGGTGAGACACCACCAACTTCCTGACTCCGGGCAACTACTAAGAATTTCTTGACAGAAAAACTCAATAATTAGTTTTTTTGCACGACCCGGGATTCGAACCCAGGACCTCAGACCAGCAGTCGCACTACTTCAACCACTGGACCAACGAGGCAGTCATATAGATAGGATAGGCAAAGATTTGGATATTTGATTAATATTTGATAAATAATATAAAAGACCCACGACTGGATGCAATGTCGAAGGTAAAAGCAGTATGAAAGGTCTGATAGTCCAAATGCCAGGCATAGTAATTGGGGAACCTACTGGTTTCTAGAGGCCCATGTCCAGCGGTTTATGAAGCAAATAAAGATAAGAGGCAGAGAGCGCAGGAGTTATATAACCAAATTCTCTCCTTCCCTTTCTATCACCAGACGGTGGGCGGGCCTTCATCCATTTGTTGTCGATATTCCACGCAATCGAACCAAAGCGTTTTGCTTTGTATTTTTAACGCGTAGGTACAGCAAAGTAGTGGAATAATTTGCGGGCGTCCGTCTTTCCGTCCGATTACAATCAAAGCATATTCGAGGCAAGACTGAATTGACTTTTAATTCACTAGGACAATGCGACCATGTAGGCCTTCATTTACATTGGGATCCGTTTGAATTGTAATCAAGCATTTACTAAGAAAAAAAAGTAAACCTAAACATAGCGTGGGACGACCCCTGACTAGATGGAACGACGATCTGCGCAAGGTGGCTGGTAGAACCTGGATGCGCGTAGCCGAAAACCGGGCTAAGTTGCTCGTCTTGGGGGAGGCCTATGCCCAGAAATACTGCCGTGAGCTAATGATGATAAAGTAAAAATATAAGATAGTTGTAAGTCGTAAAGTTATTTACAATAGGTAATACAACATTAAAACAACCGCTGAAATCTAATGATTTTCGACGGTGTAAGGCATCCCAAAAACTATCCATAATAAGAGACTTTACTGCGTTTGCTTTTTCATTTGACATAATGCGACTCCAGTTTAAATAAATATCTAGCAAATGATTCTTCAAAGTTCCCATGTTCATATAACATAAAGAAAACAAAGTAACTAATAATAAAATATTACATAGGCCTGATAACTTAAATTTGACATTACAACATTACGTCATAATTGACAACACAATGGCGGATGACGTCAGACGTGCAAACAATAAACAAATCGCGACCTTGCTGGACTTGAATAGCAATTGCGTTGTTGGCATTACTGACCATAACGAGGTTAGGACAATGGGCGTGTGGATTGAAGGGGGAAGTGTTGCGAATTGTGAACCGTAGTTCACGGATTTTTTTAGTTCCTTATTATACATTTGTAATGAAAAACATAGTATCAAAATATTAGGTTTGTAATGATGGACACGAAGGGTACTCGAGCGGTTACATCAAACCGGCAAAAGAAGCCGGTAAAAAAATACTAATCCTAAATTTTATAGGTTGACCATAAGGAACAAGATAATTAATGCGTTGTCACCCGTGAGGACCAAGACGGAATGCCTTTTTTTCCAGTAAGTAGGGTCTCCGGTTCTCTACACTCACCATACGAAACACAGCAGCTTTATGCTGTTATTTTACGCTGGTATTCTATTAGAGAGTGGCCCTCCCTTGTCAAATCGACCCATTCGTGCTACAACTATACTACTACTAATATACAAAAGGTCGTGGAAAAAGTTTCGTCGTATTTTATATACAAATTCAAGTCATTTTTTTTTTCAAAGTTTTATTACATTTATTTATAATATATATGTACTACTTTGTTCGATAACTTGTTGCCATCTTGTGGGTGGTGACATAACCCCGTTGCTGTAGAAATCTCAGGATTGTTGATCAAAAAAATGCAACAAGTAGTTATTCAGACAGAGACAGTCCTCTTTTGATGTTAGCCTAACACTACCCGAAAAATTCTGAAAAGACCGAAACAGCTGAAAATCTGAGGGTGCAAGGTCAGGACTATATGGTGAATGCATTAACACTTCCCAACCAAGCTCTCTCAATTTTTGCTGAGTGGCCAAAGATGTGTGCTCTGGCGTTATCACGATGAAAGACCACTCCTTTTCTGTTGATTAAATCCGATCGTATTTCTCAATTTATTGCTTGAGACTCATTAGTTGTTGGCAGTAGAGACCCGAAGCGATGGTTTTGGCCGGCGGTAAAACTAATATAGATACGTGTAAATAAACGGTATAATAAACGATGCCCTTCCAACCCCACCATACACAGAGCATCACCTTATTGCGTGTTAATCTGGGTTTCGCTACAGTCTATGGAGCTTGACTACCCGTTGATCGTGACCTTTTTCGCACGTTCATGTCGTAGGTGCTCCACTTTTCATCACCAGTGATCACTCTTTTCAAAACATTAGGTTTATTTCAGTAAGCGCGTGTGGTACAGAAATATCGAGCTTTTCTCTATAGCCAGATTTTTTCAAATGGGTCAAAACTGTTTGGTGGTCAATCCTCAATTCCTCGGCTATCTCGTTACTACTAGTATGCCGATCGTGCTCCACTTTTTCAAAAATGGCATAGACTTTATCCGTATAAGGGCGCCCAGAGCGAACTGCATCTTTGACAATTTCGGAACTTAAAATGCTTGAACCAACTTCGTGCTACTCTTACTGACACTGCATTAGATCCATACGTCACAAGGTTTTTTCGCGGCTTGAGTCCCATTATTCCCTTTTTTGTAATAAAACTTCAGGATGTATCGAATTTCTTCGTTAGATTCAATCGTTTTAGCGGAGCGAAAAACAATTGAAAAATGGCGGGAAAATGTTTTTTTACTTTTTATTTTTCTAAATGTCTTAAGTTTATTAATAATAAAACCAGCCAGATATAAACAGTACAACTAAAGATATTTTACCTCAATTTTATACAATCAAAATACGAACAAACTTTTTTACTTACCACGTATTCATTACAGTTACAAATTAGAAATAGCTTGATTGATTCCCATTATTGTCGTTACAAGCGGCATGAGATCGCTAGCTCGTATCAATAAGGACGCATGTAATTGCGAGTCTGGCATCACCCTCTCAGCCGTGCGACTACGTGGAGAACTTACAAACTGTTTATTTGTATTCCCATCGCTGACGCACTCGTAGCCATTATCGTTGCTGGTGCACCGGCAGACTGTCGACTTGTGGTCCTTCAATTGCGACAGAATTCTGTGCTACTTTTATACGTGCTAGAGCCATGCTATAGTTATATTATGGTGGTAGCACGAATGGGTCGGCTCGACCGGGGTAGGTCCATAACCCCATTCGTACTACAGCCATAATATAGCTGCGTATGGCTCTACCATGTTAAAATAAAAATAATATACTGCATTAAATATGCTTTATATTAATAAGGTTCACAACGTGAGACAAAAATCGCATGAAAGTGCGACTACCATGCCTGAATTCGTAACGTGAGCTAGTCGGGTCGCCAGTCGACCTTGCTTCAGTCTCGTTCCACGACGGAATAACAATTCGCCAACGTACGTGACCTGAGTGAAGCTTGGAGTGCAGCGATGTCATGTCCCGGGGGGGCAAGGGTAGGCACGCCCCTCCTCCGCACACCGACTTAGCGTACGTCATGAATTGTAAATAGTTAGACTTACTTACAAGTGAGGAACTGGTTGAATCTAGCCTACCAAATACCAATAGCAGGACAAACTCGATTCAATTGATTTATCTACAACTATTTTTTTTGTATCGAGAGATTCATCAGAGCGCGGCCTCTGATTTAATTCAGTTTTTACGCAATTTGCAATGAACCAACTATTTACTATTTTTAACTCAAAACATTTAAATACTATAAACCTTTTGCAATAGATTTTTTCACTCAATTAATTAATAATAGTTAATATAGTGGATAATATTTCCATTATTATTTTTGAAACATATTTAAGCTAGTTAGCTTTATTTCATATTGATTATACCCTTGCTGGGTGCCTGTGCTGTAATGTATCACACAAAAATACAATATAGTAAAGGCAATAAATAAATAAATAACTCTATCGGTGTCGATCTGCCTAATTTAACTATACAAGTAGCAGAAACCGTATAATAAAGTAAGTGGCTAATAAAAAAATTAAACGCTTAGTAATTCATGTCAAATAAGACTTTTCCTCGAGAAGACCGCAAACAATTTGAGCAAACTGCTTAAAATAGCCTACGCAAAAAAGGAGTTCTTTTTAGGCCGATCACGTTGGTCGTTCCTTTCTTTCGAGAACATTCGAGTGAAAAGTTCCAGTCGCACGTGAACCGTCGACGTGACTTGCAAACTAGAAACAAAGCAGACAGGAAAAGTCGGAAAAATATATAACTTTCCTATCACACTTTAGTAGGCTTCGAAGGGCACACTGCGGTCGAGGAATTAAAAAAAATATACACGTAGTAGGTACTGATTTTAGCAGATTTAAAAAAACGAGATTCTCAATATGACTGATTTTATTTTTAATTTATGTTACGTGATGTTTTTATTTTTATTAAAGAGGATTTTTTTCAGTGGTGACATTTCATTAGGTTGAGAAAATGGGGGATGAAGTTACTAGCCATTTAGGCAACATTCCAGTTATTACATTGGGCTTGTGAAATTCCTTAGTTACCTCAAAATGTTTAAACTTAAGTTTTTAATAAACAATACCACATAACTAATTTAATATAGTCCAAAGATAGGATTTCAATTCTTAGGTACACAATGCTTTTAAATTATAAGGAAGTTATTTTATTCTTTTTGGTACTCTAAAGTCAGTTTTTATTTTGTATTAAAGGTTTAATTTTATAACATAAAGCTAAAGTACCTATTACCAAATTTGGAACACAATTTTGAAATTAGGTACCTGCCTACCTACTAAATGTGCTAATATAGGTTGAATTGCAAAATGACACATTACATTATTATATTAAATATACATTATTGAAACCATAGTCATAGCCATTAATAGTATTACGTGGTAGAGCCATGCTGCAGCTATATTACTGGTGTAATTGTAGCACGAATGGGTCCGCTCGACTGGGGAAGAACCACGCTCTAACAGAATACCAGCGGCAAATAGCAGCTTAAGGCTGCTGTGGTTCGTTTGGTGAGTGTAGAGAACCGGAGACCTTCTTTACTGGAAACAAGGCATTCCGTCTTAGTTTTCACGGGAGACAACATACAACGCATCTGCATTTTGATTCGTTTACAAGGATACATGTAGATGTCTATGAGTCACAGCAACCACTTACCATCAGGTGGACTGACCATATACTATAAAAAAAGTTTGTTTATTGTAAAAACTATCAAAATTCACTCCTGAATATAAGCCTTCATAATGATTACCTCACAAGCGGAATATTTGACACAGCTAACACGCATGGCAAGTGGATTAGCAATCGAAGTTTTTTTCTTTTTTTTATCAGGAAGACGATGCAGCCTATTTCCTGGTTTGTTTCCTTCTTTTTCTTACAACGCCCACGGGACGATATGGGGTAGAGGTTATTATTCTTTATCATCCTGTTCGCATGTGATTGTTCAGCCTCTCCCCGATTTGCCATTATCGCCACTTGGCAGGCGAATTGTCAATCGACGGAGTATTTAACGTCTACTGTAAATGGGATGGAAGCCCTAATAACAATGTCCTTCAGACCGAAATTCGGTCACGGCGGCCAGTTTCAACGGAGACTAGCTATTAGCGCATAACAGGATTACAGTGCCCGAGTGTAAGCGCAAGCACAAGTGCACTCTCTATCCCCTCACTCTCATAGTAGTTAATGGAGATCGAACACAAGACCAACAGCTTTACGTACATTTCAAGGCACGGGAATGAGGAAACACCGCCAACTTTCCGACTCCAGGCTACTACTGAGAATTTCTTGACAGATAAAACTCAATATCTGATTCGACTTGGGATAAGAACGTGAGACCTTATGATTATGAGTCGTGTTTACAACCACCAGCAACAAAGCAATACAGAATCCCTCGGAAATTAAAAACCTTAGATAACGTATTTGATATGATACCAAATGGGGTGCTGGTTCCTCACGCCCCGAGCATACTGCAGATTTTAAAATTAAACTCAAGTAACTCGTTCTACTTAATGTTAGGCAATAAAATGAAGATGTAAATCTAATTACAGATATATTAGGTCGTAAACGTCGAATTAGATATGACATAACTAGCATTTTATAGCTCCCAACATTTCCAAGACATGTAACAGGTGAGACGTCTTATATGACCGTAAATTCTAGAACATACATTATCAGTAAATCAATGTCTTTCCATTAGACGCAATGTGCCGTCTAATGGAAACTCCGCTGCGCTATATCATCCAGAGGTGTCGTTAAAGCACACCCCGACACTCCATACAACACTCGCAAGTTAATTACCTATTACTATTATATAGGCAATTATGACGTCTGTACAAGCGCAAATGTGTGCGTGAAATTTAGTAGGGAAGTGCGGCGACCGACGGTGAAGCGTCGGGGCGGCTCCCGCGGTCTCCGGTTCTCTGCATACACCATACGAAACACAGCAGCATTGAACTGTTATTTTACGCTGGTATTCTGTGAGAGCGTGGTCCTACCCTGGTCGAGCCGATCCACTTGTGCTACAACTAAAACAGCTGCACCGTGGCTGTATCACGTAAAAGATTCCAAAAGATAGGAATCCGTTTTAGTCATCAGGGGTGACAACGCATCTAGATTTTGATTCTTAATCGTGCATAAAGTATCTATAGGCCACAGTATCCTCTTATCGTCAGGTGGTTGGTGTACTCGTATGTCAGTCAGTTAGAGGCGGTATCTATCCTTTTGTAATATTCTCCTTAATTGACAACTTCTGCGTTATAATTTAAAATACTCGCTAATAGTCGGTACATTTTGGCTCCAAAACCAGTTTAACGTCATAAAACATGTTCAAAATTACAACGAAGCAAATTAGATGTAAATAAAATAACAAAATACAACAGTCTTGTTGGCTCCATCACTCAGGCATCAGAAACATTTTTGGTCAAGCGAAAGTCTTGGCGCTGCATTCTATTGCATCATCAATCATCACAAGAAAAATATACATTAAATATACACACAATAAATAAACACAATCGGTTGTCTCTATCATACTGAATATCTTAGAAAGGGAAAGGTTCATGTGTAAGAGTACATATACACACTTGAGAAGGGAACGGTTATTATGTTTGGCACAAGAACTGCTTTCATTCATTATAAGAAGGCTGAAACCAATTCACAAAAACCGCTACGTGACTCCTTAAATCAGTTCACGTACGAAATATTTATATAATGATTTCTTATATTTACGCGAACACTGCACATTTAAATAAAACAAGTTTTTACGGATTTTATCGCGTTTATATTAACTTAATTTATAGGACTGAGGTTTTCGACGTTACAATTATAACCTGGAAGTAGCCGTGGTTAACTGTGACGTCGAACACATCAGCCGCTCCTTGACCATGGTTGCTGTAAAGTGCTCGAAACGTCTTGAATGCAAAATAAGTATCTGAATAATAGAATAATTAAGTAATGGAATAATATAATAGTAAAGTGAAAAATGAAGTTTTTTATAATTGAAGACAATATTTCTAATGTCTAACAATTTTTTTAACACTCATACCTTTAAAATGAAAACGAAACAACGATGTAAAATGTAAGTAAAACATAAAGGAAAGTACGTACTAATTATGTAGGTATTCGAATGGTCAAGTTCGGTAGCACGGAAGCAGCGTGTTTTTTATAGGATAGGGTGACAAACGAGTACACAGTTCACCTGATGGTAAGTGGTTGCTGTGGCCCATAGACATTTACATTTATCCTCGATTACGAAACAAAATGCAGATGCGTTGTCAGCCGTGAGGACTAAGATGGAATGACTCGTTTCCAGTAAAAAGGGTCTCCGGTTCTCTACACTCACCATACAAAATACAGCAGCATTAAGCTAATTAAAATAGCGAAAAAGAAGGCCAGTCCTCTTTCACCATAATTTCCTAATTAAACAGAAACTAACTTACATATACATGGAAGAATTATTATAATATGAATTCTGTATGTTTCTTCTCTTCTTTGAGAGTTAAACACCACACACACGGGCCGGAGCCAAGTGTGTGAGGGAAATTTAAATTGTAAAAGTGGATAGAGTAGAGGAAGTCAGAAACTTTCGAGTGATGCGACAAGTGTTGAGGATGGTGGCTTTTTGGAGCATGTAAAGTGTATGAGTAGGCATGTGCAGAGTGTTAAGGCTTTATGTGAGTGACTTTGGTATAATACCGGTGGGTAAGATAACTATCGGGACGATGTGAACATTTTGTGCTTTCCATAGAGTTTTAATTTCTATGGCAATTTCTTGATATTTACTTAGTTTTTCGGCTATTGTAGTTTGTATGTTATGTGAGTTTGGTATTGCTGTATCTATCAGGTATACTGTTTTATTGGTTTTGTCGTGAACGGTAATGTCAGATCTGTCGTAATGAATAGTTTATCTGTTATACTTTCTAATATTGTTTCAGGTTTATATTTATAATATGGCGGTAATGTCTGGTCTGTCGTAATGAATAGTTTATCTGTTATACTTTCTAATATTGTTTCAGGTTTATATTTATAATATGGGTGCATTCTCTCTAAGAATTTATATTTGTATGTTAAGTATTGGTGCATGATTGCAGCGACTTGGTCATTATTCTTTAACAGAGCTGGTGTGCCTGTGTTATTATTCTTCCGCTTCATCAGCCTATGAGACTCCAGAGTTGAAATTAAGAGCCTCTCACTTTTGAGGGTAGATTCGCCTTATTCATCACGCTTAGTAGGCGTATTGAAGATCGCAATAACAGACGTCTTGCAGCTTTTACGCTGCTGCCCGTCGCCGGTCTAATTATTTTACTACTTGCGGAACTAGATAATTAATCTATGTATGACCACAAAAAATATCAAGTTTTAGTTAAGTTTAAGAGTACATTCGTTCAACAAGAGTTTGTTTTTTGTTTGTTTGAGTTGTGTAGTCCCACTGTCATGTTCTATGAGGTACTCACAAATGTGACTAAAAATTGGGACAGTACAGTATATCCTTCTTCGGAAAGAAACCATTGCGTAAGTTAGTATCAACGTTTAGCATGTACCATTTCATACTTTTGTCCGTAACTGCCTATAGATATAATAAACACTCTTGCATACGGAATTAAATAAAGATTTGGCTAAATTTAAATCAATCATCATCAATTTATTTCATTTATTCTATTTAATAGATTTTTCTAGCATTTTTCATAACCGTATCTTACGACAGGCACAGGAAAACATAGGATTATGGATTTTCTTACCACGCTGCCTCATCGCAAACACCCTGTGGCAACACAACCCAAAAACTTTGCCAACAAAAATCTTTTTTTTTAATTAAAAAGTGTGACAAACGAGCCCATGTTCCGCCTAATGGTAAGAGTATGCTGTGATCCATAGATACGTTGTCACTCCTAAAGATTAAGACGAAATACCTCGATCCCAGTAAAAAGATCTTCGTTTCTTTTCTCTCACCATACGAAACACAGCAGCATTAAGCTGCTATTTTACGATGCTATTCTCTGAGAGCGTGGTCCTTCTCCGGTCGAGCCGACCCGTACGTGCTAGTAATCATAATATCGCTGAAGTATATGCTCGACCACGTAACAAGAATGACCATTCAAATCGAATTTCAAAACTGTTGGACATTGTACGGGTCACAGGTTGCGACTCGTATTGCTTCTTTCATAGTTTAATTGGTTTATAACTACATATGTAATTTTAACATTTTTTTAAATATAATTTAGTTTAATTTGCCATAGTTGCAACGCTTGGCAAGGAAATTGGCAACCGCAGTTCTTTTTCAGTCGTTATTACGCAGATGCTGCCCGTCTCTGACATACGTAATCGTGAATGGCGTATAAAATGAGCACAGATGTTGTTACATTCACAATTTATTACACTCACAGAGTTTAATATAAAAAATAGGTGTATTATAATTAAATAATTTGCGGCGCGGGCGTTCGAACCGTGTCAACATATAGTAAAGTATCATTGAAGAAATATGGACTAAAACTTTTATGTACTAGAAGAGACACTAAGACTAAGCTGTCTGCAACACGCGTTAGAGCTCAGGGGCTCAAACTTACTTAGTATGTGCGCTAAAAAGGTATTTGGTACCTCCGATCACGCGCCTCGCATTGCCGAATAGATTTTGTTCGCGCTTTGTTCTAATGGCGGCTGTACACTCTTGACGAGGGTCCACGAGGCAAGGCGAGGAAGATAGTGTACAGAGTATATTCGCTGAGCCTTGCCTTCCCTCACCTCGCCTCGCGTGCTCTCGCGTTCGTGTCGGTTATTGGCGCGCGAATCAAAGGGCCTTGCCTTCCCTCGTGAGTGGACACGAGTGCGTCACTGTACACTCGCGCTTCGTTCAGTCTACCGCAATATATTGTCGCATGCAGTATATTTGGTTATCCTACTAGCACAAAGTTATCATGTGGAACCAAGAGAGCGAACTCAATATTATTGAAATTTATCAAAGTGAACCTATTTCGTGGGAGCTCACGCATCGTTACCACAAAGACAAAAATCTATCCATCAAAAATCATGCGTCCATCTCCTCGTCGTTAGACACCTTAGCTGAATAAACGAGAATGTACACGGTCACACTAGTGAAAGCGTTTTCTCGTGCGAGAGGCTCGCGAGAGGCATGGCGAGTGCTCTCGTCGAGAGCCGCCATAACACATAGTACACATATAACTTTAATGTAAAATGTATGGTTTTTGGACCGTACGTGATGATAAGCCAAAAAGAGGAAAACATTACTATATAGACGACCAAGCGGACGTTACGACAGCGATAAAACTATGGAAAGTATCGCAACGGAGCCAGGAATAGCCTGGCGGCGGGCCAGACACGCGCGGGCACCGGAAATGACGCCGGCCAAAGCCCGGATGCACTTTGTCAACATCCACCCGCTGGTCGATAGCATTTGTGGACTTGGTATTTTCATGTTATATCAAAATGCGCCTAACAAAACGCATTCAGAACCACTCACTACGGTGGCCGCACACTTTTTGCTTGGAGCTATTTGACGAGCGATGCACCGTTCACGGTTTATACGTGGTAGAGCCAGGCTGCAGCTACATTATGGTTGTAGCTCGAATAGTCGACTCAAACGGAGAAAGACTACGCTCTCACGTAACACCAGCGAGAAACAGCAGGTTAATGCTGCTGTTTCTCTTTAATGCTACTGGTTATCTTTTTACTGGCAACGAGACATTCCTTCCAGGAATAAGATACTCCACAGTGGCGACAATGCATATCTGCGTTTTAATCCTTAATCGAGGTAAGATGTTGAGATCAATGGGCCAAAGCATTAAATTACCATCAGGTGGACAGTGTGCTCGTTTGCCACCCTTGTTCAATAGAAAAAGCATTTTCAGTGGTAAAGTTTTGGGTTGTATTGTACCATACACACTGTTTGCCTTGAGGTTGTGCTCTAAGAAAATTTACAACCCTATGCCTTTTTACTGGAAACGAGGCATTCCATTTTAGTCCTCAGAGGCGGCAACGCATCTGCATTTTGTTTTTAATCGTAATCATTATGTAGATGATAGGCCACAGCCACCACTTACCATCAGGTGGACGGTGTGTTCGTTTGCCACAGTTATTCTATTAAAAAAATTTCTATTCAAATATAATATCATAGAAACTAGAGTGTGATGGTCCAATTACAAACATAAAACATAAAATTAATTTTGATTTTGAATTTAATTTCGGCATCAATTTGTGTATGACAAAAAAAAATACAATATCGTGTAGTATGGAAATAAAAGTTTATTCGATGAAGCACTAGCGATTTGCCCCGGCTTTGCACGAGTCATTTTTGGATCTCGACAATTGTATATATATATATATTATACATATAAACCATCCTCTTGAATTATTAAAACGCATGTAAATCCGTTGCGTAGTTTAAAATATCAAGTGTACACAAGGCGGCAAGCAACTTTTTTTACACTAAGATACGAGGGTGGATTGAAAAGTACTCGGCCTAACCAAGAAAATAAACACATACTAAATCAGTTATATTTTTATTTTTCTACATAATCACCATCAAGTTCAATACACTTTTGCCACCTCCCCTTCCAAGCATTTAGACCGTTGAAAAAAAATGATTCTTCCTTAGAGTCAAAATATGCGTCTACAGCTGCTTTGACCTCGTCGTTTGTCGAAAATCTTTGACCTCCCAAGTGCTTTTTTAGGTTAGGGAACAGAAAGAAGTCTGATGGTGCCAGATCAGGTGAACACGGCGGATGTGGTAGCAGTTCAAAGCCACAGTTGTGAATTTCAGCCATTGACTGTACTGACGTGTGAACACGGGCGTTATCTTGATGAAACAGGACTTTTCTTCTGAGCATTCCTCGACGTTTTTCTTTTATTTCCTCTCGTAAACGACGTAGTAAGGTGCAGTAGTAATCAGAGTTTATAGTCTGACCCCTTTCAAGATAATCAATCATAATCACACCTTTCGAGTCCCAGAATACTGAAGCCATCACCTTATTTGCCGACAAAATCGACTTAGCCTTTTTAGGGGGTGGTGAACCAGGTCTTCTCCACTGTTTTGATTGTTGTTTTGTTTCCGGTGTACAGTAATGAACCCATGTTTCGTCCATAGTAACAAAACGATTCAAAAAATCATCTGCATCGGCTTCAAATAACTCCAAACAGTCGCGTGAAATAGTCAATCGCGTCCTTTTTTGTTCAACTGAAAGCAGTCGCGGAACCCACCTCGCAGACACCTTGTGGAAACCCAACTCGTTGACAATGATGTTTTGAGTTCGTTCATAAGAGATGCCTATAATCTCGGCTATCTCTCTAATTTTTAATCTGCGGTCTCCCATTATTAAATCAAGTACTTTTTTAATATTTTCGTCAGTAGTTGACGTCGAAGGCCTTCCAGAGCGGGGTTCATCTTTCACACTCTCTCTGCCACGCTTAAATTCTGCTATCCATTTTTTGACGGATTAATATGACAGAGCACAATCGCCTAATGTACTGACCATGTCATCATGGATGACTTTTGATGATAGCCCCTTCTTATGGAGGTACTTAATGACGGCACGCTGCTCGATTTGCTCCATTCGCGGAAATTATGTCCGATTACTTTGTTAGTAAATTTATAAAATCACAACTAATTACCGCACACGTTTCGAACTTCACACAATGAACTAGTCTGAACTGAACTAAATAATGTGGGTAGATTTGATTTTTAGAATTGAATGGATCTGTGTTAGGCCGAGTACTTTTCAATCCACCCTCGTAATGTAGAGAAGAGACAAAATGATTTTTTATATTAACGCGAACACTACACATTGATTAAAACTACTTTTACAGATTTTATCGGGTTTGATTTTAATTGATTTTTAATTTCCGACGTTTCGAGTGCTTTACAGCACCCATGGTCACGGAGGACTGAAGTGTCACCTAGTTTTAATCAATCAAAAGAGGCAAAATTGAATAAATAATAGATTTGATACTAAATATTTATTAAATCTATTTTCGCAATAGATCTTAGTAATCGCCGTCCCTTTATCCTTCTTCTCCTTTTTCATCAGCCAGTTAAAAGTTTCTCTCTCTATTTTTTCTTTTCTTCAAAGCCAGAGTGCTTATAGGGAGGATTTACCTCGATTCTTTAACGATAACAATCAAAATATTCAAGGCAAAAGCGAATGAACATTTTGTACAATAAACAGTACGATTTTAAAATCATGCGTTACTTAGCGGGAATGCGTTATATTAAAGACGTTAAAAATAATTAGTAAATTTAGTACCTAGTACTCTTGTTGGGATTAGTGGTAATGTACACGCAATTGAGGAAGGTCGGGAGGTGCTCTTCAAACTAGGTCAGACACATCATTTTATTTTATTACGCGGATTTATCATCGAGGGCTTCATCATTACTTATCACCAGGTGGGTTGTAATAAAGCACTGGCTTATAATATGTTTTTATAGGATGAGGGTGACAAACGAGCACACAGTCCGTCGGATGTAGGTGATGATGTGAGGTGATAGGTGATCGGATGTAGGATGTAGGCGTAATCCTCGACAAACAAGCAGATCACGTTGCAGACGGTACTACGATCTATTATGCCAACGGTATTTAATATTATCAACACGTACTTAATCCATCCCCTTCAGTCGCTTTACTCTTGAGTTTAATAGAAAACGGAAGTCGAGTGAGCTTGTCAGATTTCTGTTTCATTGCACGATTTGTAATTTATAACATATCGTGCGTGTGTGAACAGTGAACACGCAAAGAAGTACGTGATCGTGATTTATTATGTTATGAAAAACGTGACTATTTGTTTAATTTCTCTTGGAGCTGCGCACCCTTAAATTATTACCGTTACAGTCTGTTAAAGTCCACCGCTGAACAAAGGCCTCCCCATAGACAGCCTTACAAGGAGGATATTTTCCACAGCTGCGACGCTGGGCACGTAGGTTGGCAGCCACAGTTTTTTTTAATCGTTATTCTGAAGCCCTTGCTGTCCTGATTTGTTTCCTCCTGCTGCCTTTTACAACGAAGAAGTGGATATTCTTACACCGCCACTTCATGGTTAACGTGACCAGACGTCCCGTTTTGAACGGGACTGTCCCTTTTTATAGTTACGAGTCCCGGTGTCCCTGAAATGAACTCTGGGACGCAAAATTGTCCCGTTTTCTGAAACCGCACGAAAATTTGTGTTGTTGTTACTAAAAAACTTTTTTAGGATCCCACATCCGTTTTATGGCTTTATTTTTTACACGCTCAGTCAGCAAGTTTTTATCAAGCTGTATTGAAACTTGAAGTTCAGACCGTATCGGCTATTGAAACCGCAAAAAAATCAATCAGCTAAAAGACAATTTGACTCAGAAACAGACTAATCAGTTTCTTCATTCAATCAGGTCCGCCAATTAAAAGAGAAATCGAAAGATAATGTTACTGACATAGATGAAAAATTGGTGAAAAGGGCGGCTACAGAATTCTATGAAACAAGCCGTGAATATCTGGAGCAGTAGAATTTCTTTCTTACCAAAGAAATGAAGATATTTTTATTGGGCAGATTTGAAAAAGTTCCCCGCATGGGAAGACGTTCAAAAATATCTGGATGTATTAATTGAAAAGGAAGAAAGGATATTGACCGTAAAAAAGACGCAGAAATTTTTGAGAACTACAAATTTAATTTCTAAAGGCGATATTGATAATTTAGGTGAATATAAATAAAAAAACGTGCCAAGAGTCATTCTTACTTAATATTACCACCAGCTAAACGTTTCAGATATACATATATATACACACATATATATATATATATATATATATATATATAGCAAATTTATATGGCAGATGTGAACGGCCGAGTCGGGAAGGGACGCCCTAGAAAAAAGTTTATCGAACAAAATGGGTGATATTTTTAAAATGGGCCACATTAGAAGTACCCTTAACCGACGAGTAAAAAGTATATATTATACTTTAACAGAGTTTTTTTATTGACTACCTTTTAATTGACTTAAATAAACCAATGTCCCGTTTTGAGTCAAAAAATAAATGGTCACGTTATTCATGGTTAACATACAATCTACAGCTCGCATATTGTGTTCTACGTGGCTCTGTTGTTGCCTCTGTTTGTATTGTAGTAGCTCTCTACTAGTTTTGTAGTATCTTTAAGTGTACTGTACTCTTAGCTCGTTTAATACTTACAAAAATATACAATATATTACATATTACTCACGATTAATTAAAACAGAGGCACATAACAATTTATAAGGGTTTCTTGTATGTGTGCCACCGAAACCGTGATAAAGTAATTTATTAAAACTTTAGTGTCAATTATCAAAATATGTAACGCCATCTTACGTCCAAATTTATGCATTAGAGATGGTAATTTCAGTAGCTGCCGTTCTTTTTAAATAGATGGCGATGATAGTTCAGTGTGCGACATCTATCTTATATTTTGTGTACCACCACGTTTCACATTATATTAGTACTAAACCTCATAACGAGCGAGCCATGGAGTTGGAGTGTAGAAGTAACACTCCTAAAAGCGAGCATTATTATTTTTTACAGCAAAACAATACATTTGAAAAGTTTATTGATGAAATTATGAATAAAAGAAAAAACAAGAATATTTCTATGCTAAGATTTTAAATTGAATGTTTTCCGTAAAAATTTTCTTACGACAAACATTTAAGGGGTATAAAAAATGCGTATTTATATTTCATTATTTTTATATTAAAAACTAGGAATTAAGTAAAAACATATCAAAATTAAATTTCAAGATGCCTCCTGTGAGGATTGAACTCACGACCCCTGGTTTACGAGACCAGTGCTCTACCACTGAGCTAAAGAGGCGATACGAAACACTGTGAAATTATGATTCACTTAAAGTTTCGTAACATAAAAAATATTACTGTCATTATTTTCTACTTTTTCTATTTAGCCCGTAAAATTGCTTTGCGTAACTTCAGCCTCTCCCGTTGTAAAAGGGATTTACCTTCATAATCACGCTTACACAAGCAGAGGACCGCAGAAAAAAACTTAAAAAACGAGCGAGCCTTACAGTAGTCGCACATGATGTGTAACATCTGACTTGGTAATAAGCTAAATTAACATTATAACGAATGAAAAAAGCTACATTTGTTCTAATTTTAATCAAAAATAAAAATATCAATTGAGCAGCATATACCTATTTATTTATTATATCTTTGATTGAAAAATAAACTCATACATCCCTCACGTATTTACTGATGAATACATAGACATAATTAAATTAAAATTGTTTTAATTACATTCGACGTAGGTATCTAAAATTGTAAATTTTGAGGAAACTGTGATATTTTTCTATCGAGCCAAAATGTGTCAATCGTGTTTTGGTCATCATAATTCACTAAGAAAAATCTGTAACTTTCGTAATGATTTTAAAAAAATGTGAATTCGTAGTTTTTAATGACAAAAAATATGTTTTCTGCGCACCTATAAAGCGTGAAAAATTTGCTTCTTGTTGCGAAAAATTCACCAGCTACACCTTTACCTCAAAATTAAAAGAAGTTAAATACTGAAATATTTATTAAAATAACTATTCATAATTAATCACCTGCATTTTTTATGAATTCATAATACATACATATGTATTGATAAAAATGCAAATTTTTCAGACACTTGTCGGTTATTTATGGAATTTACTCGGCTTCAAAATAAACCATCATAAAATATTAGCTAACTCGCCTAATGCTAACGGCAACATCGAACAATTTCACACCACCATTCTCGAACACATACCTAACAAGTAACAACAATACAGAGTCCGTGGTCAACCTAAAGCCATACGCAATTATAGCATATAACAGTACCATACATAGCTTCATTATATTATATACTTATAAATTTTTTATATAGTTTACACATATAAATTAGTTTATATAACAGCCCACTTTACTACTACCGCTAGCGCTCATTGCCAAATCGAAAAGCGCGTGCTTCTCCGGCTTCCTGTAACACACTTCCGTCCCTTTTCAAGAAATCACTCCCAGAAATTGAAGGAAAACGAGAGGAAAGATGTTACACATCAAAAAAAGCATAAGATCGTCAAGGAAGTGCCAGACGTTTCGCACATTTGACGGTGCTGCCCCTCGCTGGTCTTGGTATTTTACGTCTGCCGGAATCAAGATTATGATACCACCATATCTTGGAATTGGAAACCATGACATTTTTCTGTGATGGCCTCTTACCACACGCACGGTACAAAATGGAGCGATAGATACCACAAGGCAATTATAATACTATGTTATATTATTAATAGAGTAAATCTTTCAAAGAGCTATGCTTACCCGCAGGCGCAAGCTTGACAAGCGAAGTGAAACAAATAGCGCGCTTGCACTGCTGTGCCCCGCTCTGAAGAGTATAGAGCAGTGCCCGTCACACTTATCTGGTCAGGGGCCACACAGGAGAGTGTGAGGTATCACAGCGGGCCGCATATTCTTGGATTGTTTAGTTGACGCCACCAATTGATTGACATATTTTTTTCATCCATTGTCCGATTATCTTGTTAGGCCCTTGCAACTCTAAATTAAGATTATAAAACTTCATGGTAATATCAGCACAATTAGCTTGTAATTCCTCAAGTAGGTATTTAAATTTTCGATGGTTTAGTTTACGCTCGCGAATGTAAATTGAATGTGTTTACGACAGTATTCATTAATTCCTTAGATTTATTATTTGAAATTTGACATGCCAAGGTTTCTTGATGCAATAAACAGTGAATGAGCAGCAAATTATGTAGATTCCATTCTCTCTTCATTATTTGCGCCCAACGTTGACGGAAAACCGTCAATACACACTGATATCAATTTACTTACAGGTATACCGTACCTTTGGACAAATTATTGCAGAGCGTCCATAAAATCACAACCTCTCGTATCGCCCTTCATGGTTACGACGGCTAGAAAGTTTTCTTCTATGATTCCGTCCATAGTGCAGTACCGCACAAAGAGTGAGAACTGAGACATAGAAAATATATCCGTACTAGATCACACGCAAGAAAAACTAAAGTATTTGCAGTTTTTCAACCTATCAATTACTGCCTCAAACTTGTTTTTTTGTCAAATCTTCAACTCGGCGTCGGCGGGTTGATTCAGAAAGCGTAAGGTTTTTTCCTTCCGCCATTATTTGTTTATTATTTGAAAATTTTTGAAACAAAGTCTGAGAAACAGTTAACATGCACTCCTTTATTAATTCAGCATCAGTGAAAGGTTTCATCTTTTTTGCAAGCATTTAACAAACTTGGTAAAATGCTTTTGTAAGAGCCTCGTTTTGTCCAACTGCCGTCGGCATCATATTTTGTAAAAGCCTCGTTTTGTCCAACTGCCGTCGGCATCATATTTTGTAAGAGCCTCGTTTTGTCCAACTGCCGTCGGCTTCATATTTTGTTGACGATGAATTGCAATTCGATTCCAAAGAAAAGGCTTCAGTAAATGAATTGTGCTTGCTTGTATAGTGGCGAAATAAATTGTATCGCTTTACTGCGACAACACTACCTGCTCACTTAGAGCAAGTTGCAGGAAGAAGTTTATAATTACCCGCGTACTTCCATTTAGTTTACTTGATGATTTTATTAGATTATACTTTGATAAAATTTCCTAAAATTGTTTGATTTGTCGTGGGCCGCATAAATATCTTCCGTGGGCCGCAGTATGACGACCACGGGTATAGAGTCTATATAATTACAGGCTTTGACGCATGGCATGCCATCTTAGCCCTCAGACGTGACAACGCATCTGTTTCTCTCTTTATTTTGAAGCTTGCTATCATTGTGCTTGAGCTACTGTAGCGACTTACCGCCAGGTAGACTAATAGTTTGTGTGTCACTCTTTTTTAAACGCTGCGCCATCGCTTCAACAAGTCCCTATCCCGGGAAGACATTTTGAGAGGAATACCTACAGCGTAATTTGTTTCTATTATATTCAAATATTTGATGATCACAATCTTAGAATGTTTTTAGTCTTCTAATGATTATTTCTTTATTAAATAGGCTATATCTCAATAGGTGATCTCCATTAATTTTGGAGAAAAAGTTTCACCCTCATGGTTGGACATTTTTTTTAAATTCTAAAGAGTAAAAAATTTTACTTTTAGAAAGTATAAACTCAGCTTCAAGCAACTTAATAAAATAATTTCCACATAATTCAGTAACTTTTTTATAACTTTGGAATTTTGCAACTCCTCTATACATTACGTCGTAGCACCAACATCAGATAGTATTCAATAAGGTATAAATGATTTTATTTGTGTTAGGCACAGAAATCTAAATTTAGATTTGTGTGGTGATAGGTCTATACACTCAGTTTGTACTATTAAAGCCCACTGCATTGATTTAGAATAGTAACAAAGTACTAACTAAACGTACCTTGCATCCTTTTGGTTGGCATCTGTGGAAAAAAATTAAAGAATATAAAATGCTATCAAGCAGTGCTACAAAAAAGTTTTTTTTAATTATTTAGAGGCTCTTCCCCAGAAAGGGAATGTCAGCAGGGTACAACTGGTGTACCCTTATAGCACAGAATAAACAAAAGTACAAGAACTTATACTGACTTATACCAACACTGCTATGTTACACATATCACTAAACAAAAATTGCATTTTGGATTGAGAGAAAGACAGTCATTGCCACAGAAAGGTCTGTGGCACCTTGAAACTGCTTTTCTAATTGTTTTTATTTTAATTTATGGAAATTTTCATACTACTTAATCAAAATTGTTCATACATGCTAGAACCACGCTGCAGCTATATTAAGGTTGTCGGCTCGACCGGGGAAGGACCACGCTCTCACTGAATACCAGCATAAAACAGCTATGCGTACCCGCAGGCGTACCAGCTTAATACTGCTGTGTTTCGTACGGTGAGTGTAGAGATCCAGACCCTTTTTACGGGAAATGAGGCATTGAATCTTTGTCCTCAGGGGTGACAACGCATCTGCGTTTTGATTCTTAATCGAGAATAAATGTAGATGTCTATGGGGCACAGCATCCAATTACCATCAGGTGGATGGTGTGCTCGTTTGTCACCCTTATTCTATAAAAAATGTGAAAGAGTAGTGTCCTAGCACAAGCTTTATAATAGTATTAGGCATGAAAGAAATTTCTTGTAAATAAGAAATTAGAATTTTATTGAAACATCCAAAAACAATTTCATGAAACCAACTTATACATATATCACATTATCATATTACCTTAACTTATTTACTATGACACTTCAAAATGAGGATTATCGAATTCACCGCTACTAGGTTCGGTTCAACAGTGGACTTTTATTTCATATTATATCCGCAAAAAAATCAATGAAAAATATATATTTTCAGTCGTAACTCGTAATATAAATGAATTAAATATTTATAGAAAATAATTTTTCACGAAACCAACATTACTATTATAATAAGCATAATTATTTAACGAAACTAAAAAATTAATTATGCCGAAACCCTCGTAATATCACTGAATGAAATATGTATAGAAAATAATTTTTCATGAAACCAACTTTACTATTACAATAAGCATAATTATTTAACGAAACTAAAAAAGTAATTATGCCGAAACCCTTGTAATATAACTGAATGAAATATTTATAGAAAATAATTTTTCATGAAACCAACTTTACTATTATAATAAGCATAATTATTTAACGAAACTAAAAAAGTAATTATGCCGAAACCCTCGTAATATCACTGAATGAAATATTTATAGAAAATAATTTTTCATGTAACCAACTTTACTATTATAATAAGCATAATTATTTAACGAAACTAAAAAAGTAATTATGCCAAAACCCTCGTAATATAACTGAATGAAATATTTATAGAAAATAATTTTTCACGAAACCAACTTTACTATTACAATAAGCATAATTATTTAACGAAACTAAAAAAAGTAATTATGCCGAAACCCTTGTAATATATCGAATGAAATATTTATAGAAAATAATTTTTCATGAAACCAACTTTACTATTATAATAATCATAATTATTTAACGAAACTAAAAAAGTAATTATGCCGAAACCCTCGTAATATCACTGAATGAAATATTTATAGAAAATAATTTTTCATGAAACCAACTTTACTATTACAATAAGAATAATTATTTAACGAAACTAAAAAAAGTAATTATGCCGAAACCCTTGTAATATAACTGAATGAAATATTTATAGAAAATAATTTTTCATGAAACCAACTTTACTATTATAATAAGCATAATTATTTAACGAAACTAAAAAAGTAATTATGCCGAAACCCTCGTAATATCACTGAATGAAATATTTATAGAAAATAATTTTTCATGAAACCAACTTTACTATTACAATAAGCATAATTATTTAACGAAACTAAAAAATTAATTATGCCAAAACCCTCGTAATATAACTGAATGAAATATTTATAGAAAATAATTTTTCATGAAACCAACTTTACTATTATAATAAGCATAATTATTAAACGAAACTAAAAAATTAATTATGCCGAAACCCTCGTAATATAACTGAATGAAATATTTATAGAAAATAATTTTTCATGATACCAACTTTACTATTATAATAAGCATAATTATTTAACGAAACTAAAAAAAGTAATTATGCCGAAACCCTTGTAATATAACTGAATGAAATATTTATAGAAAATAATTTTTCATGAAACCAACTTTACTATTATAATAAGCATAATTATTTAACGAAACTAAAAAAGTAATTATGCCGAAACCCTCGTAATATCACTGAATGAAATATTTATAGAAAATAATTTTTCATGAAACCAACATTACTATTATAATAAGCATAATTATTTAACGAAACTAAAAAATTAATTATGCCGAAACCCTCGTAATATCACTGAATGAAATATGTATAGAAAATAATTTTTCATGAAACCAACTTTACTATTACAATAAGCATAATTATTTAACGAAACTAAAAAAGTAATTATGCCGAAACCCTTGTAATATAACTGAATGAAATATTTATAGAAAATAATTTTTCATGAAACCAACTTTACTATTATAATAAGCATAATTATTTAACGAAACTAAAAAAGTAATTATGCCGAAACCCTCGTAATATCACTGAATGAAATATTTATAGAAAATAATTTTTCATGAAACCAACATTAATATTATAATAAGCATAATTATTTAACGAAACTAAAAAAAGTAAATATGCCGAAACCCGGGATCGAACCAGGGACCTTTAGATCTTCAGTCTAACGCTCTCCCAACTGAGCTATTTCGGCTGATACTTTTAACTTCTAAAAACATCACCTATACATAGAGATTAATGTATTATTTTTCTTATCATAGATTTCATATATTTGTATTAAGTTTTTATTACATTTTAAAAATATATACATCATGTCATAATATCTATCTAAATATAAACAATTATTAAGTTGTTTATATTATTCCGCATATTACCAATCTGGTGCATACTAACGCCATCTCTGTTTTCAAAACTAAAACTACATTACTGTCAATAGATGTCCCTGTACGCTAAACTAAATTCTTAATTATTCCTGCTACAGTACCTATTAGGAGCGTAGACGGGCTGCATTTTTTCCATACAAATGTATTCCCCTATTCACTTCCTGGATAATGCCTCTATAGTAATAGTTTTTGTTTATAAAAATCAAGGTTTATTAAAGGCATGCCCCAGTCATTTCTTTTTTTCAAAAAATTATTACATTTTTGTATATTTTTGAAATGGTAATTTTTGGAAAGTCATATTTTGTATAAATATGACTTGCCAAAAACCTAAAACAAATCCCCGTTTTTACCTCCGTAATGAGACTACCAAAGAAATTTGAAAAGATTTTAACATAAAAACAAATGATAGAATCTATTCTTCCTTTAAATTTTGATACCAAAAATAATTTTATCGGCTTAGTTTTCGAGGAGAAAACAGGGGAATACGAAAAGTCGATCGGTCATAGTTTTTGTAGGTAAAATCGTTCTAAGCTGCAGTTGTCCCTATCGCACTCTACGGGGGAGACCAGAGGTGAGGTGACTGCCTCGTTGGTCTAGTGATTGTAGTTGCGACTGCTAATCATGAAGTCCTGGGTTTAAATCCCAGGTCGAACCAAAAAAATCAATTATCGAATTTTTCCGTCAAGAAATTCTCAGTAACTGCCCGGAATTAAGGGTAGGATGTTGGCGGTGTCTCACTCCCGTGTGCCTCGAAAAGTACGACAAGCTTTTGGCCCTGCGCCTGATCTCTTTCTGGTCGTGTCGGTTTACCGTCTCATCAGATTATGAGAGTGAGGGAATAGAGAGTGCACCTATGCTTGCGCATACACTTGGGCATTATAATCTTGTCCTGCGCCGATGGCTAGTCTCCGTTGAGACTGACCACTGGACCGAAATTCGTCCTGGAGGACATTAGTAGTATTGTTTATTCTGTGCATTACGTACATAATACATTCCGTGGCTAATACGTACACAGTTAGGACAGCAACAACTGTCGAAGTTTATATCGATATCATAGTGATGTCAGTCGATATCAGTCGATATTTATCCTACACAGACTTACAGGTGGCACAGAACTTTCGTATTTTTTCAAGAGAAAACGAAGTAACAATTCAATGATATTTTAAGAGTTTATAGGTAATTAACATTTACTATTATTTGAAATGAACTTAGCGAAGTGTCTCTTGAAAAAATAAAAAACTGTAACCTAATAATACATAGCTAAAGTTCGCACTCTACTGCTTGGTGTAATAATTTTGCTTACTTGTTTTGCCAGCTTTACTGAGGAGTTTATAAAATAATGACTGCTCTTATCGAGTAAATTCTTAATATTTATGTGGCAGAAGAGGTGCTTGTGGGTATTTTAAATAATACAAAAGTTATATAATAATTAATATGTACATTTTTTCTGTATGTGTTGTGTTGTGTGTTTAGAAAAAAATTCTAAGAAACAAAAAATACTGTCTTTTCAATATAGTTATAATGAGTTTACACTGTAGTTTCCATCAAAACAATGAAACCACAATTGTGTCTCGCACATGCAAAAATTTATAAAACAAATAAAAGCCCTAACACCAATAGCAACCCCAGTCGGAAGGTGAATTTCAATTAAATAGTTTTAATTGAAATTCACCTTTAGGTATTATATAAATGTATATTGTAATTTGACATAAATGGATATTATGAGCGTCCACAATAGGTGGTATTGGATGCGCTGAGATGGGATAAACATGGGATAAACCACGTAAGCAACAGCAAAACACAAAACACTGCGAACGCCGATATTTTGCATCTTCAATCTGACTGAAAGACGAACGTAGCTTGGATGGAGCGGGACGGCCGCGCGGATAAGGCGCGGTACTGAGCTACGTACACAAATACAGACTATTTATATTCACTCACATAATGATACCTCGGTTGCTCGGGCGCAGCGCGACGGCAAGTTTCTACCTTTTTTGTTTGTTACCTATTTCTCAATTCCCGCGCAGACCGACTACGCTCTTAATATTTTTCTTAACTTAAAAAATGTTAAAAAAAGGTTCTGAGACATATGTCTGAAGTCAATTCTAAATGAGTATTTGTACTGCAATTGCTAAGTCTGTAGAGAAAGGTAGAGCCTTATTACTGAGCACTGTCACCTGTACTGCACTCTGTTTGATGAAGCCACTTTGGATTTAGTGTCAGCTTAAGATAACCTTAAACTTCTTTTAATCACCCTAGTCATCATCCATGATCACATACGGCTCTCTGGTATGGTGGACCAAAACTAACGAAGCCACCACTATACGAAAGCTTCAGCGTTATCAGAGATTGGCTTGTATGGCTGCCACGGGCTGCATAAGAACTACACCAACAGCAGCTTTAGAGGCTATACTGGAGCTCATCGCTACACCGCTTCATCTATATATACAACAAGAAGCAACTTTAGCTGCAATTGCTCTTTTGACAAACATTTGTTTACCATAGGTGTTACTGAGAGCCCCCTCTGCAGGGCATGCATGGGAGAAGAAAAATCGGCGGAACACGTGTTGCTGACATGTCCAGAAGTTGCTTCATACAGGGCTAAACATCTCAGCACGCCGGGATCGCTCCCCGAAGTTGCTTGCAACATCAAAGGACTGTTGAACTTCTTCGGGGAAATATCATGGCTCGAATTACCACATTATTCCTACCCACATGCAAAATATGTGCTTAGACGTGGAGTTATAGAAAACGTGGAAGTTGGGTATAGCAGAAGAAGCACGAGAGTAGAATAAATGCAGCGGAAATGCGGTTGTTAAGGAGTATGTTAGGGCTGAATCTGAGTGACAGGGTGAGAAATTGTGTAATAAGAGGAGAATGTGGTATGCAAGATGATGTTGTGATGAGGATTAAGAAAGGAATGCTTCGGTGGTTTGGTCATGTAGAAAGAATGAATGAGGAAAGAGTGACAAAGCAAATTTATGTTGCAGAAGTGAACAGAAGAGTTGGTAAGGGACGCCTTAGGCGAAAGTTTGCTGACCAAATTGGCGATCTACTGAAAAGGGGCCAAATTAAGAGTACCCTTAACCGACGATGTATGCGTAGGTATATGAATGTGGAAGAGGCGAGAGTGGTGTGTCAGGAGTGTACCAAATGGAAGTCTGTAGTCTCTGCCTACCCCTCTGGGTGACAGGCGTGAGTGCTTATATTTTTACCAATTTCCTCAGCCTGCACTGCCTTGTCCATAGCGACCTGGCCCACATCATTCAAAACAACTCCGCAGCTCTTATAAAGACGACTTCTAAGCTTCGTAAGCTTTTCTGTTTCTTGATAAGCATGGATTTCATCCTGGAATAAAAGTAAAGGCATAATGAATAATAAGGTTATTTGAAAACAAATATGCACACAATTTAGTAATATATTTGAACTTTTTTGTAATATAAATAGAAGCACTGTGATTTAAAACTCTATTAATGATATTTTTTTATATTGACACAAATTCAGTACATTGAATGAAACTAATTTTATGAATTTAATTTAAACTTTTTGGATTCCCAATGAAAACTTTATTGATAAATACAAAAATAAGTTACTAATCTCACAAATATTAAGTGTTACATACATATACATTTAAAAAGAACATATTCATAACTTCCTTCTTTTAGGATATTAGTTATGTTTTAAGCACTAAAGAAAAAACACTACTGAACTTAAGTCTCTCAAAAATCAGATAAAAATAATTATTCCAACTAATTATTTTATACACGCTTATTCATCATCATCATCATCATTACAGCCCTTCACAAGTTCACTGCTGAACATAGGCCTCCCCCAAATAATGCCACAAAGCATGGTGCTGAGCCACCTGTATCCATCGACTTCCTGCATGTCTTACCAGGTCGTCACTCCATCTAGTGGGGGGTCGACCTACACTACGCCTACCGGTACGAGGCTGCCACTCGAGAACCTTTCTTCCCCATCGGTTATCGGTTCTTCAAGCTATCTGGCCGGCCCATTGCCACTTCAGCTTACTAATCCGTTGGGCTATGTCGGTCACTCTGGTTTTACTGCGGATATCCTCATTTCTGAGTCTATCATGCGGATAAACTCAAAGCATAGCCCTCTCCATAGCTCACTGAGCGACATTAAGCGTCCTCATACCGCCAGCAGTGAAGGATCACGTCTCAGATCCGTGAGTCATCACTGGCAACACACACTGGTTATAAACTTTAGTTTTCAGAGATTGAGGTATACCCGACGAGAAGATGTGTCGTAATTTCCCGAACGCTGCCCAGCCAAGTTGAATCCGTCGATTGACCTCTCGGTCGAAGTTGGACTTACCTAGTCGGACTATTTGTCCCAGGTAAACGTACTCGTCTACAACTTCGAGCATAGTGCTCCCAACAACTACCGGCATAGGTGTGACATGGACATTAAAATGATCTTGGTTTTGTCCATGTTCATCTTAAGACCTATCCGTTGGGAGACACCATTGTGGTCATTGAGCATAGTGCTAAGGTCCTCCAGCGATTCTGCCATAAGGACTATATCGTCGGCAAATCGAAGGTGAGTGATGTACTCGCCATTGATGTTAATACCGTATCCTTTCCAGACCAGCAGCTTGAAAACGTCTTCCAACGCAGCGGTGAAGAGTTTTGGGGATATAACATCAGCCTGTGTTACACCTCTCACCTCACGCTTATTAAATAAATATAATTCTATTAAATTACATAAATTTTATTTTATTAATTCTACAAATGTAATTCGGTTGGAATGTAAGATATGTCAGAAACACAAACCTTTAGTTCCTTTAATCTTGAATGAGATCTGCTTGAAAGGCAATGTCTAACATGCAAGTCAGACCAGTCTTTGATGTCTCCTTCTAAGATAGATGGAGCAGAAGCACACACATTAGCACTAGAACTATTATCACATTTGCGAGGCCGTAACACTGTCCGTGGGGGTATGTTTTTGTTTTTAAATGGCACCAATGATTTCAACGTCTTTTTAGGCTTGACCACAAAAAGAGGTTTTACTTCCTTTTCAGGAGCCACGTCCGGAATATAATCGTTTAGAACTATCGGTAAATCACTGTAGGAGTTAGTCATATTATTCGAATTAGAACGAGGCTTCGCGCCATTACCTCTTGCCAAAGATTTATGTCTTATAACACTAGAACTTGCTTTGAGACTACTACGAGCACTATTGTACACACGGGGCATAACTCTGCCATACCTCTGAAGATTTTGTTTATCATTATTATCCATTTTTAATAACTAAACCTGTTTACCCTAAATCCAAATCACTTTCGTAAACAATAACTTGTTTTGACAGATAAAACAGTGACAGTGACACTGATAAGTAACTTTTTTCTTTGATTATGTATTCATACGGTAACATTTTTGCCATTATAAAGTAGAATTAACTATTTTACAGAATTTTTAACGTTGTCGAGCATTATAGTCTGTTTTTTTCTATAAACTTTTTGTCTATAAACTTTGCATACTTTCAGGAAAAACGTGTATACCTACACTTTACTGAGATGATAAAATGGCGAAAAATAAGGCAGCCCATATAGATATTTCTATAATAATAACATCGATAAAGATTGTGAAAATGTTTCTATATTGCCACGGACACACGGCACAATATCTGTGGGTAAAAAATATCTTAAGTTTTCCAACTTATTTATGCCTTTCATCTAAGTTGTTTTTTGGTTCGTCCTTTTTCACGTCTAAACCGTAGAACTTATTTTTATGGTGGTTCCGTCAATGGCACGCAGATGGTATTTTTTTTAATGAAAATTAATAATTTTAATAATATTTTAGTTTTTGTTGTGTATCAGATTATGATCAACATACGCCTTATACAGAGCCCTAATTTGCTAATCAAATGAAATGAAATATTAATTTGCGTTTGGTTAAGGCACTAAAGATGGTCAAATTAATTAAACATCCGCTTAATCAGCCATTATTAATGCCATGCAAATCTTACAAATATAAAATAATGAGATAATTATGAGTAAATATAATATTATATATTTATGAATAAAATGTCTAAAATACCTAAATGTCTAAAAAGGTAATAGGAACTTAATAAATATTTTACAATTGGTCCAGTAAATTTATCAGTCTAGTTGGTACTACATATGGTAGTTTAAATATTCCTCTACAGTATAAAAGCCTTTTCTCTGAGCCATTTGTATAATTCTCTTTTAAATTTAATGACATGTAGGTCTTGAATTACTTGTGGTATCCTATTATATACTGTTATACACATCCAATAGCAATTTTTATTGAATTTCACACTCTTGGGTATTATAGTGGAAACCAAACTATTCCTTTTTCTAGTGCCTTGTTTGTAAGAAGTCTTTGGCTTGTTTGAAATAATACGTATTGTATTTTTACAAATTTGTTTTAAAAAAGTGTCAAAATTTTCAAGGATTTAAACAAAGGCTGACATGGCTCGTTAGGTATAGTACCACATATAGCTCTAACACACATTTTTGTGCAATGAACGCCTTTTTTTCTGTGCTATTACCCCATATAATGAGTCCGTATCGCAGGATTGATTCAACGTAAGCGAAGTACTGTAATGTTGTAGTAAGGGCTGTTCTCTTTCCTGCTAGTTTTGTTAATTTATAAATTGCAAACGCGAAACGATTGATTTTATTGCACACTTTTTTGACTTGTTGTTTCCAATCTAGTTTTTGGTCAATTTCCATACCCAAGAATTTCTTTGTTATTGTTTTTTTTAAGTATTTGTCCTTCATAATTTATAATTAACATCAAATTTTGTATATTAAGTTAGTTAAATTCGTTTTGTCAATATTAATAATTAAATTATTATTTCTAGGCCAATTAATTATTTGAAATATAGTTTCACTAATGTCATTTTTGTGGTCATTTAATGTCAATTTGTTATCAGTTGTCACTATTACAGATATATCATCAGAAAATAGGATACATCGATACTTGGTCATATTTGGGAGATTATTAATATAGACCAGGAACAGAAGAGGGCCCAGGATACTTCCTTGTGGAATGCCAAACTTATTTTTCCTAAACTCAGATCTGTGATTTTCAGCTACATGGTTAGAGTCAGGTTTTGCGATTTCGACTGATTGCATTCTATTCTGCAAGTATGTGTTGATTCAGTTCAAAGCAGTGCTCCAACTTTGTTGAAAGTTGATCATGAGAAACAAAATCGAAAGCTTTCGACATATCAAAGAAGAGCGCCGTCGTATATTGTTTGGCGTTTAGTTGTGTAAGGGTCTCATTCAAAGTCATATACCGCATGTGTAGTGGATTTACTTTTCCAAAATCCATATTGATTGTGTTGGAGTATCTGATATTTATCAAAAAACGATGTAAGTTTTTCATGCATAACTTTCTCATATACTTTGGATAGCATAGGAACCGGCGTAGTGGGCCGGTAATTACTTACGAGTGTTTTTTTACCCCTTTTAAATAATGGCTTCACCAGTGAGAATTTTAATTTGTCTGGAAATATCCCAGTTACCATTGAATGATTTATCAGAAACGCCAAAACAGCACCTAATTGTTTATTACATATCTTGATAATCTTTGTAGATACCTCGTCGTAACTTTCTGAATTTGTATTATTCAGTGATAAAACTATTTTCCTGACATAATATTCGTCAATGGGGGTCAAATAAATAGAAATATTTAAAATGTCATTAGGAGTTTCACGTAATATGTTTGCATTTTCTTTATTTGTCAATTCAATAAAATAATTGTTAAAAATAGTCGCAATCTGTGTAGGATCATATATATAGGATAGGATTTATAACATTGTTTTTGTATTCAATTCAATCCATTTAATTATTATACTGCGGTCTAGTGTCAATTTCTTCCTGTATTACTTTCCATGTAGCCTTACAAATATTTTTACTTTTTAATACGTATTTATTATTTGTTTGTATTTTTGCTTGGAATATACATTTTCTTATTAACTTAGAATAGGTGCAATATTTATTTTGGTAATATAATTTCCCTTTTTATAATAATTGTACCGTAAAAAAGCTGCAGTAAAAACAGAATCCTGCGGAATTCTATTTTTACTGCAGCTTTTTATAATACCCTTTGTAATCCATTGTAGCTTTACGTTTGTTTTTAGCCTGACTTTACCAACAGGAAAACAAAGTTTATAAAGTAAACAGAACCAGTCATGGAATTCATTGCATGCCACATTTGGTTCTTCCTCACTATATACTGCTGAGAATGAGATACATGCCAGATATGATTTGAATTTTTCAATATTTTCAGTAGAATAGCATCTCTTATAAATATGTATTACTTTTGGTGGTACATTTTTTGACTTGGTGTTAAAACTAAGCACCTGAGCAGTGTTATGGTCTGACAACCAAAGTGGCAGAACAGTCCCACTTGCCCCTTTTATGTTACTGAATATATGGTCAATGCATAACAGTCTTCTAGTGGGCACCGTTATATGCTGGTTTATATTATAGTTTTTAAGAATCTCTTGGAGATGTGTGGTCACATAATTATTTAATTAAGTGTTAATGTTAGTATCCCCTATTATAACAATTTATTGCTTCGGATATTTGAACAAAAGTTTACTAAGTAGTAGTTCAAAATTGTCAAAAATTGCGGCTTGGTAGACACAAACAGTTATCACGTTTTGTATAGGAATCGATACGGAACAGCACTCAAAATGAAAATTAGTTGTACTGTTATCATTACAAATGGATCATACAAATGGATTTTATTATATGCTATTCCTTTTTTAACTAATATGCAGGTGCCACCTAAAATAAAAATAAAAAATCATTTATTCCTAGAAATAGAGCTACAGACTTGAACATTGGGAAAAAAGTGACTTATATTAAATTAATTTTAACTTATATTATATTAAATTAAATACTAATTACATATAAATTCTTATTACATATAAAAAAGGTACTGGCGGGCCCCAAACTAGGCATAGCCTGTATCTTGGGGACCAGGAGTACGGTTATCAGTTTTACTTACGTAATTAAAGTACCCAAAATTATACAGAACAACAAATTATTTCTTAATTTAGTTTAATATTTATTTTTTATTCCTAGGAAAAATATGAATACAATATTCTAGTGTGAAACGTAGATACAATTTGGTATTATTTTTGCTTTAATATTAAGTTTTCGGTATCATTATAATTTAGTGTGGCGAGATATCTTTTTACTATATTATGTTTAGCTTTCAAAGTGGTGCAATTTTTGATGTCACAGACTTTAAGTATTTTGTTATAAATATGAGGATGTGAGAACTGTGGAAGACGTTGCGCGAAAACAGACCTGGCAGCCGGAATTGGGATTTTAAATATTCGTTTAGTGATTAGGTTGTCGTAAATAGGCGACTGAATTACTTGCCCATGGGTTTTTAAAACTGCGGATAGAATATACAACTGGCGTACACTCAAAACCTCGCTATCCCGATAAAGATCGGCCGTAGGGTACCGGTAGGGCTTTTTATACATGACCTTGAGAACTGCTCTCTGTGCCCTCTCCAACTGCAACATCGTGGTTTTGGAGGCACCACCCCAAGCTGATATACAATATTGTATTAAGGATTGGCAGAGGGCAAAATAAACCATACGAAGTGTCTTTTTATCAGCACAGTTCCTGAGCAACTTCATTATGTAAATAACCCTCTTGACTCGATTTGAGAGGTATGAGATATGCTGTTTGAAGAAAAGATTGTGGTCAACAATTACACCCAAGTACCTGATCGTCTCCACTCTCGCAATACCCTCACAGTCACAATGTTGCAGAATGTCACAAGTATGAACTGGAATGTCGTTCTGGATCAACGGATTCGATGCACAGGTTTTGTGGAAACACATGTATTTGGATTTTTTCGCATTAAGTGTCAACAAATTACGATTCAGCCACCCAGCCACTTGGCCCATACCGTTCTCGGCCAGCTTTCTTACTTCTTTCCAGGATCGACCATGACATAAGACAACGGTGTCATCTGCGTAACAAATTGTTTCACACTGAGGTATTTACCTCTTTTTTTATTCCTTGACGAATGCGCTACAAGCACGTAATTATGAATATTGATATTTTTTCCTTTCCGTTTGTTATAGAAGTCTCGGTGAACCATGCTAACGTAGCACATCACAGCACAAATCACACTCAAGTTCCGATAACGTTATCTCGATGAGTTCCTCTTTCGATAGCAGGCCTTGAATATTTTGATGTAAAATAAAAAAATTATATAAATTTCTATTAGACATGAAAACAGTTCTATACGTTCTTGTTAGGCGATTTTATAACAATGTTAGAAACGTTTTTTAAGCTGAGAAAGTAAAACGGTGTTACAGCGATATGCTGGCTTGAGTACTCGTTCATTGTAATAAACAAAAAGTAACAGTTCAACAACAAAACAAAAACGTAACAAAGTCTAACAACAAACAATAATTATGTACAGTAAGTAGATTTACTTAAAACCAGGAATGTTATCACAACGCAGAGCGAGGGACGACTGCTCGACGGCACAAGCGCACACTGCACCCTTTTTACCTGGAGACAGCCGTTATTCTGTCTCGCTCGCACAGTTGTGCACAGCGTTTTTTACCTGCTCACACAAAGGATGCTATTGTGCTTGCTTACGATTCCTTGAATTATTGAAGAATTTTATCTTACTCACTGGAATGGGTGTTTAGTTATCTAATATCGGGGTAGAGGCACTTTGAACAGTTACATTCAAATTATCATAGCTCCTAAACTATTAACTCAGAGTTAAGATTTAAATGTGCATTTATAGCAAATATCCTGTATTATAATAAAAACAAGTAAAAAAATTGGTTAACACGATGGTTTTTTTTTAAAGCTAAGAATCTGAAAAACAACGTCAATTTATTGTCTAATTTATTTTTTCAAAAATGTTTTTTACTAATACTGAAAAATTAAAAAATAATATTTTGAATCTAGATTTATTGCATACACTATTAACTAACATTTGAGACCAATTTTGTTTTTAAAAGTCTTCTACTTGGGTAGATATTGTTAAATTAATACAAGCATCTATGCTTCGCCAACAATTTTTTTAAAGTGCTGCCATTTTTTTATTGATGGCGAAAAAAAATCATTGATCCCTGATTTGTCGATAAAATTAATTGTATTTTAACTCCTTAAAGTATCGGACATCGGAAACCGAACACATTGTATATAAAAAAGTACTCTGTGGTGTGTCACTGTGTCAGTCACTCGCACTCGCTATCGCTAGGCGCTTATAGAGTTATCACGTGTTGTGTTGATTTAAAGAAAATCTCTTGATAAAAATATGCCATCATCGTGTGTACTTAGATATTGCACAAAAAATCAATAAATGTCAGTAAAAACCAAGGAATTACTTTTCATCGGTTAATAAGATACTTAATCAATAAAAAAGTATTATGTATTAAATTATAAAACAAATTATTCCTAAGACGCCATCTCGTGTCAGGAATATAGATTATGAAATTAATATGTTCGGATGCGACATTTCTGTGGGTACTTAAGTATAGGACGAATATATTATTATACACATTTTTTTGTAGAAACATGTATAAGTTATTATAATTTGGCAATTTTTTATGTTTAAATCTCCTTATTATTCTTTTATTTTATTTTTAGGTTTCCACATCGAAGTCAAAGTGGTATAAATTCTTCCATTTTTAACTCTCGCGTGCTCAGCATTTATGAATGACTTTTATTCTATTTTTTTTAAATAAATATATTTGTAATTTAAATGTTATGTTAATAAGTTTTGTTAAACATACTATTAGTATGTTTTTTTATTTGACTTAGATACCTTTTAATAAATTCAGATAAAAATATCATTAAAATGTAATTGTGATATAATATCATGTAATATTATATTAAATAAGCAACTATAATATACAAAATAAATGACAAAATTTAAACATTGTTCTCGACATAATTTAACTATTTAACAATACAATCTACTATTACGTACAGGTCATTCTAACTGTGTTTAAAAACAAGTTCAACCGCGTGAACACAGAGTAGCGCACATTTTTTGTTTGAGATAGCTGTTCTAGTACGTATGAGTAGGTACATAATATTACTTCTAAAGTTGTTCAAAACGACTATAAATCAATAGCACGCTACAGACTATAAACTATAAATTTCTAGCGTGCTATTGAATACGCTATGTTATAGCGCGCTATTTATAAGAAAGCGTGTAAGAGGCCGGCAAGCGCGTTAATTTTTGCAGCACGCTATATCTCGTAGCACGTTACATTACATGCCGTTTATTGGATAGACCGCGTGCTATATAAGAACATTATTTCGTAATGAGTCGCATTTTCGACTAAAATAAAATAAAGCGGTAAAGAAAAACCAATGAACGCTTTTTCATACTTTCCAGGCTTCTATAATCCTAAAAATATTTTTGAGGCATGTACTTTTTAAAACAAAATAAATTTATTTATTTTTTATTATATTGATATAAACGTTATTTTAACCTTAATATAAATTATAAATCAAATAACTGTGTATTTAAAAGTTTATTGATATAAGTTTATTGAAATAAATTTATAAATGTATTTATAAAAGACTCACCTAATTATTGTTCAAAAAGCTATGGCTTGATATTTACCTACCTAAATAATTACAGACACTTAGCGCTGTCCGGCGAGGTCATACGGAAAGCATATGAGTGCATAGTACTTTTTTTTTGATACTTAAAGGCTGAAATAAAAGTGTTTTTCATGCTATTAATTATGAGCATGATACAAGTATATGTTTAACGTGCAGTCATTATTGACTTTATTAGAATATTGTTTCTAATGATAATATTATTGCTTAAGATTATGGTTATGATTACATACCTGCGAGAAAATATTTTTGTAGGGTACCATCATTTAGTGTTTCTTCTTTTGTATTATTTCCAACTGATACCTCATAGATACATGACTCTTATGGTGATAAGAATACTTTTTAAAATGTTTCGGACATTCTTGGTATTAGATTCAGTTAGTTCACTCATCTAATCTATGTTAATTATTATTAGTCTATCAATGACGGTGTGAACGTCCGCACGTCACTTAATTCCCAGGCCCACTGAAAACTAGACGTGGGCGTTATTTCACGTCACTAGATACAGTAACTGGCTACGCGGCGTGTAACCGAATCACTAGTTTCGAGTCATGTTACAAGTAGTGAATTTTGTAAATGCGTGATTATGATTACTGTTACCCGTGATTATTGCGGGAGTCGACTGTCGGTCGCTCGAGCGCAAAGCGCACATGTGGCATACAACAATAAACAAACCATCGTAAGTAACAGTTTTATTGTACGTTTAATTTTCATACGTAAGACTATAGACATAAACAATAAAATAGAGTAATCTCTGTTTGTAGATATTTAACGGTTTATGATTCCGGGAAGCGAGTCACATTGAATTTAACTAAAATAATTTTTAAAACATTTTTGACGGAGTCATGAACTCGTTTATTCATAAAATTAAAATATAACTAAAAAATGAGTATAAAAAATTTAAATGTTTATAATATTATAAAACTTAAAAACTGTGTGTAAATAGCCAAACAAACAAACAAATTAATTGTACAGTGTAAATAAAAGTGCAAAAACAAATGACAGTGAAAACGTTGAAAAAGTGTAAATAAACTGTAAATATCAATAATCATTGTATATACAATCAAATTGACTTGTAAATATGCATGCATTAATAATTTTATGAAAATATTAGTGTCATAGTAAACGCAAATCAATCATAAATACATTTAATGCAGTCTGTCCTAAACCTGAATAAAGTATGAAGGGAAGTTAATTTATTGATTTAACAGAAAACAGTTACTGTATAGCTACAAACACGGATTGTGATTTTCGTTTCGTGTGTAACTGTATAGTTGGTGGTGATATTTATGCAAACAATCACAGTAGCCGAATAAAAGTAGCCAGTTACAAAAATCACTAGTTTCGAAACATGTGACGCCGATGAAGTCACTGGTTTCGTTACGTTTCTTGAAAATGACGTAACGACCCACGTCTACTGAAAACCAGCGCTGTAGTCTCGTATCGACTGCGGCATTAAGCTGAGTGCGGTCTGTTTGCCGTGTACGCCACACACACTTGTGTGCGTAAAATGTGTGATGTGTTTAATATGTGATGTGTTTTACTATGTATTTTTATGTTTATGGTTTAAATGTACATGTGGCGTATTTGAGCAATAAATGTTTTCGTTCTTTCTTTCTTTCTTTCTTTCTATATAAATCAACTATTGACATACACTATTATATACACTTTTGTATCTATACTTTATTTGACAACTGTGTTCTTCAATCACTTATAAATATACACTAACTAAACAACGTCTAACACTACATTAGGTCGCGCGCGATGAATAGCGTGCTACTAGATCTTTGCGTCGCACGTCCTCTGCTAACAGCGCTGCCGCTATAACTAGTTGCCGCTAGATATTAAATACTTAATAGCGCCAAAGCGCCATGGCGATTTACATAGCACGCGCAATCTGATATGGAGAGATAGCGCGCTATAATATGGCGCCATGCGCTATATTATCCACCATTAATTACTTCAATGCTCGTGTTTCATTTTTTAGTTTGGAGATGGCGTTCTTCTCTCGATAGATATATTTATTTATTTATTTATTTATTTATTCTTTTTTGTACACCACAATACAGAAACATCAATATAGTTAAAACTAATTAAAGTATGTACAATAGGCGGTCTTATCACTGAAAGTGATTTCTTCCAAACAACCTTTGCGTAGAGGAATGATGCAAACAAAAGTGACAAATAGAGGGGGGCATACAAAATAATAATAAAAAAAATACAATAATACATACGAATAAAAGTAAGTGAAAGTTATATATAAAAAATCATATAATAGATTAAATGAAAAGAGTAAGAGAAAGGTAAAGTAATTTATCTAATAGCGTTCTAAATAATACAATATAACAAGAATTTTGAAAGAGTGAAGAGATTTAGCACGACGAATATGGAGAGGTAAGGAGTTAGAGGACAGCGGTTACGGTGAAGGATTTCTTGAAAAAGGAAGAAGAGTGCAAAGGTGTAGTGAGAGAAAGATTGATGGAGGATCGAAGGAACCGATTATGGGTAAGAGAAAGATACTGGAAACGGTTTTTTAAATAAAGAGGAGTAGAAGGATTAAACAGCACACTATACAACGCGGAGAGAATGTGAGTATTCCTGCGAAGGCGGATCGGGAGCCATTTGAGCTGTTTGCGAAATTCGGAGATATGATCATATTTGCGAAGCCCAAATATAAATCTAATGCATACATTTTGAATGCGATTAAGCTGCTCCTCGGTAATGTCAAGATAGCAAATATCAGCATAGTCAAGTATAGGCGGAAGAAGAGACTGGGCGAGCGTAACTTTAGTTGCTGTGGGAAGGAAATTACGTAATCTACGTAAAGAGCTTAACGCAGCAAACATTTTTCTACTGACCTCGTTAACCTGTGAGGTCCAAGACATACAGGAGTCAAGATACAACTCCAGGTTTTTAACCTTGTTATTGTAAGGGATTAGAGTGCAGTCTAGTATAGTAGGGGGTAGGGAAGACCAGTCAATTTTACCAATTAATCTAGAACTACCGATGACAATGACCTGAGTTTTCTTAGGATTAATCGTTAAACCATAACATTTACTCCAATTCGAAATACAAGTCAGATCAGCGTTAATAGTGTCAACTGCTTTAGATAGACCTTCAAGAGAGGACTGAGTATAGATTTGGAGATCATCAGCATACAAGTGGTAGGAAGAGGACAAATTATGACTTATAGAGTTAATAAAAATTGCAAAAAGGAGAGGAGACAACACGCCACCTTGTGGTACACCAGCAGCTGTAGTAATCCAGGTGGAAAAAACCTCTTGCACCTGAATTCGCTGTCGGCGACCAAACTAGTAACTTCGAAACCAGTCAACTACAGTTGGAGATATGTTGAGAGAGCGTAGGATGCGTAACAAGAAATCAAAATCTACAGTATTAAATGCCTTACTAAAATCAAGCAACGTGAGAATAGTAAGCTTTTGTTTCTCCATACCATACCGAATATCATCAGTGATTTGTAAAAGTGCAGTAGTCGTACTATGGCCAGGACGGAAACCGGATTGCAAGGGATTTAAAAGATTGTGTTTTAAAAGATAGGTGCTTAATTGATTGTGCACAAGACGTTCTAGAACTTTGGAAAAGAAAGGCAAAATAGAGATAGGTCTATAATCGGAAAAACTAGAGGGATTTGACTTTTTCGGAAGAGGAACTATAAATGCGTCTTTCCAAGCTGAAGGGAAAAAAGCAGAATTCAGTGATTTATTCAGGATAGACGTGATTATAGGTGAAAGGAGATCAATGAGAGGGATGACCATTTTCCGACTATTGCAGTCACTACCAATCGAATTTGAATGGATGGATATTATGGCTCTCTTAACATCACAACTGTTAAATTGGCTAAAATTAAAAGCAGGGGTGTCCGGAGTGGGAGCTTTTGAAAGAGAATCTAAAGTATTATGTTTTGCTTTATCGTTAATGCAAGACGAAGATGAGAAATGCAAATTAAGTTGATTGAGATCAAGGTTATGGTGTGTGAGATTTTGTCGTAATTTCCCAACTCCTAAGGACTTAAGAAATTTCCAGACCCTAGCAGGATCAGGATCTTGTACTGATTCATGGATATGGCGTCGTTGTGCTTTTCTACACAGATCGTTGCAACGATTCCGTACTAATCTATACTTCTATCTATTCAAATCGCTAGGGACTGACTTGTATTTAGCTTTGGCACAATTTTTAATGTGGATGATTTTTTTTATATCATCGGTCAGCCAAGGAGAGGGAGGATGCTTTACACGCACTGGACGAACAGGAGCATGAACGTCGTAAAGCTGAATTAACAGGGAGTTGAACAAAGCAACCTGTTCATCAACAGTAGACGCATTGACGACTACACTCCAATCAATCTTTACAGCGTCATTTAAAAGCTGCTCCAAATCCAAGTCACTAAAGTTACGCTGAAGTAGTATCCTTGACTTAGCTTTAGGGGGACGGATTTTGTATGACAAGTATAAAAGGTCGTGATAGGAAAAAGAATCAGCAGCATGTTGCCCAAATTTAAGAACATGGTCAGGTAAAGACACAAACATTATGTCGAGAAGAGAAGGGGCACAGTTCGGGAAAAAGTGTGTGGCAGAAGTAGGAAGAAGTTTTAAATTTGCTGCTAAGATATAATTGTGTTCTGTGTTACCTATCTTTTTTGATGGCTCAAAGCGAGCGCTGCTAAATGTTTTTTTTTTTTTCAAATTTCTTTATCACATAATATCGTTAGTTTGTGGTTTGTTCTTGATTGTTCCCTATCAATAATTGTTTTTTTAAGATGTTTGTTCGTCAGTAATTTATTTATAAAAAAATTATTAAAAATCTGCCTTATAGTTAGCCCCCTCTCTCGCCCTCCCCCCTCAATCCAATTTATAATTTCTTTCTTTCGTTATTTATTGGTCTTTTTATATTCATTAATGTTTGTTCTTTGATAAAATACGTTTGTTCTATCAAAAATGTATCAATGTTTAGTTGAATAATCTTGCATATATTTATATTTCTATTTTTGATTTGTATCTAGCTGCATGTTTTAAATTTTTATTTTTGCTTAAAATGTTGTAAAGAGCAATAAATATACCGATATCGTAGAATAGTTTCGAATCCATCATCATTTTTTAGTTTTCAGTTCAAATTAATAGGAAGTTCTTTATAACCGTCACGAATATCTAATTCTATAGGTAAGCAAATATTATTGAGGAACAGTAAGGCATCTTTTCCATTACACGGTTGTTCAAACGTACGGTGTGTAAGCCGTACGGTTGAAAAAACGTGCTAGCTTGTACATGATACGGCAAAATCACCGCGCGAGACATTGGTAAGTACTGGCTAGTAGCGCTTTTTACTCGGGCTGTGTAGGACGTGCTGCGTCATGAATTTTCTTACGAAAAAAAAGATTATAGTTGCTTATTACATATATAGGAAAAAGAAAATAGAAAAAAAAGGTAAGGTTTTGGATACATCCGATTTTAGAAAAAAGGGAGGAATATGGCGCGTTTCATACACTTGTCAAGAATCAATTGAGAGAAGATGAAGACAAGTTTTACAATTATTTTAGAATGCAGAAAACTACATTCGACAACTTGCTCCAAAAATTATCCCAGGAACTAAAACATCAAGATACTTTTATGCGAGAGAGTATATCGCCCGCAGAAAGATTGGCTGTAACTCTGAGGTAAGTAGGTACAAAATTAAATGACATATTTTAGTTTAAAATTGTTTATTGCACACAAACAAAATTATTACATGTAATTGAATTTTAATAATTATTAATTTAAGAACAAGTAAATCAAAAAATACACTACGCTGAAAATGCTACTCAAGTGCGGTACTAAAATCGAATTCGTCTTCAATAGAAACTTGAGAATCTGCCGAGATACTTTCCGCATTTACACTATGTACAGATAATTGTGATTCGGGTCGGTAGTGGATTGGCTCTAAACCAGAACCGTGTCCAAAATCATGAGAAGACGTCTGTGGACGACTTATTCCATAGCTCGATCTAGCAGCTGTAGAATATCCATATGTTGACGATTGCGCATTTGAGGATGCTGTACCACTTAAATATCCTTGATGGCCTTGATCCCATTGGTTTCTTGATGTAGGTATATACTGAGTACACTGTCTTTGTTGAATATTTTTAATTATTGAAATTACTTGAAACTGAAAGTCTATCATATTTTCATCACTGAACTTGTCAACTGTATCAGCGATTCCCATAAAAAAGTTCATACTACGGCTTTTCTTTTTCTCATCTCGTTCTGCTGAATCCATAAACTTCATAAACCTAATGTCAACTTCACTTAGTTCATTTTTTCTTTTTTTTTTAGCCCTTTGCGTCTCACTCCGTTCAGTGTATCCCGAGCTTGATTGATTCGGGACTGCACTATCAAAATTTTCATTACTGAGGCTAGAATCATGAACATGTTCAGTCATGTTAGAATCGGTCTTGCGATGCTCAACATTTTTTTTTAGGAACATCATTTCATCATAGAACATATATTTTCTTATTTTTTTTGCTGAAGAACCAGACTTACATTCATTAATTTTTTTGTCATATTTTATCCAGCTATCTTTCATATTGGTCCACTTCTTCATCACCATTTGCCCTGAAAATAAATAAATAATAATTATTAAATTCAAAATTTATGAAAACCCCCGACCTAAACTGAATCGACCCCGACCTAAAATGGGGTTTTAGTATTTGAACCTGAACCGTTTTGTTTTATATTTCAGGTATCTAGCAACAGGAGATACCTTTACTGACCTATACTACAGCTATATAATTGGAATAAAAACCATAAGTTGCATCGTACGTGAAGTATGCCACTACATTTGGTTAGAACTGTATAAAGAATATATGAAAATGCCATCTAAAGAAGACTGGCTACACATTGCAAGCAAATTTCAAGAATCTTCCAACTTCCCGCTGTGCTTAGGAGCGGTCGATGGAAAACACATCAGACTTATTAAGCCAATTGATAGTGGCTCGATGTTTTTAAATTACAAACATTTTTTTTCTATAGTTTTGATGGCAGTAGTAGATAGCGATTACAACTTTATATTTGTTGACGTTGGCGCCTACGGAAAGGAGTGTGATTCCAGTGTGTTTAAAGAGACCCCATTTTGGAAAAATTTAACAAACAACGGATTAAATCTACCCGATGCAACACGTTTGCCTGGAATTGACTACGATTTGCCATATGTGTTCGTTGCGGACGAAGCCTTTGCTTTGCATTATCACTTGCTTCGTCCATTTGGTGGTCATCAGCTTGATCAATTAAAACGTACATTTAACTACAGACTCACAAGAGCGCGAAGATTTGTTGAATGTGCGTTTGGCATTTTATCCAATAAATGGCGAATTTTTCACCGGCCAATGAATGTGTCCATCGATTTGGCAGTTGATATTGTGAAAACATGTTGTGTTTTGCAAAATTTTATACATAAGCAGGAAAACTTTCAGTTTCACAATGCGAGTGAAAATGAGTCCACCCTTGATTCAGAATCGGAACTAATCCAGTTACCTATCACGAATGCAGTTCGCGGAAGTTTGGCGGCTAATGAAGTTCGCAACAGATTTGCACAATATTTTGTATCTAACGAAGGTCGCCTCTCCTATCAAAACAACTATGCATAAGTAAAAAGTTAATAATTAAATATCTGTAACTTACCAAACTTGTTTTTCTCATCACCACTTAAATCTTCAAATGTGGGCTGGAAATGAATAAATATTTCTTTCCAGGAATCATATTTAAGCCGCTTATTTTTATAATCGTCGATGGTCTTATCCCATATTACAGGCCTTTCTTGAATCAACGTAATTAATAATTCTTGATTTATGTTCATTTTATAATAAAATCGCGAAACAGCGTATATAAGCGGTCACGAATCCGTGCGTACGTCCGGCACCGTCGACACACCCCGATAGACTGCCATACAACACTGGTGAAAATCACGCCGTGCGTAGACGCGGCGCGCCGAGGGGCAGTCACGGCGCACGCGGCCGCGGCGCCGTGCCTTGGCGCCACCGTGCATGTCGACAAGCTCATATAGTGATCCATACCACACTGACGACCGTGCCTACACGCGGCGAATTAACCGTAGATTTTCACGGCGAGAAACCGTGTAATGGAAAAGAGGCCTAAGACGAGTTGCTATTCTTTTACAACAAAATCGACAACCGACACTGTATGTTTTATAAGAAATCTTCCTATCTTTAAATTTTTAATGTATGAATGCATTCATGTAAATACATTCACAAAGTGGTAGAATCAAATAAATAATTTAGAAGCAAACATATTCAAAAATGTTAAATAAATTCGAATTTAGCCAGGTCAGTTTAGGTCAGTCTTTCTGGTATGAAGCCTATCACTATCAATACAAAGACATGTATATTTATCTTTACACGTAGAAATAACATACTTATTTAATATGAACCTAACCTATTTTTATAAAAATTTATTACATAACATTTTTTTTTATTTTAATTTTTATAACATTACTTTGTATGTCTTCATCTACGTTTTACATTTAATATCTATTATATTTAATATAATAGATATTAAATGAAAATAATTATCTACGTTTTATATTAATTATATTAAATTGTCAATTCAATAAATGACTGTTAATTTAGCATATCTGGTAACAAAAAGATCAACTAATGTATTAATTATATCAAGTAAGACATTAAAGTGCTAAGACGTTTTCACAGCTATCAACTTCAAATTGTTTTATATTGTTTTTGTTTATTACAACTATCGCTATACAAATGTGATTACAATTTGAATAGATCAATTTTTTTGTTATATTTATAAATTGAGAGTTGAGAGGTTGATAAATATATATTTCATATACTAACATAAATAAATAAATAAAACACAAATAAATAAAATGATGGAGTCTCTCAGCAGGGGAGACCAAACGGCCGAGGGTTAGGGGGAAAGGGAAAGAAACCGGCGGACGATGCGGGCGGTACCGAGGAGCACCGCCTTCTGCATTTAAGCCCGGAGCGGTCCGCCACGTAGTCCCAGCCGCCTCAGATGACCCGAAAGGCTGATTGGGATTAGCCCGTTTGCAGAAACGACTACAGGAATAATTTCCGTTGGCAGACCACCCCACATGTCGGTAACCTCGTGAGCCAGGTCCAGATATTTTGTTTGCATATGTGTTTCGGATTTCACGAAGTTTCCATCATACGCAATAGTAATGTCGACCAAAACTATCCTTGACTGTTCCCGGTTCACCAGCACAATATCAGGTTTATTCGCTAGAACAGCCCTGTCCGTGATGATGGCCCAGGCCCAGTAGAGCCTGGCACGGTCATTTTCGAGCATGGTTTCCGGCAAGTACTTGTAATACGGCAATTTCCGGTCCACAAGACCGTATTTCAGAGCGAGCTCCTGGTGAAGAATTCTGGCTACTAGGTTGTGCCTGTTCAAGTACGCAGAGTTAGAAAGCGCCGAACAACCGGATATGACATGCCTGACACCGGGATGGTGACAAGCTCGACAGATGTCGACGGTGCCATCCCTTAGAATGTATCTCCGATAGTTGTTGGTCTTAATGACCCGATTCTGTATTGCACAGACAAAACCCTCGGTTTCACCGAAGAGGTCACCAAAGCGTAGAAAGTGGAGGGAGGATACTGTATCTACGAAAGGCTCACGTAGAGCCTTGTAGAAACCTCCCATGGAGCTCCTTCTCGTTCCATACGGTCTCCCGGTCAGAAATGCTCTGCACTGCCAGGTCTTGCCATTGCTCGTTGGCTAAGGATAGAGGGGTAAGTCCTTTATCACAAGAAATGACGTCCCTATAGAATGGATCATCCGATCTCGCCAGGAAGTAATTACGCAGGCTGCCCCTGCCGCTGCTGAGGAGGAGCGCGCTCAATAAGCCACGCCTACAATGCTTTCGCGGCAAGTACAGCCTCATTACCGACGATCTCGGAGGATCCATCTTATAGGAGGTCATAGTAGTGCGGACTTTTCTATCCAGGGCGTTAAGTTCAGTCTGAGTCCACCTGAGTATGCCAAGTATACATGAGGACAGGCATGACCCAACCGTTATATGCGTATGTCTTATTCAGACCAGACAAAAGGCTGTTAATCACTTTGTTATTATTATTATTATTATTAAACGGGCCAGCTGTTGATACAACTGATAAAAGCCTGTATCCTAGTTACAATAAATCTGTTTTTAGTCTTAGACCATTCAAGCCAATGGACTCGCCTCGCATGATTATTCCCCTCTGCACAGGTATTGGATTTAAAAATCTTATGCGTTTATAAAAAAAACTTTTTACGGAATCGATTTTATCATTACAAGAATCGTTTCCGTTGTTGTAAGTGCTCTTTAAAAATTCCGATATGTGCGGTTAACGTATGTAAAGAGAAGTCTAATACTTCAAATTTATCAAAGTATTTTTATTGGGATATATGCTTTCTTTCTATTATAAACATTTAAAATATTATCATAAATAATAATCGAGAACTATACCGATAAGATAATCGAGTACATATTTCATAAAAATCGTAGTGATAATCGAAATGTGAGAAGCGAACAGTCCCTTTTTATTCAAATTATAATATTTAAAAAAAACTTTTACACTTTAATATATGAAACTATCACATTAATTTCAAAGTTAGACCACAAATCAGTTCACATATTTTTTTTCTAATCATTTGATTCCAGAAGTATCTAAACTTGAGATTATTTTATACGTGGTAGAGCCATGCTGCAGTTATATTAGTAGTATAGTTGTAGCACGAATGGGTCGGCTCGACCGGGGAACGACCACGCTCTCACAGAATACCAGCGTGATATAGAAGCTGCTGTGTTTCGTATGGTGAATGTAGAGAACCGGAGACCCTTTTTTATTGGAAACGAGGCATTTCATCTTAGTCCTCACGGGTGACAACGCATCTGCATTTTGATTTGTAATCGAGGATAGATGTAGATGTCTATGAGCCGCAGCAACCACTTACCATCAGGTGGACTGTGTGCTCGTTTGTCACCTTATCCTATAAAAAGTGGTTTACTATTGTAATCCACGCGACCACTGTAGGGTTGTGTTTAATTGAAAATGTCGTCATGGCATCGAAGCGACAGTAGCCTAAGGGCAGGGCTCGGATCGCGAACTCAAAAAGGTCGTGGGTTCGAATCCGCCATTCGACTACTGGCGTGAACCACTCGTAACACAAGCAGTTTAAGCTTACCACGAGTGGTTAAGGAGAATATTAGTAATGTTATTAGCATTGTTAATATTCTTAAAAAAAATTGATGTGTGAAGGACTGTGATGTGCGGATCGTTATCGATAATGTTTCATTAGTATTCATTGAAGAAGCACCATCAAACACTAAACAAAAGATTACCTATTATTATAATAAAAGTGTGAATGAACAATTTTTGTCCTTAGATTAAAAAAATTCAACAAAAAATTAAACTATAGATATGTCTATACTGAAACTTCCTTCAATTATTATATATAAAATATATTTACTTATTTTCGATTTCGATTTCGTCCACGTAGATTAAGAAAAATTAAAAAGTTCTTGTTAACGTTTTAATTTTTCGGGACAAATGTAGCTTGCGTTAATTCAGAGTATCCAAATCTGTTTAGTCGTTGTGGCGTGAAGGAGTAACAAACATCTTGAATTTGTTTGAATGCAGTTAAGCATAGGTATTTGTACACTGGATTAAGCATTAGAATAAGCTTTAATCCGAAAAACTATAGTACAAAAACATTATCGCATTTATACTTATACTAACGTATTCTCATAATCGTTTTACTTTTCCATATTACTAAAAGACCCTCCCTTAAAAAAGTGGTGGGCACAATTGTGCAAACGTGGTAAATTAGTCTGTAATGCTTTACCAACATTAGTACTAAGAGATGCTGTAAGTAATATTCACGTAATGTACTTGAAAGTTTGAAATTGCTTTTTGAGGCAACCCATGGGATTTTATAGAGATTTACGAGACCTCTCCAACTTAACGTTTAGGTTCAGTGTGCCTCGAACCATTCGGTGATCGCTTCCAGTTTTCACCCTCGCGATCACTGAGACATCACTGAACAGTTGGCGTCTGGTCGTCATAATGAAGTCAATCCCATTTTTTGTCCAGCCGTCGGGGCGGGGAGTCGACCAGGTCCACTCCCTGTGGGGCCACTTCTGGATGAAAGAGTTCATCATAAAGAGTCCCTCTTTCTCAACGATGTCGGCCAGCTGCTGGCCCCTTTGGTTCTGTTGCCGTATTCCAAATTTCCCTAACTTCAACTCACCGCTTTCTCTTGTGCCTAGTTTTTTGTTGTTGAAGTCTCCCATCAACACCGTGTAGTGGGTTTTGGAGGAATGCGTGGCTCCAGAAATATCCTTATACATTTCCTCCATCTCCACATGGGGATGTGCCGAGGCTGGTGCGTAGACCTGTATGACCTTCAGCGAATACCGTTTGGTGATTCTGAGTATTAGGTACGCGAACCTCGTCGACACACTCCCAATCTTTACAACGTTGTTGACGAGAGACTTGTGGACGATAAATCCGACACCTCCTTGGGACAGATGGTCGCCCTCCCGGTGATAGAACAAGTTGCCGGACTCGAGGATTACCGTGTCCTCCTCCTCTCTTCGGACCTCAGATAATCCAATAATATGCCAGCGCAACTTGTCTACCTCTTCTTCCAGCTCCAGTATCTTCTCGTCAGTCCTCAGGGTGCGTGCGTTATACGTTACCAGGTCGAGTCGTCGTAGGTGGCAACCGAACCTCCACCGGAGATCCTTAGCACCCCCTGCCCCGCCGTTACCATGGTCGCCACCGTAACCAGGAATAGCGGGGCCGCCGAGGACCGGGGCCGTTTATTTGCGTCGTTGCTCATGGGGGGATATTTGCCATAGTTGCCACGCTTGGCGAGCGGGTTGGCAACCGCAGTTTTTTATTATGTTATTGGGAAGATGCTGCTGCCCATCTCCTGCCTGTCTCCCTCTGTCGCCTCTTATGGTGATATGGGGTGGTGGATATTCTCAACCGCCACTACACGGCATCAACCGCCACTACACGGCACTTTTCACTGTATTACTTCTAAATCCCTAAGCGATGTTCATTTATTGAAACAAGCACAACTTTCTTAACTTTATTTTTTGTGTATGTAAGGTGGTGACTAGTGAAACCAACTGTCCACAGTGATCAGAAATTACATTTACATTTTCTTAAAACTGTACTGTAATGAAAAGATAAGATTTAGAGAAACACTGCCTCAAATAAGAAAACTGAGTACTAACAAAAATATATTTGATTCAACTATGCTATAAGACTCGCATTGATAGTAAACCTTATTAAAAAATGTTAGTGCACTGGCTCTGCTGTACAGGGTTGGCCATTATAATGACAGTAGCATTGTATTTTGTATGGTATTCCAAAGAAAGAAGAGCATTATACTTAGCTGTATGGTGGTACATGGTAGAGCCACGTTGCAGCTATATTATGGTTGTAGCACAAAGGGTCAGTTCGACTGCGAAAGGACCACACTCTCACAGAATACCAGCTTAATACTGTTGTGTTTCGTTTGGTGAGTGTAGAGATCCAGAGACCCTTTCTTACGCATCTAAGTTTTGATTGTTAATCAAGGATAAATGTAGATGTCTACGGGCCACAGCTTCCACTTACCATCAGGTGGACTATGTGCCCGTTTGTCACCCTTATTCTATAGAATAAAAAAAGGTGATACCTACAGTATAATGGTTAGATAGAAAAAAAGTTTTGAAGTGAAAACTTTAGCATCATTGTGATTTGAAACTGGATGAAATGAAAAAGTGACACTAGAGACAAACAGATACTACTATAGGATTTAGCCTGTGTGAGAATGAGTTAGAATACAGTGTACTAAGTAATAATAGCCTAATGGCAGGATGCTGATCGCTAACTCAAAAAGTCGGGGGGTTCAAATCTGCCATTTATTTTTAAGCTTACTGTTGAAATTGTCATTTTAAATAAATCTTTTACCATGACATATTTTTAATATTTCATTCAATTTAAAGTGTGAACTGCACTCATTTTTTTTTTAATGAAAAATTGTTACTGTAATATTTTAACAACTTTATTAGATACATGATCTTATTATGCTTATTCTATTATTGAAAAATAATTATTTAAAAATTAATTTCATATTATGTTCCAGTATGCAGTCTCTGCAATATTTAAGTTTTCTTTCGAGGTCAAAAGTAAATTAATTTAAATCATTATGTAACTTGTTACAATAATCAGAATATACTTTCAATTATAATAAGATAGACTACTAGATAAATTCTAGCCTGCAACAATGGCTGTCAAATAAAGTTGGTGTTATTTATCTAAAACAGATTATTGATATGAGTAAGTACGGATATGCAAGGTGAATAAATGTTGAAAATATTGAAAGGTTTCATAATTCTTTATGCTTTGAATATTTTGACATAGTCTAAGTTAGCTTAGGATACTATTATGGCAAGTCCTTTAATAAGTTCCTTAAAATTAATATTTTTCATTAAAAATCTAAGCTGTTAATCATTATTTTGCTTACATTCAGTTTTTTAGTTACAATCTTTGGATTTGAATTATGAAGATTTTCAAAAGCAATATTTTATTTTACTTCACTATCTACTTTATATTACAATAGCTTAACTGGCATTATTAAGACTTAAATGTATGTAGATTATTTGCCAACCAGCTCAGTATGTTTTGCTTCATAAATGCTTTTAGCTTCAGTCTGATACTCCTCACACATTGCTGTTATTTGTTTGATAACATCAAAAATCATATCCTCAGATACTCCAGTTTGCTTCTTCACCTTTTTAATGAAATCGTTTTGCACATCCTTAACAGAATCTCTACATTTAATGTACAAAGATTTAGCATTTTTTGCTAAAGCTTCTCTATGTTCTTTAGTTACTTTTGGCACAGGTACGAACAATGTAGTGCCATCCTGCTGGGGGTTAAGATTCAAACCGGAATTATGTATAGCTTTCAGCGCGTCTGGTATAACTTGAGGGAAGGATGAGAAGTTGATTACTATAGTCTTGGGATTCTTACGAACTATCTGAGCAAGTTCTTGAAGTTCATACTCTTTTCCATCAAACTTTACTGGAAGCGATTCAATAGAACCAGTTGTGGATCGAAGCGATAAATTTTTAGCAAAGTCTTCTTTCATTTTTTCAATAGCTGCTTTACATCTGTCTTGAATCTTATCCACTGCAACTACTTCAGACATCATGGCTAGATTTATTTCAACTTTTGCTCCTTTACCCTTCTTTTCTTTGCCTTTGTCTTTGTTTTTGGCATAATTTCTTACAACTGTAAAACTTAAAGGAGCATGAATAATTTTTTCGTTTCGAATGGTGAGGTTAGGATAAGTTTTTAGAGAATGACTAATAATTGGAACAAGCAACCGTTGTAATATTCGAGTGCCCATTACAACTTTTTATTACACAACATAAAATTACACACAAATTTATTTCTTTTTTCCTAGTTAAATAAATTTTCTTACAAAAATAAAAATATTTTCGTCCGTTTGACAAATTGTTTGTTGTTTTTATTATTCGCTCGAGAGAGCAGGCAAAGGAACTAAGCCATACAGCCTTGTCATTTTTTTTAATTTGAATATATGGGATTTTGAAGTGTAAAGTCCGGAACCAAGTCTTATTTTTCTTCTTTCCATCTCTTCAAAATCCATAAAGGCCAAAGCCAAGTCTTATTTTCTTTAATTCTTCATATTTTCAAAAACCACAAAGACAAAAACCAAGTCTTCTTTATATTATAATCCATTTAGATTTATCAGTACACTTTCAAGGTTCCCGCGTTTTTTTCTTTTCTTTACAATATTGCATGGATATACTCATTTTTATTACTGTATATGCCTAAAAATACTAGACTTATAATTACTCGAACGATCAAGTAAATTATTTTCTAAATAACTGAGGATGATTATTTTTTACATTTCAAATATTCGTTTCCGAAACTTTAAAAAGGAATAGTTAGGGAAGTATTAACATTACTGCCCCTATTACACTACCCTGAATCATGGCCCTGAATGAAGGGTGGGTGCGGCCCCTAATTAGGGTCGTCAGTTATTACACTACCCTGATTTACGCCCTTAGTCATAGGGATGGACAAGTGAAAAAAGTATATTATATATTTATTGAGTCCATACTTTTAAAGTAATTGTAAGAAATCATTTACTGTGTTTCGTCCTGCTAACTCTATTTACGTAACTCGTCTTTAGTTCAAGTAGTGTGAATTTCAACTCGAGTTAACTCGAGTCGTAATTTTTCCGAGTAAGCACATCTATAGGATGCAACATTGCTCATTGAAAACATCGAAACATATGCACGATATATCGATTTTTTCGATGTTTTATCACCATTTAAATATATTCATACGGAATACGCAATACATATGGAATAAATAATCATTTTGAACAAGAATTAAACAATGAAGTATAATAATCAAATATATTTATGTTATTTTAGGAAGTTTTAGTTTAAGTTAGAAAAAAAGGATAAATTAAATATTTTTTTTTTACTTTCACGTGTATTTCTTCCGAATCGAATTTTAAAATAACTTTTTTTGACAACCTGGTGCCTAGTAAGCCGTTTCTCTCTTGAAGATCCAGCCTCTGAAAATAACCCCTCACGGGATACTGAAGTTGCCACGATAGGCAAATAGATCTTAACTAGGCTCTGAAGCCCAAGAAATAACCCTTTCATGCCATCCCACTTGTAATATATGAAAGTCGTCTTCTGCTTTAGTTTTATTTCTTATGATGTGGTGCGTTAATTTTTTATGGTAGCTCCATATGCATATATCAACTTCAGTATATGATTTCTACCACCCTGAATCAGGACGTATGGACCTGATTCAGGGTATTACAATGGGGGCGGGGGGCCCTTCTATAAAAAAGTACGGACCAACACAGCATTGTGAATTGCCATACTTGCCTTTTTTGACACATCCTGACTCATTATACACATAATAACACATAATAGAGTGGAGGACTCTTTTTCCTGCGTTCACTCGTCGTTCATATCTCCCATCCCTGCTAAATACGCAAACCAAGTATAAAAATTAATCTACTTGCTCGATCAACTCCCCTTCTATTCTTATTTCGCATATCGTTTTACTTTCTTCTCTTTCAAAAACCATAACTTTCGTCTTACTTCATTTTTATACCCCTTTCTGAGTTCACTTTTATACCCCTTTCTTTTAATGATATGTTCATTAATTCAAATTCAAATTCAAATTCAAATTCATTTATTTGCATAACACAGGTATAAAAGGTGTTACAGAAAAATTATAATATGTACACTGTATTATTACCTTATGAGGTGTGCAAATACAATATATGTTTTGTCTTAAAGACATACAAATATAATTGAGTTCTTTTGAAAAATCATGTCATAAAACAAAATAGAATAGAAATAATTGAAATTGGAATACTAATGAAAATTCTACATTTATAAAATTAAATTGATTACAATAACAAAAAAAAAAATAATATTCAATAAAAGTAACTAGTCAAAATTTTCATTCAAGAACTCGTCAATTTTATAGTAACATTTGTCTATTAATAAGTCATTCAGCACCTTTTTAAATTTAAATAAGGTCATATTTTTTATTGAATCAGGTAGTTTATTATAAATTTGTGGGGCAATACCAAAAAAGCTTTTTTTCATTAATGATGTTTTACATTTTATGTTACATAACCTATTTTTGTAGTGGGTGCGTATTGGATTCTTTCTAATATCAGATATTTTTTGGAAAAGAAATGGATGCTTTTTTACAAAAATAGCTGTTTCCAGTATATACAATGACGGCAGTGTTAGGATTTTTAAGTATTTAAAATAAGGAAAAGAGCTATCTGTTATTTTGAGACCACACATTGACCTTACACATCGTTTTTGCATCCTAAATACAAGCTCCCTTTCAGAAGACTGTCCCCAGAAAATGATGCCATATCGCAAAACGGAAGCAACTAGTCCATGGTATGCTATCAAAAGAGCCTGGCTGTTAACCTTTTTTGAAAGTTGAGAAAGCGCATATGCGGATTTGCCTAGTCGTTTGCATAGATCCTCAACATGAGGCTTCCAAGTGAGTTGATTATCAATCACTATACCTAAGAACTTCGCCATATTTGCTTCTTCAATATTAAAGCCTTGGTAGGAAATGATAATGTTTGGGTTTTCACGGCGTTGATGAAAGTGCATAACTTTTGTTTTATTTAAATTTATTTTTAAATTATTATTATTAAGCCATTCTATAATTTCGCGTAAACAGGTGTTTATATCACTTTCATAATTAATTTCATTTGCACACTTTATTATAGCTAAATTGTTATAGCTAAATTAATGTAACTATCATTTGCAACTCGGCTGCCGACGATGCAAGAATAACTTGATCATCGGCGTACATAAGGCATTTGACGGTTAACTCACCCATTCTTAATCCATATTCTTCAACTTTCAAATTTTCCAAATAGCTGTCCATAGGTTGAACAGCCACGGGGAAGCCACACAGCCCTGTCTGACACTTTTATAACCTTAATGGATGCCAAATCAGTCCGAGTAGACCCCGTTGATCCTACAAGCACTAGAGTCCCTATAAAAAGACTCTAATGCCTGTATCAAGCCAGCGCTCAACCCAAATGAGTTCAGTGTTTGCCATAGCACATCCATATCCACTTTGTCATAGGCCTTTTCCAAGTCTATGAACGCACAAAAACCTTTTGGTTTTTGGCCAAAAACGTCTCCGTGATCATACGCATGGAAAAGACTTGATCTGTACATCCCATTCCCTTTCTAAATCCCGCTTGCACATCCCAAATTTTTGCATCAGTTTCTTTCATGACCCTTTCAATTAGTACCTTTGCATACAGTTTTCCCACAATGCTAGGAAGGCTGATACCACGGTAGTTTTTACAGTCCACTGCGACCCTTTTCCTTTATAATATTGGGACTATCACGGCTTTGCACCAGTCTATCGATACCCGCTTCAGTACCCAGCATAAATTAAACAAGGTGTGCAGCAGGCCTGCCACCACTTCTTCTCCAGCCCTTAGTATTTTGAGCGAAACTCTATCATATCCGGCAGCCTTATCTGCTTTCATGCTTTTCATTGCTTTCATTATTTCATCTATACTTATCTCGCTACCTCTTTCCTCTTCTTTCGGAGTTTCTATTTCATTTAGTTCATACATCGTCTCCTCACTCATAAACACGCTTTCAAAATATTCCTTCCATCTCTTTAAACTCAAAACTTCATCATTCAGAATATAGCCATTCTCGTCTCTTATAGCATTAATTATAGGCTGTTTTGAATGTCCCCTGGCAGTTCCTACGAGTTTCCAGAACATTTAAATATTACACTGGAAGTTATCCAATATTAATCTTATCAGTTCTTTCTTGCTTTTTCCGTTCAAGTACTTCTTTTACTCTCTTATTTAGATGTCTAAGGACTGTCTTTTCTCTTTCAGTATCATAATTCGTACCGCTAGAATTATCAGCCTTTGTTGCTAGTAAATCTAGCCATGGTCTCTTCTTTACTTCAACTTCCATACGTATCTATCTCATCATCCCACCATAACGTATTATTTTTCCTTTCATTCTTTCTCTTACTACACCACATACTTCGGTAGCTGCATCCACTAAACCTTTCTTAACATTTTGCCATACATTCTCCAAGTCTAACTCATTCATACATAATTCATCCAAACCACTTATATTTTCTTTCAGTCTACATTTGAACTTGTTTTTCTCACCTTCATCTTGTAACCTTTCTATTCTAATATTCTGTAACGCAGTAATAGACACGTATGACCGATGGCATCAACGCCTGAAAAGACCATTAACTCGGCATAAAACCAAATAATGATCCGTTCCTATGTTAGACCCCCGGTAAAACCACTGCGCCCCTCATTCTTTCATCCACAATCATGAAGTCTATCATGTTTCTATCATCACCTCTTTTCCAAATATACGTGAATCCTCTTGTGGCAAAAGAAAGTGTTCGTAACAAAAAGATTATTTTCCATACATACAGTGAGGAGGCCTTCACCATTCTCATTTATACTTTCATCACCAAACGTTCCAAATATCCTTTCATAACCAAGCCTCCTCACCCCAACCCTTCCATTAAAATCTCCTAGTATTATCATCATCATCATTACAGCCCTTCACAAGTCCTCTGCTGAACATAGGCCTCCCCCAAGTAATGCCACAAAGCACGGTCCTGAGCCACCTGCATCCATCGACTTCATGCATGTCTTACCAGGTCGTCACTCCATCTAGTGGGGGGTCGCCCTACACTACGCCTAACGGTACGAGGCTGCCACTCGAGAACCTTTCTTCCCCATCGGTTATCGGTTCTTCTAGCTATATGTCTGCCCATTGCCACTTCAGCTCACTAATCCGTTGGGCTATGTCGGTCACTCTGGTTTTACTGCGGATATCCTCATTTCTGAGTCTATCACGCAGAGAAACTCCGAGCATAGCCCTCTCCATAGCTCGCTGAGCGACCTTGAGCGTCCTCATCCGGCCAGCAGTGAAGGACCACGTCTCTGATCCGTAAGTCATCACTGGCAACACGCACTGGTTATACACTTTAGTTTTCAGAGATTGAGGTATACCTGACGAGAAGATGTGTCGTAATTTCCCGAACGCTGCCCAGCCGAGTTGAATCCGTCGATTGACCTCTCGGTCGAAGTTGGACTTACCTAGTCGGACTATTTGTCCCAGGTAAACGTACTCGTCAACAACTTCGAGCATAGTGGTCCCAACAACTACCGGCATAGGTGTGACATGGACATTAAACATGATCTTTGTTTTGTCCATGTTCATCTTAAGACCTATCCGTTGTGGGAGACACTATTGAGGTCATTGAGCATAGTGCTAAGGTCCTCCAGCGATTCTGCCATAAGGACTATATCGTCGGCAAATCGAAGGTGAGTGATGTACTCGCCATTGATGTTAATACCGTATCCTTTCCAGTCCAGTAGCTTGAAAACATCTTCCAACACAGCGGTGAAGAGTTTCGGGGATATAACATCACCCTGTCTTACACCTCTCTGCAGTTGGATAGGTTTCGTACTCTGGTTCTGTACTCGAATAGCCATCGTAGCCCTACTGTACAAACACTTCAGCACTTCGATATATCGACAGTCAACTTGGCACCGGTGAAGGGACTGTAGCACCACCCAAATTTCGACGGAATCAAAGGCTTTCTCATAGTCCACATATAGCGCAAACTTGTGTCTTCTGGGGGTTAAACTGGACTAGATTTAGTCGCCCCCAATCCAAGACTCTGTTCAGCAAAGACTCGACTTCAGACACAAGTTTGTTCCGGCACTCGGAGACGTTTTCTGACGTAATCTGAAATATTTGACGCATAAGTAGAAAATTATTAAATCTTTTGCGAATAACTTAACTAAACTCAAATGTAATATTATGTAGTATTTTAGTTGTAATGTAACGTATGCAACCGCCTTGTAAATGCCCATTGCAAATTCTACAAAAGAAAATCAATACATTGAATAAAGCTATTTTTACGAATTTTATCACTTTTTATTCTTTAATTCCGTAATCATAATCATAATTATTATTAATTCCGTAATCAAAGTAAGTAAATTAAAAGTAAATAAAATTAATTTAAGACCGAAAATAAAAATAAGTAGAATTAAACGCGAAAAAATCCGGAATAGTAGTTTTATTCAATGTGTAATTTTCGCGTAGATATAAGAAATCATTAAGAAAGTCAGTAATATACTAATCAGTATTGTTTGTACTCTCCAAGCTTAATTCATAATATCTCAGTTGTAAATCAATAAGTATTCTACACGTACATACACGATTCTATTGCATTTTCTAAGCATACTATGAATCTACGGTTTTTAAATTGTAAATTATATAGATATTTATCACGCGTAAATATTTATTGTTATTAATAATTTTCTTTGAAACAAAACTGTAATTTTAATATTTTTTATTTGAAAACCACATTATTACAAATATGAAAAATGTTTAAAGTGTAGAGGAAATAACCCAAAACGTGTAGATAAATAGATTTGGCTATTTACTCTGTATATAAGCTTAACACTATATAATGCGATTAAATATTGTATAGGATTATATCAAAGAATTTTCAAAATTGGCAAAATTCAAGTTTTAAAACGACATAAGGTACATCTGAAATTTTCGCGTAAAATCTCTAAAACAGTTCAAAGGCATAGTTCTTAGATAAAACGAACATATGGTAGTTTTGTAATATTAATACAATTAATGCCAGCCGTTACAAAATTAATACTTTATTATATAATATCCTATACTATTAAACGAGCAATTCTTGTATATATATATATATATATATATATATATATATATATATATATATATATATATATATATATATATATATATATATATATAATCGGGATCTCGGAAACGGCTCCAACGATTTTCATAAAATTTAGTGTCCGGGGAGTTTCGGGGATAATAAATCGATCTAGCTAGGATTTATTTTTAGAAAATGTCTTTTTGTCCGTGTTTTTAGGCAACGAAAAACTGCTACAATATCGTTAGAATAAGAAGGTAAATTTTGACGGATTGTTAGTGATTATAAATAGCTTAATTGGTATAATGGTCGGTCACAGAATCTTAAAACCCCGGTTTGAGCCCAGACCGACCGACCGACTTTTTTTAATTTTTTTTTCATGTTCCTTTCTTTTTTGAGAAAAATCTATTTTTTGAGCCCTTTTTTAGTATTTTTTAAAACACGAAAATTTAAATTAAACTAATTGCACTCATGATTTTTTATTCAAAAACCAGTTCAGTTTTTTCTATTATGTCGCTAAGATCAAAAAATATTATTCTTATTTCATTAGTATGTAATTTGTATCTAAATATAATTTCCAAAACACACGAATTAAAAAATACCGAGTATACCGAAAATAATATTTAAATTACGTTTCATAATGTTGTTCATGATTATATGAACAATATTATGAAACGTAATTTAAATATTAAAAATTAGAACCTCAATACTTATAACATATTTAAAGTAATAGCAAGCTTTTGTTCAATATATATACAGTACCCGGTTGACCGAGCAAAGCTCGGTCAACCGGGTACTGTCTGACTGCCGCTGACACTGTCCGACGATCCCTCAAATGTCGGTTTTTCGTGCAGAACTCAAAGGACGGGCAGCGCGAGCGGCAGTGAGTGTTCACATTCAGCTCGATCGCTCACTTCTAGTATATACGCAGTAATCTATGGCTCACTTTGCACCAAGCGCCTGGATGAACGGACGTGCGTGCCGTCTTGTTATTAAATATTAAGTACGATCTACCAAAATGCCTTTCGAGTGGAATAATGAAAATACAATAAAGTTTTTATAACTGCTGGAATCAGAAAAAACTATATGGGATTTTAACGTTAAAAACCACAATTCATCATCTTATACGAATACGAATTTTCTTTTTGAGATAACATAGTACCTATGTACACAATTAATTGGAAATTCGTCAAATTTATTATATTAATATACAATTTAGTTTAAAGAATTAATTGACGTTGACATTTTATTTCTAACAACGATTAGTAACTCATATTGATTATTTATTTATTAAAATTTGAAATAAGTTAAATGGTAATATTTGCATAATAGCCCGAGATTTTTAAATTATAATTTTATTGTTCTTAGTTAAAATTATGAATTAATCAATACTGTAGTGTAATTATTAAAATAATAATAGCTTAACTAATCTCATATAATATTTAATATCATTTATGTTACAATAATGTAATAATTCAATTAATAATTTATGAACAATTTACTGTATAAGAATTCAAATAGAGTGGATCTGTATAAGTATTTAATTGTACATAATATTTGAATTCCAAAAGAATGTTTGTACCTAAATGTAACCTTGGGTTTGTGTAATTAGCTGTATTTCATATCATTTTTGCATGCCAATTATGGCAAAACATGTCAGTTCCACGTCATTGATCGTCTTATGTACCATGTTTTTAAGCAAATAAATTTTCTATCTATCTATCTATCTTCTTTTGAATTTCAAATCTTTTTAAATTATTAACATAATTATGTATTGCAAGAAGACACAGTGCGGACGCTGTAATTATTTCGACGTCTGCCATAGTCGAAAGCCGAAAGCGATGTGAGTGGTAAGGCAGAGTGTGAATACACACTTCCCGCGATCCTGCTACGGCAGTATTTAGCGAAGTATTGCCGGCAGCGCGAGGAGCAGTGGAAGGGGCTGAATGTAATGCCCCATTTACATTCAGCCCTGTTGGGCAGGGAAGTGAGCAGGGCAGTGAGCAGGGCAGTATGTAAACAGGCTACTCGCGCTGACACTGCCGCTGCCGCTGCCACTGTCTGAAATGTCGGTTTTTCGTGCGGAAGTCGAAGGACGGGCAGCGCGAGTGGCAGTGAGTGTTCACATTCAGCTCCATCGCTCACTTTGCGACAAGCGCCTGGATGAACGGACGTGCGTGCCGTCTTGTTATTAAATAAATACGACCTCCCAAAATGCCTTTCGAGTGGAATAATAAAGAAAATACAATAAAGGTTTTAGAACTGCTGGAATCAGAAAAAACTATATGGGATTTCAACGATAAAAACCACAATTCATCATCTTCTACGAATACGAATTTTCTTTTTGAGAAAACATAGTACCTATGTACACAATTAATTATAAATTCGTCAAATTTATTATATTAATATAAAATTTAGTTTAAGGAATTAATAAACATTGACATTTTATTTCTAAAACCGGCCAAGAGCGTGTCGGGCCACGCTCAGTGTAGGGTTCCGTGGTTTCCCGTCCGTCACAATAAGTGTTCCCACTTGTGAGTTTAAAGGTGGGTATCCATTATGTTCGCGCTCCAGCAGCGCTCCGCGCTCCTGCAACTGCTCCAGGTAGTAGGTACTGTTGTTTCCATCCAAGTTCAAAATGATTTTCCTAGAAAGTCCTTATAAAGTTCTACTTTTCAGATTTTTTTTCATATTTTCTAAACTTATGGTTCAAAGGTTAGAGGGGGGAGGGACACATTGTTTTTTACTTTTGGAGCGATTATTTCCGAAATTATTGACATTATCAAAAAATGATTTTAGTAAACCTCTATTCTTTTTTAAATACCTTTCCAACAATATATCACACGTTAGGGTTGAAATTAAAAAAAAATCACTTCCCACTTTACATATAGGGGGGCTACCCTAATATAAATTTTTTTCCAATTTTTATTTTACCAATTTGTCTGCGTGATTGATACACATATTGGTACCAAATTTCAGCTTTCTAGTGCTAACGGTCACAGAGGTTAAGCGAGGACGGATAGACGGACAGACAGACATGGCGAAACTATAAGGGTTCCTAGTTGACTACGGAACCCTAAAAACGATTAGTAACTCATATTGATTGTTTATTAATTAAAATGTAAAACAAGTTAAAAGGTAATATTTGTGTAATAGCCTGAGATTTTTAAATTATAATTTTATTGTAATTAAAATTATGAATTAATTTATACTGTAGTGCAATTATTAAAATAAGAATAGCTTAACTTATCTCATATAATATTTAATATTATTTATGTAACAATAATGTAATAATTCAATTAATAATTTATGAACAATTTACTGTATAAGAATTCAAATAGAGTGGATCTGTATAAGTATTTAATTGTACATAATATTTGAATTCAAAAAGAATGTTTGTACCTAAATGTAACCTTGGGTTTGTGTAATTAGCTGTATTTCATATCATTTTTGCATGCCAATTATGGCAAAACATGTCAGTTCTACGTCATTGATCGTCTTATGTACCATGTTTTTAAGCAAATAAATTTTCTATCTATCTATCTATCTTCTTTTAAATTTCAAATCGTTTTAAATTATTAACATAATTATGTATTGCAAGAAGACACAGTGCGGACGCTGTAATTATTTCGACGTCTGCCATAGTCGAAAGCCGAAAGCGATGTGAGTGGTAAGGCAGAGTGTGAATACACACTTCCCGCGATCCTGCTACGGCAGTATTTAGCGAAGTATTGCCGGCAGCGCGAGGAGCAGTGGAAGGGGCTGAATGTAATGCCCCATTTACATTCAGCCCTGTTGGGCAGGGAAGTGAGCAGGGCAGTGAGCAGGGCAGTATGTAAACAGGCTACTCGCGCTGACACTGCCGCTGCCGCTGCCACTGTCTGAAATGTCGGTTTTTCGTGCGGAAGTCGAAGGACGGGCAGCGCGAGTGGCAGTGAGTGTTCACATTCAGCTCCATCGCTCACTTTGCGACAAGCGCCTGGATGAACGGACGTGCGTGCCGTCTTGTTATTAAATAAATACGACCTCCCAAAATGCCTTTCGAGTGGAATAATAAAGAAAATACAATAAAGGTTTTAGAACTGCTGGAATCAGAAAAAACTATATGGGATTTCAACGATAAAAACCACAATTCATCATCTTCTACGAATACGAATTTTCTTTTTGAGAAAACATAGTACCTATGTACACAATTAATTATAAATTCGTCAAATTTATTATATTAATATAAAATTTAGTTTAAGGAATTAATAAACATTGACATTTTATTTCTAAAACCGGCCAAGAGCGTGTCGGGCCACGCTCAGTGTAGGGTTCCGTGGTTTCCCGTCCGTCACAATAAGTGTTCCCACTTATGAGTTTAAAGGTGGGTATCCATTATGTTCGCGCTCCAGCAGCGCTTCGCGTTCCTGCAACTGCTCCCGGTAGTGGGTACTGTTGTTTCCATACAAGTTTAAAATGATTTTCCTAGAAAGTCCTTATAAAGTTCTACTTTTCAGATTTTTTTTCATATTTTCTGAACTTGTGGTTCAAAAGTTAGAGGGGGGAGGGACACATTGTTTTTTACTTTTGGAGCGATTAGTTCCGAAATTATTGACATTATCAAAAAATGATTTTAGTAAACCTCTATTCATTTTTAAATACCTTTCCAACAATATATCACACGTTAGGGTTGAAATTAAAAAAAAATCTCTTCCCACTTTACATATAGGGGGGCTACCCTAATATAACATTTTTTCCAATTTTTATTTTACCACTTTGTCTGCGTGATTGATACACATATTGGTACCAAATTTCAGCTTTCTAGTGCTAACGGTCACAGAGATTAAGCGAGGACGGATAGACGGACAGACAGACATGGCGAAACTATAAGGGTTCCTAGTTGACTACGGAACCCTAAAAACGATTAGTAACTCATATTGATTGTTTATTAATTAAAATGTAAAATAAGTTAAAAGGTAATATTTGCATAATAGCCTGAGATTTTTAAATTATAATTTTATTGTAATTAAAATTGTGAATTAATTTATACTGTAGTGTAATTATTAAAATAAGAATAGCTTAACTAATCTCATATAATATTTAATATTATTTTTGTAACAATAATGTAATAATTCAATTAATAATTTATGAACAATTTACTGTATAAGAATTCAAATAGAGTGGATCTGTATAAGTATTTAATTGTACATAATATTTGAATTCAAAAAGAATGTTTGTACCTAAATGTAACCTTGGGTTTGTGTAATTAGCTGTATTTCATATCATTTTTGCATGCCAATTATGGCAAAACATGTCAGTTCCACGTCATTGATCATCTTATGTACCATGTTTTTAAGCAAATAAATTTTCTATCTATCTATCTATCTTCTTTTGAATTTCAAATCTTTTTAAATTATTAATATAATTTTTTATTGCAAGAAGACAGCGCGGACGCTGTAATTATTTCGACGTCTGCCATAGTCGAAAGCCGAAAGCGATGTGAGTGGTAGGGCAGAGTGTAAATACACACTTCCCGCGAGCGAAGTATTGCCGGCAGCGCGAGGAGCAGTGGCAGGAGCTGAATGTAAGTGAGGCATAAATGAGGCAATATAGCGATAATACCTAATTATTTTAATACAATGAACCGTAAGTATTAAGTATACAATGCAAATGGAACCGGTCGTTGACTATCTACACTCATTTGAGTAGTGTTAGCAAGCAAATTTAGTTTGCAACTTAATGCCATTGCCACAAAAATATTATTTATTATTTTAATTCGCGTTATGATAATAGATTAATATTATTTTAAAACTATTTATTCAATTAATCATTGCTGGTCAACACTACATGACATATATTCTATAGTATCAACTGCTACATCGTTGTTTTAAATTATTGATTGGTTTTATAAAAGTCACTGCCTATCTTTACTAAGTTTTTTTTTATAGAATTAGGGTGACAAACAAGCACACAGTCCACCTGATGGTAAGTGGATGCTGTGGCCTATAGACATCTACATTTAACCTCGATTAAAAATCAAAACGCAGATGTGTTGTCACCCCTGAGGACTAAGATGGAATGCCTCGATTCCAGTAAAACGGGTCTCCGGTTCTCTACACTCACCATACGAAACACAGCAGCATCAAGCTTATATTTTACGCTGGTATTCTGTGAGAGCGTGGTTCTTCCCCGGTCGAGCCGACCCTTTCGTTTTACAACCACAATATAGCTGCAGAGTGGCTCTACCACGTATAATAAAGTAATAGTTATTACATCCTTTTTTAGTTTAAATGTATTTTCTTTTTTTGTATACCATACTCAGTTCTACTAACGTTACTTTAACAGCTATGCCTCACACAAAATGGCGGCAGACTAGTCCAACTCCTATTTGAAGTTTGTAGTACGAAAATTATGTGTATTTTAATATATCAATATTTTTGGTCACCAGTGCGTGTTGCCAGTGATGACTTACGGATCTGAGACGTGGTCCTTCACTGCTGGCCGTATGAGGACGCTCAAGGTCGCCCAGCGAGTTATGGAGAGTGCTATGCTCGGAGTTTCTCTGCGTGATAGACTCAGAAATGAGGATATCCGCAGTAAAACCAGAGTGACCGACATAGCCCAACGGATTAGTAAGCTGAAGTGGCAATGGGCCGGCCATATAGCTCGAAGAACCGATAATCGATGGGGAAGAAAGGTTCTCGAGTGGCAGCCTCGTACCAGTAGGCGTAGTGTAGGGCGACCCCCATGGCGACCTATAGCTCATGGCAGCTTCTAGCATATATGTTATTATATATTTTCATTTCACTTACATTTCATTAACACCATCCTTACCATTTCCCAAAACTGCTCTCGGATATAAGTCGACTTAGACATGTCTGGGGCGTAGACCCCTAGCACAAACAACTTTTTTAAGCCCACTTTCATTCGTATCCATAGCAGTTTTCGGCTTACACATTCATACTCTTTCACACATTGGCCCATTCTTTCTTAAAGGATGATACCTACTACCTGGCATGCCCGCTCGGTCTCGTCTACACCAGAACAGTATGCGGTATACATGCCATGTGTAGTGACATCATTCCCTTTCCGTTTCGTCTCATTTAAACATAACACATCTATTCCTTTATCATACATCATGTCGCATATTTCATCCATTTTATCATTCATTGCTCCACATACATTCAACGTAGCCAGACGGGCCTCTGAAATCCACTTTTCGCCCCTCCGGGAGACAGAACGTGACGGGTGGCGAACCTCGTCGCCAGTTTCCCTCCCGGAGATTCTTCGCATCCCTGCCCCATTAAAGAGGCGGCCGAAACTCGGGGCAATTTCTTCTGTTTGGTTCCTTATGGTGCGAAATATGGGGTGATATATTTTACGCCGTTACCACGGTGAGGAGTCGAGTCTGTGCTATCGGCTTGTCGCTCATTTAGCACTACCCGGGGGACACGCGTAGGGTGGGCCTAGGATTAGTTGGTCAAAGGCTACGGACGCGAGCGATAAATTATACAGCGATTAGTGCCAGATTAAGCAAGCGCGGGGCCGGTAGCAAATTATATCGAGGGGCCCTTGATCTGCCATAGGTTTTTAAGTATATAGTGGTAAAAATACTTTAGTACTCAATAAGTTTACTTGCGAGTTATAGGTTACAATTTTGTTTGTGTTTTATAGTACAGTAGTTTACTATAGGGCCTGTTAGACTCTGGCAAGTACAAAACGCCACACGTGAGATTATCCTGGTAATTTAGAATGATTTTGATAAGTGTTTAGTGGGTAGGCACTTAAGTTTTCATAGTGAGTCCCACATAACCACGCAGCCGGCTGCGTGGTATGCTAAAATCATTCTCCTCCCTCCCCTGCTTCATAGAGGGTAGCCCTTTACTTTGCTTCTGGGCGCAAAAAATGTGCTAGCGCCGTAGACAGGGAATCCAATAGACAGCGGGGTCGCATAACCGCTATTTTGCCTTTCATTCATGCATACCAGTGCTGCCATTTTGGCAATGTCATCCAAAAATAGCGAGATTTTATTTCTGAAGCGTACGTCAGTAATTCTAGACCACTTTATTTATATATTATTAGGATAGGATAATTGAAGCAAATGAAACAAATATTTAACATTAATATCGAATATTAAAACATATTATTTTATTAAGAAAATCATAATAATTAAATTTATAGCTATTGGCAATTCCAATTTTATTATTGTTGCTCTTGAAATAAAACTAATTTACTATGAATATTCTTAATTTTTTCGAAGGGCTCGCTAATTTTTGTGGTTTCATGTTGTGTTCTTATTTTAAAATAACTTAAAGCGACAGCTTTAATGAGGAGAATTCTGTGATTGTCAATATAAGACGACTCATTAAAATGATCACTCGAAAAATTGGTCGTTTCCAAGTAGTTTTCAAGACAACTATTAATTAATTTAGGTAAAATATGTTAATCTTGCGGGATCGGGCAAATAATCATGATCGTTATTAACGCAAGGAAACGTATTTTGAACTGTTTCATCAAGCGATCGGAAATCCGGCAGGTTCCGGTTTATTTTATTTTCATATCTGACATCTGTAAATGAAAGAATACTCAATTCTTTTATCGGAACACAATTTCCAGGCTAAATACCTTTTATTTTCCCGTGAATAACAAGCTGTTTGTATGCAGATTTAAATTGAATAGCGGTCTGGTTATTATTGAAATCACGGTTAGCTCTGACGGTGCTAAAAAAACATTCCAGATGATCTTGACCTAACTTATAGACAATATTCAACCCATCAAGAATTTGTTCCAGGTTTGTCATTTTATTTTTAGACGCCTTGTTTTTTGACTAAGAGCACGCATCATTCTCAACCTCTTCTCCGACAGATTTTGCTGCTGTTTCTCTTGGTAAGACTTCTTGGCGTATCCAGGGGCTGAAAGAGAAAATTAAAAAGTTTTAATCCACTTAACCTATTAGCGGCTGTTGTTGATCGCAAACAATAGATTTTCAATTGTGTTTACAATGTTACATGCCACTTATACCATCTTCAGCAAAGCGAAATAGAGAAGTGAGTAGTTCAGATTCTTTTACATTATATACAAATTTATGGGTTAAAATACCAGACGTTATTGTTCATTCCCTACTTGTTGAATACCTTAGCCCACTTGTATGACAACTAGGTACTGACTAGTTTTCGTAACTGGCATAACACAACCTTTTAAAAACTCAAGACCTACCGTTGTAAATGTGCATGGTAGTTCCATAACTACATCATCAACATGATGCTGATTTTTGGTCATATTAACGTCCTCCTGGAAAATTATTACATATTCGCAATATTATTAAGCATTCAAAAAAAATGTGACAGTATGTCATTACATAATAACTGTAACGTTTATATCAATTCTTGTCACTCGTACTAGTGTAGTAAGGCATTGAAAATTACAGACACAACTTATTTGGTTATTCCATCACTAAACCATCACGCTCAGGTCCTTCAATGTTTGTAACATCCTCCTGGAAAATTACAAAATTTTTCAATTTTCTTCTACTATATTATATTTAAATACGTATTCATGAAATAAGTTTCCTTACGTGTGAAATGTAATGCCTTCAATTTTTCGTTCACTGCCGCTTTTCAGCCCATAACACTGCACGACACTATAATAAGATATAAAATCAAATAATTTTCTAGCTTAAAACGTATAATTACCGAGTTTTATTTGTAAATAAACTTTTAAACAAATAACAATTATGAAACACTCCGTGAAAGTTGCAGTGTCTGCCACCAGGGCATGGAATCTTAGTACAATAATACTTGAAAAACGCAATTATTATCATATTAAATTTAGATGAACGAAAAGGACGTAGACAGAGAAATCTATAGACAAATTGACGCCTTCTTTCGTATTCGCACACGAAAAAGATAGATTTATGCATACGTCTTGCATAGAAATGAGATAAAGCAGTGTGATTGTTTGTCCCTTTCTCCGTGCCGGTTTTTTTGTTTAGCAAACTCTACAGTTTGCTAAACAACTTTAACAGCGTAGCGATTTAAGGAGTTTACAAGTTGGTTTAAGTGAGAAAAAAGTGCTTTGTGAGCTTAAGATTGGTGAATCTTGTTCAGTTCAGTTCTTAGAACAATACATTTTTTATCTAAATGTGTTTAAGTCATAAAGATTATTGTATAACCTAAAAATTCGTTATCGTCCTTTCTCACTCGAGGCCACGCCGATCATTAGTCTATAGGTTTCTCTGTCTACGGAAAAGAACATTTAAAGTCTATCAAACGTATTTCTTTTCGATTTTGTCGTATTATAATGTACTGGTTTCAGCCGATGGCACGAGTTGTCGCCTATATAAGAAGATAAAATTAAAACACTATGTGATTTTAAGATTCGACAACCTATTTGACAACATTTTTAAAATGATCGCATAATCCAGTGTAACCTTGATCAGTTTTTCTTAGGCGAATGCTACACGCGTGATATTTATTGAACGTGTAGTATCAATTATTGATGGATCGCGGTACGGATCACAGAATTTCTAGATTTCCGAAAATCCATATCGTGATAAATATTTCGCGTGTAGCGTTGCTGCGATACGGATCGCGTCAGTCTGCTCTGGAGAAGCGATGGAAGAGGACGACTTTTGTAGCGATGCGGACAAAATCGCAAACGAAAGCGAGAATCCTATTTCGACGGGACTATCTACAATCTATCAAAAATATTTACAGGCTTTTATATTATGATTGGAAACAACATCCATATTATGGGACACATCGTGTGATGGTTTTAAAAACAATTGTAAGCGCATGAAGGCACTTCAGAAGTTTCTGCCAATTTATAAAAAAATTAAAAATGACGCTTCAATAGAAGATGTTAGAAAAAAATCGTTAAAATCGTCACTCTCCTTTTTAATATTATTGCCGTAATGATACCCACACAAGCTTTAAGCAAGCTTTTATATGTGGTACAGCCATGCTGCAGTTTATATTAGTAGTACCTATAGTTGTAGCACGAATGGGTCGGCTAGACCGGGGAAGGACCACGCTCTCACAGAATACCAGCGTAAAATAGTAGCTTAATACTGACTGTGTTGCATATGGTGAGTGTAGAGAACTGGAGACCCTTTTTACTGGAAACGAGGCATTCCATCTTAGTCCTCACGGGTGACAACGCATCTGCATTCTGATTGGTAATCGAGGATAGATGTAGATGATTGTTTTAATTAAATTAAATGTAATAAAATTATTATGATGATTTTGAAAACATGTCATTAATTTATTAGTTGTGAAAATGTAATTAATGTATAAGATAAATATTTGTATGTCAACATTATGACAAAACATGCTGGACTTAAATAATTTACCAACCTGTAATGTACCATGTTTTCTGCAAATAAATTATGATTATGATTATGATGTGTATGGGCTACAGCAACCATTTACTATCTGGTGGACTGTGTGCTCGTTTGCCACCCTATCCTATTAAAAAAACTTTTTCTACATTTCGGTCTATTTTAGATATGTCTGCACTTAACAGTTTTGTGCCCAATACTGACGTGATCCGTAATGAACGTGTAGTGTGTCGATATGGAATGCGTATTCGTCGATCTGGAATGACGTATTCGTCATTCCAGATCGCGTCCCAGATCGTGATAAATATCACTCGTGTAGTATTCGCCTTAAGGTTTACAGAATACTAATGTTAAATGGATTTGACGCCATTGGCCGCCATTAAAAGCATTTTTTTCCGTTTGTTGCTTGTGCATTTCTTTCTGTAATCCATTGTGATAATTTCAGTGGAAGACAAAAGCCTTTTCATTGTTAGTGTAGACATGAAACAGATTTAAATTTTTAATGTTGATTTATTCATCTCTTCAATCCTTCAACATGTGACGGCGGCTCCACATTATTGCGGGGAATTCACGTCATGAATTCACGGCACAAGTCGTACCCTCCACATTCACGGGATGCTCACAATCGTTCGTGAAACCCGACGCGAAACGGACGTATAAGCTGCTGCTGCAATAACTTTATTTGCTGTGGCTACATATAACTATTTAGACATCCAAAACAAGAAATTCATTAGAAAGCGTTGGAAGATAAGAGGATGGTGATTTCAGGTATACAAAAAGTACTCTATGTCTGCCACTAAATATAATGCCAAGCGGCTTGTTAGGTCGTACAGAAATAAAGATAACAATATAGTATCTATATCTCTTTCTTACAAGTGCTGATATTTAATAAGTTACCTTTATTTTTTGAATGAAACAAAACATATCACGCTGCCTATTGGATTCTCTATCTACGGCAAGCGCAGATAATGACTTAGGCCGGCTACACACATACGGAATCCCGTTTTTCCCGCAAAATTCCGTACGTAAACTGCCGTAGGTAAGTGTGTGAATGTGTGACGGATAATTTTGATTTTATATTTTTGATTTTATACGGATTTGCTGCGTTCGGAATCCCAAATCGGAATTCCGTATACATATTTTTTTTATAGAATTTGGTGGCAAAGGATCACACTGTCCACTTGATGGTAAGTGGATGCTGTGGCCCATCATAGATATCCACATTTATCCTCAACTATAAGGATCATAATACACATGCGTTGTCACTCCTGAGGAATAAGATTGAATGCCTCATTATAGTAAAAGGGACCTCCGGTTCTCTACACTCACCATACGAAACACAGCATGATTGTACTGCTATTTTACGCTGGTATTCTGTGAGAGCGGTCGTTCCCCGGTCGAGCCAACCCATTCATGCTACAATACTGTAATATAGCTGCAGCATAGCTTTACCATGTAAAAGTAGTATGTGGCGGGCCTTACTCAGATTTTGACAATTTGACAGGTTTTGGCGGGAAATTGGACGTGGACGGATCGCCGCTCCTGTTTTGTCGCTTGAATAATGGTTTGAAGTAGATTTTGATTCGTAAAAGTGATGCGATTATGTGAATTAAGTGTCCGCGCGTGTGAACTATTAGAGAAAACGACGAAACAAGTGTTTTGATATAAACCTCAAGTTATTTTGATCGCTTGGGCGCCTTACGAACTTGAGTGGCTGTCGTCATTAACTGTCCGCTAGGTTGAGCTGTCGTAAAAATCTTACAAGGGCTTCGCAATGTGACACATCAGCATTCAGAAGATTCCTAATGAAAGGATTGGCTCAAAAGGTCTAGAAACCAGAGCCGTAAAGCCAGTTAATAAAAAAAACAATTTGACATTGACATATCGCTATTGTATTTTGGTATTTTGACAGTTTGACAATTAGTTTTGTTGAATGCAGGGTCTCGGATGAAAACAAAAATGTCAGTCTTTTTCCAGACGGGGAAGTTTTGTATATTTCGGAAATCTATAAGTAATCCTTTTTGTAATTTATTACTTTTCAGAAATTACTCAGGTACTGTGGTTTTGTTTCTTTAATTATGTATTATGTTAAAGGTGGTTTGGAGGTTATATCTACTGGTCGCTTTCAGATCCCTCGAAAAAGTTTATAAAATTTAACGATGTAGTCGAACAACGAAGAGCGGAGGCACGACGAAGTCTCGTAGTTCAGGTCAATTCAGAGTCCTCATTCAGAGAACTGTATGGTTATTGTTCTAAATATGCTCCTATTAAAGACGTTTACCACTATCGGAACACAGAGAAAGAGGTAACGAGACTAGCTATTAATTCTATTTAATGATTGTTATGTATAATAATTTACCTTGTGGTGTCGGTGTCAGAATTTCCACTATTCGATATCATCCCATGGGTGACATGAGAGGTGACTGATGGAAGTAGAAACAGGAGAATGCAGCTCAATAAGTATAATTTGCCAACCCGCCTACTAAGCGGGAAACTTTGGCAAAATTACGATGATGCAATCTTTGGGATAGACTTTCTAATTTGCAAAGTTCTAATGTAATTAATGAATAAAAATTTGATAAATAATAAATTTTCTGGTAAAGAATTATTTTGCAGTCCATTAATCACGTGAGGCTCGAAAGGGGGGGAGGGGGTTTGACGAAAATTACGAAATATCACAAAGAGGGATGGGGGTGTAGTAAGATTATCATGTGTATTTTCGTCAAATGTGCAATTTCCAAACCGAAAAGCGGCATGTAATGTGACTTTGACTTGACTGTGCATGTAAATTCATGTCACAAGCATAAACCTAATCCGAGCAATAATAGTCTAGGCATGAACAATGTTTGTCCTTGATGCATCGTCAAGTGATGATCGATCGGTAGATCGATTGTCACTTCTTAGTAGTAGAGAGATTCTTTGTGTAGTGCCCGAAAATGGTGGCGCCTAGTGGCTTGATGAAACCGTCGCTGATCTTTAATAAAGCACAGTGCCAACAACTGACTTGCAAGATGCTTATCCAGTTGTTAGTGTTGAAGAAAGTCTTGCAAATCCGTGGTCTGAGGACAATGTACATTAAATATATACATGTAATGTAGCACAGTGCCAACAACTATACATACAATATATCATTTCTTTAATATCATTTTTATGCCAGTCAAAAACAACCTGCAATCTTTCTGTCTAGACATTTTTATCATGGTCTTTAACTTCAGAATAAAACTAGATTATACTTTATAGGAACTAAATATTACACATGGTTTTAGGCGGGTGGTGAGGGGGTAGTCTTAAACCTCACCACGTTTCACCAAAAGGGAGGGGTGTTAAAAATGCTAAAAAAAATCATGTGATTAATGGACGGCCTCTTACGGCTGCAACTCAATTTGTTGTATATGAGTCCAGCTCCAGACACAAATGAATTGTCCGACTCCAAGTGATTAATGTTTTTATGGCTGTATCTATGTTAAAAAAAAAGAATGATTTATTTGTGTTGAGGACCTAAGCACTATGCTCAATGATCTCAATAGTGTCTCCCAACAGATAGATCTTAAATGAACATGGAAAAAATAAAAATCATGTGTAACGTCCATGTCATATCTATGTCAGTAGTTGCTGGGAGCACTAAACTCAAAGTTGTTGACGAGTATGTTTACCTGGTAAAAATAGTTCAACTAGATAAGTCTTAGTTTAAGGTAGGTGAAGTATAGAAGGACTCCCCACAAGATGGAGTGATGACCCGATAAGACATGCAGGAAGTCGATGGATGCAGGTGGCTCAGGACTGTGCTTTGTGGCTCTCCTTGGGGGAGGCCTATGTTCAGCAGTCAACTTGTGAAGGGCTGTAATGGTAATGACAATTTATTATATTATTATATGATTATGGCTTGTAATTACTGTTTCAGCATTTTATGCTAATTGAATTTGAAACGGAAGAAAATGTTAAAGAAGTGTTACAAGCATGTAGCTCGCATCAAAAGGACTTGGATGTTCTGCCCATACAGTCACCATTCCTGTGGTTTAAAGCTGCGGTTAATAATAAAGAAACATACAAAGTTCCTAGTTCAAAAAGCTTAGCAGCAAAAGATGGGATTACAGCAATAGATGATGACATTCTATTTGAGGAGTTGTTAAATTGTGAAACAATGTCAAATCAGATACAGTTGTTGTATGAGAGAACAAAATTAAATGATTTAGGAATAAGGCTGAGATTTATGGTAGCTAGACAGGTGATTAATATTTTAGTTTGTGTATTATTCTACTTCTAACAGATGTCATAATAATATTGAGATGATTTATGTTGGTTATGTCAAAAATAAAACTTTTCATATAAAGTAAAAACCAACTACCTACAAGAAACTACAAATATTAAAATAAATAGCTTATAAAGTTGGTGGTAAAAATTGTGTATAGTCTGTTCTCTAAAATACTATTTTATATGTGGTAGAGCGATGCTGCAGTTATATTAGTAGTATAGTTGTAGCACGAATTGGTCGGCTCAACCGGGGAAGGACCACACTCTCATAGAATACCACGTAAAATAGTAGCTTAATACAGCTGTGTTTCGTGTAGTGAGTGTAGAAAACCAGAGACCCATTTTACTGAAAACAAGGCATTCCATCTTAGTCCTCATGGGTGACAATGCATCTGCATTTTGATTTGTAATCAAGGATATATATAGATGTCTATGGGCTAGAGCACTTACCATCAGCTGGATTGTGTGCTCATTTGTCACCGTATCCTATAAAAAAAGTGGTTTACCATTGTAATCCACGCAACCACTGTAATCTGTCACTGTAATATAAAAAATTCTGTCGGTACACCTGGAGACGCACTTATTATTTTGCTCTTATTTTGATAATTTTAACTGTTTGTTAATTAAATGATTTTCTTTTCTAAGAACAATAGTATTCTATTTTATTCTTATTGTTATTGTAATGAAATTCGAATATAAATAATTAACACAAGTTAAGATGCATAGAACCTTTCGCTACAGTGCTTTATTTTTTAAGTGCCGAATTGTCCTTTGAGTGTACTTCGTACGCGGCGAACTTTGATGTCGCACCGGCGCCTTTGACAAGATGCCGCACGTGCCAAGGCGGCGCGACACAAAGACAACCGTATCTAAGGGAACAGACTATATAGGGTTATTTTGCAATAACCCACCAAATTTGCAGAGAAGGTTCAGAATAATTACAGGCGAATGTTGGAGAAAAATTAATTAAAATAACTCTCAAATATTTAGTCCTTTTATCTTTTAAATTAAAAATGCATAGTAATTAATTACTTTAACTGATTTTACTGCTCATGCACACATTCGTAAGGGTCGATCAATAGGCAAAAACATTGTTGCCCATAAGTCACATTCAATTTGGGATAATTTCAAATAAAAGTAGAAGACTTATTTACTCGTATTTACAAAAACTGCAATAACGGTATATCATTATTCAAATATTTGAACTTAAGTTTAAAAATTAGCTACTCTTTGAAAAATAATCCTGTATTGTTATTTATTTTTGTTACACATTAGTTTGTTGAAGTTGGTTTTTACTGTTAAATAGTTTAATATTTGCTCCTTTTGAGTGGTTTTAGGAAAGGTAATAATAAAAAACTAGAAACTAGAATGTTACCTTAACAGCTACTTGAAAAATTCTTCCAATTTTTTCCACCTTTATGGATGGAATTTTCGGTTTCAACATAAATGGGAACATTCTTGAGTTTCAGCCTATTTAATAAAAATAAATCATCAACATCCATTAATATTGTGCGTAACATATATTGGATGATTGTTTTTACCGTCCATAAAAAAATAGAGTGTAACAGGTGAACGGAATAGAAGCATAGGCACTGATATTTTACAATTTTTTTTTTATTTTACAGTTTCATAACATGTTAATGCAATATAAAAATACTATAAAGTATCAGTTCCATAGGTTTCTATTCCGTTCACCCCTTACACCTTATTTTTTTTACCAGACATTAAAAAAATCACTTGTATATAAAAAAAACATATAGCCGAAGAACCTTCTTTTTTTTTGAAGTCTGATAATTGTAACAGTCATTTCATTCAGGTTATTATATAGAAATTGTATATTGTATATTTCAGTTTGAAGTAATTTTCAAAAGTTTGTATGCAAATGTGGTTGTACATCCTTTTGGTTCTTCAATAAATGGATTTGGCAAGATGGGCTGCGATTTGGATTTGGTTCTCACTAATGATTTAACAGAAGAAATGGTGAGTTATATGATTATAAAAATGAAAATTTCTTTCCTTGTCCTGTATGCGTTTTTATACCATTTTACCAAGTAGTGGTCATATGTATGAATATTCTCTTCCCTATATCGACCTGTGATAAGCGACAGATGTAACAAATCAGGAAATGGACAGTAGTGATCTTTATAACAACTAGAAAATTGAGTGAGTAAGAGTTCTCTGCTCTGTCCGGATTTTCGGCTTTAAGGTACCTGGCAACCGTAGTTGATTCCGTGATAAATGGTATTTAAAATTGCAATTAAAAATTGTATTGATGATGGTATTGGTTTTAAATTGGGGTCACTCGCTTGCCTGTTGAGCGCTATTTTACTATATTTTTGCACTTCTGTTCCATTTATCTTCTATTTTGAAAACCTAAGGAGTGAAATTTAATTTGGGATGATCCTTGTAGTACCTACAATCTATTTAATAAACAATGAATCATCAAAATTTGTTCATAATTGATGAAGACATCACATAGGTATAGCTCACGCCATGAGTCATGAAACTGCGCAGAAGCAATAAATAAGTGTCAGCACGGTGCGGTGTGAGGTACGGGGAAGCGAAACCATAGCAACGGGCGACGCGCTACTCCCGCGTAGAGTCTCCCTGCGTCCCATTGAGATAAATCAATGCTGCGTCCCGTCACTCGCGCACATTATTGTGTCGTCTTGCGTACTATCGACATCGAAAGTGTTAGCGACTACCTGATATAATTTTTTTTATAACAGGTAGTCGATTATTTGTGTACTTTTAAAAATATTATTGTATAATATTTGCAGATAGTGTGCAAATATTTATTATTTTGTTAATTATTTTTGGACTATTTATAATAGCGTAGTTTGTAGTATATTGTATAAAGTTGTAAATATTTTGTTATTTTCTATAAGATGATTTTTTTTTGCAAATTATTGCATGTAAGTTATCCCTATAAGCGAAAGCTATCGCATAGTATAGTTTAAATTAAACAGCAATTACAAATACAAAAATACAAATAAAAAATATTTTATTTCTTCAACTAAGTGTAAATAAAACAGAATTTTATTTAGAAGCAATTAAAATCTAACGATGATATATAAAAATATCGTTTTGTTTTCGTGAAGACTGATGTGTAGTTATAATGTCAACCTTTAACTTTTTACATATTAAAATGACATAGCAAAATTTTCATTTTTCTGCTTGATTGTACATGCGCAGTGGATGGTATTTAATTTCACAATTCGTGGCGCGACCTATACGAACATAAAACTAGTTGAATTTGTGAATTATGAATCCCCTTCTTTTATTTAACCTCTAGTCCCGCCATTCTATTGGGCCAACTTAGTCAGACCTATGGTTTGGCCAAAGAGTATAGTGGGTCAGGCCAATTATAATATTTTTAAATGAAGTTATATAACTTAGATTCATTATGCTAGTTAATTTTACTATGTTCTTATCCAAAAACAAAAAAAATTACCAACAATTAAAATATAAACACACAACGACAGTCGCATGATGTTGTTGATAAATAAAATGTTTATTTTTTTAAATTATTATTTACCGTGTAGTGGTGTCGTTTGAATATCCATATTATCATCCCGTGGATGTAACAAGAGGCGACTGGACTTGGGGAACATATGTGTTAGCAAGTCAGGGCTGTAAACACGATTACACAAGTCAGAACAGTCTAGAAATGACAAGGGCTACGTTTTATTAGTCACGAAAGATCACAGTTTTTACATCGCAGTTTTACGTACAAGATAGCATTTCAATGTAATGTCAAAATATTGTTTAATGATATCCGTTCATTAAGTTATATGAACTACGTACAAGAGTAGCTATTCTGCTATTCCAAACAAAAAATATGCGATGTCTTCGCGCATGCGCGGGAGACAGTAGAGTCGCGCATGCGCAGTCGAGTTTTTGTTATCATAGATTATACCTAGGTAGAATTTATTTTTCATATGTGCCACTACATAATATTATGCCACTATACACACACACACACACACACACACACAAACACACACACACACACACACACACACACACACACACACACACACACACACACACACACACACACAAACACACACACACATGATATTATGTTTTAATGCGTAATATGTCACAACTACATTTTAATGATTTTATTTTAAAGGTTACTATGTAAAATATAAAATCACATTTATTATACGAATGTAGGTAAAATGTTATATATAGGTGTACCTATATGTGTGTACGTTCCAAACTCGACGTTAAGTCAGAACCGGGTGAAAAGCCAAGTCATGCTGGATGTCAGAAAATTAAAAAAAAAACAATCTAAGTTGCATGTTTTCAAAATTATAGGCATTAAAAAAAACGAAATATTTAACAACCTGTAACAGTTTTTTTAATTCTGTTGCCACAAATATTTACTTTTTCCAACTTTTTTGTTGTTGTGAAACTCTGAATAATGCTTCTCTAAACTGTTTTCAAAATTTAAAAACCAACTGGTCTAGCTTGCATAAAAATAAAATACCTAATTCAAAATAATAAAGTACCTAGATTTAACTGACTGTGTGGAGGCACTATTGAGGTCATTGAGCATAGCACTCAGGTCCTCCAGCGATTCTGCCATAAGGACTATATCGTCGGCAAATCGAAGGTGAGTGATGTACTCGCCATTGATGTTAATACCGTATCCTTTCCAGTCCAGTAGCTTGAAAACGTCTTCCAGTGCAGCGGTGAAGAGTTTCGGGGATATAACGTCACCCTGTCTTACACCTCTCTGCAGTTGGATGGGTTTCGAACTCTGGTTCTGTACTCGAATAGCCAATCGTAGCCTTACTGTACAAACACTTCAGCACTTCAATATACCGACAGTCAACTTGGCACCACTGAAGATACTGTAGCACCGCCCAAATTTCGACGGAATCAAAGGCTTTCTTATAGTCCACATACGCCAGGCAAAGTGGCAGATTGTACTCTTCGGACTTCTGTACAATTTGCCAAAGGGTATGTATGTGGTCTATGGTGCTAAAGCCTTTTCGGAAACCGGCTTGTTCGGATAATAATAGATAACGGATAGGTCTTAAGATGAACATGGACAAAACAAAGATCATATTTAATGTCCATGTCACACCTATGCCGGTAGTTGTTGGGAGCACTAAGCTCGAAGTTGTTGACGAGTATGTTTACCTGGGGCAAATAGTCCGACTAGGTAAGTCCAACTTCGACCGAGAGGTCAATCGACAGATTAAACTCGGCTGGGCAGCGTTCGGGAAATTACGACGCATCTTCTCGTCAGGTATACCTCAAAACCTGAAAACTAAGTTGTACAACCAGTGCGTGTTACCAGTGATGACCTACGGAAACGACACGTGGTCCTTCACTGCTGGCCGTATGAGGACGCTCAAAGTCGCTCAGCGAGCTATGGAGAGGGCTATGTTCGGAGTTTCTCTGCGTGATAAACTTAGAAATGAGGATATCCGCAGTAGAACCAGAGTGACCGACATAGCCCAACGGATTAGTAAGCCGAAGTGGCAATGGGCCGGCCTATAGCTCGAAGAACCGACAACCGTTGGGGAAAAAGGGTTCTCGAGTGGCAGCCTCGTACCGGTAGGCGAAGTGTAGGGTGACCCCCCACTAGATGGAGTGACGACCTGGTAAGACATGCATGAAGTCGATTGATGCAGGTGGCTCAGGACCGTGCTTTGTGGCATACCTTGGGGGTGGCTTATGTTCAGCAGTGGACTTGTAAAGGGCTGTAATGATGATGATGATGATGAACCTACTGTATTAAAAAATAATGGTACTACGCGACTTTGGTATGTAGCGTCAAAAATTGGCGCATTTAGTAAGGATTCCAAAATCTAGTAGCTGCAATCATGGACAATTTTTATTTCGTAAAAACCCACTTTTCAAAGGGTGTAAAAGGATCAAAGTACGTTTTTATTAAACAGTACAGTACTGTACAGTAGCACATATTTTATTTTATTCAACAGTATCGAAGTAAAAATTACATTGCCCTTTTTACATAGCATCTTTTGAAAGACTATCAATAGACGTACGCCGTTTTAGCACAAATAAATTTTCAATAATAATAATAATAATTATAATTTCCTCCAGACCGAATTTCGGTCACGGCGACCTGCCTCAACGGAGGCTAGCCATCGGCGCAGGACAGGATTATAGTGCCCAAGTGTATGCGCAAGCACAGGTGCACTCTCCATGCCATCACTCTCATAATCCGATGGGACGGTAAACCGACACGACCGGAGAGAGATCAGGCGCAGGACCAACGGCTTAACATGCTCTACGAGGCACGGGGGTGAGACACCGCCAACTTCCTGACTCCGGGCAGTTACTGGAAATTTCTTGACAGAAAAACTCAATAATTGATTTTTTGGCCCGACCCGGGATTCGAACCCAGGACCTCATGATCAGCAGTCGCACTAGACCAATGAGGCAATCAACGGGAAAATAAATTTTCAATAATATGGCTATTAAATATCATTTCTTGAAAAGCATACATTGGCCCTTTTAGCACCAGGTCACAGACACATATATATTTAAATTTGGCAGTACTAAAAAGGACATAAAATACATATTTCAATATATAAACTGGTTATAAAATAATTAAAAAAATCTCTTTCTAAAACACCACGTCAAGTCTTAGTCCAATTTGGTTTTGTATTGAAACATCTGCATGTTTTAGGTTATGATTGTAGATGACGTGGCATTTAAATGAAGAAATATTTGTTTTTATTGTGGTGTGGCGATATTATCGCCTATTTTTTTACGTAACCAACAAATAATTTTAGTTACTTCACTACTGCATTGTTATTTACGTCCATTCAAATCAAAGTAGTTATAACTTACTTTGATTTGAATTCTCGCATTATTAACGCCGCTCCGCACTGCATGAACATCGAAGCCACACTAAGTGACACTAAAGTAAGGTGTACGGATTGCAGTACAGTTCAGTTGAACATACATAGGCTGCACTAAAAGTATCGGGAATGAAATATTTCCACTGTTCCTGTCATATTAAAATCTTTTAAATTGAAAACTTCTTGGTTTTAAAAATCGAATACCATTTATTTATATAAAAAAAGATTCTCGGTCTTGTCACAAGGTTTTGTCAAACTTGTTTAGTCGTTGAGAAAATGCAATTGAGTCGAGAAAATTCAAGAGCGATGATTTATTATGACTTTCGAAGTGGTTTAACACAAAAACAGTATGTTGACCGGATGATCTCTGCATTTGGTGATGAAGCCCCATCCAAAACCACAATTTATCGCTGGTTTCCTGAATTTCAACGTGGACGTGTCAAGCTCAGTGATGATCCCCGTTAAGGTCGTCCAAAAACTGCAGTCACCCAAGAAAACATTGATGCTGTGCGTAAGCTGATTGAGGAAGATCGACATGTGACATACCACGAAATTCAGGCAACTTTAGACATTGGCATGAATCAAATACAAATAATCTAGCATGAACAATTAGGTGTAAAAAAGTTGTTTTCCCGATGGATACCACATTCGCTCTGTGAAGAGCAAAAAGCGGCTCGCGTTACTTGGTGCGTCAGAACTCTCGAAAGATTCCACGCAGGATTCTCAAATGTTGTATACAACATCTTATCAAGTAACGAATCCTGGATACACGCGTACGAACCCGAACCAAAAAACCAGTCACGCGTTTGGGTGTTCGAAAATGAGTTAATGCCAACAAAAATTGGTCGTTCACGGAGTGTAGCAAAAAAAAAATGGTGGCCACGTTTGTCTCCAAAACCGGCCATGTTACGACTATTCCTCTTGAGGGACAAAGAACGGTTAATGCAGAATGGTATGCTAGCATTTGCTTGCCACAGGTCGTTTCTGAACTCCGTAAAGAGAACTGCAACCGCCGCATCATCCTACATCACGACAATGCGAGTTCTCACACCGCACACAGAACAAAAGAGTTTTTAGAGCAAGAAAACATAGAATCATTAGACCATCCGCCGTACAGCCCCGACCTAAGCCCTAATGATTTCTATACTTTCCCTAAAATAAAGAATAAATTGCGTGGACAGAGATTTTCATCACCTGAAGAAGCTGTGGACGCCTACAAAACGGCCATTTTGGAGACCCCAACTTCCGAATGGAATGGTTGCTTCAATGATTGGTTCCATCGTATGGAAAAATGTGTCAAATTTCGCGGAGAATACTTCGTAAAGCAATAAATACATTTTTAAATAGTAATGTTGTGTCACTTCCTTGATTCCCGAAATTTTCAGTGCCGCCCTAGTAGTGAGTGTTCGGAATGCGAAATCTAGTAGGTACGTAGTACATACATATTGATGCATCCATTAGTTTAAAAAAATTGTGATAAATTCAATTTCCATAATTGACGAGAAGGATTTTATTAGTTTTCCATATATGGTGGTGCGGACTTTGTCTTTGGTTCGATGACTGCTCGCAAAGTGGCGCTTATGCGAAAACTATGGCCTTTTTTAACATGGGGAAATACCTACGCATACCCGCCTCGTGGGGGCAAGGATGGCGTATGTCGGACTCGCACCGACTAAAACCCCATGGTGTTCCACCTTCGTCGCATATTGGCAGGGCCACGGGAACGTTTTCGCACACATCCGCGGCCCCACCAGCGCCGGCCGCCATATGGCGGCACATCCTCGGGAGAGGAATACTCTCCCCGTTCTCCTTCCCAGCTAAGGCGCACCAGAACACATGGTGCACCTTCCTCCATGGCCTCCAACTAAACCTGCGCAACTGACGCCCCCGTGTCCGATGCGCGAAGGCTATGGGGCCAGGAAAAACGATTACACAGAAGCACTAGCCTTCCCGACCCCAGCGGCGGATCTGGTCTATGGCTCCGCCGTCAGCTAAGATTCGGCTACGGAGGGTAGGGAGAGCGGCGCCTCGCAATACCGACACTTCTCTCCCCCCGCAGCCCCACCACCATCGCATCAACGGTGAGGCTCCGTTTGAGTCGCGGAGGATAGGGCGAGTGGCGCATCGCCATACCAACACTCCTCTTCCTCCGCGACTCCACCTCGGCTGCAGCGGTAGGGGTAGAGGACACCCCTCTCGCCGCAGCCCACCAGCACACATTCGAAGTGGGCTTGCCAAGCCCCCTTGGAGTGGCCTCCTTGGGCCATCCCTTCGAAAGCTATGGCCTGTGGTATCCTAGCAGGTTCGCCTCTTTGTTGCATTGAACAAGAAACATCGAAGTTATGAATTATCAAAATATCGGATTGATTCGACGAATCGATACTTTACATTGAGTGTTTTTACTACAGAAAGCGGCACGTAAGTTGAACTAAAATGGCGGTCGTTTGCGCAGGTACAAATATGGACAAAAATGTTAGACACATGCTCCACGTTTGCCTGAAAAATTCGAAAATCTTAAAGGAAAAACCGTGAATTCGTCCTATTTAAATATATTTTAATAAGTGTGAAAATGAAGTGAAGTAATTTAATTAAACAAAAAATGAAGTTTCATAAAAATAATTTCGATTTTCTTTCAAATAATTGTGTTTCTTATTTCATGATTTATTTGTGATTGTTAGGTATTATTAAATAGAACAGTTAAAGGAATACTAATAAAAATTTAATACATCAAAAAGTTAATCTGTTTATCTACTTACATGTTCAATCACTTTCACTCATTGGCATGACACCTTCTATATAATTTCCTAGTGGTATACCAGAACTTGGGCCAGGAGTTGCGATTTCATCTTCTACGTCAGTTGAGGAATCCAATTCAGAATCACTGTTGTCAGAATCTCCAACCCGTATTATAAACTCTTCCGTCATTTTATCGATGACATGGTCGCTTTTGACATAAGCTTCTTCGATTGTCTTAACTTTGTCGCATAGCTTTTTCCAATCACATGGTCCCATTGCATTTACCTTTTCGTTCACTAACTCTATAACACGGGGCACATTCCATCGTAAATTTTTGCTACTTACATAACCCTTTATAGCTGCCCATGCCATTTTTATAGGGTTCAATCTGGGTGGTAGGGAGGCAGGCGAAGTACGTCATGACCATGTTCTTTAAAAACCTTGTCTATACTAAATGTTTTGAAGCGATCTTTGTTATTTTTTATTAATAGGTATAATTGAGGCTTCAACATTTCAGACGTAAATGTTATTCCTTTTTCTGAAAGCCAAGCCTGAATGCATATCAGATTTCCTTGAATTCGCGTTTGGTGCTAAGTCATATTCCTTATTATGGTATGATGCATTGTCTGCAACTATAATTGAATTTGGGGGAAGATTCGGTATCAATTGAGTTCGAATCCACTTCTCATAATTCTCAAAATTCATATCGTCGTGATAGTCCTCGGACTTCATACCTGACTTGAACGTTAACAAGGCGTTAGGCACAAAACCAGTCTCCGATCCGGCATGTACTATCACAACACGTTGCCCTTTTGATATGGGTTTTTTTATTCCTTTACCAACCTTTCGGTGTGGTGTGAGTAGCGTGAACATATGACTCATCTGTGTATACAATTGGTCTGTTTTGTTGTCGATACTGTCTTATTTTTTCTAAATAATTTATTCTTAACAGTCTGATGGCTGATGTTTCTATTAAAACTTTCCTATTATTCTCGGTGGCTTTCCATTTAAATCCAAGTTCCTTAATAATGCGACGAAGACTTTTTTCAGAACCTTCAAATTTTATATCGGCACGTAATTTTGCACGAAGTTTACCAAGGGTCGGTAATTCGTTTTCAGTTAAATGAAAATTGTGAATACACCGTTTTATTACCCCCTTGTCAAAATTGTCTATGCCTGTGACTGGTTTTATTCGATGCCTCTTTTTACCAGGGGTCTTAAAGTAACTATAAACTCTGAATGATTTCTTATATTTACGCGAACACTACACATGATTAAAACTACTTTTACGGATTTTATCGCGTTTATTTTTACTTTTTATTTTTAATTCCCGGCGTTTCGGGCGCTTTCCAGCACCCATGGTCACGGGGGACTGAGATGACTGACGTCCCGATGTCATTGTTAAACCCGGAGTACCTTCAGCTTTTTTAATTATTGTTTATGGTCCGATCTATGCAAAATGAACTAACTCTGTCTTGAGGTCTTGCAGTGGTATGCTTGGGTTTAGTTTTAATTTTATTGATTATAGGATCCCAAGCAGGTGGTAGTACCCAGCCTCCTTCTCTATTGAAATTAGGATGTTTTTTAATTTCAATAGCCTCACGTATCATCCTTGGTAGGAATCGGTGTTCTTTCGCGAGGATTTGTGGTCTATCAAATCTGATGTAATGGTTGGGGCCGTCTAGGATATGATCACAAACTGCAGACTTCCCGGAACGTTGATGCTTCACATCAACAGAACATATAGCTAATGTGAAGCATCAACGTTCCGGGAAGTCTGCAGTTTGTGATCATATCCTAGACGGCCCCAACCATTACATCAGATTTGATAGACCACAAATCCTCGCGAAAGAACACCGATTCCTACCAAGGATGATACGTGAGGCTATTGAAATTAAAAAACATCCTAATTTCAATAGAGAAGGAGGCTGGGTACTACCACCTGCTTGGGATCCTATAATCAATAAAATTAAAACTAAACCCAAGCATACCACTGCAAGACCTCAAGACAGAGTTAGTTCATTTTGCATAGATCGGACCATAAACAATAATTAAAAAAGCTGAAGGTACTCCGGGTTTAACAACGACATCGGGACGTCAGTCATCTCAGTCCCCCGTGACCATGGGTGCTGGAAAGCGCCCGAAACGTCGGGAATTAAAAATAAAAAGTAAAAATAAACGCGATAAAATCCGTAAAAGTAATTTTAATCATATAAACTCTGAACTTTTACTTTCTTTAACAATCCTTTTAGCTGTGGATACAGACTTTTTCGTAGCTTCCGCAGTTTTATTCAGAGAATCAGTTATATTATTTCCTTTTAAAAAATAGTTATAAACATCAAATATCATTCTTCTCCCCTGTCTCCTTAAAGTTGGTTGTGGACGAGTCATCTTTTTTTAAATTAAATTAAATGATCACGCAATCGACAGAATTATAAATGTCAAAGAGTTGAAAACTTCGTACGCGATTGTACTCCTGGGCCGCGCGGTGAGTGCGCGGGTGGCGAGGGACAGAGTGCGACTGAGTGGGGTCTAGCGCCGCCACGTTGCTATGGTTACGCGTGGCCCCTCGCGGCGCACCTCATACCGCACTTCGGTTGAGACCCGAAAATGTGTTACTGCGCATACAAGGTCATAGTTCAACTTACGTGCCGCGTACTATACATCTATGTATATCGTCCATCAGTATCGCGTTTACGTCATTTTATTTCATTTGGCGCGCGAGTGCAAGAGGCTACCAAAAGAAAGGTTGCTGTTAGTTTTTCTATTAAAACGTAAGTAACTAAACTAACTAAACTTGTTTTAAAAGTTTTTTGCTTATATTTTGTCTCTTACCAATTTTTATTAAATTAGCATTTCAAATAGTACTGTATCATTCACGTATGAAATAAAATAGTCGGAAGTAACTATATAAAGTGTGAGTTATAACCATAAATCCTGTAAAAAAACAAATTTTCATATTATACAAAGGCGAAAGGCTTCCGATGTGTCCAAACTAAGATAGTTCTTTTTAATGCACTAGTACGTAGCCACCTCGAATTTGCAAGTGTCGCATGGAACCCAGTTTATAGTGCGTCTTCTCAGCGAATCGAAACGATTCAAAGAGCTTTTACACGCTACGTTGCCTTTATAACTCCAGGCATATCGCATAGACACCCCTATGGTCAGAGGCTAGCATTTTCAAAATGACAACCTTACGTGACCGACGTCTCATTGCAGACTTAATGTTTCTACACAAGTTACTGCATAACAAAATCAAAAGTACGCACCTCCTCGATCACATCAAATTAGTTATCCCGTACAGATATCCTCGATATCCAATTAGCAAACTATTTAGCATACCTTGCCACAAAATAAATTTAGGCGCGCATTATCTCCTAGCCAGAATATGTAACACATACAATGAAATTATGACCAAGATACCGCACATCGACATTTTCAACGACTCTGCCCGATGCTTCAAAAAAAATTGACCAATTTCTTTTTACCCTCTCAGCATACACTCATTCCTTAGTTAGTTTTTCTTAATATAAGTTATTTTGTATTCAGTACCATTATAATATAATAAAATACACAGTACGGTAAACGTTGTGTATTCCTGTAATTGGCAAACATATTTAACCATATACATTTGTTATTGTGTTATTGTTAATGTTTCATGTGTTTTGCTGTTGGTGTACCTTATAAATAAATAAATAAAAGTCCAATGTGTGAAATTCATATTTTATGTTATAGTTTAGAATTTAGATATATCGTGAATATTACGGCGACAAAGTTTTTAACAAAAATGGCGTTACTAAAAGTAGCATATTAAAGTATATACCTTACGGCGGCTCTACACGTTGGCCAACACAGTGACGAATGTAGTGGCGAAGATATTGGCCGAGAGTTTGTGACGGCATCCATACGTTGGAAGGTCGTTCAGTTTGCTTTGGTTCAGGCCAATGTGCGGTCGAATTTTTTTTTTTTTAGACGACGGCTCCGTGGCGCAGTGGCTTAGTAATGAGTGGCTGCGCCGGGGGCCGCGGGTTTGAATCCCGCACGGAACAAGTATTTGTATGTCCTACAAGTAATTGTTCCGGGTCTGGATGTGTGTCCTTGTGCAATTTATGTTTGTAAACTGCCTCCGCGATACAGGAGAAAATCTAAGTATGGGGTTAACGTTTTTATAAAATAATTATAAAAGAATGGTGAATATTAATGGGGCTGTAAATAGTTATACGAAATGTATGAAGTGCATATTGTCAGCCGTCAGGCTGATATTTGGTTTTACGTACCTAATATAAAGTACTTTATTTCAGACATGTAATATAAAGCAGGGCTGTCATAAACGGGAATTTAAGTTATTTATTTAGCTTTATTTATTCTTTACATGCATCATAAACTGGAATAAAATTATTTATTCCAGTTTATGATGCATGTAAAGACATTAATTAGAACTAAACTTATTTTAAAGTTAAAGAAGTTATAATCGATTCGTCTATGTTTTAAAATTGGGTTTTGATTTTAAAGTTTAGCAAAAGATGTACTTGCTTTTCTATCAGACATTCGATGTATATAAAAAAACACCTTATAATTTATTTGGTAATTTATTTTTTGAGAAAGTCAAAAACATGTGCATGTAACAAGCAATAAATATAATTAACACTGACTTAGTAATAGGTACTAATTATAACTTAGAACATAAATAAAAAACTCATGACGAGCAAAGTGGCTCAGGACCATGCTTTGCGGCAGTCTGTGGATGAGGATGTTCAGTAGTGGACTTGTGAAGAGCTGTAACGATGATGATTATACGAAAACTTGCATGATTAAATTATAAGAAATCGACTTGTATTATAGAATATGGTGACAAACGAGCACACAGTCCACCTGATGGTAAGTGGTTGCTGTGGCCCACAGATAATTTACATCTATTGTTCCCGCCACTTTGCACTATCGCTTAACGCTTATAAGGGATTTGTTAATTATTATCCAATAAGATTACTGCATTTCCGGTTTCCTATCTACCGCTTTATGTCCAGCATGTGCATTCGTGTATTTATGGGCTCACACAAGTTGAAAAGACACGCAATCAACCGCACCGCTTATATCTCGCATCATCGCTCCCGCCCTTGTGTAATTTGGATATTGAATTATACAAGCATATAGTAAAAAGTATAGACATTTGTAATAACGCTATATTTCGTGATTATCTGTGAAGTTGATAAGTGTGAAGACAGCCGGCAGCCATCGAGACACGAGGCAGATCAGCGGAAGTCCAGGTGGGTGCACATCCCCCCCGAACGGGTTCCCGCCTTGTCGTGGCGGGGGGGCTTAGTAGCCGTGGCTTGGTCGGTCCACGGTGAACAAAGAGGAACCCACGTGGCTGGCCCGAGGTGAAGGGCCGGCCTGAGGTGGCCACTCCGAGTGGGCTTGGGGAGCCCACTCCGGATGTGTTCTGGTGGACTGCAGCGAGTGGGGACTCGCGCACCCTCTACCGCTGCAGCCGAGGTGGAGTCGCGGAGGAAGAGGAGTGTTGGTATGGCGATGCGCCACTCGCCCTATCCTTCGCGACTCAAACGGGGCCGCACCGTTGATGCGGTGGTGGTGGGGCTGCGGGGGGAGAGGATTGTCGGTATTGCGAGGCGCCGCTCTCCCTACCCTCCGCAGCCGAATCTTGGTTGGCGGCGGAGCCATAGACCAGATCCGCCGCTGGGGTCGGGAAGGCTAGTACTTCTAAGTGCTCGTTTTTCCTGGCCCCATGGCCTTTGTGCATCGGACGCGGGGGTGTCTGTTGCACAGACGTAATTGGAGGCCGTGGAGGAAGGCGCGCCATGTGTTCTGGTGCGCCTTACCTGGGAAGGAGAACGGGGAGGAATTTTCCTCTCCCGAGGAGGTGCTGCCGTGGGGCGGCAGGCGCTAGTAGGGCCGCGGATGTGTGCGAAAGCGTTCCCGTAGCCCTACCAATATGCGACAAAGGTGGAACAACATGGGGTTTTAGTCGGTGCGAGTCCGACATAACCCGTCCTTGCCCCCGCGAGGCGGGTATGCGTAGGCATTTCCCCATGTAAAAAAAAAAAAAAAAAAAAGGTGGGTGCACATGCATTCCTTCACGTCCTTCCTATATCCCGAATTTAGGGGATTTGCAGTATCACGAATAAATTAAATTCCATTCACCGCTCGCACCGCGCTCATATACAGTCCACTATTCTATTTAAATTAATAGCCGCACCGCATAACATTATTTAATACATTTGAACCAGCAGTTTGGTGGTTGAAGGCCAAACGCCAAACCCACCACATATTTGTTGGTCACTTCGGCCGGGATTAAATTAACTTTTAGGCCCGGAGAAGTAAATTCATTTTTTTATATATTACAAAAAATTATATACGTATATATTATTAAATCATAATAAATTGTAGTTCTAATTATACTAACTACAATATTTATTTGTCCCGCATCGCTTATTACACGTATTATAATACCTTTGTAACGCATACCACACCGCTTCATTATTCCATTAATGATATTTTTCTTGTTGATTAACCGCCATCTTTCTAGTAACGCGAGATTGCTTCGTTCCCCAGTTAACTAATTCTACCGTCACTTATCGCAATAATTTTAGTCCGAATTTGTTTGTTGAAAATGACGACGAGAAGCAAAGAATCTAAACTGGTTTCGGATGAAGAAGTTAGTTTAAAAATTATTATCGCTAAACGTAATTATATTTACGAACGATTACAAAAAATTTACGAGACCTCAAAGGGCGCATTTAATTCCTTGGACGAGCAGAATTTATTTCTTAGCATCGCTTCGAATATAGAACAATTACGTAGTGAGTTTCAAGAAGTTCTAGATAACTATAATACTAAACATTTAAAATTAAACCCTAATGCAGACGTTGATTACGAGGCTTGGAACTCATTTGAAGATTTATATAGTCGTATTAAGTGCCAAATTACGAAAATATCCACATCGCCTTCCACTGTTACGTTAGAAAATAGATTTCCTACTAAATTAAAAACTTCACTTCCGCCAATTGAATTAATGTCATTTAACGGAGACATACGCCAGTTTTGCACACACAATTTACAACTAACTGATGCCGAACGTGTTTATTATTTGGTTAACAAATTGAGTGACAGGGCGTTATCAGTTTGTGCCGGGTTAGCCCCTACCGCAGAAAATTATTCCATTATTTGGAATGCGCTTTTAGGAAGATATAATGACGAACGCACACTCGCATCTACGTATATTAACCAACTATTGGATTTAACACAGGTGAACGCAAACACAACAGGAGGTTATCATAAATTTATGGACAAATTTGATGCTTCAATTAATGCTCTAAAGCAATTAAAAATTGAGGACTTAGCTGATTTTTTGTTTTTAAATATTGCACTTAGAAAATTAGATCATGACACTGTTAAGTCATTTGAAATGTCTTGTCGCACAATTAGCATACCAAACTACGCCTCTTTAGTACAATTTTTATACGAACAGAATAGGGCTATATGCCATACATTTAATAATTCGCATACTTTATCTACATCCAATAATAATCGAAACAAATCACTTTCAAATAAATTTAGTAAAACATTTATTAATACAGATCCTTCGCATTCATGTATCTTTTGTAAATCAAATGATCATGAACACTTGTATGTTTGTCCACGCTTTTTAAAATTAAATACACAACAACGTTACGATATTATTAAACAAAACAATTGTTGTATTAATTATTTAAGTAATAAACACTCGACTTCTTTTTGTAAATCGAAGCGTAAGTGTATATACTGCGCGCGGCGCCACCATTCTTTAATTCATTCTGACCCGAATCAGAATGGCTCTAAGACTGCTTTTCGTAGTAGCAATACGTTACACTCAGAGGTTGTGCAGACGCGTGACGCTAATGCATGCAGCGCGCATTCGATTAATTACCGCGCAGTTAACGATAATAAGGTAAATTCTTCTGTCGCTCACAATTCGAATACGGAGGAAAATGAAAAAACACTTACCTCTTCATGTAATATTTCTCGCGATTATAGTACTCTCCCGCGCTATACTACTTTATTGGGGACTGCAAAAATAAAGGTCGTAGATAAGTACGACAATGAACATTTTATTCGGTGTTTAGTTGACCCCGGATCCCAAAGCGACTATATTACGAAGGATTGTTGTAAACGCTTATTTCTTTCCGTTTCGAATAAAAATCGTTTTACCGAAGTACACGGGATCGGTGGTGTGTCCCAGAAGATTTTAGGTGTCACTTCACTACAGTTCACGTCTCGTTTTAATGATAACAAATTTTATCATATTGAACCATTAGTTGTTCCGACCATCACGGGTCAGTTGCCAGATTCGATAGTAGATGTTTCAAAAATTCGCTATTTAGATAAAATACACTTAGCAGATGATCAGTTTTATCAACCTGGGTCTATAGATATTTTATTGGGGGTTAATACCTACATAAAACTTTTGTCGCCTGAAAACTTAATTCATTCGCAATGGCCTAGTGCCATAGAAACATCACTCGGATATATTATTATGGGTGATGCTGAAGTCGCTATATCACATCATTCCCCGCGTTCATTTGTTTCCTGTTCTTACGATACAAATTTAAATCAAAATTGTCTTAATGATATAATGGAAAAATTTTGGAAAATTGAAGAACTTCCGCAAAAAATATATTTGAGCCGTGATGAGCAGGAATGTGAAGACATTTATACTTCTACTACTTACCGCCAAAACGACGGACGGTATGTGGTCGCCCTGCCATTTAAGAAAAGGCCCGACATATTGGGTGACTCTTTAATGAACGCAAAAAAACGTTTCTTACTTTTAGAAAAACGCTTTAACAAATATCCCGATCTTCGCGATCAATACAATGTTGTTATACGGGAATACATTAATAAGGGTATTTTATCCGCTGTTTCTGATAATGATTGTATACAGCCTTCTTTTTATTTGCCGCATCACCCTGTCGTAGGGAATGATAAAAGTACAACGAAGTTGCGCATCGTTTTAGACGCTAGTGCTAAGTCGGATAACGATATTTCTTTGAATGACATTTTGCACACCGGGCAAAATTTACAAACAGACATTTTTAATATTTTATTAAACGTTAGAGTTTATCGCATCGCTTTCTTTGCAGATGTTAGGCAAATGTACTTGTGTATCGAAGTCCAAAAATCCCATCGCGCTTTTCAACGCATTTTATATCGGTTTTCTACAGAAGTAACTATACGAACATATGAATTTAATCGCGTCACATTCGGATTACGCTCTTTCCCTTTCCTCGCACTTCGCACTTTACGCCAGTTAGCCGCTGACGAAAGGGAGTCCTATCCCCTTGCTGCTTCTGTAGTAGAAAAGGATATTTATATGGATGACCTCGTTTCATCCGCGCCTTGCGTCAACAACGCAGTCGACACCGCCACTCAACTTATCCAAATGTTTCGCCGAGGTGGATTCGATTTGGTTAAGTGGACAAGTAACTGCAAGGGGTTTTTACAACATATACCAGCATCACATCGTCAACAAGACTCGGTATCATTTGATGATAATGACATTTTAAAAATTTTAGGCCTTCGTTGGTATCCCGCTACCGATAAGTTTTCCTTTCTTGTTTCGCCGCCACCGGTCACTTGTACCAGGCGCGCTATCCTCTCCGCAACCGCTCGCTTGTACGATGTTTTAGGACTTGGCGGTCCAGTAATACTTTACGCCAAATTATTAATTAAAGCCTTGTGGGTTCTTAAACTTAACTGGGATGAGACTCCACCCACTAATATTGTCAATACATGGCAGCGATATATATCAAAGTTACCTTTAATCTCACATTTACAGATTCCACGTCATATCGGCGTAAATGAAATATCCCATGTGTCGCTACTAGCCTTCGCCGACGCTAGTGAAAAAGCTTACGGGTGTGTCATCTATTCGCATGTTGTTAACGGAAATAATCCTCCAATTATAACGCTCCTATGTTCTTAATCTCGTGTGTCCCCATTAAAGGTTATAACTTTAGCCAGGCTTGAGTTGTGTGCCTTGGTTTTGCTCGCTAAGTTAGCACGCACCGTTTACGATTCGTTGTCATTGAGGCATCCGATCGACAACATTTATGCGTTTTCAGGTTCGGAAGTCGCGCTTTGTTGGGCGTGTTCTTTACCGCATAAATTCAACACCTTTGTTGCTAACCGTATTTCGCAAATACAGTCCTATTTATTACCGGATAACTTTTACCACATCGCCGGCTCGGAAAATCCTGTAGATCATATTTCGCGTGGACTGTTACCCTCACAAATTTTAAATTGTGACCTTTGGTTACATGGGCCTTCGTGGGTTTCCTTGCCGTGTAAAGAATGACCTGTACAAAGGTTCGCATCAACTCATATCAGTTTACTAGAAGAAAAGACTGTCTCGCTTGGAGTCAGTGACATGGAAGAACACCCATTTATCTCGTTAAGCTTAAAATTTTCTAATTGGAATAAGTATTTACGATCCGTTGTTTGCGTTTTAAAGTTTTTAAACAAATTACCATTATATTTAATTTAAATAAAATTTAAATAAAATTATAACAGCATCCGACATGGAGATTTCTGAAATCACAGTTATTAAAATTGTACAAGGCATCGCTTTTGCCGAAGATAAAAAAATATTAAAAAAGGACAACTATGTTCATCAACATTACGAAGGTTATCGCCATTAATCACGGACGATGTACTTCGAGTAGGTGGTCGGTTAGATTATTCGTCTTTATCGAATTCCCAAAAGCATCCAATATTGCTACCAAAAAAGGGGCATATTGTTGATCTTATAATTGATTATTATCACTATAAACATTTCCACGCTGGTCCTCAGTATTTACTTGCTGCATTACGGGAGAAATATTGGATATTATCAGCTCGCCGTGTAGTGAGATACCGCATTCATAGGTGTTACATTTGTTTTCGACATAAACCCAAACCTATTTACCCCATGATGTCTGCCTTGCCTGCTTGCCGCCTAGAGCAGTGTAATGCGTTTACACACAGGTGTGGATTTTTCGGGCCCACTTTATATCACATTGACGCGTAAACGTGGTATACGAAGCCAGAAGGCTTATTTATGTTTATTTATATGCCTCGTTACTAAGGCAGTGCATTTAGAATTAGCGTCTGATCTAAGTTCGGCGGGTTTTTTAGACGCTTTTAAGAGATTTATCTCTCGTAGAGGTCCGTGTCGATTTATATACAGCGATAACGGTACTAATTTTGTCGCCTCGCGTTCATATTTACATGAATTACATGGATTTTTAAAATCAGAAGAATATTATAAGGCATTCAGTCGGGTGCTCACTGATAATCGCATTGTTTGGAAACTCAACTCTCCAAGCGCTCCACATTTCGGGGGTTTGTGGAAGTCCAATATTAAGGTTGTAAAAACCCATTCGTTTCGCGTAATAGGTAAGCAAATCCTCACGTATGAAGAAATGCTTACTACTCTTTGTCAGATCGAGTGTATCTTAAATTCTCGCCCGCTTTATGTATTAAGCAGTGATCCATCGGAACCTACCGCACTTACACCCGCACATTTTCTAAATTTAAAACCACTTGAATGCTTACCAGCTGCAGATTTAAGCAAGGAACGTATTAATCTGTTATCACGCTTTTCTTTAATAGATTCTTTAGTTCAGTCCTTTTGGAAACGCTTCAGATTCGAATACTTACATACATTACAGAGTAGAGTGAAGTGGAATAAGAACTCTACTGCCATTTCTGTAGGGACGATTGTTCTAATAGACCTGGATAATACTCCACCGCTTCATTGGCCTCTAGGCGTTGTCACCGAATTGTTTCCCGGTAAGGATGGTGTGGTACGCGTTGCGCAAGTTAAACTTAAGAATTCCACTTTAAAACGCCCTCTTATCAAACTGTGTCCTTTACCAACACAGTGATTAATATAGTTAATTTTACATTATCGTTTATATATTTAGTTTAATTCTTAGGTCATAACGTCGCTTCATTTCGCTACTATATAAGTATTTATCTACATATATCTATATTTTTATACTTTACTTGCTAGTTGAGGATACCTCAAGGCCGGGGGGGTGTTCGCGCCACTTTGCACTATCGCTTAACGCTTATAAGGGATTCGTTAATTATTATCCAATAAGATTACTGCAAAGCCCATTTCCGGTTTCCTATCTACCGCTTTATGCCCAGCATGTGCATTCGTGTGTTTACGGGCTCACACAAGTTGAGAAGACACGCAATCAACCGCACCGCTTATATCTCGCATCATCGCTCCTGCCCAATTTGGATATTGAATATACAAGCATATAGTAAAAAGTATAGACATTTGCAATAACGCTATATTTCGTGATTATCTGTGAAGTTGATAAGTGTGAAGACAGCCGGCGGCCATCGAGACACGAGGCAGATCAGCGGAAGTCCAGGTGGTTGCACATGCATTCCTTCACGTCCTTCCTATATCCCGAATTTAGGGGATTTGCAGTATCACGAATAAATTAAATTCCATTCACCGCTCGCACCGCGCTCATATACAGTCCACTATTCTATTTAAATTAATAGCCGCACCGCATAACATTATTTAATACATTTGAACCAGCAGTTTGGTGGTTGAAGGCCAAACGCCAAATCCACCATCTATCCTCGATTACGAATCAAAATGCAGATGCGTTGTCACCCGTGAGGGCTAAGATGGACTGCCTCGTTTCCAGTAAAAAGGGTCTCCAGTTCTCTACACTCACTATACGAAACACAGCAGCATTAAGCTACTATTTTACGCTGGTATTCTGTTAGAGCGTGGTCCTTCCCCGGTCGAACCGACCTATTCATGCTACAGCTATACTTCTAATATGGCATGGCTACCACGTATAAACAACGTGCTTCATTTTTTTTTTCATTTTAAAATTGTTCTCGTAATAATCTGATTGTAAATAAATGTTCATTATATATTTTTTTGATAAATAGCTTATCCATTAAAACAAATGTTTAAAAATAATTCAATCGCGCTAATTAAAGTAGTAGGAATATTTAAAGTTGAAATAGGCACTAAAAGGCAGGTAATTACAAAGCTTGAATATAAAATTTAAATCAGATACGTGTAATCACTCTGGGAGCTTGTAGCAAACTAAACGTGCGCCCAACGTGTGGACGCGGCAACCAAACTCTGCCAACAATCCTTTGATCTTTTGTAAAAAACCGACACCACATAGATCTCGCGCCAACTTGTGGGCCATCGTTCCAATACATACCAATGAAGCCCAAACACCCGCTCTACACGTCGGCCAATGCTATTGGCCACTACATTCGCCACTGTGTTGGCCAACGTGTAGAGGCGCTGTAAGATTGAATTTTATTTTATTTATTAGAGGCCGACTGATCGGCTAGTTTAGGTGAAATCCTTATATGTATTTCAAAAATATAACATTAGAATGTTTTTTATAACATAGCCACGTAGCTTAGGTAAGGAAAGTAATAAAAAATCGACTACTAAAATAAAACTTAATACTAAATCTAAAATGCGTATATAAAGTCACTTTATAAGTCGTTCTAACGTTCCAAGTAGGTATCCAACTAGACATTGTCGCGATGATTTTTTACTGTGACTTTTTGTAACCGGAACGATGGTCACAATTATTTAAAAATAACACTTTTCCCCAAGTACAGTCGCCTCCTGCGACACCCACGGGATGATATGGATATTCATACACCGCCACAACACGGTAATTCATAATTTCTCAAAACATTTTATTTATCGACAACATCTTGCAGTCGTCGATTTTCAAGCGTTCACTTGACAATAATTCGATATTTTAATTGTTGATAATTTTTTTGATAAAAACATATTAAAATATTTCAGCAAGGTGAAAAACTTATATTTACCAGCATTTAAAAAAAATATTGTCATTGACCTGACTTACTACTATTCGGCTTGACCATTCGTCTAAGTTCGGCCAATAAAATGTCGCCGTTTGAGCGGCTAAACTAATGGATGTCCTCCTAAAACGTATGTTTTATTGAGCTTATAGTTATTGCCTACTTAATATTTACAAATACTTACATACTCAAATTAATAACTTAAGTTAGGTATCAATTTTGGCGCATCACTATTCAACCGCTTTAATTATGTATTAGTATCAATAGCTCGTCTGGTGACGCTTTGCATAATGGACAATGAGCCATACGCGCGCTCTATACGTTGCTTATTTGTACTCTCAGTTCTGAGGGGTCACTTCTAAATATTACTGTACTCTTTGGTGACGTCTACTTGACATTTTGAAATCCGATCAGTTTCTCTCATGGAGATTAGAGAGAAGGAGAACGATCGCTACGTGCTAAAGCATTAGCCCGCTGTCCCTCAAAATTTGTAGAATTTATAGCCGCGCTGCCGTCGGTAAGTAGTATCTGCGAAGTTAGCTGTTTATGAGTACAAGTGGATGAAGTTGGTTGAATAATGTGCAAATGGCGAGAAAATAATCGTGCTCCGTAATTTTTAATTTTTGACAAAAAGATACATCAAAAGTGGTGAAATATTATAAAAGTAATAATAATAATAAATCAATAATAATTTATATTTGTAATAATTTATAATAATTAAGATTATAAGAAATATACCTTATAATTTATTTATTACTAAATAATAATAATTTCTTTATTTTTTGTGAAGTTTTTATAAAAGGTTGAAATGGAAATTAAGTGGGGTATGTGGCAGAGCGGTGTGGGGCGGCGGCTGGTGTTCCAAGAGAAGCGCGCGGAGGGCACGCGGGCGAGCGCGCGGCAACTCGAGTTGCTGGGCGCTCTCCTCGAGCTGCGAGTGCCGGGCGCGGCCGCCGTGCGCCGCGTACTGGCGGCGCGCGTGCCCATCCTCAAGTGCGCGCACGTGCTGGCCGCCGCCAGCTGCGACCTCTGCTGCACCAACACGTAATATATTTTTCTTTGCTTTTGGACTCGTACGGTCGCACTTTTGCCAATGTCAGGTATAAAAGGAAATCTAGAATAATTTGTTTAAACACTTCTTCATTATATTAAAAAGTTCTTGGGGAGTTTTGAAGACAGCTTGAGCTAGCAGACAGTCAATGACGATAGTGGCTCACGGCGCCTAAGCAGACACATTATCTTGAGTTTCACATCAACATCCATCAACACAAACACAACATCAGCACTTGTTTCATAATTTCTACTAATATATTTTTTTGTTTTATTTTAATTTTTTTTTAATTTTACAGGGTTTTAACTATAACTATTTCTGTGAAGTAATTCATATAGATTTTTTTGTTAGTATTATGGCTAGTATTTGTGTTCGTCTGTAAAAATTCTGACTAACTCCAGCGCAGACTTAGCTAACAAAATTAAAGTTTCTGTTTGAGAATTTTTTTTATTTGAATTTAACTTGAAAACATTATTTAACCATGACTGAATAACTTCCTGATAATTTGAAAAACTTTATGGGTTTCTTAGCTCTCAAAATAACAAAAAAGTTATGAAGACTTTAGTGCGAAAATGGAGTTAAATGTTGATACAGTCGAAAATAGGGAATTTTATTTCATGCATTTGAAAAAACTTCACATTTTTCCAATTAATATGGTGAATAATTAAAATTATTTTTCACATTGTGCTAAATAAAATAATTTTAAGAAATAATTTATTTTTTAATGTTTTCACAATAAATGTTCAAAGTGCCTGCCACGTGCCTCAATATACAAACGGCACCGACACAAGTAATTACTGTGCAAATCTGGGTAGGATTGGGTGTTTTTCGTATTATTTTTTGAGCCTCCTTTGATTTAGTTTTTAATTCTTCCAAAGTCGAGAATTTGCATTCTAATTCTATTCTATTCTATAAATTTTCAGCTCTGGAGTGTACATGTCAGAACTTCTCTGGATGTTTGGTTCCCTGGATCCACGCGTGCGTCCTCTTACATTCGCCGTACGTCGCTGGGCGACGGCGGTTGGTCTCACAAACCCACACCCTGGTCGATGGATAACCAATTTTCCATTGACCCTGATGGTGCTCTTCTTTTTGCAGCAGAAGAGAAAGACTGGATTTATTCTGCCTTCCCTCAGATTATTGGTTAGCAAGGCTGGTAAGTAGAAAAAAAAATAGCCACAGTCTTACTTATTGCTGATGACAAGCAGCAGTACATCCACAGTTGTGTTCTGGTTTAGGATCAGAGGGCCACCATCAATTAATGGTTGTACAGCATTTTTATGAGGGTATTTGGGTTGCAATGAATTTGATGAATCGATTTTTAATGATCGAAGTGCCGAAACAACCAAGATAATCAAAAAAAAAACAACTGTAGCTCTATTATAACTAACATTATCATCATCATTACAGCCCTTCACAATTCCACTGCTCAACATAGGCTTCCCTCAAGGAACGCTACAAAGCACGGTCCTGAGCCACCTGCATCCATTGACTTATTGCATATCTTACCAGGTCATCACTCCATCTAGTGAGAGGACGCCCTACACTTCGCCTGCCGGTACAAGGCTGCTACTCGAGAACCTTGCTTTCCCATCGGATGTCGGCTTTGCAAGTTATATGGCCGGCCCATTGCCTCATTAACTTACTATTCCTTTGAGCTATGTGGGACTGACTATACCTATAAAGAATTGACGAAATCATTATCCTGTATATTTCCTCCGGACCGGATCAATTTTTTTTATAAAAATATGAGAAGGATAGTTGTGGTTGTCTATATTTTCTGTATTATTTTCTTATGTTCGTTGAATTTGTTTGCTGGATATAATTGGGCGGTTATAGTAATTTTAAGGTTTCTAGTTTCTAAAATAATAATTTATGGAAAAAACAAAACATAGGAACATAGCAGTGATAGATATAGACTATGTCGTAAAATAATATTTGCGTTAGTGTCATTATCTAGTGAGAAAAGATGGAATGTGTTTTTATTGATTAAGCACTGCCCGGATATCCACCGTAATATGTTAGTTGGATTTAAGTTTGTTTTTAACTGTAATATTATGAAAATAAGCAAAATTTTCATAATATTACACAACTAGCAAATCGTCTTTGCTTCATTTAGATTTTATATCATTTTATGTATTTTAAAAAGTCTGAATTAATATCCCTCTGGAATAATTTATGCTTCTAACGAGTGAGAAATTTTTAAGAATAAATATTGTAGCTTTTATCATATTGATAGGAACTAAAATATTGAACTATAACTAAAATATTGAACTTTAAAAACAGGTAAAGATGACATTCGGATAGCTGAAGAAAACATAAATTGCACATTCCTCCGCGATCTAAACAAACTGCCTGAAGAAGCCTACGGTCAGTGCGACGAAGACTTAGAAACGTTACTCCTGCAGTTCTTTGAATTTTATGCGCAGTTCGACTTCCAAGAAAAAGCTATCTCCATCAACGAAGGAGTACCCGTGCGGAAGCCTAATGCACTGCCTCTGTACATAGTGAATCCTCTAGAGCAAGCGCTGAATGTTAGTAGAAATGTTAGCTATGAAGAATGTGAAAGGCTAAGGTTGGAAGTAAGAAACGCTGCGTGGCAGTTAGAAGCGGAACTAGAAGGCAAGAAACAGGATGATTGGGGTCTACTTGGCCTTATTGAGAAGAAGGGTTCGAGAGGACTGAAAAAACTCCTCAGAGTGGGTAACTCACATAGACTGGTGTCAGTGAAAGACTTATTTAAAGAGGACGATTGCACGAGTAATACAAGTACGGAATCGCATCAGACAAAGAGTGATACAGAAATAGAGAAGAGTGTGAAAGGCATGAAGCAGTATATGGTTAATGTAGAGAAAAAGGAACAGAAAATGAAGTTCAAGAATAGTCAAATAGCTAGTGAGGTGTTCAGAATAAGAAGGAACAAAATTGTTTGACGCGCTGTGTAGCTGTGGAGGACAAGTATAGATGTTATGAGTGATTTTTCACCTGAATGATTTAGTAACACTGAGAAAAAATGTAGAGTTTGGCATAGTTTATCCCCCCCCCCCCCTCACCTAGTTTATCCCTACGCCTGGTTCTTTTGTTTGTTTGTTACTATTTGATACACAATTACATACTGTAAAATTATTGGATTTGTAAAATATATCTACGTATACTATTTTAGACTGACACATGATACAATGTAATGTTTTGAACCTTATGCTGTAACACCCTTATGTTCGAAATCGTATAAACGTCATCATTAGACATTGGATTATATGCACTAACAAAGTGCCAAAATACGCATGCAAGTTTGGAATACAAATGCCGAAATATGCGCTTAAAACTGTTGATATGCCCAAAATGTGCACAATGCAAAATGAAAAATATATTTTAATTAAAGACGGTACAAAAACAGCGAAATGTTCTTAAAATTATGCATAGTTTTTATTAAGTATTTTTCCAAATTTTGAGCGCAAATTTGTGGCGTTTGTCACCCAATATTGATATTGGGTTAATTTGTATTTCAAAAAATTGATTTTTACACTGAAAACGAACTTTCTACATCAACTGACGACCTTGAAGATAATTTAAAATTTGGCGTCATTTCTGAAGATAGCTGTGTAGGCAGGGCACGACCTGTGCCGTTGACGTAGTTATTATATATATATATATATATATATATATATATATATATATATATATATATATAGATTCAGGTTTTTACGCAAAATAACGTCCAACTTTGTGCGAATATTTTCTGATTTTGAATTAGAAAGGGTGTTGGCGGATTCGACTATTGTTTCCAGTATTTCTATTGATTAAAATAGAGGAAGGTTTCTTGTTTCCAATTTTTGAAATGTGTTGAGATGAGGGCGATATTCTGTTTAATGGATGTGTCTTCAAATGCCAGCTTGCTTGACTTAATTGCAATGGCCTCCGTATTGTCAAAATGAAAAACTAGTTGTTTTACGGCCTCAAAAATTTCAGCATAGAATAACATCGCCTTTAGCAAAGTGCCTACCGACTTATTATAGGTTTTGGCGGCAATGTTACATTTGGCAATTGTTCTTTGTAAGAGAGCACACGTGACAGTGCTTTTTAAACGCCTTTTTTTGTAGAGGAAATCAATTTTTTAACATTCCCATACTCTGGTCTTATCTCTTCTGAAAGGCGATGAAACCCGTGAGCTAAGCAGGTAATGTGCAGTAAATTTGGATAAAAAGTTTGTAGGGCTTGGCCAGCATTTACCATGTATGGCGCAGCATTAGAAACAAGTATGCAGATTTCTTTCATCCACAGAAGAATCGGGAAACAAAGATCTTGTGGAATCATTTATGAAACATGCAATAGTTGAATGATTTTTTTCCAGAATTTTACAGGCAACCAAGTGGGGAATAGAGGGTTCCTTTGTTAGTTTTCCAACTATAAAATTCGCTATATATCGTCCACATGAATCCGTCGTTTTATCAGCTGATATCCAGAGTAAATTGTTCTCTAGATCTGCACGAATTTCACTTAATATGTTTTCGTGGATAGCGGATGGGTAGTTTTTTCGAATCATTGATTTTTCAGGGACTATCTGATTCATAAAATATTTCTTGAGGAATTTTTGGCGTGCTTAGTATTCAGTTTAAGAAACGGAATATTTCAAGCAACAAAAAAAAAACTTATAAATCTAAAACTTTTGTCAGCAGTTGCTGGCGACTGTTGATGGTTTATTTCTTGCAGCTATGTGGGAATCGGTATTTATGTGCGATCTGATATTTTTCAAACAAGCTATATGTTTGTCAAAAATATTGCAGAAAATCACATTGCTATCAGTCGTGAATTGACCCTGGTAACCTTTAATCCAATTTTTCATTATAGTTAGGTAATTTTTTTTAGTGGCATTGTTAAAACGTTCGTAAACAAACACTTGCGTTTTAGGCGGGTGATTGAATTAATGATGGCTCACGCGCGAGTGGGGGTGGCTACAGGGTCGTCTGTCGCTCGCTCGGTCGCTCGCACACACTGGTCACTGGTCAGTAAGCATGGGTCATTGACGGTTTTTTACTTAATGTAATTTAACTGTTAATCATTAATGTCAAAAAGCTGTTAAATAAATAACAGGTTTTGAAACTTCAATTGTTAGCGTTAATCGTCAGTTTATCGATCAATAACAATTTTGTTGCAGATTTGTTGAAGTTGAAGATTATTGATTTGATAAGAATGAATTGGTATCTAAAATTACTTTTATTTTTATTGAACTGGAATGTCCATTTCTTCGTACTTTTCTAGGCTTAGGACTGGCTGGGTTTATACATTATTCATCATTGTTTTGTTTTTTTCCCTTTGTTCTATTTACAATTACGAATCAAATCTCATAAGTTGGAAAACGGCCTCCGTCTAAATTTACATTTCAAATCAGCAGTTTCTCTATTTTGCTGGTAGTTAGTCCTGTTCTTCTTTGATTTACAATTAGCCCCGATCTGAAGAACGTTCTTTCGCATGGCACTGATGTTGTTGCTAGTCGTAATACATTTTTCTATGTAAATTTTGGCTAAGTTTGGATAAAACATTATGAGTTCTCCATCATTCCAAATAATTCTTCCAGTCACCAGTATTTGCTCTTGGTAATATGTCGTCGGCCAAATAGATGTCCACTTCTTTTATGGCTTTTGATAACGGAGTGCCTGTGGTGGGAGGTGCCCATATTATTTGATCAAAAATATTCCGTGGACTGAATTCATTCTAGTTCTTGTCAATTCACTTTGTTTTGAAGTTTGGGGCAGTGTTGCAGCATCAATTTTGGATATTTCAGTGGCGACGAGCGTTCGTACTTTATCTTTGGTTTTGACAGCTTCATCGTGGTCTGCAAATCCCTGCATCTTAAATCAAGGGTCCAAGAAAGTACGCAAACTAAATGTGCCACTTTGCTCTATCCCTGTGAATCTGTCTGATAAACCTGGTTTCAATAATGAAACTATATCGTGGACATTTGATGTTAGATTTCATTTCTCTCATATTTTCTTATAAGATTCTATCAGACAACGTGTCATTATTATAAGATAACACGCCGTCAAATATTTATGGCCACTCTTCGAATGGTTTCAACACCTGACATAACTGTTGGTTGTGTCAGGTGTACCAATCCATTTTTATTTTATTCCATTCTTCCGAAGTGATCGTCGGCAAGTCTTTGTCTGCTTGCGTCTTAGTTTTTCTCTGCGAGCTTTTTTATGTTTTTTTAATAGGAAAAGGGTGACAAGCGAGCACACAGTCCACCTGATGGTAAGTGGTTGCTGTGGCCCATAGACATCTACATCTATCCTCGTTGGCGAATCAAAATGCATATGCGTTGTCAGCCTTGAGGACTAAGATGGAATGCCTCGTTTCCAGTAAAAAGGGTCTCCGGTTCTCTACACTCACAATACGAATCACAGCAGCATTAAGCTGCTATTCGACGCTGGTATTCTGTGAGAGCGTGGTTCTTCTCCGGTCAAGCCGACCCATTCGTGCTACAACTATACAATTTATATAGCTGTAGCATAGCTCTACCACGTAAAAAGATCAGAAGATGTGAGTCACAATTCGTTTTATATTGTCTATTTGTCTTTGGCAGAGTAAAGCTGTGTTTCTAATTGCCACTGACAATGTCCAAGCTTTGTCACAAAACAATATTCACGTAAAATCCCAACCAGTAAAACTTAAACTAAAAAACACTTGGCCTCGACCGCATAATGCAAACAAAAGAATGGCAACGAATTTTAGCTTATCTTAACAAATAACAAATTAACTTTCTTTACTTGCGCACGCTCACACCCACAAGAACGCGTCCGATGTGTTGACGCGGCAGTGTTCGGTAACCTCCGGAAGTAACGAATATTTCCGAACAAGACTAAATTCACAGAAATTAATAAAATAATATTGAAAAAATGCATTGAGTGCGTTGACGTAAATTGAAAGCTATATATAACCTATTTATTCATTAATGAATAACAGTTAATACATTGATGAATGAAAAGCTGTTGAAAAAAACAGTTTATTGATTCAACGCCCACTTATACTGGTCAGTCAGTTCAGTCGGCCACTGCGCTTGCGCCCTGCACGTCTTCGTCATCAAGGTGATACATACGTACCTCCCGCTACTAAACGAAATATGTACGATTGGGAAAAAAGGCTAAAATATGTATTAATTCCGTAATTAGACAGAGTTGCAAAAATTAATTCAGTATATGTAGATTAATATATAGAGAAATGCCTTTATCAATAGAGTATTTTACACCATGTAAAAATAAAAAATATATATATTTATGAGGTTTTATAAAAAGTAAACTAGAAATATTCATTTCTATTCATAAAAGTGCATTATAAAATTTATAATTCAATTTTAAATATATTTTTTATCTGTACCTCAAATCTCCAAAACGCTATCCGCCATATATGATTCCGTCGTGACGTCACTGGTTAAGTAGGTAAACTTGCTAATGTGTGTTATTTAGAAAATTTTCAAGTTATCTTACTATTGTTGAGTTTTATTCCGAACTTTATTGAAAAGGCATCATGAAGACGGATTCGTAAAAGCAGAAAGTACTAATCTACCAAGGATAAATATATTGATGGTGGCAAAATTCTTTGCATGCAATCCCGATTATTGTTCTACTGAGTTGAGGTATGTTAAAACATCAATGTAACTAACAATTATCAACCTATGTTTCTAGAATAATACAATACCAGGTCAGAGTGTATTTCTATCTATGTTTACAATCATTAACAATCGTTATCGTTATAATATCTAAGATAACATAATCTATTACAAAATTTGATTTGCAATACCATCACTTCGTGATCTTTTATTTTGTATAAACGAAAGTTAAATATATGTCATGTTTACATCAAAATGATCTTCACAGAAGTATAGTCGTGTTTTGTATATAATGTATTCGGGTATCTTCTTGATAGTTTTAACCAAGTATTTCCTATATTTAAATCAGTCAATAGATAACTTACCCGGCGTTCTTATGTTCGTGTTTTTGCATTCAGGCACAACACACCAATGATAAAGATGATAACTCATTATTAAACATCCAAATTTCTTAGCAAAATCGGCAAAATCCTAGGACAGTGACATCACGAGCTTATTAACATGGCGGATGGCGTTTTCGCGCGAAAACTTAAAACGATAAATTAAGTGATTTTTATGGCGCTATTCGGTTCAAAATTATAGTGCGTTATCACTCTAGGATAACATGAAATGAAAATGGGTGTAATACTCTATTCTTTAACAAACTAACGATATCTTAGTAGGGTTAAAATGGACGATGTAAATTATGAAGGAATTTTGGATGTCATATTGTTTATAGCTTTATTGGACGTGAAGTTAAAGAGGATAAAAGTCTAGGCTCTGTTGTAGTTTCTTACAAACATTGATAATGATTATTTATAAACTAATACTATATTGCACCTAACTGTGTAAATATAACTAATGTTATGTAAATATAACCAATATTGTGTAAATATAAATTTATTTACTATTGTCCATGTGAAACTGCAGCATCATAGGTTACTGGTTTGACACATGTACTATACCATTCTTAGAACTAATGCATCCAGACGAGATCTCGTGAAATGATACCAGTAGATTTGAGGCAAGAATTTCCTATGTTAAAAGGTTTTAGCGTTCCCTTTCCCGCGGCATGTATATTTGTTCAGCACAAAATAAGCTTGCGACATTCGATGGTCAAAAAGTTTATTTGAAACAGTTTTACTTATTATCAGGGAATAAAGTTGTTAATAAGGCTATAAATAATCTAATTCAATAACTTGATTTTCATTTTGTCGAAATATTACATGGTTGTCACTTAAAAAAAAGGAGAATTCGAACGTTGAATTTTTTTTCGGCTATAAATTTATATTTTTATCTCGATTATAATGAAGTATTTTAAAAATGCAATTTGATAAATAATACAATTGAATATTTATGTGTGCGCATATTTTTTTATGAGCGTAAACTATTTCAAGAAGCATCAACTCCGCGTGTCAAAATCGTGTTTAAAGTGCGATATTATGTCTAACTTGACCTTAAATATAAAATAAATTAAAAATAACGGTGACAGCCCTAATTATATTATAAAACATTTGGCAACCTTGTAATAAATAACCAATTTTTTTTTACGTTGTACTAGCTGTATCGACCACGCTTTGCTGTGGCTCATTCTGCTTAAAGGGAAAAGAAAGAATAGAAAATATACGTTTCTTTTACGTCCAACAGGAGGCGCTGTTCTAAAAAGACTTCAAAATTTATTCCCTTTAAGAGATGAAGTCCAGTTGACAACATATTCCTGTTTGCAGATTTTTAATCAAACAATGGTAATTTGTTGCTTAATTTCAGTACCTATTTATTACACAAATTCTGAAGTAAGCTATAAACGGGACAGGAGAATGGAGATGTATATTAAAATTAAAATTATGTAAATAAAAATCCTTTAGTTCAAAATGATTTAATTCGTTTTACTTTACAGTTCAATACTGTTCATACATTTATAAAATAGTTATTCTACAATTATATTACAAGTCAAGTTATACAAGCGTTTATTGCTTCGAAATAAGATTATACTATATTCAATATTTATCTTAATTTATGTTGCCCAGCTGAAGACATACTTTAATATCAGTGCAAAATTATTATATATTATAAATGATGAACAGCATTTAAATTACAAGTGATCACCTAGTGATCGAAATTCGACCGTAATGCATAAAATTTTTAGGTTTGTATGAATAAGCTATATTATTTCATTTTCAACTGCATATTAATATATAAAACAGAAATATCTAATATCATCATCATCATCATCATTACAGCCTTTCACAAGTCCACTGCTGAACATAGGCCTCCCCCAAGTAATGCCACAAAGCACGGTCCTGAGCCACCTGCATCCATCGACTTCCTGCATGTCTTACCAGGTCGTCACTCCATCTAGTGGGGGGTCGCCCTACACTACGCCTACCGGTACGAGGCTGCCACTCGAGAACCTTTCTTCCCCATCGGTTATCGGTTCTTCGAGCTATATGGCCGGCCCATTGCCACTTCAGCTTACTAATCCGTTGGGCTATGTCGGTCACTCTGGTTTTACTGCGGATATCCTCATTTCTGAGTCTATCACGCAGAGAAACTCCGAGCATAGCCCTCTCCATAGCTCGCTGAGCGACCTTAAGCGTCCTCATACGGCCAGCAGTGAAGGACCACGTCTCAGATCCATAAGTCATCACTGGCAACACGCACTGGTTGTACAATCTAGTTTTTAGAGATTGAGGTATACCTGACGAAAAGATATGTCGTAATTTCCCGAACGCTGCCCAGCCGAGTTGAATCCGTCGATTGACCTCTCGGTCGAAGTTGGACTTACCTAGTCGGACTATTTGTCCCAGGTAAACGTACTCGTCAACAACTTCGAGCATAGTGCTCCCAACAACTACCGGCATAGGTGTGACATGGACATTGAACATGATCTTTGTTTTGTCCATGTTCATCTTAAGACCTATCCGTTGGGAGGCACTATTGAGGTCATTGAGCATAGTGCTTAAGTCCTCCAGCGATTCTGCCATAAGGACTATATCGTCGGCAAATCGAAGGTGAGTGATGTACTCGCCATTGATGTCAATACCGTATCCTTTCCAGTCCAGCTAATCTATATAATAATATCTAATATATAAAACATAAAATAAACGCTTTTCTATTTTATCACTTATAACCTTGACACTCCACAGATTCGAAAAAGGAACACTTAAAATCGTACAAAATTCACAGCTAATGAGGGTTAATTAATATTCCGCTCACCAGATGTCGCTAATTGACAATGAGGTTAAGTTTTTTGTTACACAATGCTGTTTAATTGAGAAGTTAGTTTGAAATGAAAGTTAAACAGTTTCTAGAGTACTATATTAATATGCTTCCTCTACACTACTCGCGAAGTAGATTGAAGTTGGACGAGGCGAATAGTGTAGAGAGGTACTTCGATTCACTTCGTCCAACCTCGCTTCGCCTCGGGCGACTTCCGATCGCTGTCGGTTTTTTGCGCCAGAGTCAAAGGACTTCGCGAAGTACCCCGAAGTGACACGAAGCATCTCACTACACTACTCGGCGTACGTCCATTAGCGCTTTGACGCCGTACTGTTCACACGTGGGTGCGCAAATTAAGTTGACAACGACTTCATTTAAAAAAAAAATAATTTATTTATACAAAATTACAGTTACAGCTTATAATTACTTCCAAAACTAATCCGTCTTAAAGTTAACTTAGCCTAGTATTTATTTTAAAATATCTCTTACTAAGCAACCCGTGCTATGACGCACGCCCTAATTCTTGTGAGTGCTTGTGAAGCAGATATTAGAGGGGTCATCACACTTAACCTCTCCCTACCCAAGAGAAAAATTATCCGAAGGAGATGAAGTTGACTTCGGAGAATTTTGTCTCTGACTTAATCTATGAAATTTCCATTTAAATACAATCACAATTATAATTAGCAGTGCTACAACATAAAGACTTAAAGTCCATATACTTATTTTATTCGTCACTATGGTTTCCACCACCATTTCACTATTACTATTTCTAACACTATTCATAATTTCTTTCACGTCACTGAAATCTACGTTTGTTAAGTCCAACTTCTTTTCTTCTTTCGTCACGCCGTAATGCACCTCCGGAATCTTCACAAGTGGTATCTGCAGACTGGCTTCCGACATGTTGCTCGATAGGCCAATGGTTATTTTCCCATTTGTATGCTGCAACCTATGCTCGGCGTCAAAATGTATGTTCCTTGTAGATTCAATCTGTGTGTTTCATAGTTGCACTGCTCCGTCAGTATAACATCGTCTTCTGCATAGAGTATCCACTGGTCAAAAGTTATTTTCTGTATTTTCAACTTCTCTATTTTTATTTGATGTTGATGGCAATTACTGAAGTTATTTTTAATTAGCATTATTTCCTCGATACATATTTCTTCATCAACTGGTGCCATATTTTCCTCCGAACATAAGTGTTTGTTTGGTCCTATTTGGGTATACGGGTTTACTACGTTTCTGTATTTCAAACCATTCACTAATAGGTAGGGGTATTTAGGAATTATGGTATAGGTGTTGGTCAATTTCTTTATAGGGATAGGAATAATCTTGTAATAGTTATACGCTTCTTTTTCTATTAATGGTGTTTCTCATATTCATATCTTAAGATATAATATTTATGTTTGAAATCGATATATTCTTTAAAAATATCTTTGACAAGTTATTCATTACTTAAAGGCATGTGAACTTTTAGTATACGTTGTCTTTTATTTGAAATATCTTTAACAGATATTTTATCGCTAAAACATGTAGAAACTAAAATTTGACGTGGTTTAGTATCTATAGCTTCGTTCAGGATAGGAATCCCTTCGTGTTCCCTGTTTGATACTGAGTTGGCTGTGGCACCATCGTCTGATAATTCCATCAGTTCCATCGGTGGTTCGGCTTCGGCATCAGAAACAACTATAGATTTCTCGCTTTCCGTGTCGGAAATTGACATAACTGACGGTGTTTTAGGTTTCTTTTCTCTTATTGTTACAAATTCTTCATTTAATTCTTTGACTATTTGTTTGATACGTTCATCTTCTTCGTCTATATTAGCTAAAGTTGAGTCAAGATCGTTGTCTAATATGTTTAATCTTATTCTTGACAGCGCATCTGCGTTTGTGTTTTGCTGTCCTTTTTTATATTTAATTTCAAAATCGTATTCTTCCAATCTAAGACGCCAACGAGTCAACTTACTGTTGGGTTCTTTGAGGGAGTAGAGCCAGGCTAAAGATCTGTGGTCCGTATAAATAGTAAATTTTTTCCCGTATAGATAGGGTCTAAAATGTTTTACTGCCCAAACTACACCTAAAAGTTCTTTTTCTATGGTGCTATATCTAGTTTCCGTGTCACTTAATGTCCTACTTGCTTAAGCTACTGGTTTATCATTTCCAATAGTGCCCTGTGATAGAACGGCTCCAATAGCATAATTGGATGCATCGGTTGTTAATATGAAAGGTTTTTGAAAATCTGGGAACTGTAATTAATAGTGGAGCATTTGTTAAAAGTTTTTTACAGGTTTCAAAACTTTCTTTATATTCTTCATTCAAAATTATCTTATTACACTCTTTTAAACAAACTGTAAGAGGTCTTGTTATTTTAGCAAAATCTTTGATAAATTTACGGTAGTAGCCTACTAGTCTTAAGAAACTTTTAATTTCTGTCACTGTTTTTGAGAGAGGATAATTAAGTACAGCATATATTTTATCCGTATTAGGTTTGAGGCCCTCACTTGTTATTGTGTGACCTAAGTACAATACCTCTTTTCTTAAAAATGTGACTTATCTAGTTGTACTTTAAGGTTTGTTCTTCTAAACCTATCAAAAACAGCTTTAAGTTTTTCAATGTGCTCAGGCAGGCTTTTTGAAAAAATAATGACATCATCCAGGTAGACTAGACAATGTATTCCCTGTAGTCCTCTCAGGACGTTGTCCATTGCTCTTTGGAACGTAGCGGGGGCTGTCTTTAATCCAAAGGGGATTCTATTAAATTCAAAATGGCCGAAAGGTGTGCTAAATGCGGTCTTTGGTCTATCTTCTTCTCTGACTTCTATTTGGTGATAGCCTGACGCTAAGTCCAGCGTTGTAAAATATGTACTTTTACCTAACATGTCAAATAAATCGTTAATGTTGGGCAAAGGGTATTTATCATCGACCGTTATATCGTTTATTCGTCGGCAATCGATTACCATTCTCCATTTTTTGATACCCGATGCATCTAATTTTTTTGGTACTAGATGAACCGGTGCACTCCAAGGAGGGTGGGATTCTTGAATAATATTATCTTTTAACATTTTTTCTACCTGTCTTTTTATTTCTTCCGTTTGGACTGGTGGTAGACGGTGAGCTTTAATATTAACTGGGTCTTCGTTTTTTGTCCTTATCTATGTTTCACTTCGTTGGTAAATGTTAAGGGTAAATGTTCGCAATAAAAAATATCTTTATATTCCCTGCATTAACTATGTATCATATTTTTCTCCTCTTCATTCATGTGATCTAACCTTAACTTTTTTAAATTTTCGTTAAGTAGCTCGTCTATATCTTTAAAATTTTTATAATAATAGTTTGTTATCTCTGGGCTAATAAAGGATCTTGTGCTCCCCGTGTCTAACATAAAAACTGCATTCAACTTTGGTATACGTATATGAGGCAGATTTAAAATGTTTGTATAGTTAATCTCTATTTTTTCCGTATTGTTGAGGCTATTATAAAAAAAACTCCTATGTGTTCATCTTCTCCTTCGACCGAATGAGGGTTAAAATCACCTTGGTTTTGCGAGGTATTAGGTTGAATTCTATTTTCGGTATCGGTATAATTTACGCGTCTTGAACTGACTGTCCTCATTGTGACGTCAGTATTAGAGTTCGACGGCACTTGTGACGCACGGTATTGCCCATTGATTCGCGAAAAATGCTGACGGTGTTCGGCCGATGACGGTCGTACTGGTGACCCAGTTTCAAAGTTCGCATTAAAGTTATTTCTGTTGTTAATTGTATGATTACTTACGATGTGGAGAGAAATATTATTTGAATTAAATGAATTATTTTGGTTATTCGATGAATTGCCGTTCGTTTGATATGAAAACTTTGGCCTTTATATTATTATGATTAAAATTGGGATGATTTTGGAAATGGCTTGGTCTAAAATTTTCGTTAGACCTTGGGTTCCTATTTTCGTAAACTCTTTGGAAGTTCTGTTCCTCTAATACAATTTTTAATGCGTCTTCTAAGGTGGTAACATTACGTAGTCGTACTAGTATCGCTAAGTAAGCAGGTAAATTGTATAAAAAAACGTTTAATGCTGTGTTATCGTATATCGTTTGTTTAGCTTGCCCTAAGTCTCGATTATTAATAGTTTCGTTAATTTTTGAAAATAAAATGCTTTTTAAATGTTGTACCCGGTGACAAAATTCTTGATAACTTTCGTTTCTATGTTTTCTAAGTCTCTCTAGCTCCATAGCGAAGCATTCTTTAGACCTTGGGTCGCCAAAGTGTTGGTTTAACAGCGACTTGAGGTCTGCCCAAGAGTCTATCAGTTCCCTTTCTCCCACTAAACTAGCAGCTTCCCCTGATAAGCGACTGGTAATGACATGAAATAAATATTCATTTTGTAAGTTACCCCCTTGGAATGTTTGTAAAATATATTCGCATTTTTTTATGAATAGAGGTAATAACCTAGCATCTCCATCAAAAATTGGGATAATTTTCGTCATTTCTACGGCAATTTTTTCAATGTTTTCCATTTTAAAATAAAATAAATATCAAAGTTTTTAAATACCAAGAATAAAACGGATTTAGCTAAGATCTACTAACAAAATTTTGATTGTTTAGTAGGAGAGTATTGTTATGGCGTTTTCTAATCCAAGACAATACCTACGTATAACTAATACAAGAGGAAACAAAAGGAAGGTTACGGGAAGTGAAAAGTTTAACTCACAGTCTCGCAGATCTGCTCATGTCCCTCTGGGATATTTGCTAGTTCTGGAGTCTCGGCTGTTTCTGCTGAAGTCGCGAAGTCCTTAATTTATTTGTTTGTTCGATGATATTCGTCCAAGCGTTGAAACGCACGTTGTCAGGATACTGGTACTGGATCACGATGATAACCGACGACACAGACTCTTCCCAGACAACTACGAATATCCTACCGGTTGCGCGAATTAAGTTGACGACAATGACTTTATTTAAAAAATAATTTGTTGTGTGCCGGCGTGGATGATATTTATCTTCCAGTATGGTTTGCATTAAATGTAAACAAACAATGACAACGGTGAGTTTTTATTATTTAATTAAACTACTACTTTACCTACTCAGGTTAAAAATTAATTCATTTCAATGCATGCTAATGTAAAGTAAATGCACACCTGTTTCACTGCTTCATTCAAATAAGAGTATATTATGAAAATGTATTTTATTTCCATATTTCATGAATTCCAACAACAGATAGGCAAGATTTCACAAAAGTATATGAATGGTGTTGTTACTGTTTCTTTTTTACATTTGTATGCATTGTATGATTTTTATTACATTTAGTAATAAATTTTAACCGACTTCAAAACGAGAGGAGGTTTGCAACTCGAGTGTGTTTGTTTTGTATGTATGTTACGCGATATCTTCGCAGATTGTTACACAATTTCGATGATTCTTTTTTTATTAAATAGGTGATCCCATATAAGAGTGGTCTCATTATAATTTGGAGAAAAAAATTATCTCAAGGGTAGAAAATAAATAACTTTGTTTTTAGCGATTTGAATTCGGTTTTTACTTTTTGTCAAAAGTTTATAACTTTTATTAACAAACAAAAACGGGACAAAAAAGTCTTTTATTGACCAAATAATCTTTATTAGGTTTTTTACATAATTAATAGTATTTATATGCCGGATTTATCATACCAGGACATATCCAAGGATTTAATAAGCATACAATAACTAATTATTTCTAAAAAGATACTCCGAAAAATGATCTCTTATCTGAGTTGCAGATAATGTTGATCTGCGTGGTATTCGTGCAATATTTCTCAAAGCACAGTTTTTACCAACGTTCTGCCGCCAAGTTCCAGGTTGAATTAATACTCCGTTTTCATCAAATGTGTCCACGATACCGGGTGGCACATAAATATGAGATGAATTATTACTTTTTCTGAGAATGTTGTGCAATAAGAGACAAGTCATTATAATAATAGGAACGGTGTCGATATTTATATCATATAATATAATATAATCACGCCTCTTTCCCGTAGGGGTAGGCAGAGACCACTTCTTTCCACTTGCTACGATCCTTACATACTTGTTTCGCTTCGTCCGCTTTCATTATTCCCTTCATACATGCTCTACGGTTTAGGGTACTCTTAACCTGGCCTTTTTTCAAGACGTCCCTAATTTGGTCTAGAAAAGTCCGCCTAGGTCTACCCCTTCCAGCACTTCCATTCACACTCGTCTTATACACTTTTTTCGTCAATCGTTCTTCATTCATTCTCTCGATGTGGCCAAACCATCTCAGCATACCTTTCTCAATTTTTGTCACTACATCTTCTTTCAAGCCACAACGTTTCCTTATCTCACTATTTCTTACCCTGTCACTCAGTTTAACTCCTATCATACTTCTTAATGCTCTCATCTCAACTGCATTTATTCTACTTTCATGTTTCTTCTGCCATACCCAACTTTCACTTCCGTACATGAGTGTCGGAACCAACACCCCCTCATGCACAGCCAAACGAGCCTTGTTAGACACCATCCGACTGTTCATAAAGGAGTGCAAAGCTCCATTCACCATGTTTCCTGCATTCACTCTTCTTTCGATATCACTCTCACACTTTCCATCTCTTGTAAACTTTGAACCCAGATACACAAACTCTTTCACCTGTTCAATTTGTTCATCTTCAATCACGATATTGCAGTCTCTCACTGCCTCATCTTTTTCAAACACCATCACTTTCGTTTTCCTTACATTCATCTTCATTCCCTTTCTAACAAAAGCTCCACTCATAGCAGTTACCATCTCCTGCAACTCCTCGGCCGAAGACGCAAGTAATACTTGGTCATCAGCATAGAGAAGACATTTGACGAGTAACTCATTCATTCTCAACCCACTTTCATTCTCTTTTAAATCTGTCAAACAATTGTTCATGAACAGATTAAACAGCCACGGTGACGCTACACATCCCTGTCTAACACCTTTTTCGATATTAAACCATTCAGTGTATGCCCCGTTTATCCTTACACAAGCACTAGAATCCCTATAAAGAGATTGCAATGCTCGTATGAGGACACTGCTCACACCGTACACGGACAGTGCTGACCACAATTCATTCCTCACCACTCTATCATAGGCCTTTTCTAGATCTACGAAGGCGCAGTAGACTTTCTTGTTTTTAGCCAAACACTTTTCGGCTATGCACCGCAAAGAAAAGACCTGATCCGTACATCCCATTCCCTTTCTAAATCCCGTTTGTACATCCCATATTTTCTCGTCTGTTTCATTCACAACCCTTTCAATCAACACTTTCGCATACAATTTACCGACGACGCTAAGAAGGCTTATACCACGGTAATTTATGCAGTCCTGCCGTGACCCTTTTCCCTTATACAATGGCACGATTACGGCTTTGCACCAGTCTCCCGGCACTTGCCCATTTCGCCAGCACAGATTGAAAAGGCGGTACAGCTGACTAGCCACCAGGCCCTGTCCAGCCCTCAGCATCTCGACGGTAATCCTGTCATACCCTGCAGCCTTACCTAATCTCATACTTTTCAACGCTTTCACTATTTCATCCATGCTTATCTCATTTTCATCAACATTTATATTCGTTTCCGTGGAAGGTAGCAGATGCTGTACCTGCACTTCCTCTCTTTCAAACAAACTTTCAAAATACTCTTTCCATCTCTTTAACACACATTCTTCTCCTTTTATAATGCTCCCATCTTGACTCCTGATTGTACTCAGCTCCGAGGTAGCAGTTTTTCCTCTGACTGTTTTGATAGTTTTCCAGAAAAACTTAATGTTTGACTGGAAATCCTCAGTGAGCCTCCTATCGAAATCATCTTTTCGTTCTTCTTTCTTTCTAGACACAGTTTCTTTCGCTGCTGTTTTCAATCTTTTATACTTCGTTCTTGCTTCCTTTATCTCGTCATCCGTCGCCTTTTGAACTTTTTGGTTAGCTTTTGTTGCTAACCAATCCAACCACGCTTTCTTCTTTTCTTGCACAACCCTTTGTACATCTTTATCCATCCACACGTTATCATTCTTTCTCCCTTTCCTTCTTTTAGCTACCCCGCATACCTCAATCGCAACATTTACAACCCCTTTCTTAAATGTCTCCCACAAATCTTCAATCATTCCTGTCTCTTCTATCCCTTTAAAACTTTCTTTCAGTTTCTCTACATACTCGTCTTTCTTTTCTTTTTCTTGTAGATTTTCCACTTTTACTCTGTCCAAAACACTCGTAGGCTCGGCCCCTCGGTGTCGCCACCGTTTAAAGAGGCCACGCATTCGGGCTATGACCAGGAAGTGGTCTGTGTCGAGGCCTATACCACGGTATGCCCGAGTGTCTAGCACTTTCTTCTTCAGTCTTTCATCCACAATTCCAAAATCAATCATACTTCTAGACTCACCCTCATCTCTTGTATACAAATGGATCTTTTTGTGGTCAAACATTGTGTTGGCCACGCACAGATTCCATTCCAAGCATACTTCAAGCAGGCTTCTCCCATTGTCATTCACTCTCTCGTCCCCAAACATACCCAGAACTCCTTCATAACCATCACGCTTTACTCCAACCCATCCATTAAAGTCCCCTAACATCACGATCCGTTCATTTTCTCCGCATTTATTCAAGACCTCTCTCATGCTATCCCAAAATTCCTCTCTCTCTTGTTGTGATTTTAGTGACCCACCTCCACTCAAATCCGTCGGTGCATAGACTCCAAGGATAAACAAGCGGGTGAGTCCGACTTTTATCCTAATCCAGAGGAGTCTTGGGCTTACACATTCATGCTCCATCACACATTCAACCATTCGAGATGAAAGAATCACACCAACTCCCTGACAGCCTCGGCTGGTTTGGGGGACTCCCGACCAGTATGCCGTGTAGGGGCCATGAACCGTGGTGTCACATCCTTTCCTCTTGGTTTCGTTCACGCACAGAATATCAATGCAACGTTCATCCATCATCTGACACACTCCATCTACCTTTCCATCCATCCCTCCTCTTACATTCAACGTAGCGAAGCGGCTCTCCGTGGGCCGCTATTTTATATTAATATTATATTTATAGCCAATTGATATTATATTTATATCAATTGGCTTTTTGAATATTCAAAACCTGTTTGCTAAAATACCAAAAAGATTCTCAACTACAACCCGAGACCTTGACAAGCGTGTATTAAAAATTCGTTTAGGTGAACCAATATTATGAGTACCAGGATAAGGTTTCATTATATTATTATGCAAAGCAAATGCTCCGTCAGCCAAAAACACGTAGGGAATATTAGCTTTATCAGCGCTAGACAATGAGCGTGGCTTAGGCAAATTAAGAGTTTCGGATGAAATTTTTTGCCACAAGGAAGAATTTTTAAATACACCTCCGTCACTGATCCTTCCTTGACTACCAATGTTGGCATACATCAATTTATAATTACAGTCCACTAAAGCCAACAGTACTATACTGAATGTCTTCTTATAATTGAAGTACTCAGAACCCGAATTGTCTGGACATTGTATAATAATATGCTTTCCATCAATTACACCAACAGCATGCGGGAAATTATTTTTAAATCCGTTTTCAACTTCTAACCACTGCTGCTCATTGACTGGCATCTGAAAAAACAAAAAAAAAAACTATTTATAACTAGATTGCGTTTTTGATTTCAGGACATTGTAACTGTTCCTAATGAACTTGAAGAGGAAAATAAGGCCGCCGAATCAACAGATTCTTCGATTCCACCAGATACGCTTAATTCATGTGAGGCACTCGATCCAACTCCAACGCAAAATAGGACTATCCGGCGTCGTCTCAACCAACCAGAATTACAAATTGCCAGCAAACAAATGTCTGAGGCATTTAACAATTTAAATAAAATGATTAACAAGCAAGATGTTGTTGAATATGAGTGTGACATATTTGGCAAACCGATTGCCAAAAAATTAAAGATGCCTGAACATGAAAGGGAAGAAATAATGTTAGACATTCATGCCTTATTTCGAAGACCACGTAGTGTTGAAAGATCATCTGTTGATTCATTACGTTCCCCTACACCAACTTGTAGAAATTATCCTAGTGTCACAATGACTTCTCCCGGGCCAAACTCATCATTTTCAGAGCCTCACAACTCATTTGTAGCATTTTCCGATGGAACTGACAGACAATACATGTTACATATCCCGGAAACAAATGAAAATACTTTCCTTTTCCTCCTACCAAACGTCTCCTATGAATAATATAATAAATCAAGAATACTATATAAGTCTGAATAATACCTACTCATCATTTTAATTGTATTTTAATTAGTAATAAGTTTAAATTTAATTATGTTCGAAAATCTTAAACATCTACCTTTATTTCATCCTTGAGAACGTCGTTAAGAGCTTTGCAAACATCAACTACTATTTTTGAAATTAACTGACTTGAAATTTTAAATAAATAATGCAGGCTTTTAAAACTGTCGCCAGTTGTTAAAAACCTCAAAGTGACTGCTAAACGAATCTTGGCAGGTATAGCTTCCCTTAAATGAGTATCTTGCTTAGAGATAACTGGCAGAACTTTGGAAAGCAAGTAATTAAAATCCGTCAATGACATTCGATGGAAATTTTCGAATTCTCCAGATGGTTCTTGTATGAGTTCAACAAATTGTTGCTCCATACTATGTCTGCAAAAATATGAAATATAAATTAAAAATAATCATAATAGTAATAATAATATGTGCCTATGTTTAGACTTTTCTACCTATGGTAAAAGTTCTTAATTGTGCCCTGTTTACTAACCTAGTTCTGTTCCGGTGCATTGCAATCATCCACCATCTCCTTTTTCTCCATTTCTTTTTAATTTTTGTTGTATATAAAACACGCACGTAATTACAATACGCGAGCGAACACATTGCAACAGCAGCTGCCTCTTGAACGTTATTCATGTTAAGGGTACGGGAGACTCAAGACGACTGAGCTCTTCGCGAAGTAGCACGAGTGTGTGGTCACGTACTTCGGCTTCGATCGACTTCGACGAGCACTTCGTCGAAGTTACTTCGCGAGTAGTGTGGAGGAATAAATACACAAAGCACACCTCCGTGGTTTGCTCTTTACTTTTTTGCACATTTTTAACTCTTTTTAATTTTTAAAATTTTATGAAAAGCTGTGGCGTTGTTTATCTACTTTTAATCTAACTAATATAAAACATAACTAATAGAACGATAGATATTACGATAATCCCTTCTTTGAGCGACTGTTTGACATTAGCAGTATGAAAGTTTTAGTTTTTATTTAATTTAATGCATTTGTAACACATATATAAATCTAACTTTCTGCACTTCTTCATACAACCTTTAACTATGAAAAATACCCAATTAATTCGTGCACGCATTTGCTTATAATGCAAATATAATTACAAAATTTTAACATTAAATAGATATATAAATAATAATACATACAGAGCGAAAAAAGTACAGAATAGAAAAATGAAATATGATTGGCTGAATATTGCCAAATAAAGACAGAATACTTAAATACCAGTGCAAAATAAATAACAATAACATATCGAACACCTTAAAATAAAATCTCCATTTTTCTTGTAATCTTGGAAGGTACAAGATTGTCTAAAAGTTATCTTCTCAACTCTCGTACGAACAAATCTACTTTAGGATTAATCACGTTGCTTTCCAAACCGTTTAAAACGTTTCTAAACGACTCCACGTTACTGCCGCATAGTTTGTCAAACGTTTGCTTGTACAATGGATCGTTCAACATTGCGAGAATCCGTTCACAAATGTTTGAACCTTTATATATTTGTTTAATGTGATCCGCGCAGGCCACTGTCCATATTGTTTCTTCTAGGAACACGTTGTACTTCTCGTTTTGATCGAAAACACGACACTGAAATAGGAAAATTAATTTGTATAAGAAAATTATATTATATATTTAACAATACATATTGATAATGTAGTGGGTAAACAAGTATAGTTGTGGCATTGCGAGTCGCGGATTCGAATCTCGGGTAGAGCCATGCTGTATATTACGTTTGTAGCACCAATAGGTCGGCTCGACTGGTGTAGGACAACGCTCTCTCAGAATACTATCGTGAAATAGCAGCTTAATGCTGCTGTGTTTTACATATACATAACATACATAAACACTCACGCCTGTCACCCAGAGGGGTAGGCAGAGACTACGGACATCCATTTGGCACGATCCTGACATACCTCTTTCGCCTCCTTTACATCCATATATCTACGCATACATGCTCGTCGGTTAAGGGTACTTCTAACGTGGCCCATTTTCAAAATATCGCCAATTTGGTCGATAAACTTTTTCCTAAGGCGTCCCTTCCCGACTCGGCCGTTCACATCTGCCATATAAATTTGCTTCGTCACTCTTTCCTCATTCATTCTTTCCACATGACCAAATTGCTGTGTTTTGTATAGTGAGTATAGAGAACTGGATAACCATTTTATTGGAAACGAAGCATTCGGTCTTGGTCCTCAGGAGTGATAACTCGTTTGCATTTTGATTCTTAATCGAGAATAAATGTAGATGTGTATGGGCCACAGCATGCACTTGTTGTCAGGTGGACTGTGTGCTCGTTTGCCTTATTCTAAAAAAAATGTGTTGACCTTGCAAGCCACCCCTGGAACTTCCCGTTATCGTTATGTTCGATTTCAAAACCCTCGACAAATATTTTTACGAACTTTTAATTTAGTTAACTCATTACATCAAAAACGATCCGAGCAGAAATTTCGAAGTTATTAAAAACACTGAAACTTTTTGAACGGGTCAAACGATTTTGATGTAATTGGTTGCAATCGGGGAGGTATTTTAGAACAACAATAAAAACAAAGGATTAGGCTATAAATTCAAAAGTTATGTGAAAAAAAACCTAAATTATTCGTCATCGATTTCTCTTCAACACATTAACCAATTTTGAAGTGATTCACAGCAATTGACGTCGTTTTTCATAATGATTTATTATATTTACGCGAACATTACACATTGGTTAAAAAAAGTTACGGATTTTATCGTGTTTAATTAACAATTAAAAAAAAATTAAAAGCGCCTGAAACGGTGGGAATTAAAATCAACTAAATTAAAAACTAAATTAAAAAATTAGTTTTATTCAATGCTGTTTTACATGTTAGAGCTGATTAGATTTTGGAATTGATCGTTACATATGTTTCGAAAGTTTTATTTTTGAGGTTTTTTTAAAATATCTGGTCCAAATCGGTTGGAACAGTACTGAAAATCTAAATTTGGTGAAACCCTTTCGAACGTCACCAAGTACGTTCAAATTGGTTAAGCCGTTCAAAAGCGACAAAGTTTACATAAACACACACACATACATACATACAGACATAGTGACATCCTCTTAGGAATAGTTTGAATAGTCTATGACCTAAAACGCCGATATCTGATGAAACTTCGATTTTCGAAAACTGAGGTGATGTGTGTGAGGTGAGGTGATAACTTCTCAATTTTTTGAAAATCATTAATTTTCATAGCGGAAAGTTAAAATGAACACCAGAATCATAATTAGTGTGCATCACATACCTCGTCATCGGACTGGTCCGACAGGTAGACCTGGCAACGGAAGTCCAGCAGCGCCAGCGCGGCCAGCAGCTGCGGCCCAGGGCTGGACCCACACACGTGGCCCAGCACCAGCTCGGCACACAGGCTGCCCACGACCGGGCCCAGCGTTGGACTTGTCACGTCAGTCACAACTCCGCCGCATCTCTGTCGCAGCGACTCCTCGTCGTCCTCCAGCAAGGAAACCAGCGTCGCCAATAGAGTTGCTTTCATCTCAACTGAAAACATGTACAGGGTTATTTTGCAATACACGCCCAAATGAGATGTTTCAAAATGTATGGAGCCTGGGCCAGGTCCTTGTGCACTATACTCAAAAATAGGGAAACACATTTTAAACGGTTCTCAACTGTCCAATTATTTTATAATGGCCTTGATTGCTGGTAAAGCACAGGAAATTATACTTAAAATTGCAACACACAACAAAAACCCGTCATGGCGCTAAGCTGTCATTTTTATTGATTAGTGACTTTTGACATCTTTATTTCACGTATATTTGACACTGTTGTGACCAATGGACAGTTGTTTTTCTATGCTAATTGGTCGCTTTATGTTTTACTGTCATTGTCTTTAAGTACAGAGTAACAAAATCGGTGAGATGCCATATTGAAAGTCGATAAAAATAATTGATAAACATCAATTGTTTACCACGATAGGATACATTATGAATTATTTGCATTTTTCCCGAACTCTACAGATTTTTCTATATTTTTTGAGGTAGTGTACATAGACCTGGCCCATTTTGAAACATCTCGTAGAGAGAAGGTTCAGAATAATAATATAGGCGAACAGTGAAAATTTAATTCAAAAATCTCGTACTCTTTCCTTTTTATCTTTTAAGTTCACAATACGTCGTAATGCATTATTTTAACCGATTGCCATCCATAAATATCTAACGGCTTCTATTTTACTACGCACGCACACATTCGCGAGGGCCGCTCGGTCGGCAAACACGTGAGTTGAATCGCACACAGAGGTGTGCGCTTACGCGTAGTCGTTGCTCATAAACCACAGTCATTGGGTGCGTTTGGCAGAAAAAAGCGCTAGCAAGCGCTTGTAAGCAAAATGGCGATCGTAAGCGGTTAGCGCTATCAAATCGTAAGTAGCTATTTTCCTCTAGGACACGAAGTTAGTTTTAACCGGCAAACCTAACCTAATTTAAATATATGTTTGTGAAGTATTCATATTAAAAACTTACCAATCATGAATTTTTAATAACATGTATATTTTTATTCATGTCATTATATTAATTAAACTAATATTGCACAAAACAAGTTATAAACTCTACTTCAAAAAAACAAATTAAATATGCAAAATGCCGGATTGTGTCAGCGCTACTGAAGTAGCAATCGTGTCCTGGCCGAAAACTATTTTAGCGCTTGTAAGCGCTTGCTAGCGCTTTTTTCTGCCGAACGCACCCAATATGAAATAATTTCCAATGAAAGTAAAATGCAATGACGGTATGTCATAAAATTTGGATACTCTTTGAAAACTAACCATGTATCTAACGCATAAAATGACGTAAGCGATAACACTAAATGTTTATAAAACAGATACTCTATCATTACCATTCTTGAAATTGGACTACAATTACCATCACTTTCAATCATGGACACCAGTAATCAACTTAAAAAAATAAAAAAAAAACAAACAACAACCATCTGAATATGTCGTCTTCAAGTCGTCATGTATGGGTAATCATAATGAAATGGAATATTAAAATAAAAAAAATTCTTTAAACTTCAAGCAAAAAGGCCACAAATGCGTTGTCACCTGGGAGGACTAAGATGGAAAGCCTCGCAGTCCGTATTTACACTGGTTTAACAAAACCTTCAGAGCGGAAGAAATAGGTAAGAAAGTAATATCTACCAAGACGGACTCCTAGGCAAAAAAGGTAGAAATCCTAGCACTAAGTTTATTCATGTTATGCATTTTTTATTAATTTAAAAAAAATCAATGTAGAATAGAAACACATAAGTACCTATAGTATATAATGTGTGAAAACTGTATTGTTATGCCATGCTGCAGCTATATTATGGTTGTAGTACGAATGGGTTGGATCGACCGGGGTAGGACCACGCTCTCACAAAATACTAGAGTAAAACAGTAGCTAAATGCTGCTGTGTTTCGTACGGTGAGTGTAGGGAACCGGAAACCCGTTTGACTTGAAAAGAGGCGTTCTATCTTAGTCCTCAGGGGTGACAAGGCATTTGCAATTTAATTCTTAATCGAGGATAAATGTAGATGTCTATGGGCCACAGCATCCACTTACCATCAGGTGGACTGTGTGCTCGTTTACCGCCCTTATTCTATAAGAGAATAGATTTTACTAAATATTACTTCCGTCCGATAAAATACCTGAGTTACCTTCAGGTTGCACTTAAAGAAGTTTTACAAAAAATATTTTTGGCATCAAACTTACTTTTTACTTAACATAAACTTAAATCTAGCAAAAACTTTTTAACATCAAAAACAACTTACATTTTTCCTCTTCAGTTAAATCATGAAATTCTTTATTAATTAATATTTTAAAGTGCCTCTCCAAGAAACTCACAACCACACCTCTCGTGCTATCACTGTTGTCAGATGAACTGCAAGCGAATATCACTCTTACTGCCTCAAGGATACATTTCTGATTTGCATCGCTTTCTCTAAGTTTTTTTATTAGGAAGCTCGTCAGGCTGTACAAGTAGATATGAGTGAACTTTTCGTGCTCATTTTCGACGAGATGAATCAATTCAGAGAAAATAACTTCGTCTGTGACTTCTCTATTGTTTAAATTTGCTTCAATTATATATTTTTGCGTGTCGTCTTCTAAAGATAGCACTTTGAGACACTTTTGTTTGCATTCCGAATATTTAGCAGACTTTAGCGCTAGGCTCAGTTCGCTCGTATATCTGGGATCCTTTTTCAATGTTTCTAGTATGTTTTTATTTCTTAATAAAGATAGATGCTCTTGGAATTTATCTTCAATGTCCAGTTCGTTATAGAGAATAAGGAGATAGTTTAGAGTGGCCAAAACAACTTCGTAGCTTTTGTGTGGCAGTGTTGTATAGATCAGTTTCTGTATTTCGTCAGTGTTGCCATATTTATTCAATATAATGAGGTATACGCTTGTAGCGTTTGCTAAACAGATGTCTCGTCCAGGAACGATTGCTACATTGTTATCTTGAGTCAGAAGTATGTTTAGATATTCAATTACGCTTTCTATTATATTCTGATCTATTAGTGATGGGAATCTGTAAATAAATTGGTTTAGTTTGTAAACTTACTTAAAGTATAAGGTTATCAAAAGTAAGTACGTACGGGTAATCTGGTCACTTTATTATAACACAAAAACTACAGCCTTGTTTGCATAGAAGACAATATGACACGATAGCTCTTCAACAGTCAATCAAATAATAAAGGTTCAAAAGGACGCTGCTTTATCGATGTCATCATAATAAATATTTCAGTCGATTTTAGTATTGTGTAGTGTAGTTAGTTTTTTTGAAATGAAAACTTCTTTAGCGGCGTTGTACACTTTTTTTGTAATGGGTATAAAATCTTAAACTCGCATCAGGACACGTGACCTGATGAAAATGCGTAAGACGGATGGCGTAGAAGAGGAAATATCCCCCTCTCTTTCTACGGCGCGGCGATGTTTGTGTACGATAGCGCAATAAATAAATATTGTATTCTAACACATAAATGATAGCACTTTTATACTGATAATTAAAGCAATTCGTGCAAAATTATTCCATAACCATTCCAAAATATCAAAAATGCACAACGTTAATACTAAAGTTTTCACTTCTGCCGGCACTCCCGGAGTGCAACCCGTCGTTTTTAGGGTTCCGTAGTCAACTAGGAACCCTTATAGTTTCGCCATGTCCGTCTGTCCGTCCTCGCTTAACCTCTGTGACCGTTGGCACTAGAAATCTGAAATTTAGTACCAATATGTGTATCGTGTGATATATTGTTGGAAAGGTATTTAAAAATGAATAGAGGTTTACTAAAATCATTTTTTGATAATGTCAATAATTTCGGAAATAATCGCTCCAAAAGTAAAAAACAATACCCTCTAACTTTTGAACCATAAGTTTAGAAAATATGAAAAAAAAATCTGAAAAGTAGAACTTTATCCGACTTTCTAGGAAAATCATTTTGAACTTGGATGGAAACAACAGTACCCACTACCGGGAGCAGTTGCAGGAGCGCGGAGCGCTGCTGGAGCGCGAACATAATGGATACCCTCTTTTAAACTCATAAGTGGGAATACTTATTGTGACGGACGGGAAACTACGGAACCCTACACTGAGCGTGGCCCGACACGCTCTTGGCCGGTTTTTTAGGTTGATTTTTCGAAGTGTTCCTAATTATTGCCAGAGGTCGTTGGCTATTTTTTTATTATATTACAACTTTGTGTTTTTGTTTCTGTCCTCTTAGTTTTGGTTTAATAGGGCGACAAAGCTTAAGATGTACCACATTACCCTCACGTACCTTATTGAACAATCAAGGAGAAGTCTTATAAAACTTGTAGTGGCGGTGTGAACACATTCAGCACCCCGCGGGTGTCGTGAGAGGAGACAGTAGGAAACCGAAACAAGAGATGGCAGAAGCATTTCCCCGATAAATAAGTTGCCAACCCGCCGGCCAAGCGTGGCAACTACGGTAAAATACCCCCTATGAGGCAATAAGCCTAAGTTCAGCAACTTTTATAGGCTTCAATGGATGGATGAATAAAAAATATTATAAACATATATTACACGTTATACGTGGTAGAGTATTGCCGTAGCTATATTATGATGGGTCGGCTCAACCGGGGAAGGATCACGCTCTCACAGAATACCAGCGTAAAATAGCAGTTCAATGCTGCTGTGTCGTAAGTTGAGTGTGGAGACCAGGAGACCCTTTTTTACTGGAAACGAGGCATTCCATATTAGTCCTCAGGGGTGACAACGCATCTACGTTTTGATTCTTAATCGAGGATAAATGTAGATGTCTATGGGCCACAGCATCTGCTTACTATCAGGTGGACTGTGCGCTCGTTTATCACCCTTCTATAAAAAAACCTATGTTCAGCAGTGGACTTTTATAGGTTTTAATGAACGGATGAATATAAAGTGTCAAGTAATAAAAAAATATCCTACATAAAAAAAGACTTTGTATACTACTGGCCGGGCATTACGGTACTAACACATTGCGCACTAAGTTGTTACGTTCAATTCTCCGGAATTCTTTAGTCAACTCGACTGCAAGCGGCCGACAACACTAGTTCCTTGTTTCGTTAATCACGAACATTTTTATTGACAATCTTTATTTTTATACAACAAGGGTGACAAACGAGCACACAGTCCACCTGATGGTAAGTGGATGCTGTGGCCCATAGATATGTACATCTCTCCTCGATTACGAATCAACACGCAGATGCGTTGTCACCCGTGAGGACTGAAATGGAATGCCTCGTTTCAAGTAAAAAAGGATTTCCCGATTTCTACACTCACCATACGAAACACAACAGTATTAAGCTGCTATTTTACGCTGGTATTCTGTGAGCGGGTGGTCCTACCCTGGTCGAGCCGACCCATTCGTGATACAACTACAATATAACTGCAGCGTGGCTCTGAAACGTATCAATATCACGAAGGAAATCTAACACTGATCTTGTTTATTGCGACAGAAAGAAACTCTGTCATTAGTTATGTGAAATTTCTTTCAGATAAGTATGTAAAAATAATACCATACCACGATAAATTGCCTAGAAACAATAACTGGCGTGCCGTGGTAGCTCAGATGGTTAGCGCTCGCTGTAAATTTCACAGTACGCGAGCAAATCGGGTTCGATCCCGCAGGCACCAATGAAATTGTTAGTTACAATATTAAGTGCTGATTTACCACGTGCTCGTCAGTGAAGGAAAATATCGTAAGGAAACCGGTATGCCTCAGAAATAAGAAAAAAAATATTTCGAAGACATGCGAAGTTCGCCAACACGCATTGGGGCAGCGCGGCGGACAATTCCTCGTCTTAAAACCCTGTCAAAAACGAGGGGAGGCCTGCTCCCAGGTGTGAGACGTATATAGGGTGTAACTTTTAATAACTGTCGAAAATAAAGATACCACTGCATACTGACATAGTTTTCGTTCTGAATTACCAGGCTGGGAGTATAAATACAAGTCTTTATTTATTATAATTATTTATTTCAACATTCATTCCAAGGTGAGCCATATATTCGTTTGCCTCCTCTTCCATAAAAAAATAAGTCGCACATTTTACCTCCAGATCAGCAAATTGACCATCTTCCAGTACTCGTCCATGAGCAAGTAGCATGGTAGTTCGTCCACAGCCAGCTCCTGTATCCACTGCGTGGACTTTATATGACTTCGCAGCCGTTCGATGGCGTCTTCTTCCAGGGTCAGGTTATCTGGCTTATTGTCTAGCAGTTTTATAACCTGGAATAAAACAGAACATAGTTTCTTTATTTTTTGGCCTTTAAAAAGATGGTGCGCGAACAGTTTTTAAAGTCATCTGGATAATAATTATTGACTTTTAAAGTAAATTTTCTTTACGCTCGTTTGACTTGGGGAGTAAGCTGGCGAAAGCGTGACTAAAGCGTTACGAAAAGTGTGATCAGGCGAGGCGAACGGGAGTTGAGTGGTGGATATAAGCAAGGAAGAGCAGCGCTCGCGCACATTTTCTCATTCTCTCTTTCTCTCATAGCCAGTTAATTATGGTAATTTTATTTTGTTTTGAACAATTTTATGAATTAATATTTTGTTCAATACATTAAATAGTCTACGAATAAAGTTAATAAAATTGTAAATTCATTTTAAAGTTCATGGTTTGTGAATTTTTGGGTGAATAATAACAAACTATGAAAGGAAAACCGATAATAAATTTAAATATTAGTAGAAATTTAATATATGTGCGAGTATATAACCCTCTATCACTCAAGAACGTGGATTTTTCAAATTTTTTGGATCTGGATTTTTAACGACAACAAAAAAATACACGTGTTTCAGTATTTTTAATTTATTATAATAGTTTAGAAGTTATTTTAAAAAAAGGGGAGTGTTGCTTTAAAGCAACACTGAACCATAAGACTAAAAATGTATGTTCGTCGACTATGAATTATTTTAGAAACCTTTTTCAGAAAAAATTATGATAGGTGAAAATTTCTGAAACAATTCTTAGTTTTGGCATAACGCAGTGCTACCCCACGTTTTTCACACATGTTATACGTAAATCCAACGCACTTTGGAAGCTTGCATCCCATTTTTTTTTCAGACCATTGCGGCCAGTGGCCTATCTGGTCTTGGCGTACTGCCATTGGCGGTACGTATTGTGCAGGTCCTTTGCGCTTTTTGGCTTAAATCTCGGTCTCCAGCGAACGCCGGCCAGACATACCAGACTTTGTACCTATTTTACATAGGGTCACTGCAACCTCCTGACAAAAATCTGCTGATGATAAAATGCTTGATGCTGAAAGATTTTTGTATTTTGAGACTCTTTTATAAAGTAACCATGCATTAGCCATCGTGAGGTCTAGATAATGGTAGAACAAGCGCACCTGCCATCGTTTACTACGTAGCCGTATCTTATAGATGCCCATGATGCTGTCAATGAGGTCGACTCCACCCATGTGGCGATTGTACTCTCCAACCACATAGGGTCGCTTTATAGTCACATACTTTGACTTTTGCTTGTCCTATCTACGAACATCAGCTTCTGGTTTTTGACCAGCAAAAGTTGAAGCAAGGACGACAATTTTGTTGTCCTTCCAAGCAACAGTCGACACATCAATTCCGTTCACGTCAGCTACGTATTCTTCAGAATAACCACGTTCTTTTTTCATGATTTCCTTTTCTTGTTGCAATTTACAATCTGGTATTCTATTTCTTCTTACTGTACCAAGACTGTGGATACCTTCTTTAGCCAAATACTCCAACAAACGAAGAGAGGTAAAATAATTATCAAAATAGAGCTGGAAATTCTGGTGTCTTGGAATAATGCGCGTTAGTCTTGTGACGACGTTGGATGATGCACCTAAATCAGGCTCTTCTTGTAGGACAACATTCTCCTTACCAGTTTCAATTTCAGTTTTATAGACGAAACCAGAAACGCCACTCAACACAAAGATTTTGTAACCCCATTTGTGTGGTTTGTTGGGATTGTATCTCTTTAAAGTATTTCGTGCTTTAGTGGAGCACATTTGTTCGTCGACGCAAAGGTGCTCTTCCAATGGAACTTTGCTGTAGACCTCATTCAAAGAGTCCACCACCGGTCTTATTTTGAAAATTCGGTCATGTTCAGGGTTGTTTCTGGGAAGGTCCTTGCTGTTGTCATTGAAATGTAAAGTCTGACGAATTTTCTCAAATTTATTCAATGGCATAGTTTCTTGAATTAGTGTGGTACCTCGTATTGAGCTCCAATGATTGGTAACTCTAGGTAACTGGATAAGAGACATTACATATACCACACCTATGAATTGCCTGACATCCATTTCTGTCATACATGAAGTGCTATTGGGATCCTTTTGAACTCGGTAAAGTTTTGTCTCTTCTGGAATCTTTTGTATGAGTTCTTGAGGAAACAGGTATAAAAAGAACTGTATAGGAGTATCAAGTTCTAGAAGATCAGGACCCAAGGTCTTGTTTCCCTTGATCATGAGCTGCTCGGCATTCAACTCAAGATTTTTCTTCTTCCAGCGTAATATCAACTTGGCGGGCTTTTTCTTACCTTGGGATTGTTCGTTGCTCATTTGTTGGTTGTCTTGAGCTGGAGAAAGCTGAGGAACACTTACGTTTGATCGGGAAATTTCTGCGCTAGTCGATGGGTTTTCGTGGTCATCTTCTAAAGTTTCGATAAGAGAATCCATGTCAATGTCCAACGCCACATTGTCATCTTCGAATGTTTCCAGTTCGGGTACAAAATCAGTGTCCGCAAGGCTGTCATCGTCAAAATCTAGCCCATCCTCACTATCCGCACCATCTTCCAGCGCTGCAGTTGTACTCGTCCGCAAGGGATTGCTTCCGAGCCCTCCTAGAACATAAAAAACTCCTATAAACACTTTTGCTCTCATACAGAACTACTTATAATAAATTCTCCTTTTCGATCAATGTTGCCTACGAGCAACAAATAAAAATTTAAAAAAATAAACAAAACAAGATAATATTTTCGTAAAGATAACTTTAGATATTAAAATTCAGACACTTACCTATCCATGTTTCCAAAATAACACCAAAACACTTCCAAAAACGAATTATTTACTATTTTTCAAATCGAAGCACGCACGCACTTGTTCAAATTATCAACAATTGACAAATGTAGTTTGATTTGCGATACGTAACGCCATCTAGTAAAATTTATTAGTACTACTTCTTTACTTCGGTTTCTAGACCACGGACTACAGTGCAATATGACGACAAAAAATGAACCATATTAATTTTATGGGAGGTCAAACGGTATGTTGCTTACAGTCTACAACATGCTACAGAGGGATAACATGCGTATATATATATATATATATATATATATATATATATATATATATATATATATATATATATATAGTACCCGGTTGACCGAGCTTTGCTCGGTATTTTTCGCTCGATTTTTTTAATTCGTGTGTTTTGGAAATTATATTTAGATACAAATTACATACTGATGAATTATAAATAATATTTTTTGATCTTAGCGACATAACAGAAAAAACTGAACTGGTTATTTGAATAAAAAATCATGAGTGCAATTATTTTTATTTAAATTTTCGTGTTTTTAAAAAATACTAAAAAAGGGCTCGAAAAAAATATATTTTCTCAAAAAAGAAAGAAACTTGAAAAAAAAAATAAAAAAGTCGGTCGGTCGGTCTGGGCTCGAACCGGGGTTTTACGATTTTGTGACCGCCCATTATACCAATAAGCTATTTATAATCATTACCAAACTGTCAAAATTTACCTTCTTATTCTAACTATATTGTAGCAGTTTTTAATTGCCTAAAAACACGGACAAAAAGACATTTTCTAAAAATAAATCTTAGCTAGATCGATTTATTATCCCCGAAACTCCCTGGACACTAAATTTTATGAAAATCGTTGGAGCCGTTTCCGAGATCCCGATTATATATATATATACATATATACAAGAATTGCTCGTTTAATAGTATAGGATATTGCTCGTTTAATAGTATATATATATATTATTTTTTTTTTTATTTATTTATTTTAACAATAAGTAACATTACAAAGAACACAGGTAGCTGCGGGTCCTAAACTAAGCGCAGCTTGTATCTTAGGACCCTGGCATGCAATACAAAACGGTTTGTCACTGGACCTCATTTACATCGAGATAGTGTTAATATTACGTGCTTGTCATCGGCCTTTAAAATTAATGCCTCTAATACAAAAACTAAGGAAGTATTGTTTTACTACATAAATAAATATAAAATAAATAATAGCGCCTGCAAGAGATGATTCCGCAATAGTTGGAATAGGAATGATTACGTCCGGGTCTGATTTTGTGTGTGTGTGTGTGTGTGTGTGTGTGTGTGTGTGTGTGTGTGTGTGTGTGTGTGTATGTATGTGTGTGTGTGTGTGTGTGTGTGTGTGTGTGTGTGTGTGTGTGTGTGTGTGTGTGTGTGTGTGTGTGTGTATCTTATGTGCTATTTAATTAGCTCTTCAGTATCATTATATGTAAGAGTGTACAGCATGTTCTTTAATAGGGTTTTACATGAGGAAAGTAGCTGGTCTTTAAGGTCAATTATTTTTAATATTTTGTTGTAGATGAAAGGATGTGAGAAGGTGGGGCAACGTTTGGCCAGGTTTGACTTTACGATTGGAACAGGAATTCTAAAAGTGCGTTTGCTTCTTAATTCATTGTAGTTCGGGCGACCTCTTACGGTTTTGTGCACTTTGAGTGTGACATTGTAAATAAACAGCTGTCGCACCCGTAGTACTTTAAATTCTTTATATAGAGAGTCTGTGGAGTATGTGAATGGCTTACTTAGAATTACTTTAATTAGTGCACGTTGAGCCCTTTCCAATGTCATAAATGCAGTCCTCCCAGCGCGGCCCCATACACAAATGCAATACTGCAGTATAGATTGGCAGAGTGCAAAGTATACCTGACGTATTATATCTACGGGAGTGCAAACTCGCAATTTTTTCATGATGTAAATGAACTTTCGCACACGGGAAGATAAATTAGAAATTTGAGCATCAAACGTTAGGTTTTCATCTATGATAATTCCAAGATATTTAGTTATTCTAGAGCGTGCTATCGGTTCACAGTTGCAGCCATGCAGATTGGTAGAATCATTTTTGCAGTAATGAATTTTCAAGGGCGTAGCGGTCGGAGGACTTGTTCGTCTCGATTTATAAAAGCATATGTATGTAGTCTTTTCCTTATTAAGTGTAAGAAGATTTAAGTTTAAGGACATGGCAATACGAGATAGGCCTTGTTCCGCGGTACTGTATACTCGACTCCATGTCGTATCGTGAAATAATATGGTTGTATCATCTGCGTAAGCAATTACATTTGAATTAGACAAGTTTTGTTCCAGAATATCATTCATGTACAGGATGAAGAGAGTGGGTGCAAGGGTACTGCCTTGTGGAACGCCAAAATGAACATCCAGTTGCCTACTTGTGTAATTTCCTACTTTTACACATTGTTTTCGCATTTTTAGGTAAGTTTCAAACCATTGAAGTGTATTGCCCCTTACTCCAGCGGCTTCTAGCTTTTTCAAGAGGAGGCCAACAGAGACTGTGTCAAAAGCTCGTGACAGGTCGAGAAAAACACCTATGCAACATTGACCATTCTCCACGTGTTGTGATATCTGATCAGCTAATGCTGCTACAGCATCCTCGGTCGATTTTCCCTGACGAAACCCATATTGCTTATCTGTAATTATCCGATTTTTATGTAGAAAACAGATAAGTTGCTTATTCACTATCTTCTCTAGAATTTTTGATATTATACTAAGTAAAGAGATTGGTCTGTAATTTTCCGGCAAGGTCGGAGAACCATTTTTGAAAATAGGTGACACTACTGCAGTTTTCCAGGATTCTGGAAAAACTCCCGTTTCTAGGCTTAAATTAAATATGTGAACGAGGGGAATAATAATATTATTGCAGGTCTTTTTAAGCAGTGTAACAGTGACATGGTCTAATCCTGGAGAACTGTTGGTTTTTAGGTTATAAATAATTCGGCTCACTTCTTGTTCATCAGTAGGGTGCAGATAGAAAGAGTTTGGGTTAGATTTTGAACATTTGTGATTCTTGATTAGTAGGTCTTGAGTCGTGCCTAGTTTTTTTAAGATTTTTTTAGCGAAGACCTCCCCTACGGTTGCGAAATGGCGATTACATTGGTCTAAGGATGAAGTTGGGTTGTTCAGATCCTTAATGAGTCTCATGGAGTGGTACTCCGACGTGGAATTATAGCATAGACTTTTAATTTTATTCCAAAGGTTACGCGCATTGGCTTTGTTTTTCGTAATTTCCTTTCTGTTATATTCAGCTTTAATATTCCGTAGTAGAGTGTGAAAAAAGTTTCTATACCGCGTGTAGATCAGTAATTTACATTGGTTATTCGGATCAGCTCTACACTCAAGGTGCAGCTTATCCCTGTGTTTCATGCATCTTATTAATCCAGGAGTGATCCAGCTCTTTATGTTGCTCTTTCTACGACCTACTCTAACTTCCTGTGTGTAATTATTGATGGCGTGTGTCATAACATCGTTAAATTTGTGTGAGGTGGTGTTAACATCATTATCGCTTGTTATTTCGTTCCAGTTCAGACTGTTAATATATAAGGCAACCGACTCCCAGTCTGTTTTCCGTATCGTGCGTTTTTTACTTTTATGCTGGTAGATTTGCAAAGGAATTTCAGCCAGGGCTAAGTTATGATCTGTAATAGATGATTTGCAGACGAGACCAGAGGATATTGTCTGAGATTTTATGAAGATGTGGTCAAGGCATGAGGCTCCTCTAGTCGGCTTTGATATCGCTGGATATAGACCATGAGATGCCATCAAGCATAAATAGTTGCCCACTTGTGCATTAATTGGATCGTTTATGTTAATATTAATATCGCCTGCAATTACGAGAGTTCGTTTGCATTGTATGTCAGAGAGTACAGTATCTAAAGAGGAAATAAATCGATCTGTATTTGAAAAGGAAGGGGAGCGGTAAATCCCTAAGACTGTGATGTCGTTATTTATATTTATGAGGAGACTATCAGCATCATCCAATTTTTGTGTTTGAGGTGCAATTTCACTATTCCATGAGTGTTTGACGTATACGACGATCCCACCGCTTTTGTTGATTTGTGATAAGGATTGATAGGTTTTGTAACCCTCCAGTGGTTCAATAATGATACCGTCATATAGCCAACATTCCGTCAATACAATAATATCGATATCAAGTTCTAAGCGTTTAAGAGCTAGTTCGAAATCGTCAAAATTACGTTGATAACTTCGTATATTGAATGTTAGAATTTTTAGACATTTCTTATTATTATTAAGAATACTCTTGCATTTTTCCAAGGAGTCCACACTACGACAGTCTATAGCCGGTGATTCGTCTATATCATTAGTAATGCTAAGTAAATCCATATCTTATTAACATAAATATTAAGATAGAAGATATTATTGTTCTATTTTTGAAGATACCTACAGCTGCAAGAGTGGGAATGTTATTAATTGGGTAAAATAGCTTTAATTCTTTACTGTTGTGTGTTTCTGTGCAAGTGTATGTTATGTATAGTATAGTGAGTTGTGTGTTAAGTTTGTGTGTGTATAAGATTAACCCAGAACTATATTTCCGTGAATAATTTGAGAAGAATGCAAGTATAAGAATGCACTGGTAGCTTAAAACTAGATTTAATATAAAACATAAAATATGCGTAACAGCCGGTGTAGTGAAAGGTAAGTAAACAACATTTTGCGCATTATTAGACATCTGCTTGTGGTTGAGGAACAGGGGCAGGCGGGCAGTGACGCAATAAGTCGGAGGAGTTCCGGATCGTAATTGAAGGGCTTCCCTCCTGTTTACGAATACTGATAGCTCCATTTTTAATCCAGCAAAATCTGAAGCCACATTCTTTGGATCTCTGTCTTGAAATTCGAAATAACTGCCGATTTTCTTTAGTCAGCCGCTCATTGAAGTAAATATTTCTTGCACTGCTAGGTAAGTCTAGATCCTTACTATTAAGGTTGCGTCTAGATTTTCCTGCGAGTAAGAACTCATCCCGCTTATTCCGGCGTAAAAATCTAACTACTAGTGGACGAGGTTGCCAGTCCGCTGGGGACTTATTGGCACTGTTTATTGTGTCGCTGACTTTTTGACGGGAGCCCACTCGCGTTACGTAATCTAAGTCGTTGGCGTCGAGGGTGATCCCAATTTTTGCAGCAGTTGTTAAAATAATGTGCACCGGATTTTCGTTGGAGGTTTCTGTTATGCCCGTGATTTCGACTTCGTTCTTTAGGTGAATTTGTGCTTGAGTGTTAATTTCCTGGTTGAGCTGGGCAATAGTGGAATTCAAACTAAGGACCTCCAATTCATTTTTCTCAAGTGCGCGGATTTTTTCCTCTGCACGCGATAACTTGATCTCATAGTCATCGAGTCGTATATTGCACTGCAACAGGTGATCGGTCAGTGACTTGAGGTGGGCTTTTAATTCTCCAACGTCGTCGCGAAGTAATTTTATTTCCGAAGCCAGCAAGGATAATTGACATGAATTTTCTGTTAGAGAGGGCGATTCAACCACAGCTGAACTGCATCTGTCGATATCTTCGTTGCAGTTGGGTGAGCGTATGGGTTTGTTTGTGTTGTCGGTTTTCGGCGTCGTACAGCGGCACTGTGGGCATACCCATGTTGATCTTGTAATCTCTGTAGTCTTACGATACTCGGATATGTTTACACACAAGGGGTGGTATTGGTAATCGCACTTACTGCATTTCATTAGTTGATTTCCTCTTAAAATTTTATTACAAGCTTATTATTATTATATATATATATATATATATATATATATATATATATATATATATATATATATATATATATATATATATATATATATATATATATATATATATATATATATTAAGGAAAAGGGTCACCGCAGGACTGCAAAAACTATCGCGGTATCAGCTTGCTTAGTATTGTGGGTAAACTGTATGCTAAGGTGTTAATTGAAAGAGTTATGAAAGAAACTGCTGGAAAAATTTGGGATGTGCAAGCGGGTTTTAGAAAGGGAATGGGGTGTACAGATCAAGTCTTTTCCATGCGCATGATTGCGGAGAAGTTTTTGGCCAAAAACCAGAAAGTTTTTTGTGCATTCATGGACTTGGAAAAGGCTTATGACAGAGTGGACAGGAATGTGTTATGGCAAACACTGAACTCATATGGGTTGAGCGATGGTTTGATACGGGCATTAGGGTCTCTTTATAGGGACTCTAGTGCTTGTGTCAGGATCAATGGGGTCTACTCGGACTGGTTTGGCATCCAAAAAGGTGTCAGACAGGGCTGTGTAGCTTCCCCTTGGCTGTTCAACCTATTTATGGACCGGTGTTTGCAAACTTTGAAAGATGAAGAATGTGGGTTAAGAATGGGCGAGTTAACCGTCAAATGCCTTTTGTATGCCGATGATCAAGTCATATTTGCGTCATCGGCGGCTGAGTTGCAAATGATGGTTACATTAATGAACTGGGAATTAAAAGAAAGGGGGATGAAAGTGAACGCATGTAAGACGAAAGTGATGGTTTTTGAAAGAGAAGAAAGTAAAACGGCATGTGAAATAAGAATAGAAGGAGAGTTAATTGAGCAAGTGGATGAGTTTGTGTATTTGGGATGTGTATTTAGCAGGGATGGTGGATATGATGGGGATATAGAACGACGAGTAAATGCAGGAAATAGAGTGAATGGGGCACTACACTCTATTATGAAGAACCAGAATGTGTCAAAACAGGCACGTATGGTAATTCATAATGCTGTGTTAGTCCCTACTTTAATGTATGGTAGTGAAAGCTGGGTGTGGCAGAAGAAGCACGAAAGTAGAATAAATGCTGTAGAAATGCGGTCTTTAAGGAATATGCTAGGGTTGAATCTGAATGACAGGGTGAGAAATTGCGTGATAAGAGATAAATGTGGTATGCAAGATGATGTTGTGACCAGGATTAAGAAAGGAATGCTTCGGTGGTTTGGTCATGTGGAAAGAATGAATGAGGAAAGAGTGACAAAGCAAATTTATATGGCAGATGTGAACGGCCGAGTCGGAAAGGGACGCCCTAGGAAAAAGTTTATCGACCAAATTGGCGATATTTTGAAAATGGGCCACGTTAGAAGTACCCTTAACCGACGAGCATGTATGCGTAGATATATGGATGTAAAAGAGGCGAAAGAGGTATGTCAGGATCATTTTCAAAATTTAATATTGAACGAGTAACACGCAAAATACACAACCGTTTTGTTCGAAGGCCTGACTTCAACTGGTCACTGTGAACTCGACTTTCTAATTTCTTGCATTTTAATTGACTGGGGGCGTGGCCAGGCCGGCGGACAACGATGACTCACAATTTTCTTAACGCGAACGGACTATAGCCACCGAGGCGCTGCTGCACGTGCAATGGCGCAGATACCGACCGGTAAGTTTTTGTGCGTTCCTGGACTTGGAAAAGGCTTATGACAGAGTGGACAGGACTGTGTTATGGCAAACCCTGAACTCATACGGGTTGAGCGCTGGTTTGATACAGGCACTAAGGTCTCTTTATAGAGACTCTAGTGCTTGTGTCAGGATCAACGGGGTCTACTCTGACTGGTTTGGCATCCAAAAAGGTGTCAGACAGGGCTGTGTAGCTTCCCCGTGGCTGTTAAACCTACTTATGGACAGTTGTTTGCAACCTTTGAAAGATGAAGAATGTGGGATAAGAATGGGCGAGTTAACCGTCAAATGCCTTTTGTACGCCGATGATCAAGTCATATTTGCATCGTCTGCAGCTGAGTTGCAAATGACGGTTACATTAATGAACTGTGCATTAAAAGAAAGGGAAATGAAAGTGAACGCAAGTATGACGAAAGTGATTGTGAAGTATGACAAAGTGTTTTTGAAAGAGAAGAAACGTTTAAAACGTTATGTGAAATAAGAATAGAAGGTAAAATAGGCCGCATGTATGCGTAGATATATGGATGTAAAGGAGGCGAGAGAGGTATGTCAGGATCGTGCCAAATGGAAGTCCAAAAGAAGTGAAAGTAAGAATTGTAGTCTCTGCCCACCTCGGGTGACAGGCGTGCCATAATATAGGCTCTACCACGTAAAAAACGTTTGTCCAATAGTAGACTTTTAAGAGCTGATGTAAAAAAAGATAACTGTAACTTTTAAAACCGAGCCCCTTAGTTCTGAAGGGTCTAGTAGTTGCAATTTAACTGACCTGAAGGAGTATACCGTGGCAGAAGTTCCTTTTGATCTTCTTGTCGGCGATTAAATTAAACATTTCTTCTATATGAGGTATGTATCTGTAAAATGAGAGAAGAAATTGCTTTCATGACTTTGTTCTTCAATGAGATAGCTATTTAAGCACGTTGCCTTTTCATTGAAGAATAACTTTATTCTTCAAAGCATTAATTCACATTGACACCTGCAGCCAACATTAAATAAAGAAGGCAACAGATGCGTCGTCACCTGTGAGGACTGACATGGAACGCCGCACAGCCTGTCAGCCAATTATACTGACTGTATACTTTTCAGACCGGGACACAGCATCTCTTTGAAAGATTTAGTCTATTAATAATATTGTTGCGAGACATATTTAAGGCATGGTACATGGAGATATTAGTTACCAGTAGCGCCCTCTAGTATCGAGTAACAGAATCAGGAGAGTCGAGATCCTTCTAGAGATTTCCATGCCAGAACTTTCTACACCTTGTCAGTCGGTACCGCTATGTAATAGAACATTCTAGATGTTTCAGTAGAAGAAGCCCTATATTAGGCCGGTATCGACCGTGACACGGGTCAGTATTAAATTGGCGATACAAGCGAATAATTCGAAGCAATACAACTGCGAACTAAAGTGATCAGTAGTGCAATTGTGTTTTATTATTAATGTGTTTAAGTTGTAATTGGTGTTGGTAATTAGTGTTAATTTTGGTAATTCAATCGGTAGTTTTTATTGTCACGAACCCCAAGCTCGTAACAATATAATATTATTAATATTATATAGTGGCCACGTGAGAGAATCTATCAATTCATTTCGTTCCGTGGGTGTTGCAGCACACTATGGGAAATATCAGAAAAATCTAACCATCTTGTTTCCTGTAGACGTAAAACCAGCGAAGAACAACAGCATCAAATGTGTATGTGACGGCAGAAAAAGTAGGATTGGTACCGAGCCTGACGAACTCCTAGCTAGAAAAAAATCCTATCACTTAGAAATAGTTGCAAGTTTTTGTTTAAGACTGCAGTAACTTTCAGGTTTCCTTGATCTTTTATCGTGAGTTGGATCACATCATCTTACCATCAGGTAGACGTTTATACGTGGTAGAGACATGCTGCAGCTATATTAAGGTTGTAAGGTTTACACGAATGCGGCGGTTCCACTCGAAATTATAAAAAAAAGCTATTCCCAATCCGCCTCTACGAACCGTGGCAGCTTTGGCAAAAACCCTTGCGCAATTTATAGGGGATAATGGAAAGTTTAAAGAGGGTATTGAGCCAATGAGTAAAACAGTTATTTGACTTTAATACTTATTTACATGGCAAGAACTGAAATTAAGGTAGAAAAGTTAAAACTCACAAGTTAGGCGATATAAGTGGCACTATGGCCCTGGCAGCTAGCTGCCTGGTCTTCAGCACCGAGCTCCGTGCACACGATACTACGGGTCCGATGAAGGAAGCCAGCTGGAAATAGGGAATATACGTTGTAGAGCCATGCTGCAGCTATATTATTAACAGAATGCTATTACTGTCACTGAACATCAACGTAAAAAACCTGGTCAATGTTGCCGTGTTTCATACGATGAATGTGAATGAACCAGGGACCCTTTTTACTAAAAACGAGAGAGGAGATTTTTCCACAGGTGTGGCAATGCATTTGCATTTTGATTCGTAATGGAAGATAGATGTAGATGTCTATTGGCCACAGCATCCACATACCATCAAGTTAAATGTGTGGGACACGATTATGCGGTATCTATTATTTACAAAAATATTAAATAGTTTTAAAAATTGAAATATACTAACATTTAAAAATTGTTTTTAATGGATGAATGTTATACGAATGTTATTGATAATTTTAGTGACTAGTAAACAGATTTTTATTAAATTATTGTCCGTGCATTACAGACAGGATATAGTGATACTAACATGTACGAGGGCGGCACTGAAAATTTCGGAAATCAAGGAAGTGACACGACATTACTATTTAAAAATGTATTTATTGCTTTTCGAAGTATTCTCCGCGAAATTTGACACATTTTTCCATACCATCCATGGAACCAATCATTGAAGCAACCATTCCATTCGGAAGTTGGGGTCGCCAAAATGGCCATTTTGTAGGCGTCCACAGCTTCTTCAGGTGATGAAAATCTCTGTCCACGCAATTTATTCTTTATTTTAGGGAAAGTATAGAAATCATTAGGGCTTAGGTCGGGGCTGTACGGCGGATGGTCTAATAATTCTATGTTATCTTGCTCTAAAAACTCTTTTGTTCTGTGTGCGGTGTGAGAACTCGCATTACCGTGATGGAGGATGATGCGGCGGTTGCAGTTCTCTTTACGGAGTTCAGAAACGACTTGTGGCAAACAGATGCTAGCATACCATTCCGTATTAACCGTACTTTGTCCCTCAAGAGGAATAGTCGTAACACGGCCGGTTTTGGAGACAAACGTGGCCACCATTATTTTTGCAACACTCCGTGAACGAACAATTTTTGTTGGCTTTAACTCATTTTCGAACACCCAAACTCGTGACCGGTTTTTTGTTTCGGGCTCGTACGCGTATATCCAGGATTCGTCACCTGATACGATGTTGTCTAAAGCATTTGAGGATCCTGCGTGGAATCTTTCGAGAGTTCTGACGCACCAAGTAACGCGAGCCGCTTTTTGCTCTTCACAGAGCGAATGCGGTATCCATCGGGAAAACAACTTTTTTACACCTAATTGTTCATGCAAGATTATTTGTATTTGACTCATGCCAATGTCTAAAGTTGCCTGAATTTCGCGGTATATCACATGTCGATCTTCCTCAATCAGCTTACGCACAGCATCAACGTTTTCTTGGGTGACTGCAGTTTTTGGACGATCTTGACGGGGATCATCACTGAGTTTGACACGTTGAAATTCAGCAAACCAGCGATAAATTGTGGTTTTGGATGGGGCTTCATCACCAAATGCAGAAATCATCCGGTCAACACACTGTTTTTGTGTTAAACCACTTCGAAGGTCATAATAAATCATCGCTCTTGAATTTTCTCGAGTCAATTCCATTTTCTCAACGACTAAACAAGTTTGACAAAACCTTGTGATAAGACCGAGAATCTTTTTTTAAATAAATAAATGGTATTCGATTTTTAAAACCAAGGAGTTTCCAATTAAAAAGATTTTAATATGATAGGAACAGTGGAAATATTCCATTCCCGATACTTTTAGTGCAGCCCTCGTAATCTGTACATATAAATAAAATTGGAATGTCTGTCTGTGGTATCTATATAACTGTTATTTGCATGCCATTAAGAAATAAATACATACATTTTTAAATATTGTGTCCGTGTATCCGGGCTGTTCTTCAAAATAGTTAAGCCGATTGTAATAAAACTTCGCGAGCAGATAGAGAAGTAATGCCAGGAGTGATATAGACTATATTTTATCCGGAGAACTTAGTTTATTTTTAAAACGAAAAAATTTAAAAATATTGGTCTTTAATTATCTTGAATTTAAATAACACCACATTAATAGATCTTTACCATTCCAAGATGGTGTAGGTCGTTATAAAATAATAAGACTTTTTGTAACCTATACTGCACACTAAGTTATTTGATTTGATGCTACGGCAACTGATTGTTGACGTTCATGTCATGCCGTTACCACCAACGATAAATTAAAATTCGTCTTCATACAGTCTTATACATTGTGCTAACCTACTGTACCGAAACGATAAATCGTGCTATGTAAAGTTAAATAATAAATAGAAATAAAAAATCAAATAAATAATAAAAAATCGATGAAAACCAAGCAATGATGACAACTTAAATGCATCAAGATACGAAATAAAATGATTATTTATCTTTTGAATTATCTTACCTTCAAATTGGAGACGGTTCCCTCTAGAGCAGACGGATAGAGTCTGGCCAGCAGAAGAAGAATGGGGTAGAGGGACGGCGTGAGCAACTGGGCATCCTCGTTTCCACTCGCTTCTTGTAGTTTCTCCTGTGGAAATGTTATCAGCCAATCAAAAATTATTATTGATTGAGATAACTAGATACCCGTTGGATAAGACGTGTCATAGTGTAGACTGCGCTTAGTTGAACGCAACATGGGACGTTCTCTGGCTAAATGAAGCAATCTGGACAAACGTCTATCGACGAGACGACGATCTGGGTATGGCAGTTGGAAACAACTGGATGCGTAAGGTACACTACATCTAGCAGTAGACTACGCAGACAGATGATAAAGAAGATAACTCTTGTCATATATCAGTCATATATGCTGTTGCTGACTTTGCACGCTGTGTGTGGCCCGTAGCGCAACACATGACTACGAGTAAGCAAATGTAATTTGGTCTGCATGAAAGATGTATGAGAATAAGTTTATCATTATTAGAGTACATGAGCTTCTGTATGAGTTCTCTTAGTTTTATTTAGATTTTAAAAATACCTCCACCGTTCCCGTTAACATGACTAACTACTAACATATGTCCCCCTGTTGGGCTACAGAACTACTCACATTTTTAAAAGGGTTATGGAATTATTTATAGGGGTATAAGCGAGCCCAATACGCCACTTTTTCCTGTAGGTGTCATAAGAGCTGACTAAAGTAAATGCTATTACATTGTCGCTATCGACAGATGGCGTTACAATTTTGTAATTTACGAATTATGTAAAATATCAATTTTTAATTGTTATTAGGGAGGCTCTGTTGCCCATTTCCTGTTTTTTTTTTCTCTGTCACCTTTTACGGTCCACCTGACAATATGGGATAGCGGATGTGTTACACCGTCACTACGCGGTCAAATATCCTATACTGGATGACCTTTTTTACCGTCTGGAAAATAACAGGTTGTAACATGTAAATGGAGTAGAAGCTTATGGCACTGATATTTTACAAAAAATAAAAACAAAAAATTTGAATTAAACGTTTGAAATTTTTTTTGGAACAATTATTTTGTACAATTACTTTGCCATTTGCCCTTGAGCCTGTGATCCTGCGAAGCAACAAGGTCAAAGACGCCTACTAAATTTATTGTTTTATTGCCGTTCGTAAAGTAGGGTGGATATGATTTGAATTTCGATAGATTTTATTAATCAAATTATTTATTTAATTCAAAATTGTTGTTTTTATTTTTTTTAATTATCAGTGCCATAGGCTTCTACTCCGTTCACATGTTACACCCTATTTTTTTCCAGACGGTAAATAAGGTCTTCCAGTATAAACACAAATATTATCCATTCCACCATCACAGCCTATAAAAGTCCACTGCTGAACATAGGCCTCCCCTGTAGATTGCCTCATAGGTTTTACTATAGTTGCCACGCTTGGTGAGCGGGGTGGCAACCGTCGTTTTGCTTCTCATTATACTGAGCCGTTATCAGGAAGATGCTGCTGCCCACCAACTGTTTCATTTTCCCTCCGTCGCCTCTCACGACATCCACAAAACAATACGGGCCAGTGGATATTCTTATATCGCTACTATATGGTTTACAAAACAAATAATATAGAAATTATTTTAAAATAGGTATCGATATAGAGCCGTGGTAGCTCAGATGGTTAACGCTTGCTGTAAATATAACAGAAAACGAGTAACCCGGATTTGATCCCCGCCGGCACCAATGAAATTGTTAATTGCAATTATAAGTGCTGATATACCACGTGCTCGGCGGTGAAGGAAACATCGTGAGGAATGGTCTGCATGTCTGAGGAATAAGAAAAAAATATTTCGAAGAAATGTGAAGTTCGCCAACACGTATTGGGGTTGCGCGGCGGACACTTACTTGTCCTAAAACCCTCTCAGAAATGAGGGGAGGCCTGTTCCCAGCAGTGGGACGTATATAGGCTGTAACTTTACTTTTTTAAACTTTAGGTATTGATATTGATATCAAATATTATAAGTAAATCTATATCGATAATAGGTGTAGTAGTAATAGGTGTCTATGGATTATAGACCCACTTACTGGCAGGTGAGCTGTGTGTCGCCATAACCTCTATACAAAAAAGGAGAATGGGATTACAAAAATATCAATTAAATGGTTTTGAAGTTAATTTAGTTAATTCAATAACTTGTAATGAGGTGTTCCATTGACTTCCTGTAAGGACTCGTAAAAGATATCGAAATGTTTTTAATAATAATAATAATTATTATTATTTATTTGCATAGAATTTAGGTAATTATTACAATAGTGTTGTTACGAGCTCGAGGTTCGTGACAATAAAAATTGCCGATAGAATTAACTAAATTAACACTTTAATTTTCTTTACACCAATTAAAACTTAAAACACTGATAATTAAGCACACTAATTCACTTTATTCCGCTCCGAAGCTTCGCTTGTCTCGCCGAATTCAATACTTCCACGATCGCATCTTGCAGCGCCTATAAATACAAATTAGCACCGAAACATCCAGAATATTCGAGTAAACACGCGCAAGGGGACGAGAGTTCGAGTGACGGCTTCTAGAAGCTTAGTTCTTCGTTTCGAGACTAGATGGCGCTGTCGGTTGAAAGATTAGTGATGTCATTTTCTGGAAAGCTCCCCTCGCTCTCGCCCCAGACACTAGATGGCGCTAGTGCCGGGTACATGACGTCGACTTATTCGCGCAACACTGCCCCCTCCTAAGACATGCTCGTCCCGAGCATTATCGGCCCCATAATAACGGGCCAAGCGATCCACATGGACGATCTTAAGAGTCCCTCTTGCGCCTTCTGTATCCGGTAGGTTACATCGTTGATCCCGGTTACAATCCGGTACGGGCCGTCCCATTTAGCTTGAAGCTTAGAAGATTTCCCTTTGTACCAGGGGCTACAAACCTTCAATATGCAACCACTACACAAACAGTTCACTAGTAACTTTCGTCGAACCCTTTGTTGTTCATTTTGCGGTCATACCGGGTTTTCATCTTCTCAGACATTTGCTGGCCCGATTGTCTGACGTGCTCATGTTCATTCATTTTGTTCCGCAAGTCATTTGCATAATCGGTTATACTGCGTGGGGCATCAGGTGTTATCCCGGTGATCACGTCTGCAGGCAGCCGTAATTCTCTTCCAAAGTTTGCGAAAGCTCGTGTCACTGCCGTACTTTCGTGAACAGAACTTCGATATGACAACAAAAACGGTTGTAGATGCTTGTCCCAATCTCGTTGCCGATTGTCTACAACTTTTGCTAGGTACTTCTCCAATGTCTGATTAAATCTTTCTACCATTCCATCAGATTGCGGGTGAAAAGAAGTCGTTCTTGTTTTATGAGTACCCATAACTCGGCAAGTTTCCTGGAATATTTGAGACTCAAAAATCCTTCCTTGATCGCTGTGAATCTCTAAAGGTACTCCAAAACGACAGAAGACTTCATGAACTAGTTTATCTGCAACTGTTGAAACTTCTTGATTTGGAATGGCGAAGACTTCTGGCCACTTAGTGAAGTAATCCATCACAATCATGAAATACTTGTTACCACTTTCACTCTCCGGAAGCGGCCCCGCCACGTCAATGGCTATTCTCTCCCATGGTGCACCAACATTGTACAACTTCAATGCACCTCTACTACGAGTCTGAGGTCCCTTTACAGCCGCATAACTTGTACATTTGCGACACCAGTCCTCGACATCATTTCGACAGTGGACCCAATAAAACCGTTCTCGGATCTTCAGTAGAGTTCGTTTAACTCTCAGATGGCCTCCTGAACAATCATTATGGTACAGCTGTAGAACATCCGGTACTTTAGCTTTAGGGACAACCATTTGCAAATGACAGGTGTCTCCCCGAACATTTTCCCATTTACGACACAGAACTCCATCCTGAAGCAGCAAGCTGTCCCACTGGGCCCAATAGCTTTTAGTGGTCGAACTCATCGCTGAGACGTCGCTCCACTTGGGCTTGGGACCACTGGCCTTTATCCATTCTAGAATCAGCTTGATGTCCAGATCTTCCTGCTGTGCATGTAGTAAGCTGTCCTTCCACTCGTTGCTGAGGTGGTCTGTCCTGAGCATCCCCACAGATACCTCTTCCTTACTCTCTTGCCTAGTACAATGGTTGCAATCTTCAGGAGATTGTCTTCTTGACAATGCATCTGCGTTGCCGTGAGATTTTCTACCGCGATGTTCGATCTCAAAGTCGTATTCCTGCAGTAGTTCAATCCACTTTACAACTTGTCCTTCTGGATTTTTCAACTGCAATAGCCATTTTAGTGCAGCATGGTCAGTTCGTAAGTGAAATTTTCGTCCCAGAAGATATTTACTAAAATGCTGCAACGACTTTACCACTGCTAGCAATTCGCGTCTTGTGACACAATAGTTCCTTTCCGGTTTTGACTACGTCTTGCTGAAGTACGCTATCACGACCTCTTGGTTTCCAACCAACCATTTCGTTGAGACAACCCACCGCTAAGTCCTATATCACTTGCGTCCGTGTCAACTATAAATTCTTTGCTTGCATCAGGGTATCCCAAAATAGGTTTAACATTTCTTCGGACTCAACTTGAGGTTAGCACTCTGAATCTTCAGGAGCACGCGTTCTAGGTTTTGAAGGTGTTCCTCAAACGTACGGCCCACGATGATGATGTCATCCAAGTAGACCAGACAGGCATCGCCAATTAGCCCGGTAAGTATAAGCTCCATCAGTCTTTTAAACGTTGCTGGAGCATTGCACAATCCAAACGGCATTACTTTAAATTGCCACAGACCCTTTCCCGTCGAGAACGCAGTTTTCTCCTTGTCCTTAGGGTCAATTTCAACTTGCCAGTAGCCACTTTTTAGATCCAGCGTGCTAAACAATTTTACTCCTGTAAGCATGTCCAGCGTGTCATCAATTCTTGGCAAGGGATAGCTGTCCTTCTTTGTAACGTCGTTCAGACGGCGGTAATCAACACAGAACCGCATGCTGCCATCCTTCTTTTTTACCAGCACCACGGGTGAACACCATGGACTAGATGAAGGTTCAATAACACCATCCTTCACCATTACCTCAATCACGGTTTCCACTTCCTTTTCACGTGCTACCGGCAATCTTCGTGGCCGCTGACGGATAGGCAATTCTGTTCCTGTGTTTATTTTGTGTTGAACTAAGCCAGTCTCTCCTATGTCAGCATCGTTTGATGAGAATACATCGGAGTAACAACTTCTTCGCCTTGACCAATTCGTTCGGGGAGAGAACACTGCGACAGTCTTCCAAAAGTGTGGTCACTCTCGTTTCTGAATCCTTGCTGGGGGTCCCACTCGATATATATTGGCACCGACGTAACCAATCCACTTCCTCACAAGTACCAACCAGTGTGCCTTTTTCTATAATCTGTTCCCGGTCACAAAGGTTCAGCACACGTACTCGTGAGATGTCAGTGGTCCTGACCAAGGTTCGAGGTACTTTCCATGGAAGGTCATTGTTTACCCTTTCCACAAGTACACAACGGTGAGCTTGCCCAGCGTTTCGAGGAAGACTAACTGGAACAATCCTTTCCGATCTCGGCGGAAGAACAATCTTCTTAATGCTGTACACGTTCCCTGGTAACGCACCTTCCATAAAAAATTCCTCCTGTCCACATTACAAAACACCTTGCTTAACGTCGATCTCACAACAATCATCCCTCATAAAGTCTAGGCTAAGGATGCAGTCGTCCATTATATCAGCCACGATGACATTATGCAGGTAGATCACGTTGCCTAGCTTTAACTCCATCTTCTTCTCTCCACGGACGGGTATACGCCGATCGGTGGCTGTTACCAAATTAATGCGTTTTCGGTTGTATTCGGAGTCCCCAAGAAACTGACTTATAAGTTTGGAACTAACAACCGTACGAGAGGCTCCAGTGTCTGGGTCATGGTCAGTTTACACGGCATTCCGTTGACCTCGCCCTTGATGATTAGACTGTTCCCATCATGGGTTTGTGAGATCGAGATCCTTGGGGCTCTTTTAACATCAGCCAGCACCCACCCCGCAGTTCTAGCTTTTACTCGTGTCCCTGCTGCTGCTGGGCGGTGCTGTTGGCCGCACAACCCTCCTGAGATCGTTCACCTTCCCTTTCTAGGGTTCGCTTAGGGCAGCTAGATCGAAGATGGCCCCTTTCCCCACAGCCATAGCACCTAGGGCTGTATCCTTTGTTGTGGTCGCGAACTGTAGCTGCTGCAACCTACCTGACGCGATGAGAACGATGATCCTGCCGCACGGCTTCCACCTCCAGTGCATGGGCCAAGGCGTCCTTAGCGTCTCGTGGTGCCCGAGCCTCACAGCAGCTCTGACTTCCAGGTTGCGGATGCCGTCGATGAATGTCTGCACCAGGTTCCCTTCAATGAGCGCAGGTACAGACCGGTATGCTTTTCGCACCCGCTTCTCCACCTCTAGAGCCCACTGCTGCAGGTTTTCGTTGATGCGCTGCACGCGATCTTTAAGCTGCACCCGAAAGACGTGTTCCAGGTGAGCGTCGCCATATCTCGCCTCCAATGCCTCAAGGAGTTGCTCATAAGTCACTCCCTCACCGAGAGCTTCCAGAACTATTTAGGCCTGGTCGCGCAGGCCTAGTGTGAGAGCACTCATGGCCTGACTTTTATTCCAGCCGTTCGCCTTCATAACAGCCTCGAACTGGATTTCGCAGGCTGACCAGGAAGAAGTCCCGTCGAACGGTGGCACCTTGAACCCACGTAGCGAAGTTGTAGTAGCTACTTCGGGAGCTGTAGTTCCATCTCCAAGTTTGAGTTCATCCAGCGTTTTCTTAACTTGGTTGATTTAGGTCTCGGCTTCCGACAGGCGGTTATCATGTTGAGCAACCTTATCCTTCACCTCCCTTATCTCTTTCCCGAAGGTAGCGTGAAGGTCCTTCATGAGAAGCATCTGCTCTTCCCTATCGCGTTTGAGCTGCTCTTCTAAGCGACGGGCCTGTTCTTCCTGTCCGCCCCGCAGCTGCTCTTCCAACCGACGGACCTTTTCCTCCTGTCGGCGAGCCTGTTCCTCCTGCTGCTCTTTCAACAGACGGGCCTGTTCCTCTCGTCCGCGTTGCAGCTGCTCCTGTAGCATCGCCATCAGAGCACCTAAGTTAGGTGCTGCAGATGTAGGATAGGAGCTACTGACGGTCCCGCAGCCTCCGTGGCTGGCAGTTTGCCCTCCGACCACCAAATCTCCTCTGGTCCATCTCATGCTGGCGTTGACTGCGGGTACGGACACCCTCCGTTTCCTCCTTAAGTAAAATCGGCATGATTTTATCCCACTTCTGACACCAATTGTTACGAGCTTGAGGTTCGTGACAATAAAAATTGCCGACAGAATTATCTAAATTAACATTTTAATTTTCTTTACACCAATTAAAACTTAAAACACTGATAATTAAGCACACTAATTCACTTTATTCCGCTCCGAAGCTTCGCTTGTCTCGCCGAATTCAATACTTCCCCGATCGCATCTTGCAGCGCCTATAAATACAAATTAGCATTGAAACATCCAGAATATTCAAGTAAACACGCGCAAGGGGACGAGTTCGAGTGACGGCTTCTAGAAGCTTAGTTCTTCGTTTCGAGACTAGATGGCGCTGTCGGTTGAAAGATTAGTGATGTCATTTTCTGGAAAGCTCCCCTCGCTCTCGCCCCTGACACTAGATGGCGCTAGTGCCAGGTACATGACGTCGACTTATTCGCGCAACAGTATTATTAAAACATGAAAGTTCCTATACATTCTACCTTGTCGAGGCGTGCAAATTTTGACTAATTAGATATAACAATTTTTTTTGATGAATTTAACTTATTTACAAATATCAAAATGTTCATATGTAAAAAAAGTAAAATTAACTAACTAATAATTATTCGATAACTATCAAAGTCCAAAGCAAAAAATTCAAGCATTTTTGGATACAGATTTTTAAATATGTAATTTGTTTTGATTTTTGTGATTAAGATACTCATTAAATAGAGAAAGCATACATTTATAATATGGAAACGGTTTAAGTTATATCAGTCGGGTAAAATCGCTGGTGGTAGCCGATTTTACAAGAAAGTTCCAAAATTAAGCTTTTGGTAAGGGGTAAGTTGAAAAAGAAGGTACTGACCAGCATAAAGTCGTAGAGTTGTGGGTAGCGCAGGAAGAACATCCTGCCGGTCATGGTGTTCCTGCTGGACAAGTGCTCCGAACTCCTCGCACGAGCCACACCAAACACGCGCACCACCAGAGCACTCAGCAGCAGCGTTGCAGAGTTCCTCTCCTGCACACGTGTAACCAAACACCGCTATGTATATTGCTAGACATGTAAATCCACTGGACTTGTGTGTATGTATACTTTGACTACATTATTGGTCTAATGGTCGTAGCGCCACTGCTGATCATAAGGTCCCATGTTCGAACTCGAGTCGCGCCAATAAAATCAGTTATTGTGATTTTCGGATAAGAAATTCTCAGTAGCAGCTCGGAGTCAAGAACTTGGCTGTGTTTCACCTCCGTGCATCGGAAAACACGTTAACTCGTTAGCCCTGCGCCTGGTCTCTCTCCGGTCGTGTCGGTTTACTGTCCCATCGGATTATGAGAGTGATGGAGAATGCACTTGTGCTTGTCTAGGCTCTGTTGGGACTCTCCGCCGTGACTGAAATCGGTCTGAAGGACATTAATATTCTACTAAACGGACAAGATTTATATGGGGAAAATTTGCCACAGTGGACACGTTTGGACGGTGGGTAGGCAACCGCAGTTTTTTATTTAGCTGTTATTAGACAGACGAAAAAAAGGTTCTCGAGTGGCAGCCTCGTACCGGTAGGCGAAGTGTAGGGCGACCCCCCACTAGATGGAGTGACGACCTGGTAAGACATGCAGGAAGTCGATGGATGCAGGTGGCTCAGGACCATGCTTTGTGGTATACCATGGAGGAGGCCCATGTTCAGCAGTGGATCTGTGAAGGGCTGTAATGACGATGATGATGATGAGACAGACGCAGCTGCCCACCTTCTGGTTTGTTTGTCTTCGTCGCTTCTTACGACCCCCGCGGGACGATGTGGGGTAATGGATATTCTTACACTACGTCACTAGTTTAGAATAACAATTCAAATGCGTTGTATTTTCAAGGATAAGGTGAAAAGCCTCGTTATCAGTAAAATAAGCCCGCGGTTCACATCACTGAACATAAGAAGCACAGCAGCAATGTGCTGGTATTTTTCGCTGGTACTCTGCAGCGCGAGATTTTCCCGGTCGAGCAGACACATTCGAGCTGCAGACAAAGACTTCTATTTATACTACTAGACGGGGGTTCTCAACACTCACCATAAGGAATACAGCAACGTTAAGCTGCTATTTTACGCTGGTATTCTGAGAGCGTGGTCCTCCCCCGGTGGAACCGACCTATTCGAGTTACAACCATAATATAGCTATAGCATAGCTCTACCCCTATTTTCACTGGATCCGCTGCCTTCGTTGATATACATGGAACATTTGGAACGCGTTCGTCGGCGCGGTAGTTCCGGTTTTGTGGTGGTAATCGATTCGCGCCTTAACGCTGATTTTGTTTAATGTGACCAAGAAAATGCTGCTGTTATTTATGTGCGCATTTTATCAACGCAATATTAAGTTTCTTTTAGATAAGTATGTAACTTTATTTCGTATTTGCCCACAAATAGTAAATGTCACAAATGTAAATAAACTGCATGGTACGTTTACCGTGCCAGTTATTTCACACGCGCGGTCCGCAGCTGTGGCATAGCTTTTGTTTTGCTTTGCCGGTCTAGTTGGATAACTGTAGTCGTTTTGAGTGGACTGTATAATGTTGTCAGTCAACTGTGTGACTGCCCTGTTGGCAGAGAGGTTGTAAACGCGATTGTAGATTATGAGGATCCGGCTTCGGACTGTGAATTGGATCAAAACAGTTATTGAGTTTTTTGTTAAGAAATTCTAAGTAGCAGCCCAGAGTCGAGAAGTTGACGGTTATTCATCTTTGTGGCTCAGAAAACATGTAATCCTTGGTCTTACGCCTGATCTCTCCTCAGTTTCGGTCGTGACGGGCTTCTTATCTTTTTTATTTTTAACTCAGTGACTCGACAGTTCACAAGGTGTTAAAGCGTAACCGAATGCGCCCATACAAGGTGTGTGGGACCGAAGAAATACAACCGAAGAAATACCATACCCAATTGTCGGTTAACGTATGGGCAGGTTTATTTAAGGATTTAGATCGGTAAGCTGTTTCATACCTAATCTTTTTAAATAACTTAGTACTGATCTGATCTGAATAGGTACATAACTGAATACATCAGAATAATAAACATACATACACGATGGATAATTTAAGTTAATTTTAGAGAATTAAACCAGCTATTCAGTTTATTTAACCTATAAATTCGAATTCAAGTGGCTAGGTGGAGACTACCACAATGTCAAAATAGTAGGTTAAGTAGATAAGTAAGGTATTTAGACAAGTGTTGTAAACTATTAGTTAATAGTACGATCGCGGGTGGCACATGAGTCAGCTGATTTCAGATATGTAACTTTCACTGCTGGATTTATGTTTAGGTATTTTCACAACTTTTTTTTAGGAAATTATCGTTTCATTTAGCTGTAGTAACATGATAGAGCGTGAATAAAGCTAATTAAACGTTGTAAAAAAAATCGTCAAAGGTATCCTTAAAATACTACCGTCTATCTTCGTTTTCGAGTTTCAAAAATACCTGTTATAACATAGCAACATTTATATAATTATTGATGTTAGGTGCAAACCCTCAACAAATATATTCTTAGTCCTCGGGACCTTGAGGTGAATATGTGTAAGTTATGATAAGATGTAACGTTAGCTTGTTTTTATTAGAATGTAATAAAAGAGTCAGAAGCAAAGCGTCACCTGCCAGGTGTGCGCGTCGAAAGCCTTGAGCACGTGCAGCAGCACAGGCCCCACGTGCGGGCGCACGCGCTGCTGTAGCGCAGCGCAGCGCACGAGCGTCCGCAGCACGTTGCTGGCGTGTGCGCCGCCGCAGCGCAGCATCGCAGATACGCACTCGTCCAAGCACGCGGCTTGCTCGCTCACCTGCAGTTCCGTGCTCACCAGCGCCTACGAACATCAACATCTCTCAGATCATAACAAAAGAATAGTTTTGTACTACCAAACGGAGTGTTCACCACTCTCCGGTCTGAACACTTTACCCAGCAGAAAATTTCTCCATTTATTATCGCGGCCACAGCTTAATAATATTAAAAAAAAAAACAACGAAAGCTGTTAAAATGATCTAAAAAAAAACCGATAAATGACTGACTAAATACTTTCGATTAAAGTCATAATGACACTGTGTATTATAAATATTATATGTGTAGTATAAATATTAGAAAAAAATGACTCATATTAAATCCTCCACAAGACAGAATAAAGACCTGCTAATAAGACATACAAGAATTTAATAAATATTAGTGGCTCAAGACAGCACTCTTTGTAACATTCCTTAAAACCTACTTCGACACCTGTTATTATACGTAATAGGATACCCAATTACCAGTATTGTATATCACATGAACAATCATTTACTTAATAAAATATTTTTAATCTCTTTTTTCCTATCTATTTTATAACAGCATTAAAAGGCAACAGCTGAACATAAGACTCCCCCACACATTACCCCATAGGGGATTTTCTGCACGGTTAGCAGAGAAGTTGGCAACAATAGTGCTTAATTATTATGAGTTATTATCAACCAGACACATCTTACGAAACCCACGGAAAGATATGGAGTAGTAGATATTATTACAGCACCACTACACGTTTCATTTAATTTATTTTAGTTTTCAGAAAATACTGGAAAAACCTAGCACACATTGCTCTGCCTAAGTATATCAATTTTCGTAGCACAAAGGGGTCGGCTAAACCGAGAAATTACCAACGTACCATATCAACCAAGACTCAAGTAAAATACCATAACCAAGTAAAATACGACGACGACTCCGTGGCGTAGTGGCTTAGCAATGAGTGGCTGCGCTGTGGGTCGCGGGTTCGAATTCCGCACGGAACAAGTATTTGTATGGCCTACAAATAATTGTTCCGGGTCTGGATGTTTGTCCTTGTGCAATTTATGTTTGTAAATTGCCCCCGCTATACAGGAGAAAATCCTAGTGTAGGGGTAACGTTTTTTTTTAAAGAAAAAAAAAAATAGCGACTTAATACTGTTGTGTTTCATTTAGTGAGCGTAGAGAACTGGTCCTCAGGGGTGACAACAAATTTTAGTTGTTGACGTCTATGGGTCACACAGACAATCCAGATCCATCGTACAGAGATAATCTTTTCTGTATTTTCTAAGATATCTATTTATATTAGGTAAAAAATGCGTCTTTTTTGAACAGATATTTGAAATACTTTTCTAGTTTGAATTATTTGACAAATAAAGATATGAAAGTATACTTTTGTCCGTGACTTTGTCCGTGTGTGGTTTGGTTTAAAACAGGTTCGGAAACTCTTTGATTTTCCAGGATAGAAAGTCGCCTACGGGTCTTCAACTATGCCCAGGCAAAAAATCACTATAAACCCAAAGCTCTTTTACAGTATGATTGAATGTTGTCATTCCATTGACATTGAAATCAATAAACAAACAGCAGAAGGTAGTTAGGTAGCAAAAATGCAAAATATCTTTAAGGAGAGCTCACAACATTTTTAGAAGAATCTCTTTGAAGAATTCTAAAAATAGACATGGTACTCTTCTAAACCTTTTAGTACCCGTTTCCTATCGCAGTTTAGTTTTACTTATCAACTTTTAATTTACATACACATCATAACACGCATATAACTTTTAAGCGAAGTTTTTGAAGTTTATGTATGAACTAAGACTTAGTTTATGCGCGCAAGGCTGAGTATGAGATTTGCCATATTTAAATATTTGACGGAGGAGGAGTGCAGAAACTTAAATGTATATATAATATCTGTTACAAATATATTAAATAAAATACAACAGAATAATAATTGTTTACGTTAATAGCAAAGTCAATTGCCAAACACATATATAGTAGTATAATAGTTTGTTATAAAACAGCACAGAGTAGATAATGTATTTTTTTATTTAATAAGGCTTACCAACTAAATACATATAGAAACAATTATTATGAGGTGCACTTAAAAAAATTGTATATATGCATTTAAATTAAAGGTAAACACAACATATAATAAGACTTCCTTTAAGGAGAACAGTAACCTATAAAACTATCACTACAATAAAATAATAAAATTAGAACAAACAAAAAAAACCTATCTTATATAATGTATAAATGAAAAAAAGAGAGGAAGTAAAAAAATTATGTAGCCAAAGAATAATTACTATTAAATTATGTGTTATTTCAAATGTTCACCAGTGTGCGTGTAATGTGCATGTGTGGGTGACAAATAGTGCTGCACCATGCATTGCCCGTCTCAACTTCAATTATCGATACCGACTGCAGTACATTTGTGTCTTCTGATTAGACGCAGATTATGTAAGTGATTTTTTTTGCTGCAGTATGGCTCTATACTGCAGCTATATTAGTAGTAAAGTTATAGCACGAATGTGTCGGCTCGACCGGGGAAGGACCACGCTCTCACAGAATACCAGCGTAAAACATGAGTGTAGTGAACCGAAAACCTTTTTTTATTGGAAAAAGAGGCATTCCATCTTAGTCCACACGGATGACAAATCACTTGCATTTTGATTCGTAATCTAGGACAGATGTCTATTGTACCACAGCAACCACTTACCATCAGGTGGAGTGTGTGCTCCTTTGTCATCCTTCATCTATAAAAAAATATTTTACCCAATTACGGCGAAGCCAAAAGGATGGTTACAATTTTAAAAGGCTAAGTACGAGTATGTACGTATGTTTATCTGTTCCCTCAAATCTTCTAAACTACACATCTTATATAGACAAATTAGAAATCTTTAAACATTGTGCCCTTTTACGGGTTTTAAGCTGCATGAAGTCACATAAAAACAAAAGTGGCGACTTATTGCGGACATATTATAATGAAACATTGAAATACGTACAATATGAAATAATAACACAAGTATAAACACGAGTATATAGATTTCATAATATATAGAGATTATCCATATAACAGAACCCTACCATATATATGACCACTAATTTATCTGTTGGGAAGCGAGTAACCAATGCAAACCTGTATCATGAAGGGCAGCCCAGCACTCCTCCTGGTGGCGCTGATGAGTCCGGTTCCATCATCAGCGGCGATGCTCTGCAGCATCTCAGTCAGCCAGCGACGAGGCAGAGAGTGCAAGGACGCGCTGCGACACCGCCACAGCCTGGAATATCCCCTCTCCATTACATTACTCCTATCATTCCTTCCTTTTATCATCAGTCCTACGTGTGTTGCATGAGTTACATGACCGAATTTTTATGACACACATGACGTATTATCAACGGTGGTTGGTGTGTCTTCTCTATTGTAATGGTATAGGTGATAGAGAAGTGAGCTTTGGTGGTGACGGTGATAGTACACGCAATTGAGGGAGAGAGGGTGCTCTTCAATTTGGGTAAGACACATTATTTTAATTATGAATATAGAATTAGGTGTTCGTAAAATTTTATTGAAGGTATCATGTATTCTAGCACAGAATAGTGTACTAATTTCATAAGTCTAGCCATATACGTTTATTGTTCACATGGATCAAAGTAAATTAGTTTTAACAGCTGTTACCCTTTTTTACTGGTAATTAAGCGTTCCATCTTAGTCCTCATGGGTGACCACGGGTATGCATCTTGACTCATCTGAATTCTTAATTGAGAGTAGATATAGATGTCTACAAAATTAATAGTGTCATTGAGTATTTGTTTTCTTATTATATAGCATATTTATTGTATTATCAAATTATTGTTTATACGTGAAAGAGCAACGCTGCAGCTATTATTTTTTTTTATTATTTATTTAATTTCAAGTATCCAAGACTCATTTTCATTTACACTATTTTTCTTTTTTTTTTCAAATTATAATTATTAAAAAAAATTAAAATCTAATAATCTATATTATGGTTGTAGCACGAATGGGTCGGCTCGACCGGGGAAGGACTACACTCTCACAGAATACCAGCGTAAAATAGCAGCTAAATCCTGTTGATCTGAAGATCCTTTTTACTGCTTTACAGCTTAACGCTGCTGTGTTTCGTATGGTGAGTGTGGATGATTGGAGACCCTTTTTACTGGAAACGAGGCGTTTCATCTTAGTCCTCAGGGGTGACAACGCATCAGCGTTTTAATTCTTAATCGAGGATAAATGTAGATGTCTATGGGCCACAGCATTCACTTACCATCAGGTGGAATGTGTGCTCGTTTGTTACCCTATCCTATAAAAAAATTGAATGAGATATGTACATTTTATGGATCCAGGGTATTCGAAATAAAATAATTTTTAAATTGATTGTTTTTATAAACCACAATAACATACCATCAAGTGGACATTGTGATTATTTCTCACCCTCACTTCTAAAAAATCTAGAATATAATTATTACAAACTGTCACCGTGGACGAGATTACGAAGTAAGACGACAATTTCGACATACCTCGACAACAACTTGGTGAAGCCCACATAAGCCTGCTCAAAAGCCCCGCGATGTTTCGTCTCCGCCAGGAGTTTGGTGAAATGTTCCCCGATTAGCACAACCTGCTGCTGGCTCAGAGTCCCATAGTCATGCTCCTCGCCTTGGATAGTCATTCTTGACGACAGGGAGCCCAGGAGAAGCGACACCTAAACGGACAAGAATAAACAAGACCTTACTTTTTAACTTCTTAACCTTTTGCACATCTGGAACACGAAGTGAGAAATATTGGATTTTATGTCACCTTGACAAGATCACGCTCTTATTATACTCGGGACATCTATTTTGAATTTTACTTTTTATCTTAATTTTGAAGTAAAGAAATGCCACAACTAGGGAAACGGTAAGAACCCTGTGCCACAAGTAGGAAATTAAGCGCGAAACATGGCACAATATTTCATTTTTCTTTATCTTATATATTTCTTTATCATTGACCTTAATTCACATTAGTGTTAAGTTTGCGTTAGATCATTTTTTCGGCTAGGAATGCTTCCATGTTTTACGCGTCCACTGGCTTAGACAAATGCAAATAATTCACATGTTTTTCTTCATCACTGAGTATAAGGTATTGAATTATTTTCAACAATTTCTTTTGTGTTAACTGTGGTTTGGACTTAATTTCCAAGCTTTTTCTCAAAATATAAAAAAAACAGTCCTCTCACCTCCTTAACCGATCTCCAAGCACAAAGCAACACCATCTGTGCTGTAACCAGTCTACCGTCTTCCAGCTTCACGTTCCTAGGCATAAAGTTTAATTTGTGTATCTATACATATAAAGAAAACTGAAGTGTCTGTCTGCAATGTTGAAATATCTGGCTTCTATTAAGCTCAGGGGGTTATTTGTATTTTTTTTATAGAATAGGGTGAGAAACGAGCACACAGTCCACCTGATGGTAAGTGGTTGCTGTGGCACATAGACATCTACATCTATCCTCAATTACAAAACTAAATGCAGATGTGTTGTTACCCGTGAGGACTAAGATAGAATGCCTCGTTTTCAGTAAAAAGGTTCTTTCTAAGATATAGATAACAATTTTAAAAAATCTGTCAGTTTTTTTTAATAGGCTAGGGTGACAAACGAGCACACAGTCCACCTGATGGTAAGTGGTTGCTGTGGCCCACAGATATCTACATCTATCCTCGATTAAGAATTAAAATGCATATTCGTTGTCACCCGTGAGGGCTTAGATGGCAAGCTGCTATTTTACGCTGGTATATTATGAGAGCGTGGTCCTTCCCCGGTCAAGTCGACCCATTCGTGCTACAGCTATATTACTAATTTAGCTGCAGATTGACTCTACCACGTATTAAGATGTCAGTCCGTCTCTCCAGAATAATCTTCGGAACGGCAGAACCGTTTGTAATGAACATTACGAACACAGAAAGCAGTGCCAGGAGTGGTTAAGTTACATTTTTCCGAAGAGCTTAGTAGTTTTTTGTTTAGAAATCGATTTTTAATAATTATTATTTTAAATCTAAATAACGCTATATTTATAGATTTAACACAGGCAATGCACAGAATACCAGCGTAAAGTAGGAGCTTAATGCGGCTGTTTCGTGCGGTGACTATAGAGAACTGGAGAACTTTTTTACTGGAGGCATTCCATCTTAATCCTCACTGGTGACAACCCAACCCAACATTTAGATTCCTAATTGAGGATAAATATTTTTTATTAGAATAAGGCTGACAAACGAGCACACAGTCCACATGATGGTAAGTGGTTACTGTGGCCCATAGACATCTACATTTATCTTCAATTAATAATCAAAATGCAGGTGCATTGCCAGCCCTGTGGACTGAGATGGAATGCCTCGTTTCCAGTAAAAAAGGTTTCTGATTCTCTACACTCACCATACAAAATACAGCAGCATTAATCTGCTATTTTACACTGGTATTCTGTGAGAGTGTGGTCCCACTCCGGTCGAGCCGACCCATTCGTGCTGCAGACACAATATGCAGCATGGCTCTACTACGTAAAATAAATAAATGTAGATAGGTATCTATGGGCCACAGCATTTATTTATGGTATTGAGTTATCAGACTCTGTCTGATGAATCACCATGTGGTGGTGGGTTAAGAGAAGAGATCATTTCATTTCGTACTATCGGTGTTGTAAGTGGTGGCTGTGGGAAAGGATAATTGGCGATATAATCATCTCATATACCATTATACTTATTATACCATTTCATTACAGCCTATATACGTCCACTGCTGAACATATGCCACGTTTTGCCATAATTGCCAAGCTTAGCAGGCGGTTTGGCAACCACAGTATTTTCTTAAGAATTTCAGCTGTTATCAGGAAGATACTGCTGCTTATCTGCCGTTTCAGTTTCCCTCTGTCGCCTCTTCCGACACCAATGGGACAGTACACGGTTTGCGGCCTCATCACGTTTAACGCGGACGTAAAATACGTCCGAGATGTTTGATACTGCTGTCGTCAATTGGTCTACCTAGATGAGCATTAAGGCAAATTCCTTTTAACAGGAGAGGCACATAACGATGGTGAAGAAGAGGAATATATATATATATATATATATATATATATATATATATATATATATATATATATATATATATATGAGTCTATATAGGTTGAGTAATTGTACAACATATAACCATCACCGTTACAGTCTCTTAAAGTCCACGGCTGAATATAGGCCTCTCCATTGATTGCCTCATACGGGATATCCTGTCATAGTTACCACGCTTTGCAGCGGTTTGGCAACAGTGTATTTTAGTCGTTATTAGGGACGCATTTCATGACATGCTTCCCTCTGACGCCTCTTACGGCATACAGGATGATATGGAGTGGTGAATATTCCTACACGGTAAACAACGTGTAACTTTGTAAATTAATGTTAAAAGAAAGAGACCCACTGGGTGTCTTGCTGGTTTTTCCCAAGACAGGGGGTTTTCCCAAGACAGAGGCTTTTTCCGAACCAGTGGTAAATGCATTATTGGCTTTCAATTGTTTTAGTAATCTATATCGAATAAAAATTATTTTATTCTATACTATATGCTTAAGTTCTAACGGCCCGTTTCCACTTGTCGGATGACAGATACAATAATAAAATTATAATACGAATGATCAGGAATTCTGCAAGGGGTTTCAATGATAACAGTACAATAATTTTATGACGATGCTGCAGTATTCTCACTATAAGTATATACGTTATAGGATAATCTAGCTCATGGTCAAAGCGTGTTGTTTCAAGCTTTTTAGTCGACTTTAAAAAACGTGAAAGTTTTCAAAACGACTGTATGTTTTTTGTATATAAGTTACGCGATATCTTTAGCAATTGTAAACCGATTTTGACAATTCTTTTTTTTTATTACATAGCTTATACTTATGGGGCTTATTTATAACCCCTAATAGTGACAAAATATGGGACGAAGCGTGTAATGGAAATATTTAGACAATATCAATTTTGTGTATTTTTTATTCATTATAAGTGTAAAAAAAATGCTTCAAATAACCAAAAGAATAAAAACATACCGAAGTTAAGTAAATTTTCCTGTACAATATATTTATATAATTTTACAAAAAATATTTTAAAAACCTTAATAGTTTTTTAAAAACTATATTGTTTTTAAGTGGATCTTACCCTGAATTGCCATGATCGGTGATTACAACTCCTGACATGTCCATGGGTAAGTGACCCTCGGGTGAGGAGTTGTTTACAACGCACGCCACTGCTGCGTTCACCTCCACGCAAGTGTTGATTATCTGCTCTATTAGTGAGGACCAGGACTGATCCTGGGATATAGTGCTGGAAAAGAAGCATATAAAATGGTGATAACTGATGAATGTCAGCACTTTTTATAGAAAAGTGTGACAAATGAGCACACAGTTCACTTGGTAAGTGGATGTTGTGGCCTAAAAGACATATACGTCTATCCTTAAGGGGAGATAGTAAGTCAGCTCAAATTCTAATTTCGCCCTCACTTGCCCGCGCGTCGTATGCTATGTACCGACATGTTTGTAATCACTAATACTGTAAGTAGATAGGTCGTTAGATACTTATTTCATTAGGTTTATCATATTTATGCCTGTTTCTTAACACCAACCCTGTCGCTTCTTATTTTTATAACGGTTATTTCCCATTTTAATTTCACATCGTCCTGTTGCGTAATGTGTATTCTGATCGTAAGCGACACAACTTCTCCCTTCAAAAGCCGGAGCGATACTAACGGGGCGACAGGAATCAAGTTTACGCGCCGATAGTTTAGGTAGTTTCTTTTTACAGTGAAAATAATGGTATTTTAAAAAATGTAAATAACATAAGCACTGCTTTATAGTTAGTTCAGTTAGAATGCAAAGTTTCACGATCTTATTTAAAGTATTTTATGAATAGCAGCGGTTTATTGTTCAGTTTGAAGGTAACTTTGGATTTTTTTTCTTTCGAAAAAATTTTGCGGAACCGTGTTTTCGTCTAACATAGTCTTTAACATTAATCCTCAACTTTACCATATATTTATTTCAAAATTAATGCTGCAATACTTTCGGCATAACGGAGGATCTTGCTAAGCCATTTGAGGTTATATTTCCCCTTAATTAAGAATCAAAATGCAGATGCGTTTTCACCCCTAATGAATGAGATGTAATGCCTGTGTTAGCGACGACAAAGTGAATTCGAACATTTAATATTAATTATTTATTATCAGTGAATTAAAAACTAAGTGTTAGCATTTAATCATAATTATTTCTTATCAGTGATTTAAAATTAGGTGATGGTATTAATCTTAACTGTTTCCTATTCATAAAATAAAGCTAAGTGTAAAGACTGATTAGTGCTGAAAAAACAGGAAAGTAAATTAAACACTTCTATTTTTATCTTAAAGTGACTTATATGAATCTATTTAATATTATTTAGGTCTGATTAGAACATTAGACGCAAGTATAAGCTTATTTTCTAGTAAGATTTTTTTTATCATAACTTTAAGAGCTATTTAACATATAAGTGATTAATATAATTCTTTTTCCTTTAAAGTACTTCAAAAGAAACATTAATATGTCAATTAATCGCTGTATAATGTTATTTCATTATGAGAAAGATTTAAATTTCATGAAAAAATATTGTATAGATTCTTAAGCATAATTCCTGAAAAAGTGTTGTACATTCCTACCTCTTGGCGGCGCCACTTGTATGTTCGGCAAAAAATATAGTCCTACTCCGGAGCTAAACCGTGAGGCGACCGCGAAACTATTTTTATTTTTTATGAATGTAAAATAAAGGTTTATTGAATGATTTATGTTTAGAATAATAGAAATAAGTTGTATCTATCGTTAGGAATAAATATAAATATTGTAAGGAATGTTTTACCACGTTTATTAAGGAAATTGTGAATCTCTCTTAGAAAAGGTTACTCTGCGCTCTGATTGGTCAATAGATTCACTAATGCCGTATGCGATTTTTTCTTAAATATGATTGGTTACAGCCGCTTATAAAAAAGGGGCGTTTTTCGTGGTAAATTATTCCAAATCCGGCAATGTAATAATAAGGAATCAAGAAATAAAACAAGAAGAAATTCTCAAGAAGTGTTACTTATTGCTCATCTAACTGCTACTGTATGCTCTCCAGTTAACATCCCGCCAGCAAACCCGCTCTATTTATCAACGCTCCCTTATACGAGCATTTACATTGGTCCTTCGAGAAGCCGGATCGGGTTTAAGGAAAACTAGGAAGATGCCTTCAAATACAAGATCAAAATCAGTGCAGTCGAAGACTACGAGTGAAAGCAACGCCACTACGGGTACCAGTACGACGGATTGGAGCATGAATACGCCGAGTGATTCTACAAACACGACGACTACCAACACGTCAACTTCAGATCGATCGACGCTTACAAGAGCATCGCCCAGCAGCGTACACAGACAACCCGTACTTCTTAACAAAAACATTGCCGGAAAAGAATCAACACCAGGGGACGTAACCCATACCACCCCCCCGACACGCACCGTCGAAGCGTCAGTTCCTCACCAAGAAGGAAGTCATCCAACGCCGCAGATTCAAGAAAGAAGTGTCGCAATGAAGACTCTGCAGCAGCCTCACCCTAAGAAGACGACCCGCGATCCAGACACGCTTTCCGTTCGCTCGTCGCATAGGAAGAGAGCAGAAGCGCAAGCAAAGATGACAATGGCATTAAGGGAACTAGAATTGGCAGAAGCGCGGTCAAAAGTTGCTCAAGCGGAATTAGAACTTCTCACCGCGGAATCAGAAGATGAAGATGGTGCCGGAGAAGAGCTGTTCGAGCGAACTCGAGAAGTCGAACGCTGGTTCATCCAGACCGGAGACATGCCTAATAAGAACCACAAACCAATAGAGGCAGAAGAAAAGAAAAGTGACATCCAGGAACTAGCTTCAGTCATACTAAAGCTATCAGAAAAATCACGTGACACCGTTTCACCAAAGCACCTAGAACTACCTCACTTCAACGGGGCCTGCGAAGAATGGTTAGCCTTCAAAAGATCATACGAGGATACGGCTGCTTCTTTCAGTAGCAATCAAAACCTAGCACGCCTCAGAATAGCGATCCAAGGAAAAGCTAGAGAAGCCGTCCAAAGCCTACTATTCACCGCCGAAGACCCACGCGAGGTGATCAAGGGACTAGAAGCAAGATTCGGAAGACCTGGAGCACTAGCATTAGCAGAACTAGAAAAAATGAAGAACCTCCCAAGAGTCGGCGAAAACCCGAGCGACATATGCATATTTGCAAGCAAAGTAAAGAACGCAGTCGAAACAATCAAAGCCCTGAAGAAACCACAGTATCTCAGTTCACCTGAAACGCTAAGAGTCATAGTGGACAAGATGCCGACGTCAATGAAGTTCCGTTGGTTCGCCTACCACAGAAGCAGAAGAGACGAGGAAATTCAGGAGCTATTACTTATCGAAGCGTTCCTAGAAACAGAAGCCGACATGTGCGGAGACTTTGCCCCGCCCGAAGCGCCCTCAGAACAAAGAAGAGGAGTAAGAAAACCCGTTCATTTGGTTCAAGAAGCGTCAAAAGAGAAATATAAGAAGTCGTGTCCGTTCTGTGGGGAAGAACACTTCGCATTAGAATGTAAAAGGTTCAAAGAAGCCAACCTGAATGGAAAATGGGATATGACCAAGAAGGCAAAGATATGCTTCAAGTGCCTTCGATTCAGACACTCAAGAATCAACTGTAAAGCACCAGTCTGCAAGCTGTGTAAAAGATGGCATCATACCATCTTACATTCTGACAAACCACCGGCGTCGATAGAAAAAGAAGCAAAAGACACCAATAGCATCTCAGAAGAAAAGGTCGCCTCAATACATAACGCCAAAGGAGAAGAAAAGGTCTACCTAAAGATGATCCCCGTGAACCTCTATGGCCCAAAAGGACAAGTTCGCGTATTAGCACTACTAGACGAAGGGTCAACGGTCACACTCTTAGACGCATCAATTGCTGAAAAAATCGGAGTCGAAGGAAAGAAAGAAAAACTCACGATCGAAACCGTTGGCGGAAAGGTGTTAAGAAAAGATAGTTCACAGAAGATCGAGTTCAAAATAAAAGGGGCTCATAGAAAAGAAAAGAGAACTATCGTAGCAAGAACCATCGACGACCTGAAGCTGTCTGAACAATGCATAAACAAGGACACCGTGAGAAACTGTGAGCACCTGAAGGCAATTGAAAATCAACTCCTCTACGTCTCCGAGAGGCCCAAGCTACTGATAGGCCAAGACAATTGGGGACTGATAGTGACAAGAAAGCTGAAGAAGGGCAAACCATCAGATCCTGTAGCTTCCCTCACGAACTTAGGGTGGGTGTTACACGGATGTGAAACAGGAACAACTGCCACAGTACACTTCACTCATTATGGCAGAGCGACCACTGGCAAGGAAGACATAGAAGACCTCGTCCGAGAACACTTCCAATTAGAGTCTCTAGGGATCCAAAATCGTTCACCATCTAACGACAGCGACAGAAGAGCACTAGAAACCCTCGAGAAAACTACCAAGAAACTGCCAAGCGGTCAATATGAAACGGGACTCCTGTGGAAAAAAGAAGATGAACACCTGCCCAACAACTACAATCAAGCTGTTCGACGCCTGGTTAGCATCGAGAAAAAATTGGATCGTGATCAAGAAGCAAGAAAGCACTACGAGGAGCAGATTCTGAGTCTAATCGAAAAAGGATACGCAGAGAAGGCTCCAGAAAACTCTAACGAAGGAAGGACATTCTACCTACCCCACTTCGCTGTTGTACACCCAGTCAAGAAGAAGCTAAGAATAGTGTTCGACGCAGCTGCCAAGTATGAAGGAAAGAGCCTCAACGACGCCTTGCTCTCGGGCCCGGACTTGCTACAATCATTATTCGGAGTACTGCTGCGTTTCAGAGAGGGACCAGTAGCCGTCATGGCAGACATACAAGACATGTTTCTTCGAGTAAAAGTCAGAGAAGACGACCGAGACAGTCTCAGGTTCCTGTGGCGCGGAAACCGAAGAACCGGCAAGCCTGAAGAGTATAGAATGTCCTCAATCATCTTCGGGGCAGCGTCATCACCTGCAACAGCCATATACGTAATGAACAAGAATGCAGAGGAATTTAAGAACACTCATCCTGAAGCAGTGAAAGCAATTAAGAGAAACCACTACATGGACGACTACCTGCAGAGCTTCGCATCTACAACCGAAGCAAAGAAAATATCCAAAGAAGTGAAAGACATTCACGCAAGAGCAAACTTTCATCTGAAGGGATGGGCCAGCAACAACTCGGGGGTAATATCAGAGGTAGAAGACGCAAACAAAGAAAACTCCTTACAACTGACCAAGGAAGAGAAGACTCTGGAACTAAGATGGCTGGTGAAAGAAGATACATTAGCCTTCAACGTCGGGCTACGCAACACGCCGGAGGACCTGCAAGACGGCAGAAGGACTCCAACAAAAAGAGAAGTCACAAGCGCAGTAATGTCCACCTTCGATCCAATGGGTTTTGCTACACCAGTTCTAATACAAGGAAAGAAACTAATCCAAGACATCTGGCGAAAGAAAATAGACTGGGATGAACCAATCAACGAACATCAAAAGGAAGTCTGGATGAAATACCTGGAAGAAGTGTCAACATTAACGAGGCTGAAGATCCCGAGGTGCGTCTCACCCAAAGGCAGAAAAGGACAGCTACACACATTCTCCGATGCGAGTGAAGAAGCCTATGCAGCAGTAGTCTACTGGAGAATAGTCGACCCCGAAGGAAAGGTCCATGTCTCCATGATCGCCGGCAAAGCAAGGGTAACGCCAACGAAACCTGTGTCAATTCCGAGGCTTGAGCTACAAGCGGCTTTACTCGGAAGCAGACTAGCCGCCACAATCGAAGAGGAATCAGAGCTCGACATAACGAGAAAGGTTTACTGGACCGACTCCAGCACAGTGCTGCAATGGATAAAGTCAGAACCAAGGAAGTTCAAAACGTTTGTGGCCAACCGACTCGCCGAGATCGAAGAAAGGTCCAAGCCAGAAGACTGGAGATGGGTGCCAACCAAGGAAAATCCAGCGGACGACGCCACGAGGGGAACCCCAACCGAATTCGACCACAACGCCAGATGGTTCAAAGGCCCGTCATTTCTCCGTCGACCAGAAGAAGAATGGCCATTTCACGACTTCAAGCCAGAAATTGTTATGCCAGAAGAAAAAAGCAAGCAAAAGGTATTGGCAACGATGGCAGCAGAAGACACCCTATTAAACCTAGAAAGGTTCTCGAGCTGGGAGCGACTGCTGCGCACTACAGCCAGAGTGATCGCCTTTACACACCTACTAAAGAAGAGCCGTAAAGCGACCACCACCGCCGCACGCCAGAAGGATGAGTCTTGGAAACCACAAAAAATCCAGAAGAAAGAAGCACAAACCTCAATCCCGTCGACCAGCGGAAGTAAAAATAAGCGCCTATACTCACCCATAGAAGCAGAACACCTAAAAAGGGCCGAAGAGATATTAATAAAAATAAGCCAGAGCGATAGTTTTGCATCAGACATAAGAAAACTGAAGTCAGAAAAGCCATTAGAAAATTCGAGTCGACTTAAGAAAATCGACGTTTACATTGGAGACGACGGAATAATTAAATTAAGGAGCAGAACAATGAAATCGTCAAAACCTATCCCGGACCAGACGGAAGAACCAGGGTGCTGGACGTGCGGACATCAGGCGGAATACTTCGCCGTCCAACTCGACGTGTCATCGTGCTGGTGCCAGCGGAGTCGTCGCCTCCAGAGGATGCAGTGCTACGCACCGTGGGGGAGAATGTTAGCGACGACAAAGTGAATTCGAACATTTAATATTAATTATTTATTATCAGTGAATTAAAAACTAAGTGTTAGCATTTAATCATAATTATTTCTTATCAGTGATTTAAAATTAGGTGATGGTATTAATCTTAACTGTTTCCTATTCATAAAATAAAGCTAAGTGTAAAGACTGATTAGTGCTGAAAAAACAGGAAAGTAAATTAAACACTTCTATTTTTATCTTAAAGTGACTTATATGAATCTATTTAATATTATTTAGGTCTGATTAGAACATTAGACGCAAGTATAAGCTTATTTTCTAGTAAGATTTCTTTTATCATAACTTTAAGAGCTATTTAACATATAAGTGATTAATATAATTCTTTTTCCTTTAAAGTACTTCAAAAGAAACATTAATATGTCAATTAATCGCTGTATAATGTTATTTCATTATGAGAAAGATTTAAATTTCATGAAAAAATATTGTATAGATTCTTAAGCATAATTCCTGAAAAAGTGTTGTACATTCCTACCTCTTGGCGGCGCCACTTGTATGTTCGGCAAAAAATATAGTCCTACTCCGGAGCTAAACCGTGAGGCGACCGCGAAACTATTTTTATTTTTTATGAATGTAAAATAAAGGTTTATTGAATGATTTATGTTTAGAATAATAGAAATAAGTTGTATCTATCGTTAGGAATAAATATAAATATTGTAAGGAATGTTTTACCACGTTTATTAAGGAAATTGTGAATCTCTCTTAGAAAAGGTTACTCTGCGCTCTGATTGGTCAATAGATTCACTAATGCCGTATGCGATTTTTTCTTAAATATGATTGGTTACAGCCGCTTATAAAAAAGGGGCGTTTTTCGTGGTAAATTATTCCAAATCCGGCAATGTAATAATAAGGAATCAAGAAATAAAACAAGAAGAAATTCTCAAGAAGTGTTACTTATTGCTCATCTAACTGCTACTGTATGCTCTCCAGTTAACATCCCGCCAGCAAACCCGCTCTATTTATCAACGCTCCCTTATACGAGCAATTACAGCCTGGTTTCCAGTAAAAAGGATCTCTGGTTCTTTACACCCACCATACGAAACACTGCAGCAATAGAGTTGATATTTTACGCTGGTATTGTGAGAACGTGGTCCTTCCCCGGTCGAGCCGATCCATTCGTGCTACAAGTATAATTTAGCTGCAGCATGACGCTACCACGTATGTCTGTTTAACCCCGGGTGCAGGTGTTCCAGCAGGTGGCGCGCCACGTGCAACAGACCATGCAGCGGCGCCTCGCCCGCAGCAGGATATATATATATATATATATATATATATATATATATATATTGGTAGTATTTCGTATGCACTGACCCCGGGTGCAGGTGTTCCAGCAAGTGGCGCGCCGCATGCAGCAGGCCGTGCAGCGGCGCCTCACCCGCAGCGCGCAGCACGCAGCGCTCGCACACGCTCAATTCACGTCGCAGCTCTTGCAGCAGGACACATGCCAAGCAGTACTTTACTGCTTCCGGTACTGCGCTGCGTGTAACCGAAGATATTATTACCATTACCGTATTACCGTTACAGTTTATTGAAAGTTCGTTGCTAAACATTGGCACCTCCAGTAGATTGCCTCATAGGAGAGATGTGCTATAGTCTATAGTTTTATTTGTTATAAAGAAGACGCTGCAGCCTATCTTCTAATTCGTTGCTAAACATTGGCACCTCCAGTAGATTGCCTCATAGGAGAGATGTGCTACAGTCTATAGTTTTATTTGTTATAAAGAAGACGCTGCAGCCTATCTTCTAATTCGTTTCCCCCTGCCGTTTCTTACGACATCCACCAGACGCAATGGTATAGTTGATATTCTTACACCGCCACTACACGGTAATATTTTACTTTAAATATATTTTCATTGCTTGGAAGAATTCACAAGTTGCCTTAGGTATTTTTTTTTGTAATTATTCCAAGGCTATCGATTGTGTTCATCATGAGATATTAATCAGGAAACTACAATATTACGGTGTCAAAAATATTGCGCTTACACTTATTCATTTATATTTAAATAACAGAACTCAAAAAGGTTTTATCAATAGTAAAGGTTCATCCGGATCGGTAGTAACCATAGAATACTATAATATACAATAGAATGGCTCTCAACCTTATTTTGTACGAGGATCGGTGTCACCGGGAGCACACATACAAGCAATTACGTAGTATTATCACTACTACGAACCCGATCCGCTGTGTGTGACAGACTGAACGAATTTACACATTTTAAACTTTTGATTAATATTTTTGACACATCAATATTTCTTTATTTTTGTCTTCTCTCTTCTCTTCTTCTTCTCTTATATATAATAATAGTTTCGACTTATTGGTTGTAGGACATGATTTCTCCTTTATTTAAATGGGCTCCGCCCACTCCGCGTTCTGTTATGTATGTATTATAGTAACAATGAGCGTTCCACGGGGCTCGATTCTCAGCCCATTCCTGTTCTTAATCAATATTAATGACTTACCTTATATTGAAGAGAACAGTCCTGATATAGTATTATTAGCTGATGATCTTAAACTCTTTAATTTTCACGATGAAGTCAATTAATTTTGACAATGTAAATAATACTCTACCGAAATTAGTACATTGGTTTAAGGCCAAGAATTTGCTCTTCAACAGCAATACGACTAAATGTATTATAGAACTTCGTCTTAAACATCTTTATAAAATCATGGAAAAAAACGATGGGTTCATTTAAATCACCACATCGTAGGAGATTTAGCCGCAAAAATATTGTAATAAATAAAGCTTACCAACGACTTCCTTTAAGGATATTCTGCGGGAGCCTGTCCACCATTAATTGGAGCTTGTACGCGGCTGAGATGCAATCAGTCGGTTTGACGGATGAAGCCTGTCGCAAAATTTGGTCTAGCTCCAAACCAATAACGTGCCTTTGCTCCTGAAAATAAGTTATTTTTAAACAGAAAAAGGGCTATTTAAGCGCTGACAGTTATAAGGACATATATAAGATGCCTCACAGCCTATAATTATTTTATTATAGTAGTTAACCCTTCAAGTACCATAAAAATCCCATGCAGTCGCATGCGCCTAGCAAATACCGAGCGGTCGCATGCACCGCACCCACCCACAGCACTTAAAACCATTAAAAACTTATATTTAGAGACTACTTTTCTATGAAGCATTATAAAATCTATACAAAATTCTCTATCTTGTGGTCCAAACAAAAGTCAGGTTTTACTTCATTACAAAAAGATTTTATTGTATTTTGATAACAAAAAAAAACATACCAAGCGAATGTCGGCAGCACTAAATCACAAAAATCACAATTATTTCAATATATATTACTCCAAATTATTTGCGTAAAAAGATTAATTATATTCACACAAAAACTTTCATTACAATTTTATAATAAAACTCTAGAAAAATCCAAAAATCAACACAATAACATTAAAGCAAAAATGGCGTACGAAATGAACATAGATCATAAATAAATATTCATAGGATAACAGTTTCTTTATTGGACTAGAGGATAAAGTATTTCATATTGATTTTATGATGCCAAACTTCTTCATAGAAAAGTAGTCTCTATATGTAAGTTTTTATGGGTTAAAGTGCTGTGGGTGGGTGCGACCTCATGAGATCGCTAGGGATTTGACGGAATATGGCCGCGGTCTCATGAGACCGCTAGGGGGTTGAAAGGTTAATATATTTTAAAAGTCAGGAATACAATTTATTTTTTTCATCAAAATAAAATGAAACGCTTATGAGGCATGCACTTTTGAATTATCCAAATATTCTATTTTAATCGAGTATAAATGAAGATGTCTATGGGCCACAACATCCACTTACCATTAGATAGACTGTGTGCTTGTTCGTCACCCTTATTCCATAAAAAAAGTAATCGAATACAAAATAATGCTGGAGCTGTTTTAAGATGTGATAAGATGTTTTAAGATCTGTGAGAAGATGATAAGAGAAGAAGGAGCTGGCTTCTTACTCCGTACGTCTTTCCTTCGCAAAATGAAACAAAAGTTACAACACCCACAGGATGAGATGAGTGACGTCACATACTTTAAAAATAAATACGATATTACCTGTATCATTTTCACAGGGCACATTTTTAATATTTCCAGTGCGAAAGCTTTGTTGGTCTCGTAGCTGTCCTCGAGATGTATCAATAGATTCTCAACGTAATGTGGCTTCCACGTTCTGAAACAAGAAAGGCCAATAATGGTTTCTTATGTTAACGCGAACACTACACATTTAAATGAAACTAGCTTTTACAGGTTTTATCGCGTATATTAACTTATTTTATGTTCCCGACATTTCGAGTACTTTTCGATAAATTGAAGGTAGCCGTGGTTAACAATGGCATTGCGACGTTGAACACTTCAGTCCCCTCATAACCATGGGTGTTGTAAAGTACTCGAATCGTCGGGAATATAAAATAAGTTTATACACGATGAAAAAAACCTGATGAAACCTTGATTTTCGAAAACTGGGATGAAATCAGTATTTTCCCGATTTTTTTGAAAATCAGTGATTTTAATAGCGGGAAGTTAAAAGTCTTCCGTTCACCAGCTGTTGTGGGTTTTGACTGAGGTGAAGTTTTTTGTTACACGTCATATAATTGTGGAGTTGCTTTTGACATGTTATCGTTTTCTAGAGTAATAATAAATTCACAAAACAATGTCAACATTGGGTTGCTCTTTAATTTTAACTCTTTTTTTAAATTCTTCTACTTTTAGGGATATCCGTGGTTTGCTTAATCTAAATAATAAAATATATAACTACTATTACAGAAAAAAACATTAACCCTAACATTTTTTTATCAAATTTACTTCACGGCCTGTATCGTCACATTGTGGCAAAAAAATTGGGAATGCCCTTATTGATGATCTTTTCTTTATTGGAGGTCGTTGCCTCCTACTAACCTTTGATATCCCTCAAGGCTGACATCTTCACACCATACAAGCACCTGCAGAGCGACGTATCGCCGACTGTAGTTCACTCCTCGTATCAAGCATCCGTAACAAAAATCGCGCAGCATTTCAACGAATGACAAGTAATAATCCTCTTTATTGTACTCATCATTGAGTCCTTTTTGCCTTTTCAGTACTTTAAAGCTGTCTTCAAGGCGTTTTATGAACTGTGGTAGTGAAACATAAAGTCTATTTTACTTTAATAGTAACTTGTCACAGGTCTATCTCTTGGGTTATAAAAACAATGCTTTAATTATATATAATGCAAGTATAATAAAGTGAATATTAAGAAAATTTAACAAATTTCCTTTCAAATTCGCTTTAACACGTTGTAAATAGTCGTCATAAAATTCGCGTGAACGTAATTTGCAATGTTATAAATTATAAATGTGTGTATTATTGTGATTAAATTTGTTTAAGATCAATAACCAACATCTGTTATGAAAGAAAGGTTCTCGAGAGGTAGCTAAGAGTATGTGAAGAGTATGGCCGGCCGCCCACTAGATGGAGTGACGACCTGATCGATGGAGGTAGATACTTCAGGACCGTGCTTTGTGTAATTCCTTGGGGAGACCTATGTTCAGTAGTGGACATGATCAATGAGTTTTAGAAATAAAACGTAACAAATAAACAATTTCAAATGGCCGCCTTGCCGCAACCCACAACTTTGTATCATCTTGCGAGTTTCTTAAACGGCGACAGAGGTAAATAAAAGAGGAGGTGGCACCAGCATCTTATGTTAACGGGCTTGCCATGCGTGGCAAATATGACAAACATTTACATATCCCTATGAAACAATCTACGGGTAACGTCTGTTTAACAATTGACTTTGATAAGCTGTAATTATTGAAAAAAAAAAAAAACCTATAGAACCATTGACATTATAGCGTGTTAGACAAGAGAACACTGAAAGATAAGGGTAGCCCGCATCACTATTACCGTGTGTTGGCTGTGTTAGATAATCCACCACTCTGTTACGGGAAAAGCCTGGAAGATCTTATGGCTCCTGTCAACTGGTGTAATAATCTTGTTTAAGCCAGACATAAATTAAATTTTATTCGTGGTAGAGCCACGTAACAGCTATATTATGGTTTCGAATGGGGAAATCAGCGTATAACACCTTTAATGCTGCTGTGTTTCGTGTGTTGAGTGTAGAAAACCGAAGACCCTTTTTACTGGAGACATGGCATTCCATATTAGTCCGCAGAGGTGACAACACATTTTAATTTTCATTCATAATGGTGAATAGACGTAGGTGTGTATGGGCTACAGCACGTACTTACCATCAGGCAGACTGTGTACTCGTTTGTCACACTTATTGTATTAAAAATATATATAGTCTGTGACGTCGCAAATGTGACTATCAAAGCCAATCCACCCTACGGGAAAGATCCAAGTGCAGCAATGAACTCTTATCTACTGATGAAGAAGATAAACCTGCATTTAACCGATTTATATTCCTATTATTCTATTAAATTTAAAATACCTTTTTCATCAACGACAACGTAAGCTGTCTAAAGTTGGGAGCCTGCGCGTTGATATTGTATTTGAGGTACCACAACACAAGCTCCAGCTCCTGCGAGGTGAAAGCCTCTGTTGATTTCGGGGACTCCACAATTAGAGATAGAGACAGGATGCGCGTCTGAAAAAGTTATGGTTGTATTACGTGTCTCGTTATTAATAGAGATAGATTACTTTTAATCAATATAGATTATAAATAATAGTTATTGAAAGTCACTTTTATGTTTAATTGGAATAAACCGGCAAGAAATCCAGCGGTACATTTAAAGCAAAAGAATGGTTTCTACATGTTACACAATTAACAACACAAAACAAATAAGAAATAGCTTTGTCGGTGAAACCACTAGTCTCCAACTAAAGACCAGCGCCGCCTCTGCAGCGTCATGCTGAGTTGGAGACCTATTTGATGTCACATTTTAACTTAAGATTTTTTTTGTTTTTTGTTTTGTAATCTGCATGTGCTGCTTCTTAATTATTAATGCATATGCAGTCTTAGACTGGTGCATGCATATTTTTGCTCCTTACTTTTGTATGTTTTTTGAAATGTGTACAAAATTCGTGTATCTAATAAATAGTTCCTTATTCTTTCTTTTTTCTTTCATGTTTATATCTAAAATAACAAAATACTCACCTCATCAACTACACTGACGGCAGCCATTCTCAAAAGTTCGTAACTGATGAGGCCTTTCCACTCTTCATCGGTTGCATTCAACTTCGCCGCGACATTGGATTTTCGAACGACACTCAATAGCATTAAGACACATTTCAGATCGTCACGACAGTTTCCGTTTGTATTTGGCAACTGTTTTATGTAGGGTAGTCTGCGAAGATGAATAATAACAATTAAAAATTTATTCATAGACAAAAGTTGCAAAGCGTATAAAAGTAATACTGATACAAAATAATAATGTAAGAGGGACAATGAAGAGATTCTAACTCAGCATGTATTTTTTTATAGAATAAGAGTGACAAACGAGCATACAGTCCACCTGATGGTAAGTGGATGCTGTGGCCTGTAAACATCTACATCTATCCTCGATTAAGAATTAAAATGTAAATGCGTTGCCTCCCTGAGGACTAAGATGGAATCGTTATCGTTTCCAGTAAAAATGGTATCCGGGACCATACGAAACACAGCAATATCAAGCTGCTATTTTACGCTGGTATTCTGTGAGAACATGATCCCTCCCCGGTCGGGCCAACCTATTCGTGCTACAACCATAATATAGCTGCAGCGTGGCTCTACCGCGTATAAACCTCTTATTTAGTACAAAGGGTTTGCTGTAATTGCCGCACTAGGTGAACTGAATTTCAATTACTTAGACCAAAGTCCCACTTCGTTTCTTGATCAATCGATGGCTTATTCTGAATCATTACGTGACCTAAACTTTTTTATACAATTAAGGGGATGGATTACAAATGAGTTCGGAGTACACTTGGTGGTGAGTTCTACATAAATACACATCTATCTTCTATTAAGAATTAAAATACAATTGTGTTGTCGCAGAACAATTTTTTATAGGCCATACAAAGATATTTTCCATGCGAAATTGGAACCTGCGACTAAAATAAACAGCTTACTTCTTTTTTTATAGAATCAGTGTAATAAACGAGCACACAGTCCACCTGATGGTAAGTGGGTGCTGTGGCCCATTAATATTTATCATCGATTATGCATCAAAATTCAAATGTGTTGTCACTCCTGTGTACTAAGATGGTATGCCTCGTTTCCAGTAGAAAGGGTCTCCGTTTGCCCACACTCACCATACGAAACATATTTTACGCTGGTATTCTGTGAGAGAATTTTGTATATCCTCCCCCGGTCCAACCCAATATAGCTGCTGCGTATTTTTATAAGTCAGTTGAAATATTAGATAAGGACATAAAACTTACAAATAATCCAATATATTCTCATCTAGTCTCACAGCCTGCAGTAGAATATTTTCAAGGATGTTCAACACTGCCGAATCCAAAGCATTCGTCATCACATGTGACAATATGGGCTTTACCCAGCTTTTGTATAAAGCTTCGCTGGAAGTCTCTTTGGAATGTCTCTGAAGTAGAGTCTCAAGCGCAGTTGTAGCCTAAAAATATGTTTATTTTTGACTTAGCGGTCAGCCAACGCAGTGTCTATGTAACCTGAGGATGGCATGCCTCGTTTAGAGGCGAAACACGTGTCCTATTATAGACGATGCTGTGTCTTTCCTAGTGTTGCGGTGTTGGGATTAGTTGTGACTGGAATAGTGCACGCAATTGAGGGAGGGTGGGGGTGCTCTTCAAATTGAGGGAAGGTGGGGGTGCTCTTCAAATTAAGGGAGGGTGGGGGTGCTCTTCAAATTGAGGGAGAGTGGGGGGTGCTATTCAAATTGAGGGAGGGTGGGGGGTGCTCTTCAAATTGAGTGAGGGTGGGGGGTGCTCTTCGAATTAGGTAAGACACATCATTTTATTTTATTACGCGGATTTTAGCCCATAAATTTTTTACATCTTTAATATACTTATTTAACTATTTTAACAAGCCTTTGTTAGCTTGACCTGTACGCATGTTTGCATGGTTATAAAGGAATTTTCCAATTTAGTTTTCACTTACTTTCGAACCCCTGAATAATTTGAATTTTATATCGTCGTATCACAATACAATAATTGCCCCTTCGTAGCAGAGTCGTCATGTAGGTCCTTCGCGCAACACATAAACGCGTTTTATTTATAGGAGAGGGGTCAAACGAGCATGCGGCTCACCTGATGGTAAGTGACTGCCGCGCCCATGAACAACTGCAACACCAAGGGAACTGCAGGTGCATTACTGGCCTTTTAGAAAGGAGTAGGCTCTTTTCTTGATGGTCCTAAGTCGTATCTGTTCGGAAAATCTTCGGAAATCTGTTCGCCGGTGGTAAACTATTCCACAGAGAGGTCATAATACGAAGGCGGAAGAATACTCCTAGTGAAACGTACAGTGGAAGTTGGCGGTGTCTCACCCCCGTTCCTCGGAAAGCACGTAAAGTCGTCGGTCCTACGCCTGATATCTCTACGTTCGTGTCGGTTTACCGTCCCATAGGATTATGAGAGTGAGGGAATAGAGAGTGCACCTGTGCATGCGCATACACTCAGGCACTTTAATCCTGTCCTATATCGATGGCTAGTCTCCGTTGAGGCAGGCCGCCGTGACCGAAATTCGGTCTGGAGGACATTAAATCATTACAGGCTATGAGGAATTCCACCTTAGTCCTCAGACAACAGCCACTTACCATCAGGTGGTGTATGTTCGTTTGTCACAACAGTTTAATAAGAAAATGGTTTTATGAAGATGATATGCTTCATTATCAGTAAAAATGGTGTCCGGTCTCATCATTCACCACACGAAACACAGCTGCAACATACTGTTATTTCACTCCGGTAGTCTGTGAGAGCGTAGTCCTCCCCTTCAGTGTGACTTCACCACACACAAGTAAACTTAAGTATTACGAGTAGTTTACGATAGGAATTGAACGGAAGAGTCAAAACCGTTACCTATTAAGTTTCTCTCCTAACAAAAAAAAAAACTTTAAAGAACTAAAAATAATATTTTATTTTTAGACCTGGTAGAGCCACGCTGTATATTATGGTTATAGCACGAATGGGTCGTTAGACCGGGGTAGGACCACGCGCTCACAGAATACCAGCAGAAAATACCAGGTTAATACTGTTGTGTTTCGTATGGTGAGTGTAGAGATCCGGAGACCCTTTTTTACTGGAAACGAGGCATTCCATCCTAGTCCTCAGGGGTGACAACGCATCTGCTTTTTGATTCCTAATCGATGATTACGGATACTGATTGATGACACTTAAATCTAGATATCTATGGGCCACAGCATCCACTTACTATCAAGTGGACTTAGAGTTCGTTTGTCACCCTTATTCTATAAAAAAATTAACACATTACTATGACATAGTGTATAAAATAATTAAGGCTCCGACTTCAGAAGCTCAAGTTATTTTATTCTTCTTTAATTCTAGTAATGGAAATCGGAAACTATTTTTAACTATGATGCATGCCATTTTAGTTCTGAAGGGTGGCAATGCATTTGAATTTTATTATTATTATGAGAACATACACTTTATTGTACACCAAAAACACGAGAAAAATACAAATTGTAGAGAGTAAGACTAAACAGCGATCTCTTCCAGACAATTTAAAGATTGAGGAGAAAATTGTACTATTAGACAGTGGAGGTAGGTGTAAATTTTGATTCTTACTTGAAGATAAATAAATGTAGGTGAATATAAGCTACAATATCAACTTACTATCAGGTGGAATGCGTGCTCGTTTGTTACCCTTATTTCTATATAAAACGTATACACAGTGGAAAACACATAACATTTATTACAAATAGGCGTTATACTCACGCTAGCTTGTACAGCTTGAATATCCAGTGCCTTAATAGTGTCACAGATTGCGTTAGGCATTCTTCCAAGAATACAGCTAGCACCTAATTCTGAGGTGAGCGAAGTTAGACTCACATAGTAACTTTTTCGACTCCTGTCTAGAGACATTAGTGCTGTGAAGAGTCTATCCAAGGCTTTGTCGTCACCTGGAATGGTAAAGTAGCGAATGTAGGAAGAATAGAATCAGCATTATCATGATCATCAGCCTTTCACAACTCCCCTACCGAACATAGGTCTCATCGAAAGAATGCCCAAAACTATGCTCCTAACCACCAGCATCCATCGACTACCTCCTATTTCACCAATAATATTTATTGGTAAAATAGGAGGTAGTCGAGGTAGTATTATTACCAATAATAATTATAAGAACAGAATATTTTTTTATTCAATATAGACTATAAATAATTCTTATTGAAAGTCATTTAAAGAGAGCGGGACAGTGTTTCATGCCGGCGGGGCTCCCCAGTGCCAGCTGATCGCATCCAGCGCAGAGCTGTTCGAATCGTCGGCGACCGAACCCTTTCCGATCAGCTTGACTCACTGGCACTGCGAAGAGATGTTGTATTTCTTTGCGTATTTTATAGCATTTACTACTGGGAATGCTCTGAGGAATTGTTCGGACTTATTCCAGCCGCATAATTTCACCATCGCAGATCGCGACAAAACTCGCGATACACTCCACCGTATCCGGATGGATTGGCGGTCCACCACTATTTATAATGAAAATTTTTGATTTAAAAAAATATCTTTCAACACTCGACACAACACAACTTCCAGTTGTGTTGTGTCGAGGAAGAAATGGCCCGAACGGTTTTGATGAATTATTTTGTGTGTATTTGACATTTTGAGTAGGTCCCTGGATGGTTTAAAAACTCAATTGTAAGACTCGGTAGGTAGCGTTGTTGGTGAGATCCAGAAATCACCCGCGCGAAGCCGAGGCAGGTCAATAGTACAATATAAAAAAAGGTTATACAATTTTTTACAAAACCGATTAAAAAACAACAATGGAATCGATTACTTCATTAATTCCCAGGGGTTTTATCGACCATGTAATCATTTGTATTGATGAAAGTATAAGTTAAATAAATTAAGTGTAATAGTCATTAGGAGGCGACGGAACTGAATCCGTCATTTCCATCCATGGCTGTCGTAAGATGGGACTATGGGATATACCAGAAATATCTCACAGCTTCCCAAGGATGGCACAATTATCTAGTCTACGCCAGGTATAGAATATCCAGATTTCTGCACAGCGATTGTGAATCCGCCTTCAAAGCGTGGCAATTGACGGCTGCGTGGCGCAGTGGCTTAGCAATGAGTTGCAATAAAGGGCCACGGGTTCGAATTCCGCATGGAGCAAGTATTTGTAGAGCCTAAAATAATTGTTCCAGGTCCGGATGTTTGTCCTTGTAACCTTTTTTACGTGGTAGAGCCATGCTGCAGCTATATTGTGGTTGCAGCACAAATGCGTCGGCTCGACCGGGGTAGGACCACGCTCTCACAAAATACTTGTTTCGTATGGTGAGTGTAGAGAACCGGAGACCCTTTTTACTGGAAACGAGGCATTCTATCTCAGTCACAACAGGTGACAACGCATCTGGATTTTGATTCTTAATTGAAGATAAATGTAAATGTCTATGGGTCACAGCATTCATTTACCATCAGGTGGACTGTGTGCTCGTTTGTCACCTTATCCTATAAAAAAAATTTATATATGTAAACTGCCCCCACGATACAGCAGAAAATACTTTTTTTTATATAGAAGAGGGGGCAAACGAGCATGCGGCTCACCTGATGTTAAGTGACTACCGCCGCCCATGATCAACCGCAACACCAGGAGAATTGCGGGTGCGTTGCCGGCCCTTTGGAAAGGAGTAAGCTCTTTTCTTGAAGGTCCCCAGGTCGTATCGGTCCGGAAAAATCGCCGGTGGTAAACTATTCCACAGAGAGGTTGTACGTGGAAGAAAACTCCTTGTGAAACGTACAGTGGTGGACCGCCAAGCATCCAGATGGTGTGGATGGTATCGAGACGTTTGCCGTGTAGTGCGTTCACGAAATTTGGCGGCTGGGATTAATCCGAACAATTCCTCAGAGCACTCCCCGTGATAGATGCGATAAAATACGCAAAGAGATGCAACATCTCTTCGCAGCGCCAGTGAATCGAGCCGATCGGAAAGCACTCGGTCGTCGACGATTCGAGCCGCTCTGCGCTGGATGCGGTCAAGTGGAAGGAGCTGGTACTGGGGAGTAACTATACTAGTGTGGAGGTGCCGTTCTTTTAAAAAATAAAGAAAGAAAAAGAAAATATCAAGGCAAATCCATCCTACAAAGGGTGAGAAGCCCATTTCCAGCTTTGGCCTTTATTTATTTATATATTTATTCTTTACTGTACACCAAAATACAAAATAACGAGTACAATTAAACCTAGAGTATAACATGTACAAAAGGAGGCCTTATCACTCTGAAAGTGATCTCTTCCAGACAACCTTTGCGAGAGAACTGATGCAAGAAATAGTTAAAATAGAGAGGGAACCTACAAAATAAATTGAAAATACATATAAGTGTAAAATGATATACAATATGATAAAACAGATTAGATTAAAAAGTACGAAAAAGAAAAAGTAATTTATCTAACAGCGTACTAAGTAATACGATTTAACTAGATTTTTGAAAGAATGAAGGTACTTTATGTGTTATGGCAAACACTGAACTCATATGGGTTGAGCGATGGTTTGATACAGGCATTAAGGTCTCTTTATAGGGACTCTAGTGCTTGTGTCAGGATCAATAGGGTCTACTCGGACTGGTTTGGCATCCAAAAAGGTGTCAGACAGGGCTGTGTAGCTTCCCCTTGGCTGTTCAACCTATTTATGGACCGGTGTTTGCAAACTTTGAAAGATGAAGAATGTGGGTTAAGAATGGGCGAGTTAACCGTCAAATGCCTTTTGTATGCCGATGATCAAGTCATATTTGCGTCATCGGCGGCTGAGTTGCAAATGATGGTTACATTAATGAACTGGGAATTAAAAGAAAGGGGGATGAAAGTGAACGCATGTAAGACGAAAGTGATGGTTTTTGAAAGAGAAGAAAGCAAAACGGTATGTGAAATAAGAATAGAAGGTGAGTTAATTGAGCAAGTGGATGAGTTTGTGTATTTGGGATGTGTATTTAGCAGGGATGGTAGATATGATAGGGATATAGAACGACGAGTAAATGCAGGGAATAGAGTGAATGGGGCACTACACTCTATTATGAAGAACCAGAATGTGTCAAAACATGGCACGTATGGTAATTCATAATGCTGTGTTAGTCCCTACTTTAATGTATGGTAGTGAAAGCTGGGTGTGGCAGAAGAAGCACGAAAGTAGAATAAATGCTATAGAAATGCGGTCTTTAAGGAATATGCTAGGGTTGAATCTGAATGACAGGGTGAGAAATTGCGTGATAAGAGATAAATGTGGTATGCAAGATGATGTTGTGACCAGGATTAAGAAAGGAATGCTTCGGTGGTTTGGCCATGTGGAAAGAATGAATGAGGAAAGAGTGACAAAGCAAATTTATATGGCAGATGTGAACGGCCGAGTCGGGAAGGGACGCCCTAGGAAACAGTTTATCGACCAAATTGGCGATATTTTGAAAATGGGCCACGTTAGAAGTACCCTTAACCGACGAGCATGTATGCGTAGATACATGGATGTAAAAGAGGCGAAAGAGGTATGTCAGGATCGTGCCAAATGGAAATCCGTAGTTTCTGCCTACCCCTCTGGGTGACAGGCGTGAGTGTTTATGTATTATGTATGAAGGTACTTTGAAATAATACTAGTTTTTACGGAATTTATCGCGTATATTTAACTTTTTTACCCGACGTTTCGAGAGCTTTACAGCACCCATGGTCACGGGAAGGACTGAGATGTTCAACGTCCAGCTGTCATAGTTAACCGCGGTTACCATAGATTAAAATTTTAACTTTTGTTCCGATCTACACAGTATGAACTTATGGTATCATGGAGTCTTGCAGTTGTATGCTTGGGTTGGGATTTAATTTTATTTATTATAGGATCCCAAGCAGATGGTAGCATCCAGCCATCTTCTCTATTGAAATTAGGATGTTTTTTGATTTCAATAGCCTCACGAATCATCCTTGGAAGGAATCGGTGTTCTTTAGCGAGGATTTGTGGTCTATCAAATCTGATGTAGTGACGGGGGCGATCTTGTACATGTTCACAGACTGCAGACTTCCCGGAGCTAGTTACAATTGAGATGCAGTCTTCAACAGGTAAGCATGTAAACAATGAACAACAGATAGATATTTAAACGGTGATTCTCACCACCATCCTTCACAGTTAGCTACCGTAGGTAAATCTTTGTTTCAGAGAGCACGAGGGATCTGTGACAGTAAACACCTGGCTACCGAGCTCCAACATGTCAAGCAAGTTTTGCATGACAACAAGCTTCGGGTCCCACGCCTACGTCACAGAGAACGAGTGTAGCCGGCCACAGTCGAGCGTGTACCTGCTGTACTGCCATATGTTAGAGGAGTCACTGACAAGATTGGCTACATCTTGAAGCGCGCTTCCATCAAAACATACTTCAAGCCGCCGAAGAAGATTGGTCAGTTTTTACCATCAGTCAAGTGTAACGTCCCTCTGCAAGATGCAGGAGTGTACAAGCTTGATTGTGAATGTGGTCTCTCGTACATAGGACAAACTAAAAGATCAATTAAAACCCGCGTCAAAGAACATATAGCTGATGTGAAGAATCGACGCTCCGGGAAGTCTGCAGTCTGTGAACATGTACAAGATCGCCCCCGTCACTACATCAGATTTGATAGACCACAAATCCTCGCTAAAGAACACCGATTCCTTCCAAGGATGATCCGCGAGGCTATTGAAATCAAAAAACATCCTAATTTCAATAGAGAAGATGGTTGGGTGCTACCATCTGCTTGGGATCCTATAATAAATAAAATTAAATCCCAACCCAAGCATACAACTGCAAGACTCCATGATACCATAAGTTCATACTGTGTAGATCGGAACAAAAGTTAAAATTTTAATCTATGGTAACCGCGGTTAACTATGACAGCTGGACGTTGAACATCTCAGTCCTTCCCGTGACCATGGGTGCTGTAAAGCTCTCGAAACGTCGGGTAAAAAAGTTAAATATACGCGATAAATTCCGTAAAAACTAGTATTATTTCAATGTGTAGTGTTCGCGTAAATATAAGAAATCATTATGAAGGTACTTTATTATTTATTCAAATTAAGACCTGTATATGGATGTAAAGGAGGCGAGAGAGGTGTGTCAGAATCGTGTCAAATGGAAGTCCGTAGTCTCTGCCTACCCCTCTGAGTGACTTAGTGCGATTTTTTATTTTACGCCTATGAAAATATCGTCGTCTTTATTTTGCCATTAGAGCAATATATAATTTAAAACCAAAAGAGTCACTGAGACAAAAATTTAAGGAAATTAATATATTAACTCTGGCCTCTCAATACATTTATGAAAATGTAATGTACGTACACAAAAATAAAAGTAGTTTTGCGAAAATAAGTGATATTCATTCTGTAAATACTAGGAGCAGACACAAGCTTGTAGTACCAGTTACTCGACTCCACCGAGTCAGTAATTCATTCTTGGGGCGATGTATACGCTTTTACAACAAAATCCCAGAAAATATACAAAATTTGTCATACACAAAGTTCAAAAATGTTATTAAACTAAGTTTGTATAAAAAGGGTTATTATAATATTAAGGAATTTATAGATGATAATAACCCCTGGGAAGGGTGATCGCTACCAAGCTATTTCTAATTTGTCTTGTGTTGTTGATTGTAAACATGATTGTAAGCTATTATTAAAAAAAAATAGTCCCGCTGGGTTTCTTGCTGGTTCTTCCCAGGACAGAGGTTTCTTTTGCGAACCAGTGGTAAATTAAAAAAGTGACTTTCAATAAGTATTTTTATAATCTACATTGAATAAAAAAGTTTCTATTCTATTCTATTTAACGATCCGCGTTATATAGTAGTCTTTCGTTCTGCATTCGTTTACAAACGTAGACAGAGACTAAACAGTCCTTACAATGAAAATTGATATTTTGTCAATGAAATACAGTCGCTAATGTTAATAGTAATGCTAAGTGTGTCGCAGCCAGTCCTAAGCCTGGAAAAGTATGAAGGGAAGTTCATTTCATCGTTAGTAATAATAACAATAATAATAAAAGTTTATTTATTAAAAGAAAATTTCATCACCTACAGCGTCTGATGAATACCCTGCCAGTGTTTATAAAATATATTGTCAGCAGACATCTGAGCAACGTTAACTAATTCGTTCGTTGAGTTACGTAGTTTCTTAGAAACTGGCCGTTCTACAACGTAACACTGCGTAAAAGTCTGGGACAGCAGCCTCTGCGAGCATTGTGGACGCACTGCAGTACCGTGGATGTTTCAAAAAAATACGAAAAGCATCATTATACTGTACTCTGAGGATGTTATAGGATTTTTTTGTGTAATTTATCCAAAGTTGTCCGGTGTAAAAGCTAATACAATAGGCTTTAAACAGAGTAATCTTAACATCCTCAGAACACGAGGCAAAGCGACGCGCCAGCATGTTACAACCTATAGCTAGAGCTCTACGTTCACGCTCCAAGAATCCAAGTCGTCACTCAGGTTCTCCCACAACATACGACCCAAATACCTGAAATTCTTCACAGTCCGAACCTGCACACCATTTATGCTTACTGGCGGTACTCTCCTCGGACACTTTCCAGCACGAAAGACTAGCATTTCAGTCTTAGACTCCATCTGACGACAATCCATGCTGACGAGCATAATTTTCGCAGATAAATATAAGCTTTCTAAGACCGTTGATCGATGGGCTAAGGAGCACCATTTCGTCTGCATAGCTAAGGTTGTTAAACTCTACACCATTAATAAAACAATTAAGTAAAGTCGATCAATAAAAAGAATCATTTAGTAAACCATTTCATACATTTCAAATCGTTGAAAGTTGTAAGAAACTGCAACCATTTCACTCGACGAAAACGCAATTTTATTCCATGTTGGCTAAGTTTCGTCCCTTAAGCCATTTTCAATCCAGTTGCAACAACAACTGTTTCCTGCAACCATTTTCGTCATCGCGAAAATGGTTGCGTTTCGTTCGCCAAAACTTTGACAATGACCCACCACTAATCTATATGACAATCTATGGGGGAAGCCTATGTTGCAATGAAAAAATGAGTACGGTATTCTGTGAGAGCGCGGTCCTTCCCGGGTCGAGCCGACCCATTCGTGCTACAACCATAATATAACTGCAGCGTGGCTCTACCACGTATAAAAATGCCTCTAAACGAGTGATTCTCGATGAAGTGGACTTCGCTTCGCGGCTCATCGCTCGGTCATTTTATTTTAATACTACGGTTAGCTAACTAAGTTTTAACATGTTTAACATAATTGATTTCCGCAAAATAACGCCTGATTCTATTAATTATAATAATTTTTGCACTCTGTAGCTAAATCGAGACTTATTTATGATCAGTGTTTAGCTCACCTTCCTTTTTTAATTCAGTGCAGTATCTAACGATGTTGGCCAACACCTGCCCAGTCAAATGACGCACACTGTCCATGTAATGCTCAAGATGAGACCAAACAAATGTTAGGAGACAGTCAACTAGTTGAAGTCCTAAGTTTCTGTCGGAAGCCTTAGATAGAGTCTTGCTGATTTGTACCAAAGTTCGGGTCACACTTAGGGTGAAAGTGGAGTCAGAACTGGTCCTGAAATGTTTACAGTTCGTAATTTAAATGAAATGCCTTTGATGTTGTTGTCTTTATTTAATACTAGCTGTGCCTCGCGATATCGTCCGCGTGGAATTAATTACGATTGGATTTCATGGTTATTTTTTTAGCGCGAAACTCTCATTCTTTTTCGCAGCCCAAGTTATTGCTTATAACATAAGCTATCTGCAAGTGAAAGTCCCGTCAAAATCGGTACAGTTATTTCGGAGATTAGCGGGAACAAACATACAGACAGACAAAAATTTTAAGAATTGTCTTTTGTTATAAGTACCGTATATATTTTCATATGCCTTTAGTAAAAAAGCTGTTAGTTTTCACATAACAAACAGACACTTCCATTTTATTTACTTAATTATTTAAGAACTAGAGCATTTTTAACATAACCCAGCAAAAAATAACTTTTTCGAATAAATTAAATGCCATGTTAAGTGCGTAAGAGAATTAAAAAAATACAGGTTATGGGCAGCAGTTTCTTCTTGATACAGTTAAAAACTACAAAAACCAACCCATCTGTTAGGACTGGTTTACATTTTGAGAAGTGTTAAGTGCGAGTGGCAAGTGCAACTGATAAATGTCAAGTGCTTAACGCGTATTTTGTTCACACTTACACTTGCCACTGCCTGTTCACACACGTTGACGTATCTCTTCAAACTAGGTAAGACCCATGATATCATTTCATTGAGCGGATATGGGCGAAGTAATTCTTACCAACTTTAATATAAAGAACTTCCGCAAATTAACGCCTGATTCTATTAATTATTTAAATACTAATGTAGTTCTTGGTAATAATCACATGTTAAAAGTGAGGATAGATTACGAATAAGTGGTTAAACTCCGCCACTCGTACAAGCAGTATAAAGAACTACGCAGACAACTACCTTGGGTAATTGAGTGTCAATTGTTGTCGTCATTCTATCCGTAGTGGTAATACTTTTAGTACCAGCAAAGAAGGTGACGTTGCAGTGAGGCCGGCATATGTCACATCGTGATGTTGCTCGTCTATGTTGCTTTTGGTTCGCATACATCATTTATTTTAGAATATATATTGTATTTACTTCTAAAGCATTCCAAGAATATTTTATAATTTATTTAAATAGTTAAGAGTATTGTCTAACACACACTACACTGTGCTAAGTTAAGACCAGCGACACTTGTAAACATGATGCATTTATCTAACGCGCAATAATGCCAAAAGCGGCTATCAAGTGACTCATAAAACTGAAAAGATTTTAACTTTTAAGCTGCAACTTTATGAATATTTCAAACAATTGTAAATTTAGAAATGAAAATTTTTGGTAATGTTTGTTGACTAATATTGCAATTGACAACGAAGTAAATATTCAACTTTATAATAAATGCGACCAATTGAGTCCTGAAGAGACCAGTTCATCTACAACAAACGACGACAAGAACCGTGGTAACTTCCTAAGCTCTCGATGTAAATTTCACAGTACGGAGACATTGAGGGTTCGATCCCCGTCAGTGCAAATAACTTGTTAACTGTAATTTATCACAGGTTTCTTGGTAAAGGAAAATGTCGTGGAGAAGCACACGAACTAGAAATCACGGAGCACTGGAAGCCACGCACAAGAAGGCATGGGCCACGAAATACGTATCATCATCATTACATCCCTTTACAAGTCCACGGCTAAACATAGGCTTTCCTCAAGGAATGCCACAAAGCACGGTCCTGAGCCACCTGCATCTATCTCTTACCAGCTAGTCACTCCAACTGGTGGAGGAATCAAATAACCGCATCGCCAGTTTTAAATTCGTAGATATGTTGATTTTTATTAAATTATTATAAATGTCTAAGCACACTTGTTTTTTACATTTGTTTATCTAGTTTTGCTGGCCTTAATTTATTTAAATTAAATTATTTTAAAAACTAAACACTCACTTTTCACCAATAGCTAGTATGTTATAAGTTAATTTAATGAGTGCAGACTCTGGACCAACGCTCATAGTAATCAACTCAGGCGTTGGCACAACAGTGATTATAGCTGAGTACAGACTTAACTTAGCGGAGTCATTTTCCATAAGACTGTTAAATTCCCAATCGGTAACCTCGGGTTTTAAAATCTGAAAATAAAATGTAAATGCAGTGTCAAAGTAATGAATATTGTAGGTAGCATAATTGAATTATAAGATCACTGCTTAACAGAATGTATTGCACATGACATTTTGAGTAATCAGATACAAGGTCTTTGCCATATCCATCAAACAAAACAAAGTTCACTACTGAGGTGAGTGGTAATTGCCTCATATGGGGAAATGGGGATTTTGCCATAGTCGCCACTCTGGGCAGACGGGTTGGCTGCCACAGTTTTTTATAATATTTTAGGTTGTTTTTATAAAGATGCTGCTGCCCATCTCCTGTTTCAGTTTCCCTCTGTCGCCTATTAAGACACCCATCTGACGATATGATTAGTGGATATTCTTTCACCCCCCCCCCACAGTTTTGCCATATTTTTTATAGAATAAAGGTAACGAACGAGCACACAGTACACCTGATAGTAAGTGGATGCTGTGACCCGTAGATCACTCCCGAGGACTAAGATAGAATGCATCATTACCAGTAAAAATGATCTCCAGTTCTCTAATACAGCAACCTTATGCTGCTTTTTTACGCTGGTATTATCTGAGAGCGTGGTCTGCAGCTTGACTCTGCCATATATAACAGTGTGGATCTACCACATATTTATATGCCATATTTACTAGAAAGTAATGTTTTACGCAAAACTAACCTCAATCCAAGCATTAGATCTTTCTCGCAAGTTATACATTGATATCAAAAGTATACCACAAACTGATTTTGTATCCATTGGTACTTCTTCATCAAATAACAATTCTTTGATATTGAGTCTTAATGCACTAAATGTAGTTGTTATTTCTGCAGTGTTGTGGAAGGTCACTTTTTGCACAATGTAGAGTAACATCCTTAAGGTTAAGTGAGCTAAGTTAAATAGTTCATTTTTCTCTGTAGGTGATAGTGATTTCATATACCTTAAAAGGAGAGAAAATTAGTTTTTTTTTGTGCTGAGATTATAAGGGAATATTATCTTACTACATAGTTTCCTTATTCTTTATATGATAGGGTGACAAACGAGCACACAGTCCACCTGATAGTAAGAGTGGACATCTACATTTATCCTCGATTATGAATCAAAATGCAGATGCATTGTCTCCGTGAGGACTAAGATGAAGTGCATCATTTTCAGTAAAAAGGGTCTCCTCTCTACACTCACCAATCACCATACAAAACACAGCAGCTTTAAGCTACTATTTTACGCTGGTATTCTGTGAGAGCGTGGTCCTTCCCCGGCCGAGCCGACCCATTCGTGCTACAACCACAATATAGCTGCAGCGTGGCACTACCACATACAATCACAACAAATGTCTAGCGTAAACAAGATGGCTGTACCGCTATTTATAAGCCATGGTATTTTTTTGTCATTTCATATCCTAGAGCACCATAAGGAAGATAATTCTCTTTTACTCTATTACATAGTCAGTAATCTATGCATTCCATCTTAGTCCTCAGGGGTGACAACACATCTGCATTTGGATTCTTAATCGAGGATAAATATGATGTCTATGGGCTACAGCATCCACTTACCATCAGGTGGACTGTGTGCCAGTTTGTCATCCTTATTCTATAAAAAAAACATCAACAGTGGGAAGTCTTGTACTGTGATCATCAAACCACTAGTATGAAGATTAAATGGAAATCCGTTTTTAAATGTCATTTAAGCAGCATTGTGGATTCTACTTCATAACTATCACAGAAATGGGAGGATGACTTTGATAAAGCACACTTATTAAAAACATAAATTCCATACCTTAAAGTTTCAACGCAACATTGCAAGCATTGTGCCAAGTACTCTGAAAGTTCTACTTTAATTTGCTTTATAGCCATGCCTCCAGCTGGAAAGTTTTCTATGCAACTCGCTATTCTCGGGATAATTTCCATGTACACCTTACAATCCACATTTTTGACAGAAATGTAGGACAATATCTCCGATGCAAGAGCCTTTGAAAATGATTCTTGTAGGTTATTATTTTTGGATATATACCTGTAGAAAATTATTTTTTTTATTTAAAAATTTTATAATAAAAATCGACGTCAATTTAAGAAACACTTAATGCTGCTCTGTCTCTTCTAACTAAATGACAATAGAAAGAAATACATATAGATATAATCAATACTTAATTTAAGTAAGCGATAATCAATGATTATAAGTCCATAAGTGAATTGAAATTAAGTGAAATTGACATCTCTATTTCTGATAGTGGTCTAATAGCTCACATCAATTAATAGTTTATGAATAATACGAAAGAAAACACATTATATGAAACAGAAATAAAAGACAGGGTTTTCTAATACTTCTTTTTCTATACCTACATCTTTATTACAATTCTTTTATACTTTTAAATAAATTTTAGAGCTTAAAAGTAAAATACTTGCCTTACTAGAAAACACTTAACTGGATGCTTCATTTCAGCTAAAAGGAATATTATAACTAGGGAATTTAATGTCATGTCATCAGAAGTATTTAGGTTTTCTTTCAATACGGATAATTGTTCATCAACACTATGACATTTCTGGAACTTTTCAACCAATATATTTTCATCACCTGAAATTACATATAAAATAGTATTTTATTAGGTTTTTTATTTATCCTTTGTTGCAAATACCTTCAACTAAGGGTTACAAATCAAGAGTATTGTATTACCCCTCCCCCCCCCCCACTACACGATGGCCTGATGAAACATACAGGTAATTGATGTGTGCAGGTGGTCCAGGACTGTACTCTGTGGCAATCTATGGGGAGACTTATGTTCAACAGTGGACTTATGATGGACGGTAGTGACAGTAATAGTGTATATGATGATAATCTGCAGTGCCTAGGATTAAGTTGGTGTCTTATACCCTGCAGATCCCGGATTTTAAGCTATTGCATAGCTTTTATCGCGGGCTTTGAGTGCGGTGACCGAATCAAGAAATTCCGTAACGAAAATAAACCTAACTACCCCACTCCGATCGGCACAGCGGTGCGGGGTTGAAAGCCGTGCATCATCTAACGTCGTTTCATTTCGGCACACTTCGGCACGGTGTTTGTGTTCGTGCGAATAGACGTATGCGTATAGACTAGGAATTTGAAAATGAACAATGATCCACAAGAATCCACAATGAAATATGGGACCACCATATGGGACCGCAGTATTCTCCAGATATTTAGAGGATATCAAGTCTCAGTTATGTTTCTTATTTCAGTTACCATAAACCTATAGCTCCAATGATAAAAATTCCTGAATAACCTACATGTATTATAAGATAATAAAAATACTGCATAAATAAAATAAATAAATAATTATAATTGCATGAGTTGTGAAAAATGCTATGTAATAGTTTTACCACGACAGCCCCCCAAGTGCCACACAATTTTTTTTATAGAATAAGGGTGACCAACCAGGACACAGTCCACCTAATGGTAAATGGATGCTGTGGCCCATAGACATCTACATTTATCCCTGATTAAGAATCAAAATGCAAATATGTTGTCACCCATGAGGACTAAGATGGAATGCCTTCTTTCCTGTAAAAGGGGTCTCTGGTTCTCTACACTCACCATATGAAACAGTAGTATGAAGCTGCTATTTTATGCTGGTATTCTGTGCGCATGATCCTTCCCCAGTCAAACCGACCCATTCGTATAAAAATTGTTCATTATATTTTGTTGTTTATAACTTAATAAACAGATTAAAAAGGACTAAATACCTTTAGGCATTCTCTCCGCACCAGTGAGATAATGTAATATGTGCATTTTATGCAAATAGCATTTGATTGAAAATAATATAATATTTAACATATAAATAAAAGAATAATGGAATATTAAATATATCCAAGTTAAAATTATAAAATAAACATAATTGAAATGAGTTTGAATTTCAGGTCAACCTTTGTTTGAAGACAAATTATTAACTTCCTTTGTATAAAACTGACGTAACGATTGAACATACAGCCCATCTAAATATAATTGGTAGAATGCCTACAGTCTGTAATTACTCTGGCTCTTAATAAACTTCAGACTGGAACACAGCAGTGCATGCACGGTTTCTTGGTGGCTGAAACGTTTAAAAGAATCTACCTAGATAGATTCTAAGCCAGAAGAGGAGTCCTACTAACTGAAAAACTTTTAATATACATACCAGGTGATTTTTTTTACCGTCTGAAAAAAATAGGATGTAATAGGTGAAGGGAATACAAGCTTATGGCACTGATATTTAACAATAAAATGTTATGAAATTGATCTAACAATAAATAATACTAATTAGAAATAAACTTTTGGTACTAAAAAACTAACAAAAGAGTATTTGAACTAAATAAATAAATCAATTAAATACTATCGAAATTAAAATAATATGTACCCAATTAGTAGTATTTATTGATTATATAGTTAATGTAAAACAAAAAAATATTGCAAAATTTCAGTGCCATGGGCTTCTATTCCGTTCTCCTGTTACACCCTATTTTTTTCAGACAGTAAACAATCATCCAGTATATTTTGGTAACTTTTAGAACTATAATATCTCCAATACTCTTCATAGCCTTTCATAATTAGAGAGGTACTGCAGGAATTGAAAATTAGCTAAGATAATGCTATAACTTTGTACCTACACAAAAAAAATTTATAAGTGGTAGAGCCATGCTACAGTTATATGACTAGTATATAGTTGTAGCACGAATGGGTCGGCTCGATTTGGGAAGGACCATGCTCTCACAGAATACAAGTGTAAAATAGTAGCTTAATGTTGCTGTGTTTCATATGGTGAGTGTAGAGAACGTGAGACCCTTTTGGAAACGAGGCATTCCATCTTAGTCCTCATGTGTGACAATGCATCTGCATTTTGATTCGTCACATTTAGGAAAGCTAAGGTCGGGTATTTAAAATAAACTACTTAAATGAAAAGCTATAAAATCCGTAAAAGTAGTTTTAATCAATTAGGCTTTTTAGCAGGTGAGGCATGGAGATGAGGCATGAGGACTATTGAATCACATTTGGGGCTAAAAACCATTCATTAATCTTTTTGCAAAGCATTTTTTTGGCTGGGAATTCCCAGGAATATCAAATAATAAAAATGATATATTTAAAATCGACAAGTTAGTATCATGCTCTTTCTTTTATTCTGCTTTTATTTATTTAAATTTGTATTATGTAGTAATAATAAAGAATGAAAAGTTCTAACCCGTTTTTGCTAATAAATGTTTAGGTATAATGACTGGAGTGTATGCTAAAGTGCCCTTTATTTTTTTGGAACTGCTTCCACTTATCCTTAGCGTAAGACCGTTCATTATGAGGTTTAGGATATTTGTATATAAAAATCATAAATTAAATACTAGGCGAATTTGTATTGTAAATAAATAAACACATGGAAAGTTGGAAAGTCACTGTCAAATGTCAATATCAAGTGTCAATTGTCAAAGGGCGTGTTTTTTATTAACTGGCTTTGCGGCTCTAGGTTCTAGCTCTTCTGAACCTATCATTTCTTTCGGAATCTTCAGTTTATATTCTTTTTCTTCAAAATATGCTGATGCGTCACATTGCGAAGCCCTTAGGAGATTTTGACGATAGCTCATCCCAGCGGACAATTGATGACGACAGCCACTCAAGTTCATAGGGCGCCCAAGCGATCAAAATAACTTGAGTTTTATATCGACTTCAAAGCACTTGTTTCGTCGTTTTCTCAATAGTTCACACGCGCGGTCACTTAATTCACAAAATCATATCACTTTTACGAACTAAAATCCACTTCAAATTATTATTCAAGCAACAAAACAGGAGCGACAATCCGTCAAGTTCCCGCCAAAACTTTCAAAAGGGCGTGTTCCTGTCTCAGAGTCTCAGGGTACATACGTAAGTATGTAATTAATGGTTCCCGTGACAACCATAGAGATATAATATATATACCCGGTCAGTGGAGACTTTCAGTATATTAGAAACGTAGACAGAGAAACCTATAGACTAATGATCGGCGTGGCCTCGAGTGAGAAAGGACGATAACGAATTTTTAGGTTATACAATAATCTTTATGACTTTTAAACACATTTAGATAAAAATTTTAACTGTTCTAAGAACTGAACCGAACAAAATTCACCAATCTTAAGCTCACAAAACACTTTTTTCTCACTTAAACCAACTTGTAAGCTCCTTAAATCGCTACGCTGTCAAAGTTGTTCGGCAAAGTGTAGAGTTTGCTAAACAAAAAAACCGGCACGGAGAAAGGGACAAACAATCACACTGTTCTGTCTCATTTCTATGCAAGACGTATGCATAAATCTATTTTTTTCGTGTGCGAATGCGAAAGAAGGTGTCAATTTGTCTATAGGTTTCTCTGTCTACGATTACGTACGAATTACTTACTCTGTGATGGTGACCATCCACTTATGGAGTGTAAAGGTAAGGAGTACAGTCTCTGAATAAAATAGTGTAAGTGGGAAAGCACTAAATACGTGGCGCTACTGTAGCTACAGTGTAAATTTTAAAGTACTTTTTATATTTTTTTTATTGCACAGACTTTCACCATAATTCTTTTTACAATAATTATTTTATTGCTTCCAAAGTTTTTATTTTCAAAATCACTCTCAACGTATTTTACGGCTATTTATCATACCCTCTAGCTACTCGGGGCTGTTATGGAGAGTTTTTGAACTGTTATTTACTGCTTACAGAAGGACACATTTTCAACTATTCTCTTAAGGGAGATTGTCCTCCTTACCTCTATACTACATGCACCCACTGTAAGATGTGACGTCAATTCAGTATACTACGAAGTCGTTCTTTTTAGTTTGCTATAGTGGCTACTGTTTAAAACGGAACGTAGTCCATTATACTGTCATCCATATTTTCCGAAACTATTTTCAAATGAAAATATTTACTTCCTACTACTTATTAATGTCCGATTTTATTGTTTGAATAAAAATATTAATTAATAATAATAACAATCATTCATAGAAGCTTTTAAATTTCTAGGCGCTGTTACGTTTTCTTGATAACGTGATTAAAGTTGTTCAAAACTGCTATAGATCAATAGCACGCTACTGACTATAAGCTATAAATTTCTAGCGCGCTATTAAGAGCCCATATTACCTCAGCTCAAATTCTAATTTCGCACCCACCTTTCGTTGTACAACTAACGGATAGTTAAGTTAAATTTTCTATTATAAGTTGACCCCTCATTATACGGAAAGCCACAATGCGAGATCAGCTTATACTGGTTATTTCTCTACGTAATATCGCTAAACATAGGATCGTCCCGCAATAGATGCCGCAGCAGACTGATAAACTGATTGAAAAAATTTAAAAGTATAGCGCTATTGCATACTGAGTGCAAAATAAGAGACAGATAGAGAGTGTGCTCGCTTAGAATAAAATGACGCTAGCGCCAAATCACATAAAAGACCGCGTAGAAAAATAAAAAAAATCGTCACAATTTGAGATAATATTATTATCTATCTATTATGTTAAAAATCATCATTCAATTCCATAAGGTTTCAGAGATCTAACTCAAAATAGGTGCTAAACGACGTTTTTGTTTATTTTTTTATCGAGATTTTTTTGTCGAATCGTGTTTTCGCTTCAATAGATTTGAAGATTATAAGTCCAAGTTTAATGTGTCCAAATAGCAAACTCTTAGATCTTATAGATACCGAGATCCAGATCACTCAATATCACCAAAACATCAATATACGGACTCTTAAATACGCTATGTTTTAGCGCACTATTTATAAGAAAGCGTGTGGCAGACCAGCAAGCACGTAAAGTTTTGCAGCACGCTAAATCTCGTAGCACGTTACATTACATGTCGTGTGTCGTTGTCGCGTGCTATATAAGAATATTATTTAGTAATAAATCGCATTTGAGACTAAAGTAAAATAAAGCAGGAAAGAAAAACCAATAAACACTCTTTTATACTTTTCAGGCTTACAACTGTATCGATGTAAACGTTATTTTAACCTTAATGGAAACTATAATCAATTGAAGCATATTTAAAATTTCTTTGATTGTGTATACAAAAATCATTTACTTACATACACTGTTATATACTTTTGTATCTATATTTTATGTACACTTAAAAACATTAGTTAAGCTTTTTTTGTAGCAGATACCCGTCTTCTTTTCTTGTCCTTCGATCACCTATAATTTTTTTTTATAGAAGGGGGGGCAAACGAGCATGCGGTCCACCTGATGTTAAGTGGCTACCGCCGCCCATGAACATCCGCAACACCAGAGCAATTGCAGGTGCGTTGCCGAACTAACCGAAATATACAGTATACACCAACTAAACTACGTCTAACACTTAATTACGTCGCACGCGATGAATAGCGTGCTACTAGATCAAATTTGAGTCACACTTCCACTTTTAGCAGCGCTGCTACTGCTAAAATTAGTTGCCGCTAGATATTAATGGCGCCAAAGCGCCATAGCGTCATGGCGGCTACTTACATAGCACGCTCCATGCGCTATGGAGTGATAGCGTGGTATAATATGGTTCTATGCGTTATATTAACCACCATTATAGATCAAAGTACTGGGAGCACCTTGCCGCGCAAGCTCACAGTAGGTACAAAAATGGCGGCGATTTATGACGTCATATATATTTCCATAGGGTACTTCGGCCGTGTACTGATAGTCTATAACGAAACGAATTTTTCACCAGTGAGAGCACCGGGAGTAATAGTGTTCTGTGGAGCACCGAGGATGAGCAATGCTTGCAGTGTATAAGTCAATTCCTCATTGGTAATCTTAGAGTAATTACTCTAGGGCTAAGGTCAATTTGCCTCAGCGATTCGCCGGCTTAGGTAGGCGAAGATCATAAAACATACAGCGGAATTCGTATTTTTGTTCATAAAACTTCACAATATTCGGTTTTTGGGAGTGAACTTTGACAGCAGCTTAACCCAGCGGACAGTTTACGACGAAAATATCTCAAGACCCTTAAGTCGATAAAAACCTAAGATTTATGTCGATACATGAACAACTGCAACACCAAGGGAATTGAAGGTGCGCTGCCGGCCTTATAAAAAGGAGTAACTCGTTTCTTGAAAGTCCAAAAGTCGTATCGGTCCAGAAAAATCGCCGGTGGTAAACGATTCACGACAAAGAACTCTGCCGAGGAAGAAAACTCCTAGTAAAACGCACAGTAATAAACCACCAAACATCCAGATAATGGTGATGGTATCGCGATTTTTGTCACGATGTACGTTGGTGAAATTTGGCGGCTTGAATAAATCCGAACAATTCCTCAGAGCACTCCCCGTGGTATTAACGTGATGTAAAATAAAAATAGAGGAGGAGGTGCTCGAGCAAGTAAATGGATTTGTATATTTGGGATGTGTATTCAGCAGGGATGGAAGATATGATAAGGATATTGAACGACGAGTGAATGCAGGAAATAAAGTAAATGGGGCTCTACACTCTATTGTGAAAAGTCAGAATGTGTCAAAAAGGCACGTACAGCAATTCACAGTGCTGTATTAGTCCCTACTTTAACGTATGGTAGTGAAAAGTGGGTGTGAAAGAAGAAGCACGAGAGTAGAACTAATGCAGTAGAAATGCGATCGCTAAGGAGTATGTTAGGGCTGAATCTGAGTGACAGGGTGAGACACTGTGTGATAAAAGAAGAGTGTGATTTGCAAGATGTTGCGGTGACCAGGATTAAGAAAGGAATGCTTCGGTGGTTTGGTCATGTAGAAAGAATGAATGAGGAAAGACTGACAAAGCCAATGTATGTTGCAGAAGTGAATGGAAGAGTCGGAACGGGACGTCCTAAGCGAAAGTTTGTCGACTGAATTGGCGATATATAAGGCGTAGGTATATGGATGTGGAGGAGGCGAGAGAGGTTGTCAGGATCGTGCTAAAGTCATCAATTTCCGAATGCTGCTATGCCATCAACGATTAATTGTCGATCTTGTGATGATTAAGGGAAATTTTAGAAACTTGTCGTTCATTTAAAACGTCCTACGCAGCATAGACCAAGTAGTAGGACAGGATTGTAGGGCACGATAGTATGCACAAGCGTAGGTGCACCATCTATTCCCTCACTCTCGTAGTCCGATGGAATGGCAATCAGACATGATGGAGAGAAAATTCTCAGAAACAATGGCTTTATGTGTTTTCCTAGGCACGGAGGTGAAATCATGTGAATGAGAATTTCTTGCTTATTAGAAAAACCCAGTAACTGATTTTGGCTCAACCCTGAATTCGAACCTGGCATTCGCTAAAACAACGAGGCAGCCAGGCGGTTTCGTTGTATCGTAAAAAATTACAGTATGTGGTACTTTTGTTATATGACTATAATATTATAGGTTACACCAATTTAATATTATAGATTATGTATAATAAATGTAAACGTAGTTGTGGAGTGATTCCACTGATAACTTTTTTACGTGGTAGAGCTATGCTTCAGTTATATTGTGGTTGCAGCACGAATGGTCGGCTCAACTGAGGTAGGACCACGCTCTCACAGAATACCAGCGTAAAATGGCAGCTTAATGCTGGTCTGTTTCGTATGGTGAGTGTAGAGAACCGGAGATTCTTTTTACTGGAAACGAGGCATTCCATCTCAGTCTTCAGGGCTGGCAACGCATCTGCATTTTGATTTTTAATTGAAGATAAATGTAGATGTCACAGCATCCTCCTACCATCAGGTGGACTGTGTGTTATTCTATAAAAAATGAATTCCAACAAAGTTACAGAATCATAGTACAAGTTGCACTGAAAATAAATTCTGTCGAATGATCTTAAACCCAAAAATGTTGACTCCAAATCCTACAGACATGTCCTGTCACCAGGATATGAAGCAGCATTAATTTAATAAAATGGTCGAAAATTTTATAAGAAAATTTTTTTTTTGAAAGGTATACTTTCGAGTTATTTGAAAGAAACTAAACAAATATTTTTTCATTTACTTTATTATTTATTTACATTTTACTGTAATCATTATATGAGAATTAATAAATTATTACTTTTACTATCACACTATGGACCTATTCAGTCTTATCAGGCACGGCTTCATTCTCCTTCTTGTCGTCTGCTATTTCTACATCCTTGTCTTTTTCACACTTCTGTGGAACTTTTTCGACCTTCTCTTCGCTGGGTACGCTCATGGCTATCCTGCCGCTGTCGATATTATCGCCTGAAAATAGATATATTTATTGTATTTATTATATAATGTGTATATTTTATATTTATTGTTAAAGCTATTGTTTGTCCTGTGAGTTAAGGTTATTATCTGTGTAAGTAATAGATACATATTAGATTGATCTTCGAATAACCAATTTTAATTTATTGAAGAAATATTCTCAAAATATTTGATGAAAATTTTATGATTAGAAAAAAGGAAATAAAATAAGTATTACTAATTATTATACAATATTAGTACGTGAATTTTTGTTAAAAGATTAGCGTTTAACTTTTTAATTTTGTTAGTAATGTTTAAGAAAGATTACCTATTAATCGGTTACCTATGCAAAGTTTTATCTAATATTTTAAAGGACATTAATCTGTAAAGTTTTTTTAAAGGACTAAAAACTTTAAAAAATATACAAAATGTAAAAAAACACTGTTCAAAAATGAATGAAAAATAGGTATTTTCCCGTGAATATTACAGCTGTATAAAATATTTTGTACCTCTTTGCCTAAAAGTCTCTCAAATAAATTAAAAATAAGATGCACAAGTTGTATGTGATCAGACAAAAAAAAAACAAACAAAGAAGGCTACAGTTCAGTACATTACTGTAAATAATGTGGCTCTATATTCTTAACACCGGAAGTGAAAGCACTGCTATTTGGCGGCAAAATTAGGTAAGGGGGCGATGCCTACCAAAACGGACTCCTAGAAGATATATATATATATATATATATATATAATATATACACATTGAAATCTTGAGTCTTTAAACGTGGTAGAGCCATGTTGCAGCTGTTTAAATAAATATATTTATCTTTTTTACCGTCTGTAAAAATAGGGTGTAACATGTGAACGGAGTAGAAGCCTATGGCACTGATATTTTATTAAAAATAAAAACAAATTTTTTGAACGAAATAAATAAATTACCCTAATACACTCTAGCCCGTATCTTGCGAAATGGCATGGTCAAAGATGCCTAATATAATTGTTTTATTGCCGTTCGTAAAGTAGGGTGGATATGATTTAAATTTCGATAGACTTTAATTAATTTATTTATTTAATTAAGCCATAAGCTTCTACTCCGTTCACATATCACACCTATTTTTTTTCCAGACGGTAGAAAAGGTCATCCAGTATATACACAAATATACTGGATATTATAGATCCTAACATCACAGCCTATTAAAGTCCACTGCTGAACATAAACCTCCCTGTAGATTGCGTCATGGGTTTTACCATAGTTGACACGCTTGGTGAGCGGTTTGGTAGTTTAATGTTTTAGTTACTTTTAATGAGCTTAAGATGTCGCATTTTAACACCATTAACGTATCATATTATACAAAAAAAGCGTTATTAAACCCACAATAGCGTTATTAATAGGTATTCGTAACAAATATTGAATGTTTTTTTTTCTAATTGTGTTAATTTTTTGTTAGATAGAGGTTATTTTAAATGTCCCATTTAAAACCACACATTGACACAGATTTCAACGCCTACGAGTAGCTACCATAAACATTTATATTAATTCCCCACGCAATTTGTCAATCACAAACAGGGGGTACAAAAATATCCTCGTCAGTACCTGAATATTCGTGCCTATAGTATTAATGGCGCTATTAACTGCTGTGGAAACTGTCGAGGTGGTGCCATTCACCACAGCACCTATTGTACCTATGAGAGCTGTGACGAAAGAGCTCCATGCTGTGACTAGAGAAGGAAGTCAAGAATCATGCATTGAACAGGTGTATATATGTGCTGAAATAGAGTATGATTAGAAAAGTGAATAGATAATGGATGTTTATGTAGGTACCAAGAATTAAGTGTACTGCAATGTTGCCAAGTTATTTTTTTAATGAAATTAGGGATATAAAAAAAAACTGTGCATTTTGCGACTTTCTGATTTTAAATAAAAACGTTTTAAAGAAAAATCGTTTCCAAAAAATTAGGCAACTTAAAGCCACTTTGAGCCAAATTTCGGACGTGTTTTACTAACTAGACTTGGCAACACCGTACATACGTTAGTGTAGAAATTAACAAGCATGCAAGGGGCGGAGCCTGAGCGTGTGGTGTGCATGACTAACATATGGACACTTAAATATAAGAGCGTATAAGTCTTTAACGTGGTAGAGCTATGCTGCAGCTGTATTGTGATTGTAGCACGAAAGGGCTTAACCGGGGAAGGATAACGCTTTCACAGAATACCAGCGTAAAATAGCAGCTTAAAGCTGCTTTGTTGCGTATGGTGAGTGTAGAGAACCGGAGACCCTTTTTACTGGAAACGAGACATTCCATCTTAGTCCTTGGGGGTGACAACGAATCGCCATCTATCCTCGATCCTTAATTAGGGATCGATGTAGATGTCTATGGGCCACAGCAACCACTTAACAGCAGGTGGACTGTGTGCTCGCTTGTCACCATTAGTCTATATGAAAAAAAACATACGGCGCGCTGAAACGCCATGCGGTCACCTTAGTTTAGTTTTTTTTTAGTTTAGTTTACGACTCCACGAATGTGGTCACCTTACTGTGTTTTATGCTACGTAGAAGCGACAATACGATATCTTTGGCCACGCCCAAATAGTTCTAAAATTATACGAAACTTAGTTTCCTTACGTAGTACTAATATTTATTGTGTGCTTTTATATATTTTATTTTTAACTTTATTATAACATGCATTGTATCATGATAAAGATGTAACATGATTTTGACAGAGATGAACCAAATATTAAGTACATATATGTGTATTAATTTACTACACTATACGAGTACACTTGACTTTTTTAAAATTTCTCTGTAACATAATTTTGTTTATTTTGATGTCAAAAGTTATTTAAGAATAATTTTTTTTTGTAAATGGCTGTTTACAGCTTTTTTCAAATAAAATTGTAAAGTTTACCATTTTTATACGCGTCATAAATATGTATTTTCAAACTCACCAGCTTGACTCCCTCCGCCGCCGTGACCCTTTGTCGTAGAAATGGGTTCATTGACGGATTCCTCGGGCTTAACGGACTTGGGGGGCTGTACTGGTACATTATCTCGTGGCTTCTCTGGGTTTGATATACTCTGTATTCTCTGTACGATGCCCTTCACAAAGGGGTTATTTTCAACGATTTTTCTGATGGGACCAGTTTGAGCAGTTGAGGCTGGAGTTTCCTTAGGTGGTTCGGCTGGATTGGACTGTGCTTCTTGACTTGGCTGTGGCTGTACAGTTTGAGGTTGTACTGACTCAGGTTGAGGCTGTACTGACTCAGGTTGTACAGCTTGTGATTGTGCTGCTAGGGGTTGTACAGGTTGCGGCTGGACTGGTTGAGCTGGCGCAGATACCGCCTGTGCTGGTTGACTATTTTGTGGTTTGGCTTCGGCAACATTTGTGGCAGGACTTACTTGAGGTCTGAATTGGTTTATGAAACTTTGAAACTGCGATTGCCAAACCTCCCACATAGAAGGCCGGGCGGGGGTAGCAGCGTCATCAGATTGAGTCCCGACTGGTGGGTTCTGGTTCTGAGGGTTGGTGATAGATTGTATAGCAGACTGCATACCGTTAAAAGCGTCTCCAATTGCATTCGAAAGCTGTGAGAGCATCTGACTAAATGGATTAGTAGAAGGTTCAGAAGGATTGGCTGGAGCTGGATTTGGTGTGCCCGTTTCGGAAGGTTTTTCACCATCCGCCTTCGCAGCTGCTAAGGTCTTAACACTTTCGGACAAAGTCTCGACGCCCGCCTTAAAGTTGACTTCTAATATTTTCAACCTATTTCTAACGTCTCTCAAATTCGCGACATACTCTGTGTCCACTGTATCCGATTTAGTACTCTGAGGACTAAGATAACCCTCCAGCGTCAGCCTTAGATTTGAGACCTGCGTGAGAAACTTGTTTTGCATTTCCTTAATGTCTTTCTGAATAACTGTTAGGTGTTCGGTATTTGGGACCCAGTTTTCAAAGCCTTCGTTCACCTCCGATACGCTTTTTTTGACATTATTTTCAGTATCTAGAAGTTTCTGTCTGATGTCCGCCACCAAGTTGTTCCTTTCGGCGTAAAATTCGGGATTTTGGGTTTCGTGCTCTTGCCGCTGCGGCGGTCCCGGGTTTTTCAAGTCAATCTCCACTCGCTTGATATTAATGCTCGGTTCATCGTCGCTTGGTATGTAGTCGTTAGAGTTTTCGTTAATTTCCTGCGCCGGTTTTGTGTCTTTTACGATCGCGACGGGGATATTTTCGGGTGTATTGCGTAAATTGTTTTCAACTTTGTCAACATTGTTCAGTTGTTCGACAATTTCTTTGTTCTCTTCGTGTTTAATAATTTCATCGGCTTGGGGTTTTTCCGCTTCGATCGGGATACAGGCGGCGCGCGCGTGTACCACGGCCAGGGTGAAAATTAATGCGTACAATCTCATGGCTGGCGACGCGGCTTACTAACCGGGCCGGCGGAGGCTCTACATTTATATGAGAGGCCTAACGGTGCCGGCTGACCGGCTCTCCGTGCATCCGCGTCTCGCTAAATGCTTCTGTCACTATTTGTGTTTTGAACTATCGGATGCGCGCGGCTTCACTCTCACGTTATGACCCATGAACTAACTACAACGCAGAAATTTCACTTCATTACGCAGGATATTTTCTCTATTGCAAACGTAAGTAATTATAGTTGCAAAATGTTTACAGCATTTCTAAATTTACATGTCTTATTCATTGACACTTTATAATACAGTCTAAGTATTTGTATTTTTGATAAACGAGCACACAGTCCACCTGATGGTAAGTGGTTGCTGTGGCCCATAGACATCTACATCTATCCTCAATTACGAATCAAAATGCAGATGCGTTGTCACCCGTGAGGACTAAGATGGAATACCTCCTTTCCAGTAAAAAGGGACACTGGTTCTCTACACTCACCATACGGAACACAGCAGCATTAAGCTACTATATTACGCTGCTATTCTGTGAGAGCGTGGTCCTTCCCCGGTCAAGCCGACCCATTCGTGATACAACTGTCATCATCATCATCATCATTACAGCCCTTCACAAGTCCACTGCTGAACATAGGCCTCCCCCAAGGAATGCCACAAAGCACGGTCCTGAGCCACCTGCATCCATCGACTTCCTGCATGTCTTACCAGGTCGTCACTCCGTCTAGTGGGGGGTCGCCCTACACTACACCTACCGGTAAGAGGCTGCCACTCGAGAACCTTTCTTCCCCATCGGTTATCGGTTATTCGAGCTATATGGCCGGCCCATCGCCACTTCAGCTTACTAATCCGCTGGGCTATGTCGGTACAACTATTCCTACTACTAATATATCTGCAGCATGGCTCTACCGCGTGCTACCTTACAACGTACAAAATTATTATTATTATTATTACCTTAATACTTTAAGCGAGCAATTCCTTTATATATTCATAGTAGCTGGCCAGACAGACTTTGTTCTGTCCTTTACAACACTTAGTGATTGAAAAATATTTAAAGGGGCAATAAAATATTGAGGATCTTTTATCGCGACAAAAACTATCTTATCTCTCAAGTTGGAGCAAGGAATCGTTTAGGAGTTTAGGATTTAATCACGGACAAACAATGAAATGTGGCACGAAATTTTTTTGTGTAAAGATCTATACATAACATGTAATTGGTTTATTGAAAGCGGCCTTAATAAATTAGATGTAAAATTTACATTTAGTTGGTATAATTTTTAAGTTTATCTTTACTTGTATCATCTGTCACCAAACAAGCTTTAATAGTCCAGGTAGGTACCTACTAATATATGTTCAGAAAAAAAAAAAACGGTTTTTATCATAATTTGTGGCCATCTGTGTGGCCTATGTTTTCTTATGAGAACTTTTTATTTTTATATTATTCCCCATAAACTTAAAATTTTTGTTATAGGCCAGAAATATCCAATGAACATTTTTATTTATAAATCATCATAAATCTCATGTAAGTTCTTGTAAAGTTGTAATTGTAAACAATAAAACATTGGAGAGAAAACACAAATTGTCAAAGCGACAAACCGAGATGGGGCCTTACCTAATGTGATTGTTCCGCGAAATCGTTAAACGAAATTTGCATACTTTTACGTGCTAATAATACATATTCCAATACAAGTTATTCCTGCAGAGGTAACGGTGCTAAGATTTTATTTCGTGTAAAACACAAATTATCTATTCATTATTTTTATAGGTTGAAACTATGTTTCTATACTTACTTACCATGTCTCTAGTTATCTAGTATATATTCAGTAAACTATGTTACTATCTTTCTACCGGGGTAGGAGATGAGGATTTTGTATTAAATATACGAGTATGATATCTTTTTAGCAGACCTCAGTTATATCATTCATCATCAGGTGATATACCTAACTGCGGTACTTATACTACTAAAAACATGAAATATAATTTTAAAAATGTATGACAAGTACTTAGCAAATAAGAACAACCAAGATGCGTACATACTCGAATAAAAATTTCACCGATTTATTCCTTACTTCATTAGCCTGCAATAGGCCAAAGCTTAGCATGGGCTTATCGTTTTCGATGGAGAATTCACCATAATCCATCATCATAAATACATTAAATACTTATTTTCTTTGCTATATTATGGATTAAAGGCATTGTTGAGCCAGAGTCGACGACTGACGACGACCTGGCAGCAGTTGTGTCGAAGCGAGCTGGAAAATCTGTAAACTCAATAACTCAATAACTTTTTGTTGGCTCTTGAGCTGTCTTTCCAGTTACGAATTCGTTCCCGGGAGTTGAATACATGGAAAATATTTACCACTGCGTGCGGAACATTTTTGCGGAAAAGCTTTTTGATAATTGTACAGCAGTCATCAGAAGAGATTTGATAGAATAATGTTCTGCTTTCTATAGTCCCTAAAAGAGGACAGATGTCCCATGTTACAAAGGTGAAAGAGTATAAAATAGAATAGAACCGAATAATTTTTATTTAATGTCCTCGGGCTGTTACTGATTTTTTGACAGAAAAACTTATTTTTTGCACGACCTGAGATTGGTTTTCACACGCTGTATTCCTATACCATCAAGCACGTGGTAAATTAGCACTTAATATTGCAATTAACAATTTCATTGATGATGGCAGGAACCAAACCTACAAGTATTCATCCGTGTGTAATTTATATATTTAAAACGCCTACGCTTCTATGGAACTGGAGAAATTCCCTGTGTTTATAAAAATTAAAATAGGTATCCTGGAAGCTTAGCAAACAGTTAAAACGACACAAACATTAGATTAAAAGAGTTAGAAACTCGTAATACAAAGCTAAACCTGTTCTCTGCGCATCCAAATTTGGTTAAACAGTTTATACAAGTAAAGGTTACGTGGTAGTGACATGCTGCAGTCATATTATGGTGGTATACTAGGTCGATTCGACCGGGAAAGGGCCTCGCTCTCGCAGAATACTAGCTGAAAAAGCAGCTTAATGTATTTTGTATTTTTTTTATTCCAAGCCGGTGCTTCACTACTATCCCACCTGATGGTAAAGGGTGATGCAGCCAAAAATGGTTAAACGTCTTTTATATGGTGAGTGTAGGGAACCAGAGACGCTTTTTGCTGGAAACGAGTTAATCCTTCTTCGTCCTCGGGAGGGGGGGGGGGGGATGTCTATGGGCCGAAGCACCCACGTACTATCAGATGTATCTGGTCCTCGTTTGCCATCGTAATTTTGTATAAAAAATGACAAACAAGCTGATAGTCAACCTAAATAACCAACAGTCAACATCTAATATACAAAAATTGATGTTTATTTGTACGTATTTTATGCGCTTTCATAGCGCTCGTCAGATTGCGGTAAAACTTTGTCAACTTATAACCTTCGGTCCTTCGCACAAGTTCAACTTGTGACCACAGGTTATAGGCATAGTAAAATTAATTTACAATAGACGGCGCGCGTATCGAAAAAATTATTTAAAAGTATAAATATAAATCACTCATCTTCAATGAATGCATTACTTTATACTATTACTAATTAAGCAATATAACTCTTCCAAATTTAAAAAGCATTTTCACAATTATTTCCTCAGAGGCTGCAACGTGCCAGCTACCAGCCAGTAAATTAAATAAAAATGTTGTATTAAAAATCGTCCCAATACGGGTCAATAACCGGCAACGCTTGCGTGTGGATCGGCTACCTTGGCGACAAAAATTCAAAATTAAATATCCCAAGTTTGGGACGTGTACTGTTATTAATGGTCTGAGATAATATTGGTTCTCGTTTAACTTTATCTTGAAGATAAAGTGTCAAAAAGTAGGCGTTAAGATGCGGTTTTATTACTGAAAACGTGGGCATCTACCATCGAATTATATTACTAACGTAGGTACGTAGTAGTAGGTAACAATGGCATCTAAAGCTTTTTCTGCCACAAAGGCAGCTTCACTTAGGAATTTATCAGATTTTATGGAGGAAAAGCTAAATTATTAGCAAAATATAAAGGTTAATATATCTTTCTGATATATTTTCTAATTTATAAAAATTACGTGTCACATTGTCAGCGATGAAATCCGAAACCACTCAATCGATTTCAATTACATTTATTTTTTAAAGGACAAAGGGTCGTCGGTAAGGGCAGAACCATGTTTAGTTAGCCAGCTAGTTACATATAATATTTTATATTGGTCAGATTAAGAACCTACACGTATTTATTAAAGTAAAAGAATTGGAGAGTTAAAAGATATGTTTAAAATAAAAGATTCATTATTGTTTTGTGTATATTTTTTTTAAAATTTATTTAAGGACCAGTAAACAACTTCACCAGAGGCTTAATAACTAATCTTAATCCCAAAATTTGAATTTAGTGAAGCCAACACCACCAGCCTCAGATAATAATTTACAGGATAAATTACAAAAGTGAGAGATGTGAAGGAGGAGTTACTACATAATATGCAATGTTACAAAATGACATTAGTTGGAATTACTTAAACAGATCAGCAATATTGAACTATTTAAAAACACTACAATCTAGTACAAACAACTAAACAAAAAAAAACTGTTCACATTTTAGTTTTGATTTCAAACAATTATATAATTTAAATTATGATTTGATATATTTTGATTTATTTTATTTAGTTTTTAGTTAATAGGACTCATAAGCTTAGGTATAATCACTTTGCTTCTTTTTTCAGGAGTTAGCACGGTTATTAAAAATGTCGATGTCCCGCAAATAATAATAGTAAAACATATTATATATAGTGGTGACACTGCTTGGACTTAAGACTTGGACTTGAGGTCTACGTAAATGTTATACTCCAACAAATACTCCAACGCCCGTCATTATTGTTTATTTTATTTGTTTTTAAAAGGCCTATTCTAGCCAAACAAATAAATGAAGACCATTCATTTGCATAAAACCTTCTATAGTGACATACTGAACCCCTTGAGAACTCTTCGACTCTGATGATGAACTTTTGTTAATAGTTTAGTTTTAGTTATTTTAGTTTTATTATACGGGGTTATTTTTCAAAAAATATTCAAACTTTATATTTTATTTCAAATATATAAATAATGATATAGCGTTATTTCAGTCCCAGGCTTCTAGGCTTCTACTTTTAATTGAAACTATCCCATTTTGAATGTGATTTATGTGGCCAACAAATACACGTAGTCCGCGTACGTGTTTTCAATTCACGTTCTTGCCGTTTTCTCGTTTATTCACCACGCATTTTGGATTTAAAAGATAAAAGGACAGAATGTTTGTGATTTCTTAAAATCCTTTTTTAAAATTTTTCTCCTTCGATATCTCACGAACAAATGAACCGATATTTATTTTCCAAACGGCATTCGACGTCATTTTTTGAGGTTATAAGGGCTGATTACTTTTTGAAATCGACCGATAAAGCCTTTTAAAAGTTATTAAAAAAACAGTTTTTCAACATTTTTATTTTTGAGATTTCTCAAAATCTACTTGTCCGAATCAGTTCATATTATCACCAAATCTATTCCACATTAAGATCTTTAGAACGCCGCAAACCGCATCTCAATCGATCAAGACGTTCAAAAGTTATGAAAGGTTTATGCACACACACACACACACACACACACACACACACCCACACACACACACACACACACACACCCACACACACACACATACATACATTCGTACGGACGTCCATGTGAAATTAGTCAGAATAGCTTCCTGGGATCTCAAAACGTCGAGATCTGATGAAAACTCGATTTTCGAAAATCGGGGTGAAACCAATAACTTCCTTATTTTCGAAAATTTTCAATTTTCTTAGCGAGAAGGTAAAAAACAAAGCTTCACTAAGCCTTAAATAATTTCATCAAAATAATTATCGTATACGTAGTCGAAGAAACTAATTTCGTATCATTAATTAATTCATAGATATTTATTCAAATTAGTATATGTCGTACATGAGCCATGAAACTCCAAATGTTGTAACTGGAATTTCTCCATAAAAGCTTTTTTACCGTAAAGTTTTAATTCAATTACCATTCCAATGAGGGTTCTTTTTATACAATCTATATGTTTTCATTTGTATCATTAACATAAACTTTTTTAAATTGAATTAGGGTGACAAACGAGGATATAGTCCACCTGGTGGTAAATCGATGCTGCGGCTTATAGACATCTACATTTATACATCCTTAATCAAGAATAAAAAATGCAGACGTGTTGTCAGCCCTGAGAAATAATATGGAAAGTCTCGTTTCCAGTAAAAAAAGGTCTCTGGTTCTCTACACTCACCATACGAAATAGCAGCATTAAGTTACTACTTTAGTCTGGTATTCTGTGAGAGCTTGGTCCTTCCCCGGTGAAGCCAACTGGAGTCATCACAGCTGTAACATCACAGTGTATAAAGTAATCTCAATCAAGTCTTAAATCTACCACTTTTTCTTTATTAATCGGTACATTTCCCTGCTGCACAATACCCACATACACACACATATTATACACTGAGTAGGGTATTTTACACCATGTAAAAAATCAAAAAATATATTTATGATAGATCCTGTAAAAAGTAAACGAGAAATATTGATTTCTATTTATAAAATTGCATTATAAATTTTATATTTCAATTTTAAGTTTTTTTTGGTTGTGCCTCAAATCTGAGAAACGCTGTCCGCCATATTAGACACTGTCGTGACATCACTGATAAAGGTATTAGTGTTCTGTGTCACTGATTAAGAGAACTAGTTAATGGACCACATCGTGCTAGAAACCGTCACACGACTTGTTGTGTTTTGTATCAATTAAATTAATTACGTGATCCAGATTACTTTGTTTGTTGTCCGTGACCCCATTGTGCCCACACATTATGTTTTCTGAGGAAGACTGCCATGCTGATCAACCTTATCAACCGACAGTGTATTTTGATTAAACATAGTTTAGTAGCTATCATAGTTTAGTTTATCCATAATTACAATCATTAGTCATTAGTAATATCAAAGTTAACGTAATTTATTACAAAATTTGAATTTATGTCACATTTACGTCAAAATGATCTTCACAGAAGAATAGTCTAGTTTTTGTAGGTATTCGGGTATCTTCTTGCCAGTTTTAACCAAGTTCTTATATTTAAATCAGTTGGCACTTGAATACATAGCTTTTCCCGACGTTCTTATACTCGTATTTTTGAATTCAGGCATAACACAACAAAAATACACACATGATAACTCATTATTAGACATTAAAAAGTATCTTTATGGAATACTGTTCCCATCTCTGGGCTGGGGCTCCCCAGTACCAGCTCCTTCCACTTGACCGCATCCAGCGCAGAGCGGCTCGAATCGTCGACGACCGAGTGCTTTCCGATCGGCTCGATTCACTGGCGCTGCGAAGAGATGTTGCATCTCTTTGCGTATTTTATCGCATCTATCACGGGGAGTGCTCTGAAGAATTGTTCGGATTAATCCCAGCCGCCAAATTTCGTGAACGCATTACACGGCAAACTTCCCGATACCATCCACACCATCTTGATGCTTGGCGGTCCACCACTGTACGTTTCACAAGGAGTTTTCTTCAACGTACAACCTCTCTGTGGAATAGTTTACCACCGGTGATTTTTCCGGACCGATACGACCTGGGGACCTTCAAGAAAAGAGCTTACTCCTTTCTAAAGGGCCGGCAACGCACCCGCAATTCTCCTGGTGTTGCGGTTGATCATGGGCGGCGGTAGTCACTTAACTTCAGGTGAGCCGCATGCTTGTTTGCCCCCTCTTCTATAAAAAAAAAATCTTGTTCCTTTGCAAAATCGGTAAAATTCTAGGATAGTGACGTCACGAGACGGCTAGCGTTTTCACGCGAAAAATTTATACGATAGATTAAAAATAATTTTTGTGGCACTATTCGGTTTTAAAAAATTATTTAAAAATTATAGTGGTTCATTATCATTTATCAGTCTAGGATCCGTTTAAAACACTTTTTGAAAATGGGTTTAATACCCTATCATAACAAGGATATGCTGTAATTACCACGCTCGGTTTCGGTATATGAGGTGATATCTTGGTCTTCATTATTAGCCCTAAAAGACTACTGCTGGGTATGATCCTCTTCTGTTGTAGCGAAGGTTTAGGAAAGGAATTGACGACCGCAGTATAAGACGTCTCGCATCTTTGACTCTACTGCCCGTCAATATCTGGGTACGTTATGTCTGACTTAAGCGAGATGGTTCTATCACCATCTGTATAGAAAGACTCGCAGTAACCAAAAGATTTCATGGTTGCCTTACGTCTTCTCTGTGATCTCCTCTTACCACACCAACGGGACCAAATAGGGCGATGTAGAGTAATAATAATTGATTTTTGCTGGTTCTACCCGGGACAACGGTTTTTTTGCGAACTAGTGGTAAAGGAAAAAAAATGACTTTCAATTAGTATTATTTATAATCCCTATTGAATAAAAAAGTTACTGTTTCTGTTTTTTCTAAATGTCCTTAGACTGAATTTCGATGTTATTTTCACTTTCATGATGGTACAGTAGTCCGACACAACCGGAGAGATATCAGGCGCAAGACCAACGGCTTTACTTGCTTTAAAAGGCACGGTAGTGTAACACCGCCAATTTTCTAACTCCGGGTTGTTACTAAGAATTTCTAGAAACCCGGGATTCGAATGCGGGACCTCAAGATCATCAGTCGCGTTCACGGTCACTAGTCTGAAGAGATTACTAGGCGACAGACGGAAATAAAAGAGGGCATGGTGAGCAGTATCTACGTGATAACTCAAATTAACAAAAAACTGCGGTTGCTAACGCCAAGCGTGGTAACTCCATGGCATGATGCAAACTATGGAGGATGCCCATGTCCAGGTCTTGATCTATATTTAGCAGTGGACTTTTGATAAGGATATAATGATTATTATTGTGATCATTAACGAGAAGGTATACCATCATCTTATCCAGCAATGATACCCCATGTTCTTACCATGAAATTTTTAATCTTTAAAACTGGAGAGAAAATGTCAATTTGATTCTAACTCTAATTGAGGTTTCGTAGTCAGTCAAATCTGATGTAATAATGGTGGGAGGATGTTAACCGTGCAGTGGCGGTGTAAGAACATCCACCGTCCCATATCATACCATGGGTGTCGTAAAGGGCGACAGAAGGAAACCGGTACAGAAGATGGGCGGCAGCAACTTTCTGATAAAATGGCAAAATTTTCTCTACGGAGAAATCTATGGGGGAGGCGAATTCCAGGCGCGGAGTTTTATAGGCTGTAACTGATGGATGGATCTTTAAGATTAGATTTGACTATGATCAATTGACCATATTTTTATTCAACGTTGAGTATTCGTGTATACTGAGTGATTTTTACCGTCTGGAAAAAATAGGGCGTAATTCAAATTAAATTAACATTAATGTGACTTCTGGTGTTGCAGATTAGTTGACAAATAACTTACATTCGGATTATAAAATCCTAAATATTACACAAATAAACTTTTAAATACAGTTGTATCAACGAAATTGACTAATATGCTATGCATAAACGAACTATGTATTCCTTGGGGGAGGCGTGGACTTGTGAAGGACGGTAATGATGATGATGACTAAACGAACTTTGCGTCATTTGCAATAACAGTCCACACTGTAACACTAGGATCACTCGCATTCGTTCGTGATACAATACTTCATAGTGAACTTTGTGATCGGTGGCGTGCCCAAGATATTGTGTCGCGTGCCATTGGCTCGGCATCTCTGGCCTGGGGCGTCCCTTTCCGACTCTTCCGTTCACATCTGCCATATAAATTTGCTTTGTCACTCTTTCCTCATTCACTCTTTCTGCATGACCAAACCACCGAAGCATTCCTTTCTTAATTCTGATCACAACATCATCTTGACATATATCGTATAAACATATTATTAAAAAATTTATCTATCAATAAATACTACTAATTGGGTTCGTATTATTTTAATTTCGATAGTTTTTAATTGATTTACTTGTATTTATTTAGTTCAAAATTTTTACATAAATATGATATATAAATCTAATATTTAGATCAATTTCATAATATTTTAATGTAAAAGCAAAAACATTGTAAAATATCAGTGCCATAGGCTTCTATTCCGTTCACTACTTACACCCTACTTTTTACCAGACGGTAAAAAAATCATTCGGTTTATAAAAAATCTGTGTGTTTTATACTATATTATTAAACACACTCACCTTTCTTCAGTTATAGCATATTTGTATTACATACAGCCGTTACCAAACCGGCCACTAGGACGACATCAACATTATCGCAATAATGAGTTTTTAAAAGAAATCAACCGGTTAATGAACTCGCAGCCGTGTTAATTAAATAAAACATCGGAAAGTTGTTTTTCACACTGCCGGTACCGTATGAGAACTGAATCGATAACATTACTGTAAAAACATTGTATTACAAAATAAATTATTAAAAACATTCCGAGCATATTCATAAAAACAAAGAGAAAATAAAAAATTCGTGCCAAGCGTGGCAAGTATGGCAAATATTCCCCTTAAGAGGTAGTCTATGGGGGGATTGTGTTCAGCAGTGAATTTTTAATAAAGATAAGATAAGATGCTTTATTTGTCAGAATATGGTACATTACTGCTGTTACAAAAGAATTTCGATCCTAAATATTCTGCCGTTTCCGGCGTACAAATGTTTTTAGATAGATAATTTTGGAATATTATATAAAATTAAAACATTAATGATTATATAACTAAATCTATATAAAACAAGAATATCAATTCATAATAATTTTAGTTAAACCATTTCAAAAAATTAAATTCAATAATTACAATTCTATTTATATTTTATTGAGTAATAACATTTATTTAAAAGAAATTAATGAATACACAATATTTACTTAACAATACACAATATATCTGTCAGTGTAACCTTCACAGCCTAATGGATCAATGAGCTGAAGTGGCAATGGGTTGTCCATATAGTTCAAAGAACCGATAACCGATGGGAAATGGGAAAGAAAGTTTCTCGAATGATAGCCTCGTACTTAGATTTGCCAGATCGGAAGACCAAAATATCTGAACGAATTATGAAAATGTTGGGATTTTGTGGTCGTTGTCGGGAGAAATAAATATTAAAAATTTATTTTTTGAGAGGAATTTGCAAAAAGTACTTTAAACAAAAGTAATTTCAGTACATACACTTAATGTTTAGGTTGCCACATGTATTTGGCATTGGACTTTACTGTGCCCACCAATTTGGATCTTTTAGTAGTATTGTTATTAGATGGAATGCCACAAAGTAATCCTGAGCCTCCTGCATCCACCGACTTCCGACATGTCTTACCAGGTCGACACTCCAGCTAGAGGGGGGTATATTTAAAATTCGGAAAATAAGTAAATTTCCATATTTACTAACAGTATACCGTGATGATTTTTTTCACGAATCTCAATTCCAAAGTAAATGTAAACTATTAAATAATTTTCATACGATTGTAATTAATAATATTTAATATTTACTATTTAGTTTTAAAATAATATATTACCAATTAGTTTAAAATAACATATTGTTAATTAGTTTAAAATAATAATGCAACGCCCGTACAGACTGGACCTTAGATCAGTGACCTCTGGAAAATGTTGAGTGGTCAAGTGTGCACTCTACGCAAATGTGACCATAAATATTCCTCAAAAGCGGACACTTAACATCGATATTTACGAATTGATAAATATAATTTATTGAAATTTTATACCTTTCTTATAATAATTATTTATTATAGAAATAGGAATAATTTGCCTTACTTATAAAAATAATAATAATGTCCTACAGACTAAACTGCGGTCACGTCGGTCACAACGGAGTCTAGCCATCTGCACGGAACAGGATTATAGTGCTCAAATGCATTCGCAAGCACAGGTGCACTCTCCATTCTCCTAATGTCATAGTCTGATGGAACGGCAATCCGACACGACTGGAGTACTTGGCGCAGGATATAGTCTTTGGCGCAGGATCAACGGCTTTACGTGCTTCCCGAGGCACGGGAGTGAAACACCGCCAGCTTACTGACTTCGGGCTGCTTCTGATTATTTTTCGACAGAAAAACCTAATAACATATTTTGGCCTGACCAGGGAGTCGAACTCAGGATTTGATCAGCAACCGCGTTTTCGGCCACTAGACCAACGAGGCCTTACTTATTATATGTATATTATACAACAAGGCAGTAGCTTGTGGTCTGTTTGGGTTTGTAATATACTATGTATCTACAATATTTAATGATTCCTTATATTTACGCAAGCACTACACATTTAAATAAAACAAAATTTTAAATAAATATTTAAATATCTACGGTATTGTTTTTGTATATTATTTTTATCTATCTTTATTACTAAAATTTTAGATTTAGACTATTCCAGTCTAAACTTTACCTTATCTAAAATAAAAATAAAAACCACTAGCATCTTTTTTGATTTAAAAAACATTATTTTTATTAAGCATTGCGGAGACAGATTGTGGAGGAGGATGCTACTGCCCAACCTGTTTCAATTTGTGTTACCAATACCACCCAAGGGGTGATGAGGTATGAGGTATTTGATGACTTGGTAGAGCCACGCTGTATCTATGTTATGGTTGTAGCATGCATGAATGGGTAGGCCCAACCGGAGTTGGACCACGCTCTCACAGAATACCAACGTAAAATGGTAGCTTAATGCCATGTTTCGTATCGTGTGTGTAGAGAAACGGAGACCCTTTTTACTGGAAACGAGGTATTTCATCTTAGTCCTCAGGGTTGACAACGCATTTGCATTTTGATTTTTTATTTGCTAGTTAGTTATGGACCACAGTATCCACTTCCCATCAGGTGGACTGTGTGCTTGTTTGTCACCGTTATTCTTTAAAATGGGAGGTGGATGGGAAGCTTCCACTTCATTGCAAATTATACTATATTAATTTGACATAAGTCAATGCATAAAGCATACAGGAAAGACAAAAACAGAACCGGCATGTGGCTATACAAACTGTGTAATTTTTTTTTGTTTTACGAATTATCCCACTTGCGTAACATTTGAACCTTTGGCCCTCCATTATGCTCTCAATCTCTAGACCGGTCAGATCTCGTAAGATATTTAATGTGTGTCCATGGTGCGCCATTCCTATATGATAAAAACAAAAGTAGTTTTAATAAAAAAAACTCATGTACACTTTCTAAACACCACCAGAGCTACTAATACCGGTTTCTCGACTCCATATAGTCAGCCATTCATTCATTAGACGATATACAATATATGACAAAAAGTCCCAGAAAATATACAAAGTCTCTCTATTACCAAGATTAAATATTTTATTAATCCAAAAATGTATAAAAGGAGTTATTATAATGTAAATGAATTCATGGTTGATAATAACCCCTGGGAATGGTTTTTATTCCCATTCCTTTACACAAATTTTGTATGTTTTCTGGGATTTTGTTGTAAAAGCTCCATCACCCCAATAATGAATACTGATTCTGTGGATTCGAGAAACTGGTATCAATAGCTTGAGGAAATGGGGCATTCTCTGTCCGCAGGTGCTTTTGATTTTTAGTCGAAGATAGATGTAGATGTTTATGGGCTTCAGCATCTAATTACCGCCAGGTGGAGTGTATGTTCGTTTGTTATCCTTATTCTATAATAAAAATGTCGAATGGTCACCCTAACCATCACCCCGGCAGCCACTCGTTACTGATGCTATTAACTGTACAAAGTATTTAAAATAAAGTACGTTTAAAAAAGAAAATAAAAAGTTTAAAACTTCCAGCTTCATTATCAGCTCGTTTATCTTACGTCATCTTGGAATCACAGCGTACGTTTATGTCGATAACTTTAAAAAAGAGATTTGTGACAAGTAAATCTTTAATTACCAGAATTCATGGAACAGTTTTAAGAAATTTCTTGCGTGGTAGAGCCACGCTGCAGCTATATTATAGTTGTAGCACGAATTGGTCGGTTCGACCAGGGAAGGACTAGCACTCAGAATATCAGTGCAAAATAGCAGTTCAATGCTGCTGTGTTTCGTATAGTGAGTCTAGAGAATTGGAGACCCTTTTTACTGTAAATGATTCATATCGTTTTGGTCCTCAGGGGTGGAAACGCATATGCATTTAAATTCTTATTCGAGGATAGATAAAGATGTCTATGGACCAGGACATCCACTTATCATCAGATGGACCCTGTGCTCGTTTATCACTCGATTCTATTAAAGAATTTTTTTTTCATATTAAGTTGCTCAAAGGCCGATGCGTTTTCCTTCCTACAATGGTAGAAGCACATGCCAGCAAATTAGTAACCAGTAAATTACATGCCGATAAAGAAAAAATGTTAAGGGACAGGGTTCCAAGTCAAAATTATTTGTTTCACTTCAAAATGCGATCTTCCTTGAAATATCCTCTTGCCTCCAGCGGCAACGATCAGTCGCAGATTTAGTTAGAAATTTCAGCGCGCGGGAAACCCACAGACCCGATAGTCTTTACAGCAAATAGCGGAAATATATACTCGTTTCTTAGAGACACATATTTGCGCCATTTACTCAATTCAGTTAACTAAAATGCCGTCCCGGCTAAACCATTATTTACGTGGTAGAGCTATGCTATGGTAGATCTATACTAAAGTTGTCCCACGATTGGTTCGGCTCGACCGGGGAAGGCTAGCTCTCACAGAATACTAGCGTGTTCATCCATTCCATTCATTATAGACGGCTATAATGAATGGAATAGATAAATGGTGTACTGCTCTTTGCTCCCGAGGTCTGATGATGTTTTAATAACTGTCCTGGTGTCGATATATATGATATAGATATATGTCTGATTTGTGTCATTTTATGTATGTAATGACAAATATGAACCCATGGGTCGTAGCAACTCAGCCAAACGCCTAGTCATTGCGGTAGCCGAACCGTCAACGATTCGTAAGCAAACACGTCTTTCCAAAAAAGACACAAAAAAATTTTCTCATACACTATGGCTTTTACTATATTTTCCTATACGTCCTTCCGATTCCTATTTTCGTACAGATTTTATTTTAGTCTAATGATGTCCGTGTAGTGGCGGTATCTTCCCGTGGGTGTCGTAAGAGGCAACAGAGGGACACAGAAAGGAGATGGGCAGCAGCATCTTCCTGATAACAATAATGACATAATAAAAAACTGCGGTTGCCAACCCGCTCGCCAAGCGTGGCAACTATGGCAAATATCCCCCCATGAGCAATGACGCAAATAAACGGCCCCCAGTCCCCGGCGGCCCCACTATTCCTGGCTACGGTGGCGACCATGGTAACGGCGGGGCAGGGGGTGCTAAGAATCTCCGGTGGAGGTTCGGTTGCCACCTACGATGACTCGACCTGGCAACGTATAACGCACGCACCCTGAGGACTGACGAGAAGATACTGGAGCTGGAAGAAGAGGTAGACAAGTTGCGCTGGCATATTATCGGATTATCTGAGGTCCGAAGAGAGGGGGAGGACACGGTAATCCCCGAGTCCGGCAACTTGTTCTATCACCGGGAGGGCGACCATCTGTCCCAAGGAAGTGTCGGATTTATCGTCCACAAGTCTCTCGTCAACAACGTTGTAAAGATTGGGAGTGTGTCGACGAGGGTCACGTACCTGATACTCAGAATCACCAAACGGTATTCGCTGAAGGTCATACAGGTCTACGCACCAACCTCGGCACATCCCGATGAGGAGGTGGAGGAAATGTATGAGGATATTTCTAGAGCCATGCATTCCTCCAAAACCCACTACACGGTGTTGATGGGAGACTTCAACGCAAAACTAGGCACAAGAGAAGGCGGTGAGCTGAAGTTAGGGAAATTTGGAGTAGGGCAACGGAACCGTAGGGGCCAGCAGCTGGCCGACTTTATGGAGAAAGAGGGACTCTTTATGATGAACTCTTTCTTTCTGAAGCGGCCCCACAGGAAGTGGACCTGGTCGAGCCCCGACGGTTCGACAAAAAATGAGATTAACTTCATTATGACGACCAGACGCCAACTGTTCAGTGATGTCTCAGTGATCGCAAGGGTGAAAACCGGCAGCGATCACCGAATGGTTAGAGGCACACTGAACCTAAACATTAAGTTGGAGAGGTCTCGTCTAATGAAGTCAACGCTCCGTCCCCCTCGTGCTCTAATCCAGAATCCCGAGACTTTTCAGCTCGAGTTACGTAACCGCTTTCAGTGCCTAGAAGATTGCAATGCAGTGGACGATATGAATGACAAGCTCGTGGAAACTGTCCATGCGCTCGGAGCTAAGTTCTGCAAGATCCGCTGCAGAAGAACGCAAAAACTCTCCGATCACACTCTTAATCTCATGGCTGTTAGACGGGAGATGAGGCTGCAATCGTCAACAGATTTGACAGCATACAGGCAACTGAACAGACAGATCTCCAAATGCATGCGGCGAGACTTACGCAACTTTAATACTGCTCGTATTAAAGAAGCGATTGAGCAGAACCAGGGCTCCAAAGTCTTTGCCAGAGATCTGTCTGCCAGAAAGAGCCAACTGTCAAAGCTGAAGACTGAGTGTGGCAGCATGGTTTCCGGGACACCTGAGATTTTGAGTGAGATTGAGTGACTTGTTCTTTAAGAAATGCGACAAGGCTCTCTTGAAGAACTACAGACCGATTTCCCTTCTGAGCCGCGTCTACGTGCTGTTTTCGAGAGTCATTACGAATCGTCTCGCACGCAGACTCGACGACTTCCAGCCTTCCGAACAAGCCGGTTTCCGAAAGGGCTTTAGTACCATAGACCACATACATACCCTGCGGCAGATTGTACAGAAAACCGAAGAGTACAATCTGCCACTTTGCCTGGTGTATGTGGACTATGAGAAAGCCTTTGATTCCGTCGAAATTTGGGCGGTGCTACAGTCCCTCCCTTCAGCGGTGCCAAGTTGACTGTCGGTACATCGAAGTGCTGAAGTGTTTGTACAGTAGGGCTACGATGGCTACCCGAGTACAGAACCAGAGTTCGAAATCTATCCAACTGCAGAGAGGTGTAAGACAGGGTGACGTTATATCCCCGAAACTCTTCACCGCTGCGTTGGAAGACGTTTTCAAGCTACTGGACTGGAAAGGATACGGTATTAACATCAATGACGAGTACATCACTCACCTTCGATTTGCCGACGATATAGTCCTTACGGCAGAATCGCTGGAGGACCTTAGCACTATGCTCAATGACCTCAGTGGTGTCTCCCAACGGATAGGTCTTAAGATGAACATGGACAAAACAAAGATCATGTTCAATGTCCATGTCACACCTATGCCGGCAGTTGTTGGGAGCACTATGCTCGAAGTTGTTGACGAGTACGTTTACCTGAGACAAATAGTCCGACTAGGTGAGTCCAGCTTCGACCGAGAGGTCAATCGACGGATTCAACACGGCTGGGCAGCGTTCGGGAAATTACGACACATCTTCTCGTCAGGTATACCTCAATCTCTGAAAACTAAAGTGTACAACCAGTGCGTGTTGCCAGTGATGACTTACGGATCAGAGACGTGGTCCTTCACTGCTGGCCGTATGAGGACGCTCAAGGTCGCTCAGCGAGCTATGGAGAGGGCTTTGCTCGGAGTTTCTCTGCATGATAGACTCAGAAATGAGGATATCCGCAGTAAAACCAGAGTGACTGACATAGCCCAACGGATTAGTAAGCTGAAGTGGCAACGGGCCGGCCATATGGCTCGAAGAACCGATAACCGATGGGGAAGAAAGGTTCTCGAATGGCAGCCTCGTACCGGTCGGCGTAGTGTAGGGCGCACCCCACTAGATGGAGTGACGACCTGGTAAGACATGCAGGAAGTCGATGGATGCAGGTGGCTCAGGACCGTGCTTTGTGGCATTGCTTGGGGGAGGCCTATGTTTAGCAGTGGACTTGTGAAGGGCTGTAATGATGATGATGATGATGATTTCCAGGTACGTTTTATCTATACTAAATATGCCAATCTGGAAAAATGTAACTTTCAAATGGTGAAAGAATTTTTCAAGTAGGTGCAGTGTTTCCAGTATTAACCTCCACATACACATATGCTCACAGATTCGCACTCTCTGTTTATAATATTATCTATCTATATAAAACATAAAAAATGTTTCTACCTATGTCCGTTATAGACTTTGAAACCATCCAACCGAATTTTGATGAAATTTTTTGTGTGTATATGAATGGGTCCCTAAATGGTTTATAACATAAATTTGAACCAGGTAGGTGGCGCTGTTGTCGAGATTCAGTAATCACCCTTAATCACAATTTAGTGACATATATTTTTCATAGTTTTATCTTATTATGGAAGTGCAGAGACGGAATCATCTGCTTCAGAAGCTAATTAGTGTGAGCTATAGAATTTTACTGTGCTGAAGATAATAATAAGGCAGTATAATCGTATTATATCGCTTACTTAAATTAAGCATTAAATCTCTAACCCTGTCACTTTCTATTGTCTTTTAGTGAAGAGAGAGAGAGAGAGAGAGAGAGAGCGGGAGAGCAGTTAAAATTTTCTTAAATTAACATCGAATTTTATGAGTAAGGCTCTAAACTGTTAAATATTAAAACATAATTTAGTGCGCGAAAATCAATAATTTTAATTTCACATTTAAGTGTGCAGTGCTGAAGCGGCTGAGAGCGTCCACATTCTCGGACCGGTCAGGTGCGCCGTTAGCTGTCGGCGCCACACCGAGATTAGAGGTCACTTATCTCGTCAGATGTCGACGTTCGTTGTTTTTGTAGGACATAATCTAAATAACAAATATGAATGAAATCTTCGGAGCGGATATACACGAATAAACATAATGTATAAAATATGTAAATGATCTCACAACATACGCAAACTAATTTTTTGTAGTTTCTAGCAAATGAATGCTATATAAGGCAAGATAAAAATATATTATAATTTTAAGACTAAACGGTTAGGCAGTCTACGTATTTTGTATATTACGCTAACAACTGGAGTTCGGAGCTCGATCCGGTATCTATGAAATTACTAATTACTAATTATATTAATTAAAGTTTTACCATGACCTCGGTGGTGAAATAAAACATCGTGAGGTGGTTACCTACATGTCATGGTTCTAGCAGCAGGTTCTGGAAACGATCTCGGGGAGTACAAGTAAAACTGTTTGATTGTTAGTTTGTGAGTTGTTTTTACTGTAACAAATATAGTGTAGGTATATGATAGGGAACTGAAACAGGACAAGGGCAGCAGCATTCTCCTGATATCAATCCAAAATTATTAGTGTATTTGCCACGCGTGGCGACTAGAATCAGAATCAGAATCAGAATTTTTATTTGGGTAAGAACATGGTATATAAAGGTGGTACATGTTAAAAAGGTGCACATGTCTCGCTATTACAAATAGCATGCAAAATTAATATTATTATCTTGTATAATCATAAAAATAATATCACAAAGTCTCATTACAATAAATTACATTGAATTAAAGATAAATTAAAATATATAGTATAACATGAATAGTATTAGGGATTGATGCCAATAAAGTCTTTAATGTCATATATTTTCCTGTCAATGAGCCACTTAAATAATTTTGATTTAAATTGATTAATATTTAAATTTTTGATGTCATTAGGAATTATATTATATATCGTTAAACACATTTTTAGGCAACTTTTATGGTATTTAGCTGACCTTGGGATAACATCTAACACAAGTCTATTAGGATTTCGCTTTAATCTTGTGTTCATGTCACTTGCTTTCATAAACAAATTGATATTTCTCTTCACGAAACAGCTTATTTCAAAAATATATAGTGCCGGCAGCGGAAGTATGTTGAGCTTTGCAAAAGCTGTTCTGCAGGATATGCCAGGCGGTATTCCAGAGATAGCTCTAATACACTTTTTTGAGCTATAAACGCCTTTTGTATATTTGTGCTATTTCCCCACATTATTATCCCGTAGCGCAAAATGGAAGCTATATACGCGTGGTATGTAATAAGGGCCGTTTGTAAGTTTGTCACTTTTCTCATTTTGTTAAGGGCATATACAAAACTATTAATACGAGTACACAAAGACTCTATATGTAATTTCCAGTTTAGGTCCTGGTCTATGACTACTCCCAGAAACTTGGTAGACCTTATTTCCTTTAATTTATTAATATTTAGCTTAAAATTTAATTGTTTATGTTTGGATTGATTAAATTGGATAAAATGTGATTTATTTAGATTTAGTTTTAAATTGTTTACGTTTAGCCATTTAATAACGTTGTCAATTGTTTTATTTATATCAGTTTCGTGATCGTGTATAGAGTTTTTTTCAGATGTCACAATAATAGATAGATCATCGGCGAACAAAACACATTTATGATTTGTCACTACCGTTATATCGTTGATATATAAAATAAACATTAGAGGCCCTAGCACACTTCCTTGGGGGATACCACACTCAACAATTTTTGATTCAGAAGCGTAAGATAAAACTTCGTCGCCTACTAACTTGCTGACTACTACGCGTTGTCTTCGATTGTTTAAGTAGGATTTTAGCCACTGATAAGTGGGTCCTCTTATTCCTATTGATTCTAATTTATTTAATAAAAGTTTGTGATCAACAAAATCAAAAGCCTTTGACATGTCAAAAAATAGTCCTGTGGTCAAATATCCGCCATTTAAATTATTTAATATTGTTTTAACTAGAGTGAAGATTGCTAATGTTGTGGACTTTTCCTTTTGAAATCCAAACTGTTCTTTATTAATAATATTATACGTGTTACAGTATTTCATTATTCTTTGATGCATGCATTTCTCAAATATCTTAGATAGAATTGGAATTAAAGTAATGGGACGATAGTTGCTGACCTCATTTTTTGCACCTTTTTTGTGCAGAGGCTTGACGATAGATTGCTTCAGCAACTCAGGAAAAATACCCATTGAGAATGAGAGGTTTATAAGGTGTGTTAAGATGGGCACAAGCTCTTTAGTACATTCTTTAATAATTCTCGTACAGATTCCGTCAAAACCCTCAGAGTTAGTATTGTTTAGGCTAATAATTTCTTTTTTAACTTCATTTTCATTTATTGGAAGAAGAAACATTGAATTTGGCATAATCTTGGTATTTTGATTTCGTTGTGTATTAATCATTGTAGTATCTTTAAATTTAGTCAATTCTATGAAATAATTATTGAAAGCCGCAGCTATGTCAGAAGGATTGGTCAATATCTTATGGTCAAAATTTATTTCGGAAATGTTATTATCTACTTTGGAATAACAGGTTTCATTTTTTATTATTGTCCATGTCGCTTTACATTTATTTTTACTATTAGTAATAAATTTCATATTAGAATTCTTTTTTGAATTGTCAATGCATTTTCTTAAAATTTTGGAGTACGTTAAATATTCATTTTTATTTTTTTCCGTTTTACTTTTATAGTATCTGAAACGTAATAACCGCTTTGTTTTACAGCTAGTTTTCAGCCCGTTGCTTATCCATTTTGGTTTATGTGTAATAGAATTATTGATCCGAATTTTTTTTACTGGGAAACATAGATTATAGAATAGACAAAGTTCAAAATGAAACTCTGCGAATGCCGTGTTGAGATCAGTGTTCGAGTAAATTTTGCTCCAAGTCATACTGTCTAGACACTCCCTGAATTTGCGGATGTTTTCACAACTGTAGTCCTTTCTCAATATAGTAAATGACCTTGGTTTAAATGATTGGCGAACTGGAAAACTTATAAGCTGTGCGGTGTCATGATCCGATAGATATAGGGGAATCACTTTGGCAGTAGCGTCTTTGATATTGCTAAGGACATGGTCAATACATGAATCTTTGCGAGTTGGTACATCAATGTGTATATTCAAATTATAATTACGACATAAATCACTAAAAAAGTTTGCAATATTACCTTTTTTTAAAGTGTTGATGTTAAAGTCACCAGTCAAGACAATTTTGGTATCATGTTTATGCTTTCTTAATAGGTCAAATAATAGTTGGTCTAGTTTATGTAGGAAGACTTTAGGGTCTGATTTGGGTGTACGATAGATACATATAACTATTAATTTATGCAGAGGTATTTCAATTCCACAAACCTCGAAAGTGTTTTGGGTTGCATACGCTTTTAGTTTTGTAATTTCCCGGTAAGTACTGTTCTTTTTTTTTGCTAAGATACATGTGCCACCCCTCTGCTTATCTCTACAAAAGGCTGTTGCCAACTTATAATTATTAAGGTTTATATATTTTTCGTTGCCTGTTTTCAAGAAGGTTTCAGAGAGACATATCAAATCCGGCTCATTACCAGACTTGTTTAGTTCCTCTAAAGTGATTTCCAGAATATCTTGCTTTGCTAGTATACTGGCAATGTTTTGGTGCATTATATTGAAATGATTTTTGGTTTTATTGCCTTGAGGTGCGAAATGAATTGTTTTTATTTATTCGTGGGAAAAACTGATGTAAAGTAGTTTGATTTAGTCGCGATGACTTGGTAATAGCAGTATCGTTACAGCTATTATTCCTTGGTAGGGCTCGAGAAAAGAAATGTGTAATGGTTTCTTTTGTGGGTTCTACCTGAATATTTTGCATTTTAGTCATACCGCGCACTATAAATTTTTTCAGCTGGTTAGGGTTGAGATAGTTGCGTTCATAATCGACACAGTCAATCACATAATTAATAGACTTAGCTAACTGAAAAACATTACTAGATTTGCAGTTGATATAGTGGCAGTTTTGATATTTATTACAAATTCGATTTATACTGTGGTTCAAGTCAATTACATTCAAATACTTATTCGACAATATATTTATTACAATTATGTCATGTTTAATAAACTGTTTTACTAATCTGTGTAGGTTTGCAGCTGTAATTTTCTTATCGTAATCGTTTTCTCCAATACAAATTATTATTTTGTCACTAGAATTAACTTTTAAATTGTTTACATTACATAATACATCTGGGGAAAGTGCATACGGCTTTGTTTGTGCAGTAACTATGTATTTTTCATATTGTGTGTGCTGTCTTGTACGCATTAAGGCTGCCGACAGCCCAATACAGCGTTGCGTTCCGAAGACAAATATCCGTTTACTATCGTCAGCATGTCTACAGCATTCAATGTTCGTCCTTTCAAGAATCTCTTGTGAGTCATATGATAGTCTTTGTTCCAATGTATCAATATATTTTTTTAGCTTCAATATCTCCTTTTCTGCGGATTTTTGTTGCTTCTGCAAGATCTTGATTTTATCGTAAAGGGTTTGTAGTGAAGAGTCCAGGGGAGCTGTTTTGACGGTTGATGTGGGTTTTGAAAATGTCATGGGAGATACAGCTTCGGGTTGTAGTATTAAGCGCCTATTACTTTTTTTGGAGCAATGAATTGTTTGGCTGTCGTTTAGTGGAGATTGGCACAGGGCCTTTAGCATATCATTTTCCTTTGCCAATTTGCTAAGTTGCTGACGGAGGTTGTTATTTTCCAATAAATTATTATCAAATTCATTCTGTAGGATTGCATACTCTGACCGTAGCAGACTGATCGTCTCTTTAATTTCCTGAATTGGGATTGGGTCGGTCACAGTGCAGTCCAAACTTTTTGATAGTCGTATATCCAGGGAATCAAGAGTCTCCTGCGTTATTGAGTCATTATTCAGATCAGGGATCGGCGAGTCTAATGACAGATGCGATGCAACACTCGTGTTCGGTGTTTGTGATTGTTGTTCATCAGTGCGTGATGACATGCCTGAGGGTGTTCCTTGGAGGTGGTCTATATTTGAGTCTATGCTCACTGGTGTCGATTTCGAAAACTCAGGCGCATTTGCTATTAGGGTCAGACTGGACGAAGAAGTATCGCTTAATTTTGGGATATTGTCCTTTTTCCTTTGAGTCACATAAAATGGGGGATTTGGTGTAGAAGTCTCCTTCGCTGTTTTGCAACACGACTTACATTTCCAATTCTTTTTTGTTTTTGCATTTTTGAGACAGTGTAGTTTTTCAGAGTAGCCTATGCAATCGAATTCGAAAAAATTGCAGCACAATGAACATAATACTGTATTTTTTGAGTCAACTATCAGTTTGCATTTGTGGCATTTAACGGTAAGCGCCCTCTTGCGCTCACTGATAACACCTTTTTTAGTGGGTTTCGACATTCTGTAGTATATCTCAGTATACACTTAATTGCAGAAATAGTACCGTTATATCTTGGTAGATGTCACGCTGTTGCTTCGGTTGTTGTATGGCGAATAGCGACGTCAAGTGATGAGTAGCAAGATTAGATGTAATTATCTTATATCGTGGAAACTAGTACCTTTATGTATTGGTAGACGACGCGCTGTCGTTGGCAGATGTATGGCAAGTAGTGACCTCTAGTGGTCAGCACTAATATTAGAGGCGGTTGCCCTGATCGCAATCAGTGCTAAAAATCTGTTCTTCATTATTATCAATAAGTGTCACCAATATTTGTATGACAACCAGTGTCATCTAGTTGTGAGTAGTAGTGACCCACTATCCTATCATACCTTAATGAATCATCAGCTGATTGTGTTTACATGTCATTTGAAAATATAACGTACAAAATTATGTTTATCACCAATTTTCACGTAATTTACTTTCACTCACCAGGTCAAAATGCTTGAATAATCCATTAGTTAACTAGTTAATATCCCATACTGCATTTATTTACTCGTAACGTCAACGTTTATGGTCACTATTTATCACGAAATACACATAAGCACCACACAATAATCCTTGATGGTTTCCTTATAATAACGTCTGTGGCACTTTATCAAACTAAGTACTATAAAACACTGCTGATTTTAAAGTCATATTGGAAGTATAAATATTTTTAAACATTAAAAAATTCACAGATTCGATTTGACTGTGGCAACGCTAGCGCCTACCCCCATCTGTCTCTCAACTATGGCAATATACCTGTGACACAATCTACGGGTAGGTCTATGTTCAGTTGTGAACTTTTTAGTCTGTAATACATTTTATGGGTAAGTTATTATGTAAGTTGAAAAATACAATATGTGTGCAGTTCACACGCGAAAAAGTTAAACCTTTAGAAAAATAAACTTCGAGAGAGTGAGATGAATGCAGAGTATCTGGAGTAGAACAATTGTACGGTTTATTAATTATAATAATACCAATTTAAAAATGATGAACTTTACGTGGTAGAGCCATGTTGCAACTATATTACTAGTACAGTCGCAGAACGAATGGGTCGGCTCGACCGGGGAAGGACCACGCTCTTACAGAATACCAGCGTGAAATAGCAGCAGTTGCTGTGTTTCGTATGGCGAATGTAGAGAACCGAAGACCCTTTTTACTGAAAACGAGGCATTTCATTTTAGGCCTCATGGGTGACAACGCATCTGCAATTTGATTCGTAATCGAAGAAAGATGTAGATGTATATGGGTCACAGCAACCATTTACCATCAGGTGGACCGTCTGCTCGTTTGTCAATCTTATTCTATAAAAATGATTTTACATTTTATTGTACATATTATATTACATTACATATTATATAGACTAAGTGGTCAAATATTTTCAAATCAACAAATTTTGTCCTTATAGCTTATAGATCACGTGCATTATCTCCATACATAATAGGGAACACTGTATAGTGCATTCTATCTTATTCTGCCTCAGGCTAAATACCAAAAGTGTACCGTTTGTCTCTTTTTCGTGTCGCTTTTTAATTTCAAATCATAACGACCTCAAAGAAGTTTTCACTTCAAAAATATGTGAGTTTCGAAGACATTTGAAGTTTGCTTGAACCGCGAACTTTTATCGATACCTACTATTTGTTTTCTCTCTGAAATTAGATTAGATCCATGCCTGCCGCAAACCGCTAACAAGTTGTTACTTCTAAATACGACGTGTTGCTTCTTACAACGCCTGACAATGTACATAGGTATATATCACCGACATCATATCATAAAGTAAATATTTAATTTTACTTTCCTACTTCCTACTTCCTAGCAAAGAAAGTTACTAAAGTGATAATTAGATTATCACGTTTTAAATCTATGCTTACGACTTCTTCTCTTTTACGCATATAAAATCATATGTATATATATATATATATATATATATATATATATATATATATATATATATATATATATATATATATATATATATATATATATATTATGCTTGTAGCACGAACGGATCGGCTCGACCGGGGTAGGACCACGCTCTCACAACTTCATGCTACTGTGTTTCGTATTTTTTTTTATAGGAGAGGGGGCAAGCGAGCGTATGACTTACCTGATGGTAAGTGATTACCGCCGCCCATGAACAGCTGCAATATCAGGGGAATTGAAAATGAGTTGCTGGTCTCTTAAAAAGGAGTGGGCTCTTTTCTTGAAGGTCGCTTAGTCTGTCGTTCCGGAAAAATTTCTGCTGGTAATCGATTCCACAAGGAAGTTGTGCGAGGAAGAAAACTTGTTTAAAATCGCATAGTAGTGGACCGCCAATCATCCAGATGGTATGGATGGTATCGCAAGTTTTGTCGCGATGTACGATGGTGAAATTTTGCCGCTGGAATTAGTCCGAACAATTCCTCAGAGCACTCCCAGTGATTAATGCGATAAAATACGAAAAGAGATGCAACATCTCTTCTTACTGCCAGTGACTCTATCCGATCAGAAAGAGCTCGGTCGCCGACGATTCCAACCGCCCTGTACTGGATGCGATCAAATGGAGTGAGCTGGCACTGGGGAGTCCCAGCCCGGAGATGGGAACAATATTCCATGTGCGGCCGAACCTGCGCCGTGTAAAGTTGCAGGTGGTGTGCCGGCATGAAATAGTGCCATGCTCTACTTAGGACGCCAAACTTTTTAGAAGCCAATTTGGCCTTATTTTCCAAGTGACCACGAAACTGCACGTTACTCCGGATTCCAATACTGGCTAAGACAACAAGGGGAGTGCCTTGAAATTGTGGAGATACGACGAAGGGTTTCTTTATAGCGGTAAACGCGCAAAGTTGTATCTTCTGGGAATTGAACTGGATTGAATCTCCCTCTTGGACTCTACTGCCTCCACCCATCTGAGCTGAGCTCCATCTGAGCTGTTAATAATGGACTCCATGATTTTAGAGAACAAGGAAGTGATGGCGATAGGCCTATAGTTGGACCGATCGAAGTGGTTACCTTTTTTAGGGATCCGGTGCACGAAAGATGTTTTCCCTGATTTCAGGACAACGCCTAGGGAGTAGGAGTACCCGACAAGACGCGTTAAAACGGGTGAAAAAAAGATTGCATCCCGTCCCAATCGGCTGACCTGTAAAGCAAAACACGGCGGCAACCTGCAGGGGGCAACTGCGATGGGAGAATGGCACCGTACTCCTTATTAGACAATGTTCCGAGGAGCCAAGAGGAGCATCGACGGAGACCTGATATCCGGATGAGAAGTCAGCAGAACGTCAAACAGGGAAGCCACATGATCTTCCACATTTGGGATCCGCGTAGGCGAAGTAACCAGTTGCGTCAGACCACATGTCAAAGCAAAATCAATAACAGGTTAAACGAGAACCAAGCCATTCAGCGTGGTGGGCGTTAAAATCACCAAGCATCACGACCTCTGCAGATGGGATCTGTGTTAGCACGAAGTCTGCAGCCATTAGGACGTGGTCAATGATTCGGTCTGTGTCGGCATTACCGCTATGGGACCTTTAGAGGCATCCGTAGATACAGGGGTGGTCGTCGCTGTCTACGCGTAGCCAAAGGATGGACAGGTCCGTACCTTCAAGGCTGCTTACGCATCGAAAACAGATGTCCTCTCTGACGTACATGCTACGCACGCAAACACCAGCCCGGGGCTCAAATGAGCGTTCTAATTTGTACCCCGGGTAGGAGAGTCACGAAGTATCAGCCGGAGAGGACACCTGTGTTCGGTTTCACGATGGTAGCGGACGGCGTTAAGATTTGAATGAAATCGTTAAGAAGTTGCAGAAATTCATGGATAGCGTAGCAGGGGGCGCCTTTATCTTATTGCTCCGTGTGCTTCAAGCAGGTTTGCCCCCCCCCACCCCGAAATCGCGGTACTCCGTCACCAGGGGTGCTGGTACCCTCCTGGGTAGTGTTGTTTGTAACTCCGCTACCATCACCTGCACTCACCAGACGAAATGTAGAAGCAGACCTTCTACTTCACGAAGGTCTTCTGCGAGGTCGTGGTACCCCGGTTCGAGCCGGCCCATACGTGCAACAGCAAAAGCTCCTGCGTAGGTCTACCTCTATTAAAATAATCGTATGGTAAGTGTAGAGAACCGTAAACGGTCGGTCGTCAGGGGTGACAACGCATCTCCATTAATTGAGGATAAATGTAGATGTCTATGGGCCACAGCATCCACTTACCTTCAGGTGGACTGTGTGCTCGTTTTTCATTTTCTACACCATTATTATTATACCCATTTTCATTTTCTACAAAACAAAAAAATTCTCGCAAGACTTCTTTGCGTAATCGGCTAATACTAATACCTGCGATTTTTCAGGACGTACAATGATCCTTCAAGTTTTACACTGTAAATTTTAAACGGTTATTCTGTAAGAGCGTTGAAATTTGAAATAAATCTACTCCATCAGAGTCCTTTCCCGGTCGAGCTAAATTCACGAACATTTCTCCCACCACCAGAACATAAACATGACAAGGTGTAACTCGGTTTTAAGACGGTTTACTCATGTGGCTTTAAGCACGTAGTAACTCAATGGTTTGTGTAGGAACTCACATAAGCGAATGAACCTTCATCATACATCCCGATAAAGTGTTGTAACCAATTTTACTCTGAAGTTCATGCACTCGATTTCATTTTACATATTCCAAGTATTTTAATCGATATTAATATAAAAATTAACCGTTATTTATTTATTTTTGAAAGAGAAGAAAGCAAAACGGTATGTGAAATAAGAATAGAAGGAGAGTTAATTGAGCAAGTGGATGAGTTTGTGTATTTGGGATGTGTATTTAGCAGGGATGGTAGATATGATAGAGATATAGAACGACGAGTAAATGCAGGGAATAGAGTGAATGGGGCACTACACTCTATTATGAAGAACCAGAATGTGTCAAAACAGGCACGTATGGTAATTCATAATGCTGTGTTAGTCCCTACTTTAATGTATGGTAGTGAAAGCTGGGTGTGGCAGAAGAAGCACGAAAGTAGAATAAATGCTGTAGAAATGCGGTCTTTAAGGAATATGCTAGGGTTGAATCTGAATGACAGGGTGAGAAATTGCGTGATAAGAGATAAATGTGGTATGCAAGATGATGTTGTGACCAGGATTAAGAAAGGAATGCTTCCGTGGTTTGGTCATGTGGAAAGAATGAATGAGGAAAGAGTGACAAAGCAAATTTATATGGCAGATGTGAACGGCCGAGTCGGGAAAAGACGCCCTAGGAAAAAGTTTATCGACCAAATTGGCAATATTTTGAAAATGGGCCACGTTGGAAGTACCCTTAACCGACGAGCATGTATGCGTAGATATATGGATGTAAAGGAGGCGAAAGAGGTACGTCAGGATCGTGCCAAATGGAAGTCCGTAGTCTCTGCCTACCCCTCTGGGTGACTGGCGTGAGTGTTTATGTATGTATTTATTTATTTAATTTATTTGCGTAAACCTTAGAGTATTTATAAAGCAAGCTAATTTTTACTCTAAGGCGTAAACTATGGGTAAAATTATCCAGATTACGTTAGGTCTCACTTTTGGAACTACATCACGTAAATATTTGTGATATTCCTATGGCTAATCAGGTTTTTCTTAGCTATAATAATTTTAATAGTAAACGAAACAAAGGCGAATATGACACGTAATATTAATTTCTTTTACTTATTTTATTTATTTTAGAAACATAAACAGTTGTACAATAAGTTTACAAAATAAAAAACAAAATGGGCATAATAAGTGAACTTTAAAATAAGAGGAAACAAGATGTCCTATTTCTATCTCGAATCACACATCTCGTAACTACAACCTAAACCGAGATCCGTACCCTTCGGCTGGTTGTCCCTGAACTTATTCTGCAGAAAGTACCATTCCTAGTCGCCCTATCGCCAATAGAAGCAGTAAAGACTATCTGCAGCAGACTGCGGTAAGGTCCTTCCGAAAAAAAATATAAAAAATGTGGAAGCTATTTAGCATCCAATCTACTTTAAAATTATAAAATAGTTATGCACCTTTAATGTATTAAGTTTAAATAAGGTCCCAATTTCACTTCTGGCCTGGGCCCTTGGTTACATAGCTACGCCATTGGTGTCAATGTAAGGCTGTATAATGACATAAGTGTAGATCCGTTTATCTACTCATGTGATGACATCGCAGAAGTTTTAGCTTTATAGCGTTTTATATTCTGTTCGTTTAGATGCGGCCGCCTTTGTGTCGCGCCGCCTTGGCGCGCACCTCATCTAGCCAGAATCGCCGTCGCCGGCGTACACTCGTAGGAGAATTTGGCACTTTACAACAAAGCGCCTTAGTGAAAGGTTCTTTGCATCCTAACTTGTGTTTATTATTTATATTCGTATTTTATTACAATAACCAACATAAACATTTAACGAAAATGATAAAAATAATAAAATAAAAGCAAAATAATAAGTGCGCCTCCGGGTGTACCGACACAATCTTAGTGAACTAGACCATATTAGTAGAAACAGTTGCCAAAAGATGGTGGTGTGAGACCTTAATTATATCACAGTACACTAAAACTACCAGGAATGTAAGAGAAATATAAATAAAAAACTAAACGCTCCCCTCGCTTGCCTGCGCTGCACCCTCTTGAATGCTGAGAGACGAAAGAGACTAAGGTGGCCGACTAATAGCATAAAAAGCACACAAGATATATCGAGCTACAATCACAGACAAATAGAATATAATAATCTATATTCAATTACACTATGAATATTACTTCTTGAAAATCTTTTTTTACTTGTACCACTTGTTTTGTAAAAACACTTCTGTCTTTGGAAGAACTAGGCAAGAAGTCCAACGGGACGGTGGCGTGGTTGCGATCTACTCATTCCCAAGAGTGGTTAATTGTGTATTATTGTATTGTTTTTATTGAGTAAGGGTTACAAAAGAGACATAGTTCACCTGATGGTAAGTGGATGCTGTGAGTAGACATTTACAACTATCCACGATGAATCAAAATGCAGATGCGTTGTCACCCCTGTGGTCTAAGATAGAATATCTCTTTTCCAGTAAAGGGATTTTAATATTATAGTAACCAGCAGCTTTTGTTTTAAAACAAAAGTAAGCGTCAGCATATTTCCTATAAATGTTTTAAAAGTGAGTGCCACTTCTTGGGGTAAATACAGACTCCTTGGAATCAAGTAGCTATAATGCCGCAGTATTCAGTCTTTAGTGGTTAATATTATCGGACTTGTAACTGAAAGAGTAATTAATTCATATTTCAATTATTATTTATAAAAAAGAAACTCATTTATGAATAATATTTTATTGCAATGTAAAATAAATTATTATTTATTGTTCAAAATATACAATATTCAAAATAAGGCACTTACATAATAAACTAAGTACCGTTTAACGAGATCTTATTCTAAAGGTAGGTTCAGTTCGTAAACATAATGAGTAATTTAACAATTTGGCAATAAATCTTATAAATAATATTGCGTACTAAGTACAGATCCAAAAAAGGTAAGTATGTAGAATTAAAAAACCTAACTAATAAATGCGATGATTAGTCCGGTCCATTGCCGGTTTGATTAAATAATTTTGTTTATTTTTAAAAAAAAATTTAGTACTGTTAGAAAATTCGTAAAAGTCCATAGTTGAATTCTCCTGTTGTAGGTTTTTTTTGGATTTGCCATAATCAATAGAATCAGGCGTTACCTTGCGGAAATCTGTTATATTAAAGTTGTTAAAAAAATTCTAAATTCTTATAATTGCGTAATGAAATAAAATGATGTGTCTCACCTAGTCTGAAGGGCACCTCCCGCCCTCCTTCGATGAGGGCTAATCTTCCTTTCAGCAGATGTCGTTAGTTTACTCTGAGGTGAAGTTTTTTGTTACACAATATCATTTAATTGAGAAGTTAGTTTTAAATAAAAGTTTATCAGTTTCTAGAGTAATATATGAATACACAAAACAATGCCTGATTGGTTTGCTCTTTAATTTTTCTTTTTAATTTTCTACTTTTATGAATATCTGTGATTTGGTTTATTTATTTTAATTTAATTAATATAAAATATAACTAATTGTACAAAAAGAAACATTAACCTTTACATTTTTCGAACAAATTGACATCCCGCTATGAAGTTTGTCAAACATTACATCTCGTATTTAATTGGCTCCACCCTGGTCGCACAGAAAAAGTCGTGAATGCACTTATTACGTTCACTATTCCCTTATCCTCCGCAGAGTCTACTTCAACTGAGGATGCCTCGTGTAGAGGCGAAACACGTGTCGAATTATCGACGATGGTGTGTCTATCCTAGTGCAATGGTGTTGGGAGTAGTGGTGCTGGGATTAGTGGCGACGGGAATAGTGTACACAATTGAGGGAGGTGTTCTTCAAACTAGATAAGATACATTATTTATTTCATTACGTGGATACGAGCAAATTAATTTGTAACAACTTAATTTGTTATAATCAGCAATTTCAGTGCCGATGTGCCATTTTTGAGCCTGCTTTTATTACCGATCTGGATATGCGTCTCGTGTCGATGTTTTACCACCATATTGGTTGCCGTGAGATTGCCATTAGATCTATGGAGTGTAGAGGTAAGGAGAACTTCTTCTTCTTCTTTGTATTAAAAAGTGTTCGTAGGAAAGCGCTAAATAAGGGTGGCTCCACTGTACCTAGAGGGTAAATTTTAAAGAAATTTTTATAACTTTTTATTGCATAGACGTTCACCATGATTCTTTTTTCTAATAAATATATTATTGTTTTCAAAATGTTTGTTTTCAAAATCACTCTCAACGTGTTTCATGGCGACTTTTTCTAGGTTATATTTACTAAATTATTTTAGACAACGTGAGTAGTTGAGGTTTACAATACCGCAGTTTCATCAACTACTCTAGTCACCACAAATATTAAATTCCACAACTCAGCACACTTCATTCTTCTTTCATACTTCTTTTCTTCTTCTTTCTACGTTCTTTCATACCCTCTAGCTACTCCAGCGCTGTTGTGGAGAATTTTTGAACTGTTATTTGCTGCTTAAAGATGGACACTTTTTCAGCTATTCTCCTATGTGAGATGCTCCTTACCTCTACACTCCATGATGAGATCTTTCTGGCATCACACATTGTACCAAAATTAGGTAATGAATGCTGGGACTTTAATACACAATCTATCATTATTTTCTCAATGGTAACACTTGCATTGGGCACGTGTTGTAAAATTGCAAAATTGTTTACGTTCAATTAGTAGGGTAAACTAGTATTATTTATTTATATTTGAATAGAAACAATACTAAATAAAGAAAGACTTGACAAACTTTGAAATATTTTTTAACACGCACGTATACTGTTAATTATTATGTAATGGTCATAATATAAGTACTATAGAAGAGTGGAGTCTCCTCTCCAATTACAAGTTTTATACCTAAAAAGAAACCCCATCTCCGGTTACATAGTGTGTATGATCATATTTACTGAGTAAACTATTATTTTTTATTAACATTTGACAGTATTTCTATTTTTAATACCGTACAGTGTCAACACTCTTCGCCAATGGATCTTCAAATTTATAGTAAAATATTCAACTTTACTACCCAGTGAAGACATTAAACTCTATCATATATACATTTGAGCAAAATTTTAATAATTATGACGTATCGGAAATATTTTGTGTCAATTGTTAATTTGATAAATAATATCACTATAGCGTGTACAAAAGAGATTCAGTCGTAAATCATAAGCAAGAAGTAAAGAGTCCTAAACTATGGAAACTATACTAAATTAACAAAACTCGGTTTCTGTTTCTGGTGGATTCAAATTTGTTGTAATTTACTACAAATTTGAAGCCTGCATAGTTAAAGTTTCAATAACTTAGTAAAAAATCAGAAAAAACGGTTGACCCTGCAGGTCATCCCTGGATTTTCCCGCTTATTTCGCTAATATATTAAATTTTTGAGCTTGAAACGATTATTTGAGCTGTTTAAAGGCTTGACGGAATTTGACGCAGTCTTTAAGTACAAAAAATTGTTTGTAAGCTTTTTAGTCAATGGATCGAAGAATTTAAAAATTATCTCAAAAAAATTTTGAGCGTGTCGTTCGATTTTGACTTGCTTGATGGCATCCGGCGCAGTTTCTTGAGTTAAAAAACTTGTTTCTAAGATCTGGAGTTGATTAATCAAATATTTTAAAAGTTATTTGGAATAAAATATTTGAAACGACTCGACCGATTGACTTGACTTCCCGTGTCACCGAGTCCGATCGGTTGATTCGTTTTAAAGACATCTTACGACAAAATTTTATTTACATACACACAAACACACACGGCGCGCGGCCGGACGTCCATCCAGGAATAGTCGGAACTGCTTCCTAGGACCTCAAAACGTTGAGATTTGATGAAAACTCCCATTCTCGAAGTCGGACCGAAACCTATAACTTTACTTTTGAAAATGATTAGTTTTCGAAGCCAGAAGATCAAAAAACGGAAATAAGGACTTGGACAGATAAGATTTTGATGAAGATTACTATTCTAAATAACGATCGACTGGTAATATTTACAGTATAGCTACAGAGTAACTATAAAATTATAAACCGTCACACAATATTTAAGGTGAACTCTCTATCTACGAAATATCTTCTAACCAATCTTTTTATCTCGAATTTTTACACATTGTTTACTTATTCAACTTCTAACCGTGACAGTCTTCGTAAAAATCGCACAGAGCCTTCAGACCCCAAGTTATTTTATGTTACAACCGATTTTAAAACTTATGATTTTGAAAGTATGTTTTTTTATCTGTTAAGTAAATGAATATATTTGTTGAAAATTCGTGAAGAATATATTAATGTCTCAGCAAGTAGTAGTTTCCGGCATTGTTTTGGGATCATTCCTAAAACCAAATGGAATAACTCATATCAAAAATTGTTCAATATGTCGGTGAAAATGCGAATATTGTAAGAATTAATTCAAAACGATGGAAACTTTATACTATTTATCCAGCTTGTTGTATGACCGCGCTATCGACAACACCAAGAGTGTTGGGCGTGGCAACACTGAACGATGTGATAAACACATTGACAATGGTGACCAAAAACACGCCCAGCACCGTCATATTGTTGATCTTGTCCGCTTTGCAAATGTCTTTCTCGTCTTTCACGTTGTAACGGCTGTTCATGATTAGACCCACGCCTACTGCTACCTGAAACATAAGAGTTATCTTATAGTGAAGGCAATAAATATAAGTAATGTGACTAAGACTTTTTTAAGTTATGTTAAAAGTAAAAATATTATAATTTAAGACGTTTTCGCGAGTTATATTGAGTCAATTTATTTATAGCTAATTTGTGTCATTTTCATTAATACTACCAATTATTTTAACTATTGGTACCTATTTCTTTTAATCCCATTGAACAAAACGGTTCAAATCGTTTAATTTTAATATTTTATGTTTTTGTATTGTTTCATTTAAGACAACATGATTTTGATATTTTGGTCTGTATCTTTATTCATTTCCATGGGTTGGTGATCTGTTGTTTTTGTCAGGATATAAGCTGAACAAACCTATGGCTTGTAGCTAATGAGCACGACACTAGTGCCATATCAGCTTGTGCTTATTTTGAGTCAGTTTTGTATATGGAGGTCAGTGGTTTTAAAGCTATCCACGTCCGGCGTGCATCCAAATTTTTTTCTTACCACATAACCTCATCTTTTAACATCTCAATCCCAATATTTTAACCAGCCCGTCGTGGCAAAGAGATTTGTAGATTATGGCCGCAATTCGAAAAACAAAGAAAATATTGCATTAATAGTTTAGTGCGATCTGCCGATCAACTGCCGACAGAATCGAGTTCTGGATCAATCGAAATTTATTCGATCTCATTTCAATTTCTAACTCCTGAAACCGTAGCTGATAACGCTCATCATAATACAAACGTGTTTCTCGATATTAATTGGTTCGGGAGTAAGCTTTTACAATAAATTTCGAAAAACGTCATTTTGAGTCGAAAAATCGAATAGAATTGGAAAAAAATATCAGGAGCCCTCTGCTTTTAATAAGCAAACAACGATAATAATACGAAATTTGGCTTTTCAATAGCGCAGGGGTTAAGCATATTGCCGCGTCGCTGCGAAGTCAAGGGTTCGAATCCCGCACGGAACAAGAATAGAATCATAATTATTCAATATTGATTATATTAATTCTGAATGAAAACACTTTTTACTCTTACCACTGGTTCGGAAAAATTCTCTTTCCTGCGAAGAACCCGCAAGAAACAGCGGGACTTATATAAGCATAATTTACAATATAATTTTTATACAATTGTTATGAAAACATTTAGAAACAGCACGGCAGCGATCACCTCATTCCATGGGGAATCATGAACTATTTAGTAGTATATAACCCTTACTAAACAATTTTTGCTTAATAAATATTGTAGACCTTTTGATAGATAAGGTCTGTCTATTTTCTGGGACTTTGTTGTCAAAGTATATACGAGTACGTTGCTCCATGAAGGAATTACTGACTCTTTGGTGTCGAGTAACTAATATAACTAATTTGTGCTTGTTTCTTGTATTGACAGAATGCACATCATTATTTTTAATGAAGCTATTTATGTTTTTTATACGCATATAAAATTTTCTTAATATATTGAGAGGCCAAATTTCATATATTTATTACATTTTTTTCTATGGGATTTCTTCGGATTTGGATTATAAATTGGATTTTATGGCTGTCTTTTGCAAAACAAAGATAATGATTTCTTATATTTACGCGAACACTATACATTGATTAAAACTACTTTTATGGATTTTATCGCGTTTTATTTATTTTATTTTTAATACCCGACGTTTAGGGTGCTTTCCAGCACCCATGGTCACGGGGGACTGAGGTGACTGACGTCCCGATGTCAAAGTTAACTCGGAGTACCTTCAGCTTTTTAATTATTGTCTTTGGTCCGATCTACGCAGAATGAACTAACTGTGTTTTGAAGTCTTGCAATGGTATGCTTGGGTTTAGTTTTAATTTTATTAATTATAGGATCCCAAGCAGGTGGTAGTACCCAGCCTCCTTCTCTATTGAAATTACACCAATAGGTTTGAAATATATTACAATATTTTCAGATTATATTTTGTGAAATGCAAATTCTTTTTACAGACATTAACATTTTGATTGAGTAATGACTCGGTGATAGTAGGGGAGGGGCTCAATGACTTAGTAATCAAGATCGCAATGTCGTTAAAATATTTTCGAAAGCCGTTTTAACATCTTGATCTGATTTTGTTAAATTATTGTTAAAACATAGTTCAATAATTGAGTTGTGTAACTGCATATTTCCAGTTTTGCTATTGATTACCCATACCCCAAGTCATTTAAATATTATAAGAGGGTTTCTTAACTCTTTCTTAAATATAAAGACTTGGCTGTAGCTTGATGTAACACACTCTTTTAAATATTTTAGAATATTTTTTTTACATATTCTATAAATGAAATACTATGATTATATATATTTCATTGTAAAGGTCATATAACTTTTGTCTACTCTTATGTATTCCTACTATCGCCCTCTCATTAAACGATTTGCGATCGTTTAGAGTGTTTAGAAGTAAATATTTTTTGAAATTCAAGACTTATAAGCTTAAATAATGACCAATATAAATATTTAGTATTATTTTTACATAGAAGAAATGGCAGCTTTTTCATTATATTACTTCATTTATTGGAACAAGCACATCTTTTTTAACTTTCTGTTTTTTGTGCATGTAATGTATATACACTTCCTTGCCCCAAAACCCTCTCAGAAATGAGGGGTGGCCTGTGCCCAGCAGTGGGACGTATAATAGGCTGTAACTTTAACTTACCTTATATATATATACTAGTGGCACTAGGCCCTGCAATACATGTTGTGAAAGTTTCAAGGACTTTGATATTAAAGTCTCCACATAGAACGACAGATAAATTTAAGCTTAAGCAAAACTTCCTCCATATTTTTTTCAAAACAATCATAGAACAGAGAATGTGGGTGTCCGTAAACGCTGACAACAATGAGGTGCTCAAGCTCAACATATGCCATTTCTACAGTTGCCTTAAAAGAGAGGCTCACAACATCCTTGCGTTACGTTACTATTTAAAACCAATTCATTTTCTAATCCTTTGCCCAACATCCCTTGTATATTTTGATGCACCAGGCGTATACAATTTTTATGATTGCACTATGTATTATGTGGATTATAAACATCGTTTGGGGTTTGGATATTATTACCTGTATACGCCTCCACGACAAAAAAATCATAATGTCCTAACGTTTAAATAAGTAAAAAAAGAAATTACTTGTAAAATAATGCTGAGAGATATGAAGATGACGCTGGGGTAGTAGTATGGATGTTTGGTGGAAGACTCGACGACGTAGCGCAGCTGATTAGCATTGGCGGAGAGCAGCGCCAGGTCCATCATGCCCTGCGCCAGGTTCTTCTTCTGCTGGTAAGTGTTCACGTCGGGAATAGATTGCTGAAATTGAATAATGATTTGAAATGCAATGAATGATTTTATTGAAAGCAGTATATAGCCGACCCATTCGTGCTACAACCATAATATAGCTGCAGCGTGGCTCTACCACGTATATATAAAATACTTGCTGCGTGCCGGATTCGAATCCGGGGTCCTCAGCACTGGATTTCATTGCTAAGCCACTGCGCGATAGAACCATCACGTCGCAATTTTTATTAAGAAAGTGTAAAAGTTAACGTTTCTTTCTGCAATATTAGTTATATTTAATATTAATTAAAATTAATTAAAACAGTATTAGTTATATTTAATATTAATTAAAATTAATTAAAACAGTAAATGGGTCGGCCTGACCGGGGCAGGACCATGCTCTCACAGGATACCAGCGTAAAATAGCAGCGTAATACTGCCGTGTTTCGTATGGTGAGTGTAGAGAACCGGAGACCCTTTTTACTTCGCCGCCATGTAATTTGTTTGAAAAAAAATCTTTAAGCCTGACAAGCCCTCATTAACTGAGAGACACACTAGTAGCTTGGACTGATTATACCAATGAAAAATTGACGAATTAATAATCTCACATCTACCCTCACCTACCCTCACTGACTTTGACTGCCCCGTTGGTCTAGATTCCGTAAATGTGGCTGCTGTTCTTATGGCCCGGAACAGACCCAAAAATATATAAATATTGGAGAATTTCTTGATAAAAAACTTTGTAAACAGTGACATCATAAAAATACTCACTCCTGGGGGGAAAGGTGAGCCGGGGCGATCATCAACGCCAAATCGGTTACCGAATCCGTTTACACCATCTATAATGAAAAAACACGTAACTTCAATAACTTACACAATTGCTTTTACAAGGCTTTTACCAGTGCCCAGCGGTGGACTGGTCCTATCTGTAATGTAATATATATATATAGGATAATGATGAAAAATGAGCACACAGTCTACCTGATGGTAAGTTGGTAAGTAGATGCTGTGCCCCACAGACATCTATATTTATCCTCGATTAAAAATCAAAATGCAGGCATTTTGATTCTACAACCACAATACAGCTGCAGCGTGGCACTGCCATTTCCTTGACTCTTCCATTTGGAAGTTGTTATAATGGGAGGTGGGACTGATGTTACAAAGTCCAACAAATGACAGAAACGTGTTGATTTAACACCGAGCATGGTAGTACATTATATAAAATCGCAAGGAAATCTGCATGTATGATAAATACAATATTTCAAGGTCATTTAAAAGTCTGCCAACAGCACGTACTGTGACGATGTGACCATAGTTTGTTAAGTCCCGCTAATAAAATATAACATCAACAAGTCATGCCAGCAGTTCCATTCACATTTAACAAACCCTGATACTTGATACATGAACCCTTTTACTGCCAGATGAATCATATATTGTAAATTTTGATTGTTTAACTACATATTATGTCTATTTTGCGGACAGGGAAACTGTTAACTCTCTTCTGGCAAATGTAAAAACTTTACCCACCTACCACACTGTTTAAGATTAGTTCTCTTTTTCTATTTTAATAATTAAACATTCCATAAACATGTAAAAGGAAAGAAAGAAAGAAATTCTTTATTTTCGCACAGACATTGACGCACAACAATATGATAATTTATGATAAGAAACAAAATATAATTATGATAATAATGTTTATTGCAGATATACCTACATAGTAATTTACATAAACTGTGTTGGTAAAAAAATATAGTAATAACAATAAAATAAAGATAAAATAAATTATATCCAATAAAATATATGATCCAATGCCTCTGAATGGGACAGTCAAGCCTATCTTGAAATATCCTCAAGATACTATTTGAGCTCTTCCGTAGTCTACATAACATTGACGCATTTCGCTTCCTTAAGATGCCATAAAAATCATCAACACCTGTTTCAGCAAACACGCTTTAAGCACTACAGTGTCTAGGAAGGCCCATTAGCATCCTGAAGGCGTTATTATATTGAATTCGAAGCGCATTGTAGGTCCTATGCGGGTAGTCACACCACAGGCTGCAGGTGTAAAATGTTTGACAGCACGCCTTGAAGAGGGTAGTTTTGAAGTCATTTGTACCCCTAACAAACCTGCGGGCAAGTATATTGTATCAAACCGCCAACGCGCGTCGCTCTCTCTCGCTATATATCATGGTTGTCTGTCAGATATTCGTTAACAATGTGTCCCAATTATTTAAATTGACAAACTCTATTTAATGGCACACCAAGGAGCTTTACTGGCGGCACAATCAAGAGCTTACTGTTAACACGAAACACCAATAGCTCACTTTTCTTGGTGTTGTAGATGAGCCCATGATCAGCAGCGCATGTTTCACGCACAGATAACAGTCTACGCAACGCGCTCACCGATGGACTCAGCAACACCACGTCATCGGCATAACTTATATTATTAATCATATGACTGTAAACAGAACATCCGACCCTTGTTTCACTGAGTGCACAAATGAGCGCGCTTACGTAGAGACAGAACAGTACATGCGAAGACAAACTCCCCCCCCCCCCCCCCCACCACCACCACCACCAACCTCACCAATAAATTTGGCTTTGCCTACGTTGAAGGCGTGCCAAAAATGATATTACTCAGCATATGAATATTTAAAAATTATAACAATTTAAGGGCGAACTGTGACCGGTCCTTCAGAGGGAAAAATAAACGGTCACATCATCTATAACCGTCTCAGAAATATAATTTTTTTTTAAATTAAAGATGGCTTGGGCCTGGAAGCGGAAATGATAACTCTTTATTTTGCAACCTACCTAAGAACTTAAAATTATCATTACATAGTCAAACATCAAGAGGATGCTTGCTGTTTCTTTATATATAAATCCTTTGTATTTTGTAGTAATGAGGGATGTAATTATTTAATTTTACAGTACAACTTTAAAACAACTACATTTACCTTTGATTGCAATAATTATGTAGCCTTTCGTGTTAAAGTAAGTTTAAAATATTGCTGGATTTATATCCGGATAATCTTAGGTCTTTGAGTAAAGTAATATTTTTGAACAAGTTCTAAAGTGAAACATAATATTCAACACGGAACAAACCCGTGGAATAAACTTTATTTCATTTTAATTTCACGTAGGTAGGTACTCGTATTAGCATAAAAGCGACAAAATAAAATGTCCCTTAAAATTGCATGCATATATAATATAGTGAGCACGACATTAAAGACTGAGCAACCAGGAAAATAATTATGTGACCATGGCGATGTCTCGAAACATGCAATATACCTTCAATGAACGGGTCGAGTTGTTAAGGCAACCCGTTTAACGATGTATTTGTACAAGTAGGAAGTAAATTTGCATACAGTTCAGTGCGTTATTTTTAATTTATTTTGAGATTGAAAACTGAAAATCGATTAGATTTTTTAACTGTGGTTTAATCATGCAATATTAGAATGATGCGATGACTTAATGAAAATTGTAGAATAGCCTATACCCTATACTATAAAAGGTAGGTATTGGCCGGGTGTATTGGTGATTCTTGGCAGACATATTTGCGCAATACCAGTGCAGTGGTAGGTCAGGCTTCCCGCCGCTGATTTACTGGGATTTACATCTAGTATATACGAGATAATTATACCGCAATTTATCGAAAGACACAAGAATTTTGTAGTATTCCTATAATCGAATCTCGAAGAGTCGATTAATGTATCGTATCAAGCAATTTTAGAATTTCAGATTTGAATTTATGTAAATAAAATGTTTGTATCGTGGCACTATACACGCATAAATTGCATACAGACAAATATCTGGATATTATTCCTAGAGATAGACAGGTATAGTCATTGATTTATATATGGTATAATGTGATAAATACAGTAAAATATCTTAACTAACGCATAGACATCTCGCATGCACAAATTACATGCACTTATGTTATACTTACATTTTTAGCGGTTATCAACCGAACTCACGATTTGGTATCGTAAGGCTAGAGTTTGTTACAATGTAATAAAAATAATTCGCCGTAAATTATATCTATGCGCAAAAAAACCTATACCCACACATAAACTACGCATTATATTCATTTACAATCCTCCTCATTCTCTACTCACACATTAACCATACACACTACACATACACTATACACACACTTCACATATACTTTAAACACATACCCTCACTTAACATTTAATTATAATCCATGGGAAGAACAGAAACACCCAATACAAGCATTTTTTCACGTGTCCTGGGTAGTTCTAGCCACGGCATAATACTGTTACTTGCATAAACTATTTTTATTTTATTTTAATTCCTGAACAAATATTTTTTATCACAATTACTCGTCCAGAGCGGGACAATTTTGTTTGGCAAAATCGGTGATAAATGACTACTAAGAGATGGTGTAACTATGTATACTTCCAAAAGTTTATTGAGTGAAAGTGTGAGTAATTGGAGTATCATTTTAAGCAAAGTGGTGGTAGGATGGGAGAAGTTGAGGCTGGTAAGCAGTGCACGCACTGCTTTGTTCGTAAACGTCGAACGTTCGTTCGTTCGTTAGTAGAAGGACACTACGCATCTGCAATTCCCTTGGTGTTGCGGTTGTTCATGGGTGGCGGTAGTCACTTACCATCAGGTGAGCCGCATGCACGTTTCCCCCATCTTCCATAGAAAAAAGAAAAAAAGGAACCCAGGCGAAAAACCATGTGTTTGATATGCGGTGATATAGGGTGAGGATGATTGTGGCTTGTTGAGGTGAAATGGGTGGGTGAGTGGTGTGTACAGGTGCGTGCAGTCACCGTAAGGATAGTCAGTCTCATCGGTGTCGTGCCACGGCCATTTACCATCTTCAGTTCCGACTCCGTCGTCGACCGTTGGATGACCGGAGCCCTCTCTGCTATTCTTCTCCCCGCCATCTAAAAGTTCAAATATTAGGCTCCTTATGAAAGTATTTTTTATGTAGGTAATTTTAAACGAACTTTTTTTTTATAGAATAAGGGTCGCAAATGATCACACAGTCTTTCTAATGGTAAGTGGATGCTGTCATCCATAGATATTTACATTTATCCTCGATTGAGAATCAAAATTCAGATGCATTGTCACTCCTGATGACTAAGACGGTCGTTTCCTGTAAAAAGGGTCTCCGGTTTCTACACTGCGTTACACAACAGCATTAAGCTGTTATTTTACGTTTTGGTAAAATGAGCTACAACCATAATACCTATAGCTGCAGATTGACTCTACTAGATACTATTGAAATGATTATTCCCTCATCTCTACGATACCACTATTGGGCTAACCAAATTTGCCAAAAAATAGCACGATACTAAACCTCAGTTTAGTATCGTGCTATCTCGTCTTACGATTGTAGTGTATGGAGACGTGTTTTGCTTAACTTTTATATAACCTCCTCATCAACACCAGACTTGAACCATATTGACATAATAACGTCACTCGGACTACAAACGTTATCGCGCGGTCTACCACATCCTTCTTTCATGGCCAGATGACCCACTTACAACTGACCTGAGTACACACCAGAAATTGTTTGGTGTTTAGATATTTTCAAACATTAATACCAAATCTAAATATGCGGACGTATCTATCAAAAGGTTTAAAATTTTAATTAAACATAAATTGTTTTTAAGGGATGTTGCATTAATAAAAGAGTATATGATATGTGTGTACATGAATAAACCGTGGGAGCTGCGGTGATAGCTATAATACTTAAAACTATTAATAATACTTAATATACGATAGATAAAATACTGTTTCTAATTGTTTTCATACATATTTCTATAAAATATTATTCATTTATCTTTAAAAAAGCTCCGCTGGATTTCTTGTTGGTTTTTCCTAGGACAGAAGTTTTTTTCCGAATTAGTAGTAAAGTTTAAACGTCTTTCAATAAGTATTATTGTAATTCATAGTGAATAAAAAGATTCTATTCGACTCTATTCAAATTAATATTTTTTGTTCAGTTTAATTAAATTTAACAAACATAAAATATAAACTGTCAGAGGCAGAAACTACTGACGATATACGATACGATCCTAACACACCTCTCTCGCCTTCTTTACATACATACATATATATATATATATATACATGCTCATAGTTTAAGGGTACTTTTAGTCTGGACCATCTTCAGTATATTGCCAATTTGGTCGATAAACAAATTTAAGCTATTATTTAGAAAAATTGGCTGACCTTGCCGGCCATCCCTCGAACTTCCCACTAGTTTCATAATTGATCAACTCTTGTATATATATAATACTTTCATAATTGATCAACTCTTGTATTTTATTTTGATAAGCATGTATACTTGCAACATTCATTATGAGTGCATCTGAGGATGTTCCGGAGTCGCCTTTGTATATATTTGAATGTTATGTCACTATAAACGTTAATTTTTACTATACAATTTCGCATTTAGCTAACAAGACCCCAATTTAAGTGATATGTTGAATAAATGAAGAGATTGTTTATTGTTTTCGTGACGATAAGAGACCGCAGGACGCGGTGGAAAGATAAATTTTCCAATGACGAATGAATTCGCAGCAATATTAAGCATTTAAAATTATTCCGATATTGTAATTCGCAACTGCTTCGTAAGAACTGGCATTTATCAATATGGCTATATTTATATTTATCTTAACTAATTAACTTCCCGCTAGTTTCAATTGCAAAGCTCACCAAATTATGTTGCTAAATCTCGGAGTTATGTAAAAAAACTTTTTTTCAAATTCTTTCTCCTTTGAAATCTCACGAACGCATGAACCGATTTTTATTTTCCAAACGGCATTCGACGTCATTTTTAGAAGTGAGCGAAGAGCTGATTAGTTTTTGAAATCGATCGGTAAAGCCGTTTAAAAGTTATTAAAAAAAACAGTTTATCAAATTTTTTATTTTTGAGATTTCTCACAATCTACTCGTTCGAATCAGTTCATATCACCAAATCTATTTGACATTGAGATCTTTAGAAAGCCGCATCTCAATCGATCAAGACGTTCAAAAGTTATGAAAGGTTTACATACTTACACACACACATACATACATACATCCGTATGGACGGCTACGTGAAATTAGTGGGACAATTCGATTTTCGAAAATCGGGGTGTAACCAATAAGTTCCCTATTTTGAAAATTTTCAGTTTTCTTAGCGGGAAGTTAAAAAGTAGAATTAAAATAGTAATTAGCCTTTTGTTTAGTTTTAAATTTAAATAGCTACCTCAGATTCTTTTTTTTACCAAAGTACCTATGTTCAGAATAATTAACATTAAAACATGTGAGATTGTTTTTTCAATTAAAGTTATGTATGAACCTACTTATTTTAGTATTTATACAACCTTACCACGCAGAATATTACGAAAAACATTTTCTGAAATTAATAAATAAAAATCCGATTAATCGGCTTCACCGATTAATCAGCGGCTAATCGGCCCAACTCATATATATATATATATATATATATATATATATATATATATATATATATATATATATATATATATATATATATATGTGTGTACATATATATATATATATATATATATATATATATGTGTGTGTACATATGTCAGTATCTATTCACTTATACGTTTGTATATAGACTTTCTGTACCTACTTCTTTTTACACTTACCTCTTTAACTCATTTTCGTATTTTGAGTTAGTTCTATAGTAGCATTTCAAACGTTTATGCGGCAAATGTAATGCTTATTTGGGCACATATTACTCAGCTCTAGACCCTCAATAGGTTCACAATAGTTGTTTAGTTGCATTACAGGCGCATTATATTAGCATTATGTGGTCAAAGAAGGTATCAAATGCGTTAAAGAAGCATCATTACGGTTAATGAAGTTTCCAATCGTATTGCAGAAGCATTATACCACTCAAACACAAACAAAAAATTTCATCAAAATCAGTCGAGCTATTTTCAAGTTTAGGATGACGGCACACGTTTTACCCTAGCGAAGGGTCGTATCAGCGTTAACGTGGCAACCAGAGTTCTTTTTTTTTAATAACACTTAATTAGACGCACAATATTATATTTAAGAAGATTTACTAACGATCTTCTAATTATATTTTATTGCATACTTTGGCCGTTGAAGGAAAAGGGGAGATCTCCCGCCGGGCAAGGTGTTCTGCCCGGGGAGCGGCCAACACTCCATGTGATAGTTCGGAGAAATTCTATATTTATACTGTTTATGATACGGAATGTTGATAGCACGATTTAGGCTTCGGTGTGTTTTTTCGCTTGTGGCGCGACGACAGCGCCGCTACATCACCCCCCTGCTCAGACCGGAGGTCGATAGTGCAGCCTCGTTGCCGACGAATGTGCAAGTGCCAGGAGATTGCCTTGTAGTCTGTGGTGAGTCGAGAAGAAGGCAAGTAATCTGCGAGAGTGCCGTGAAGCAGAGGCGAGCAGTAAGGCTCAAAGCCGTGCCGAACACTGTATAGCGCAGAGAGTAGCTTGAAGGAACAGGAAGCATTATTATTCCAGTGCTGCGATGAACCTTGTGAAGCTAGATGGCTTGCAGGATACGAAGACTGCAGACGATATCTGCTCGGGAGCGAATGGGTGTGGTATTCTATGACGATGATGAAGCTTGAAGTTTCCGAAGGTTGTTGGTTACGTGTTCAGATCACGTTGGGGTCACCACTGTGGCCGTTGAGGGAAAAGGGGAGATCTCCCGCCGGGCAAGGTGTTCTGCCCGGGGAGCGGCCAACACTCCATGTGATAGTTCGGAGAAGTTCTATATATACTGTTTATAATTCGGAATGTTGATAGCACGATTTAGGCTTCGGTGTGTTTTTTCGCCTGTGGCGCGACGACAGCGCCGCTACATATAATTATTATTAATTTTGTAAAACCTTCACTTTCGTAAAGCCTTCGACAGAGTTGATCACAAAATCCTACTTGATAAAATTGCTTTCAACGGTATACGTGACAATCTGTGGCGGTGGTTTAAATCATACGTAACTAACCGCACGCAAAAGGTTGTTATTAATGGTTACGAATCAGAGTCTGTGTCTATCACCTCCGGGGTACCTCAAGGATCTATATTGGGACCACTATTATTTATACTTTTTATTAATGATATTGACTCCTGTTTTCAGCACAGTAACTTTTTACTATATGCTGACGACCTTAAAATTTATCGTACCATTTGTGACAATGATGATCACCTCAGACTCCAGGATGACTTGGACCGTTTTTCTGCTTATTGTATAAAAAATAAATTAAGTCTTAGTATTAATAAGTGCAAAATGTTAACTGTCACTAAGAAAATTAATGTTAATCAACAATCATATTCCCTGTACAGCTCTACTATTGAAAAAGTACATTCTATTTGTGACCTCGGCATTACCATTGACAGTAAATTAACACTCGATACACATGTTGAACAAATATGTAATAAAGCTCTTAAAATGTTTGGGTTTGTAATGAGAGCCTGTAAGGATTTCACCAACCCAGCAACATATATCCTTTTGTATAAGGCACTGATACGCTCTCAGTTGGAATACGCTGTTGCTTTGTGGAATCCTTTTTATAATGTCTATACCGATCAGATTGAGAGGGTACAAAAAAAGTTTTTTAAGTCAATGTTCTATAGATGTAAGCATAAATATTGTTCGTATAATGCTATTTTAAATAAATACAAAATATTAACTTTAAAGCTCAGACGACAACAATTAGTAGCAATGTTATTATTTGACCTTTGCCAATTTTGAGCTTTAATAGATATGATTGCATTCCTGTAACAAATAAATTGCGATATCGTGTACCTACTCGATCACGTGTAAGATCAACATACTCCCGTCAAACATTTGCCCTTCCCTTGTGTAGAACCAATGCTGGCAAAAGAGCGCCGTTGTATCGCTTAATGCAAAATTATAATGATCACTTTTGGGACATTGACATTTTTAATAACAGTGCTAACTCCTATAGAAGCAAAGTGATTAATAAGCTTATGAGTCGTGATAACTAAAAAACTAAATAAAATAAATCAAAACATAATTTAAAATATATAATTTTTCTGAAATCATAACTAAAATGTGAACAGTTTTTTTTTTCATTTTGTAATATTGTATTTTATGTAGTAAGTCCTCCTTCACATCTCTCACTTTTGTAGTTTATCCTATAAATCATTATCTGAGACTGGTGGTGTTGGCTTCACTAAACTCAAATTTTAGGATTAAGACTGTAGTTATTAAGCCTCTGTTGAACCTGTTTGCTGGTCCTTAAATAAACTAAAAAAAAGGAAGAATAATACTTTCATAATTGATCAACTCTTGTATTTTATTTTGTTAAGCATGTATACTTGCGACATTCATTATGAGTGCATCTGAGGATGTTCCGGAGTCGCCTTTGTATATATTTGAATGTTACTTCACTATAAACGTTACTTTTTACTATACAATTTCGCATTTAGCTAACAAGACCCCAATTTAAGTGATATGTTGAATAAATGAAGAGATTGTTTATTGTTTTCGTGACGATAAGAGACCGCAGGACGCGGTGGAAAGATAAATTTTCCAATGACGAATGAATTCGCAGCAATATTAAGCATTTAAAATTATTCCGATATTGTAATTCGCAACTGCTTCGTAAGAACTGGCATTTATCAATATGGCTATATTTATATTTATCAATCCTAGTCGATATCTTGGGGTCAGACCTACAAAGAAAGATAACAGAAGCGCTGCATAGATACAAGTGAGTTTTTACACGTAATAAAGCGATGCTGCAGGTATATTATGTTTGTAGCACGAATGCATCGGCTCGACCGAGGTAGGATCTCACAGAATACCAGCGTAAAATAGGAGCTCAATGCTGTTGTGTTTCGTATGGTGACCTTAGAGAGCCGGAGAACCTTTTTACTGTAAATGAGACATTCCATGTTAGGCCTCAGAGGTGACATCTGTATTTTGATTCTTGATTGAAAATAATTGTAGAAGTCTATGGGCCGCAGCGTACACTAACCATCAGGAGGACAGTGCGCTCATTTGTCACCATTTTCCCTTATTTTGTTCAAATTACAATCAACAAATTTTCTTGGTGCCGGGGAATGAAGCTCGATTCGTTGGCGAGTATTGTAGTATTTTTTCGATTCGTTATTTTTACTATGACAGTCCCATTGTAACTTGAGCTATTTAAATGACATCGTTTATTTTTTGAGCTTGCAGTCGCAAACTGTTTGTTCGTTTGTCACCCTTTTTTCATAAAAAAAGTCGATCGAAGAGCTATCAAGAGGGTTATGTTAGGAATTTCGCTGCGTAAGATTTCTGTATAAAAATCGGTGCATCCTTACCATCATCGAATCCGCCAGGTTTCGTGTCCCCTGGCTCGAGGAGTCCATCATCGATGCCAGGGTACGGTGTTGCGTCTGTGGGCTTCTCGTCGTCCAAGTCATCGATTTCAGGACCTGAATAAAAGTGATTCCAATAATATTCATAATGAGCTGACGTTAGAATTGTTTAGTAGTTTTAAATTTTAAGTCTCACTGTGTTGTTAATCAGCTTATGTTGGAATTTATTTTCATAATGAATTGCCATAGAATAAATAATAGAGTCAACATTATTCAAAATGTTTATCTTTTAAGTTTAGTTGTATTGTTTTGCCCGTGCCGGGAACAGAAAAAATCTCCTACCTGAGTAAATTCACAATCAGCATATGCTAGAATTTATTCTTGTAATGAATAAATGTATTCATTAATGTAATGAACCTTTTTATAAAAGTCGTTCCTTAAAATAGCAGCTAGAGTCAGTCAATTATTCAAGACTTATAAGTTTGGTGTGTCGTTTTGGCCGTGCCGGAAACAGGGGAGATACCTCGCGGAAAGCTTCGTAGCTATGTGATTCATTATTACAGAGCTTGTATAAAAACGTTCGAAAATTTCAAAAACGTGATTTATGCTTCGGTTGTTGTGTGGTCCATTTTACCATTATAGCACAATGATAGCGTCGTCACATCGTAATTGTAAAAGCATGGATGCTTCTGACACTACACCCTAAACTTGCATGTAGGATCAAGTAGGTAGTAAAGTAAAAAAATACTTTTTCATTCGTGTCGGCGGGGTCGTGCTCAGTTATATCATCATGGACATCATGATGATGTTGAAACCAAGCTAAAATCAATTATTGTACCGTGGAGGCAGTTTACATAAATAAATTACACAAGGACATACATCAAGGGTTAGAACAATTATTTATAAGCCATACAAATATTTCTTCCGCGATTCGACCTCACGGCCTCCAGCGCCACAAATCGGTGCTAAGCTAATGTGCCGCGCGGCCGTAGGGGATTTGCAAGCGTATTGTGAATTTTAAAATTTAATTGTAATCTTTATTTATTTTTTTAAAACTCCCGCTGGGTTTCTTGCTGTTTCTTCCCAGGACAGAGGTTTTTTTCCGAACCAGTGATAAATTAAAAAAACAGTGGCTTTTAATAATTATTATTTATAATTTATATTGAGTATAAAAAGTTTCTGTCTCTGTTTCTGTTTCAAAGGTATATCGTGTAGTAGTTTTTACGTGGTAGAGCCATGCTGCAGTTATATTGATAGTATAGTTGAAGCTCAACCAGTGAAGGACCACGCTCTCACTGAATACCAGCGTAAAATAGCAGCTTAATGCTGCTGTGTTTCGTACGGTGAGTGTAGAGATCCGGAAACCCTTTTTCCTGGTAACGAGGCATTCCATCTTAGTCCTCACGGGTGACAACGCATCTGCATTTTGATTCGTAATGGAGGATAAATGTAGATGTGTATGGGCCACAGCAACCACTTACCATCAGGTGGACTGTGTGCTCGTTTGTCACCCTATCCTATAAAAAATTCGCTGGTATTCTGTGAGAGCGTGGGACTTCCCCGGTTGAGCTGACACATTCGTTCTACAACCATAATATAGCTGCAGATTAACTCTACTAGATTGCTATCCACTAAACTTATTGAAATGATTGTTCCTTCATCTATACGATTCCACTATTGGGCTAACCCAATTGGGCAAAAAAATAGCATATATAATAATAATATATATAATAATAATGTCCTCCAGACCGAATTTCGGCCACGGCGGCCTGCCTCAACGGAGACTAGCCAACGGCGCAGTACAGGATTATAGTGCTCAAGTATATGCGCAAGCGCAAGAGCACTTCCCATATCCATTCCCTCACTCTCATAATTCGATGGGTCGGTGAACCGACACGACCGGAGAGAGATCAGGCGCAGGACTAACGGCTTTACGTGCTTTCCGAGGCACGGGAGTGAGACACCGCCAACTTCCTGACTCCGGGCAATTACAGAGAATTTCTTAACGGAAAAACTCAATAATTAATTTTTTGGCCCGACCCGGGATTCGAACCGAGGACCTCATGATCAGCAGTCGCACTACTACAACCACTAGATCAACGAGGCAGTCAACAACCATAATATAACTGCAGCGTGGCTCTATCACGTATAAAACTGCATTTTAATTCTTAATCGAGGAGAGATGTAGATATCTTTAGGCGTCAGCATTCACTTAATATCAGGTGGACTGTGTATCATTCATCTTAAATATTCCGTTATTCTATAAAAACTATACTTACCAGCCAGAGGTGGTTTCTGTCTGCCTCTATCCGGTTCTAACAGTGGTTGCGTGGGATGAATGGTTTCGCCATACGGTGCATCATTGTTGTTCTTATGGTTGTTGCCCTGGAAGAAATACAGATAATAAAATCAATTTTGTTTTGGTTTCTACTTTACCTGATCACGGCCCTAAAGTTGTATAGAGTTAGGTATCCTCACAGTTGGAACTAGACTTGTAATATGGAAGCATTTTTTATAGAAGACCCCCTCTTCTATAAAAAAAAGAAAAATGCTATAGACAAACGAGTATATGGCTTACCTGATGGAAAATGTCAACCGCCACCCACGAATAACTGCAACACCAGGGGAATTGCAGGTGCCACTGCCGGTTACCGACCTTTTATAAGGGAGTAAGCCTATTTTATGAAGACCCCTAAGTCGTATTAGTCCGAAAAAGTCGCGGGTGGTAAACAATTCCACGACGAAATCGTGCGTGGAATAAAACTTCTATAGTAAATTGCATATTACATAAATTTCACATGAACGGCACCCATACATGGTACGACTAGTTATTTAAAGTCCATACAAATATTGATCTACGCGGGAATCGTATCCGCTGCCCACAGAAAATATTTACGATACCATCCATACCATCTAGATGTTGATGGTCCACCATTGTGCCATTTATAAGGAGTTTTTTTTCCTCATGCTTCTTTGTGCAAATAACTATCAGCAGCAATTTTTTCGGTATGACCTAGGGACTTTTAACCTTTTGAGCGCCACGCCAAAAACTCACTACCGTGTCCTGTACGCCAAAGCCAAAAGTAAACAAAAATACCTACGAAAAAAACAGTGCTGCCAAGAGTTGATATATCGATAACACAAAATAACTTGTTTTTGTTGGGTTTTTATACAATAAATGACTCTTTATAATCGGGTATGTTTTATTTAATCTTGTGCTGTCTTCCACTCTTTTTATATATGTACTTTGTACATAAATAAAAAACAAACAATAACAATAAAATAGTAGTAAACCACAACACTACTCTCCGTCGTGATGACGTCACTGTCACGACTGGACGACAACGGCGTAGCTGACCTTTCTTTTTGAAACTTTCTTAGAGATGTAGCCGTGTCGCACGTTGTGTATCGATTTCAAAATCGATCTAACCAAAATATACAGACATCGATTCAAAATATTTTATGGCGAGGCGTAGGCCAAGTGAATCACAGAAGAAAAGTCTTACGCTCTTATGACAATGGGGGTTTCATATGATGCTGATGTTGCTAAATGATTTTGAGATTGAGAAAGAAAATCGCACAACACAAAATGAAAATTGCTCTTCATACCTTAAGTAAAGAAAACACATTTATTATTTGTAATTTTATATTATTAAAATAAAAAAGGTACATAATTATTCACTAATCAACAATTGTAAATAATTATTTGCACTAGGTCTAGTCTTAAAATATTAAAATCTTGGTCTTTAACTCAAACAGTACTTAATATAGAAAACAACAATTAAAAATAATTAATATTTTATAGGTAATATTGGTCTTAAAATAATAAAAATCTTATGGAATAATAAAACATAAATGTTTAGCTGTCCAAAGCAAATTTTCTAACGTGGTAGAGCCATGCTGCAGGTATATTACGGGAGAGTAGTTGTAGCACGAATGCGTCGGCTCAACCGGGTAAGAACCACGCTCTCACGGAATACCGGTGTCAAATAGTAGCTTAATGCTGCTGTATTTCGTATGGTAAGTGTAGAGAACCGGAGACCCTCTTTACTGGAAACGAGGCATTCTATCTAAGTCCTCACGGGTGAGAGCGCATCTGCATTTTGATTCGTAATCGAGGATAGATGTAAATGTCTATGGGCCACAGCAACCACTTACCATCAGGTGGATTGTGTGCTCGTTTATTACCCTATGCTATAAAAAAGAAATTAACCGTAAAAAGACTATAAAGTGTATTCCTACCTCATTGAGGTAGAGTTAATCGAAAATGAAAAACTTTGGTTTCACGATAATTTTAGCCATGATATTGCTCAAAACATGGCGCCGCACACAAATAAACATTGCAAATTTTACATGTGAAACGAGTATTTTTACATTCTTTTTTAGTAGCACATTGTTTGCATCTTTGGTATTTTCCCATTCGCGACGGCATATGATTTGCTGCGTTTTCCGGTACTTTACGAAGGGGATTGTCGCTGCTGCTTCTAAGGTAGAAAGTCGATATACTATTTTAGACCTTAATGCTTTTTCATTAGGTTGATTTATGATTTATGGTCTACTCACGGTACCTACTTTTCGGAAGGATTATGGTGAAATATGGTTTAAGATATTTATTTCGCTAAACAATATTACCATTCGCTTTTGACAGAAAAAATATCTACTAGTTGCAGTATAAAAGTAAACGAACATGATGAGTTATTCTAAACTCGAAGACAAAAACATAAAAAATGTTGTCTCTGATCATCCTATGATGATCACCATCATCTTTGTCTATACAATAGAGAGACCGGAACTCTTTGGTTTATGGATAATAGTTTATTACGTACCGATGGAAAATATGTCATTGCAATCTGCGTGACAAGAATCATACTTTCTTCCCGTTGTGCATATACAATTTTTTATCATACCTTGATCGAAATGAATGTACCGTAAAATGCATCATTACATACACTTTCGAGGTTTAAAAACAATAGAGCTAGAAATTTGACGCATGAAATTAACGAGTTATTGAATTGGGAGGCAATGTGGCAATTTTTAGTCCTGAAAGTAATGTCGAAAAACTATCTTTCGATCAAGTTGTGATAAAAATATTAAGTTCAAAATTTTCTATTTATCCCTTTTTTATAGCATTTGGGTGACAAACGAGCATACAGGCCACCTGATGCTAAGTGGATGCTGTGGCCATAGACATCCACATTTATCCTAGATTAAGAATCAAAATGAAAATGCATTGTCACCCCTGAGGGCTAAGATGGAATGCCTCGATTCCAGTAAAAAGGGTCTCCGGTTCTCGCTCTACACTCACCATACGAAACACAGCAGCATCATGCTGCTATTTTACGCTGGTATTTTGTGAGAACGTGGTTCTGTCCCGGTGGAGCCCACCCATTCATGCTCCAACTATAATATAGCTGCAGCATGTAAATTTATCCCTAAAAATAATGTTAAAAGTCAGGTGTAACGACTATTTTGAAAAACGTAAAAACACGTGGTTTACCTAACATAACACACTTTACGGGCCATAAGCGAGCAACAAATTAAAGAGAAAGTAAGCTGGGTAAAACCGACACTCAAACTAGACGCAGATGAAAATTATGTAGAAGTAGTATACAGAAATGTGTTGTAAAAACGATGCATCATACTCTGGGGTTTCCCTCTTCATTACTCATTATAATTACTCGCAATGTGAAAGACAGATAGTTTGCGTGATACGGAATAAAACCCTTAATTATAAACAAGGGCTTACTACTACTATTACAGCGACACAGACACAGAGTTTACAATTCGACTGTATGTGTTTTGTACGTGTTACGTAATATCTTCGTCACACGTAAACCGATTTTCATGATTCTTTTTTATTAGAGTTTTATGCTTTAAGGATAAAAACTCAGTTATAAGGATTATTTTTATGATGGTCCGATATGAATAAGGAGAATAAATTCCACCCCAAATAATGGCAAAATATGGGGGGAGGGTGAAGTTTTTAATTTTACCACGTTTTTATGAAGTCACTTGACTTTGACTTGAGGAATTTAGTGATTGATTTTTAACTAACTTCTCGATGAGCTGGAAATTTGAATTACTTATTATAACTCAAATTCGGATGAAAATACAAGAATATGATAAAAAATGTGGTGATTTTTATTAAATTTCAAAAATTTCACTTGTTATGAATTTTAAAACGGCAAAGATGTGATAAATGATAATTTGTAACAAGAATGTGAAATTATTTTTTTAAGTTGAGTTCTTTGAAGTCGGCATTTACGTTTTATTCAAAGTTATTGACTGTGTTTAACAGAAAAATGCGCTAGGAAGCGCTTACCAGCGCTGAAAAACAAACTATATAGTTTTCGGCCAGAAAACGTATGCTAACTTCAGTAGCGCTGATACAATCTGCCATTTTGCTTATTTATTTTGTTTGTTTTGAAGAAGAGTTCATAAGTTGTAACTTAGCGTCCTAGAGGAAAATAGCTATTTACCACTTAACAGCGCCTACCACTTAGCGATCGCCATTTTGCTTACAAGCGTTTCCTAGCGCTTTTTTCTGCTAAACACAGGCATTTTTTTGTTGTCCAAAGACCTCGTAATTTTGACATATCTTTATTTCGGTGCTCAATCACATCAAATATATTACAATATTTTTCTTTACGCCCTCAGTAGAATACTCGTAGGTAACTTTATTATTAGTAAATATTATGGGAAAATTACTTTATAATTATATTTGTTGTGATTGAAGGTAGTTTTGTAAGAATTATGCTCGGAGTTTCTCCGCGTCGTACAATCCGTACAAAAAAAACGCAGAAAAACAAGAGTAGGTACCTACATAACTGATACAGCCTAGCACATCAATCGGCAATAGGCCGACCAACTAGTTAAGCAGCGATGGGAAGCACTGTCATATTATACGTCATTAACATTTTTTAAAAAACAAAAAAAAATGCGAGACGTCTGGAACACTGGACGGCAATCCGGTTGTCAAGGGTGAAGATCCCTCCCTACTACTGCAAAATTACAATATACACAGCAGTGGACTATTGGATTGGATTTAGGCTGGCAGCAGCGTCTTCCTAGTAACAACTAAAGAAATAAACATCAGCGGTTGCCTTCCCCTGCCAAGCGTGGTAACTATGGCAAATATCCCCCTACGAAGCAACCTATGGGGGACGCCTATGCTCGTAGTCTTTGGTAGGCTGAAACGGAAGCGGAACATGGTGCCTGAAGTAAAATAATTTTGTACGTGGTAGAGCCATGCTGCAGCTATATTATAGTTGTAGCGTGAATAGGTCGGCTCGATCGAGGAAGGACCACGCTTTCAAAGAATACCAGAGTAAAATAGCTGCTTAATGCTGCTGTGTTTCGTATGGTGAGTGTAGGAACCGGAGACCCGTTTTAGTCGAATAGAGAAATTCCGTCTTAGTCCTCAAGGGTGACAACGCATCTGCATTTCGATTCTTAATCGAGATTAAATGTAGATGTCTATGGGCCACAGCATCCACTTACCATCAGGTGGACTGTGTACTCGTTTGTCACCCTTATTCTATAAAAATATACCTTGCAGCCTATGTATGTCAAGTTTAATTGAGCTGCAAATTAACAATGTAGTAAGAAGGTCAAGGCGATCTTGTGATTTTGATTTAAGTACATTTGTAGAGTCATTAGTCTAAATTCCGTGATAATCTTTAGTGTTCACATATATTAAAACAGTTTATTTGGACATACGTGACGTACTCTGGTGCTGTTATTTTGATTAAACGCAATTTTGTTGTAAAATAAACGCGGAGACGGCTCCGTGGTGGAGCTTTTAGTAATGAGTGGTAGCGCTGGGGGCCGCGGGTTCGAGTCCCGCACGTATTATGTATTTGAAAGGCCTACAAATAAATTCGGTTCTGGATGTTTGTCCTTGTGAAATTTATGTATATAAACTGCCCGTACGATACAAGAGAAAATCCTAGTCTTAAATCTCTTAATCTGGTGACGTTACGCAATGACGGAAATTAGACACAAGACATAAAGACATTTATTCCAACACTTACATCTACAACACTACACTTACACATGACAAATTACCATTAAAAATAAAACAAGTGACTTATTAACAAACAAACAAAAACAGGAAGTATGAATAAAGAAAAGAAATGCGTCCATTATATGCGTATGCAACGTGCTTGCAGTGCTCATTTTCAGACGGCCCCGAACAAGTTCCTACAGTCAACTTCATGCGAACGAATATTTTTTATTCTTTCTTACATCTGTATTCTATACCGCATGTGAGATGTCATTGTAATTACTCGCAATGTGAAAGACAGATAGTATGCGTGATACAGAATAAAATCCGTAATTATAAACAAGGGCTTACTACTCCTATTACAGCCTATTGAAAGTCCACTGCTGAACGTAGGACTCTCACATAGATTGTTTAATAGGAGGGGGGAGGGGATATTATGGCAAATGTTGTCAAATAGCTGTCACACTTGGCAATCGGGTTGGCAACCGCAGTTTTCGTGTTTACAGCTGGCATCAGGAAGATACTGCTGGAAGTCTCTTGATATGTCTGATCGTTTGAATTTACTGTCTAGATGAGCTCAGGGATCTCATTGACACGAAAATCACATTATTTTTCTATATAATGGATTGTACCCAATTTACAGAATAATTTAGATTACGCGTTCCTTTAATAATTACAAGGACCCCAATTATTCCATTGCACGCCGCTTGGAAGAACTGTACTCGGGGATAGCTCCATTTATTTTATAGAACCAGAGTGACATCTAGACATCTATATCAATTCTCGATTAAAAATCATAACGCAGAATGCGTTGTTACCACTGAGAAGTAAGACAGAATGCCTTGTTTTCAGTAAAAAGGGTCTCCAGTTCTCTACATTCACCATACGAAACACAGCAGCATTAACGTAGTTACTCTGTGAGATCGTGGTTCTTCGAACGACCCATTCGTGTTAGACTATAATATAGCTACAGAGTCACTATACCACGTATAAAAAGTACATATATTTTACTTAATACTCACGTTTACAATAGATCATCTTTGTATCGGTATTTGTGAATCGTAATGGCGTCAAACATGTTTCGTGAGTTCCCCTCGATGAGGGTATACAGGATAATAAGTAGGTATATAAAACCTGACTGAGATTATTTTTAGGTGCGTGCATGCACATTATCATATCCAAGCGTTTCAGATACATAATGACATGTATCATGTACCTACCTACGAGTGAAAATTTCGGGAATCAAGGAAGTGACACAACATTACTATTTAAAAATGTATTTATTGCTTTTCAAAGTATTCTCCGCGAAATTTGACACATTTTTCCATACGATGGAACCAATCATTGAAGCAACCATTCCATTCGGAAGTTGGGGTCTCCAAAATGGAAGTTTTGTAGGCGTCCACAGTTTCTTCAGGTGATGAAAATCTCTGTCCACGCAATTTATTCTTTATTTTAGGGAAAGTATAGAAATCATTAGGGCTTAGGTCGGGGCTTTACGACAGATGGTCTAATAATTCTATGTTTTCTTGCTCTAAAAACTCTTTTGTTCTGTGTGCGGTGTGAGAACTCGCATTGTCGTGATGTAGGATGATGCGGCGGTTGCAGTTCTCTTTACGGAGTTCAGAAACGACCTATGGCAAGCAAATGCTAGCATACCATTCTGCATTAACCGTTCTTTGTCCCTCAAGAGGAATAGTCGTAACATGGCCGGTTTTGGAGACAACGAAGGCCACCATTTTTTTTGCAACACAACGTGAACGAACAATTTTTGTTGGCTTTAACTCATTTTCGAAAACCCAAACTCGTGACTGGTTTTTTGTTTCGGATTCGTGCGCGTATATCCAGGATTCGTCACCTGATACGATGTTGTATACAGCATTTGAGGATCCTGCGTGGAATCTTTCGAGAGTTCTGACGCACCAAGTAACGCGTGCCGCTTTTGCTCTTCACGGAGCTAATGCGGTATCCATCGGGGAAACAACTTTTTTACACCTAATTGTTCATGCAAGATTATTTGTATTTGACTCATGCCAATGTCTAAAGTTGCCTGAATTTCGCGGTATGTCACATGTCGATCTTCCTCAATCAGCTTACGCGCAGCATCAACGTTTTCTTGGGTGACTGCAGTTTTTGGACGACCTTGACAGGGATCATCACTGAGCTTGACACTTCCACGTTGAAGTTCAGCAAACCAGCGATAAATTGTGATTTTGGATGGGGCTTCATCACCAAATGCAGAAATCATCCGGTCAACACACTGTTTTTGTGTTAAACCACTTCGAAATTTAAATCATCGCTCTTGAATTTTCTCGAGCCAATTCCATTTGCTCAACGACTAAACAAGTTTGACAAAACCTTGTGACAAGACCGAGAATCTTTTTTTAAATAAATAAATGGTATTCGATTTTTAAAACCAAGGAGTCTACAAATAAAAAGATTTTAATATGACAGGAACAGTAGAAATATTCCATTCCCGATACTTTTGGTGCAGCCTAAAATTTACGATCTTTTTAAATTAGAATAGAATAGAATAATTATTATTGAATATGGATTAGTACAGGAATAGTTATTGAAAGTAAGTTATGCTTTTACCACTGGTTCAGAAAAAAACTTCTCTCCTGGAAAGAACCAGTAAGAAACCCAGCGGGAATTTTTTTAAGCTTTTAAAGATATAAAATTTTAAAGATTCTGCACATTTTCTGGGACTTTGTTGGATGCGTATACTTATTACATTGTCCAATGAAGGAATTACTGACTCTGGAATCGAGTAACAGTATCTACAGAAGGTACATCACAATTTTTAATAAAACTATTTTTGCTTTTATGTACATACATTCAATTTTCGTAAATATACTAAAAGAATAAAAAAAGGCCAGAATTAATATATTTATTTCTTTGAATTGTCCTATCTACCTAAGTTATAAATTGCTCTTACGAGTATGTCTGTCTTTTGCAAAACAAAGATAGTTTTAATGTCGAGTGCAACGTCACTGAGTTACGAAGGATAATCGCCATGCCCTGCAAGCTGATTGACTATCTGTTTACCCTTACTTTTAAGCGTGGTAGATCCATGCTGCTGCTATATTATAGTTGTAACACGAATGGAATGGCTCCACCGGGAAAAGACCACGCTCACTCTTAATATCATCGTGACATAGCAGTTTAACATGCTGCTTTGTTTCATATTGTGCGTGAGATTCTTTAACTGGAAACGAGGCATTTCATTTCAGTACTTTAGGGTAACAATGCATCTGCATTTTGATTCTTAATCGAGGATAGATAGATGTAGATGTCTATGGGCCACAGCATACCCTTACTTTCAGGTGAACTGTCAGCTCGTTTGTCATTCTATAAAAAAAAACTCTTTATCAGACGTTTTCAATTCCTTCTTTCGTCACCGGTGTACGAACTCGTTCGTTGTCTCGTCTGTCCATGACATTGTATTACCTTGAACGTTCTTTGACCACGCTGTACCCGCACCCACGCGTAATCTGCCGCAACGCGACTGTGCCAAAGATATATTAGGAATGTTTAAATTCAGGGAACGCGTCTAATGATTTTCCTGCTTAATTTGCATTACAGTTTTCCTGTTTTGAAGACTGTTTAAGATTTAAAAATAGAATCAACGGTGTAGAGTCTGTACTTTTGTTAATTATGTAGGATTTTTTTAAAATATTGATTCAATAAAGGTAAACAATTTAACGAAACTGCCATATGATGTGAGTGTAAGAAAACCCTCACACCTCATACAATACACATCCCAGAAAGATATAACTTAATCCGGTTGATAGTGGAATAACCATCTCGTATACACTTGACGTAAACCGGTCTGGGTGACCGCCGTCGGAGAGTAACGGTGCGAGAAGTGTGGTACTGCGAACGTCTTGTTGGTCGCAAACGTGATTGCTGATTATGACGTTACGAATTCGAATACCCAAAATCAATTATTGAGTTTTTCTGTCAAAACATCTTAGCAGCAGTCCGGGGTCAGTTGGCGGTGTTTCACCCGATGCCTCGAAAATCACGTAAAGCCGTTGGTCCTGCGACTGATCTCTCTCCAGTAGTATCAGACTGTCCCGTTGAGCTATGAGAGTGAGGGTATAGATAGTGCACCTGTGCTTGCGCTCACTCGGGCACTGTAATCGTGTCCGTTAAGACAGCCATGACCTAAATTCGGTCTGGTGGACATTACAATCGCCAATCCGCGTGGCGATTGTGGCACGACTTGCCTACAACGATAAAGTCCCGTGTTTAGGTGTGTTCTTTTAGATTGATGATGATGAGGAAGAAGTATATTTAGTAATTAAATTAGACTTACATATAATAAAAAGCTATTCAAATAACCAAAAACAATAAAATAAATAGTTACAATAAAATCATCATCCCCTATTTTTTCAGCACAGTTATATGAGACTCTCCCCTGAAGTATAAAACCATTTAATAAAAAAAATAATTAAAATCGGTCAACGATTGACGAAACGAACGAAGATATTTAGTAATATAACATAACATACAAGCGAATTGTAACTCCTTTTTTGATGTCGATTTAAAATAATTCCTTTTAAGAATATTTTGCGTAGATATACACTGAATGTGCTTATTAAAGTAAATTAACTCTAAGAGAAACTACACAGAATTTCCGGAATACGAAAACATACGCACACATACGTGAGCCACGTTTATGTTATCAAACTGTTTTTAATACTGTCTGCGAAATTTAGCGGTCATTATAGTTCACAAGTTCACAAGGTTTTCGGACAGGGAGCTCTGTCAAGACGAGGATACCTTTCAAGCTAAGAATACCGTGTAGTGGCGATGTAAGAATACCGTATAGTGGCGATGTAAGAATATCGAATACCCCATAGTATCCCGTGGGAGTGGTGAGCGGCGACATAGAGACACAATTCAGGAGATGGGCAGCAGCATCTTCCTTATAACGACTAAAAAAAACTGCGGCTGCCAACCCGTTTGCTAAACCTGACAACTATGGCGGATATCCCCCTATGAGTCATTCTACGTGGGAGGCCTGTATAGGTTAAGCAGTGGACTGAAACGGTAACGGTGTGAAATACGTCATACGTCAGATGGATTGGCATCGGCCTAAAATGAGTTCATGTTAAAAAATGAAAATACGAAAACAATGACTTTTTTTTACGTGGTAAAGCCATGTTGCAGTTATATTAGTAATATAGTTGTAGCATGATTGGGTCAGCTCGACCGGGGAAGGACCACGCTCTCACAGAACACCAGCGTAAAATAGCTGCTCTACGCTGCTGTGTTTCGTATGGTGAGTGTAGAGAACTGGAGACCCATTTTACTGGTAACGTGGCATTCCATATTAGTCCTCACGGGTGACAACACATCTGCATTTTGATTGGTAATCGTGGATAGATGTATATATGTCTATGTGCCACAGCAACCACTTACCATCAGGTGGACCGTGTGCTCTTTTATCACCCCATCCTTTAAAAAAATGTCTGCAATTTGTTTGAGTTTTCAGAAACTTACAAAAATAAGGTTCCCAATACAATTGTATGTATTTTGCTTATAGGAAGTAACCCCACTCTTAAGAATGGCAAAAAAGGAGATAAAGTATTAAATGCAGCTATTTATACGACTTTTTAGTTAATAACTTGTCTCTAAATCTAAAGTATGGATAGATAGATAGATAGATAGAAAATTCTTTATTGCACTCAAACAAAGCAATTTGGTACAAAGGCGAACTTAATGCCGAAAAGGCATTCTCTGCCAGCTAACCTTTTGTAGTGTGGTGAGAGCTATGGGTAGAGCCGCGAGAGAAAGATAAACTAACTTATTTATTCATACTATTCAAAACGCATTATATAATATTATGTATATGTTAGTTTATACATATATACACTTATACACACACATATATATATATTAAATTAAATTAATACTAAACCAATAAAAATATACAATATAGTATATGAAATTATAATAAACATAATCAATAAAATTAATCAAGTAATTTTAAATAATGTGCTTCAACCTTACGTTTAAATGTATTTATTGAAGAAGCATCTTTAAACCCCGTGGAAGGTTATTCCAAAGTGTAATTGATGATACCGTGAAGGAATCCGAGTAGTATGCAGATTTATGCATCGGGATATTTAGAGTTTTGTTGGTCATCGAACGGGATAAACTAAAATATGAAAACGCTCTTTCATATAAGCTGGGGAAAAAGGATTGTAAAGAATGCCATAAAAAGTAATTAGAAGGTGTGTGTTCCCGCGAAAACGGTTAACGTGCAACTTAAGTCTTGAGCGAAATTTTGATATATGATCAAACTTGGGCAGGCCAAAAATATAGCGTATGCACAGATTGAGCATATATAAAGTATGTGATTCTTCTATGGAAATTTGTAGTTTACTTTTTTTAATTTGTATCCTTAGATGTATGGCGTTCCTAAGTATTCTTTGGACACCGTCAGTAATGGAGTGAGTTCCTTTCATAGTTATTAATGTGGGATGATATTTGAATTTTTCAGTAAATGTTTTTACGCAGTTGTTTTTTTATAACTACTCACTGTTTTAATAAACCATTGTTAACGGCAGCGAGGCATTTCATCTTAGTTGGGCTGCCAACTTATTTGCATATAGAATTTTATCCGAGATTTTAAAACGTGATATAATTGATTGGCTCGAACAAATAATGACCGCGCTCTCACTGAATACCAGCTTGAAATAGCAGCTTATTAGCACTCAGCTTATTCCTGGTGTATTTTGCATGGTGAGTGTATAAAAAAGACCCTTTTTACCGGAAACGAGGCATTCCACCTTAGTCCTCATTGGTGACAACGTATCTGCATTTTGATTTTTTATCGAGGACAGATGTAAATGGTCCATACCATTGCGTTTACATTTACATTAGGTGGACTGTGTGCTGTTGTTACCCTTACTTTTGTAAAAATACAAGACATGTATAATGATATTCGCTGATAGGCTGTATTCTGTGAGTATGATAATATTGAATATTTATTGAGAAATCCTCATTATCGTATATGCTTGGTAGTGAAGATTTGAAGGCCGCATGGGCGTGGGCCGGGCTATTGACCCCAAGTTTTACGCTACGTAATGCCGCGAAATACTGACAATTCATTATGCTATTATGAAGTGAGTCTGTGACGTGTTCGGCGACACGGAAATTAGGTACTTGTCAACACACTGGAAACATTTTCAGAATTGTCTTCCGAGCATTATTAAACACGCCACTTGATCCCTATTATCCGACTGCCCCAGAAGAAGGGTAATATTTTTTGAGAGTATGTATGTAATGTATGTGTAAGTAGGTATGTCCATTTTTTTGGCACACTTTGCAGCCTAAAACGTCTTGATAGATTTTAAAATATGAGTTGTCGTCGGATTTGCATAAATTGTGGGAGTAACAGGCTAAATAATATTTACATATTGCATCTGTAAGTACAAATACAAGGCGTAAAATTTAAAATTTTGTACAACCGACTTCAATACGATCGAATCAATATATTCAAAGTCAATTTTATACGCATTATTAAAGATAACTCAAAAACTACTGGTCAGATCTTGATTAAATTTATATAGGGCCAAACGAGAAGCACCAGCTTTCGGATAAAAAAAAGTTTAATTACTGACTACCATACTATAAGAAATGAATTGGAAAATATGAGACTGCAAAACTCAACAATCCAGGAAAAAATTATCCAACTCGAGAGTGATATTAAGACATATAGAAATACCAACAGCCCTTCTTCACTCGCTACCCGCTGTCGCTTAGCTACGTGACCATCACCCTAGAAACACAAGATCGGTGCAATCGGCAGAAAAATATTATAATAGCGTTTATAATATTTTTCTGCCGATTATTTATTATCGTGTTCGCGTCTGTTTTTAGAGTTTTTATCATTTAATGATAAGAACTCTAAAAACAGACATATGCAGGAGGTTTCTAAAATAATTATGAGTATTTATGAAAACTGCCCAAAGCCGAAAATAATTTTCCGATTAGGCAAACATATTCCGGGTAAAAATCGGAATATAAAGGTTTGTTTTGATTCGCAGGACTGCGAACTATATATTACGTAAGCGTACATTAACGAACACTAAAAATATACGTATTTACTGGGATCAAACTCCCGCCCAGCAAAAATATTTACGGAACCTGAAGAATGAGCTTACTCAACGCCAGCAAAGTGGTGAAACAGAGTTAAGTATTAAACACTCGAATCCCAAAATTACAAAAATCATTCCAAAAAACGGCAAGTAATATCAGAACCACCTATAAGCGAACCACTTATCTACCAGACCTCCTCACTGAAATTCTTTTACGCAAAAAGTTTACAAAAACCGGGAAAAATTGACGAACTAAGATGCATTATTAAATCCTTTAAGTATACTATACATTTAATATTACTAACAGAGACTTGGATTAAATCAGAAAGCGACGCAAATACATTAAAAACCACGAATTATTCACACATATATAACAATAAGACTGACTGCATTGGTGGGGGAGTGTCAATATATGTGCACAATGATTTAGCTTACACTCTTATGGAAGAAAAATATGTCGATGGAAACAACTTGCTATGGATTTATTTAGAGAAATGCAGCTTAAATATTGGACTAGTTTACCGACCACAAACAACTAATATTGAAATTTTTTTTGAAATTTTTACTACACAGTTGGAGCAAAGGAAAAGATCAATAGTTTTTGGCGATTTTAATATAAATATATTAAATAAAGACCGTTGCAGCAGAAAATATAACTATATGTATACTTCAAGAATCAGGATATAAAATACTTAATGAAATTAATATACAGTATTGTACCAGACAAACAGAAACTTCTAAATTGATCCTTGAACATATCTGTACAAATACTAACAAAGATTTTCATGTGACTATAAGAGACGCACCTCTATCGGATCATAAACAAATTTACCGTGAATTTAAAAATATAAAAAGGAACCCAAGAAAAAAATTAAGTATGCTGCAATAAATTACGATAATCTCTACAAGGATATGGCTAAAATAATCTTCGGATGACAGATTACGACTACAATCAATTGGAAAGTTTCATTAAAGACAATATTGAGAACCATAAAACTATTAGATACAAAATACAAAATCTACCCCAAGACGACTGGATAAACAAACAGATACTGAACGGAGTTAGAAACCGCAATATGATGTGGAAAAATGTAAAACAAGATACTAATAATGTTGAATTAAAGAATTATTTTAATAATGTGAGAAACAAAGTTACATGTACTATTAGAGACACTAAGGATAAATTTTACTACTCTGCCTTTCTTAAATGCTATAACGAACCTAAAAAATGTGGGACTTAATTTATAATTTTGCATTAAATAAAATAAAAAGTAATTGTGCTCCTCCAAAGCCAATAAACTGTAAAACCATTCACAGTGGAACAGAGGTATGTGAAACTTTTAATAGCTACTTTTCTTCAATAGGTACAGTTTTAGCTACTGATATACCGCAGAAATATCATAATAATATAGCATTTATTGACAATATTAACTCACACATGCACACATACCTCTCAGAACTTAAAATGTACAAAAGATGGAATACAAACAACAATCAAAAACTTAAATAATAATACAAGTTCAGGTATAGATGGTATAACGCCCAAAGCAATAAAGTGTGTTAATGACTTAATAAGTGATAATTTAAGTTTATGTATCAATAAATGTATAAGAGATGGTGTATTTCCGGATAGTCTGAAGGTAACTAAAGTTAGTCCTATTCACAAAAGCTTGCTCTAAATCTGACCCTGGGAATTATCACCCCATATCAGTTTCGCCCGTATTGTCAAAAGTATTTGAGCGGATTATATATATACGTTTAAATAATTATCTATGAGAAACAAATTTTCTTTATAAATGCCAGTACGGCTTTCGCGCCAGATCAAATACTCTTTCGGCTACAATCGATTTAATTACCGAAATAAAAACTATTAATAAATCAAAAAAAGCTAGTTGTAGGTATATTCATTGATTTGAAGAAGGCATTCGACCGTCTCACACTCTATCTTGGTCAATAAATTGCAAAACATTGGTGTATCTGGATCAGATTTAAAGGTTCTTGAATCTTACCTGAAAAGTCGACAACAAATAGTAAAAATCGAAAATTTTAAAAGTTATCCAAAGGCTATCACCTGTAGTATTGCACAGGGATCTATCCTTGGTCCTCTGTTATTTTTAACCTACATAAACGACATCGGAAACCTTGAATTGACGGGAGAAGTATCTTTGTACGCTGATGATACATGTTTATTTTATTTTGGAGATTCAATTCAAGAGATTATATCAGATGCACAAGCTGATCTAAAATCAACCGAGTGAATGGTTTCAGTACAATCTGCTCACTATAAATGTAACAAATACTTCTTACATGGTTTTTACTGCGAAAAATAAAAACGTTTCTAAATTCGATCCCTTAGCAATAAATAACCAAGAACTTAAAAAGTCATAATCAGGAAAATATCTTGGTCTCGTTTTAGATTCTAAATTAACATGGCGAGCTCATTACCTGCAGTCGAAAATAACATCATTGACAGGAGCTTTGCGCAGATCTACACGTTGTATACCTTATAAAGTTCGAAATATTATTTATAACTCACTAGGAAAGTCATTACTAAAATATTTAATAGAGATATGGGGAAGTGCATCTAAAACTAATATAAAGGATCTTCAAATATCCCAGAACAAATTATTAAAAGTTTTATTCCTACTTGACATCCGCTTTCCTACTAAAGAGCTCTATAAAAAAACTGATACATTATCCATTAGTCAATTATACAAATACAAAACGTGCATACTAGTCAGAAAAATTCTCTTAGATTCCATACACACCCAAATTAGTTTTAAAATGAAATCACATAAACACTGTACACGAAACAAACATAAACTGCATTTACCAAAAGCTAGGACTAAAACTTATAGTTCGAAAACTATTCAGTTTGAGGAAGCGCTATTGTACAATAGCCTACCGAATGAGGTATTTCATGAAAAATCGTTTTCAAAATTTAAAGATAAATTAAAAAAGCACTGTCAAACATTAATTTAAAGACAGTGCTTTTTTAATACTAATTTCGATATATTTATGTTACTTTATTCATATAAGTCACCGTATTTAAATGTATTATTTTTATCAATTATGTTATTTTTAAGTCTCATATAAGAGAATATTTGTTCTTTTTTGATATAATAAACTCTTTAAACCTAATTCAAAGAAATAAAACTAATTTTACGGATTCTATCGGGTTTAATTTAAACTTTTTTTTTAATTCCCTACGTTTCCGCGCAAAATTACGCGCTTAGATGTAAAGTTAAAAGTATGAGGTATTTAATAAAAATAAACTGCTTTAAGTATCAAATATTGTCGCATAAATTATTTTCAATCACAATGCAATTTAGGCGCTAAAGTTAATTCTACTATTGTTTCACTATCTCATCACTGACGCGGTGCTTCCGATTCTATAAAATGTGAGTCTGTGGCCAAAAAAGACACAATAGTTTCAATTGTCATACTTAATTGGTGTTTGCTTGGCAGTACTAACTGGTTTCCTAGTTTATGTTCTGAATTGATATAATCACAATTTGATCAAAAATCGCAAATTACAATTTCAATAAATATCCCATCAATGGATAAGGTTGAAATAGTCGCCAGGAGTCTTGTATGTCCAAGAAACAGCATAAATAGTAAATACCTAAAAAATGAGGACTTATCTAATCTAACAACACACACCAGAGCAGCGCGGCGAAATTTCCCCGCTCTATTAACCTTTCAATTAAAATCATTTAACACAGTGTTGCCTGTGTTAGATGATTTAGATGAACACATGGATAGTACGACTACATTTCTACGCACGGGGATTAATCAAAATGCCTCCTTTTCGTAAACAAAATACTAAAATGCTACTAACATTGCTAATATTCCCTTTAAACCACTACTGGTGAGCTGAAAATGCTTGTGTTGGAAGCGAAGAGTTAACGACAGTAGTCGAATTCGAACTCACAACCTTTTGAGTACGCGATCCGCACCCTGGCTAATGTCGCTTTTTAAACGTCTCTTCTACGATCGTTCGCTGCATAATACTGGATGACCTTTTTACCGTCTGGAAAAAAATAGGGTGTAGCATATGAACGGAGTAGAAGCCTATGGCACTGTATTTGTAAAAAAAATGAATTAAACGTTTGAAATTTTTTTTGAACAAATAACTTTTCCCTTTGCCCTTGAGCCTGTGATCCTGCAAAGTGACAAGGTCAATGATGCCTAATAAATTAATAGTTTTATTGCCGTTCGTAAAGTGGGGTAGATATGATTCGACATATTTTAATTAATTTATTTATTTAATTCAAAATTTCATTTTTATTTTTTGTAAAATATCAGTGCCATAGGCTTCTACTCCGTTCATATGTTGCACCCTATTTTTTTTCAGACGGTAAAAAAGGTCATTCAGTATAATTTGCTACACAATCATTAAATGCTACTATTTGGCACACTTGGCACGGCTTAAAAATAAAAATATTTCAAAGATATCTAAAGTCCGGTGGGATGTTTAAAGGCTATTACGTTTATACTGTTCACTTGACGATATTTTAGCGCTTATTATAAATCTAATGTTACATATTTTTTTATTAACTTAATGTTTATTTATTTATTTTATTTAATGTTTATTCCTGATGTTTCAGATCCATGGTCACGGGAGTGACTGAGGAGTTTGACGTCCTGATGTGTAGTATCTCCAGCTTTTAATTATTTGTTTTTGGTCAGATTGATTTATATAAAAATTGAAATTTTATTTATTTGTATAATGAACTTACAGAGCCTTGAATTCTTGCAGTGGTGAAATTTAATTTTATTAATTGTGAGATCCCAAGTGGATGGTAATTCCAAGCTATCTTCTCTATTAGAATGAGGGTGTTTTTTTAACTTTTTTTTTTTTTTTTTTTTTTTTTTTTTTTATAGAAGAGGGGGCAAACGAGCATGCGGCTCACCTGATGTTAAGTGACTACCGCCGCCCATGATCAACCGCAACACCAGGAGAATTGCGGGTGCGTTGCCGGCCCTTTAGAAAGGAGTAAGCTCTTTTCTTGAAGGTCCCCAGGTCGTATCGGTCCGGAAAAATCGCCGGTGATAAACTATTCCACAGAGAGGTTGTACGTGGAAGAAAGCTCCTTGTGAAACGTACAGTGGTGGACCGCCAAGCATCCAGATGGTGTGGATGGTATCGGGACGTTTGCCGTGTCGTGCGTTCACGAAATTTGGCGGCTGGGATTAATCCGAACAATTCCTCAGAGCACTCCCCGTGATAGATGCGATAAAATACGCAAAGAGATGCAACATCTCTTCGCAACGCCAGTGAATCGAGCCGATCGGAAAGCACTCGGTCGTCGACGATTCGAGCCGCTCTGCGCTGGATGCGGTCAAGTGGAAGGAGCTGGTACTGGGGAGCCCCAGCCCAGAGATGGGAACAGTATTCCATGTGCGGTCGAACCTGCGCCTTGTAAAGTTGCAGGCGGTGTGCCGGCATGAAATACTGCCCCGCTCTGCTGAGCACGCCAAGCTTTTTAGAGGCCAATTTGGCCTTCCCTTCCAAGTGACCACGAAACTGCACGTCACTCGATATGTCGACGCCGAGGATTCCGATACTGGCTGAGGCAACAAGGGGAGTGCCTTGAAACTGAGGGGATACGACAAAGGGGTTCTTTTTAGCGGTTAACGCGCAAACTTGTGTCTTCTGGGGGTTAAACTGGACTAGATTTAGTCGTCCCCAATCCGAGACTCTGTTCAGCAAAGACTCGACTTCAGACACAAGTTTGTCCCGGCACTCGGAGACGTTTTCCCGAGAAATATTGGCTCGGCCGGTGTAAAGAGCATCACCAGTGCTGTCATCTGCATAGCAATGAATGTTACGGGTATGCAACATATCATTGATATGCAGAAGAAACAGCGTTGGCGATAGCACGCAGCCCTGTGGAACACCAGCATTAATAGGCTTGCAATCGGAGCTTGCACCGTCTACAACGACCTTGATGCTCCGATCTGCAAGAAAGCTGGTGATCCAATCGCACAATTTCTCGGGAAGCCCATAGGAAGGGAGCTTCGAAAGAAGCGCTTTGTGCCAAACCCGATCGAAGGCCTTCGCAATGTCCAAACTAACGGCCAATGCCTCCCCCTTGAACTCTACTGCCTCCGCCCATCTGTGAGTGAGGTAGACCAGAAGATCACCAGCTGACCGACCACGGCGAAAACCGTATTGGCGGTCACTAATCAGCTGGTGATCCTCAAGGTACCTCATGAGCTGGCAGTTTACAATGGACTCCATTGTTTTGGAGAACAAGGAGGTGATGGCGATTGGCCGGTAGTTGGACGGGTCTGAGCGGTCGCCTTTTTTAGGGATCGGGTGGACGAAAGCAGTCTTCCATGATTTTGGGACTACGCCTAGGGAGTAGGAGTACCGGAAAAGACGCGTTAAAACCGGTGCCAACTCTGGAGCACACGTCCTCAGCACAATTGGGGGGATTCCGTCAGGCCCACTCGACTTGTGGATGTCCAGGGAGAGGAGTGCTTTGCGAACCGAGCGCTGTGTGAACTGCACTTCCGGCATGGAGCACTCACACCGCGGGATGGTCGGCGGCGTACTCCCCCCGTCATCGAGAGTCGAGTTAGACGCAAAGAAGGAGCCTAGAAGATCGGCTTTCTCCTTTGCAGTATGGGCCAGTGAGTCGTCCTCCCTGTGCAGAGATGGAAGAGATGGCTGACAGAAATTCCCCTGGACAGCCTTGGCGAGAGACCAGAATGCACGGGTTCCAGAAGGAAGGCGAACTAGTCTCTCGCCAATTCTGCCTATGTGCTCTGACTTTGCCTTGGCAATGACTCTTTTGAAGGACCTAGAGGCGGAATTATACTTCTTTTTAGAGCGCTGGTGTTTACATCCCGGGACGCTGATGCATCAACCCAGGCTTGGTAGCACTCCTGCTTATAGCATGATGCTATTTTACAGGAGCGACCAAACCATGGCTGAGATTTGCCTCCAATGGGCACCACAGAGGAAGGAATAAAAAGTTCCATACCCTGAAGTACCACATCAGTAACAGAATCCGCAACAACGTTGGGATCATCCGGCGAGAAGCAAACCCGCCCCCAAGGGTAGGATGCAAAGAAAGACCGCATCCCATCCCAATCGGCTGACCTATAGTGCCAAACACGGCGGCAGCCTGCAGAATGCAACCGCGATTTCAGCGTGAGTGGCACAACACTCCGGACCAGACAATGGTCCGAGGAGCCTAAAGGGGCGTCGACGGAAATCTGATATCCGTCCGGGTGAGAGGTCAGCAGAAGGTCCAACAGGGAAGGTGCATGATCCTCCACATCTGGAATCCGCGTAGGCGAAGTAACCAGTTGTGTCAGACCATATGCCAAGGCAAAATCATGAACAGATCTCCCCGCATGATCGGTTAAACGTGAACCGAGCCATTCGGCGTGATGGGCGTTAAAGTCGCCGAGGATCACGATCTCTGCAGAGGGGATCTGCTGTAGCAACGAATCTGCAGCCATTTGGACGTGGTCGAAGAGTCGGTCTGTTTCGGCATTACCGCTGTGGGACCTATAGAGGCACCCGTAGACGCGCGGATGGTCGTCGCTGTCTACGCGTAGCCAAAGGATGGACAGGTCCGAACCTTCAAGTCTGCCGAGGCGTCGAGAACAGATGTCCTCTCTGACGTAAACGCAAACTCCAGCCCGAGGCACAAAGGAGTGTTCCAGTTTGTACCCTGGGTAGGAGAGATACGAAACATCAGCCGGAGAGGACACCTGCGTCTCGGTCAGAAAGAGAAGAGCCGGCCTCGCCGTCAACAGTCTTACGAATCATCGTCGTTATGATCTTAGTTTTAGCGATATATTTGCAGAAATGCGTACCTCAGGCTTATACAATTAAAATTAACTAAACCGCTCGATTTACGTCATCAGCATAATTCCAATAAAATGGGATTGAACTTGACCAACTTTTACTTAGTACCGTAATACTTAAGTACTTGTAATAAATTATAACGTAGGTACATTAGTGATTCAACTGAGCAGCATAACAGCAGGATGGCGATAGCTTAGCTTAGGCTTTTAGAAGAAATATCGATATATAGATATTTTTGTTCAATATATTGATATTTTTTCGATATATTGAAATCGATACTTTTGGCACTTCCTGCATCCCTAAACTGGCTGATCCCTCTTAACCGAGTCTAATTTTGTCGTACAAAATATTTAGAGTAAAGGTTTGAAACGAACAAAACAATTTCATCTCTTAATAGTTTGCCCATAGACACCTGCTACATCTATTCTCGAATAAGAATCGAAATGGATCTGCAATCTGCATTATTACCTCTGTAGACTAAGATGAAATGCGTTTAAAATACAATTGTGTAGCCTTTGTCACACGTATTTACATAATTATATGTTATTTTAATGTTATAAATAAAAGAATATATGTAAATTTTCGAAAAACAGTGAACTTTCGAATTATATAGTGAATGAAACTAGTTTTACGTATTTTATCGCGCTTAATTACCTTATTTTATATTCCCGACGTTTCGAGTACTTAACAGCACCCAGGGTCACAGGGATAACTGCGCTGTTAGACGCCTCATTCTATTATTAATTCTGTGTCCAAATGTAGTAGGCTACCTTCAGTTTGAAACTATTAATTTTTATAATGATTTCTTATATTTACGCGAACACTACACATTGATTAAATTATTAATTTTTGGTCTGATTTACGCAAAATTTCTGCGTAGTTTCATTTAATGTGTAGCACGTGTAAATTATAAATAAATAATTTGGAATTATAGATGAATCTAAAATAATTACAATAATTTATATAATGAGTTAATGAGGACATTATACTCCAGTCTCTACGCAATATCCTGCTCCAGCACCCTGCGCAGGACAGGATTATACTGCCCGAGTGTATGCGCAAGCACAGGTTCACTCTATTACCTCACTTTCATAGTTCCATGGGATAGACTGAAATGATTGGATTAAGATCAGGCGCAAGACCGCACCGATGTGGAGGATCATACACCTTCCTTACTGGGCCTTCTGCTGACCTCTTATCCGGACGTACATCAGATCTCCGTCGACGACGCCCTTAGCTATGTGGACTATTGTCTGATGAGGAGTGTGGTGCTCACGCTCTCATCGCGGTTGCGATCTGCAGGCTAACGCCATATATAGCACTATAGGTCGGCGGATTGGAAGGCTTGCTTCCCGACCACTAACTTCCCGACTCCAGGCTGCTACTGAAAACTTCATGACAGAAAAACTCAATTACTTATTTTTTTAATCCGTCCCGGGATTCGAACGGAACATAATCAGCAGTCGAGTTTATTACCCCTAGAGCAACGGGACAGTAAAGAAATTACATACTTCAATAAAGTGATTTCAGTAAGTAACATAACAAGTCAGTTAAAATCATTGAGGTACATTAGACTTCAATGGCTAAAATAACATCCACGACTTTCTACTTGAATACCGAGATCTCATGAATTATTTACAAACGCTGAAATGAAATGATTTAGAATCATCGGCTTAACGCATTTTTGCACGGATACCAGGCGTTTGAATTATTAAGATTGATTACAATACGAGAAAATGTACACAAAGAAACGATAAACTGACATATAGAAATAGCATTATTACTCTTGTATCTCTTCACAAGTCCTCTAGCGAACAGGCTTCCTCTCAGGAATGCCACAAAATACAATCAAGAACCATCTGCATCCATCATCCTGCATTTTTTTAGAATAAGGTGGCAAACGAGCACGTAGTCCACCTGTAGATGATATGCCTATAGATATCTACATCTTTCTTCGATTGAGAACTAATAAACGAAACACAGCAGCATTAAGCTGCTAATATTCTGTGACGATGATATTCTGCGAGAGCAAGCCTTCCCTGGTAGAACCAATTCATTCGTGCTACGACTACTATAGCTGCAGCATTACTCTAACCAATAAAATTAATATGTGTAAGTCGCCTTTATAACACCAATGGGACGAAATGAAGTTATGTACAGATTCTCTTATGCTGTTAACACATTACTAAGATATTTATTATATACTGCTATAAATTGCATTTTGTATAGTGAGTGTAGAGAACCTGAGATCCTTTTTAGCTTTTTACAGGCAACGAGGAGGGAATCCATCTTAGTCCTCTGGGTGACAACGAATTCTGCAAATAAAAGTAGGTGTCCATGAGCGCCATAATCCTTATACCATCAGCTGGACTGTGTGCTCGTTTGTCACCCTTATTCTATAACAATATCTCATCAATTCTTATTTCCTCTTTTTTACAGGACAAGTGTGACTCACGAGCATACAGTTCACATGGTAAGTGGTTGCTGTGGCCCTTAGACATCTAGATCTATCCTCGATTATCAATTATGTATCGAGTCACCTGTGAGGACTAAGATGGAATGCCTCGTTTCCAGTAACATGGGTCTCCAGTTCTGTACACTCACCATACGTAAAACAACAGCATTGAGCTGCTATTTTACGCTGGTATTCTGCAAACGTGATCCTTCCCCGGTCGATCCGACCCATTCGTGCTACAACTATACTAGTATAGCTGCAGCATGGCTATACCATGTAAAAAATCGCAGTACCGGTAAGCTTCGCTATTATTTACGTATACCGTATATAATAACGTACCGTTTGTAATATTAACGTTTTTAACACAATACTTACAATACAACTACTGTTAACTACAGACAGTAATACTATTGAAACAATTAAACAACTTAATAACTGTTTCACTGGGAGGGCGCTCCGTATAAGTCATGGCCTTCTTAATTAATCAACAGAAAATAATCGGAATGAAAAAAGGCTTGGTTCACATTTTATTATTAATTTGGGCAAAAAAATCCATTCACATTACACATAATTATGGGTATACTATCGTAAATTTCTCCCCTTATGGGTGGTCGACAAGGCTCATGATTGCAACAGAAGTGGCACCTAACCAGACAGACTCCTGGGTAAAAGGAGAATCCCACCGACTAGTTAGTCACAATTTGAAATGAATTAATGAATTTGATCACGACAAACTTACTGCCTATAACTCACTCTCTGTTCTACCCAAGGTTAGCTGGTAGAAATTCCATATAGGTTGAGCTCGCCTTTTGTACATTGTCTTTGGGGCAATAAAGAACAAAATAAAATAAAAAAATAAACCACACATCCACCTTTGACCCCTTTTAAATACATATTTTACACAATAAAGAAAGCAATGTATTATATTTTTAAATAGTTCTTTATAAATACTAAGATCATTAAAGAAAATGATAAACAATATATTATTCTTGTCGTACGATCAATAATATAAGATTTAATATTAACGAGCTCACCTTGCTGTGATTCCTCTCGTTAGTTATAAGATGCACATCCGGTTTAACGTCACTTTTTGGTGAATTCGGCGTGCCGAAAACCATTTCGACTTCGTTTAAGTCTAATGGCTTTTTTGTCCTGTGAAACTCCTTGGGGGACTCCACTTTTCTCGATATTAGATTATCTTTTGACATCTCAACACTGAAATTATTACTTTGCCAATGAAATTAATAAGAGTATATAGCGTAACGATTATGTTTTATTACTAACTGTAGTGTTTAATTAAGTATATCACGTAATTGTTAAAAAAGTATTCACTGAAGCGTTCGACTGTGTCGACAACACGTCCTCACGCCGCGGCGATCGGAGTATCACTATTCACTATATTAAATTCATTTACACTTAACACAGCGATTGACATAATGACTTGATCTCTAAAAATACCACTATTTAACACAATCAAACTGAGCTACACACACCTTCCCAGTTATTATGTTGGAATGTCCATAGTACACTTACTGGAAAATGAGTTAACTCTACTTTATTTATTTATAGTAATTTGTAATAAATTCTTTGTAAGTTTATTTGCAAACATTAACATATAATCTTAACACTGAGGCAATCATTCTCATTTTGAAATGAAGTTGTCTGATAAGCTACTTCACGTTCATCCTTATATATGTTGTCTTTATAATTAACAGTAAAATATGCAACATGCAAGTTAGCTGTTCCACTTTGAATAAAATAAAACATACAATATTATATAGGTAAGGGTGTACAAGGAGCAAGCATTCCGATGGTATGTGGATGCTTCGTCCTGTGACACCTAAATCTACTCGTATCTATGGTTACGAAACTAAATTCACATGCGCACTTTACTAGTTCTAAGAGAAACAACGTCTTCTTAATTAAAAATATCATCGCTTGCCAACCTGCATGCCAAGCATAGCAAGTATGGCAAATATATTCATGGGCCTGAGGCTTGGCATGGCCTGGGCTATGAGGGATGCCTATTTTGAGCAGTGGACTTTTGATAGGCTGGAACAACAATGACCTTTTACCAGTAAATGGGTCTACGTTTTCGGTTCTAGTCAAAGACGAAACATTACACTAATGCAGCGTGACTCTACCACATAAATAGTTATTACCATATTAATTTAATATATGAATTTCTCTTTTGCAAGTGGTCTAATTTATTTAATATCAAAACAATAACCTCTACATAGTCTAAAACAAAGTGGCTTCCCGCCGTTTGTACGCTTAGATCTTTTAAACTACGCAACGGATTTTGATGTGGTTTTCATTGATAGACAGAATAATTCAAGCAGAAGGTTTATACAATTATATAATATAATACATGCATAGGTTGTCGTTATCCAATAATCACCCGTGCGAAGCCGGAGCGGATTGCCAGGATTTAATTATTTAATTAATTATGTTTAATTAAATATATATAAGTATGGTTTAATATGATATGGTATATAATATAAAAAGATCAAACCATACCAGGTTTAATCTTTCGCATATACCATGGGGAGTGCTCTGACGAATTGTTCAGATTAATCCCAGCCGCCAAATTTCGTGAACGTACTACGCGGCAAACGTCCCGATACCATCCACACCAACTGGATGCTTGGCGGTCCACCACTGTCCGTTTCAAAAGGAGTTTTCTTCCGCGTAAGACCTCTCTGTGGAATAGTTTACCACCGGCGATTTATCCGGACCGATACGACCTGGGGACCTTCAAGAAAAGAGCTTACTCCTTTCTAAAGGGCCGGCAACGCACCTGCATTCCCCTGGTTTTGCAGTTGATCATGGGCGGCGGTAGTTACTTAACATCAGGTAAGCCGCATGCTCGTTTGCCCCCTCTTCTATTAAAAAATCATTAAATTTCATAATGGGTCAATGTTGCCAGTATCAATAAATTATTATTATAATCTAGTAACAATATTATTCCCACGATTAGCTAGGGAATTAAACGGTCGACCGCAACAGTGCCCTGCGTTTACTGCGGCAAGGATAAATAAATTTGGAGGTTCCCTATTAAACAGAATTGGCATACTATGGACTAGCAATCGCGACCGTGGCTTGGATTGTATCTCTTTTTACATGGCTCCTCATCCTAGATCTATCTCGGCGTCAGTAAGCACTACCGGCATAAGAGAAAAAAAGAGTTCATTAGAGCACGTAAGTCACACCACGCCGTCAACGTAGAGATACAACGGTGCAGTTATTATTATTTTTCTTCAACTTTAGTATTAATTTTAACATTAAATTCTTTGTTTAGGTTACTTTAGCTATTTTTATAGCATGATGTGGCATGGTAGAGCTTTATTTAGGACAACAAACAATTACACAAATAGCTTGCTTTATAATTAATCAATTAAATTACTTAAAGTATAGCCAGCTCCGTTATCCCCAAATAAGTTGCTACCTAATACGTTTACACAAACTACCGAATATAAACCAAAAATGATCATAGAACAAACTAGAACGCTAGGAAATATGGCAAAATGAGAAAAAGTATAATAATTTGCATCCTTTCCATCCACGTTGCATCTTTCTTCAACTTCGAAAACTAAAAAAAACTTTTAAACGAGCAAAAGCCCCTTTATCTAAAGCGGCGGCAAAAAGTCCCACAAGGTATAGTGCTATCAAAACTGACAAGAAATGAGTTCGCTGACCGATCATACCTACAGGCCTAAAGATCGTTTAACATTACTAACGTAGAGTAAGTTGGTTAGAAAAATCAATCATTATCCCAAGTTATCCATATCCCTTGGTTATTTGTTTTAATTTTTACTAGCCGGTACTTGAGCACAATCCCACCTGGTGGTAAGTGATGATTCAGCGTTAGATGGTAGGTTGCAGTTACGAAAGCCTGTTCACTCTTGCCTTGATGGCGCCCAAATTGTAATCGGACGGAAAAATAAACGCCGGCAAATCCTCTCCTCTGCTGTATCCTTTGTTTGTTTTATTTTTGTAGGATTAAGGTGACAAACGAGCACAAAGTTCACCTGGTGGTAAGTGGATGCTGTGGCCAATAGACATCGACATTTAACCTCGATTAAGAATTAAAATACAGATGCGTTGTCACCCTTGAGGACTAAGATGGAATGCCTCGATTCCAGTAAAACGGGTCTTCAGTTCCCTACACTCATACACCATACGAAACACAGTAGCCTTAAGCTGCTTTTTTACGCTGGTATTCTTTGAGAGCGTGGTTCTTCCCCGGTCGAGCCGACCCATTCGTGCTACAACCATAATTATAGCTGCAGCGTGGCTCTACAACGTATATTTATTATAATTATTACACGCTTTATATTATCTATACATATAAATAAAAAAGTATCTGTTTGGGATACTTAAATATGTGGCTTCTATTATATTATATATGTGGCTTTTATTATGCATAGTTTCTCATCTAGTTGGGTTCCGTAAATATATAATTATAAATATAAATGAAAAGATAAATATACATAAATATCAGTAACATAAAATAAATAAAAAAATTACGTAAATAAATAAAGGCCAAAATAGATGGAAGCCCTCGGCAGGGAAGACCAAACGGCCGAGGGTTAGGAGCTTAAGAGGAAAGGGATTCCATTCGCAGAGATGACTACAGGAATAATTTCGGTCAGCTGACCACCCCTCATGTCGGTCACCTCGTGTGCCAAGTCCAGATATTTTGTTTTCTTATCTGATTCACTAGATTCTCATCATATGGAATGGTAATATCGACCAAAAATATCCTTGACTGTGCCCGGTCCATCAGCACAACATCAGGCTTATTCGCAAGAATAGACCTGTCTGTGATGATGGCCTGGTCTCAATAAGCCTGGCGCGGTCATTTTCGAGCACGGCTTCCGGTAAGTACTTATAATAAGGTAGTTTCCGATCCACGAGACCGTATTTCAGAGCGAGCTGCTGGTGTAGAATCCTGGCCACTAGGTTGTGCCTGTGCAAGTACTCAGGGTTAGAAAGCGCCGAACAACTGGAGATAACGTGCCTAAGTGACTCACCGGTATAGCGACAAGCTCGACGGTGCCATCCTTTAGGATGTATCTCCGATAGTTGTTGATCCTAATAACCTGATCCTGTATTGCACAGATAAAACTCTCGGTTTTCTCGAAGGGCTCATGTAGAGCCCTGTAGTACCTCCCGTGGAGCTCTTTCTCCTTCTATAAGGTCTGGTTCTATACGGTCGATCGGAAATGCTCTGCACTGCCGGGTCTTGCCATTGCTAAGGATAGAGGGGTAAGCCCTTTATCACAAGAAATAACGTCATTATAGAATGGATCATCCGATCTCGCCAGAAAGTAATAACGGAGGCTGCACGATTCGCGATTATGTATGGTGAGCGCGCTCAGAAAGCCACGCGTAGCTTATTTCCGCGGCAAGTACAGCTTCATATTCGAAGATCTCGGATGATGCATCCTATGGGACGTCATAGTAGTGCAGACTTTTCTATCCAGGGCGTTAAGTTCGGTCTGACTCCACCTGAGTATGCCAAAGGTATACATGAGTACAGGATTGAACCAACCGTTATATGCTTGAATAAGACATTCACACCGTACAAAAGGCTGTTAAGCACTTTGGTCAAGCGTACATAAAACACGTCACAAACTGACTGTTTCTTACCAAACTCATCGATACCGATGTTCCGTGACAAACCGAGGTATCGGTATGTTTCAGCCTCGGTAAGGGTCCTTAAGTTGACGGGCATAGATAAGTCTATGCCCGCAGAGTTAGCAACCCTTCCCCTTTCAACATGGAGGACCGCATACTAATCCGTTCCCAGCTCCATTCCAATAGAACTGCATAAGTGATAATTAGCAATTCCACAAGATGGGAGCGACTGGAGGCGAATAACTTGAGGTCATCCATACAGAAAAGGTGGGTCACTTTTGTACCCCCTTTCCGAAGCTGAAATCCCCTCCCGGAGCCCTCCAGTAAAGTACTGAGAGGGTTCAAAGAGAGGCAGAATCAGATTGAACTCGGATAATCGCCCTGGAAGTCATAGACATAGTAATAGTCATTTATTCCATAGAACAATCTTACATTGTATTGGAAAATTGATTACACAAAATGAAGAATTACGTTTGCATGCAATTAACTTAAATAAAACTTAAAATCGAATAAAATTTAAATATCAGTTGACAATGATTCTACATTCCTTCAGAAGCTCTTTAATTCCATCCTCCATGGTGTCACTACTTCGGAGGCGTGGAGCAGAAGTGCACGCCCTCTTGAAGAACTACAGAGTACAGATCGATTTCCCATCTGAGTGTCTACGTGCTGTATTCGATAGTCATTACGAATCGCAAGGAGGCTCGACGACTTCCAGCTTCCCGAAAAAGCCAATTTCCAAAAAGGCTTTAGTACCATAGACCACATACATATCTTTCGGCAAATTGTACAGAAAAGTACAATCTACCACTTTGCCTTGCGTATGTGGACTATGAGAAAGCCTTTGATTTAGTCGAAATTTCGGTGGTGCTACAGTCCTTTCAGCGGTGCCAAGTTGACTGTCGGTATATCGAAGTGCAGAAGTGTTTGTACAGTAGGGCTACGATGGCTATCTAAGTACAGAACAAGAGTATGAAACCTATCCAAGTGCAGAGAGGTGTAAGACGGGGTGACGTCATATCCCCGAAACTCTTCACCCCTAAAATTCATCGTATAAATGTTAAATCAGACGTGGTAGAGCCAAACTGCAGCTATATTACGGTTGCAGCACGAACGGATCGGTTCGGCTGGGGAAGAAAATCCGTACATTTGTGTGACCTACAATTAATAATTGTTCCGGGTATTGATATTTGTCCTTGCAATTCACACTTGTACTCAATACGCCTCTACAATACGGAACAATTAAAAAATTGCTTTACGTGTTACTTCCTTTCTACCCCGTTTTCATTAAGTCATTTTCTTGTTTGTCTGTCTGTCCATCGTTTCGGGTGGAATCTTGCAACTCAAAATTTCTTGCTCTTCCCGATGAGCTAGAGAATTTTTACATTACTCAGAGTCGGGTACGTCAATGTAGGAATATGGAACGTACAAATTTTTTTAGTAAAAAAAAAACCACTTGTTTGTTTGTGTTCCCTAACATTTCTTCAACTCGTAAAAGGTAAGCATAAGGTCTCAAGTAACGAAAATATTGTTACAAGCTTTGGGTTTTAGACAATAAGAACTGCCGAGTGAATTACCAAAACACACACAAGACACTTTAATTACAGAACACATTTTTTTTTAGGATAGGGTGACAAACGAGCACACAATCCACCTGATGTAGTTGCTGTGACCCATATACATTTACATCCATCCTCGATTACGAATCAAAATGCAGATGCGTTATCACCCTTGAGGACTAAGATGGAATGCCTCAATTCCTACTGGAAATCCTTCCATCTTAATCCTTTTAAAGGGTATCCGGTTCTCTACACTCACCATACGAAACACAGCTGCATTAAGCTACTATTTCACGCTGTTATTCTGTGAGAGCGTGGCCCTTCCCCGGTCGAGCCGACCCATTCGTGCTACAACTATACTACCAATATAACTGCAGCATGGCTCTACCACGTATAAAAAACCACGCTATTAACAAAACACAATTGTGCTACTGATCTCTTTAGTTCGCAGTTGTATCGCTTCGAAGTATTATTAAGGCTTGTATAACCAATTCAATACTGCCCCGGGTCGCGATCTATACCGGCCTTATATCTGCATAGGGTTTTAGATTATATTTAGATAGATGTACATTCCGGTACCGACTAACCGGGTGTCGATAGTTCTAGAAAGTTCTTCTATGGAAACTTCTAGAAGGATCTTGACTCTCTTAGTTCTGCCGCTTCTGCTACTCGATACTAGAAAGCGTTAGTGGTAACTAGTATCGCCATGTACCAGGCATTAATTGTGGCGCGCAGCAATATTATCTTGCGCTGTTAAAGCGTTAAGAAATCCATCATCCGATTTCAATCTGTGGTTGTCGAAGGTGAGTATGGGATACGTGGGATATCCCAAAAACATTCTGAGAGTGTGCGCAGGAATCTCGTGACTTAAACGTTTCCTCTTCCTTCCATCATCGGACAACAATCCTGCCCGAAGTTGTCCGTTCCTTTCTTGTCGATATACCACGCATTCAAACCAAACGGTTTGCTTCTTGAAAATGCGTACAGCAAAGGAGTGAAATAATTCGGGTTTTTCTTTTCATCTACCCTAGGGTAAGTAGATATCTTAGGGTGAATAAAAAGAATAACCCAATAATTTGCTTCTGTGGGTGTCTTCAAAGCAAAAATGAATGGGCTTTCGATAAGCTAAGTCAGTGCGCTTTATCATCGACTGAATCAGCACTTACCATCAGTTGGGTCGGTTAGTAATCAAGCAGTGGTTTTTATTAATTAAAATAAAATTAGAACTTCCGCTAAAGAACCATCTTGCTTACGCCGGGCAATTCCACAAAATACTCAGACCGGTGACCGATGACAGCAAGTAACGTCAAAAGTGCTAAATAAAAATATGCAGGACCTATCTAGCAAAACGTTTAAAATGTTTATTAAGCAAAATTTGTTTAATAAGGGTTACTAAAGAGTATATGCTTGATGATGATTGAAATTAATATTTTCATACTTATTGTATAAAATATTAAAACTGGCCAAGTGCGTGTTGTGCCTCGCACATTGTAGAGGTAGTGTTCCGAAGTTGCCCCTCACAATACGTGGACTTTCTTGATAATGGGCATAATAAGTTAGTTTGCGGTTTGACAGCTATAACGACTAAAATGGGCCTAAATAGGAAGATGGTAAGTGAAGGACTTATTTTCGATTTGGAAAATAATAACCAATACAATTAAATTAAAATAATACACTTTACATCAAATCATTTCCAAGCCAAGTCCGTACAAAGTTGATCATAGTTGACTATCTATCTATATATTCTCTATATATTTCTTTTAACTTCATTATAATATTACTAGATACTATTGTGTATACTTTCACGTGACTAATGACAAATACCACTTTAAAGCTAAATATTTAGCAAAAGGACCCGTGAATCGAAAAGATATTGTGTCTTACCCCAAATGTATTTGATAATAAAGAATAGACGAGTAAAAAGAACATCCTCCATTTACCTTTATGGGAGGTACCCGAAATATAAATGTTTTTATGATGTTATTCACAGTTTTGTAGGCGTGATTAATATCCATCATTATGCCAAATTATAGATTTCTAGCTCGTAGCGTAGGATCTCTGAGTAAAACCGCGGACGGACGCACAGGTGGACGGACGGACGGACATGGCAAAACTGTAAAGATTCCTCGTTGTGTAACTACGGAATAACATTATTGTTATAAAACGTCCACTAGATTTCTTGTTGGTTCTTACATGACAAAGGTTTTTCCCTAACGAGTGATAAAACTTAAATGAATTTAAATACCTAAGTTTTTTTTAATATTTAATGTATGTTTAAAAAATACTTAGGTAATATTTAATGATTCTATTCTATTCTAATGCACGCAAATGAAATGCCTTATAATAAGGATGAGTAAGCCAGTCGAAGGCTGCAAATTCTGCGGGGCAAGTACCGCAATGTAACAATGTCACCGTGTATTTTTGACTGACAAAGTCCATTTTTATTGCATCAGATTTCTATTAATACTTTTGTGTTTTAGCTATCTCGTTTATGTAACGTTGTTTTAAGAACTCAGTAATCCCATTATCACTTCTTATAATCAGTGCCTGATTTACAGTTCTGACAACCCTAAGCTAACTATGAATATAACCCCCCCCCCCTCCTACCTATACCTCCCAGCTCACGAATGATCACTGCTACAATGTTCCATCTCATCGCCTTATGAAAGCTCATGAAAACTGTTCAAAATGCGTGAAACGGTAACAGGCAGTTAGACCGACTAAGTTCTTTCCCAATTATATAATTGGTAAGTATATAGAAATACTTGTTTTTAAATATTATACTATATGTTAATCTATTATTATCAATAACCTATAAATATAATCCCATTCTATGTTATTGCTTTACTTTATTATAAATAACTTTACTAATGTGTACATAATGTCGACAACAATGGTGTACGAAAAAACCCTAATGAGTTTAAGTTTAGACTAAAACTATCTGTTTTTGTAATCATAAGTTTCTTAAATAAATTTTAAAAAAATGTCAGTTATCTATCGGTCTATAGTAACTATTTTTTAAAGAATAGGGACAAACGAGCATGCGGCTTCATCATCATCATTACAGCCCTTCACAAGTCCACTGCTGAACATAGGCCTCCCCCAAGGTATGCCACAAAGCCTGGTCCTGAGCCATCTGCATCCATCGACTTCCTGGATGTCTTACCAGGTTTTCACTCCATCTAGTGGGGGGTCACCCTACATTTCGCCTACCGATACGAGGCTGCCACTCGAGAACTGTTTTCCCCAACGGTTGTCGGTTCTTCGAGATATATGGCCGACCCATTGCCACTTCAGCTTACTAATCCGTTGGGCTATGTCGGTCACTCTGGTTCTACTGCGGATATCCTCATTTCTAAGTTTATCACGCAGATAAACTCCGAGCATAGCCCTCTCCATAGCTCGCTGAGCGACTTTGAGCGTCCTCATACGGCCAGCAATGAAGGACCACGTTTCGGTTCCGTAGGTCATCACTGGCAACACGCACTGGCATGCGGCTTACCTGATGGTAAATGTAGACCATCGCCTATGACCAACTGCAACACAAGGAGAATACGTTGTGCATTGCCGGTCTTTTAAAAAGAATAAGCTCGTTTCTTGAAATATAACCGCTGATGATTTCACAAAGAAGTCCTGCGAGGAACTCCTAATTAGTCGCACAGTTAAGGTGGACCGCCAAGCATCCATATGGTGTGGATGGTACCGTGACTTTTGTCCCGATTAGCTTTGGTGGAGTTAAGCGCTTGAAATGCGATAGAAAATACAAATGGATGCAACTTCTCTTAGCAGCGCTAGTGAATTGAGCCAATCAGAAAGAACTCGGATGTCAACGATTCGAGCCTCTCTAGATGCGGTCAAGTGGAAGGAGCTGGCACCGGGGAGCCTAGAGATTGGAAGAGTATTCCATGTGAGACTTACACCTTATAAAGTTGCAATCGGAGTGCTGGCAAATGCCAGAAATACTGCCCCGCTCTGCTGAGCACTACCAAGTTTTTTTAGAGGCCAATTTAGTCTTCCGTTTCAAGTGACAGCAAGAGAGTGCCTTAAATTTGAGGGAGATACAACAAATGGGTTATTTTTAGTAATTAATGCGCAAACCTGTCTTTTGGGGGTTAAACTGGACTATATTTGGTTGTCCCGCATTCGAGACTTTGTTTAATAAAAACTTGACTTACGTTGGTTACGTTTCGTATCCATTTACGTTACTGCCTACCGAAAGTACACAGCTGAATATAGGCCTCCCCCATAGATTGCCTCGTAGGGGGATATTTGCCATTGTTACCACGCTTGGCAAACGGGTTGAAAAAAATCAGTTTTTTATTTTCAGTTGCTATAAGAAAATTGCTGCTGCCCTTCTAGTTTGTTTCTAAACTATACATTAAATTAAAGGTTTATTTAATACAGTTAGTAAATGCTTATACATTAATTATCAATTCACAATGCTGTGTTGGTCTCTACTTTAACGTATCGTAGTGAAAGTTGGGTGTGGCAGAAGAAGCACGAGAGTAGAATAAACGCAGTAGAAATGCGGTCGTTAAGGAGTTTGTTAGAGCTGAATCTGAATGACAGGGTGAAAATTGTGTGATAAGACAAGAGTGTGGTTTGCAAGATGATGTTCTAACCAGAATTAAGAAAGGAATGCTTCGGTGGTTTAGTCATGTGTAAAGAATGAATGAGGAAAGAGTGACAAAGAAAATTTACGTTGCAGAAGTGAACGGCAGAGTCGGAAAGGGACGTCCTAGGCGAAAGTTTATCGACCAAATTGGCGATATTTTAAAAACGGGCCAAATTAGGTGTACCCTTAACCGACGAGCATGTATGCGTAGGTATATGGGTGTGGAAGAGGCGAGAGAGGTGTGTCAGGATCGTGCCAAATGGAAGTCTGTAGTCTCTGCCTACCCCTCTTGGTGACAGGCATGAGTGTTTATTATCTTGTACCAATCAAGAAATTCGTAGTTCAAAAACTAGGTTCAGAACATTGTCAACAACTGGTTTCATTACCATCTATGCACAAAAAAATAGGAAATTGAGAAAATTGTGTTTGTTCCTATTAACGCAAAACGCCTGGAGAGCTATAGAAGTAATATGGTAATAACCTTCCATTGCTTTCTTAAAAGAACAAGAACAATTCAGTCTATTTATACGGAGTATTATTCACCCTTATAAGCAATTAATTTAATAAAACATTTCTTCTAAAACATCTTCCAGTAACAGTCGCAAGCCATTTAACGAGTAGGCGACAGTAGCAAACAAGACCATGAAAGATAATATAATAAAAAAATATTCCAAAATGTTTAAAAGAATGTGCTAATTGATAGAATCAGGCGTTACTTTGCGGTAACCCATGTGCTCCACATCCAAATATTTACATATCAGGTAGCAAAATTAAGACCGCTAAAAATAAAATTAGATTATAATTATATAATAAAAAATGAAATTAGAGTATAATTATAATAACAGCGAAACCGGGAAAGACAAACCTCGTAACACAAATGATCAATTGAAAACTGATTTACTGTATCATATCAAAAATTCGCTGCGGTGTCTGAGAAATACTTCACTGATATTCCTACCTAGTATATTGACGACAAAGTCATTGAATCTCTAAATGTCGCCGTGTGAAGGGGATTTCCGTTATAAATTTAATTGCACCTCATCTTGTCATTATTTTTAATACTAGTGTCGTATCTGGTGTATTTTCGTATAGTAAAGTAATAACTTTATTTAAATCTGGTTATACATTGGACCCCGCTACCTATGAACCTATACTAGGAATACCTAGACCAATGAAGCTGTAAAAGCCAAAAGGCTAACAGCCACATCTGGACATCATCAGAAACTATAATTGGACCCCGCTAATTTTAGACCTATTACTGTACTACCAACTCTCAGTAATTTTTAAGTTTTTATAAGATAATTTTAGATCAATTGCATTTTTTTAATTAAAATAAATTACTCCATGAAAATTAATTTGGTTTCCCAAGGGTTCGCTCGACGACTGACTGAGAGAGTTCACAAGTTGCCTTAGGTATTTTTTGTGATCTTTCCAAGGCTTTTAATTATGTTCATCATGATATATTAATCAGGAAACTACAACAATATCGTGTCAAATATATTACGATTAGAATCATTATTTCATATTTAAACAACAGAACTCAAAAAGTCGTTATCGATGTTAAAGGTTCCTCCGGATCTATAGTATCAATGGGCAATCCTCAGGACTCGATTCTTGGCCCATTCCTGTTCTTAGTCTATATTAATGATTTACCTTATCTTGTAAGGAAGAATTACTATATAGTATTATTTGCTGATGATACCTCTTTAATTTTAGCAAACTCAAACGACAGTCAATTAATTTTGACAATGTAAATAATGCTCTATCGAAATTAGTACATTGGTTTAATGACAATAAATTGCTCTTATACGGCAATGAGACAAAATGCATTAAATTTACAATACCGAGAAGAAAAAAATTAAACATTCTAATACCAATGTGCTCTTAAATGGGGAAGAGTTGAGTCTTATGGATACCACTGTTTTCCTTGGTATTACTGTTGTACGTGAAGCTTCAATGGGGCCCCCATATATCCAAATTAGCAGGCAGAGTTAGTTCTGCAGCATATGCTGTAAGAAAGACTAGAAGTGTCTCACCAATGTTGAAATAGCTTGATTAGTTTATTTTAGTTACTTTCATAGCGTAATGTCTTACCTATGGAATCTTGCTATGGGGTTGTGCGACTAACATTGAAGTCATATTTGTTTTGCAAAAGAGAGTCGTACGGGCGATTTATAACTATATAAATTGTAAAGAGTACCTTAGAGAAAAGTTCAAAGAAATAAACTTATTAACTTTGGCATTGCAATATATTTATTAAAATGTAATTAATGTACATATAAACAAAAGAATCTTTCATAAGAATAAAGATGTTCATACTTTAAACACTACGAACAAACATAAGCTTGTACTCGTAATACCAGTTACTAGAGTTCACAGAATTAGTAATTCATTTATGGGGCAATGTACACGCTTTTGCAACAAAATTCCAGAAAATCTACAAAATTTGTCATTAAACAAGTTTAACTGTTTAATTAAGTAAAATTGTACAAAAAGGGTTATTATAATATCAAAAAATACATGAATAAAAATAACATCTGGGAACGAAGTTTAAAAGAATGTGCTAAATGCGCCACAATTCTGGTTCTATAAAAATTCATTCAAAAATTGTGAAAAATAAATTATTATAAAGTGAAATATATTTAAAAAAAAAGTCCCTCTGGGTTTCTTGCTGGTTCATTCTAGGACTATCACGTAATAATCTATATTGGCTACAAATATAATTCATTTAATTTCAGTTTTCCTAATAACGACTAAAAATAAAAAACTGCAGTTTCCAAACCGTTTGTCAAGCGTGTAAACTATGGTCAATATCTCCTCCTCCCTATGAGACATTCTACGAGGGAGGTCTATGGTCAGCAGTAGATTGTATTAGCCTGTAAGGGTAACGGTATTCAGTAAGATGCTGCTGCTCATCTCTTGTTTCATTTCTCCCTGTCGCCTCTTGACTCCCACAGAATTAACAGGGTCAAGTGGATTCTCTTTAGTCTCAAAACATTGACGAAGACATATCTTCTCGGCACCAGATTAGCACCACCTCGCCTCACCGATTCGCCAAAAACTTGGCGTCAACTGAAACTTGCAGGCTGGTTACGAGAATGGCTGAACAAAACTGTTACAGTATGGAGTTTCAAAGAAAAATACTGAACTGCTTGAGCTGAGTCAGTGCCGGTCCTGTTCTGAGAGCTACAAACCGTAAGATGTTCTAGAGAGAGATAAGAGATCCTAACCTTCGTACAAAAGACAATTGAGTCACATTTTCTACCACATCTTATCTAGTTTTTGTTATCAACACTGAGTACATTTTACGGGCAATTTAGATGGAAATATTGATTCATATAATATGACTCAACTGTAAGTGGCTTTGAAACAATACATTCTTAAAAACACATAGGCCACAGTAGTGGGCAGAGGTTTCCACCCATTTTTGAGAGGGTTATGGAAGTTTATATATCCAAAGCGTGTCGCCAGTGATGACAAATGGACCTGAGCCGTGGTCCTTTGCTGCTGGCCGTTTAATGAAGCTTAGTCTCTCAACGAGCTATTGGAAGGGGTATGCTCAAGGTTTCTCCACGTCATAAACTAATAAATAACTACACCTACAGTTGAACCATACTAACCGACTTAGATCAACAGATTAGTAAGCTGAAGTGGCAACTGGCCGGCCCTACACTAGATGGAGCAAGGCCCGGATAAGATATGCAGGAAGTCGATAGATGCAGGTAGGTCAGGACCGTACTTTGTAGCATTCCGTGGAAGAGTTTTAATTAATTTTAGAGAATTTTAATTATTCCTAATTTACCTAAGCCTTTTTCTTTTCGGAAATATTCAAAATAATAACTCCTTTTCTCATAAATTGTTAGTGTCATATGTCTATTAATCCAGCCATTGACTTCTTCATTGTACTGACGGATTACTATGGAAAAGGGTGATACATACATTCGCGATTTGGTAGATGACACTTCCATTAACGTGTAGTGGCGGTGTAAGAATATCCACTAGCCCACATCATCCCGTGGGTGTCGTAAGAGAGAAACAAATTAGGATGTGGGCAGCATTTTCTTCATAATAAAGACTAAAAATTAAATATTGTGGTGGTCAACCCGCTCGCTAATCATGGCAACTATGGCAAATATCCACCCTATCAGGCAATCTATGGGGGAAGCCTATGTTCAGCAGTGGACTTTAATAGGACGTAATGGATGGATGTATAGAAGATAATCTACCAGGAGCACATGACCCACTGACAGGTGAAATTATTAAGTCAACTGTAACATTACAACTATGGCAAATATGTCCCCTATAAGGCAATAGATGGGGGAGGCCCATGTTCAGCAGTGGACTTTAATAGGCTGTTAGGGTAACGATAACATTATTTTATTGTGTGATGGCTGCACTAGGGAATTCATCAGCACCACGCCAATTGGTTTTGTGGATGTCATAAAAGGCTAATAATGTCCTCGAGACCAAATTTTTAGGACTAAATTATACTGCTCGAATGTACGCGCAAGCACAGGTGCACGCTCAATTCCCTCATTCTCGATCTCGATCGATCTGACGGTAATCCGACACGACCGAAGAGAGTTCAGGCGCAGGACTAACGGCAACGCCAACTTCCTGACTTCGGGCTGCTATTGAGAATTTCTTGACAGAAAACCTCAATGATTCGACCTCATGATCAGTAATCGGGTTTACGATTTCTAGCCAACGAGGCAGTCAAGACGTCACATCAGATGTCGGTAAGTCCGGCGGTATCTTATTCACGCGAGGCTTTATGATAAAATTGTTTTTGGTCTGTGGGCGAGATATATAGTGCGGACAGTGAAAGATGCGAGATTTCTAGGTCTCTGATCGCCAATCCGCTTAGTGCGGTAATTATCTAAGGCCAGTCCTCTCTATGATTAGCAGAGGACCTAAGGGGTAGTTTATTCCTTTATTTATTTATAGGAATACAGCAATGCTCACAGCACATTATTATGCCTACATTTTTATTGTAAGTAAACAGAGAAATCATCACTAGAGTACCGCGCTGGGGAGGTCCTGAGAAGAAATGACCGTGTAGTGCTGGTGAAAGAATATCCATTACCCCGGTCGTGCATGGACTATTGCTGAAATATATAGATGGACTGGTGCTGCAAAATGCCACTGGCAAATGCAGAGCCTTAGTGGTGACCCGAATGTGGTTAAACCAATCTTACTAGCCTCGTACATAGGCGCAAAGTAGTCGGCCTTTCGGTTTCCTAGATGATGCATTTCGGAGAGTGTGCGCAGGAATTGCATAATTTAATTCCTCACTCTCTCTACCACCATCGGACAACCAGACATTCGGCCAGTCTCCACACTTTCGTCGTGACTTACCATGCATTCGAACCAAATGGTTTTTCTTTTATAGAATAGGGTGACAAACGAGTGTACGGTCCACCTGATGATAAGTGGTTGCTACGGCCCATAGACATTTATATCTACCCTCGATTACGAATCAAAATGCAGATGCGTTGTCTCCCGTGGAGACTAAGATGGAATGCCTCGTTTTCAGTAAAAAGGGTCTCCGTTTCTTTTCACTCACCTTACGAAACACAGCAGCATTAAGCTACTATTTTACGCTGGTATTCTGCGAGAGCGTGGTCCTTCCCCGATCAAGCCGACACATTAGTGCTACAGCTTTACTACTAACATAACTGCACTATGGCTCTGCTACATCGTTCGTCATGCGTACAGCAAAAGAGTGGAATAAGTTACCAGCGTCTGTGTTTCCATTTGATTACAATGTCTTCAAGGCAAGAATGAATAGGCCTTTGGTTAATCAGTGAGCTTCACCATCTTACACTACATCACCACTCACCATCAGGTGCGGTTGTAGTTAAGCACTGACAGAGAGAACCAAACCGGGAGTTGAGTAGCAGTCTTTCTAAAAACATCTAAAAATTAAAAAACTTCAGTTGCCTACCCAACCTGCAACGCGAGGCAACTCTGGCAAAATCCACCCTAAGTGGAAATCTTTGAGGAAGGCCTATGTCCAGCTGTGGACTTTTATAGGCTGTAATTTTAATGGAAACGGAGAAAAACTCTATAGAATAAAGTCTATCTCACTGAGGGACTTTGAGCTTCCTCATACGGCCAGCAGTGAAGGCCCACATCTCAAATCCATGTCATCACTGGCAAAATGCGCTGGTTTTATAATCTTGTTTTGGGGTTGGTTGGTTTTGGGGTTTTTGGGGTATACGTGACGAGATGTGTCGTAGTCTACCGAACCCTGCACAGCCGAGTTAAATATACATGCCTATGTCGTAAAAATTATTCGGTTTCTAGTGATTATATATTAGATTAGATATTTATGTAATTACTTCAACGTGAAATTAGATTTTACTACATGACTCCGTTACATACGTGATACCTAACTCTAATCTAATCTGAACCATAAGACTACCTAATCTGGGTTTTTCAACAAGAACTTTGTTTTCTAAAACAAAATAAAACAAAGAGTTTAGATGAAGATTATTCAAATTTTTATTGTATTACGAAGAGAAAAGTTTAGCAATTATGAATGAAAAATGATATCTGGCAAATGTCCACCACGACCACGCTGACAGATGTCGATTCTTTCACCAAAGTTTTTAATCACTTTTTGGCAAAATGGCGGGTCTATTTCGTTAATCACGTCGCGGATTTCGAGTTTTAAGGCTGCGATCGATTCAACTGGCTCCGTATAGACTCTGTCCATAAGATAGACCCACAAAAAATAATCCAGTGGTGTTAAATCACACGATCTGGCTGGCCATTTAACAGCTGAATTTCATGAAATTATGCTATCGGGAAATTTGGTTTGCAATAAATTGATCGTTTCGTTGGCTGTGTGACATGTGGCACCGTTCTGTTGAAACCGCATGTTTGTGATATCGATGTCATCAATAATAGGCCAAAATTGAGATGTTAACATCTCGTGATAGCGTAATCCATTGACCGTTACCGCATTTCCAGCCTCATCTTCGAAAAAAAACGGCCCAATCACGCCTCCAGACCACATAGCGCACCATACAGTGACACGTTGAGCATGCAAAGGCTTCTCAATAATCGCTTTAGGATTTTGAGAAGCCCAAATGCGGCAATTTTGCTTGTTGACGTACCCTGACAAGTGAAAATGGGCTTCATCTGAAAAAAATATTTTTTCAGAAAAACCAGCGGGCTGTTCCTGAAAGAATTTAGCGAATCTACGGCGATGTGAATGGTCGGTCAGCTTCAATTCCTGCACGAGTTGAACCTTGTAAGGCTTCAAAGCCAAATCCTTACGCAAAATTCGCCATGTGGTGGTTTTGAATAACCCCAATTGTTGAAAACGTCGAGGAATTGACAAATTTGGATCTTCTTCAACACTGTGGCTCACGGCTGCGGTGTTTTCGGTTGAACGACCCGGTCGAACACGCATTGGTGTTGGCATATTTTGTACCGAGCCTGTCGATTCAAATTTAGCGATCAAATTCTTAATAGCGGTCTCTGAAGGACGATTATGTTGTCCGAAAATATCACGAATTTTACGAAACGTAACTTTAAGAGAACCACCATTCTCATAGTGGATTTTAATTATTTTAACGCGTTTTTCGAGCGAAATTGAATTCATTGTAGCAATTGCCAAAACATCTACTACGAATAGGTTAAAAAACTAAATGTCAAAACTGTCATGTTGTTGGTATTGCCCCAATTGAAAAACAAAGTTCTTGTTGAAAAACCCATTATTTCTATAGAATCGTTTTGAAAAGTTCGTCAGTAATGCAATTAATTAGTGTCATATTTTAATATATTTTTTCGACGACAATTAATATTTTGTGAGTGAGCTTGTCGGCGTTCAATAGTTCATAATATCCTTCCGACGTAGGTAATATCCAAAGCATCTTTTCACAGACAAAATTCAAAACACACGTCCTGCACTCTGGCAGAGTTTGATCCAAAACGGCATGTATTCACTCATAGGACTCGTTTTGACTTTGTTAGGATTTGTCCTGACATGTAAGGACTTTTGGGTTCTCTTACAGGCTTGCGGTCGGATTTTGGAAATGTTAGCTTTTTCGATTTTCCAAGTTCAGTAACGGTTTTTGCGTTGGAGGTAGGGTTGCCACCTATTTTTTGAACAAATATAGTATTTTTCCTAAAAAAGACCCGAAAATGTAGTACTTTTGAGAAATTCAGGAAAAAAGGACACATTTATTTTTAATCTTTATGAATTTTTCCATTTGCCTTGGCCTTCAATGATCTACTACCTTTAAAATAATTATGTGAGTCTAATCAATTTAGATTCGTATTAAAATAAATTAACAATTAATTTTTAATTAAATTACATAATAGATGCTCTATTTTATTCTTCTTTCAATTTTAAATTCGTGGCGAAAAAAATTATTTCCGTAAAACTTACTTGTTCCAGACTTCTAATTACACAATCACAATTAACATAAAAAGTGCGACAGTTGAATTAGGGATAAAAATATTGTATTTTTCGCACTATATTATTTTTCTATAATATATACTATATAATGTCCTCCCGACCGAATTTCGGCCACAGAGGCCTGCCTCAACGGAGGCTAGCCATCGGCACAGGACAGGATTATAGTGCCCAAGTGTATGCGCAAGTACAGGTGCACTTTCTCTTCCCTCACTCTCATAATGCGATGGGACGGTAAACCGACACGACCGGAGAGAGATCAGGCGCAGGACCAACGGCTTTACGTGCTTTCCGAGGCATGGGGGTTACTGGGGGAGCTACTGAGAATTTCTTGACGGAAAAACGGAAAAAGAATAATTAATTCTTTGGCCCGACCCGGGATTCGAACCCAGGACCTCATGATCAGCAGTCGCACTACTACAACCACTAGACCAACGAGGCAGTCAATAATATAACTTTTTTTATTCAACATATGCTGGCCTCCAAAAAAAAATCGACCCACTTACGTTTCTTCACAAAAAAGTGTCCTATGGGTTTTTACCACAATCGATAGATATTTTTTATCTTGAAAATGTAATAATGCAATTATATGGTTGTAAAAAAACTAAAAGACGGCGCGTGAAACGGGATATTTTACATACAAATGTGATAAGACATTGAAACCATAACATTTTATAAAATTTACGATATTACTGTGAAGATCGATATTTACATTTATTGACATTTAAAAAAATGTAAACCATACTCTAATATAAGGTGTTGCTTTTATCACCGCCTGCATACGTCTATTAAGGGAACGGATCAGCTTTTTATGTCTTATTGGGGTGTCTGTTCCAATTCTTCTGTTAAGGCGACTTCCATGTTATCCAACGTCTTGGGAACTGGATTTCGCGCTCTCACCTTTCTTTTTATCTGGTCCCAGAGATGCTTGATAGGATTTAAGTCCGGATCCATCCAGTTACAAATTCTAGCCACCTGCGGTCTTGCGTTATCACGCATGATTTGATAATTGTTCCCAATATACCCAGCGTAAGGCATCACATGGGGTTGCAAAATGTCCGTAATGTAACTTTCAGCATTAACCGCACCTTTGCGAAAGAAAACCAACTCAGTAAAAGTAAAAAAAAAGTAAAGTTACAGCCTATATACGTCACACTGCTGGGCTCAGACCTCCCCTCATTTCTGAGAGGGTTTAGGGCAAGGAAGTGTCCGCCGCGCTGCCCAAATGCGTGTTGACCAACTTCACATGTCTTCGAAATATTTTTTTTTCTTATTCCTCAGACATGCAGGTTTCCTCACGATGTTTCCCTTCACCGCCGAGCACGTGGTAAATCAGCACTTAAAATTGCAATTAACAATTTTATTGGTGCCGGCGGGGATCGAACCCGGGTTACTCGCATTCTGTTATATTTACAGCGAGCGTTAACCACTGAGCTACCACGGCTCTTCACTCAACCAACTCAGTACATCCAGTTAAAGATATGCCACTCCACTCCAAAACATTATAGAGTCTCCACCAAACCAGACTGTTTCTCTTATGCAACACTGAGCATAACGTTACGACGTCAATCAGAGCCTACAAGGGCCATTCGGCTTTCATCGCTGAAGAGAACTGTCTCCCATTGACCAAAATTCCATTGCACGTGTTACCTAGCAAGATTCCATTGCAGGTGTTGCCTAGCAAATTCTTACCGTGCTTGCCGATGAGATGCAGCGAGTTTTGGTCCCGTCGCTAGCTTGTGTGGTGTCAGGTTTTGGTCCCGAAGTCTTCTTCTCACCGTATTCTCACTTACTGACCCTCTACGAGTTTCCCTCGGCCTACCCTGAACAGCAAAAAAGCAGAAAGATATCGATTTCGCAAAGAAGTCAAGGCAATAAAACGGTCATCGGTCGGGTTTGTGAGACGTCCTCTTACACAGACCCTGGTATCCGGCGGTACTCTCCCGTCTATAGATAAATATTTCTATGCTCCCGTCTCTAAGTATCGTTTATAAACTCTACGCACTGCTGATCGACTCAAATTTAATCTCCTTGCCACATTTCGCTGACTTACTTCACGAACGAGAGCTACCACTGGAGCGGCTTCTGCTTCAGTGGTATCCATATTTTATGGTTAAAAGTAACAAGATTAAGTTACTACGATGCGCAGAACCAAGAATATTACGCGTTAAAAGTTCGAAAAAAAAAACCCTTGCACTCTATGCACAAGTTGACAATTTTTATCTCATCACATTTGTATGTAAAATATCCTGTTTCGCGCGCGGTTTTTCAGTTTTTTATAACCCTATAATTGCATTATTACATTATAGATAAAAAATATCTATCGATTGTGGTAAAAACCCATAGGACACTTTTTTGCGAAAAAAGGTGTGAAGCCCAGCGGGACTATTTTTTTAAAATAACAGTTTACAATCATGTATGTGTTACAATTTACAAAACAAAAAAAAATTGGAAATAGCATGGTAGCGATCACCCTTCCCAGGGGTTATTAATGGAAATTAGGTAATTTGTTTTTCAGTTTTTCATCTGGTAACCCTCATCGTATTGGACTTGCCGGTCTACGCTATAACAGTAAACGTTAGGCTAGCCCATGCATGTCGGCACTGACCCATGCATGTCGGCATGCTTACCACCTAGCGCAGCCAGGTCAGGTGTGGGCTCTGTAAATCGCTAAAAGTTAAGCCAGGACTGCCTCTTTGGTCTAGTGATCGTAAACGCGATTATTGATCATGAGGTCCCTGGTTCAAATCCCGGATCGGACAAAAATCAGTTATTGAGTTTTTCCGTCGAGAAATTCTGAGTAGCATCCTGGAGTCAGGGATTTGGCAATGTTTCACCCTCGTGCCTAGGAAAGCACGTAAAACCGTTGGTTCCGCGCCTGATCTCTCGCAGATTCGTGTCGCATTGCCGTCCCATCAAACTATGAGAGTAAGGGAATAGAGTGCACCTGTGCATGTGCACACACTCGTTCACTATAAGTATAATCTTGTCTTGCGCAAATGGCTGGCCTCCGTTTAAACTGGCCGCCATTTTATAATCTAGGATTATTATGTTTGAGCCTGTACATGCGATTGATAATTTTCGTTCAAAAATGAGTCATAAGTACATCAAAGATATATGTAATTAAAATTTATCATATAAACTAACCATAATCTAAGTTGAAACAACTGTAGCCTCGATTTCCAAAGAACGTTATCTGCTTATCGGGTCCTGATAAGCAACGATCGTTAACAGAAAGACCGCCATTTTGGTTAATCAGTAGTAAATCAAACTGCCGACGCGAGCGTGCCATTTTCTTATTTGAATTTTATAAAAAAATAATAAAAATGGGTTGTGGTGAAACCTGCGTAAAATATATACTGTTCATAGCGAACTTGATCTTTGCGGTAAGTTTGATTAATTTAATAGAAATTATATAAAAATTTAAAATAATGCACTAAACTACATTCTGATGTTGCTAAAGTTGACAATTGTTTTTGAAAAACATTTATCAATTTTCTAGGTGATCTTAAAAATACTGTTTAGTTATTGAACAGGTTATCCGTTACCTAATTAATGGATAAGCTTAAAATGGCTCACAGCAAAACTAATGGCCGTTAAAAAATATCAAAAAAATATCCCCGATATATCAAAACTCAATACTTACTACAATCAGTATTCATATATGCCTATAAAATTATTATTTTTTTTAGAAAACTCGACCATATTTTTTTAAATTTAATAAAAAAAATATTTGCCAATTGTACGTGGTTTTATTTCCTCTAACTCACACGAGTATCGCTAATGCGGGGTATTTGACAATCCTCTTACTCAACGCAGAGATAATACAACCACATACAATTAGCAAATTTTTTTCAATTAAAATTAATGTGTGTTTATAAATAAATAAGTGTTGTAAATAAATGTGTTTTTTTGAAAAAAAAATCTATACGCTTGAATACTGATTCTGCGAACGCATTTAACGCGAACCTCAGGGTTTTTGTTACATGTTCTATATAAACACTTAAGCTTGTCACCCAGAGGGGTAGGCAGAGACTACGGAATTCCATTTGGCACGATCCTGACGTACCTCTCTCGCCTCCTTTGCATCCATATGTCATACACATACACTACGCATACACATTCATCAGTTACTCTAGTTAAGAGTACCCTTAATGTGGCCCATTTTCAAAACATCGCCAATTTGGTCGATGAATCTTCTTCTAGGGCGTCCCTTGCCGACTCTCTCGTTCACAACTGCAACATAAATTTGCTTTGTCACTCTTCTCTCGTTCATTCTTTCTATATGACTAAACCACCGAAGCATTTCTTTCTTAATCCTGTTCGCAACATCATCTTGCACACCACATATTTCTCTTATCACACAATTTCTGACCCTGTCATTCAGATTCAGCCCTAGCATACTCCTTAAAGACCGCATTTCTACAGCATTTATTGTACTTTCGTGCTTGCACAACTTGCACTACCATACATTAAAATAGGGATTATTGCACCCTTCTACTTCTCGTTATCTAAAGGAGAAGTTTAGTTTTGTTGGGCTTTCAGGGATTACGCAGGGGTTACGCTCTTCAAGAAAACTCATTTTAAGGGTACCAACTTACAATACATCTTTCTTTAATAAATCTTTTACTGTCCTGTCTATTAAGCTCTGGAATGCCCTACCTTTGCATATTACGCGAAACACAAACTATTGTAGTCTTTAAGCGACTTCTTAAAGAGCATTACCTGTCTCAATCGTTCGAACATCATTAGGATAAATTATGTGATTATGTAGTTTTTGTATTTATTTGTTCATGTTATTGTTTGAGGAATATATTTGAGGATATATATATATATATATATATATATATATATATATATATGTGTGTGTGTGTGTGTGTGTGTGTCTATGTTTATGTATATACGTATGTATGTGTATCATATTTTTAATGCATTATTTGTATGTTATTTTATTGCATGTATTGACATTATATTAGGTCTATTTATATTGCACCACCTACCTAATATTCACTGTTTATTCCTTTACACCTTTGGTTGCCTGGAAGAGATCGCTATGTAGCGATAAGGCCGCCAAATTGTACATGTTCTTTGTAAATTTGTTTGTGGTGTACAATAAAGTTTATTCATTCATTCGTTCATATGGATTAACACAGAATTATGAATTACCATACGTGCCTGTTTTGACTTTTCTGATTTTTGATTTCTTATATTTACGCGAACACTACACATGATGTCCCCCGTGACCATGGGTGCAGGAAAGCGCCCGAAACGTCGGGAATTAAAAATAAAAGTAATTAAAAGCAAAAATAAACGCGATAAAATCCGTTTTTCTCATTTTTCATAATAAAGTGTAGAGCCCCATTCACTCTATTTCCAGATTCAATGTAACCATCAAAGATTAATTGATTTATCAATTTTTCGATTTCTTTAAAAAAACTCCACGTTTTGCGGATAAAATAAAATATAGCCTAGATTATCAAATCCAGAGATTAACTCCCACAGACAGACTTCAGACAGACAAATAACTAACCCCTACTGTTCATTAAAAGTCAGTTACTTCGATATCACATACGGACTCTCCAATTTTATTTCTACGTATATATATATATATATATATATATATATATATATATATATATATACAGAATGGGTCCCACATATATGCAATAAATGAAACCATATACTTGTTATCGCCTTTGCTGACGATATACAAAAAATGAACGTAATCGGTCCCGTAATTAGATCAAAAAGTAGAGTTTTAATTTTGAGCAAATTTGAACACTCTATAGAATTGGGTCACTAAGTCAATGATTCAATGAACTTCAATGAATCCTTGAACATTAAAAAGCGATGTTGCCACGCAGTGCAAACTATTGGTATTGCGACATATCGACAGCGGTGTCTTGTCGGCGTGCCACCCGCGTGCAACGTTGTCACTCTTCCAAGGGGTCAAGGTACGTTGTCTAAACAGAGTGTTCACTTTTACTGAATTTATTTTAATATTTATTTTGTTTGAAAATTTCACTTTTTTATTTTACGGGTTTTAATTTAATATTTAATTTTTCTACACTTCTACGGACTAGTATTACTTGTGGTTTCATTTATTGCATATATGTGGGACCCATTCTGTATATATATATAGTATATAGACGTATAGATAAGACCAGACCAGCACTACCATTACAACAAATAATACTAGTAATACATATACAAAACAGCGTGTTAGACGTGGAAAATTCAAAAATATGAGATAACATGGTTTTATTGATGACATGTGATAGTATTTTTCACTGAACGCTGAGCATTTTTCGTTTAATCTAATTGAATCATAACCATGAACATGCGATGCGTCTCAACATAATAAACCGACACATCATTATTGCCACAATAGTAACCAGGGTGGCGCTACTTAAAAATGAGGTGTAATATTTGACTGATTTCATAGCGGGGAAGTTAATTTGTTATGAATATTGAATAAAATCTGGATCGGGAAGTCTGCAGTCTGCGAACATGTTCAAGATCGTCCCCACCATTACATTAGATTTGATAAACCACAAATTCTCGCAAAAGAACACCGATTCCTACCAAGGATGATACGCGAGGCTATTGAAATTAAAAAACATCCAAATTTCAATAGAGAAGATGGTTGGGTGCTACCATCTGCTTGGGATCCTATAATTAACAAAATTAAACCCAAACCCAAGCATACCACTGCAAGACTTCACGATACTATAAGCTCGTTTTGCGTAAATCGGACCAAAAATTAATATTAAAAAACTGAAGGTAGCCGGACTAACTATGACATTGGGACGTCAAACATCTCAGTCCCCCCCGTGACCATGGGCGCTGTAAAGCACCCGAAACGTCGGGATAATAATAAAAATAAATTAAAGTAATTAAACGCGATAAAATCCGTAAATAATAGTTTTATTCAATGTGTAGTGTTCGCGTAAATTTAAGAAATCATTATTGTTATGAATATGTAAAGGTTAATGTTTCCTTCATCTTTATTCTGTGATGTTAGCGCTGTTAGCCTATGCGGCTCTTACAGCGTCATCTAACTCAGGGCTGAGCGCTGATTAAAAAGGGAAAGGCAATGAAGATGACGATGATGATGATAATGGTTTATGATGGTTTATGATGTATTGTTACCAGTCATCATTTTGCCTCATTTATCGTTTTTGAGCTATCTGACGTCTGTCCGAGTAGGAAAGTGCGGACCCCTGCCTCTGACTGCTCAGCTGGTGTCGGTCGATGGATTTCCTTCTGTACTAATAGTTATGTTTTATAATAAAATTAGTTTAAAAATTAATAAACTAAAACACTAGACTGAACACTAGAAAAATAAAAAAAATAGTTGAAAATGTTCAAAAAATTAAAGAGCAAACCACTGAGGCATTGTTTTCCGTTTAAAAAAATTATCAGTTTCTAGAATAATATGTTATAATACTCTAGAAACTGGTAAATTTTTATGTTTTTAAAACTTCATCGTCATTATTACAGCCCTTCACAAGTCTACTGCTGAACATAGGCCTCCCCCAAGTAATGCCCCAAAGCACGGTCTTGAGTCAATTGCATCCATCCACTTCCTAAATGTCTTACCAGGTCATCACTCCATCTAGTGGGGGGTCGCTCTACACTTCGCCTACCAGTACGAGGCTGCCACTCGAGAACCGTTTTTCCCCAACGGTTGTCGGTTCTTCGAGCTATATGGCCGGCCCATTGCCACTTCAGCTTACTAATCCGTTGGGCTATGTCGGTCACTCTGGTTCTACTGCGGATATCCTCATTCCTAAGTTTACGCAAAGAAGCCCCGAGCATAGCCCTCTCCGTAGTTCGCTGAGCGATTTTGAGCGTTCTCATACGGCCAGCAGTGAAGGACCAGGTCTCAGTTCCACAGGCCATCACTGGCAACACGCACTGGTTTTATAGTCTCATTTTCAGGTTTTGAGGTACATAAACTTACTCCTCAATTAAATGACATTGTGTAACAAAAAACTTCAGCTCAGTGTCAACTGGCGACATCTAGTTAGCGGAACATTAACCCTGATTCAGTTAACGGTGTCATAGACAAACAGTAACTATTAGATATAGCAATATAACTATTTTATATATGTTTCGATTAAAAATTTCTTCTTTCTTCTTCTCCTTCGTTATTAGTCTGTAAAAAATTACTTACTAGCCATCGGCCTCTCCTTTTGAAATGATGATTTGCCTTCATCATTTTGTTTGTCAGGTGGACTGAGGATCGCTTCGTCGAGGTGCGAGACCTTTGACCATAATTTAGTATAATATAAAAATACGACTTCGACGATTCTAGACGTCTCCGCTTTGGGTATTTCCTACATCCGACGGAAACAATATATAATATATCTAGTGAAAGTCATGAGATTTTTCTTCGTTTTCTTTAGTCAACTTTTAAGACACTCATGGGAGGAAATGGGGTGATAAGGACGTCCACCACACTTTACGCATAGTTTTCTTTATAGCATAGGGGTCGGAAACGAGCACACAGTCTACCTGATGGTAAATGGAAACTATAGCCCATTGATATCTACATACTCGTTATCTACCTAATTGTCTTAAGAATAGCATACCGTACCATAAACGCTCATCGCGATAAAGTAATGAAACCTGTATGTTGTCATGTAGCTAATACAATTTAGAATTAAATGTTGAATATTATAAGAATGTGTGCGTAAAGCAAGATATATTATGGACCTACTTAGTTGTTATCATACTTTATTTTCCCAATTTTATGATAGTAGGTAGTTCTTAAAAATAATATCTTGATGTATGTAAACGTCTGCCAGCACCAATACAAACCGTTTTGCGGTTTAATGATGCTGTATAGTAACTATGTACTAAGGTAATATGTTTTATGTATAATTGAAATAAAAAATATCCCCCATTCAGAATCAGAATGCAGTAACGTTGTCACGACTGAGGACTGCGATGAAATGCCTCGTTTCCAGTAGAAAGGGCCTCCGGTTCTCTACACTCACCATGCGAAACACAGCAGCATTAAGGACGCGTTTACAAAATTGATAGGTATAGAATCGCACTACTACATTGACAAAAGTCACACACACAAGTGTAGGCACGGTTGGCTGTGAGAATCGTAGTCAAATGAAATTATTTTGATAATTTGAAAGATTGAATTTGTTTTTTATTTCTTATACCTCAGAAATGTACATAGATACGAAATACGAATACCTGCTCCAGAGACTGCTTGGCACTGGAAGCCCTCTACTGGTAGTGGGATGTTAGCTCTGGACTTTGAACTGGTTTTGTCAGTTATAATAAGACCTTACCTACCTGCGGACTTGATGGAGTGACCTGAAGGTGTAATTCAGTGATTACAACTGGAACTACTAGACTAGTAGAACTAGGTGTGCCGAGTTTGGGTTCGTTTTGTTAGTTACAATGAGACCTTACCACCGGTCTTGATGGAGTGACCTGAAGGTGTAATTCAGTGATTACAACTGGAACTACTAGACTAGTAGAACTAGGTGTGCCGAGTTTGGGTTCGTTTTGTTAGTTACAATGAGACCTTACCACCGGTCTTGATGGAGTGACCTGAAGGTGTAGTTCAGTGATTACAACTGGAACTACTAGACTAGTAGAACTAGGTGTGCCGAGTTTGGGTTCGTTTTGTAGGTTATGATGAGACCTTACCACCGGACTTGATGGAGTGACCTGAAGGTGTAATTCGGTGATTACAAGTGGAACTCCTAGAGTTGTAGAACTAGGTGTGCCGAGTTTGGGTTCGTTTTGTTAGTTATGATGAGACCTTACCACCAGACTTGATGGAGTGACCTGAAGGGGTAATTCAGTAACTACTGCTGGAATTTCTGAACGAGTAGTTATTACCACCTAATTACACCTTCAGGTCACTCAATCAAGTCCGGTGGTAAGGTCTCATCGTTACTAACAAAACGAACCCAAGCTCGGCACATCTAGTTCCACTAGTCTAGGAGTTCCAGTTTAATCACTGGATTACACCTTCAGGTCACTCCATCAAGTCCGGTGGTAAGGTTGCATCAAACTAAGAAAATGAACCGAAACTCGTCACACCTAGTTCGACCAGTCTAGGAGTTCCACTTGTAACCACCTGATTACACCTTCAGGTCACTCAATCGAGTTCGGTGGTAAGGTCTCATCATAACTAAAAAAATAAGCCCAAACTCGGCACACCTAGTTTTACTCTGCAAGTAGTTCAAATAGTGGTCACGAAAGTACACCTTCAGGTGACACCATCAAGTCCGGAGGTAAGGTCTCATTATAACCAACAAAACGAGCCCAAACTCGGCACACCTAGTTCCACTCGTCCAGGAATTGCAGTAGTAGTTACCTTCAGGTCACTCTATCAAGTCCAGAGGTAAGTTTATATATCCTACTTATTTTTAGCTAAATGAAAAACTGTGTAAAAGTAAGTATAAAAATAATAATTTCATCATTTATCAAGTACCTACTATGTTTCCAATTTGTTTTTTTCTAATATTTTATGTATGTACAGCGATCTTTTCAGAATGAGCCGCTGCAAACAGGCGATACAGTGTCCACTCACGACGGCGGCCGAGCGCGGACTGTGGTTTCATCGAAATCTTTGTACAATAAATCAAAGCAGGCACCAACAATAAAATAGCCCTTATTGCAATAGATTATGATTCATCCATATTAGCAAAATATGTGAAAAAATGTGTATCAGTTTTTATTTTTTCTACGACTATTTGTGACATTTTGATAAAAAATAAACACAGATTTTTTAATTGAATATGTCTGTCATCTTATAGTATTTTTTAATTTTTTTAAATATGTTGATAATAGACCAAAACATGTACCGAAACTCAAGCCGGTATCGTTAATTTTGTCGAAAATGGCAACGAAAGTTCGTTTTTACAATATAAATAACTATTATTTTCAACAAAAGAGTTAAAAACTTTTGCAGATCAAGAACCAATCTATACATGGTAGTTTTTACTTATATTTGATTTGGTTTAGTTTTGTCACAAAACGTACCGAAAAACACCCTAATTTTGGTTGATTTGCAAACGCGTCCTTAAGCTGCTGTTATACGAGTACGTTGATACTCTGTGTGAGCGTGGTCCTGCCGCTTTCGTGCCGACCGATTTGTGCTACAGCTATGATATAACTGCAGCATGGTTCTACCACATAGACAGTTTTACGCAATGTGAAATATACACGTAAATAAAAACAAATTTTATTTCCATTGCAGCTAGCGGGCCTGGCCCTCTTGGGGCTGGGTATAGCGGTACAACTGCGGATCGCTACGGTGGTCACCATAGCGGAGACAAATGTCCATGTTGCTCCCATATGGGCTATGGTGGTTGGTGGCATCGTGTTCCTGATCGCATTCTTCGGCTGTTGTGGTGCTATCAAGGAGAACAACTGCATGTTAGTCACCGTGAGTATTTTAGCTTCCCTTTACCTTACCTTCACATCCAGCCTAGCCAATTATTAGGTGTTTTTTATCAGTAGCATGCCTCGGAAAGAACGTAATGCCGTTGGCCCGGCAATAAACCGACACTTATTCTATGCTTTGCTATTTTTTAAGTCATCCGTTTGCGAGGGTGATACCGCTAATTTTGGAACTAAATAAAAGCTTTTAAAATTATTGAAATTGTCATCTTACGAAAATATTCAGTGGCGACTCCAACAGAAATCAAACTTACTATAAACTTAGTCCTCAAACTTACTTTATTTAATGCAAAATTGCATATTAAAAAATTCCTTTTTTTGTGTAACAATAGATTCTGTAATTTTTTAACAGCTAAGTTCGGGATTACCATAAGTTACCGAATCACACCCATAAACATTTTTTTTGTTTCGATTTTTATATTCCAAAAGTATATATTTATATCGAGATATTCATATAATATTAACATAATTAATAAGAGAAATAGGGAAGGCCTTGTTACCCTATCCCATAAAAAGGCCCGAAAATGCTACCTTGCGGAACACCGAAAGAAATCGTCCTCAAGGACCTTACAATATACCAATCCTAATCTTAAACTCAATCAATAGTGCTCTGTACTATTATGTACTCTGTGTCAATAGATAGTGAGTGGCCTCACTTTATTGTTCCCATATGACGTTATTTTTAAGTGAAATAAGGGTCACTTAATTTGATGCATGTTTGATAAAATAAATACTGTCTAAATATTATGATTTCATAAATATCATATACTGGATTTTTTTACAACCTGGAAAAAATAAAGTGTAACAAGTGAACGCAATAGAAGCCTATGGCACTGATATTTTACAATTTTTTTATTTTATTTTACATTAACGCATTATAAAATTGATCTTTAAATACTACTAGGATGGAGGCAGAATGTTGAATGAGAAAAAAGCTTCAAGTTGCATTCCTGAAAAAATGATATATAAAGACAAAATTATTTCCACTGGCCGTGAAATATGCGAGGCTTTTAATGATTATTTTCATTCAGTTTTCACCCCTTCTACCCGTCAAAGTTCTGATAATACTATTTCTTACTCAGGCAGTTCACCCGTAGATATACATTCTATTAACATCTACCACGATAATGTTATCAAAGAACTGAAACAAGTAAATATTCATAAAGGTGCAGGGCTCGACGGGATCCATCCTCTTCTCATATCCGAATGTGCCGAAGAACTTGCAACACCCATTACAATCATATTTCGTTTCTCTGTCCAAACTGGGACATTTCCCATTTTATGGAAAGAGTCTTTAGTAATCCCCATTCCAAAAAATAAAAGACGTGAATGTATAGACGAATACAGACCTATATCGAAACTTTGTATCTTTGGCAAAATCCTAGAAAAGATAGTAACCGCTCAAATGTCGTACTCTTTCCGTAATCACATTTCCCAGGAACAACACGGTTTCTTTAAGTGCCGTAGCGTCAACACCAATATGTTAACTTTTAATGACTTTTTGTTGCATGCCATGCATGATAACCTACAGGTGGGCGCCGTGACACCGACTTTTCCAAAGCTTTCGATAAAATAAATCACGATCTGCTAATAAAGAAGCTTGCAAGGGCCGGTGTGCATGGCAGCCTTCTTAGATGGATCCAATCCTACATAAGTAATAGGAATCAAGCAGTCTTTGTAAAGGGTTATTCGTCACGATTTCTTCCAGTCCCTTCGGGTGTACCTCAAGGGTCTCATATTGGGCCTTTACTGTTTTCAGTCTATATAAATGACATTGACAATGTCCTGAAACATAGTCACCATCTCTTGTATGCTGATGACACTAAGTTGTATCGAATCATCAGATCGATTACTGACTGCCACCAACTCCAAAAAGACTTACACCGATTACATGCATACTGTGAGCTTAACCATCTGTTTCTAAACAGCGATAAATGCTACATAATATCGTATACTCGCAAAAAAATCCCGTTACTTTCGACTACCACATAAATCAGAAGGCCTTGAATAGAGTAACCACAATCAGGGACTTAGCAAATTATCATGGATTCGACCTTATCATTTATTCCACATATTGAGCACATATTAGCTTCGGCTTTTAAAAATCTAGGTTTTATACTACGAATAAGTAAACCTTTTAAACGTCCCGAAACTCTAAAAATTTTATACTTCTCTTTTGTCAGATCTTCCCTTGATTTTTGCAGCACTGTTTGGAGCCCTTGTTATGAAGTTCATATTAGGAGAATAGAAAGAGTTCAAAAATTGTTTATTAAATCCCTAAATTATCGCCAAAATATTTTAAATCAGTCATACACCGATTCACTAAAAAATACAATTTACTTTCTCTTTGCAATAGGCGTAAAATGTTTGACATATTATTTCTATACAAAATCATTAATAACCTAGTCGACTCCTCGCTGTTACTTAGCAGATTGTCATTTGTTTCGCGAGTCCGTCTGCCTGTGCGCCCCTCACGTCCAAAACCACTTTTCGTAACTCCCCGATATCATAAAAATTATACGCGAAACTCATTTGTGTATCGTTCCACTAACACTTACAATAAAAAATTCACAGATATTGATTTATTTAATACATCAATATCAAAGCTTAAATCTGCTCTATTTCAAAGTTTGGCTTATTAATATTTACCCTTCACTGAAAATGTTGCAGATGCGCTAATTGAATCCGAACTAAATTTGTCAGTGTTATAATAACCATATTTTTAACATAAGTTTTTTTTCTCTTTCTTTTTCTTAATTCCACACGAAATGTGAATTAGATACCTCATATTAGAACTTAGTGTATTAATAAATAAATAAATTTATAATGTCCTTTAGTCCTAAAAGTAACTCAATAAGTTTAAAATATTGTAAAAGTTTAGTTACAGGCACTATAGGTCTTTAGTTATATTATTAATTATCCATGTTACTATCTATTTACATGACTGTTTGTTGCCTTGAATAAATTAAAAAAAAAACTACTAATTGGATACGTATTATTTTAATTTCGATAGTTTTTAATTGACTGATTCATTTAGTTTAAAAAATATTGTTATTTTTTAATACCGAAAGTTTATTTCAAATTACATATAGCTGCTATTCCGTTCACCTGTTACACCCTAATTTTTCCAGACGGTAAAAAATCACCAGTATAAAATGATCAAAAATGAATAATCACTTAATTTTTTTATATAGATATATTAACAATGTTTGTTATTCACTAATTTAAAAAAAAAATATTTTAAAAATTCTAAGATCATTTGCGAGATAACTGAATGAAGCAGAGGCTAATAACATAATAGGCAATTTCAAGAAAAAATTAATAACGTTTTATTGTCTCCCAAAATAATTTATGATAATATGAATAATTTAAAATATTTCCTTTCCAGTACGCCATCATTATGATAGTTTTGATGATCCTGAAAGTGGCACTCGCCAGTCTGATCTTCGTAAACTTGGACGCTGTAGTGGCTGAAATTATTAAAAATTTGAATGAAGCATTCAGTAGTGACCAGGCCGCATTCCAGGAGCTTGAAGCATACGTAGGTATATATTATGTATAATATATATACAGATATATATATATATATATATATATATATATATATATATATATATATATATATATATATATATATATATATATATATATATATATATATATATATAGCACAGGCCTCCCCTCATTTCTGAGAGGGTTTTAGGGCAAGGAAGTGTCCGCCGCGCTGCCCCAATGCGTGTTGGCGGACTTCACATGTCTTCGTAATATTTTTATTTTCTCTTATTCCTCAGACATGCAGGTTTCCTCACGATGTTTTCCTTCACCGCCGAGCACGTGGTAAATCAGCACTTCAAATTGTAATTAACAATTTCATTGGTGCCGGCGGGGATCGAACCCGGTTTACTCGCGTTCTGTTTGTTATATTTACAGCGACCGCTAACCATCTGAGCTACCACGGCTCATATATATATATGAGTCTGGGATTGGCGATCGAAGTACGAGTACATTTGACGCGCATCCTGCCGCTAGATTGGATAATATCTGGCATAATATATATATATATATATATATATATATATATATATATATATATATATATATATATATATATATATATATATATACAAGAATTGCTCGTTTAATAGTATAGGATAAAATAGATGTATATTTGCTACAGCATCCACTTACCATGGCAGACCGTGTGCTCGTTTGTCACACTTATTCTATATAATATAATACTACAAGCTTTTCCGAACAGTTCCAGTGCTGCGGTACAACCGGTGCAAGTTCGTACACCGGCACGCTACCGGACACGTGCTGCGCGGACACTCCTTGTGCGGCTACCAACGCGTACTCCGGCTGCAACGAGCAAGTTGAGAGTCTGTTCGAGACCTTCGGCTTCACCATCGGCTTGTTAACCATTGTTGTCGCCGCTTTTGAGGTGAGAATTCATATCACTTAGGCTTTATTATGTTTCTCATTGTAGAATCAAAGTCCGTTGCTAAACAAAAGTGCTATGAAGAAAAGCCAATGCAGGTTGTTTGCAATCAGCATAGACTTGATAGATTGTGTCAACATACTTTTGTATAATTTTTTAAGCAACAGACATACCAACGGACCGAGGCTGTATAAGTTTTACACAAGCGTCTCGCAACCTACGCACACAAGAACGGGGTTCACCTACACTTAGTACGCTAACGACGGAGAAATTGCGTTAGTAAAAAAATTGCGTTTTCGTATATTTTTTCTTTCTAAAGATTGCGAAGATTAAACTTCTATATATCAAAGAACGCCTCGTTCGTCCAGTGGTATAACGCGCAACCACTGATCATATGGTCTCGGGTTGGAATCCCAGACGGGCTAAAGCCGTTGGTTCTGCACCTGATTTCTCTCGGATTGCCGAACCACCGAAATATAAGAGTGAGGAAATAGAGAGTGATCTTAGATGATTGATCCACCATATTATGTCGTAGTCGTTTCTTTGGGGAGGCCTATAGTTAACAACGGACTTGTAAAAAATTTAAGTTAAAGTACAGCGTAACAGGCCAGGTAGCCGTGGTTAACTATGACATTGGGACGTGTAACACCTCAGTCCCCCTGTGTTCATTGAAAATCCTTGTGGACTTTACTTTCACTTTACTGCACCCATGGTCACGGGGGAGCCGTGATGTGCTCGAAACGAAGGGATCATAAAATAAGTTAATATTCGCGATACAATCCGTAAAAACTAGTTTTATTAAAATTAGTAACGGAATGTTCGACCGAAAAGCGGTTAGCGACATCCGAAAGGGCCTTGATGAACAACGATTTTCTGTAAATTTAGACCGAATCGGCACGGTGTATTCTGATAAAACCTCAAAAATTCGAATTTTTTAAAATTACTTCGATACCCTTTGGTGGAGCGACGAGCCTAAGGCTACCGAAGTCCAATTCCCCGGTCGAGCCTTAAACCTATTACGCGATATATTAACCAAAGTGGACTGTATATGCGAAATGCTTCTACGTTTACATAAAATGGCGACTATAGCACGCGGTTTCCCATACAATGCACTCGCTCTTCCCTAAAACGAACTATTATTTGCCAAATCTATGAAAGGAATCCTGCTTGATTAGGAGCCACCACCCTTGTTTTGATCAATTCTATAATCTAATCAGCTGTTAATTTTTTAGAGAGATATCGTTGTCGAAATAAATCTCGAAAAAGTGTTTTTTTAAAATTGCTTGAAAATTTTTGTCAAATCAATTTTTTTGTAATAAATGTTTTTGTTAAACTCAAAAAATTGCGTCAATTGCCGCAAACCGCATCAAAATCAAAAAAGCTTGAAAAAGATCGAAGAGCTCAAAAACGTTGTAACAGATGAAATTTGAAGCGCTTTGCATTTGAAATTAGCGAGAAGTTGCAGGGATGGCCTGTAGGCTCAACCGTTGTTTTTTTTCAGCAATGCAGGCTCCCTCACGATGTTTTTCTTCACCGCCGAGCGCGTGGTAGCTCAGCAATTAAAATTGCAATTAACAATTTCATTGGTGAACGGTCTTGTGATGGGCTGTAATGATGATGATGATTATGAAGCAAGAATTTAAATAGTATTTGTCGGTATTGTGTTAAATGTTTAGGCATTTTGGTTAAACTCTTATCTCAAAAAATCGTTTATGTTTTCAGCTGGTGGCGGTGGTGTTCGCCCTGTGTCTGGCCAAACACGCGCGTAGGAAGAACTCACACTATTAAATCTTCCAACATATAGATTTGGTTATTCGTATAAAAACTGTATATAATGACCATGTTTTCTTTTTTGATTATAGCTACCTATACCTAATTATAAGCGAAAATTAGGAGTACATTGAAAATGTTCTATAATTGTACTTTTAATCAAAAAGTCACAGTAATGTTTTATTAGTAAGATGATGACTAATTTACTGAAACATTAGGTGGACAAATTAGCATGCCTTGAAGTTATACTATGTACTAGTACTGTATATATCGATATTATTCAGTATAACTCAAATCACAATAAACATATTTAATATTTTTATATTAACTTTGTAAAAACACGATATGGCACTTTTATTTATCGCCAGAGACCATTTTTAACAGTGGTAGAGCTACGCGGCAGCTTTGCTGTTGCACGTATGGGCCGGCTCAAACCGGGGTGGTACCACGACCTCACAGAATACCGGCGTGAAGTGGAAGCTCTGCTTCCGCGTTTCGTCTGGTGAGTGCAGGTGGCCCGAGGCCCAAATCCCCCCCCTCCATCAACATGGTAATGGAATTAAATAATGATAGACTACCCCAGGAGGGTACCAGCACCCCTGGAGAATCCCTCGCTGAGCATCCACGACCATGTTTCTCCACTTCTGAGAGTGGGTGCTCAGGCTGCCCCACGTATTCTGGGGGGGGGGGGGCAAAATTCCGCTCAAGACTACAACTGCTCGGGGCAAACGGAGCAACAAAACCGAGGCGACCCCTGCCACGCTGTCCGTGAATTTCTGCAATATCAGGGGACTTCACTCTAACCTAAACGCCGTCCATTACCATCTCGAGACGGCGAGGCCGGCTCTGCTCTTTCTGACCGAGACGCAGGTGTCCTCTCTGGCTGATGTCTCGTATCTCTCCTACCCGGGGTACAAACTGGAACACTCCTTTGTGCCTCGGGCTGGAGTTTGCGTTTACGTCAGAGAGGACATCTGTTCTCGACGCCTCGGCAGACTTGAAGGTTCGGACCTGTCCATCCTTTGGCTACGCGTAGACAGCGACGACCATCCGCGCGTCTACGGGTGCCTCTATAGGTCCCATAGCGGTAATGCGAAAACAGACCGACTCTTCGACCACGTCCAAATGGCTGCGGATTCGTTGCTACAGCAGATCCCCTCCGCAGAGATCGTGACCCTCGGCGACTTTAACGCCCATCACGCCGAATGGCTTGGTTCACGTTTAACCGATCATGCGGGGAGATCTGTTCATGATTTTGCCTTAGCATATGGTCTGACACAACTGGTTACTTCGCCTACGCGGATTCCAGATGTGGAGGATCATGCACCTTCCCTGTTGGACCTTCTGCTGACCTCTCACCCGGACGGATATCAGATTTCCGTCGACGCCCCTTTAGGCTCCTCGGACCATTGTCTGGTCCGGAGTGTTGTGCCACTCACGCTGAAATCGCGGTTGCATTCTGCAGGCTGCCGCCGTGTTTGGCACTATAGGTCAGCCGATTGGGATGGGATGCGGTCTTTCTTTGCATCCTACCCTTGGGGGCGGGTTTGCTTCTCTCCCAACGTTGTTGCGGATTCTGTTACTGATGTGGTACTTCAGGGTATGGAACTTTTTATTCCTTCCTCTGTGGTGCCCATTGGAGGCAAATCTCAGTCATGGTTTGGTCGCTCCTGTAAAATAGCATCATGCTATAAGCAGGAGTGCTACCAAGCCTGGGTTGATGCATCAGCGTCCCGGGATGTAAACACCAGCGCTCTAAAAAAGAAGTATAATTCCGCCTCTAGGTCCTTCAAAAGAGTCATTGCCAAGGCAAAGTCAGAGCACATAGGCAGAATTGGCGAGAAACTAGTTTGCCTTCCTTCTGGAACCCGTGCATTCTGGTCTCTCGCCAAGGCTGTCCAGGGGAATTTCTGTCAGCCATCTCTTCCATCTCTGCACAGGGAGGACGACTCACTGGCCCATACTGCAAAGGAGAAAGCCGATCTTCTAGGCTCTTTCTTTGCGTCTAACTCGACTCTCGATGATGGGGGGAGTACGCCGCCGACCATCCCGCGGTGTGAGTGCTCCATGCCGGAAGTGCAGTTCACACAGCGCTCGGTTCGCAAAGCACTCCTCTCCCTGGACATCCACAAGTCGAGTGGGCCTGACGGAATCCCCCCAATTGTGCTGAGGACGTGTGCTCCAGAGTTGGCACCGGTTTTAACGCGTCTTTTCCGGTACTCCTACTCCCTAGGCGTAGTCCCAAAATCATGGAAGACGGCTTTCGTCCACCCGATCCCTAAAAAAGGCGACCGCTCAGACCCGTCCAACTACCGGCCAATCGCCATCACCTCCTTGTTCTCCAAAACAATGGAGTCCATTGTAAACTGCCAGCTCACGAAGTACCTTGAGGATCACCAGCTGATTAGTGACCGCCAATACGGTTTTCGCCGTGGTCGGTCAGCTGGTGATCTTCTGGTCTACCTCACTCACAGATGGGCGGAGGCAGTAGAGTTCAAGGGGGAGGCATTGGCCGTTAGTTTGGACATTGCGAAGGCCTTCGATCGGGTTTGGCACAAAGCGCTTCTTTCGAAGATCCCTTCCTATGGGCTTCCCGAGAAATTGTGCGATTGGATCACCAGCTTTCTTGCAGATCGGAGCATCAAGGTCGTTGTAGACGGTGCAAGCTCCGATTGCAAGCCTATTAATGCTGGTGTTCCACAGGGCTGCGTGCTATCGCCAACGCTGTTTCTTCTGCATATCAATGATATGTTGCATACCCGTAACATTCATTGCTATGCGGATGACAGCACTGGTGATGCTCTTTACACCGGCCGAGCCAATATTTCTCGGGAAAACGTCTCCGAGTGCCGGGACAAACTTGTGTCTGAAGTCGAGTCTTTGCTGAACAGAGTCTGGGATGGGGACGACTAAATCTAGTCCAGTTTAACCCCCAGAAGACACAAATTTGCGCGTTAACCGCTAAAAAGAACCCCTTTGTCGTATCCCCTCAGTTTCAAGTCACTCCCCTTGTTGCCTTAGCCAGTATCGGAATCCTCGGCATCGACATATCGAGTGACGTGCAGTTTCGTGGTCACTTGGAAGGGAAGGCCAAATTGGCCTCTAAAAAGCTTGGTGTGCTCAGCAGAGCGGGACAGTATTTCATGCCGGCACACCGCCTGCAACTTTACAAGGCGCAGGTTCGGCCGCACATGGAATACTGTTCCCATCTCTGGGCTGGGGCTCCCCAGTACCAGCTCCTTCCACTTGACCGCGCAGAGCGGCTCGAATCGTCGACGACCGAGTGCTTTCCGATCGGCTCGATTCACTGACGCTGCAAAGAGATGTTGCATCTCTTTGCGTATTTTATCGCATCTATCGCGGGGAGTGCTCTGAGGAATTGTTCGGATTAATCCGAACTACACGGCAAACATCCCGATACCATCCACACCATCTGGATGCTTGGCGGTCCACCACTGTACGTTTCACAAGGAGTTTTCTTCCACGTACAACCTCTTTGTGGAATAGTTTACCACCGGCGATTTTTCCGGACCGATACGACCTGGGGACCTTCAAGAAAAGAGCTTACTCCTTTCTAAAGGGCCGGCAACGCACCCGCAATTCTCCTGGTGTTGCGGTTGATCATGGGCGGCGGTAGTCACTTAACATCAGGTGAGCCGCATGCTCGTTTGCCCCCTCTTCTACAAAAAAAAGACCTAATCCTATTCATAGACATATATAAAAATTCACAGCTGTCACCCAGAGGGGTAGGCGGAGACTACGGACTTACCTTTGGCACGATCAGGATGGATATATACCCTGGCACATCTATCTCGCATCTTTTACATCCATATATCTACGCATACACGCTCGTCAGTTAATTAAATTAAAAGTACGTAAAGTTACAGCCTATGTACGTCCACAAGCCTCCCCTCATTTCTGAGAAGGTTTTAGGGCAAGGAAGTGTCCACCGCGCTGCCGCAATGCGTATTGGCGAACTTTACATGTCTTCGAAATATTTTTTTTCTTATTCCTCAGACATGCAGGTTTCCTCACGATGTTTTCCTTCACCGCCGAGCACGTGGTAAATTAGCACCTAAAATTGCAATGAACAATTTCATTGGTGCCGGCAGGGATTGAACCCGGGTTACTCGCGTTCTGTTATATTTACAGCGAGCGTTAACCATCTGAGCTAACACGGCTCTCGTCCATATATCTACGCATACACGCTCGTTGGTTAAGAGTACTCCTAATCTGGCTCATTTTAAATATATCGCAAATTTATTCGATAAATCTTCGTATAGCGCATCTTTCACAGCTCTGTTACAATTTTGTATATCAAATCTCTGTTCATCTATTAGTGAAAACGATGTAAGAAGAGTAATAAAACATGCTAGCACTACAATAGCAAGACCTTTGGGTCATATTATAAATTTAAGCTTTACTACATGTATATTTCCAAACAATTTGAAATCAGCTGTAGTAAAGCCATTATTTAAAAAAGGTGGTGAACATATTGGCAATAATTATGGTCCAATTGCATTAACTATCAATTTTCTCCAAAATGTTTGAAAAAAATATGGTCTCGTTTACGTATTTTCGGAAAACCATAAACTTTTAAAGCAAAAGAGATTTCGCAAAAATTCTGCAATCGTAACAGCAATATACGACTTTCTATAAAGAGCAGTGATTTGTTTAGATGAAAGGATCAATGATTTGTTTGCCATTTATATGGACACGACGAAAGCATTTTGCCATGTAGACCATAATATATTACTGGAAAAACTAAGCCATTATGGTGTAAATGCATACGCATTGAACTTAATAAAATCTTATTTAACAGATGGGACACAAAAACTAACTATATGTATGTATGTATATATATATATATAATAAAAAATATATACGTCTAATAAATAGAACGTTTAGGCCGGGCGTTCCCCAGGGTAGTGTTTTGGGTCCTTTGCTCTTTATAATATATATCAATAATATTGTTGAATGTAGTAAATACCCAATGATACCGTTTACAGAAGATTGCACTATTTTTGTACAGTGTGACAGTGTAGCAGAATATCAAAATAATATTAACTTTACTATTAGAAACATTATTAATTGGGTAAAAGCAAATAATACAAAAGTTAAACTAGAGAATACAAAAATAATGTCATTTACACAAATAAAGAGTACCCCAATTCTAACAATTAGGTAATGGAAATAAAACAATTTCTGATACAAAAGTAACTAAGTTCTTAGGAATGGTTTCATCTGATTTTTTTTATATTTTATTTTGGGGGCTATCAACATACGGGGAATTACTGATGAAAGTTCAAAAACAGTTATTCGAGTTATATATGGGATAGAGCCTACAGAAAGTTGTATGCCGTACTTTAGATCCTTATTATTAATGTTAGACTGTATTTGTATACTAGAAGCATGTATGTTTGTAAAGTAAAATTTGAATTTTTTTGAGATGAGTGTACAATCATCTTCTATTAAATTTCGTCCCCGGAAACAAAAAAAAAACCAAACAAGTGTACGTAAAACTGCTCTTATGAAAAAAAGTGTTGTTGAAATGGACCCTAAATTATGTAATAAATTTACTGATCACATAAAATGTCATAATGTGCAAAAATTTAAGTTTATGTTAAATAATTTTCTTATAGATATATTTCTTACTGTAATGTCAATGAAATTATTTTTACTAATGATTTAAATATGTAATTTAATAATTTTGTTTTGACTCTTCTTTATTTTATTTAATTGTTATTTGATTTGTTACATTTACATTTAATGTATGTGTGGATATACACATTCGTACACTGTAAAACATTTCACGTAAATCTGTGAAAACGAAAAAATAAAATTTAATGTAATTGAATTGAACAAGTGCTTCAATGGTGAAATAAATCTCAGGTTTATTTATCCACTAAAGGGGCTAGAGATGTTATCATCATCAACAGTTCGCTGGCTTAAGCTGTCGTAATAATTTCCCAAGAACTTCCCAATGTGAGGCATCACCATCTTATGAAAAGTTTGTAAACAAAACACCAATCAAACAAGGCTGCATATTCTAAGACCTTTATAATAATAATAATAATCACTTTATTTCAGACATAAATGAGGGACACACGGGCAGAGGAAGGCCGAATAAAAGATGGATCGATTGTGTGAAGAGTGATATGAGAATGAAAGGAGTAAGTATGGAAATGACGGTTGATAGAGAGGAATGGAACAAGAAGATTTACTGCGCCGACCCCAGATAATGGGAAATGGTCTAGAGAATGATGATGACTTTATTTCAGACATAATTAGTCCATATTAATATTTATGCCCACGTTATAATTATATATACATACAAAATTCATTGACATTTTAGTCTTATTGCCAGCTCTACCCAGTGTCGCTGAAAGTGGCAATCTGGTCTCGCCGCGCTCATTTTTAAAATGCTACTGTTACCGTTTCGCAGACGCTGTAACATTGAGGCTGATTTCTTTCGCATAACAGCATGAAATCCATCAGTCCTAGCATCCGCGAACATTTTCGATGCACTACACCGCCATGGCAGTTCTAATAGCATCCTAAAAGCGTTATTGTACTGTATGCAAAGGGCGCTGTAAGCTCGTCGCCTCTATGATACCCACAGGCTACTTGAGTAAAAAGATTGGCAAAATGCTTTGAAAAGAGTAACTTTTACATCATGTGTACATCGAGCAAACCTGCGGGCAAGCATGTTTCTCCTAACTGCCAGCGCTCTATGCTCCCTCTCTATATCACAATCATCGCTTAAATCGCTCGTTATAATGTGACCGAGATACTTAAAAGTATTAACAATATTTAGGGCCACACCATTATATACGGTATACGGGAGGAACAAAACGCGGCGGTTGTTTCGGTGCTGTAAAAACAAGAATTTCACTCTTTTTCGAGTTGTACTTCAAGCCGTGGTCCTCCGCATATTTCTCGCAAATAGACAATAATTTTCTTAACCCGCCTATAGATGGACTGAGCAGCACCATGTCGTCTGCATAGCTTATATTATAAACACATGTCCCGTCAATATGACAGCCGACATGTGTGCTAACCAATTCCACGATAAGCTGGTTAATATACAAATTAAATAACAATGGTGAGCTTAAACCGCCTTGTCTGACACCAAATTTTAGTCTATATTCATCTGATAGCGTACCCGCCCATCTCACCTGGTTTTTTTGATTACTGTACCGGTACTCGATCAGAGAAGTATAATCCGCCGGCACACCTGCCTCCCTCAACTTGCTCCATAGTATATCATAATTGACGGAGTCAAAAGCCTTGGACAAGTCGAGGAAAAACGCGTATACTGGCGTCCTCCTAGCCGTGTAATAACCGACAGTATGCTTCAATGTAAGAATTGCACTTTCCGTCGACAATCCGGATTGGGCATCATGCACATCTACATATTTTATGAGGCAACCATTTAACAAATTGTCAAGTACTTTAGCCGCGGTGGTAGCAAGTGAGATGAGCCTGTAGTTGCAAATATCGGAAGCATCACCTGTCTTATTTTTAATAATTGGTACCACTATTGTTCGCATCAGTCCCTCTGGCAAATACGAGTGACCTAGACATAGTGTAAAAAACATGGCAAGAACCCGTGGTAAATGGATCCCTGCGTATTTGAAATGTTCAATACTGAGCCCATCGTGACCCGGAGACTTCCCACGCTGCGTTCTTTCAATAATCTGAGTCACCATTTTAGCAGGTATCTTAACACTACTTTCCTTGACGATGATCTCACTATCGCTCATCTCCTTACACATGGGACTAAAGAGTGACTGTATGGTGAACTGTTTGCTAAAAGCATTCGCAATGTCTTTATGGTCATGAGCACCACCAACGTCAACAGGGAGGCACAGCTTTATATTAATTTTATTTGTGTTTTTCCAGAAATTTTTAAACGTTTTCGAGGAGTGGTCGGAAGCAAGGCGATCCATTTTAAGTTGCTCCTGCCTGTCCTGGCACCATTTAAGTTTCGCTTTAAAATTCCTCCTTGCCTCCGACATATCGTGAAAAATTCGACCACTAGCTGGCCGCCCGGCTAAATTCTACAATTTAAATTTCAGCCTCGCCTCCCGGTGGGGGCCCGCGACATGCTTATTCCATCCAAAAACAAAACCTCCCTTCTTTCGACACTTAACTTTGTGTGTTTGGATAGCTGCCTCTGACAATATATTTATAATGTCTAAATATAACTTATCTAAGATTAAGTGATGATTCCTGTTATTACAGAACTCATCACAACAAGCACTTAGTTCCTGTGGAAATTCAATGAATCTTAACTTAGCATGACATAGGTCATGATACTGATGGATTTGCTGCTGTTGTCTCTCTCCGCATATAACCAGATTTATTGATTGTCAATTTAGCTACTTTTAGCTTAAGTTTACCCAGATTACATACGACTACTAGTGGATAGTGGTCAGACCAATACACGTCATATTTAACCGTTACGCTAACGATTGTATTCCGCGCCGACTCTGTAACAATGCAGTGATACCACCATCTATTACACCGGAGAGCCTCACTACAATAGGTATGTGTATTACTGGCACACATATTTAAATCTACACAAATCCAATTAAGATCCACACAGAAGTCCAACATCACATTATAAAATAATTCACTAGGGTGTGCACTAAAGTCTCCTAAGATATAAAAAGCCGATACCTTTTTGTTGCAGCCGTTACCTTTTACCTTTGCCTATCATAATTGGCAAATCATAACTACAACAATATCTATGGAAGTCATAGACATCGACACCAATTAAAATAGAACCATGATAAACTTCCGAACACTGCCCAGCCGAGCTGAATTCGTCGATTGACTTCTCGGTCGAAATTGCATTAAACCTAGTCGGACTATTTTTTTCCGCTAAATATAATCGTAAACAACTTCAAGAAATAGAAACAGAAACTTTTTTAATTCAATCTAGCGGTGAAGAGTTTCGGGGATATTATTTCACCCTGTCTTACACCTCTCTGCAGTTGGATAGGTTTCGTAATCTGGTTCTGTACTCAGATAGCCATCGTTGTCCTACTGTATAAACACTTCAACATACCGATTTACCGACAATCAACTTGGCACCGCTGAAGGGGTTGAAGCACCGCCCTAATTTGGACGGAATCAAATGCTTTCTCATAGTCCACATATGCAAGACAAAGTTGCAGATTGTACTCTTCAGTCTTCTGTACAATTTTCCGAAGGGTATGTTTGTGGTCTATGGTGCTAAAGTCTTTTCGTAAACCGGTTTGTTTGGAAGATTGGAAGTCATCGAGTCTGCGTGCGAGAACATTCCTAATGACCCTCGAAAACAGCATGTAATAGTCTGAGCCGCGTCAGATGAGAAATCGGTCTGTAGTTCTTCAAGAGAGTATTTTTACCTTTCTTGAAGAACAGGACCACCGCACTTCTGCTCGACGTCTCCGGCCACCATGGAGGACAGAATTAAAGAGCTTCTGAAGGACTTCAAGTACCGGTTTTTCACCCGTTTGGAAGCTCCGTTGTAATTCCATCTTCGCTCGGAGACTTGCCGTTTTTAAGGTGTTGGAGAGCCATTCTAATCCCGCTCAAACTGACGTCCGGGATATCATCGGAATAGTGTCGAATAATGCTTGTTCTTTGATCGTTATTCGACCTTGCGTGTGGCTCAAACAATGACGTGTACATCTGCCCATAGAACCCTTCAATATTACTCAAAATCTCAGACAAAACAATTAAAATTCTTATTCTCATTACTCGTGCACTTATTTCGGAATGTAATTAAAGTGAGACACGGTAATTCGTAGTAAGACTTTAAAAGTTTCAAACGTAGTATAAGGTACGAGTAGTACTCAGAAAGTATTTATATTTAGTAAGGATGAAAATGGGCCAAAATTGTCTCTTATGTATCCTGAAATTCAAAAGGAGTTGATAGACATTTTAGGAACATAGTTCGCCAAGTTATTATGCTGGTGTCCAAAAGGCCAAATATTATTCCATGATTTTTGACAGAACCCCGGAATAGCCAAGTATTCCTACACATGATGGAAAACCAGGAGGTTAAAGTTGAGGAATATTTAACGAGTATGTATTTCATTGAAACTAAAAGCAAAACTGCAGAAGGTAAAAGTAACATGATAGTAAGCAAACTTAATGCTGACGGGTTCAATTTCATAAATAGTAGAGGATTCACTTACGATAACGCTGTCATGATGGCTGAATGCCACACAGGTGCACAACAGCGGATAAAGGATATCAATCCCTATGCCGAATTATTCCTTGCTCAAACCATTCACTAAACCTTTTATACCTACATACGTGCGTCTGCAGTAGAGGTAATTTTTAAGTATGTAGACTTTCTTTGGCACGTTAGAACGCTGTTATGTTTTCTTTCTACGTCAACGCATCGGTGGGAATTTCATCTTGCAGCCACAGAGAAAAGTTTGAAAAGAGATCAGGACACACGTTCAAGCGCTAGAAGTGATGCTGCAAACTCCATTAGACATCATTATAAAGAAACTTTGACTGTACTGCGAAAACTGACGGAACCGAATGAAAACTTGAATACAAGAATGGATGCAGGAAGTTTATTAGTCGATACTAGCTGTTCCTCGCGACTTCGTTCGCGTGAAATTTATTACGATTGAATTTCATGTATTTGAATTTTTTGCGAATGACCCCAATTCTGTTTCTAAAATAAAAATAAGACTAAGTTACTCCTTAAAACATCAGCTATCTGCCAATGAAAGTCCTGACAAAATTGGTTCAGTTATTTCGGAGATTATCCGAAACAAACAGATAAACAGACACAAATATTTTAAAAATTGTTTTTTGTTTTACAATATTTTATACAGCTGTGCCCCGCGGTTTCAACCGCGTACATCACGTGTCTGTGCCGCGCGAATGACATGACACCTCGCTCATTTAGTTAAATCATTTTGGCTAAAAAATTGGCAAAATTAATGTAGTACTTTTATTCTATCGGTATATGTATGTTATACAGCAGAGTTAAATTTTATCCACTCCCCCAACCCCAGATGAATGCCCCAGAAAGTGCCCAAAACGCGTTTTTTTTAGTTTTAAGAATACTTACTGTACACGGTACATGAAAAGTGTGGAGGTACGAAATGATCCATGCTGAATTTTCTATCAACCTATTAAACATACGAAAGCGATATCATTTATAGTTTTTGCGCAATCTGCCACCATAATACGAACATTTCTTATCTTTAATCGATTTTTTTGCGCAAAGTTTAGATATATTAAAATCTCCAACTTTACCGCCTAAATATGTACGACTATAGTAAAGAATAGAATATGCTCTTTAAAAAGAGGTACAAATTATTTCTTAGCTCTTTCATTATGATAAAACTATTAATTGAATAAGAATTAATACTACGATACGACTGTAACCGACTTTTGTTTCGGCCGGTGATCTAATTAAATTTTAGAACACAAAAGCTACTATTGTGACTTAATTATGATAGATAGATATATTCCATACGCGGACTTTTTTGAAGGTAATAATGAGTACTTTAATCATGTAGCACATAATTTCTATGAATTTTATAGGCAAAATTTTGCTACTTTGGGTTACAATTTTCTTAAAGATCTTCAATTTTTTTGAAAATAAATTATAGCCTATTACTTTGTGATAGTTTAGCTTTCTATTGGTAAAAAAATATTAAAATCGGTCTAGTAGTTTTGGAGCTTATTTGGTAAAACAAACAAAAAAAAACTTTCTTCTTCATAATATTAAGGTATAGATGATGTATAGATGATTTTTTGTTAATATTTTTTACTTATTTTTTTTTGTTCTTTTTTAATTTTGATTGTTTTATTATTATTAGAAATATTACTATATTATTTGTAAAAAGATATCTACAAAATACAAATTTATTAGTTCAGAGCTTATTATAACTTCTATCTATTAATTCTATTATATATTCTATCTTATTAAACTCTATTTGATGGTGTTTTATTTTGTGGCAACAAAATATCCTCGGTATATGACATAGTTGACCGGCCGGTGATGATGGTCGCTATAGTTAAATTTTCCTTCATTACGTTAATAAGTAGCCTCTTCGCATTGCACATACACGGGGGGCTTTGCATATTTTAACATGAAAAAGTAGTTATTGTGACATAACTGTAATAGTTAGATATATGGTACCGCGGACTTTTTTGTAGACATTGATTTCTTCTATAAAACTGTAATACATCACTTTGCTCTATTGTCAATATTTTCCGCAGCGCATGCGATATATGGATTTTTCAGCGTTATGATTTCTTAAATTTACGCGAACACTACACATTGAATAAAACTATTATTTACGGATTTTATCGCGTTTAATTACTTTTAATTTATTTTTATTATTATCCCGACGTTTCGGGTGCTTTACAGCGCCCATGGTCACGGGGGGGACTGAGATGTTTGACGTCCCAATGTCATAGTTAGTCCGGCTACCTTCAGTTTTTTAATATTAATTTTTGGTCCGATTTACGCAAAACGAGCTTATAGTATCATGAAGTCTTGCAGTGGTATGCTTGGGTTTGGGTTTAATTTTGTTAATTATAGGATCCCAAGCAGATGGTAGCACCCAACCATCTTCTCTATTGAAATTTGGATGTTTTTTAATTTCAATAGCCTCGCGTATCATCCTTGGTAGGAATCGGTGTTCTTTTGCGAGAATTTGTGGTCTATCAAATCTAATGTAATGGTGGGGACGATCTTGAACATGTTCGCAGACTGCAGACTTCCCAGAGCGTCGGTGCTTCACATCAGCTATATGTTCCTTCACGCGGGTTTTTATAGATCTCTTTGTTTGACCTATGTAAGAGAGACCACATTCACAATCTAGCTTATACACACCTGCATCTTGTAGAGGAATATTACATTTGATGGATGGTAAAAATTGACTAATCTTCTTCAGCGGCTTGTAGTATGTCTTAATGGACGCTCGCTTCAAGATGTAGCCAATCTTGTCCGTGACTCCTCTAACATATGGTAGTAGAGCAGGCGCGCGCTCGACTGTGGCCGGCTTCACTCGTTCACTGTGACGTAGGCGCGGGACCCGAAGCTTGTTGTCTTGCAATACTTGCTTGACGTGCTGAAGCTCCGCGGCCAGATGTTTTCTGTCACAGATCCCTCGTGCTCTCTGAAACAAAGATTTACCCACGGTAGCTAACTGTGAAGGATGATGGTGAGATTCACCATTTAGATATCGGTTGGTATGGGTCTTTTTCCTATACACAGTGTGACCAATAGTGTTATCAGGATTTCGGATGACTAAAACATCTAGGAAAGCTAAAGAATTATTTGCCTCTAACTCCATTGTGAATTGTATTTTAGAGTTTATGGAGTTAAGGTGGTCTAAAAATGCAGTTACTTTGTCAGATGGTAAAATTGTGAAGGTGTCGTCTACGTACCGCTTGTAGAACCTTGGATTTACAGGAGCAGTAAGAAGGGCTTTCTCCTCAAAGTCCTCCATGAATATGTCGGCGACTATGGGAGACACAGGTGAGCCCATCGCCACACCATCTACTTGCTTGTAGAACTCCTCCTTCCACAATAGATAGCCAGATGTGAGGCAATGTTCAAGTAGTATTGCATATTCTTGAGGCATGTTATTTTCTTCTAGCTTCCTAGTTACAATTGAGATGCAGTCCATAATAGGTAGGCATGTAAATAGTGACTGAACATCAAAACTGACCATAGTTTCATTGTTAGCGAGATGTAGGTCTTTTATCTCACTCACAAAATGGTATGAATCCTTTGTGTGTGCTCTGGTATGTCCTCTTAGTGGTGATAGTATTTTTGCTAAGTATTGTGCCAGCTTATAAGTTGGTGAATCGATCTGGCTCACTATCGGACGTAGTGGAGCGTTTGGTTTGTGTATCTTCGGTAACCCATACAACCTCGGTGGTTTGACACATGATGGTATTAGCGAATTCACGTCGAGATTTAATTTTTCGGAGTATTTCTTTATTAAATCGCTAGTTGTTTTAAGCGTGATGGTTGTAGGGTCTGTTTTGACCTTTTTATATGTACTTTCGTCCGATAAAAGTTGTTGTATTTTAAAATTATATTCCGACGCGTCCATTACTACCGTAGCATTTCCTTTAATGCTACGGTTAATTTAATGGACGCGTCGGAATATAATTTTAAAATACAACAACTTTTATCGGACGAAAGTACATATAAAAAGGTCAAAACAGACCCTACAACCATCACGCTTAAAACAACTAGCGATTTAATAAAGAAATACTCCGAAAAATTAAATCTCGACGTGAATTCGCTAATACCATCATGTGTCAAACCACCGAGGTTGTATGGGTTACCGAAGATACACAAACCAAACGCTCCACTACGTCCGATAGTGAGCCAGATCGATTCACCAACTTATAAGCTGGCACAATACTTAGCAAAAATACTATCACCACTAAGAGGACATACCAGAGCACACACAAAGGATTCATACCATTTTGTGAGTGAGATAAAAGACCTACATCTCGCTAACAATGAAACTATGGTCAGTTTTGATGTTCAGTCACTATTTACATGCCTACCTATTATGGACTGCATCTCAATTGTAACTAGGAAGCTAGAAGAAAATAACATGCCTCAAGAATATGCAATACTACTTGAACATTGCCTCACATCTGGCTATCTATTGTGGAAGGAGGAGTTCTACAAGCAAGTAGATGGTGTGGCGATGGGCTCACCTGTGTCTCCCATAGTCGCCGACATATTCATGGAGGACTTTGAGGAGAAAGCCCTTCTTACTGCTCCTGTAAATCCAAGGTTCTACAAGCGGTACGTAGACGACACCTTCACAATTTTACCATCTGACAAAGTAACTGCATTTTTAGACCACCTTAACTCCATAAACTCTAAAATACAATTCACAATGGAGTTAGAGGCAAATAATTCTTTAGCTTTCCTAGATGTTTTAGTCATCCGAAATCCTGATAACACTATTGGTCACACTGTGTATAGGAAAAAGACCCATACCAACCGATATCTAAATGGTGAATCTCACCATCATCCTTCACAGTTAGCTACCGTGGGTAAATCTTTGTTTCAGAGAGCACGAGGGATCTGTGACAGAAAACATCTGGCCGCGGAGCTTCAGCACGTCAAGCAAGTATTGCAAGACAACAAGCTTCGGGTCCCGCGCCTACGTCACAGTGAACGAGTGAAGCCGGCCACAGTCGAGCGCGCGCCTGCTCTACTACCATATGTTAGAGGAGTCACGGACAAGATTGGCTACATCTTGAAGCGAGCGTCCATTAAGACATACTACAAGCCGCTGAAGAAGATTAGTCAATTTTTACCATCCATCAAATGTAATATTCCTCTACAAGATGCAGGTGTGTATAAGCTAGATTGTGAATGTGGTCTCTCTTACATAGGTCAAACAAAGAGATCTATAAAAACCCGCGTGAAGGAACATATAGCTGATGTGAAGCACCGACGCTCTGGGAAGTCTGCAGTCTGCGAACATGTTCAAGATCGTCCCCACCATTACATTAGATTTGATAGACCACAAATTCTCGCAAAAGAACACCGATTCCTACCAAGGATGATACGCGAGGCTATTGAAATTAAAAAACATCCAAATTTCAATAGAGAAGATGGTTGGGTGCTACCATCTGCTTGGGATCCTATAATTAACAAAATTAAACCCAAACCCAAGCATACCACTGCAAGACTTCATGATACTATAAGCTCGTTTTGCGTAAATCGGACCAAAAATTAATATTAAAAAACTGAAGGTAGCCGGACTAACTATGACATTGGGACGTCAAACATCTCAGTCCCCCCCGTGACCATGGGCGCTGTAAAGCACCCGAAACGTCGGGATAATAATAAAAATAAATTAAAAGTAATTAAACGCGATAAAATCCGTAAATAATAGTTTTATTCAATTTTTCAGCGTTACTATTGCATAATTTAACATGAAAAGTAGTTATTTTGACATTACTGTAATGGTTAGACATATGGTACCGCAGACTTTTTTTGTAGATATAGATATCTTCTATAAAACTGTAGTACATCACTTTGCACTATTGTCAATAGTTTCCGCAGCGTATGCGATATAAGGATTTTTCGGCGTTACTATTGCATAATTTAACATGAAAAAGTAGTTATTTTGAAATAACTGTAATAGTGAGACATATGGTACCGCGCAAATTTTTTGTATATATTGATATCTTCTATAAAACTGGTACATCACTTTGCTCGATTGTCAATAGTTTCCGCAGCGAATGCGATATAAGGATTCTTTTGGTATTTTTTCACGCCGTGGGTTACATTAACGTAGTTTTTATACGGATCCCTAACCTTTTGAAAATGTACGATAGCCTATGTTCATCAAGGATAATGTAGGATTCCATTGGTGAAAGAATCACTTAAGTTAGAGTGTATCTGTCCTGGACCAAAAAATGAGGTTAAGCGTCACGGGAGCTTAGTGCCAAATACGATACGTAGCCGGTTGTTAGGTAGTTGGTCCATCGAATTGTGGAAAAACTAACTTAGTTATCAGCTTATTGTAACATCAGAATGGACCACGTTTCCGCAACATTTATGTATATTCAAAGTCTTTATATCAACTTAAATACTTATTTTTAGAAAAAGTACTGCAATATTTGGAAGATACATCTTATTACAAGTACAATCATAATAGTGAAATTTTGAGTCCACACGAAGCTTCGCCTAACTCAATTATAATATTTGACGATGTAGCTTGTGAAAATCAGAACAACACACGCGATTATTTCGCCATGGGTCGACATAGGAACATTGACTGTTTTTATATTAATCAAACGTATACAAAGATACCTAAGCAACTAGTAAGAGATAACGCTAACCTGATCATATTGTTTAAACAAGATGACATAAATCTGAGACACGTTTATGACGAACATGTAGGGTCTGACATGACATGGTCTCAGTTCCGGGAAATGTGTTCAACTGTGTGGAGTAAACCTTTCAATTATGTTGTTATAAATAAAAACTGTGAACGAAATAAAGGCTATTACAGTTTGATACATTCATACCAGTACACTAAACGTTTAAATAGCTGCTATGTCATAAAGAAATCAGTTTCTGTTGAGTAGTCAAACAGAGTGCAATTCCTTTACAATGGAACGAGACCTTAAGAAACAAATTATAAAATCTGCTGCAGCTGTAAAAGGAAGGTAGAAATGATAAAAGATGCAAAAAATATAACAATCTGGCTTTGGAAACAATATTTAAACCTATCGTTGATCTGCTTAATATGCTTACCAGAAAAACTGAAGAAAAGCAGCATTTAAAAGAAGATACAGACCAAGCTCACCTTATTAAACAACCTAAGTACAGCGCAAGTGAGTCATCGATTTCTTCAAGTAATGTGTTTGAAGATCCTGTTAATAATGAAGAAAACTCAGATAATGATGTTTATACAACATCCAACAAAACCCTCACTCACGCGCTTCCTGCGGATGATAATAACACGAATGAAATTTCGTTTAGATCTCATCAATCAACACCAAGTATTGCAAATGATTCATTATCATGGTCTTTGTCATCTGAATTACTAAAAGATGTGCCTTATGGTGTCAGAAATGAACATGGGAAACCAATGCTCGGCGCATTTCGTGTCTATGATGATGATCACATCTTAAAAATTGGAAATCATAGTTTGAAAAAAAAACTCCAGGCTTAAAAGAGTTATTGTTTAAAAAGCTACCAAATTTAGATATTGTAACAGAGGAAGACTTACAAAATTATAAATTGTTACTTTTGGACACTAATGCACACAAACGCAGTTATGATCCATCCGAACCGATTAACAGTAACAAAGGATTTAAATATATGCAAGTGATCAAACCATTGTTTAAGCACTCGAGAAATCATAAAAGTAGTGTAGAAAGTTTTCCAAAGGGAGAAGGAGTTGATATTTTAAAAGAAGTTAAAAAAGATACTGATTTGGTTTACTGGAACGATCCAAACAAGTTAGTGGAACGATTAAAATTACTAATTGGATCATGGGCAGCTGGTAATACAGGGGTTTACAATGAAATTTATACAATAATCGAAGAATTGCATGAATCTGGCATCATAAGAGACATTAAATATATTAAGCTGCATACAGGAGGATTACGCAGTACCATTTCATTACAGAAGCCGATAAGACGGCTATGAATATAGACAAATTTGGTCATCATGTTCATAAGCGTTTACAACTATCTCAATGCTCTGATATTCTCAGTGACGCTTTAGTACTAACAGACGCTGGTGATTTTGATTTGAAATCAATAAGTGCTTTTAGACTGCAAACTCCTGAAAAAGAAGATGAGGCTGTGAATAAAGAATATGTCGATAAATGTGTTCAAGAACTTAAAAATGAAATGAAAACAATTCACAATAATGTCAAAAAGTACCTTAGCAGTTTAGAAAAATTGACTACTAGCAATTTCAGGACATTGTATTACACTAAAAAGGAAATCGACCTCATGATTGCATCAAAATCTACCCAAAATGAGTAAACAAGATATAGTCAATGAGCTTCACAAAGCAGCAAGACGAAATTTTTCTCGTCAACATACGATTATTAAATTTATAGATGATTTATGGCAAGCTGACCTGATTGATTTTCAAAAATATTCAACGTTTAATAAGGGATATAAATATGTTCTAGTAGTAATCGATGCTCTACCAAAATACGTATGGGTTAGACCATTGAAATCGAAACATAAAAATTGTGTCAAAAATGCGATGCAAAGTTTATTATCTGAATCAAGACGAAAACCTAAAAATTTACAAACGGATCTTGATAGAGAGTTTTATAACGATTCTTTTAAGAATTTAATGAAAAATTATAATATAAATCATTATTCCACGTACTCCGTTAAAAAGGCCTCCATTGTAGAACGAGTAATAAGAACTTTAAAAAATCGGCTTTACAAAATATTCAGTCTATGCGGACGATATCAATAGTTCAAAAATAATTTAGATTTTGTTGTAAAGCGGTATAATAATACTTTACATCGCATTACAAAATTCAAGCCTATCAACGTTAATGATTCAAATGCGATTTTAGTTACGTCAAACATCAAGAAGTCTCAAAAACCTAAGATACGTCAAGGACCAACGTTTCACGTTGGCGATTACGGTCGTATAAGCAAACACAAAGGAGATTTTATAAAGGTTATACCCCTAATTGGTCTACAGAAATACTTCGTATCGTTAAAGTCAACCAAACCAATCCTTAAACCTATCAAATAGAAGACAAACACAATCAAAAAATTCTAAGCTCTTTTTACGGTTACGAACTACAAAAAACTAAATTTCCAGATCTTTATCTTATTGAAAAAGTCATTAAAAGAAAAGGAAATAAGCTTTTAGTAAAATGGTTAGGTTTGAGTGATGAAGAAAATAGTTGGGTGGATAAAAGTGAATTAGTGGTGTAGGTATATAAATAACGTATTATTACTTAATAATCGCATTTTATACTTATCGATGAAGGAAGGCAGTGGTATAATTAATAAAGTAATAGACAATTTACCACTTGAGTTACATTTACCTGGCTATCAATTTTGCGGTCCCGGAACGAGACTTCAAAAACGGTTACTCAAAGGCGATCGTAGGATAAACAAATTGGATGAAGCGTGCATGCTCCGTGATATTGCTTACACTAACAAAGATTCGGGCGCTCGACAAAAAGCGGATTTTAGAACTTTTGAAAATAGCTAAGAGGAGGTTGAAATCAGAAGATGCCAGGAAAGGAGAAAAATTGCCTCATGGATAGTCAAAAATACGATGAAAGTGAAAATCCGGGCGGGGAGTGGTATAAAAGCATTTAAGAAGGGGATAAAAAAATACAGTCTCTGTTGAAAAAACTAAAATCCAAAGACAGTCACTCGGCTATAAAATATGCGTATGTAGCTGCAAAGAAAATATTTAGTAATAAAAAAGGAACAAGTTTGCCCAGTTGTATTCCTCTTCCAAAGTGCGGAGGACTTTTACCCTTTATTCCCATATTTGCAGGATTGTCAGCTTTAGGATCATTAGCTGGTGGAGCAGCGGGTATAGCAAAATATGTTAATGATTCAAAAGCAGCACAAAAGAGTCTTCAGGAATCTGAAAGACACAACAGAATGATGGAAGCCGTTGCTATATTCTCTTCTATATTATATTATAAACAAGGAGCAGGTTTATATCTTAACCCCTCAAAAAACTAATCAGACGGCTACCCAAACGGGCGCTCACTAACCTCGACATATCAGAACATGCAAGTGACATTCCATACTTTCGCGGCGTTTTCATGAGAAATAAGTTACCTTTGAAACCGAGAAAGATAGAATGTGGAATACCGAATTTGGATAGCTACAGAAATTCTGGAACGCATTGGATAGCCTTTGTAAACAATAAATACGTAGATTGTTATGATAGTTTTGGTAACTGAAAGCCCCCGCTAGAATTAGTTAAATATATGCATAACTTACCTATTAACTATAATTATGCACGACATCAAGCGTTTGGTGCTACAAACTGTGGACATCTTTGTCTTAAATTTTTAAGGAATTACAGGAAAAAGCATTTATATAGTGTATGAAATAAATAAATGTATAAAAATGTCTTTCACTGTGTCTATAACTAGGACAGGAGCCTCTTTATCAACGAACTATTCACCGACAATAGAACTACGAGGAGGCTTCGAATGTGGCCTTTTGTAATTTTCAACTTTAAATTCTATTCCCAATATAGATGAAAGAAACAATAAATTTTATTATGGTGAAAAAGAAATAATCGAAATTCCTGAAGGGTCTTACGAGTTTCAAGATATTTGTGATTACCTAAAAAATAATATTAAAAACACTGTACTAAAACTAACTTGTAATAAATAAATAATACATTATTTAAAAAAAAATAATACATTGAAAACAAATAGTTTTTGCTCTGAAGATGTGCACTTTAATAGAAGCGAATCACTGAGTAAAATTTTAGGCTTTGGTATGGCAACAATAAAAGCAAATATAAGTACTGAATCAAAGTATCCTGTCAGTATTCTATCAACGACCATCGTGCGGATTGAATGCGATGTAGTTAGTAGTTCATTTGTCAACGGGAAAGCAAGCCATATAATTTATGAATTTGCACGTAATATACCACCTGGTTATCGAACAATTGAAATACCTAGAAATTTGATTTATTTTCCTGTTAACCAAAGTTCCATAAGTGCTATCAATATAAAGTTATTGAACGCTGAGAATAAAGAGATAAACTTACGAGGTGTAGAATTACAACTGTATTTACATTTCCAAAAAAAATATGATAAATTTCAATAAAAGCCCGTCTACTTCGTGTATCCAAGCCAGTTTTAAAAGAACATCTCATAAAGGCACACCTCTTCAGCTAAAAAAGAAGCTTACCAAGTCTAACAAAGAATTTCTTAAGCTAGTTGGCTTGATAAAATGAATATTTTAAACGTATCTCAACAAACATCATACGATAACAGCATTGAAAGTTTTGAGTATCATTCATACAAACCATATGCAACCAGTTTTGACAATATTGACGAAATACGTACTCCTATTAATCAGCAAGACTTGTACGTACTACCATCACTCAGTAGTTTGTATATCGAGGGAAAGGTGAACGTTTATAACAGCACCACAAAAGAAAAGTTATCTATCAAACGTACATTTTGTCAATAATCCCATTCTATTTCTTTTTCAAGACATACGATATGAACTTAATGGAGTAGAAATAGATAAAATTAAGAATGCTGGTGTCATTATTACAATAAAATCTTACCTATCTTTAAATGAAAATGAATCCAAATGTGCTCGAGTTTGGGGCTGGTCAACTGGCGGAACAAGCAATACTAGTGGTGGAACGTTTTCCGCGTCTATACCATTGAACAAGATATTAGGATTTGCAGAAGATTATGAAAAAATTATAATTAATTGTAAAGATGAGTTAGTATTATTACGAAACAATACAAATCTTAATGCGATCAAGTTAAATACAGGTGAAGTTGTAGAACATATTATAATAAATAAAATTGTTTGACGAGTTCCACACATCAAAATATCATTGCCTAACAAACCAACCGCAAACATAACGCAAAATTATCAATGGCAGAGTTCGATCATTGTGACGTACGAGATATAAGAGTCTTTTTAAATTCATCATATTATCCTTATGGGGGCCTGAATGTCAGTTTTTCAGAAGATAAGTTTACTTTATTATATGATCAGTATGCGAGATTTCAACAGTCGTATCATGGACGCCGGTCAGAGCCGTTGTTGGGTTTAAAGGAGTTCAGAGACGTGGCTCCATTATTTATAATTGGTTGTTCAAGACAATACGAAACTTTAAAAGGTTCGATCGATGTGAGAGTTGAAATCGAAACAGACCAAGAAATACCAGATCAGACAACCGCTTATTGCTTGATATTAAACGACTGTATATTCGAATACAAACTACTGAGTAATATCGTTAAGAAAATATCATGAATAGCAATACAATAATTGTCGATCTTCAAGGCTTCAAAAATATCAAAAATGAATTTATAGTAAAGGAGTTTGCTATAGCCACTTAGAGTACACCAATATATTCCTAATTAAACCTCCTTACCCACTCGCTTCACTATCCCTTGAAGAGAAAAAGCAAATTGGCTGGATTGAAAAGCACAGAGGGTATCGATGGAGTTAGGGCTTTATTGATTATAGAGAGTTTCACAGAATTATAAAGACATATTTGAAAAATAAAAAGATTTTTTTAAAAGGATGTGAAAAAATTAAATAGGTGCAAGATATTTGTGATGAAAATAATACTATCATAAATATAAGTAGCTTAGGAGCTTCCAATTTAAACACTCTTTGTGAACTTTATTGTAAAGATTTACAATAAAGTTCACAAAGATCGTGTGTGTCTTTACTGTATAACTGTTTTACTCATAAGAAAATATGTGCGTTAAAAATGATTTATGTATTAAAAAATGGTGTTTTGAAAACAAAATTATTATTTGATTTCCAATAAAATATATGTAAATAAACACTTCATCTTTTAATTTAAACTACCTTTGTGTTCGAGAAGAAGAAAAAATATGGTTTCAGACCGCTAACGATTACTACTTATTATTAAAGTAACTGTTTTTTGTACTACCTTGCATTTTTAACGATGAAATAGATTAGCCTTCATATTTTGTTGTTATATTATTGAACAATTTGTATTTGAGATTCCGAATGAAATGATATTAGAAATGGAGCAAAGTATATCTTTGCTCCATTTCTAATACCATTTCATTCAAAAGCGGTTCGAGAATTAGATTTAAAAATTTTGACCTCTAGTGGAGAGAATTAGGGCCTTCAGCGGCAAGTAGCTCGAGCGAAGCGAGAGTAAGTGACGCAGAAGCCCTAATTCTCACCTACTCAAATATTTTTTTATATTTATTTTCCTAAATCGAAAACAGTACAGCTTATAAATATTTATGACCAAGTTACAGCAATATGTTGATAGCATTTTAATGCATTATTCTATTTCAGTATTACAATAAAGTTAATCAGGTAATCCAAATCAGAAAATACTTAAATCGTATGGGCTTGATCCCGATACATTTTCTTCATTATTTGATTTATATTTTATAACACATCATATCGTTTTGGCCGTGAAACTTCTTTTTATTCTACATGGATGATATATTATTATTTGAGGATATTGACACTTCGGGTGATGTGTCAATGTCCTACGTTGATGATCCAACCAATTGTAAAAGTTATTTGGACCTAACTGAAAAAGGCAATCCATTTTCAATCCTATGTGTAAATATACGCAGTATAAATTGTAACTTGGATAGGTTCTTAGTGTTTTTATCTCGGTTAGATGTAATAATTGATATTCTGGTATTCACTGAATGCTGGAATCATGAAGACTCACACATACCAATAATCAATAATTATGAAGCTTTCAGCACTAAGCATACTTTCAATCAAAATGATGGTGTAATTATATACGTTAGGAATATTTTTCAGAATATTGAAGTCTTTGAACCTAGCATAGAGGAAGGTAATTGTCTAATTGTAAAAACAGATCGTCAATACACAGTCATTGGTACATATAGACCACCAAGTTTTAAAAATGTTAGTCCCTACCTAGACTCCATCGACTGCATATTGCGTGACATAAAAACTAAGCATATTGTTTTCACAGGTGATACTAACCTTGATATTATGTCAAATAGTCCAACATGCTACACCATTGACTAATCTAAACATCATGGCTTCCTATGGATTACGTCCTGGAATAAGTGTTCCGACAAGAGATGGTACCTGCCTAGATCATTTTATGGTTAAAACAGGTCTTCGAGCACAAACCCTTGTATTCGAACACTTTACGGACCATGCTCCAATACTATTATGTTTAGAAGCATCGTCAATTGGGAAGTGCGATAGAAGCATTTATTTAACTAAGACTATTATGAACTTTGACAAAATGGAAGAGAGACTTAAATCTATTAACTGGTCTGAGTTTTATTATTTACAATCAGCTAATGATGCGGCTCAGTACTTAATCACATTATTGCAGAAAATTATTACAATAAACACAGAAACTAAAAAAAATCCCAATAGAAATAGGCCATTAAAACCTTGGATCACCACTGGTGTTGTAAGATCTATACGAAATCGAGATAAAATTCATAAAAGACTTAAAAATAATATAAATGACGAAGACCTTAAAAACTACTATATACAGTATAGAAATATTTGTAACAAGATTGTAAAAACATTAAAGTGTAACTATTAACAATCTCAACTCGAAAAACATGCAGGAAACAGCAAAAAAAACATGGAAACTATTAAAGAATTGTGTAATCTGAATAAACCAAAATCGAAATCTATGGAACTATTAAGAATCAAAGAAAATTCAACTGACTCCCTTAATGAGGTTAATAAGTACTTTACATCGATTGGTAAAATCCTTGCCAACGAGACTCTTAATAAGTTAAATAAAAGCGAGGCAGATTTAACACGAAAAGCAACTAATAACAATAGTCCTAAAAACTCCATGCTACTGTTACCAACTGACCCAGTGGAAGTAAGATGCGTGATATTGAATCTTAAGAATAATAGTGCTGCAGGTCATGATCAAATTCCTACAAGGATGTTAAAAATATTTCATAGTATTCTAGCGGAGCCTATCGCATCTATGTAATCTTAGTTTCTCATCAGGAGTTTTCCCTGAGATATTTAAGAAAGCCACTGTGTCGCCTATTCATAAGGCAGGTGATAAAACCCTTGCTTGTAACTACCGACCTATAGCTTTATTAAGTGTCATGTCCAAAATTTTTGAAAAGATTGTTAACAAGAGGCTAATTGGTTATCTAGAATCCAATGAGTTACTATCTCCCAATCAATTTGGCTTTAGAACCGGTAAGTCAACGGAAGACTGTATACTAAACGTGACCTCACAAGTAAATAAGTACGTAGATGAGGGTGACAGATGTGTAGGTGTTTTTATTGACCTACAAAAGACATTTGACACAGTGTCAACGTCGATTCTTTTGCGGAGGTTGGAGAACTTGGGCATAAGAGGGACTGCACTGCAATGGTTTCAAAGTTATTTATGTGACAGAAAGCAGTGCGTTAGAGTGGATGGACATTCCAGTAATGACATGCGATGTACATACGGTGTCCCACAGGGCAGTACTCTCGGACCGACATTATTTTTAACTTACGTAAATGACATGACTAAAATTGAATTAAATGCCGGTAATATAACTATGTATGCTGACGATACCGTAATAATATTTCATGCAAAGGGCTGGGAGCGTGTGAAACAAGTTGCTGAGGTGGGACTGGCCAACATTTCTTGTTGGCTAGAAAATAATCTACTTTCACTAAACACAGCCAAAACAAAATTAATCTGTTTCAGCAAAACTCTAGCGGGTCAACCAAATGACAAATTTAAATTAAAGATTCATACAAGCCCATGTAATAAACTTGATGATGTTCCAATATCTTGTAACTGCCCTTACATAACTAAAACTAACACAATAAAATATTTGGGAATTATAATTCACGAAAAGCTTCAGTGGAAACATCAAATAATATCACTTAGTAAAAAAATAAGAAAGCTTGTCTATGTTTTTAAGTTACTAAGGCTTGTAGCAAGTCCAAAGTTATTGTTGCAAACTTACAAGACTCTCTGTGAATCTTTAATATGTTACGGTATCTGTTCATGGGGCGGGGCTTGTAAGACAATTCTTGTGGAAGCTGAACGTGCCCAACGATGTATTTTAAAAGTAATGCTATTGCTTCCATTTCGCTATCCAACTACACTATTGTATGAAAAAGCCCGAGTACTAAGCGTAAGAAAACTTTTTATCTATCAATGCATACGAAGGTACCATCGTATAACTGCACCATGTATCAAAATTGCAAAGAAAAGGACATTCAAATACCCGACCCCTAGAACAAGAAGTATTTTTGCGAAAAGACACTATAGTTACATTGCCCCGCATTTGTACAATAAGTTATACAGGGAATTTAAATTAAACTTAAATAATTACAGTAACCACCAAATAAAGGCAAGGATCAGAGTGTGGTTAGAGAATCTTGATTATGACAGCACAGAAGCACTTATGCCGTAGGTTTACCACAAGCAATACTCACACACATATATTCCAAAGTACACACACCCACTCACACACTTACACACACACCAACACACGAACACATACACACACACACACACACACACACACACACACACATGCACGCACGCACACACACACACACACACACGCACGCACACACACACACACACACACACACACACACACACACACACACACACACACACACACACACACACACACACACACACACACACACACACACACACACACACACACACACAACAAGCGCTTAAAATAACATTCTTTTTATTTCTTATTTATATTTCTGTACTTGTTTAACTTACTAAATAACTAAATTATTATTGTTATATAGAAATTGACCTTTTGACAAGGCTAACTTTAAGGGGAGGAACTGGTTCCTGAAACACAGTTACACTAGCTCAGGGACCAGGGAATCAATGAACATATGTAAAAAAGGTTGTAATTAAATAAATATATAAAAAATTAACATATTGTGTGTAACAGTATTTGCGAATAAATATTATCCGTTATATCTTCGAACAATGTTATATAGTATATCCATATGTATATCACCAAATAAAAAATTAATATTTCTAATAAGAATCGACCGAGAGGTCAATCGACGGATTCAACTCGGCTGGGCAGCGTTCGGGAAATTACGACACATCTTCTCGTCAGGTATACCTCAATCTCTAAAAACTAAAGTGTACAACCAGTGCGTGTTGCCAGTGATGACTTACGGATCAGAGACGTGGTCCTTCACCGCTGGCCGTATGAGGACGCTCAAGGTCGCTCAGCGAGCTATGGAGAGGGCTATGCTCGGAGTTTCTCTGCGTGATAGACTCAGAAATGAGGATATCCGCAGTAAAACCAGAGTGACCGACATAGCCCAACGGATTAGTAAGCTGAAGTGGCAATGGGCCGGCCATATAGCTCGAAGAACCGATAACCGATGGGGAAGAAAGGTTCTCGAGTGGCAGCCTCATACCGGTAGGCGTAGTGTAGGGTGACCCCCCACTAGATGGAGTGACGACCTGGTAACACATGCAGGAAGTCGGTGGATGCAGGTGGCTCAGGACCGTGCTTTGTGGCATTACTTTGGGGAGGCCTATGTTCAGCAGTGGACTTGTGAACGGTTGTAATGATGATGGTAATGATGATAAGAATCTTTGAGAATGTATTAGGAATGTTATAATAGTCTCTAAATGTACTGTTCCATCTTGATGTCGCGTTAAAATTTACCAGATAACCCAAATTAATTTTCGCAATTCGAATTTTCTAATTTGGGTATAATACCATTGGTATAGGGTTAATCACAATACCTATCTTCTTCATTCACATACTATTCGGAAACAGTAATAGAGAATAAATTTATTCTTTTTTTAATAATTATTTATTTGTATCATACTAAAACTGGAATCTATAAAAAATATTTTTAATAGTATCTTTAGTTAGCAGTCAACATAATTAGCAATAACATTTATTTGCAATCATTGCACTCTGTTATATTACCTGACTGTATATATTACTTAAAAATTAAGGGAAGTTAAAAAAGTTTAGTTATTGGTGTTTATTGCCACTAGTTTGGCTTTCAGAATTGGTATTTTCTTCACCAGAACTGCTAATGTCTCCGGAGCAAGAAAGTTCTTCTATCTATTTCCTACTACCCTTTTTCATTGTTCTATTAGGCTTTTTTAATATTTTATAAACCTTTTCCTCAGTTTCTACAACATACAAATATTTATATAGTGAAAATTAAGTTTGAGGCCGTAAAATGTAGTGTAGATCTAATTTTCATCTATAAAAATAATTTTAAACATTTTATATGAATTTTTCATTTAAAGTTTTAAAAAATTCATATAAAATCAAAATTTTATATGAATTTTTATTTGCATTGCATAAATATTTTTTTTCGGTATCGATACATTTTTATTCGATACATAGTATCGAGTAAATATCGATACTTTTTAAATTTTGCGAAACCCCATTAGTAATACCTCAATAAGGGGCACTCGATGCGTTGCGGCGCCGTACCGCAAATATTTTATCGTATCGGGGGGCAAACGAGCGGTGCGGCACCGTAAAAGTATGGTGTCGTTGTACAGTCTGTTAATAAAAAGGGATCGTAAAAGACGTCTTTTTCTGGTTGGATGTCTATTACGCCACCACCGAAATCGACGTAGAAGCGTACGACAATAATTATTAAAATAAAATATATTATATAAAATATTGGCAGTTTGCGCTCATGCTTCTGTTTTCATATTTTTATTTTTAAAATATACATTGGACTCATCCCATCTAATTTTCCTTTTTTTGGACTAATGTAATGAGGTAGTCCATATAAATATCTTCTGTGTTGGTACTCATTATTTAAAACCTCAATCACAATAAACAAAAAACTGAGAAAAAAACGAAACGAGCGAACGCGTGCCCTTCCTTGTGACGTATAAACTACTGAGCGGTGCCACTTAGGGACCCGCAAAAGTAACGAGTACCTGAGTAGTATCGATACCTTTAGTTCCATACCCAGTATTTTTGTACTCGATACTTTTACTAAGTATCGATACTTTCTTAGGTACTCGATACTTTTATCTCTTTACTAAACACGGAAGTACTCGTAGTACCATGGAAGTAAGAGCTGGCTTGACCACTGTGTGGTCTGTGTGGTCTGTGTGGTCCGGCAAACTATTGAGTATGTAGGGTTTTTAGAAGATGTGTTTGTTTCGGATCATCTGCCCATTTAGCTGGAATGTAATCTAGACATTGTAAGACCTAAGCTGTTGATACATGGGATGCGGCGTAGTGCAATGATTTGGGGCGAAAGGGATGAATCACAGATAAATGGATACCGCAATCTATGTAATAACAGCTTACGGGATGTCGACTTTCCTCCTGTATTGCAGCCATGGGCAGCATGCAGCTTGAAAAACTACAAGCTAGTTTTGGACAGCTTTTATAAACGTATTGTGGATATTTTGCAGGACGCAGCTGTTCAGACAAGGGCCCAGGTTAGAGATCACCACCAGCCAAACCACGGAGGAACAAACTTTTGAGTGGGTGGAACAAGCATGTTAGGGAAGCTCACCGGGATGCCAGGCTTCGATTCCAGGACTGGGTTTTGCATGGTTGACCTCCTTCTGGCCTAATATATGAGCAAATGTGCGAATCTCGTAAGATCTTTAAAGGCAGACTAAAATGGTGCTTAAATAACCAGGAGCAAATAAAAATGGAATAAATAGTAAAACTTAGAGTGGAAAAGAACTTTAGTAGGTTCTGTAAATCCACAGGGAAACTGAATATTAGGCCTGGAATCCCAGAGGGTGTCGATGGCAAAAGTGACCCGGGGGATATTGCAAATTTCGTTCATGGAACATTTTAAGTTGGGGTCACCACCGGTTCCATCTGTTACTAAGCCAGAGTCTGGGCCCGGCGTGCGCGGGGAGAGGCCATTGCTATTATTTACAACCAGCTAAGTAAAGGCTGTAATAAAAGGGATGAGCAGAGGAAAGTCTCCCGGTCATGACGGGCTTAGCATTGAGCACCTGAGATATGCGGGTGTGCATTTACTGAGGGTCTTGTCCCTGTATTTCAATATGTGCATCAGCCACTCGTACTTACCAGCTGATGTAATGAAAATTACTGTTGTGCCCATAATGAAGAACGGGACAGGAGATATCTCGGATAAGGGGAACTATCTCCCTCGGTACTACGATAGCTAAGATTCTTCAGTCTTCTTGACTCTGGCTTACAAAATTACTTAAACCTGCACGATACGCAGTTCGGGTTCCGGCCTGAACTATCCACTCAAAGCGCAATTTTAAGCCTCAAGCATACTGTCCAATACCATACAGACCGGAGGACCGTTTTCTGGACCTCTCCAAAGCCTTCGATCTCGTTTCATATGATGTGCTTTGGAGGAAGATGGAGGACAGGGGTATTCCAGCAGAAATGATTAATATCTTTCGATATTGGTACGCAAACCTGACCAATTATGTTAAATGATCAAACAGTCTCTCCGAGTCATATAGGTTGGAGTGCGGAGTGAGGCAGGGAGGGTTATCGTCTCCGAAGCTCTTTAACCTGTATATTAATGATCTCTTGGTGGAGCTCAGTAGCATGCGTTTTGGATGCCGCGTGGGTGGTGTTAGTATCAATAGCATCTGCTATGCGGATGACATGGTGTTGCTGAGTCCCACTGCGAATGCGATCGGAGAAATCGTGAAGGTCTGCGAGACTTACGTGGCCTCGCATGGTCTTATATACAACATAAATAAAAGTGATAATCACATGGTCTTTAAGGTGGCCGGCAAGTGTCCCGAATCTATCCCTGCAATAAGATTAAATGGATCGGACCTAAAGCGGGTTTATCAATTTAAATACCTAGGGCATATTTTTGCCGATGACCTTAAAGATGATTTACATATAGAGAGGGAGCGTAGGGCTTTGGCGATACGTGGAAATATGCTGGCCCGTAGATTTTCCCGCTGTTCAGATTAGGTTAAAATAACCTTATTCAAAGCGTATTGCCAGGCTCTGTCCACGGGTGGCCTGTGGATTGGGTATGCCAAAAAAAAGTTAAACATCCTGCGCGTCCAGTACAATAACGTTTTCAGGATGATGTTGGCACTTTCCCGCTTTTGTGGTGCCTCTGGTATGTTTGCACAGACCCGAACTGACGGTTTTCATGCCGTAGTTTGGAAAAAAGTAGCGTCGCTGATGAGAAGGATACGGAGAAGTGAAAACAGCATCCTGAGAATAGTGGCAGATGATCCGCATACGCCTATTGTAATTGTAAGGCACTTCGTGCGAACGATGACTTATACAGTGGATAATAATTCTTCTAGGTATCGACCGCACGGAGTGCCTCTTAGGTACATGACAAATTAGAATTTAATTGGGAATTATTTTTTCTGATTTGGTCTGATTTAGTCTTGATTTAATTTGACTAAGTTGGATTTAATTTAATTCTGGATATAATATAATTTTATCTTTTTTCGCAGGGTAAACAGTGCGCGGGCGGGGGAGCCTAGCGTGGTTGGATAGTGGCACTCGTGGAGTTTTAGTAACCATTAGTCATTTCAACGGGAAGCGTCGCGCTTTTTGTGTTCGCACGTTTTACGAGAACGGTCGTTCATATACATCTCTACAAGGCGAATGTATTGTTCTGAATATGGATTAAAACACATTAATGAAAATCCGAGTGCAAATTTAATTAAAATATTTCGTATCGTTTTGAAGAGACCGGTTCCACGTTTAAATCACCGGCAAAAGTTCGTCCGAGAACGTCTAGGACCACAGACAATATTGAGAGGGTGAAGGAGTCAGTAGAAAAAAATCCGCAAGTGTCTACTCGGAAGCGATCGACGGCTTTAAACTTGTCCCGACGAAATTTACAGCGAATTTTGAAGTTGGATCTTAAACTGCATCCTAATAAGCTCCAGTTAACACAGGAGTTAAAAGAGGTCGACTTCGGAGCAAGGTTGGCATTTGCTGAAGAAATGCTTAGTCGATTTTTCTCTTTTGACAACATCCTTTTTTCTGACGAGGCTCATTTTCATTTAAATGTAAACCGTTAAAATTGTCGCTATTGGAACGACCGACGAGAATCTAAAAATGAAACATCAAAAACCACTGCATAGTCCGAAAGTAATGGTATGAGTAGCAATCCCAAGCAAAGGAATTATTGGCCCTTTCTTCTTTGAAGATTCACGAGGACGAAACATCACCGTTAACACCGACCGCTATGTTGCGATGTTAGAGAGATATTTGACTCCAGAACTTGCGAGATAGAGAATAGCGAATACGAGGACTTGGTTCCAACAAGACTAATCGACCCGTCACACATCAAATGACTCTATGGCGGTTGTGAGACAGATGTTTCCTACAAGACTAATTTTCAAAAAAGGTGATATCCCTTGGCCCCCACGTAGCCCTGACTTGAACAAACATAAAGTCTACATGAACAATCTGAGGTATATCAGTTAGCTAAAGGAAAATATTCTTGGGGAAATGGCAGCTATCACCCCAGATTTATTGACAAGAGTTTTCACAAAACTGCGTTCGCGTTTAGAGGAGTGCCGTCTTCGAGAGAGCCGTCATTTGGGTGATGTTATTTTTAAAAAATAAACTACATTTAATTACCTAATCATCCTATATTTTATTTCAACTATACCTTTTGTATTTATTTTTTTAGCCTGTACTTAATAAATGCACGTTCTATTGCGCCACCCCGTATAATACAATTTAACTAAAATTGTTTTTCAAAATACTAACACTTAGTTTTTAAGCATTAATGTAATACTAACCCATGGACCTTTGTTGTCTGAAATAAATGAATTTGAATTTGAATTGAATTAAACTGTCAAACAAAAATCAGTAGATAGTACTTCCTTTTCCATTGTATAGCGTCGTTCCTCTCGTTGAAGTGAGGATTTCGGGGGAAAACCCTAAAACACTAATAGTTGTGAAAAACTATTTTAGTTGGAACAATGCATGTGTGGCCGTGCAAGTACATTTTATAAATTTACTAGCCCGTAATTTTGATGAAGGAATATTATATATTATAATGGAATGATAACGCAGAGAACAGATTGAAATAATACTAGTTTTTACGGAATTTATCGCGTATATTTAACTTTTTAAATACTCGACGTTTCGAACTCATGGTCACGGGCGGGACAGTCCCGCCCGTGACCATGAGTGTTGTAAAGCGTTCGAAACGTCGAGTGTTTAAAAAGTTAAATATATGCGATAAATTCCGTAAAAACTAGTATTATTTCAATATGTAGTGTTCGCGTAAATATAAGAAATCATTAGATAATCAGATTGTTGTTTAAAACAGCAATTGCGGATACAGTTAGTCGTAATAGTGTGTACTAATATATATTAAATAGAAAATAACGCAGTATAAAAGAATCTATGAGAACGTATAAGCATTATATAGTTAATCTTTTGATGTGCTATTCTATTAAAATGTTCAGATAATTCGTAAAAGAAAACGATCAGATTGAATGAGCATGATCCAAATCAAATACATGTTTATATTCATGTACGGTTTAAAAACAGTAATTATTTGATAAACTACTCTTTATGACAGGTTGCGATGTACAAGATTGAGAGTTCGGTAATTAGTTGTTAGTACCTATATTATGTAACATAATTTTGTAATGTATGTAACAGTACGTTTGCACTGAGAAACATCCAGCACGTAATGTTTTGAAACAAATCGCATAAAATAAATCACATAACATGTTTTGTTGATGGTAGCGTTCACACTCACAAAAACTGTGTAAAATTTTCAACAGATATTCAAACTTATCTTTCAACATGACAATATTTCTACAAAATTGTTTTCAAACATTTTGTTTCTGTAGTTATAAAGATGTAATATAGTTAAAATATGTAATGTACAATAAACTGTGAAACATATTTCACTACAACATGTTCTTTGACTATGTAAACGCTTTTTGATACATTGACGGAAAACAGTGTTTAAAACATGTTTTTTTTTTGTGAAAATCTCGTAATGCAAATTCACGGTAAGACGACGCAGCGACACCGCTCCGGCGCCGCACCGCCACGCCGTCGCAACGCATGAGACGGGGACATCCAGACCCGGAACAATTATTTGTAAGCCATACAATTTTGTACGTGGCAGAGCCGTGCTACAGCTATATTGTGGTTGCAGCACGAATGGGTCGGCTAAACCGGGGTAGTACCACGCTCTCACAGAATACTAGCGTAAAGTAGCAGCTTAATGCTGCTGTGTTACGTATGGCGAGTGTAGAGAACCGGAGACCCTTTTTACTGGCAACGAAGCATTCTATTTCAGTCCTCAAGGCCGGCAACGCATCTGCATTTTGATTTTTAAATGGAGAAGTCCATGGGCCGCAGTATCCACTTACCATCAGGTGGACTGTGTGTTAGTTTGTCATCCTTATTCTATAAAAAAATACAAATACTTGATCCGTGCGGGATTCCAACCCGCGGCCTAATGCGCTACTACTCATTGATAGGCCACTGCGCCATGGAGCCGTCAAAAGATACGTATCGGTTGGCAAGAGACCCCGCCTTCCCATTGAATTAGAAAAAATAGAATAGAAAGTACTACTAGAAAAGTTAAATGTACATTTTTTCACAAGTTCCATCGAAAGGAGCAGCAACCTGATGATGACTTGGCGGAGTAGGCCGGGCGGGTGTGTAGCCTGTCTCACTACCGCGCCTTCACGGAAAGAATCAAAACTGAGATGAGAACTTTTACTTTTTACTTTTAATTGACTCGAAACTTACTATAAATACTCAGTTGATAAAATAAATGAATACTTAGTTTTCGATTTTTGTAAACAACCCCTTACCTTTCCTTACCTACTTCTTTTAAACTACACAACCACACAACGGATTTTGATACGTTTTTCACTGTCATTTAGAGATTTTTTATGGAACGTTAGTATGTCAATACATTCTAATTGAGTTTTGAATAGTAAAAAAGTCCAATATTTTATAATTATTAAGTCGTTCATAAATCAATATTCGTGCGGAAATTGTAGTTTTTAAAAAAGTCTAGAGCAAAAGTCTGCACTAGCATAAGTCTAGCTCCTACGAGTAAGTTTGACCCACAGTAACCATTTTTATCTTTTAAAGAATTATAAATAGTTGCTTATTTGCGGAGATGTTTTATCTTATTTAGTATTAAAATTTTGTGTAAATTAAAATTAACTATAAATTAGGTATATCTTATGACTGAACACTTTAGAAGATATCACAGATATAAAATTACGCGTAACCAAAAAAAATGACTGACTGAAAAAAATGAAAAATGATGAATGAAATAATACTCGTTTTTACGGAATTTATCGCGTATATTTAACTTTTTAATACCCGACGTTTCGAGAGCTTTACAGCACCCATGGTCACGGGAAGGACCAATTCAATTTCAATGTGTAGTGTTCGCGTAAATATAAGAAATCAAAATGATGAATGAGTGAAATAAGTGTGGATATTGAAATAATACTAGTTTTTACGGAATTTATCGCGTATATTTAATTTTTTAAATACCCGACGTTTCGAACGCTTTACAGCACTCATGGTCACGGGCGGGACTGAGATGTTCAACGTCCATATGTCATAGTTAACCGCGGTTACCATAGATTAAAATTTAACTTTTGTTCCGATCTATGCATAGATCGGAACAAAAGTTAAATTTTAATCTATGCATAGATCGGAACAAAAGTTAAATTTTAATCTATGGTAACCGCGGTTAACTATGACATATGGACGTTGAACCAACATCTCAGTCCCGCCCGTGACCATGAGTGCTGTAAAGCGTTCGAAACGTCGGATTTAAAAAATTAAATACACGCGATAAATTCCGTAAAAACTAGTATTATTTCAATGTGTAGTGTTCGCGTAAATATAAGAAATCATTAAGTGTGGATATCTTTATTTATTATTTTACGAATCAGAATGCATGTATGATAAACGTACGATTGATTTATATTTAACAGCTTAGTATCATTATATATTTTTTGAGTTGGTGTCAGATAGCTATAGTTGAATAGAACCTTTATAAGTTCTATTCAACTATAGCTATCTGACACCAACTTTTATTTTGAGCTCTTTGTATTAGGTTCAAGTTATTCTTTGCAGAAAATCCTTGCGTTTAACGTTTAAGGTAACTACGCCATTGGTGGCGTAGTTACTATTAGTTTGCATCTACACTCCATATATTAGTTAATCTGTGGAAGTAGTAGTGGTAACTATGGGGAAGAGTTTTGGCAGGAATTCGACCATCGACGGGTTGTTGCTCCTGTTTTATCGTTTAAATAATGGTATGTAGTGGATATTGATACATAAAATTGATGCGATTTCGTGTAATAAGTGTCTGCGCGTGTGAACTATTAGTTGAAAAGACGAAACAACTGTTTCGATGTTAATAGAATATGTTATATATTTTATGTGTGAGTGTGTGCACGTGTATATATGTGTAGTTTTGTTTTAATTTTATGTTTATACTTAAAAGTGTTTACTTTAGAGTGAATGGTTGATTCAATATTTTATAAATGAAAGGTTAGCACCGATAACGATGCGGGCGCAATACAGAACAGGGCTGCACTGATAATCAGCCTCATACCTTGTAACTTGTGTGTTATTATGTTATTATTTACTTCTAAATGTATATTTTGTGAGTGTATTGATGCTAATAAAACCTACATCTAATGTCTAAATCTCAAGTTATTTTGTCCGCTTGGGCGCCTTAAGACTTGAGTTACCTTCATCGACTGTCCGCTGGGTTGAGTTGTCGTCAAAATCTCACAAATACTTAGCAATGTGACGTGTCAACATATTGTGAAAAAAATCTGTAAAAACGAAGATCCCAAATGAAATGAAGACATGGCTTAAAGGACTAGCGTTCTAGACAAAAATGTTAATAATTAAAAAAAACTTGTGGGAAATTCTTAAAAATACCCATACCCAAGCAAAAGCTCACAATCTGGATCGTCATAAGTAAATATGAACCAGTGCGTGACTACTCCCATCTGATAGTAAATGGTGACGTAGCCGAAGATGAATGATAATAATTATTATTTGTAACCCGGAACAATTATTTGTAAACCATACAGATACTTGTCCCGTGCGGGATTCGAACCCGCGGCCCCCAACGCTGCAAATAATGGCTAAGCCACTGCTCCAAGGAGTTGTCATCTGTCACTTCCTTTAAAAAAATAGCACATCATTCAAACTTGAAAAAGTACTTCCTCTATTACAATAAAGAAATATAATTATTCATCCTGATCCTGCTACAACAATGGTAGGTTCATTACTGGATTTTCCCCGCGGGAATTACATAATTACAACTTTAAATAATTAGTTTAAAGATAATGAAATTAAAATTCGACGGCATGATGGAACAGCGGCTTGGCGCTTGACCGCGCTGCCGGTCATCCAGAGAATGAGATCCGTACATTTGTGTGACCTACAAATGATAATTGTTCCGGATATTTGTCCTCGTGCAATTCCTGTAGGTACCTACCTACTTAAAACGCTTAAATTATTAAAACAATTAAAACGAAACGGATGTTTACACATTGGACACTAAATCATTATTTTAGAGGCGGCAGTACACACAGTTTTGGCAGATTTTCCATTCACCTCTCTTTCTACGGCAGCACCCAAAACTTCTACGGTAGCACCCAAACCATCCTCTTTTTCGTTTTTGTGTTAAATTTTGTGTCAAGCGTCCATGCGACTCTATACGAAGTCTTGTGCTTTTACACACGACTCCAATTGGAGTCGCAACATATTTTCCTTTTTTTTTTCAGGAAATTTTGAAAATATAAAACATATTATGTCAAATTCCGAACAAAACATTGCACATTGCACAGGCAGTTGTTGAGGACTTATCTATCAAAAAGTTTAAAAATTTTACTAATCAAAGTCCCCCGTGACCATGAGTGCTGGAAAGCACCCGAAACGTCGGGTATTAAAAATAAAATAAATAAAACGCGAAAAAAATCCGTAAAAGTAGTTTTAATCAATAATCAAAAATTGTTTAATAGGGGCTACTAAAGAGTACACGGTTGATGATGTTGAAATTTTTTTTATACTAATGGTATAAAATATTATATTGTAAATTAATGTTTTTCTTATAAGATATTTTTCGATTTCGATTTCTTTTTCGATTCGTTTTATTCGAATATTCACCTCATACACTATTCGAATAATATGAAAAGTAATATTCGAATATTTCGAATTTTTCGAATACTACAAATAATATCAAAGATAAATAGAATTTGATGATAAAAATATTTCAAAATATGGCCGGAATTTAAAAAAGAAAGATATGTTAATCATCACTATTGGCAGCACTAGTAACTCTTCGCAACAGCTTTTAAATAATGTTCGTTTAAGGTGGAAGCGCAAAGGTAGTCTGTGAAATTCAAATTTTCTTACGTTTTTTGCAATTTGCAGGTCAGTGTCAGGCTGTGTGTTGAAATAAAAATGATCGCGACCGTAACGAGTATGTATTTACTTATAATCTAATAATTATAATCATCAATACAACCCTCTTAGTTCGTATAATTCCATTGTGACTATTTCCAGAAAAACTCATTCATAGGAGTTATATGAACTTAGAGATACAACCCTTTACAACCCTCTGCTCTCTCTGGTGATTTTAAAGATAATAATTCTGTCAACACATACTTGTTGCGGTCGTGAATCATATTTACTTAAACATACAATCTCACACTGACCTGCAATAGCAAAAAACGTAAGAAAATTTGAATTTCGCGGGCAACCCTGACGCTTTCACCTTAATGATATATATAATGGGCATATAATTTTTTGTTAGCGATTCCTTCTACAAGTGTAGAATCCGAAATAGTGTTTTCGTCATGTAGAATGACATGCATCTATCTTCGTAGCGCCTTAAATGATGAGCGATGACACTCTATACTGACTTTCATTTCTTAGGTCATATTATCAAAGCAAGAAGTATTGATTAATAACTTTTTGATAAACTTTACTTTTCAATTGTTAAATATTTCTTACCTTTTATTCAAAAGTATATAGGTATATTGAAGTCAGATTTTTTATTTCTTGATTTTGAACAAATTCTTGACAAGTTTTTTGGATTTCTAATAGAAGTAGATTTTATAGTAATTTTAAAATGTTAACTTTATGTGTACGAATAATAATGCAAGAATTTATTTCACTTTTTCTAAAGGGCCAGCAACGCACCCGCAATTCTCCTGGTGTTGCGGTTGATCATGGGCGGCGGTAGTCACTTAACATCAGGTGAGCCGCATGCTCGTTTGTCCCTTCTTCTATAAAAAAAACTTAATTTATGTCATAGAAGAAAAAATTTCAGAAGTTGATTAAATTCTTCTTCTCTTCTTTTTTTATTAGGTTTAGAATCTCAACGCACAGGTTCCTTTTAAAAATCACTAAGTAATTTGGTCTCGTTTAATTGTAATTAATGAAAATGTAAAAAACAACTGGTACTTTTCTACAAAAAATATTCTCATGGATCTCTTCTTACGTCTCAAATATAGAAAAAGAGATACTTTTCTTTTTATATAAACAAATGAGATTATGAGGCGTGCACTTTTTTGTTATTATTTTTGTTACTAAAGTCTATCTAGTAAGTCTGATAGTGATTTATGCCAATAAGTATTTAAACAAATGTTGTTCGTCTTATTTTCTTTTGAATCTCTACCTAAGTGTCAGTGTGCTATAAAACATCCACGAATTATGTGCCATATATAAGTTAAAAGACACACTGTTAATATAAGTTAAAAGATACAGCTCAAGTTGAAAGTATACAAAAAATTCGTAATATTCGAATAATTCAAAATTCGAATGGCCAACATGGGTTTCGTACAGCTCGCTCCACCATCACCAACTTGGCCACGCATGTAGAATATATCTGCTCACAAATGGATAAGCAAAGGCAAGTTGATGCGGCTTACTTTGACTTCCAGAAAGCGTTCGACCTAGTGGATAACGATATACTATTGAAAAAGTTGGCGATTGTTGGATTCGTACCAAAGTTCCTCAATTTTTTTTTCTTGTTACCTTAATAATCGACGTCAATATGTTTTTTTTTATAGAAGAGGGGGCAAACGAGCATGCGGCTCACCTGATGTTAAGTGACTACCGCCGCCCATGATCAACCGCAACACCAGGAGAATTGCGGGTGCGTTGCCGGCCCTTTAGAAAGGAGTAAGCTCTTTTCTTGAAGGTCCCCAGGTCGTATCGGTCCGGAAAAATCGCCGGTGGTAGACTATTCCACAGAGAGGTTGTACGTGGAAGAAAACTCCTTGTGAAACGTACAGTGGTGGACCGCCAAGCATCCAGATGGTGTGGATGGTATCGGGACGTTTGCCGTGTAGTGCGTTCACGAAATTTGGCGGCTGGGATTAATCCGAACAATTCCTCAGAGCACTCCCCGTGATGGATGCGATAAAATACGCAAAGAGATGCAACATCTCTTCGCAGCGCCAGTGAATCGAGCCGATCGGAAAGCACTCGGTCGTCGACGATTCGAGCCGCTCTGCGCTGGATGCGGTCAAGTGGAAGGAGCTGGTACTGGGGAGCCCCAGCCCAGAGATGGGAACAGTATTCCATGTGCGGCCGAACCTGCGCCTTGTAAAGTTGCAGGCGGTGTGCCGGCATGAAATACTGTCCCGCTCTGCTGAGCACACCAAGCTTTTTAGAGGCCAATTTGGCCTTCCCTTCCAAGTGACCACGAAACTGCACGTCACTCGATATGTCGACGCCGAGGATTCCTATACTGGCTGAGGCAACAAGGGGAGTGCATTGAAACTGAGGGGATACGACAAAGGGGTTCTTTTTAGCGGTTAACGCGCAAACTTGTGTCTTCTGGGGGTTAAACTGGACTAGATTTAGTCGTCCCCAATCCAAGACTCTGTTCAGCAAAGACTCGACTTCAGACACAAGTTTTTCCCGGCACTCGGAGACGTTTTCCCGAGAAATATTGGCTCGTCCGGTGTAAAGAGCATCACCAGTGCTGTCATCCGCATAGCAATGAATGTTACGGGTATGCAACATATCATTGATATGCAGAAGAAACAGCGTTGGCGATAGCACGCAGCCCTGTGGAACACCAGCATTAATAGGCTTGCAATCGGAGCTTGCACCGTCTACAACGACCTTGATGCTCCGATCTGCAAGAAAGCTGGTGATCCAATCGCACAATTTCTCGGGAAGCCCATAGGAAGGGATCTTCAAAAGAAGCGCTTTGTGCCAAACCCGATCGAAGGCCTTCGCAATGTCCAAACTAACGGCCAATGCCTCCCCCTTGAACTCTACTGCCTCCGCCCATCTGTGAGTGAGGTAGACCAGAAGATCACCAGCTGACCGACCACGGCGAAAACCGTATTGGCGGTCACTAATCAGCTGGTGATCCTCAAGGTACTTCATGAGCTGGCAGTTTACAATGGACTCCATTGTTTTGGAGAACAAGGAGGTGATGGCGATTGGCCGGTAGTTGGACGGGTCTGAGCGGTCGCCTTTTTTAGGGATCGGGTGGACGAAAGCCGTCTTCCATGATTTTGGGACTACGCCTAGGGAGTAGGAGTACCGGAAAAGACGCGTTAAAACCGGTGCCAACTCTGAAGCACTCGTCCTCAGCACAATTGGGGGGATTCCGTCAGGCCCACTCGACCTGTGGATGTCCAGGGAGAGGAGTGCTTTGCGAACTGAGCGCTGTGTGAACTGCACTTCCGGCATGGAGCACTCACACCGCGGGATGGTCGGCGGCGTACTCCCCCCGTCATCGAGAGTCGAGTTAGACGCAAAGAAAGAGCCTAGAAGATCGGCTTTCTCCTTTGCAGTATGGGCCAGTGAGTCGTCCTCCCTGTGCAGAGATGGAAGAGATGGCTGACAGAAACACCCCTGGACAGCGTTGGCGAGAGACCAGAATGCACGGGTTCCAGAAGGAAGGCGAACTAGTTTCTCGCCAATTCTGCCTATGTGCTCTGACTTTGCCTTGGCAATGACTCTTTTGAAGGACCTAGAGGCGGAATTAAACTTCTTTTTTAGAGCGCTGGTGTTTACATCCCGGGACGCTGATGCATCAACCCAGGCTTGGTAGCACTCCTGCTTATAGCATGATGCTATTTTACAGGAGCGACCAAACCATGGCTGAGATTTGCCTCCAATGGGCACCACAGAGGAAGGAATAAAAAGTTCCATACCCTGAAGTACCACATCAGTAACAGAATCCGCAACAACGTTGGGATCATCCGGCGAGAAGCAAACCCGCCCCCAAGGGTAGGATGCAAAGAAAGACCGCATCCCATCCCAATCGGCTGACCTATAGTGCCAAACACGGCGGCAGCCTGCAGAATGCAACCGCGATTTCAGCGTGAGTGGCACAACACTCCGGACCAGACAATGGTCCGAGGAGCCTAAAGGGGCGTCGACGGAAATCTGATATCCGTCCGGGTGAGAGGTCAGCAGAAGGTCCAACAGGGAAGGTGCATGATCCTCCACATCCGGAATCCGCGTAGGCGAAGTAACCAGTTGTGTCAGACCATATGCCAAGGCAAAATCATGAACAGATCTCCCCGCATGATCGGTTAAACGTGAACCAAGCCATTCGGGGTGATGGGCGTTAAAGTCGCCGAGGATCACGATCTCTGCGGAGGGGATCTGCTGTAGCAACGAATCCGCAGCCATTTGGACGTGGTCGAAGAGTCGGTCTGTTTCGGCATTACCGCTATGGGACCTATAGAGGCACCCGTAGACGCGCGGATGGTCGTCGCTGTCTACGCGTAGCCAAAGGATGGACAGGTCCGAACCTTCAAGTCTGCCGAGGCGTCGAGAACAGATGTCCTCTCTGACGTAAACGCAAATTCCAGCCCGAGGCACAAAGGAGTGTTCCAGTTTGTACCCCGGGTAGAAGAGATACGAGACATCAGCCGGAGAGGACACCTGCGTCTCGGTCAGAAAGAGCAGAGCCGGCCTCGCCGTCTCGAGATGGTAGTGGATGGCGTTTAGGTTAGAGTGAAGTCCCCTGATATTGCAGAAATTCACGGACAGCGTGGCAGGGGTCGCCTTGGTTTTGTTGCTCCGTTTGCCCCGAGCAGTTGTAGTCTTGAGCGGAATTTTGCCCCTTCCAGAATACGCGGGGCAGCCTGAGCACCCACGCTCAGAAGTGGAGAAACATGGTCGTGGATGCTCAGCGAGGGATTCTCCAGGGGTGCTGGTACCCTCCTGGGGTAGTCTATCATTATTTAATTCCGCTACCATGTTGATGGGGGGGAGGGGGATTTGGGCCTCCGGCCACCTGCACTCACCAGACGAAACGCGGAAGCAGAGCTTCCACTTCACGCCGGTATTCTGTGAGGTCGTGGTACCACCCCGGTTTGAGCCGGCCCATACGTGCAACAGCAAAGCTGCCGCGTGGCTCTACCACTGTAAAAAGGCTCAAGTGAGGCTCAGTGGATATAACTCTGGAGACTACTTTACTAGGTCAGGAGTGAGTCAAGGTAGTACGTTAGGACCTTTGCTTTAATGATTTGCCAGATGTTGTTTTGACTTCAGAGTGTCTCTTATTTGCGGATGACCTGAAACTAACTCTGGGTATTGAAACTGAGGCTGATGCCGTGACATTACAGAGAGATATTGATGCTGTGTCTACATGCAGTCAAGAAAACCACCTTCCGTTCAATAATCTCAAATGTAAAATAATAACTTTCACTCGAAAATCACAGACTGACGCTCCTTTGGAAAGAGTTAAAGAGATTAGGGACTTAGGATTACTATTAGATTGCAAATTAGATTTTCACACGCACATCAACAAAATTTGTAAGTCAGCGCACAAAATGTTAGGGTTTGTCATAAGGACTGCGTCACAGTTTGATAATACACGGGTCGCAAAAGTATTATATAATGCTTATGTGCGCAATAAACTCGAGTACGGTGTTGTTATCTGGCATCCTTACGAAGAGTAATACGTTCTAATGATTGAAAAAATATAACGTAAACTTGCTCGATGGATATATAAGAAACAGTACGGATACTATCCCTACTTATACCCTTCCTTATTCGTATCTGGTATGGTGGACATTGAAACGTTGAAATTTAGAAGGGCAATGTCTCAAGTCATGCAATATCTGTCCATAATTCACAATAGGATTGATAGTCCCCAAATACTAGAGCGTGTCCGCTTCTTGGTCCCTGGGAACGTGTCAGCAAACTCGCAGAGACAAGTGGCGCCGCGGCGCCGCCCGCGACTGCTGGAGCGCACGTACCGAGCGCGCTCGTCAAGCGCTCACCAACCGCGTACTCCGCATTATTGGGGACATACTTGCACAGCACCACGAGCTAGACTTATTTGCTGATGGATTAGGACATTTGTATAAAGAAATTCAAATAATTTTTAATAAATTCTAGCCATCAAACTTATATATATTGTTTTCATAATTAATTATTATAATTGCTATTTTGCTATATTACTATTTTATTTTAATATTAATGTTATTTATGGACTCAGAAGGTATTTTTTATGATTTTTTTTCTATGACATTATTGATGTATTGTTAATTAGGATATTGTAAAATAATTTTGCTATTACCTATATAATGACGCGGATGTGTAATAAGGAATTGTTAATCTGTTAATCTTATAAGCGTTTTGGATGTGTAATCTGTTAGCTTGTACGATGAAATGACTAAATAAATAAATAAAAAAAAATTCGAACAGTATGTCTGGAACTATTCGAAATATTCGAATAGTAAAATTGAACGAATACTGCAAGCCTTAATCACAATGCAGTTGCGTTGCACCCGTGTGGACTAAGATGGGCAAAGGTTTTTTCCTAACCGGTGGTAAAACTTAAATGATTTCCATTACCTAAGTTTTTTTTAAATATTCAATGCATAAAAAAGATTCCATTTACAGATGCATTTATTAAAACCTAAAGCCGCCTGTATTCATCAACTACATTGTTACCTCTGTGCTCATTGCCCATAAAATGGAAACTGGACGTAGATCTCACAGTGGAAAGATTTGATATTCTTACCGTAAATCGTACAAAAATATTCGTAGAAGTTTTAGTCTTATATCCCTCATTTATTTGCGGCAAAATTACATTTACCTAGAATTAAGGACGTTATCTATCAGCTTATCTGTTTAGTACTGATAACTGGCCACCGCTGTAGACGGCCATTTTGATATTATTAGTGGTTATCGATCTCACAACGCGTGCGCACATTTCGTGTTAGTTTTAAAAAAAATAAAAAGCAAAACATTCAAAATGGGTTGCGGTGAATTCTTAGTTAAATATATCTTGTTCTTCGCCAACTTATTCTTTGCGGTGAGTGTAAAACATGTAAATTTTGAACTAATTAGTAATTTCGTTTACACTGTTTAGTACCTTATATTATAGTTTCTATTCTCTGTTACCCGACCGACCGCCACGTTGGTCAAGTGGTCGTAATCACGACTACTCATAATGTGATCCCAGTCTTGAGTCCCGGGTCAGACCAAAATCATTTATTAGGTTTTACTGTAAAGAAATTTTCTAGGAGTTTAGGAAGTTGGCGGAGTTTCTCCCCCGTGCCTCGTTTAGAACGTAAGGAACGTAGGACCTCTTATCTTTCATTTTATCTCTTTTCGGTCGTATCTGATTACCGTGAGAGAGGGAATAGTAGGTGCACCTGCCCTTGCGCACGTACTTGTCTACAAAAACATGTCTAGCGCAGACAATTATTCTCCGTTCCAAATGGCTCCCATGACTGGAATTGGGCTCGAGGACATAGTTGCACGCCTCACAACGTGAGGGAGTGCTCCAGTCTCGATATGTGCCTATACCTCAATGTCGTCACATAAAATCGTTCGTACACTTTTAGTTAGACATCAAATCCCTATTATTATTATTAGTTTCTTTCCTAATTGATTACTTTAGATTACGTAACAAAAAATGTAATTGAAAAAATATAAGCTAAGAAATGTAAGAAATGTAAGCTATAGATTGATATATGGTATTGAATAAGATTCCATATATTCTAAGGAGTTTTCCTATTTATTTTTCCTATTGAACTCAACACCGTTTATAAGTAATTAATGAAAGTCGATCACATTCTCTGTTTTTCTTCTTATAAAAATTATTGTCACTATTTTCATCTCTTTTAATTTTGTTTTTAACATAACAAGCGTGTGAGGCGTGCACTTTTGGATTTTCCAAATATTTTTTGGAAATTTATTGAACTCGATGATGCTTCAAGCGAATATTCTTTCCAAAACATACATGAGTTTCTGGTTTATAAAACTTTTTTTCGAGCAAATCGAATACGGGTCAATTTACTTGAGAATGTCCACTAGCTCACATCACCCGTGGTGGCGTGAGAGGCGACAGAGGAAACAAATCGAGAGATGGGCAGCAGCGTCTTCCCAATAACGGCTAAAAATAAAAAAACTGCAGCTGCCAACCCGCTTGTCCAACGTGTCAACTATGGTCAATATCCCCCTAGGGGACTATCTATGTGGGAGGTCTATGTTAGTTACACCTTACAGTCTTTATTAGTCTGTAAGAGTAACGGTATTCAGTAAGATGCTGCTGCTCCTCTCTTGTTTCATTTCTCCCTGCACCTCTTGACTCCCACAGAATTAACAGGGTCAAGTGGATTCTCTTTAGTTCCAAAAGACTGACGAAGATATATCTTCTCGGCACCAGATTAGCACCACCTCGCCTCATCGGCTCGCCATCAACTTGGCGTCAACTGAACCTTGATGCAGGCTGGTTACGAGAATGGCTAAACAGATCCGTTATAGTATCGAATATCGAAGAAAGTACTGAACGGCTTGCGTTGAGTCAGTGCATTCTGGTACTGGGAGCTACAGACTGTGAGGTATTTCATCTTAGTCCTCAGGGGTAAGATGCCCTTACCCCTGAGTAGGTCCCCTTACTGGGGCGATTTAAAGGGCCCCGCCACCAACGACTAAGATAATATAACAACCTAAACACCTTAGTACTTTATACAATTGTTGAGTCACATTTTCTACCACATCTTATCTAGTTTTTGCTATCAGCACTGAGTACACTTTACGTGTAACCTTGTTCCGGTTATTGATTTATTACATTTAGGTGGAAATAGTTATTCATATATGACGCAGCCGGATGTGGCTTTGATACAATACATTCTTAAAAACATAGTAAAGACGTGTGAAAAAGAAAGTTTCAGTATACACATCCCACAGCTAGGCACAGGCTTCCACTCATTTTTGATAAGATTATAGACGATTAAGCAACCACTGCGTGTTGCCAGTTATGTCATATGGGCATAGTAATGGTATGGCCCAAGTAAATGTTATAAAGAGATCGGGACAACGTCTACGTCTACGTCATGGCGTCCTGTATGCGCAGTGCTAGCCTTAATTACGTATACATTACGAGTATGTAGCATTTCTTGCGATTGCCTTACCAAGCCAGGTTTTACATAAGGAAAGTTATTGCATCTCAATTGAACTTCTCGATCGTCCTAACCAACAAAATATATCTGTAAAAACCGTGCTTCATTCTTGTGTGGCGGAAGCAAAATTCCAACCAAATGACACACCCGACCCTGCACTTTGAATGTGGGCATTAAACTATCCTGAATTATCTTTTAAACTCCAAATGAGGTCATTTGAAAACTACTATTATAATGCCACATGCCAGCCATGAAACGATCATGCCCAAGGTGGAGGTTTTTTATCAAGCAGTAAAGAAGATCTGGAAGATTTTGCAAAGGTTCTGGCTGGAACTTTCCTGAATCGCACCATATTCCCATAGATTCATCCTTGTACTTGAGGGTTTTACAACACTTGCATTTAATGTTCAAAACAACAGTATAACTCAGACCAGAAGATGCTTTTAGAATTCCAAGGTTGTAGACGTCTTTCAACTCGCTGTCCTTCATGATTTCGTTCATAATAATAATGTCCTCCAAATCGAATATCGGCCACGGCGGCGTGCCTCAACGGAGGCTAGCCATCGGCGCAAGACAGGATTATAGTGCCCAAGTGTATGCGCAAGCACAGGTGCACACTCTATTCTCTCACTCTCATAATCCGATGGGACGGTAAACGGACACGACCGGAGAGAGATTAGGCGCAAGACCAACAGCTTTCCGAGGCACAAGGGTGAGACACCGCCAACTTCCTGTCTCCGGGCCGACATTTACTTCCAACCTGCTTATGTACTTCAGGCGGTTCGCGCTGATAATTATCAGCGGGAACCACCTGTTGTTGATTATAATCAACGACAGCCTGCCTGTGAACTTCAGGGTATTTTTTTCTGATCATTAGCTGCATGTTTACGATGATCAAAAAGTTCATTTTGGTTATATTTTTTTCTTGCTTACTTAACTTGCAAATTTCTGACCACATTGGTATCCTGCATTTCTACGCCTTATTTTTTGTGACATATTTGTCAATCTAATTACATTTTGGACTGACTCTTGAGTAGTGAATGTTGGAGATTCTATGCAATTATTCGTGGACAAAGAAGAAATTTGACTCACATTCAGACTCAAAAATTGTATACGTAGGCGAATGAAAGTCTTGCACAATATTATAAATTGGTAAAGGTTGAGTAAACACCGTAGATACAGCCATTTCAATTCATCGTTTTATTGCCATTGGACGCTCATCAGAGTTATTATCACCATCGGCATCAGAGTAGGTATCAAAGTGACCCTTAGAAAGATCTTGGGGAAAAACGTAACCGTTTGGTGGATTGGTCTTCTGTACCAAATTTGGCACACAGGTTGCCATTTCGATACACTTCAAATACAAATGGGTATATTTGACCGGCTGCAACTAACTCGTAGAAACCGCCATATTATGTAGAGTGTTGTAACATATCTAATGTATACTTTTCTTTTGTACTATGATTGTTGCCATGACGATTCGTCACATGACGCACAATTTCTTCAGGAATATCCATTGAGCGTTCTTGTGTGCCGTATGACAAATAAGAAAGCGTATGGAAAAGGCATGCGCCATCCCCCACTACGTAATGGTACAATACGAAGGTTTATTAATTCCCCATTAATGCTACCCAACTCTAACCTCATTTTTAAAAACAGACGCAGACAAATTTGTAAATATAAGAAAATTGCGAAAAACAATACACACTAAATTAAACTTCTAAGACAAATCACATACCTATATTAAAACGAAAAGAAAACTATATTATTATACACAACAAATCAAACGCAGATATTTCACAATAAAAACTTAAACCCTATATTATACACTAAAAAATCAAACTTAAAGAATCTTATTTAATTATTTTACCAACAAATGAAAAAGAAATTAAATTAACTATGCTCAAAATTTTGTAATGAAATAGTGACGATGAACTTCAAAAAACTTATACAGCAATCGCAAATATTAGCTACGTAGATAATCTAAGAGATTTGCAAGGAATTTTAGAAGGAAAATCAAGGTATAAGGCTGTATAAGGTAAGTTTTTCATTGAAATAATCCAAGAATAAATAAAATTGAAATTCCAAAATCTAATCCGATATATTCTTTTATATTTGACATTCGAATTTGAAAGAGTATTGCATTGCACCGACCTTTTATGTGAGTGCAACGTTTTGAGTTTTCAAACATGTGTCTATATAAAATGTAAAATTTCAATCAAAAGGACTAAGGAGTAGATATTTATATCAACTTCGATGCAAATCACCTCCAAAATAACTTTCTACCCCTTTTTAACGCCGTTAGGCGATCACTTTCAATAAAATACGAAACACGTCTTTCATAAATTCTGTTAAAGAATCATCATCATCATCATCATTACAGCCCTTCACAAGTCCACTGCTGAACATAGGCCTCCCCCAAGTAATGCCACAAAGCACGGTCCTGAGCCACCTGCATCCATCGACTTCCTGCATATCTTACCAGGTCGTCACTCCATCTAGTGGGGGGTCGCCCTACACTACGCCTACCGGTACGAGGCTGCCACTCAAGAACCTTTCTTCCCCATCGGTTATCGGTTCTTCGAGCTATATGGCCGGCCCATTGCCACTTCAGCTTACTAATATGTTAAAGAATGTTTATGCCAAATTTGAAGTTAGATTGGACCAAGGAATCACGTTGTCCCCATTCAAACTTTTCTCCCATTTTTCACCCCCTTAGGTGTGAAATTTCGGAAAATCCATTATACCCCTTTAACAGTGGTGGAGTCACGCAGCAGCCTTTGCTGTTGCATGTATCGACCGGCTCAAATAGGGGTGGTACCACGACCTCACAGAATACCAGCGTGAAGTAGAAGCCCTGCTTCTGCATTTCGTACAATGAGCACAGGGGGCCGGAGGCCCAATTCCCCCTCCCCCCCCCTAACTTGGTAGCGGAGTTAAACAGAACATTACCCCGGGAGGGACAAACGAAGCAATAAGAAGAAGGCACCTCCTACTATATTAGAACACTCCTTTGTGCCCCGGGTTGAAGTTTGCATATACCTCAGATAGGACATCTGTTTTCGACGCCTCGTCAGCCTTGAAGGTACGGACCTGTCCATCTTATGGCTGCGCGTAGACAGCGACGACCATCCCCGGGTCTGGGCGTGCCTCTATAGCTCCCATAGCTATAATGCCGACTCATCGACCACGTCCAAATGGCTGCGGACTCCGTGCTACAACAAGTCCCATCCGCAGAGATGCTTGGTGATCTTATCGCTCGCCGCGTTTAATGGATTGGTTCTCGTTTAACCGATCATACGGATACATCCGTTTATGACTCTTCTTTGGCATATGGTCTGACAGAACCGATTACCTCGCCTACGCGGATCCTAGATGTGGAAGATCATGTGCCTTCACTGTTGGACCTTCTGCTGACCTCTCATACGGACAGATGTCAAGCCTCCTTATATGCCCCTCGTGGTTCCTCGAACCATTGTATTTGTTTCTGTTTTTCTGATCAAATATAGACGAGATTATTTCTGGCCTTGCAACTGTTCATCATGTTTCATTGCAATAGATTCAGTCAATCCAGAGATTAGACAACTACCACAGACGCACTTCATACAGACAAATAACCCTTACCGTTCATTAAAAGTCAGTTACTTCGATATCACAGACACTTCAATTTCTACGTATAGACGTTTAGATAAGACCAGACTGAGCAGCACTAGTATTTTTACAAATATATGTCACTCTACATAATACATATTATACAAAACAAAGTGTTAGACGTGGAAAATTCCAAAATATGAGATAACGTGGAAAATGAAGAACAACAACATTTTTATTGATGACGTGTGATAGTATTTTTCACAGAAAGCTAATCGTTTTTCATCAAATCAAATTGGATCAAACCATAAAAATGCGATGCGTCTCAACACAATAAACCGACACATTATTATTTCTACCATGAGCGCATCCTCATTGTACGTGGTGGAGCCATGCTGCAGTTATATTAGAAGATAGTTGTAGCACGAATGGGTCGGCTCGACCGGGGAAGGACCGTGCTCTCACAGAATACCAGCGTAAAATAGTAGCTTAATGCTGCTGTGTTTCGTATGGTGAGTGTAGAGAACCGGAGACCCTTTTTACTGGAAACAATGCATTCCATCTTAGTCCTCACGGGTGACAACGCATCTGCATTTTGATTTGCAATCGAGGATAGATGTAGATGTCTATGGGCCACAGCAACCATTTACCATCAGGTGGACTGTGTGCTCGTTTATCAACCTATCCTATAACATGAAATGCACGACTTTTTCTGCCACCAGGGTGGCGCTACTTAAAAATGAGGTGTAATATTTGACTGATTTCATAGCGGGGAAGTTAATTTGTTATGAATATGTAAAGGATAATGTTTCCTTCTGTAGTAATAGTTATATTTATAATTATATATTATAAATTCTCAATTAAATGACGTTGTGTAACAAAAAACTTTACTGTCATAGACAAATAGTAACTACTAGATTACAACTATTTAACTATTTTATACGTTTCGACTAAACATTTCTTCTTTCTTCTTCTCCTTCGTTATCAGCCTGTAAAAGCTTACTTCTGAACCACCAGCCTCTCCTTATGAAAGAATGATTTGCTTTCGTCGTTTTATTTGGCAGCCGGACTGACGATCGCTTTGTTGTGGTGCGAGACCTTTGATCATAATTTAATATAATACAAAAATACGACGTCTCCAGTTTGGGTATTTTCCTACATCCGACTTAAACTATATGAATATACCGGCATCTAATGGAAGCCATAAGATTTTATTTCGTTTCCCATAGTCGTCATTTACGACACTGACAGGAAGAAATGAAGTGACAAGGGCGTCCACCACACGGTACGCGTACTTTTGATGTGAATCATCTATTCTATAGCAGCGGGTCAGACCGACTGTTGGCGTGGCGATGCGACGTGTCGCCACGGCATCGGCTAGCGTCGCCGCGCTATAGATACCTTGATAAGCATCTTCCTGATAACAGCAACTGTACGACAAAAAAAAACTGCGGTTGCCAACACGCTCGCCAAGCGTGGCAACTATGGCAAATATCCCCCCATGAATTGATAATGATATGTCCAATCTGTTGTAACATACTTCAGTTATCATCGACCAATTGTCACATTAATACCATAGTAAAAAAGGAATAGTAGGCTATCTTCTAAGAAACATAACGAATGCCGCTAACATGTGTGCGTGCCTGGCACGTGACAGTACGGACTCGTACACACGAGCCACAACACGCAAACAACGGCATTTGCTAAGTCGGGAGTCAAGAACGCCCACCGCCGCGCTCCGCAATCACCTTTGTTTTGAATACTTTGTTGAATTTTAATAAAATTTTGCTAGTAGTATTTTTTTGTTACATTTTTTTTGTAAAACAAATTAACATATGCGTTTGTTTAAGTTAATTAGCTCTTTATTAATAGTTTATATTACTATATTTATACATAGATACATTCCACATAAGTATGTCGCAGCGCCTCTATGTGTAGTCGGAATTAAACAATTAAACAACACGTGCACCGCACACCTGCGCATTGCACCTGCAGTGGCGCTCGTGTAGCTACTTGTCTCGATTGTCTAAAACGGACGGAGCGGCCGCCGTTAAAGCTGCCCTGCGCCCTCCTTTCTGCCAAGGAGGGTCGCGTTCGTATACGGCTTAGATATCTCTAGTTAGATCGTTAAGCAAGTTCTTAAAAGGTTGGGTTTAGTGGGTAAAAGTCACCACATAACCACGCAGCCGGCTGCGTGGTATGCTATAAGCATTCCCAACCTCCCTCCCCCGCTTTCCGGAGGGTTGCCCATATTTGCTTCGGGCGCAAAAAAAAAGCCGTTAAAGCAGTCATGGCTCTGGCATGGCACGGTTCACTTGCTGTATCCCGCTACTAGCTCATCCTAGACTATTCGGATAATTAATTCGTGGAAACGAATTAATTATTATTATCAGCTATTAAATTAGTCTCAGTACAATTTATAGTTGATTACCTGTGATCCGTGTATTTTGTGATTGTAAATTAATTCTATTTAACCTAATTCCTACAAGTACTTTAACTATCGTATCACATAAGTCACAGATCAGTGTTAATTTACTCGTATTTTAAATATTTGGCATTTGTAGTAATGTAAAGCTGAAGCCGTTTTTGACAAACATTGATTCTTTGAGAGAAAACTAAATAAATGATTAACAAATCTGATGCGTAGGTACGTATCCGTATATATTATGTTTGTAAGTATTATAACTACTTATAAAACTAAATGAGACTTAGCTATTAAACAAAAAGACAATGGGAACCCTGCAACAGTAGTCATTTAGGTCTCACGAGCCGCGGGAGTATCCTACTATTTTGTTTTTACTATGGTAATATCGTCAGAGGCAACATTGAATACAACTATTACAGAAGTCGCTGATTAAAAGGATTGAGTTGTCTCAATTTTGTATTTAGTGAATATAAGTAAATGTTTATTAAATAATAAGTCATCTTTTCCTTGAAATAATCTTTTAATTAATCTTTCATTATGGCATATTTGTTTCCAGTCGTAAACTACCCTTTTATGCATACTACCTGTACAAAATAATTTCGATGTTTTACATCTGCTAGGCGTCCCGCGAAGGCTCGCAAATTTTTTTATAGCATAAGTATATAGTATGTAAGCATATAGTCCATCGGATAGTAAATGGAAACTGTGGCCCATAGACATCTAGATACTCGTATTTAATCATTAATTCAGAACTAAAATGCATAGACGTTGTCACCCCTGAGGACTGAGACGGAATGCCTCGTTTCCAGTAGAAAGCGCCTGAGGTTCTCTACACTCACCATACGAAACACAGCAGCATTAAGCTGCTGTTTTACGCTGGTATTCTGTGAGAGCGTGGTCTTTCCCCGGTCGAGGTGACCCATTCGTGCTACAACTCTGATATAACTGCAGCGTGGCTCTACCACGTATATAGAGAGAGTTTTACTCAATGTGTAATATTCACGTAAATAAAAACAAATATTATTTTTGTTGCAGCTAGCGGGCCTGGCCCTCCTGGGGCTGGGTGTTGCGGTACAACTGCAGATCGCTACGGTGGTGAACGTAGCGGAGACAAATGTCCAGGTTGCTCCCATATCGGCTATGGTAGTTGGTGGCATCGTGTTCCTGATCGCATTCTTCGGCTGTTGTGGTGCTATTAAGGAGAGCAACTGCATGTTAGTCACGGTAAGTTTTTTTAGCTTCCCTTTACAACCTAGTCTGGCCATTTATTGGGTGTTTAAATTTTCAGTAGCAGCCCGACGCGACGATTATTGGGACTGTCATCTTATGTAAATATTCAGTGGCGATTCCAACAAAAAAGTAATATTGTCTTTAAACTTAGTAGTTCATTTGATGCTTAACTGCATATTAAATAGGCTTCTACCTTTTTTTTTGCGTTTTAATAGTTTTTGCAATTTTTTAACAAATAATTTCGAATTAACAATAAGTCAACGAATCACACCCACAAACATCTTTTTTGTTAAGTTTTTAATATTCCAAAAAGAACATCGGAGCTTAGTAAGGGCAGGGCTAAAGCGTAACTCAGTTAAATCAGATATTTTAAAAGAAAGAGGGAAGGCCCAAAAATGCTACCCTGCGAAAGATCGAAAGAAATCATCTATACCATATACCAATACTAATCTCAATAGACAGTGATTGGTTTCACCTTATCCAGTCATCTATGTGACGTTATTTGGAGGTGAAATAAAGGTCACATTATTTTATACAATTTTGATAAAATAAATACCTTGACTAAATAATATGCTTTCATAAAAAAGGATTAGATATTAATAATCTTTTTTTTTATAATTGTAGAAAAATATTTGTAATTCCAAGCAATGAGCTATATATAATATAAGCTAATACTAAGCAATATTACAATTATTAGTTTGTGATTACAATCGACAATGTTGCTAAATGAGCGATATTAGAGATAACGCCATTTACGATCTGTATGTGTATTTTACAAATTCTAGTATCATGTGTGAGACATGATACTAGAATATATCATCTCTTATATTATTTCCCGCTGTTAAATGAAACAGCGGGAAATAATATAAGAGGTAATTTCAAGAAGTTTTTAAAGTCTAAAGTTTCCCAAAAGAATTTAACATTGAACATGTACATATAATTAAACGTGTTTTCTTTCCAGTACGCTGTCATTATGTTAGTTTTGATGATCCTGAAAGTGACACTCGCCAGTCTGATCTTCGTAAACTTGGACGCTGTAGTGGCAGAAGTTCCTAGAATCCTGAATGAAGCATTCAATAGAGACCAGACCGCATTCCACGAGCTTGAAAGATACGTAAGTTGTTGTGTACTATCTAAATTAGTGAAATAGGTACAATTAAAAAAATCTTATGCTGAGTGATGAGGGCATCCACAACTTTTTCTACCAACAGTAACGCCGCATTTTGGCATGAGGTTGAAATATTTGACCGATTTCATCGAGGTAAGATAAAATGTTAGGGAAAATATAAAGTTTAATGACTAATGTACGAGAGGGTAATATCCGTCCTATAAAACCAAAACTAGGATGAGGACAGAGACAAAAACACAAAGTCGTATAGGTACTATAACTAATATTTTAAAGAAAAAATTAACAAACAAGCTTTGGCAATTATTAGGAACACTTCGAAAAATCAACTTAAAAAAAAACTAACTATGCTACACCATATCAAAATCTACTAAAATATTTACTATATAATGTCAACTATCAAAATAGCGTCGATAAGGCATTGTCTTTTTGACCCTTTATTATCTGATGGAATGATGAAGAGCTATCGTATCACAAAGCCATCTATGCAATTAAGGCTGTAGTTTTTGAGTTATTAGAAAGTGACCACATTAACCGAATGACCATATTACCCTCACGTACTATTTTTCTGGAATATTAGTTGTATTTCGTAATAAGATAAAAATTGATGAACATTTAAAATGTTCTGGAAACTCGTAAGAAATACCAGGGGACTTTCAAAACAGCCTAGATTGAATGCGATACGAGACGAGAATGGCTGTATCCTGAATGATGAAGTGTTGAGTCTAAAGAGATGGAAGGAATATTTTGAAAGCGAATTTATGACTGAGGAGAAGTGTGAACTAAATGAAATAGAAATTCCGAAAGAAGATGAAAGAGATAGGGAGATAAGTATGGATGAAATAATGAAAGCAATGAAAAGCATGAAAGTAGGTAAGGCAGCCGGATATGATAGAGTTTCACTCGAAATGCTAAGGGCTGGAGAGGACGTGGTGGCAGGCCTGCTGTACACCTTGTTTAATTTATGTTGGGAACTAAAGCGGGTACCGGGAGACTGGTGCAAAGCCGTGATAGTCCCAATATATAAGGGAAAAGGGTCACAGCAGGACTGTAAAAACTACCGTGGTATCAGCCTTCTTAGCATTGTGGGAAAACTGTATGCTAAGGTACTAATTGAAAGAGTTATGAAAGAAACTGATGAAAAAATTTGGGATGTGCAAGCGGGATTTAGAAAGGGAATGGGGTGTACAGATCAAGTCTTTTCCATGCGCATGATCGCGGAGAAGTTTTTGGCGAAAAACCAGAGAGTTTTTTGTGCATTCATGGACTTGGAAAAGGCTTATGACAGAGTGGACAGGGATGTGTTATGGCAAACGCTGAACGCATTTAGGTTGAGCGCTGGTTTGATACAGGCATTAAAGTCTCTGTATAGGGACTCGAGTGCTTGTGTTAAAATCAACGGGGTCTACTCGGACTGGTTTGGCATCCATAAAGGTGTCAGACAGGGCTGTGTAGCTTCCCCGTGGCTGTTCAACCTATTTATGGACAGCTGTTTGGAAAATTTGAAAGTTGAAGAATGCGGGGTAAGAATGGGTGAGTTAACCATCAAATGCCTTTTGTACGCCGATGATCAAGTCATACTTGCGTCGTCGGCGGCCGAGTTGCAAATGATGGTTACATTAATGAACAGGTCATTAAAAGAAAGGGGAATGAAAGTGAACGCAAGTAAGACGAAAGTGATGGTTTTTGAAAGAGATGAAAGCAAAACGGTATGTGAAATAAGAATAGAAGGAGAGTTAATTGAGCAAGTGGATGAGTTCGTATATTTGGGATGTGTATTCAGCAGGGATGGGAGATATGATAAGGACATTGAACGACGAGTGAATGCAGGAAATAAAGTAAATGGGGCTCTACACTCTATTGTGAAAAGTCAGAATGTGTCAAAAAAGGCACGTATGGCAATTCACAGTGCTGTATTAGTCCCTACTTTAACGTATGGTAGTGAAAGTTGGGTGTGGCAGAAGAAGCACGAGAGTAGAATAAATGCGGTAGAAATGCGGTCCCTAAGGAGTATGTTAGGGCTGAATCTGAGTGACAGGGTGAGAAACTGTGTGATAAAAGAAGAGTGTGGTTTGCAAGATGATGCGGTGACCAGGATTAAGAAAGGAATGCTTCGGTGGTTTGGTCATGTAGAAAGAATGAATGCGGAAAGACTGACAAAGCAAATATATGTTGCAGAAGTGAATGGAAGAGTCGGAAAGGGACGTCCTAGGCGGAAGTTTGTCGACCAAATTGGCGATATACTAAAAATGGGCCAAATTAAGAGTACCCTTAACCGACGAGCATGTATGCGTAGGTATATGAATGTGGAAGAGGCGAGAAAGGTATGTCAGGATCGTGCTAAATGGAAGTCTGTAGTCTCTGCCTACCCCTCTGGGTGACAGGCGTGAGTGTTTATGTTTTTATGTTTTGATGAACATTCCTGAAAGTGAAAGAATTAAAAGGAGATTTAAAGATGTGCAAAAATTAAAGAGCAACCACTCAGGCATTGTTTTGTCTAAGGGGATAAATATTTGAAACCGAAAAACTTGTAACACCGTGTATCAATAACCTGAGTCGCACTTAGCGATACTAGTGAGCGGTAAACTATTAGCCCCATTAGCTACAGCCCCATTGCCTGACACAGGCCTAATTTTCTAGGAGGGTTTTGGGTTATAATCAGTCCGTCGAGTAGCGGAGGTTTCCCTACAATATATACTTTTGTCGCCGTGGACGTGGTAAATTGGATTTGATTTTTTATTAGCGACGCCGGCAATCGAATACGGGTTATACGCGTGAATCGCTCGCAGGCAAGCGATTAATCGGTTGTCCGATTTAAGTTAATTTAATTTTTTTATGAAGGTAAAAAAATGAGGTACAAAAGTATTTAACTACAACAAACTATAACGTCGTTTATTGGTTTTCTTTGTATTCTATGTACCAGATATAATCCCGTAGGTGTAGTAAGAGGCCACAAAGGAAAATAAATCAGGAGATGTGCTGCAGCGTCCTTCTAAATAACCGCTAAAACTAATAAAATGCGGTTGCCAACCTGCTTGCAACTAAAACAAATACGAGACAATCTGCTCGTATGGGTCGGCTCGACCGGGGAAGGACTACGCTCTCACAGAATACAAGCGTAAAATAGTAGTATAATACTTCTGTGTTTCGTATGGTGAGTGTAGAGATCCGGAGATCCTTTTTTACTGAAAACGAGGCATTCCATCTTAGTCCTCAAGAGGTACAACGCCTCTGCATTATGAATGTTATAATCGAAAAAAAGGGCAGACTGTGTGCTCGTTTGTGAGTCACCCTTATTCCATAAAAAATACTCTAACCTTTTCCCGAACAGTTCCAGTGCTGCGGTCCGACCGGCGCACTTTCATACATGACCGTGACGTTACCGGAGACTTGCTGCGCAGGCACTCCTTGTACGCCTCTCAACGCGTACTCCGGTTGCGACAAGAAAGTGGAGAGTCTGTTCGAGACCTTCGGCCTCACCATCGGCATATTAGCCATTGTAGTCGTCGCTTTTGAGGTGAGAATTCATATCACTTAGGCTTTATTATATCTATAATAATAGTAATAAAATATTTATTTATTGGCCAAAAATATCAGAGAATATAAAAGTTAAACTAATACAAAAATCTGTGAAACGCTGTTCTTTCAGCACCCGTATACTTAATTGACTAGTACGCGCACTTCACTGACTATACTTATTACAAACAGCAATTCATTATATCTTTTTCATTGTAGACACTAAGTCCGCCGCTAAAAAGTGCTATGACGAAAGATCCATGAAGGTTGTTCGCAACCAGTATTGTTACGTTTTTTTTTTTGTCTGCTAGTGCAGGTGAACCTCACTCAAAAACAATAATGAAATAATACAAAAGTAAGTCGACACAAATCGATCAATACTTAGCATATGCTGCGTTTATACGCATACAATTCAAGCTGTCACTCTGTACATACTGTATGCCTTTTTAATGTCAAATGTTGTCGTTAGAAATAACTGCAACGATTACATCTAGTTGTTGTCTTATTGGTCTAGTGATTATAACCGTAACCTCTGATCATGTGGTCTCAGTTTCGAATGCCGGGTCGTGCCATAATCATTTGTTGGGTTTTTCTAACAAGAAATTCTCAGATTTAGGCTATTGTCGGTGTTTTACCCCCATACCTTCGAATGTACGTGAAGCCGTTGGTCCTGCACCTTATCTCCCTGCGGTCGTGTCGCATTGCCGACCCACCGGACTACAAGAGTGAGGGAATAGAGAATGCACCTGTGTTTGCGTACATCCTCATGTACTATGCACACTATGCATTGGCTCGGGCCCGTGCTTTGTAGAAACCGATGTTCAGCGGTGGACGTGTGGACGTGGACGTTTTGTAAGATCATAAATTATGATGATCAGATAAGAGTAATGAAACTTTATTATAGTAAAGGGCATACTGAAATATACCTATCTACCTAAGGTAAACGTAAGGTGGGTGTATCATGGAGGGCCACTCTAACAAATGAACAGTTATTATTCGTTTATTTACTGTATAAATGAAACTCACAAATATTTAAGTAATACTTTGTAAACATATAAACCATTTATTTAAATTGCAGATTTAATCAATATTGATTGAACTTAGGTTTCATTGAACTCTTCCAAATGGCCTTATTAGAAACAAGGCTCCTTAGAAAGCCATTATAATAAATCAGTCATTTAACACTAAAGTTGAATAAATAGCGACTAAATCTACAATAAAAAGAAGTGGTTTATATGTTACGTAATAAAACAAAGTATTTCTTAATTATTTGTTAGTTTCATTTATCCAGTAAATAAACGAAAAATAACTGTTTATTTGTTAGAGTGACCTTCCATGGTGCACCCACCTTACTTTAACGTCGTCGATTCCCGAAATCAATGAAGCGAGGGACCGTAGCCGTACTACCAAAATAGTAGCGGGAGCGATTCGCCGCCGCGTCTGTGATTTTCAGTTCGATGGGTGTTTGTGTAAGTACCTACTAATAATAACTACGATATTTTAATAATTGGCCTTCGAAGAAGCATGGCCTTCCATGGTCCACCCACCATATTTATTTCCTTAAACCGCGCGGCATTTTAGATGATTGATCCACCATAGGTCGTATTCATACCTTTGTCGAGGTCTATATTTAACAACATACTTGTTAAAAATTTAAGTTAAAGTTAGCCTATAATGTTCTACTGGTCTCTGGCCTCCGTTCTTTTCTGAGAGGGTTTTAGGGCAAGGAAATGTCCGCCGCGCTGCACCAATGCATGTTGGCGAAATTCACATATCTTCAGTCAGTAATTAATTCTTAGGGTAATGTGTAAGCTGCTACAACAAAGTTTCAGAAAATATATACATGGTCTTTCTATTACTAACTTTAAATATTTAATTAAACAAAAATTTTCATAAAGGGTTACTATAATATAAATGAATACGTGGTTGATATAACCCCTGGGAATGTGGTTGTCGCTTCCCTTATTGTTTCTAAAATAAATTTTATAAATAGTTTGTAACCATATTGTCATATTAATACATATATTTTTATATAATAATTCCGTTAGGTTTCTTGCTGGTTCTTCCCAGGACAGAGTTTTTTTTCCGAACCACCGGTAAAGTAAAAATGACTTTCAATTAGAATTACGTATGATCTATATTGAGTAAAAATGATTCTACTCTATTCTATTCGAAATATTTTTTTATTTCTCAGACATGCAGGTTTCGTCACGTTGCTTTTCTTCATCGTCGAGCACATGATAAATTAGTACTTAAAATTGCAATTATCAATTTCATTGGTGAACGGACTTGTAATGGGCTGTAATGATGATGATGATTATGAAGCAATAGAATTTAAATATTATTAGATTAGGTGTTTGTCTTTGATTAAGCGGTTGTTTAAAAAAATCTTTTTTGTTTTAGCTGGTGGCGGTGGTGTTCGCCCTGTGTCTGGCCAACCACGCGCGCAACAAGAGCAGAAGATCACGCTATTAAATATTCCAACATATAGATTTTGGTTATTCATATAAAAACTTTATATAATGACCATTTATTCTTTTTACATTATACCTATGCCTAATTATAAGTGATAATTAGCAGTACATTGAAAATTTTCTTTAGTTGTAATTCAAGTCAAAAATGTCTAATGTTAGTAAAATTATTACTGAAACATTATGTGGACGAATTAGCATGTTTTTGAAATCATGTTATGCACTGTTACTGTATAAACTATTTAAATTATTCACTAGAACTCAAAATACAATGAACATATTTAATACTTTTAATAAGAGCACGAAACGGTCCCTTTGTTTATCACCAGAGACCTAATCCTATTCATAGAGTAAAATATAAACAGAATTCCTATTTAAAAGAGTACTTACAGTATATAGCTATACCAAAATGTTCCAAAGTTACCTTCGTGTGTAAAGTTGTCACTATGTTTAACTACGTTAGGGACTTTTGGCGGGAACTTGACCACCAGCGAATTGCTGCTCCAGTTATAATGGTTGAATAATGTTTTAAGTGCATTTTCATTTTGTGTGTTAAACGTCTGTTCTTGTAAGCTATTATAAATATCATAGTGAAAACGATGTAACAAGTGTTTCGGTCGTCAAATAAATCTCAGGTTTATTTATTAACCAACTGTTCGCTGGCTTAAGCTATCGGTCGTCAAAATCTCGCAAGACCTTCTTCAAAACAAAAATACAAATCTGATAAGGCTGCATATTGTAAGACATTTGCCCGCAATAATTAGCGAATCGTAACTGCAAAAATATCTATTTGTTACTACTACGGTAACGTGAGCCGTGGTAGCTCAGAAGGTTAGCACTCGCTGTAAATTTCACAGTACGCGAGCAAACCGGGTTCGATCCCCGCCGGCACCAATGAAATTGTTAATTGCAATTTTAAGTGCTGATTTACCACGTGCTCGGCGGTGAAAGAAAACATCGTGAGGAAACCTACATGCCAGAGAAATAAGAAAAAAAATATATTTCGAAGACATGTGAAGTTCGCCAACACGCATTGGGGCAGCGCGGCGCGGCCTGTGCCCAGCAGTGGGACGTATATAGGCTGTAACTTTACTTTTTACTTTACGGTAACGTTTTTGTATAAAACAAAATAAATTCATTTTTACAACAAATGTTTTAGTGCTTAGAGTCAATGTAATAATTTTTTTATCCATATTTTGATTTGTTTAAAACCCCAATAATATATAAAATATTAAAAATATTACATATATTTCGTTTTTAATTCTGAGCAATCGAGAGATAAGTAATGTAAGTTACTAATTCTGTTATATAGGTACGTATTAGGCAAGTCAGGCATTGAGAACCAAGTATATAATCAGGGTAAAATGAAAAACATTTAAGTACGTACGTAAACATTTAAGTAAGTATAATTTTTAAATAATATACGAAATAGGCCTAGATAGATTCTAGACTAAATTAAAGGTAGGGTTACTTAGGTTTGTCAAGCAAATTTTATATGTAGATAACATTTTGTTTTTCTATTGACCATTTTTGTATAATTAAATAGTATTTAGGTATACATTGTAATACCCACCTTAAAACGTGAATAAAAACTATCACTAAACATGAAATATTTCATTTATTAAAATCAAAAACTATTACAAATCATAAAGTTATTATTCCGACCATTCGGAAACAGCATCTATGGGGCACAGACGTGAAACTTTTTTTTTAAAAACCAGCAAATCTTATCTCTAATTAAATCTATATCTATGTCTATATCTTATTTTATAGTGATAAAATCTTACAACCACAGACCTCTACAGTCACTACTTACTGCAGTGCAGTGCAGTTGAAAATCTGCTAGATATGGAGCCTAAAGATATCTTCCTGGCCACTTTCGACACTAAACCTTCATAATCCATTAGTTAACCGGTGGGTCGCAAAAAACCCCTTTATCAAAAAAAAAAAAACAGCAAAAATCCTCAGAGGGACTTTTTTAAAGCAACATTTCACATTATAAAATTATAATGTTGCACAATTCCTTCACATTTACATTTACATATACATTGTTTTTTTTTTTGGCTGACATAAAATCTCAGAGTAATTACATCCATACGTATGCATAGAGAGAACCTAGAATTAGTCAGTATACTTGTCTCGCTCTAATTTAATTTTGAAAAAAGGCAAAAAGAGACAAATCTATAGAAAGACGATGCGTGTAATTCACGCGTGGATATAGAAATGTCAAGTGGTCATCTATGAGAGTATACACTCGTACTCGTATGTTCTGATTTACTAGAAAAATGTTTTGAGTATTCAACCAACTGGAGAGGCTATGCGCATTAATTCCTTAACAAAAAATCTGTCAATTTCGTGGAGGCGCAAGAAAAACACACCACTGTTTACTTCACCACAAATGCAAAATTTAATTGCGCACGCACACTACAGCATTTGTGTTTGTGTTCATTGCATTTACGCATACCATCAAATTATACACGTGTGATACACTGGTGCCGCTGTCTACATGCGTAAACAACGTAAGATGAGGGCTAAATCGATATTTTTGTCGATAAACAAATCATCATATTCCGCATAAGTTCAGCATTGGTAAAAGTGATTTGTATTTATTCTTTCATCACCTACAGCCCTTCACAAGTCCGCTACTAATCATAGGCCTCCCCAAGAGGTGCCACAAAGCACGGTTCTGATCCCCCTGCATTCATTGACATTGACTTCCTACATGTCTTACCAGGTCGTCACTCCATCTATTGGGGAGTTGCCCTGCACTTCACGCACCGAGCCACTCGAGAATTTTTTTCTCCCCATCGGTTGTCGATTTTTCGAACTATATGGCCGGCCCATTGCCATTTCAGCTTATTAATCCCTTGCGCTATGTCGGTCTTTCTGGTTCTACTGTGAATCCATATTTCTATGTTTATCATTCAGAAAACCCCGAGTATAGCCGTTTCCGTAGCTCGCTGAGCGACTGAGCTTCCTCATATGGCCAGCAGTGGTTTTTTAGTGTAATATAAAATTATGATTTTATTACATAAACATAAACACTCACGCCTGTCACCCAGAGGGGTAGGCAGAGACTACAGACTTCCATTTGGCACGATCCTGACACACCTTTCTCTTATTACACAATTTCTTACCCTGTCATTAAGATTCAGCCCTAACATACTCCTTAATGGCCGCATTTCTACTGCGTTCATTCTACTCTCGTGCTTCTTCTGCCACACCCAACTTCCACTACTATACGTTAAAATAGGGACCAACACAGCATTGTGAATTGCCATACGTGCCTTTTTCGACACATTTTGACTCTTCACAATAGAGTGCAGGGCCCCTTTTACTCTATTTCCCGCATTCACTCGTCGTTCTATATCCTTATCATATCTCCCATCCCTGCTAAATACGCAGCCCAAATATACAAACTCATCTACTTGCTCGATCAACTGCCCTTCTATTCTTATTTCACAAATCGTTTTACTTTCTTCTCTTTCAAAAACAATAATCTTCGTCTTACTTGCGTTCACTTTCATACCCTTATCTTTTAATGATCTGTTCATTAATGTAACCATCATTTGCAACTCTGCCGCCGACGACGCAAGGATAACATGATCATCGGCGTACAAAAGGCATTTGACGGTTAACTCACCCATTCTTAATCCGCATTCTTCAACTTTCAAATTTTGCAAACAACTGTCCATAAATAGGTTGAACAGCCATATAAATAATATTTTGTGTAGTAAATTATATTTATTTTAAAATCAATTATTTTTCACTTAATGAACTAAGCTGGCAACACTTGGTATTTTACGAAAATATTCAGAAAATACGAGTTTTAACGATAACATTATATTTAGTATTCACAGATGAAAAGTCACGTTGTCCCTTTGTAGATTTAACGGTTTTGATTGTTTTTTGCTTAAAAATACACTGCAATTCGGCGTTTTTGTCGGAGCTCAATTGTATGGCACGATCACTTGCGTACTTGCGTGATGGCGTACGACGCGGAGCAAAGTTTTATATAACGTGTGTGAGTCGGACTCTCGTTGGTACCTTTTACGGAGGGGTATGCATTGCGATACCGTCTCCTTTGTTTAATACTCAAAGCTAATGGCACATCAATAGAGATGTATAGGGAATGGGAAAACGGCAACAACCTTGTAAAAGAAAGAAGATGCGAATAATATAGCTTATTTTGTAGCAAAGACATTTATGTAGTAGTAATAGACCAGACATCAGCAACAAAATCTAACTTTTGTCCTATAGAATATATGTATTTCCGATTTTTAGCATTTAGTCTTAGTGAAATCGTCAATAGGTCAAGACGCATTCGTTTCATATACTTATTTAAAAAATGTTTTTTAAGAAAATATGCCCGATTGTGCATTAAGGTATTCTGTCCTACTAAGCGCAAAAGCGGTATCTTCGGTTTGACAGTTCATGTCACTACCACAGTTTTAGTTGATTATTATTTTCTTTTTTAATTTACATTGTTAATTCAAATGACATTAATGCCGATAAGATCGTGATACAATCGTTTGAACCAGGTCATATCTTTATGTTTGTCGACACCTTCCACCACAGAGTGAAGTTGTTAATGAAGCGTATGAAAAACCAAATCTATGATTGTGCAGACTTTTCCCAAACTATCTCGCATGGACGTTAGACCTCCATGATGCGTAGTATCCTCTTAGTAGTCTGTGCCTCCATGCTATCTCGAATGAACCGTCATCCATATATAAGTGAAATTGTCGAAGTAGAAGTCAAAAGAGGCAGTTTTGATTTGACATACAGAAATGGATTCGATAAAGACCCCATCAACGCAAGCGTAATCGGAAATAAAATTTTGAAAACTGGTGTTTGTTACCACCAAAAAGGAAAACTGACCCAGAAGGTATTTCTAAATCCAAAAAGATAATATTTTGAAGTCTTTTTAGAATGTTATAACTCAAAATAGAACGTCATTTTGGAAAAAAACTGCCTATATTTGACTAGATATATTTCATAGAACACGTTTCATTTATTAATTTTTTTTTATATTGTTATAATTTTTTTATGTGATTTAACTTTATTAGAGTAAATTACAGCAGTTATTATATACGTAACATTAAATAAAAATAATAATTAAAATTATAATATTTACAATTAGTACAAATTATACACAATATAAAAAAGAAACTATAATATAGAAAAACTAACACTAAAAATTTAAATTGTCAAAAAGTCCTGCTCCCCGTGGTATAGTGCCAAGAACGCTAGCTGCATTTCCTCGCTGAATAGCTATACCAAGCCTTTGAGCGAGGAAAGAACCAGCCCTCTTATCACTAGCAGCGACGACCAGCCGTGGATACAGTTCCCCTAGGAACTTCACTGCACGTGGACCCCACGGACTGATAGTCTCTACAGCAAATGGCACAAATATGTAGTCATTTCTCGAAGACTCATATTTGCGCCATTTACTAAATTCGGCTGCCTCTGATGCCGCCCCGGCTCTAAAAGCGGTACCCTTGAGATGAGAGGCCGCCAAAGTGTCAACGCAAGTAGCATCCCACACTAGGGCTTTACCTCTCTCCCAAGGGACCAAAGTCATGCCGTCGGATCTTTTGCCATCGTCTTTAAATATCCCGCAAAGCTCTAAAACCGAGGGGATATTTATGGAGACAAGAGCCTTTCGGATGACTTCGTTTAAAGAACCGTGACGGGAAAACCTACCTGCACTTTTCTTGCATGAAAGTACGTGGAGCCCAAACTCATCGACGCTGCTACCCCAGGGGCACTGGTGAGGTTGACAAATTGCTGCTCCAAGCCGGATTCCTACGGCGATGCGCAAGCTCTCCCCATCAAGCAATGTGCCGAGATTACTTGATGGTAGAGAATGTAACCAGTGGCTAGATTCCTTAGTCGAAACAGCTAGAAGGCGAGCTTGATCTTGTTGACTGTGTAAATTTTAAAATAAATTTTTCTGGACACTCCGTCTCCGTACCAACGGAATATACCACTGTTTTTGTTGGTTAACTTCCAGTGGGACATTTTCGCCGGGACAGAGCGTTAGCCATATTTGCCTTGCCTCCGCAGCAAAAAAACAGGTCTACTTTATTTTTTTAAATTGTGTTACATAACATGACTTCTTAAATTGACGTAGTATTATTTTATTCTTTTAACTAATATGTATTTTCTTAGACACGAAGTTGATATTTTTACATATACTGCTGCCCGTAACAGAATATACTGCCCGTAGTCAGGATATGGAGCAAAAAATGAACGTAATTTCGGTTTATTATCATAAGAATAATGTATATTTACCAAATTATCTTTAAATTTTATTATTTCTAGTACCTAGATTGTTCTAGAACATTTATAATTATTGTAATAAGTGCCCTCTGCAAGCCAGTAACGTCACTATTTATTTACTAATATGTTAAGTGATTGACAACGTGAAAAGAAACGTGACGACCTAAAACGAATTTTACCTTATATTTAGTAGCGTCACCTAATGGAGAATAGCTAAAATGTTTTCCCAAAAAATATTCAGCCTAGTCTTACTACGTTTCGCTAGAGGGCGCAACACACGCGCGAGCACAGTTTTTGTATGGAAATGTTCCCAATGTCCCTATATTATATATACTTAAATCTCTGTTTTGTATTATGTTAAATGTTATATGAATTTTGTTCCTATTTAAGGAATGCTTTTACTCTGAGCGTAAAATAGATCGGCAACGGACAGCAGCGTCAAAGGTGAGATACGTCTGCCAATGCGATTTTCAAACGGTATGCCATTGCATTACGCTTGAGGCGAATCCTCCCAACTGGTGATTTACAACCAACAATGGAATTTCACAGGTTTGTGAAGACACATTTATCCCCAGATCATACCATCGGAAGTAATTGTCTATGGTGATCATCGATTACCAGTTTAAAAAAATAATTAGCGACATAAAATGTCTAATGTAATGGATTTCCACTGTTCCGCTATGAGGTATCATCCTATTAGTCTATGATCTGCCTCATTCTGCGTGGGACCTCAGGGTATCGCAGCGCAGTGGCGTTTACTGTAACAGCGTAAATAAGGGTAACTAACAATCACACAATACACTTTATGATAAGTAGATGCCGTGACCAGTGGCGTAGCTTCCATAGAAGCCCAGAAGCCCGGCTTGCCTTATCAAGTTGAATCAATCAATAATATCAAGTAATAAAATAACTCCTAATCTGTTTCAAACTATTTCAAATTTCCCGCGCTCTCTGTTCGACACGTTCGTAGCTATGGAGTGTAGAAGTAAGGAGTACAGACTGTGTATTAAAGTGTCCATAAAAACCATTAAATAAGGGTGGCGCCACTATAGCTACGGGGTAAATTTTTAAGAACGCACTGAAAAATATTAGTGGGGTAGACGACTTTTTCGAGGTTATATTTATTATTATACGGCCGCTGAGTTATTACCGATTTGACAGATTATTCTTAAATTAATCGATATAACCTTGCACGAGCGACACATTTGCCGAATGATTTAGAATACCTCTTTAATATAAAACTTTATGTCAAAATGTCACAATCAAGTAATTTTCCAATAAACTCTGTTTCAAAACTTAAAATAGTTTGTAAATAATATGAAAACATTTATTTTTTGTTCTTTGGCGCGCTTGTACAAAGTTACATCGTGCGTCTAGTTTTCATAGTGATGTGCTTGATAGTATTCGGTCCGAATTCATTGGAATAGATATGATATTTATTTTATTTGGATATTTTTATTTTACTTATTCCTTCGAGCAACTAGACTATAATGCTACCATTTTTTGCGTCTCCTAATTGCACTGTGTTGCCAGTATCTCTATGATTTTTAAGATTTATGTGTGATCCAAAGACAGAAATACTGTTTTCTATGATTTAAAAATAAATACAATTAAAATGATTATGTATAATTTTTAACATCCATAATATATAAAGCAACATTAAATAAATATAATTTTCTCTCTCAATTAAGCAATGTTATAGGTGTATTTTTTTAAGTAATTGGCGATACTATTCTGGCAACACCCTTACCACCGCTATTTTAATCTGTTTAGTCGTCTTCCGTACTCTCGTGCGTACAGACTACGTTCTCTTGTGTAACCGTTGTTTTTTGACTCGGCTTTCTCCTGTTTATCGTTGCGCTTTATTGGACTAATTTTTAGTACAAGCTCACGACATTGACTATTCATTCAATAGTCAATGTCGTGAGCTTGTACTAAAGCTACAGGATTACTTTGAGCGTGAGTCACAAAATGGCGGCATTTGATTCCTGTCACTCAAGTGAAAGATTGGGTTTCACAAGCTCTTGGAATTGGTGCAAAAACACTATATAATATAAATAAAGAAAAATTTGGTGCTTCTGGAAGTGAAGATAATGTTTTACGCACTCCTAAGAAAAAACGAAGACAAAAGCCCGTGACAGGTGTTGATGTTTTTGATGCAGATGCAATAAGAAACCACATATATGGTTATTATACTAGGAACGAGTTTCCAACTCAAAGGAATTTATTAATGGAAAGATTTGATTTAATAATTAAAAGGAGCGAGTTTTTAAGAGAAGCCAGAAAAATCGAGTCTTGGGACAACGTCGTTTTTGTTGACGAAACATGGTTAAATGCGAACCACACTGTCTCACGCTCTTGGACTGACGAAACAAAAGCATCAACCTCAAAGGTTCCAATTGAAAAAGGATCGCGACTGATAATTTGTCATGCCGGTTCTGCTGGAAGTGGTTTCTTTGAAAATGGACTGCTGGCTTTCGCGTCAAAAAGTACTTCCGATTACCACGAGGAGATGGATACAGACACTTTTACGAATTGGTTCGAAAATCAATTATTACCCAGCCTGCCAGAGCCTTCTATCATGATAATGGACAACGCTTCATATCACTCGAAGCAAGTGAATAAAGCGCCTACTCAGGCCGACAAGAAAGCTGATCTCGTAGCATGGCTACACCAAAATGTTATTGAAACTACTGCCGAAATGCTAAAGTCTGACTTAGTAAAGTTGGTACGCGAAAATAAAACATCAAGAGTCCGTTATGAAGTAGATGAGATAGCTCTAGCACATGGACATCGGGTACTTCGAATTCCGCCTTATCACTGCCAGTACCTAGGTGGATTGAAAAGTACTCGGCCTAACACAGATCCATTCAATTCTAAAAATCAAATCTACCCACATTATTTAGTTCAGTTCAGACTAGTTCATTGTGTGAAGTTCGAAACGTGTGCGATAATTAGTTGTGATTTTATAAATTTATTAACAAAGTAATCGGACATAATTTCCGCGAATGGAGCAAATCGAGCAGCGTGCCGTCATTAAGTACCTCCATAAGAAGGGGCTATCATCAAAAGCCATCCATGATGACATGGTCAGTACATTAGGCGATTGTGCTCTGTCATATTCATTCATCAAACAATGGATAGCAGAATTTAAGCGTGGTAGAGAGAGTGTGAAAGATGAACCCCGCTCTGGAGGGCCTTCGACGTCAACTACTGACGAAAATATTAAAAAAGTACTTGATTTAATAATGGGAGACCGCAGATTAAAAATTAGAGAGATAGCCGAGATTATAGGCATCTCTTATGAATGAACTCAAAACATCATTGTCAACGAGTTGGGTTTCCACAAGGTGTCTGCGAGGTGGGTTCCGCGACTGCTTTCAGTTGAACAAAAAAGGACGCGATTGACTATTTCACGCGACTGTTTGGAGTTATTTGAAGCCGATGCAGATGATTTTTTGAATCGTTTTGTTACTATGGACGAAACATGGGTTCATTACTGTACACCGGAAACAAAACAACAATCAAAACAGTGGAGAAGACCTGGTTCACCACCCCCTAAAAAGGCTAAGTTGATTTTGTCGGCAAATAAGGTGATGGCTTCAGTATTCTGGGACTCGAAAGGTGTGATTATGATTGATTATCTTAAAAGGGGTCAGACTATAAACTCTGATTACTACTGCACCTTACTACGTCGTTTACGAGAAGAAATAAAAGAAAAACGTCGAGGAATGCTCAGAAGAAAAGTCCTGTTTCATCAAGATAACGCCCGTGTTCACACGTCAGTACAGTCAATGGCTGAAATTCACAACTGTGGCTTTGAACTGTTACCGCATCTGCCGTATTCACCTGATCTGGCACCATCAGACTTCTTTCTGTTCCCTAATCTAAAAAAGCACTTGGGAGGTCAAAGATTTTCGACAAACGACGAGGTCAAAGCAGCTGTAGACGCATATTTTGACTCTAAGGAAGAATCATTTTTTTTCAACGGTCTAAATGCTTGGAAGGGGAGGTGGCAAAAGTGTATTGAACTCGATGGTGATTATGTAGAAAAATAAAAATATAACTGATTTAGTATGTGTTTATTTTCTTGGTTAGGCCGAGTACTTTTCAATCCACCCTCGTACAATGCCATTGAGTTAATATGGGCACAAATCAAATGTATTGTTTTTTATCGCATAAGTTATGAATATGAATAATTTGTACTATTATAACATCTAATATTCAGCATATAAGTAAAAAGATACATATCTAAGAAATAAATATCTCATGTCCCTTACATGTAGGTAATTGTGTAACATTTCGTTTATTTAATGTAATATAATAATACTACTCCGCCATTCAGTACTAATAAAATGATGGGTCTATTAAAAGATCCTTGCAGCAAAATAACGAAAGAAGATTGGGTCAAGGTCGTCGAAAAGACTCGAAAACTAATAACAGAAGATTATGAACGCGATATAAGAGTGGACACCATTATAGAGAATGAAATTGTCATACAAGTGACTGCTAGCGATGACAGCTCTGGCGAATCTGGTTCAGAGTCTGAATAATTGTTTTAATAAATGATAGGTAGTCATTTATTAAAACATCTTGTACCTACTCTATTCATTAAAATGTGTAACAGTGTTTACAAATTTGTTTTATTTTGATATGTCCTCGACCAATTATCTACGCCCATCAAGGATACTCCACCTAATAAAGAACCTGTGTCTTTAACTATTATTGTTTTGATTTTATTTAATTACACACTATACTATAATTCAGTCACTTCACTAGTATTGTCAATTCGTCATGTGTCAAATCGGTAATAACTCAGCGGCCTGAGTATAAATAAAATTATTTTAGATTTTAGAGCTACTGAGCAATTTAGCACCACACTTAGACCGTCGACAACTGCTAAGTTAATTTCATCCCAGTAGCTACTCCAGCGCTGTTGTGGAGAGTTTTTGAGCTGTTATTTACTGCTTACAGATGGCCACTTTTTCAACTGTTCTACTATGGGAGTTGGTACTCCTTACTTCTACATTCCACATTCGTAGCCTTAGGGATACTGCTGTCATACATATAAGGAGAGTTGAATTGAGCGATTGGTTTTCTCTCTTGCACGCGTGGGCTTTCGAGAAGACGATCGCTCCCTTTCTAACCTGTGGCAAAATGTTCCATAATGAATTATAACTACGATTGTATAAATAGCAATTAGTATGGAGATAAAAAGCCCGGCTTTTTAGTGACCATTTATTTTTTCCTCAGAGCGGGATGCCTTTAAAATTATTATAGTTTTAAGACTTTTGACTGCCGTCTAGGTCTAATGGTCGTAAACGCAATTGCTGATCATGTGGTCCCAAGTTCGAAACCTGAGTCGGGTCGAGAATTATTTATTTGGTTTTTCTGTCACAAAATTCTCAGTAGCAGTAGTATTACACTTGGTCAATATAATCCTGATGCGCAGATGGCTATTTTCCGTTGAGAATGGCCGCCGTTACCAAAATTCAATCTGGAGCCCTGTAATACAGTTTTATAAATAAAACACATAGTTGTTTGAATCTATTAACGATCAAAAGTGAATTCTGAACATCAAATAAATACTAATTGGAAATAACTTATGTTATTTAATAATTTATTGTAGATTAATTAAATATTGTCACTTCGTAACTTTAAATTCAAAAGTGTAGCTTTACAGAATAATCACGTAACTATACAATCCATGCTGGCAAACCTGGTACGCGCTGCCATAATGATGGCACGGGTGACAGTTTGCATGATTGTCATGCTTTTGTTTGTCAAAACGGGACATTTTTACATATTTTGGGGACAGCGCGACACAAACCTTTAAATCGGGAACGTCCTGCCTAAAGTGGGACGTATGGTCGCGTTAGGTATGAAGTTAGTCAAGACACGGAGGCGCGCGGGCGACGCCGACGATATGTTTGCAAGTTCACGTCACATTTCAATGTTTACATTGTATGTTAGCTTGAGCGTATTATAATGTAAAATATTGCGAGTTGAAAATTTATACTTTTTAAAGATTTTTAGCGAAAATGGAGGGAGTGTTCCTTGTGATGAATATATGTGTTAAAATGCTAATCAGCGAGGAAAAGATAAAATCTTTAAAATGAAATTTTAATTCAATAAACATTTCTTCACACCTTAATAGGTACAGGACTCTTTAGTATTAAAGTTTAATTAATCTAGGCGTATTTGAAGGTTTAATAACTCAATATTTATATTACCATATGAGTTTAAAATATCATTTTGAACTGCAGCATAAAATGTGAGATACCTAGGTATAAGTTTAATTTTATAGCAAATAATTGTTACAAACTTTTTTCTTAACGTGAAGCCCAAATTTTCATTTAATAAATTAAATGAATACATCATGTATTGAGGTTTTTTAAAAATATTTCCTTTAGTCTTCAGTATATTAAATTTTAATAGCGCCATCTACTTAATTCTATAGGCGAAGTCATTTTATCGAACGAAAACTGATTGATTCTACGGTCATACAACCCATCTAGCAGTAGTATGCTTTCTGTGTGTGGTTGCGCGGAAAACCATTCGTATTTATTTGACGGTAGGGATTTGCGAAATCGTTTATCCTTTTCCAAACGATATCATTCATACCCTCCTATCGACACATCGGGGTGGTGGGGTGGGAGGGGAAAGAAGATGATTCTAGAATATCACGTAATCATCGCAACCGAAGGAATAAAAGGCACGCGCGACCGACGCGCGCTCTCTTCCCGCCGCGCTCATCGTTGAAACCACACCGCTGCCTCTTCCCGCCGCGCTCGTCGTTGAAACCACACCGCTGCCTCTTCCCGCCGCGCTCGTTGTTGGAACCACACCGCTTAAGACAATAGTGTCATAGTAGAACCGCTTTAGCCTGGAAGCAGTCGAGCTCCAGGAAACCCGCCTCACCTCGTGTGAGAAATAGTCGCGCACCGCACTCTCTTCCGACGCGTCATCGGACAAGAAGGGCAGAGAGTCTACTCAGAAGAAGTTCCAGAAGTCGCAGCAACATAGTGCCCAACAGCATAGAAGAACCACCCCGGTGAGTGAACATTCCTAATAATATTTCCTGCTTGATATAATTGTGTTTAATTGTGTTAATCCGCTCCAATTTTGTTTCTCCTAATCAAGCAGGATTCCTTTCATAGATTTGGCAAATAATAGTTTGATTTAGGGAAGAGCGAGTGCATTGTACCGCATGCTATAGTAGTCGCTTTTACGTAAGCGTAGAAGCATTTCGTATATACAGTCCACTTTAGTTAATAGCTCGCGTAATAGGCTTAAGGTTCGACCGGGGAATTAGACTTCGGTAGCCTTAGGCTCGTCGCTCCAACATTTTACGGTCACTTCGGCAGGATTTGGACTGGTGTTTTTTAGTAGTCGTTCAACCATTTTCTGGTCGAATTATTAGATTAATTATTTAGATAATGCACTCTAATCTACGGAATAGACTTAGATAGTATTGTTTAAAAATAGAATTATTCATTTAAATAGTGTTTGTATTTGGTTTAAATTTAAAGCTTATCAGTCGCTTAAATAATTGAAATAGCGTAATCGCAACCATTTCGTACGCTTACCCGACAATTTTGATAAAAATATATTGAGTTTAGCGAGCGACACGCGTCACCTCGACTCGTTGTAACAGGTGTTCGATTTAATTACGTAATACGGCGTACGAGCGTCCATCCTCCATTATTTGTGCAGTGTGAGATTAATTGTGATTAATATAACTTTATTATAATAATTTAAAATGGCATTTAGTGGAAATGAAATCAAAATTAAACCGCTTTATGCCAAGAGGGACATACTTTTTTCACGTATACAAAGTATAAGTGATCACATAAAGAACATTAATGTAGAAGCAGTGCGCGAAACTTTTTTGAATGAAATTGAAACGGTGGATTCTTTGCGGACGGATTACGAAAAAATATTAGACCAAATTAATCACTTGGAATTACAAATCGACCCGAAATATATAGTGAACTACCAACCGCTTCTAACATTTGAAGATATATTGTGTCGCGTGAAAAGAACGGCGAAACACTTACAATCTCCATCTCAAAACGAAGCAAAGCCGGAAATACAGGTACGTCCACGTGACTCAATTAGGTTGCCGCCAATAGATATTCCGGTATTCAATGGTGATATTAAGACATGGCCCTTCTTCTTCAGTAGTTTTCAAAACAATATACACAACAACCCATCGTTATCGGACGCTGAAAAATTATATTATTTAATTAGTAAACTTAGGTGGCAGGGCATAGTCAATTTGCTCGGGTTTTACACCTACAGCAAACAATTACTTGTTAATATTCGAAACGCTTAAAACTAAATATGAAGAAAGGAGAATGTTAGCTTCCAAATATTTGAACCAGATATTCGATCTTAAACCTATATCATCCGCGAGCATCAACGGCTTAGAGCAGTTTTTAGATAAATTTGTGGCATCGGTGGCTGCACTTAAGAATTTGAAATTTAATGACCTTATGGACGTGGTGTTTCTCCATATTGCACTAAAGAAGTTAGACTCCGACACCGTGCGTGCGTTTGAAATAGAGCATCGTAGCTCGGAGATGCCTTCCTTTCATTCATTAGCAGTGGTGATGCAGCGCTCCCCGAACGTTAAACAGGAGATTAAAAAGTGCGTCGACCGTAGACAGACTCAACCATCTAAAATAGCAGGGTCGTTAACGTACGTAACCGCAACGTCGGCACCATTTCAGCATGCCTGTATCATATGTAAAGATAAACACGGTAATTTATACAATTGTGCGACTTTTCGTAAATATTCACCAAGCGAACGTTATAAATTAGTGAAGACAAACAACCTATGTCTGAACTGCTTAAGCGATAAGCATTTAGTTGCAAAATGCAATTCTAGTTCCGTATGTAGCAAGTGCGCCAGGAAACATCACACGCTATTACATTTTGAAAATAGCAACATAGCGGCGTCAAGTAAAGCGGACAAGGAATTCACCCCTACTAAAGTCAACGATTCTAGCGGTCGACCTGGTGATGTCGCTGTGTGCTCATTGGCAAATATGGGAGCACAACCTCCTTCAACCGTGTTACTGGGTACGGCACGTATTTTGGTTAGGGATTCGCGTGGAAACGAACAAAGCGTCCGTGCACTGCTGGACAGCGGAGCCCAAAATAGCTTTGTAACGCGACAATGTTGTCAGCGCTTAGGCTTAGTAATAAATAGGTCACTTTCATGTCCTGTAGTCAAAGGCATCGGAGGTACTAGTAAAGCTACCCAGGGATATATAAATTTAAAATTTTACTCTCGGATAGATCGTAATGTTAACTTTGATATAAATGCACTAGTAGTAGATAGGGTCACTAAACGGTTGCCAACCGTTTCGGTTGACACCTCGGCAATGATTGAATTTAAAAATTTGACTCTAGCGGACGACACTTACGCCGTTCCTGAAAACATAGACATGCTCATTGGAGCATCGCTTTTCCCTCATCTTTTGTTAAACAATAAAGTCAGGGGCAACTCCTCGCATACCGCGCCTTACGCACTGGAAACCGTATTGGGCTATGTCATCGTTGGCTCCGCCCCCATCATAGATAGTATTTCGGCAACCTCTAATTGTGGTATGGCTGTCGAACCGCTCGAGTCGTTAGTCCGCAAATTTTGGGAGATGGAGGAGGTGAACGTCCCACCCATAGCTAGCTCAGATGATAGATTATGCGAGGAAATTTACGTCCGCACGACCGTTCGTGATCGCGACGGTAGATATAGTGTAGCGCTACCCTTTAAAGGAGATGTTTTATCTCTCGGCTATTCGCGTCAAATTGCGGAAAAACGTTTCTACAGCTTGGAGCGTAGGATGCTCGCTTCACCCCAGTTAAAGGAAGCTTATGACGGCGTCATTAACGAATATATAAGGGAAGGTTACATATCGCTTGTGGCTTCGAAATTAGATAACTACGAAGACACACCGTCGTATTTCATACCACACCACGGGGTCATTAGGGAGGACAAACTTACATCAAAGTTACGTGTAGTGCTCGACGGTAGTGCTAAAACTAGCACTCACCTGTCGCTTAACGATATCCTCTATAGTGGGCAAAATTTACAAGGCAGTTTATTTAATATAATAGCCAATTTTCGTTTGTTTAGTATAGCACTACCCGCCGATATTCGCCAAATGTTTCTTTGCATAGGGGTCCGTGAATGCGACCGTAGATTCCAACGCATTTTATATCGTTTCCACCCAAAGGAACCTCTAATGGTGTTGGAATTTAACCGCGTATGTTTTGGTTTAAAGTCGAGCCAATTTCATGCGTTACGAACGGTGAGACAGCTCGCTCACGATGAAGGCCCCTCTTACCCTAAAGCTAAGAAGGCAATTGAGAGCGAATTATATATGGATGATTTTGTGTACTCGGTAGATAGCGTGGAGGAGGCCACCCTAACCACCGCCGAGGTTATAAAGCTCATGAAATCGGGTCAATTCGATCTTGTCAAGTGGACTAGTAATTCGCGTCCGGTTTTAGACACAATCCCACTATCACACCGTCTTTCGGCGATAAAGGAATTCGACGATTCTGATACACACAAGGTGCTCGGTCTGTGTTGGTCACCAGAGTCCGATGTGTTTAGCCTTAAGGTAAATCCGCCCGTAGAGAAGTGCACAAAGCGCACAATACTGTCATGCGTTGCTTCATTATGGGATGTCATGGGTTTCGTAGCTCCGGTGGTATTATACGCTAAGCTTTTGATTAAACAACTTTGATTATTTGAATGCGACTGGGATGACTCGCCGCCTGACAGCATTTTTCGGTTGTGGCAGCGTTTTAGAGAGGAACTTCCTTTACTAAGAGAAATTAAAATACCGCGTCATATAAACGCCGATAGAAATAGCGTCATCACGGTCGTTGGGTTTGCAGACGCCAGCGAGAAGGCTTACTGGGGCGTTGTATATTTCTACGTCCAGAATAATGGTAGAAATTCGATTAGCCTCATTAGTTCTAAGTCGAGAGTCTCCCCCCGTAAGGTTGTCTCTCTGGCGCGCTTAGAGCTTTGCGCAATATTAGTACTCAACAAGCTTATTACCGCAGTTATCAGCGCGTGTAGGGATAGAGTTCACATAGAAAGGATATTTGCCTTTTCCGACTCCACCGTCGCCTTATGCTGGGTTCATTCTTCACCCCACCGTTGGGATACGTATGTCGCGAACCGAGTGGCCAAGATCCAAGAAGAAGATCAGTTAGAAACGCAGAACTTTTATCACGTGTCCGGTACGGAAAACCCTGCCGATTGTCTATCCCGTGGACTCACCCCGATGCAAATAATGGACCACCCGCTTTGGTTCCACGGACCTTCTTGAGTTCACTTGGATCCCTCGCAATGGCCAATAACCGATTTCGAACCTTCGTCAGTGTCACAACCGCCGGAAGAGAAGAGGCACGCTCTAGTGGCGAACGTTTCGAGCGAGGTTTCTCCAATCATTGCTTTGGCGAACCGCTTGTCCTCTTGGTCGAAATTATTGCGTAGCGTAATTTACGTTTGTCGATTCGCGAAGCTTTTACCGCGACGTTCGTATGTCTTAGCGTCCGATTACAACTATGCCGAGTCGCTAGTACTGCATGAACTTCAACGTGCGCATTTCTCTGAAGAAATTACAATCGAATAGAGCTTGTAGTCGCGCCTTTCAACGCCTTAAGCCATTTTTACAGGATGGGATTGTAAGGGTAGGTGGACGCTTGTCCAACTCGCAGTTCAGTTTCGACCAACGGCACCCTATAGTTTTACCGCGTAAAGACCATATCATGAATTTATTAGTCGATTACCATCATAAATTGAACTCGCACGCTGGCCCCGACTTGCTGATGTCGATCTTGCGTCAGAATTATTGGATTCTTTCTGCACGTAGTTTAATCCGCAATCGGGTGCACAGATGTATAGCTTGCTTTCGGGCACGCCCCAAGCCGTCATTTCCGGCAATGGCGGAACTTAGATCTTGTAGAGTAATACAATCAGTAAAGCCCTTTACGCACACCGGGTCTGATTTCGCTGGCCCGTTTAAGGTCACGCTCAGTCGCGGGCGTGGTATAAGATCCACAAAGGCTTACGTCTGCATTTTCGTATGTCTAACTACTCGAGCGGTGCATATAGAACTCGTTGGTGATCTAAGCACAGCAGGCTTTATGGGTGCATTTAAAAGATTTCTTTCCCGCCGTGGCCCTGTAAGTAAATTGTATTCGGATAACGGTACGAACTACGTCGGTGCAAAACGTATTTTGTCAGAACTACATGAGCTCTTAGCTAGCAAGTATTATAATTCGGAGTTCGCTCACATTCTAGCCGAGAACCGCATTGAGTGGTCTCTGAACGTCCCAGCCGCGAGTCATTTTGGGGGCAATTGGGAGACTAATATTAAGAATCTAAAGAGTCACTTGTACAGAGTAATAGGTGATCAAATTTTGTCCTTCGAAGAGCTAAGTACGTTGCTCGCTCAAATTGAATGCGTAATGAATAGCCACCCACTTTGTCGTACGTTGTCTAGTGACCCCTCGGAACCGCTGGCTCTAACTCCAGCACATTTTTTGAATTTAACGCCTTTAAAGTATTTGCCCGCCGCAGATATGGATGAGAACAGACTTAGCATTTCCGCACGCCACAAATTATTAGACCGGTTAGTGCAATCGTTTTGGAAACGATGGAGGATGGAATACTTGCATACTTTGCAGTCTCGGCAAAAATGGAACACAGCAACTGAGCCTTTAGCTGCAGGAACTGTAGTTGTGCTCACCAAAGAGAACACGCCGCCTCTCCATTGGCCGTTAGGAATTGTCGAAGAGGTCTTTCCCGGTTCCGACGGAGTAGTTAGGGTAGCTCGCGTTAAGACCACGGTTGGGTCTTACCTGCGTCCTGTTGTCCGTTTGTGCCCCTTGCCTCTTCCATAATTTAAAATTAGCTTTCTAAATTAGAAATTGTAGTTGAATTTAGGTAATCTTAGTTTTAGTTAGTTATTTTGTTAGTTTGATCTTAGCTCTAGTTGTTTTAGTTAATTTTGAAGGAAATCCTTCAAGGGCGGGGGAGATGGTTGCGCGGAAAACCATTCGTATTTATTTGACGGTAGGGATTTGCCAAATCGTTTATCCTTTTCCAAACGATATCATTCATACCCTCCTATCGACACATCGGGGTGGTGGGGTGGGAGGGGAAAGAAGATGATTCTAGAATATCACGTAATCATCGGAACCGAAGGAATAAAAGGCACGCGCGACCGACGCGCGCTCTCTTCTCGCCGCGCTCGTCGTTGAAACCACACCGCTGCCTCTTCCCGCCGCGCTCGTCATTGAAACCACACCGCTGCCTCTTCCCGCCGCGCTCGTTGTTGGAACCACACCGCTTAAGACAATAGTGTCATAGTAGAACCGCTTTAGCCTGGAAGCAGCCGAGCTCCAGGAAACCCGCCTCACCTCGTGTGAGAAATAATCGCGCACCGCACTCTCTTCCGACGCGTCATCGGACAAGAAGGGCAGAGAGTCTACCCAGAAGAAGTTCCAGAAGTCGCAGCAACATAGTGCCCAACAGCATAGAAGAACCACCCCGGTGAGTGAACATTCCTAATAATATTTCCTGCTTGATATAATTGTGTTTAATTGTGTTAATCCGCTCCAATTTTGTTTCTCCTAATCAAGCAGGATTCCTTTCATAGATTTGGCAAATAATAGTTTGGTTTAGGGAAGAGCGAGTGCATTGTAGCGCATGCTATAGTAGTCGCTTTTACGTAAGCGTAGAAGCATTTCGCATATACAGTCCACTTTAGTTAATAGCTCGCGTAATAGGCTTAAGGTTCGACCGGGGAATTAGACTTCGGTAGCCTTAAGCTCGTCGCTCCACCAGTGTGCTTTGTTAAACACGTCCTTGCCAGCACTGAATGTGAAACTAAAGAGTGGAGACAGCTCAACATTGATGTATTTTTATAAAACTGCTAAAAACAACAAAACCATATCATGGGCTTGCCTTAGTTTGGAGCCCTAACTTCGCCACTGGCCGTGGCCCACAGATATCTACATCTATCCTCGATTAACTCACACGTTATACGTGGTAGAGCCATGCTGCAGTTATATTAGTAGTACAGTTGTATCACTAATATGGGTCGGCTCGAAGAGGAAAGACCACGCTCTCACAGAATACCAGCGTAAAATAGTAGCTTAATGCTGCTGTGTTTCGTATGGTGAGTGTAGAGAACCGGAGACTCTTTACTGGAAACAAGGCATTCCATCTTAGTCCTCACGGGTGACAACGCATCTGAATTTTGATTTGTAATCGAGGATAGATGTAGATGTCTGTGGGCCGCAGCAACCACTTACCATCAGGTAGACTGAGTTGTCACCCCTAAGGACTAAGATGGATTGCTTACTTTTAGTAAAAGGGCTCATCACGTGGGAAACATAAACTTCTAAATGAAAGAGATAATTAAAACAAACATTTTTAGAATCCAAATGTATTGAATACAAAACAAATCTAATAAAATTGTCAGGTGGCAATTTCAAAATAATCTATTTATAATAGTCAATAATAGAGGAAACGCTCCGCCGCGTACCTAACCTAAACACATGTACAAGTAACAAGAACGCGCGGGAATGAGTGTACAGAAGTAAAAAAGTAATATAATTGAAGTGAAACTTCTTTATCGATATATCGGTTAGTATCGGTAGTTCGGTATTTTAAAAAAACATCACGTTTTCTTGTAAGGTTTCACCGCCGGGGATGCCTAAGTATACTATTATTTAACCTACATAATATGTAAAATAAAAGAACCATATGTCGTAAAGAAGTTTCAATTCGTACGTGTACGTGTACATGAACAGTAACACATACAATTTTTTATGGTTAAAGTTTAAGATCAAGGAAATTGCCGTTTTCAATCAAAATTATTAACTAATAAAATATTTAGCAGTAACCGAGTGTCGTACACCACTCATTCGCGCGCGATTGCCAATTTACTATATTTCACACTAAAATCATTTAAATATTTCATATAAACATCCTTAGATTAGAACATTAAATTAGAGTATCGTAGCGTATTACTCTAGTCACCTCGGAAGTTTTGTGACAAGTTTATCGTTGGAACAAAATTGATAGAGCATCGCGTCAGCAGCGAGCGTTTACAATAGGGTCGCCAGAGCAAAATCAATACTATTAACAACATATAAAAACCGATAAAAGCGGCACCGTTCAGCCCTATTTAAGACGCTAGGTTTTCGTAAATTTTGCAGGTCTCCGAAATTTCACCTTGCAAAAAGATCAAGAGTGTACACGATGATGTTATTTGACCATAAAAATTATCCCAAAATATAAATAAAAGAAAACAATCAAAATATTAAAAACACTATATATAGGAACAATAATTATTATAGTTTTGGAGATAGAAAAAGTGCTACAAGGGCTAGTTTCGAAGCGTTTATATTGAATATAGGCGTAGACGTGGGGACATCGACTAAACTAGTTTTATTAAATCAATGTATATTATACTTATAACTGCACAGATTATATTACAACCTAGGGGTAGTTGGGAATTTTATTGCACAATAAATAACATTTAGATGTTTCGCTCAGACAAGTTTTGTAAATTCATCATACAGTTATTCGCAATTTATTTTGCGCTTCTAAAATGAAGGATTGTATTTCAGCAGTATGATCCAGTCTAAGTCTGATTTTCATTAATATATTTTTATATTTAATACACAGTTGAGCAATGAGGACATTTTTGGAGGTTTTAGATAAGTTACATTTAATACAAACATGACCTTATTCCACTGATACAGGTTTTATAATATGTCCCTACGTATATTACGATTCCACATCGAAATTTTATTAATGACTACTGTCAACTTACTTTCATTTATCATTATGTATACTATAATAGCGACGTAGAATCATTATTAATCAATAGATAGCTAATTTATATTTTTGTAGATCGTTTATAAATTATGTTTCGCAGAAGGTAACAGAGACTTAAAAATAATTTACAAGTTTGAAGATTTTTATTGACTGTTCAATGATTGTGACTGGCTTTTAAAATTATTGCAATGTACCTAATGCGAAACACGTCCCCATATACAAATGAATGCAGTAGCAATTTCAAAGGCATTGTTGTTGCATGACGGTAGACCCAGGGTTTGCATGCGATACAGTTACAGTTGTAAGTAAATTATCTTTCGTAGTGGCGCGTAATATTTTTTGCCATCGATGTTGACATCGCTATATTATGAGTACACCGATGCTGACATCTTAGGATTGACCCACACGAACCACAATCACACCACATCGCAGCGGCAAAATGTGGTCACGAGTGAATAGTGTCGTTGCAGCTTTAATAGTCCGTATCTCTCGCGCAGTCGATAATGACAAAATGTGGTACATGTAAATTACTGTGATGTAATGTACTATTTATTTCCAATACAACATGCGTCTGCCCTTGTTGTGGTTATGGTACGTGTGGGTACTCTTATCGCTATAAGCTTACCAATATGCATGTTGTGGATCAATTGATTAATAGGACATTATTCATAATGTCCAGATAGTTAGGAAATGCCTAATATGAATAGGCGATGTTTTAAAAATTATTGTAATTTGTCTGAGTTATATGAGAAAAGTTCATTATTTATTGGGTAGACTAATTAATTATAGGTCAGGTTAGGTTATAAGTTATAACCAGATAATGTGATAAATAATGAAGTTTAAATCAGTATTAATTGTGTATTCGATTTGACTAGTCATTGTTCATTACTGTTCGGGCATTATGTTAGTAGTTCATCATTTGTTCATATATAATTTTTGTTGTCGTTCCAATGTGACATTGCTCTATGAAACACGTGCTGTAATTATATTGGAAATCACGATAAAATTGGTACATGTCTGGATTTTGTAATAAATAGACAAAATATGTAAACTAAAATGTAAAGTATGGAACAAGTCTTATTATTTAAGCTACGGTAAGCGACACTGTGTAAATTGACTTTTTTCGCGTCGATGGCGTCGGCGGCATCGTCTTCGCGAAAGGATGTTTAAAATTGATTAGCTGATCTTGTTTGAGAGTACTTTCTGTACTCCTTCAACGAGACTAATATGCACGTAATTAGGGGAGGGCGGGCGTTGCTATTCAAACTAGCTACGCTAAACACATTTATATCGTTACGCGGATTTTGGCTAGTTAATTTTAACAGTGTATAGTATGTTACGTGTAGCAATGTTACGGTCACGTGTATAGCGATTTAGAATGTTGATGTCGATGTCATGGTAAATTTTATTGCGGGATGTAAGCATGTCACATGACGGTGTCAACATCGCTTCACCGTACCGCATGCAAGCACCAGTGACAAGGTGCGAGTCGACTTATATAGCGTCGATGTCGACGTCGTCCTCGCCGTCGTCGGGGCGGGCGGGCGCAGGGGCGGGGGAGGTGAGGGGCGCGGCGGCGGGGCGCAGTGGAGCGCGGTCGTCGTACTCGACGTCCAGGTCGTCGTGCTGCGCGTCGTCGCTGTCTTCCTCGCTGTCGGCCTCGGCCAGCCAGTCGATGAAAGGCTGCGCGCGGCGCCGCACGTCAGCCACCAGCTCGCGGGGCGCGTACTTGCGCGACGGCTTGGCCGCCCACTCCAGCACGGCGCGCTCGTCGATGATGTCCGTGTCGTACAGCAGCTTCAGGATCGCCGGCACCTGCGCACACCGCACACCACCATAACAACATATACTACTATGCTAATACGCAAAAATTTATTTAAAAAAAACTATATCTTAACTTTGTTACGGGAACTACCCTCCACGACAATATTTATTATCCTTTTAAATGTAATAGTAATCTAATTATAGCTCTATTAACAGTCCCATATCCCTTTTTTCCTAATATAACTCTTCTCCTACATTACAATTTAACAAACATTCAGTAGTTTAATACTAATCAAATTTTAATTTTAGCTACAATTCATTTCTACCATTACAGTTTATCTACTGTACACTTCATATAAATTATTCTACTTCTAAATCCGAAATCTCACCAAAACCATAAATAAAAGATAAGTAAATTAAACTAAAAATCACATAAACCGTTGTTTCTATATCGGGCTCGAAGGACCAAATGTAAAACATACCCTTTTTCTATTTTTAATGTCTAGGATTAAATCAAAATCAACAGTTTATTATATAAAAAACTATAATAAGAAATCATTTTAAATGTTCTTTTAACCTTGTACATAGGAAAATAATAGGTAAAGGTTTTATGCTTGAATTTTGTCCAATTATGTCAAATTGCCTATATCGCCATTGGATTATGAGAATGCTTGTTCCGTAACCACAACAAAACTTTCTGGAGGTTGATTTTAGCGGCAATGGAGAAGATAACCATTTTTTGTTTTATATGCCAAAAAATTCTACAAAAAATTATGAGAATAACTGTGTTTTTAAATTTTTTCTATCTTCAAAGTGACCGAGATATAAAGGCGCAAAGTTAACATTTTCGATCTAAGCCGCGGGCCGAGCGCGACATCGTTGATGACGTTACAAGTTCCATCTTCGTGCGAGGGACCCGACGCGCACTTAGAAAATCAAAACATTTACTCGAATGTGTCCGTCGCATGCGGATCTATCTATCTATTTTTAACAAGAAACATTATAGTAGAACATGACACCATCTATTAAATATTGTGTTGTGCCTCAATGTAAAAATACGGCCACAAAAACACCCGAAAAGTTGTTTTTTAATGTGCCTAGAAACCCTACCATCAGAAAAAAATGGACAAATGTTATGAGAAGAGCACATCCTTTAGGACCAAACACGGTAGCATTTTGTTGTGAGCATCATTTCGATGTAAGTATTCAAATAATAATAACCTTCACATAATAGGTCTTGGTTATTGCTAGTAAATGCTTTCTATTAGGCATGTAGGTACCTACTCGAGTCGCAGTGTTTAAGTAACTAACGATTCATTGAACCTTTCCACGCTTAATGATCATTATAATTTCAAGAAGAAACAATACCTAATACCTACATATTTAACTAAAACTACTTCAGTGTAAATAAACATCCAAACTTGGGTAAAGTACCTATGTAATGTAGATAAGTCAATGACCTGTCGTGAGTTCGTGTTTAGATACCTACCTATGTTTGCAGTAAATTTTAAAATGTTTATAATGCATATAAAGGTTAAAATATGGAATATGTTAACAAACGTTTTTATATTTTTACGATATTTCGACCAAAAACTAAACACAAACGCAGAGCTGTTCAACTTTCATACTTTGCGGGCCGCAAATAATGGAATAAGTTTGATTATGAAGTGGAGCACTTAAATTTTTTTTCGTGTTGTCGTATTTTTATGTATTACATAGTTGGTACATATTTTAAATATTGATGGAATACAAATTACGAGGTTCCTTATTTTTTTATAGACTTTAAATAAGTTTGTATTTTGTTCTAGGTCGAAAACGATATGGAAAACTACGTGAAGTACAAACTAGTTGGTGGTCGCCTCAAACTTAAAAAAGATGTTTATGTAATTCACAATTTTTAAAGCAAAATTATCACACGTTTATTCAACGAAATCAATGGAACTTCAATGACAATGACAAGATTCTTTTTATTTTTTCTATAGACGTTACTAGTAGTAACGTATATCATACAGCCAAGTTCATAATGAACATAGTCACGGTCTTATTTCACAGAGAAAGATAAAGAAATAAACGAATTTAGCCGCGAAATGCGACCTTGTTTTAATGGCGTGTTTAAATAAATTTAATTTTAATTTTTTACTGGCTGAAATCAGCCACCTCACAGACGAGACCGAGAGGCTGAACCTATTCTTATCATTAGAAAATGAAACCCAGAAGTATTAATGTAATAATGGGTACCTAGATTATAAAAATATTATCTTATTCTTATACCTTTTCATTTTGACTCTGCGTATTTCAGCCGCGACAAAATCTTTGTTTCTTAGAAAATATTCTGCCACCATCATGTCACGGACTATTGGAAGGTTGTCAGATTGACCCTTTTGAAACTCTTCTTCCATCATTAAATACTTAAAAACACCAGAGCGAACGAGGGCAAACAACTCACCCGCGAAATATTACTACAAACGTATGATCGGCGCGTTGGAACGGTATGGCGGCGCGGCCGCATGGAACGAATGACGTCACGCGCTACTCGCGGGCACGGGCGAGATTTTAAAAATGTACGTAAACTTTCCACGCTTATAACTTCGTTAATAGTGCACCGATCGACGTGAAATAAAAACTAGAATTATGTGTTTGGTCTAGACTTTTTACCTACGTACTTAAAAGTCTAATATTGTAACCTTGTTATCTTCTCCATTAACCTTGAGGAGCAGTACGGATAGTGTGCAGTATTGTGAGCACTTGACCACGTTAATCCGAACAGTAACGAAAAGTAGTAAAGTTTTTGTATCGAATAATGGTGACAAACGAACACATAGTTCACCTGACGATAAATGATAATGCTACAATATGTGAGGCGCAGCAGCAGTACAGTGCAGCAGTGCGGCTCACCTTGGGCAACAGCGTGGGGTGGTGCGCGCAGAGCGCGGTGAGCGCGTGCAGCACGGCGCGCTGTGCCTTCGGTTCTGCACGAGTGAGGCGCAGCAGCAGCGTGCGCTGGCGCCGCACGTCAGCCGCCAGCGACGCGGGCCGCACCAGCACCTCGAACACCACCAGCGGCGCTTTCTCGCGCACCTCCAGCCTGCACACCACACCAACCAACCGGTAAAATTATTCCTCCATATATAGTCGTTATACTTAATAGAAATCAAAGCATGAGTAGCAGCGTCTTACCTATAATGATTAAAAATAAAATTAACTACGAATGACAAGTATGGCATGTATAGTAGAGGCAATCTATAGGAGAAGCCCATGTTCAGCAGTGAACTTAAATAGACCGTAACAGTATACATGAGACAGCCATGCTGCAAGTACATTATAGTCGTAGCGTAAAGGAATCGGCTCAACCAGATAAAGAGTACACTCTCACAGAATACCAACATAGTAGCTTAATACTACTGTCATTGTAAAAACAGAATAGTAGGCATCTTCTAACAAAATATACCGAACGCCGCCGCCGCTAATATATGCTCGTACTGTCACATGCCTGGCACGTGACAGTACGAGCCACAGCACGCACACAATGACACTTGTGTGCGTGCTGTGGCTCACACATCGGTAAGATCGGGCCGAGTCGTGGATGCCCACCACCGCGCTCGGCAATCACCTTTGTTTGAGACTTTGTTGAATTTTAATAAAATTTTGTTAGCAGTCTTTTTTCGTTTTATTTCTCTTTTTGTAAACTAAATTAATATATACGTTTGTTTCAGTAAGTTTAGATTTTGACTAATAGTTAATATTACTATATCTATACATAGATACATACCTCATAAGTACATTAATTATTGTCTTATCAAATCAGATCAAATTAGTTTGGAAGATTAAATCTGAGCTGACACCATATCTTCAGTGTTAATATACCGTATTTTAGTGATTTGGCATTTGTTATAATGTAAAGCTGGATTTTTTTTCTGACATTAAATCTTTCAGAGGAAACTAATGAAATGATTACTTGAAAGTAACGCCTGATTCTATCAATTATCTTAAAAAGGCTAGCACGGCCGACCAGGCAAGACTCTATGATAACGAAATGATTAACAAATATGATGCATAGGTACGTATCCGTACGTATTGTGTTTGTAAATATTATAACTACTTATAAAACTAAATGAGACTTAGCTTTAAAATTTAAATATTTACAGACAATTAATTTTTTAGTAAAATTTAAAAGGTTTTCATTTTGAAACACAGTCACGACAACCTGTTTGGTAAGTGGCTTAATTTTATTGTTCATTACTATATATTATCGTTTGTTGTATTCTATTAAATTTGTATCCTATTAAAAATATTACAAAGGAAATCTTATGAATGTTCGTTAGATTGCCGAGTATCTGTAAATATAGCCTATATCTAATATCTAAACTGGTAACGAAAAATAGAATGTGAATGCCAATCTGCCAAATTTATCAGTATATTGTTTACAAGCTGGTGTGAAGAAAAACAATTGAATGATTTTATTCATCAAACTGTTTTCACTTGCAATTTTACCATCGCACATCCACCTGGATGATTGGCGGTCCACTACTATGCGATTTACAAGAAGTTTTCTTCCTCGCACAACTTCCTTGTGAAATCGACTACAATCAGAGATTTTTCCGGACCGATACGACTTAGGGACTTTCAAGAAAAGAACCTACTCTTTTTAAAAGCCGAAAACTAATCTGCAATTCCCCTGGTGTTGCAGTCATTCATGGGCGGCGGTAGTCACCATCAGGTAATAAAAAAGGTTCAAAAAATGCCGAGGACCACCCAGCTAATAAATCGCACAAGCTTTGAATTTTGCTAAAATTTTTGTAAGTTTAACATGTAATATAAATTATTTTAATTATCCTATAAATTATTATATATTGTAATAATCAAATTATACTTTTTAGCTTGTGATGTTCATGGTAATGAGGTGAGCTAAACATTGAGCAACACTGGATCAATTGTAAAATTACAAAATTCTCGATAAATTATTTGATTTGGTAAATGGAGCAAGAAGCACAAACCACAAAAGCCACAAGGGGAAAATTTTAAGAAAAGTCGTAACATCAGTTGAATTGAATTGAATATGTAGACCTTTGTGGCAAAGAATTAACAGCTTCTTCAATTCAAGGCAAAATTTAAAAAGATACTGATGTTTTGCGCCAGGAAAGAATTTTCTTCCAATGACAAAAGACACGTTTTTTTAATAGGATAGGGTGACAAACGAGCACACGACGCAGCAACGAGAGTAAGTGGTTGCTGCGGCCCATAGACATCTACATCTATCCTCTATTGCAAATCAAAATGCAGATGCGTTGTCACCCGTGAGGACTAAGATGGAGTGCCTCATTTCCAGTAAAAAGCGTCTCCGGTTCCCTACACTCACCATACGAAACACAGCAGCATTAAGCTACTATTTTAAGCTGGTATTCTGTGAGAGCGTGGTCCTTCCCCGGTCGATCCGACCCATTCGTGCTACAACTATGCTACTACTAATATAACTGCAGCATGGCTCTACCACGTATAAAACTACGTGTAAATTTACTATAAAAATAAATGAAAATGAAATATAAAAATAAGACTTAATAAATATTTCTGTACTTTATTTCTTTATACCTAAATGAAAATTATCAATGGTTATATCTTATAAATTATGTATGTGGTCACATTGTGAACACATAAATAAATTTATATCGTAATGATTTCTTATATTTACGCGAACACTACACATTGTAATAATACTAGTTTTTACGGAATTTATCGCGTATATTTAACTTTTTAAATACCCGAAGTTTCGAGAGCTTTACAGTACCCATGGTCACGGGAAGGACTGAGATGTTCTGTTATGTAAACCAGTACGGACTGGTAATTGCAAATAAAATACGCCGATTAGAAGATCTAAAGACTAAGCGCGCAAGATATCTAACAGCCTTAAATTTCTTGAAGAGCTGCCGAGACCATAATCTCATTCCTACGTGTGTCAAAATATCCACCAAAAAGGACATTCGAGGAAGCGCTAAGATCTTAAATCATGCGAGTAAAAATTTGTTACGGGCGGTAATCCAAAAAAAAACGCTCCGATCTATATGACATAAATAAATCCATAGACACATCATCCAGTGAATTAAAGAAAGTTTTAACGACGATTGATTATAATTTTTGCATGGAAACATTAAATAAACGCGAAATTAGTAAATATAACGAATGAAAAAACAAACATATAGAAAAATATCAAAAATTAATCCAAATCAAATGTCAAACATCCGAATCAATGCCAGAACCAAAAGCAACCATTGACAAACACAGATCATAGATTAATCGCGTTCTATAATCTGTCAAAACAAACACTGGATGATGCAACAATTAAGGTTTTATCCAAAGATCTAAATTATGCTGTAACTCCACGCAGATTACCGTACGAAGAAATTATCTGTAGTGTCGAGGACTGTTTATTTAAAAACAATATGCGGAAAGAAGATTTGGAGGCGATACGTCAAGACATTTCGTCTATGTTACGTCGATGTTCAGTGCCTAAACCGAATCTTCCCAAAGACGAATTTACAGCGTTAAAGAACCTACGCAATAAACCAGAACTTACGATTCTCCGCGCAGATAAGGGAAACGCCACGGTAGTCATGGATACGTCAGATTATATTTCTAAAATACAAGAACTTTTGTCGGATGTAAGTACTTATAAAAAGGTTAAAAACCACCCAACAAATAGCAAACTTAAAACAACTAGTGACCTCATAAATAAACACAAAATTAAAGCTGGACGTAAAATGGATAATACCTACGTGCGCCAAATCACCAAAGTTGTATGGGTTGCCAAAAATACACAAGCCCAATGCTCCATTACGTCCCATAGTGAGCCAAATCGATTCACCAACTTACAGATTGGCTCAACACTTAGCGAAAATACTCTCACCGCTCAGGGGACATACAAGAGCACACATAAAGGATTCCTACCATTTTGTCAGCGAGATTAAAGACCTACGTCTGGCAGACAATGAAACTATGGTCGGTTTTGATGTGCAGTCATTGTTTACATGCTTACCTGTTGAAGACTGCATCTCAATTGTAACTAGAAGGCTGGAAGAAAACAACATGCCCGTAGATTATGCAGTATTACTCAGACACTGCCTTACTTCTGGCTACCTATAGTGGAAGAAGGAGTTCTACAAGCAAGTAGATGGTGTGGCGATGGGCTCACCTGTATCTCCCATTGTCGCCGACATATTCATGGAAGACTTTGCAGAGAAAGCCCTGCTTACTTCTCCCATAAATCCAAGATTCTACAAGCGGTACGTAGACGATACTTTCACAATTCTACCTTCAGATAAAGTAACTGCATTTTTAGACCATCTTAACTCTATAAATTCTAAAATTCAGTTCACGATGGAGTTAGAGGCAAACAATTCCTTAGCTTTTCTAGATGTGTTAGTAATTCGGAATCTTGATAACACCTTGAGCCATACGTGTATAGAAAAAAAACCCATACAGATCTGGGGCACGGCAGTGCCCCCGCCAAGTCGAGCAAAAAGCGGCACGGCCGTACCATCTTTTCTCGAAGCAATTCAGGCCATTTTCGACCCCTTATAACTTCGTGGTCAATAAAACTAGAAGCCTGAATTTCCAGCAATCGAGTAAGCATAGTATAGACATGGTATATTTCAAATTTCATTCAATTTGAACCAGAAGTTTAAGAATTGTAACCAGTCAAAGTTTCTTAATTTTGTCACTCACTGACTGACCGATCATCAAAACTCTAAGGCACTTCTAGCAAACGTAGAAGCTTCAAATTTAGAATACAATTAGTGTTTAGTGTTTAGTAAATATATAGAATTACAAAGTTACATTTGCAGTGAATGAATCAGTGTACTTGTATATGTATTACAGGTGTACCAGGCGGTCCCATAATGAACTGGCCTGATATAGTTCAACGCGACATGTCGCTTCATGTTGTGTTGCATTAAATAGTACGTTTATCGTGCACTTAATATAAGAAACATGCATCGACATGAAATGCTTAGTCTTAGTTTAACAGGCATTTGAATAACGAGAGTCGCGTATTTTTTCAAAATGTCGAAAACTGAGTATCGAAGTGTCATAAAGTTTCTGTTTAAAGAAGGTTTATCCCCTGCCCAAATAAAAGAACGATTGGATGGCGTGTATAAGGAGTCTGGCCCCTCCTATAGCACAGTGAAAAATTGGGTGAAAGAGTTTCGCCTCGGGAGAGAAACCGTCGAAGACTTTGGCCACGACGGTCGACCTGTGGAAGTGCTCACTCCCGAAACGATTGCTCTTATCGAAGAGGAGGTTCTGAGTGACCGCCGTTTGAAGATTAGAGAAATTGCAGCAAGGCTTGGGCTCTCTAAGAGTACCGTTCATCGCGCGATCCATGAACATCTTCACATGAAAAAAGTGAGGGCAAGAAGGGTACCGAAACTTCTTTCAGCGGTACAGAGACAGGAAAGAGTGCGCTGCGCTTCGGAGTTTTTGGATCTTTGTGGCGAAAATCCAAAGACTGTGATCGAGCGGCTAGTGACTGGTGATGAAACTATGACCTTGTATTATGATCCACAAAGCAAGCGCGAGTCAATGGAATGGCGTTATAAGGGTGAAAAGCCCCCTAGAAAGGCAAAGGTGCAACAATCGACTAAAAAACTGATGTGCACAATATTTTGGGATTTTCAAGGCATTTTGATGGTGGATTTTAAAGAACGTAATACAGTCGTGAACGGCGAATATTATGCTTCTTTAATATATAAATTACGAGACAAGATAAAGGAAAAACGAAGAGGCAAGCTGTCTAAAGGTGTCCTGTTGCTCCATGACAACGCCCCTGTTCATACCGCTGGTGTTTCGAAGGATGCAGTTCGTCAATGCGGGTTTACAGAAGTTCAACATCCACCTTACAGTCCAAACATGGCCCCGTCCGACTATTATTTATTTCCAAATTTAAAGCGGGACTTAAGAGGAAGAAAATTTTCAAGCGATGAAGAGTTGCAGGCGGCCGTCTTCAGTCATTTTGAGGATAAAAAATGTGATTATTTTTATAAAGGTTTAGAGAGGTTGATTCACAGATGTCAGAAGTGTGTTAGTATTCATGGTGATTATATTGAAAAATAAAATTGGTTTCGTTTCATTTCCTTCATTGGTTCATAGTTAGGCCAATTCACTATGGGACCGCCTACGTACATAGGTACGTTGTTGTTACTCAAGAAGTAGAAGGTACCGGAAAGGTAAAAAATTTGTACTATCTTATATACAAAAAGAAATGAGATACCATTAAAACATTACCTGTAAAAAAACCTGGTCTCGCAAATCAGTTCTTCTACCTTAAAAAGTTGTGAGATCCATGTAATACCAAGTCGGTTAATTTATTCAGTTCCTACTTAAGGGTCCTTCTGTTTTAGGTTATTACGTAATTAGCTAACCTAACAACATTTTATAGTGACCTGTTAAACTAAGACTAAGCATTTCATGTCGATGCATGTTTCTTATATTAAGTGCACGATAAACGTACTATTTAATGCAACACAACATGAAGCGACATGTCGCGTTGAACTATATCAGGCCAGTTCATTATGGGACCGCCTGGTACACCTGTACACAAGTACACTGATTCATTCACTGCAAATGTAACTTTGTAATTCTATATATTTATATGGGATTACAAAGTTATTTATGCAGTTAGTGTATCTAAAAAACTGGACAGAAATTAACAAATGTTTTAGTTTTTCCTTGATTTATACACTAAACACTAATTGTATTCTAAATTTGAAGCTTCTACGTTTGCTAGAAGTGCCTTAGAGTTTTGATGATCGGTCAGTCAGTGAGTGACAAAATTAAGAAACTTTGACTGGTTACAATTCTTAAACTTCTGGTTCAAATTGAATGAAATTTGAAATATACCATGTCTATACTATGCTTACTCGGTTGCTGAAAATTCAGGCTTCTAGTTTTATTGACCACGAAGTTATAAGGGGTCGAAAATGGCCTGAATTGCTTCGAGAAAAGATGGTACGGCCGTGCCGCTTTTTTGCTCGACTTGGCGGGGGCACTGCCGTGCCCCAGATCTGTATGGGTTTTTTTTCTATACACGTATGGCTCAAGGTGTTATCAGGATTCCGAATTACTAACACATCTAGAAAAGCTAAGGAATTGTTTGCCTCTAACTCCATTGTGAACTGAATTTTAGAATTTATAGAGTTAAGATGGTCTAAAAATGCAGTTACTTTATCTAAAGGTAGAATTGTGAAAGTGTCGTCTACGTACCGCTTGTAGAATCTTGGATTTATGGGAGAAGTAAGCAGGGCTTTCTCCTCAAAGTCTTCCATGAATATGTCGGCGACTTTTATGTTTTAAATATGTAGATTGACTTGGCAATCGCATTAAGCAATCTCAATTAATATAATACGTATTACTTGTGAGATACATAGTGGTTTCATGCGATGGCCAAGTCAATCTATATATTTAAAACATAAAAGACTTTTAACATTGATATGGTCACTATAAAATGTTGTTAGGTTAGCTGATTACGTAATAACCTAAAACAGAAGGACCCTTAAGTAGGAACTGAATAAATTAACCGACTTGGTATTACATGGATCTCACAACTTTTTACGGTAGAAGAACTGATTTGCGAGACTTGGTTTTTTTACAGGTTATGTTTTTAATAGTATAGATATTTAAATGGTGATTAAACGAGCAATTCTTGTATATATATATATAATCGGAATCTCGGAAACGGCTCCAACGATTTTCATAAAATTTTGTGTGCAGGGAGTTTCGGGGGCAATAAATCGATCTAGCTAGGATTTATTTTTAGAAAATGTCTTTTTGTCCGTGTTTTAGGCAATTAAAAACTGCTACAATATCGATATAAAGAATAGGAAGGTAAATTTTGACAGTTTATTAATGAACAAATAGCTTAATTGGTATATTGGGCGGTCACAAAATCGTAATACAATGGTTCGAGCCCAGACCGACCAACCGACTTTTTTAAATTTTTTTTACAAGTTCCTTTCTTTTTTGAGAAAATCTATTTTTTCGAGCCCTTTTTTAGTATTTTTTAAAAACACGAAAATTTTAATTAAACTAATTGCACTCATGATTTTTTATTCAAATAACCAGTTCAGTTTTTTCTATTATGTCGCTAAGATCAAAAAATATTATTCGTATTTCACCAGTATGTAATTTGTATCTAAATATAATTTCTAAAAGACACGAATTAAAAAAAACCGAGCAAAGCTCGGTCAACCGAGTACTAGATATTTAAACGGTGATTCTCACCATCCTTCACAGTTAGCTACCGTGGGTAAATCTTTGTTTCAGAGAGCACGAGGGATCTGTGACAGTAAACACCTGGCTGCCGAGCTCCAACACGTCAAGCAAGTTTCGCATGACATCAAGCTTCGGGTCCCGCGCCTACGTCACAGAGAACGAGTGAAGCCGGCCACAGTCGAGCGTGTACCTACTGTGCTGCCATATGTTAGAGGAGTCACTGACAAGATTGGCTACATCTTGAAGCGCGCTTCCATCAAAACATACTTCAAGCCGCCGAAGAAGATTGGTCAGTTTTTACCATCAGTCAAGTGTAACGTCCCTCTGCAAGATGCAGGAGTGTACAAGCTTGATTGTGAATGTGGTCTCTCCTACATAGGACAAACTAAAATATCAATTAAAACCCGCGTTAAAGAACATATAGCTGATGTGAAGAATGGACGCTCCGAGAAGTCTGCAGTCTGTGAACACGTACAGGATCGCCCCGTCACTACATCAGATTTGATAGACCACAAATCCTCGCTAAAGAACACCAATTCCTTCCAAGGATGATTCGCGAGGTTATTGAAATCAAAAAACATCCTAATTTCAATAGAGAAGATGGCTGGGTGCTACCATCTGCTTGGGATCCTATAATAAATAAAATTAAATCCCAACCCAAGCATACAACTGCAAGACTTCATGATACCGTAAGTTCATACTGTGTAGATCGGAACAAAAGTTAAATTTTAATCTTTGGTAACCGCGGTTAACTATGACATCTGGACGTTAAACATCTCAGTCCTTCACGTGACCATGGGTACTGTAAAGCTCTCGAAACGTCGGGTATTTAAAAAGTTAAATATACGCGATAAATTCCGTAAAAACTAGTATTATTTCAAAATTTATATCATTAAAAATACATTTTCAAAGTTCTGAGAGGATCCTATTACTAACACTGGCTACTAGGCTGAAGCAAATAAATGCCTTTGCTTTAAATTAATTTAAAAAAAACTGAATGTCAACTTCAATTCTTGAGGCAAGCTATTCGCCATTTTTTAGTACGGAAGACGGTCGTTTGTGCGCTCGTACTTTATTTAGTTTGTGGACATAAATATCCTTGAACCACAGCACCCGACAGGTACTCTGTACTCGTTCGTTGAAAGTGCTCTGGGTTGCTAGGGGAGCGTGCATGACCAATTTGATGCCAAAATCCGACATTGCTAGACGTGTTTAATATGATCGATTGAGACTTGGTGATTATCGCCCTTTTGTCAGAGGAAGAGGAACATGAAGAGCATATTAATGAAATCAGACGTCAGAAAATTAGAAGAACAGTATGGCAAGAAGAAACGTGGAGATTCTTTCCCAAGCATTGGCTTTTAACATGCGATCGCTGTATGAGGGACTTGATATATTGTACAGACATTCAAAACGTTGCACCAAACTTATCAACTTTTCGTCGTCCATGATTCCGACTTATGTGACGCACTTATAGGCATAAACTGAACACACGTCCAAACGGTTTTTTCGTTGCGGCAATACCGAGCGCGAGCGGCGGCGGTCTGTCAATAGTCATAAAATTAATATTTTACGCTGACCCTTATTCTATAAAAAAAGTCAGATGACCAACAGATGGCACGGTTTGATTTATGTTCATGCTTTTTTACTTAATCTTCATTTCAACAAACTACAACAATTCAAACAATTAACATAATATAAAACAGTCTACCATAACACATGCCTAAACTACAAAAAGGTGGGCCACATACATTCGGAATTCCGAAACTTACGTGGTACGTTATACGTGGTAGAGCCATGCTGCAGTTATATCAGTAGTATAGTTGTAGCACGAATGGGTCGGCTCGACCGGGGAAGGACCACGCTCTCACAGAATACCAGCGTGAAATAGCAGCTTAATGCTGCTGTATTTCGTATGGTGAGTGTAGAGAACCGGAGACCCTTTTTACTGGAAACGAGGCATTCCATCTTAGTCCTCACGGGTGGCAACGCATTAGAGATGAGACATACTTGCAAAATTTAATATCAGGGCTTTTAAGTACGAGTATGGAAAAATACCAGGGTCGAAAACCAGGTTCTAAAAATACTTAAAAGTATTTGTTGACGCGAGTGACATGTCCAGCCGCGGTGTCAAAATTTTAAAATACTTGCATAGGAATTCGACCCGTATTGCATGTTATCCTATTACGAATACGGAGCAAAGTCGTATAAATAAAAAAATACTTTGAAGTTCAAAGTATTTTTTATTCACAAATACGATTGAGTTTCCATTAAGACATGGATCATTTTCCTATGCAAGTATTTTCATGTGTTGTGTTCAAGTTCTTTGAGCATCTGCCTTACAACACATACTTTCATACTTGCAAGTATTTTTTGCCCGTACCAGGGCGCCGTACTTTGAAGCGAAAACCTGGTTTTAAAACCTGGTAGCGTAAATACGTCTCATCTCTACAACGCATCTGCATTTTGCTTCGTAATCGAGGATAGATGTAGATGACTATGGGCCGCAGCAACCACTTACCGTCAGGTGGACTGTGTGCTCGTTTGTCACCCTATCCTATAAAAAAAAACTGAATCATGTATGTGTGTGGCCGACTTTACCTGAACCTGTATCTCAGGAATATGTGCTGATAATGAATAACATACCAACTAACCAGGGTTAATTTCAATAAAATATGTTATCAAACGCAAACTAAAATATAATAGACTGCTTATAATCAAAGAATGCAGAGGTAAGTTTTTTTTATCATAAAATTCGATCTTACCGTTCAGCCTCATGCACAATCTCGCTAATAGCCTTATTTCCTTCTACGGCAGCCGAATCTGCGCGTGACTTCACAAACGCATAGAAAAGATCCATGCGCTGTTTCTCATTCTTCTCTGTGTCCTCAGACAAAGTCATGCTCTTTGCGCCTTCAGTCAAATCTGAAACATAAAAATTAAATTATATGATATTGACCATGTAGTGGCGAAATTACAATATCCACTACGTACTCGCAAGCGGTCACAGAGGGAAAGAAATGAACAGATGGACAGAAGCGTCTTCCTAATAATCTCACCCACCACTGATGTAGCAAATGCTTCCCCCTTAAGTGGCTGTCTACGGGGAGGCTTATGATAGCTGATAGGCAAAAGTGGACTTTGATAGGCTGAAACTAATAAATGAAAATAAATACACAGGGCTATTTTTCAAAGAGCAGCCAAATTTTAAACTTAAGTTCAAATATATAAATAATGATATACCGTTATATAAAATACGAGTAAATAAGGCTACTACTTCTATTTGATTGAATTATCCAAAATTGATTGTGACTTATGGGCGACAATGTTTTTGCCTACCGATCGACCCTTACAAATGTGTGCGTGCGTAGTAAAATCAGTTAAAATACTGTAACCACACATTTTGATTAAAGATAAAAAGGACAGACTAGTTAAGAGATTTCTTTTGATTCCGAACTGATTTTTGCAAAGTAACCCTGTATAATGTAATTGATGATTTTTTTTATAAAATAAGGGTGACAAACGAGCACAAAGTCTACCTTACGGGTAATGAGATGATGTAGTTGATAGACATCGACATCTACATTTATCCTCGATTAAGAATCAAAATGCAAATGTGCTGTCACCCCTGAGAACTAAGATAAAATGCCTCATTTCCATTAAAAAGGATCTCCGGTTCCCTACACTCACCTACAATCATTTACGAAACAGCAGCTTTAAGCTGCTATTTCATTCTGGTATTTTGTGAGAGTGTGGTCCCCCCGGACCAGCCAACCCATTCGTGTATATAATCCTTTCTACAATGGGAGGAGGTCATATTTAACAGCGGGTTTTACGGTGTACTAATGTTAGTACTTCTGATTGAATACCTTGCATGCGAGCGCGTACCGCCTCCTCGCTGACGTCGACGGTCCAGGTGCCATCGTCGTCGTCATCATGCTTAGCCTTTTCTTTCTCCTTTTTGCTGCTTTTCGGGTTGGGAGTGGTCGGTGTAATTGGGGCATCACCCTCCTGAAATTTAAGTATTCCAACAATCAATAGAATAATAGGGAATTTTAAGTAGATTATCCTAATGATTAATCCATTATTGTAACATATAGTGATCTCTCCCTCTGAGTTAAGAGTACAGTTGTTAAGAAATCGTAAGTTTTTTAAAAGCAAATCTCTATCCTTTTCCAGTTAATAATAATGTAATGTCGGACATCCAGGGACGAATTATATACAAAGTTTAGTCTTACTTATTGATTATTCTGTTAGTGTCTGTAATGTCAAAATAACAGCTTTTACTAAATGCATATGAAAGACATATAACAAAATGAAACCATTTTTTTCTGTCTGTCTGTTTGTTCTGGCCAATCTCCGAAATGGCTGAATCTATTGTGACGGGACTTTCACCGGCAAATAGAAGATGATATAAGGAGTAACTTAGGCTGCTTTTATTTTAGAAAAAGAAAAGACTCTAAATAAAATCATAATAAATTTCCCACTGATCAAGTCACAGAAAACAGCTAGTACTAAAATGAAAATAAATCGATAACACATTATTGCACACCAAAACACACTGACTGAGGGGTGGAATTCTTTTTCTTCAAATTATATGGGACCAACCTTGAAGTATGACATATTTATTTAATAATAATAGAATCATTAAAATTGATTTACAATTGACAAAGATGTTATGTAACATACATACAAAAAAGGAAGTTGTTTTGAAGTTTTGAATATGAGCCCAGAAGATTCCCTAACACTGTTTTTTTATAGGATATGGTGACAAACGAGCACACAGTCCACCTGATGGTAAGTGGTTGCTGTGGCCCATAGACATCTACATCTATCCTCGATTACGAATAAAAATGCAGATGTGTTGTCACCCGTTAGGACTAAGATGGAATGCCTCGTTTCCAAAAAAAAGTGTCCCCGGTTCTCTACATTCACCATACCCAACAAAGCAGCATTAAACTGCTATTTGACGCTGGTATTCTGTGAGATCGTGGTCCTTCCCCGGTCAAGCCTACCCATTCATGCTAAAACCATAATGCTGCAGCGTGGCTCAACCACATATAAAAACATATAGGTATTAAATAAAAAAATTGACGTCATGTATGTTATTATAGTTTTAGGTAGGTAAAGGTGAGTAAACAACACACATAGGGTGTTGTTAGGTAAAGTATAACACATAGGGTACAAACACATCTTTCAGTTATCAAAAAAACCCTTATGAATTGGTAAATAAATCTTTATTGTAACTTTAACCGTTTAATCATAAAAATCATCACATCATAAAAATCTGATATCCTGGTATCATTTGAAATGAATAAGAAAATATTACAATTCACTTACGTTCTTGGCGTCGCTGTTCTCTTGCCCATCATGGTTCCCATTGGCTGGAGGTCCTGAACGCTTAGACCGCTTGCCCCTATTGCCCTCCGTTAGTGACGAGCCCTAAAAGTAAGCAACTTAGTTATTGTACACTAACATTTCACTTTTTGATCAAGCTGAAATACTAATGAAAAATTTTTCTGATACGTGTGGGTAAATATATCACCACTACATCTACAATCTGTAGGAGTTCACTCCTGAACATAGGCCTCCCTCATATGGGGGATTTTACCATAGTTGCCACACTTAGAAGGCGTGTTGGCAACAGCAGATTTAATTAATTTGAGTTTTAATCACAGACATGCTGCCGCCCATTCCCTGTTTCCGTTTCCCTCCGCCGCCTGATATAGCATATACCTAAAATAGTCCAAACAGCCGGAACAGTAAAATATCTCAGTGAGAACATTCGAATAACAGGTTCGCACACTTATGTAACTCTATATGGCAAACTGTCTTGTTTCGCACTTAGACTAGACATTACTGATCCGAATAAATTAGAACGATTTGTAAACACGGCACTCTGAGTAACATTTTTTTTATAGAGTAATGGTGACAAACAAGCACACAGTTCTCTTATAGTATATAAAGTGGAAACTGTGGCCCATAAACCCATAGATGTTTACATCTATCCTGTTACAAATCGAAAAGTGGTTCTGACAGAATATCAGAGCTGCAGTAACTCTGTTATGGTACTATTATGCTGAGTCAGTAGCCATTTTGTTGCTGTAATCCATTTTTTTTATACAAGGTGGCCCATAAGTCGTTAGAAATGTAAATTTCGAATAAAATACAAAAGGCGCGCATGAGTGGCGCGCGCGGCGCCGGGGGAGTACCGACGGTTTCTGGGAATTCAGTCGCCATAGAGCGTTTCACCGGTGCGGACCGTGTATTTTGTGTGCGCGAGTTTTATCGAAACAATAATTCGGCTACCATTGCGCGGCGTAAATTTCGAGAATATCAGAATTTACGCAACTTTAAAGACATTCCAAGTGTTCAAACGATTAAGAACTGGGTTATTAAGTTCAAAGAGAGTGGTTCGACGTTGGATAAACAACGGTCAGGTCGACCAAGGACATCACGGACGGAAGAAAGCATCGATGTAGTGAAACACTCAATTCGTGAAAATCCTACCCAGTCTACTCGTAAGCGTTCCAATGCATTAAACTTACCCAGAACATCGTTACAGCGAATTTTAAAGAAAGATTTACATCTTCACCCGTACACGATTCAGATAGTACAGGAATTAAAAGATACTGACACTATCCACAGACTAAATTTCGCAAATGAAATGTTGAACCGCTTTACTTCGTTTAATAACGTGTTATTCTCTGATGAGGCTCACTTTCACATCAACGGCCATGTCAATAAGCAAAATTGTCGCTACTGGAGTTGCGAAAATCCAAATCGCAAACATCAAAAGCCCTTACATAGCCCTAAAGTGACAGTTTGGGCGGCTATGTCAGCGCATGGCATTATAGGCCCTTACTTTTTTGAGGACGGCAGAGGCCGCGCGCTTACTGTTACGTCACAAGGGTATGTAGCTATGATCCAGGACTTTTTTACACCAGAGTTGCAGAATTTTCCAGGCTTCAATACGCGGACCTGGTTTCAACAAGATGGAACAACTGCCCATACCTCTAACGTCGCTATGCCGGTCGTCCGTCAACTTTTCCCTAATAAAGTGATCTCTCGAAGAGGAGATATTCCTTGGCCACCACGTAGTCTAGATCTGACCCCAATGGACTTTTTCTTATGGGGTTATCTTAAGACTAAAGTGTACGAAACCAACTCGCGGACAATTGACGTCCTGAAAGAAAATACCCAAAGAGAAATGGCAAACAATACAGAGCTTACTTGCCGCGCAGTGATGGATAATTTTAAACGTCGCTTACAGGAGTGCCGCGATCGTAACGGATTACATTTAGATGATGTAATTTTCAAAAAATAATTCCCATTTTATAAGGATTATGACAAAATAAAAACCTTTTTCATAATTTCATTAGTTTTTTTTTAATTATTTTTTTACGTTTCAAGGGACTTATGGGCCATCCGGTATTTAGTTAAGTATCCTGAGGACTAGCATGGAATGCCTCGTCATATCCAATAAAAAGGGTCTGCTATACGGTCTGCTACTATATATATCGTGGTCCCGGTAGAGCTGAACCATTCATGCTACAACCATAATATAGCTGCGGTGTGGTTCTACCTAATGTAAATCCCGGTATACTCTCTTATGACAAGTTTGGGATTGGATTCAGTGTTAGTGAAGTGTGTGGTACAAACCACAAAGGTTTTATGGTGGGTTTGGCATGCGAAAGTGTGGTTATGAGTGTGGGTACCTGCACGCTGGGGTCGGCCGCGGGCGGGTTCTTCAGTATAAAGGTGTTGAGCTTGTGGTTGAAGTCCAATGCTCCATGGTAGCCGCAAGCCTTGCAGCCCTGCGAGATGCTGTTGCGTTTAGTCGACACGATCAGCTCAGTCTCCGGGTTGTCGCATTCCGGGCACAGCACGAACTTGCGGATGAACCTGTACAGACAAATTAATTAATCATCATCATATATGTATATTAGGAACGAGATAAAGGGGAAAAGAAAATATAAATAAGTCCAGATAAAACTGTAATCTCCCATTTGTTTTAGCAGTATAAACACTGCTGCAGACAACTTAAAGGAATCAGTCATTCAGAAGGAATTAGTCATTTTACAAGTCTTAATCAGTAAGATGATTCTACTTGTGGTGGTAAATCTGTTGGTAAATGTAAAGATAATGTGATGTTATCAATATGATGTGACCAGGATCAAGAAAGAAATGCTTCGTTGATTTGTGGGTTGCTCACTTGGTTGGTTGGTGGAATGTGACCAAACATAGAAAGAATGAATGAGGAAAGAGCGACAAAGTAAATTTATGTTGCGCATTTTAACGGCAGAGTAGGGAAGATCCTTAACCAACAAGCAAGAGGAGTGTCAGGATCATGCCAAATGGTAGTCCGTAATCTCTGCCTACCCCTCTGGGTGACAGGCGTGAGTATTAATGTTTTTTTCTTTAATGTAATTGCGGGACACTTTCTTGTCTTGTATCATATCGTAACAGGTAGTACTGACAGTTTTAGCATACTTCATCTAGGTTAATGTTATTTTATATTTACATGTAATTGCTCAGTACTGTGTAACATATAATTCATATGTTTTATAACATGAAATTGTTACTGATTGAACTTCTTTTATTAAAATTATTAAAAAACAATTAGGAGTAATATAACATAAGAAGTGGATTAATTTCTAACATATAAAAGCTAAACTCTTAAAATCATTATTCCACAACCATCATAAGGCCACAGCTGGAATCCAAGCAATGCCACAAAACACGGACTTCCTGCGTGTCCTACCAGGTCATCTACTCCACTCTATCTAGTTAAGGGTTTACAAAGGGCTAGTTTGCTGATCCTTTGATTAGTGATAATCGAATATATTTACGAAAATGTAAATATATGTAAAAAGTTACCCGTCCAGCAGGTCCTGAAGCTTGGCAGAGTCGTGGCTGCCATTGACGATAAAACGCTCGTTTTTGAAGTCGAACTGTGTCTGAGCACCCAGCTCGCACCCGAAGTACTTTGTAGGGTCTGAAAGGAATGAAATGACTTTTATCACCAAACACTTAAAAGACAAAACTGTGTAGCGGCAACTTAAGAGAACGACTGTAAGAATTAACTGTGTATCATTTTATGGGGGTCAAAAAAGGCAATATGGGAAAATTAAAACGGAAAAGCAAAAGAAAGAGCAAAAGAATATTTCGGATACCATTCAATAATAATAATCCGTTATCATTATGGCTGAACATAGTCTCCCCCATAGATTGATTGTCTTCGCCATAGTTGCTACGCTTGGCCAGGCGGGTTTGCAACCTCACTTTACATTATTTTGATCTTCTATCAGGAAGATGCTGCTGCCCATCCCCTGGTTCGTTTTCCCTTCATATTACAACCACAGGACGATATGGGGTGGTGGATACCATTCACCACTATTACGCAATATGTGGCCAATGGTAATTAATAATTATGATGTCAATATGCGGCGACACAACTGGCAAAATAAAAAAAAATGTAAAAACGACTCCAATATAATTAAAATGAGAACATTATCACTGTAGTCGAAGTCGAAGTCAATTAAACACGCATTACTAAAGACAACCCAAACAGTACAAATTTATTTAGGACCGCATGAGAAGCAAAAGCTTTTAAATAAAAAAGAATCATCAAAATCGGTTAACTCAAAAAAAATTCAGAGGTAACACACATTTAAAAAAAACAGTCGAATAGAGAACCTCCTATTTTTGAAGTCGGTTGAAAACTTCGATAATAAATAATATCGAATAAAATACAATACCATTTACTGGATGTTTCTAAACTATGTTAAAAGTAGCAACACCCACAACAAGTAATAATTGAAATCCAAAAATACAAGAACACCCGAATCGCGTTTACGACGCGAATAGCATTTACGGGCTGCGTATTTTACGAGACAATTTAGCAAACACCAGCCAGCTCAGCACGCTTTATGAGGGGTATATAAGTGGGTCCTCACTCCCTCAGGGACTTTATACAGCGCAGATTGAATTAAATATTGAAAAAAATAAAAACGCTGAATTTCACAGCTGCTAGACATAAATGGTAATTTAAAATCGTTACTTGTTTCTTTTTTGTGTATGTAACCAACCTACAGTTTATTGTAACAATCAATTCAGTTTTAAAGGCGTTACACTTTTTTCAATGCTTAGTTCTTTTGAGTATTTTCGATAGACTTCAAAACGGAGGTTTTCAATTCGAGTGACGTTTTTTAGGATGTATATTACGCTATATCTTCGCAGATTACAGACTCTAATAATTATTTTTTATTAAACAGGCTTTACCCCAAAGGTGAAAAATAACGGAATAAAGTTTCACAGTAGACTATTGTTTAAGGAATTTCACATGATATCTTCGCAGATAAAGAATCGATTTGAATGATTCTTTTTTCTTAAATAGGTTATACTTAAAGGACCCTAAATAACCCTAAGGGTTGCAAATAAATAACTTCTTTTTTAACAATATGAAATCGGTTTTTACTTTCTGTTAAAAGTTAAAATTAATAACTCTTCTGAGTTTTCTTCCTTGTCACTATTAGACAATTTCTAAGATATTATTATACGTCAGGAATTTTTCTGTCGTATTTAATGATTATAGTACACCCACGGAGCGAGAAGTGGTTAATAAATGATTTATTTATCAGGCCCAGTGCTGAATTCTGAAAGACCTTTCTTTTCCATCGTCTGTCGATTCGGAACTTCAGTTTAATAACTTTCTATAAAAAATATTTTACTTATATTATGTTATACATAAAAATATTATATTCTATTGCGTCGTAATTTTCCCATACAACTCAACAAAAAAATTAAATACATAAACTTTATTTGCAATAAAGGTCAAAATTATAATAAGGATTTCACACTAGTACTCTCTCTTTCTCATCACCCCTCCGCACTTCCGCTAACCGTGACCCGCGCTTGCTCCTCTACTCTCAGTGCCACTACAAACACTAGATGACGCATGATTACAGTATCCATTGTGACATATAATTTAAGTGGACACCTGTATTTAGGGTAAGCTAACCAAATAGGTAAAAGCCTAATCTACGCGGCAGAAATATGATACAAATAATATAATATTGAATTATTTTATTAAAAATTAAAAAATGTAATTAAAAAAAACTAAAATTAATAACTTAAATCAACATATAGTCCTTATCCCCGTGGTATCGTGCCAGGAACGCTGGCTGCCCAACTAGCACGGTAGCGTTAAAACAACCTGTATATCGTTCGTATATGGGATCCATTCGAGTATCAAAGTGTTAAGAATACCTGTAGCAGCGGTGTTATAGAGTGCTCTAACTCACTTATAACCACGAAAGAGGCCCACGATTTTACAGGTAAAGGTTATAGAAAGCCTGTAGAGCAACGGTATAAAGGTGTTAAAGTACCTACATAAGAGTGTTTATTCATCCTCAGCTATTACTTTAACCGGTATTACTGTGGTTGTAGAAGGGTTAGTTAACACTCTGGGACATAGAAAAACGTCGGCTAAGAATAATTTATCACACAAAACTTCATTAGACCTATTAAAAATAGTTGTTTTACACTTTAACGCGTAATAGTTATATAAAATACTCTCAAGCTCAAGTCTCGTTTGAGAAATCCTATAAACGACATATAATAAAATTGTGACAACGAAGAACAGCTTACCGAATGGCGAGACATAATTGACAGAGGAGTTATAATAAAGTGTTCAAGTTATTTTAGTTTGTGAAGTGAAAACAATCAGCCATTGTGATTTTACGGTAAGTGTATACTATGTTTTCCATCTCAATTTTAACGCGCTCAGGATTTGTTAGAGATTTCAAATAAAAGTTATGAAGAATAAAACAGACACCCCAAATTTGTATCATATTTATTCTTGCATCCTGGCCAGTGGCATGTTAAATTAAGTGGCATCAATGGAATAACAAAATTAACAAAAATAATGAAGTATTTTGTTGTCAAATATTGAATAATCCAGTCATCAATTTATAGGTTAGTTTACCAAAACAATGGCGAACTTACTTAAAGCTTTAGGTCTTCACTTAAGTCATCTATTACACACTTTGAGATACAACATCTTTACTCAAGAATATTGTGCAGTCTTTAGTATACTTAACAGTGCAATAATAGACTTGAATAAATATACTTACTATAGCCAAGGCAATACAACCGGCTAAACATTTTACGAACTGGATGGATTAGGGTTCTTCAACGAAATAATCAAAACCTGCAAGTATTAAAAAAAATCACAAAAAAACAATGTTTTGGTATTACTTAAACCGAGTAAATGATTTATATGGTTTGTAAGGTGTCTTTTTATTAGTTCGATTGTAGTATTATACTACACATCATAACAAACCACTTTTCCTAAGAAACATTTATTTTTAAGGATTGTCCAGGTTTCTATAACTTTTACTCATTACAATCGTAATATCTCCTCAGTTCCTTACTCGCAAAATAAGTCAGTCACAGTCACTCAGTCTTACACGGTCGACGAGTGAAAACGGACATCAATGCGTCAGCGGCTCGAGCAGTGTCGTCTGATCATCTCACTTTGATACCCGAAAATAAAACGCGTACAAGGTCAGTCATTCAATAACATTCATTATTTATCTTAACTTAATGTAACATAGAATGTTAGACTATAGGTAGATAGTGTAAGTTGGGACTTGTGCCGAAAGATTTGTTTATTTATATAATATTGTGTTGAAATAGGTACGTGGAAGTAGGTAGACCTTGTTTCTATGTAGGTATAGATATCTACCATATTGTTTAGCTCATCTTTATTTTCGCCCCTATGACGTGGTACTATTATGTACAAAAACACTATTGGGACAACTTTTTTGTTTTAACTACCCGCGACTTCATCCATATGGCAAATGTGACTTCGGTAAATCCAGTAATACCTAATAGTTTTTAAGTTTCTTAAGCACAAACTAGTAAGAAGTGCTAGTGCAAGTGTTTCTTAAGGGTTGCATATACAACTACGTACAATGTTATGATTTTTTTAATCGCCGATTCAATGTCACTTGTAGTTTCGTAACTATGAAAATTGAAATTATGTAATTGTTTTTAATTATTTTTTATATATGAACGTTCTTATTGGCCACAAATGCTTGCTTTTAGAGCCGCAAACGACATGATCTATGTTTATCAGGTTGTAACGAAATATCTAAGGGATACGTGTGGAGGATAAATTAAAGTTAACAACTTTCACCAAAATGTGGGTCAAAATAAAAAAAATAATAATTGGCACGCTATGTAAATTGATGAAGAAAGATTTTCTCTATTGGGACAATTTGTTATACCTTGAGTAATTACGTATATACGTGTTACGTATGTTTTCCGTTGTCTGAATTTGTGTACTAAGTTGTTATTATTATTGTTTCAGCATGCCGTTCAAAGTTGTTCAAACCTTGGAGGGAAAGAAATATAAATTATTTACTATTCCATCGGGTTGGGAATCTAACAATATTCTCAGATATCCAAATAAATGCATATCAAAGTATTTAAAAGATGAAAATTCAACACCAACGCTAGACTGGGACGTAATAAAATGTAAAGTAAAACGGACCGATGTATTAAGCTACGAAAACGGAGAAAAGCTTGTATCTGAAATGCTGAAGCACAGTGATACGGAGGACGATGTCGATAATTATACGCAGCGGCGACGTTCACATAACAAATCTTTAAATCTGAATCCAATAGCACAAGATATGGTAAGAACTACATATTAAATGAAGGTTATGACTTTAGTAGCCTATAAAGAATGAATTAATGTTTTTTAAACATTTAGTCTATTTATTTTTAAACTCTTTGTCAAGTCTTGTTTAATAAAATTTTACCGGCTCTTTTTTGTTTCAGATGGGCAATGTTGTTTTGACTAACCGTAACACAGACATAGCGTCATCGTCCGCTGACTTGCCGATTGAATTAAACTATAACTTAGTTTATACCGAGGATATTCAAGCAAATTCAACAAATACATCTCAAGTCTTTTCAAATGATACTACACCTTTAGTACAGGATTCAGTAAGCTTTGACATCAGTAAAATGTTTGAGAACCAAAAACAAATATTAGATAACCAAGCAACTATTCTAAGCCAAATTTATCAAAATCGACAGCAGCAACTGGATAATAACTCGGCAATTATCGCCCAGATTCAGTCTCTAAAAAATGTGCAAAATAGTTTCATTCAAAAGGTGTCTGCTTTGTCTGTGCAAATGGAAGACGCAGTATTTCAAATAACTTCATCGTATAATCAAGACGTGCAAACTTTAAATAGCAGCAAAGGCCATGTTGAAAATATTCCAATATATGAAAAGCCAGTTGACAGCGCCCAGGAGTTAGATGAACTCGAAAATCAGTTATCGGACCCAAACAATAGAGACTGTTTGAAAAATAGATATTCTATACTTTGTTCTGGAGGTAAAGCTATAGACTGTGCTTATATGCTTGTTGATGTTATGTTTACAAGGAAATTTATTTGTGAGTGCTCATGGAGTGGGGGCAGCAGAGGTGAAGATTTGAAAATTCCTTTAAAAGGTTATAAACATGTCTTGTCTTTTTTCTGGAATATGGTGCACTATTGGGATCAGGAATATTCTTTAAAAGATAATGAATTATTTTTCAAAACGATTTTGAAAAATGCCAAAAAAAGAAAAATTGCAAAACTTGAAAGAGCTTCAACATCAAGGCAACGTTCGAAACCCAAAAATAATTTGAAACGTATGAAGTTTTCAGAAGAAAATGAGACAAATGTAACTTCTGATAACGGTGAAAGTGAGAATGAGATAAACGAAGAAGAAAACACGATAAATAAGAAGAAAAGAAATGATTCAGTAGAAGAACACACAAAGGAAAATAAAGAAGGCGATGTTATAAAAAATATCTCAAAAGACATCGCCAAATATAATAGTAACGTTATAATTGGAAAGGAGACAAGTGTCTGAAATTGAAGAAAAGGAATCGTTACATTAAGCAATTATAAATATTTATTATATATTATACTATTTCGTTTGATATTCTGAAAACTATGTAAAGATTAAAGCTATTAGAGTATTATTTTTATCTATTTTTATTTTGTCATATGTAAGGCTATAATTGGAAATCGAGACTGATTGAAATAATTACTAGACATTACCGAATTTTTAAAAATATTTTTGTAGGTTAATATTTATTATGTAGATCAAGTTAGTAGATATACAATATGTAACTAAAACCCTATCAGGATCATTATTCAAACGTATAGAAATAACTTTTTTGTAAAAACTCGAACAATATTTTTTATTTTAATTAAAAAAAATTGTATGCGAATTGTATGTGGTTTTATTACCTCTGCATTATCGGTGGAGTAAGAGGATTGTCAAATACCTCGCTTTACTAAGCTTTAGCATCGGCTAGTGTCAGTAAGAGGCAATAAAACGACATAAAATAAAATATTTTTTTAATAAAATTTAAAAACGAGTTATTTCTATAGGTTTAAATACTGATCCTGATAACATACTTAACGGGAACCACAGGGTTTTTGTTACGTTGTATATACCTATAGGTGAAAAATATACCTACTAATACGTAAGGCTGTATTATCTCAAAACAATTACTTTGTTAAGTACAACATAATATGTTAAATTGTATTAGTTACCATAGTTAGTTTAGGTATACTTATTTGTTTTTTTATAGCAATCTAAGCTAAAGAAAGCATTTTTAATATTATGATGGATAAATAATATTCTCTTCATTGATTTTTTCATAATTCACATACAGAGTATTTATTTCAGAAAATATTGTGAAAGCAAACATATATTTTGTTTCTAAAAACCATATTTGTACAACAATCTTTTCTTAAATTTTTACTGTTTTAATAAAGAAATTTTCAAATTAAAGTTTGCTTATCATTTGAGTACCTACAGCGTATGTAATAATGGTAGAAAGTATATTATATCTTTATGACTAATACAAACTAATTTACATTTGATTTCATTTGGATTTATTACTATAACATCATCAGAGACAACATAAGGTTCTTTTACTTTATACATACTTAAAAACGATGACTTAATCGGTAAGTCAAATATGATATATTTGTTCAAAATTTTTTTACCACTTATGGTAACCTCTTTTTCACTACCAGGGGACAAGTCTTTTAATTCAAATATATCATCATTGTGAGTCATAAAATATTTATCTTCTGGCTTTAAAGAGAGGACAAAGTTTTTGAAGTGAATTTTACGATTACTTTTACTAGTTATCAAGTAGGGTACATTATTCGTGGTTTTTGCTGTCATCAAAAGATTAATTGTACTTTTCTCACAAATTCTCTTAGCAACTTGTGCCAGAGGTTTGTCACCCTGTCTTAACATTCTCTTGATTAAATATAATTGATTCTCAAATGGATACGCATCGAAGTTGTGAAGAGGGCCAAATTTTTGAACTTCGTCCACAATATGGAGTAAATTATGCACATTACTGGTGATATAATGAGAACCATAGAAATATTTATACTGATCTACAAAATGTTTCAGCATTTCTCTGGCAAGTGGTAGTAAAGTTGTGTAACATTTATTGGAACATATCGTAATAGAGCAAAATATACTCAAAAAGTGTTCAACAACATCAACACGAAGGATATCAGACAATATGATAACGCTTAAATAATAAAAAAAAATTCTAAATTCACTTGCTTTCCAATAAGCGAGACAATCTATACTTCTTACTGCCCGGTGGATCTCAGACGGTAATTTACAGTTTTTTAAAAATGCCTCTAGGTTTTCAATATCTCGCGCACACAGCTTAGTCATATATGTTCCAAAATTGCCATCTCGCCACCCAATAAGCAGCCTCTTCATTATACCCAGATCTATGAGGTGCAAAGAATCTGCTACTGGAAAATCTTCTACCATATCAATTGGCAATTGTAGTAAAGGAGAATCTATTTTATGATGACCTCCGTAAAGTTTAGCTCTGAAATTTTCATCTGTTCTTGGAGAATCTTCCTTGGTAGAGAAGACTACAGTATGAGATGTATGCGAATATTCTCCAACCGTCGTACACTTTAAACATCCATGTCTTCCGTTAAAATTACATACACCTGAAAAAAGTATGTCACACATTTAGCCAATACAAATAACTTAGAAAATTTGAAAAGATCGCCTTGAAATCTTAGCCTAACTAATTTAGTCAGTACATACGAGCGTTAAAGCAATGATTAAAGACTGAATACAGAACATCACAAAATTTAAATGAAAATTATTCATAAAATAATAATAATAATTCGTAAAATTGACTATACATAGTAATTTAGTTCGTCTATCACGATTATAACAATAATGTTAAAGTTTCAATACGGCCATAAATTAAAAATATTTACCTTTAAGGAATGCCCTTGCTGGAGAATCACAAACAAAACATTTGATTTTTATAGAAACAAGTTTCTCATCTATAATTATTCCATTACTAAGTAATGATTTCATCTCAGTTACAAAATCTTCTAAATATTCTTCTAATATTTTTGGTTTGCCTGTACCATAGTATATTCCAATTGTGAATACATTCCCCTCTGCATTGGCTAATATTGGCCAAAACTCTTTTTGGCACTCTTAAATATTGGCAGACCGTCAAAATTAAAGATTAAATGAATGCTATTTGGAATGGGCGTGAAATCCTTAAGTAATTTCATTAACGGTTCAGTTATACCATGATGCCAATATTGTCCTCCTTCTATATTTTTAATACAAATTTCTTTTGGAGTACGCAAAACAGTGCGTGGATCTTTCGGAAGTAATAATGTAGTACTAACGTAGCCTTCATTCAAAATCAACAGAAGCTGTTTTAAAGCAGTTTGGGTAATATTGTTTCCTACGGACCACGTTTTTAATTGTTTAGTTAGTGCAGTAATTTTTTCAATATCACTAAATTTTTCTTCCTCTTCTTCTTCATCTTCTGACGCACTAAGTGGTATGGAATCGAAAAAATTGTTATTTACTTGTGCTTTTTCTTGTTCTTGTTCTACGGAACCCTGCTGTGCCTCCACTCGAACTTGACCAAAATTACTCGTATTATGGCTATTTATATATTCTCTTTGTAACGAATCTTCTTTATTTTCCGTAATAACTGGAATACCAGAATCTAATCGGATATCATCATAACTAAGTGATTTGTTTGTGTCATTCGTACCATTATTAAGTGAATCCAAAAAAATACGGCATTCCTGCATAATTCTTTTTTTCACTGCGCCTGTTTTTTTTTTTACTCCATCTTTGTAATCGTTTCATTTTAATGTAACTTAATAATAATACTTGGTAGAAAAATTTCTTCAGTTCGTAATAAGGTTGTTTATAACAAAAATTATAACAAATCGCAACTTTAGAAAGACTGCTTTTGAGTATTAATATCCATACTTGTCTTGTATAACACCATTACTTTTACAATGTATTTAAAGTGTATATGCCAAACACAATAAGCATTAGTAAAATTAAAATTATAGCTTAAAACTACATAAATGAGTTGTTCAACACTTTTAGTATCTTGTGTTAGTACACTCTTGACAAACTCTATTTTACAACCCATGTCTGCACCTATAGTCAATATAATACCTAAAGGCATATAAGACACTTCACGGCAACAACTAAACAACAATAAGTGTTAACGAGAGTCAGCGAGCACTGTTGTATAGATTTAGGAGCTACAAACAGGTCAAAGCTACAACTTCTTAACTATACTTGCTGTGATTAGCACTATTCTAACTCTTAAAGCAACCTAACATCGTTCATTAAAGTTCTAGAACCACTGTTGGAGCTAAATTTATCTTTTAACTCTTATATATGTCTTTTAGTTAGAACTGAGATAGTTATTACTCAGTTAAACAGACTAAAGTTATATTAAAACCTGTAACTGACACCAAAATGTTAGTTGGGTGCATTTCCTCGCTGAATGGCTAAAAAAATTAATTTGCCAACTGACATAATAAAATAAAATGACCGAGCGGTCAGCCACCGCGGAGTCTACGTCATCACCCGAGGGTGCTTTGTTTATACGTGGTAGAGCCACGCTGCAGCTATATTATTGTTTTAAAAAAAATTGTGGTTGTAGTACGAATGGGTCGGGGCTCTACCGGGGAAGGACCTCGCTCTCGCAGAATACCGGCGTAAAATAGCAGCTTAATACTGCTGTGTTTCCTACCTTGAGTGTAGAGATCTTGAAACCCTCTTTTACCAGAAATGAGGCATTCCATCTTAGTCCTCAGGGATGACAGCGCATCTGCGTTTCGGCATTCTCAATCGAGGATAAATGTTGATGTCTATGGGCCACAGCATCCATTTACCATCAAGTGGAATGTGTGCTCGTTTGTCACCCTTATTCTAATTAAAAAAGTCTACTAAATGTTACTGACGGTGGTGACTTTCCTAGTGTAATAGTGTTGGGACAATGGTGAGGGGACTGTGCACCAATAGAGAGGGCGGGAGGTGTTCTTTAAACAAGGTAAAAAACAAATTATTACATTTTAGCTAATAAATTTTTAACACCTTTGACATGAATAATGGAGACGTGCGCCGAATTCGCGGTTTTGACCTGGAAAGAAGTTTGGAAGAGATGGTACTCACAGGTGGCTGGTCTGCCAAGTGCCTTTGCGACCTCTGGCATGTTGACGATGACGGTCTTGATGCCGTTGCCCTTGCCCTCGACCTTGGCGCATATGCGCGGCATCTTGTAGCGGTAAAACGCATCCGCGACGTTCCGGTTCACGTTCACGGACCCCATGGCTGATTTCTATACACTTGCACTACTATATAAAACTAAATAATTATCCTGGGGATGGCTCGCTGTTGACACTGCACCTGAAACAATTCCGTGGTAAGTGCCCTGATTATGACATATTAGCATAAATGATTTTTTGTATATGTACATACTCAATTCTTATTTTGTTAAAACTTTCTGTAACTTTATATTCTAATATAAGAATATCCACTAACCCCCATATCATCCCGTGGGCGCCGTTAGGGACGACAGAGGGGAAACAAACTAGGAGATTAAACAGCAGTCTTTCTAATAACACCACCAGAAAAAACGCTGTCAACCCGCACGCCAAGCAACAAAAAATGGCAACTATGCAATTTTTTTTAAACATTGCTTATGAGGCAATATATAATCTTTTGTGGGGTTGTAATGACGAAAATGATGAATGAAATTAAAATATATACATCATAAAGTAAGTACTGATCAGATATTATTTTGTAAAGACTCTATACAACTAGTTTTATAATAAGTAAATATCGCATCCAGCGCAGAGCAGTTCGAATCGCCGAAGACCGAGCACTTTACGATCGGCTTGACTCACTGACGCTGCGAAGAGATGTTGCATCTCTTTGCGTGTTCTATCGTATTTACCACGGCCAGTGTTCAGAGGAATTTTTCGGACTAATTCCAGCCACCCAATTTTACCATCGCACATTGCGATAGAATTCGAGACACAATCCCTACCACATGGATAATTGGTGGTCCAATACTGTGTGATTTACAAGAAGTTTTTTTCCTCGCACAACTTCCTTGTGGAGTCGACTACCACCACCAGCGATTTTTACGGACCTATACGACTTAGTAACCTTCAAGAATATAGCCTACTCTTTTTTAAAAATAATAATAGCAACACTTATAAAATTTAATTTTATAAATGTTGCTATTTTTCAAAAATTATCTGCAAGTTTTTCCAACAGAATATACCCTAGAGCACTACTCGCACTGCTCTCTATCTGTTGCAAGTTTCATCACAATCGATTTAGCCATTCCCAAGATCAGCCCGGACAGACAGACAGACAAAATTGTCATTCAATATATTAGCTGCATGCAAATAACCCCCCCCCCTCCCTACTCCCCCCTCTACTCAGTTAAACAAAAGGCAGTAATAACGAAAACTTTTTGAAGTGAAAACATAGTTGTGATTTGAAAGGCTATGAAACGAAAAAGCGACAGTAAAAAGAGACTGACACATAAATTCATAAGAGTGGGAGAAAATGAGATAGGAAAGTATTATATAGCTCAATGCTCGCGAGAAAAAATCGTAAACACCGCCGGAACGGCGTCGCTTAAGGTGCGCTTACACGGGCAACTAAAATTGCTCAATTCCAGTCAATACTCGTCAAGTATGACGTCACGACTACTTCAAGCAATTTACGACAACGGCAACAAGCATCAATACTGCGCAATACAATATTGAGCGATATGCCGCAACTTCATCAATTAGGCAATACTGTCCTACACGAGCATTTCAGTATTCGCTCGCTATGGACGACATTGTTCTTGCTGCGCAGGGCTTGTAGCGCTTTTTTATTATTAATCAAAAACAAAAAAGAAAGAAGAGGAATGGACGTATCTGGGTGCAATCGTTTTTGGCAAAGAGGCCGCAATTTTCATTGTGTAAAGAATTAGATGATATATTATTCAAAAACTTTACTAGAATGTCACGAACAGACCCGACCTCTCGCTCTCCCCGCGGAAGCAAGACGGCAAGCCGCAAAACAAACAAGTGCGAATGAGATATATACAAAAATTGCTAGGAATTTCCAAGCCCATTGGATATTCGTCAATTCGTATCTGCGACACTGAGCGATATGAAATATCTGGAGCAATTAGAAGCAATATCGCCGAAATAATTGCCGCAATTTGCTCCATTACTTTGAAATTGCTCAATTAATTGCTCCAGATCGGTCCATTCGTGTCGCCGAGCAATTGTTGCCCTCGTGTAAGTGCACCTTTACACGTCTTGTTCAACAAGGTACGGTGTCGTATACCTATGGATTAAACAAGCAGTGAAGAACGCTCAAACCTCAACTTCGTAATAGGTAGAATTGATATAAATCTTTTTGTAATTAGTGAATATAAGGTATATGGAAAAGAGTAATATAATATAAGTATCTCTATATATATATATATATATATATATATATATATATATATATATATATATATATATATATATATATATATATATATATATATATATTAAAAGGATTGTTACATTTACTATAAAATTAAGTTTTCTTATATTTTAATTTTATATTTCATTTGAAGGTTTCACTTCTGTCGCGTGTGAGCTGCACGCATGTTTTTTTTTCAATATAGATTAAAAATAATACTTCTTGAAAGTGACTTTTACGTTTAATTTAGCACTGGTTCCGAAAATACCCCTATCCTGTAAAAAATCAGCAAGCAATCCAGCAGGAACGTTTTTTCAAATTAAAGAGAATAAAATGTTTAAGTTTCACAGTAATTAAAAACGCAATAAAAATTAGAAATAGCTAGGTAGTGATCACCTCATTCCTAGGGGTTATTAATTATTGTCATCCACAAATTTCGTTTTTAAGCCCCGACAAATAAGAAGGGTGTTATCAGTTTGTCTGTCTGTGTGTTTTAACGGGAGAACGGGTGTTTTTTGATTATATAAAAGCAGGTTTTCTAGCAGTGGTTTTTAGACATGTTTTATCAAAATCGGTTTAGTCGTTTTAAGAATATCAGCTTTTTGTTTCGAGGTTTTTTTATTTTGAAGTGGTCATTATAATCAATCTTTGTTTACAGTTTTTAAACTTGACGGAAGTCAGAATTTGTATATTTTCTGGGATCTTGTTGTAAAAGCGATAGCAGTTATTTCGATACAACATACACTATTCATATATATATATATATATATATATATATATATATATATATATATATATATATATATGTGTGTGTGTGTGTGTGTGTGTCAAGTCCACAGCAAAACATAGGCCTCCCCTCCCCCCAAGGAATGCCACAAAGCACGGTGCTAAGCCCCCTGCATCCATCGACTTCCCGCATGTCGTACCTGGTCGCCACTGCATCGAGGGTGGTTGTCACCCTACACTTCGCCTACCGGTACGAGGCCGCGTGGTGTATGTATGGTGTGTGGCATGTGGTGTGTGGTGCGGTGTGTTGGCACCTGTGCACTAGCGGCGCGGTGGGCGGCAGCGGGCCGCGGGCTGGGCGTGGGCCCGCGCGCGCGCCAGTCACGTCTGCCGCAGCGGCAGCAGCTTCCGGTGCCTGCTGCTGCTCAACTTCGACGCTCTGCAACGTCACAGTCCCAACAATCAGCTCGCGTGGATTGGTGCGACTGCACCATTCACATACGTTTACCGTTTACAGGCTATTAGTCAACTGCTGAACACAGGCCTCCTCAATAGATCGGATCATAGAAGATATATTTGTGATAGTTGCCACGCTTGGTATGCGGATTGTTATTTTTAGTTGTTATGAGGGAGACGCTGCTACACATCTCCATTTGCCTGCCATGTCACGCCATGCCGTGGGTGTCGTAAGAGGCGACAGAGTGAAAAAACTGAGGAGAGCAAACAACATGCAATAAATATATTTTTTAAATATTTCAAATTATAGACTTAGATTGAGGTTATTAGGTATTAAATTAATAATTAAAGTTAATAGTATTCGCTTAAAACAAATTAACATAAGTAAGATTTTTGTTGTTAAAATGATTTTTTTTTTATATATAGGATAAGGACGACAAACGAGCGCACAGTCCATCTGAGGGTAAGTGGTTGCTGTGGCCCATAGACATCTACATCTATGCTCTTTTGCAAATCAAAATGTGAATGCGTTGTCGTCCGTGAGGACTAAGATAGAAAGCCTATTTTACAGTAAAAAGGGTCCCTGGTTCTCTACACGTACCATACGAAACACAGCAGCATTGAGTTGATATTTTACGGTGGTATTGTGTAAGAGCGTGGTCCTTCCCCGGTCGAGCCGACCTATTCGTGCTATCAATATACTAATATAGGTACTGTAGCATGGCTCTACCACGTAGAAAAATCAAATCAATTTCGCGGAAACAGGCAATTTCAGTAATCAAAATACAGTGAAAGAAAATGTCTCTCAGATGCGACAGAATTATTTTGGAAACTGGAGTACTTCTGCACCATTTTTTTTTTTTCAAAATTGGGTGTGTAATATCATTGCGCCAGAAAACAAGCGGATCTGCGTTTTGTTATATTAGGAAACCTAGAGGTAAAAATATCGCTGATGCTGATATATCGGCAAATCCAAAGTTTCACCGATATATCTGTATTGGTATCGGTTGAAACCCTAATTGCAAGATTGAGTATAGCAGTGCTAACTTTTACGGATTTTATTACGTTTTTAACCCTACTTATTTAAAATCTGTTATAATGTAATTAAAAAAAGCTTTTTCGGGTACACGTAAGGACCCGACACCTCGGGAATTAAAAATATTTAATATTAAGCGCGATAAAATCTGTAAATGCAGTTTTATTGAATGCGTAGTGTTGGCGTAAATATAAGAAACCCTTGGACCGTGTTGCGGAATAGGTTCACCTGCGGGCAGTATTGCTCGGTGTGTGTAGCGTCATGCACGCTCGTCGGCAGCCGCCTGCTCCCGACGCGACAGTCCGCCTGCTCTCCGCGCTCTGTACTGATGCCTCTGCAACAAACCAAAACTAAATTAAACACTATCCAATCCAAACAGGTCAACAGCAATCCAGTGATAGCTCACGCAGTCCATCTGAGGGTATGAGGTCACAAACACACCATGACAGCAGCGTGTGTAGGAACTAAGGTGGTCTCCTAACTTTTCTTTTTATAGAACAAGGCTGACAAACAAGTACGCAGTCCACCTGATGGTAAGTGGATGCTGTGGCCCATAGACATCTACATTTAACCTTGATTAAGAATCCAAATGCAGATGCGTTGTCATCGCTGAGGATAAAGATGGAATGCCTCGATTCCAGTAAAACGGGTCTCGGGTGCTCTACACTCACCATACCAAACACTGCAGTATTAAGCTGCTATTTTACGCAGATATTTTGTGAAAGCGTGGTCCTTTACCGGTTGAGCCAACCCATTCGTTCTACAACCATAATATAGCGTGGCTCGTACCACGTGTTACGTACGTACGTATAATTGCCGACATAAGTCGTGAGCACACTTTTTATTGGTCGATACGACGTTGACCACGCTGACGTTCAACGTGATTGGTTCATCAGTCGATTCTCGTCGTCTATTGGTTTCGAACGTATCATTCGGCTTCCGTACACTTCAGAGCAATAATTTTAGTGATAACTTTTTTAATTAGTTTATTTTCGTTAATTTTTTTGTTACCTCGTTGTTAATTGTTGTTTGTGTATTCCTCGTTATTAATCGTTTTTGTTATTTCTTGCTTTTAATTATTTTTGTTGTTATAATTTGAGTGTTCAGATTTTGGTGTAAATATACAGAGAAGGAAATTGCGATGTATTGTTTGTTACTTGTGTATCTTCCGGCAAACCCGATTTTAGGACAAATTAGTTATTTCTTAAAAAACTTCTGAATGCTGCTACGAAATGTATAAAAATTACCATTAAATAAGTATCTCAGATGGTTAACGCTCGCTGTAAATATCACAGTACGCGAGTAACCCGGTTTCCATCCCCACCGGCATCAATGAAATTGTTAACTGCAATTTTAAGTGTTGATTTACCACGTGGTCGGCGGTGAAGGAAAACATCGTGAGGTAACCTGCATGTCAGAGAAATAAAAAAAAATATTTCATAAACATGTGAAGTTCGCCAAAACGCATTGGGGCAGCGCGGCGGACATTTCCTTGCCCTAAAAAAATGCTCTCAGGCATTGAGGGGAGGCCTGTGCCCAGCAGTGGGCGCTGTAACTTTATGTAATGTGGAATTAGAAAATGAAAATGTCAGAAATACAAAAGCAAAGCACCGATCAAGTCGTGGACCGAAGCAGACGTCTAATTGACAAGTAAGTATGGCCTGTAACATCCATAGAATTAGCGTTCGATCGCGTAATGTTAATTTATATAATAGAAGACATGTCAAATATGATATTTAATTTAAAACTTGAAAGAGTACATAATAATATAATACGCCTTTGTTATCGCTTACATAAATATTAATTACACAACCATAAAGCAACACTAAGTATTTGTTTAGTTGACGTATTTGACGTACGATTTTGGAAGAAAAATATTTATTAAAATATAAAAGTGATTTATAATCTGTAATCTGTATACAAAGAAAATTAAAGTTGATCGAGCGCTAGTATAATTTTTATCGTGATAATTTTAGGTAACGTTGACGACTTTTATTTTCTGGACAATTGCTTAGCTGAGACCATATAATGGGATAAATACAGCAATTATTGTTTTACCCAAAAAATGAAAAAAAATGCAATCAGATGACGTCCATTCTGATAATTTTTCTTTGATCTATGATATTACATACATTTCTATAATATATATTGTCTGCAATTCTTTTGTATGTACTATATTTTTAGATAATTAACGAGCTTTCCACATGGCACACGTCAAAAGACAAGAAGATTAAGAATCCCAATCCCCCACGCTAGAGTCAACAATCAACGTGACCTAAATCAATCAGCTCAATCTCAGTATATTAAACCATTCAACCATCTAATGGAAATGGATAATTCTCTAAAGACTGGTCTAATCGGACATGCAATCGTCTGGAAACCTATTCAATACAGGCTTTCCAACTCCGCACTACGTGCGGTGAACAGTGATCCTTGTAAGAAGCTCAATGAAGCGCCCTTTCTCCGGTCACTGCCTTTTCAATCTAGTTATTTTGATGGGTAGTGTCATTAAGATAAGTGTTTAGGTAATGGTCGTAATTGTAGGTACTTATTAAACACATCGGAAAATGATTTCGTTTCGCAAACAAATCACTAGATGGAGGCGAAAAAAGTTGGGCCCAGTTTTAGTAGTGGCCTTGGAGATAATGAAAAAACCATACGAAACACTTTGTCATGATTTGCTCATAAATTTTTTAGTTTGGTTTGTTAAATGATACAATATCTAGAATCATCTCACAGAGGCTCATATTTGCGCCACATAATCAGTTCACTTGGCTCCGAAGTCATCCCAGCTCTAAGGGAAGTACCCCTGAGACGAGAGGCTGCCAAAGTGTCTCCTGCCATCGTATCTTTGTATGAGAATAATTCATTTAATTTATTCAAAGATTAATTCTTTGTTCGTAGGGCGTGTAGGAGGATGAACCAGTACGAATTCCCTTATAATATATCCGAAATAAGATCCTATAATAACCAAGCAAGCACATAAAATAACCGTCACTCCAAGAATCAATAACGACAAGGAAAATTTAAGACAGAAATCTCGAATATCGCCGCCAGTAGCATCGGCGGTGATTGATAACTGTGTTATTAAATGACATTTAATGACCATTATCAGACGTTTGACGTATACTTATAGCAAATACGTGCGATAATAGTTTACCCGACAGCGGAACAACGAAAAATGATACAACAGAACACAAGTTCAGTTAATCTGGATTCGACAGTTAGATCCCTACTGAAATCATGCATCATCGTCATCACAATTCCACTGTTGAACATAGGCCTCCTCCAAGGAACGATTGCACGAGACTATTGAGACGACCAAAGCACGGTCCTGAGCCAACCGCATTTATCGACTTCCTGCCTCTCTTACCACCTTACCAGGTCGTCACTTCACCTACATAGCGTGGGGCCGACCTACACTTCGCTTACCACCTGCTATCTTTTACCAAATTATCTTTTAACACTTAAAATTGAACTTCAAATAAAAGTCATATAAATATTTTTAAACAAAGCAAGCACGGATTAATTAATACATAAACGGTAATAAAAAAAAATTACTACGTAACCTACATAAAAGCGACAAAGTTGTGAATGTAAAAGCACACGAAAAAAAGCAAACAAGTTTTACGCAAACAAGATTTACGCAAACAAGTTTTACGCCAATGACAATTTCAAAGATTGTGACGTCAGCACTCAACAGAAAATAACTTACACTTGAGCCATCGATCACTAATAAAAAACTTTATTAGTGATCGATGACTTGAGCAGTAAGATACCTAGCTCGCCGTACTCCACGCCACTCACACATGTCAAGAATAATGAAAAAAGTAGCAGGTAATATTGGGACGTAAAAATAGAGGGTTGGACACAATAGCAGTTTTATCGATAATCAAAGTTTATTAGAGAGGGTAATGGAAGTAGGAAAATCAGGACGCTGTTTCATACCAGGATGATTTCAAATACCCTCAGTATTGACATTGCTTGGTTTTTGCTAGTGGTGAAATGAATACGAATGCGATTATCGTGTATCGACGAACATCGTAATAGATTGAAATATTCACTATCGTAATATTTATTATGATTCATAAAATTACATAATTTTATATTAAGTCTTGGTTTAAAGATATGTTTTTATGAAACACACGGACAAAAGAAATAGGCTGAAAGGCGAAAGCTTCACAAATTTATGTTCTTTATTTAAAAACCTTACAGTAATAAATTATGAATACATTACTTAATAAAATTGATATAAAAAGCATGTACTCCTTTTGTGCTTTAGTTTAAATAAAATTTTATCATAAGAAAAAATAGTAAAGCATTCGTTTTGTTATTCGTAATTGTATTACGAACTACTACCGTGTATTCATCACTTGTTTTCACGTTAAAATCATATTGTTTAGATATTACATATTTATTAAAAGGCAAGTAAGCGACAAAATTATCAATTATCTATTATGATTACGATGATGACGATATGAGATGAGAAGATTAACAGTTAGGTAGTTAATTTTCACGTATCACATTGTTTGCGAATATAATATCAACGCTGTTTAAATACGTAACAGATAATAACTTTAATGATAAAGCAATTTAACATACGAACAGGCGTTCTTACATGAATTTTCAGATTTTTTCATGACTGATGCAGTGCCTTTTGCAGTTATAAATTATTACAAAGCATGAGTAAGGGTCGAACACTTCACCTTGTGCAGTAAATTGACTTTAATGTATCCCGAGGGTAGGTAACAAAGTTTATACTTAAGATATGTAGAAATGGCTGCACACACATATACTAAACGATATGGTTTTACCACTATCTATTGAAAGCCACAACAAGTTTTTTTTTTATTGAATAAGAGGGACAAACGAGCACACCGTCCTGTGTGCATGCTGTGCCGCATAGACATCTATCATGGATTAAAAATTAAATTGCACATGTGTCGTCACCCCTGAAGACTAAGATGAACGGAATACCTCGTCTGCACAAAATACAGTCTCCAACTCTCTACACTCACCATATGAAACACAGCAGCTCAATGCTGCTATTTTACACCGGTATTGTGAGAGCGTGATCCTTGACCGTCGAGCTAATATTCGTGATGCAATCATTATATAGCTGCAGCGAGACTACCACAAAATATAATATCTTTCTAGCATTTTCCATTCACATTTCTTAAAACACCCATGCGAGGAAATGGAAATGGACTCTCTTAAGCCACTAGCATATATCACACGCCAACACAACAACAAAATAATTACACATTACACATTAAATAATAATTATAATGTAAAAAAATACAAAAATATCGACAACCCTATTATAAAATATCGCTAACTCAGAACATGGAATGAATTCATGTGTAATACACGATAAAAGCGCTACTAAAACGGCAACAGCCACACCAATCTCAATCTTGACACATGGGCAATAAGGCCTACATTCAGTTGCCTCTTACCGAGATTGACAATCATGACCAGCCTTATACCACAGTATATAAAACCATACTGTGGTTATACATACTACATCGAGGACCTTGAAATGTGAGCTATGATTGGTAATTGGTTAATACACGCGTGGACCACTCGGTGGAACGAGTACAATAAAATTTCTCACGCGTTTTCGACAAGATTTATAGCTCGATAAATTAAACTGTCGCTAGTTTACACATACGTGATAGAGCAACGCTGCATCTATATTATAGTTGTAGCAAGAATGGGTCAGCTCGACCGGGGTTGGACCACGCTCTCACAGAATACCAGCGTCAAATAGCAGGTGAATGCTGCCGTGTTTTGTATGGTGAGTGTAGAGAACCGAAGACCATTTTCACTGGATCAGGGGTGGCAATCCATTTTAGTAGACAGGGATGACAAAGAATCCGCATTTGGATTCTTCATTGAGAATCGATGTTGTCTACGGGCCACAATGCCCACCTACCATCAGCGAGGCTGTGTGCTCGTTTGTTACCCTTATTCTATAAAAAAAACCTCGGTTGTATGGTTCAGTGTGCAGAGTAACATTTCTAAAAAGTAGAACAGTATAATCACAGTGCCATTTTTGGCAAATAAAAATGTGTGGTGAAAGTGCCTATTACGCACAATTGCCTTTACGTAGTATAATTATTTGTTGGTTCCGTGCGGCCAGCCCTCTGAAAAATCTCTCTCACGCAGTCATGGCATTATTTGCGTGACCGTACCTATTTCATAACCATTAGTTACTGTTACAGCCTGTCGAAAGTCCACTGCTGAACAAAGGCAAGATTGCCTGATAAAAAGAGAGCTAAAAAGCTTTCTATTCATATATATCATCTTCCCCACAGGACGATATAGGGTACTGGATATTCTTACATCGTTTCTACACTGTTCATACCATGTGCAAGTAAATAATTGTTTGTTGACAAGTATTTGAATAAAGATTTATTGGTATCAAAATATGCGACTTAGGCAAGATTTCATCGAAATCTTCTAAAAAAATATTACCACACATATTAACATGGCGATTGCTACATTGAGATACACCTCCTGTGATACCGATGTTAATGATCGCAATTTTGTCAATGTCAGTCAGTCGTCAATTCTAATTTAATTTTAGTTTATTTTAACATGGCGTCCAACTTTGCCCCGGTGCTGTGGTAGTGGGGCGTAGAATCTTCCAAACTATTTTAAAACTCAAAGTATTAATTTTATTCACGCAACTATATCCCAGTTCTCGACATAAAACACAAAACAACGTGCCCTGCGCCACTCTATTCCAAGTACGCCTATAACCCGCAATGCGACACTCCGCAATAACAAACCTTACACTATAAATCTTATATATATAATATTATCAGTATAATCTTATGAATCTTATCCGTTTCTAACAAGCTTTAAGCTTAACAGTTGTTACAGTACCCGACTACGTAAAGGTTACTGAAAAGAGAAAAAAATTATATTCTGTGTCACTTCCACAACTGTGAGAAATCATACTTACTTATCTTCACGCACAATCCCTAACGGGGTAGCCAGAGAGAACAGATCGCCAAGTGTCACGATCCTTACATACCTCTTTCGCTTCTTTCAGGTTCATTAACCTCATCATACATGCACGTCTAGGTATCCGAGTACTCTTGACCCTCCCCTCTTCGAGCAATTTGCTCACATGGTCTTCGAAAGTTAGTCTCGGTCTACCTCGACACCTTTTAATATTTACTTTCGCTCTATATATTTTCTTCACCATTCGGTCTTCACTCATTCGTTCAACGTGCCCAAACCATTGGAGTACGCCCCTATCAATTTTTGTGATAAGGTCATCTTTCAATCTTGCCATATTGCGAATCTCTTCGTTTCGCCTTCGGTCGGCTATGGTAACGCCACACATTTTACGAAGAGATCGCATCTCCACTGCATTCAACTTGCTTTTATGCTTCTTCTGGCATACCCAGGTTTCGCTGCCATATAACAAAGTCGGTACCAACACTGCGTTATGTATTGCAAGGCGTGCACTCTTCACCACGCCTTGCCTTTTGACTAATGCATTCAGGGTACCATTGACTTTGTTTCCAGCAGCGACACGCCTATCCACATCTAAATCACATCTTCCATCCCGGTTGAAAGCACTCCCCAAGTAAACAATTTCATTTACCTGTTCTAGACATTCCTGATTTACCCATATTTCACATTTCATTCTCTCTTCGTCCTTTTCAAATACCAGAACCTTAGTTTTATTAGCATTCAAACGGAGACCTTTAATTTCACATTCCTCTTTCATACACGTGACTAATGCCTGCAGTTCTGCTTCTGATGGTGCAATAAGCACTGCATCATCGGCATACAGCAGAAAATTAACTTTAATGTAAACCAATTTCACACCCAAACAGCTATTTTTCAGCTTCTGTAAACAGCTGTCGAGATACAGTATGAACAGCCAGGAAGACATGACACAACCCTGTTTTACGCCCGCTTGGACGCTAAACATGGATGACAGGTCGTGCCCTACCCGCACACAGGCTTTACAGTCATAGTAAAGTGACTGCACAGCCCTTAACAATCGACCATCCACACCATATCCCGGCAACAGTTCCCACATTTTCTTCCTTATAACCTTATCAAATGCTTTCTCCAGATCCACAAAAGCACAAAAAATCCTCTGGTTAACACTCAGAAGCTTCTCCTTGATCATGCGGAGAGAAAACATTTGATCCGTGAATCCTCTTCCAGATCTAAATCCGCATTGTGCCTCCCATAAGAATCTTTCCGATTTCTCTTGCATCCTACGTGTCAAAACCTTCGAGTAAACTTTACTGCTAAACTGGTCAAGCTGATCGCCCGATAGCACCCGCAATCAAAATGTGAACCTTTACCTTTATATAAAGGCACAATGACCGCGGATCGTCAATCATCCGGGACATCTCCCGTCCGCCAGCACAAATTGCACAGCAGATGAAAGCTGTCCCAGACGCGAGGCCCACCGTACTTGACCATTTCAGCAGTAACTCTGTCTAGTCCCGCAGCCTTACCACATTTCAAACTTCGAATCGCACGTTCATTCTCTTTCATGCTGATGACCTCAGTGTCATCGAGGTTCGTGTCTGGCGTGCCAGTCACGGCGTCACCCCCGAATCCTTCATTAAGATCATGACACGCATACATTGCTCTATAAAATTCACTCCATCGCTGCATGACGTCCGATTTTTCTGAGAGGACGTCATTGGTTCTCGAAAGCACTTTGTTCATTCTTAAGGCTGTCGCACCACTCCGGGACCTTCCAACCTCTTTCCAGAAGAGTTTGGAGTTTTCCTTAAAGTTGTGCGACAACCTCTCGTCCGCTTCTATTCACACTTCTATACACCTTTCACGTACTTCCTCAATCAATGTTGTCGCATGAACTTTCTGCAGCTTATATCTTTCTTTCATCTTCTCTATCATATGCTTATCGTTACTAGAGGCCAAGTAGTCTAACCATGCTTTTTTCTTCTTTTTTACAGCTTCTCTCACTTCATCATTCCACCATGCATCTCTTCGTTTACTACTACCTCTTTTTGTCGTTCCACATACTTCTTCCGCTGCACTTATCATTCCATCCCTAAGGTTCTGCCATGTTCTCTCCACACATTCTTTCCTGCCATCGATGGTGTCAAGCTTTTCGGCTACCCTCGTGTGATATTTGTCCCTAGTATCCGCTTCCTGAAGCTTCCAGCTTCGGATGCGACAGACGGACTGTGGTTCTGTTACTGCCGTCCGGTAGCGCCAACCCGCGAACAAACCCCTAAATCTAGTAATTACTAGATAATGATCCGTTCCCAGGTCAGCACCCCTGAACACTCGTGTATCCATCACCTGTTTTCGCAGTCGGTCATCCACCAGGAACATATCAACCATACTTCTCTCATTCTTTCTTTCTCTAGTGTACATATGGATTTTCCTGTGATTAAACATAGTGTTTGTCACAAGAAGACCCTTTTCCTTGCATACAGCCAGTATAAGCTTGCCAGCATCATTAACCCTTTTATCGCCAAACTTTCCAAGCACCGACTCGTATCCTGGTCGAGCGATACCTACCCATCCATTCAAATCACCACATACAACAGTTCTTTCGTTTCCCTTAACCAAATCTAGAACTTCTCTTACATTCTACCAAAACTCCTCCAGCTCAGCCCTGGACGACGAAGCTACCGGCGCATAAACAGCCAAAAGGAATAACTTCGTCAGTCCCAGTTTAAAGCGAACCCAGAGAAGTCTTGAGTTCACAACCTTGTATTCAGTCATAAGATCGACCGACCGGGACGACAACAGCACCCCCACTCCCTGGCAGGCGTTCACGCTTTCCTGGACTCCGGACCATATAGCTAACGTCCCGCCAGGGAGCTCTTCAGTACAACTGCCTTTCCGTTTGGTCTCCGATATACACACGACATCAAATATCTTTCTTTCATTATTTCGATCAACTCATTCGTCTTATCTCTCATGCCCCCTCTAACATTCCACGTGCCAACTCTGCACTCCGTCCTCCACCTTCCGCCGTGTCGCGCTGTGCGTGACGGGTGACGGTCCCGATCGCCGCTTTGCGCGCTGCATTCCACACCAACGGGGCCGAGCTGGTGTGCGTCGCCTTGGGGGGACGCCCTAACCCTCGTTTGCATGGGTGCGCAGCTGTGTAGAATTGCAGCCCTGAAAAGGGCTGGCAGGGGTCGCGACGAGCACGCTTCTACAATGACCCCCAGGGGGTCCGTTTCTACACAGGTAAACAGTGACCGGTTTAGAGCTGCTAATTCTACACCCTAACGGTCCGCGAAGCATGTATTTGGGGTGCGTGCTCTCAGCGGAAGGCCTTGGGTTAATTCCCAACCACCGTTCGATGCCCGGCCGCAATGGCCCGTCTCCCGCGAAGTCTTACAAAGTGAGAAATCATATATTACATAATATGTTAAACTTAGTCAAGCCGTTCAGGCTACAGAGTCAAACAGACATATTTACATACTCTTGAAAACAATACCCTTCTTCTGGGGCAGTCGGGGAAATACATAACAAATCAGCTCTATCAACGTAAAGGAGAATAGAGTCTGTATGTTTACGTGGCAGAGCCACGCTGCAGCCATATTATGGTTGCAGCAAGAATGGGTCGGCTCGACCGAGGTGGGGACTACGCTCTCACAGAATTCCAGCGTAAAATAGCAGCTTAATACAATGATCTTATATTATGTAAAACACGACGGAATTTTCGGTGCAAAAACAAAACACAAATTACTTTCAACGTTGTTGTCAATGACGCGACGATAGAGCGACGACTGAGCTCAGGTTTGCTAATTAGCTTAGTTTTGGCGTGCCACTTGTGGTGCGCGTATAACCTATCTACCTCTTTTACATAATATAAGATCATTGGCTTACTACTGTTTCGTATGGCCAGCGTAGAGAACCAGATACCCTTTTTACTGCAAACGAGGCATTTCATCTTAGTCCTCAGGGGTGACAAACACATTCTGCATTTTGATTCTTAATGCATCTATATAAAACACAAAATATGTTTCTACCTATGTCCGTTATAGATCCTGAAATTTGAAACCATCCAACTTTATTAGATAATAAATAATGCGAAGATAGTTTTAGACCAATAAAATAATGCATTAGGAACTATTCAAAAAAGTTAATAAATAAACAAAATTTCCTTTTTTCCAACAAATAGACAAAATGTATTTCATTTTTTAGCACACGCCGAGTATCCCATAGTCGAGGAAAAAGTTCATAGGTCAGTACATCCACTTAGCATCAAGTGGACTGTATGCTCTTTTGTCACACTTATTCAATATATAAAAAATTAAAGATAAATCATTAATATAATCAAGCGTTACTTTGGTTAAAACAACATAAGTTAAAACTTAGCGGTCAGCCGCCGTAGAGTCTACATCACCTGAAGACACGTGTCGTATTATCGTCGATGGTGTGTCTTTTCTAGAATAGTGGTGTTGGTGTTCTTCAAACTAGGTAACACGCATCATTTTATTTAATTGAGCGGATGGTTTCAAAGTAACTATTAATATCTTTATTAAAGATAAATCGTAGCGCATATCTCGCGCAAATCACAAAGAATGTTTATAACGAAAGACCCAGAAGTCCAATTGCTTACATTCCGCTGTATCGCATTCGTTACACAATAACACAGGAAATCCTCAGACACACGCACGATCATAGTTACTACCAGAGCAGGGGAATGCTAACCTTATCAACGGAAGATAAAGACTAGAATGCCAGACCACATTGGGCACATGTCACCGCATTGATGGCGCGCACCGCGTACCCATATACACAACCTACCACAATGTTTTCATTTGAACAACAATCGTAAGACAAACATTTAATCGACAGCCTCTATCGACGGTACGCGTGGTGCAAGTGATAAATGAAAGCGTGTATGTGTAAGGTATATCCAAATACCTCATCACTATTAAAGCTCATCACAACATACCTACATATAATTACACAACATAATGTACATATAATTTATACATCGTGTACTATAAATATTGTATTTTTTTAATTCTATATTTATTAAAATTTAAACTCTGTCTTAATATGCTATGCACGTACAGGTTGTCACGTTCTGTAAATATATTGTTCCAGCTTTATACTTTGTGACATGCAATAAAGAATTATGAATTACCATGTTACAGCACTATTTTCGACAACCATAGCTTTTTCGGCAAACTTTTCCGATTTTATTATACACCTAGCGGCCCGCCCAATTTCACCTGGGTTAGGTTTATTAATTTGGCGTTTTATGATAAGAAATGACCGTTTACCTTAACCAATTTTTCGTTTTGTTTTTAAAAAAAATACCTGCCAAGTTTTTAAATTACGCTTGGTGTTGTTCTCTACTCGTTAGTAAAATTTCATTACAATCGGTTCGGCCATTTCGAAGATTAGCCAGGACAGACAGACAGACAGCCATATAAACACAATAAGAATGGTTATTCATTTGAGCTACGAATGGACATTTAAAGTTCGCGGAATGGGGGGTAAGGAGTGAAAATAAAAATCCAAATTAGTCCTTTTCAATATATTCACCTGCTTACCCTAATACATTTTTCGGATCTTTCAATTAATATATGTATAACCCTTATGTAAACCCTCACAAAAAAAGGATTTATCTTTGTTTGAAAAACACACCGAAACTACTTTCTTCACTTCATCACTTAAAAACTTTTTCCCACAAAGTTCTTTTTTTAAGTTTGGGATAGATAATAATCACTGGGGGCCAGGGCAGGGGACTATAGGGTAGGTGTAGCAAAGTTTCGAGGCCCACCTTCTGTACGGCAGCCATCGCAACATGGAACTTGTGAACAGGCGCGTTGTCGTGCAGAAGAAGGATTCCTTTGGTCAATTTCCCCCTTTTTTTTTCTTTTATGGCTTCCTTCAATTGTTCTAGGATGGAAGCGTAGTAATTTCCGGTTATGGAGACAACTTTTTCTTTATAATTAATCAATAGGATTCCTTCTGATTTCCAAAAGACTATCGCCATAATTTTCCTAGCCGATTGTACCATCTTAAATTTCTTGGGTGGTGGTGTGCCTTTTTGTGCCACTGCATACAGTCCTGTTTGGACTCAGGTTAATAATGGTGAACCCAAGTTTCGTCACCAGTAACAATTCGAGTCAACACTCTATCTTTGTCTTCCGTACAGAGGTCCAAAAATGCACGACAACACTCCACGCGCTCTTGCTTTTGAGGCGGAATGAGCACCTCACTGAGTGAGTTACTAGAAGACGACCCACGGCCAGGAAGGCCAATCGAGGTGACAACGAAAAATTAATATTAGAAGATGCCCGCCTAAAGAAAAAACAGCTGGCAGAAATGGTTGGAGTATCAGATACAACCATTTTTAAAATTCTCCATGACAATCTTGGCATGACTAAAGTCAGCTAGTGGTATTTCTATGCTAGTATAATAATACTGTGACTGTTATAGTGTAGTTTCTTACAAGCTTCAACCGCTACGAAAATTACCATCTGGTTAACTTTTTTTAACACGTTTTTATTAACTTGTATTAGCGTATGTCTGTTCGGGTCGACTTTAGTAATTGATTTTAAACTAACTTCCCGATGTGCTAGAGAGGTGAAATTTTGAAAATAACTCAGAATTGGATGACAATAATATAATATGACAAAAAAAGAAGAATGATAAGTTTTATACTTTTTAGTCCGTTTTACAAACTTGGTACATTTTTTAAACAAATGATTTGTTTTAACTAGCACTCAGTGAGGGTGCTATGAAAAATGCAAAACTGTTATGTATAATTACGACGGTAAATCTGAAAATTAAATTAATTCCCGCTCCCACTTACAACGTGTGGCATGCGCCAAATATCAATAATTCACCCAACATACTGGTTGTGAATAAGAACAAGGTCATTTAGATAAACAAAGTTTTACTTTGTCAATTCTATCGCAGCCTAGCTAGTTTCAGATACCTGTCATCTTTTATGCATATTCTTTGAGTTACTTTCCAGTATTCTAGGCAGAGTCATCATCATCATATATGTAATAATGTTTATGTATAAATCAAATTAGGCTGCTCTTAACACGTACGTAAAAAATAAAAAAACTGCGATTGCCAACCCGCCTGCCAAGCGTGCCAACTATGGCAAATATACCTCCAATGAGGCAATACTATGCGGATGACTATGTTCAGGTGTGGGGGGGAGGATATCAGGTATTTTTACAGAAAAAGGGTAACAAATAGGCACCTGAAGGTAAGTGGATGCTGTGCACATATACATCTACCGGCACTCATTCTGCAGGACATTATTATCGTTTTATCTAGGTTTAAACATGAAAACCATTACGAAATATTTCAAATTGCTTTACAAATGTTTTATTTCGAAATGCTTTATATTTGAAAGGGGCATGGTGAGTAGAATGTGTGAATAAACACACGTTTGGCTATTGAAGTTTGGATATTACGAATATATGAGTCAACACTGGCCTTCCATAGTTTTACAGTGAAATTCGTTTCCAATTAACTGTGCCAAACTACCGTCCGCTCTGAGAATACGCATAAAACTACTTGATTAGACTTTTGTTGATACCTACAAATGATTTCTCTAAAAATGTCTAGGATTTGGTACAGGACGGTACACCCTTTTCCTATCTCTGCAAAGCGATATATCCACTGTTGTGTTCCCGTTTAAAGATGACGTAAGAAAAGTTAGAAATTTCATCGTCGTCTTGAGACATCATCCCTATCGCAATATAAAAATCAGCTCTGGACTGCTAGACACTCCTAAACGACGAAAGTAAACTACATCCACAATACAGGAAAAAACATAATTGGGGTGATAATGTTGCTTTAATAAATTGGGAAGCGCTTTAAGCGTCGGGAATTAAAAATGAAACAAAATGAAATACGATATAGGCAGCCACGCTTTTCGCGTAATTTTAAGAAATTAAAATAGTAGACTGAAAGAGAATAACGCCCTATGGCATTGAGTCCACCAAAAGTATTTCTTGTTCATTAAAGTATAGATAAATAAAACCTTAGACCTAGACATAGTTTTGAAACAATTATCTGAATTGTACAGTTTGACTGGTGAGCAATTAAATTACGCATACGTCGTAATTTTAGTGGATACGATTGAATAAAAAGCTATTTCACGTTTGGGTTGCTCTCGAAAATACCGACTTAACTGAATTACCGTTCAGTTTGCAATTCAGTTTTACGTGGTAGAAGAAGCAGCAATATGAGTCTAGATGACCTTTTTACTGCTACTGGGAGCGTTCCATCTCAATCCTCAGAGATACCAGGCGTCTGCATTTTGAATTTTGAACTAGGGTAGGTTTTGTTGACTTGGGTCACAGCATCTACTTACCATCGGATAAACTGCTCGTTTGTCAGCCTTACTACTATAAAAAATGCACTTTGTACTTAATACAATGGATCATAACGCGAAAGGAAACATTCCCAATACATAGAAAAAGGGCAGACTTAGTCAAATTTAAAGTCTTATAAAAAAGAAGTATAATTTTTAACAGGATCTAAAGATCGCTAGCTTTACTACGGGAGCTATCAAGGACCTACGTCAGTGGACTGGAAAACACACCGCTTGATGTGGGAAGAGCAAATAAGATAAAACTAGCGCGCTGACCTGGACTAAAGCGGTTAAATAAACATGCCGTAAAGTTTGAACGAGTCGGGACGTAATGGGCCACCGCAACCAACCGCAACCCCCTGTACTGGTGTTTCAGATTTATAATTTTTTCATAATCATAATGGCGGATAAGTTACTTTAAAAATTATTTTACGAGTGCCCGAAACTTACACACACACACACAAACGGATAAAAACTACGAATGGGTCGCTCGACCGAGTGATGACATGCTCTCACAGAATAACAGGGTAAAATAGCAGCTTAATACTGCTGTGTTTCGTATGGTGAGTGTAGAGAACCGGAGACCCGTTTTACTAAAAAGGAGGCGGCATTCCATTCAAGTCTTCACGGGTGACAAAGCATTTGCATTTTGATTCGTAATCGAGGATGGATGTAGATGTCTATGGGCCACAGCAACCACTTACCATCAGGTGGATTGTGTGCTCGTTTGTCACCCTTCTCCTATAAAAAAAACCGATTTGAATATATAAAATCAACTGCTGTTCACTAGTCTTGATGAAATTTTTATATATTATGTTTGGGGTCCCTGGACCTGGATGATTTACATTCCACAATTGGAATCGATAGGTGGCGTAGTTGTCGACATCCAGAAATCATCTGCGCGAAGCCGGGGAGGAGGATGATAACTTAATTACCAACTACATTATTTAACACATTGATTCATAAATTGATTTGTTTAGAACTTGGTGCACATGTATTTTACTAAATCTGCAGTATAGCTGATGTTAAGTGGCCAATGCAGTCTTTGAACCTGTGGATGTAAATTCCTACAAAGAAAACTACCAACCTAGTTAGTAGCGAGACTGCGTGACAGGTTATCACAGTCTCGCAATCTGTCATTCTATTGGTGGTCTATACTCTTCAAACTGTACACAACAAGGCTGTATTAATGAACGACAAAACAGAAGAAAGGGATAACTACAGAAATCGTAATAATAAGACAATAGAAGTCGCATAAACGCGTGACCTTGTCGCCGCTATTATGTGTAGACGAACATAATTCACCATTTTGTGATTTAGTTGCGCGGGAAAATTCGTACGTGAATTTATGTTATTATAATGGGTGAACTGCAGCGTAATAGTAAAATCATCAAGAATGTGTAATGCAACTAATAAAGGCATAAAATTTCATCGGTAAGTTGATTATTTACTAATTAACTAATTATCATTATTTTTTAACTAATTTACGTCTAGATGAATACTTTACTATGATATTTACCTTTGTAAACTTTCATTTATTACTTTTCGTATTGGTAATTACCATTGCTGCTTTTTCCTACCGTAATACGCGACGTTGACAAATTCGCCAAGCAATGTAATGTGAAACATTAGATATCATTATGCATTGCGCATGTTTATAATACGGCTTGCAGATGGCGACATCGGTTTTGGAAGTAATCGAGCGCTAATTCATTTCTATTGTCTTATTATTACCATTTCTGTGGGCATAACAGAAGGCAGAAAATGAGCATGCGGCTCACCTGATGGTAAGTGACTACCGCCACCCATGAACAACCGCAACACCAGGGGAATAAGCAGGTGCGTTGCCGGCTTTTTAGAAAGGAGTAAGCTCTTTTCTTGAAGGTCTCTAAGTTATATCGGTCCGGAGAAGTCGCCGGTGGTAAACAATTCCACAGAAAGGTAGTACGAGGAAGAAAATTCCAATAACAATTATTATACAAAAACTGCGATTAGCTGAAAAGAAGATCCCTTTTTAGCTAGTTAATGGTGTAGATTTGGTTTTTTCCATGTTCATTGATGCAAACAGAAAAAGAAGAAAACGTTCAGTATGAGTTGATAATAATGATAAAACTAAAAAGAACTAAAAAGTTTTACTTTTAATTTCAAATGGCCAATTACTTACACTTTATATACGTAGTAGTAGAGCCATGCTACAGCAATTGTGTTTGTAGCACGGAAGGGTCGGCTCATCTGAGGAAGTATAATGCTCTCCCAGAATATCAGCGTAAAATAGCAAGAGAATACAAGTTTCGTATGGTGAGTGTGGACATCCTGAGACCCCTTTGGAAATAAGCCTTAGCCTTCAGATTGACAACACATCTGCATGTTGATTCTAAACCGAAGGTACATGTAGATGTCTAAGGGTCACCGTATCCACTTACCATCAGGTGCATTGTGTGTATGTTGTTATCATCCATATTCTACTAAAAAAACTAGGCTATGCACAGCTTACTAAAAAAATAAGGAAACTCGCAAGTCGCGCCACCAGCCCACTAAAAATGTATATGTAATAACTACCTTACTGTACACTTTAACCCCCGTGCTCGGGTCATCAGTGTCGTCCGTGTCATCGTCTCATAGTGCCTCATCCGCATCCTGTTTACATACTGTGCACAGGGTTGTCAATTGAGACCAAAAAACAATATTAAAAAAAACTAGAGCCAAGACTAAGGCCTAAGTGTTTTTAAATTTAATATACAAACAGTAGCTTTCTTACAAATAAGAATAGAAGCAAAACGGTATGTGAAATAAGAATAGAAGAAGAGTTGATCAAGCAAGTAGATGAGTTTGTATATTTGGGTTGCGTATTTAGCAGGGATGGGAGATACGATAAGGATATAGAACGACGAGTGAACGCAGGAAACAGAGTACATGGGGCCCTACACTTTATTGTGAAGAGTCAAAATGTGTCAAAAAAGGCACGTATGGCAATTCACAATGCTGTATTGGTCCCTACTTTAACGTATGGTAGTGAAAGTTGGGTGTGGCAGAAGAAGCACGAGAGTAGAATAAATGCTGTAGAAATGCGGTCGTTAAGGAGTATGTTAGGGCTGAATCTGAATGACAGGGTGAAAAATTGTGTGATAAGAGAAGAGTGTGGTTTGAAAGATGATGTTGTGACCAGGATTAAGAAAGGAATGCTTCGGTGGTTTGGTCATGAGGAAAGAGTGACAAAGAAAATTTATGTTGCAGAAGTTAATGGCAGAGTCGGAAAGGGACGCCCGAGGCAATAATGTACCAGACCAAATTAGCGATTTATTAAAAACGGGCCAAATTAGGAGTACCCCTAACCGACGAGCATGTATGCGTAGGTGTATGGATGTGAAGGAGGCGAGAGAGGTGTGTCAGGATCGTGCCAAATGAAAGTCTGTAGTCTCTGCCTACCCCTCCGGGTGACAGGCGTGAGTTTTTATGTTTATGTAACTTTCTTACGTTAACATAAGTAGTATTCACGATAGTATGCACCGACATACAAATGCTATAACGTCAATGCATGTTGTAAACCACTCCTAATACAAACTTTAGTAGAATGGCGGAATACTTGACTTTTTGTTTCCACTCCATTTGCACTCCGTACCCTTAACCACACATTAGGCTATTGTCGCTTTCTAATAAGAATAATTAAACTGTAAAAATTACTAATTCATGAGATTTGTTGGTAAAATAATTTTAACTCCTGACGAAAAAGAAGGGTGTTATAAGTTTGACCGTTATGTGTGTCTGAGTGTTCTGCCTGTCTGTGAACCGATTCGGGTGCGGTCATTTTATTAAAAAGCAGATTTTCTATCGATTGTTCTTAGACATGTTATATTAAAATCGGTTTAGCCATGTGAAGATCATCCGTTTTTTTTAGTTTTGGAGGGTTATTTTAAATTTTCAATTTAAGTCATTACATACAATTTTTGCTATGTTATATAAAACCTTACGAGTCACTTCAGAGATCAGAAATTTGGATATACTGTATATACTCGTGCGTATGCTTATTCCAGTCAGTCTAACAGCAGTTGGCAAGAAATGAAAGCCCATACTGCATTAAGCCAGAAGTGTGTTTACAACCGGTTTTATACGTGGTAGAGCCACGCTGCAGCTATATTATGGTTGTAGCACGAATGGGTCGGCTCGACCGGGGAAAGAAGACGCTCTTACAGAATACCAGCGTAAAATAGCAGCTTAATACTGCTGTTTCGTATGGTGAGTGTATAGATCCGGAGACCCTATATACTGGAAACGAGGCATCCCATCTTTCTACTTATTAATCGAGGATAAATGTGGATGTCTAGGGCCACAGCATCCACGTACCATCAGGTGGACTGTGTGCTCGTTTGCCATCCTTATTCTAAAAAAATTAAAGTGACAATTAAATAGCGAGGGCAGCCCTGCCGCGAGTCGTACCCACCGCGTTGCAACAGCGGCAGTACGCAGAAACAGTCGCAAGAGTCAAGATGGTCAAGGTTAATGCTATTTGTTGCGCTTGCGTGCGAATCACTAGTACTAGTGAGTGGCTTCAAACTATTGTACTATTTTATACAATACTAGCGACATGCCGCCGCTTCGCACGGGTGATATTTGAATTGTACAACAGCGCCACCTACTGGGTCCAACTATACCTATAACCTTCGCGGAAGTGCAAGCAATATGTTGACAAAGTTTTATCGCAATCTGATGAATAATTTTTATATATTAGATTACATGAAATTTTGTAAGCACGAGAAATTAGTAATTTGCACCAATGCATTGTACGTGCGATTAAATACCGGGGTAAACACGGAACTAGAGTTAAGCAGAACATTTGCCCTTCCATCAGTTGGAATAATTAACTCCTCCTTCTCATAACTGTATAATATAATGATTGCAAAGCAAAATTTACACTCATATTGATTGGCCCTATCGTTTGGCATATCCGTCGGTGCTTCCCAACCTTAAACACAACAGGTCTTAAACACGCTGGATAGCGTACGGCGGAGCATGTGGCGTAGCGAAGCGTTTGGAATACATTTTAAGCGGTTACTATTGCCACTGATGCCTTAAGCCTAAACCTCAACTTCCTCGACTTGACTGCCTCATTGGTCTAGTGGTTGTAGTGGTGCGACTACTAACCATGAGGTCCAGGGTTCAAATCCCGAATGGGTCGAAAAAATAAATTATTGAGTTTTCCGTCAATAAATTCTCAATAGCTGCCCGGAGTCAGGATGTTGGCGGTGTACCACCCCCGTGCTTCGGAAAGCACATAAAGCCGTTGGTCCTGCGCCTGATCTCTCTCCGGTCGCGTCGGTTTACCGTGCCATCGGAATATGAGAGTGATGGAATAGAGATTGCACCTGTGCTTGCCCATACACTTGTACACTATAATCCTGTCCTGCGCCGATGGCTAGTCTCTGTTGAGGCCGGCCGCCGTAACCGAAATTCGGTCTGGAGGACATAATTATTATTAAGCCTGAACCTTAAGCCTTAAGTGTAGCCGACGCGACAACTTTTTATATAATAAGCCGATTAATCGGCTATAGCCACAATTTTCGGCCCAAGCCGAAGTCCGAAAAATTAAATATCCTTGGCTAAAGTTAATAATATAAATTATTTTAAAACTTTTATATTAATGCTTTATATTTAATGTGTAATATAAAAAAGGAATTTTAAACATCTCTAGAAGTTGATCTAGAGATAGGGTTGCCACCTTTTATTGAACTATTGAACAAATATAGTATTTTTCCCAAAAAGATCCAAGAATATAGTAATTTTGAGAAATACATTTCATAAGTATTATTCATATATTTCACATATTTATTTCATTAATGTTTAATCTTTATGCATTTTTCCATATATATTTGTTCTTGCTCTTTTGGCCTGCAATGATCTAAAATACCTACAAAATAAGGAGTGTGAGTTAACGTAACAATTTATTTTTAATTAAATTACATAATGCATGCCCTATTTTTTCTTTCAATTATTAATTATTTCCGCAAAACTTACTTGTTCCAGACTTCTAAACACAGTTAATATAACAAAGTGCGACAGTTGAATTAGAGATAAAAATATAGCACTTTTAATACTATATTATTTTTCTATACAATATAGTACGATTGACTGATATATAGATATGATACGATACTATATATAAAAGTACGGGTGGCAACCCTATCTAGAGATGACAAAAATTGCGTCACCACGTCCATTGCGCTCTCGCTCATTCGTAACAATTCGTTCAATTTCGGTGCTCGCACCTTCGGCTTCGGTCAAAACTTCGTTATGCCGAAGGTGTTTTTTTAACCGAAAGTAGCCGAAGCTTGGGTCGGACACTAGACACATCACTAGAGACAAATGGCATTTGCTTCATCATTCATTACTGCCCTTTACAAGTCCACTGCTGAACATAGGCCACCCCCAAGGTATGCCACAAAGCACGGTCCTGAGCCACCTGCATCCATCGACTTCCTGCATGTCTTACCAGGTCGTTACTACATCTAGTGGGGGGTCGCCCTACACTTCGTCTACCGGTACGAGGCTGCCACTCGAGAACCTTTTTTCCTCAACGGTTGTCGGTTCTTCGAGCTATATGGCCGGCCCATTGCCACTTCAGCTTACTAATCCGTTGGACTATGTCGGTCACTCTGGTTCTACTGCGGATATCCTCATTTCTAAGTTTATCACGCAGAGAAACTCCGAGCATAGCCCTCTCCATAGCTCGCTGAGCGACTTTGAGCGTCCTCATACGGCCAGCAGTGAAGGACCACGTCTCAGTTCCATATGTCACTGGCAACACGCACTGGTTGTACAACTTAGTTTTCAGGTTGTGAGGTATACCTGACGAGAAGATGCGTTGTAATTTCCCGAACGCTGCCCAGCCGAGTTGAATCCGTCTATTGACCTCTCGGTCGAAGTTGGACTTACCTAGCCGGACTATTTGTCCCAGGTAAACGTACTCGTCAACAACTTCGAGCTTAGTGCTCCCAACAACTACCGGCATAGTTGAGACACGGAGACGGACATTAAACATGATCTTTGTTTTGTCCATGTTCATCTTAAGACCTATCCGTTGGGAGGCACTATTGAGGTCATTGAGCATAGTGCTTAAGTCCTCCAGCGATTCTGCCATAAGTACTATATCGTCGGCAAATCGAAGATGAGTGATGTACTCGCCATTGATGTTAATACCGTATCCTTTCCAGTCCAGTAGCTTGAAAACGTCTTCCAATGCAGCGGTGAAGAGTTTCGGGGAAATAACGTCACCCTGTCTTACACCTCTCTGCAGTTGGATAGGTTTCGTACTCTGGTTCTGTACTCGGATAGCCATCGTAGCCCTACTGTACAAACACTTCAGCACTTCGATATACCGACAGTCAACTTGGCACCGCTGAAGAGACTGTAGCACCGCCCAAATTTCGACGGAATCAAAGGCTTTCCTCATAGTCCACATACGCCAGGCAAAGTGGCAGATTGTACTCTTCGGACTTCTGTACAATTTGCCGAAGGGTATGTATGTGGTCTATGGTACTAAAGCATTTTCGGAAACCGGCTTGTTCGGGAGGCTGGAAGTCGTCGATTCTGCGTGCGAGACGATTCGTAATGACTCTCGAAAACAGCACGTAGACGCGGCTCAGAAGGGATATCGGTCTATAGTTCTTCAAGAGGGCGTTGTCACCTTTCTTGAAGAACAAGACCACCGCACTTCTGCTCCACGCCTCCAGAGTAGTGCCACCATGGAGGACGGAATTAAAGACTTCAAGTACCGGTTTTCCACCCGCTTTCAGAAGCTCCGCTGTAATTCCATCCTCGCCCGGGGACTTGCCGTTTTTAAGGTGCTGGAGAGCCATTCTAATCTCGCTCAGACTGATATCCAGGATATCATCGGAATGGTGTCGGATAAGACCCGCTCTTGGATCGTTACTCACAGTTGCGTATGGCTCCAACGATGATGTGTACAGCTGCCCATAGAACCTCTCAATCTCACTCAGAATCTCAGGTGTCCCGGAAACGATGCTGCCACACTCAGTCTTCAGCTTTGACAGTTGGCTCTTACTGTCAGACAGATCTCTGGCAAAGACTTTGGAGCCCTGGCTCCGCTCAATCGCTTCTTAAATACGAGCAGTATTAAATTTGCGTAAGTCTCGCCACATGCATTTGGAGATCTGTCTGTTCAGTTGCCTGTATGCTGTCAAATCTGTCGACGATTGCAGCCTCATCTCCCGTCTAACAGCCATGAGATTAAGAGTGTGATCGGAGAGCTTTTGTGTTCTTCTGCGGCCGGTCTTGCAGAACTTAGCTCCGACCGCATGGACAGTTTCCACGAGCTTGTCATACATATCGTCCACTGCATTGCAATCTTCTAGGCACTAAAAGCGGTTACGTAACTCGAGCTGAAAGGTTTCGGGATTCTGGATTAGAGCACGAGGGGGACGGAGCGTTGACTTCATTAGACGAGACCTCTCCAACTTAACGTTTAGGTTCAGTGTGCCTCTAACCATTCGGTGATCGCTGCCAGTATTCACCCTTGCGATCACTGAGACATCACTGAACAGTTGGCGTCTGGTCGTCATAATGAAGTCAATCTCATTTTTGTCGAACCGTCGGGGCTCGACCAGGTCCACTTCCTTTGGGGCCGCTTCTGGAAGAAAGAGTTCATCATAAAGAGTCCCTCTTTCTCCATAAAGTCGGCCAGCTGCTGGCCCCTACGGTTCCGTTGCCCTACTCCAAATTTCCCTACCTTCAGTTCACCGCTTTCTCTTGTGCCTAGTTTTGCGTTGAAGTCTCCCATCAACACCGTGTAGTGGGTTGTGGAGGAATGTATGGCTCTGGAAATATCCTCATACATTTCCTCCACCTCCTCATCGGGATGTGCCGAGGTTGATGCGTTAACCTGTATGACCTTCAGCGAATACCGTTTGGTGATTCTGAGTATCAGGTACGCGACCCTCGTCGACACACTCCCAATCTTTACAACGTTGTTGACGAGAGACTTGTGGACGATAAATCCGACACCTCCTTGGGACAGATGGTCGCCCTCCCGGTGATAGAAAGTTGCCGGACTCGAGGATTACCGTGTCCTCCCCCTCTCTTCGGACCTCGGATAACCCAATAATATGCCAGCGCAACTTGTCTACTCTTCTTGTTAACTCTTCTTCCAACTCTAGTATCTTCTCGTCAGTCCTCAGGGTGCGTGCGTTATATGTTGCCAGGTCGAGTCGTCGTAGATGGCAACCGAACCTCCACCGGAGATTCTTAGCACCCCCTGCCCCGCCGTTACCATGGTCGCCACCGTAGCCAGGAATAGCGGGGCCGCCGGGGACTGGGGGCCGTTTGTTTGCGTCGTTACTCATGGGGGGATACTTGCCATAGTTGCCACGCTTGGCGAGCGGGTTTGCAACCGCAGTTTTTTTTTATCTCACAGTTGTTATCAGGAAGATGCTGCTGCCCATCTCTTGCCTGTTTCCCCCTGTCGCCTCTTACGACACCCACGGGAAGATATGGGGTAGTGGATATTCTTAACCGCCACTACACGGCATTTGCTCGCCAGGTGCTAATTCTACGACCACTCGACTAGTAACAATTAAAACGTCTAGCCGTGTCAAACAATTAGCAGCCGCGTAGCTCCACAATTCACACTTCCACACATGGCGAAATTTACGTGGCAATACAGGATCAAATCTTTTTATGGTGTCTTTTATTTCACGCTCTGAAAGAAAAGTCGATTATTTACTAGTTAACAGTTAAATGGGTTATGAACTGATAGAGACATAAGAGTAAACAATCAGTAATAAATAAATAAAATTTAGAGATACATTCTGTATAGTCTATACGATATTACTGTACATCATCCCACTGCGGGGAATAAGCCCTCTCTTATTATTTGCTGCAATTTTTTGGTGGTAGAACAACGCTGCAGCACGAATGGGTCGTCTCACAGAATACTAGCGTGAAATAACAGAATAATGCTGTTTCATATGTTGAGTGTGGAAAACCCGTGGTCTCTCATTTTGACTGCTAACAAGGCACTCCCAGTCAAGATGGACTAACCAGGGGTGAAAACGCGTCTGCATTTTTATTCTTAACCAAGGATAGATGCATATGTCTATGGGCCGCGGCATCCACTAACCATCAGGTGGGCTGTGTGCTCGTTTGTCACCCTATCCTATAAAAAAAGCAACAGTGCCCCGAAGGTCAGCCTTACCCTCTTCTCATAAAAATTTTAAGAATGAGGCTATTTTATGAAAAAAAGTTTGTTTGCCTCGTTGCTGCAGTCGTGTTGGCAACCTCACAGATCCTTGAAATATTTTATTTCTTACACTCCGGTTTCTTTACGATGTTTACCTTCGCCGACGAACTCGTGGTTAATTAGTACTTTAAATAGCAAGTCACAATTTAATGATAGCGGCAGGGGTCGAACTAAATTATGTTTATAGCGAATGAGCTACCACGCTCTTCTTACAATACCTATGTAAAAAAAAAAATTGGCTAACCGTGATGGTACTTTAATCCTTGCCCTGTCCCATCAATCATATATGAACAATTCGGTTAACTACTGTGTTTCGTGGGCAGGGAAACTGTTAAAAGGTAAGTAAATCCTCTTCAGAAATTACATCGCAACAATAACATAAAAATTAATAAATGGGGAAACTTTGATGGCAATACATATACTATGAGGTGGGGGTCATTAATCTGTACAGGATAATCGTTGCCAACAACGGTGTCGCCAGATTTAAAAAAAATGCTAACTTGATAAAAAAAAGTTTAAGCAAATTGTAGAAAAGTATTATTTTTAATAATACTAAAACATGTTTGTTTTATTATTTTAAATAACACTAACATTTTCATATTGATTAATAATAGATGTTTTAACTCTTTGTTAAACTCATTGCGGTTTGTTCCTTTCAGATCGGACAGGGTGTTTTTGCATATTCTATATGTACTAAATTACATGTTATACGTATTAATAAGCAACAATCGTTGGGGAAGAAAGGTTATCAAACGGCTGCCACACTGCAGTAAGCACTGTCACCGTTGCAGTCTATTTAAGTCCAAAGCTGAACATCGGTCCCACATTACCATTCCCTAGCACATGATAGCGAAGCAAAAGACACAAATCTTGCTTTGTCTATACTATCATTACTACATAGAATAAGGGTGGCAAACGTGCACACAGTCACACCTGATGGTAAGTGGATGCTGTGGCCCATAGACATACAATTATCGTTGATTAAGAATCAACACGCAGATGTGTTGTCACCTCCCAAGGACTAAGATGGAATGCCTCGTTTCCAGTACAATGGGTCTCCGCTTCTCTACACTAACCATACGAAACACAACAATATTATTATATGCTGCTGTTTTACGCTGGTAAAGGCTGTGAGAGCGTGTTCCTTCCCCGGTCGAGCCGACCCATTCGTGTTACAACCATAATATAGATATTGTTAGGTAACATTGTAAATTTATTTCGTTATGGCAATATTCAACGTTCAACACGCTTTTCAATATGCTGGATAGATAATACCTACTTACGTCTTTAGGGGTTCGATCTTAAAATATTAATAATAAATTATATGTTTAATAGCACGGAGAAATTGTTTTTGTAATTAAAACTGTTATTTTGTTGAATAAATAAAAAAATATAGCTCACTAGACAGGTGTTTAACCATTTTGCAGGGAGCATCAACAAACAATAAATAGGCCAGTGTTACGTTAAATAATACGAAAGCCTTGCTTGCTCACGCTCTAGTTTCACATTTAAAGCAATATAACGTTGAGGTAGGAGTGAGGTTTCATAAAGAAACAAGTAACAATTTTATTCAGCGATATTATAAATAAACAAACAAGAAAATCAAAACGAGCTGTAAGGGAACATATGACTCCAAGTGTAACCCTTACGCGTTGTTAACTGCTAATCAACATTACGAGGCCTTAGTCATCGACTGACGGTGAAAAATCTAGAAAATCAATGAACTCTAAGAGCATCGACTCTGCCAATCTGTTTGTGATTAGCATGCTGGCGGCACACTCTACAACAAACTTACGTCATCATCGTCATCTCGTTCCTCACTTCTTTCTTAAACATATCCCTTACCAGAGTCCATCCAAGTTTCTTAGACCTCTCTCTACTATTATATCCATCCAGAATGATGAAGGAACGTTCTTAAAAACTTAAATTAATTTTAAAAATTATACGTAAGCGTTTTGTAACTAAAAATAATACAATGTAAGCGGGCCTACTATTGATATTGAGGGGTGAATGTACTTGAACGAGATTCCGCTATATTGTTTCGACCCGGTCCGGTGCTAACACAGCTTTTTATATAGTTGTGATAGTTCCGAGGTAAGGGTAGTTTGCTTTGTAGCATATAGGAATAACTAAAATAGCAGCGTAAATATAGCAGATTATACCAAATAACTAGTAACGAAGCAGTCCATCTTGTCGCTGTGATAAAATGCAGGGCAGGCACTCTGGGGGTTTCAAGATTTTGTTCAATTTGCCCATGAGTTACACAATTTAATCACCTCACACCCCCACTCCATCATCAGACAACTGAATAGTTCCACGGAGGGAAAGAATAAGGTTTAAAGAAAACTGTCTAAAGAAATTAGAAAATTATAAGACAACTCAAAACTTTTTAGTACAATCAAGTGATAAAACAATATCGTAACTATAAACCGACTAAATACTGGAAAATACGGATAAAGAAAATATGTAGCTCATTGTTATGGGTATTCCTAGTATTCGGAGGAACAGATTTGCTTAGTCGTTCACAGTGCGTAGTGCGTACAGCTGTGGGATAGAAAAATTAGCCTGTATATTATGTACTTTTGTATTGGGACGTGCAGAATGTCGTGCTTTATGGCAATTATTTTCACATTCAACATCTATTTGAACCTACTATAATTATCTGTAAAATAGCGTACATTTTGGGAACATTTATTTTCATTAATTTGTGATCACATAATTTATCTTAATATACGCCAAAAAGCTACTACTTGACGCCTAATACTGTTGATTTTAGGCGGCTTCTAAAAAGAAGTTCCAATTCGGCAGTATTTCTTTATTGTTTGTATTAATGTTATTATAATATTGTATACCGAAATTGTATATTTTGAAATATACACAAATAGCTCGACCGGGGAAGGAACACGCTTGCACATAATACCAAGGTGACAAAGCAGGCACAGTTTCACTGGTAACTAAGCATGAAATCTTAATCGTTATAAAAGTGACAGCGTACCTGCATTTTGATTCATTTACTTTACTATCAGATTAACTGTTTGCTCGTTGACCATTGCCCTTACTTCTATAAAACAGAAACCTTAATAAAAACGGAACCTCAGGAACCTGCTAATTACCTAATTATAAAGTCCATAATATAGTCTACTCAATCGCCTATAGGTAATATTGTAACGCCAATTGATACAGTTAGTGTAGAGTGGAAGCTATAATTATACATGTACATGTAACCGCAATTCAGCAATGCCCGGGATCCGGGACAGGGAAGGCTTCGCAGGACTGCGAAACCCGAGGGGTTAGGGGTGAGAGGAGGCTTGCGGGTACAGGCTAGCATACGCATGTGCCGCGCTATCGATTGCGCAACCCGCCTCCTGGAAAGCCTAACAGCACTTTAAAAAAGCTCTCAGCGTTAAATACCTACGTCGAATTTAAAATATTGTAGGGGTTCATTTTCTTGTAGGTATAATAGGTACATCCTATATTAAGGTTTAATCATTTTATATAATGACTAGCTTGCCAAGCAGACGTTGTTCTGCTCTTTTCGACGACAATTTGTCATGTCCTATTAAAAATACTTAAATTCGCAAAAAAAAATTGTAAGTCACTCATGGGCAAAAAAACTATCCTATCTCTCAAGTTGGACCAAACTGCTCACGGTGTGCAAATTTGATTAAAATCAGTTAAGTAGTTTAGGAGTCCATTGCGGACAAACAATGTGACATGTAATTTATATATATTAAGATTTCTTATAATATTTACGCGAATAACAAACATTACATGAAACTAATTTTAAGGATTTTCTCGTGTTTAATTTTAAGTTATTGATTCCGACGTTTCGAGTGCTTAACAGCACATACGGTTACGTGGGAGAGGGGAGCGGGGGTTTAGTCCATGTCATGTCCAACATGTCTCCTAGATATTTTGTTTAATATTGTGTTTCAGAAATTCATTGCCGAAGACGGGGATCGAACTTGCTCGCGCATAACAAAATTTGGGGCCAGCACTTAACCCACTAGCTACTAGGATTTCTTTTTATTAACCGTTAAGATCAAAAGGCCCGCTTCTAAAAACATATAAAATAAAACATAAAACTTAAGCCTGTGTGTGACCTTATTTTCAGGTCCAATGTTAAAATTACAAAATCTAGAATGAGTTACGATCGGAGATAGATAGACGATTGTAGTTTATGATGCAGCTTCAGAGGCACGGTGGCAAGCAAAACACAAGCAGACTCCAAAGGCTACGTTGGGTAATTGTTACTATCGTCAATAAATCACTACACCAGTATAATTTGATTGCTCTAAGTAGTGTCGATTTTCCATTTGAATCTAAATAAGATGCCATCAAAAACATAACTTGTAAAAAAACCGAGTCTCGCAACTCAGTTCTTCCATCGTTAAAAGTTATGATATTCATGTAATACCAAGTCGGTTAATTTATTCAGTCCCTACATAAAGGTCCTTCTGTGTTTAGTTATTACATAATTAGCTCACATAACAACATGTTGTGACCATATCAATATTAAAAATCCAAAAAGTGATTACCGCCGCTCATGAACAACTGCAACACCAGGGGAATTGCTGATGCGTTGCCGGCCATTTAAAAAGGAGTAGGCTCTCTTCTTGAAGGTTCCTAAGTCGTATCTGATGGTATAGATGGTATTGCGAGTTTTGTCGCGATGTACGCTGGTGAAATTGTGCGAAATATTACAGAATAAATAATAGTACTACGTACAGAAGTTGCACTCCTTTGTTGCTTACTAATTGCAGACGTTTTAATAGCCTACATAATTATTATTAAATAGAACTTTATCGCTGCGCGCGAGTGTCCATATTACTTGGCATCTCTTCCCTTTCCTCTCACGCCACGGCGAACTTTTCGTGGTTACTTGGGGCTGTCAATAAAGAGTAAAAAAAATACATTGCGATTATGATAGACAGACCATATTTTTCGTACAAAGCGAGTTCTGTGCCCTTCGTCGCGAATCGCGATGCTTAGCTCAGAGGAAATAGGTAGTTGGTGTAAACAACAAATAAACCCGAAATACGATTCCTAAATGAAATGTGATCGTATTCTACTTCGTTAAAAATCGTGTAAACAAAGTTTTAATTTTAGTATTTTGTGTTACTATAACTTAAAATATTTTAATTACAAAAAGACCTATACTTACCCTACCTATACTTAGAGGTAGGGTAAGTCAGGGGGAGATAGCCGTATGGGAGGGATGGCCATTTAAAAAATCATAGATGCACTTCCCAAAGTGCACTACTTTTTCGTTAGTACAATTCGTGCAGGGACTGTGAACGACATTTTGTTAGAACTCCGGCGAAAAAAAAACAAAAAGTAAAATTTTCCTAAATTTTTTTGTATGGAGCTTAAAATTTTCAAAGGGTTTGCGATACACAGTTTTGTTATAAGGAATCATACAAAACAAGTAGTATTTTTTTTAAGTATTTTTTTAGGTTAAATGTTCATATTATGAACTAAACTTTAATATAACCGGCAAATAGCACGTGGAATGTATATATTTTTTTAAAAATAATATGTAATGCCATCTATCCCGGATTAGGAGAGATGGCCATACAAGGTCGGTATGAGATGGTTACACATAAGTAATGGGTAATATTAAAAGTTGTATTATAAATATAATATAACGTGCACTATTTCCTTTATTCATGGTTATTTATGCTAATTATGTTTTAGTGATTGATTATAGTATTTTATTTTTAGATGCCAAACGAAAACAATAAAAAGAAAATGATACAAAATAAAGAAAATGATTTTAAGTAGTGATGGGCCGAATATGGATTTTACCGAATACGAATATTCGGCCGAATATTCGGTAAAATTTTTACCGAACCGAATATTCGGCCGAACATTATTCGGCAGGATAACCTCGGGACCCAACCAATTTATGTCCGAACTTGTTACCGTAAAGCGCGCGGGATTAGTACCGGATCCTGCCTCTCGCTCCCCGCCATACCTGACAGTTATTGCATCATCTAGTACTGAGCAAATTGCCGGCACATGCTTATGTTTTGACTATTCTTGTGATAAAAAAGTATTTCGTTGTGTTATTCTTAGTGAAAATTGATAATTATATGATAAAAATGAGCGGCAGGAGATTTACTATTTGGACTTATTTTAGAGAAACTGACGACGAAAGTAAAGAAAATGTACTAATGCAATGTAATGTTTCTTTGTTTGATTCCAAAAACAAATAAGTTTCTATTTGCCATAATCGGAAATAAATCCACAGTGCCTCAAAAACCTAAATGTATAGATTTATGCATTTGAGATTTACTACACTTACACTATAGAGTAAGTAGATTTAACCCATAAATAAAATACACTTTCAACAGTAAAATACATCGCATTAGTCAATCCGTACATTTCAATACATTGGACACAATGAAAACTAAACTAAACGAATATTCGGGATTTAGTCGAATATTCGGCCGAATACGAATATTCGGTAAAGCTACCGAATATGCCGAATACCGAATATAAAACGAATATCCGGCCATCTCTAATTTTAAGCAACTATGGATGCTGTTTGAAGATGAAATAATGACTATCTACATAGCTCCTTTATGGAGTATAGATAGACTATATAAGTAAAATAATGACAAAATCCATCATTTTTATTAAGCGAAGAAAATGAGAAGAAACTCGCTACTCGCTAATCACATTAAACTATGTAACAAAATAATTAAGTTATCTGAAAGCAGTGATGAGGGGGAAGAACCAATGAAGAAGATGGAAACAGAGAGGTCGACAACTGAGTAGGCAGTGGAGAACATTATTATGAAACGCATCTTATCAAAGACTGGCTTCATTGCGTTTTATGCCAATTGTGGCTCCATAAATATACGTGGTAGAGCCATGCTTATATACGTGGTAGAGCCACGCCGCAGTTATATTAGTGGTATAGTTGTAGCACGACTGGGTCGGCTCAACAGGGGAAGGGCCACGTTCTCACAGAATAACAGCGTAAAATATTAGCTTAATGCTGCTGTGTTTAGTATGGTGAGTTTAGAGAACCGGGGACCCATTTTACTGGAAACGAAGTACTCCATCTCAGTCCTCACGGGTGACAACGCATCTGCATTTTGATTCTCTTTTTGGTCATTAAGCATCTATCCACGCAACAATTATAATAGAACCGATGTACCATTATAATTCATTAATTTATTAATTTAAATTTATAATTCATTAAAAAGATTAGGTTACATATATTTTTTTATTACATTAAAACTTTTTTAACAATTTTATCGTACAACTAATACGAACTAATACAACTAATACTACGAGGGTGGATTGAAAAGTACTCGGCCTAACACAGATCCATTCAATTCTAAAAATCAAATCTACCCACATTATTTAGTTCAGTTCAGACTAGTTCATTGTGTGAAGTTCGAAACGTGTGCGATAATTAGTTGTGATTTTATAAATTTATTAACAAAGTAATCGGACATAATTTCCGCGAATGGAGCAAATCGAGCAGCGTGCCGTCATTAAGTACCTCCATAAGAAGGGGCTATCATCAAAAGCCATCCATGATGACATGGTCAGTACATTAGGCGATTGTGCTCTGTCATATTCATCCGTCAAAAAATGGATAGCAGAATTTAAGCGTGGTAGAGAGAGTGTGTAAGATGAACCCCGCTCTGGAAGGCCTTCGACGTCAACTACTGACGAAAATATTAAAAAAGTACTTGATTTAATAATGGGAGACCGCAGATTAAAAATTAGAGAGATAGCCGAGATTATAGGCATCTCTTATGAACGAACTCAAAACATCATTGTCAACGAGTTGGGTTTCCACAAGGTGTCTGCGAGGTGGGTTCCGCGACTGCTTTCAGTTGAACAAAAAAGGACGCGATTGACTATTTCACGCGAATGTTTGGAGTTATTTGAAGCCGATGCAGATGATTTTTTGAATCGTTTTGTTACTATGGACGAAACATGGGTTCATTACTGTACACCGGAAACAAAACAACAATCAAAACAGTGGAGAAGACCTGGTTCACCACCCCCTAAAAAGGCTAAGTCGATTTTGTCGGCAAATAAGGTGATGGCTTCAGTATTCTGGGACTCGAAAGGTGTGATTATGATTGATTATCTTGAAAGAGGTCACACTATAAACTCTGATTACTGCTGCACCTTACTACGTCTTTTACGAGAGGAAATAAAAGAAAAACGTCGAGGAATGCTCAGAAGAAAAGTCCTGTTTCATCAAGATAACGCCCGTGTTCACACGTCAGTACAGTCAATGGCTGAAATTCACAACTGTGGCTTTGAACTGTTACCGCATCCGCCGTATTCACCTGATCTGGCACCATCAGACTTCTTTCTGTTCCCTAACCTAAAAAAAGCACTTGGGAGGTCAAAGATTTTCGACAAACGACGAGGTCAAAGCAGCTGTAGACGCATATTTTGACTCTAAGGAAGAATCATTTTTTTTCAACGGTCTAAATGCTTGGAAGGGGAGGTGGCAAAAGTGTATTGAATTTGATGGTGATTATGTAGAAAAATAAAAATATTACTGATTTAATATGTGTTTATTTTCTTGGTTAGGCCGAGTACTTTTCAATCCACCCTCGTAAACACTAAACAAAAACTATTTCAACAAGCATTTACAAAAAGCTATTTACGTGTTATTTTACAGTGTTAAAAAACTTTGAAATTCACACGTCTAGAACGCGCTAGCCTCGACTTTGTAGTATGTAACCTGAGGCCCCTCGCGAATGTAGGTAATTATTTCATGCAGGTAGCAAGAGTGACAGAGACCTGCTTATATTTTCTATCCAAAAAATCGTACAGGATTTTTGTGAAATCGAAAAACTCTAAACATGGTTCTCTTCAATAAAAGTGGTTCTTAATTTTTATAGGAATTGGGACCTACTAACTGACTTTTATCTCGCCATGGACCAGTAAGTTTTATATATATATATATATATATATATATATATATATATATATATATATATATATATATATATATAAATATATATATAATTGTGGCAAACGAGCACACATCTACCACGTGCATAAAAGAAAATCTCCAGAAATGACGTATACTTTACCAAACGTTTTTTGAATTGTATGATACCTTCGCTAACCACTTCGTGTGCCTTTAGGGATCACCAGTGTCCACGGATTTTCAGTTAAGAACCATTGCTCTAAGCTATGAGACAAAAAAGTTTCGATCAAAAAAGATTTCGAAAATTAAAACTTTATACTGTTCTTTGGGCAAGCCAAAAACACTACTTAGATCTGCAGATTTTTTGTTCAGATTTTACGCGGACGAAGGGTTGTGACTTGAAGACGGGTTCTCTGACAGGCTGTCTAATAGGCCAGCTGATCAAAAAATCTCAAAAAATACTACATCATAAAAGGAAGTGCCCTATCGCGAACGCACTCATATAATCATAGAATCACGCACGCACACATGTAAACGCTGCAACAATGCGCACACACAGAACCGGTTCTACTCGCGTGGGTGTGCGCGGAAGATACTATGAATGAACAGCGGTGGGTGACGCAAGACATATTGTCCCATTATAATACTATTATTATACGAGACCACTGACGCAGAAAGCAGGATATAGATTATATGCTGATAAATCAGTGTATTTCAACAACAAAGTATAATTAATGAATATTTATTCTTATATGGGCTCATATCGGGTATTTACCAGTGTTATTTATTATAACGTGTTATATTATTAGTATGGTCGATTTTATTGTAGGTATAAAATAATATACACATAAGGAAATCTCATATAAGCGCTTATTACACTAAACAATTTTGACGTGACAACGTCTTATAAATTGGTTTGCCGGGTGACACTTCAAGAAACTGCGTTACGCTCCGCTCACGTTATGCGCTCACAATGAGAGCGAGTGAGAGGCACGCGTCCCTTCCACTCGGGCATGGTTAGCCCGCCTAAGAGCGAGAGAGACAGACATAAAAAGTGTTATTTCATCCTTCTTCCTACTATACGAATGAATATTCACATTAAAATTATTTTACCACTCAAAGTCGTTGTCACGTAAAACTTTCGCCCGTATACCGACTTTACAGGCAACCAATTTTTTAGGAAATCTAATTAGGAAATAGGAAGGTGTAATCGTAGTTAGAACAGTTAGGATCCGATTTAGTCAAATTGGAGGTCCCAATCACTCTACTTCCTAAATTGTTTACAATTTAGGACAGTGTAATCGCAACGTTACGATTTAGAACAACCAGTCGGCGCCCGCACTTTGATACAAGCGGATTTCTTGTAGTTTTGATAGAAGTCTGATATCAGAGAGTAGTACTTTAAATCTTAATATTAATTTCCGGTGGCTATAAAACGTAATGTCACCATCAAACATTCTTTGGTACTCACACTTTATCGAAATATCGTGACTTCTTTTTCAATATGTTTGGATACCAAACTTAACAAATATTCAAACTGTTTATAGGTGGCTAAAAATTGTACAGTGTAATAAGCGCTATACCATACTGTGTAGCGGCGGTGTAAGAATATCCACTAGCCCATACGGACTGCGAACGTCGTGAGCTCGTAAGAGGCGATGGAGGGAAATAAATCAGGAAATGAGCAGTGTTTCCTATTAACAACTAAAAAATAAAAGAAACTGCCGTTTTCTACCCGTCTGCCCAGCATGGCAAGTAGCCAAATATGAGGAAAACTTTAGGACCGCCTAAGTGTAATTAATAAATATATGAATGATGCATGTGTGGCGGCGCTGTCGTCGCACTACAAGCGAAACACATCAAAGCCTAAATCGCGCTTTCAAAACTCCGAAGTAAAACAGTATATTATATAAAATAGCTCCCAAATATCCCCCCCCCCCTTCATCCCAAGAGGGGGTTCGCCTCCGATATGGTTGAAAGGCCCTTCAGGCCAAAGCCAGCCTCAGGTGGTGTTTAGTGGGTAGGCACTTAGATGTTTACAGAGTCCCACTTAACCACGCAGCCGGCTGCGTGGTTATGTGCTTGCATGCTTAGAACATTCACCACTTCCCTCCGCCTCATCCCGGAGTGTAGCCCTTTAGGCACTTTGTTTCTGGGCGCAAAAAAAACCTACCACTCGAAGCGTTGGCCCAGGCAGAACACATGAATGGGCAAAAACAAGTCTTCTTGTAGAGCAAGTCAGAAAATTCAAGATAATTTCGCCCAAGATTTTATAGGCTTTGCGTATTTTAACTTCATCAGCTACAAGCAACAGGCTTTCAGGTGAGCTTTTAGCAAAATCTAACAACGAGGGCAAATAATCTTACTCTAAACAGATCTCATCAATGACGTATTATATATGAAATGAAGCCAATTGGCCACATCGCGCTTAGTCACGCACCAACCTGTCGCGCGACGCTACGTTTGTTTTTAATTTATTATATCGTGATTCGTGTGTGTAAACCTGTGCAAAACATAAAGAAAACATGTCATCGTGTGTTTTCAGACGATGTACAAATTTCACCCCAAAAGTTAGACAAAAATGTGTCATTTCATGCGTAAGTTCACAAAACTACCTATTTTCATTTCCTTTTATTCGACGACGCCGTCTAATGGCGGCCGGCGCATGCAGCTAGTAGTCAAGCAACAGGCATCCCGCCGTACGGTGTCATATTTTCTTTCTCTTTCTTCATGCGTATAAGTAGTTCTAGTATTTTTATTATTATTATGTATTACTTAAAAACGGCGAAAATACTAGACCTACTTATACGCGTGAAGAAAGAGAAAGAAAATATGACACCGTACGGCGGGATGCCTGTTGCTTGACTACTAGCTGCATGCGCCGGCCGCCATTAGACGGCGTCGTCGAATAAAAGGAAATGAAAATAGGTAGTTTTGTGAACTTACGCATGAAATGACACATTTTTGTCTAACTTTTGGGGTATAATTTGTACATCGTCTGAAAACACACGATGACATGTTTTCTTTATGTTTTGCACAGGTTTACACACACGAATCACGATATAATAAATTAAAAACAAACGTAGCGTCGCGCGACAGGTTGGTGCGTGACTAAGCGCGATGTGACCAATTGGCTTTATTTCATGTTTCCATTTTAGAGTGCGGACAACGTATCTATAAGTTTATACATCATTGGATCTCATAAGCTGTAACGAAGGTGAACCTATTCGTTACATAGATGGTCACACAGTAGTCATCAATGAAAATTGCATCTTTTTATTATAGAATAAGGGTGACAAACGAGCACACAGTCCACCTGATGGTAAGTGGGTGTTGTGGCCCATAGGCTTCTACATTTATCCTCAATTACGAATTAAAATGCAGATGCGTTGTCACCCCTGAGGACTGATACGGAATGCCTCGATTCCAGTAAAATGGGTCTCCGGATCTCTACACTCACCATACGAAACACAACAGTATTAAGCTGCTATTTAACGCTGGTATTCTGTGAGAGCATGATCCTTTCCCCGGTTCCACCGCCCCATTCGTGCGTTTAACCCCGTAAGGCCCAAGTGATTTTAGACAAGGAGAAGACAAACGCCCAATGTGCAATAAAATGTACACTATCTAGTCTCATAGTTCCGGCCCACGCACGTTTGGCGATTTTTCTATGTGTTAGGGTCAACCAGGCATTTTTTTATTTTTTTCTGGGTACTGAAGGGTAGGAAGAAATACAATGTGACTATTTTTACCCTTCTAGCTTTGGTTCATTTAAATGTACACTGGGCGTTAAATTGTTCTTAAATTAAAAATGAAATATAAATTATAAAGATAATTTTTATTACTAAAAGGCACAACTGGATGAGATAAAACTATTATCAAATTGTTTACTTAGTTATTAAAAATTAAACGTTAAATGAGATCAATCATCAGGTGCCGTAAACATCAGGCACCTTTTCACATAAAAATCTAAGGAAAATAACAGTATTCTGAGTAATGTTTAGTTTTGGACTTTTTTTTATAGGATAGGGTGACAAACGAGCACACAGTCCACCTGATGGTAAGTGGTTGCTGTGGCCCATAGACATCTACATCTATCCTTGATTACGAATCAAAATGCAGATGCGTTGTCACCCGTGAGGACTAAGATGGAATGCCTCGTTTCCAGTAAAAAGGGTCTCCGGTTCTCTACACTCACCATACGAAATACAGCAGCATAAAGCTACTATTTCACGCTGGTATTCTGTGAGAGCGTGGTCCTTCCCCGGTCGAGCCGACCCATTCGTGCTACAACTATACTACTAGTATAACTAACTGCAGCATGGCTCTACCACGCATAAGAACCGTATAAGAACCGCCTTTTCTCCTAAACCAAACGTGGTATTCTCATACCCAGGATAGGTGGTTGGGCCTTGATATAAGTGAAAGTCACAAACAGTACCATCCGGATTTGCTAAAACAAAAGCCTTTAAGCCGAATGGATTAGGCTTACCCGGCCAGTACTGCTTAATTGCACAGGACCCAGTAAATGGAACGATCATTTCGTCTAAAGACAGACATTGGTCTTTCTCTTTTTTGTGGCATCCAGCTCGTATGCTTTCGATTAGAGGGCGCATCTTCCACAATGTATCCCTAGCTCTCATCTCTAGCGTAGCATCATGGTCGAAAACCAATTTCAAAGACTTTCTCAGCAAGAAAAATCGGTTCCTGGACATGTTATCGGCTATAATTGTCACCCTCCATTTTTTTCCCAGTACATTAGTTTTGGATAATTGACTGCTGCCATAATTAATATTATGCCCAAGTAGATATACAGTTCCTCAGAAGTTAGAAACAAGCTACTTTCTGATTTTTCGATGGCAGTCTGATTAGACTTTCTCTGTATGAGATCAATGAGCTCATCTATGTGTTGCTTCAAGTAATCAGTTTTGGTAAACCCTTCCGTGTCTTTAACCAGATAAGCAGGCTGAATCATTTGGGGGAAACGAGGGTCAAACTCTTTCACACTCCATGTTCCGCTATTAGGACAGTCTTCATTAACACCGCTTTCTTCATCCTCATTTTCCTGGCCTCTACTTGTTCCAAGTCCGAGACTACGCCTATTTCCTCTATGTCTTGTACCACGTCCTCTTCCGACCCCTGTTCTAAGTCCTCTTCCAACTCCTGTTCTGCGTCCCCTTCCTCGCCTGGTTGCATGGCCTCTTCCACGTACTAAACGTTCTTCACTTGAAATATTACTTTCAGCTTCTGAACTACTACTTTCGGTGACATTATTATCACATTCAATCGAACTTGCAGTAGGGAATTGAAACTCTGGGTTACCGACATCTTCGTCCGACGGTACGAAATCTTCTATTTCAGAGTTATCAAGCAGATCTTCTATTTCTTTATTCCGGAGGAGTACTAAAAATAATTATTTTAGTTAATTGACTAACTCAAAACAGTAACACCCAATGTGCAATAAAATGAACACTATTTTACAATTCAAGATAAAAACGAGAATATGTAAGACTGCCTAAAAATACCTACAATTCCTAAAAATATACAAATTTACCCATGTTTTGTCATAATTTCAATATGAGAAATCATAGGATTTTACCATTTAATCAAGATTTAAACTCACCTGGCTTTTGAATCCTCGGCATGGTGAAAGAAAATGGCCAATTTTGGCCACTTGACATATATTGCTGTCAAACGTCAGCTGTCAAAATTTCATCCACACTAGTTGACCAACGACAATATTCAAACGATATTGACTTTAGCCCGGAAATTTAAAAGTATAACCATGAATATTTTAGTGTACATCGCATTGTACAATGGGCCTTTCTGAGAAAATTTTAATTTATATTCGGGGCCTGAATGTAAATAGTGTAAATGTACAACGTAATGTGCATTGGGCCTTACGAGGTTAATTATGATTTTCTCGGTTTCTGGTGTATGGACATGGACAAAACAATGCCTCAGTGCTGTATTTTTTAATTTTTTCCACATTTTTAACTTTTTATAATTCTTATACTTTTATGAATATTCGTAATTAGGTTAATCGCATTTCTAATTTAATTCATATAAAATATAACTAATATTTCGGAATGAAACATTAATTTCTACAATTTTCTAACAAAATAAGCCTCCCCTACCTCCCCCCCCCCTTCCCCGCTATATAATCAGTCAAATACTTCTTCGATTCAATTCTAAATGGCGCCGCGCCGCCTTGGTGGTAGAAAAAGTTATGAATGCCCCGAACAGTGACTCATAGATGTTGGCAATTTTCCCATGCTATTCAAACTCGTAAATAACAACACGGGGACAATCTAACGAGGCATAGGCATAGCTTGATCGCGTCGCACGATCGGTCGGTTTCGGAAAACGACACGATGCAACTAAATGCTGAAACAATTTTGGGATATTCCGGGGTATTCCGTAAATTAGTATCCGATTCCAAAGGTCAAATTAAGTCTTAGCTAACAGGCATGTGCATGATGCGAGAGAGGTATTAGGATCATGCCAAATGGAAGTCCATAGTCTCTGTCTAACCTCTCCAGGTGACAGGCGTGAGTTTGTTAAGAAAAAAAATTAATAGAAGTATTAAATGAATAAATAAGCCATTTATCAAAAAAAAAAACGACTATTTAGTCTCGAGAAACACAATTTAGTCTATTTTGTAGCTTGATGTTTGGAAACTTAAGCTTAATTATTGATATAAGTGATTTATGTGATCACAAAACTATTGTAATAAAAAAAAATCATCAGAGAATCAGAGAATTAATCACACAGGTGTGGAAAGTGTGTATAGTATATTAGGTATATGCATAAAAATTTTTTTCGTATGAAATTGAACTATATACTCGTAAATTTAAAAAAAAACCTTCGTGTTAAAAATATGATCAATTATACCTAATTCGAACACTAGGTTATAATACTGTGACACCGTTAGTTCAGAGGACAGAACGAAATCATAAGGTTTCCTTGTTATTGACAGCGGAATCCTAAAAAAGTAGGCGATAACATGGAAACCCTATTGCGCACTCGCGTTTCGCGGTCTCTAGGGCGATGAACTAAACAAATCTAAGGTCATAAGATGTGCACTGAGTCAACAATACTATTTACCAGCATCGGCCCTGTTTGTACTGATAGCAGCGAAGCGTACTCATGATATAGATTATATAACGGGTGCGACTTCAGTAATCCACAAAAACAAAGATAATTTGCAAACACAGAGTTGACGGTAACTATAAAACAAGAGTAAATATGTTCCATATGTAACTACGCCTGTTTTTTTTTTTACTTATTACCAGCGACCCCAGCCCCGGCTTCCACTGGATAGGATCTCTTAATGTGACATTATTTAGATTTTATATATCAAAGACCATTTATTTTATAATTTTTCTTCATGTTATGTTATTATATTGGTGGCTCAGCGGCTAAGTAGTTGCTGTAAATTTTACAGTACGCGTGCAACCCAAGTTCGATCCCTGTCCCTGCCGGTGCCGTTGTCAAAGAAGCTGTTAGTTGCAATTTTAATTGCTGCACGTGCTCGACGGTGAAGGAAAACATAGTAAAAATGCCTGTGTGTACCTATGATATAAAAAATATTCCGAAAATATGATGAGGCGCCAACACACATTGAGGGAGAGCGGTAAAATAACAACCGTGTAGTGGTAGTGGAATATAATAGAATAGAATCTTTATTCAATATAGTTTACAAAAATAATTGAGAGATTAACACTACTTCATACCATCCCGTGGGTGTTGTAAGAGGCGATAGAGGACAACAGAACAATTTTTATATAGAACAAGGGTGACAAACGAGCACGCAGTCCACCTGATGGTAAGTGGATGCTGTGGCCCATATACATCTACATTTATCCTCGATTAAGGATCAAAACGCATATGCGTTGTCACCCCTGAGGACTAAGACGGAATGCCTCGTATCCAGTAAAAGAGGGTCTCCGGATCTCTACACTCACCATACGAAACACAGGAGTATTAAGCTGCTATTTTACGCCGGTATTCTGTGAGAGCGTGGTCCTACCCCGGTCTAGTCGACCCATTCATTCCACTACCATAATATAGCTGCAGCGCGGCTCTACCACGTATACACCACACAAGCTTCCTTTTTGAAATTGATTAAATAGTAATTGTCTAGTTCCACTACCACCACCACCGCCATGCTGATTGTCTAGTTTTTCCACTCGTTTAATTTTCACCACCATTGATAATGGATTTCCCACACATTCGACCCAAACGGATAGCTTTGTCTTTCCCTTTATGCCTAAAAGAGCAAAGGAGTAGAACAATCAGTAGGCGTTGGTCTTTTCGTCCGACATATTAATCCAGGTTTCTTCAAGGTAAGAGTGAATTGATTTTGTAACGCTAAGATAGTTCGATTTACCATCTATGGCTTCATCACCACTTGCCAGGTGGGATTGAAGACAGGCAATGGCTTTCCTATACATATGTATAAAATTTTAGTGTGTTTGTAATATTTAAAAAATTATTTGAAAATTCTTAATCGAAGAAAAGTGTCAATGGGCCACAGCATCCACTTACCATCAGGACTGTGTGCTCGTTTGTCACCCTTATTCTATAAAAAAAAATACGTACTTCTGTATATAAGTGACCTCTTGACGGATTTTGAAGTATGAAGTTTCGTTATAAGTTTTAATCTCCAGTATCGTAATATGGTTACATCGTAATAAAGTGCTTCCTTGAAGCGTATTATGATGAACGTGTATTTTTTACATGTTAATAAAAGATTATTGCAATCGAGTTGTTTTAATAATTTACCTACTGAATGTTAAGTAACACAATATTAGCTTCGTTGAAAATTATCCCGCTGCAAAATCACTACGTTCATTAAGTAGTAAGTCAAACAAACGTTTTTATGAATATCAAATTAAAGCAATTTTTTTTTTAATATGATGATATATTTCTGCCTGTGAAAAAATAGCCGCAAATTAGGAGTGCTATCTGTTAAAAACGCGAGATATCCGAGATAAAATGAGAGAGAGTTAGCGCGCAACGCCACTTGTTAGATGAGGATGGCGAATGCCAGCTGTATGAGTATTTAAAGCCATTGCGCATGCGTCGATAGATAGGGTTCTCAGCCGGCGGCTCCAACAACAGTACATTTACTCCAAAATTATAATTATGTAATGAATATTATGGAAAAAAAACTGAAATTAATAAGAAATTTATTTTATAATAAAAAAATTGTTTATTGATCAAGTAAAAATGAAATAAGCGTATTTATGAAGTATAGAATTTTGGTTATGTCTTATTTTTTTAACAGATAGCACTCCTAATTTGCGGCTATTTTTTCACAGGCAGAAATATATCATCATATTAGAAAAAGAATTAGCTTTAATTTGATATAAAGAACATCCGTGTAAGTCATAAACGTATAAATGTATCAAAATATTACCTGCTTACACCTGGCTGCGAGGTAGTTGCGGCCGAGTGTGCAACGGCACCTATGGATTTTAGAATTCTTTACATGCATTGTTATGATGTGGATGATATTTTATTTCAAAGAGAGGTTTACGAAATTTTTTTTGAATATTAATTAACATTAATTTAATTAAAATTACTTGCGGCCACTTTTGACTGGCTGCGGTATTATCAGTGTATTCTCCTATTCATAAAAGTATGTAAAAATGTTTGTTTGACTCACTACTTAATGAACGTAGTGATTTTGCAGCGGGATCTTAGACTACTACTTTTTTTAGGGTTCCGTAGTCAACTAGGAACCCTTGTAGTTTCGCCATGTCTGTCTGTCCGTCGGTCCGTCCTCGCTTAATCTCTGTGACCGTTAGCACTAGAAAGCTGAAATTTGGTACCAATATGTGTAACAATCACGCCGACCAAGTGGTAAAATAAAAATTGGAAAAAAATGTTTTATTAGGGTAGCCCCCCTATATGTAAAGTGGGAAGTGATTTTTTTTAATTTCAACCTTAACGTGTGATATATGGTTGGAATGTCATTAATGTCAATAATTTCAGAAATAATCGCTCCAAAAGTAAAAAACAATGTGTGTCCCCCCCCCCCTAAGTTTAGAAAATATGAAAAAAATCTGAAAAGTAGAACTTTATAAGGACTTTCTAGGAAAATCATTTTGAACTTGGATGGAAACAACAGTTTTTGTACAAACTCAAAAGTGGGAACACTTATTGTGACGGACGGACGGGAAACTACAGAACCCTACACTGAGCGTGGCCCGACACGCTCTTGGCCGGTTTTAATGTTTTTAAGATAGATTAGATTTAAATTAAACTAAGTTTTTAATGTTTTTAAGATAGATTAGATTTAAATTAAACTAAGTTTTACGGATTTTATCGCGTATATTATGGTTCACCAAAAATTAATAATTTTAAACTGAAGGTAGCCGTAGTTAATTATGACATTTGGACTTCCAACACAGACAGAACGTCAAACATCTTACGAGGGGACCCAAACATCTCACTTGGGTGCAATAAAGTACTCAAAACGTCGGAAATATATAAAATCATTTAAACGTGTAGTGTTCCGTGTAAAAATAAGTTATCTTAAAACTTAAAACAAATTAGATTTCTAAGATTCCCATAGTAATCAATTTCATGCAAATTTGGTGAAAATTGAAGTCACTTTATATTGTTTTTCAATACCTAATTCAATTATGAATCCTATATTACAAGTGGACAGTTCTTAATTAAAATATACATAATATTATGTAATTGTTATCTATTGCTTTCTGTTTCTTTAGGTATACTAACAGATAGACTAAAGATTTGGGTGAAATTTAATATTTAGATAATGTTTCACTTTCCAAGTTTATCTCGCTAGGTTTCATCACTGAGCTGAAGGCTAAGCCGCGCAAAGTTTAGTCACCCAGGTACTTAACTATAAAAATAATGTAGTTTCACCACATTAGTAAATAACACGTGGTTTTGCCATCAAAAATGTACCCATACTATTTGTAATAATGACATGTACTACAATCGATAGTGTAAGCTGTTACATGGCGGCGTTATCAGCCCGCAAATAATACACCATTGTGCTTCTCCAGTCGAGCCCATCCATCTGGCCCCGGTCCTAGTCCTCACTATATTGTTTAAGAATACGATCCAAGCGTCTTTTATCTAAATATACATATATGTAGCAGGTTTATGACAAAACCTAGAGAATCAACAACCGAAAGAAGACAAAATTACTACCTTTAGAAACCAGAGAAAAATTTAGTTTTTTTTTTTAATAGGATAGGGTGACAAGCACACAGTCCACCTGATGGTAAGTGGTTGCTGTGGCCCATAGACATCTACATCTATCTTCGATTACGAATCAAAATGCAGATGCGTTGTCACCCGTGAGGACTAAGATGGAATGCCTCGTTTCCAGTAAAAAGGGTCTCCGGTTCTCTACACTCACCATACGAAATACAGCAGCATTAAGCTACTATTTCCTTCCCCGGTCGAGCCGACCCATTCGTGCTACAACTATACTACTAATATAACTGCAGCATGGCTCTACCACGTATAAATTTTAATCTTAATTTTTTGACCAAAAACTATTTTAATTTTTGATTAAAAATCAGTCTAGATTTAAATTTATGATAACAACCTAACCTAACTTAACCTAAGCTTAAATTTTATCAAAAACCTAAACAAGTTGAGTATTTTGATCAAAAAACAGCATTTTTTCAGGTTAATGATAAGATTAAGAAATAATTTTGCCTCTGTTTTTGATCAAAAACCTGATTTTACCGTAAACCTGCGATCTATATAAAAATAATTTGCCGTGCGCTAATCTAGAAAAACCTCGAAACCGGCTCGGCCACATTTATGAATTTTTTCGAAAATATCGCGTAACGTTCATAAAAAATACATTCCGTCGAATTGACAACTATCATTTCTCGATTGTCGGTTAAAAATAAAAATTGCTTAGCAGCGTACCTCTGTCTCCAAATAGAGACAAACGCAAACACGGCGAACGTACAAACAGGTAGCCGGCATCTAGACCAGCCGGGCAACAACCGATTGTGTAACCCGACTGGTGTCCTTGCTCCTAGAAGGTGCCTTCCACTTTTACTTGCGTAAGGTAAGTTTTCACCAGCGTGGAATTCGTTAGTCATTTTCTAATTCATGAATTGGGTCATAAAGGTAAGTAAAAAATATAAGACACTAGCTGCCAGTCTATGTAAGAGAGCATTAGAAAGAAAGAAAGAAAAAATATTTATTTTTGACACACACAAGGCACCAGAACGCAGAAACAAAGTCAAAACAAAAAAAGTAACAATTTAAGAACAAACAAACAGCAAGTTAAAATTAGAGAAAAAAAATTATACATAATATATATTCTTAAAACTAGTGCCTCAGGGTGATGCCAAAAAATAGGAACCAATTCAGCATGATGTCAGGTTGGATTGACGCTGATTTTCTATTGGCCCCCTCGATTGCATTCGTCTTTACCTCCGAAACCAGTTACCGTGTACTTCGCAAGAACAATCAGTATACGTGAACTCTATGAAAAACATATATAAGTACTTATATAATAAACGATTAATAAAATATATATATAATATATGACAGAATACTAATTAAATACTTTATTATTAACAAGATACAGCGCGTGAAACTGTAACAACATAATAACATCAGCAAAAAATAAAAAATAATATAGAACATAAAATGTACCTCCCAAATAACCATCAAATATGCCGTTACATACATAGGTGCACTGAGGTCTAAATCTAAAGTCCACTGTCTCTTGTCAAAGTCTATTTCTCAAACTCCACAATTTCTCAAACGCCTCGTTTAGTTCGTCGAGTAAAAAAGATCTCCAGTTATCTACACTCACCATACGAAACTCAGCTGAATTAGTACTAATCTACCCAGACGAATCCTAGACCAAAAACTAGTCCTACCTATCGTGTATATTTCACCACCGCACATCGACAAAACTCGCGATACCTTACCATCTAGATAACTGGCAGTCCACTATTGTGCCATCCCCATCGTTTATCCCAGGGTTGTGCGTGTTACTAGAAGTTTCTTCACCACAACATAACTTCGTTGTGAAATAGATTACCACCTGCGATTTTTCCGGACAGATACGACATAATTGCAGTAATTCAGGCAGTAGTCCCTTACCATCAGATGAGCTGCGAAAATCTATCATTTACACTTACCATCTAGTAAGTCTACGTAATAGAAATCCTAAAAGCAATGTAATCAAGTTATTGAGACTTAAAAGTTTAAATAATATAATTAAATAAAAATTGTACAAGTGCAATACGAAAAATACTAATTTACTTATAATATGAGATTGGAGCAAAATTAGAGATAAAACGAACTCAGTTTTTTTAGTGTTATATACACTAAAAAACTGAATTTGAATACTACTCACTAATAACTCAATATAGCCTAATACTGTCTTCCGTGGTAAAGTAGACGATTCGCCAACAGTGTAAGAGATTGTAGCAATGCGGTTTCCGTCTGCGAAAGGCGAGTGCGTTCACCTCTGACATAACGCGATTTGGCAGACGACTGACTAGTAAACAGTCGCAAACCTCGTGGACGATCTATGAGTGCCCTCCGGTTAACATAACAAACACTCACGCCTGCCACCCAGAGGCGTAGGACTTCCATTTGGCACTATACTGACACAACGCTCTCGCCTTCTTTACGTCCATTCCTTCTTCTAAATGTCTAAACCACCGAAACATTATTAGCTTAGTCCTAGCCTCAACATCATCTTGCAACCTTTTTCCGCATCCGCAACCGGTTTTGGCGTGGAATTATGAACTTTGGCGCGAGTCTTTAAAATGTTTAAAGAAATTCCTGATACGCGATTCATTTGGCTATTTCACGGCACAAATAAGTTCCTGTAGCTGAAGAAAGGATCGATTCAACTTCAAAACGCTTGGTGGAAGACACAGAGATGCGCTCTTTACATATTTTTTAATATGGGTGACAAACGACCAAAAATTCCATCCGATTTGAAGTGATGCTTACTTACTTACTTATCTTCACGCACAATCCCTAACGGGGTAGCCAGAGAGAACAGATCGCCAAGAGTCACGATCCTTACATACCTCTTTCGCTTCTTTCAGGTTCATTAACCTCTTCATACATGCACGTCTAGGTATCCGAGTACTCTTGACCCTCCCCTCTTCGAGCAATTTGCTCACATGGTCTTCGAAAGTTAGTCTCGGTCTACCTCGACACCTTTTAATATTAACTTTCGCTCTATATATTTTCTTCACCATTCGGTCTTCACTCATTCGTTCAACGTGCCCAAACCATTGGAGTACGCCCCTATCAATTTTTGTTTTTTTTTTTTGTTTTGTGAAGTGATGCTGTGATCCCATAATCATCTTTATTTATCCTCGATTAAGAATTAAAATACAGATGCGTAATTCCACCTGAGAAATGAGATGGAATTCGTCTGGAAATCGTTTCCAGTAAAAAGGGTCTGCGGTCAGATGAAAAAAGCTTGACGATAGAATAAGCACGACAAGAAGAAAAATGACATAAGTACGTTAAAAGCTAAATAGTTTCACACCTCCATTAGGGTGGCGCCATTTAGAATTGAGGTGAAATGTTAAAAAAATTTCATTGCGGGAAAGGTTAGTTTGTTAGGAAAGTACAGAGATTAATGCTTCTTTCTTAGATTTACTTTACATTAGTTATATTTTATATGAAATAGATTAGAAATGGGTAACCCGAATTACGTATATTCCTAAAAGTATAAGAATAAATGCATATACTTTTTTTTAAATAAAATAGGGTGACAAACGAGTACACAGTCCACCTGATGGTAAGTGGTTGCTGTGGCCCATAGACATCTATATATCGTCGATTACGAATCAAAATGCAGAAACGTTGTGATCCGTGAGGACCAAGAAGGAATGCCTCGGTTCCAGTAAAAAGGGTATCCGGTTCTCTACACTCACCACACGAAACACAGCAGCGTTAAGCTTTTATTTTTCGCTGGTATTCTGTGAGAGCATAATCCTTCACCGGTCGAGCCGACCCTTTCGTGCTACGACTATACTACTAATATAGCTTCAACATGGCTCTACCACGTATAAATAAGGTACACGACAAACCGACAAACATAATGAAATCGTAACTTGTCAATGATGTTAACAAATAAGTTTGGTCACTAGCGACATCTAATGGATGCAAGTTTATTAGCCCTCATAAATGAGTACCAAATCGGCAAAATCCAGAGAATTTCATCGATTTTTTCGTAAGGGCAATAGCGTTATTGATCATATCAAAACCTCTTACATTTGGCACACAACCAGACCCATAAGATAAAAAAGGAAACCCCCTGCCGACTCAGCGCACTAGCTATCGATTGTAGGCAGCGAGGCTTGCACCCATCCCGCCTACCCACCACCTCTTGTACGCAAGAGGGAGGGCAAGGGGGGAAGAGGGCCGACGTATTCGCGTGGCGTAGCATGTACGTAATATTTACTCAATACGACGTAACAAGTTCTCGCAAAAATACAAAACGTTGTCTAACATTTTCGTGTTAAAACATTTTGGTTACGGTACTGTAAACGTATAAACATTTTTACGTGGTAGAGCCGTGTTATGATTGTAGCACGAATGGGTCGACTCGACCGCGGGAGGACCACGCTCTCATACAATACCAGTGTGAAATAGCAGCTTAATGCTACTGAGTTTCGTACGGTGAGTGTAGAGAACCGGAGCTGCTTTTTACTGGAATCGAAGCATTTCATCTTAGTCCTCAGGGGTGACAGCGCATTAGCATTTTGATTCTTAATCGAGAATAAATGTAAATGTCTATGGGCCACAGCATGCACTTACCTCACGGCAGATTTTTACAATTGTTATTGGCGATTTTTCATTAATTAACCCTTAAATGGACGATTTTTTTTTACGTTTTAAAAAAATATATTTGTATAATAGACATGTATTACTGTCTAGGAAAAATGAGTAAAAAAATCTAGACATGAATTTACTATTTTTTTTTTTGCAATAATGTGAGTGTTGTTTATAAACTACATTGCGCATTCAATGACATTTTGCAAGTATGGGTAAAATAAGAGTGGATATTGTTTTTGAAATGTGTTTATTTATTCTAAATTATGATATTTATAAAAACAATTGCTTTTTTTCGTATCACATAAAGATACACGACATTTTTGGCACATTTTGAACGTAAATCCTGAACATTTCGGGAATTTGCACCTCTGCTGCTTATCCAGCCAAACTGCCCAATGACATGTCTGATCCAATCTGACGTCTTTCAAAGGAATTGCTTGAGCTGGTCCTCGGAACTTCTTCATTACAAGTTCTCTTTGTATTGTGCTCCCACTAGGTCGACCACGTTTAGCGCCATTTGCAGGTAGACCCAATTTGCAGAGGGTTTCGGCAAGTTCTAGTCTAAATGTACCCAAATTGAGAAGTTGATCATTTCCTTTTATATTATTTACCTTCTTGAACATAACCCATGAATTTATAACTGCGAGGTCCAGGAAATGATAAAATAAGCGCATGGTCCACTTGCGGCTCTTCATTGTGATGTGATAACGACCTATAAATGAATCTAATAAGTCCACGCCCCCCATGTGAGCATTGTACTCCTTGATGACTTTGGGGCATGGAATAGCAACTCTCTCTTTCTTCGATTTATCAAAGCGCGTGACTGTGGTTGCTGGTTCTGCTCCTACGTAAGTGGAAAGAAGGTTAACGGGCTTGTTATCTTTCCACACAACAGCACTTACGTCAATATCATCCACAGTCGCCACGTTTTCCTCATAGAATCCTCTGGGTACGTTCTTTTTCATTATAGTGTTTTTGTCAGGCAATTTGCAGTTTCTCAATCGGTTTACTCTTACTGTTCCCAGTGAGAAAATTCCTTCCTTAGCTAAATAGGTGACGAGAGGCACAGAAGTATAGAAGTTGTCGAAGTATATAATGTGATTCACATTGCGTGGTACCATTCTAGCTAACCTGACGACTGTATTTCCAGACTCTCCCAAATCTGGCTCACCAGGTAAGATGTTATTTTTGGAGCCCCCTCCACTGTAAACCTCAAATCTATGAGCATATCCTTGTAGACTGCAGATGAGATATAATTTGAACCCCCACTTGTGGGGTTTATTGGGCATGTATTGTTTTATGTAGTGGCTCATTTTGGTTGCACACATCTGCTCGTCTATGGAAAGCCTTTGGTCTAAGGGAACCTTTCCAAACTGGCAGTTGAGCATTTCCTCAAGAGGTCTTATTTTGAATAGCCTGTCATAGTCTGGATGATCTTTGGGTAAGCATAGCGTATTGTCGGCAAAATGGAGAGTGGATCTTATTTTTTCAAATTTTTTTAACGGCATCGTATTTTTTATGTGATCATAACCAAATTTATCACTCCAGTAAGCCCTGGTGTTTGGAAATTTTATGACTGAGGTGTAAATCAGAATGCCTAGGAATTTATTTAGGATATTTTCATTTATAATTTCAGGATTGGATATTTGTTTCTGGGCCGCGTATAAGTTACTTTGTTCTACAATTTGCTTTTTTAGATCTGATGTAAAATAAAATGAAAAAAAATCATACGGCGTGTTACAAGACATCAATGCTTCCGTTATCTGAGTTTCTCCCCTAAAAATAAGGCTGTCTTCAGCAGTAACAAGATTCCGTTTTCGCCAAACCAGAGGTCGCTTAGAAATCCCTTGTGATCTACTCTGGGGTACTGCTTCTCCGGCTTCCAAAATAGGAGGGTCTGGCATATTTTGATCGTTGTCAATTACGAGAGGAGGATCAGCATCCACTTCATCAGACTGGGCATTCTCACCTTCATCACTATTTTCAAGGTACTGAAGAACATCTCGAGCTGTTTGATAATAGTGACCTTCATCCTCTACTTCGGAGTCCGAGCCGTCTAAGCCATCTTCTGAATCTTCAAGAGTTTCTAAATACTTTGTAATTTCGCTTTCTAGTAATCGCGGCATGCTGAAAAGCAAAATAAAAACCCTTCACCAAACATGCATTTATTTAGCAGGCAATGCGCATTGTATTTTTCCTACAACATACCAGATTTCGCGTAATTCGACAGTAGCATCAAGTAATTTTCAATGTTTTACAACATGAACATGTAATTGAAGATATAATCAAGCAAATAAAAATATGTTATATACTTACATTATATTTTATCAAAGTCCGAACACAGCTTCAAAACTTAGTTTCGTGCCACTAGAAAAGTTTTCTTCAAAGTGACATTTGACATTCATTTATTTTTAATGCATAAAAATATTGGATAGTGCCAACATTAAAAAAAGTACAAAATTCGTTCAGAAATAAGAACTAGTTGTCAAAATTAACAAAAAAATAAAATAAAGATAATTTTATCTGTGATGTTTAGTATGTTGTTTAAAAACAACATTGTCCATTTAAGGGTTAATATTTCGAGGTCCAGCGACACGCAATAATGAGACCATCGCAGAAAAGAGGAGGCCTGTGGCAGTGTTGGGAGGTTTATTGACTGTATTTTAGTTGAACAAGGTTTGGGATGTTACAGACGTTTTATGATTAAAGAGCTAATGCGTAAAGTTTGAGAGCCGAAACGCTAAGCGTAGCCATTCTTTAAGCTGTAACGATCGGCGCCAAGCGAGGTTCCGCGCAGGTCACATCACTTGCTTCAATTATATTCTCAGGTATCCTCGTAATTTTAAGCGCAGAGCTCCGTTTTGGTAAAATATTGCATGCACTAAATTCTCGAAGTTCTAAAAAGAAGCTTCGTACTTATGGACTTGACACCGTGCCCGTTGCGAGATCCCCTAGCCAGGCTTAAATTAAAATAAAACTTTAAGCGTACAAATTTTCTTATAAAAGTTCCTAAAGGTGACAATCGGGCATACAGTCCACCATGATAGTAAGTGGATAGAATTGAATAGAATAATTTTTTATTCAATATAGATTACAAGTATTTTTTTATTGAAAGTCAATTTTTTACTTTACCATTGGTTCGAAAAAAACCTCTGTCCTGGGAAGAACCAGCAAGAAACCCAGCGGGACTTTTTTAAATAAATTTTACAATGTCAATGTTCACAAAATATTTACTTTTGGATTCCCATTCCATAAACCATGTATTCATTTATATCATAATAACCATTTTTATACAGTTTTTGTTTAATTAAATATTTAAACTTGGTAATAGAGAGACCTTGCTGCTATTTTCCGCCGGTATTCTGTGAGAGTATGGTTCTCTCTGGGTTGAATCAATTCATTAATAATAAAACTATAATATAGCTACAGCAAGACTACATATTTGAAAGTTGTCCAGTTTTCCTTAGGCACACATACAAGCTCGTACACGTAATTATATGCATACATACGCAACGAAATCACTATACACATTAAACTTCTACGTTATTTTAATATTTACTGGATAACAGTAACAGTGATAATATGGCCGCGGGGCATAGGGAACAAGAGGGCCAAACAATAGTTATTTATAGGTTCAAAACAAAGTCGGTTCACTGTGGATCTTATATCACCTAAATATTAACAAAATTAAAGTATACTTATGTCTATAATATCCACTAAGCAATAACATTTGTAAAAAAATTGTCTGTCTGAGCTAAACTTCGGAATGAGTGTACCGGCTCTGATAAAGCTTCACTAACAGATAGAGAACAACGCCAGGAGGGGTTTAAGCTATATTTTACTTATAAGCTATATTTAGCATACGTGGTAGAGCCGCGCTGCAGCTATATTATGGTTGTAGCACGAATGGGTCGTCTCCACTGGGGAAGGATCACGCTCTCACGGAATACCAGCGTAAAATAGTAGCTTAATACTGCTGTGTTTCGTATGGTGAGCGTAGGGATCCGGAGAACCTTTTTTACTGGAAACGAGGCATTCCATCTTAGTCCTAAGGGGTAACAACGAATCTACGTTTTGATTCTTAATCGAGGAAAAATATGGATGTCTATGTGCCACAGCATCCACTTACCATCAGGTGGACCGTGTGTTCGTTCGTCACCCTTATTCTATGAAAAAAAAGTATTCTTAGTCTTGGAGACTGTGAATTGGAAAAATAATAAAATGAAGGGTCGTTAATGATTACTTTAAAAAATCTAAATGTGACGTCACATTAATAAATCCTACCCCAGGAGAAGCCAGGGCGGTTTGCTTTTCAATAATACAGTGAATACTTTTTGGGATGTTTACACTTAAATATTCGTGTAGCAGATATCGGCTATACACTGAGTAAATTTAGAAAAAAATATCATAATTAGGTTTAACGCGATTATAATAAATGAATATCAAAAAAAAATTCCATTCCAAAGGAGCGACGCGTGCGTGACTAATGCTGCCATTTATTAATTATTACTGAATGTTGCAAGAGTAAAATTAATATCAATATCTATCTATATACCTATACACATAATCTGTAGAAAAATTATTTATTCACGGTTCACGCAAAAACTACTAGACGGATTTCCATGAAAATTGATGTGTACGCAATAAATGATGGCGTATAACATATGGGCAACTTTTTATCCGCTTATGGAAAAGTAAAAAATAAGGTTTGTTTTTCTTTTTTTAAGGTTTATTGTCGTAAAGTTTGTGGTGTTTCCATGAGTCACAAAGAGTATTTAGCTATACGTATTACGTTAAATAAGTCTATAGAAAAGTGTGTGTGAAAATGAGACTCATAGCGTAACCAACAAGAAAGTGCAGAATGACGTCTGTCGGGCTAGCTATGTAATAATATACGTGGTAATGCCACGCTGCAGCTATATTATGGTGGAAGCACGAAAGGATTGGCTCGACCGGGGTAGGACCACGCTCTCACAGAATACAAACGTAAAATAGCATAAGCAAGAACAATCCATTTTAGTCCGCAAGGCTGACAACACATCTGCATTTTGATTCTAAACCGAGGTTAAATGTAGATGTCTATTAGCCACAATATCCATTTACCATCAGGTGGACTGTGTGCTAGTTTGTCACCTTATTTAAAAAAAACCATGGCAGGTGTACTATGTCCTTTTCACATCAGCCTTTTAAAGTGTACTGCTTAACATGGGTCTCCCTTGTTAGGATTTCGTACTTGGCACATGCTAATTTTACGTCTGGTTTAAACGAGTCATTAAGATACATGACCACAAACAACTCGGATAAGAACTAATGTATATGCATCACAAAGCTATTTGTAATCGACATAAAATATAGCTCCATTTTTAAATGTGTCTTTAGCTTTAGTCATTTGAAAAGCGTCGCAGAAGTCTATATGCAGTTCTTCGGTATTATATTATACGCGGTAGTTTTTATGCAAACCTCGTTGGTTGTACTGCCTCGTTCCAATCCCGGGTCGGCACAAAATCAATTACCAATTAGCTTTTCCTCTCAAGAAAGTCCTGCGCCTGATCTCTCCCCGGTCGTGTCGGATTACCGTCACATCGGACTATGGGAGTGAGGGAATATATTGCACTTATGCTTGCGCTTACACTAGGGCACTATAAGATTTTTAGTGGTATAACTTGACATTAGGGCATCAAACTTAGTCTTCCCGCGACCAGGGGTGTTGCATAGTACTCCAAACATCGGGAGTTAAAAAAAATGCAATAAAATCCGTAAAAATGATTTCGATTCAAAGAAAGATCAAATGATGATTTATCCTAAAGGAATTTATCAATTGTATTAAAAAGAAATTTTAGAGATACGGCAATGCTTTTTGTGATTGGACTCGTAAAGAGATTTCGTCTTAGTACACAGGGGTGGCAATGCATCTACATTTTGATTCTTAATTGATTGTAACTGTAGATGTATATGGCTCACAGCATCCAGTTACCATCAAGTGGACTGTGAGCACGTGTCGTGTCGCGTAAGTTGTCTTGTACATGTACAGGTATCGCATTTGTGGTCGGACTTATTACTCCTAATCCAGAAAAATTGCTGGTGAGAGCGATTGTAAATAACAGTATTATGATGATGTTCTCTGAGCACTCCCACTAGTAAATATGATACATAATATCAAATGCAAGGATGCAATGTTTTAAATGATACTAAAGTGATAATATGGTTGCATAATGGTTAAATAAATAAAATACATGATAATTATTTGTAGAATAACAATATGGTACCACTTATTGTCTATCATAATTTCCTTATCTAGCTCTAGTATGAATTTTTATATTCTATATTTTACACAGTATCCAACACAATATGTGTGGGTCTAAAGTGGAGACAGAGTGAACCTGAGATTGAGAACAAGAGATTGACAGCAGCATCTTACTGGTAACAATTGGAGCAATGGAACTCAGCAAAATTCCAATATTCCAGCAAAAAGAGGTCTACTTCAGCAATTGACTCTAATAGATGGATGGATTGATGTAAGTTTGGGCCTGTTCTTACACTAAGTTGAGCATGGTTTTGATGTCAATTAAAATGTACACACCTCTCCATCTATTTCTATTTCTTGGTCTAAGTATTGTCCTCCGGACAGTTTTGGCCATGATGGCCAGTCTCAACTAGCTATCAGTGCAGGACAGGGTGAAAGTGCCCAAGTGTAGGTGCAAAACAGAAACTTTTTTATTCAATATAGATTATAAATATAACTTATTGAAAGTCAGTTTTTTTTAATTTATCACTGGTTCAGAAAAAACTTCTGCCCTGAGAAGGGACTTTTTAAAACAGCTTACAATCATGTATGTTACAATTAACAACACAAAACAAATTAGAAATAGCTTGATAGCGATCAGCAAAGACACTCGGACTACTCTATTCCCTCACTCTCATAATCCGATGGGACGCTAAGCCAAGACGACTAGAGAGAGAACAGGCGTGGGGAACAGAACATCTGTGGGGGATTTCAGTTAAAGTTATTGCGTCTATAATAGATGCGATCGCACCTCAACTATCTATTATTTTTAATACTAGTATTGAATCTGGTGTGTTTCCTGATTTAATGAAGCATAGTAAAGTAATACCTTTATTTAAATCTGGTAGTACATTGGACCCCGCTAATTTTAGACCTATTTCTGTACTGCCAACACTGAGTAAAATTTTTGAAAAAATTATTCTTTTCAAATGTAAAATTTTTTTAATGTAAATAATTTACTTCATAAAAATCAATTTGGTTTCACAAGGGGTCGCTCGACAACTGATGCTGGTGTTGAACTGATTAAATATATATTTGATGCATGGGAGAATTCACAGGACGCTTTGTGTGTATTCTGTGACATATCCAAAGCCTTCGATTGTGTTCACCATGAAACATTAATCAGGAAACTTCAACACTACGGTGTAAGAAGCGATGCTCTTAAATTAATTATTTCATATTTAAGTGACAGAACGCAAAAATTTGTCATTAATAGTATGAGTTCTTCCGGGTCGATTGTACAAATGGGCGTGCCTCAGGGCTCAATTCTCGGCCCTTTTCTATTTCTAGTATATATTAATGACTTATCTTACATAATAGGGGATAACCATGATATAGTATTATTTGCTGATGATACTTCATTAATTTTCAAATTAAAACGACAATTATTAAATTACGACGAAGTAAATAATGATATAGCTAAGTTAGTCAATTGGTTTCACGTTAATAATTTGCATTTGAATGGAACTAAAACATAGAACATAAAACATACATTTAGTATGAAATTCGTAACTCCTAATGTTAAACATGTCAATACTAATGTAATTTTAAATGGGGGGCAACTGAGTCTTGTTGATACCACCATTTTTCTTGGAATCACACTGGACGCAAAGCTTCAATGGCTCCCCCATATATCAAAACTAGCTAGCAGACTTAGTTCTGCAGCATATGCTGTGAAAAAGATTAGAACTCTTACCAGTGTTGAAACAGCTAGAATAGTTTACTTTAGTTATTTCCATAGCATTATGTCGTATGGTATTTTGCTATGGAGACACGCGACTGACACTGAAATTATATTTATTTTACAGAAGAGGGCCATTAGAGCAATATATAATTAAAAACCAAAAGAGTCACTGAGACAAAAATTTAAGGAAATTAATATATTAACTCTGGCCTCTCAATACATTTATGAAAATGTAATGTATGTACACAAAAATAGAAGTAGTTTTGCGAAAATAAGTGATATTCATTTTGTAAATACTAGGAACAGACACAAGCTAGTAGTACCAGTTACTCGACTCCACCGAGTCAGTAATTCATTCTTGGGGCGATGTATACGCTTTTACAACAAAATCCCAGAAAATATACAAAATTTGTCATACAAGAAGTTCAAAAATATTATTAAACTAAGTTTGTATAAAAAGGGTTATTATATTAAGGAATTTATGGATGATAATAACCCCTGGGAAGGGTGATCGCTACCAAGTTATTTCTAATTTGTCTTGTGTTGTTTATTGTAAACATTATTGTAAGCTATTATTGGAAAAAAAAATTGTCCCGCTGGGTTTCTTGCTGGTTTTTCCCAGGACAGAGGTTTTTTTAGCAAACCAGTGGTAAATGAAAAAAGTGATTATCAATAAGTATTGTTATAATCTACAATGAATAAAAAAAGTTTCTGTTTCTGGTGCAAGAAAACAGCTTTTTGTGCTTTCCAAGGCATGGGATTGAAACACCGCCATCTTCTTGACTCCGGGCTGCTAATGAGAATTTCTCAACAATAAAACCCTATAACTAACTTTGGTCCCACCCCAGGACATCAAGATTAGCAGCCTTGCAAAAAGCCACCAGACCAAGGCAGTCAATTTGACTGGTCTAAATATGAGTAATGGACAAGAGCGTAATTTACTGCCAACACTCAATTCAAAAAATCAGTAAGAGTACAGGTCATTCCCAATAATAAATTTATAATTAAATAAAAAATAATTCAATTAAAAACAAATTATTACAATCAGTGACAATTCCGATGCTATACCTTCAAATTTTTCAATACAAAATCCAATGCAGTTGTAATGAATGATAGGATCAAAAACAAATACACATTGCATTAATTCAAGCATGAAGTAGAAATGCCATAAATCTCTTATCAAGTAATGAAAATTAAATTCAATGGTGTATGAAATTTAATTAAAGTTAAAGTATGCCTATAGTTATGGGATGAGTGCTCACCTAGAGTTTAATTATACCAAATAGAGACTTACTAATTACCTCTAATTATGTAATTAAATTTAATCTATATATATCATTTGGTGGGTGTCAAGAGGCAACAGAGGAAAATGGAAACAATACATAGGCAGGAAATAAATAAAACTTGCCAACCTACTTGCCAAGTGTGGCAACTTAAATACCCCCAAATATCTATTGGAGAGGTCTATGTTCAACAGTAGAATTTTGATAGGTTGTAGTTATATAGTAATGGACGCTTAGGTAGTTTCCTACCTGGGGAAGTGTTGCCATCAGCAGCTTTGATCTACATAAAGCATTTACATTTAGTCAGGAAACGCTACCAGAGTTCTTGACACAATACCATATAAGTAAGACTATGATAGTTAAGTTTTTTTATACATTATTTTGTATAAATTTCATTAATGTTAATAAAATAGTATATTGAAAACAATGTCTTAGAAATGAAGGAAACAACAATAAAAAACCTGTCAGAAACAAAATGTATTCCAAATTATTTTAATATGAAAAAAATGGTTCAGTGTAGAAGTTTTTGTTGTTCCATTACCCCAAATCAGCTTTGCCCAGCATTGGAAGTTTAGAAGGTAGTAACAATATTTTTATAGGCATTTACATGCATGACTTCCTTACACATGGAGTAGGGTTATTTAGTATATTTCGACGCTATATATATTTAAGAATTTTGAACTGTGTTGTGGTAGTGTACAAAAATGATACATAACAATGCAAGTAAAACGTGAGATATAATATGGGATAAACAGTAACTAAGATAGTATTAGTATAAAAAGTAATAAAAGTATATATAGTAAGGAAAACAGGGTATCTATTATTCAAGCAGTCTCACCGAACAATTTTCATTCGATAAGACATCGTATGATTTTCCTTGATTTTTCTACATATGACTTATCAACTAGCTATAGCTGTGAAACTTAAGTACTTTATAGAATATAGTTATCTGTCCTATTAAATAAATTAATAATTATAAATGTGTTTTTTTTTAGTTTTAAAAAGATAATTTTGAATGCAAGAAAAGCAGAGTCCATAACAATTAAGAATATTTATTAATTCATCACTAATGGAGAATGTTATAAGATATCACTTCTTAGAATAGATGAAATGGAATAAAAGGTTATTACTCACCTTTATATCTTGCTAAAGTCATATAAAATGGTAGCGCCCCACTGGACGAGAGTTCACAGATGGGATGAATTGTTGATCCTTAGAAGAAGCTGGCACCAGGGAAACACGCGACTGCCGGGAACACCAACCTGTCACAACGAAAGAATGTTCCACTATAATCTAGAAACTATACACACCGAAACTATTTGTAGTAGGAAGTTGATAGCAAGTGGTTTAAATCAATAGTTAAACTAAATTTGCAAGCCGAAACGTACGCACCAGCTGGCGAAAACGTGGTGTCTAGTGCACCTATGTATGTATATATGTAAATATGGATTGTAGATATTCGATATTACTATGTACCTTCCACTGTGTGACGAAGCACCTCGTGAAGCCTTACTCTATATATTTAGGATAAATTTCACCAATTTGACCGCGATTCACGTTACTACAAACGAACGTAAAATAAATTCTCATTAAACGAGTACACGAAACTGTGGCTAAAAATGACGACAGAAAATAAATGAAAATGTACACTTTCTTATGTTTCTGGTTGGAACTATATTCACACCGGAAGCCTGAACTTTTTTTAAACTTGAAACAACGAACATACTAATATATTTTAAATCATTGAAATTTTGACCAATAAAATATTTCATTTCTGTTTTGTCGGGTTTTTTGTTTAATAACAACAATTTACAATAATTGTGAAGGAATAAATACGACAAAACCTTTCAAAACATAAAATACATACCAAACAGGAAATAGAACTATAAATCGATTGTGTTGTCTTTGACTTCTGCTGACAATGACAACATTGTTTCAGTTTTCTATAATACGAACGCGATTTGAAAATAAAGAGTTATTATACCTTAAAGAAATAGTTTTGAAACAAATAATTAATAAAATAAAAAATTGGATATATTTTACAGATCGTTGGAATGAGTCAGAAAACTGAAGTGAAAAGATGGGAAAGTAATTTCATCGTCATCATCATTACAAGATTGCAACCCTTCACAAGTCCTTTGCTAAGCATCTTATCATCCAGGAACAATTAATTGTAGGCCATACAATTATTTGTTCCGTACTGGATTCGAACCTGCGTCCCTTAGCGCCGTAACTCATTGTTAAGCCACTGCGCCACGGAGCCGTCCAATCATGTATGTAAATCATGAATGAAGTGCCGTCCTGAGCCACCGTCAGGTCACCACACCATCAAGTGGCAGATTGCCCAGCACCAGGTATATAAAAATACTCTGTTCCCAACACTTCGCTTTGCGACACGTACACCAGAATTAGAAAACATTCTAACAAAGATATTATAAATAAGCAATATCTTTGTATTATTATTTTATTAAAATGAATGGCAATTTTACACTTTCGCGGTCCCCTCGTTTTTTGGCTCTAGAAAATCGGAAAATCATCTGAATTCGATGATTTTTTGAAATCGTATTTATGGCGGATTTACGAAAAGAATATATGGAACATATCTCACTTTCATATAGTTTTATGACTTTAAATATGGTCATAAACGCACTTCTTCTAATATAATCGTTCATAACCTTTTTGCAAAGTATTAAACGAAGTTTATATTTTTTGTTAGTCTACAAAAAAAAAGAAAATATAAAAAAAAATATTTTTTCGAAAATATAATAACATAATAATGTATATTCGTTGATTTTTCAGCGAAGCGAGGTCAAGTTAGGTTCGAAGGACATGGTGGGACCGAGTGAGCGAGCGAATAGACCCCGCCATTTCCTTCGTGGTTATTTTTTTATAAACCACTCAAAATTAGGAGCCCCGTAAAGCGGGGTTTCGTCGACTGGACTTCCCACGACTGCGCTACGTTGAGTGGCGTGGTGCTTCCCCCTCCCCCAAACTCTCTTCAAACTTCAAACAAACTTCAAACAACTTCATTCTATAATTTTAAAAAAAGTTGTTAAATATTAAATTATAAGTGAATGAGTAAATTTTCATGAACATTTAAAGCCCTGAAATCAATATAAGTTTTCATTTTTTATTCCTTTAATTTTTTTTTTCGTATATCCACCGTAAAAATGAAGATTTTTTAAAAAATCATCGAAATGGGATGATATCTCGATTTTCTAGAGCTAAAAAACGAGGATACCGTGATTGTATAAAATAATCAAATTAATACTCTCTGCACAGTGTGGAAAAAATTCCAATAAGCCACACCTCCTTGGCCTGATCCACAAAAATTAAGTTTCAGCGGAAATATGATGTCTGTGACCTAGACCACCTCGCTGGTGGATAGCTGCTAAAAAAATGAATAAAAATAATGTTTTGTAGTAGATTTTGATACCTCAAAGCGTAAAACTAAGAAGTAAAATCGATTTTGTGCATAAAATGTCTGCGAATATGTAAACTACTATATAGGAGAGTAGAATTGTTGTAACAAGTGCTTCGATGGTGATACAAAGCCCAGATGTTTTATCCGTATATCACCTTGAGATATTACTGTCATTCGCTTAGTTGAGAAGTCGTCAAAATCTTCATCAGCGTATTGTAAAAAAAAATCGTGAGTAAAATTAAAAACAGGTTAGGGTGTATGGTCTAAGATCTTTGCCTCCCTTAATCGGGAATTTTATCAACAACAACCTCTATCATGGAGGTTAGAGAATAGGGGAACAATCACTATATCATCATACGTGTTAATAGCCTGCCTGTTCCTGAAAATTCGTAGAATTTATAGACGCGCTGCCGTCGGTAAGTAGTATCTGCGAAGTAAATTTTTAATTTTTAATAAAAGGAACTTGAAAAATTGTAAAATATTATTAATAAGATAATACTAAAATAATTTATAGTTTATATTTGTAATAATTGATAAATATTTATAATAATTAAAATTGTAAAAACTTTTTTGTGTGATTGCAGCGCCACATTTATTTTGTCCATATTTCCGGGACACCATTTTCTACAGCGATCGTTTTCCTTTTTTCTAACCTCCATGACCACGTTAGTACTCTTATTAGTTTGTGTCCATGACCTCTATGATAATTGACAAATGACAGACAGGTAACATGGGGGTAACATCGACAAAGATTTGATGCAATTTTTTTTTATAATAATAATAATTTATTTTAACAAGGTTGCGCACTCACGACTGACAAACGAGCTGAGTGAGATAGGGCTTTTTAGGGATGCGTCCTACTCTATTAGGGTGTACACGATTTGCTGCTTCATGGAAAAAAGGACAATGTGATGCTAAGGAATTCTCCTATATTTATTTTATTGAGAACAATAAACAAGGATTACAATAATTCACATGACATTTATCAAGAAATATGTATGAGGTGGAACAACTAGGTTGCCTTTCGAATCCGGAGCGAAGGAACCACAAAATGCTTAGATCACAGGGGTCTCAGGTTCGATTCCCGGGAACCATGGCCACAAAATTACTCCGTGTTAATTGTTTAAACAAGATAAAACATGAAACTTTAGAGTAAAATAAAATATCTTTGATTGATTCACACAAAGTATACGCTATATTGAAGATTGTAGGACACTTAGAGTTGCTCAGTTATTTTTTGTAAAAATTGCCAAAACTACGACTCTTGAACAATCCAAGTAGGTAACACGGTTGGAATTAATTCATTATTATAAATATTTTCTTATGAAGCCCTCTTTATCTTTATTTAATAATTATTTAGAATTATAACAAGAACAGAAATAAAAAATATCATTTATTTAGCCTTATATTAAGCATAGATAAATAAATATGTAGATATAAACCCATAAACCACATGCGTAAGCATCATAGTAGTCTGTGGTTTGCACAAACGTATAGCCCGTTCACCGTAAGATGTCCCCTGCCTTGGGAAATGGCAACATTGTCTACGGTGCTGCCAACAATATATGGAGCATTTACCCCACTTGGTGGTTGCTGGCAAAATTATCTAAACTTGAAAACCCCTGATTAATATGTTTTACTTGCTTATTTAAATAATATACAGTTAGTTATAAGACTAGTAAGGTTGTGAATGATAACACAATTTAATTTTTAAATTATTTATTGAGGTGGGTGCACATGCATTCCTTCACGTCCTTCCTATATCCCGAATTTAGGGGATTTGCAGTATCACGAATAAATTAAATTCCATTCACCGCTCGCACCGCGCTAATATACAGTCCACTATTCTATTTAAATTAATAGCCGCACCGCATAACATTATTTAATACATTTGAACCAGCAGTTTGGTGGTTGAAGGCCAACGCCAAATCCACCATAAATAATCTAACCAACATGGATATTAACGAGGGCAACATAATCTCCTATGCAGATGATACTGCAGTAATTTTTTTATATAGGAGAGGTGGCAAACGAGCATACGGTTCACAACTGCAACACTAGGGGAATTGCAGGTGCGTTGCCGGCCTTTTAGAAAGAAGTTATCCTTGCTGGCTTCGGAAATAAAATTAATTGGCTAAGACGTAGAGAATTAAAAGCCCACCTCAAGTCACTGACCGATCACCTGTTGCAGTGCAATATACGACTCGATGACTATGAAATCAAGTTATCGCGTGTAGAGGAAAAATCCGCGCACTTGAGAAAAACGAATCGGAGGTCCTTAGTTTGAATTCCACTATTGCACAGCTCAACCAGGAAATTAACACTCAAGCACAATTTCACCTAAAGAACGAAGTCGAAATCATGGGCATAACAGAAACCTCCAACGAAAATCCGGCGCACATTATTTTAACAACTGCTGAAAAATTGGGATCAACCTCGACGCCAACGACTTAGACTACGTGACGCGAGTGGACTCCCGTCAAAAAGTCAGCGACACAATAAACAGTGCCAATAAGTCACCAGTGGACTGGCAACTTTTTTCCGACAATAATTATGGTCGAAAGGAACAATTCCAGACATACTCGTATCACAGTCACTTTCATAAACGTCGTCATCATCATCTGTCGTATCCGAATCTGTGCTGCTGTCATTTCCTAATTCAATTATGAATTTATCAGTAATATCATCCATACAGCCATCAAATACATAAAACTTGTCTTCTAAATTTTTTACGTGTTCACACTGCTTTTGCCAATCCTGAGGGGTTATAGATGAAAAAGCTTCTTCAGTTAACTTCACGATATTCCCAGCTTCTTGGCCGACATTATTGCTGGCTACTCGTCTCTTTAAAAGACTCCACATAAACTCAATCGCATTTAAATCGCAGTTGTAAGGGGGCAACTTAACCACTTTATGGCCATGAGAAAGCAATAATTGGTCAGCCTCATAAATCGGCGCTTCTTTGTGCTCTTTTATAATTTTTTTTTTTTTATAGAAGAGGGGGCAAACGAGCATGCGGCTCACCTGATGTTAAGTGACTACCGCCGCCCATGATCAACCGCAACACCAGGAGAATTGCGGGTGCGTTGCCGGCCCTTTAGAAAGGAGTAAGCTCTTTTCTTGAAGGTCCCCAGGTCGTATCGGTCCGGAAAAATCGCCGGTGATAAACTATTCCACAGAAAGGTTGTACGTGGAAGAAAACTCCTTGTGAAACGTACAGTGGTGGACCGCCAAGCATCCAGATGGTGTGGATGGTATCGGGACGTTTGCCGTGTCGTGCGTTCACGAAATTTAGCGGCTGGGATTAATACGAACAATTCCTCAGAGCACTCCCCGTGATAGATGCGATAAAATACGCAAAGAGATGCAACATCTCTTCGCAACGCCAGTGAATCGAGCCGATCGGAAAGCACTCGGTCGTCGACGATTCGAGCCGCTCTGCGCTGGATGCGGTCAAGTGGAAGGAGCTGGTACTGGGGAGCCCCAGCCCAGAGATGGGAACAGTATTCCATGTGCGGTCGAACCTGAATTTCATAAAGTTCTGCTTTCAGCATTGTTGGCATATAAGACAATCCCTTATTTGTTATCCAATTTTGCATTTGAAGTTTTGAGGAACTCATAGTAGGTGCTTTATTTACTTGTACGGTATGATAGGGAGCGTTACCCATCACGACTAAGGAGTTCGGAGGCAAATTGGGTATAAGTTTCTCTGAAAACCATTTTATAAAATTGGTTCTGTTCACGTTGTCATGGTAGTCCCCTGATTTACTCTGTGATTTAAAAATCAATTGAGCATTAGGAATAAACCCTATTTCTCCATCTGCATTAATAATTATCCACCGCGTTCCAACAGAATCACTTATTAGTACTCCATCCTCGTCATCTTTTTGCCAACATTTTTTCATTGCATACGATGCGTGGATGTATATTTCATCTAAGAAAACTATTGGCCGACCATCTGCTCGATTTTGCCTCATAGTAACGATATACTTGCGTCTCCATGCAACTATGTCGTGCCTTTCCATTAAAATTTTCCGTTTCGAACCACACTTTTTATACTGAAATCCAATTTGTTTTAAAATTTTCCACAAAGTCGTTCGACCTCCACCAAAGTTTATGTCATTCTTTAATTCTACAAGTAATTTATTTAAAGTAGGAACAACTTTTCTTACAGTATACATTTCATGGATTTTGTTTCTTAATGCGCATAAATCGAAATGATCAAGATCCACCGTTTTACGTCTTTGACGGTGTTTTCCAGGAGACTTGAGTTTTTGAGATGAAGAGGCAGCAGCTTCACCTTCTTTAGACATTCTACTCACGGTTTTCTCCGACATGCCTGAAATAGACACCAAATTTGTATCATTTTATAAAATTAAATATTTATAGAATACAAATACAGACATTATCATTAACTGAGATACGTACTTTTTATTTTAATTCGTAATGTTAGTAATTTCTTATTATTGCCCATACTAAAGGCATTTTGCATGAAGCTGGCATCCCTATTTTACTAACCTGTCATGGCGGCGACGCGAGTTCGCACTTGATTGAGTGGAATTAACGGGGCTTGGTTTGCCTTTTCTCTCTCACAAAAGGCACGCACCTTCAACACAACCTCTCTCGCACTGCTTCTAAATGGTTTCGGCATAATTAATTCGGAATATTTTAAATAATAACTGTCGCGTTTTATCGTAAATCGAAACGCAACAATGACAGATGGCTCGGGTCAATCGGGGAGTTCGAATTAAATATATAACGGTTCTAGACTTCTTCGAGACACGATAGCATAGTTTAACTTAAGATAGTAGTTCACCTTTTATATACTTTTGTAATTGTCTTTCAATATAGAAATCTTGTTTTCATCCTTTACTTCTTGAATTATATGCATTTAATACAATTAAAGTCAAGATTTTCATTTTGGGAATTCGACGACATCAATTTATTATATACATCACCCAAGAGCTCCTGCCGCATACAGGAACAGGATCTTGAGCAAACATATGGTCCTTCAAGCCGGAACTGACGTTTGACATCAATCATTTGTCAAATTTATTTTGTAATTGCGTGTTATTTACCAATTTGTATTTGTATGAAAAGTTTAAAAAAATATATCCCATGAACCGTAAGTTTCCGCAACCTAAAACTTTGCAAAACGCTTTCTTTTAGTGTGTACTATCTACAAAAAAAATATGGGCTTTGAAATCGATGGTCCATATTGGAAAAATTAGCCAGACTAAGTTACATACGTTTCCGTCTGACGAAGACCAACGGAACAAGTGGCTGGACTTTATAAACTGTGACACTCGTAAAAGTAAGCATTCCAGTAACCTTAACAAGATGCTGGTTTGTCACAAACATTTTGAAAAAAGGTTTCATACTGTAAAATCTGGCATTAAGAAGGCAGCTTATCACACACTTTTTCTTTGGAGGAAATTGAGTCAGGTTTCTCATCAAAATTATGCAATAACAAAGGTGTGTACATTTAGTTATTCCTTAATAAACATAACTACAATATATAAAATTAAATGTATATATTTATAAAGATAAACAATCCTTTATGTTTTTATTTCAGATGATATAGTTAAAATAAAAGGTGCATCACTTGGTGTGATATTTGATCCACCACACCTTGTAAAAGGTATACGGAATAATTTCCTATCGAAACATATAAGAACTGATGGCAAGGTATCAAAAATGGCAAGATATTGTTGATGTATACCTAACGGACTGCAAACATAGTCAATCTCGGTTGTTACACAAACTGAATGATGAGCATGTGATTCCCAACAAAGTAAAAAAAAATTAAGGTAATAATCAATAATTATGTAAAATTTATCACAAAACAAGCACTATTCTCAAACCTCAACTAAGAATATATTTTTAATTGAATTAGGAATATTTTTATATTTTTGAGCAACTCTGGTTTGATCTCTGCCTACACCACTAAAATGATGAATGAATGTTAATAAGTTGTATTACATTTAACTTATTTTTATATTTTTTACTTTAGAGGTTAAGAATTGTGTCCGGGTTTTTAGTAAAACTATGGCAGCAGCTTTATCATATACTGCTGAATTCTGTAAGTTTTATTTTAAATATTGTTTTAATATACGATAAAGTTTTACAACTACTTCTATCCTCCCAACCTTTAGTTTCAAAACATTGCTAAAGCATATTATTTAATTATCTTGGATATGAATGATAATTATGTCCAAAAATTATTGAAAATTTCTGTATAATTGTGAGTTTCTTAGATTTATGTGAAATACGGCTCGACAAAGGGAAGGACCACAACTCTCACAGAATACCAGCATAAAATAGCAGCTTAACGCTGCTGTGTTTCGTATGGTAAGAGTACACCGAACCGGAGAATCGGAGACTGTTTTGGCTGGAAACGAGGCATTCCATCTTAGTCCCCACGGGTGACAACGCATCTGCATTTTGATTCGTATTTCAGGATAGATGTAGATGTCTGTGGGCCACAGCAACCACTTACCATCAGGTGGACTGTGTGCTCGTTTGTCACCCTATCCTATAAAAAAAGTAACTGTCTAATTACTATAGTCTCTAGCTAAAGAAAAAAACTAATAAAACTTGTCTTTACATTGTCTATAGGATTGTCACTGTCCTGGAAATAAGAGAGCTTCCATTGAAATATGATTAGCACCCATATTAAAAGTTAACTACTTTTATTTTATGATTTATTTAAATATTCTTTCTTTCAGCTCACTACACTGAAGGCAGACCAGTTAGCAATACTTTAAAAAACACTTCGGAGACTGTATCATTTCTGGATGATTTATTCGATAGTGTAAATGGCTCTTCTCTTGATCACAAGAAATGTGGTGTAAAACCTTTAAGGAAGGCTGTTACTGACAACTCATTGCATCACAACTTTTGGAGGGATGCAAAGAAAAAAATTGAAAAAATGAAATTTATTGACAAGGACAATGAAAAGTCCGTGCCTGCACTAAAAAATTGGCTGACAACAATTAAAAGTTACGAAAGGGTGTGGCAAGTGTTACACAAAAAAAATGTTAAAATCATGCGACCTCGGTATTTCAATTCAGATCCCATTGAAAACTTTTTTGGGTGCGTGAGGTCGTATAATTTTCGTAATAATGATCCAACTTACCACATTTTCATCAGTACTTTCAAATCTTTTTTGATAACAGGCCTCATTCAATTTCATTCAGAAACCTATAATTGCGAAGATGATAATTGCTATCAGTTGATAAATGTGCAGTCTTTATTTAGAAAGCAATCTGAAGAGATAAACTGTAATACATCCAATATCAATCAGGATATTGGATGTATTGAAGAGAATCTTTCTACTGAAAATATTCAAGTGCAGGCAGCAAGGGAGCGATTAAATGTTCACTCAACAGCATACACCACTGGATGGTTTATAAAAAAATACTCAGCAAAATAAATTGCCAAGAATGTGAGGTCAGTTTATGTACTGACGTAGATGGTACTGTACATAAATGGATCTCACAAAGAGAATATAAAACAATTAAGCAAAGAAAGCTGACCTATCCCTCGGAATATGCTGTGAGGCATTTTAATTCAATAATAAAAGAAACAAATAGATACTTGTAATATTGTGCACACAAATAAAATGTAGGCCAAGAAATCAAAAACCATATAAAAACCAAGTATCTATTTGAATTCATTAATTGTAAAAGCCATAAAGACATTAAACTTGAATATTTTCTAATGCTTTCTATTAAACTAAGCATTTTCAACTGGTGCAACATAATTAATAGGATTCTGAAGGGCACGGACATAATTAGAATTGAAAAGCGTACATTGCCATCAATGCAAAAAAAAGCGTTGAACAAGTACAAAAAAAAAGTTAAAAAATAAATCATATTATAAATAATACACACTGCATTTTATTTCTACTAATTCTCCTCCTTCATAATTATTATGCTTGATTGAAATAAAATTATACCTTTGCCTACAGCCGATTTATATAAAAAAAAACAAATGTCATGTTCTAATTTGCTGTACGGTCCAAACTAAATGTACCATAGACGTCCGTCATTCCCATAGATTACTGCCTATATACTGGTCATTCCTATATATAAAAAAGTACTCTGTGGATATTAAGGTCGAAGAAAATGCGGGGAGAATGATTTAATTTCAATCAATATTATTTATATTTTATATTTACAAAAACCGATAGTTCGGTTGTATAACTGAATTTAATCAATAAATTTCACATTCAATTTTTTTAGTTTTCGATAACAAACTGCAATGGTACATGAGTAATTTCCTTTAACTTTCATAGACGTTAAGGTTAGGTGATTTATCAAATATTTCTTTTTATTACAGCATTCATGTCGACAATTATTATATAGCCCAGCCCGGTGGAAATGTGCTTTACCTGTTAATTTAAAACCTACTGCAATTATTTGCCAGCCTGACCAGGTAAGTGATCAACTTGAAGATAAACTAAAACAGACTGAAGAATGATGAAATACGTATTGCTCAGAATACGTATATAAAATTTGTATTTGCTTTCAAATGGAGCACATAAATCTATTCTTATATACTACTAGTGGTAGTTAATGGAATTAGGTGTTACTTTACGGAAATCTATTATATTAACGATGTTAAAAATCAAGCAGCTGAGATCCTCTGAATAAAATATTCAAACTAGGTAAGACACATAATTTTATTGTATTACGCGGGTCATAGCTGCTTGATTTTTAACATAATTGTGTTCTTGAAAGTAAAATTTGCATGTTTCATATAACATTATATACCTATAATTGATTTATTTCAGGCAATTTTTTTACGTTTTATTTTAGTTTTAAAATAGTTGTTTTACAATCAAACTTAATAATAATGTTCGCTTTTTATTAGACCTCAAATCTAACCAAAATAACATGTCAATTGTAAAAGATTTGAATGAATGAGAACATTTGAACCGGGACATGTAAAAGTAATTGCATTCTTCTGTTTTGAACAATCTGGTTTGACTAATCATACAATCTACGGAACCTTTTTAACTTGTGATTGGTGTGAATTGTGAATGAGTGTTCGAACACCATCTAAATGATTTCAATAGTGTGTATACACTACAACTATACAATACTGTTTTGTCTTTCGTGGCACATGTATATAAGATATGAAAACTCTAAATTAATTAATTATTAAAGATTACTTTAAAACTTCAAACCAACTATGCAAAACATTTATGTATGTATTTGTTTGTGTTTGACTGAAAGACCATTGTAATTGTATTACTACACTCTAAGGAATGCCTTGCTCTCGTGATCTATGAAGAATAGAATTAGAACAAATACAGAACCATAGAGGAGAGCTGGTTCGAATAGGTCTCTCAGATCATATTACTGAATCCAGAAATGGTCCATTTGTATGATCAATCCGAATAACCCTGTCCATGTGACAAATCAATACATGAATTATCGGGTACTAGAAATAAATGGATGACACATGTATAAAACTAAGGTAGTGATTTCATTTTTTAAATTTTTTAAGTTGCCATCAAAAAGGAAAAAATTCCAAGTAAATATAAATTTTTTAATCAATCAATAGGATTTTTTCTGTATCCCAAAATATGTTCACTGTAATCTTTCCAGGAGATTGCCACTGCATCGACTTTAGCTTTACTCAGGCTCTATGGTGAATCCAAGTGTCATCACTAGTTAGAGTTCAGGCACAGTTGTACAAAAGCTCGTGAGAACACTCACAAGGTCATGTTTTTAAAATGGAGCTTACATTCTAGGAACATATCTTGCACTGATTTAGTCATCCCAAGATGTAGGGTGTTTTGAACAGCTAGCATCTCCTGGTTTAGTGAGAAAAGTATTTGTGGTGCTATGTTCAATGTTCAAAGCAGGTTGGTAACTAAGGATTTTTTATTGTTTTGAGTAGTTATCCGGAAGATACTGCCACCCATCTCCTGTTTCGTTTCCCTCTGTCGCCTCTTACGACACCGTTACGTCGTAATTATACATTCTTGTTTTTTACTGTCAACAAATTATCAGCCTGGATTAGGATTAGGAGCCTGGAGTCAGGTTGTTCCTGCACCTGATGAAATCCGACACAACCTCCTTTTGGTTGTTTGCATTGCATCCCATTGGACTATGTAAGTGAGGGGATAGAGAATGCACCTGTATAATCCTATCCTGTGCAGATTACTGATCTCCTTGAAACTGGCCGCCATGACCGAAATTCTAGAGGACATTAGTTACATAATTAAGGGTTTTAAAACCTGTAGTTTACAGTACAAGAATGGAGGAGTTATTCTGCACGAAAAGGATTCTTCTCTTCAATTATCGAGAACATCAAAGAAGATATCGCCAAAAACAAGGAGATGAAGGAAAATATCAAGAAGTTCAGAGAAGAAGCTCAAAGGCTTGAGAATTCCGAAGCGCTGCAGGCGGCACGGAGAAAGTTCCACGCAGTTGAATCAGAGGCCTCAAAAGGCTCGGAAGTTCTTAAAGATACTTTGGAAGGAATTAAGGGGAAAGTTGAGCATGTTTTGGAGGAGGCTAGTAAAACGGAGTTTGCTAAAAAAGCTGGTAAGTTTAGAAAAGTGCATTTAAATATAATTCACCATACTTTGTGACATAAGAAATTCTTTTTATTATTATTATTTTTGGGGTATTTATAGAGTATTCTCATCTGGTTTTGCTGAATAAATATATAAAATGAAGTGATAAATATACTTAAATATATATTGTTTTATACTAACATAAATAAATAAATAATACATAAATAAAAGCCCATCTAGATTGAAGACCTAGGCAGAGGAGACCAAAGGGCCGATGGTTAGGGGGAAAGTAACCAGAGAACGATGCGGGTGGTATCGAGGAACACCGCCTTCTGCGTTTGAGCCCAGAGCGGTCCATCACGGAATCTCAGTTGCCTCAGATGACCAAAGAGGTTGACCGGGATTAGCCCGTTTGCAGAGATGACGACTTTGCAGACCACCCCACTTGTCGGTCACCTCCTGAGCCAGATCCAGATATTTTCTTATCTGCTTCAGCTTTCACAAGGTTCTCATCATCCAGAATGGTAATATAGAACAAAAACATCCTTTACTGTGCCTGGTCCATCAGCACAATATCAGGCTGTAGTCTGTATAATCGTGGCTACTAGGTTATGTTTGTGCAAATACTCTAAATTGGAAAGCGCTGAACCACCGGAGATGACATGCCTAAGTAACTCACCGGGATGGTGACAAGCTCGACAGATGTGTGGACGTGCCATCCTTTAGCATGTATCTTCGATAGTTGTTCAGACAAAACCTTCGGTTTCCCCAAAGAGGTCACCAAAACCTAGCCAGTAAAGGGAGGCTACTGTATCTACAAAAGGCTCATGTTGAGCCTTGTAGAACCCCCCGTGGAGCTTCTTCTTCAAATGGTTGGAAATGCTCTGTACTGCCAGGTCTTTCCATTGCTCGTTAAGCAACAAAACCGAGACATCCTTGACTTGCTTAGTCCCAGAATGGACATGTGCTATTTAAGAAAACAGTGTCCAGTCAGGGTTCTTGCCAGAATGCACTATTTATTTTAACTTAATCCCAGGGATCCTGAAGCGAATTTGCGATCAACGATAGAAAGCCCTGATTAAGATTTTGGAATGTTTTAAGTCTGATGTATTAGACTAGATATTAAATAATTTATTGTGATGAAGAGTTTCAAGAGTTAATTTGTGCTAGGCTTTTTGAGATTCCACAAAATGGCTCAGGTCCAAATTGTGTTTTCTTTGAGCACTCTTGTGTGAGCTTGTTGGCAAGTTCATTGCCTACTATTCCCGCCTGACCCGGGTCCCATCCTAACATGACCCTGTTTTTTTTATCCCAGGGCGTTTATACGATTCACGCAGTCTCCAACTAGCTTCTAGTCCACTAAGTTTGATCTCAGCGCTAGCAATGCCAGTTGACTATCAGAGATTATATAGATTATATGGTTGACATAATGCTTTTGCAGATTGATTTCCGCGCACTGAAGTAAGGCGAAAATTTCTGTCTGGAATATAGAGGTGAATCTACTCAAATTCATACTAATTTTGAATTAGGAGCGTTTCTCATAAATTCCAATGCCTACGTCGAGGCCCTTTTTTGACACATTGGTATACCATACCATATAAGGCTGTCGACCTCACAGATAATCTGACCATTCAGCCAGCCTTCTCTGGATGGTAGTTTCACTGTGTACTTTTTGTACCACAGACCACCCAGCCTACGAGACACGAAACCATTATGATTCTCTAATTAAATTAGTCCGTCAAGGTTAGAAGAAAGAAAGATGTGCGGGCTGCGCGGGGACGTAACTTAGTGATGTGTCACATTCATATATCGTACGCGTAAATATGGGAAACTATTAAACTATTGCTGTACTTTGCGCATGCATTAGATTTACTGCCTGGTGATGAGAAGCAGATTTCGCGCTATTTTCGATCGTAATTTAAAAAAAAAAGCATGAGAAGAGCTTTGCAATTTATTTATTCAAGGCTTTACGGAAAAAACAGTCAAGGAGAAAAATGAAGCAGGTAAGCGAAACACAATAATATTTATATGTACCTAAGCTGCCATGGTAATGCCCCGTCATTTGAAACAAAATAGTCGGCAAATTTATCTCTTATCGTAATACCTGAGAGTCTTCAAACATTTTCACTAACGTGTAGGTTGTCATAAAGTCCAAATATTCGTGGTAGTTTCTTACGACGTGTTATTACCTTAACTTTAGATCGTACAAAATTATGCAATATACAACAAGTTTTGACAATTTCTTCACCAAAGTCTATTCCAACATTTAATCGTTGATGAAAAATACGCCATTTATTAGTCATCATTCCAAAAGTGCACTCTATATATCTTCGTGCTCGGCTTAATCTATAATTATATATTCTTTTTTTAGGCGTTAAATAGTTGCCGGCATAAGGTCGTTGCACGTACTTTGACAAATGGAAATGCTTCGTCACCAATAAAAGTAAAGGGCAACGCTATTTCATTGTTTGTTTTTTTTTCGGTTGCGGAATATTTAAGGCCATGTATTCCTGCAAAAGTAGGCATTTAGCGCTGTCCCGGCCGCGCACGAATTATTTCGCGTGGACTCCAAGGCAGTGAACTTGCATGACACAACCAGCAACACAGTATAGAAATAAGCAGTAGGATGACTTTTTATTTGACTTTACAAATGCATTTTTTATGATCAAACTTTTTTATTATAGCGATAAATTGGAGTTACATAATAAAAAGAAAATTAACAACCAGTTCGTTTTGATAGGTATGGAAACTGTATGAGTAGAGAACTGTTTTTAAGTTTCGTGTGAACACACACAATGCTAGGGGAGAAAGTCAAACTTACAGTGAAATTCATTATAACTATTAAAACCACAGGATTTATATTTATAGCACGCAATATTTAGTATGTGACAACAATTATATGAACTCGTCAAGAACTGATTTATTGGTGCACGGAGAAAACTGATACGGGTCCGCCGTCCATAAGCGCCAGCGCGCGACTGTTCAGGCTTACCGAGCCGCCGCGCTCGCGCTTTTAGGAGGTATCTAAATATATGTAGTAATTAACGCAATATTTTTATCAAGTCAAACTCTGCGAATTTGTCTGTAAAAATTAAGTGGCTTTATTTGAGTAAAAAATTTAAGTGTAAAATGTTAGTAGTTTAGTCATAATATTGAAAAAACAATACAAAAAGGGGTCACTTAGGGATTTTTTTCTATCGAGTGAAGTTCTTTAGATTTTGTAACTGAATGCGATTTTGACTAGACTAGATCCTTAACTAATAGTATATATTTTTATTAGAATTTAAAACACTAATTTCTATGCCTCAGATGGTTTAAGAGAACTCAAAAGCGCGGTCTCTGCGAAATACCTAGCCTTTCGATGATTTTCTTCTATATCACTTCTCAATTGGCTTCTGTCAAATATAGTTGAATCTGAACTTTTACCATAGGAACCGACATCAACAAATATATACTTGTAGTTGGAGTCACACACGAACAATCACACACAACACATCGAAAAATACTTTTTGTAGTTAAAATATAGTGAGCCGGTATGACACGGCTTTATCATCCTAATATGTTTGCCGTCCACTGCACCTATGCAGTTAGGGCAATCAGCATTTTCTAGAAAGCCTTTACTAATGTTTTCCCAGTCTTCTGTTTGCTTTGGTGGCATACAAATATAAAATAAATTTTTAATAATAGCTTGACATGTCTTCCGAACTATTTTTTGTATTGTTGAAAATCCTCTTCTAAATGAAAAATGTAAGTCCATTAAAGAGCACCCAGTTGCCAAATATCTGAAATATTTTTTTTTTGTTACAGTTGTTACATTGCAAAAGAGGTGGAAGGGTATCCGCGACGCCTACGTCAAAGATAGGAACAAAAAAATCAGGAGTGGCTCCGGTGCATCTACTTCTAAAGAATACTTGTATTCACATTTGCTTTCATTTTTGAATACTACTACGCAGACTCGTCCTTCGAAAACCCCGCCACCAGCAGTTTCAGATGATGAGAATACAATGAACATAGGCAATGATGATACAAGAAATGTTACAAAAAGGAAGAAAAAATCTAATGGTGCTGAGGATAAAATGATTATAAACTTATTGAAAAGGATTGGAAGAGAGGATGAATAAAGACAAAAAAAGTGGTGAATGTGAGCTCGAATATAACTTTGCGTTGTCTCTGGTTGAAGATTTAAAATCAATTCACCCAGACTATAAAATGGATGCTAAAATGGAGATCATGGAAGTTTTGAAAAAATATAAGCATATGTCAAACAGCTATCCTCCAAACTATTCAGGATATTTTACCAGCCCAGAGCCACCCCGAAGTAATTCATTGCAACCAATTAATTCTTCGCCAAATGTTTATGACGAGAACAGTAACGCTGAAGATACAATTTATAGTGATTTATTTTCAGAATAGTAATTTCTTAAATCTTGGTGAAGTATCTCCTTTAATTGTGAAAATAATTGAATCGCAACTGTAAAACTACCGTTATGTTGATTAGAGAGATTAACGAAAAATATTAAACAAGTATTAATAATTATCTCCTGTGTATTTAATGTTTAAAACATACCTTAAAGTAATTACGAGCCTTTCTTCAGGTGACACTGATAATCTCAAATGTGTGTCTCAAACAACTCATAAAATGATGCGATGTCTTGACAGTCGCAGGTAGGAACGAAATTTTTTAGGATAATTTTTTATTCGTTTGCAAAATAACACAAAGTAGTCGCTCGCATCCAGTCAATTAATTGATAATGGATCCTCCCAAAATCGTCGATGCTTTCGTTTGCGTCTCCTGCGTCTTCGAAGTAACGTAACCAACAGCAGTGTTTCCTCGTCGGAATCCATTTTTTTACTGAGTGTACTATACGTCGTAAACCCGCTGCGAACACGCGACGAAAACGTTGCGCGTTCGCGACGTATTCGCTGCGCATACGCGGCGGATTCGTTGCACGTCCGCGACGTATTCGCGGCGGATTCGTTGCGCGTCCGCGACGTATTCGCTGCGCATATGCGGCGGATTCGTTGCGCGTCCGCGACGTATTCGCGGCGGATTCGTTGCGCGTCCGCGACGTATTCGCTGCGCATATGCGGCGGATTCGTTGCGCGTCCGCGACGTATTCGCTGCGCATATGCGGCGGATTCGTTACGCGTCCGCGACGTATTTGCTGCGCGGCCGCTCCGCCCCGAAGCCGTTCGCAAACCGCTAGTATGATAAGAACCTAAGGCTAGTTTCGCTTAAAAGTGGTTTCTAATCAAGTTCTTTTGTCATTTTCAGGAAAAATAACTGAAGATATATCGAAAACAGCTAAAGACGCAGCTGAGAGTATAGCCGACAAGAGCCAGAAGCTTGGACAGACATCTGCTTTTAAGACTATATCACAGGTACATGCGCCATAATTTACAGCATAATAATCACAACATCAATAGAATTTTATTTTTATTAGAGTTATTACAGTAACTGAAGTGACATACAAACATACAGCCCACCTGACTAGTGATGAGCGCCAACTGATTTTCATAGACTCCTGCAGCTAACTTTAAACTGAGCACTAAGATGGAGTATTTTTTTTTATAGAATAAGGGTGACAAATGAGCACACAGTACACCTGATGGTAAGTGGTTGCTGTCGCCCATAGACATCTACATCTATCTTCGATTAAGAGTCAAAACGCAGATGCGTTGTCACCCGTGGCGACTAATATAGAATGCCTCGTTTACACTAAAAAAAGGTCTCCAGATCTTTACACTCACCATACAAAACACGGCAGTATTAAGCTGCTATTTCACACTGGTATTCTGTGAGAGTGTGGTCATACTCTGGTCGAGCCGACCCATTCGTGCTACAACCATAATATAGCTGCAGCGTGGTTTTACCATCTATAAATGCCTTAAAATGTCTGTTAGGCATCCTGCAATTACACTAGTTCTCTGTTTTGAGGCCGGAACACAGCAGTTCACCCATTATTATTTAGCAGCAGAAATAGGTAAGAGAGTGGTAAGAGACATAGGCAAATTATTCAAAACCTTATTCCTTCTTGTACTAAGTTATATTAACTAGATAGTTCCTTTAATGCCTGAAAGGCTATCTGCCATCCTCTTATCTCTCCTGCTGTCACAAAGTAACATTTCCTCCAACTACTTCTACTACATTAACATACTGTTACAATCAGTATGAATGGTAAAGAGTTTGTACAATTACTGTTTCCTTTCGAGTAAAAAGGGTCTCCGGTTCTTTACGCCCACCATACAAAACACAGCAGCATTTAACTGCTATTTTATGCCGGTGTTCTGCGAGTCCTTCCCCGGTCGAGCTGACCCATTCGTGCTACAACCATGCAAACATAGCTGCAGCGTGCGTTTACCACGTAAAAAAGTACCACGAAAAAGTTAGCGAACTGTTAGTTCATTTGTCAGTCTAATATTGTATAGAAGGCTATATAATGCACCTTGTGGTATATACAAGCCTAATATATAAATATATATATTATTACGATTCCAGGCGACAGAAGTAGTAAAGAATGAGATGGCATCGCGAGGACTGGAGGGTCGAGTGTACACGTCGCCGATTGCACTGCGGAAACGGGTTGAGGTAAATTGCAACTAAATTTTGTGTATATATAAGTGTATATATCATGTAATAATTCTTTAGTTAAGTTTAAAGTTAGTCAGTTAACTCAATCATTTTTGTTACTAAAATTTACAATGTACAGACCCATGCAATTTACATTTTTATTATATGTATGGATATATAGTTTGAGTTCAATTATTTTCTAAATGTACACAACACAGGATTATAGAAATAAAAGTGACAAAAATAAATTACATGACATAAATATAATATAATGTTGTAACATAAGAAAGGTTATAACTTTATTTTAAAATAAATAGCAATCAATAGGCTTGTACAGCTCATCAGACTCTTCCCCATATTTCTCTATCTTTTAGATGTAATTTCTCTTAGATGACGTAATTGAACATTGAGTATAATCTTTCCCACAGTTTTTATTACCATACATGTCAAAACAAAGCTTCGTACATAAATTGTATTGAAAATACTAATAAAAGACAAAACAGTTTCTAGTAGGTAGTCAAATGAACGTTGTATTTGTTTATTTAAAAAAATAATTTTATACAGATAACCGACGAAGTTTTGCAACACTAATCATGGAAGCAAATAATATTAGTAATTTAATTATAATGTGTTGTAGTACTCTACTACTTTACCTAATTTTAAAAACTTGTTGTGGTTATTGTATGTAATAAGTAAGTCACCATCCTTATTCGTTCTACTTTTTTTAAATATTTTATTACATAAAAATACATTCGGTGGTTTCTTATGCTTCATTCGCCAAACTGTGGGGTAGTTTGTTGGCAAATACATCACCCACTTATATTCTATGTACCTACTAGAATTAATATTCTAATCTTGGATTTTAACTTAAGAAAGAAAAATTAAACTTAAATCTATTAGTGCTATTTACATACACCATTATCATTAAACTTGTTAATAATTACACTTAAAAACTTGTTCTATTTATTGTATGTAATAAGTAAGTCACCACCCTTAAGGTGGATGCTTCGACCGTCCGTCCATACATTTTTTAACCAAAATCTTCACTAAACACAGACACTCTTTCTTTAAAATTAATCATTTTATCACTTCTCTACAATGAAATGTGTACGCGTCTGACCTTTATAGGCAATAACTTACATTATATACTGAGAAAAACAATAGTGAAATCCCGGAAAAATTTGACACTTCTTTAGTAGTGTGCGTTACTTTTGACAAGCAAACGAAAGGCGACGTTTAAACATTGGCACGCTAGATGGCATCCAAGTGATCTTAAATAATTCTGATAAATCAATATCTTAAGTTCAATAATTGGTTAATTTCCTTTCCAACCGTTAATAAACTGTATAAAATAACATAAAACTAATGACCTTAGACACCTATGTTTTTTTGTAAATATTTTATTACTTATTATCGTTGTGTGGCATACCAAAAGTCCTAGGTAAAGCGACGTTGCCGTCCTTTCTGACAACAAACTGCCGTAGACAGAAAAGTCTACGGCACTAACGTATTCCTGACCTTGAAGTGACGAAACAAAAGCGTTGCCAAACTTACGTACGTTCACTTGTTTGACTTGTATAAAATATATATTGATTTCGGTTGTCACGCGCTATGATTTGCGCGCGGAATTTCTTGTGTATTATACATATTTTGTATGTATGTTTTCATTGATTCGAATTGCAATATTTCTCTAGTATATATTTGAGACTATATTGTAATTTATCGTAGGTATAGTAATTAATTATTTAAAAAAACGCAATTATGTTTTCGATAGTATTATTAACAGCAGGCTGGCCCGTGATATTTCTGAAATATCGTCACAATACTGATTACCTACGTCATACGTGTCAGTGTTTCATATATGAATGTGTTTGAATATGTTTTTGGTCAACAATAAATACAATTATTATAAATCGGTAAACTACCAAAGTAGTCACAAAATTAAACTTGCAAACATTTGCTAAAAATATGGTTTTGCCGGGTTACATTAAACACCCTTTACGCATTTTGCAAACAGTTTCAGACAGACACACATTATTAGTTTGTTATATTTTGTAGAGCTCAAGTTCACTCGTCACTACGTCACACCTTATGATGCGTTCAGAAACAAATATTCAGTTACATAAAATCATTTTTTCTGTTCCGTGCTTTATTGTTTATAAATAATATATATAGCTTATTCCAATCTGAGTTATATTTTTCTTATTCGTCGGCCAATTCTACCAGGAATATAAAGATAACATTGAAATAAAAAGAAAAGTAAATTTTTGCACATTTTAGTGTTCTAGATCTTGTGTTCCGAACGGAACCCTATTCATATAGAATTGAAGGAAGATTTGTATATATTATATTGTATAGTAACTGGATGACCGAGCATTTCTCGGTATTTTTTTTTGGAAATCGTGTGTTTTGGAAGTTATATTTAAATTAAAAATACATACTGATGAAGAATATTTTTTGATCTTACTGACATAGTAGAAAAAAACTGAACTGGTTGTTAAAATGAAAAATCATGAGTGCAATAAAATTTTCGTATTTTTAAAAAAATACTACAAAAAGGGCTCGGAATAATAGATTTTCTCACAAAAGACGGGAACTTGAAAAAAAAGGGAAAAAAGTCAATCCTAAGACAAGACGCGAACCATGGAACTACGATTTCGCGACAGTGCGTTATCCACTTGAGCTATTACGACCATTAATATAGTGTTAAAATTTTCCTTCTTATATTGTAGCAGTTTTTTATTGCCTGAAAACGGGGATAAAACGACATTTTATGAAAATCGTTGGAGCCGTTTCCGAGATTCCGATTATATATATACAAGAATTGCTCGTAGGTATAGGATTTATATTTTTGTTTTACTAAAAGCTTTTGTTGAGTGCTTCGAAATCAGGAAATATTATTTTCACCTTCCTGGTTATTATCACAAAATAAATCGTTTTATAGATTTGTTGTTATCTCTTGTTTGTGAATTATAGTTTCTTACGTGTTGGTTATGAAATGTGTAATTATTGTAATAATTGGTACTGTTACAAATCATCAGTGTTATTAGTTTTGAGTGAATAGGCATGTATCAGTATAATTATGTTGCTTCAAATAGGTACTTCTGTTTTGATAAAAAATTCAATAGTGTAATGTAATAAAATAAAACTGCGTCATATTGTAATCAATGTGGACATAATTTATTTCCCGAAGTTATAAATCAATTAAATAGTTTACGCCAACAAATATAAATTTTATTTTTATAACAATCGTACATAGCGTTTTGTAGTTCTGCCTACCCAATCTACACATACACAAAAATTAAAAACTTGTTTTTTTTACATACACGCCATCTAGTGTTCTAACTTCATAAACGTAGGGATACGTCTATGTGTGTGTAAACGACCCTATATTCAATGACAGATGTTATAATCAAAATTAATGTCGAATTGGGTTGATTTTGTGAAGTCTACTCCTACGACTTAATAATTTTCCAATTACACAAAGATCCAAATAAACTTAAAATGTTGCGTTCGGCGCCATCTTGCGGAAGAATGGCTGGGAACAGTCCGAAGGTTCCACCTTAATCACTCTACTACTTTTACCCAATTGTAAAAAACTGGTCTGTTTATCATATGTAATAAGTGAATCACCAAGCTTATTTACGCTACTACTTCTATCCAATTGTAAAAAGTTGTTCTGTTTATTGTATGTATAAAGTGAATAACCAGCCTTATTCACTATATACTAATACTACTCTTGCCCATTTGTAAACACTTGTGTTTATTATAAGTAACAAGTGAATTACCAGCCTTATTTACTCTACTTCTTTAACCCAATTGTAAAAAAATTGTTCTGTTTATTATATGTAAAAAGTGAGTCGCCATCATTATTCACTCCTCTACTTTTACCCAATTGTAAAAAAAAACTGTTGTGTTCATATGTAATAAGTGAATCACCAGCCTTATTTATTTTTCGGACATCGGCTCATTTTGTTTAAAAAGGTTTTTACTTATTATTTAAACATTTTATATTACCCAGGTGGCCGCAGACGAACGGACTTTTGCTCCTGATACTGAAACTCTTGGCCTGGAGCTGCACAAGGATTCCAAGTTCTACCAGCAGTGGGAGAACTTCAAGAACAACAACCAGTATGTCAACAAGGTGATTTGAACCTTTTCTTAATTTTTTTTAACTCTTTCTAAATCCTCAATCCCAATAAAAATGCCATGCAGTCTCATGCGCCCGGCAAATCACGAGCGGTCGCATGCGACCAAACACACCCGCAGCACTTAAAAGCATTAAAACTTTTATTTAGAGACTATGTTCCTATGAAGAAGTTTGGCATTATAAAATCTATACAAAATTCTCTATATAAAACATACCAACCGAATGTCGGCAGCGTGAAAATCACAATTATTTCAATATATATTACTCGAAATTATTTACGTAAAAAAGATAAATTATATTCACAGAAAAATTTCATTACAATTTTATAATAAAACACTATACTAAAACACTAATAAAACACTAGAAAAATCCAAAAAATCAACTCAATAACATTCACGCGAAAATGGCGTACGAAATGAACGTAGATTATAAATAAATATCCGTAGGATAACCTGACTTTTTATTGCACTAGAGGATAGAAAATTTCATATTGATTCTGTAATGCCAAACTTCTTCATAGAAAAGTAGTATCTAAACATAAGTTTTAATGGTTTAAAGTGCTGTGGGTGTGCGCGGTCGGATCCGACCGCTTGAATTTTGACGGAATAGCGCCGCGGTCGGATTCGGCCGCTTGGGGACTGAGAGGCTAATGATACTCTGAAACACTGTCCTCAGCATGTGGCAGAATGGGCCATCTCCCCTAAAGCTAATGTTAGTGTGAGTCACAAATAGGCTTTGAGTTTTTGTCAACCTTCTGTAACAAAAAAAAGCCTATAATTTTGTAGAATTCAAAATTTTTATTGCTGAAGATTATATTATAAGATAATGTTTAACTTATGTAATTAAATATCAAAATAGTTTTGTATAATTTTTTCAAATACAATTTTTTTTAATTATTTTACTCGATATTGATACACCTATGTCAAATACTCACCACTCCATGGGCTGATTAAGAAGAATGTCTCATGGCATTAAGTTCATCCTTTATATTCTTATGTGATAGGAAATGCAATAAAGAATAAATAAATTAATATTCCTTCTTGTTGGTAATAGGTTTTGGACTGGAAAATACGCTATGAAGAGTCTGATAACGCAGTGGTAAAAGCATCCCGATTCATCACCGAGAAAGTAAGCAGCCTCTTCGGAAATTTGTTCGAGAAGACTGAACTCTCTAAAACCCTCACCGAGATATGCAAGATCGACCCCAACTTCACAGCACAGAAGTTTCTAGAAGACTGCGCTAACGACATCATACCGAACATTCTCGAAGCAATGGTGCGCGGCGACTTGGAAATACTGAAGGATTGGTGTTACGAAGGAGTATATAATATTTTGTCCACACCAATTAAACAGTGCAAGCAACTTGGTTACCGTCTGGATTCTAAAATCCTTGATATAGAACAGATCGAGCTAGTCATGGGAAAAATGATGGACCAAGGACCTATCCTGGTTATCACGTTCCAGTCCCAACAGATCATGTGTGTCAGAGACGGCAAGAATAATGTCATAGAAGGCGATCCTGACAAAGTCATGAGGGTGAACTATGTGTGGGTTCTCTGCAGGGATCCCCAAGAATTGAACCCCAAAGCGGCCTGGAGACTCCTAGAGTTGTCTGCAAACAGTGTTGAGCAGTTAATATAGGTGTAGTTGTTGTTCATAGTTTAATTAAATCGTTGGACGTTTACCTCATGTTTTAGTATTTTTCCTGTACCAAAAAAAAAATGTAGGGAAAATATCCTTAGAAGATATGTTGTGCGAGATTACATAATGTACATAGTTACTCATGAAAAAAAATTCATTCAAAAGATAGTCAGAAAACCAGGCGAACTAAATATGAGTAATTGACCTCATTTAAATTTCAACTCAGTTATAATTTGACCCAGCTTTGCTAGTTAAAAGAAAATAATTATAATTTTTTCAGGGTTGAAAGTTATCCAGATAAACTTTGAAAGTAAAATAAATTAAAAAAAAATTAAAATATTATCTAAATACAAAATTTGAACCAAATTTGAATCAATTCAAAAAAGCCGTTACTGAGGAAATAATTTTATGTCTATAGGCCACAGCATTCACTTACCATCAGGTAGACTGTGTACCCGTTTGTCACCTTATTCTATAAAAAAAAAACTTATATTTACATATAAGTAAACTAAACTAAACTATGTAAATAAATGTAAAATACAGTAGTGTAAACAATACATTTACGCAATTACTCAGCATAATTTTTAATGGTAATGTAACTTACCTAGCTACACGACTACGACATACTATATCATTTCACATTGCATCTGTAGTTATTCACAAGTACGTAGATTTTGTAAATAAAAACGAGTGGAAATATTACATTTTACATTTTTAACTTATTTCATCGTCGTAGTTTTACACTAATATTATCCAAAACTAAAATTCTCTTATATTAGTAAATAAATTTTGTTAGTTAAACTTTACCTTGTTACTAACGCAAATAAGGCGTCTGATCGGTAATGCCTTAACAAAATTTTGAAACTATGTAGGTAGTCGTGTGTATGGTAGGTATCCAGACAGTAAAAACATACTGTATACGTGTTGTTGAAAGACTTTTTTGTCTTATGGCTAAGGGGGTTGTCACTATTTATTCGGATTGGACCATTACTTCAAAAACACACTGCTGAATAAGCCTTCCGCCACAGGGAGAACTTTTGCTATAGTTGCGGTAGTTTTTAAATTATTTTTAGCTGATGTGAGGAAAATACCACCTACGGGATGATATGGGGTAGTTGGATTCTTTTATCTTATTCACTATAATCCGTTTAGCTGAGGAGGGTAAAGGGGAGATTTCCCGCCGGGCAAGGTGTATATCCGAGGAGCGGCCAGTGCTCTGTGTTTTAGCATAGTCACATAGCTACTGTATACCGGGTGTTTTTAAAACGCTTCCGAAAACGAAGATAGAAGATAGTATTAAGGATAGCTTTGATGATGCGACGAAAAGGAAATCGATCTCGATGAAAATAAAATATTTTTTTTTACAACGTTTAATTAACTTTATTCACGCTCTATCATGTTAGTACAGTTAAATGAAACGATAATTTCATAAAAAAATGAAAATACCTAAACATAAAATCAGAAGTGAAAAAACAAATACGTAAAATCTAGCTGACAAGGGTCATTGTACGCGTGACGCTAAATGCGCTCGGGCCGCAGCCACATGAGTAGATAAACGGAATCTACTCATGTGCCGCCCGCGATCGTACCAATACCTAATAATTTACAATACTTGTCCCAATAACTAACTTATCTACTTAACCTACTATTTTGATATTATGCTAGTCTAGTTAAATAAACCAAATAGCTGGTTCGATTCCCCGCTTATGAAAAATTTACTTAAATTATCTATCGTGTAGGTATGTGTGTTATTATGATGTATTCAGTTATGCTTATGTATCAGTTATTCAGAAAGAAAGAAAGAAATATTTATTTGCATAGCATCACCTGTATTCTAGCAGATTTAACGGTGATGCATAGTTCAAGCTATATTCTGCCTTTAATAGGCATGCAAATATTTATAATTCTATAAGACAATTAAATACTAATAAATTACTAACAAAAATGTTAAGTTATATTATTTATTATTATTATTATTATTATTATATTACATTATATTTAATTTTACAAATAATCATATGCATTACTTTTATGTTGCATGAACTCTCGTATCATATAAAAACATTTATCCCTTAGCCATTTTCTTAACTTAATTTTAAAGTATTTAAATGGAAGTTCCTGTAGACTCTTAGGCAATTTATTAAAAACTGATATGCACATATGATATACATTCCGTTTATTTAAAGCTGTTCTGTAAGATGGAATCATTATTTTAGTAGGATCTCTTGGTCTGTATTTACTAACATGATCCCCCTTGAATTTAAAGAAATTGTTATACTTCCTTACAGAGACTGATACCCCAAGAATATATACATGCAAGTCAATGTCAGTAAATTAAGTTTTTTAAATAGAGGTTTACAGGAGTCGAGTGGACTTGCTCCACAAATAGCTCTTAAACATTTCTTTTGTGCAATGAATGCTTGACCAACATCGGTCGAATTTCCACATATTATTAACCCATATCTAAGGATTGACTCTACATAGCCTTTATATGCTATATCTGCAGTCTTTTTATCTGATACGGTCCGAAGCTTTCTAAGGGCGTAGGCAAATCTGCTTAGTTTGAGACAAGCATCATTTACATGTTATTTCCGATTACAAAATCTATCCAACCCAAGAATTTTATGCTGTCAGCTTCTTCTATACTGCATTTTCTATTTTTATGTTAATGTTATTATCAGTGCGTATACTTTTATTCGTACCAAATTTTATGAATTTTGTTTTTGACAGATTTAAATTTAATTTGTTTGCTTAGCCATCTTAATACAGACTGTACCTCTATTTATTTTTATTTCGTGAGATGTATCTTGATCCTTATATGGCACTATTATAGATGTCATCTGCAAATAGAACACTGACAATTTATTGAATCCGGTAAGTCATTAATGTACAGATTAGATCAGTATTAAGTTATTTAAAAGCTTAGGTATGAAACAGCTTACAGATCTAAATCCTTACATAAACCTGCCCATACGTTAACCGTCCATTGGGTTTGGTGCTCGGTTTGTCGAACAGCGTGCGGGTTAACCTTGGAGTACAAGTGGTGTATTACTTCGATTCCACAGGCCGATTTTGTTAAATGTCGACTCATCCGTCCAGATGACGTGCTCAATGAAACCAAGCACACGTTGTTGCTGGTCTAATAACCAACGGGAGAAAACTTGCACTTGGCCGGGAACTAAAGCTTGCACTTTGTACACTTTGTATGGACGCATTCGGTTACACTTTAACACCTTGTGAACCGTCCAGTATGACACACTTGTTCCATCCCAAACAATTTATCTACTTTACGATTTACGATACTTTATAAAATTTCACCGTTTAAATATCTATCTGTATGGGTCTTTTTTCTATACACAGTATGGCTCAAGGTGTTCACCTTGAGCCATACTGTGTATAGAAAAAAGTGTTCACCTTGTGTATAGAAAAAAGGTTGAAGAAGATTGGTCAGTTTTTACCATCGGTCAAGTGTAATGTCCCTCTGCAAGATGCAGGAGTGTACAAGCTTGATTGTGAATGTGGTCTCTCCTACATAGGACAAACTAAAAGATCAATAAAAACCCGCGTTAAAGAACATATAGCTGATGTGAAGAATCGACGCTCCGGGAAGTCTGCAGTCTGTGAACACGTACAGGATCGCCCCCGTCACTACATCAGATTTGATAGACCGCAGATCCTCGCTAAAGAACACCGATTCCTTCCAAGGATGATTCGCGAGGCTATTGAAATCAAAAAACATCCTAATTTCAATAGAGAAGATGGCTGGGTGCTACCATCTGCTTGGGATCCTATAATAAATAAAATTAAATCCCAACCCAAGCATACAACTGCAAGACTTCAAGATACCATAAGTTCATACTGCGTAGATCGGAACAAAGGTTAAATTTTAATCTATGGTAACCGCGGTTAACTATGACATATGGACGTTGAACATCTCAGTCCCGCCCGTGACCATGAGTGCTGTAAAGCGTTCGAAACGTCGGGTATTTAAAAAGTTAAATATACGCGATAAATTCCGTAAAAACTAGTATTATTTCAATGGTACCGAATATTTCAACAGTTAAAATCAATTGGAATTATGATCGATAGTTAACTTATCTATTACAATTAATCTAAAAAATAATTCTTTTACTTTGTTTAAATTGAATGTCCTTTTTTAATCCGTTTAAGTCAAAACTATTAAAATTAATTCCAAGTTTTATCGTGATTGCCGCCTCGAATGCGTATTTCGTCTGCAAATTTTAGTAAATAAATTTCGGTTTGGCAACGCCGCAACATGTGTGTGAAAGGGAAGGGTAGAGTGAGCGTAAATACAGTAATACCTAATGTATTTTTCGTACGGAGCTCAACAAAAATAGTTCAAGCGTCTGCGCGTTTTTTGATCATTTATCAGCTGATTTCAGGTATTTAAGTTCCACTGCTGGTTATATATATTTTCCCGATTTTTTAATGAAATTATCGTTTCATTTAGCTGTACTAACATGATAGAACGTGAATAAAGCTAAATAAACGTTGTTAAAAAATGATTTTATTTTCATCGGGACCGATTTTCTTTTTGTTCATCATCAAAGCTATCTTTAATACTATCGTCTGTCTTCGTTTTCAGAAGTGTTTCGAAAATACCCTGTATATACCGCAGTACTTCGGAACTTTTATAGCGTGATTGAGGCTTCGGTGCGTTTCGTTTGTGGTGCGACGACAGCGCCGCCACACCGTAAGATTTCGATCATCAAAAGTATATAAGTTTTACGGATTTCATCGCATTTAATCGGCGGGATGGATCGAGGCGTTAAACACCCGTCGAGAATTAAAAAGCAAAATTAAACGCAAAAAATCCAAATAATTAGATTCATTTTATGTGTAGCATTCGCGTAAATATTAGAAACCATTAGTATTAAGAGTTAATTAACATAGGACATCTGACAGATGACGGTAAGATCTAACCTACAAAAGCTGCGAAATAAAAGACAAATATCATTAAACATTGTTTTTAATAGAGGCACATTCAAAAAGACGGACAAAGCCATCGTATAATTATAGTATATATACACAATAGTATCTAAAACATTCGTGCTTACACTACGGAATGAGAGTCGACAGAAACTCAAAGAAACGATCTCCGAAGGTGACTAGGTTACAAAGAAATAAAAACTATAAAAGAGTTGCAATTTGAATAATTTAAAATGTAACGTGGTTTATGGAAAAAAATGTACTGATATTTGTAATTTTAGATAAGTGCAATAATGTAATGGGTACAAATTTAGAAACTATAAAGGCACATTAAATAACAAGAAATGCAAAATTATAATATAAAATCAGTTGTAAGTTAATCATAAACCACGTTAAAAATTATTAAATACAAACGTAACCTAATTTGTAAACTTGATCCATCTCACCCTTAATTAAATAATACAGTTAAAACAGTGATATTATGCTTAAAACATTTAAAATACGCTAAAAAGCTCAATCACATATTAACAATATTTTTAAAATCGTGCGTAAAAAGTGTAAAAATATTTAAAAAATCAATCAGTGTTGCCATATAACATGCAAACTACAGTATAAATAATTCGACGGAATCTGAACGTTAGGCAATAATTTGGGACTAACCAAAATTGAGGTCCTGGCGTAATAATTTTTCACTTGACTCATAAGATGCCTTAAGACAAAAGTTGTTCATTTTGTTCTTCCTCCTTCCTAACATCCATGTTGTTAGGTAGCGTCTACGTATCCTTCTATATTTAAAACCGTCGCTCTGATGTGATATAGAAACATAAAAATGCTAATTTCTGATTATATATATATATATATATATATATATATATATATATATAAATGTTCCATGTTCATTTCAACAGTCTTCATAAAGCATTTAATAGCTCCATACAATATATTGAAAAACATCATTTTGTAGTTTTTATTAGGCCATATTTTAAAAGCAAAAAATTCAGTTCTACAGTTAGAAATCTACTAAAATGTAACTTTTGCGCAAAAACTAAATTATTTTATAATAAATATATACATAAACATAATGGACAATTGATGTGTGACGATCGAAACTCGAATAAGTGACTCGATAAAAAAGATTTGCTTTGCCTTGCAGAGATTTCATAATGAAACCGTGTAAAAGTTATATTAAATAAAAACTTCTATTATTTTTAAGGTTAAGGACACAAAATCGAATCTAAGTTGTAAGTTTTCTTATTTGCTAAGCAATATCAAATAAAAGGAAAAATTATATGAAATACTTTGTTATACACGAGGGTAATATGTCTCACATTTAGGTATACCAATGGGAAGGCCATCGTATGGTGCTCCTTCTTCCATTTCTTTTTTATATAACAATGTCATACATATTTAAATATTTATTTATTTATTTATTACCAAAACATAAACAAAAGCGGGTTGAAACTTGACCAGAATAAGTTGATGAAGTGCGATTCATACTTAACTTCAAAAAATCTCAAGTAAGCCCCCAATACGATATACTTAAAATTACTCAAATCGTTTACATTATTTTTTGATTTTTAAAACGGCTAGAAAAAACGTTCAGAGCAGGTCATTATATTATGCAATCAATGAAATTTATTTACAAATTATTTTGTTTACATATTTGGTTTATTTTTAAACAACAAATGAACAATACTGAAAATACTTTCTTTCTAAAAAGCAGTTCGATTAAAAACAGCGCTGCGAATCTGAACTCCTTTTCCCGCCGGTTTAGACATTGACAGTAAGTACTATAGAAAGTTTATATAAATTCGTTAATTACACAGACTATACAAGTATAAGGTACAAAAATCACACTCAATGCAATCGTAGAGGTAAGTTTATAATGCTTAAAACATGGGTTATAATTCAATAAACAAGATATAAGTATTTTTTTGTTATTTCAAAACATAATATTTTATTTTAAATGATGTATGGATTTACAGAAAATTATTACGTTATTAACTAAACTTTTGTGCTACAGAGTTGTGTATATTTTTGTAAAACAAATTACCATCAAATATTGGATGTGTTATATCTTGTAAACTTATAAATAGTGAAGTTAAATATTTTGATTAATTAAATGTAACAAAAATAACTTTAATTTTTCCCATACATATCAGCAATATTATAGGTAAAGGCCGCGGTAAAGATCGTCTTATTTAAAGTACCGAACGTATGAACGTGTTTTTCTCTTTCAAATATTTGTGTCCAGACTTACATTTTGCCGAAATACGTTCGGACTTTTTGAAGAAAACGATTTTTCTTTAAATAATATAAAGACAAAACAATGCGTGGTGCACGTGCATATTTAATTTTAATTTCTTGAGGTACAACGTAAAACCTGGACGTTTTAAATGCGTGTTTTTTGTTTTAATTTAGCGATGGTAAAAATTTGGACTCTAGCATTTTCAATATAACGAGAGAGTATATACGCGTTAATCGCGTATTTTCGTAGTATACTGTACTGCTACCATTAGCAGTACTCTTTCGAGAAATTTGATGAGCTAACAAACTCCATAATTTTCATTTTAATTAAGACATTTCCCGCGGGAGTCCTCTCGCGGCGTCGACTTTATCAGTAGTGTGTGTGTGTGTGTGATTTATAAACATTTCAATCGACGATCCATTGCGCTATTGCGGTGTCCAGACCACCGGTGCTGAGTAGGCGGGAATCATCCGGCAGGAATCGAACACACGTCACGTGGGACGAGTGACCTCCGTACGCATGGCATAGCGACTGCACCATATCACACACAATTAGTAACAGTCAGTTGACATCTATCTCTATTTTCTACAATCTTGGTCTAGAACCTACTTAATACGAATCGCTGCTTGAAATGAAACTCTGCGTGTCTTAAGAGGCGACTAATGTCCGGTTTCAATATTTCGATATGTTTTATTTCAAACTACGATCCGTATTAAGTAAGTTCTAACCCATAGACATAACACACATGGAAATCGTTCGTTTCTAGTGTGAAGGGATTTTCACTAGAATATATAATATTATCGTATTCTGTGAGAGTTGGTCCTTCGAGCTAACTTAATCGTGCTGAAGTGTAGCTCTACTTCGTGGGTGTGTTCCGAAGTAGAACCCAGTATACTGGCCAATGAAAATGACGTCATAAGTTGACGCCATACTTGTGGTTCGCTACAAAACATTGGCCAGTATATGACATCATACATTTGCGCCATATTGGTAAAGTGTTAGCGATTATTTTATGTCATTTTGTGCTCCAAAAGTATAAATATAAATTATATCCTGTTTCAATTCATTTGTGAAGAATGGAGATACCAACAAAAATTCTATAATTTTTTGTATTTGAATAAATAAAAACAAATTCTGGCATGCTTCATTCAGCGTACACACAATCAAAAATTGTTTTAATGTTGAGTGATATCCGACACAATATAGCGGCGGCACGCCAGTACAATATGGCGTCAGTTAATGACGTCCTTTGTATTCGCCAGTATACTGGGAACATTTCGGAACAGACCCCGCATATTTCAATCTCAAATTAGATCATAATTTGACGCTATTCTCCATCTTTACTCTGAGTATTTGACATGTGATTTAGATAGAATAAGTTGCCGCTTTGAGGGCCCCGGGTTCGAATTTCGCATGCAATGTGTAAAAATAATTGTTCCGATAAGACGTAATGGGGTGATGGATTACTTTAGGCCTTAGAACACGATTTAACAACGAAACAATATAAAGATACTTCCATCATAGGAATTTTAGCCTTTTACCTGTTGTCGCCAAACAGCTGTACTTGCTACCGATCTGAGGGTATAAAGGGCTAGTGTAATTATAGACTGTGAGGCATTCCATCCACGTGCTTGGAGATGAAATTTTGTAACCTTTACTTGTTTGTATTAGGCTAGAGGTGTCATCTTAGTCCTCAGAGGTTACAAAGTGGTCACTTACCACCAGGTGGACTGTTCCTGTTCATCATCAGTGTGACTGTTCGTAATTTTAATTAAGAGCATTTTGTTACCTTAGGTTGAGTGACTGGGTACGCGAAGAGTTTCACTTTGCCGAAGTCATCGCCAGTCGCCACCAAGCGTCCGTCATGAGACCTAAGAAAAGTGATCACGTTCTTGTCTTTATTCCGCTTATCCACCTAAAAAATCCACCCTAGGGGGGATTTGTTAGGTGGATAAATAAAATAACGCACATTTTTGTAATTTCAATAGTCCATTAATAGAATCCACAAATAGAGATAGCAGTGGTTAACTATGACATTAGGACGTCGAACACCTCAGTACCCCCCCCCCCCCCCCGAGACTATGGGTGCTGTAAGTGCTCGAAACATCGGGAATATAAAATAAGCTATACGCAATAAAATTAGTGAAAACTAGTTTTATTCAAAGACTTTCTTTTATAGAAGGGTGACACACAAACACACAATGCGCCGGATGGTATGTGGCCCATAGACATCTACTATTCTTCTGCGAGAGCCTGGTCCTTCCCCGGTCGAGTCAATCCGTTCGTGCTACAACCATAATATTAGCAACAGCGTGGCTCTACAACGTAGAAAGAATTCAAAGTGATTCTAGTTTGGTGGACGTATTGGGGTTTAGTGTTAATTTGGACATGTAAATAAGTGTTAAGAAGGTTCGCTGTACTTGGTGCAGGAGTTGATGTCGGTGCCGTCGGCGCCCTCGGGCCATACGCCGATGGTGGTGAAGGTGATGGGGCAGTGGTTGGTGGCCCACACCACGTCGCGCATCGACGTCGGGTTCGTGATCTGGCGGCACGTCGTCGCGTTCCCTGACAACCAATAAACTTATATTAATGGAATCAGTTTAAATACGATCAAAAGTATAACCGAGTGTAGGAAGAATTGTGAAATAAAGTTACAGCCTAATATGATTGCGCCAACGCACACCATTGCAGTTTGTATTTGTCGATGTATTTTCTCACTTAAGTTACCCTAACCTCCCCTCACATTTGTTCCTTCCCGCACGGGCCTGCCTGATGGGGGGAGCTAGATATTGGTGCATGCATCTTCGTTCCTCCGATGAGAGGCGCGCTCCGCTTAGGTGGAAGTGGAGACGGTAGTGCGGTGAAAAGGACGTGCGCTACCGCTCGCCCAGTGCAATACAATTCGTCGTGTCCGCAAGGCCGTAGATAAAGAGGCCGCTCGCCGGTTTCCCGCAGGTATGTGCCCATCCTTATTATGAACTATTTTATTTATTGTTCCTTCATCCGCAGCAGCCCATCTTGCGTCTAGCCAGCAAAAATATTTATACAAATAACAACTATTATATTTATATAAATAAATATTTTGACTGGCAAGTTATTTATAAATATTAAATTAATTTTAAAGCAAGTATATTGTCCAAAATCCGCCACGTGCCACGACCGCCACGTTCCTTTTGAACCACGTTTATACAGTGCACTTGATCGTTCGCCCCGCTATACATTTGTCACTTTTCGCGCACGCATTATATATTGTGTGTATGCCACTGCAGACCTCCTTTATACTGGTTGACCTTATACTGATTGGTTTTTACAGTCTAAAAAATAGGCATGGAGTATAGAGGTAAAGAGGACAATCTCCCATAGAAGAATAGTTGAAAATGTGTCCAACTGTAAGCAGTAAATAACAGTTCAAAAACTCTCCACAACAGCGCTCGAGTAGCTACAGGGTATGATAAATCGCCGTAAAATACATTGAGAGTGATTTGGAAATTGAAAATTTCGAAAACAATAAAATAATTATTATAAAAGAATTATGGTGAAAGACTGTGCAATAAAAAATTTATAAAAAGTTCTTTAAAATTGACACTGTAGCTACATTGGCGCCACCCTTAGTGAGCGCTTTTCTACGGAAATTTTTTATACAGAGTTTGTTCTCATTATCTCTACACTCCATAAAAATAGGGCTTAACATGTGAACAGAATAATACATCCTATAGCACTGATATTTTACAAAAATTTTGAATTAAGCGTTTGAATTTTTTTTAACAATTAGTTTACTTTTTGCCCTTGAGCCTGTGACCCTGTTAAATGACATGGTCAAAGATGCCTACTAAATTTATTGTTTTATTGCCGTTCGTAAAGTAGGGTGGATATGATTTGAATTTCAATTAATTTTAATTAATTTATTCATTTAATTCAAAATTTTTGTTTTTATTTTTTGTAAAATATCAGTACCACAGACTTCTACTCCGTTCACATCTTACACCCTATTTTTTTCAGACGATAAAAAAAATTATCTAATATACGCATACACGCTCGTCGGTTAAGGGTACTCATAATTTGGCCCATTTTCAATATATCGCCAATTTGGTCAGTTAACTTCCGTCAAGGACATACCTTGCCGGCTGTCACTCACTTCTGCAGCATTTTTTTTGTACCCAAGTAATTCAGAATCAAACTAACTTACTTCTTATTTACCGCATTTCAATGGCATTAATTTCACTCTCGTGCTCCCTTTGCCATAGCCCGCCTTCACTATCCATACCTTGATGTTAACATATTTTGCCTACTTTTAAAAATTAAGCAAAGTACAGCAGGTACTCACAGTACAATAGTTCGTAATCTCCGGAGTTGCTTCTAATGTACTGGCTGTCTTCCGACCAGTCCAGGTGTGTAATGTAGCTGGAGTGACCCTGTGGAAACGGCATCAAATCTAATATTAAATAGTTCATGTAAACGCTTACACACTATGATGAGCGGTAGGGCAGTTGACAACATTTTAATAAGTAATTATCTGTAGAGTTACGATTTTAAATTTAATTCTCTTAATGTGTCAAAAATTGGCCGGTGTCAGTTTTAAGCTCAATTCAATTAAATCTTGTTATACAAAAATACATACAATTTGAAATTGAATACTGAAATGAGTCATAAGATGATTGACCGAAACAATCAAATTCGTGCGTATATTGTACTTGATCGATCGGGTCACTAGAAATAAACGATTGACACACATCTTATTTTATTTATAATAAGTGTCAACTGTAATAAATAGAAAATAGGTTTAAATTTCTAATTACTACTACGTAATTATTCACTAATATAGAAGCATTTACGAAAGAGCAAAAAGCCTAACTACTTTAAAATATAAATTCAATGACGAGGAAAAATTAAAAGCGAGAGCATTGAAGTATGATTTGCATAACTAAGTAAAAGACGTTTTTTTTCTAACTTGACAATGTTAAAAGAATTTGAATATTGACTTATGCTAGAATTCCTTAAAAATAGGGTTACTAATAGTGTTTCAAAGTTAATTTCAACTAAAATTAGGATCTGCTACAAATTATTTTGAACAAAATATAATGAAAGCAAGGAAGCCAATAGCTATTTTGCAAGTCTCATATTTTTTTAACCTAATTTGAGCCTAATTTATACGTTAAGGCTTGTACACACGGATATTAAATAGTAAAACAATTATTCACAAAGGGTTGGTAATTCCAAGGTAAGTTGCTAATAAGGCATCTAACACATTGCAAAATAAAGGGATAACGATTTCTTATATTAATAAAAATAACACACTAATGGGTCGGCTCGAGCGGAGAAGGACCACGCTCTCACAGAATACCAGTGTAAAATAGCAGCTTAATGCTGCTGTTTTTCGGATGGTGAGTGTAGAGAACCGAAGACCCTTTTTACTGGAAACAAGGCATTCCATCTTAGTCCTCGAGGGTGGCAACGCATCTGCATTTTGATTCTTAATCAAGGATAGAATGTAGATGTCAACGGGCCACAGTGTCCACTTACCATCGGGCTGTGTGCTCGTTTGGTATTGGTATCCCTACTCTATTAAAAATACCGAAAATTCTCCTCGATAGAGATTATATCCGTTGAAAAACAATTCGCGTGTACAACCCTTAAGTATTTTTATACCAAATAGCAGAGCAGCCATTGTAAGACTCCGCAAGAGGCGGAACAAGCTCTTACGTTATAAACTCTTCCGATAATAGATATAGAATAGATATCTACTCGTGCTGGTCTAATCTACATAATGTTGAGTTTTACCCTTCTTCGCTTTCTCTCCGTGCACTAGAAACGCATGAAATCATTAACCATGGTTAATTTCACACACATTTATGGTAAGAAAACTATAAATATAAAATAGAAGTTGTATTGTAGTCAAAATACAACCATCGTTTTTTCGAAAGCTTGTGGGCCAACTCTCGATTGCCTAATATGTTGTATCAGAGTCGACTGAGCACGAGTTGTCTATTGTATCGATTTCGTTTCGCTGTCGAGTGACTTTGTGTGATAAAAATATAGTTCCATTTACATCCGCCAGGGGCGCTGTACATACTCAATTCATTTGCTATTCTTATTGTATACAATTTAAACTTAATTATAAAAAATAATTCAAAACAAAAACCCTGTAAGGGCACTGCAAATATTGGCAGTTAGTAATATTACATTTAAATTTTAGCATTATTTATAAAATATTATCACTACAATGATTTGAAGAATATTTACAATTTACTGAAATAATAACGAGATCATTTTATTATCACGACGTGGTTATTATGCTTTTATTGCTTGTAATACATTCTAGAGTTTTATTACATAATTTTAACGACTATGAATATGGGTCGGTGTTTACGGTTAGTAATTTTGATGTAGCTGTGGTTAATTTTATTTTTGATCTTAAAATTTTAGGTCAAAAATATTGAGAGAACCAGTCAAAATTATTTCCATACAAATGAATCGATGACGATACAAAAACGTTAGTGTCAATTGATTAAAACTATTACGGATTTTATCGCGTTTAATTTTAATTATTTTTATTATTATAAATCAATGTGTAGTGTTCGCGTAAATATAAGAAATCAAATGTTAGTGTCAACTTGTGCTAGGGTACTGGTTGCTTTTATGATTGAGTTGTCCATGTCATCTGTTTTTATCTTTGTGATCTGTGTTTATTTTCTTTATGTATTACATTAAAACTATAAACTCACTTGTCCATTGTATTTAACACGAGTATTAGTGTAAGACAATATGAATGTATAAGATAGTTTAGTACGGTTTGATGCATTTATAAAGAAGTGAAATAAATAAAAGTAAAATAAAACATATTTTAAGGAAAATTGCCGTTGGATGTGTTTTTTGTCTAGAAGCCCGTCTAGTTAGAATAAAGAGTATGCATGGAATGCAATGGCTGCATGGAATGCAGCATGATCACAGTCTATTGGGGAATTAAATTTTAGCCCCGTAAAGTGACACCATACTGGATGTTTTGATGTCTTCTTTTGTTTGAAGTTGGTTGCTGTTGTCCATAAGTTGCAATAGCCCATAACAAATAAGTGGACGGTTAGCCTGTTTGTTTCATTGCGTTATTGAAAAATAATAAAACAAACGAGGTAACAAAACAAATTTTATACGACAAGAAAAAGGAGATAGTGAAGTGTAAAAGAGACAACAGACATCAACGTACTAACGTTCCCTGTACAGGAGTGGCAGTGAAATGGAGACAAAAGACTCACCAAGCACTTCCCGAGTCGGGAGTAACGGGAACAGTTATCGTCGACCTGGTAGATGTAGATGAAGTTATCCCTAGAGCCGAGCGCCACGTACTTGTTGTCCGGTGAGTACTGGATCGTCTGAATTGGCTCGTTACTGTAAAAACATTGTCGTAAGTCCTTAGTTAAAATGTTTAAAATAGGTAGTGAGATAGTTCTAATTATACACGCTTAAAATGTAAATGTTAAATGTAGTTATGGATAAAATTTATTTTTAAAGTGAAGTGATAAATTAATTTACAGTCAATCTGATGGTAAACAGCTATTATGGCCTCTAAATACCTGTAGCCTACTTCAAACAAAGAACGCTACAGATGCGTTGTCACTTGTACAACTTTTTTTATTTTATAGAATATGGTAACAAACGAGCACGCAGTCCACCTGATGGTAAGTGGTTGATGTGGCCCATAGACATCTACATCTATGCTCGATTACGAATCAAAATGCAGATGCGTTTTCACCCGTGAGGAATAAGATGGATGCCTTGATTCCAGTAAAAAGGGTCTCCGGTTCTCTACACTCACCATATGAAACACAACAGCATTAAGCTACTATTTTACGCTGGTATTCTGTGAAAGCGCGATCCTTCCCCGGTCGAGCCGACCCATTTGTGCTACAACTATACTACTAATATAACTGCAGCATGGCTCTACCACGTATAAGAATGAATCTACAACTCGTATAGGAAGGGTAAATGGAGGTGATAAATGGCATGTCGTTACAGTACGGGGGACAGATTGCGACTGGAGAGCTAATCCGCGCGTACAAACGATACGCACTGCCAATCATACGCTATTATGCGCAATAGCCGCCACCGCTAGACTTTCGTGCCGCGAGTGATACACTAAGATGGATTGTGTTACAGCCTGCTATTATACTGACTCTCTGTATCCTTCCGACTGGAATACAGCAGTTAACGTACCGCTGCTGGCGACAGAAGTAGATAAGACATCGATATCTATTGCAATTTGAATTTTTTTTCCTCAACAAACAAACCTCCTATAGGACTCTATTCCACCTAGGAGTCCCACTAGTTAATTTTTGCGTCAAGACTACCTTGTGTTGAATAACAACTTCATAAGGCTTACTAACTTGTTAAGTAATTCGTTATTGCAGACCACCCCAGAAATATCGCTTAGTAGTAAGCACCACTAAAGTGGTCTAGAACTTAGAATGCTAACATAGTTTTCTAGTCATTGTGCACATAGTAGAAGATCCCACCGTAGGAACCATAGTCAGTTGAGACCTAATATCCGTCGCGTTCGGCTATTCCACGTTTTCCTAATACCCTAATAGCGTACACACTTATGCGTGCTTGTGTGTATATGCACGTGTATGTGTGCGTGCGCGCGCGCGTGTGTGTGTGTGTGTGTGCGTGTGCGTGCGCGTGTGTGTGTGTGTGTGTGTGTGTGTGTGTGTGTGTGTCTCACCCGTCGTGGTGCGAGGCGAGCAGGTCGCGTGAGGTCGGTTCGAACACGAGCCAGCGGCCCGAGAGCGCGCCCACCGCCACCACGCTGCCATCGCTCGACCACGCGCAGCACTGCGCACGCTCCTGCAATACCACACACCTTACGTCATGTTCATAACCCTTAAGCTTACTGTTTTTATCGTCACGAACCTTAAGCTCGTAACAATATTAACAACCCTTAAAGAACACTGTCAGACACACGCCATGTCATGTTCATAGCGCTGAAGTCCACTGTCACACACAAGTCATGACATATTGAAGGCTCCTTAGACCACAGCAGGCTTTGCCAAGAGTGCGCGATATGCTAACTATAACTAGAATATACATACTTATACCTAGGAAGCATATTTGCCATATTCGCTAAGCTTGACGGGCGGATTGGTAAACGTAGTTGTACGAAAGCTATGCTTAGAATCGAAAACGCAATTTTATTGCAAAAAAAAAGTGTATACATTGCCTCAAGAATTAATAACGATAACGTCGAGTAAAGGTCATATAGGTTTACGCACCAACCTCGGCACGGCAGAGGAACTGTATGAGGATATCTTTAGAGCCATGCATTCGTTCTAGACCCACAATACGGTATTAATGAAAGACTTCAATGCAAAACCAGGCACAAGAGGGAATGGTGAACTGATAGGTGAACCAGTAGGGAGGTTCGGGATAAGGCAAGCCAAGAACCCAGGGGGCCAGCAATTGATCGACTTCGTGGAGGAAGAAGGACTCGTTATAATTAACTCTTTATTCAAGAAGCAACCCTATAGAAAATGGACCTGACCGGGCAATGACAAAAAATAAAATTGACTTCATTATTACGATTAGACGGCAACTGTTTAGTAATGTCTCAATGATCGCGAGGGTGAAAACTGGCAGCCGATCGTCGAATGGTAAAAGGCACAATGAACCTAAACGTTAAGTTGGAGAGATCACGTCTAATGAAGTCAACGCTCCGTCTTCCTCGTGCTCTAATTCCATGGAATCTTCACGTCGTGAATCAGAGTGATAAGATAAGAGGGGATAAAAAATTGGCGAAAGCTGTACGGTTGATCTATCGATAGTGTGTACTCCTTACGTCACTCCCTAATCGGCAAAGAATATATTGACATATTTGTGTAATGTTAACAAATATAGATGTTTTACCTCAATATCCTTGCTCCAAACCGTGGAGTGACTCAGACCGTCCCACAGCTGTAGTAATCTATCCCAACCCGCCGTCACAAACTGAGGCAGCGTCGGATGTGTAGCGAGACCCCATAATTCGTCCACATGACCTACAAGTATTATTTATGAAGTCTACATTGAAAAATATGATAAGGAATTGCTTATTTTGTTATCAGGCTCGAACGACCATACACAAATAAAGCAACTTAAGCATATCTGTGAACCCAAAATCAAAATATAAAATAAGCATATTTGAGTATAACAAGTCGTGTATATTTAAGGACTGTTTTATTCTTTTTTTTATAGAAGAGGGGCAAACGAGCATGCGGCTCACCTGATGTTAAGTGACTACCGCCGCCCTTGATCAACCGCAACACCAGGGGAATTGCAGGTGCGTTGCCGGCCCTTTAGAAAGGAGTAAGCTCTTTTCTTGAAGGTCCCCAGGTCGTATCGGTCCGGAAAAATCGCCGGTGGTAAACTATTCAACAGAGAGGTCGTACGCGGAAGAAAACTCCTTTTGAAACGTACAGTGGTGGACCGCCAAGCATCCAGATGGTGTGGATGGTATCGGGATGTTTGCCGCGTAGTCCGTTCACGAAATTTGGCGGCTGGGATTAATCCGAACAATTCCTCAGAGCACTCCCCATGGTATTTGCGAAAGAAAATGCAAAATGCGCCTTGTCAAGTTGCACCTTGTAAAGTTGACCTATTCTGAATTAAAGTTTTTACAATACTTAATATTGCCTTTATTTTTAAAATGTCTCCACGCGGTACAGAAACATACGCCAGTGTTGAAGATAACGTATAATAATGAGAACAAATACAGTAAACAAAAGAAACCAATACCTAGGACAGCAGGTGTGAAGCCGAGCTGCAGATCTCCATGCAAGATGCAATTCTTTGTAGTTCCGATGTAGATTTGACTGCCCCTGCCCTCGGCAACAACACGCACTCCACCATAATGACCCTCGATCTATGAAAAAAAAAGGTTTTTTAATAACTGGATTGAGTAACAACCACGTATTTCAAAGGTAGATAATATAATTATTTACATAGAAATAATCGAATTTTAACAAAACACATTCAATTTTCATCGCAGTTTGATTTTTAGAAATATAATAGTATTCTCAATACGTGACTGTTTTCGTCATAATTAACCAATTTATTTTTAGATTTTGCAGTGGAAATCGAGTTGAAATCTAAATCGGCTTTAAACATTAAAAGGAAACATCTAAAATTATGTATTAGTACTATATATAACTTTTATAAGATTTTTTTGTACGATTCTACTAACACACTTAAAAGTCCTATTATGGCTGCAGCACTAAAAAAATCCTTACCAATATTCTTTTTTAATAAAGGTGACCAAAAAACACAAGGTCCAGCAGATAGTAAGTAAATGCTGTGGACCATAGACAGCATCTACGTCTATCCTCGATTAAAAATCAAAACGTTTCTACGTTTTGTTGTCACCCCTGAGCACTAAGATGGAATGCCTCGTTTTTAGTAAAAAAAGGTCTCGGGTTATCTTCACTAACTATAGTCGTATTAAGCCGCTATTTTACGTTGATATTCTGTGAGAGCATGGTCCTTTCCCGGTCGAGCCGACCTATTCGTGCTACAGCCATAATATAACTGCAGCATAGCTCTACCACGCCTTATGAAGTTGTTATTCAACACAACTGTTTCACCAGCCATACTTCTGGGGTACATAGTTAATTCTGCGTTATTTAACAGGTACATCTGTCAGACGGGTAAGATAAGTAGAATACAATGTAATCAAAATCTGTAAGAAAAGTAGAATAGTGGAAAAAAAATGATGACACACATCAGTTAAAAAGTCCTGAGAGTTGACAACGCATCTGTTGCAGACTTATTTGTCCAAGTTGGTTGTACTTGTCCATGGACTGCAGTTTTTACGTGGGAGAGCCACGCTTCAGCTGTATTATGGTTGTAGCAGGGATGGGTCAGCTCGACCGGGGAAGGACCACTCTCTCACAGAAAACCAGCGTAAAATATCTGCTGTGTTTTGTTTGGTGAGTGTAGAGATGCAGGGATATTTTTTACTGCAAAGAGGCATTCCATCTTCATCTTCAGGGGTGACAACGCATCTGCGTTTTTGTGTGATTGTTAATCGAGGGTAAATGTAGATGTCTATGGGCCACTGCACCCACTTACCATCAGGTGAGACTGTGTGCTCGTTTGTCACCATTATACTGTAAAAAAAAAACAGAAACTTGTAGGTTTAACTACTTACCACATTCTCCATTCCTGTTGCGTTCATTTCGGAATCGAACATGACAACCCTGCCATCTTTGCCTCCTCCAGACAATACGCTGCCATCTTTAAGGCAACACAGCGTAAATATGGATCCCTCGTGAACTCCTCTCACCATCTTCAGAATGGTATTGGTACCACGGCCCCACACAATTATATTTCCGTTTGAGTCTCCGGATAGAACATCACCTAAAGATATCAATATTTTAATAGCTGAAATACAATTGATTCTACTTTCAAAGCAACCGATTATTCTGATTTCATAATGTCAATAATTTAAAGAAAATCAATTTCTTTTACAAATATTAAAACATGATAATTATCTGAAAACATAAGTATTAACAAATTATTTTATTCCATATGAAATTAAAAAAAAGAATGGTGTATTTTACGAAAAATTTGAATCATAAATATAAAATATCCGGCTCGAAGGACGACTTGGTATTTTAATGCAGCACTTACCATTAGGATTGAAGCCTAAACAAGTAACGTATTTGGGTTTGTCGCGACTCTCAAAGACTCCCATGCGCTTATATAGCATGTTGGTCTGATCCAGGGTCCAGAAGGCAATGTGATTCTTGCCACAAGTTACGATCTGGTTACGGTCCAGTGGATGGAATTCTACTGCGACTACTGTGTCTACTGAGCACTGTAGAAAAAAATAAACGTCCACTTTTAATACGTTGCTAATAGCCCGTTTTCACTTACATAATGATTTCTTATATTTACGCAAACATAACAAATTAAATAAAACTATTTTGGGGGGTATGTACCCGTAACGTTCGGAAAGAAAATTAAATGCGATAAAATCCGTAAAAATAATTTCATTCAATTTGTTTCCATCTGTCGAATGTCGACTCGATATTAAACTGGTGCTCCAGTGGCAGAATATTATGTTTTTATTGCCATTATGATCAGGTACCTTTTAGATTTAGACCAGTTATATCGAATTAATAGCCAGCGTCGGAGCTGGCTCGTGTGCAAGCTTATGTTCCGATCTCTGGTTAACGTATGTAATTGTGATTTAGGTCTGAAAGAATACTAAAGTTTAACGCACATTTGTAAGCACCGTACGCGTCGTACGCGCCACATTTGCACGTACGCGCCGTACGCAATTCTTTTGTATTGCCAACAACTTTTACAGTTATTAGTAGTATTATATAGTAGTACCAACCACCGGTACGAAACGGTACAGTGACATTGATCAATCGGATCGCTATGGAAAAATTGTTGTAATAGCCTGCTTATTGGCAGAGGAAGAAGAAAATGAAACTCGAAGAAAAGCAGATTCTGGATTCATAATATTAATTAAAAAGACAGTTGTATGGAGAATATTATAATTTATTTAAATACTTATTAGAAATTTCAATAATTGCTACATATACTAAAACTATATCTCTCTATGGAAAACTCAAGATTTAGAAAGCCAATTGAACCCACAGGAAAGACTTGTTGTATGTTTAAAGTAAGTACTTTGTTATTGTAATTAAGTAATGAGGTATAATTGGGTTTTTGAATTATAATTAATTATCATTATGTTTATTCTATTTAAATCATTATTCGCTAAGTATTCATATTGATAATCGATGCAATTTTTTTTCAAATTATGTATAATTAATTATGTATTAACTAAAAGTTATAAAAAGTGTGACGACTCATTGTTGCCTACACAGTAAAGGAAAATGCTCTTCAAATGAAGTAAAAATATATTTCGGGATGAAAGTCGAACCCACCAGTTTTAGTGGAAAATCCACTAAGATGACAACATTAGACAACACTGACTCAGCACGCGCCGAACGCGCCGCATTATATCACGTCATCAGCATGCGCTCTTCAATATTCGGATACTCACCGCATTTTATAAAATGCGGCGCGCATGGTGCGGCTGTAATGTGCGAGGTTTCATATGATTTCATACAACGAATTCTAAAATGCGGCGCGTATGGCGCGAACGGTATTGACAAATGTGATGAATGTCACAATTAAACCATCCATACACACGCACAAGCTTAATTTAGAATATATTTTTTTCATTATAGAATTAGGGTGACGAACGAACACACAACCCCCACCAGATTGTAAGGTCCACTTACGCTCTCACAAAATACCAGCGTAAAATAGCAGCTTAATGCTGCCGTGTTTCGTATGGTGAGTGTAGAGATCCGGAGACCCTTTTGCATTTTGCATTGCATCTGCGTTTTGAATCTTAATCGAGGATAAATTTAGATATCTACGGGCCACAGCATCCACTTATCATCAGGTGGACTGTGTGCTCGTTTGTCAACCTTATCCTATAAAAACATAATATTATGCTCACCAGGTGTCGCTAGTTGGTACTAACACAAACTTTTGGTACGACGAATTTTCAATTTCTAGTGTATGTATATACACAAAACAATGTTCCAGTACTTTATTATCAAAAAATTTTACACATTTTTAACTTTATAGGCCGTTACTGTTTGTTAAATTATTTTTTACACGTGATATATGGCCATATGTTGATAGCGTAAGGGAATCATTTGCCCCATTTCTTCTCGAAGGTGTCGTCAGGAAGATATTGGTGGTATAAACATTTCTTTATTGTAGTATCAGTGGTGCGAAACGTCTGGCACTACGACAGTCAATCCCAGTGATGGGTCGTACTTGCATAATTCGACCACCGGCGTTAAAAACCAGGGCTCGAGATACTTTCAAGTATTTTCTTTCTGCATCGAAAATTGATCCGTAAGATCATATATATAAGGAGTGCAATCACATATGCTAAAATAATCTTTCAAGCCTTGTTGGACGAAAAATACTTGCATAGAACATTGATCCGTAACTGTATGTATACAAATAAAGAGCACAATTGCATTCATAAAAAAAACTTCCGATCCTTCAAAATAAATATAGCTTGACAGAACATTGATCCGTAACGCAATATATATATATAAGGAACAGAATCGCGTCGAGTGTCGACAGAGTGAGAATTTTCAAATACTTTGAAGTCTTGCGAGCATTTTGGGTAGGCACTTGGTCGGCGTTCTGTAAGTAAATACCAAAAACCTGGTCGTGTAAATACGCACCTTCCCTAGTCAATCCGCTTGTCAAGCGTGAAGATTAAGGTAAAACCTTTCTACAGTAGAAGAGTCCCAATCCAGCAGTGCAATCTTAAGGGCAGAAGAAGAAGAAGACGATACTAGCATTTCATATGTTTATCCAGTATCGTTTTCTTCCACTTCTTCGGTTCACGTTGGAAAATATCACTACCGTACACTATGTGTCGATTTAGGCTTCGGTGCGTTTCGCTTGTGGTGCGAAGACAACGCCGTCACATATGAAACTGTAGTCGAAGTACGGTGTATGTGTGGTTAATACCTTGGTGTCGGCGAGGCAGTGTTTGTCCGGACGCTGCCAGTCCCACACGGAGATGGTGTGGTCGGGCGCGTCGTCGACGGCCGCCAGCAGGCTCCCGCCGTCCGCCCGAGAGAAGGACAGCGTGGCGACTCCCCGCTCGATTTGAGAGCCACCCAACACCGCCAGTGTTGCCAGCGATACTGAGTTCCACACGCGTACGTGCGGCTGTAAGCAAAAAATCACAAAAAATGAGATTTCATAAGTGGTAGAGCTCTTTTCTACTTCTTTATTTCTTCTTCTTTCTTTTCTTTGTAAACGTTTTGCTTCACCATGTAGTGGTAGAGCAATAATATCCACTACCGCATACCGTACCGTGGTAGAGCCATGCTGCAGTTATATTAGTAGTATAGTTGTACGACGAAGACGAAACTACATACTCGTATAAGTGTGTGAGCGGAAATTTAAATTGTAAAGGTGGACGATATGTTGAAGGAGTCAGGAACTTTCGGGTGATGCGTAGGGTTGCGACTTGCGACCCTTACTATAATATATAATATAGTTCTATATTTAAGTCAATTGTACTTTATATTATAGAAAACTAATATGGTACGGAAACATACTAAATTTTTGTTCCTAATTCAACTGTCGCGCTTTTTTATATTAACTGTGATTGGAAGTAAGTTTCACGGAAATATTTTTTCCGTCATGAATGTAAAATTGAAAAAAAAAATAAATAGAGCTTGTATTAATATAATTTAAAATTATTTGTTAATATATTTTAATATGAATGGAATCATTCATGGCCAAAGCAAAGAGCAATAACGCATATATATGGAAAAATTTATAGATTTAAAATAAACGTGTACTGTTTTCTCCTGAATTTCTCAAAAGCACTATATTTTTGCATCTTTTTTGAGAAATATACTAGATTTGTTGAAAAAGAGGTGGCAACCCTAGTGATGTGACAGGTGTGAGGATCGTGACTTTTTGGAGCATGTGAAGTGTATGAGTAGGCATGTTTAGAGTGTTAGAGGGCTTTGTGTGAGTGACTTTGTTATAATACCAGCGTATGAAAGAACTATCGGTAATCTGTCGGGGAACTATCGGGTGATGAGAACGTTTTCTGCTTTCCGTTGAGTTTTAATATCTATGTCGAGTTCTATTTTTACTTAGCTTTTCGGATATTATTATTAAAAACCTTCGTTTATAAAACTTTCATCCAATCCTACCCTCGCGTCTATCCGGTCATGTCCAGCGCACTGTCCACTCGCGACGATCAGTTTGTTGGGATGTATCGCCAGGCACTTGACGTCGTCCGTGTGGCCCGTGTAGTGCCGCTGGCACTGCTCCTCCACGTTTAACATCACCACCACCGCGGCCACGAAGTACACAATCTCACCCGTGGGGAGGAGGTACAAGTTGTTGCGACAGTCTTTACCTCTGAAACAAATATTGAAAGAATTTTTTTAACAACTTCCATGTCCGCGAAATGAAATAAAATAATGTGTCTTTAACTAGTTTGAAGAGCATCTCCCGCTCTCCCTCAATTTCGTGCATCAATCCCGTCACCACTAATCCCAGCACCACCACTCCCAACATTAAGAAAGACACACCATCGACGATAATATGACACGTGTTTCACCTCTACAGGAGGCGTCCTCAGGTGAGAAGTGATGCTGGGGTTAGTGGTGACGGGATTAGTGCACGCAATTGAGGGAGGGCGGGAGGTGCTCTTTAAACTAGGTAAAATACATCATTTTATTTTATTGAGCGTATATGGGCGAAGTAATTTGGTAATTCTTACCAACTTTAATATAATAGATTTACGCCAAAGTAACGCCTAATTCTATTAATTAACACAATAATTAAACAAACGAAATGTTCATTTAATATAATCTATCCACCTGAACATTTTTTTATTATTATTGTTATATATACAACGTGTAACAAAAACCCTGTGGTTCCCGTTAACTGCGTTATCAGAATCAATATCCAAGCGTATAGAAATATTTTTTTTTTTCGAGAAAACTCGACCATATTTTTTTTAAATTTAATTATAAAAAAATTATTTGCAAATTGTATGTATTTTTATTTCCTGTAACTCACACGAGTATCGCACAATCCTCTTACTCCTCGGTCAATGCAAAGGTAATGAAACCACATACAATTTGCAAATATTTTTTAAGTAAATTTAATTTAAAAAAATACGCTTGAATACTGAATCTGATAACGCATTTAGGTAACACAGGGTCTTTGTTACATATTTTATATATATATATAAGCAAAATACCACAGACCCATCACGATATCTCTAAAACTATACACCCGATTGACTTAAAATTTTGTAAAGTTACTTATTTCGAAATGTTATAATGTTGTATGATAGTCTCATCAAAAAAAAATCTTGATATTTTACAACTATATTCCACAATAAAATAATATCGAGCGGCCAGCTAAGTGAGCAGGTATCAGCTATTTCATACGTGGTAGAGTCACGTTGCAACTATATTATGGTTATAGCACGAACGAATCGGCACGACCGGGGAAGGACTACACCCTCACAGAATACCAGCGCAAAATAGCAGCTTAGTACTGCTGTGTTTCGGATGGTGAGTGTAGGGATCAGGAGACCCTTTTTTACTGGAAACGAGGCATTCCATCTTAGTCCCCAGGGGTGAAAACGCATCTGCGTTTTGATTCTTAAAGGAGGAATGTAGATGTCTATGGGCCACAGCATCCACTTACTATCAGGTGGACTGTGTGCTCGTTTGTTACCCCTATTCTATAAAAAAAAAACTATTAAAAACATAACTTCGACAAACGAATATAGTCCACTTGATAGTAAGTGGCTTCTGTCCGCTTTCATCAAGAAATAAAAATGCAGATATGTTGTCACCCCTAAGGTCAAGATGGAATTGGTTGACCAGTGAAAATGTGTTTATTTTGTTTCTTGTGAGCATGACAAGCGGGCTCAATCATTATCAATCATATCGTCCACCTACTTGATGGTAAGTGGATGAAATGGTCCATATACACCTACATTCATCCTCAATTAAGGATCATAATAATACAGATGCGTTATCACTTCTGGTTACTAAGGTGGAATGCCTCGTTATCAATAAAAAAGGTCTCTGGTTCAGATTATTCTTCATGCGAAACACATCAACAATATGCAGTTATTTTTCACTAAATAATTAAAAATCAAGAAATTAAACGAGTTAAAAATAAAAATCCATAGAGCAAATGATTTGTTTAGACCACGGAAAAGAGAATTTTGTAATTCTATAATGCAAAACTTCTTCATAGAAAAATAGTCTATAAATATAAGTTCTTATGATTTAAAGTGCTGTGTTTTATGGTTTAATATGCCGTAAATTGACAGTAGAATAAAAATAAAAATACATAGAGTAACTGACTTTTTTTAAACCACAGGATAGAGAATATTGTATTAATTCTATAATGCCTAATTTATTCATAGAAAAGTAGTCTCTAAATATAAGTTTTATGCGACCGCTCGGGATTTAACGGACGCATGCGACTGCATGGGAATTTTATAGGGATTGAAGTGCTAAAATCCGTAAAAGTAGTTTTAATCAATGTGTTGTGTTCACATAAATATAAGAAATCATTATATAGATGTTTTGGATATGTACGAGGTGTGTTCAAAAAGTAAGGTGACTTTATATTTTTATGAAAAACTATTTATTTATTCATCAATATTTATGTTGTCCCCTTCAAAGTAATCCCCCTCAGATATAATACACTTGTGCCAACGCTTTTTCCAATCGTCAAAGCATTTCTGATAATCACTTTCTGGCACAGCCTTCAGCTCTTTCAGCGATGCAGTTTTTATCTCTTCAATCGTTGCAAATCTTCGTCCTTTCATAGGTCTCTTCAGTTTTGGGAACAGGAAAAAGTCACATGGGGCCAAATCCGGTGAATATGGTGGCTGAGGCATGATTGTAGTGTTGTTTTTGGTCAAAAAACCTCTCTTAAGCAACGATGAGTGAGCAGGTGCATTATCGTGATGCAAAAACCATGAATTGTTTACCCACAATTCGGGACGTTTCTTACGTATTGCTTCTCGCAAATGGCGCATAATCAGGATAATACTCCTTATTGACCGTACGACCTTGTGGCAAGAACTCATGATGCACCACACCCCTACAGTCGAAGAAAACTGTAAGCAAAACCTTCGCATTTGATCGAACTTGGCGTGCTTTTTTTGGTCTTGGTGATTCAGTGTGCTTCCACTGGGACGATTGAGTCTTAGTTTCGACGTCATAACCGTATACCCATGTTTCGTCACCTGTTATGACCCTTTTGAGCAAATCTGGGTCGTTGTTGACATCATCCAATAGCTCTTGAGCGATTGTCATGCGACGGTTCTTTTGGTCGAAATTGAGCAATTTTGGAACAAATTTCGCTGACACACGTTTCATGCCCAAAATATCCGAAAAAATTTCATGGCAAGAGCCAACCGATATGCCAACATCCTCCACAACTTCTCTGATAGTGATTCGACGATTTTCCAAAACAATTTTCTTCACTATTTCAACGTTTCCATCGGCTGTTGATGTGCTGGGGCGTCCAGAGCGAGGTTCGTCATTGACATCTTCTCGGCCATCTTGAAAGAGCTTGTACCACTTATAAACGTTTTTTTTACTAAGAGTAGACTCACCGTATGCCACTGTCAACATTTCAAGTGTTTTGGAGCACGTAATTCCATTTTTTACACAAAATTTGATGCAAATTCTTTGATCCATTTTTTTTGATAGAAGAAAATCGCCGAGCACACCCAAGTACGTCTGACCTTTGTAACTGTCAAAAATAAACTAAACATGCTATACACTTCAAACTTGAAACATATGCTCAGGACATGTGTACCAATGCAACAAAATACAAAAATCGAAAATCGAATGTGCGTTGCCCGCGAAATTCAAAAGTCACCTTACTTTTTGAACACACGTCGTACGCTGTATCTCGTAACTGGATTTGTTTTATTTCTTATTTAAAGTACCAGAATCCTTAGGTTTGTTATATACTAGATGCTATATTATCTTAAACCTGGCATTATCAAATTATTTTGAACTGATACGTCAGACCCCCATAGCCAAATTACTTTAAAATCCTATCCTATTTAAAAACTTTGCGGTTGGTTAAGTGAGAAAACTTGACATCATTTTCTCATCAAACTTTGACAAAATAAATAGACATAAAATTCAGTAAATATCAAGTGTAATTAATAATTGTTAATACAAATAACAGATACAAATGATCAGTTTTCGTCTATATAGACCCCTGGAAAACCGATTTTGACCCCAAGTGGTCGATCGTCATTCGTCGTCGTCGCTATTGTAGGAATTCCTGTCTCAAATTGTACATTATTTATGGTTTGTTATGTAAATTGCTATATAATGGTTGTAGCACGAAACGGTTGCCTCGACCGGGGAAGGACCACGCTCTCATAGAACACTAGCGTAAAATAGCAGCTTGATGCTGCTCTGGTTCGTATGGTGAGTCTAGAGCACCGGAGACCTGTTTTACTGGAATTGAGGCATTCCATCTTAGTCCTTAGGGGTGACAACGCATCTGCATTTTAATTCTTAGTCAAAGTTAAATGTAGATGTCTACGGGCCACAGCATCAACTTACCATCAGGTGGACTGTGTGCTTATTTGTTACCCTAATTCTATAAAAAAATAACTGACTGTATCCGTTCACGCGTTGCTGTTGTAAAATGATTCATGAGCGGCAATAGTCACTTACTGCATGCTCGTTTGCCCCCTATTAATATAAAAACACACTCATTCGAATGCAAAGTGGTGTCAAAATTTCGGAGATTTAAAATTTTGAACACATGAAAATTTACATTATTTTTTTACAATAATAAATAAATGTCCTCCAGGCCGAATTTTTGTCACGGCCAGTCTCAACGGACACTACTAATCTGAACAAGACAGGATTATAGTTCTCGATTGTATGCACAAGCACAGGTGCACACTATTCCCTAACTCTCACAGTTGACCGATGACACAGCAAGCCGACACGATCTTAAAGATTAGGCGCAGTACTAGTGCTTTCCGAGGCACGGGGTGGAACACCGTCGACTTCCTGACTTTGGGCAGCTACCGAGAATTTCTTGACAGAAAACGTCAACAACTGATTTTTTTGGCTCGACCCGTGGTTCGAACCTGCGACCTCATGAACTGCCTCTAGACAAAGATTGTCATGATTCAATCAGATGTGCTTATCTCCACCATGACTTTACGGATTACTATTTAAAAGTTGATTACGTGGATGACACGCTACAATATTTTCATAAACGTTTTTTATTAAACATTACAACAGTTTAGTCTTAAATTCCATAACAGTATGTGGCTTATGAAAAGGTCCGCCATTTAAAAAAATTATCTAATTAAAACATCGTAAGAAAAATATTTATGCAAAACAGTGGTCTTAATTTCAAACAGGAAAAACCAGTGCCTTTTTGAAACACGCATATTGCAGCGGGCGATCCCGGTGAATCAGTGGTCATTACTCCAGTTACACAGTTGGGCGGTCAAGCGAGTCGGCTCGTTCGAACCCGGCCTTGAGATACGTGCTGGCGTTTGCACGGAACTGGGTCGGTTAAAGATGACGAACAAAAAGATGAACAATGGGATTATCTTTCCTTTGTTTTCAACGTCGGTCAGACGTGATTAGTGAATAAGATCAGTTACGAATATTGTAATTGCGATGAGCCGATAGCTCAACGGTTCTACTAAACTATAAACCACAGTTAAGTGCTAAGTTATAACTTTTTTATAGAATTAGGGTGATAAACACAGCACACAGCATGAGCACATAGCCCACCTGATGTTTTGTGGATACTGTGACCCATATACTGCGTTGTCACCCCTGAGAACTAAGATGGAATGCCTTGTATCCAGTAAAAAGTGTCTTCGGTTCTCCTCACTCGCCATGCGAAACACAGCAACATTGCATTCTTGCTACAACCATAAGATAGTTGCAGCATGGCTCTACCACGCTAAGTGGTTAAGAGAAACTGACATGTTTTTATCAGAAAGTCCTAAATCTGCCGTCACATTTGAGTTTAATGGCCTCTTTTTTCCAGGTGGTGGCTCATGGTCCATGAGCTATTACTAGGCTTAAAGTTAAGGATAGCCTATATACGTCCCACAGCTGAGCACAGGCGTCCTTTCATTTCTTTCTTAAGGGCAAAAATTGTCCGCCGCGATGCCCCAACTGCAGCTGGCGAACTTCACATGTCTTCGAAATATTTTTTTTTCTTATTTCTCAGACATTTAGGTTTCCTCACGATATTTTCCTTCACCGCCGAGTACGTGGTAAATTAGGACTTAAAATTGCTATTAACAATTTCATGGGTGCCAAGCGGGGATCGAACCCGGGTTGCTCGCGTACTGTGAAATTTACAGCGAGTGCAAACCATCTGAGCTATCACGGCTCTTTCTTACGAGGCTTATGTACCAACATATAATGTAGTCTTTAAAAAGCACATTTTGTTTCGTTGTTTGTTGGTCAGTTGGATTAAGTTAGGTCTAGTTCTAGCTCGGTTCACTCCGCCTTGTCCCATGGATTAAGTATAAGTTAAGTAAGCGTTTTCACAAGAGAAGAGTCAGTATAAAATCCAACTATCCATCTATCACAGCCTACAAAGTCCACTGCTGAACACAATTCTCTCCATGGATTGCCTCATAAGCAAGATTTAGCAATAGTTGCTACTCCGGCAGGGTTGGCAATTGCAGGTTTGGCTTCTGTATTAGACTTGGCTTGGCTTTGGTATTAGACTTCTCGTCCCTTTGTCTGTGCTCACTGTCGCTGGTCTGGCTATATTACTATTGGCATTATCATGAAGGTAATATGGAGATGAATTTATGTGAAGTCATGAGATCCTTTTGGAATTTCCTATAGCCTCTAATCTGTCGTGATACCCGGAAATTGAATGTTATTCATAGTCGTCTTTTATGGAGAAGCCGCGAATACTCGGGTATTCGGCATTACTCGACATTTTTGTTACTCGTCGAATAGCGAGTAATAGTGTTCATTATTATTCGGCGAAAAGTTGTCTAAATAAAATAAACTTACATTAAATGGACAGAAAAACTATAGATGGACAAAATAATTAATTATATTTATCTTTTAAACAAAACACACTTAGTATTAATATATAATCATCATTAGAAATACAAAATTTAGCAAAAATAAGTCATGTTGAAGTTAATAAGGCTTTTTAATTAATATTCAAGTGTAAAAGATGTAGATTGTGGTGCAGAAAAACTAATTTTTCTGCACGACAGGGATCGAGGCTGTTGCGCTTTTTTCGTAAACCAAACCTGCCTCAGAAAATAGTATTTCTGAATAAACAGAGCTTGCTGTTGTGACTTAGTATAGCCAGGCCTCTATCACTCTTGCTACCTGCGTGAAATAATTACCTAGAATCGCGACGCGCCCTAGGCGTTATACCACGGTAATTTTATTAATATTACCGAAGTTTTTTTTAACATTGTTTACGTAAATGGTTTTATGTAAATACTTGTTTAAATAGTTTTTGTTTAGTGTTTAGTATATTTAATTGTAGGTAAAAATAGTTGTAAAAGTTTTAATGTATTTTAAAAATTATATATTATGCATTGATATTACCCTTTTAATATATCAATGATATTATGTAAGTATATTACCTATTTGATAAATTATAATAGCAAAACGTCATTCCTACTATAACTGTTGCGTGGATGGATACTAAATGAAATGACCAACAAAAGGTTTCATATCATTCTTTAAGTTGCCGAAGAATTTTAGAAGGAATTTCCTTGATTTCCTCCGAATGAAAGGTGAATTTATTTAATTTTTTTGTTAGGTTGGTAGGTACTTACAGCAAAAAAGAATTAAGTAATAATTTGGTCTACAGAAGAAATACCAAGTAATTTATTACAAAAATTAGTTAAAATTTATTTCACTATCCATCCATTTACTTACATACATACCTATACTTGTATTTTGTAATTAAAATATTTTAAATTATAATAACACAAAATACTGAAATTAAAACATTGTATACTAAGAAGATTTTTAAGTAAGTAGAATAGATCACATTTCTGTTAGGGATCTTATTTCAGGTTTATTTGTTGTTCACACTATCTACCTATTTCGTCTTAACCAAGCGTTGCGATTCCCGACGAATAACCTTGCAATTTGCATGCTTTAGGCATCGCAATACTTACATAGGGGCGAAAGTATGGTCAGTCGATTATAGTCAGAATAGGTACTTTACCTAAGTAACATAATTAACATTTCGCAATGTTTTTTTTACTTTCTATTGACATCCCTTAATAACCACGGAAAGTCCGCCGTGACTTAGGAAGCGGAAAAGGTGCAAAGTAATATGGACACTAACGCGCAGCGATAATGTTTTATTTAGCTTGCGTGCGCGATTTATCTGATTATAAATAATTATGTAGGCTATTAAACGTCGGCAAGCAGTTGACAGCAGCAGTTACAGTAGTACTATTATTTATTTATTCTGTGGTATAGCTTATCAAGCTTACTTCAAATTGAGAATCGATTCTTATCGGTACTCAAAGACCACCATACATATGGGTTTATACTTCTGTCAGCCTTTGCTAACCTGATGTAGTTGGCAATTTCATCAGCAATGGCATTATTGGGATGCTCTCCATTAAGCTGCTCTGTTTTCGTAGATTTAGATTCTTGGAAACATGCCAAAAATAGTTCATGAGTTTCTGAAAAGACATCCCTCTTTTTATTGTCTAAGCGAGGTCTTTTGGACGCCATTTCTTACACAAAATGAGGTAGTCATAATCTTAGATTTTTTTTATATACAGTATACAGTATAGTTATACAGTAACATATAAATGGATAGGTAAATTCAAGAGACTGCTACAACTGTAATATTACTATTTGATAACAAATAAATTATTTTGTACATTCCTTTTTTATGTCGAATAATAATAGTATTCGACTATTCGCCATGAGGAATGGCGAGTAATCGCTATTCGACTATTCGCTATAACAACTATTCGCGGCATCTCTGGTCTTTTACAAATGGCGTGTGTGTTTTCACTTGGTTATAGACCGAATTTCGATCACAGTTGACAGTCTTAACCACAGAAATCTAAATAATAAGGCAATATTATTTAAATTTCTGTGGTCTTAACGGATACTAGCTAGGACAGGATTACCGTAAGAGTGCGTTCACTAGCACACATGAACTCTCTAGTCCCCCACTCTCCCTCAGTCTGATCACTGACTGATAATGATCTGTTTTTCCATCGAGGATAATAATAATAATAATATACTGTGCGCTCATTTGTCATCCTTACTAGTAAAAAAACTGGTACTTGTACCTAGGGTTGCCAAATAGTCGGGATTCATCTGGATACTCCCGAAATTTCAACTCATCTCCACAATCCCGACAAAACTTAAAATCTCCAGATAAACAGCTTATCTTTACATTACAGTTGCCTTTGATTTAATAAAAGCTAAGGTAGTACTTAGACTGGACTTAGTAAATTGTTTGAATATTAAATCTTTTCTGAATACTTCGAAAGGTTCTAAAGTTTCAAGAAATTGGCGAAATCAGTAAAGTCTAATGCCAAATACATGTTGCAAGCTATAAATTAAGTGTACTTAAATTAGTTATGTTTTATTTTACATTTTTAATTTTAATAAGTATTTATTTCTCCCGGCAACAAACCTAAAATCCCGTCATTTTATAAAAATTTCCACAGATATTTTGATCTTTCCATCTGGCATTCCTACATGTTCCTACAGTTCCCGTCACGTATTAAGCCTTATATAGTTCGTAACACCTGCAGTTGCTTGCACGTGTATCCTAATAATTGTTGCAGAACGCGTGCAAGCAAACACGTATCAATTATATATTGTTTTCATAGTGTACTTATTTGGTATCAGTTTGTAAGAATCTGATTCACATCGGTCTTCTCAGAACAATCTACCGGAGGGGCTTGGCGATAGCATAACCCAGAACTCTCGGATTTTTATATATACCTACAAACATACATGAGCTCTCATGTAGTCTCACGTGTTGTGGTGTAATTATATGCGCCATATACCCGATATAATCCCGCGGGTGTCTTAAAAGGCTACAGAGGGAAACAAATCCAACTAAAAATAAATAACTTTGGTTGCCAACGCGCCTGCGAAACGTGATAACTAGGGCAAATATCCCCCCTATACTGACGCGATCTATGGGGGAGGCCTGTGTCCAGCGGTGACTTCAAGAAGTTGTAACGGTATACATAAGTTCTCATGCCTGTCACTCAGAAGGGTAGGCACAGATTACGGACTTTCATTTAGCACGAAATTAACACACCCCTCTTGCTTGCTCTATGCATACATGCTCGTCGATTAAGGGTACTCTTAATTTGACCCATCTTCAATACATTATAATTTTATATTAATAAATGGCTACTTCAATACCACCTGGGCACTTGAATCCAACTTGAAGCCAAGAGGGATTCATAAGTAGTAGCGCACCCAAAGCTATGGTAATGTATGTATGGTTTGAAGAGTAAGTGAGATCGTATAATTCGGCAGGCGGGGTCTTACATGGTTGCTGATCGTGAGGTTCTCGAACCGAAAAATCGGTTATCAAATTTTTCCGTCAAGAAATTCTCAGTAGCTCTCCGGAGTCAGGAAGTTGGCGGTCTCTTACCTTCATGCCTCAGAAAGCACGTAACGCCCTTGGTCCTGCATCTGATCTCTCTCCGGTCGTGTCGGTTTACCGTCCCATCGGACTATGAGAGTGAGGGAATAGAGAGTGCACCTGTGCTTGCGCATATACTTGAGCAATATAATCCAGTCCTGCGCCGATGGCTAGTCTCCGTTGAGGCTGGCCCCTTGAGCAAGATTCGCTCTGGAGGATATTATTATAACAGGCTGGGGCATTTTATTTTCGTCGTTAGGGATGGCAACTGCGGTCTTCTTCGTTTGGAAATGGATGCATACGTCCTTGAGCTGCAATGGCCACTTATCACCAGGTAGACCGTTTTATATATATTATATTGTTAACTCCAATATAACATAAGAAAAACTATCCCGACATAATTAAAAAAAAAACTCTCATCTAGTACAACCTAATGAAAATAGATCAGTAGTAGAGTTCTGGTCAATTTTTTTTTACTTTTATGACATTAATAAGATACCTTACAATCATAGATTTCTTTGCTTCAAAAATGAGAGCTAAATGGGGTTAGCACACCAATGGGACGTAAATAGGATGTAACCTTCATTTTACTTATAAGGCATACCATCTCAATTCTCAGAGGTGACGACGCATCCATATCATTCTTAATTTAAAGTTGGTTGCAGGTTTCCATGGGCTACAGAAGCCACTTACACTTAGGTAAACAAAGTTCGATTATCCCTTCAGTTGTATAAAAAAAAATCGGTTGACCCTGCAGGGCCATCCCTGGAACTTCCCGCTAATTTCAAATGCAAAGTGCTTCAAATTTTACCAAATTATGACGTCGGATATGAAATATCGAAGTAGTTTAAAAAAAATCAATTTTTTCAAAACTTTTCTTTAACGATAGATATCTCACGAACAAACAAACTGATTATGACCGGACCAGCGGCGATCGACTTCGTTTTTCAAGGTTAAAAGCTGATTAGTTTTTGGAATCGATCGATAAAGCCGTTTAAAAGTTATTCCATACTTTTTTATTTTTAATTTTTAAGATTTTTCAAAATCTACCGATCCGAATTAGTTAAAATTCATAGGAAATCCAAGTTTGATGAAACACTGGAAATTCGCTTAGTTCATTTCAATCAGTCAAACCGTTCAAAAGTTATAAGAGGTTTACATACATCCAGCCACACACACACATACATACAGACATACAGACAAACCTTAAGACGTCAAGATTTGATGAAAACTCAATTTTCAAAAAACGGGGTAACTTCCCGATTTTTGAAAATTTTCAATTTTCTTAGTGGGTAGTTAAAAACGAGGTCTATGTCCGTCAGTGAAACGCACATACTAGTACTACTATAAGACTTATTTTTACTTATTTTTATTATTCTTTCTACTATAACAATTATTGCTAGAGTCTAATAAAATTCAACTATTGGAAATCGTTGTATATAATCAGAAATAGATCATTAATTACTAACATAAAAAAAACATGTTGGTTCGCCATTAGAGGTGTGACGTAGGTAGCAAGACAGTTATATTGCCTTATTCGTTACAGCAATTGGTAAATTGCTCAATGAATTTCAGTTGGCTGACAATTTTGTACGCTATTTAAGAAGGCGATTCTGTCCAGACATGGGCGAGATCACTGTAAAGTAAGATATAGTATATAGTAACGTATAGTATGGTATAATATAGTATATCTATAGTACAGATCAGGCTCAATGGAGACTAGCCATCTGCGCCGGACATGATCATTGCACGAGTAAATGCGTAAGCACCCACTACTCCCTCACTCTCAAAACCCGATGGAACGGCAATCTGACACGAACGAAGACAGACCAGGCGTAGTTCCATCGGCCTTACGTATCTTCGAGGTAAGTGGCTAAAGACCACCAGCTCACTGACTCCGCGCTGCTACTAAGATTTTGATGACAGAAAACCCCAATTACTTCTTATGCCCTGACTGAACTGGGATTCGAATCCGAGACATGATCAGCAGCTGCGCTTAAAACAACAAGATCAAGGATATTATATTGATATATCGTACCTATATTAGTAATTTCTATACGTTCTACTGCTAGAAACGGGACTCTTCACATTTCAAAGAAAGTTTTAAGACGAGAATGAGTGTACCGCGCTGCCATAAGTGGTAGACTTCACGTCTTTAATTTTTTTATTTCTGGGATAAAGCGATATTTTTTCACGATGTTTTCATTTACCGCCGTACAAATAACAAAGTACCAGTATGAAATAGTTGCATAATGTTTCTGTGTTTCCTGTGGTGAACGACGTGAACCGGAGACAAATGCTGTTGGTATTGAGGCATTACACCTTAGTTTTCAGGTTTATTGGTTCTTAATCAGTGATAAAAAAGTCTTTGGGCCACAGCATCCACTAACTATCACTCGAGTAGCTCTGTGATTTCAATAAAATCTCCTCACTCTAAATACTAAGTCAAATTTTATTTGCTTTAGCAACAACTAGCAGCCCACAGACTGACTTTGGCCTTGAAATTCATACGTCTACTGAGGATGCTAAAAATAAAGCTTGACTGCCCATCAATTGAAAACGTCTCACACTAAATATCTGGGCGTCGTTGTAGATCAGAGGCTATCGTGGTACTCACACCTGGAGCATGTCATTAATAGGACTCGAAAGTTGATTTGGATGTTCAGAACCCTAAGACACGTAATACCTGATAGTACTAAGCAGTCGGACTCTCCCAGATATCTTCTTAACCAAATATACACGTCCCTTGCACAATCTATCATACCATATTGCATTTCGGTGTGGGGTGGAGCTGCAAAGACCAAATTTCTCAACTTACGAGCTCAACAAACCTTTATTAAGCTCATGTATTTTAAAAAAAGACGTTTTTCCACTGAAAAAACTGCATAGAACAAGTGGTCTACTCTCAGACAATTATATTTTACTATGACAACCCTCAAAGCACAGAAATCCCTGCCTTTTGACCATCATGAAAAAGCGGCGAAAAGATGTTGTGGCTGTGCCTTCTCGTACCAAAACAGTGTTTGCTACGAGACAATTTAGCTCATTATCTGCATTCCTATATAACAAAATAAATTAATTGAATTTTACAGGGAGTGTAAAAACCTTATACTAAAATGGGTGTAAACGAAAACCTATGACGAAACTGAATTTCTACTGTACCGCATTTCATAACGCGCTGTTAACATACACGCACGCACGCACGCACGCACGCATAAACACACACACACACACACACACACACACACACACACACACACACACACACACACACACACACACACACCGCGCGCGCGTGCATGCACATGCACTATACTTTTGTAATTTTTGATTGTTAAAATAGAGCAATTGCTTTTTATGTATGTTTAGATAAGGAGGAACGGTGTTTCCAAACACAGGCATTACTTGCTTATATGGAGAGCCCAATTAACTATGTAATTAATTTAAGTTGTATGAAGAAAAAAAATTATTTAATTTATTTATTTATTTATCACGTAGACTGTGCGCTTATTGTCTGTCGTACTTTATTAAAAGGAAATTAGACCGCACAACCGCGTACCCGTAATATAATAACCGCCATCACCATTGGCTTGAGCGAGTTCAATATGGGACCGTCTGTAATGGGTTAGGCAGGTATTGTTAGAAGCTGGATGTAGAAGCATTTTGCTGTTTATAATAAATAAGTCATTTAAATTGAAGTATCTGGACAGTAAATTAATTCTTTGAGACACACGGACTTGAGAAGCTATTATGTGGAAATGATTTTTTTTAGTTCTGAAGTCATTTTGTTCTTTTTATAAAAAGTTTATTTTATTATAATTTTTAGTTTTTGGCATTTCTTACTCTATAAAAAACATAGTTACTGTAGAAGCAGTAGTGCGATTGTATGAACCGGTTGGAAATCGTGTTTGGTTTTGGTTTGATGTTGAGTAGTTTCAGGCCCACTGCTGGGCACGGTTAAACTTTTAGTTTCGCTGTATTACGTAAAAAATACAACGTAGTTACGGTATTCCCACCGGCAACGATTCCCACGAGAGTCACATGAACGTACTGAAGCGCCGCGCCCTCCATAATTGATGCGGGGATAGTCTTCAGGAGCTCGAACACAATCGATATATAACCGTTATATTATGTGGGTATTTATTGGGAAGGCCATAATATTGATATTTTGTCCCGAGGGGTCACGGAGCTATTACCTATTAGTTATTATTCTGATTGGTTTCTTGCAGATTCTTCTCGGGCCTTACGTATTTTCCGAACCAGTGGTAAATAAAAAGTGACCTTCAATAAGTCATGATCATCATCACCATTCACAAGTCCACTGCTGAACATAGGCCTCCTCCAAAGAATACCAGTACCACAAAGCACGGGCCTGAGCCACCTGCATCCATGGACTTCCTGCATGTCTTACCAGGTCGTCACTCACTCCATTTAGTGGGAGTCGCCCTACACTACGTCTACCGGTACGAGGCTGCCACTCGATAACCTTTTTTCCCCATCGGTTGTCGGTTCTTCGAGCTATATGGCCGGCCCATTGCCACTTTAGCTTACTAATCCGTTAGACTATATTGGTCACTCTGGTTCGAATAATGATTTCTGTTAACTTACTAAACCCTAGTTTTAAGTGTACTAACAATTTTTTATAGGATAGGGTGACAAACGAGCACATAATCCACCTGATGGTAAGTGATTGCTGTGGCCCATAAACATCTACATCTATCTTCGATTACGAATCAAAATGTAGATGCGTTGTCACCCGTGAGGACTAAGATGGAATGCCTCGTTTTCAGTAAAAAGGGTCTCCGGTTCTCTACACTCATCATACGAATCAGAGCAGCGTTAAACTGCTATTTTACGCTGGTATTCTGTGAGAGCGTGGTCCTTCCCCGGTCGAGCCGACCCATTCTTGCTACAACAACACAACTAGTATAGATGCAGAATGGCTCTACCACGTCACCAAGATAATATTATTCAAAGCTTACTGTCAGATATTCTCCACCTGCAGCCTGTGGACGAAGTGTACCTATTCAGTACAACAACGGATTTAGGATGTTGTTGGGGCTGCTACGCTTTTGCAGTGCATTACGTATGTTTGCTGAGGCGCTCGTGGACAGTTTTGCAACAATATTACGCAAAATAATAGCCTCCTCGATGCGTCGCGTGCGAGGCAGCACCAGCGGCTTCCTAGCTTCCGTATATGGATGGCAAGATTGCCCTGTGATGAGGCACTGGAACACAGTGCATTTGGGTTCCAGGCCCAGTATGTTTAATAATAAATGAAAATTTCTGTTCATTTAATAAACCCTAGTTTTAAGTGTACTAAATTTTTTTTACGAGCACACGGTCCACCTGATGGTAAGTGGTTGCTGTGTCCCATAGTCATCTACATCTATCCTCGATTACGAATCAAAATGTACATGTGAGGACTAAGGTGGAATGTGTCGTTTCCAGTAAAAAGGGTCTTCGATTCTTTCGATACGAAACACATTAGCACAGCAGCATTAAGCTGCTATTTTAGGCTGATATTCTGTGAGAGCGTGGTCCTTCTCCGGTCGAGTCGATCCATTCGTGCTAAAACTGTACTACTAATATAATTGCAACTATACTACTAATATAATTGCAGCTTGGCTCTACCACGTGTAAAATAGATGTATTTCCTGAATAATGAATGGATAAATAAAAAATATACCTTTCAGACCAAAACACAGTAGTACACGCTGTGATGTTTGGCTGTAGATATAAGTAAGAGGGTGATACCAAACTAGACTGACTCCTAAACAGAAAATTAGTCCTAGAACATAGATCCTAGATAATCAATTATATCAATAACTAACTCGTAACATTTTACTTTGTTGTCAGTTCATCACGGACAACTGTCTCAGTTCTTTTAAGTAGATGGTTGGTATTAATATCGGTCTGCAAAAACTGCTGGTGGCAGCCGAGCTGAGGTCCGGAAAAACTTGAGATTAAATAAAAAATACAAGCTATATACGTATGACTCACCTGTACCCATACACCCATTCTAGTTTGAGTTTGTTCTGTGGCGGTGGGGCGACCTTGCCCGGGTCCAGACCGTCCAGGTCTGAAGGGCCGTAAAGGACCACGGGACGCCCGCGCAGGAACATTCGCATGGAGCCCTCCTCTTCATTGTACTGACACGTATGTGTACTGGAAGGAAGAAATTGTTAGGTGCAAAAAGTTCGTTGTTTGATTGAAGATAACTTGATATTGTCAACATTTAAAAAAAGATAAGAAACGTAAAGTTTTGGGTTAGATTCAGTAAGTATATTGAGCAGTATTATTTACAAGAAATAATATCTAATATAACCCAAAAGATAGGTGTTAGTAATTTTTTTGCTATTGTCATACCGTTATATATGTTAGTTTCAACTATTTATATGGTGTGTATTACTTAAAGGATAAAACAGGTTAAAGTATAGGTAACAGGTAAAAGTTCCCACATATGCCGTGTTTCAATATTTAGAAAAGCTTCGTTATCGTTTACGAGCCGTAAATGAATTGTAGGAAAACCTCTTTTTTTTAAAACAAACTATCAATCGTAACTATATAGGTATGAATAGTTTCAAGATTTTCATTTTAAGTTATTATAAGTTGCTGAATGAATACTTGGTAATATAAACTGTTTTGTCAGTGGCATTCCTTGGGGGAAGCCTACCTTCAGCAGTGGACTTGTGAAGGGCTGTAATAATGATGATGTTAAACAGTAACATGCACCTCGTGTACAATAAAACGGATTGTTACGGAGATCTAAACGTTTCTTGAATATGTGAATCGGTCATTAAGCTTTCAAAAATCACAAAGTTAATAGTGCGTTTCAGGAAAGATGAAAATACCTAAGTACTATGCACACAAAATGAGAATAGAAAGAACTCTAAAACTCTCTGACATTTCGTTCCGGATTGCGTACTTAGGTACTTCAAGTGTGGTGTGTAAAGTCAAATTCCAGCCTATACGTAAGTAAGTTACATCATTAAGTTCCACAACTAGTTCAGGGCCTTCTCTCATTACCTTCTGAAAGAGTTTTAGGGAGAGGAAGTTTCCGCCGCGTTGCCCAATGGAATTTTAGGGGATTATTTTTATGGATCATATTTTATGGAAAGCGTTTCACCTCTTCCTTCTTCTTAATAAAATAATCAATTTTAACCACCAGGTATTTAAAGGCCATTAAATAGTATACTTTATAGTAGATAATAAAATAACGGACACGAATATCTGCAACATTACTGTATCAAAGTAAAAGTTGATGTGTCCGAAAATATTAAATACGAATTAAAATAATAAAGGTATCCAATAATTTTGCCCGGCAGTGTACCTACCTCCCACCACAGTTTATCTGTGCTCACCACTCGTGTCGGCAACTATACACTACAGTCTAGTATGAATTTTTCACATTCACATTCGAAAGACTGTGTTTAAAACTAAAACAAAACAGTTCCATATACGCTCGTCAGGGGCGCTGTTCACATTTTTATTTTATTAGGTATATGACGATACGTCTCAAAAGATTGTGCTAAGGGCACACGTATTGTATAGAAAAAAAGAAGACTTGTTCTGTAAAAGCAAAGCTAGTCTTTATAATACTGTCAATTTAATCTTGAATTTAGTTTTTCAATTAAAAATAATATGCATATTATATATATTTTATTTTAGTTAATTCGTTTCGTTACAGTTAGTGGGTTTAAGCGGTTCTTTTTTGTTAAAAATGTCAGTTTTATTGTAAACGATGCCTACAATAGCTCCACACCCATGCCCAGCCCTTGTGTGCTTCTTGTCGGATAATTAGCCTGATGAGTAAAACGTACGAGTACAGGTGCGGTCAAACCGCAGGGGATAATAAAACTGTTCTACTCTTTAAAACATTATGTATTTTAATGTTATGTACCTAATATGCTACCACAGATGTAATGTATGGTTACACCACACATTTTTATTTAGTAAACGCCGCAAGCTACTAAACATTAGATTCAAATTAAATATACACATGAAATTTTCAATCAATCTTCAAATGCTTTTTTTATTATTTTATTTTTAAGGCAAGAATGAAAAAATTAGGCTTTTCTTGTCACTGACAAGAACACCTGCCCACCAGGTGTGATTTTACTCAAGTGCTGGCTTAAATTGTAAAAAAAAATTAAATATAAACATGAATTATAGTATTGCCATAGAATATACAATATTACTACGGTGTTGCACAAACTCCCACACAAGTCAATATCTTAGAAAGTAATATGATGTGTCATAATTTATTAATATTAAATCAGGCAATAAATTCAAAATAAAAAAATCATCATCATCATCATCACAGCCTAATAAGTTCTGTGCTGAACACAGGCCTCCCCGATAGATTGCCACATAGGGGGGATTTTGCCACAGTTGCCACGCTTGGCGAGCGGGCTGGCAACCGCAGTTTTTATAATTTTGTGTTGTTATCATGAGGTAGCTGCTGGCCATCTCCTGACGTGTTTCCCTCCGTCGCCTCTCACGACACCCACAGGACGATATGGAGTAGGGGATATTCTCACACCGCCACTGCACGGTTAAAAATCAAACTGTAATCAAATTAACATAAGGTAATAAGGTTTGGTATTATTTCAAAGATACAAAGAATTGGGTATGTACGAAATTCTAAAATTTTTACTCCTAAACACAGTTACACGATTTTATTGTTATACAAAAAATACCAAAATAATACAGAAAACAAGCGAAAACCAACTTTCCCATGACTGAGTCATAAACAGTATAGGTACATTTTGTGCGTAAGTGTGTTAGTAGGTGAGGTGAAGGCACGGGATTTACGTTTGTGAATTTTGTGCTGTTACTTACTGTAAGCTTTTCTGGTTAAAATAAAAAAAACAATATAACCCCCTTTTAATTTTTTATTATATCAGTTTAATTACTAAAATTGTAAATTATTTAACAAATTTTTAATCCGAAACTATAGTGAATGTATCAGAATAAAAATTATTTTTTATTATAAATATCATAATTATAATTATTCTTTGTAATTATAATATTTTTATAATATAAAATAGTATTTTACCCAATTTTTTAGACTGATTTAATGGACATTTAAAAATATAAGACATAATCAAATCATCTATAAAACGCACTACTTAAAGGTCACTTTTTAATTTTCACTTAAAATTTTTAAAAAATATCAAAAATTATGGTCAAACTTTAAAAAAATTAAATAAATTTCAAAAGCTGCATAAACGCATAACATAAGTTTTTGAGCAAAGTAATCACAGACATAAACACGTGACTGATGATTGGCAATTAAAGTAAAATTAAGTAGGTATTCGACTCCCACTTACACTGGGGTGAATGACATCTCTAAATAAAAAATCCAGCTTCAGAATATTCAAAAATAAAAGGCGGCACCCACACGGCGAGCTCTCACAAAGCGGACTGACTACGCGAAAATATATCTAAAATAAAATATAAACATAAAAATATGCGGTTATCGTTATCGCATCTAGAAATCTGTAATAACATAATGCACGGTTAAACATTTACCTGTCATCCATGACGTTAAAATTAAACTAATGACAGTTATTATTTTATTAGATTTAACACAATCGAACACGCCGGTAAGGAACTTTTTTTTTAAACTGGTATACGGTGTTGTCGCGAGCCGTACAGCCAGTGTCCAAAGCGTTAGCAGACTGCACATTCGCACTTCGCAGAAGGAAATTGAATGTGGACGTACACGTATTAACAACAAGTTTAAAATGACCTTCATCGTTCGTTATATCCATAGCCGCTTTAACTAAACTGGTTTACATCTTGTAAAGCAGTAGAAAAGCAATGTATAACGATCAATCTCGTGCAGTCGACGTAGTTGATTCTATAGTACAACAAGTACAGTAAAGACCAAAACGAGATGATTAAAGTTTACGGCTTATAGTCATTGAGGTATTACTACTAAATATAGTTCGATGCTTATAGTGTTATACTTAGATATTATAGTGAATCATTTCGATAATGTAGACAAGATGACGTCGCGCCGTTCTTTATAGAAAACTAGTACTTCATTTATAAAATGTTCACACATACACATGGTCTGCAGATGGTTTAAAAAATAATGCCTTCGGGGTAGCTAAGGATACTTACTACATGACTAAAATATCTTTGCAGTTATTTTATTTAAGAAAAATAGGTTTTTGGCATAACAGATGTGTTTTTTTTTGGTTTTGGTAAAAATGGTGAAAAATCAATATCTTTATCAAAAACAGAAACTTTTTGTTAAATATAGATTATAAATTACATTTATTGAAAATCACTCTGTTGTTTAATTTACTAATGGTTCGGAAAATAACCTCTGTCCTGGGAAGAACCAGCAAGAGACCCAGCGGGCCTGTTCATTAAAAAAATAACAGCATAAAATAACATAAGCCGTAAAAAGTTATATGGATGATATATTTAGGACAGATGGAATAGATCTGAGGTAGTCAAAGGTTTAATCTAACAAGAAATCGTCAAGGACATCCTAAAGTTAGGTAAGAAGAGGCTGCTGTCTGTTTAAATGGATTTTTTAAAGAACTGAAGCATCATCATCGTCATCATCATTACAGCCCTTCACAAGTCCACTGCTGAACATAGGCTTCCCCCAAGGTATGCCACAAAGCACGGTCCTGAGCCACCTGCATATGATAAGAAAATGTGCGCGTAATATAGACAGAAAATGTAAAGAGAAATACAATACACTAACTATTTACGTGTCAAGTGTCAACTTTACCTGCTTATATATCAACCCGGCCGAGACTGGTGCCATATGGATGTCGAAAAATCAGAAGTAACATCATTGGGCATCATTGTCATCTACCCGCCAAACCAGCTGGTCAGTGGCCACAAATGGGCAAACCTTTCAAGCAATGCGTTATTTCGTTTTTATTGTAGAGATATGTAGAGAGGTGAATTCAAAAGGTTGGTTAGGTTACAGACATGATGCCATTGGCGAACTTTAATTGTGCCAAGAACAAAAATAAGGTTAAGGTTTGAGATATAATACGGAATGACCTTTTTTCGTCTGAAAAAATAGGGTGTAACATGTGAACGGAGTAGAAGCCTATGGCACTGATATGTTACAAAAACAAAAATTTTATTTTAATAAATAAATATATTAAAATCTATAGAAATTCAAATCATATCCACCGTATTTTACGAACGGTAATAAAACAGTATTAGTACGCATCTTTGACCTTGTCACTTCGCAGGGTCATAGGCTCAATGGCAAAGTAATTGTTTAAAAAAATTAAAACGTTTAATTCAATTTTTTTATTTTTAATAAAATATCAGTGCCATAGGCTTTCACTTCGTTCACATGTTACACCCTATTTTTTCCAGACGGTAAAAAAGTTCATCCAGTAGGTACATGTGAAGACACACGATTGGAGAGTATTGTCATTATTATAATTGTTGTTTTTATCCAATATAAGTGACGCGAAAATTAGAAATAAAACAGCTATTGTGAACAAGGGTGGCAAGTACTTGTCAGTCCTCGATTAAGAATCTAGCTGCATGGTCTGAATGCCTTGCAGTTATGCTGCGGCTACACTAACGAGCAACGTCAACGCCCATAAACGCAACAATTATTGCCTTTTTAACGCGATAAAATGAGTGGATACACTTGAACGGTCAACGCCGTTTCCCGTTGAACGGCATTAAATTTAATGATTTCTTATATTTACGCGAACACTACACATTGAAATAATACTAGTTTTTACGGAATTTATCGCGTATATTTAACTGTACACTATGAATTTTGACCTGCAAAAATTGTTTTTTTTCTCCTGCTTATTTTTCTTGGTTTCATATCGTAAATTAAAGTATACTTTTGAAGTATTTTTTTTTAATTCAATCTCGAAAAGCTTTTTCATTACTCCACTCCATCGCAGTCATACGTGCAACCCCGTGGCACTCACCGTGCACAATGAGACAAACGTAGTGTGGCCGCTTCAACGCGATAATTCGCGCGTTAATGCTTTGATGTACCGCCACTCGAGTTATCGGCAAACGGGAAACGGCATTATTAATGCAGTTGAAAATTATCGCGTTAATTCGTGGCCACACCTAGATTCAACGTCCATGAACGCGATAATTAACGGCATTTCTCCTTAGTGTGGCCGGGCCATTAAACACGAAACATAGTAGCATTATGCTTTTATTTCACCTATTAGCTAGTCATAGTATATGACTTGGTGTTTTTGTCTCTACCATCCTAGTTTTAGTATTATAGGGCAGCAAAGCTTAGAGTGACCATATTACCATAACATATCTAATATGTATTACGATTACGAGTATTTTTCTTTTAAAAATATATCGCAGATATAACAAAGCTATTTTAACTCTCGTTGTACTACTGTAAATGTAACAGTATCGATTATAAGATTGTATCTTTCGTATAATATTGATACCTCAATTTAAGTGTCAAAATGTTATTATTAAGGAAAAACATAACGCAGTTGGGAAATGAGGGTTAATACTAATTCACACACCAGATGTCGCTACTTGACAATGGGGTAAAGTTTTTTGTTACACAATGTCATTTAAAGTTAGTTTTAATTTTTTTCAGTTCCTAGAGTACTGAGAGTTTCAGTTTCTAGAGTATTATATTATATTATTACACAAAACAATGCCTCAGTGGTTTGCTATTTAATTTTTTGCACATTTAATCTCTTTTTTTAATATTTCTACTTTTATGAATATCTGTGGTTTGGTTAAATTATTTTTTATTTAATTAATACAAAATATAACTAATAGCACAGAAATTAAATAAACATTAACCTTTACATATTTCGTAGAAATGAACATCCCCGCTATGGAATCTGTCAAATAACAACTTGTTTTTAAATGACGCCGCTCTGTTGGCGACAACATTAATCGAACCAGAGTTACCTGAGTCAAACCAATCTGAGATCAAATAAAAGAAGGGCTTTGTTGTTGATATATCACGCATTTGAACCAAATGGTTTGCTTCCTCGTCCGTAATGCATCCAGCAATAGGAGAGGAATAATTTGCCAGCGTGTTTTTCCATCCGATTACAATGTCTTCAAGGCAAAAGTGATTAACCTTATTAAGATGATTTGCAAAGTCAGTATCCTTTAGCATCTTAGGATAAGTACATCACCAATTATCATCATTGGAGTGTTCAAGCATTGACCTTTAATAAAAAAATGATGTATTTTATAGGACAAGGGGGACAAACGAGATGACTTTTGTTACAAGTAAATTAGTGAAGTGACATCTATCTAACGCTCTCCGAATCTATACGAAGTAGGTAATAATAATAGGAATCTGAATTTAAGATTGAACCCAACAACTGTGTGCTACCGGGGAATAGGATGGGGTCGCTTCTCTTTTATTAAATTCAAGATAAGCATTATTATCCGAGCGACGGCGTTGATAACGCTTTATAGTCTGTTCGCGTTAAGAAAATAGTGAGTCATCAGTGCAACTACAGGGTAAAGGTGTATTCACAGTGGAGTATATAAATTCTTTTTTTTTTCAAACATTTAATTAACTTTAATGGAAACAAATTTTCTTAAAATTACTTAAATCAATAATCAGTATCGCTAGATTCTTCAGTTACATTAATTATGAAAGAATTTTGTTCTGCAAGTTCCATGATGTCATCCAAATTCCACATGGTATTTTCTTCGCGTATCACGTGATCGCAGCACTTCTTCCAACGATTAGCGTCTATTAATGCTATTGCGTCATCTAATAATTTTTTACGTCACTCATTTTGAACGTGGAGTTATTGGCGCACCAACATAATTTTTTATTTGGGCCCAAACCAATTCCATTGGATTAAGTTTGCAATGGTAAGGCGGTAGGCGAAGAATTGTAATGCCATTACTTTTGGCAGTCTCATCTATTAAATATTTTGAATAAAACTATTATTTACGGATTCTGTCGTGTTTAATTAAACTTTAATTTATTTTTATTATACCGACGTTTCGGGTGCTTTACAGCACCCATGGTCATGGGGGGACTGAGATGTTTGACGTCCCAATGTCATAGTTGGTCCGGCTACCTTCAGTTTTTGAATATTAATTTTTGGTCCGATTTACGCAAAATGAGCTTATGGTATCATGAAGTCTTGCAGTGGTATGCTTGGGTTTGGGTTTAATTTTGTAAATTATAGGATCCCAAGCAGCAGGCAGTACCCATCCATCTTCTCTATTGAAATTTGGATGTTTTTTAATTTCAATAGCCTCGCGTATCATCATTGGTAGGAATCGGTGTTCTTTTGCGAGGATTTGTGGTTTATCAAATCTAATGTAGTGGTGGGGACGATCTTGAACATGTTCGCAGACTGCAGACTTCCCAGAGCGTCGGTGCTTCACGTCAGCTATATGTTCCTTCACGCGGATTTTAATAGATCTTTTTGTTTGACCTATGTAAGAGAGACCACATCCACAATCTAGCTTGTACACCACCTGCATCTTGTAGAGAAATATTGCATTTGATGGATTTTAAAAATTGACTAATCTTCCTCGGCGGCTTGTAGTATGTTTTAATGGATGCTCGCTTCAAGATGTAGCCAATCTTGTCTGTGACTCCTCTAACATAAGGTAGTACAGCAGGCGCGCGCTCGACTGTGGCCGGCTTCACTCGTTCACTGTGACGTAGGCGCGGGACCCGAAGCTTGTTGTCTTGCAATACTTGCTTGACATGCTGAAGCTCCGCAGCCAGATGTTTTTTGTCACAGATCCCTCGTGCTCTCTGAAACAAAGATTTACCCACGGTAGCTAACTGTGAAGGATGATGGTGAGATTCACCATTTAGATATCGGTTGGTATGGGTCTTTTTTCTGTACACAGTGTGCCCAATAGTGTTATCAGGATTTCGGATGACTAAAACATCTACGAAGGCTAAAGAATTATTTGCCTCTAACTCCATTGTGAATTGTATTTTAGAGTTTATGGAGTTAAGGTGGTCTAAAAATGCAGTTACTTTGTCAGATGGTAAAATTGTGAAAGTGTCGTCCAAGTATCGCTTGTAGAACCTTGGATTTACAGGAGCAGTAAGAAGGGCTTTCTCCTCGAAGTCCTCCATCGTCGGCGACTATGGGAGACACAGGTGAGCCCATCGCCACACCATCTACTTGCTTGTAGAATTCCTCCTTCCACAATAGAAAGCCAGATGTGAGGCAGTGTTCAAGTAATATTGCATATTCTTGAGGCATGATATTTTCTTCTAGCTTCCTAGTTACAATTGAGATGCAGTCAACAATAGGTAGCCATGTAAATAGTGACTGAACATCAAAACTGACCATAGTTTCACTGTCAACGAGATGTAGGTCTTTTATCTCACTCACAAAATGGTATGAATCCTTTGTGTGTGCTCTAGTATGTCCTCTCAGTGGTGATAGTATTTTTGCTAAGTATTGTGCCAGCTTATAAGTTGGTGAATCGATCTGGCTCACATGGGACGTAGCGCGTTTGGTTTGTGTATCTTCGGTAACCCATACAACCTCGGCGGTTTGATACATGGTGGTATTAGCGAATTCACGTCGAGATTTAATTTTTCGGAGTATTTCTTTATTAAATCGCTAGTTGCTTTAAGCGTGTTAGTTGTGGGGTCTGTTTTGACCTTTTTATATGTACTTTCGTCCGTACGTTCCATCCGTTGCGTTCTGCCCGTACTCACTTATGGTGCCGAAACGTGGATACTGACGATACGGCTGCTCCAAAAGCTGAAAGTCGCTCAGCGAGCAATGGAAAGAGAATGCTTTGCTATGCTCGGAATTTCTCTGGTAGACAAAATCTGAAATGAAGAAATCAGCCGGAGAACCAAGGTTACCGACATAGCTTTACGTGTTTGTAAGCTGAAGTGGCAATAGGCTGGTCATGTCAGTCACAGTGGTGACAACCGGTGGAGTAGACGTGTTATGGAGTGGAGACCACGTCTAGGCAACCGTAGTGTGGGACGCCCCCTGATCAGATGGAGCGACGATTTGCGCAAGGTGGCTGGTAGAAACTGGGTGCGTGTTGCCGAAGATCGGGCTAAGTGGCGCGCCTTGGGAGAGGCCTATGTCCAGCAGTGGACTACCGCAGGCTGATGATGATGATGGTGATTACATTGTTCGTAAAAAATAAAAATCGGTCCAGGTTAAGAGGAGGACAGAGCGGAATATGGGTGATGCAGTTGTGTCTGTCTTCGTTGTTTAGTTTTGCCTACGTTTTCCTTAAAATTACGTAGGTAATTAAAATATTGGTACGGCTTACTAAAAAACAAATCCACTCGAAAAGAAAATACAACTCTATTTAACAGTGCTTCAGCAGTGTAGTGTATACGCTTCCTTGGGTCCACCACAGAAAAAAATGTTGGCTACGCCCATGTCTAATATAATTTTTAATTATTTTTTTGGCGGTGAGTGGCTTTTTTATAAAATTAAGTAACAAATATGCACACAGTCCACCTTATGGTAAGTGGATGCTGGGGCCCATAAACATAAATATTTATCTTCAAAATAAAATGGAAATGCGTTGTCACCCCAGAGGGCTAAGATAGAATGCCTCGTTTCCAGTGAAAAGGGTCTCCGGTTCTCTACACTCACCATTCGAAACACAGCAGCAAAACGCTGCTATTACACGTTGGTATTCTGTGAGAGGATGGTTTTTCCCCGGTCGAGCCGACCCATTCGTGCTACAACCATAATATTGCTGCAGCGTGACTCTACCACGTAAAAAACTGCAGCCCATGGACAACAACAACCAACTTTGAAACAAATGCGTTGTCACCTCTTCACCTCTGAGGACTAAGACGGAATGCTTCACTGCCTCTAATTATACCGGTTCTTTATACCCATCAGACCGGAAAACAGAAGTCAGAAATGGATAAAGTGTGCCACCTATATAGTCGGACTCTGAGGCAGAAAAGAAATATAATTAAATATAATCAAAATGTAAATTACTCTGTAGTGGCGGTGTAAGAATATCCACTATCCCATGTCATCCCGTGGGTGTCGTGAGAGGCGGCAGAGGGAAACTGAGACAGGAAATGGGCAGCAGCGTCTTCCTCATAACGACTAAAAAAAACTGCGGCTGCCAATCCGTTTGGCAACTATGGCAAATATCCACCTTATTAGATAATCCATGTGGAGGCCTATGTTCAGCAGTGGGGTTTAATAAGTAACGTTAACGGTGAAATGTAAATAAAGGTTTTTTATACATAAAAATATTTTAACGTGGTAGAGCCATGTTGCAACTATATTACTAGTATAGTTGCAGCACGAATGGGTCGGCTCAACCTGGGAGGACTACGCTCCCACAGAATACCAGCGTAAAATAGCAGCTAAGCGCTGCTGTGTTTCGTATGGTGAGTGTAGAGAATCGGAGACCCGTTTTACTGGAAAAGAGGCATTCCATCTTAATCCCCTCGAGATGCGTTGTATCTGCTTTTCGATTCGTAATCGAGGATAGATGTAGATGCCTATGGGCCACAGCATGCACTTACCATCAGGTGGACGGTGTGATAGTTTGTCACCCTTATCCTATATAAAAAAATCTAAGCTTTAGAGTTTTCGTTGATTAGTGTTTTGAATACTATGTGTAAAAAGCGTGCATAAGTGCGATTTTTCCAGAAAATTATTCTAGACGTACTTGCGCTTTCTCCCATTTTTTCTGTCCGTGGAAAACAAAAACAATAATTAATGTATTGTTTACTTGCAAATTAATGTTTAATACTTAGCGGTTACTAGATGGAGTGACGACCTAGTAAGATGTGGTCGAGGGATGCAGGTGGCTCAGAACCGTGTTTTGTGACATTCCTTGGAGAAGGCCTATGTTCAGCAGTGGCCTGTAATGATGATGATGATGATGACTAAGCGGTCTTAAATTTTACAGAGCGCGAGCAACCCGGGTTTAAATCCGCCGACTCCAATAGAGTTGATTATTGCAATTTTAAGTGTCTGATTTAACACATGCTCGGCGGTGAAGAATTACATCATGAGAAAACCTGCATTTTATAAAATATAGGTGACAAACGAGCACACAGTCCACGATGGTAAGTAGATGCTGTGGCCCATAGATATCGATTAAGAATTAAAATAAAGATGCGTTGTCACCCATGACGACTAAGAAAGTCCTCACATTTATCGACGCGAAATCGGCTAAAATGGATAGTAATTGAATAAAATGGAATGCCTCGTTTCCGGTAAAGTCTCCGGTTCTCTACACTGACCATAAGAAACACAGCAGCATGGAGCTGCTATTTTAAGCTGGAATTCTGTGAGAGCGTGGTTCTTGTCCTGTCAAGCCGTCCTTGACACAACCATAATGTAAAAACTTTCTGCCTTTTAAAACTAAACTTCTGCTAATCTAATCCTCACTTTGATATTACCCATTATTGATCCCACATCCGCATAGGATGTGTGTCACACAGATCTATCCCAACATCTTCTCGATAAGTTGGAGCACCTTCTCAACAATTGCATTAGGCTCATTTTCGGCTTACGTAAGTAAGTATGAGTATATTTCCCAATACCGATGTAAGCTTATCTTTTTGTCAAAGGCGTAGCACCCAAACTTAGCAAGAACTATATTACATTTTAAATGACCCAAATTCTCCTTTTTATCTTTAGGATAAGTTTCAGCATCTATATTCTAATCACGATAGAGTTCCCAGTTCCCAAATATTCGTTTTCCACCACATAGGAGTGGTTTCTACAATTCCTCTATACTGTGCAGTCAGTCCATTCTGCTCTAGAATGCCTTGCCTGTTGATCTCAAGAAAACTAATAACAAGAATTCTTTTAAAAGACTAGTTCGAGAATGCTATCATAAGAATAATACCACCTGACTTATCCGACTATTTGTTTTACTCTCTTTCACTTTATATGTAATATTTTGTATAATGTTTGTAATACGTATTGTGTTATTATTATTTTGTATAGAAATAACCGTTTATATGTTTATTACTTATTCTGTATTATATATTAGGTATTAAGTAAGTATGTATATTTATTATAACTACGTATATTTTATTTATTTGCATTTTATTTTATCCTATATCCTTATTACTTATTTATTAAATATTATTTAAGTGATTGTTTAAACCTGCTACAGTTTCTCAAATCATTCAGGGTTGACCATTTATATCCCTTAGTATAAGGTGTATAATATAATAACGCACGGGTCTTCCACGTAAATAATGAATGCTATATTTTGTCATATATTATTTTCTAGAAGTCCATACTTACTGACGATATCGATATGAATAATTTATCTGTAAATATATATATATATATATATATATATATATATATATATATATATATAATATTATAGTTCCAACAAACAATTGTACTTAAATACATTTTTAAGTCGATTTGATTATTTTAATAATTTTTTATAACATTAATGAATTCAAAGTTCCTTCACGTGGGGTCCACGTGCAGTGAATTTCCTAAAGGATCTGTATCCGCGACCGGACGTCACTGCTGGTGATAAGACGGCTGGTTCTTTTCTCGCTTAAATGCTAAGTACAGCAGCTATTCAGCGAGGAGACGCAGCGTTCTTGGTACGATACCACGAGGAGTAAGACTTTATGACAATTTAAGTTTTTAGTTTAAATTTTTCTTTATTATAGTTTTCTTTAAATATTATGTGTAAATAAATATTATAATAATATATTAGTATACAATTAAATTACCATAATAAGAAAAAGTTGACGATCTAAAGTAAAAAGCAGGACATTAAAAATTAAAACAAGTGACTTCTTATGAATTTCTTTATATTCGTTATCACAGATGTTTTTTTAATAAGTGTTATTTTTCGTTTGAATCGTATTCGATAGAATAATTAATAGAATTGATTTATAAGAGAATAACGCGCTAATCACTCAATCAGGGCAATCCTAGAGAGTTTATTTATTGAAATATTTAGCCAGCCTATAGTGATGAAGGAAATCAGATAGATTGGCTCAAACCTCCAATACTACGGTAAATCTTAGGTTTTTGATTTGCAGTGCAATTTTGAAGTGCAATAGACAAAATGTTACGACAAAAATTACAAAAATTATGATATTGGTACGATCACGACACAAATCTCCCGCTTATATGACGTATCTACGTAAACAAACTCGGCGGTTTTCGGCCCATCTTCAATATACCGCCAATTTGGTTTATAAATTCCACCTGGGCCGTCCTTATCCGACTTCTGCAGCATAATCATAAATTTATATAATAAGTCAATGGTCACAATTTAATACGGTTTTGGTTGATACCACTTCATTCTTAAGATTATCGACCATGTACCTATATATAAAAAATATATTTTATTTCAAAAACAGTAAGAACAAATATATTTATTCTTACTGTTTTTGTTTATTAAAAAATATACTTTTTAAAGGCATATCACGTATATTTGACATTTGTGACAGAGTAAGCATGTATGAATTACTGACTCGAGTCTTAGTTTGTACTTTGAGTTTGCAAAACGTAAAGAAATTATTTTTTTTTAGTTTAATAAACTGCTCAGGTTTTTTTTGAAATATTAACGATATTTAGTCAATACTTACTTGATTTATAACTAAACATTGTTTTAAATCGAACGGTGAATTAAAATACTATATCCGTACATGTTCGCGAAGTAAGGGCACTTGTTAGTCATAAAACTAATAAAACCTGTTAGTGTTAAAGCACCCAAAGCCTGTTACATAATAAACCGTTACCATGAAAACACTAATTCCCACCACCATAAAACGCCATTGACTTTACTTACCCATGTTTCAATATGGGTCCATTTTGCGACGGCTTAGAATACAAATTTAGCAACGACTTTGTTGTTGTAAATCTAAGGAACGAACAGAAAGACACATTAGAGACGAAACAACTAGGAAGGCGATTTAGTCTAGTTCACAGAAGACTGGAAGCTGAATAAAATGTAATTAACTAAATTATGTTAATATTGAAACAAATAAAACTTTCATTTCTAAAAACTTCTTGTAGCGATCTTGAAAATTAACAAAGATAAGATAGGTATTTAACATTTTTATTTTAATACTTAATTCTCAACGTACTTTGTTTTTTATTGTTTTCGAAAACAATGGCATCAAATAAAAGACGGCAATTCTTTATGAATAAATTCAATAAGGTACATATCTATTAAATTTTATGCATTTTTATACTAAATATTTAGAAGGCAATATTACTACTAACTGCAAACATAATAAAATGTCATAAGAAAAACATAGATAAGTTATGAGACCATGAGACACTTCTTTTTATTAATTTTACATGTTTTCTAATGTAGGTATAATATATAACACCAGGTGACCTTTTATACCGTAAGGAAAAAAATAGGTGTATAAGATGTATGAAGTGGAACTTAATATTAAAAAAAAGAGCTAAAAACTTTGCTCGTGGCATAAGTTTGATTTGGAATGCGCTTGAACTTGAAACTTAAATTTTATGAATTAATTGATACATCAATTTGATAACATATCAAGGAAAAAACAATAAATTAGAAAATTATCTACGCCATGGGATTATACTTCGTTCATCTATTATACCGCGTTTTTCTTTAAATGAAAAAGTAAATCTTTTATACATATTATTTTACTAAGTGATATGGTAGAACTCTTTTTAGCTTAAGCATCTGTATGTGTGTTTATTGCAACTTGCTCAAAGCTATTAGAGTGTCGTTTATTGGGTCTAGGGGATGATTGACCCCTTGGATCGGTCTTGCCTTCTTGTAAAACGTTTTAAAATAGTTGTCTAAGTGAAATTAAATAATTTTTTTGAAAGCTTTAAGGTTGGCAGTATCGCTTTCGCAAAGCGATATTGCCGACGGAAAGTGTCTGGGACTACATGGATGACGATCTAACATATACGTAAAAATCAGGTGGGAGAATTAACGAGAGGTAAGTAATGTTTTTACGTACCTTGATTACCTGATACCTGGAAAATGGCCGTCTGGTCAAGCTAGCAGGTAAGCATACGATCATAGTACATACTAACACTACTCAGTCTGGTGGCTCTGGGATCTTGGATTATGATATCGCATCTATGTATTTCGTATGACTGCTTGTAACTGACCTGCTATTCGCTGTGAGGCCCTGTGCGTTGAAGTCGCCTGTGGAGTTCCATCGCTTGGTGAGGTTCGCCGGCGAGGCGCTCTGGTTGCTCGAAGTTGAGTTATTTCGCGATCTAGTACGTAAATAGCATAGCCTACATGGTGTGTTGAAGCTCGAATTATGTGAAAATTGTTGACGGTGCATAGTAAATTAATTTATTTAAATTACTTTACTGGTAAGGAAAATACTAAAGAAAAAGTGGAAGAAAGTGTTTTTTTTTAAGTTATATTAAAGGAATAATGAACAGAAATTTTAAACATTTAGTGAATTAAAAAAAATTTATATAGTATTTGCTTGCGTCAATTTTTTTTCACAAGAATTTATAGTAAAAGTAATTTCATTACTAAACTACTATTATTTCAATACTTTTATGGGAATGTGAACTTATTTTTATTAGAATGTGTCAAAATCTACAGGATACATAAAACTTACGTATGCTTTATATTTTAATAATGTACTTTTTGCCTTAGCGAATTGCTGCGCAGATAGTTTCATATCTATTTAACAGTTTCACAAATAACTGACGAAGTAAGACATAGACATGAACAAGACATACCTAAAGGTTCAAAAGTTTCTGGCCCACATTAAGAAATTCAAAATTTTCATGTCATTAAATTACTGGAATTTTCATTACCTATCCATAGAAAAATTACAGTAAGCCGACAGAAAGAAGGTTTGGATTCAATTGTTACGGCTGGTGAACCGTGAAACACACACCACGTGAACAGAACCACAATTTCTGTATATATATTTACAGAAATTGTGGTTCTTTATCATGATCCTCTGTCAATCGATTAAGAATCAAAATGCACTGCTGTGACCACTGAGAACTAAGATAGAATGCCTTGTTAAAGCAAAAAGGGTCTGCGGTTCTATTCACTTACTACCCGAAACAGCATTAAAATACATCATTTATTTATCTATCGATCCTGCATTTGTTTAAGAATTTTTTTGCAAAGATAAATCATACACTTTCAATACACTAGGTCTTTTTTATTTTATATAACTATTTTATAAAAAAGATCTACTCCGACAACTCTATTTCGACTCTATTCGAAAGAACTTTGTGCAAGTACAACAGAAGTATTACAATTCATGTTGTAAAGTAAACACTAAGGAAAGATTCCTGAATTTTCGAAGTACCTATTTGCGTTCACTGTAGAACATATGGTGGACCTACAGGCTTCTCTTTTGATTTATTATCCCACATCATATACAAAAACTCGGAAGATGGTACAGAAGATCGAAGTGTGCAATCGCAACTTTTTGCGCTATGTGGACCACTGTTCACACGAAGTCATCAAATTTTCATAGTATTTCAGCCTCTTTAGCAGTGTCAGATTGACAGTCAGTATAGCGAAGTTCTGAAGTGTTTGTACAGTACGAAAGTACGAAACGGATCCATTTTCTGGAGTAAAAGAGTCCCCACATTTATCGAAACCTTTATGTCTAGGGAATAAGGGTGTTGCTAATGCCACTCTATTGATTCGGCTCGGACGACGCGACTCGATTTTAACCGAAGGCAAAACGAGCAGTTTGGCGAGTAGTTGATCGCATCCGTACGACGCTGAATGTAGCCCAACGCCCACGTCGACATGTTTAAGTTTCCGACGGCATCCGCTCGCTTGATTTCATCTCCGATTGCAACCGAACGGTGCAGAAGACGGCCGAACGGCGTTGGACAACAGTCGAGAGATGAACGATGAGCCGACTGCCGAACAAATGTAAACAGTCGTCGCGATGACCGTTCGGAGGAGTCGACTGACGAACGTGTAAGAGAACAGCGGTCGCGACGGTCTTCCGAAGGAGTCAACTGCCGATGGCTTGTGAACCACGCACTCGGCTTAAGCCAATTCCGCGTCGATAAATATGAGGACTCCCTCTGAGAGAGCTACGTACCACGTATGTTGCTTTGGAAGACGTTTACAAGCGACTGCAATGCATCTCTTCCTTTAGTAATGGACTCGTAGGGCTGTACTTTTGCCACTGTCAAGTAATAAGAAATCAACCTTTGTAATACTTTGTTTAAACGATTCTTTACAATAATGTTGATGTGTCACCTCGCAGTTTTTGAAAGGTTTTGATCTTGAGTCAGCAGGTATTCGGTGAAGATAGTATCCCAAGTCGCCTAAACACACACAATAACTTAAGATACATCGGAGCACTTGTTTCATGCTCAGACATGATAGCATCACATTTGCGCATCAAAATCAACTCGAACCTTTATTTAAACAATAATACTGCAGCAGAAATTAGCCGGTGGTCAAGTTCCCGCCAAAACTCTGCCCTACGATTTAGATGGTAACTATGTCAGAATTGCTGGAATAGAGCGTAGTGCTAAATCGCCTAATAGTGTATCTAGTGGTTCCTAAGATCTTTAAGACGAACATGGACAACATGAACACCGAGAACAAGTTATCCGACAAGTAAAACTTTCCAAGAGATCAATTACAAACATAATTCGGCTAAGCAGCGTTTAGCAAACTACGAAACATCCTCACGTTCTGAATTGCTGAAAATAAATTCAACTTAAAGCTAAAAGAAGTGTACAAACAATTCTTACAGCTACTTTTGACCTATGGAACTGAGACGCGGTACTTCACTTCCAGCTCTAAAAGAAAGTTTGAGCTTATAGATTCAGTTAAGTAGCGTTCAGAAAATTATGACATTTCCTCTCGTCCAGTATTCCTGAAAATAAATTCAACTCCAAGTTTAAATATAAGTGTACAAACAATGCGTGTTACAGCCTTCAACCTATGGAACTGAGACGTGGTCCTTCACTTCTAGCCGTACAAGGAAGTGAAAGGTCCGTAAGCAAGCTAAAAAGAATTCTCTATTTGATAGAATCTGTATCGAAGATAAACGTCGTAGAACTAAGATAATCGAAGGCCAATTTATTTGAGACCAATCTCCAATGCAAGCCTCAAGCAACGGCGCAGAGTTGCTAGTCTCTCGGTGTTTCATAGAATACATTAGAGAGTGTGTGCGAAGGAATTACATGATTTAATTCCTTCTTCTCTTGGCCACCATCGGACAACCAGGTTGGCGGGTCTCAACCCCTTGTTGACATTCCAGCTTTTGAACCAAACGGTTTGTTTCCAGGCGTTTATGTCAGTTACACCTGTTCTTCTGCGGATATACTTATTACGGATTTTGTACAGCAGAGAAATATAGTATATCTCAGTATATAGTACATATACATAGTATATACGCAGTAAAAATTTCCAGTACATATTTCTGAGCGTATATAATAACGCTAGTATAGTTTTGAGCTCAAAAACCTAGCCAGCAGCCAGCCTAATTAAATATACTGTAGTTTTGAGACGACTAAACCTATAGTTTCAGAATAGGTGAGTCTTCCTTTCAAATAGTACTTAATACTCCTCTTCAGCGAATATTATGAAGGCTGAGGTTATTTGGGGCTATTTTAGATCTATGGTTGTTTCAATAGACGTAATACTATTTTGGTATCCTTTTATGAATCGATGACAGCTTTTATTAAGTGCTTATGCATGGTCTATGATGTCCCTTCCACTTATACAATATGTAACAAAAACCCTGTGGTTCCCGTTAACTGCGTTATCAGAATCAGTATTCAAGTCTATAGAAATAATTCTTTTTTAGGAAAACTCTACCATATTTTTTGTAAAATTTAATTTAAAAATAATTATTTGCTAATTGTATGTGGTTTTTTATTTCTATACGCTTGAATACTGATTCTGATAACGCACTTAACGGGAACCACAGGGTTTTTGTTACATGTTGTGTATGTGTTATATTTCTAGTTACATTGTAGTTAGTGTCTTTAAAGTTCTATAAACTTGCATTTTTAATTTTGTCACCACTTTCGTAGTATTAATTTTAGATAGGAAATCCGGGATATACCTGTAGGGCTGTGGGGGGTGTGGCACTAAATGTGGTGCGGGCGTGGCTCGTGGTGATGGCGACGGGGCTGGCGATAGTGATGATGAGGACGCTGGGGAGTCTGACTGGAGAGAACCCGTTGATTGATGCTGAGGGCCGCGCCTGAATGTAAAAAAAAAATTAAGTACAGTCGCCGATAAAGAAAAAATAAACGGAAAGGGTGTGGTCTGTCATCATGATAACGCAAGACAGCTTACAAATTTTTATGGCAACATAATCTTATTATTTTTAAGGTGGCAATGAGTTTTTGAAAAAAAAAACCGGACACAAGCTCTAAAAATTTAAAAAAGCAGTCATGCTGTGGGGGCATCAGCGAATCCATAATAAATCACGTGTCGTGGGCAACTTCAGTGTCAGTCAGTCGAAAGGTGTTGTCAGGAAGATCTCATGGTCTTCAATAGATGACAGTTTAACAAGCCGGTATGAGTCAGATGTAAAATAGACAGACCAGTGACTGAGCAGTTTAATTATACATTATATGGTATTCCGCATACTTACAGAGTCTCAGCTTTTTCTTTTATTATCTCGATAGACATATAATTCATACATAACGATAAATATACCTCGCGGCACGAAAGTCTAACGGTGACCGTTATTGCGCATTATTGCGTATGATTATATATATATATATATATATATATATATATATATATATATATATATATATATATATATATATATATATATATATATATATATAGACTATCCCTTCCACATTTCGTTCAGCGCTAGAGTTACGTGCCACGACTTATACAAAGAAGCAAACTATAGACGCTAAGATGATTCTGCGCTATTTAATTCATAAAAAGTTCTCAAGCCTTGATTCGATCAAAAAATAGTTTTCGGCCTTCCTAACTTCGGAAGGAAGGGCGTTCCAAAGAAGAACAGATTGGACGAAGTCAGCGCTATAGGACTGCAACAATTAATATGTTGCTTGTTGTTTGGAGTTGGCTACAGATGTGCGTGAGTAGCCATTTACCATCGGGCGGACTGTAAATCGTCTTTTAATCAAATTAAAAAAAGGAAAAGTTCAGAATTAGACTGTATGCTTTTGTATGTATGATACGCGATGTCTTCGATTTGAGGCCTGATTCTGAAGGTTCTTTTTTATTAAATAACTTCAGGGGTGGTCCCATATAAATTATCCCATAAAAATATTTTTAGTGCTTTGAAGTCTGCTATTATTTTTGCTAAAAGTTATAGTTATTATGTAATTTTAATGTCATAAAGCCGGTAGTCCGTTTTACCTTTGTGGTAGAGATGAGACGCTGGATCCGTAACTAGAGGTTCTCTTTGCTGTTTCTCGGTATGAGGGCTGCCTCATGCGTACTTCCCGTGTTGGAGTGCTCGTTGGCCCTGGAAATAGAAAAATAAACAAATAAGTTCACGCTTACGAAGTTAGACACACTGATAAAGACAACAGTAGAGTTAGCAAAGTAAAGTTTCTACAATCAACTACTAGAAAATTATATACATGAATGGGAGTGACACAAGTATAGGAATATCATAGGTACGTGACAGTCACGTGACTTAAAGTTGACATTTAATTCAGTTTTATTGTTTCTATCAGCGTTAAAGATAGTAGAAAGTCTTGGCTAGACCTGCAAGAGTTTATAATCAAATTGTAGATCGAGATAAACGTCTGTAGGCTGAGGTATCATGTAGTGTAGTAGTGTAGTTCATCACGTGAGCTTCCATAAAATGACATATAATTTATGAAATGACAATTTATATATCTCAATGGGCCATTGAGATATTATGTCACCGTAACATTTATAGCCTATTAAAGTCAACTGCAAAGTCACAGGGATCCCCCCTGTGAGGCATTCTCATTTCACTCTCATCCCATAGCAGCACACATTTCTTCGAAATATTTTTTTTATTTCTTAGACATTCAGATTTCCTTACAATGTTTTCCTCCACAAATACGAGGTAAATCAGCACATAAAACTGCAATTAGCAACATCATTGATTCCGATGGGAATCGAACCCGGGTGCGAAATTTACAGCAAGCTCTTACGAGTGATTATACACAGTCGGTTAGGTCTGGAACTACGAGTAAGTCCCAGACCTAACACGGCTGTGTATAATCAAGCGTATGAAGAAAATGAAGCATCAACATTGCCACTATATTTCCTTTGGGTGTCGGAAGAGGTGACAGAGGGAAACAAATTAGGAGATGGACAGCACCGTCTTTCTAACAACAAACTAAAAATAAAAACGGTGGTTGCCAACCCGCTTGCCAAGCGTGGCAACTTTGTCAAATATATATGAGGCAATCTATGGGCGACACCTATGTTCACTAGTGGACTTTAATAGCATGTAACGGTGTTAATATTCATAAAATTCATTTTTGCGTGCCCCCACTCTTACCCGTGTAAGTGCCGTTTTTCTGTGTTGTAGGAGGGGCTCTGCCCTCCAAGGCATTGAGGCGTCGCAAAGCATCAGCGAGCGTGGAGCGAAGGCACAGGAGCTCCTCGGCTTGGCGAGCACAGCGGACTTCCAGATCGGCCACGCGGGCCGCCAGCCCCGCGCCTTCGCCCTCTAACATCTCATCTGGAATGCAAATAGATATGTTTAAGTGAAATTTGTCTTATGGAAACATTATACGTAGTAGAGCCATGCTGCAGTTATATTAGTAGTATAGTTGTAGCACGAATGGGTCGGCTCGACCGGGGAAGGACCACGCTCTCACAGAATACTAGAAAAATAAAATAACAGCTTAATGCTGCTATGTTTCGTATAGTGAGTGTAGAGAACCGGGGACCTGTTTTACTGGAAATGAGGCTATCTTAAACCTTATGGGTGACAATGCATCAGCATTTTACACTTAGCATCAAGTGGACTGTGTGCTAGTTTGCCACTTTTATTCTAAAAAAATTGTCTTAAGGCTTCCGATGTATGAAGGTATAACCATCTGTATGTCAGGCGTAAACTACCCAAACCGATCGTCAACCCGTCTGACAAGCATGATGTTTAATGCCCGATTCCTACATTTAAGAAACGTTTTGTTCCCCGTAGCGATCCATTTTATTCCATACGAGGTGCATATTAAACACTACTCGATCATTCATTCCCACACACAACCCTTCAGCTACAAGTCCACTGCCGAACATAGGTCTTCCGCAAGTAATGCCACAAAGCACGGTCCTGAGCCACCTGCATCCATCAAATAACACTTTATATTACAAACTATTCATTCAGCAATTTAGGATGATCTAAAATGAAAAAAAAAAACTAGAAACGCTTCATAAATACTTGAACTGGCATTTTGTTTTTAAAAAAGGGGTTTCCACGCATTTATTGCAAAACGTCTCGTAATAAAAAACGAAGCGTTTTTAATTAAAGAAACCCGGGATAAGGCGAATCCTCTCTACAACGGTATGCCTATACCTATATGCTCATGTCACATTACGTCTAGAAGCGGACTTTTATAGGCCGATTAAAAAAAGTATTTTAATATAAGAAGACTAATTCTAGTGTTACAAGTAACCTAATACTAATTCTATTCTCTTTTGTTACAAGTAAAAATAGTGTTTTAGATGTGACATTTTAACCAATGCGCCAATAGAAATAATACGAGTACGGATTGAAAGGGATTGTTTCAGGGCAACAAATGCTCTTCGAGAAAACTTACTACTTCCTAAAAACATGTACCTACCTAAAGACTGTTTAAAATAGACGGATTCCCATTTATTAGAAGTTCAAACCATTATCAAAGAGACCACCCAATATTAAAATAATTGTGTCATGCAATTTCAACAGACGTCACAATTGCCTAACCAATTTGGCAGTCACTAGCAAATGTTCTGCAGACTGTACACTTTATTCTCAGGTCAGGCATCGAAATTGATTCCATTCGCAAACTCGGCTCCTTACCAGTGTTGACATCTCATTGTTTTCGAACAAAGCGCGAATCGCATTGTGTATGGAAAGCAGTGTAGGCGATTTTCGACCCTATTGTCTCAAGATGTAACGTAAGCGGGAAGGAAATCGCTGTTTTGTAGTTTGTGAGAGACATGTGACGTTAGAAAGAGTGACTTGAATTTTTTGAAGGACAATCGTTCGCCGTTGATACTTTCGTATGCACAGGTACTGTTGTGAACATTGGTGTTGCTTAAGTCTTTGAAACAGTAAGAGAAGAAAGGAATGACTAAAAAAAAACGAATATTAGGAAGTACATCGGGAAAAGTACTTGAGGCATAACACTGATATAAAAAAAACAACATTGATTGATTGACAACAGGAAAAGTGCTTAAAAAGGTAAAAGATTTTGTGTGTGTGCAATTCCGTAGCCGACTGCTGGCGGCAGCAGGCGACGTGTCGTGGCGTCATGTCGCTGCAGTCATGATTTCGAACCCGACCGCAGACGGCAGCAGCCTGTTTTCAGTCTGTTCCGAGTGTTCAGTGGGATTTGATGTCTGACGTGTTTGAAATGAGCGATCGCGATTTATTTTTGTATCTTTTGTTAGAAGAGGAAGAAGATGATGGTGACTCTTTTATTACACAAGTATAAAGAGAAAAGACGAAAAGACACACGTCCTATGTTTAAATGCAGAGGAAGTGAGGGAACGTACAGTGCGGGATATTGGGCCACCTGGTTTATTAGTTTCTGTTCCTCGGAATCGGTGAAACTCATTTTTTAAGAAAAAGGACATTGCTCAGCGCCCATACATTGTTCGCCCTGGAACCAAGAGCATCGGAAAATTGTGTGTTGTATATATATATATATATATATATATATATATATATATATATATATATATATATATATATATATATATATATCTTCTCAGATCTTTTCAGTTTTCCATTAGTAAATTAAATCATGTAGTGTTTTCACATTCGGATAAACAATATTATAAAAAAAATGAGGGAAACATAAGCTTGTCTGTCATTTTAATTCAATTTTACTTATTACTCGTAACTTATAAAACTATAACAGTAATTCACCGTTATAGATATTATATTTTTCAAAAATGGGCACTTAAAATTAGTTAAACGAATAATAAAAACGCTCGCGCTAACCGCATATTGTCTAGCAGTCTCAGTGAAGTGCGCTAGCACAAGGTTGCTCCGCTGTCCGCAGTGCCTATGCTAGCCCGCCGCAGCATTGCACAAGTATGTACATTCGTTTCCGAACTGTAAGGTCTTTATACTGTGCCAATACTATTTTTTTCTTTTAAATATTTGAAACGAGACATTTTGCGGAAATCAATCAACATAAGTGTGACACAATTAATTTGTGCAGTTCCGTGTTCAAAAGGTAGAAGAATGAGTATCCTTATTCTATTTTTTCTACGAAGTCATTACGGCTATATCCGTTTCCTACAGTTCGCCTTTGAATTGGAGCAAAGTCCTTTATTCTTAGTAAATCTAATGATGATTTCCTTTCATGATTTTTGTAAAATGGAAAACTACGAAAAATCCTAAAAAGATTCTATGGCAAGAACTGAAAAATATCTTCATTTAATTATTCATAATCATCGTCATTTGGTTCAAAGGTTCATTGCTAAACGTAGGCCACCTGAAGATAGCGTCCTAGGGGAATATATGCCTTAGTTGTCATGCTTTGGTGGTTCAGGACCGTGCTTTGTGGCGTTACTTGGGGGAGACCTATGTTCAGCAGTGGACTTGTGAAGGGCTGTAATGATGATGATGATGTCATGCTTTGAAGGCGGGTTGGCAACCTTAGGTTTTTCTTAAAGTTGACATTAGGAAGACGCTGCTGTATTTTGCTCCTGGTTTGTTTTTCTTGTCGCCGCTTACGACATCCACGAGAATATCCACTACCCCACACTACCCTATATCGTATAGGGTAGTGGATATTCCTTCACCACCAATACGCGGTTTTACTTACACTCGACCCGCTCTTATTACATCGTCCGTGTTGAAAGGATCTTATTATTTAATACTCACACCATGCATTATAGACGCCGTTCATGGTGTCCCCAGGGGAATCGCTCGCCCTGGAGCTCCTGGAGTCATGATTGTCCATCTTCGTCGTCTTTTACTTGTAGACTTAGTACAGAGTTCAACACTTCATTCCATAGACACTACTACATAATTTTTGACTTAAACAGTGTAAACACTAAGCTTGACAAAATGGCGATAATAAAGGCAACTGATTCCGGATGTACATACGTTATTTACCTTCGCTAAACAATCACAACGTTCAGTGGAATTCAACACTTATGACTCAGCTATTGAGGAGCGAATTCAATGAAGATTGTCTACCGAAACCATTTTTTTCCTGCACGGGATGTGTTATTGTCTTTTTAGATTTTGATTTAATTTAAAAATAATTAAATAATAACATTATATCTCCTACAGGTATCATACCTTATAAGAAATAAACACAATTATCTATATGGCTGCATCATATATGCAGCATATATAGCCATATAACTGCAGCGATCTGCACTCTCACAGAATACCAGCGTAAAATAGCAGCTTAATGCCGCTGTGTTTCGTAAGAGTGTAGAGAACCGGATACTCTTTTTACTGCAAACGAGTTATTCCGTTTTAGTCCTCAGGGTGACAGCACATTTGCACTTTGAGTTTGAATCGATGACATATTGCGGATGTCAAACATGTTATTTCTTTCTTTCATGCTTAAAAATAAAATTAAGAGACCTTCAAATTGAAACTCAATTCATTTTCGTCTGCCGTATTTAATTCCATCATGGCCATTGTCTTCTAAAACTGAAACATGAGTACGCTTTGTTTCTTTGTGATTGTATATTCAAATTAGTTTTTACACAACCGTACGTTAACACGGTATTTTTGGTTACACACAAATGTTATATGTAACCAACAGGTAAAATCAGCGAGCGTGGAACCAAAGAATAATGGACGGAATACGAGTAAATCACGATTATCTAGGAGGGTTCCGTATGAAGATTTATTTTTAATAAAATTTACACGACCTACGAACTTACATTTATTGGGACCGTAAGTGAAAAGTGATTTCTGCAAGCCATGTGTACCTGCAACTGATATACGACAGTGGAGGCTACTGAGGCGTTGTCACCTCTGAGGATGAAACAGAAACAGAAACTTTTTTATTCAATGTAGATTGTAAAAATAACTTATTGAGTCACTTTTTTCATTTACCACTGGTTCGCAAAAAAAACCTCTGTCCTGGGAAGAACCAGGAAGAAACCCAGCGAAACTATTTTTTTTCCAATAATAGCTTACAATCATGTTTACAATTAACAACACAAGACAAATTAGAAATAGCTTGGTAGCGATCACCGATGAAGATGGAATATCTCTCAGCATGTAATTAGTCTTCTATATCCGCTTAGATAGAGAGATAGAAAATTCTTTATTGTTCTTTAACAAAAAAAATTGTACAAAGGCGCACTTAATGCCGAAAAGGCATTCTCTGCCAGCTAACTTCTGGTAGTTTAGTGAGAGCTATGGGTAGAGTCGCGAGAGAAAAAGTAACTTATTTACACATACATAGGTACTATTCAAAACGTATTGTATAATATGATTATATTGGTTTATACATATATAAACTTTATACACACATATATGCATATGCATACATGTATAACAATACATACACATTTAAATAAAAAAAATCATACTATACCAATAAAATGCATACAATCAATAACATTAATCAAGTAATTTTAAATAATGTGCCTCAACCTTACGTTACTTACCTTACTTTAAACCTCGTGGAAGTTTATTCCAAAGTGTAATTGATGATACCGTGAAGGAGTCCGAGTAGTGTGTAGCTTTCTGCTTCGACTCTTACGATTTGATCATAACCCAGACGGGGTGGATTCAACTAACGTATCTTATAAAAAATCGATCAAAATGTTTAGGAGGAACCGAATTACGAACACATACACACCGAAACTTCATATATATATAAAGATATTCCAAATGTAAAATGACCACACTGGTAATAGAGATTTAACATCTAAGTACAAGACTTTTGGGCAAATTGTTACTGCTGTAGAATACTTACTTACTTACTTACCTATCTTCACGCACAATCCCTAACGGGGTAGCCAGAGAGAACAGATCGCCAAGTGTCACGATCCTTACATACCTCTTTCGCTTCTTTCAGGTTCATTAACTTCTTCATACATGCACGTCTAGGTATCCGAGTACTCTTGACCCTCCCCTCTTCGAGCAATTTGCTCACATGGTCTTCGAAAGTTAGTCTCGGTCTACCTCGACACCTTTTAATATTTACTTTTGCTCTATATATTTTCTTCACCATTCGGTCTTCACTCATTCGTTCAACGTGCCCAAACCATTGGAGTACGCCCCTATCAATTTTCGTGATAAGGTCATCTTTCAATCCTGCCAAATTGCGAATCTCTTCGTTTCGCTTTCGGTCGGCTATGGTAACGCCACACATTTTACGAAGAGATCGCATCTCCACTGCATTCAACTTGCTTTTATGCTTCTAGCCTGGGTATGCTATAGAATACGATTTGATAAAAATAAGAAAGTTAAAAAGATTATGTTTTATTATTCCGCCAAGATATATTCATTCATTGATATTTAAATTTACATTTAACACTTATAATGTTGCCCTTAAACGTACAGAACACGATTTAACTACATTTTGCAAGTCCCGATGTGTTGCTTGCTAGTGCTTCCCAGGATTGAGATATTTTTCCGAACTATGGCTAAATAAAACCGGCCAAGAGCGTGTCGGGCCACGCTCAGAAGGGATGCCCACCTTTAAACTTATGATTTTAAAGGTGGGCATCCCTTATGTTCGCGCTCCAGCAGCGCTCCGCGCTCCTGCAACTGCTCCCGGTAGTGGGTACTGTTGTTTCCATCCAAGTTCAAAATGATTTTCCTAGAAAGTCCTTATAAAGTTCTACTTTACAGATTTTTTTCATATTTTCTAAACATATTGTTCAAAAGTTAGAGGGGGGGGAGACACATTGTTTTTTAGTTTTGGAGCGATTATTTCCGAAATTATTGACATTATCACAAAATGATTTTAGTAAACCCCTATTAATTTTTAAATACATTTCCAACAATATATCACACGTTAGGTTTGAAATTAAAAAAAAAATCACTTCCCACTTTAAATATCTCTATATGTAAAGTGGGAAGTGATTTTTTTTAATTGGGCTACCCTAATAAAACATTTTTTTCCAATTTTTATTTTACCACTTTGTCGGCGTGATTGATACACATATTGGTACCAAATTTCAGCTTTCTAGTGCTAACGGTCACAGAGATTAAGCGAGGACGGACAGACGGACAGACAGACATGGCGAAACTATAAGGGTTCCTATTTGACTACGGAACCCTAAAAATGACTTCCAATAAGAATTATTAATAATATACATTTAATAAAAAATTGGTCCAACTGCGTAGTTAATATTTTAAATTATTTCTACAAATCTCTAAAAATAAACATATCCGTGATAGAGCGGCTTTCCGAGTACAGTGTTAGAAGAATTTAAAAACGCATCAAAAGATCGTTAGCTAGTGACATTATTATGGTCGCTTAGTTTTTCCGCAGCGGCCTTGGTGGACTGCAGTTGCAACAGAGGTGGCCATGAATTCTTAGCGAAGTAATTAAACTAAATCTGAGCTATCTTAAGTAAAGTAATTATTTGCAAATGTTCCATGGATGGGGACGAAAATAGGCCTTCTTATTTTTAAGAGTTTTTGTACGTGATAGTCATGCTGCTGCTATATTATAGTTGCAGGACGAATGAGTCGGCTCGACCGGAGGACACCTATAATACGAGCGTCAAATAGCAGCTCAATGTTGTGTAAAAGTTATAGTGTTATAGTGTAGTAGTGTTCGTATGGTGAGTGTAGAGAACCAGAGCTCCTTTGTAATGGAAACGAGGCATTTCATCTTAGTCCTCAGGGTTGGCAACGCATCTGCATTTTGATTCTTAATTGTGGACAGATATAAGTGTTTATGGGCCACAGCATCCACTTACCATCAGGTGGACTGTGTCCTCCCTTTGTGCCTCCCTGTCTGCCAGCCTTATTCTAAAAAAATCCGGAAAAATTGACTTTTAATAATAAATATAAATGCCGACTTCAGACACGTAGGTACATTAACATTCTAAACTCGGTGCTAAGTTTGAAGGATTGAGGTCCCGGCTTTAGAATATGAAATTATATTATTCGTGTTTTTGTTAAGTTATTTTTGTACCGGTAAGCAAAGTATGGCGGACACCCACTAAAGCAGCAGAGCGGGACAGTATTTCATGCCGGCACACCGTCTGCAACTTTACAAGGCGCAGGTTCGGCCGCACATGGAATATTGTTCGCTGGGGTCCCCAGTACCAGTTCCTTCCACTTGACCGCATCCAGCGCAGAGCGGCTCGATTCACTGGCATTGCGAAGAGATGTTGCATCCCTTTGTATTTTCTTTCGCATATACCATGGAGAGTGCTCTGAAGAATTGTTCGGATTAATCCCAGCCGCCAAATTTCGTGAACGCACTACGCGGCTAACGTCCCGATACCATTCACACCATCTGGATGCTTGGCGGTCCACCACTGTACGTTTCAAAAGGAGTTTTCTTCCGCGTACAACCTCTCTGTGGAATAATTTACCACAGGCGATTTCGGACTGATACGACCTGGGGACCTTCAAGAAAAGAGCTTACTCCTTTCTAAAGGGCTGGCAACGCACCTGCAATTCCCCTGGTGTTGCGGTTGATCATGGGTGGCGGTAGTCACTTAACATCAGGTGAGCCACATGCTCGTTTGCCCCCTCTTCTATAAAAAAAAATGGAGTAACCCTGGTTAGGATATATGTGGCTTAGCACCGTGCTTTGTGGCATTCTTTGGAGAAATCCACGTTCTGCAGTTAATTTGTGAAGGGCTGTAATGATGATGATGATGATGAAGTTGTATTTTCACCTTATGAGTGGAGTAAGGAATATCAAACTCTCAACGTTGTCGGAACAGTTACATTAAAAACTTCATTATTTTCCACCCTTAGGGTTGGACATTTTTTCCAAATTTATATGGGCCTAACCCTAAATACGACGAAGATATCCCGTGATATAAATTAATAAAAACATACAGTCGAAGTTACCGTTTACTGGCGGTGCAAGAATATCCACTAGCCCATATCATGCCGTGGATGTCGTCAGAGGCGACGGAGGCAAATCGAAACAGGTGGTGGGCAGCAGCATCTCTCTGATAGTTCAAAATAATAAAAAAACTGCGCTTGACGTCCCGCTCGGCGAGCGTGTCAACTACAGAAAAATTCCCCCTATGGGGCAATCTTTGGGGGAGGCCTATGTTCAGCAGTGAACTTCAATAGGCTGTGACGGACGGATGATCGATACAGTCAAATTGTTACTTCCTTCATTTTAGCCAAAAAGTCCAGTTGCTTGACCTGAAAATGATGCTGGGATTAAAGTCAACAAAAAGCAAATGTCACATGATAATAGAAAATGTACTGTCATGTAGAAAACTCAACAACTCAATCAGCTCTCTCAAATACGTTAGTATGTAGAACATAGATAAATACAAGTCATCTTGATGCTAAATAAATTGTTGTTTATGTTTACGGTGTTTAACAGAGATTTTCACTTCTCCACTGATGTTGATAAACGTAATTTATTAAAAAATATTATTTAGAATAAAAACGAAGTACACATGTTCTTTATGGTGTAAACATGAATAAAATTAGGATCATGTCGTTAAGATAATCTTTAATATATACAATTCCGGTGTGCATGTGTTCGTAATTTTTTCTCCTAAATGTGAGACGTCTTTAGTGTTATTTTTATGATGTAATTTTTTATAGGTAATTTGATGCTGTGGTTCATAGATATTAATATCTATCCTCGATTGTTCACACCCTGAAAGCAAAGATGGAGAGCCTCGTTTCCAGAGCACAATTTAATAAAGGTCTCCAGTTATATACACTCACCATACGAAACATAGCAACATATTTCAGGCTGGTTTTCTGTGAGAGATTCATGCTACAGCCACGTGAAACCGTACTACAGAAGAGAATCAGTTTCTTATTACATATACCGATATATGTATATTACCAAACCCAATAAGAGTTCATTTGAAAATTTAATTTCTACTTTACCTCGTGTGCGGCGGTAAAACACATCGTGAGGAAACCCACACATCTGAGACATAAAATATGAATTTCAAGGACATGTGAAGTCCGCAAACAGACACACTAAGCGTTCATTTTTTATTCTCTTTAATAGAAATGCACTTGGGGTTTCTACGTTGTAACGTTTACATGTTGTACGAATGTACTACTGTACGTACAAATTAAAGAACGACTTTTTTTATAGAATAAGGGTGACAAACGGGCACACAGTCTACCTGATGGTAAGTGGTTACTGTGGCCCATAGACATCTACATTTATCCTCAATTAGTAATCGAAACGCAGATGCGTTGTCACCCTTGAGGACTAAGATGGAACGCCTCGTTTCCAGCAAAAAAGGGTCTCCGAATCTCTACACTCATCATACGAAACACAGCGGTATTAAGCTGTTTTATTTGCTATTTTACGATGGTATTCTGTGAATGCGTGGTTCTTCCCCTGTCGAGCCGACACATACGTGCTACAAATATAGCTTCAGCGTTGCTATACCACGTATGAATATTCAAAATTAATTAAAAGAAATCACTTCAAAAGTAATATAATGTAGTGTTGGTGTGAGAATATCCTCTACCCCATATCGTCTCGTGGGTGTCGTAAGAGGCGACGGAGGGAAACAAATCAGATTTTTTTTTATAGGATGGGTTGACAAACGAGCACACAGTCTACCTGATGGTAAGTGGTTGCTGTGGCCCAATGATATCTACATATTATATCCTCGATTACGAATTAAAAAAAAATTAACAAGCATGCGTTGTCACCCGTGAGGACTAAGATGGAATGCATCGTTTCCAGTAAAAGGGGTCTCCGGTTCTCTACACTCACCATACGAAACACAGCAATATTACGCTGCTATTTTACGCTGGTATTCTGTGAGATCTTGGTCCCTCCCCGGTCGAGCCGATCCATTCGAGGTACAACTACACTTCTAATATAACTGCCGCTTGGCTCTACCACGTAAAAAATCTGTTAAAATAATACATTACTAAGTATTTTGAATAAAAAAAAATTGAACAGAATGTTCGAGATTTTTTTAAATCAATTTTTCGTCACCATTTGCCTATATTACTTATTGTGAACCTCCTCTGCAAATTTGGCCGGTTATTGCGAAATAACCCTGTGTAGGTGAATGGGCCACAGCATTCACTTTACCATCAGTGGACTACGTGCTCGTTTGTCATTCTTACTGCTACGAACAAACCGTAATCATGATTAATATTTCTTGTATGTATGTTTATGTTCTTGTTGTACCTATGTGCTTGCATACTGACATCAATTCTTTTGACGCTAATGTAAAATACCTAACGGAGGTAAAATATTTGCTGTAATCGGCAATAATATAAAACGGTAAGTAATCGATTTCTATAACGCTCTCATTGCATGTTTTTTTAAAAAGATTTTAGAATATGATGAACCGACTTGTTTGACATGTTTAATCAGCATGTTTTAATTTTTTGTAATAAGATAAGTGTGACAACCGACTACACAGTCCACCTGATAGTAAGTCGTTGCAGTGGTTCAGACATCTACATGTATACTCGATTACTAATCAAAATGCAGGTGCGTTATCACCCGTGAGGACTAAGATGAAATGCTCCGTTTCCGTTTCGTAACAAGGGCCTCCGGTTCTGCAGCGTTAAGCTGCTATTTTACGCTGGTATATTGTGAGAGCGTATACCAGTAATATAGGTGCAGTATGGCTCTACCACGTCAAAACGTGTATTGTAACATTAAAAAAATATGTAAATTATGTATTTCGATTCTTAATCAGGAGTTTATAGATATAAAATCAGACAAATATAGATCAAAGCACCCACTACATTTGGTGGATCGAGTCCTGGTTCGTGACACTTTATTGGACAAAAAATATTTCTACGACTTTTGCTGCTTCTTCCAATAAATTTCATTAATGCCCAAAAAAACCTGTTACCTTTTAAAACTCTGATCATAAATCACCGAAATTAATCACAAAAGGAAACAAGTTTCACCTTATAGATTACAATTAAAATTCCTGACTCAAAATCGGGGTGTTGAATGTCAAACCGCGGCTCGGAACGTCACCGAAAGTCACAAGTGCAGGAAACCTTAATATAGTATGACGTGTGAACAGGTTTTGTGGACAGATTTATTGTGGGTCGTGATCGACTTTACAATATTTATAAGCGCCTGAAAATAGACATCTACATCTATACTCGATTAATTATCAAAATGGAGATGCGCTGTCCCCTGATGACCAAGATCTAATGCCCCATTTGCAGTAAAAAGGGTCTGATGAATGATTGTGCCCAGTTGTTAGTTTCATTTGCTATAGATTCAATAGGTACTTGGGGTCTTTCGGGGGTAAGTTTCTTAGAGAACTGTTTACGCAACGTCGCTCAGCAAGTATAGACGCAAATTATACAAAATTATATCCTCTTTGATATGTTCCTTGCAAATATAACATACGGATTATTGGTAACCCTGACTGGGGTGGAAATAGAGCACAGGCACAGACTAGCCAGCTTCTCGGTATTCTTTATCTCGGGATGCATTTCGGATAATGTGCGCAGGTATTATATGCTTTAATTCCTTCCTCACCTTTTCACCATCGGACAACCAGGCGGTCAGTGGGTTTTTATCCCTTTGTTGTCGATATTCTACCCATTATAACCAAACGTTTTTATTCGTCTTTCGTAATGTATATCCGTAATGAACATTCTTTGAGATTATTTTCTTTTTTATTAAAATATATATAATTGATATCGTTAGTATTATTTTGGAAAATTAGGTGTTCATCTGTATAGACATACATGGATATTGGGTTTATGTTCTACTTAAAAATATGGTAAATGTATAGTATGTTGTGTTGTTGTTATCCCAAATAAAAAAAAAACTGTATGGCTTATACGTGGCAGAGCCATATTGCAGCTATATTATGGTTGTAGCACGAGTGAAGGACACGCACTCATAGAATACCAGCGTAAAATAGTAACTCACGATGCTGAGTTTCGTTTGGTGAGTATAGAGAGGAGACCCTTTTACTGGAAACGATGCATTCCACTTAATCCTCAAGGATGACAACACATCTGCATAGGTATCTATGGGCCACAGCATTCACCTACCATCAGTTGAACTGTGTGCTCGTTTGTGTAGAAACTCGGCGCCTACTTACTCTGTTTAAGCATGCGTGATAGATGCTTTTGTAATAAATACAGCTATCAAAAAACTACCAATACTACCAAGCTCATGGTAAACATAATATTGCTCGAATGTAATTATTCCCAATTCTATATAGTTTCTTTGAAATACATGGGTCACTGTCCTCCACTCCGCACCAACGTCTCTTTCCTGAAATCAATTGAGCAATTTAATCGATAAGTCCAAAGGGAAGTCCCAGAGCAGGCGATGACGCAGACAACAACTATATGCACAAGCCAAACTTCAGTTTTATGAATAAACTGCGATGATTATTATAGGTATTCACATCGATTTTGGATCAAAAACCAACTTTGAATCAAAAATAATTAAAAACAGACTTCATAAACTAAAAGGTGCTATGAGACAGCGTAACGAAGACAAGTGAGTTCGATATAAATAAAACGAGAACATCATCTATGTATTCGAAGTCATTTAGATAGGATACCTTTAATACTACTAGTCAGATCATGTCAACCACGATCATGGGACCGCACGAAAAGCACCACCTTTCAAATAAAAAAAGAATCATCAAAACCGAAGTAACACTATGTGTGTTCGTGTTCGTGTGTGTGTGGGTGCGTGCGTGCGTGCGTGCGTGCGTGCGTGCGTGTGTGCGTGCGTGCGTGCGTGCGTGTGTGTGTGTGTGTGTGTGTGTGTGTGTGTGTGTGTGTGTGTGTGTGTGTGTGTTATTGTGTGTTGTGTTAAGAAAACAATCGAATTGAGTAACTCCTCTTTTTTGAAGTCGGTTAAAAATTACTTTGAAGAAGAATTACTTATAATCTATGTTGAATACCAAAATATTCTATTCTAATTAAATCCATGACTTTAGAAGCTATTATATGCAAATTATTTTCGGTTTTTAAAGTCAATTTCTAGATTATTTTTAATTTTGTATATTTACCATTTTGAGTGAGCTAAGAAATATCATAAACAGGATGTAGATGTAACTATTAAAACTAGAAGTATAACCATTTAATAAAGAATTATTTACAATATATATATATATATATATATATATATATATATATATATATATATATACATATATATATATTTATATATATATATATATATATATATATATATATACATATATATATATTTTTATATATATATATATATATATATATATATATATATATATATATATATATATATATATATATATATATATATATATATATATATATATATAAAGACAAATTTTTGTGATTGAGAATCATTTTTTAAGTAAGTTATAAAACAAAATACCGTAAAGAAACAGTAGCCAAATTTCAGCGACAGTAGTTAAATGGTAGTGCAGACTGTAAACTCAGAGAGTTGTGGGTTCGAATCTACCATTCGACTATTGTGGTGAGCCACTTGCGACACATTTTTATGTTTACTTAGAGTTGTTAACGCGAGTATTGGTAGTAATGTTAATGGTAGTTCAAATATTCTTTTTTTTTTAAACAATACTCGTTAAAGTTTGCGTAGCGTGTGTGAAAATAGCAAAGACGATGTTTGTTGCCGTTACCTTGATTACACTTTGAGTTGATTGATTTGCGTACAGTTAGCATTCCTGCAGTATGGACCGGTTTCTGATATATAGAATCTAGGGATCAATGGAGGAACATGTGTATTTTCATGTCTATTAAAGAACCGTTGTTGTATTATTTTCGGCATCTATTACATTACCACCATCCCTCCCGGGTTGACGTGGAGAGAATGCCTATAAGTAGACATTAAGTCCACCTTTGCAATCATTTTTATAAGTGTATGGTTTATATGTGGTTGAGCCATGCTGCAGTTATATTAGTAGTGTAGTTGTAGCACGAATGGGTCGGCTCGACCGGGGAAGGACCACGCTCTCACAGAATACCAGCGTCAAATAGTCGCTTTGACAGTGGTAGAGCCACGCGGCAGCTTTGCTGTTGCACGTATGGGCAGGCTCAAACCGGGGTGGTACCACGACCTCACAGAATACCGGCGTGAAGTGGAAGCTCTGCTTCCGCGTTTCGTCTGGTGAGTGCAGGTGGCCGGAGGCCCAAATCCCCCCCCCCATCAACATGGTAGCGGAATTAAATAATGATAGACTACCCCAGGAGGGTACCAGCACCCCTGGAGAATCCCTCGCTGAGCATCCACGACCATGTTTCTCCACTTCTGAGCGTGGGTGCTCAGGCTGCCCCGCGTATTCTGGGGGGGGGGGGACAAAATTCCGCTCAAGACTACAACTGCTCGGGGCAAACGGAGCAACAAGACCAAGGCGACCCCTGCCACGCTGTCCGTGAATTTCTGCAATATCAGGGGACTTCACTCTAACCTAAACGCCGTCCACTACCATCTCGAGACGGCGAGGCCGGCTCTGCTCTTTCTGACCGAGACGCAGGTGTCCTCTCCGGCTGATGTCTCGTATCTCTCCTACCCGGGGTACAAACTGGAACTCTCCTTTGTGCCTCGGGCTGGAGTTTGCGTTTACGTCATAGAGGACATCTGTTCTCGACGCCTCGGCAGACTTGAAGGTTCGGACCTGTCCATCCTTTGGCTACGCGTAGACAGCGACGACCATCCGCGCGTCTACGGATGCCTCTATAGGTCCCATAGCGGTAATGCCGAAACAGACCGACTCTTCGACCACGTCCAAATGGCTGCAGATTCGTTGCTACAGCAGATCCCCTCCGCAGAGATCGTGATCCTCGGCGACTTTAACGCCCATCACGCCGAATGGCTTGGTTCACGTTTAACCGATCATGCGGGGAGATCTCTTCATGATTTTGCCTTGGCATATGGTCTGACACAACTGGTTACTTCGTCTACGCGGATTCCAGATGTGGAGGATCATGCACCTTCCCTGTTGGACCTTCTGCTGACCTCTCACCCGGACGGATATCAGATTTCCGTCGACGCCCCTTTAGGCTCCTCGGACCATTGTCTGGTCCGGAGTGTTGTGCCACTCACGCTGAAATCGCGGTTGCATTCTGCAGGCTGCCGCCGTGTTTGGCACTATAGGTCAGCCGATTGGGATGGGATGCGGTCTTTCTTTGCATCCTACCCTTGGGGGCGGGTTTGCTTCTCGCCGGATGATCCCAACGTTGTTGCGGATTCTGTTACTGATGTGGTACTTCAGGGTATGGAACTTTTTATTCCTTCCTCATTGGTGCCCATTGGAGGCAAATCTCAGCCATGGTTTGGTCGCTCCTGTAAAATAGCATCATGCTATAAGCAGGAGTGCTACCAAGCCTGGGTTGATGCATCAGCGTCCCGGGATGTAAACACCAGCGCTCTAAAAAAGAAGTATAATTCCGCCTCTAGGTCCTTCAAAAGAGTAATTGCCAAGGCAAAGTCAGAGCACATAGGCAGAATTGGCGAGAAACTAGTTCGCCTTCCTTCTGGAACCCGTGCATTCTGGTCTCTCGCCAAGGCTGTCCAGGGGAATTTCTGTCAGCTATCTCTTCCATCTCTGCACAGGGAGGACGACTCACTGGCCCATACTGCAAAGGAGAAAGCCGATCTTCTAGGCCCTTTCTTTGCGTCTAACTCGACTCTCGATGACGGGGGGAGTACGCCGCCGACCATCCCGCGGTGTGAGTGCTCCATGCCGGAAGTGCAGTTCACACAGCGCTCGGTTTGCAAAGTACTCCTCTCCCTGGACATCCATAAGTCGAGTGGGCCTGATGGAATCCCCCAATTGTGCTGAGGACGTGTGCTCCAGAGTTGGCACCGGTTTTAACGCGTCTTTTCCGGTACTCCTACTCCCTAGGCGTAGTCCCAAAATCATGGAAGACGACTTTCGTCCACCCGATCCCTAAAAAAGGCGATCGCTCAGACCCGTCCAACTACCGGCCAATCGCCATCACCTCCTTGTTCTCCAAAACAATGGAGTCAAATAAAGCCAGCAAGCCTATTAATGCTGGTGTTCCACAAGGATGCGTGCTATCGCCAACGCTGTTTCTTCTGCATATCAATGATATGTTGCATACCCGTAACATTCATTGCTATGCAGATGACAGCACTGGTGATGCTCTTTACACCGGCCGAGCCAATATTTCTCGGGAAAACGTCTCCGAGTGCCGGGACAAACTTGTGTCCGAAGTCGAGTCTTTGCTGAACGGAGTCTCGGATTGGGGACGACTAAATTTAGTCCAGTTTAACCCCCAGAAGACACAAGTTTGCGCGTTAACCGCTAAAAAGAACCCCTTTGTCGTATCCCCTCAGTTTCAAGGCACTCCCCTTGTTGCCTCAGCCAGTATCGGAATAATCGGCGTCGACATATCGAGTGACGTGCAGTTTCGTGGTCACTTGGAAGGGAAGGCCAAATTGGCCTCTAAAAAGCTTGGCGTGCTCAGCAGAGTGGGACAGTATTTCATGTCGGCACACCACCTGCAACTTTACAAGGCGCAGGTTCGGCCGCACATGGAATACTGTTCCCATCTCTGGGCTGGGGCTCCCCAGTACCAGCTCCTTCCACTTGACCGCATCCAGCGTAGAGCGGCTCGAATCGTCGACGACCGAGTGCTTTCCGATCGGCTCGATTCACTGGCGCTGCGAAGAGATGTTGCATCTCTTTGCGTATTTTATCGCATCTATCACGGGGAGTGCTCTGAGGAATTGTTCGGATTAATCCCAGCCGCCAAATTTCGTGAACGCACTACACGGCAAACGTCCCGATACCATCCACACCACCTGGATGCTTGGCGGTCCACCACTGTACGTTTCACAAGGAGTTTTCTTAGACGTACAACCTCTCTGTGGAATAGTTTACCACCGGCGATTTTTCCGGACTGATACGACTTGGGGACCTTCAAGAAAAGAGCTTACTCCTTTCTAAAGGGCCGGCAACGCACCCGCAATTCTCCTGGTGTTGCGGTTGATCATGGGCGGCGGTAGTCGCTTAACATCAGGTGAGCCGCATGCTCGTTTGCCCCCTCTTCTATATAAAAAAAAAGCTTAATGCTGCTGTGTTTCGTGTAGTCACATAGTTCACCTGATGATAAGTGAGTTACCATCACTTATTATCAGGTGGACTGTGTGCTCGTTTGTCATCCTATTATATAAAAAATGCCACACTTGGCAAGCGAGTTTCCAACATAATTTTCTACTCTTAGTAGTATTAGGGAGACGCTGAGACGCTACCCATCTTATTTGTTTCACTTTTGTCGCCTGTTACGACACCCACGGGATAATGATATGGGATAGTGGATATTCTTACACCGCCTCTACAGAGTAACCTAGTAGTCTAGATCTAGTAAAAATATTACAATGCCCTTTCGTGAGCGTCACGACTCTTTAAATCAGAGCGCACAGAGCACCTCATCCATGGCGCGCTGAATTCGTAACGGTTTACGAGACTGTTAACATTTGCATCGCAAATTTACGAACGTATGTAACTGTACAGCGTTGGCGTGTAACCACTCTGTTCATAACGCCAAGATAACACATGGCGATTAAAATCTTAAATCAATATATTTTCAACATGATACTGTGACCAGGATTAAGAAAGGAATGCTTCGGTGGTTTGGTCGTATAGAAAGAATGAATGAGGAAATACTGACAAAGCAAATATATGTAGAAAAAACGAATGACAAAGTCGACAAGGGACGCCATAGACGATAGTTCTTCGACCAAATCGGCGATATATTGAAGGTGGGATAGATTAAGAATACCTTTAACCGACGAGCATGTATGCGTAGGTATAAGAAAACGAGAGGGGTGTGTCAGGATTGTGTCAAATGAAACGCAGTAAAATAATGTAAAGTTACAGCCTATATACCTCTACTGCTGGGCACAGGCCTCACCCTCATTTCTGAGAGGGTTTTAGGGCAAGGAAGTGACCGCCGCGCTGCCTGTCATCGAAATATTTTTTGTATACCTCAGACATGCAGGTTTCCTCACGATGTTTTCCTTTACCGCCGAGCACGTGGTAAATCAGTACTTAACTTTGCAATTAGCAATTTCATTGGTGCCGGCGGGGATCTAACCCGGGTTACTCGCGTTCTGTTATATTACAGCGAGCGTTAATCATCTGAGCTACCACGGCTTAATCATATACACACACAACATTTCACTCAGTAGTCTCTGGTAACTCCTCTGGGTGACAGGCGTAAGTGTTTATCATCATTATCATCATTACCATAGATTACCTCAGGGATGATTTTGCCATAGTTGGCACGCTTGGCGAGCGGGTTAGCAACCGCAGTTTTTATTATTTTGAATTGTTATCCGGAACATGCTGCTGTCCATCACCTGTTTCAATATCCCACTCTAGCCTTTTGAGACACCCACGGGATAATACAGGGTAGTCGATATTCTTACACCGCCACTACACGGTTTAAGATTTTGATTAAACTTTCATACGTGGTAGAGCCATGCTGCAGTTATATTAGTAGTATAGTTGTAGCACGAATGGGTCGGCTCGACCGGGGAAGGACCACGCTCTCACAGAATACCAGCGTGAAATAGTAGCTTAATGCTTCTGTATTTCGTACGGTGAGTGTAGAGAACCGGAGACTCTTTTTACTGGAAACGAGGCATTCCATCTTAGTCCTCACGGGTGACAACGCATCTGCATTTTGATTCGTAATCGAGAATAGATGTAGCTATGTCTATGGGCCACAGCAACCACTTACCATCAGGTGGACTGTGTGTTCGTTTGTCACCCTATCCTATAAAAAAAAACTCTTAAATTAATGTAGATATTTATATTCACCCTCATCATCAAAAAATGAAAAGATAGGCGACAGCATCCTGACAACAGGTTCTCAACGACAGGTTGTCAACGTGCCTGCCAAGCGTGCCAAAGAAGGTATAATTGCCTATCAGACAATATATGGGGAGGCCTACTTCTAGCAGTACATTTTTAATAAGCTGAAATGAATCAATGAACTATAGATTTAACCATGCTAGATCCACACAGCATTTATATTATGTACGCAGCAAGACAAGGAAGGACCACGCTATCACAGAATACTAGCGTAAATTATCAGCTTATTGCTACTGTGTTGTATATATTGCCTTGTTGGTCTAATACCAAAATAAGTTATTGAGTTTTTCTATCAAAAAAATTCCCAGCGACAGGCCGGAGTCAGGAAGTTGGCGGTGTTTCCCCCGTGAATCGGAAAGCGCAGCTGTGTTTGGACTCTATTTCGGTCATCAGAAGTGACAACGCATCTGCATTCTGATTATGTCGTCGATATATATATATATATATATATATATATATATATATATATATATATATATATATATATATATATATATATATATGTCGATGTCTACGGATCACACGATCTTACCATCAGATACAAAGTCTGATGAAAAGGAAAATTAAGCAGATACTTGTACGTGTAACAATTTCATAACTGGCTCGTGACATTAAGCAGGTCGCCTACAAATGACCGGCTTTTATTCACTTCGGGCAATTTTCGAAAGGCAACGTTTAAGTTGTTACGCATATTAACTTAATGACAGCTCGTATATTTAATGATAATATCCATATTTAATTTATCATTAAACGGCTTCGTCGTTTAACTATAAAGGTAATTGGTAAAACAAAATACATATTTACTTGCAGTTAGGTAAATTGTTACCTTTACCGCAGAGTTGCGATTTCATAATGGTGCGTTATCATAGAGTAGTGATATTTATATGTTGCGAATACATAGAGCAAAATAATGCAAAAATGGTTGCCATTTTATAGTACGAAGTGTTGTTGTCTATTTATAACAAAATGGTGGAACAGAGTGTTGTCGGGAATTTGACCGCCGGTGGATTGTTTTTTTTTTAAAGAATAAGGGTGACAAAGGAGCATACAGTCTACCTTATGGTAATTAGATGCTGTAGTTCATAGACATTTACATCTATCCTTGATTAATGCAAATGCGTTGTCACCCGTGAGGACAAAGATAGACCCTTGTTGCTGGAAACGAGGTTATCAGTTCCAGTAAAAGGGGTCACCGGTTCTCTAAAATCATCACACGAATTCTATGAGAGAGTATTAGTATTCCGTGAGAGCGTGATCTTTCCCCGGGCGGGCCGACCCACTCGTGCTATAATAACCGTAATATAGCTGCCACGTGAAGTTAAGTATTTGCGATAGAGTAATGGGAATATGTATTGCGAATAGTGTGCAGTGCAAAATAACGTGTAAAACGAAGCTTCAAAAAGAAGGGAAGCTTCAGTGTGTATCTGATTTCACTTATTTTTACTTATTTTAATTCTCGACGTGTCGGGTGGTTTACATATTACAGTACCTATGGTTGCGGTGGTGGTCGGATGTTTTTGACGTACTGATGTCGTCATAGTTAACCCGGGTGACTTTCAACCTTTTACAGCACCCGAAACGTCGAGAATTAAAATTATTTAAAATAAGTCAAAATAAGAGCGATAAAAACCATAGGATTAGTTTTATTTAATATCGAGTGTTCGTGTATATACAAGATATCAATATTTACCGCATAGTTACGTCACAAAAGTCACAGAGCTACGAGTATGTAAATGTTACCTAGAAATCCGAGGACGAGGTTTAATTTACAATAATTCCATACACGAGAATAATATTATTGTATAGTGTTTAAGCGACGTAATAGACCACATAAATACATAATTGTTTGTCTCATTTCTTACAACGACGTGAGAGGAGGACAACACAACTTTGATAGCCATATTCTCATGAGTAAGAAAGTTGAGGTCGTGGGAAGATTTAAGAGAAAACAAAGTCGTTTGTTGCGCTTTTTATCTATCTTCAGCTTTATTGTTTCTATTTTTTTACTTTACTCCTTAGGTATCGATTTTCACAGTCCGCGGCACACAAATTGGATGAGGAGCGAAATCTAGTGTTATTAAAACTGAGGTCTTTATGTTGCCCTTCCGCGCACCACATTCGCGGGTCTTAAACTGAATGCATGTAAAGATTTAATTTGGAATGGAGTTAAACAAAAACTGATAATTTTAATGGTTGAAAATACCGGTTAATTTACTATTCAAAGACAAAGTTAGGTACTGAGTTGATACTGTTATGTACGTGTTAGTTTATACGAGTTGGATTTCTTTTCTTGGACAGAAACTAATAACATCACCCTATAAATATCTGATACATTATCTCGTTAAGAAAAAATTATTAACAACACTAAATTGTGAACAAATAATTAATTAAAAATGATCCTACAGCTTCATAGGTTGAGTTGACATTTTGTTTTTTATAGGATAGGGTGACAAACGAGCACACAGTCCACCTGATGGTGAGTGGTTGCTGCGGCCCATAGACATCTACATCTATCCTCGATTACAAATCAAAATGCAGATGCGTTGTCACCCGTGAGGACAAAGATGGAATGCCTCATTTCTAGTAAAAAGGGTCTCTGGTTCTCGAAACACAGCAGCGTTAAGCTACTATTTTACGCTGGTATTCTGTGAGACATGTATAATTTTTTTAAATAAAAATTAGGGTAGCACGATGAAACAGTCAACTTGTTGACTATATCTATTCTCGATTAAAGAACAAAATTTGGATGTGTTGTCACTTGTGACGACAAGATGTAATCACTCGTTTACTGTTGAATATTTTGTACGTATTCATACATACATATATAAAGACTCCCGCCTGTCACCCAGAGGGATAGGCAGAGACTACGGACTTCCATTTGGCATGATCATGACGTACTTCTTTCGCTTCCTTTACATCTATAGATCTACGCATACATGCTAAGGATGCATGTTAAGGATGCTTCTAATGTGGCCCATTTTCAAAATATCGGCAATTTGGTCGATAAACTTTCTTCTAGAGCGTCCCTTCCCGACTCGGCCGTTCACATCTGCCATATAAATTTGCTTTGTCACTCTTTCCTCATTCATTCTTTCTACATGACCAAACCACCGAAGCATTCCTTTCTTAATCCTGGTCACAGTATCATGTTGAAAATATATTGATTTAAGATTTTAATCGCCATGTGTTATCTTGGCGTTATGAACAGAGTGGTTACACGCCAACGCTGTACAGTTACATACGTTCGTAAATTTGCGATGCAAATGTTAACAGTCTCGTAAACCGTTACGAATTCAGCGCGCCATGGATGAGGTGCTCTGTGCGCTCTGATTTAAAGAGTCGTGACGCTCACGAAAGGGCATTGTAATATTTTTACTAGATCTAGACTACTAGGTTACTCTGTAGAGGCGGTGTAAGAATATCCACTATCCCATATCATTATCCCGTGGGTGTCAGGAGTAAAATACCGAGAACGGGCAGCGCCAGAGGCGCGACACGTCTGGAACTGTGAACTTAATTCGGCTGCGAAGCCCGACTAATAAAGTGAACTACTCCTACGAGAGAGATCCATGCCATCATAGTGAAGAAGATGACACCTACAAAAATGGCTGACGTGGCATTGTCCGATAACAGCTTTTTTAATGAGAATTATTTTTTTCGAGGTTACTGACCACTTATTATCTATTTAACTTTTACATGAGGATCTTAGCCGGAATTCAGAGACAATCTCAAGTATAAACCTAAACTTTACGTTGCCACAATTAGTGTAACAACATAATTACGGTTATGTCTCAAATGTCATGTTGACCGCCTCGTTGATTTAGTGGTTGTAGTAGTGCGACTGCTGATCATGAGGTCCCGGGTTCGAATCGGGACAAAGAAATCAATTATTGATTTTTTCCTTCAAGAAATTCTTAGTAGCTGCCTGGAATCAGGAAGTTGGCGCTGTCTCATCACCGTGGCTCGGAAAGCACGTAAAGCCGTTGGTCCTGCGCCTGATCTCTCTCCGGTCGTGTCGGTTTACCGTCCCATCGGATTATGAGAGTGAGGGAATAGAGAGTGCACCTGTGCTTGCACATACACTTGGGCACTACAATCCTGTCCTGCGCCGATGGTTAGGAAGGACATTATTGTCTCAAACTTTGTCATTGTAAAGTTTGAGCTTAAGCTCAGGTAGTCTAATGATTTCTTATATTTTACGCAAACACTACACATTGAATTAAACTAGTTTTTACTTGTTTTTTAAGTTTAAGAAGTTAAACACCTCAGTCCCAATGTGACCATGGGTATTAAGTACTCGAAATGTCGAGAATATAAAAATAAACTAATTATATTCGATAAAATCCGTAAAAACTAGTTACAATCAAGATTGTCTCTGAATACCGGCCTTGAATTAACTGGAAATTCAGCTTACAAAATTGCTCTTTACAAATATGTTATCTTCTTCAACCAGCTGAGCAGATCAGAGAACTAAACTCGTTAAAATAAAAGTTACAAATGGAATTTGATATTGGAATCCGTAACGTTGCGCTGTAAACCAGTTTTGCGTGAATCGCACAGCGGACCCTTTCGCTGCTGGAGGACATTGCCCGAAAGAGTACCGATTCTAGTCTAATTTGAGTTCTATTAAAATAAAATAGTTAAGAATAGAATAACGTTTTATTATGAGTACTTCTTATTGCGCCATTTTTTTACTTTTAGCACTGAATCAACAATTTCTATCGGGCATAGTACGTGGTGGAGCCACGCCAAGTTTTACATGGTAGCGCCAAGCTACAGCTATATTATAGTTGTAGCACGAATGGGTCGGCTCTACCGGAACAGGACAACACTCTCATAGACTACCAGCGTAAAATAGCAGCGTAATGCTGCTGTGTTTCGTATGGTGAGTGTAGAGAACCAACTGAGGTGACTGACTTCCCGATGTCAGTGTTCACCCGGAGTACCTTGAGCTTTTCGCAGTCTCCCGTGACCATGGGTGCTGGAAAGCACCCGAAACGACGGGTATCAAAAATAAAATAAATTAAACGCGATAAAATCCGTAAAAGTATATTTAATCAAGGACCATTCATTTTAGCCATTTTTCGGTCATATAAAAAAGAACTTCAAGTTTTTCGATGGCGACATTTCATCCGAAACACCTTAAATACCTCATGGCATTGCTCTCTATCAGTTCCTAAAATTTCATAACAGTCGGTTCAGCCATTTCGAAGAAGCCCGCACATACACAGATTTTTTTTTAAATGGTTTCTGTCTTCATACCACGGAAATAACCTACTGAGCTTAATGGGAACCAGCTTCAGTTTTATTCATAAGTATAGGTATAGATTATATCTAGTATTTTTCATCATTCAATCCGATGTGGTCCTATAACTATAGCTCTATGAACTACGCTGCTGTGTTGCTACGGTACTGTTGCTGTGGCCGATAGACACATACGTTTATCCTCGATTACAAATCAAAATGCACATGCGTTGTCACCCGTGGGACTGAGGTGGAATACCACGTTTCCAGTAAAAAGGATCTCCGGTTCTCTACACTTACCATACGAAACACAGCAGCATTAAGCAGCTATTTTACGCTGGTATTCTGTGAGAACGCGGTCCTTCCCCGGTCGAGCCGACCCATTCGTGTTACAACTATAATATAGCAGCGTGACTCTACCACGTATAAAGTATAAGTTTAGTTATATCTAGTATTTTTCGTCATTGAATCCGATGTGTTATACCTACCTATCACTATAGCTTTATGAACTACGATTTAACATTAATAACGAGGATAACATGCTACAATATTTTGCCAAATTTGTAAAAATATTATAAATTGTTATCGTGTCTTAACAGCATTCAACTAATCCCCTGAGTTTACTAAAAAACCAGTTATTAGTCACGTAATATTACAGACATACACTTCAAACTTCAATTATATATATGTATAGAAATAGAGGTATGCAGGTTTCTAGAGGAGAAAACGTAAAAGCACCCATCCCCAGCCTTAGCCGTGACCCTCAGTGACACCGGATGCGGGGACAACCTGCAGCTCGTTTTAAACGCTGTCTACGTCAGAAAACTCGTTACTATTCAACGCACAGCAGCCTGGGCTGATCATGAATAAATTATACTTTGTCCGAATGTAGAACGTAAATACAATGTCAAAGGGATCATTATTTAAAATGATGCTGCATGTTAGTGGCTTCGTTTGGAAATGTTTGAATAGTATTAACAAGAACACGCATTATAGAAGCACTAGTTTTTGTCGTAAACAGTAAACATTTTCATACGTTTGAGTAACAAAGAACTAACAGTTCAAGTAGAATAATGCTGCTGTGTTTCTCATGTTTTTTTTATAGAATAAGGGTGACAAACGAGCAAATAGTCCATCCGAAGTAAGTGAAGGCTGCGGTCAATAGGTATTATATATTCCATATTTCTATTCGATTAGGCATCAAAATAAAGATGCGATGTCACCCTTGAGGATTAAGACGCAATACCTTGTTTCTAGTAAAAGCACTAAGCTCCTATTTTACGTCGGTATTCTGTGAGAGCGTGGTCCTACCCCGCCCGAATCGACTCATTCCTGCAACAACCATAGTATAGCTGCAGCGTTACTCTACCACGTAAATCTGGCTCCATAACGTACATATACGTTGTCATTTCGGAGGACCAAGGTGAAATGCCTCACATCCTGTAACCATACCCTTTAGCTCGGAACAAAGCGGTGCAAGCACTGATGTTTGGTGGCAAAGATGGGTGAGAAACGGTCTCTTAATCAAGTCCTAGCATTTACTAAATATTTCGTAGGGAAAGTGATGAGAACCGGAGAGGCTTTATATAATACAGTATGTCTGTGTTAACTGTGTACGTTAGCACTAGTCTTTAACCCACTGCCTAATTACTATTAGTCTATAAGTTGTAGTTACTCGTAATTCAAGGTTCACACACCGACTCGTCAGTGAAGTCACAAGGTTCCAACTGAAAACCAGCGCTGTCTCTGCAGCATTATGCTGAGTTGGAGACCTATTTGATGTCACATTTTATCTTAAAATTCTTTTTTTTTTAATTTAATTTTAATTTAACTTAATTAAATTTTTTTGTGTCATTATTGAATAACATCATGCATGTTCTGCTTATTAAATAATTTTTAATGCGTATGCAGTCTTACACCTCTGCATGCATATTCTTTGTCCATTGTAATTTATATTTAAATTTCAAAAATTGTGTGTAAAGTGTGATTATCAAATAAATGGTTCTTTCTTTCTTTCATCATCATCGTCATCATTACAGTCCTCCACAAGTCCACAGCTGGACATAAACCTCCTTTGAGGAATTAATATATAGTGTCTCATTATATAAAATGAATGAATTTTATATAATGAGACACTTATTGGCATCAAATAATTCTTTCTTAGTTTTCGGGCGTAGCTAACGACGCATCTGCATTTGATTATCGAGGATAGTTTTCACTGTCTGATGTAATTATTGGTTGATGGGCAAGTTAATGATGTCCACCAAATTATTGAAAGTGAAAAGATATACAACATGTAAAAAAACCCTGTGGCTCCCGTTAGGTGTGTTATCAGAATCAGTATTCAAACGTATAGAAATAACTTTTTTTTTTCAGAAAACTCAACCATCAATTTTTTTAAATTAAAATATAATTTTATTTATTGTATATGGTTTTATTATTTCTCACTGACACGCGTATCGGTAAAGCGAGGTCTTGGACAATCCTCTTACTCCCCGGACAATGCAGAGATATATTAATAATTAAAAGTTAAAGTTAAAAATTAAAGTTACAGCTTACAGACATCCCAATGCTGGGTACAGGCCTCCCTTCAATTCTGAGAGGGTTTAGGTCAAGGAAATGTCCGCCGCGCTGTCCCAATACGTGTTGGCGAACTTCACATGTCTTTCTAAATAGTTTTTTTTATTTTTCATACATGCAGATTCTTTCAGCGTCGAGCACGTGGTGAATCAGCTCCTAAAATTGCAATAAAAAAATGGATTGGTGCCGGCAGGGATCGAATTCGGGTTGCTCGCGAAATATGACTTTACAGCGAGCGCTCAGATGGTTAATCTGAGCTATACATTTAAACTTATTTAAGTTAAATAATTTATTTTAACATAACATGAACCATAGAGTTGTTTGTTACATGTTGTAAAACATAACAAAAACATCAATCGAAAAATAATATAACATTGTCGCTGAAGAAACATGTTGATAGACGTATCTGTAGAACAATACAGACAGAAATATTTATATAGCCATATCATAACAGGACTGACAATATGGTTTACACTGACGTCATGCAAGCACAACGCGCCGAGATTCACCACATCTGACTAAATAGTCTATACATATATACACACAATTGAAGTGTCTGTAACATTAAAAAACTGTTATGGCCCCAACCATTACATCACATTTGATAGACCGCAAATCCTCGCGAAAGAATTTCGATTCCTACCCATTTTTTTATGGTTATTTCTCTCTATCTCCTCTTACGATATCCATGGTGATCAATGATATAGGGTGGTGGACATTTTTCCACTGTGTGTGTTTGCGGACTTCACATCACGTCTACGAAATATTTTTTATTTTTTGGATATGCAGGTATTGTCACTAAGTTTTCCTTCACCGCCGAGCACGTGGTTAATTTTGCATTTATTTAACAATGTCATTCGTACCAGCAGGGATCGAACTCGGGTCGCTCGTGTACTGTCAAATTTACTGCGAGCACTTAGTTCATACAACATGAATCTATCATATATTTTATATTCATAAGTAAATTCTTTGATTATTGAAATAATAAAATCTTCGTGACTTTTTAACCTTGTTCATGTGTTTGGTTCATATAACCTTTGAAACCTTTTTAATTGTAAAACGTACATTGTAAAGTTATTATTATAATAAATTAATAATAATATAAAAACAATGTTAAAAACAAGCTTTAATTTAAATGCTATGAACAGAAGAAAATAAACTTTAAAATTAAATCAAACCCATCAATTTATTAAGTGACACAATTTTTTTTTCTTAGAATCACCTACCTACGTCAATATCAAGTTATATATTGTATTCTTGTTTATGTACGCAAGTGTATATCTCGCGACAAGCTTTTATATCATATAAATTGTGTAATGTAATAAATTGGTGGGTGTGATTTAATTTAAATTTTATTTTCTTCTTTTAAGAGCATTTAAATAAAAGCTTGTTTTTAAAAATGTTTTGTAATATTAATTTATTTTTTATTTTTTATTTATTCTGGATATGTTTCTAAGTCTGCTCATGTCATTTAATGCGTCATTGTCGTTTTCTGAAGATCATCTTAGATCCGTCATCTTGAATTTTTTATCGCTATTATTTGAACCTTGTCAGTCTACATTTTTGTTCCATTTTAGAATTTTTCCAGGGTGTAGGTCGCTATTAATTAGGACACAACCCCACTTAGTCTTACCGAGTAGCCAGGCAGTAGTACACCATCTCCTCGAAGAGCTGAAAGCGGACGTCATTCAATTCGTATTATTGTCAGCGAACAAATCAAAGGATTCACCCTGTTATCATCATTTGAATCCATATGCTCATTTGATCCATATCATGGGGGTGAATAAAAAACATAGTCTTGTCTTTAGGGGTCCACCATATTTTTTTATCATCATCATAATTTGATTTAGAGTGACGTCATTTTATATTTCGTAGTCTTCCCAGCAAAACTTTCATATATATATCCATATCACGGGAGTGTATAAAAATACCTAGTCCGCCATCTTGGTGCACCATATTTGATTCATAATAATGACGTCACTCAGCTAGGCGTACTTTTAAAACTCAGTTGAAAAATTTGACCCGAACAATTTGACCCCAAAATCATAATCAGGACTCCAAAAACCCAGGGATAACAAAATTACAGACACATTGGAGCAACTTAGTTCTTTACCACCAACTTAAATCCGCCATTATTAATGTTTATTGCCAGCAGTTGACCCTTGTTGTCCAACAATATTTGTCCGAGCACCAGCAAACTATCCCTAATCTTTGCTCAGTTATAACTCTATAAAATTGCTATGGCAGCCATTTTGTTTTCTGCCTATTCGGCCATGATTACATTCCAGCTCCATCATTAGATCAACTGCATGTAATTATAATATTGCATTTTCATATTAGATGTCCGCTATATTGCATTTAGAAATAAGTCATTTTACTTATTGTGTTTTGCTCCCCAAGCCCTTTCATTTTATAAACATATCATAGGGTTTACTATGAAAATTATAAATTATATCCATATTATAGGGATTGCTGTAGAAATGATAAATCGCTATTTTGTAACGTCCGCCATATTGGATTAAAAATCGGGGTCATTTCAGTAATCGTCCATTCTCTCAAAAACCAAACGTGCCAAATTTTAGCGCGATAGCTTTAGTCGAAGTGGGTGCAATATTGATTGCAAAATTCCAGGACACATACAAGTGAAGTTAAATAAAAGCTTTGAAAGTTAAAAAAAAGTCTTTCCGTGTTTCTTCCTAAGTTTACATATACCTAGTGTAAATGACTATCATTTAAAGTAACGAACTTATACATATAACTAACTACATATGACTAACCTTCAAACGAACCTTAGAATTTGTAACAATCTAAGGTTAACTCCAATCAACTATTATTGTTGGAAGAAGGTTAATAATGAACTTATTATACAAATGACAATACTTTAAAGCATCCCATTAACTTAAATCTTAAAGCAAAAACGTAAATTATTGCCATTTCAATACACGAGGAAATATATGAGCGTACAATGAGCAAGTCTTTATATATAATACGCCGTTGTAATTTTTTTAATTAACGCCATCTAGCGTGTTTCAAAAATACTTCTACTTAACAAATGTCTTATTATAAGTTAGTTTAAAAAACATTAAATATTGCGATCTTAGACAAATAATCACTGCGATGAGGAAGGATGACAGCAAAATGACAGCTTGTTTATCTCAATTCTCAAACCAAGAGCAAGGACTAAATCATAATATCACGAGAGCAAATTTAAGTTGTGAGTTCGAGTGTCCTTTTTTACACATGGAAATGTCTCGCGAGGTCAAGGAAAGGATATGTCGGACTCGCACTGACTAAAACCCAATGAATTCCATCTTAGCCGCATATTGGCACCTCCGGAGAGGACTATTCCTTCCCCATCTCCTCAGGTAAGGCGCACCAGAACACACGGTTCGCCTTCCTCCGCGGCCTCCAATTTATGTTCTGGATTCTGGAATCCTATACCAACTTTAAGCTTAACAAAAGCCTAACCTAAAATTCACCGTTGCCTTGAAGACACCCATAACATTGTAATCGGACGGAATGATTGTAGAATGATTTAAGAATTATTCCATTCCATTCTCGTACGCAATACGAATGAAATATGAAAACGGAGCCATATAAAGCATTGTTATTTCGATTATATTCTGACCCTCCCGTCACAGAACAAATAATAGTATCTTTTACGTAGTTCCGTGTCGAAATTCCTTGTACTAATTTTAATATATGTACACTTTATACAAATAAGCTGTTTCGCAACTGCCAAGAATGGTCTTTGTAATAAAGATATTAATATTTAATTTGCACCACTCCGCTTAATTAAATACAATGATGTATCTTACCTAGATAGAAGAGCACCTCCCGCCCTCCCTCAATTGCGTGCACCAATCCCGTCACCACTAATCCCAGCACAACTACTCCCACAACACCACTACTTCCGGCACCACTACTCCCAACACTACCAATGGTCTTTGTCACCCAGTGTTGACTGACAGAAAAAGTCACATGGCATTAACCTATGTACCTTTAGCTTCAAGGGTGACATTTAAGCTTTTAAATAAATAAATACCCTGCTAGCTACTATACGTACCGTGCCACACGAACCGTAATGAATAGGTAGCTTTTATAGCTTATTATAAGCCTATCTAAGGCCCGGTTTATATTTTGAGAAATGACAAGTGCGAGGGGCAAGTGAGAAGTGACAAGTATGTATTTTATTCCCACTCATCACTTGCACCACCGCCTGTTCACACGCACTAAACACTAGTCATTTGTCAGTTCAGAGAATGTAAACCGGGCCTTAGGTTCGTTGCTGAACATAAAACTCTTCCATAGGTTACGTCATAGGGGGGATATTTTCCGTAGATGCCACGTTTGGTTGACGGGTTAGCAAGTGCAGATTTTTTATTATTTAGAATTGTTATCTGGAAGATGCTGATGTTATATTTCCCTTCGTCTCATTTTCCTACCGACCTAAGTCACGCGACGAAATGGGGCAGCTGACTCTCTTACAACAAATAGCCTGCGTATTATAAAATTCATGGCGCGCATCTGACCCCTAGGCTACTTCGAACGTTATATTATATAATGTACTTATGTTTCCCTATCACAGTGTACTCGGTTAATAGATTAGATCACGCTATTGCCTCATCGTTTGAACCGCGCCTCGAACCCAGCACTACGGCGTAACCTTAGCGTCTGTTTACGTCACCTTCACTTATGGAAATGGTAAGCCCGAGCCGAGTAGATTCATCAAAAATAGCAAATGATATAAAACTTACTGCGTCATTGTATAATCTCTTTTTTGTTTTTATTTTATAAAACGTAGGATTTTTTCACATTAGGATTTTCCGCTCTGTCTTGGAGACAGTTTACATACGTGATTGGCACAAAAACAAACATCCAGACCCGAAATTTTTTTTGTAGGTAATACGAATACTTGTTCCGTGCTGATTCGAACCCGCGGCTACGTCCTGCTCCGTCCATGTGGGGTAGTGGATATTCTTACACCGCTAATATACAGTGGAATCGTGATTATTAGGTTTCTATTCCATAAAGAATTCTAAGGAAAATGTAGGTTCTCCGCCTCCAAAAAAAAGCTTTCATTAGACACATTAGATTAGCGAAAGTGTTTGCCCAAACGTCTAAACAGTAACTCACTGTATAACCCCAGATAAGTTAGAAAGCTTAAGCGACTGACGTACGGTTGGAGGCAGAGACCTACACGTTTTCAGTCTTAATTTAACATAAATTTGGGTTACAAACGAACATAAACTTGACCTGATAAAATGATGCTGGATGCTGTGACCCATACCAACTACATCTATCCTTGATTAGTAAGCAAATTACAGATACATTGTCAAACCTGAGGACTAAGGTGGTATTCCTCGTTTGCCAGTAAAATGGTCTCCAGATTTCGTTACGCACCATACAACACAAGAGTATTATGCTGGCAGAGGTCATTCTCCAGTCGAGCCAACCCATTGGTCAGTGTAGCTCTACCACGTATGAATGTGTTCAGTATCAGCAGCTAATGGTTAAGGGTGCGGACTGAAGCGGGAGTCGTTGATTCGAAGCCCTTTCACTATTGTAGGAAAAAAATTCTAAGCAAATTTCAGAAGCATTTGAGGTTTTCTTAGTTAACGGAGTTGTTAGTTATGTTAAATAGCATTACGACATAGAAGTATTCTTTTTTTATAAAGTATGTGCATTAAATAATTTCTTCTTTTTAAATTTATAAATGAAGAAATGTTTGTGGTTATATTGTTTGTTTATAATAGAAATATGCATATGTTATAAATTAATTGGTTTGTGACTTTTTGTGACAAATTTTCAAAAGAAAAATAATACACCAAAAAATCAATCCGGATTTTATAAAAGAACGCAATAAATCAAACATGCATGCGTGCAATCCGCGAGTCCAATGACCGGGGGGTGCATAATACAACTTAATCATCCGAGCCAGAAAGAGGATCGCATGAACTAAAACCTTTGCCTCGTACAATCCGGATTCAGTTGACAAAAACAACACGACACTATCACAGACAGATCACTCATTAATTACTTCACTTTTAACAATAGCGGAAACACTGATGCACAGGTAAACCCGGCAGTGTCGGCACCACTAACTGAATTATCAATTGGGGGGATACAGCTGATTAAACCTAAATGTGACACAGTTCCAAAAAGAGAGCAGATCGCGAAAGAAACCTTAAGCACAAGGACTTAAGATAAACAGTGTGAATGTGAACAGATATTAAGACTCTGGGGTAATAAGCTGGATGGGTTACGCATGCGTGGAGTACTTCTACGGGGTTTGGAAATATTACAATTGGTATTCCAATTAAGTCTCTATTTTCATAGCGCTAGGACATAAACTGTTCTGTATTGTTTCAACGCATGCGTTGTAGGTTGTTGTAAAAATATTTGACACCTAAGTACACTAGAATATGACATGGTTTACTTTATTCCGTGAGAGTTGCGTAATTTTTGAAACTAAGCAGCAAAAATTCTATATGGAGGTTTGTTCGGATGTTATTGAGTGCACGTAAAATAATTCTGTAATCGATTTTATATGTTCTTGAATTTATGCAATTACGTCGAATTATATTGACACAGGAAACTCAGAGGCAACACGTCTTAAGTACGCACGACTCGAATAAACAACGATCATTTTAATTGATACTTAACGACATTACTTAAGTTAAGTATATACCCGTCTCTTTCTATTGTCATTTAGTGATGTAAGAGAGAGAACTTTAAGCATTAATTAATATGAAAGAAACGAACAAAAAAACATCTTTAGACACTTAAATTCTCTAATCAATTAATAAAAGTATAACAATAACAAAATTAAAAAAAAAAACAATTTGATGGATATAATACATACAGTCAAATACATTGCTTGTGTTGAGTATGTTGTAGCGCGTTCAAACGGACCTCACTTGGCTTGTACCTATGCTGTCGCCGATACGACAGCGCTGGTTTTCAGTGCGCCCGAATTTGACGTAGACTTTTAGGCCCGCCAAACCCTACATACGGAATTCCGTTTCGGGATTCCGCTTCGGAATTCCGATTCAGGATTCCGCTTCGGAATTCCGATTCAGGATTCCGAACGCAGCAAGTCCAAATAAAATCAAGGTCCTCTCACACACCTACGGTAGTTTTCAGTTCGAAATTTTGCGGGTAAAACGGAATTCCGTATGTGTGTGGCCGCCCGTTCGTTCCGTTTCGGAATTCCGAAACGGAATCTCGAGACGGAATTACGAATGTATGTGGCCGGCTTAAGTGGTGAGAATTTTCCGTTTACGGTAAAGATAATAATATCATAAAGTACAAGCCTTGAGTACAAGTAAATTAGTATCAATGGCCAAAAAACGTCGACTAAAGTAATTTAATTATATCTTAGTAATCTATCTCCGTATTTAAACACGCAGGATACGAAATATAATTTTATGTATCTGATTACCAATTACTCTAAACATATATGCTAATTATTATTTTTAATAGCAATTTATTGAAAATTCATGTCATTATATTACTTCAACGTCATAAAATAGTCCGCACTTTACAAATCTACTTTTCTCAGGTTACAAAATGAAGATTAAATAAATTAACAATGTGGTCTTTGCGAAATTGTGACTCTATTCATGTTGTCCTGATTCACGTACCGGATGTGTCGGCTCGATCATAGAAGGACTACAGTCTCACAGAATCACTGCGTAAAAGATTAATTGAAGTGATAAACGCACTTAGTCTACCTGATAGTAAGTGGCTACTGAAGTTTATGGACAATTGCAAACAAAGATGGCTACGGATGCGTTGTCATCTTGATGACGGCCTCGTTGGTCTAGTGGTTGTAGTAGTACGACTGCTCATGATGAGGTCCTGGGTTCGAATCCCGGATCGAGCTAAAAAATCAATTATTGAGTTTTTCGTCAAGAAATTCTCAGTCAGGAAGTTGGCGGTGTCTCACCCCTGTGCCTCGGAAAGCACGTAAAGCCGTTGATCCTGCGCGTGATCTCTCTCCGGTCGTGTCGGTTTACCGTCCCATCGGATTGTGAGAGTGAGGGACTATTCCCTCACTCTCAGAGAGTGCACCGGTGCTTACGCAATATACCACGATCAGCAGTCGCACTACTACAACCAATAGACAAAATATATATAACTAACAGCCAATAGCAACTTACCAACAGGTGGACTGTGTGCTTGTTTGTCAAACTAGCTTCTAACTTGTATAAAAAAGTGATATAACTTAAAAATCAATTTATGATGTAGGTACTCAGAAGAAAAATATCTAGGAATGAGATGATCGCTACCAAGCTATTCTAATTAGTTTTGTGTTGTTAATGATTGTAAACTGTTCTTTTATTTAAAAAGTCGCGCTGGGTGTCTAGCTGGTTCTTCCAGAGGTATTTCCCGAGCCTGTGGTAAATTAAAAATAAAAGTGACTGTCAATAAGTATTATTTATGACCTTTATTGAATAAAAATAATCTATCTTTTCTATCGTGATGAATCCTTCCGCAAAACACTTGAATCCGCTGCTGGATTTTTCGTCAAAGCGTCAAAGGACCGATAATTTCCCTTGTTAAAAAGTTTGGAGGTAAGTGTAGAAAAACTGACCATATGGAACAAAGCAGCATTAAGCCTACGATGGTATTCTGTGAGAGTGCGGTACTTCCTCGGTCGAGCCGATCCATTCGTGCTGCACCAATATAATAGATGCAGCGTGACTCTACCACGTTTAAACGTTCTGTAAATGTATATAGACCGATATTTTTTATTCAATATCTTATTTTAAACTCGAAACTCGAACGACGAGTCACACAATCGCACTTGTGAACTGCTCTCTCACTCTGGGAAAGATTTGCATTAATCGCCAAGATTGACTACTTGCCGCTGTGGTACCAAACGTCCTACGTCTTGTGTGCTCTATTACGATCCGTTGATGATGAAAAAAATAATAAGGTACGTGAGGGTAATGTCACCTGTCACCTGTGGCCACCACCCAAGTTTTGCCGCCCTATAAAACCAAAACCAGGAAAAGAATAGACGCAAAAACACAAAGTCGTATACATAAAACAAGCTTTTGCAATAAATGGGAACACTTCGAAAAATCTTTTTTGAAATATTTGCTACACTACACCATACTAAAATAAGGGTGCATATGGGTTCCAGTGCACATGGGTCCCAAGCCCCATATGTTTAATAATAAATAATAATTTATTTCGGTTTTGTATAATAATTTCTGTGTTCTGTGAATTTACTAACCCCTAGTTTTTAAATTTTTAAAGTTTTAAGTGTACTTACAAAATGGGCGTATTGAATGATAATAAATAATAAGTGAAAAAATATAATAAAAATCAACTAAAATATTTACTATACTAAAATATTTACTATAATGTCAACTGTTAAAATGGCGTCGATAAAGCAGCGCCTTTTTGTCCCTTTATTATTTGATTGATCGTGAAGAGCGACCGTATCACAAAGCCAACGATGCGAAGAAGGCTGTAGTTTTTGAGTAACAAGAAAGGGACCATATTAACCGGATAACCATATTACCCTCACGTACTATATAATATACGATATTATACCCGATACATATTGCATTACCACAAATCTTTCCCACCCTTGACTAGCAAAGATTGCCATAAGGCATTAAGTCCGCGCTTTATATACCTTAGTATAAGGTGTATAATAAAGATTAAATAAATAAATAAGATCACTGGACCACGCTGTGATTTAATATCTATATATAAACATAACATAATATAAACGATAATTGAATACACATATAGTTTATGTAAATACGTTCAAAACATGTACGGAACATGGCCGCCTGTCACAAGCTCACAAGGTCAGTGACGCAATGTTGACAGAACTATTCAATAATCTATCAGGATTCGCGAAACAGACGACCTTCGGTGTCACATCGCGACGTGTCCATTCTTATTTACCTTATCTGATAATGAAGACGTTATTTCTGATCAGATTTATTTTATAAATAAGCTGGAGCTCCTTATATACACCGACTTTTGTTCGTTACATATGCACATCGAAAACATGGAACACTAACGTTATTCCAATCCATCTTCGTCGGTACACTCATATTCTTTCTGCTCTCTTTTGCATCTTATTTAACAAGTTCTCCCTATCTAAAACAATGTTTTAAATTGCTTAGCGCCTGTATTAATTTATCCTAACATTCCAAGGAAAATCTTTTCCTCCAATGACCTACGAACTCCTTTACATTTTATGACAAATCATCTGTTCTTGGAGTAAGACTTTGGAACTCCTTACCCCAGTTGATAAAAGTGCTCAATTCTTAGATGTGTTCAAGAAAACGTACACCTGATGGTAAGTGGATGTTATAGCCCATAGACATCTACATTTATCCTCGATTAGGAATTAAAACGCAGATGCGTTGTCACCCCTGATGACAAAGATCGAATACCACGTTTCCAGGAACAAAGGGTTTCCGGATCTCTACCCTCACCATACCAAACAGAGCAGTAAAAAGCTGCTATTTTGCGCTGGTATTGTGTGAGAGCGTGGTGCTGCTACCCCGGTCCAGCCGACCCATTCGTGCTACAACCGTAATATTATAGCTACTGCGTGGCGCTACCACGTATGTCATACCACTTGTCTCTGTAACCTCTCCTTTTATTGATCTACCTAAAGTATGTTATCTTTTTAGTGCATAAGTTTGTTTTCTTTATTATTTTAGTGCACCCTACCCATTAATCTTTCTCTAATTTTCATTTAATTATTTTTCTGGGTTGTCTGGAAGAGATGGCTATATAGCAATAAGACGTCTTTTAGTTTTACTTCAATAGTTGTTTATTTTTGTTATATTTATCTTCCCTAAGTGTAGAATAAAGAGTATTGTATTGTTTGGTCCAATAAATATGTTGTCTTTCGTTGTCAATTATTTACAAAAAAAAAAACAGGCGTTACTATGCGAAAATTAATTATATTAACGGAATGCAAATTAAGTTCCGCAGGAAAAAACAGTAACGAGCGAAAAATATAGACGATATAAGGAATTTCAATATATTTTTTATAGCAATTGGTGACAAACAAGCACGCAGTTCACCTAATGGTATGTGGATGCTGTGGCCCATAGACATCCACATTTATTCTCAATTAAGAATCAAAATGCAAAATTAAAAAAAAATATTTTTTTGTCCAAATCTAAGTCTTACGTGGTAGAGCCACGCTGCTGCTATGTTATACAAGTAGCAGCGTGGCTCTACCACGGTCGACTCGACCGAGGAAGGACCATGTTCCTATAGAATAGTAGAGTAAAAGTAAAACAGCAGCTAATGCTGTTGTGTTACCTGCGATGAATATAGAAAACCGGAAATCCTTTTTACTGGAAACGATTCATTCATCGGTCTTTAGGGGTGTACAAGTCACTGTTCCGGGCCTGGACGTTTCTCCTTGTGCAAAATAGTCCTTGTGTAAAACAATATGAAAAAAACGTGCTTATGAGCACACGACTGAAGTTCGGCATTGAACGGCTCAGAACGTTCGATATCGGCTTCCTTCCATAATTTGTTATTATTCACCCGAAAATTCACAAAACATGAACTTTAAAATGAATTTACAATTGTATTCACTTGAAACGTATAATATTTAACGTGTTGAACAAAATATTAAGTCATAAAATTGTTCACAACGAAATAAAATTACGAAAAATAACTGGCTATGAGAGAAAGAGAGAAAGAAAATTTGCGCGCGCACTTTTTTTGCAGCATTTGCTATACACATTGCCGCAAAACAGTTTAATGAAACTTTCGTTTAGGCGAATGTAGAGAGATTTCACCAGTCATTGCCAGTAACAGTTATCTAGGATTAGCCGAGTAGCGACCGACCTTGCGCCAGCCTACAGACCGTAAACACAACACTCACCTGTCTCTTACGATACATATTATATTTAAGAGGATACCTTGAAAATGAATCGTAGTTTTTGGGGCGCGGCTTATCCCTTTGTCGGAGTGTCAAAATGAAAGTGATGCAATGACCTCATAATCATAAAACGCAAATTATGAGATAGCTATACCGAGCACGCGATCGAAACAAAAAACGAGGTAAGCGCCAAACGTATTTTTTTAAAAAACTTTTTATAGATGAAAAAATGGTTTATGAGAAGTTAAATATGATTATTTACGATGCCATAAAATAATTCCACGAACTTTTTCGTAAAAATTTGCGGTGCCATGGAGAAATGTAACTAATTAGAGCCTATTTTGCAATTTGATTATAACGAGTAAATTACATGTTATCATGTTTTCCTTTTATGAAAACCAAAATCATATAGTAAGAAGATGCTTTGGCCCATAAACATCTACATTTATCCTCAATTAAGAATCAAAATGCAAATGCGTTTTCACTCCTGAAGATTGAGATGTAATGCCTCGATTCCAGTAAAAAGGGTTTCCGGTTCTCTACACTCACCATACGAAACAGAGCAGCATTAAGCTGCTATTTTACGCTGGTGTTCTGTGACAGCGTGGTCCTGCCCCGGTGAGCCGAGCCGTTCGTACTACAACCATAATATAGCCCCGCAGCGTGGTTCTACCACGTATAACTACTTTTACAATTAATACTACTTTTTATTATGTGTTTTATTTAAATAAAATAAAAAAAATTAGAATCATTATAGATGGCTACGTTTTATCTTAGGTAGGTTAATCCGAAAAAGAGGCAAGAGAATTAATATTAAATCGACAAACTTCCGTGTAGTAATTTTTTCCGTGTAGTGGCGGTTGAGAATATCCACTACCCCATATCTTCCCGTGGGTGTCGTAAGAGGCGACAGAGGGAGACAGGCAGGAGATGGGCAGCAGCATCTTCCTGATGACAACTGTGACGTAATAAAAAACTGCGGTTGCCAACCCGCTCGCCAAGCGTGGCAACTACGGCAAATACCCCCCAATGAACAAATACACAAAAAGACGGCCCCCAGTCCCCGGCGGCCCCGCTATTCCTGGCTACGGTGGCGACCATGGTAACGGCGGGGCAGGGGGTGCTAAGAATCTCCGGTGGAGGTTCGGTTGCCACCTACGACGACTCGACCTGGCAACATATAACGCACGCACCCTGAGGACTGACGAGAAGATACTGGAGCTGGAAGAAGAGGTAGACAAGTTGCGCTGGCATATTATTGGATTATCCGAGGTCCGAAGAGAGGGGGAGGACACGGCAATCCTCGAGTCCGGCAACTTGTTCTATCACCGGGAGGGCGACCATCTGTCCCAAGGAGGTGTCGGATTTATCGTCCACAAGTCTCTCGTCAACAACGTTGTTAAGATTGGGAGTGTGTCGACGAGGGTCGCGTACCTGATACTCAGAATCACCAAACGGTATTCGCTGAAGGTCATTCAGGTTTACGCACCAACCTCGGCACACCCCGATGAGGAGGTGGAGGAAATGTATGAGGATATTTCCAGAGCCATACATTCCTCCAAAACCCACTACACGGTGTTGATGGGAGACTTCAACGCAAAACTAGGCACAAGAGAAAGCGGTGAGCTGAAGGTAGGGAAATTTGGAGTAGGGCAACGGAACCGAAGGGGCCAGCAGCTGGCCGACTTTATGGAGAAAGAGGGACTCTTTATGATGAACTCTTTCTTCCAGAAGCGGCCCCACAGGAAGTGGACCTGGTCGAGCCCCGACGGTTCGACAAAAAATGAGATTGACTTCATTATGACGACCAGACGCCAACTGTTCAGTGATGTCTCAGTGATCGCAAGGGTGAAAACTGGCAGCGATCAGCGAATGGTTAGAGGCACACTGAACCTAAACGTTAAGTTGGAGAGGTCTCGTCTAATGAAGTCAACGCTCCGTCCCCCTCGTGCTCTAATCCAGAATCCCGAAACCTTTCAGCTCGAGTTACGTAACCGCTTCCAGTGCCTAGAAGATTGCAATGCAGTGGACGATATGAACGACAAGCTCGTGGAAACTGTCCATGCGGTCGGAGCTAAGTTCTGCAAGACCCGCCGCAGAAGAACACAAAAACTCTCCGATCACACTCTTAATCTCATGGCTGTTAGACGGGAGATGAGGCTGCAATCGTCAACAGATTTGACAGCATACAGGCAACTGAACAGACAGATCTCCAAATGCATGCGGCGAGACTTACGCAACTTTAATACTTCTCGTATTAAAGAAGCGATCGAGCGGAACCAGGGCTCCAAAGTCTTTGCCAGAGATCTGTCTGCCAGAAAGAGCCAACTGTCAAAGCTGAAGACTGAGTGTGGCAACATCGTTTCCGGGACACCTGAGATTTTGAGTGAGATTGAGAGGTTCTATGGGCAGCTATACACATCATCGTTGGAGCCACACGCAAGTGTGAGTAACGATCCAAGAGCAAGTCTTATCCGACACTATTCCGATGATATCCCGGACGTCAGTCTAAGCGAGATTAGAATGGCTCTCCAGCACCTTAAAAACGGCAGGGCCCCAGGCGAGGATGGAATTACAGCGGAGCTTCTGAAAGCGGGTGGAACACCGGTACTTGTAGTCCTTCAGAAGCTCTTCAATTCCGTCCTCCATGGTGGCACTACTCCAGAGGCGTGGAGCAGAAGTGCGGTGGTCTTGTTCTTTAAGAGAGGCGACAACGCTCTCTTAAAGAACTACAGACCGATTTCCCTTCTGAGCCGCGTCTACGTGCTGTTTTCGAGAGTCATTACGAATCGTCTCGCACGCAGACTTGACGACTTCCAGCCTCCCGAACAAGCCGGTTTCCGAAAAGGCTTCAGTACCATAGACCACATACATACCCTGCGGCAGATTGTACAGAAGACTGAAGAGTACAATCTGCCACTTTGCCTGGCGTATGTGGACTATGAGAAAGCCTTTGATTCCGTCGAAATTTGGGCGGTGCTACAGTCCCTTCAGCGGTGCCAAGTTGACTGTCGGTATATCGAGGTGCTGAAGTGTTTGTACAGTAGGGCTACGATGGCTATCCGAGTACAGAACCAGAGCTCGAAACCTATCCAACTGCAGAGAGGTGTAAGACAGGGTGACGTTATATCCCCGAAACTCTTCACCGCTGCATTGGAAGACGTTTTCAAGCTACTGGACTGGAAAGGATACGGTATTGACATCAATGGCGAGTACATCACTCACCTTCGATTTGCCGACGATATAGTCCTTATGGCAGAATCGCTGGAGGACTTAAGCACTATGCTCAATGACCTCAATAGTGCCTCCCAACGGATAGGTCTTAAGATGAACATGGACAAAACAAAGATCATGTTCAATGTCCATGTCACACCTATGCCGGTAGTTGTTGGGAGCACTATGCTCGAAGTTGTTGACGAGTACGTTTACCTGGGACAAATAGTCCGACTAGGTAAGTCCAACTTCGACCGAGAGGTCAATCGACGGATTCAACTCGGCTGGGCAGCGTTCGGGAAATTACGACATATCTTTTCGTCAGGTATACCTCAATCTCTAAAAACTAGATTGTACAACCAGTGCGTGTTGCCAGTGATGACTTATGGATCTGAGACGTGGTCCTTCACTGCTGGCCGTATGAGGACGCTTAAGGTCGCTCAGCGAGCTATGGAGAGGGCTATGGAGAGGGCTATGCTCGGAGTTTCTCTGCGTGATAGACTCAGAAATGAGGATATCCGCAGTAAAACCAGAGTGACCGACATAGCCCAACGGATTAGTAAGCTGAAGTGGCAATGGGCCGGCCATATAGCTCGAAGAACCGATAACCGATGGGGAAGAAAGGTTCTCGAGTGGCAGCCTCGTACCGGTAGGCGTAGTGTAGGGCGACCCCCCACTAGATGGAGTGACGACCTGGTAAGACATGCAGGAAGTCGATGGATGCAGGTGGCTCAGGACCGTGCTTTGTGGCATTACTTGGGGGAGGCCTATGTTCAGCAGTGGACTTGTGAAAGGCTGTAATGATGATGATGATGATGACGACAAACTTCAATGGCCCGTAATCGGTTTAGAAAATATGTGTATGTAATCACTTGAAAACGTAGTCTATTAAATTTAATAGTATGTTGTCTCTATCCACACTTAATTTGTAAATTGGCGCAAACCTATCATTAAATGTAATAGAGGTTTTTGTTACTATGATTATATAATACAAAGAGTGAGTTTTCATACGTGGTAGAGCCATGCTGTAGTTATCTTAGTAGTATAGTTGTAGCACAAATGGGACAGCTCGACCGCGGAAGGACTACGCTCTCACAGAATACCAGCGTAAATAAAATAGTAGCTTAATGTTGCTGTGTTCGGTATAGTGCGTGTAGAGAACCGCAGATTCTTTCTACTGGAAACGAAGCATTCCGTTTTAGTCCTCACGGGTGACGGCGCATCTGCATTTTGATTCGTAATTGAGGATAGATGTAGATATTCATGGGCCACAGAACCACTTACCATCAGGTGGATCCAGTGCTCGTTTGGCACCCTTATTCGATAAAAAAGAAATATACATATGGTATATAAAGGGCTTTTTAAGAATACTTCTACCATGAAACCTATGCCTACTTACTCCGTGGCCAGGTCTAGAACTTCTTCTTATAAATTCTTATAAAAACTCTTTAAGGATTTTTTTATAAAACTGAGATGACAAAGGAACTTACAGTCCACCTGATGGTAAGTGGCCACTGCAGACTTCGATCGCATTCAACTTCAATGAGCATTTTATCATAGGGCTACAGATGCGTTGTGACCTCTGAGAAGTAACATGGAATACCTCACAGTTTGAAACTATACCCAGTTCTTTAAACCCATCGAACTGGAAGACAAAATCAAACATTGCTATTTGGCAGCAGAAATAGGTAGGAGAACGGTATCCACAGACGAATTCCCAGCCTACCATCTAGTATATTAAAAATGAAACTTTATACCAAATTTTTTTTTGGGTAAATAGAGGTACCTGATTTGGGTAAGAACATGTTACTCACCAACGAACAGAAATAAACAGCAAACATTCATTCGACATGACTTAACGCGTTAAAATATCTTAACGTTTAAAGAATAGAATAGAATAATTTTCATTAGATATGTATTATAAGTAACTATTATTGAAAGACATTTTTCCACCAGCAAGAAAACAAGCTGGACTCTTCAAAGTAAAATTTTACGATAAAATATAGGTGTTTGTACAGTTTGTTACGAGCACTCACAAAACTTTTAAAAAAAGAAATTATTTTTACTTACATATGCCTAAACATCAAAAGATCTGAAAGTAAAAAAAGTTAAACGAAATAGTTTCAGTTATTTATGAACAAATGTTAAAATCTAAATACGTGAGAAAAACGAGTTCGTTGAAGACGTATTGCTCTATATCCTCTTCATGAGTATCATCACCATCACAGCCTATCAAAATCCACTGCTGAACATTTTTCATTTGTAGACTTAATAGCCTCAGCAATGAGGTCTTGAAGGAGGACGTTAATAGATTGTAATATCATCATCATCATTACAGCCCTTCACAAATCCACTGCTGAACATAGGCCTCCCCCATGGAATGCCACAAAGCCACCTGCCATCGACTTCCTGCATGTCTTACCAGGTTTTCACTCCATCTAGTGGGGGGTCGCCTTATACTACGCCTACTACCAGTACGTGGCTGTCACTCGAAAACCTTTTTCCCCATCGGTTGTCGGTTCTTCAAGCTATATGGCCAGCCCATTGACACTTCAGCTTACTAATCCGTTGGGCTATGTCGGTCACTCTAGTAATATACTGCGGATATCCTCATTTTTAAGTTTATCCCGCTGAGAAACTCCTGTAATATAATTTACATAATGATATACATAAAAGTATTTTGGCAAGAAAACCTTCCGATTCCCTAACTCTTTAAGCCCCAACTTAAGCAGTAAATATAGTTCGTAATAGCCCATTCTAAAAATAAAAATGAGACAAGATAAATTTTAATCTCGTTTTAAAATCAAAACGTGTAAACAGCATTGCGCAGATCGCCAGCTCCGATTTGTTCTGACGTTTTATTAAGCACGCTAGGGTTACCTCTCGTATGTCTTGCTAAACACAGAAAAAGTTAAGATTTGTCATAAACTTATAAAAGACTCATGAATTAGGGGTTAAAGCTTTTTGATATATTCTTTAAATAGAACAACAAGTGGCAAACGAGCACACTGTAAGCCTGATGGTAAATGAATGCTGAGGCCCATATACATCTACATCTATCCTCGATTAAGATTCAAAACGCAGATGCGTTGTCGTTTTCAGTAAAAATGGTCTTCGGTTCTTTACACTCGTCATACGAAACACAGCAGCATTAAGCTGCTATTTGACGTAGGTATTCTGGTGAATCGAGGGGAACCATCCGCGCTACAGTCATAATAAGCTGCAACATGGCTCTACCACGTATAGCGCGGCTTGATCTAAACAAATAAATTTATAAATTAAGGATTAAGGTTGGACAGTTAAGAAGGTTTAAAAATAAATCCTCCACACAGAAGTTTCTTTCGGTATCGTGGAGACGTTTTAAAAACATTAATTGCACAAGGACAAACATCATGACACATATCGATTTTTGCAGGATAAACATTTTTGCAGAATAAACAATTGTTTCATGCGAGATTCAAATTCGCATACATGCAGCGTCGGAACCAAATTTTTACCTGCTACTGCACTACCAAGCCGAGATTATAACACCAAACTTAATATTTTTTTTAAATTAATAGGGTTAGGGTTCTCGGCTTGGCTTTATATTAAATTACCGAAACCAGTTATATCTAAATAAACATAAAAATAAAAAAGAGTTTTGGCGGGAAATTTGGATTGGATGAACTGGCGGATTACCACTCCTGTATTTTTTGATACGTAAAAGTGGTGTGATTTCATGTGAAGCATTATAGTCTGAGAGCTTCTTAAAATCGTCTGCCGTGGCTTTAGCCCACACTTCTCTGTCTGCCATTTGGTTTTGTTTACATTTAAATATTAAAACAAAATAATTTAAATTCATGTACCTCGTGCTTTTTTTATTAACACCCCTTTGCTCTGACGACACGTAAGCTCCTATCAAACTGTCTGCCAACATTTTTCCGCAGTTTTCCAATATAAATAAGAGATTTTTCTGTACCTTATAAATTTTTTCACCCCTAAATTTGTCATGTTTTACCGCACGCCACCGTTTTATGCCCCAGCTTCGCGATGGCAGGCAGGCAAATTTATGTTCGGCTACACCAACGGTTTCATTTATAATAAAAATTACCCGTGTACCAATGCGATCATTTTTATGTATGTAGCCCAGCTATTCTATTATCAGTCTACTAGTGTAAACGGTCGAACAAGTGCTCCGATGGTGATGTAAGCTTCAAACTATCGTGTCTGCTCAAGTTGCCGTCTAAATCTCCCAAGAACCTTCGCAATGTGATGCAGTTACTAATTGTGAAAAAGTTTTAATACAAGTAATTATAATTAAAGGATATTTTTTCATCATTTGACACTGGCAAATGCATGAGTCCACTACACTTCAAAGTTTTATTGTCTACCCCAAATGGAAAGACAGTCGTGAAATACGAATTGATTATTGGTTTAAAAAAAATAATTTGCATGTTCGTGTAACAGCCCTACGATACCATGCAATATGGCCGCCGCAAGAGTTGTATGCACGACAATACATAGCGTATATAATTACGAGCGTCACAGACACAATCAAGCACGAACGGTCATGGGATTGTATTTTCTATTTTTGTAACTAATTAGCATTAACAAGTCGACGTATATTCATCATACTCAACGATACTATGTATATCGTCTTTTTATAGCAGTGGGGTAACGGGCACGCGGCTCACCTGATGGTAGGTGTCGACCTTCGCCGTCGCCCATGAACTACAGCAACACCAGGGAATTGCAGGTGCGTTGCCGGTCTTTTAAAAATGAGTAAGTTCGTTTCTTGAAGGTCCCTAAGTCGTATCGGTCAGCAATTCTCACAGTGGTGGACCACCAAGCATCCAGATGGTGTGGAATTTCAGAATTAATCCGAACACTTTCTGTGGTATACGTGATCCGTCGTCGATCGTAATATCCCAATAACATGGTCGAAGGCGATGGGTGACGCATCCGTCTCACTTGTAAACAGGTGCTGCTTGTGGGGCTGGTCTGCTTGGGTTCGCTTCGTAAGGTAAAATTTTAAAGAAACGTGCTTCTGTTACCCAGGATGTGCTTAATGGGGTTGTTATTGTATATACTATGTTATTGTAATATTAACTTTAAAAAAATGAGAGTAAAGAGGAGTTTTTTTCGCCATTTCTTCTCTACCTGAACCTCATTTGGAAATGGTATCATTATATATATGTAGAAGTTATAAGTATGTAAGTAAAACTCTTAGGTGAAGCCGCATGTGAAACAACAACACAAACATACAGGTTTATATTTATAACATAACATACACCTGTCACCTAGAGGGTAGGCAGAGACTATGGAGTTCCATGTCGCAAAATTCTGTCACACCTCTCTCGTTTCCTTCGCGTCCATATCTACGCATACATACTCCTCGCTTAAGGGTACTCTTAAGGTGATAACTCGAAAATTTGGTGGTTTTTCTATTTCACATACTTAGTTTAGTTATCTCATAATTTGCGTGAAGTAACATTGCATCGCTGTCATTTTGACACTCCCTAAGTTGTCCGTGAGCTTCACCGACAAAGAGCTAAGCCGCGCTAAAGATTTTCGAGGTATCCTCTTAACTGGCCCATCTTCAATATATCGCCAATATGGTCCATACTCTACTCTAAATTTATTGACTATGCGTGACATACAGCAACAGTTACGCAGGTCAGCCATGCGCAACGTCGTGGGTTCGCTTCCCGCGCACAAAACACCGGATGCTGGCGGCCGGAAGCAGGTGTGGTGTTTGACTGTTAGCTACGTCATGCTTGGATGTAGGTCGACGCATACAAAAAATTATATACTTCTATTATATATAAATTCTATATGTTAATAAAAATAGCCGAGTATTTATTACATACATTACATTACAACCTATGAAAAGTCCTCTGGCCATACGCTTATAGGCCTTTCCCATGGATAGCCTCGTACATGCTAGTTTTTGTTATTTGGAGTTGTTATCAGAATAATATATGAAGTATTATTTTTGAACACAACTGACGAATTTTGAATCATTTTGAACAGTACTACCTTTTGTGGTGGCGCTGTCGTCGGACCACAAGAGAAACACATCAAAGCCTAAATCGCGCTATCTAAGTTCCGAAGTAAAGCAATATAATATATAGAATAGCTCCGAACTACCACACGGAGCATTGGCCGTTCCCCGGGCTGAATACGTTGCACGGTAGAAGATCTCCCCCTTTACTTCCACGGACAAATTTAAAAAAAAATTACAACATCTGAACAAATCGACTTCGTTGCCACCGGCGCGAATAACATTGTAAAAAGCAGTTTTAAGTAATGATTTATCATGTGGTCGGGCGTTAAGGAACACGTCGTAAAGGTACGACATGTTTGAGAAATTAAAATATATTTCGACATTTTATGTCATTTTGGGTCGAACCCAACGCGTTGGTGGGACCTAAAATGTTCTCTCTTTCTTAGTCCAAAAACCCTCTCATCAAATCTCGAATCTCAAAGTAGGCTTATGCGCGTCTCTATGTTTCTTTATGTTTATATGTCTATGTTTTTTTAAAGAATAAGGTGACAAACGAGCACACGGTGCACCTGATGGTAAGTGGATAATGTAGCCCATAGGCATCTACATTTATCCTCGATTAAGAATCAAAACGCAGATGCGTTGACTACCCCTGAGGACTAAGATGGAATGCCTCGTTTCCAGTAAAAAAGGGTCGCCGGATTTCTATACTCACAATACGAAACATAGCAGTATTAAGGTGTTATTTTACTCTGGTATTCTGTAGGAGCGTGGTCCTTCCCCGGGGGCCGACTTCTTCGTGCTTCAACCATGATATAGCTGCAGCATGGCTCCACCACGTGTAAAATGTATATGTCTATGTAGGTTATTACTTCCTTTTTGCCATAATTTTCGACGGCCATGGATTAAAAGGATATCTACTTCATAATCAACAGTACAAAAAAGTCTACTACCGGACATAGACATGGATTTGTCGCTGAAGAAGAACTAAAGAAGATGCCATCATATCATCGATCGGAAACCATGAAATGTTTTTATATTTCCATAGTTGCTTCTTACGGCACTCAAACTCACAGGACAAACGGGTGATGGGTTCACTAAAAGATTTTAAATTCTATTCCAAGTTCATTTGTACCAAAAAACTGACTCAATCTTTTTACTCTTTAAAATTTTATACAAACAGAACAATGTTACATAAGTTACGTGATAACTCCTCGAAAACCACTATAATTGACGTTGCGTGAGCGACGTTATAAAATAGCCACTGCATCACTGGTACTCATAGCTGACATCTACGTAAACCTGAGATAAACATGGGAAAAAGACGACAATGCCTGACGTTTATTTTGAAGAGATAAAGTTTTTGTCATGTATAAAAACTGTAAACCGCAGCTCCTCAGCTCGTGTTTTATTAAAAACCGACGTATTTTTTATTGCACCATGGATTAAAAACACCGTAAATACACTTACTAAAATACTACATTCTCAGAAAATATAATACAAATATAATATAAAATTTGACATTCACAAGGTTTAAAAACTTATAATATTAAGGAATTTATGTATGATAATAATCCCCTGGGAAGGATGATTGCTACCAAGCTATTACTAATTTGTTTTGTGTTGTTAATTGTAACATACATGATTGTAAGCATTTATTTAAAAAAAATCCCGCTGGGTTTCTTGCTGGTTCTTCCCAGGCAAAGACTATATAACCACCTCTATGTTCCCAGGACAGTAACCTTAAACGTTCATTATAAAATGGAATTAATGAAAGATGTTGTACCCGGAGCAAAACTGAAATTTGCAAAAATTCAAGATCATCTAGTCCGGGATTTAAAACGATGGCTTACATGTAGTGGTTTACCTGTTTCAGGTAATAAATATGTACCTGTAGAAAGTTTAGTTTTCGGTGACAGTTCGTTTTATTAGTTGTCAGAGATTTAATTTAAATCTTTCATGTAGGTACATGTTTTCGTTAATGCTTCCTTTTTTAATTTAAACATTTAGTTTAAGCATTTTAATTTAAGCATTGAAGAATTCATAGCGAACGGCATGACGTTACTCAATTCGGTTCCACAGACATCGTGCACTTTTCCTTCTTTAAATTGGGCAATTTTCCCATCCCGGACTATACCTCGTACTTTCTGTTATGCTACAATGTATAATTATGTCACTTCTGGGCCTCTTGATAATACTTTGAACATAAATGAAACCTTATCTGATGATGAAGAAAGTCATAATAACTGTGGAAAATCAAAAGCACTGAAAAGAGGAAGGCAATAAGTGATTTTTTTTAAACATGGAAAATAATGCGACTAATAAGTTATTACTTAAGAGCAGATGTAAAATTATCTTTCAGAGCGACTGTAACTTATAAAATAAGCGTCTAGCTCTTGATAAAAATAGTAGCTAAATGATTAATGTTCAGTGTAAGTGTTTAGCATCTGCTTCGAGGAACTCTTCCCATATCATTGCTGTAATGAATCTTCTACAAACACTTTTTCGTGTCAATTTGAGGTTTTATAAACGGCACAAATTTCATATCATCTAGCTTGTTTCGAATGTCAGAAGAGCAATTCGCAAATGCACAAAGTTTGGTAGGCGTGACAATTTATTTTTTATTCGTTTATTTATTTTAATGATAAGACATCCCCCCCTCACCATTGTTTGCACAGAGGAAACAGGTTAGTTGAGGGAGTGACATAGGGTACAAAATCTTTCTCTTTTTAGTAAACCTTTTTACGCAGTCCGATTTCGCTTAATTACTTTTTTAACCTTTATGCTTGTATCACCTAATAGCCTCACAAATGCTACCTACCTACGTTTGACATGAGTTTGAGACAATATTTTAGTCTGAAGGCAGTGCATACCGCTGTACGCAACAGGACACCTTAAACATAACAACAATATTATTACAAGATGCGACAACGTCATTTTGTCCGCGCATGCTTCTGTAATTAGACACTGTTGGGTTTACAAAGCGATTGCGTGACATCCGCTTATTTTACGTGCGACTTGGGCCAAGGCACGAGTGATGAGCGTATGGCGAACGCTCGTCATTGAGTTCCTACTTCCTAGACTCGTAGAAACTGAATTACAAACGTACAGTTGGATTAAGCATAAGCTTTTAATGCAGAATAATCGCGCTATGGTGGGTTAGGTACTATATTTTCATATTGGTAATAACAATTTTCATTTTAGTTCTTCAAGTATGATAAAGTAATAGCATTTTTATTTTTAATCAAAGTAGACGTTGGTGTTTAATATAGACCAGGGTAACCACTTACCACTAGGTGGACTGTGTTCTCGATTATCGCCGAAACCTGCGACAATCGTTCATAATTTCTTATACGCGATCGTGAAGTACTTTTTTTAGGGATGATGGTACTCACTGGCGTGGTCATCGTCCAGAAGGTTGTGGTAGCGATGCTGCTTCTCGGATGCCTCGAGCCTCATCATCACGCCGGTCTCACCACTGCATCGCGACTACCTTCGAACGGAAAACAATTATCACCGTTATTAAATGTAATTAATAGAATCAGACGTTACTTTGCGGAAATCCATTATATCAAAGATGTTAAAATGAATAAGATAAGATCTGTTATTTGATAAAACTAAGAATGTTGTGACGTGTCTAGTTTAAAGAGCACCTCTCGCCCTTCCAAAATTGCGTGCACAATTCCCGTCACCACTAATCCCAACACTAGCAAAGTCACACCACCGTCGATAATACAATCCGTGTTTCGACTTTTTTTATAGGATAAGGGTAACAATCGAGTACACAGTCCACCTGACGGTAAGTGAATGCTGTGGCCCATAGACATCTACATCCATCCTCAGTTTATAATCAAAATGCAGATGCGTTGTCACTTCTGAGAACTAAGATGGAATGCCTCGATTCCAGTAAAACAGGTTTCCGGTTCTCTACACTCACCATACGTAACACAGCAGCATTAAGCTGCTATTTTACGCTGGTATTCTGGTGAGAGCGTGGAACTTCCCTAGTTGAGCTGACCCATTCACGCTACAACCATAATATAGCTGCAGCGTGGCTCTACCGTGTATTGAAGCCTGTAAACGAGGTAGGCCGCTTAACGGTCAGCCATCGCCTAATCTATTTCTCGTGCATCGGCGGGAGGTGACCTTTAAACTAGGTAAAACGCATCATAGTAGCTAATTAATTTTAATATATTATATAATTGTTATTGATTGTGCTAAAACACCGTTAGATCTCATGGGTGCAGTATGAGGGACCTTAAGGCAGTAAGACAAAAGAAAGTCAGTTAGAAGGACCATAATGTCAGTAAGATCTCAATGCTTTCTATGGATGGTGGTATACTATCCCGTACGATAGCAGTATTTAGACTTATTTGGGCTAGAAAGTTGAATACAACTGGTATTGCTATTATCAATCTGCCTGCGAGGCGTGGCGATCAGAGTGAGTTATTGTTTATGGGTTCACTGTTGATTTATTACGATATAAACTTAAAAGAGACGGCACTAATTCCTGAGATTCTGATATCATTCCTCGTATTTCTGTCAAGGTGGGTCTACGCTAGACGAGCCGAGCACGAGCGGAGCATGAGCCGAGCACAAATTGGTGTAGCGTGGACCGACTTACAAACCTCGAACGAGCGCGCTTCGAGCGTTTGGTTCGTGCTCGACTGTGCTCCGCCTATTGTCGGGTTTTTGACGAACACAAAAGGATTCGCATCGCATGCATCGATTTGCATGTTGTAAGCTCATTGTACACTTGACACCGCGAGTAGAGCGGCTTCTCTAGCGTAGACCCACCCAAAGGTTGTTAGATAAGTTTTAGATTGTTTGATGTAATAACAAATAAAATAACAATTTATTAGTAACACATACCGTGGGCATCGTAACAGGCAACAGACTTCTGGTATTCTGAGAGGTGGGACAACTTGGTGAAGCCGACACATTTGTGCTACAACCATAATATTGTTGCAAATGTTACCTACCTACGTTTGATATGAGTGGCTTTACCACGTAAACTATAGGCTGTAATTTAAAAACGACCAGAAGCGTTGTATCTTAAGCGCTGCTGCGGGTTGCAGATCTGATTAATTCTCTGCAAGGAGTAATAGAATTTATCCCAATAATAAAATATTAGACCAAGGTATAATCATTGAAAAGGTAATGAAGCGGATAAGTCCGCCGTGTTGCCTGACTTCATACGGCTTCTAAATGTATTTAATTTCTTAAACACGCAGGTTTCCTCACAACGATTATACACTGTCGAGAAAGGGCTTATTCAGCACGTAAAAATACCTGACCGTATACAGTATGGCGAAACTAGTTGGTTATATAGTAAACAAGTTATAACAACCGCCACATCATTTAGCGGTCCACTACTGTGCGATTTACTAGGAGTTTTCCTCCTCACATGAAAAGAAAAACGAGCTTACTCCATTTTAAAAGGCCGGCAATGCACCTGCAATTATCCTGGTATTGGAGTTGTTCATGAACGGCAGTCGACACTTATATACCACAGGTGAGCCCGCATGCTCGTTTATATCCCCTATTCTATAATTCGTATTGGAATTCTGTATGAAACAAGTATTCGTATAGGTATGACCTATAAATAATTGTTCCGGGTCTGAATGTTTGTCCTTGTGCAATTTATGTATGTAAACTGCCTCCACAATACTAAATAAAAGCCTACGTAGCTAAAGTTTGTTAACGAAAAAGTAAAGTCAATCCTACATAAAAAATGGGTTATTGTATTTTTTCGCAAGCAACGAAATCTGTGCATACAAAGTTGTGTTTCAAAGCTTCTAAAGCTTATGCTTAAATTTTATAATATTTACAAGCCTTTATACTTCAATGATATTCATATCTAGATGTTTTATCTAACCGGCTCGCTAATCGCCAACGTGGCTTCATGACCATAGAAATTTTCTTATATCTATGTTCATGACCTACCGGATCCAATAGTGAATCTAAACGATTCTCTAATCAACTTAATCACACACACAAAAATCCATTAAAATCTATTCAAACGTTTGGAGGAGTTCAGTCACATACTCACGGATAGAAAAATTATATATTAAAGATAAATGCATTTTTAGGTCTAGATTGAATACAGGAGACGTCTCAAATAATGGCCGTTTGTGGTCGTTACATATTAGCGGGAACTGTTCGTAACACCGGGTGTTGAATTACCCGGTCGTTTTACGCAATTCAATATCGAGGTATTAATCTATTTTAGAACTGACAGGCCGCTTGGTTTAGTTGTTGGTTGTTACCTAACGCAGAGGTTAGTGTATTCAACCAATTGAATCAATTAGACCGGCAGGTCTACTCGCTAATTTCGTTGACATCATAATAGTTAGATACTTTGTTGTACATTGCGTACTATGTTATATTAGCTTTTCTATCGGAGCTGGGCTTCCCAAAGTGGTCGATATCGACCCCTTGGAGTCGAAATTAGTTTCCTGGGAGTCGACATAAACGAAAATTGATTCTGTTTACTTTGCGATCTTAATGTTTTTTTTTTAATAATTACACACTAAAGTCTTTACTGAATTTTATGTCTATTTATTTTGTTAAATTTTGATGAGAAAATGATGTCAAATGTTATCACTTAACGAACCGCAAAGTTTTTAAATAGGATAGGATTTTTAAAGTAATTTGGCTATGGCTATATATAATCTGAGGCATCAGTTTATATTGGAAAAGGGGTTTCTTGCCCAAAATAGTTTGGGAAAGCGAGTATTAGAGTTACCACGGCTAATACATACGGCGCAATGTAGTACAAAGTGACTAATCGTTGCGTCTTATGCTTTGTAGCTCTTCTACAGGTCTCGTACAGGTAAGCGAAGTGTACGTTGGCCTCGACTAGATGGCGTGACGACCTGGTAAGAGATGCAGTAAGTCGATGGATGCAGGTGGCTCAGGAGCTCATGGCATTCCTTGGGGGATGCCTATGTTCAGCAGTCGACTTGTTAAGGGCTGTAATGATGATCATGGTGATGACGGATATATATTTTTTTAATTTGAACTCAAAAAACAGTAAATATACGTAAGTGTTATCTGTATGTGTGTCTACATAGACAGCTGAGAAACACGTTTATAAAGCAGCGACCCAGTTCAGTCTGCACTAAGCAGGTAAGCAAGCAGCCGTTCACCAGTTCTAAATTCCTATACGCAATACACAACATCAATTACAAAAATAAAAAATACTGCGTTACGTCCACGTAAACACTCGCGTGATGCTGACGACGGGCGTGACGCCTGATAAGTGATAAGCGTTGCGCAATAACCTAGCAATATAAATAGAATTAAAAGTTAAAGTTTTAACGTTTTAATATCAATAGTGTTTACCTATAGCGTACTAAATACATTCAAATTTTGGGTATACTTTAAATGTCAATCCATATAAAATAAACAATCTTGAAACAACCTCGCATGGAAAACCGTTTTAACTATTACTTTTTGGATTAATTGAAGACGTGAGTGGATGAAGGTGATAACTCGCATTCTACTAGTTTTGAGTAAATCAAGATTGAAGTTTCACTATTGTTTTTTGAGATAAGTCGTTAGAAAATCGGTTTTTGATTTAAACTATAATGCAAAGTTGGGTAAACCAACTTAAAAAATTAGGGTACGTGAGCAATTAAACTTTTTTAATACTTTATGGTATATAATTTCGAAAAAAACTGAACATAACTCTTTCTTTCACTAACATTTTAAAAACATTTTGGCATTTTAGCTATTTCAAATTAGGTGTTAAGTAACATTATGTAGTTAAAGTTTTACAAAAAGGTAAACATTACTTAAATATTCCTTAAAACTTTGTAAATAGAAACGTAAGCTAATAAAACAGAGATCGGTCTTGGCAATAAAAAAAAATTATACTATTTGTTAATTAAAATCGACTCATAGAAGTACCAATATTCTGGCTTTACGTAAATGTTCTTTTTTTTCCACTGATACGATACCATATTTTCCGTTCGTACGTGGAATCTCCACAGAATAGCGCAACTGTGATCTTCTTTTTAAAATGTCCAACTTTTTGAAGGGTCATTTCATCGTATGTTTCTTTATATAGGTAGGAACCATATTCATCTACGCGTATCCGTTTAATACCATCCCTAAAACTTACTTTGTCATTGTTTACGTCTTTTTTCTGAAATGCCCGCTCATATCAGTGACTATATTATTTCGGGAAGCTTTACAAATAATATTCATGTATTGTTCAAGAACAAAAACTGCATCGTGTTTCCTAAGGACTTTTGCTATCGTTTCTATCAGTTGATCGAGTAAGTAGATGAGTTTGTATATTTGATATGCGTATTTAGCAGGGATGGAAGATATGATAAGGATATAGGAGGAAGAGTGAACGCAGGAAAAATAATAAATGGGGCCCTAAACTCTATTGTGAAGAGTCAGAATATGTCAAAAAAGCCACGTATGGCAATTCATGCTGTGTTGGTCTCCACTTTAACGTATGGTAGTGAAAGTTGGGTGTGGCAAAAGAAGCACGAGAGCAGTAGAAATGCGGTCGTTAAGGAGTATGTTAGAGCTGAACTAAAATATGTTAGAGAAATTGTGTGATAAGAGAAAAGTGTAGTTTGCAAGATGATATTGTGACCAGGATTAAGAAAAGAATGTTTCGGTGGTTTGGTCATGTGGAAAGAATGAATGAGAAAAGAGCGATAAAGAAAATTTATGTTGTAGAAGTGAACGGAAGAGTCGGAAAGGGACGTCCTAGGTGAAAGGTTATCGACCAAATTGGCGATATATTGAAAACGGGCCAAATTAGGAGTACCCTTAACCGACGAGCATGCATGCGTGGGTACATGGATGTGGAGGAGGCGAGAGAGTTTTGTCCGGATCGTGCCAAATGGTAGTCTGTAGTCTCTGCCTACCTCTCTGGGTGACAGGTGTCAGTGTTTACGATTATGTTTTTTTCTATCCTACCGAAATCATAATCCGAGTCTTAATAAGAATGGCCAACCTCAGGGAATATGTGGTCTATTACTTTAAAATATCCTTTTAATATAAGGTATTGATGCAATGCAATCATGTTAAAGTTTTTGATCTATTCGGCACACGAATTGTTTTTGACAACTTGGATCTACCTCCAAAAATCTTAGAAGTGCGTTTCTAAGTTCAACACTTCCGCGATCCGCTATTATACGGTCACCGACATCAGCTTCCAGTAATAATTTTGCCCTTGCTTTGCCTCCTGCCATTACTTTTCCACTTTGTCAACGTAAATTCTCTATTATAAATAATATTTTTGTACACAAAACACCCTACAATACGCACTCTGTTAGAAAGCCCGCGAGAATGTGATAATTTTAATGACAACGAAAATCAAAACAATTAACTGACGTGAACGAATGAAGGTGCTATGTATGTTACATAACACCTTCATTCACGGAGAAGTGATGTCGTGTCATTCGACTATCGTTCGCTGAGTGGAAGAAAGTGTTACGTTCGTACATGTCACTTTCTTCCACGACAAAAAAACAAAACTTTTACTTAATTTATCAAAAACGCAGTGATATGGGCTCGTACCTCTTTCATCCAGTACCATTTTCAAACTAAACTGTACATAACACCTTTATCAACTTTCTATTTTTGAAATACGTCTTAAATCGATAGTTTTAAGGGTCTAAAATCATTTTATAACGACATATCACCTTCATCTATGCAAAAAAACACCAAAACCTGAAAATGCGACATATCACCTTCATCCACTTATGTCTTTAATTAATACATGGCGTTAAGCTTCGCACCTTTAATATATTTAGAGCTCCAATACGCAAATTATTTAGCCGGCCAAGATGTCACTACAGGTTGGTTAAACCTGGGCCGGCTCATCATGGTTTCCTTTAAACCGAGTAATATCAACCTACAATAATTGGCAATCGATCAGTGTCATTGACATCTTCCGCGACTCTTTTCCAATCTATACAAATAAATAAAATTGAAGTGTGTGTTTGTAACGTCAAAATAACAGCTGTTTACTAAAAGCATATTAAAGCATGTAGTACTTATAACAAAAACACAATTGTTAACATTTTTGTCTGTTAATCGCTCCGATAACCACAGATAGTATAAGAATTAGGGTTCCACAGAACAATTAAAACCAATGAAATCCAATTGCAATAAATTACACCCGAGCGAAGTCGCGGGGAACCGCTTGTGTTTAAATATGTATCCGAAATTAGTAAGAGTTAGTAGAACTATGCTAATGATATAATTTAAATTGTGCAAGTGTAATGGTTCAGTAAATTTATATGAGTGTTGTGTTTATGTATCTGCAAGGGCGAGTGCACAGTGCACACCAATGCTTCTATATTGTGAATATCGTCTTTATTGTTATTGAGTTATGTCGTGGGTACGTCTTCTTAAAAAATAAATATATAAAACTGAAACTGCGGTACGTTACCACAGAGTAAAGAGTAGGGACTTACTCATGTGACAGTACTACGGTGAAGGAGGCAAAAGAGGTGTCAGGATCGTGCCAAATAGGATGTCCGTAGTTTCTGCCTACCCCACTGGGTGATTGGCATGTGCTTATGATATGATATGATAAACTGAAACAGTGTGTTATAAGTATAAGCTCTGATGTAAAAGAAATGTGCGGCTTAATCGATGGGCCACATTCTAAAATCAGTTGAAAATAACAAATGTCAACGTGGTACACCAACACTTCAGTGTTTTAGAGCTGCAATAGGAATGGGCCAGTTCAACCAGGCCATCACGCACGCACAGAGTACAAGTGTGAAATTCCAACATAATGCTGCTGTGTTTCGTATGGTGAGTGACGAAACCCAGATCCGTTATTGTTAACGAGGCTTTCCGAGGCATTGTTAGCCATGGAAGATGATAGCGTCTGTGTATTTCGGGATTATTTATAAGATAGAAAGACAAACGAGCACACGGTCCACCTGATGGTAAGTAGTTGCTACGGCCCATAGACATCTACATCTATCCTCGATTACGAATCAAAATACAGACGCGATGTCACCCGTGAAGAATTACATGGAATGCTTCATTTCCATTAAAAAGGGTCTCCAATTCTCTACACTCGTTTGTCACCCAACGATATAAAAAAAATAACAGGAGTAAGGATACAAATATTTTTAAAGAGTTTGTTTATGTGGGAGACACAGTAAGACAATAACAAAACAGAAATTTCTACATAATGATTTCTTATACGTTTATAAAACACGCACTAAATATGTTACACATTAAATAAAACACATTTTAGGAATATTATGGCATTTAAATCTGTACTGCGAAGCACTCGATAAGTCGGGAGTTAAAAAAAAATTATATGCGATGAAATTTGTTTGAATCAAACCAATTTTCTATTTATAAGAATGAAAAATAGCTAACATTTACACAAGATTACGATCGGTTATCTTTGATAGTTTGATAAGATAATAATTTTTATGCGTTTGGTTTTTCCAATAGTTTCGTGATCAATTATTTTAATTCGATTATGGCTAAATTGCCTTCTATTTTTCTTTTTCTATTAGCTCATAATCTGGTGCTAGATAGCTTATTCTATTATACGATGGATTTGTCATATTCGTAACTCTGACGATCTCATTATATTATATACCAGCTAGCCAGCGTTGTTCTGTCCTCTTCGACGACCCTTTGTCGTATAAAAATACCGAAATTCGTAACCAAAAATATTGAGGATCACCTATCGGAATAAAACTATTCTATCTCCCAAGTTGGACCAAACTGCACACAGTGTGCAAAATTTCCCTGAAATCAGTTCAGTAGTTTAGGAGTTTATCTTATACAATGTGACACTAGGTAGCTTAATGTTGTGTTTCGTGTAGTGAGTGTAGAGAACCGGAGACCCTTTTTACTGGAAACGAGACATTCCATCTTAGTCCTCACGAATGACAACGCATCTGCATTTTGATTTGTAATAGAGGATAGATGTAGATGTCTATGGGCCGCAGCAACCGCTTACCATCAGGTGGACTGTGTGCTCGTTCGTCACCCTATTCTATTTAAGAAAAAACTGCTTAGCGCTCACTCGATTGTCGATTATTCGCGCGGAAGGCAAAGGACGGGCAGCGCGAGCGCGAACGAGTGTTTACATTCTCGCTCACTTGCCGCCGAAGTTTTCATTCATTATATCAATAATGTTTTCATTCATTATTCAATATATCAAACATCAAATATTTATGCATATAAATAATTTGTAGTAGTACTTACGTTGTTCTATTGCGATGAATTTCCCTCATCTAAATAGTTACTTATACGTTCAGTATACACATAATGTATGTACAGACATAATGCTATCGCACCAACAACCACGAAGTCAGTCTTTGTTGCGAGTTGATCAATAAAGAAGTATGAAGGCTGAGTATGATTCATGGAAATATTTCCGTCAGCGACAGGAGCAGTAGCAGTGGCTGAGTGTAAATGTGACGTTACAGTAACGGTGTAGTGACGGTGTAAGGCCGGTGTACTATGTCACATCGTGTCGTGGACGTCGTGAGCTCGTGAGAGGCGACATGGGGAAACAAACCTGGGGACAGGCAGCAGCGTCTTCAGAAACAGAAACTTTTTTATTCAATATAGATTATGATTAGAAATAATACTTATTGAAAGTCACTTTTTTTACTTTACCACTGGTTCGGAAGAAAACCTGTCATTGGAAGAACCAGCAAGAAACCCAGCGGGACTATTTAAAAAAAAATAGTCTACAATCATGTACGAGGTGTGTTCAAAAAGTAAGGTGACTTTAAATTTTTATGAAAAACTATTTATTTATTCATCAATATTTATGTTGTCCCCTTCAAAGTAATCCCCCTCAGATATAATACACTTGTGCCAACGCTTTTTCCAATCGTCAAAGCATTTCTGACAATCACTTTCTGGTATAGCCTTCAGCTCTTTCAGCGATGCAGTTTTTATCTCTTCAATCGTTGCAAATCTTCGTCCTTTCATAGGTCTCTTCAGTTTTGGGAACAGGAAAAAGTCACATGGGGCCAAATCCGGTGAATATGGTGGCTGAGGCATGATTGTAGTGTTGTTTTTGGTCAAAAAACCTCTCACAAGCAACGATGAGTGAGCACGAGCATGTATGCGTAGATATATGGATGTAAAGGAGGCGAAAGAGGTATGTCAGGATCGTGTCAAATGGAAGTCCGTAGTCTCTGCCTACCCCTCTGGGTGACAGGCGTGAGTGTTTATGTATGTATGTTATGTTTACAAACATTTGTATTTCTAACAATCAAATACAAACAAACATAACCGATTACTTTAAGTCATAAACTTTACCGTATTATTTTTTTTAAATAATAAATACATACCTAAACTTAATTTATAACAGAGAAAATACGCATTTTCATTACATTTTTACTTTTATAAATGGAATAACGGTACATTTCGACCTCCATAAGCGGGGGCCTCTGTAAATGAGACAATTAAATTTTAAACCTGTCCAATTGGAAAACTGGATAAACGAAAACCTCTTTAAATGGTACAAAATCCTTGGTCCCTTGAGATCTCAATTAACCAGGTTTGACCGTAGAATCATATCTTTTAGATCGTTAATACAGCAACTGAAAAGATTTATAAACTTCCTTTTTTTTAGAATAAGGATGATAAGCAAGGATACAGTCCAACCGATGGTAAGTGGATGCTGTGGCCCATAGACATCTACATTTATCCTCGATTAAGAATCAAAATGCAGATGCGTTGTCACCCCTGAGGACTAAGATGGAATGCGTCGATTCCAGTTAAAAAGGTTCTTCGGATCTCTACACTCACCGTACGAAACACAACAGTATTAAGCTGCTATTTTAGGCTGGTATTCTGTGAGACCGTGGTCCTTCCCGTTTGTGCCAACCCATTCGTGTCACAACCATACTATAGCTGCAGCGTGGCTCTACTATATGTATACTCTTATTTAAAGTCGGCTACAGGTGTTCATAATAAGCTTCAGTAATCACTTACAATTAGTTGGATTGTTAGCTCGTATGTCATTTTTATAAGATACTAGCTGGTGCCCGGCGCGTGACCGCAGAAGAAATAATTGCGGAGATATCGTTTTAAATTTTAAATCATCTTTTAATTAGGAGCTATGTATAACCCATTGAATGATACATAATTTTCAAATTGTCGGTACGATAAGCGCGTCACCTACTATGCCTATAACATTCGGACAACTGCAAGGTATTATGTTGACAAAGTTTTACCGCAATATGGTGAACAGTATGGAAGCGCATAAAATACGAACTATCAACATTAGTTTTTATACTATGTGGTATTTTTAACGCAAGTAGTTGTTTCTTTTTATTAAATAAGTTTGCCTTTAACGTAATTATAAGTAGGATGACCAACATCCAGAGCAGTAACAATAATTTGTAGGCCACACAAACAATCCGTGTAGGATTCGAATCCGCGGCTACGAAGCGTCGCTACCAAAGGCTTAGCCACTGCGCTAACGAGTCGGACTAAGTTTGAACAGTTAGCTTCTTATCTTCTCTCGCGGTTGTATTGAACATCATGCCACATGGTATTAAATACGTCCATTTTGAGTTGAATTGTAATCCTCCGTTTGTGGCGTCTAATAATAATTGAGTATGGTTCAAATATCACCGTTTAATAGTTCTGCCTACCTCCGAATTGAACGCTTTCGGCGTGGTCACAAGGCCTTCAATTCGGGTCATCGTACTTTGACACCGACTCCCGTCATTGATATTGACAATATGTGTCTTGAAATATTTAACTGTCATAATCTGTTTGATTCCATGATAATTTTCTAGTATTTCTATTATCTATTTCTATTCTATTATCGATTATGTCGCACGTGGTAGAGCCACATTGCAGCTGTTATAAGGTAGCACAAATGGGTTTGCTCAATCGTGGAACAGCAGCGTTAAATAGCAGCTTATTGCCGTAGTGTTTAGTATGAACAGTATAGAGAATCGGGGAACTGTTTAACTAGAAATGGGACATTCCATCTTAGTCATCAGGAGTGCCAACGCATTCTGATTTTTGACTCTTAATCGATGATAGATGTAGAAGTCTATGGGCCACAGCATCTGCTTACCATCAGGTGGACTGTGCTCATTTGTCACCTCTATTCCATAAAAATAAATCTCATTTTAAAGATATCTAAAGTGTAATTGCACGACAGACTCAAACTCACGTGACTAGTAAACACAATCAGAAATTATACTTATCTTAAATCTGCTAAAATATTCTTACCCCTTACCATTACAGCCTATTAAAGTCCACTGCTGCGGATAGGCCTCCCCCATAGATTGGCATAGTCCCTTGTTAACTGCCAATTTAACATTGCTTTGATTTAAATAACACAATGCTCCATTTACAAAGCGCAAAGGGCAACAAGAGATTTACAAAAAGAAACATGCATGGCAATAAGATGATCAATTGAATGTAAGTGATTGCCTCACAAGTGGTCCAATGAGCGGGCGGCCTCGCGGTCACGCTCGCAATCTGCTGACAGATGTCTTTGCGACATCCGCTAGAGCTCTGGTGTATTCAAAGGTTGGGTGTATGTGTGGCCAGAAAAAATGCATGCCATAGAGACGATATGATATTTTTTTACTCTTATTACTTTATTATACTCCGGCCGCTGAGTTATTACCGATTTGACACATGACGAATTGACAATACTAGTGAAGTGACTGAACCAGTAACCCTAATATCATTTGGGAACAGTTTGTTTTTAAATATTCTAGTATAATGTGTAATTAAATAAAATCAAAACAATAATAGTTAAAGACACAGGTTCTTTATTAGGTGGAGTATCCTTGATGGGCGTAGATAATTGGTCGAGGACATATCAAAATAAAACAAATTTGTAAACACTGTTACACATTTTAATGAATAGAGTAGGTACAAGATGTTTTAATAAATAACTACCTATCATTTATTAAAACAATTATTCAGACTCTGAACCAGATTCGCCAGAGCTGTCATCGCTATCAGTCACTTGTATGACAATTTCATTCTCTATAATGGTGTCCACACTTATATCGCGTTCATAATCTTCTGTTATCAGTTTTCGAGTCTTTTCGACGACCTTGACCCTTCTCTTCTGACCTCTTCTTTCGTTATTTTGCTGCAAGCATCTTTTAATAGACCCATCATTTTATTAGTACTGAATGGGGGAGTCGTATTATTACGAGCTGCGTAACCTGTAATGTAAACATTAAATAACGTTAATTTATTACTTTAAATAAACGAAATGTTACCCAATTACCTACATGTAAGGGACATGAGATATTTATTTCTTAGTTATATGTATCTTTTTACTTATATGCTGAATATTGGATGTTATAATAGTACAAATTATTCATATTCATAACTTATGCGATAAAAAAACAATACCTTTGATTTGTGCCCATATTAGCTCAATGGCATTGTACTGGCAGTGGTAAGGCGGAATTCGAAGTACCCGATGTCCATGTGCTAGAGATATCTCATCTACTTCATAACGGACTCTTGATGTTTTATTTTCGCGTAACAACTTTACTAAGTCAGACTTTAGCATTTCGGCAGTGGTTTCAATTCCATTTTGGTGTAGCCATGCTACGAGATCAGCTTTCTTGTCGGCCTGAGTAGGCGCTTTATTCACTTGTTTCGAGTGATATGAAGCGTTGTCCATTATTATGATAGAAGGCTCTGGCAGGCTGGGTAATAATTGATTTTCGAACCAATTCGTAAAAGTGTCTGTATCCATCTCCTCGTGGTAATCGGAAGTACTTTTTGACGCGAAAGCCAGCAGTCCATTTTCAAAGAAAATGCACCAATTCCAAGAGCTTGTGAAACCCGATCTTTCACTTGAGTGACAGGAATCAAAGGGCCGCCATTTTGTGACTTACACTCAAAGTAATCCTGTAGCTTTAGTACAAGCTCACGACATTGACTATTCAATGTTTTTCCTCGTTTCGGCATTTTCAACAAAATTACCAAACACAAACAAAATTAGTCCAATAAAGCGCAACGATAAACAGGAGAAAGCCGAGTCAAAAAACAACGGTTACACAAGAGAACGTAGTCTGTGCGCACGAGAGTACGGAAGACGACTATGAAAACTAGACGCACGATGTAACTTTGTACAAGCGCGCCAAAAAACAAAAAATAAATGTTTTCATATTATTTACAAACTATTTTAAGTTTTGAAACAGAGTTTATTGGAAAATTACTTGATTCTGACATTTTGACATAAAGTTTTATATTAAAGAGGTATTCTAAATCATTCGGCAAATGTGTCGCTCGTGCAAGGTTATATCGATTAATTTAAGAATAATCTGTCAAATCGGTAATAACTCAGCGGCCGTACTATAGTTTAATAATTTAGTTATCACAAACTGTCATTAATATAAATGTCAGATAAAGTTTAGTTTTAAGTTTGTTATACCGACATCTATTGGAAGCTATGGGGTCCTTCAGTCACATTCCTTAGTCGCGCCCAACACCCGCGGCACACTATGAAATGACGAAATATCTTATGCAGTCACTTAGAAATTTTTGGATTTTCGACTAAAAATAAGAATAAGTGGTTAGACACGCTTTTAGTGACGTCTTACTGCAATCAAGTTTGAGAGACATTACCTCATCCTCAAGTCAGTGATCCAAGCTACTTCATATTTGGCGAAGCAAAACTTTGCGCAGTAGCAAACCCTTTCAGCATACTAACTCAAACAATTTCCAAACAGAAAATTAGAATCAAAAGTTAGTAAATTCAACTTATCGCCCTTGTCAGTGGTCAAAACTTTGATTATATACCTGTATATAATCAAGGGGTCAAAATCAGTGACACTGTTTGATTTTTACCGTCAATAATAATAATAAAAAAGAAAGTATAATATAGACTAATTCCCAGCCAAGAAAATTTGAATACAATATATGTATTAGAGTAATAATGTAATCCCAATACCGAAAAATCTTTTTATTCGACCTTTTATGATTGTCCGCGTTTCTCATAGCCCAAAATATTAATCTTTTGTGTGCAGATTAGGCCGATGGCGAAAGTGGATACCCAACCGACGCCGCGCGGGAATCGAACCGGCAAGTCTTTCGGCCATGTAACGAGCTTATTTACATAAGTTAATTATATCATATACTTTCCGCTGGGAAACCGTTTCACAATGATTAAGGTAGAAAAATACCGTTTCTACTGTAACAAAGTCTATTATTGAAAGTGTATTTTGAAATACATACAAAATATATAATTTAAATTTATAATTTCCGATTTCTTTCCGAGAAATCGGAAAGATTCTTATGGGAGGCACAATGCGGATTTAGACCTGGAAGAGGATGCACGGATCAAATGTTTTCTCTCCGCATGATCACGGAGAAGCTTCTGAGTGTTAACCAGAGGATTTTCTGTGCTTTTGTGGATCTGGAGAAAGCATTTGATAAGGTTATAAGGAAGAAAATGTGGGAACTGTTGCCGGGATATGGTGTGGATGGTCGATTGTTAAGGGCTGTACAGTCACTCTACTATGACTGTAAAGCCTGTGTGCGGGTAGGGCATGACCTGTCACCCATGTTTAGCGTCCAAGCGGGCGTAAAACAGGGTTGTGTCATGTCTTCCTGGCTGTTCATACTGTATCTCGACAGCTGTTTACAGAAGCTGAAAGATAGCTGTTTGGGTGTGAAATTGGGTGACATAAAAGTTAATTGTCTGCTGTATGCTGATGATGCAGTGCTTATTGCACCATCAGAAGCAGAACTGCAGGCATTAGTCACGTGTATGAAAGAGGAATGTGAAATTAAAGGTCTCCGTTTGAATGCTAATAAAACTAAGGTTCTGGTATTTGAAAAGGACGAAGAGAGAACGAAATGTGAAATATGGGTAAATCAGGAATGTCTAGAACAGGTAAATGAAATTGTATACTTGGGGAGTGCTTTCAGCCGGGAGGAAGGCCGGCTGGAAGATGTGATTTAGATGTGGATAGGCGTGTCGCTGCCGGAAACAAAGTCAATGGTGCCCTGAATGCATTAATAAAAAGGCAAGGCGTGGTGAAGAGTGCACGCCTTGCAATACATAACGCAGTGTTGGTACCGACTTTGTTATATGGCAGCGAAACCTGGGTATGCCAGAAGAAGCATAAAAGCAAGTTGAATGCAGTGGAGATGCGATCTCTTCGTAAAATGTGTGGCGTTACCATAGCCGACCGAAAGCGAAACGAAGAGATTCGCAATATGGCAGGATTGAAAGATGACCTTATCACAAAAATTGATAGGGGCGTACTCCAATGGTTTGGACACGTTGAACGAATGAGTGAAGACCGAATGGTGAAGAAAATATATAGAGCGAAAGTAAATATTAAAAGGTGTCGAGGTAGACCGAGACTAACTTTCGAAGACCATGTGAGCAAATTGCTCGAAGAGGGGAGGGTCAAGAGTACTCGGATACCTAGACGTGCATGTATGAAGAAGTTAATGAACCTGAAAGAAGCGAAAGAGGTATGTAAGGATCGTGACACTTGGCGATCTGTTCTCTCTGGCTACCCCGTTAGGGATTGTGCGTGACGATAAGTAAGTAAGTAAGTAAGTAAATTTATAATTTAATCTTTTAAAACTACATTTAATGTAGTTTTAAAAGGAATTATTTACTATTATTTTAAATAAAACTGATTAAACGTGATAAACGGACATACTTCTCCTCTTTTATCTATTTTTTCGTCAGAAAAACTCAATGACGGCTTTTTAGCCGGCTAAGAACTTGAACCTTCATTCGCATTCAGCAGCCGCAATGACAAATATTAGACTAACAAGACAATCAATACCTTTTGTGTGCAATAGTTCTACAATATGTTACAAACGTCCGGAAACCACTACATCAATCCAATTTGTAAGAAACGGATATGGATAATACGTAAAGGCAATACTTTGTACCCGTTTTTTCTTTTTATGAATATAACGAACACGGGGATGTGAGATTAGGCATCGTTAAATTTTTTATGGAGAAGTACAGAAAGCTAAAAATTATATATAATGCATAAAATACGTGGTAGAGCTGCAGCTATATTATGGTTGTAGCACGGATGGGTCGACTTGATCGGGGAAGGATCGCGCTATAACAGAATACCAGCGTAAAATAGCAGCTTATTGATGCTGTGTTTTGTATGCTTTATGAGAGTAGAAATCCGGAGATCTCTTTTTACTGCAATCGTGGCATTTCATCTTAGCCCTCAGGGGTGACAACGCATCTGCGTTTTGATTCTTAACCGAGGATAAATGAAGTTGTTATGGGCCACAGCATCCACTTACCATCAGGTGAACTGTGTGCTCGTTTGTCACCCTTATTCTATAAAAAATAAAATATAAAATAAAACACACGTTACTTACATTCATACCGTCAAACACATAATTGTCGCTTGGACAAGTTATGTCGTTTTGTTGTATAACTAGTAAATGTATGTTATTACTCTATGGCCAATATTAATCACTTAATAGTCTGTGGTCAAACAGTCGCACACACTAGAGTTTATCGCAGAAGAAATTATGTGTTATGAACAAGTAATTACTGACGGATTATGCTGTTAATTTTGTGTGATTTCTAATGTTCCTTTTTACAGTGTACATAGTCCAGACAAAAAGGCGTTTTTTTGTATTTTGTGTATTATATATTATGATGATTTATGATGATTATGATTATATATTAATGTGCTGTTGAAAGTGAAATACAACTTACTTAAGAGGGAAGAGTAAGTCAGCTCAAATTCTAATTTCGCCCCCACTTCCCCGCGCGTCGTATGCTATGTACCGATTTGTTTGTAATCACTAATACTGTAAGTATAAAGGTCGTTAGACACTAATTTCATTAGGTTTATCATATTTATGCCTGTTTCTTAACGCCAAGCCAGCTGCTTCTTATTTTTATCACGGTTATTTCCCATTTTAATTTTACGTCGTACTGTTGCGTACAATACGGCCGACGTATCTTGGCGAGTCTGAATATAGGCTCTGCGAAGTTTAGCGCATGAACACTCGTGAAGAAAACTGTTATTGTCATTTTTTTATATATACCAATGTACAAATAAAATTTCCCTAATACAGTGACCAAAAATATCAAAACACTTTGGAGACATTATAAATTAAAGATTCAATTTTGACACCTCACCTTTCGATAGGGGCAGATTTTATCACAAACACATACAATATTATTTACATTTAATACTTTTTATTTATTTACACTTATTATTATTTAATCACTGTCGCTGAGGGGGGAAATTCCTAACATAAAGTCGTCGGCCCCTTGTGTACCATGTGAGGTACTTGGCATAGGTTCATCTTCGTAATCGTCGCTCTCACTTTCAGACTCACTTTCTGAATCTGAAGCTGTATTAATGATGAATAATTGATCCGTCATTTCGTCAATAATATGGTCGCTCTTCCTATAGTCATGTTCGACCTCTTGCACTTTTCTGCATAAAGCACTCCATTCATTCTGACCCATTAAATTTTCTTTTTCTTGTATGAGCTCCATTGTCCGGGTTACGTTCCAGTCGACGTTTTTAGCGGCTACGTGCCCTTTAATGGCAGCCCACACCATCTCGATGGGGTTTAAATCGGGATGATATGGGGGTAAACGAAGGACATCGTGGTTGTTTTGTTTAAACATTTCATCTATTACGTATTTTTTATTCACGTCTTTGTTTTTTTTTTATTAGATCGTAAAGTTGTGGTTTACGCATGTCCTTTTCATATGGTATACCCTTTTCTAATAACCACGATTCCATTTTTGCCTTCTTGTCATTAGATGTAGGGGCAGGATCCATTAATTTGTTGTGGTACGGAGCATTATCGATAACCACCACCGAGTTAGGGCTCAAATTTGGAATCAGTTGGGTCCGTAACCATTTCTCATAATTTTTGAAATTCATGTCATCATGATAGTCTCCGGTTTTGCTGCCAGATTTGAACATTAGTAGCGCGTTCGGAACAAACCCTGCTTCTGACCCAGCGTGTACCATCACTATCCGCTGACCTTTTGATATCGGGCGCTTTAGTCCTTGAGCGGAACCATCTGACCACGCCTTACCTTTTGTATGTGATGAGTGGGCATACGACTCGTCAGTGAATACAATTGGTCGCCCTTCGTCCCTGTATTTTTTCATTGCCTTCAAGTACAAGATCCTTTTCAGGCGAATGTCGGTCTTCTCTATAAGAACCATTCTATTGGTTTCGGTCTTTCGCCACTTGAAACCCAAGTTTTTGATAATTGTCTTTAAGCTCGTTTTACCACCTTGAAAATTTATATCCCGTTTGAGTTTCGCTAGTAATTTGTTTATCGTCGGCATTTCTTTTTCAGTTTTGTGGAAGTTGTGCATGCATCTTTTTACTACTCCCTGGTCAAAATTATCCATATCAGTAATAGGTTTTGATCTAGACCTTTTTTTACCAGGCGTGCGGAATACTGAAAGTAAGCCCGAAATATTGCCTTCAGTTGCGATCCGCTGTACTGTGCGTTGGGACACACCAGTTGCGTTAGCAACTCTTAAATAAACTTTATCGACATCTTTTACGCCTTCTTCTTTTTCTTTTTTCATATATTGCGTTAAATCGTAAATAATTTTTCTCGCCTGGCGATTTAACACACTGTTATGTTTTGGTGGCATGTTTGGCGAATAATATAAGTGCTAACTGACACTTGCAAATAAAACAAATAAAACAAACAAAACAAACTTAACACTATTAATAAAAACAAACAACAATAACAACGAAAACTTTTGTAACCGACTGTGCTCAAGACAGAGATAGCGACACGAACACGACACCAATGCTAACGTGTGACTGAGAAATATTACCGTGTACCGAGCATTGCCGAATAAGCACGAAGCTTTACGAAGTAACCAGAAAGGGATGTCCAACACGCGTGCCTGAGGGTGTTGTTTAATCGATTTTTATTCAAATCGATTAAAATTAAGACATAAAAATATATTTATTTGCAATTTATAAGGAGGTTCTAAATTTTCTCAAATAGTCGTTACTCAAGAAGACGTTAATAGATAATTGATATTTAAGTACATTATGTCTTTCAGCTGAGAAAATAATATGTTTTTAGTTTTTTTTTTTATTTAAGTCGAAATCTTGTTTATTATCAACAAAATTCACTATATTTGTAAATCTATTTCGTTTAATATCTTATATAAACAAAAATCAATAACTTCTAAATAAAACTAATCGATTGCGATATTTTATGACTAAAGGGTCGATTGTGTTTACTTATGGTCAATCTCTAGCCTAGACCACCGCCCCCCGTACGTCGCCTCATGCCACCATTTTGTTCCTTAAAAAAGCTATTGCGCAACCTTCTGCGCGAAGGTCGGACTCGCCAAGATACGTCGGCCGTATTGTAATGTATATTCTGATCGTAAGCGACACAACCTCCCCGTCCAAAGGCCGAGGCGTAGTGACCGTGCTGCGAGAATCACGCTTCAAAAGGCCAATAGTTTAGGTAATTTCTTTTTACAGTTAAAATAATGGTATTTTAAAAAAAGTAAATAACATAAGCACTGCTTTATAGTTAGTTCAGTTAGTATGCAAAGTTTCATGATCTTATTTAAAGTATTTTATGAATAACAGCGGTTTATTGTTTATTTTGGAGGTAACTTTGGATTTTTTTTCTATCGAGAAAATTTTATGAAATCGTGTTTTCGTCTAACATAATCACTAACATTAATCCTCAACTTTACCATATATTTATTTCAAAATTAATGCTGCAATATTTTCGGCATAACGAAGGATCTTGTTAAGCCATTTGACATTATATTTCCCCTTAACATACAAACCTAATTTCGATCACTAGGCGACAGCTAGTCAAATAATATTATTAGCTTAGTTTGCAACAGATAAAACAAAATCAATCGATCACTTAACATCATTACAAAAACGTACAGTAAGTTGTGACATAAGCGAAACCAGCCTGACGTGCTCTTCAACTAATTAAACAGTTTGCATAAACACTTAGGGTTGGCACCTTCACAAAAGTCTGGTACCTATAAATAGTATATGTTGCAAAAATGTATATGTATACTATTTATTACAGAACTGAAGTTATAACCTATTAAATAACAAACATAAATACTCACGCCTGTAACGCAGATGGGTTGGCAGACTATAGACTTCCGTTTGTCACGATCCTGACACACCTCTCTCACTTGTCCGATCTTCAAATCGTTCGTTCTTCATTTATGGTTACAATAATAAAGAATATGGCAGCACTGAATACATACAGAATTTCACGAAAAGTTGAGATTGGTTGTCATCTGAACAGGAAGTTAATATATTTTATATATATTAACTTCCTGATATTAACCTCCCATAAATTTTTGACGCCCCATCACAAAAAGTAGTTTATGGTAATTCTCATGATCTGTTTAACGAAAGAAGTTAAGCAGAGCATACAGCCTCAGAGTTATGTTACTCTGAGGCTGTTACTCTGGGTGACTTATACAAAATATGACTGTGCCGCCACTTTTATTTATGACTCCCTAAGCTATTTTACACTGCTGTTATGTGAGAGGGTGGTCTTACCCCGGTCGAACCGAACCATTCGTGCTACAACTATAGCTGCAGCATGGCCCTACTACGTATAAAAAATATTAATCCCTTATGAATACGTCGTTGTATTGTGTTGAAGGTTCTAATAACGAAAAAATCATTTACATTAGAAGCTACAATATATATAATACAATTGCATCATATGAATATTTTATGTCATCATTATTGCATCAACAAAAAAATCCGACTCAGAATTATACTGAAGTGGAATAACCACAGCGCTGATATTCCGGTGCCTTTATGCAGAGCTCTCGAGTGGTCGCCAAACGTGAGTTTTGTCTTTGAGATATTTAATATAAAATAATGAGTAGAATAAAATAGGAACGATTTCTGTGGAAGTAACAAATCCACACAAAAAATAAATAAAATTGAACTGTCTGTTCGTAATGTATGATATGAAAGTATATACGGTACCTACTTATAATTTTTTTTAATTTTTTTGTCTGTCTGCCTGTCAGTTCGTTCCGGATAATCTTCGAAATGGCTGGACCGATTTCGACGGGACTTTCACTGACAGATAGCTGATGTTGTAAGCTGCTGAGTAACGCAAGCTAATTTTATTTCAGAAAAAGTTAGGGTAATAAATTCCACGCGGACGAAGTCGCGGGTCCCCGGAGGGTCGATTTCAAACCATCCGTAAAAAGTGGGTTTATGAAATAACTCCTTTAATATTGTTGGTATATACGTTATTTCTTTATAATGCGATACTTACATAACATCTTAATATTGTACAGTTTGGAATCCTATACTATTAAACGAGCAATTCTTGTATATATGTATATATATATATATATATATATATATATAATCGGGATCTCGGAAACGGCTCCAACGATTTTCATAAAATTTAGTGTCCAGGGAGTTTCGGGGATAATAAATCGATCTAGCTAAGATTTATTTTTAGAAAATGTCTTTTTGTCCGTGTTTTTAGGCAATTAAAAACTGCTACAATATAGTTAGAATAAGAAGGTAAATTTTGACAGTTTGGTAATGATTATAAATAGCTTATTGGTATAATGGGCGGTCACAAAATCGTAAAACCCCGGTTCGAGCCCAGACCGACCGACCGACTTTTTTATTTTTTTTTTTTTCAAGTTTCTTTCTTTTTTGAGAAAATATATTTTTTTCGAGCCCTTTTTTTAGTATTTTTTAAAAACACGAAAATTTAAATAAAAATAATTGCACTCATGATTTTTTATTCAAATAACCAGTTCAGTTTTTTCTGTTATGTCGCTAAGATCAAAAAATATTATTTATAATTCATCAGTATGTAATTTGTATCTAAATATAATTTCCAAAACACACGAATTAAAAAAATCGAGCGAAAAATACCGAGCAAAGCTCGGTCAACCAGGTACTATTAAACTAAAATGTGTAACAGCTTGAAGCAAAAACAAAAGCCAAAGAATCTGGTTATCGTTACGTATGGACAAAAAACTGTCGAATTTACGTACGACGCAACGACAGTTCACCTCCGCTGTTAATCTCCACCGCTTCAGATTTGAATAAAATAGTTTAGTCTCACTTAGCTTATTAAGCCAACTATCTGTTTTTTTATCATTTATTATCTTTTGGTTATTTAGCGTTTTGTATTTTTGTAATGAATTAAAATTAAAACTAAAATTAAAACACAAAGAATTATTTTCGAAACTTTATCTGCGTTTAAACACACACATACACATAAACAATATACACACTTTGTTCATTAAATCATGTCAAAACATATTATTATATACATCACTAACAAACACACAATTTTTCACTAGTTGCGACTCTAATATGCACACTTTATATATGCTTACTTACTACTATTTTAAAACGAAACAGTGTATACTACTTAAATGTCTTAAGTTTAAAATTAACATATAATAAAATTAAACGAAATACTTTGAATCTGCTATACCAAAATGTAAGGGGTCTAAGAACAAAAACACAGGAGTTCTACACTAATATCTTGAACTGTACTAGTGACATAATAATAATTACAGAATCGTGGTTGCACGACGGTATTCTTGAAGCTGAACTTTCCGACAGTAGGTACAATATCTTTCGCCGGGATCGCGGCGGGAATAGACGTGGTGGCGGCATCATGGTTCTGACTGCGGAACGGTTTTCTGCAAAGTCTCGGCCTGGTTGGTCACATGAAAACCTTGAATGTCTCTGGATTACGATAGGTGCAAGAGACCTCGGTACTAGTCATAATTTGCATATTTGCGCAATTTACCTTCCTCCAGATAATATGTTGCCTCAAAGCTTACAAGGTTTCACTGATTTACTGTCTTTCGTTATATCCTCAAATTCAGAAGATTTGTTTTTGATATGTGGCGATTTCAATCTTCCTTGTGTTCAATGGACACCTAATGGTTATACACTAACAAAAAAGGGCAATACCGATTTGCAGAACTCTGCAGAAAACTTACTATATCAGATTAATATCCTTGGTCTTCACCAACATAACCTACATGTAAATACTCACAATAATATTCTTGATCTCATATTTACCAACTTTAATGTAGAAGTTACTAAATCAATTACGCCACTTGTACACGAAGATGTTTTTCATCCCACTCTCACAATTGACGCCACAGACATCGTGACACCTCGCATGTCATATAAAGGACATTTTAAATACTTATATAATAAGGCTGATTATGCGAAAATCTGTAAGCATCTAAAGGAGACAAACTGGCAGGATACACTTAATGTAGGGTCGCTTGAGGGCGCTGTATCGTGTTTCTACAGTCTAATATATGACCTTATTAATAAATACGTCCCATGTGTCTTCCAAAGACCAAAGCGGCAGTATCCTATTTGGTATAATAAAGCTCTCATCAACATCATAAAGGAAAAAAATAAACATCACACTTTTTGGAAGATTCATCATAATCCAATTGACTATGATGCTTTTGCACTTCTGCGTACCAGAGCAAAAAAACTAGCGAAGGAACTTCATAAGGCATACATAAAAAAATCTGAAAATAATATTAAATCAAATCCCAAAGCGGTTTGGTCTTATATCAAAAATAAACGTCACAGAAATTCGGGCTATCCTAAATATATGCAATATGACAACAAAAATCTGCAGTGCGGCCAAGACATAAGCATGGCGTTCGCTGATTTCTTTAAAAAAATGTTCAATGAGCCTGCCCTAACATACTCTAATATCTCACCAAAACTTCCATCATCTACTAATACTATAAGTGACATTCAAGTAACAGACGAGTTAGTGCACAAACACCTTAAAAGTTTGGACGTGACTAAAGGACCTGGCTCAGACAACATACCACCAGTATTTATAGTTAATTGCGCAGCGGCTCTCTGTGTACCTCTATGTATTTTATATAATAGATCTTTAAAAGAAGGAAGCCTCCCTATACTATGGAAGCAAGCACATATAATACCTATACACAAAAAAGGACAGAAAAACAAAATCGAAAACTATAGACCAATCTCAATATTAAATACCTTTAGTAAAGTTTTAGAGAAAATAGTTTATAATAACGTGTATCCACTATTGATACCTTCCATTCCACCCGAACAACACGGCTTCGTTAAAGGTCGCTCGACAACTACCAATCTATGTCTATTTATGAATGACGTCCTACGTGGGATGGACGGAGGTTTGCAAGTTGATGTGATCTATACGGACTTCGAAAAAGCATTCGACCGTGTGGATCATGTCATCCTGCTCCAAAAACTACAAGCGCTTGGGATTTGTGGTGATTTGTTAAGATGGTTCGAAGCTTATATTTTTAACCGCAGCCAAGCTGTAATTATAGGTGGTTTCAGATCTGATTACACAAACGTCCCTTCGGGTGTTCCACAGGGATCTCTGCTTGGTCCTCTCCTGTATATAGCCTACCTGTATGATATAGGAACATGTTTACAACACGCTAATTTTCTTCTATATGCAGATGACAAGAAAATATATATGAATATAAACTCAGAAAGGGACTGTCAGCTCCTCCAAGACGACTTAAATAGACTTGCTCTATACTATAAAAATAATCGCATAACAGCTAATATTGAAAAATGTACATCAATCACGTTTACCCGTAAAATAAAACCTATACAGTATTCTTACCACATTGACAGTCATCCAATAACAAAAGCAAACAGCGTTAAAGACTTGGGAGTAACTTTAGATAGCAAACTAACCTTTTCAGAACACATTAGATTAATAACCATGAAAGCCTACAAAAATCTTGGATTTATCATGCGTGTCACCAAACCTTTCAATGATTTAAGTTGCATTAAAGCACTTTATTTTTCATATGTCCGCAGCGTGTTGGAATATTGCTCTATTAGTTGGAATACCCAATACAAAAAATATGTAGCTGCCATAGAAGGTATACAGAGTAGATTCCTGCGGTACCTCAATTACCGGGGCAGACACAGGAGTGAAGAATACCATAGCTCTTGTCTGCATCACAACTTATTAACATTACAAGATCGTAGATGTGTAACTGATATGATGCTGCTATATGAGGTTTGTACTGGCGCTCTAGACTGTCCAAAATTGACTCAACAGATTATGAGTTTTCGTACCCCCAAGAAACGCACTAGAGTTACGGAATTATTTTATGTACCACCAGCTTACACAAACTATGCAAAAAACTCTGTTACAAATAGAGTACTAAGAACATATAATAAGTACTTTTCTAGCATTGACCCTTTTTGTTTGTCCAAGACCAAATTCAAAAAAGCTGTCTCAAAGGTTTTGGCAGATGGAATTGTTTATTAACTTTAAGATAGGTTGAAGTTGCGACACACACACATTTTATTATTATATCACAAACTAACACACGTTTTTCACCTCTCAATCATACACACGCACACACAACAAGCACACACACACACACGCACACACACACACACACACACACACACACACACACACACACACACACACACACAAACACTTCCTTATTCTCATCACACCGATACTCAATATACGGTATACAAATATACAGTGCTTACAATATGACGCAGATAAAGGTATCTTACGACAAACACTGTAAATTATGTATTAACATTGCTGAAGACGAAAAAAATATATATTTAAATGTTTTGCAAAAAAAATGTAAATCTATAAAGGCTTCTATATTGCATAATGTGTTCAAAACTTGTTTTTATATATTGGTAAATGTACAAGCTGTAGATTTTGTTTCAATAAATAAAAAAAAAAAAAATAAACATTCCAGATAATCAAAAGAAACTATCTATTTTTTCATTTGTGTCACCGGTCATTTCCCCGATTTTTCAACAAAACTTTAACTATGAAAAATACTACTATGTGAAAACGTATATTTTTTTATTCTGGTTACACATTAATAACCATATACTTAAGTTACGCTAATAGTTTTAAATTAATACAAAATATAATACGATTTCTCTCTGTTTTATTTTGTGACCATTTTTTTCAATCATTAGTGTCGACTTAATAAACGTTCCGTTATTAAGAACACCTGCGCATTACTGCTATCCCCACTTTTACGCACGTAAAGAAGTACCCCAGTGGCACGAGAACGGTCGATGATAGCAGACGCGTGCATCGTTAATTCTGGTAAGAAATCGCTTTTTTATTGAATTTCTGTGCATAGTACAAAAACTGAATCATTCGTGTTTATAGTAGTGTGATAATAAGTATTTGAACAATGGATTCTTTATCATGCACGTATATTAGCAACGAATAACGCGGATATTTTGTGGGCTCTTAATGGCGTCTAGAATATTCTACGACGCAATAAATTAGATTGTTGGTTGAAAATTTCATTCGTGTCACTTCATTAGTGTCATTTTTTTTGAGTAACACTAATGAAATGCAATGCTACACGAATGAAACGGTATATCACTTGACTACGAAAAGAAGGGTTATGATTCTTTTCTTGTTTTTAGCTTATGTGTCATCAAATTTGCTTTTAAACCTTACTTTTACTTGCAAACTTTAAGAGGTTTCTCTCATTTTTTTCATGATAAGTGCCATTAATTTATTTGTTAAAATTATGAGATGGATTTTCCTTATAGTATATGTTGTAATTGTTTAAGTATAAATTGTTTAAGGTTTAAAATGGTGAAAGAAAAATATAAGAAAAATGAAGATGAGTAGGAAAGGAGAAGGATTGCAAGAAGGGAAAAATATAAAAGAATAAAAAGCGATCCCGAAAAATATGCCGTTGAAAGGGCTAAAAAAAGGAGGCTTACTTAAAAAGGAAAAGCGAGAAGAAAGTAAAAAATATCAACAAAGAGCACAAATATGAACAAAGAGCACAAAGAAAGCGTTGGAGAGAAAATTCGAAGCGATACCTGGAGAAGAAAGCACAAGAACGGAAGATACGAGAAGTAACCATTTCTCAAGTGCTCGAAGCTCACACAAAAATAAACGATAAAGAGTTCTCCGATCCTTTGTATGAGGAAAATGTAAAAAAGAGATAAATAAAGAAAGTAAGAAAAGAACATTCCAAAGTAAAATTAAAGCCTTACAGTTAAAACATGCGATAGAAAAAAGAGAAATGACCTTATTAATTAAGAAATACCAAAAGCGCTGCAGAATTTTGACAAAGAAATTAAATAAAATAAAAGAAAATCAGGCATATACTATTTGGGAAGAAAACATTGCATTACCTACTCAAGTTCCTATTCATACACCTAGTAGCCCTGATGCTGCCAAAGAAGCGACAACCGAACAAGTTATTTTAAAGTCTTCTGGCAATTTGAAACGTAGACCTAGTTTAGAGTTTCGTAAAAAGTGTTTTAAAGACAGATTTCAGCAGACGATTAAGCAAGGCAATGATAGCATCCAAGAATTAATCAAAAGTTTTTATGAAGATGACATTAACAGCCGCATTGGTGCAGGAAAGAAACAATATGTAAAAAAATTTGGAATAATAAAACAAAAACGGTATCTGATGGATTCTGTTAAAAATTTGCATAAAAAATTTCTTGAAGAGAATCCTAACATACTGATTAGTTATGTAATATTTACAAGACTACGCCCATTTTGGGTCTATTTGCCACGAGATGACAGGGAAACATGTGCATGTATGGCACATACAAATATAGATCTAATGATTTCTTATATTTACGCTAACACTACACATTGAAATAATACTAGTTTTTACGGAATTTATCGCGTATATTTAACTTTTTTACAAAACAACAAAAGTTAAAATTTTAATCTATGGTAACCGCGGTTAACTATGACAGCAGGACATTGAACATCTCAGTCCTTCCCGTGACCATGGGTGCTGTAAAGCTCTCGAAACGTCGGGTAAAAAAGTTAAATATAAGCGATAAATTCCGTAAAAACTAGTATTATTTCAATAGATCTAATGATTTTAGCTTTAAAGAAAAATAAAATAGTTGACATAAGGAATTACCGGGATATGCTGCACGTTCTTTGTTGCGACAAATACAATAAAAAGTGCGTTGGCAGAGATTGTGAAACTTGTAAAAACAGAGTTATATCGTACAATGAATTTAATAATACGGACGATATCGAGTACCATGAATGGTGCAGAGATAAAAAGAAATTAAGCTCCAAAGAAATAAATAAAATTTACAAGGAAAGTAATGCCTAAAGACCTGATATTTAAACTTGAGCGTTCCCTTCCGAAATTCTTTATTCATACTGTGAACATCCTCAACCAACATCAAGCTGTTACTCTACTGAAAGAATCCCTTAATCATGACGAAACATTACTCCACATGGACTTTTCTGAAAATTATAGTTACAAATTTGCTGAAGAGGTGCAAAGTCTACACTTTGGGGGTAGCCGGGGACAAGTATCTCTTCATACCGTTGTAGCTTATCTCAAAAAAGGAAGGGAGACTGTTAACCATTGTCAGCGAATGTACACGGCATGATTCCCCCGCAGTCTGGGCACACTTACAGAAGGCGTTACAATTTGTGTTCGAAAAATGTCCTTATATTACCACCGCCCACATTTTAACAGATAGTCCAACAAGCCAATACCGAAATAAACAAATATTTTACATATTGACTCAGCTCCGCGATACCTTCCCATCGTTAAAGCTAGTTACTTGGAATTACCAAGAAAGTGGTCATGGCAAAGGAGCCCCTGACGGCATTGGCGCTGAGGTTAAGCGGACAGCTGATCATCAAGTTAAATGTGGGCGTGACGTCGGGGATTTTTCAACATTCATTGCAGTTGTTCGCGAAAATATTAAAAATGTTGAGATAAAAGTAGTAGAGGAGCATGAAATTATAGAAAAAGAACTTCTTCTTCCTAAGGATATTTCACCATTTAAGGGTACTATGTTAGTTCACCAAGTGATCTGGAATTCTGGATCAGAATTTCTTGAGTTCCGAAAACTAAGCTGTTTTTTGTGTTTGGATAAAATCTGCGAACATGAGGATAAACATATGCAATTACATAAAATTTATAAGAGTGTCGTCGAATCGGCTGTCCAAAATATAAAAGTTATTCCACCAAGCAAACGAATTACGGTATTGAGCGATGTATCCATCCAGTATTATAATCGGAACAATAATCCGTCTACTTCCGGAACACGCAAAATTATAAAATCTGTTAAAAGACTTGCAGATGTAAAATTTGATTGGACAAATCAAACGTTCATAAACACCCAACAGAAGGTCTCTAGTGGGCATGAAGAGGCTTTCCTCCGCTTTATTAATGAACGGTCTTTTGAGAATACGGAATAAGAAAAATGGAGAAATAGAAAGTAATGGTAACTTTAAAACATGATCAAGACTGATTACATAATTAAGTTAATACGAAAATAAATCAAAGAATTAAAATTATAAAAATAAGAAATCAACAAGATTGAATAAGAAACTAGCTATAAGATTTAACTAAGTATTAATATAATATTGCCTATCCAAAATGACTGAATAAATAAATAAGTGAAGTAGAAATACTTTTATGAGAAATATATGCCTACATAATTATACATTGTTATAACCAAAAAGTTTGTTACTTATATTTTGTAGATCACAGAAATAATTATGTTACGTAATCTTAAAATTTGTTTTGTATTGTTTTTAAATGTCTTTTGATTAAAAGTTTAATAAAAGTGTTTTTGTTTTTGTTCTCACCTAAAAATGCTAACATACATATTTTCTTGTGCATTATTAAAAAAGATTAATCACAGACAACGTAATAGTACTACGTACCCAATATTATAATCGTAAAGTATCTGATTTAGTTAGCCAATATCATTAGTGTCATGCAGACTTCATTCGTGTTATGCGAGTTTCATTCATGTTCCCAGGTATATCATTCGTGTTACCCTGATCTTGATTTTTTGTCACTTTTGAGTAGATACGCACCGTGATTTTACATTCTGATGTATTAACTTCATAAAAGTAAACGTTATGGACCGTCAGATAACAATAAAACGGGTATTTGCACAAAGCGAAAAAAAAGTGTCAAATTAATTCGACTTGTGAAATCGACCTGGGAACGATTTGCCACGCCTTGTCGTGTCATGCCATTGCCATGTTCGGTTTCATTAGAAGATGCTGCTGCCCATCTCCTATTCACTTTCCTCTGTCACCTTCTTTTTTTGGAATTAGGGTGACAAACGAGCACACAGTCCACCTGATGGTAAGTGGATGCTGTAGCCTATAGATATCTACATTTAACTTATATTAAGAATTAAAATGCAAATGCGCTGTCACCCCTGAGGACTAAGATGGAATGCCTCGATTCCAGTAAAAACGGGTTTTCGGTTCTCTACACTCACCATACTATATAGGTACAGCAGCATTAAGCTGCTATTTTACTCTGGTATTCTGTGAGAGCGTGGCTCTTCCCCGGTCGAGCAGACCCATTCGTGGTACAAGCATAATATAGCCGCAGCGGGGCTCTACCACGTATAAAATTTCTTAAGTTTCCTTGACTAACGGTTCAATCCCAACTGTGGGACATTTACAGGCTGTTACTGTAAACAATGATGACAATTAACGGTTCATTTACGTAATTAGGTAAATTTATCGAATAAAGAGAATCGATTAGTTAGTTTGTTAATTATATATATGTATTTAATTAACAAACTAACTAATCGATCGAATTATACATATACAATGATGTCGCTTAACGTACATACAAAAAAAGAGATATACAGTTGAATAGTAAACCTCCTTTTATGAAGTCAGCTAAAACTTATCCAACTAGTGCCACTTCAATTAACGCAATACTGTCACTAGCTGATGATCGTGTCAAGGCCTTCGATACAGCGCGTACTGCGCTTATCGAAAATCAATAACCAATTAATTGTCACGATGAATCGCCGGACTTGGATAGTGTTAAATACATGATCATCACTTTTACATCTTACAAAATTTCATACTAAATTTTTTCAAAGGTACGCGGTCAAAAGTACTTTTGTTACTTTTTTATACAACTTAGTGTGTTGTAAGCGAATGCTGAGACCCACGGTCGTTAGATATGAAAGTACTGTCTCTTCTGATTGCTAAGATGAAATGCCTCGTTGTTATGAAAAAAATATATTATCTACGAGTAATTCTACATTCACTATACGAAACACAGGCGCTTTATGTTTTTTTATCGGATTATCTTTTCAGCCAGGTTGTAAAATAGAGATTTTAGGAGATTTGAGCAAAAAAAAATGTTTAGCAGTGAGGCTAATAAAGGCATTACTAGACTCATTGCTTAGCCCAGGCCTCTTCCAAATCCAAAACCCGTGTAGGCAGTAGCATTCTTCGACATACTTTCAAATTTCTAGGATTCACAAACATTAGCACAACACAACCTTAGCATTAAGTACTCTGAAGAGTCTTTAGTGCTGAGTCTTTCGTATTATAGAAATTCGTAATTAGAACATCTGCGTGATCTGTAAATTATTAATGGAATGACATTAAGATAAAAAGAATGTCTTATTTACTAGTTGCTAGGACTTTATTCCCGCCGAAGAACTCTTTTCGGTCGGTCTTACCAGTCTCTTACCTAGAGACTGTTAGACAATCCTAAATCCAACTCTATACGTGATAGAGCCATGCTGCAGTTATATCAGTAGTATAGCTGTAGCACGAACTGGTCGGCTGGACTGGGGAAAAACCACGCCACGTCCTGTGTGTGACAACGCATCTGCATTTCGATTCGTAACCGAGGAAAGATAATAATGTCTACAGGCTACAGCAACCGTTTACCATCAGGTGGACTGTGTGCTCGTTTTTCACCCTATCCTATAAAAAAAATCCATCTTAGTCCTCAGAGGTTAAAACGCATCTGTAGCTTACTTTGAAGTTCGCTACAGATATTCCAGGATTACAGTATCCACTTACCATTACATGGGTATTATCGTTTCTGGATCTGAGACGTGGTCCTTCACTGCTGGCCGTATGAGGAAGTTCAAAGTAGCTCAGGGAGCTATGGAGAGGGCTATGCTCAGTTTCCGTCCGTGATAAACTTAGAAATGAGGATATACGCAGTAGAATCAGCGTGACCGACAAAGCCCGACGAATTAGTAAGCTAAAGTAGCAATGGGCCGGTCATATGGCTCGAAGAACCGATAACCGATAGAGAGAAAGGTTCTCGAATGGTAGCCTTGTACCGACACTGAAGTAAAGGGCATCCCCCCACTGATGGAGTGACGACCTGGTAAGACATGCAAGAAGTCAATGGATGCAGGTGGCTCTGGACCGTGCTTTGTGGCGTTCCTTGTGGGAGGCCTATGTTCAGCAGTGGACTTGTGAAGGGCTGTAATAACGGATGAAGATGTTCGTTTAGCACATCAGTTTAAAAAAGTTTTTTTTATATATAGAACGAGTGTGACAAATAAGCATACATTCCACCTAGTGGTAAGTGTTTGCTGTAGCCATCTACATATATCCTCAACTACGACTCAAAATGCAGATGGATTGTCACCCGTGAGGACTAAGACGGAATGCCTCGTTTCCAGTAAAATGGGTCTCCGGATCTCTACACTCACCATAAAAAACACAGCAGCATTGGGCTGCTATTTTACAATGGTATTCTGCGAGGGCGTGGTCCTTCCTAGGTCGAGCCGACCCATTCGTGCTACAAATAATATAGTTGCACCATGGCTCTACCACGAAAATTAGTCTGCCCTCAAAGGAATAGTAATAACATAGATAAATCGGTGTAGCAAACGACAAGTAATCATGATTTCAGCCTTCTAATCTACAACTAGCACAATGGCCGCAAAAGTACGGTATCTTCGGTTATCGATAAAATTATTTTATCGACAGATAAAATATCGCATACGATTACAAACTGCATACGTCACTTCCTCGATATAAAAATACTGTGTATTGATGCATATCTTTACACAGTACTTTTATATGATCGTATCTATCGACATTTACATACTGAGAACGTTTGCTATGTAGTGTCGCAAAAGAAAGGGCGTGCTGGACTTTTGGTCACGTGGATGTGAGAGGAGACAATGGGAAAATGCATGTAAATGCAATGCAAATAGCTTACAGTTCCGGTCTTTACCAAATTCGTTTCTTACGAAACCCACGGAACGACAAGCACCGGAACAGCTCGCTGGACCTTTTCCAGCAGTGAAAATGCACTATATTTTTTTAATATGATAACGCTTTGTGACCTAAAACGAGACATATGTTTATTAAAGTAATGATAATAAACGAGCTCTAATCGCACCTGAATATTTTTTATAGAATGAGGGTGAAAAACGATCACAGTCCACCTGATAGTAAGTGGATACTGTGACCCATAGACATCTACATTTATCCTCGATTAAGAATGAAAATGCAGATGCGTTGTCACCCTTGAGGACTAAGAAGAAATGCCTCAATTCCAGTAAAAAGGATCTCCGGTTCTCTACGCTCACCATACGAAATACGGCAATTAAGCTGAAGAAGAATACAGCATTGAGCTGCTATTTTACGCTGGTATTTTGTAAGTTTCAATAAATTTTTACAGTAGTCGAGTTTTTTTAATTACTGATTTAACTGTTAAGCTTATTACAAGTTAAGTATCTGGGTGAAATATTATGCAAAATCGGATAACTCCCCTTCACTCATGCATTCCGTGTTTCAAAATGCCGTTCAAGCGACGTGGAATGAATTTCTTTATATAACAAAGGCGGTTAAGTGAAATTAAACAGTATGTGATTCGTTATGAATTTTCAAATGTCAAAAGCAGACCAGAGTTCGTAGTGAACCCACTGGTGAAGCAAGAGGTTTTTTTTTTACAGGACAACGTTGACAAACGAGCACACAGTTCACCTCATGGTAAGTGGATGCTATGGCCCATAGACATCTACATTTATCCTCGATTAACAATCAAAACATATGCGTTGTCACCCCTGAGGACTAAGTTGGAATGTCTCGTTTCCAGTAAAAAAAGGGTCGCCGGATCTCTAAACTCACAATACGAAACGGCAGTATTAAGCTGCTATATTACGCTAGAATTCTGTGAGAGCGCGGTCCTTCCCCGGTCGAGCCGACCCATTCGTCCTATATCCATAATATAGCAGCAGCGTGGCTCTACCACGTTTAAAGTGAAAAAACGTTATTTTGTTTAATGGACATGAAATTTTGTGGACATGAAACATGTTCCCCTTCACTAGGATTTTCTCGTGTATCGCAAAGGCAGTTTACGTATATACATTTCAGAAGGACAAACATTTAGACCTGGAACAATTATTTATTTTGTAAGCTATACTCATTGCTAAGTCATTGCGAGACGAAGCCGTCGATTTAATCGACCTAATTAAAAAAAGTATTTTACCATTATATTAATATTATATATTGAGAAAAGTATTATTTTATGAGGGTATATAACGATTTTCAATTTAAAAAATACAATACTATTCAAAAAGCTTGCTGAGTTAGCCGATTAAAGAAGAAACAGAAACTTTTTTATTTAATATAGATAATAAATAATATATAGTACGTGAGGGTAACCTGGTCATCCGGTTAATATGGTCCCTTTCTTATAATTCAAAAACCACAGCGTTTGTGATACGATAGCTCTTTATCAGTCAATCAAATAATGAAGGGTCAAGGGATTAATCCGAACAATTCCTCAGAGCACTCCCCGTGATAGATGCGATAAAATACGCAAAGAGATGCAACATCTCTTCGCAGCGCCAGTGAATCGAGCCGATCGGAAAGCACTCGGTCGTCGACGATTCGAGCCGCTCTGCGCTGGATGCGGTCAAGTGGAAGGAGCTGGTACTGGGGAGCCCCAGCCCAGAGATGGGAACAATATTCCATGTGCGGCCGAACCTGCGCCTTGTAAAGTTGCAGGCGGTGTGCCGGCATGAAATACTGTCCCGCTCTGCTGAGCACGCCAAGCTTTTTAGAGACCAATTTGACCTTCCCTTCCAAGTGACCACGAAACTGCACGTCACTCGATATGTCGACGCCGAGGATTCCGATACTGGCCGAGGCAACAAGGGGAGTGCCTTGAAACTGAAGGGATACGACGAAGGGGTTCTTTTTAGCGGTTAACGCGCAAACTTGTGTCTTCTGGGGGTTAAACTGGACTAGATTTAGTCGTCCCCAATCCGAGACTCTGTTCAGCAAAGACTCGACTTCAGACACAAGTTTGTCCCGGCACTCGGAGACGTTTTCTCGAGAAATATTGGCTCGGCCGGTGTAAAGAGCATCACCAGTGCTGTCATCTGCATAGCAATGAATGTTACGGGTATGCAACATATCATTGATATGCAGAAGAAACAGCGTTGGCGATAGCACGCAGCCCTGTGGAACACCAGCATTAATAGGCTTGCAATCGGAGCTTGCACCGTCTACAACGACCTTGATGCTCCGATCTGCAAGAAAGCTGGTGATCCAGTCGCACAATTTCTCGGGAAGCCCATTAGAAGGGAGCTTCGAAAGAAGCGCTTTGTGCCAAACCCGATCGAAGGCCTTCGCAATGTCCAAACTAACGGCCAACACCAAAGGCAGTAGAGTTCAAGGGGCCTCCCCCTTGAACTCTACTGCCTCCGCCAATCTGTGAGTGAGGTAGACTAGAAGATCACCAGCTGACCGACCACGGCGAAAACCGTATTGGCGGTCCCTAATCAGCTGGTGATCCTCAAGGTACCTCATGAGCTGGCAGTTTACAATGGACTCCATTGTTTTGGAGAACAAGGAGGTGATGGCGATTGGCCGGTAGTTGGACGGGTCTGAGCGGTCGCCTTTTTTAGGGATCGGGTGGACGAAAGCCGTCTTCCATGATTTTGGGACTACGCCTAGGGAGTAGGAGTACCGGAAAAGACGCGTTAAAACCGGTGCCAACTCTGGAGCACACGTCCTCAGGTATAGGATTATAGTAAATATATAAGTACAGTATTTGAAGTGTTCATAATTATCTTGTTTGTTTTTTTTTTCTTAATATATTAGTTATAATATACGACTTTTTGTTTTTGTATCTGTCAACTTCTTAGTTTTGGTTTTACAGGGCGACAAAGCTTAGGGTGACTATATTATGCTCACGCACCTTACTTATTGAAAGTCACTTTTTTTAATTTACCACTGGTTCGAAAAAATATCTCTGTTCTGGGAGGAACCAGCATGAAACCCAGCGGGATTTTTTCAACTAAAACCTTACAATCAGTAGATAGATCAATGGAACGATGATACTTACTTTGATTTGCATGAAAATAAAAATTGACCTTTCTTGATTAAAACTACTTTTACGGATTTTTTCGCGTTTTATTTATTTTATTTTAAATTTTTATTTTTAATACCCGACGTTTCGGGTGCTTTCCAGCACCCATGGTCACGGGGGACTGAGGTGACTGACGTCCCGATGTCAAAGTTAACCCGGAGTACCTTCAGCTTTTTTAATTATTGTCTTTGGTCCGATCTACGCAGAATGAACTAACTGTGGTTTGAAGTCTTGCAGTGGTATGCTTGGGTTTAGTTTTAATTTTATTAATTATAGGATCCCAAGCAGGTGGTAATACCAAGCCTCCTTCTCTATTGAAATTAGGATGTTTTTTAATTTCAATAGCCTCACGTATCATCCTTGGTAGGAATCGGTGTTCTTTCGCGAGGATTTGTGGTCTATCAAATCTGATGTAATGGTTGGGGCCATCTAGGATATGATCACAAACTGCAGACTTCCCGGAACGTTGATGCTTCACATCAGCTATGTGTTCTTTTATGCGGGTTCTAATTGATCTCTTTGTTTGCCCTATATATGAGAGACCACAATCAAAATCCGTAAAAGTAGTTTTAACCTTTCTTATTATTGTAAAACCTATTTACCGTTATACTATCATTAACAGTGTAGTCGCGGTGTAAGAATATCAACTACCTCTTATCATCTCGTGGGTGTCGTAAGAGGCGGCAGGGGGAACTGGAACAGGAGATGGGCTGCAGCATTTTCCTAATAACAACTTTAAATAATAAAAAAACGGCTGACAACCGGGGTTTTTGCCATACTTACCATATGGCAAAATCCCCATATGAACATTTCTCACAGTGTTAGTTTGACAATAGCGTACGTGAGGGTAATATGGTCATCAGGTTAATATTTTGCTGAGTGAGCCAATTAAAGAAGAAACAGAAACTTTTTTATTCAATATAGATAATAAATTATATATAGTACCTACGTGAGGGTAATATGGTCATGCGGTTAACATTTTGCTGAGTGAGCCAATTAAAGAAGAAACAGAAACTTTTTTATTCAATATAGATAATAAATAATATATAGTACCTCCGTGAGGGTAATATGGTCATGCGATTAATATGGTCACTTTCTTATAACTCAAAAACTACAGCCTTGTTTGCATAGATGACTGTGTGATACGATAGCTCTTCATCAATCAATCAAATATTATAAGATCAAAAGGACGCTGCTCTAATATGGTCATTATCTTTTTAAAAGTCGATTTTTGAAGGGTTATTATTTATCTCAAAAGCTTGTTTGCTTTTTTTCTTAATATATTAGTTATAGTATACGATACTACCTTCTTGGACTGATTTTCTTCGCTGGCGTCTTCCTAGTTTTGGTTTTTTAGGGCGGCAAAGTTTAAGGTGAATATAAAACCTGATTTACCTTACTATTCTAAATCGTGTGGGAATAGTAAATACCTACAATATTATTTTACTTTTCTGTTTTTAGTATAAGAGGAGGCAAACGAGCATGCGGGCTTACTTGATGGTAAGTGACGACCAGCGCCCATAAACAACTGCAACATCAGGGGAACTGCAGGTGCGTTGCAGGTCTTTTAAAAAGGAGTAAGCTTGTTTCTTGAAAGTCGTTAAGTCGTATCGGCCGAAAAAAATTGCCGTTGGTAAACAACTCCACAAAGAAAAACAGTCTATAGAAAAGAAGTCTAGCGTCTTAAAAATGTAAACATACAAAATTCGAGATTCTACACAAAACACCAAACCAAAGCTGGGCTTAGAATGCGGTTGGGCGAGCCCATACAATTATGTAGGTTGTTATCGCTCCAAGTTGCAGTGTCATTGACTCTTCACCTGCTTTTTAAGAAAAAACGTTCTTGTGTTCGAATTTAACACAGTCTTTCCTGGATCCATTATACATTGCAACCTATAAACGTCCACTGCTGGACATAGATCTATCCCATAGATTGCATTATACGGGTAATTTTGCTATAAGTGCCACGCTTAGCATGCGTTATGTGGATGCTGTGGTCCATGAACATCTAACTCTTTTCTCGATTAGGTTTTAAAATTTAGATGCCTCCCTCTGAGGGTTAAAATAGAGCGCCTTGTCCCACTAAAAAGGTCTAAGATTCACTACACTCGTCAAAGGAAACACAGCAGTATTAAGCTGCTTGTTTTCGCTGATATTCTGCGAGAGCGTTGTCCTTTCCCGCTCGAGCCGATGCCATTCTGCTGCTATATTATTGCTGCTACAACAATAATATAGCAGCAGAATGGCTCTACCACGTATAATAATGCTTCTCATCGTAACCAGTCACTTAACTTTCAACTAACTTGAAACATAGTGGCTACAGGTGAGTTACTTCCGAGGACGAAGATGGAATGTTTCACAGCCTGTACTGACACACTACTCCTCAAGCTTGAACACAGCAATGAAGGCACTATTACTTAGTGGCAGATATAAATAAGAGTGCCACCGAATCGGACATGCTCCATCGACCAACACGAACTAAGCAGTCAGAGGCGGGCACAGAGGGGATATGACGATTGTGTCAGATAAACCTGTAAGAGCCACCATATGGGCTAACAACACTTACATCACAGAAAATAGACGCACATACTCCCACGCAGAAGGAAGTGCTACCATCCTCTGATTGTGAGGTTTTAGTGATCATCACGTTGATTGGTGTCTTTAGTAAATTAGTGCTTTAGTAAAAAAACAATGATGTTTCTTATATATGCAAGCAGACGTTAATTTTGCATGTATTAGATAGTTTACGTAATATTGGAAGGATTTGGTTACACCCACGTTAGGTTGGTTTGGCAAGCATACTGACAAATACATAAACCTATTTAAAGCCGAAATTGAAGATCGCAGTGTTAAACGCTATATCGGCGCTCGAAATCGCTTCAGGAAGCAACGATTCCGGCCCTTCAATTGGTAATCTTACGCTGTTTTTAAATGTAACTAAGTGCTTTCTCATGAGACTATGGAATTTCACTTTTATTTAAAAAAAATTGGAATGTATATTTAAATCCTGGCGTGTATACAGCAATAACCGACAAAATTTTCGGAGAAGGTTAAAATTAAGTAAAATGTGACAAAAGGAAAAATTTATTTAAAATAACTTACAAACTAACTAAAAACAAACATTCTGGTCTGTTTTATGTTTTAATTCAAAATGCGTGGTAATGCCATCAGTACGCGAAAACGTTGTTGCCCATTAATCACATTAAATTTGGGATAATTTCAAATATAAGTTGAAGCCATTTACTCATACTTTCAAAACTGCAATAACGGTATATCATTATTTATATCTTTGAACTTAAGTGTAAAATTTGGTTACTTTGAAAAGTAACCGTGTATGTACAGATTTCATTGGCGTCTACAGTAATTCTTTTCGTGAAATCCAAAAAAATATCTTTAGGTAAATTATGGAAAAAAAAACAAAAATTTTATATTTGTATTTATTGCAGACAGAAATCGCGATCGGTTTAGAAATTTAGTCGCCTTCTCAAACTTTGACGGCACAAGCGTAGGCCAGTAGGAGTAAGCCTAAATCCGTTGGTTGTCCATTTTGGGCGCCCACAGCCAACAGGATGTTTGCTAATGGATTATCTTTCGCTTCTTGACGAAACATTAGCTTCATTATATATAAAAAATGATAACATCAATCAATTTCCTATTAACAGCATACAGTAATTTGATTCGTTTGCTTTCATAAAAAACTCAACCTGCATACCAACGGATACATCAATCGCACTTAGCCTCATCTGACTACAGCCTCCGAGCGCCGGAAAACAATACGAGCGAAATACGACTAAAGACTTTCACTCTAAATAAAATGACCTCCAGTTAGTAACGGTCAGGCACCTCGGGTTTGTTTCACACGTCTAGATGTGGACGGCTAAGACCGTGGGAAACCAACCACAGTAACGCTCTAAGATCTGCACTGAGATTTTTAAATATTCTCATGGGACTTTGTTTTATAAAATCACTATTATTCGCTGAAGGCTTTCCCATATATTGCTTGGCAAGCGGGTTGGCAACGGTGTTTTTAACCGACTTCAAAAAAAGAAGAATGATTCAATTCGAGTTTAAGTTTTTTTTGGAGTTTATTTGAGTTTACTCCTTAAGATTTGTTTCATATACGTGGCCCGAAACTCAACGTCAAGCAGTCACGGGGCTTGAGGGGGGAGGGGGTTTAGGCGTCATACCAGCCAAGCCCAGAGAAAAATAAAAAAATTATATCAGATAGTTCATTTATAACTTATATCTGACAAATTTACGAAAATGAGGGAAATTGACTCCTTAAATCATATCAGTATTGTGACCATAAATTTCTCAATTTTACAGTGGTTTTTACACTAACATGCTCTTATTATTAATCGCAGTCACAAAAAAAGGTTGCCAGGTTAGTTATAGTTAAAATTAACGTAGTTTTAATTAGTCGTAGTTGAAAAAATAAGATCATCTAACTTTGACTCTTCTAAAACTCTCTCTCATACTGTGCTACTCTCGGCAAGTCACTTCAAAAGGTGGCGATACGGATCACTTTTCATCCTTTCCTTTTCTGAAATAAGGTTCACAATTCATACTAATTTTATGAATGGAAATGAAAACACTTTTTTTAAAATATTTTTCTACGTAAAAAATTACAATTTTCGTTTTATTTACTACCATTTAAAAATGAGATTCTTCTGTTCTAAGAAGAAACGACGAAAGAAACTTCGCATGTATTTTCCTTTTTTTCCTATCGTTTACTATGACGGCCATTTATAATTTAGATAGGAAGAAGTTTAAGTAAGTTTTCGTCCTTGCGACAACCAAGGGATGATTTTGAGAAGCAGATTATTTTCCGTCACTACTACACAGTAATATTGAGAAATTAAAAACAGTACCTGGATGACCGAGCTTTGCTTGGAATTTTTTTGGAAATCGTGTGTTTTGGAAATTATATTCAGATACAAATTACATACTGATGATACATGAATAATATTTTTTGATCTTATTGACATAATAGAAAAAACTGAACTGGTTATTTGAATAAAAAAATCTTGAGTGCAATTAGTATAATTAAAATTTTCGTATTTTTAAAAAATACTAAAAAGAGGGCTCGAAATAATAGATTTTCTAACAAAAGGGAACTTGAAAAAAAATTAAAAAGTCAGACAGGACGCGAACCAAGGCATTACGATTTGGCGACCGCTCGATAAGCACTTGAGCTATTACGATTATTAACAAAGTGTCAAAATTTACCTTCTTATATTGTAGCAGTTTTTCATTGCCTGAAAACACGGACAAAAAAGACATTTTCTAAAAATAAATCATAGCTAGATCGATTTATTGCCCCCGAAACTCCCTGGACACAAAATTTTATGAAAATCGTTGAAGCTGTTTCCGAGATTCCGAATATATATATATACAAGAATTGCTCGTTTAAAGGTATTAAAAACATTTTTGGAGATATGTTAATATCATGAAGATGCATTGGGGCAGCGCGACGAATTTTCCTATACTCTACGAGACTTGGACCGATTTAAAAAGGATAGTTTTGCAGTAAAATCTAGCCTACAAACGTATTCGTTAATTTAAATTATATTAAAGTAGATAAATGTTGGGTTACTTTGTTTTTTATATTATTATGGGCGATGATTATAAAACATAGTGGCACACTGAAAGTTTGCCACTATGTTTTATAATCAATCAAGTTGCGATCCTTTCAGCTCGTAAATGTTTAAATTAAAAGTTAAATTTGGAATGTTACATTTTTTTAAAGGGTGATGGTTTTTAAGGAATCATTTTAGGTCGTATATTTATATTTAAATAAGTATGCCCACTTTCCATACATTGATTGACCTGTCACTTGATTCGTTTTGCAGGTCGCGTCTACCTACGACTAATGTTGCATAAAATCAATTATTGTTTATAATAACATAATATAAATTTATCACCTTATTTCGAGGCCAGGGAAATATTCTATTAAATAAATAAGTTTTTTAGGTAACAACAGCTGTCAAGTAAGTTCTGACAGCTGTCACAACCTCAAAAACTATACGACAATAAAAATCAAATTGTTTCTTAATCGCTAAGAGAGTAACAAATACTCAGAATTAAATCCCTCTTCAACGTAATATCATCATCAAAAAAAAAACAGTTGGTTATTTTGAACATTCATAAACCACATGACGAATTAACAAGTTTTTCGTAGTCTGTGAATGTCATATCATGTTCTGTAAATATAAAATATGGCGTGTAGCCATAAGGAGTACAGACTGTATAAAAAAGTGTCCGTACGAAAGCGGTTAATAATCGTGGCGCAACTGTAGCTACAGCAGGCCTCTATCACTCTTGCTACCTGCGTGAAATAATTACCTAAAATCGCGACGCGCCCGGGCGAAATAACGCAGTCAGGGCTGGCGCGTTGGTGGCGATCGAATGTTAAAGTTTTTTGCCGCTGTTTGCGTAAATAGTTTTATGTAAATAGTTGTTGAAATAGTTTTTGTTTAGTGTTTAGTATATTTAATTGTAGGTAAAAATAGTTGTAAAAGTTTTAATGTATTTTAAAAATTATATAGCTATTATGTATATTACCTATTTGACAAATTATAATAGCAAAACGTCGATCCTACTATAACTGTTGCTTAGATGGATACTAAATGAAATGACCAACAAAAGGCTTCATATCATTCTTTTAATTACCGAAGAATTTTAGAAGGAAGTTATGGAAGGTTAAAAAATTTATTTCATTTATTTGTTAGATAGGTACTCACAGCAAAAAAGAATTAAGTAATAATTTGGTCTACAGAAGAAATACCTAAGTACTTCATTACAACAATTCGTTAAAATAAGTAAATTTTCACTATCCAAGTATTTACTTACATACCTATACTTGTCTTTTGTAATTAAAATATTTTGAGTTATAATAACACAAAATACTGAAATTAAAACTTTGTATACTAACAAGATTTTTAACTAAATAGAATAGATCACATTTCTGTTAGAAATCATATTTCAGGATTATTTGTTGTTTACACTATCTACCTATTTCTCCCAAGCGTTACGATTCCCGACGAATGACCTTGCAATTTGCATGCGTAAGGCATCGCAGAACTCACATGTGGGCGAAAGTATGGTTCAATCATAGTCAGAATATTAGTTAGTACTTCACCTAAGTAACATAATTAACATTTCGCAATGTATTTTTTTACTTTCTATTGACATCCCTTAATAACCACGGAAAGTCCGCCGTGACAAAAAAGATGCAAAGTAATATGGACACTAGCGCGCAGCGATAAAGTTTTATTTAGCTTGCGTGTGCGATTTATCTGATTAATAATAATAATGTAGGCTATTAAACGTCGGTAAGCAGTCGACATCAAAGGAGTGCAACTTCTGTACGTAGTACTATTATTTATTCTGTGGCTACAGTCTAAATTTTAAAGAACTTTTTACAGTTTTTTAAGACACAGACTTTCAAACCGACTGTAAAATGTTCATTTTCAAAACCACTCTCAACGTATTTTACGGCGATTTATCATACCCTGTAGCTACTCGAGCGCTGTTGTGGAGAGTTTTTGAACTGTTATTTACTGCTAACAGATGGACACATTTTCAACTATTCTTCTATGGGCGATTGTCCTCCTTACCTCTATACTCCATGATGATTTAAATCAAGTTTTAAAAAAGAATATATTTTTCCGTGGCTTCTTGGCTTTTGAGTCATTGTAAAACGCGTACTGTCTCCAAAAGTCTATTGAGAATGATAAACATAATAACAATACATTTTTCCTTGCTTTATTGGAAAATTCAATTATGCGATACGAAATGAGGAAAAAAAGGCAATTTTATAAGATATTTTACATCACTAGACGCGGTAGAAAGTTTTCAGGCCAAGACTGGACTTGATTCTTTATGATAGGATTTCTTTTCCTATCTTATCATATGAACGGCAGAGTCGTAAAGGCGAAAGTTTAATGACCAAATTGGCGATATATTAAAAATGGGCTTTTTAGGAGTACCATTAACCGACCAGCATGGGTGGTGGTGGTGGTATCCATATGGATGTGGAGGAGGCGAAAGAGGTGTGTCAGGATCGTGCCAAATGGAAGTCTGTAGTCTCTGCCTACCCCTCTGTGTATCAGGCGTGAGTGTTTATGTTTTTTTTTTAATTTATGATATTATTAAAAATACTTTTTAAGCTACTATTTGTTCAATTAAGTACTCAAACAGACAATACGGTTTTGAAAATTGTAACTTTTTTGTGTTTAAATTTTTTCCCCAGACACATCAAACAATATGGAAACAATGCATTCCCTTGACGCGACGGCGTTCAAAGCCGGTGGTATGGGGACGGTGACCTCAACGGCCTGGCATAACAAGTCCCTATACACCAGGTAAATATGGACGCAGGTAAACATTGGGTTGGTATGTTTTTTTTTTTACACTAGTTGGTGATAATCATTATAATACGAAACAGCAGATTAAAGCACTAAGTTGCTCTTTTACGCTAATATATGTATTCTTAGATCTATCGTGATCAAGCCAACTGATCGTGCTGCATTTATACAAATAATGCAGCACTAACATTAATTTACATCTATCCTCGATTGAGAATCAAAGTGCAGATGCGTTATCACCCCTGAGGACTGAGATGGAACACTTTGTTTGGAGTAAAAAAGGTCTCCGGTTCTCTACATTAACCACGAAACACAACAGCTTCTTTCAGCTGTTTCTTGCTGGTAGTCTGTGAGAACTTGGTCTTTACCCGGTCGAGCCGACCTATTCATGCTACAACCACAATATTGTCGTAGCGTGGCTCTACGACGTAAAAATATTATGTTAAACCACTTCACAACCGAGTCGTCAAACAATGATAGTTTGAAAAGTTAGCGTAATTAGAAATATTGTAACTATATCCAGTTTATGGTCAGTTTGTGATAGGCCGCAATGATAATGATGAAAGTTTTCTATCATGACGTGCAGGCTTTCAACTTGATAGTCTATACGAAATTTTTATACCGGCTTGGTTAAAATACATACATTTAAATGTAATTTGTGAAAGTAAAATACATGTTTAAAGCGAAACAGTCTAGACTTTCCTCTCCGAATGACATATTACATCTGAGTACATAATTACGAGAATGCATAACGAAATTTTTGAATAACACAAGTTATTCGACAAGATTTCCTCAAAATATTCTCGATTTAAAAAAAATTGTAACATGCATTAAGGTATGGTAGATTTATGGCAGTGGTTGATTGAGAAATCATTATCACTCTTAATTTAAATCCACTTCTAAAATAGAAGATTATTAAACGTGGTAGGGCCACGGTGCAGCTTTATTACAGTTATAGCAAGAATGGGTCAGCTCGACCGGGGTAGGACACAGGATACCAGCGTAAAATTGCACGGCTGTATTTCGTATGGGGAGTTTAGAGAACAGGAGACCCCTTTTTACTCCAAAACAAGGCATTCCATCTGTGTCCTCAGGAGTAACAACGAATCTGGTCACAGAATCCACTTAACATCAGGTGGCCTGAAAAAAAAGGAAGTCGTTTTAAGAATGCGCTAAATGGCTCTGGCAGTTTGAAAGATTTGCTCATACTTTAAACTATGCAGGCGAGTTGAGGTAAGTCCATTCCTTACATAAAGACTTCTACATATATTACAGAAGTCCGCGCCCCTTACATTAATAATGTTGCTAATGACGGCCATCTGTCCGAAGGATGCATTTCCGAATTCCCCATAGGTAATTTTTGTCGCGCAGAACCTCCTCCGTTGGAAAAGTGCACGGCGCATGTGAACGTGGGCATTTGGACTTGTAAATATCCTCCTAAAGTTATTAATCTGAAATTAACTGCGTGACATTGACAACGTAATAGGTTACCGTGTAGTGGTGGTATCTATTACGTCCACTACTCCATGTCTTCCCGTGGGTGTCGTAAAAAGAAATAGAGAAACCGAAATAGAGAAACCAGCCCAATATGCAGCATAAGCTTCCTAATAACAACTAAAAAATAAAAAAACTGCGGTTGCCATACGTGGCAACTGTTGCAAATATCTCGCCTACGAAGCAATCTATAGGGAGTTAACCTTCAGAGGCCTTACCTATTAAATTACTTTGTATTAGGTATAGATACGTATTGGAAGAATAATGTTTTTGACATTTGCTTATCTCTCTACCCAATGGCATAATACCTAAATAATATATTTTTATCTATTCAGGTATGTATGTTATGTTATCATTTTGTTGTATACCTATATTTAAAACAGTAAGTAACCTAGGTCTAAATTTAATATTGATAATAAAAGGCACTAAATTGTGGCCAAAGTTGGTACGTACAGGTACAATTTTTGAGTATTATCCTATACTATTAAACGAGCAATTCTTGTATATAAATATATATATATATATATATATATATATATATATATATATATATATATATATATATATATATAATCGGGATCTCGGAAACGGCTCCAACGATTTTCATAAAATTTAGTGTCCAGGGAGTTTCGGGGATAATAAATCGATCTAGCTAGGATTTATTTTTAGAAAATGTCTTTTTGTCCGTGTTTTTAGGCAATGAAAAACTGCTACAATATCGTTAGAATAAGAAGGTAAATTTTGACGGATTGTTAATAATTATAAATAGCTTAATTGGTATAATGGTCGGTCACAGAATCTTGGAACCCCGGTTCGAGCCCAGACCGACCGACCGACTTTTTCAAATTTTTTTTTCATGTTCTTTTCTTTTTTGAGAAAATCTATTTTTTCGAGCCCTTTTTTTAGTATTTTTTAAAAACACGAAAATTTAAATTAAACTAATTGTACTCATGATTTTTTATTCAAATAACCAGTTCATTTTTTCTATTATGTCGCTAAGATCAAAAAATATTATTCGAATTTCATCAGTATGTAATTTGTATCTAAATATTATTTCCAAAATGCACGAATTAAAAAAAAATCGAGCGAAAAATACCGAGCAAAGCTCGGTCAACCAGGTACTTTATTTTTAATTACCTATGTCATGTAAGACTGTATCAGTGTTGGGGTAATTTTTATTTTACATTTATTACCTTTCTTTGTATTGATATTCTTTATTTACAAATATTCAAAAGCAATATTACAGATTACTCAATTTGAAGTTGTTAATAATTTAAATACCTAATTTACGTGAATACGCAGAATAAATATCAGGTTATCTAAAATGTCACAGGCTCACGGGGCCTACCTTGCGGCGTCAGCAAACAACACTCATATTTAAATATTTAAATTAGCAGATCTCTAACTAACCGCTTACCGTTAAAGGTCACCATAAAACGAGAATCACCATAGAAAATTGTCTATACTTACCGAATAACAGAAAAATCCAACACGAAAAAAGTTCCGTTAAAAAAGTAAGTATTGCTTGTGATTTTGTCCACCAAAAACACAAGAAAACTAACGGATGGTTACACTATGTTTTATCACAATTTTAAAATCACTCACACACAGATTTATCACTTCACAGTTTCCAAAATCGTCGTTGTATCGAAATGGCGTGAAAAGTTTTGAGTGGAGCTAAGTTACAACCATATGCAATTCATCCGCCTGCCTACAACGGCGCCTGACGCGATACTAGCGCTGAGTGGGCGCGCGATAGTCGGCTGCAGGTGGAACTATTCTAACCTGTCGGCCCTGTTGGTATGGACAGCATCAAAATTTGCATCAGAAATTATAGCCCGAATTAAACAAATTTCAATGTGTAATGTGTGTGGTGGAAATTGTAATTACATTAGATAGTGTGATATAATCTACGTGAGTTATATTAAATGTACAAAATTTTAACACTATTATATTTTAAAATTAAGATAGTTAATACAATCGGCGTTACTTTGCGGAAATATTTTTTAAACATCTTTAATAACATCATTATATGAATAAAATTAAGTCGATATGAGGAAATGCTGTATAGTAGCGGCGGAAGATCTAATATCGTCCCGTGAGTATCATGAGAGGGGATGGAGGGAAACTTAAACAGTAGATAGGTAGAGATTTCCTTCTGATCACAACTCAAAAAAAAATACAGTTTCTAATCCGCCTGGCAAGCGTGGCAACTATGGCAAAATTCTCTCTATGTCTACTTTGAGCAGTGGAATTTTATAAGTTGCAATAGATGGATGGTTCAAGAATCAATCAATCAAATCAATGTACTAACGGAAATGTGAACAAGCGATTATAACAGGAGTATTATATCAATTAAAAACGTTCAACAATCAGCTACAATTAATATGTAAAAGCTTTTTTAAATATTATAATTTGAATAAAAAAGAACATTTAAATGGTAATTTTTTATTAAATATGATTAAGCGTTGACTATATGTTACTGTGTTTCATATTTAAAATAAAATAAAAATACATTTTAGTTGATATATTAAAGCTTTTTTCTTATTTTAAATTAGACTACATACGTAATCCACGCGATCATTTACGTTTTTTTTATAAGGCGCGACCACTGCAGGTTTAAAAGGATACTTATTTTTAAAGGATTTGAAATAACAACCCACACATATTATACATCCCACGGCTTGGCAAATGCCTCCTTATTTCTAAGTCGTGTTAGTCGCAAAAATAATTACGTATTACGTACGTTAGTGTAGTATAGTATATCTGTATCAGCGTCGGTGGAATCACACTCGGTTTAAATAAAATTTAAGGCTAGCATAGACACTGAGCTACTATAACACAATAATTGTAATTTTTTATGTTTTTGCAGACCGTAGCTCAAAGTTGATAATACAATTATATTTTGGAGAAGGGAATGCGGACTTTTTATATTATTCCAAAAAGGAGGTAAAATTGGTGTTTGCGGGAACAGGTGTTTTATTATATTGTTTGATGGAAATACAAATGTTAAATGATATAATATACATCGAATATTTTTCTAGCTTTGTACATTGGACATCGATATAAAAGGCGCAATGTATGGAGTACTGAAACGTTTTTGTATATTTTTTTTTAAATGCATAATGTGTTGTTCACATGTCCTAGGGGATTAGATTGCATTTTGCGAGGGTGACCAATGTTTTTGCGTATAGGGACTAACTTACGGAACTATTGAAATAAATTTGTTTATTACACAACGCAATTTAATTTTTTATACATAATTTAAAAGTGTCAAGCGTGCACAATCCACCTAGCGGTAAGCGTTCATCTATTATATTTTATTTTTATGTTATAAAATCAAAATGTCTAATATAGGTATATCTTAAGTACAATTGATTTAATTTTTATTTATATCTAAAAATCAGCCTGTACGTTCATACAAGTGGTAAAATTAAAGATTTTCTACAGCCGACTTCAATATAAATACAAAAAGGACGTCATCAATGTAGTCGAAGTAAATTAAATACTAATTATTAAGTACCTATAACTCAAAATATACCTACTGGTCAGATTGTGAGCTTTCAAATAAAATAAAATAAAATCATTAAAGTCGGATCACTTCATAACACGTAAACAAAAATACAGTCGAATAGAGAACCTTTTCCTTTTTTGAAGTCGGTTGAATAATGTGGCGATGAATTCTTTCGCCGCCACCACATTCCACGCGATGTTCCCTTGTTCGTCAAGTGTGTAGTTTAACTCATTAATGCCAGACAGAAGGTCCCATATTGGCGACGGAGAGCAACGTTATACGGCACATGCGAGACGTCTGGCACTGTGATCTCCAAATCTCCAATACTCCTGCGAAGAGTGACGAATAAGGCGAGAATTTCTGACATTAAAAGGCTTTTAGCGCTCCCTTTTCTGTTGAATCCAGCGTGAATATTTGTCCAACATGGGTAGGCCTGCGACACTGTAGACAAAGGTTATGTTTTTGAAACCTGTTTGCTTATTATCTGGAAATAAAGCATATTTTTAAAAATATAGCGGAGCACACTGTCCACCTGATGGTAAGTGGATGCTGTGGCCCATAGAAATCTACATTTATCCTCTATTAAGAATCAAAATGCAGATGTAACCGCTGAAGACTGAGATGGAATGCGTCGTTGCCAGTATTTCCGTTCTTTTCTGAAGTATGAAGTAACTCTGAGAGGAACTTTGATTCATAACGTTTCAATATAAACGAAAAATACGCAGTCGCGTGACTTAGCAAGTTAAAAAATCTATTTCGACAATTATAAAGTTATTTTGTGTTTTTTCGCTTAACAAAAATTTGTAGTTATCCTGAAAAATGTTTATCCTTCATAGACTCCCGACTCTCAACGACCATTATGCCAGTCAGCTGTTGTCCATTTTTATGTACACTTCATTAACTCGCGTGTAATTCAATAAAGATGCAAATGCATCCAACTGCTTTCCAATAATTTTAAATGCGGAATAAAATGCAATTATTGAAGATAACAGTGATATTATAACTCAATATAGGTACTTTCTTTCTCCATTTAAAAAAAAGACGTTCTACCGTCATAAAATTTTGTCCTGTATCGTAGGGGCCTTTTAACATATCAGACATGAATATGGAGAATCATCCAGCCCCGGAAAAGTTATTTGTAGGCCATACAAAGTGCGTAGTACATAGTATCTCGATGCAATCAAATCCACGGCCCGCAGCATCGTAGCCAATCTTTCGAGTGTCAAATTACGTTACCTTTACCTACGCATTTATCTTCGGCGTTGTCCGCAATCGCACATTTAATAAAGTGGTATATTAGTACTTTCTAGAGGGCACTCACTCGTCGCTACATTTTCATTTCTGATACCACGTACTACAAGATCAAAGGAAGATCATGATTCAACTTTAAAGTCACAAAGACAAACAAATACAAACTAGCACACAGTCCACCTGATGGTAAGTGGATACGCTGGTCCATAGACATATATATTTATTCACGATTAATAGGTAATCAAAATGCAGATGCGTTGTGACCACTAAGGACTAAGATGAAAGGCCTCGTTTTTAGTAAAAAGGGTCTCTGTTCTCTACAATCACTATTCGATTGCTATGCATTAAGCTGATATTTTTCGCCGATTTTCTGTGAGAGCGTGGTCCTACCCAATTTGTGCTGCCACAATATAGCTGCAGCATGGCTCTACCAATTATCGTAATGAAATAGCTTCTAAATCTTTATTGAAATTATATTCATATCAAATGTGTGTGTGATTAATTTATGTACCATATTCACTTAAATAATGTTGCAACAAGATCGTAATTGCGGTTTGTAAACTTGTCCGATAAAGGAACAAGATACTGGAGTAAATTCGCATTTTTATTATATGTTTGTTACGATTTTTATGACGATGATAACTTTCACCATCATCATCAATACACCTCAAGAAATGCCACAAAACAAGGCCCTGAGCCAACTGCATCCAACGACTTCCTGCTTGTCACACCATGTTGTCACTTTATATAGCTGCAGGTGTGGCAGTGTCAGGTGCTTTGAGAACCGCATTTTTTATTTGTTATCAGGTAGACGCTACTAATCTCTTCATCTCATCATCAGGAACGATAATCACGGTACGATATGGTGTTGTGGATATTCTTTCACTCCCACTACACGGTCACGACGATCCATGATGAGTAAAGATGCACCACCATCACAGTACAAAATTCTTAGCCAATTTATAGGCCTTTAAAATATGCGGAACCCGTTTTTTTTAACGGTAACAATAATATTTATTTTTAACTAGCAGCTATTAACGATAAAGTTTAATTGATCATGTCTTTATCAATTTTTTTATAGAAGATGGGGAAAACGATCATGCGGCTCACCTGATGGAAAGTGACAATCGCCATGAACAATTGCAACACCTGGGGAATTGCAGGTGCGTTGTCGGCCTTTTAGACATAGATAGACGTAGACATTAGTTTTATTAGCATCAATACAATGACAAAATAAACATCTAGAAGTAAATAAAAACAAAAATAAACACAAGATATAAGATGGAAAACATAAATGAAAATAAATCTTAGCAAGTGAGTGATGTGATACCAAAAAGGATTCCGTGTTAGCATATGCTACCGCAGGTACTACAGCAGCGCTTGTTTTCAGCGGATCCCTGATAAGTATTAATTCCGTATTACCCCCGCGTCGTTATTGGTGCTAAGCTTCCATTTAAAAATAATGAATTAACCATTCCTGCAAAGTATACATTTTTGAGTATATATATAAGAGTCAAAAAATACACCCACATACATACACGCGCATAATGCATATACACACTCACTCATTAAAATATATTATAATATTATATACACAATAATTATTCATATATATTTGCTTAATCGTGCTTAAGAAATAACCTGCCACCTGCCTACACGTGAAATAATGATTTTTGAAATGCTAAAAGGTGTTTTTTTATAATGATTTCTTATATTCACGCGAACACTACACTTTGATTAAAACTACTTTTACGGATTTTATCGCGTTTATTTTACTTTTAATTACTTTTATTTTTAATTCCCGATTACCATTACATCAGATTTGATAGACCACAAATCCTCGCGAAAGAACACCGATTCCTACCAAGGATGATACGTGATGCTATTGAAATTAAAAAACATCCTAATTTCAATAGAGAAGGAGGCTGGGTACTATCACCCGCTTACTACCCCTACTACCCTATATTCAATAAAATTAAAGCTAAACCCAAGCATACCACTGTAAGACCTCAGGACATAGTCAGTTCATTTTGCATAGATCGGACCATAAACAATAATTAAAAAAGCTGAAGGTAAGTAGGTAGGTAGGTCAGTCACCTCAGTTCCCCGTACCCCGTGAAGATAAAATAAACGCGATAAAATCCATAAAAGTAGTTTTAACCGAGGTGTTTTTTTAATTGAGCTTTAAAACCGTTTACAGATTTATTTTCCCGTATATCTGGTCGTAATTTGTTCCAGCCACAGAAATGGTAAGAATAAGAGATATTCCTGTCTTTCCGATTTTATGCATCCGAACAGAAACATAGAAAAATGTAAATCTCTCCTCAATGATATCCTTAATATGTCCGACTTATATTTTTTTATAGAAAAGGGTGACAAGCGAGCACACAGTCCACCTGATGGTAAGTGGTTGCTGTGGCCCATAGACATCTACATCCATCCTCGTTTGCGAATCAAAATGAAGAATTTGATATAGTAACAAAAGGTCAATCTATTTGTTTTAGCAAATACTCCAGGACCACTTTCTGCGTACCCAATGCTTGAAAGTACAACTGACTCACATAGGCGTAAGCGAATACTTTCACTGAGATAATCACGCATTTGGTACAGTACCTGGCCTCTATCACTCTTGCTACCTGCGTGAAATATCCTAATATCGCGATGCGCCCGGGCGAATTAACGCAGTCAGGGCTGGCGCGTTGGTGGCGATCGAATGTTAAAGTTTTTTGCCGCTGTTTACGTAAATAGTTTTATGTAAATAGTTGTTGAAATAGTTTTTGTTTAGTGTTTAGTATATTTAATTGTACGTAAAAATAGTTGTAAAAGTTTTAGTGTATTTTAAAAATTATATAGGTATTATGTATATTACCCATTTGATAAATTATAATAGCAAAACGTCGTTCCTACTATAACTGTTGCTTAGATGGATACTAAATGAAATGACCAACAAAAGGCTTCATATCATTCTTTTAATTACCGAAGAATTTTAGAAGGAAGTTATGGAAGGTTAAAAAATTTATTTCATTTATTTGTTAGATAGGTACTCACAGCAAAAAAGAATTAAGTAATAATTTAGTCTACAGAAGAAATACTTAAGTACTTCATTACAACAATTCGTTAAAATTGACTTCACTATCCAAGTATTTACTTACATACCTATCTATACTTGTCTTTTGTAATTAAAATATTTTGAGTTATAGTAACACAAAATATTGAAATTAAAACTTTGTATACTAACAAGATTTTTAACGAAATAGAATGGATCACATTTCCGTTAGAAATCGTATTTCAGGTTTATTTGTTGTTTACACTATCTACCTATTTCTCCCAAGCGTTACGATTCCCGACGAATGACCTTGCAATTTGCATGCGTTAGGCATCGCAGAACTCACATGTGGGCGAAAGTATGGTTCAATCATAGTCAGAATATTAGTTAGTACTTCACCTAAGTAACAATATTAACATTTCGCAATGTATTTTTTTACTTTCTATTGACATCCCTTAATAACCACGGAAAGTCCGCCGTGACAAAAAAGATGCAAAGCAATATGGACACTAGCGCGCAGCGATAAAGTTTTATTTAGCTTGCGTGTGCGATTTATTTGATTAATAATAATAATGTAGGCTATTAAACGTCGGTAAGCAGTCGACATCAAAGGAGTGCAACTTCTGTACGTAGTATCATTATTTATTCTGTGACAATACTTTGAGTCTATAAACAATTGCGTGTGATCTCAAGTACATGATTCCTAAAGCGGAGACCCTGATCCATCAGCGATCCCAAACCATCACATTGACACATAGGCGCCCGTAGACGCGCGGATAGCCAAAGGATGGACAGGTCCGAATCTTCAAGACCGCCGAGGCGTCGAGGACAGATGACCTCTCTGACGTATACGCAAACCACAGCGCGAACCACAAAGGAGTGTTCCAAGTTGTACGCCGGGTAGGAGAGATACGAAATATCAGCCGGAGAGGACATCTGCGTCTCGGTCAGAAAGAACAAGGCCGGCTTCGCCGTCGCCAGATGGTAGTGGACGGCGTTTAGGTTCCAGTGAAGCTCCCTGACCCTGATGTTGTAGAAATCAACGGATAGCGTGAGCCCCTCTCACCTTCGCCTACTTAAAGTAATTTTGCCCCCCCCCCCCACCCTCACATGTCACATGTAGGTCACATGTGCTGAAATAGAGCCCATTGTTGTTAAAACATTTAACGCGATAACCACCATAACAAGAGGATATTAGCACAAGATTAGGTTTCCGTTGTTTCAGTTATTTTTCACTGTAACAGTACTATCTGCATAGAATACTATAATACATACATAATAGAACCGGGGAGTGGGCGGAGCCCGTGTAGCCACTAAAATATCACCAACACGTCAATTCACTCGTATAAATGTCAACACGAGATGTGTTTTGACGTTACAATAATTTCCAAACTTCGCATGCAAATTATTTAGAAAATGCCAAGTTCGACGCTATATACGAATAAATATGTATTAAAATCCGTCTGTCAACACAGCGAATCGGGTTTGTAGTAGTGATTAACTGATAATACGACGTAATTGCTTGTATGTGTGCTCCCTGCAACGCCTATCGTCGTACAAAATAAGGTTGACAGCCATTCTATTGTGTTATAGTATTCTATGACTGTCTGTCCGTCTGTCCAAAACTAAAGTCACAAACGACCTTACAGTCCGTCTGGTGGTAAGTTTATGCGTGATTAAGAGCCATGCTGTAGCTATATTATGGTTGCACCCCAAATGGGTCGGCTCGACCGGGGAACGACCACGCTCTCACAGAATACCAGCGTAAAATATTGGTGAGTGTAGAGATCAATAGACCCTTTTTACTGGAAACAAGGCATTCATCTTAGTCCTCAGGAGAGAGTATGCATTTGCATTTTGATTTTTAATCGAGGATAGCCTAAGGGTACAGCATCATCTTACCGTTAGGTGGACTGTGCACTCATTTATTTAAATAAAAAGATATTCTATTAATAATACTTATTTAATAATAAGTTATTTATTTTGTCAAACAAAGTTACATTATATGATTATTGATCAGTGATCGAAGTCACCTAGTAAGCAAAATAATGCCTCTAACAGGTGACTTCGCTCTTCCATAGCTAAGAATTACAAGAGTATTAATAAAGTAAAATAACTTATAGAAATATTAAAAATAATAAAGACATGACTTTAGTTTCCTACCATCAGTCTGTATTGTAATGTCTCTATTACCTCATAATTTAAGGAAGTTAAAAAATTTGTAATCAATTTCTTACATTCCTTATTTATTTTGCTGTAGATCCCCAGCTAAAGAAGTGGCTCCTGGAATCCATGGAAACTTGCGGTCTATTACAAACAAAGAAGTCTACCGTTGCGTTGTCAACTCTGTAGGTACCCTCTACCCTTCTGACTCTTAACCCTTCAGACTGGAACATAGCAGTAGGGGTATTGCTTTCTTGCGAAGACAGAAGTAGTAAAAAAATTAGACCACAGATTACCCCCGAAGGACAAATTTTTTTACTACTTCTGTCTTCGCAAATCAAACTTTTACCCCTACTTTTAAAAGATTTCCCCTTAGGGGGTAATCTATGATCGTGGGGTTTGTCGGTGCGGTCCGATATTAAATGGCCTTCCCTCTTGTGATCGGCAACGGAAGGAATTTCTCAATTCAAATTCAAAATTTCACTTAAATGAAATTAGTTTTTACCTATTTCATCGCTTATATCAACTTATTTTATATTCCCGACGTTTCGAGTACCTACTTTACAATTTACAACACCCATGGTTACGGGCAGAACATGAACGCTGTAAAGTATAAAATAAGTTAATATACTCGTACGCATCGTACGCAATAAAACCCGTCGTAAAATAATTTAATTTAAATAAATAGTGTTCGCTTAAACATAAAAAAAAAACAATAAATTTATTTGTATATTTTAATACGCAATATCCCAACGTTTTTGTTATGGTTGAAATCAACCTGGCGGACGCCATCTTTATTTGTGTCAACATGCTTGAAACAATGTCTAATTACATCGTTTGGATTATGCAACTGCCTGACAATAAGCGGCGGCCCGTACAAACTGTTTTCCTGTCATTATACCATAACATTACAAATGAGCGGAAGGGTTATGACGAAATAAGTTTAGAAAAAGTTAGAAGATTAGACCTTTATAAACAGTAAAAAGCGATTTTAAAGAATTTAAAAGAATAAAATAATTTTCTCTCAATATCTTCAGAACATAATAATAATAAAGTCCTCCAGACCGAATTTCGGTCACGGCGGCCAGCCTCAACGGAGACTAGCCATCAGCACGGGTCAGGAATATAATACCCAAGTGTATGCGCAAGCACAGGTGCACTCTCTATTCCCTCACTCTCATATTCCGATGGGACGGTAAACCGACACTACCGGTGACAGATCAGGCGCAGGATCAACGGCTTAACGTGCTTTTCGAGGCAAAGGGGTGAGACACCGCCAACTTTCCGATACCGGGCAGCTACCGAGAATTTATTGATGGAAAAACGCAATAACTATTTTTTTTTTCTTGTCACGAACCGGAATTTGAACTCGGGGCCTCCTGATCAGCAGTCGCACTACCTACTACAACCACTAGATCAACGAGGCAGTCGGAAGATATTCAAGTATTCTTCAGGAGATATAAAAGTATTAAAGCGACTTCAGAAGCTAAGTATCATGTGGAAATTTACGTGGTAGAGCCACACTGTACCTTTATTATAGCTGTAGCATGGATGGGTTGGCTCGACCGGGGAAGGACCACGCTCTCACAGAATACCAGCGTAAAATAGCAGCTTAATGCTGCTCTGTTTCGTATGGTGAGTAAGAGAAGCGGAGACCCTTTTTAGAAAACGAGGCATACCATCTTAGTCCTCACTGGTGACAACGCATCTGCCTTTTGATTCTTAATCGAGGAGAGATGAAGATGTCTATGAGCCACAGCATCCACTTACCATTACGTGGACTGTGTGCTCGTTTGTCATCTTTTTCTATTTAAAAAAAATATTTTATTTCCTTTAATATTTTGAAGTCGTTTATTTTTTATTAAAAGCGTTGTTTCTGATCCCTTTGAGTGGAATTGGGAATATTATAAGCTCTAATGTCGTCTTAATAGTAATATTATTAAAAATAACATTGAAATCGGTTCACAGTAAAGGCTAAAAATTTTCCGCTCACCAGATGTCGCTAGTTGCACATCATAAAAACATCAGTTTGTAATGACAAGTTTTTCAATGTGTAGTGTATATGTACATACACAAAACAAAGCCTCAGTGCCGTATTCTTTTATTTATTACACATTTTTCACTTTTGTTGACTTTAATGCAACGTTTATACTCGCCGAGTACAGACGAATAGGCACGAGTACGAACATGTAAACGCCCTGTTCGGTTATTCTCGCTACTCGGTCCGAGTATTCGCTTATTCTCCACCATTTCTCCACTCGATGTCGGATTTAGCACGGTCAAAGGAATGTTATTATTTGTGGATGTTAATTTATTAATCGCCTGACCCGTGGCTTTGCGGCAGTTATAAAATAATATAAAATGTAATATACAATACTAAATAATAAAAATACCTACCTATTGCGATGGATTGGAGTAACGAATCCACTATTAAATTTATAAGTAGAACTTTATCATGGAGTACATTTGATATGGAATAATAAAAATCGGTTTTTAATAAATATTAATAAAATAAATAGTTGTGAGTCTATAAATACCAAGTAGACATGAAGTTCTAGCAACGAGACGCACGTTATCATCTGCGTTGACTGAATACAGACGAATGTGTAAGACGAGTTACTTGGCGAGTTGTTTATCCGATAATCTAAACGTGCCATAGTATGGGTGAATCGTAGTGACAGAGTTCTGTATCGAAGAAAACGCTATGGCTACATCCCTCCGGTCCGCCTGTCGCCCGTGTTGCGCTATGGATTTCGAAAATAATCGGAAATTGTCCCGTGAAAGTCAACAACATTACTTATTGAAACTGTCACGCAATACATAATGAAGCGATAGCGTAGCTCGTAGCTAGGAGTTGCCAATTTTAAAATAAAAAAATGATTCACCCCTGACTGCAACCTTTCATTGTATTACAAGGAAGGATGCCGCTTCCTTACGCGGCAGCAAAAAGTAAAAAGTCAGTCTGGTCAAAGTGCGAGCAGGCAAATTTTAGCACGTCGTTGGTGCCTGAATGACGTGTTAATGGCCTTTATCGTTTTTCGTTGATCGTGAAGAATTATACATAAAGTGATTAGTTACGAGATGATAGGACCTCTTTTTGAAAATAACATCATCATCTTTGAATTTTTTTTATAGGATAGGGTGACAAACGAGCACACAGTCCACCTGATGGTTAGTGCTTGTTGCGGCCCATAGACATTTACACGTATCCTCAATTGCAAAACAAAATGTACCCGTGAGGACTAAGATGGAATGCCTCGTTTTCAGTAAAAACCGGCCAAGAGCGTGTCGGGCCACGCTCAGTGTAGGGTTCCGTAGTTTCCCGTCCGTCACAATAAGTGTTCCCACTTATGAGTTTAAAGGTGGGTATCCATTATGTTCGCGCTTCAGCAGCGCTCCGCGCTCCTGCAACTGCTCCCGTTAGTGGGTACTGTTGTTTCCATCCAAGTTCGAAATGATTTTCCTAGAAAGTCCTTATAAAGTTCTACTTTTCATATTTTTTTCATATTTTCTAAACTTATGGTTCAAAAGTTAGAGGAGGAAGGGACACATTGTTTTTTACTTTTGGAGCGATTATTTCCGAAATTATTGACTTTATCAAAAAATGATTTTTAGTAAACACTTATTCATTTTTAAATACCTTTCCAATAATATATCACACGTTAGGGTTGAAATTAAAAAAAAATCACTTCCCACTTTACATATAGGGGGCTACCCTAATTTTTTTCCAATTGAAAAAAAAACATTTTTTTTCAATTTTTATTTTACCACTTCGTCTTCGTGATTGATACACATATTGGTGCCAAATTTCAGTTTTCTAGTGCTAACGGTCACAGAGATTAAGCGAGGACGGACAGACGGACAGACAGACATGGCGAAACTATAAGGGTCCCTCACTCTAATAATCCAATACGACGGTAAACCGACACGACGAAAAGCGATCAGGTGCAGGACCAACAGCTTTACGTGCTTTGCGGGGCACGGGGGTAAGACACCGCCAACTTCCTGACTCCGGGCAGCTACTAAAAATTTCTTGACGGAAAATCTCAATAAATTGTTTTTTTTGGCCCGGCCCGGGATTCTAACCCGGGAGCTCAAGTTTAGCAGCCGCTACTACAAAAACGAGGCACTCAAATAAATAATCATTTAGTCTAGTAGACAACCAATTTGCGTTGGTGAGAGGCTGCCTTTTTCGAAGATTTTTCTTCTCCATTTAGTGTCGGTTCTTCGAGCTGTTGAGTGGGCATATTGTCATACTATGTCGGTAACTCCTATTCTGTCTGCCGGTCACTCATCAGAACTGAAAATATATTTGTTATATTAATTAAATATTTTAATAGAAATCTTTTTAGTTGAATTAATTATTTTCTTTACTTGGTAGGATTTAAATAAATTACTTTTTACGGATTTTATCGAGTTTTGAGTACTTTACAAGTTACAACACCTATGGTCACGAGGGAGCCTGAGGTGTTCAACGTCCCAATGTCATAGCTAACCATGCCTACTTTTAGTTTAAAATGATTGATTTCTGATCTGCGCGGAATGAGCTTTTAGTATCTTAAAGTAAACAATTGTGTGCTTTAACTGGGATTAAAATTTATTAATTATGGGATCCCAATCACATGGTAGCACCCAGCCATCTCTACTATTAAAATTAGGATGTTTTTTGAGTTCAATAGCTTCGCGAATCATCTTTGGAAGGAATCAGCAGTTTTTAGCAAGGATTTGTGGTCTATCAAATCAGATCTGGTGGCGGGGGCGATCCTGTACATCTTCACAGACTGCAGACTTCCCGGAGCGTTGATTGTTCATATTAGCTATGTGTTCTTTTACGCTGGTTTTTATTGATTGAGTGGTAGAATTTCGTAATGAATAAAACCAATTTTAAAGTTTCATTGTTTTCAATTTTAGTTAATTTTATTTTTAATTGCACCTACTTACAATGTCCAACAATAAGTTATATCGGTATTAAACGGGCTCTATCGATAAGGCGACACTGTTTGCGGTGATACGTTGCATAGTTTTTATTGAGTAACTTTTACTTACATATATCGACATGGGCGTATTCATATGCCATACACAACATTACGCAAACACAATAATGAACCGATCAAGACATGTTCGTAAGCTAAAGTTAGAAATCTAGATAAAATACTTACAAATTGCTAACTCAAGTGCATGTTGCTTTGAACATTTAAACAACATGAAAAGGTTTATACGTGGTAGAGCCATGCTGCAGTTATATTAGTAGTATAGTTGTAGCACGAGTGGGTCGGCTCGACCGGGGAAGGACCACGCTCTCACAGAATACCAGCGTGAAATAGTAGCTTAATGCTGCTGTATTTCGTATGGTGAGTGTAGAGAACCGGAGACCCTTTTTACTGGAAACGAGGCATTCCATCTTAGTCCTCACGGGTGACAACGCATCTGCATTTTGATTCGTAATCGAGGATAGATGTAGATGTCTATGGGCCACAGCAACCACTTACCATCAGGTGGACTGTGTGCTCGTTTGTCACCCTATCCTATTAAAAAAAAATTAAAAAAAAAGGTTAATTAATTATAATCAAAGACTAATTAAGTTACCAAACTGCAGTGACGCTAATATCGTATAATAATTGAATTATAAATTCATTTTCGTCTTTCACAGTCCATTAAGGAACCACTGTTGAACATAGACCCCCCCCCCCAAAGAATGCCAAAAAGCACGACCCTGAGCTACCTGCATCCATCGACTTTCTGCATACTGTCTTTCCAGGGTCGGTTTATCGGTATGAGTACGAGGCTGCCATTCGAAAACCTTTCTTCACCATCAGTTGTCGGTTCTTCGAGTTATATGTCAAATCCATTTTTATTTTAGGTTAAGTATGTAAAAAAGTTGATCGAGCAAGTAGACGAGTTTGTATATTTGGGCTGCGTATTTAGCAGGGATGGGAGATATGATAAGGATATAGAACGACGAGTGAATGCGGGAAATAGAGTAAATGGGACCCTACACTCTATTGTGAAGAGTTAAAATGTGTCGAAAAAGGCACGTATGGCAATTCACAATGCTGTGTTGGTCCCTACTTTAACGTATGGTAGTGACATTTGGTTGTGGCAGAAGAAGCACGAGAGTAGAATGAACGCAGTAGAAATGCGGTCGTTAACGAGTATGTTAGGGCTGAATCTGAATGACAGGGTAAGAAATTGTGTAATAAGAGAAGAGTGTGGTTTGCAAGATGATGTTGTGACCAGGATTAAGAAAGGAATGCTTCGGTGGTTTGGTCATGTGGAAAGAATGGATGAGAAAAGACTGAAAAAGAAAATTTATGTTGCAGAAGTGAATGGCAGAGTCGGAAAGGGACGTCCTAGGCGAAAATTTATCGACCAAATTGGCGATTTATTAAAAACGGGCCAAATTAGGAGTACCCTTAACCGACGAGCATGTATGCGTAGGTGTATGGATGTGAAGGAAACGAGAGAGGTGTGTCAGGATAGTGCCAAATGGAAGTATGTAGTCTCTGCCTACCCCTCTGGGTGACAGGCGTGAGTGTTTATGTGTTATGTGTATGTAAAAAATTAGTTAAGTATATTGAATAGCAAGTTAAAAGCTACAGAAGCTTAGTTATTATTTACTTATTAGATTATTAGAGCGCTTATGTGTGCTCGCCATAAAATTGCAGAGTAAAATTAATATATAATTGTACATCTTAAATAATGATACCACCTGCTTGGAGGTGAAGAAAACATTGTGAAGAAACCTGCATGTCTGAGAAATAAATAATATAATAAAATATTCGGCGCCCTGTGTGGTCTGCGGAAACGCCTTGCGGCAAGGTAAACTTTTACTTTCGTAATAATAATCTCGAAGTATTTTTTTTATAATATTAGAGAGACAAACGAGCTGACTTGAACCAACTGTCAATAAAAATTGTTTAAGGAATATCACCTAAAGACTAAGAAGAAATTCTTTGCAGTGTGTTATTTTTCTTTTATAGTACAAGGTACAATCAAGCACACAATAGACCCGATGATAAGTGGATGTGCCATAGAACCATAGACATCTATATCTATCATCGATTAAGAGTGAACATGTAGGTTCATTGTCGCTCCTTATATGCCAAGATACGTTTTTACCAATAAAAATGATCTCCGCTTTTTAACTCTCACCAAACGAAACAAAGGATTAAGCTGCTATTTTTTTATAGGATAAGTCCACCTGATGGTTGGTGGTTGCTGTAGCTCATAGACATCTACATATATCCTAGATTACGAAACAAAATGCAGATGTGTTACCACCCGTAAGGACTAAGATGGAATGCCTCGTTTCCAATAAAATGGGTCTCCGGTTCTCTACACTCACCATACATAATTCAGCAGCGTTGAGCCGCTACTTTACGCTGGTATTATGTGTGACCATGCTGGTCCTTCCACGATCGAGCCGATCCATTTGTGTTATAACGATACTACTAATATAGCTGCATGACTTTACCACGTACAGAGTGATATTCTGTAGAACCGTGGTCCTTCCTTGGTCGGGCCAACGCATTGGACACTGCACCTTTCTAGTCTATCTAGTCTGCAAGCAGTCCACTTGATGGTCAGTGGCTACCGCAGTCTAAGAGCACCTGCGATACAAAGAAGGCTATAAATTTGTTGTCACACCTGAGGTCTAAGAAGGAATGCCTCACAACCTGCAGTTATACTAGCTGTCTGTACTCTTCAGACTAGATAGAACACAACAATGCAAGCCCTGTTTTGGCAACAGATAAAGATAAGACCGTGGTAGAAGAAGAGCCGTGGTAGCTCAGATGGTTAACGCTCGCTGTAAATATAACAGAACGCGAGTAACTCGGGTTTGATCCCGCCGGCACCAATGAAATTGTTAATTGCAATTTTACGTGCTGATTTACCACGTGCTCGGCGGTGAGGGATAACATCGTGAGGAAACCTGCATGTCTGAGGAATAAGAAAAAAAATTTCGATGACATGTGAAGTTCACCAACACGCATTGGGGCAGCGCGGCGGACACTTCCTTGCTCTAAAACCCTGTGAGAAATGAGGGGAGGCCTGTGTCTAGCAGTGGGACGTATATAGGCTGCTGTAACTAAAGATAAGACCATCTAGTAATACCTCACCTTAAAAAATCTTCTCAGACATGTACATTTTCCTTCACTGCTGAAATTTTTACGGACTAAGTAACTTTACCATGGTTTCGAATCCGCTTGAACTCTTTTGCTCGGCTATAATGAAGTTTAAGACGACCAACCAGCCCCGTTTTTTTCATGGTGAAATCCTCAAGGATGCCTTTCGCGGCGGGGGCAACGAGACCGTTATCCCCATGGTCTCCATCAGCGTATACAAGGGTCCCGGGATCAGAGCGGTGATAGCGAACCAGATGAGGCACTCGAATCAATTAAACGACCAACCAGCCCTGAGGTAACACAGCATATTTCGTTATATAAAAACAGTGTCTGTAATTTCACATACTCATTAATTTAGATTCGTGACTAGACCCGCGGTGCGCACTTTCTACTGCTAGATTAAAAGTGAAATGTTATGCATTGTTTTTTTTTTATTGAAGAGGGGACAAACGAGCATACGGTTCACCTTACGGTATGTGTCAACCGTTGCCCTCTTTATCAAAAACGCTTTTTTTTTAGTACAGTACGGGTGACAAACGAGCACACAGTCCATCTGATAGTAAGTGGATACCGTGGCCTATAGCCCGTAGACATACACTTCTATTCTCGTCTAAGAATCAAAATGCAGATGCTTTAGCACGCAAGTAATAATATGGAATGCGTCCTAATGGTGCTCACTCATAACTCATCAATGTTTATGGTAATCGGGTCAATGGTATAGGAACGTATAGAATCAATCAACATTTTTAGTGAAACCTGCGCGGGCGTGCGCACAAACACTTACCAAAGTAGTAAAGTATAAAAGTACGGCACGTACTAAAGTTAGGCAGTTAATTAACAAAGTTTCATCGTAATTGCAAATATTGTATAGTAAAGCATAGAAACCGAACAATCAACAAATAATAACGACCACGGCTATCCCCTGAACATCACTATGAATCATGTATCAGATACATTAAATATATTACGTTGTTTATTTAAGAGACGATAAAAATATTGAATATCATGTACATAACAATTTCAGATGCAAATAATTTTCTTGTTTCATACTTTTTATTGTGATTTCTCAGTGGTAGGGTTTTTGTTTTTGAACTTACTTTTTATTTATATTATTATGGAGTTATAATTTTGTGATAAAGTATTTGCAGAACTGCATTAAATTTTTTTTGTATAGGTTTGTTGTTTGTTGTTTTTTGTTTGTTGTTTTACATGTACCTAGGTAACATACCAAGCTTACACATTTTTATTTATTTATTTAAAATCTTATAGGTTTATGTTTCGAAATTTGAAATACTTCTTAACCTTTCTAATTACAAAATCGTGAGTCATGAGGATTTTTCAGCAATTTATAAAATACGTATTTACTATCAATGTATTCTGGGTAGGTTTGGAGTGAAATATCTTAGACCCACAAGTATAGCGTGATTGTAGAAATTATTCTAGGTTTGCCAGATCGGAAGACCAAAACATCTGGACAAATTTTGAAAAAGTCGGGATTTTGGGTTTGTTGTCGGGAGAAATAAATATTAAAAATAATAAGTAAATTTTTTAATTATGAGACTACAAAAAGAACTTTAAAACTTTAAACGAAACTAATTTAAGTACGAGTACACTTAATTTTTAGGTTGAGACATTTATATGACATTGGACTTTACCAGAGTCCACTAACTTGGATCTTTTGGTAGTATTCAGAAAATATTTAAAATTAAAACAATTTACTTCAAAGTTCAGTCTAATTAATAATTTAGCTTTTATAGAATCAAAGGCCATACATTGCACTCTCATTTGATACTCAACACGGCATCATTATTTTTTGGGTGCGATATTTAATTCACATAATCTATAATTAGCGGACAATCAAGACGCTTCCAAGGATACCTCATTTGTCAAATTATGATAATTAGTTTAGAAGTTATGAGGAATATACATGAACATAGATACATAGCCACGTACAAAGTGCACCTGATGGTAAATGATAAAAGTAAGGTCGGGTAAAGACGACTGGAAGCACCGTCAAAGGTACACAATGTCTGATGATATAAACGTCAAACGATTGAAGCAAATATTCACTTCTACAAGAGTTTACAGGCTGATGGTGAAGACGAGGAAAAAACTTAAATCGGTAAGACCTACATTAAGTTCTGCGTGGTTAATAGCTTTGACAGTATCTCAAAGTTATCAGCCACAAATAAGGTCATTGTAACAAGAATTTACTCCTTGGATTTACTCGCTAGCAGTGGACACCAGCCTTAACCAATAACAAGTCGATCAATCAATGGGCTAACCGTTTCATTATAGTATTTTGAACTTTCTTATCCGCGTTAATACTTCAAAAGATTGTAAGGCGTAGTTTACATAGGTGTTACAGTTAGATATGACGGTATCAAATTATCTATATATAATTGATCACTTATCAAAAAAGCCAGAACGAAAGATCTCCAAAATTGAGATCTTTCGTTCTGGCTTTTTTGATAAGTGATCAATTTGAAATATTAGTAGATCGAAAAACTTTTGGCATATAATTTTAAATTTTTTATTTTTAATTTTTTGAACATATTATGTGGTAAAGCCACACTGCAGCTATATTATGGTTGTAGCGAATGGGTCGGCTCGACCGGAGAAGGACCACGCTCTCACCATTGTGAAATAGCAGCTAGCTGCTGCTGTGTTTCGTAAGCTGAGTGTAGAGAACCGGTGACCCTTTTCACCGGAAAAAAGGCATTCCATCTTAGACATCAGGGATGACAACGGATCTGCATTTTGATTCTTAATCGAGGAGAACTGTAGATGTCAATGGGTCACAGCATTTACCATCAGGTGGACTGTGTGCTCGTTTGTCACCTCCATTCTATAAAAAATTGGGTCTATCAAAGTCCACTGATTATTGGCCTCCCCATAGACTGGCTCATAGGTTCCCATAGTTCTTACGTTTGCCAGGCGAGTTGGCAGTTATTTTGTAGTTGTCATTGGGAAGACACGGTTGTCCACCTCCTGGTTTCCCTCTGTCTTTTCTTACGACATCTAAGAGGCGATATGGAGTATTAGATGACTGTGTAGTGTAAGAAGATGTTTCATACATCTAGAGCCACAGGACAACTACAACACATCTAGACTATAAAAAGAACGAAACATAAATTTAACGGTATTGAATAGTAAGTTTATAAATAACAACGAGTTTTTTTATAGGTTAAGGGTGACAAGCGAGCACCCAGTCCACCGGATGTTTAGTTGATCCTGTGGCCCATAGACATCTGCATCTATTCTCGATTAAGAATCAAAATGCAGATGTGTTGCCACTCTTGAGGACTGAGATGGAATGCCTCGTTTCCAGTTAAAAGGGTCTCGGTTCTCTACACTCAACATACGAAGCACAGCAGCATTAGGCTGCTGTTTTACGCTGGTATTCTGTGAGAGAGCGGTCCTTCCCCGGTCGAGACGACGCATTCGTGCTACAACCATAATATAACTGCGGAATATACCACGTAAGACTAAATTTAAGTTTATACTACAGTTGCCATTTAACAAGGAAATCTATCACGAACTGAAATTAGTGCCTTGTACACTAGCCCTAAGAACATGATGGACAAATGCCGCCGGCGGGGAGTGCCAGCTTTAACCGTACAGAGTAATATTTTGCCGGTTTTATTGATCGACGTCAAAACTGAGGTTATCTATTTAATCGCTTGCTTAATGTTGATACAGTGTCAAAAATATACCAATTCAACCTCTTTAAACGTCCCACTGAGCAAAGTGCCTCTTCAATAAAGCTCAGTGACTAGTTCACACGTTTACTTTCTTATTATATGTATGCTCACTTGACCTGATCTGAGCCCGAAACTCTAATACTGTAATAGCGTATTAAATAAAAGCCTAATAGCGCGTTATTAGCCGACTACAAAAACACAGAAGGTTGTAGATTCGACTGTGTCATTTTTTTGTATTTGTATTATGTTATGTATTTGATAATTGCGAACGGATTTGAATGATGCTTTCTGTATGTAAACAAGTCCGTATGTAAAGCGTGATCCCATTTCTAATTGAATAAAAAATTCCGCACCACGGTAGATAAATGGGGATAGTTTTTACTGAAACTATTTAGACAACAGTCTTGTTGTTATTGCTTAGTCCACTCATAAGAGTTAACAGTTTTCATCAATTTCAATCCAGAATTAAAATGTAGATGCGTTGTTACCACTGAGGACTAAGATGGATTGCCTTGTTACAGGTAAAAAAGGGGTTTTCGGTTCTCTACAGTCACCATGCACACACTGCAGCATTATTACGTTGTTTCATGCTGGCATTCTGTGTAAGCATTGTCCTACCCCGGTCGAGCTGATCCATTTAGACCATACATACAGAGCTATATACGGATGCAGCGTCGCTCTACCATATGCTCAACGTACCGGGAGTCCTGCACTTTAGTCCTTGCTGCCCATCGCCAGTCTGGTTATTTTACGTATGACACGGAGGTGAGTTTCCATCAGGAGTACTACATGGTTGTTTTCACTCAAGTGAAATAAAAAGGTAACAGATAGGACAGCGCCCCAATCAAGTCATCCGTTAATGTGACTAAATATTGCATTAGAAATGGCGAAACCTTTAGTAGGCGGATTGACGACTACATAGCCTTTCCGGGTAACTTATATCTATCATAAACGAGGTGGTGATAATATCCATCACAACCGTAAGATTTTATTGGGCGAGATTCTCCTTACACCGGGTGAATTTATAAACACATCAACAGAATCTAGGGATATTATATATTTCATCAAATTTCTAAAAATCTATGAAGAATTTTCTGATGTAGTAAATGGAAGAATGATAGGTAATTTGAAAGTCTTTAATAAAAATAAAAACATTTTGTAATTTTTTTGTTTTAAACAAAAATGTTATTTTTTTTTAAATCGTTGTGGTAAATTAGTATGATAAAAAAAACTTCATTTCTTATTATAAAACTATTACTGGAACATGTAGAGGTCTTCTAGCGTGAAGACCAACTTCATAAAACCTCCTTCGCACGGTTGGTCGCTTACCAGCAGCTGATCCGCTACTTATACTGATACTGCTTCTTACACCAAGTGATCCTCCTGGAGCCTTGTAGTAGCTGCATCGCTATGATATTGGGTTGTATTCTGACGGTTATTTGGTGAAATCGATCCTAGCTCTGCGTAGAAACACGATATCTACCCGAATGCTCTCCAGCCACACTCCCAGTACTGCGATAACCTGACCACAACCTTGACATCAGCAATGACGCGATGAATAGCCATTTTCTAACATGCCCACGGTTCTCAACATTTCTTCTCGACTCAAATGACGACGTGACATGACTCTTTAAGCTGACACGGCACGTTAAATTAAAAAAGAAAAACAATCAAATCCATATTCATTAATCAATATCAGTAGAACAATTTTAATTTTCTTTTACGTAGCCCATTACGAGTACTAACAATTTTGCTGCCGTATTTTGTTTTTTCTTTTGTTTTATTTTTATTTACAATTTTAAATTTTGAAAATAGAATAAAAGAATTTTAAATCTGTATATAAACTTTTTATGTAGAGTAAAAAGATTTTAACCTATTAAGTCATAAATAATTTAGGATTATGGTATCCCCAGATTCTGTTGTTGTGTTTATGTGCGTTACATCTATTCTAAATCATTGAATGAAATTTGTTGTATCTGAACTAAGGATTATAATGAACTGAACCATAACATTTTAGTAAAACAGTAATACATAGTACAGTTTTCGAGCCGCTGTAAATAATAGATACAGTAATCCACTCACGACGGCGGCCGAGCCCGCGGTGAGTGTGTCAAAATTCGGATTTTCTCAGCCGAAAAAAATTTAAAACAGACATTTACATTCCATGCCTTCCCACATGATGATGAATAGATCAAAAAAATGGATTGAGTTGAAAAATTGATATTTACAATAGTTATCGTGTTTACCCCTACATGCGGAAGTGATAAATCTACACCATAATCAACTAAAACCACTGTTTTAATGTAAAAATAGCATTTTTTACGTCGTAGAGCCATGCTGTAGCTGTATTATGGTTGTAGCACGAATGGGTCGGCTCGACCGGGGAAGGACCACGCTCTCATAGAATACTAGCGTAAAATAGCAGCTTAATGCTGCTGTGTTTCGTATGTTGACTGTAGAGAACCGGAGACCCTTTTTACTGGAAACGAAGCATTCCATCTTAGTCCTTAGAGGAATCCTGAACCGAGAATGGATGCAGATGTTTATGGGCCAGAGCATTCTCTTACCATCAGGTATACTGTGAGCTCACTTGACACCCTTTTGGTATAAAATAAAAATATATGGATGTGTCAAGTTTGATGATCAAGGCGAATCCTCCCTACCAGGGCAAAGGCCATCAAGAAGTAAAAAATGTACACAGGTTGGAAAATCCATTTCTCATTTATATTTTGTCCTCCTCTTACACATTCTTTCTTTCCTTTACTTCCGATCGATCCGTTCAATCAATCCCACATAGAATCTGTTGATCGTAACGGATAGTAAAGTTACAACGAGTTGTCACCTCGAAAGGGCCGAGAAGGGCCAAGGCGAGCGAGTGACCGGCGAGCCGTTGTACCGTTTTATGTCATAGTTAAAAACACGACGGCGGGCCGTTAGTTAAGTTAGAGATTATTAATTGATCATTACGAAAATGCGATTCTGACTAGGAGTCTCATCGATTGCTGTCCATTTATGTAATACACCCTACTTGTTTCTACTTTTGTCGTGGCATATTTAGGTATAGCAGAGTTTCGATGTTATAGGAATGAAAATTATTACGTAAGTAAAAAAACATGGGGCTGATTGGCCGTCTTAAAATTTAACACGAACAAAAGGAGATCAAGCGGATTTAAACCCGCGTCAAAGTTGCGTAGTCCCTATCATTGATTATTAGGCTATCATAGCTTTACAATTTAAGTGGTGAATAAAAATGTACATGTTTAAGAAAGTTTTTATAAATGCAGCGGTATATCTACTTTTTTGCTTAGGACTTCATCTGGGTAGGTACCAACCACAATTTTACTTATTTCTTTAGCGAAAGGCTGTTTCACTGATGTGTTCCGGTCTGAATGTGAAGAGTGTCAGTATTTTTAAAGGCTGTAAGGCATTCCATTGAAGCTCTTACCTATTTCTGTAGCTATGCAAATAGTGGTGCCCGCACTGCTGTGACAATGTTCCAGTCTGAAGGGTAAAGAAAGTTAATATATTTATAGGTTCAGAGGTGAGAACGTTCCAGGAGGAACAAGGGAGTTGTTTGAAGTTCTCTGCAGGTGACTATGCAGTACCCACTTACCATCACGAAAACTGTACCTAAGTTTGTTTCTTACATTCGTTTTGTAAAAAAACTAGAAGATATTGCGAGAACTGCAGAATTTTTTTTGGTTGATCACTTTCGAGCACGGTCCACAAAATCCTTTTGTCATCAGAGTAAAATCACGTGGTTGGATGTCACCCCTATGGACTTAAACTAAAAATGAGCCTCTGCTTCTCTACACCATACGTCATCCCGTCACCATACAAAACACAGCAAAGCTCCACATGACATAATGTTGTAGAAATAACAGAATTTAGTCTAATGTAGCTGTCTAAACACTAATGAAATACAAGCTGTAACTTCACTTTTTTATTGTTTCCAGCCAGGGTGAATCGAACTTTCTCAATTAACATTTTAGTAAATATATCACGTAGGCTATAGGCATCGAGTAATAAAAAAGTCATTAAGTATTCGAACAACGGGCACGGAATGAAAGTTAAGTAAATGGCAGGAAGTATTCATTCAATTAAGTTTTTTTAGGTATAGAAACAGAGCGCCGTACATGTAGCGCGGCGCTGCGGGGTGTTTGGATGCATAACAATCACATTAGTTTTTAATAGTTTTTTTTGAACATAGAGTTTAATAATACGAGAGTTTGAGAAAACAAACAAGACATATTGATCATTAACAGTGATGATACCGGTGAGAACGCTAGGTCACATTCATTAAATTATTATTTTGTCATCGGCTGTTGATATGAGTGCAAATATTTAAATTACATAAATAGATAGCTGTAGTAATGTATCGTTTCTCATTCTACCTTCCATAAATAAAGGAGTAGTTACAGAAACATAACATGTAACAAGAACCTTGTGGTTCCCGTTAAGTGCGTTATCGGAATCAGTATTCAGGAATATAGAAATTTTTTTTCAAAAAAAAAACAAAAACAAATTTTAACAGATTATTTTAATTTAAAAAATTAGTTTGCAAATTGTATGTGGTTTTATTTCTTTTAACTCATACAAGTATCGGCAATGCGGGGTCTTCCTCTCTCGGAAGGGGTAATCCTCTTACACCTCCGCTAACCGCTAATGCTGAGATAATAAAACCACATAAAATTTGCAAATTATTTTAGTTAATTAAAATAATTTTCTTTAAATGTGTTTTTTTTTTTGAAAAAAATATTTCTATACGCTTGAATAATGATTCTGATAACACTCTTAAGGGGAAATATAATCTCAAACGGCTTAGCAAAATCCTTCGTTATGTCGAAAATATTGCAGTATAATTTTGAAATAAATATAAGTTGAGGATTAATGTTAAGGATTATGTTAGACGAAAACACAATTTCGTAAAATTTTCTCGATAGAAAAAAAATCCAAAGTTACCTCCAAAATAAACAATAAACCGCTGTTATTCATAAAATACTTTAAATAAGATCATGAAACTTTGCATACTAACTGAACGAACTATAAAGCAGTGCTTATGTTATTTAATTTTTTTTAAAATACCATTATTTTCACTGTAAAAAGAAATTACCTAAACTATCGGCCTCTTGAAGCGTGATTCCTGCCGCCCGGTCACTTCGCTTCGGCATTTGAAGGAGGAGGTTGTGTCGCTTACGATCAGAATTATTATTAAGATTATTATTAAGATGAATATAGGTACGTAACACGATATACGACTCGCACAACGAGAGTAAAGAGTCCCTTCGGGATAGGTAATGGTTACACGCAAGATGTGGATCATAAAAATTATGTGATGTGATGGACAATAATACTTAGGTACTTACATATTTTGTGACTATAAAATTGTATAAAAGTACTAATATTGACGATGTCGCGCGCGTATTATAATACCTATAAACTGTTATATATTCGTAAATCGTAATCATATCATAACACAGTTAAACTAATGTTATAATACCTATAACCTGTTAATATTTTCGTAATCATAACCTAACACAAACGCAAAACTAACCTACGCTATACTATGGCAACGCTACATACATCTGTATTGTATACAGATGTATGGAGCGTTGCCAGGCGTCCGGATAAAGCCGGACACAGTCAGGCTTTTTTTGTTTGCGTGTCCGGCCAAATTAGACGGTGTCCGGGCCTGTCCGGCATTTGTCAGGCTTTTTATATTTGATAATTTTTTACATTTTTCATGTACTTAAATACATACTATAGCAATTATTGAAACTAAGTAATATTGTAATGAATATTGAATGATTAATAATAAAGAACAGTGATTCTTTTAATTTAAGATTTTATGGTAAATGATATAAGCATTGTTTTACTTTAAAAAATATATTATCGTGTTATACTAAGACTGAATAATTAAGGGTGTCCGGCCTTTTTCCCAAAAAGTCCGGCTAAGCTGGATGGTTGTGCTGGATGTTCGGATTTTCGGTTTAAAGACCTGGCAACCCTAGATGTGTATAGCTCATGGCAGCCGAACACGCCCGTCTCGTCGCCTTGTGTGCCTCTCGTCACGTAAAGGCTCGACAGTCGACACTCTCATTTGCTGGATGTTAGCGCTGTTAGTCTATACGACTCTTACAGCTTCATCTGACTCAGGGCTCGCCGCCTGCAAGGCCGCGAGCTAATTAAAAAAAGGGAAAGGCAATGAGGTGACGATGATGATGAGTGGTTTTTGGTTAGGTATTGTTACCAATTATCATGTCGCCTTTTTAGGCGTTTCTTGAGCTATCTAACCGCAGTCCGAGGGGGGGAGTGCGGACCCCCGTCTCTGACTACTCAGCTCGTGTCGGTCGATGGGATATAAAGGCTCGACACGAGAACACACCATGTACACCCTCGTTGTATCATTTGAAGTTTGAACTCCGTATGCCCGCTGAGATGGACCTAGATAAAACTGTTGCTGCGTTTTGCCTTTGAGCTATTATAATTTTTTACACATTAACTAAATTTTTTTTTTATTTTTTTTTCACCCTGCGTCCAGTCGCCCGCGCACATACTTGTGTCGTCTTGCGTACTATCGATATCGAAAGTGTTGTAAAGGAGGTATATATATATATATATATATATATATATATATATATATATATATATATATATATCTATATATATATGTATATATATATCTATCTATATATATATATATATATATATATATATATATATATATATATATATATATATATATATATATATATATATATGCATTACGCAACAGGACGACGTAAAATTAAAATGGGAAATAATCGTAATAAAAATAAGAAGCGACTGGCTTGGCGTTAAGAAACAGGCATAAATATGATAAACCTAATGAAATAAGTGTCTAACGACCTTTCTACTTACAGTAGTAGTGATTAAAAACATTTCGGTACATAGCATACGATGCGCGGGCAAGTGGGGACGAAATTAGAATTTGAGCTGACTTACTATATCCCCTTAACGGCAATGACAGGGTTTTTGTTACATGTGCACAAACAGAAACTTTTTTATTCAATTGGGATTATAATACATATACGTATATAATATACATAGATAATAGTTATTGAAAGTCACTTTTTTCATTACCACTGGTTCGCAAAAAAAGCTCTATCTTGGGAAGAATTAGCAAGAAATTCAGCGGGACTATATATTTTTTTAAATAAGAGCTTACATGTACGTTACAATTAATAACACAAAACCAATTAAAAATTAGCGATCACCCTTGTTAGTATTTGATTTAGCTTAATCGCTTAGCAGGGGATTGCAGTACAAGACGTCTCTTAATTTTGAAGTTGTAAATCATCTGACCATCTAAGCATCCAGATGTTGTGCATGGATACGATCCACACCATTTAGATACCTGACTTTTTCCGGACCGATACGATTAGAGACATTCGAGAAAAGAGCCTACTGCTTTTTTAAAGACCGGCAACGCACCTGCATTTCCACTGGTGTTGCAGTTGATCATGGGCGGCAGTATTCACTTATCATCAGAAGAGCCGCATGCTCGTTTGCCCCCTCTACTATAGAAAAGCGATAGCAGCATAACTGTAAGCTGAGAAAAAGCATGGGTTTATACCCACTATTAGAGTACTGTCGTAAACCACTCCTAACACAAGCATTTTTAGCTTACTTGGAGTGTTTAACGGGAGTATATTAGTAATCTTAACAGCGTTACTTGACTGCCTCGTTAGGTTGTATATCATCATCATCATAAATACAGCCCTTCACAAGTCCACTGCTGAACATAGGCCTCCCCCAAGGTATGCCACAAAGCACGGTCCTGAGCCACCTGCATTTATCGACTTCCTGCATGTCTCATCAGGTCGTCACTCCATCTATTGAGGGGTCGCCCTTCACTTCGCCTACCGGTACAAGGCCGCCACTCGAGAACCTTATTTCCCCAACGGTTGTCGGCCCATTGCCACTTCAGTTTACTAATCCGTTGGGCTATGTCAGTCACTCTGGTTCTACTGCGGATATCATCATATATCGGCGGCCGAGCTTGTTCGCGATGCCACGCGGCAGGACTAAACTGGTTCGCAATACCCCCCTCAGGCGAACGATACACATACTAAACTTAGTAGCTGAGAAGTTGGACTTATTTTCATGTTCACGGAGTGAGTTCGCAAAAGTGACATTATATACAATATGTTATTCTTAAATTGTATTTATTATAGGTACAACTGATTGTAATGTATTTTCATTGAAATTAATTACTATGTATTGTTATTTAAATTAATTATTGTGTTGTAATTAGTAGTCTTTTACCATTTGAATTGGTCCTTTTTGAATTGAGATGCTACATTTATCGATTTAGGTTTTCCCTGTAATGGTAGATGCTAGTAGTAAATATAAATAAATAAATAAATAAATCATTTCTAAGTTTATCTCGCAGAGAAACTCCGAGCATAGTTCTCTCCATAGCTCGCTGAGCGACTTTGAGCGTCCTCATACGGCCAGCAGTGAAGGACCACGTCTCGGTTCCGTAGGTCATCACTGGCAACACGCACTGGTTGTACAGCTTAGTTTTCAGGTTTTGAGGTATACCTGACGATATCCCCCCATGAATAACTACACAAACAGGTTGTATATACGACTGCTTATTATGTAGTCGAAGATGCGACTCACGGGTTGGGCCAAAAACATTTTACTGTTAAGAAATTCTTAATAGTAGCCCGTATTCAGGAAGTTGCCGCCGTTGCGGTGTTTCACTGCCTTGCCTTGGAAAGCACGTAAAGGCTGCGCCTAATGCCTCTCCGGTCAGATCGGATCGCCGTCCCATCGAACAATGAGAGTACGGGAATAGAGTACACATGTGCTTGCGTATATATTTTGGCATTAAGATTCTGTTGATGAGAACAATGATAGCGTTATCAATACTCCTAAAAAAACTTTATTAGCCCTAAAAAATTTGAACTTTTGAAAAAATTTGCAATTTAACCAATAAGATTGACAAATTAGAAAAAATAATCCTAAAAATGGACAAAGATAATAGTGCATCAACGCAGGGATATGTAGCGGCGGTACAGCACCCATTGAACCTAGATAATGGGAAGACTAAGCCGAAAGTAAAATCTGGCCCTCAGGAGAAAAATAAGGGAGCTTCGGGCAAACCTAATCCACCCGCAAAAGTAAACACACCCATCTCTTCTTTAGCGCCAGTTTCAACTTTAGCCTCTGATTCCAACACTTCGATTTTGAGTGTAAGCCGTGAGACAACTGTTGCTCCCCGGGATGGCGTGGAGCAAAAAGACCCGGAAGAATGGATACAGGTGAGACGTAAAACTGGACGCGCTTCGCTGCCCGGCGTGCTTCGCGGTACTGCAGCGCTGGGGGTGACAAAACTGCGTGCATCTGAGAGATGGAGGTACTTGCATCTCTATTATGTTCATGAGGGTACCACAGTAGAAGAGGTGCGTGCTCATCTCTACTCTATTAGTGGAAATAATGATTGCACAGTGGAAGAACTGAAAGCAAGGGGACGTTACTCATCGTTCAAGCTTGGAGTCCCGTCGAGGATTAGCGAGAGTGTTATGTCACCAAATAATTGGGCTGAAGAACACAGGTTAGGTTGAGGTATAAAACCGTGGCGGCAGAACTTTCGTGCCAAGAAAGAAAGTGCGTAACCTATATTTCTGTTATCAAAACGTTAGAGGTCTACGTACTAAATCGGATACTTTTAGGAATAATGTGTCTCAATGCAACTTTGATGTTATAGCCTTGACCGAAACCTTTTTGAACAGTTCCGTATTTGATGGCGAATTATTTACTTCGGAAAATTTAGTCGTACGTAAAGACCGCACAGGGGACGTCGGGTGGGGAGGAGTGCTCCTTGCTGTACGAAACTGCTATACGGTGCAACAAGTAACTAATGTAGATGCCTATACGTCTGATATGGAACTGCTTTTTGCCATTATTAGTGGAAAAAGTGTTGGAAAGTTTTTATGTTGTGTCGTTTATATGCCTCCTAAATGTAGTGATAATCTATATCTCAACGTATTGACGTGCATTGAAAATGCTATCATTGCATATTATTCTCTTAATGTCCTAATAATAGGAGATTTTAATTTGAATTCTTGTAGTGTTAATGTTAAGAATAATTTTAATTTATTTTGTGACTATTGTGGGCTTCAGCAACATAATATTGTGTATAACAAATATGATGGTATGTTAGATCTCGTGTTGAGCAATTTTAACCCGGAGCTGGTCTTAGTGTCCGAGGGTTCAGATCCCTTAGTACCAATTGATAAGTATCACCCTCCGCTGGAGGTGACGCTTGGGTTTCAGTGCGATGCGCAGGTCCAGTCACCATCCTCTCCACCGCCGGTTCAGAGCCCGGGAGCTGCACCAAGCTGGAATTGGCGTAAAGCAGACTTTCTGGGCCTGTACATGGCATTAAAAAGTATAGATTGGTCGGACATGTTTGTAAATGCAGACGTTGACGACGCAGTTGCGTTATTCTATCACCGTCTTTATAATTGTATCAGTCAGTATGTTCCAACTAAATCCCCTTACATGCCGAATTATAAGTACGTATATCCAAAATGGTTTAATGCTGATATTATATGTAATATACGTAAAAATTATTATCATTTGAAACAGTATAAGGCTGAAGGTAAAGAGTTCAACAAGGAATTATTTAAATACTATAGATGGCATATTAAAAACTTGATTGACACTGCATATAAGCAGCACTTACATCTGACTCAACAAAATATAATTGACGACCCGGCCAAATTCTGGGAGTACGTTAAGAATAGGAAGAATCACAGGCAGCGTATGAACGCTTATTCTTCCAGTGGTGTCGAAGTTGCTGGGCAATCTGCGGCCGACGCTTTTGCGAACTATTTTAGTTCGGTATATCAGAACAAAGTTCCTGAACTGGACCACGTTGATGCGGTACGTGCCGCTGATAGTCAATATGACTCCACCTGTATCACAATAAATACTAGTGATAATACCAAGTTGAAGGGAGCAGTAAGGCGGCTAAAACCGAGGTCGACGTGTGGCCCTGATGGTATCCCTGTTTTTTTAGCAAAGGACTGCATATCCGCTTTTGAGAGTCCGCTCCTGTACCTCTTTAACTTGTCACTGACTCAGTATAAGTATCCAGAAATTTGGAAAGTTTCTAGGGTTACTCCGGTCCCAAAAATTGATGGTGAAAATGACGTTTCGTCTTTTAGACCGATTGCAGTCCTGTCAGTCTTTGCAAAATTATTTGAAATTGTCTTATGTCAGCAAATTAACAAGCAAACTCAAAAGTTATTGCATGATAGTCAACACGGTTTTCGAACTGCCCGTTCTACAACTACCAATCTTGTGTCTCATCTTGACTATACATATGCTGAATTGGATGCTGGTAGGCAAGTGGATGCTGCGTACTTCGATTTTAAGAAAGCATTTGACCTGGTCGACCACGATATCTTGTTGCGTAAATTGGCGGTGATAGGCTTTGCCCCGGCACTCGTTAAGTTTTTTTCAAATTACTTACGCGATCGACGTCAGTTTGTTAAAGTGGGTGCATTTGAGTCTAGTGACTATTACACAAGATCTGGAGTGAGCCAGGGAGGTACGTTGGGGCCTTTGCTCTTTCTTATATTCATTAATGACTTACCGAATAGCGTGACTGCCTCCAAATGTCTGTTGTTCGCGGATGATCTCAAGTTAAGCCTAGGTATGGATGACCCGTCTGACTGCGAGGCATTGCAAAGGGACATCGATGCGGTTATGGATTGGAGTGTATTAAATCATCTTCCGTTTAATAGTAATAAATGTAAAATAATAACATTCACGCGTAAACGCTGTCCACTAAAAAAAAATATAAATTATCTGACACGCCCTTAGTGACTTAGGATTATTGTTAGACGCTAAACTTGACTTTCATAACCATGTGACTACTGTATGTAAAAAGACCAGTAAATTGCTTGGCTTCGTTATTCGCACTTCTTCACAGTTTGATAGATTAGAGGTCGCTTTGGTACTTTACAATGCATATGTTCGTAGTAAGCTTGAGTACGGTGCCATTGTATGGAATCCCTATGAGGAAAAATATATTTTGATGATAGAGAGAATACAGCGCAAATTTGCACGATGGCTATATAAACGGAAATACGGTTACTACCCCTATCTATATCCGTCCTTATTTGTTAATTTTATGGTGGGTTTGGACACGCTTAAACTTAGGCGAACTATGCAGTTGATAACACACTACCTAGCAATCATCCATAATCGTATAGATAGTCCGATGATATTAAGTAGAGTAGGGTTGTTGGCTCCGAAGCGGCTGGGCTGTGATGTGGAGGGGACGGTGGCACCACGGCGGCGGCCTCGCCTTCTGTGGCAGCCGCCGGCGCGCACCAGGTACGGCGCTCACGCGCCCACTTCTCGTGCTATACGGCAACTGTGTAATAAAGCCCTTCTATTTTTGACGTCCAATTTTGACAAATTGTAATATTATTAGTATTCTCTTAATCCTATCTTATGTAATCAATTTGACAATGACATTTTGCTTAATTTATTTGACTTTTAATCTATTTGGCATGTATTTTTTTGGTATTTAGTTGATCTACTGGACATGTATTCTTTAATTTGTTTGACCTTTTGACATGTATCTTGTATTATTACTATTATTTAATACTGTAATTTGTTAATTAGCATGCTGACGTTTTGGGCAAACTGTAAGCCAGCATGTACACTGTTTTTAAAATATAAATAAATATAAATAAATAAATAAAATGACCACTCCTATATCTCTCCCACTGTAGGGAATTCGCTATAGTCATGACATATAGCAGACGAATTAACAATTCCACACTTAACGCTGCTCCCCAACACCGGTCTGGATATTCTAGTCCTGGTGTGAACAAGATGGTATAACACCATCTATTAGAAGTCATAATATCTTTCTAGAATTGCCCGTAGTCGCCTTTAACAATACCCACGGCACAAAATGTAGTGACGGATGCTATCCTATCCTCATAGTACTGTAGCGCTAATCAATACAACAATAGCTTAATATAATTATGTAATAGAAAGAAGAGTGCTCGCCTAATCTTAGCTAACTCTTAATGGGAATGGTTTTTTTTTCTTATAGAAGAGGGGGCAAACGAGCATACGGTTCACCTGATGTTAAGTGACTACCGCCGCCCATGATCAACCGCAACACCAGGGGAATTGCAGGTGCGTTGCCGGCCCTTTAGAAAGTAGTAAGCTCTTTTCTTGAAGGTCCTCAGGTCGTATCGGTCCGGAAAAATCGCCGGTGGTAAATTATTCCACAGAGGGGTCGTATGTGGAAGAAAACTTCTAGTGAATCGTACTGTGGTGGACCGCCAAGCATCCAGATGGTGTGGATGGTATCGGAAGGTTTGCCGCGTAGTGCGTTCATGAAATTTGGCGGCTGGGATCAATCCGAACAATTCCTCAAAGCACTCTTTGTGGTAGATGCGATAAAATACGCAAAGGGAAGCACTCGGCAAAAGCACTCGGTCGTCGACGATTCTAGCCGCTCTGCGCTGGATGCGGTCAAGTGGAAGGAGCTGGTACTGGGGAGCCTCAGCCCAGAGATGGGAACAGTATTCCATGTGCTGCCGAACCTGCGCCTTGTTAAGTTGCAGACGGTGGGCCGGCATAACATACTGTCCCGCTCTGCTGAGCATGCCAAGCTTTTTAGAGGCCAATTTGGTCTTCTCTTCCAAGTGACTACGAAACTGCACGTCACTCAATATGTCGTCGCCGAGGATTCCGATACTGGCTGAGACAACAAGGGGAGTACCTTGAAACTGAGGAGACACGACAAAGGGGTACTTTTTAGCGGTTAACGCGCAAACTTGTGTCTTCTGAGGGTTAAACTGGACTAGATTTAGTCGCCCCCAATCCGAGACTATGTTCAGCCAAGACTGGACTGTCTCGACGTACATCAAGGTCGTTGTAGACGGTGCAAGCTCCGATTACAAGCCTATTAATGCTGGTGTTTCATAAGGCTGCGTGCATTCATCACGCTGTTTCTTCTACATCTATCAGCGGCTACGAATCAAAATGCAGATGCGTTGTCAACCGTGAGGATTAAGATAGAAAACCTCGTTTCTAGTAAAATGAGTCTCCGGTTTTCTACACTCACCATATGAAAAACAGCATCGTTTAGCTGCTATTTTACGCTGGTATTCTGTAAGAGCGTGGTCCTTCCCCGGTCGAGCCGACCCATTCGTGCTACATCTATTCTACTAATATAGCTGCAGTATGGCTCTATCAAGTAATAGCCTTCATCTGCTCTTATGAATTTCTACTGTCGTCCACTCATTAAATGCCTCGCGACTGTTATGATTAAGAAGTAAGCGGTGTAGCTATATATTAGCGTGGACCAACGACTTCACAGCCCGAATAGACGCCTAATGTATGTACTTCTGCATCCAAACCTGTCTGTCAAAAGTCTGAGGTAAGCGGTACGGGGGAGGCGGGTTGAAATGCACCCTAATTGGTTAAAATCATGCACTATTTTATTGTAACCACGCTGCGCGTCTGTTGTATTTTATTTTGTCGAAAATTCACGAGTCACATGCAAGATGTTCACGGCTCAGGGAAGTGGTCGGTACTAAAGTAAATCGTGCGATCGTTTTCTTAAATAAGACGTGTTTGTCTAACGTATTAACAGAAAGATTTGTTTACCTTGCATGAGGCGTCTATTCGGGCTGTGTAGTCGTTGGCGTGGAATGTCTTCCTCATAACTTATCCAACTGAGTGAAAATTTCTTTAGACGTATTGAGCGATTCTATAGCTAAAAGAATGACTTGTTGCACTTATATTCGTATGTGTTGAACTCTGTTTGTATAAAATGATATATATGAGTGAAATCTTATGAGGCCGGGTCAACAACATGTTGTAATAGCAGTATCTGGAGTTATAAGTGTGACGTTTTGCGCTTTTAATGTTTAATACTACAACAAGTTGTTTATTTTATTAAAAATAAGTTACTTCCACACTAGGAATTGCTCCTGTATTAGGGTAGTTTACATACATAAATTTCGCATGGACAAACAACAATAACCGGCACAATTATTTATCGGCCATACAAATACTTGTCGAGCCGACGATTAGTTGAAACAATATGAAAATCGAAAGAAAAAACCAGTAGTTAAGTAAGTTTTTACTTTTGTTGGCAGTACCTGACTGCCAATCTTTATTACTTCAACTTTACACACCCGTTTCCTTATACTTTCCGACCGAGGTCCACGCTAAGCGGCTCAATGTAATGAACCCATATTAGTAAAATTAACGTTACAGCAGAAGTTGCAAGCTTGCAAGTCCTTATACAGCGAGCCATCTGTCCGGACGCGGCGACCCCGCGTAAAAAGGTCCCAATAACCGAAACATGTTCGACACGCGCTTCCATTTTTTTTGGAGTTCCGTTGTTTTTCCGTTTCCGTTACGGCCTATTAAAGTCCGCTGCTGAATATAGGCCTCCCCCTTAGTAGGCTCTTTTTTAGTCAATGAAATAGATCATCTTTTATTACACAACGAGTGTTTGTTTGACTTGGATTTTAGCTGATTTCGATTAAAGAAGAGGTTCTTAATTCAATTAATTCCAAGTTTTGTTGGTTCGTATTTTAGCGAATTTCAAACAAGAAGGCGACTGTATTTTTTGTGCGTATGATATGCCATATATTAGTCAACGGTGAACCGATTTTAATGTAATTTTTTTAATTAAATAAGTTTTACTTCGTCAAGGGTCCCGTATAAATTGTTAAAAAAATTACAGCACTTGAGAGTGTGAGTGTGAGAATGGAAAATAGAAGTTTTTTTTTATAGTAGAATAGAGTTCTTAATTTTTCGTAGTCTACTAAAAAAAGACGATAAGTGAACTCTTTACAAAAATAATTTCCACATAACAACTAGACCAACTTCAGAAGCTCTTATATGTAGATGCTTTTATACTTTTTAGTTCTTTGAAGTCGGATTCCACTTTCTAATAAAAGTTAATATTTGTAAGAACAATACCATAGATATAGGTTTGTAATAAATCTTTGTCACATACCAATTTCATCTGCACGTGGTTTCAAATACTCACACATACAAAAGTCTACTACTAAACATAAGCCTCCCCCATGGAAGCTTCATAGGGGGATATTTGCCATAGTTGCCACACTTGTTAGGCGGTTTGGCAACCGCATTTTTCATTTTTCAGTTGTTATCAGAAAGACACTACTAATCTCATCATCAGGAACGACAATCACGGCACGATATGGGGTTGGGGATATTCTTTCACTCCCACTACACGGTCACGACGATCCATGATGAGTAAAGATGCACCACCATCACATTATGATGGTGGTGCATCTTTACTCATCATGGATCATCGATGGTTCGCAATATGGCAGGATTGAAAGATGATCTTATCACAAAAATTGATAGGGGCGTACTCCAATGGTTTGGGCACGTTGAACGAATGAGTGAAGACCGAATGGTGAAGAAAATAATAGAGCGAAAGTAAATATTAAAAGGTGTCGAGGTAGACCGAGACTAACTTTCGAAGACCATGTGAGCAAATTGCTCGAAGAGGGGAGGGTCAAGAGTACTCGGATACCTAGACGTGCATGTATGATGAAGTTAATGAACCTGAAAGAAGCGAAAGAGGTATGTAAGGATCGTGACACTTGGCGATCTGTTCTCTCTGGCTACCCCGTTAGGGATTGTGCGTGACGATAAGTAAGTAAGTAAGTAAGTAAGTACCATCACATTACAAAAGTCTTTTAATACTTTATTACTAATTTATAGGCTTTTAAAACATGCGGAACCCGTTTTTTCTTAACGGCAATAAGAATATTTATTTTTAGTTAGCAGCTGTTGTTAACGATAAAGTTTAATTGATCGGCATGTCTTTATTAACTGCAAGTTTTTGTCGTTCGTGCAGAGTTCTTAAAATAAACCGCACAACTGATCTTACTATGTTGTCCACCACGGATTTGTCTGTCGCTGCATGTACTTGCATTGATGTTTTTATCAAGTCATAATTTTCGTTATATTATGAGGAATGTTTCAACTACTTATTTATGCTTTATTTATTACCTGACTGAAAGATGAAGGCATAAGATAATTGATAGGTCATCTAGTCAGTAGGTCGTTAGTTCTAGTTCTTTAATATGGTGGTAACGGTTTAAAATCTGAGCGTGCGAAGTCCTATCAATAATCTAAGAAGAAGCCCAGCATAATATATTCAGAAAACTCGACTGATAAAAATAATAATTAAAATAAATATTTATTTCGATTTGTATGTGGTTTTATTACCTCTTTATTGGTCTCTTTGGGAGTAAGAGTACTGTCAAAGACTTCACTTTACCTATGGGCGTGTCAGTGAGAGGAAATAAAACCACATACCTACAACTTGAAAAAAAAATTCATTTCATTTCAATTTTATGGTCAAGTTTTCTGAAGTAAAGTTATTTCTATATTTTTTTATAGCATTGGCTGACAAACGAGCACACAGTCCACCTGATGGTAAGTGGTTGCTGCGGCCCATAGACATCTACATCTATCCTCGATTAAAAATCAAAACGCCGATGCGTTGTCACCGCTGTAGCCTAAGAAGGAATGCTTTTCCTTCTATTTTTTGATTCTTAATTCCACAATTAAGAATCAAAAAGTAAATGCGTCGTCACCTCTGAGAAGGGTAAAAAGGGTTTCCGGTTCTTTAAGCTCACAACAGGAAGCTCTGTTTCCCGCTAAGAAAATTGATGAGATTGTACTTTTGAAAGGCTGGAGCAATTGAAATGTACTAAGCGGATTTCTAAAGTGTTTTATCAAACTTAGATTTCCTATAAATTTTAACTAATTCGGACCGGTAGATTTTGAGAAATCTCAATAATTTTTTGAAAACTGTTTTTCTTATAACTTTTAAACGGCTTTACCGTTCAATTCCAAAAACTAATCAGCTTTTAACCTTGAAAAACCACGTTGATCGCCGCCAGTCCAGTCAAAATCGGTTAATTCGTTCGTGAGATATCATTCAAAAATTCAAAACACAATTTTTTTTACAAATTCATATTTTTAAATTGCTCCGATATTTCATATTCAACATCATAATTTGGTGAAATGCGGAGCGTTTTGCATTTGAAATTAGGGGGAAGTTCCAGGGATGGCCTACAGGGTCAACCAATTTTTTTTATTGCTATCGTATAACTATCGTAAAATCTGTTTATAGTGAGTGTCCACATTGCGTAATGAGTAACTATACTAAATTTAAAGTCAATCGGTCGTATAGTTTTAGAGATCTCGTGATGAGTCAGTCAACCAGTGGTATTTCGCTTATATATATATACACAATTTGGATCAATTTGGATCCTTTAGTAGTATTTACCTTAAAGTTCAGTCTAATTACTAACACTCAGCTTTTATTAAATCAAAGGCAGCTGTGATATGATGAGAAACTGTTTGTGGGGAGATTTTCAGTTTTGTCGGGAGAATCCAGACGAATCCCGACCATCTGGCAACTCTAGCTTAGGTAGGACTGTGTGCATGTTTGTGAATTTATTTTATAAAAGAAGATTAATAAACTATGGTTACGTCGCGCCAGCTGTTACGCAACGTATCTATAATTTTGTTAGCCGACAATCGCAATTAATACCAAGGATATTATGCATTTTAGATCTAGTTCACAATGAACCGGTCCCCGAATATGGCACGGCCGCTCCGCGCCTAGGCTAGGCGGCCTTTGTCGTCCTTTTGCGGGGGCTTAATGTACCCAGTGGCCCAAAGAGGAATGCAGTCTCTGAGTCATTGTGGTTGCTGATGAGTAGGCAGTGCAAGTTGTGGCCTCAAATTTCTAGAACAGAACATTTTGTAATTTGTGGCATAATTTAAGATGTGAATTATGAATTTATTCAAAAGACAGATTTTACCAGGAATTAACTAGATGGAAGGACTCTTTTTCTATCAGAATTCCGTCTGGGTAGATTCTACTCTTTTATAAATTTCTGTCGCCATACGCGCGTGCGCACGCACACGGGCACGCGCACGCGCACTCACATGCGCACGTACACGCGCACGCACACGCGCACGCTCATGTGCACCCACATGCGCACGCACACGCACAGGCACACACATACGCACACACAAGCGCACACGCACACACATACGCACACGCTCACGCACACAAACTCTTTGCATCTTTCTGTTAACTATCTATCGCACCTCCACAATAGATTCCTCTGCTTACTTATAGGTTGATTGGCATAGAATAGCTTAAGAACTTTTTGTGCAACAAAATTTAATACTTAAATCAATTATATTCCCTTGAATTTATGAAAGTACCTCCGTAGCTGAATTTGTATAATATTTCTAAAGCACCAACTGCAAGTACAAGTGTAATTTAAGAAGTAATCCGAATCGGTGAGAGTCTGAGGGAATTAGATGAACAAGCAGACGAGTGTGAAAGTGTCTGACGTCGGCTTCAGTGTTTTGACGTGTAGTGGTAACGTAGGACAATCCACTGCCTCACACATCAGTTAATTTATGTAAAAGGTTGTGTTATCATCATCACCATCATTATAGCTCTTCACAGTTCCACTGATAAACATAGGGCTCCACCAAGGTATACCACAAAGCAAAGTCCTGAGTCACCTGCATCCATCGACTTCCTGGTCGTGTTAAAAATAAAAGAAATAAATAAATAAACCATCATCATATCATAGTCGTCATCCTCGGCAGGCGAAGGTGCAAATTCAGTACCAGTATCAAGCATCTCGTACCTGTTGCCCGTCATTGACTGGGTATTTACTGGGGTATCTGAAAGAAGAGGTGATGATCAATGACAAACGATTGATCACAAACTTGGTCCACCACCTGTGTTCCCCCGTCATGAAATCTGTCAAATTTTACATTTCAATACAAAAAGGCGCCGATTTGGTAGCGGAAAATCATCATTGATGACTGTGTTTGTTCTCCAAATGTGTTTAAATTTCCCAGACATGCTAGTTTCCTCACGATGTTCATCCTAACCGCAGAGGACGAGGCAAATTCATTGGTGCTGTTCTCCCTTCTTTTCCTTAGGTTCCGTCTGAGTAGATATGACCATCTTACCTATATCTGTCGCTAAGCAACAGTGAGAGCACTGCTGTGTTTTGATCTGCATGGTATAGGGAGTCAGTTCATTTTCAAGCAGGGAGGCATATTCCTGCATAGTCCTTAGGCGTGACAACGCATCGACAGCCTTCTTGTATAAGTTTGCTTGCAGATGGTTATTGATACAGTGTCCACTTACCATCAGGTGGACTATTTGGAACATCTCATCTTATCTTATTTTATCTACACCCATTGCTATGTTGCGGTTGGAAGAGTAAGAGAGATGGAGTGCAGCACGAATGGGTATGTTCGACCGAGGAAAGAGACGTTTGAACAGTAAACTAGTATAAAGCAGCCACAGAGGTACAACGCATTAACAACGCATCTGTGGCGTTTTTTTAGATGTCCTTGACTACAGTAGCCACTTATCATCGGATAAATTTTAGATACGTTTTTCACTACACTTCAAGGACAAAAAGTTTCACCCTTAGGTTATAAAATCAAAGTCTAGAGGGAAATATTCATTGCGCCATAAACTTAAGGCAATGATCGTAACGCAGGGCGGACGTAGCTGAGTTATAGTTAGTACACCTAGTGCTTGCTTAACAGAGAAAGCCCGAGGCGCACTGGGCGCAGGGCAACACAGGTCGTTCACTCGCGTACACTGCAAATAGTTGGATCCGGTATTTTATACTTGTATCCCGGTCTTAATAGCTTAGATTTGGGGCGTGGTCACACTCTTAGCGGGTAATGACGATAATAATGTCCCCACACCGAATTTCGGTAACGGCGGCAGTCTCAACGCAGCCATCTGCGCAGACACGATTATAGTACCCCATTCTCAATTCCCTCATTCTTAAAGTCCGATGGGACGCTAATCCGACACGAACGGAAAGCGAGGGACGGGAGTGAAACACCGCCAATTTTTACCGCCATAACTCAGACGCACACTGTACACCTAATGATAAGTGAACAATGATAATAATGGTATTCTATTATATTGTTATATTTATAGTTAAAAAGTCTTATGTGACTAAACTCGCTAGCAGTACAAACATGCAACTGCCCGACGAGGAATGTGTTCATAAGTAGGCAACGCACCAGGCAAACTGGAAACGGGTTAAGGCACTCACACGCGTATACTTAGGGATGATAATCCTTCGGATATTGTATTATTATGGTAGAGTAACCATTTATTAAATGTGAATAAAATAACGATAAACTTCCGCCTAAAACGTTACTTGCCGGATCTGTCACTCATTTATGGAGCATAAATGTTTTCCACTCTTTCCGCATTCATTTTTTCAAGTTTATTGACTAAATTGGCGATAAGTTGAAGTACACAATGCTAAGCACTCTTAATTGGCGAGTAAAAAGAGAGAATGGTGTGTCACGATCGAACGAGCCTTTTGCCCCTGAGCAATTACGGCTCATGTTATCGATTAGATCGGACCAAAATTAATAATTAGAAGCTGAAGTTAGCCGAGCTTATGTTGAACATTCACATAAGTGTTGCAAAATAAACGGAAACGAAAATTTGAAACTAGTTTAAACGTGAATAAATCAATATATCAAATTAGTTTCGTTCAATTTTAAATTTGGCGATGTAAGAATATCCATTATCCCGTTGATGTCGTCAACGGCGACAGAAGGAAACAAACTAGGAGATGAGCATCAGCGTCTTCCTCATAACAACTAAAAGAAAAGAAAAAGACAACTGCGGTTGTCAACCCCATTGCCGAGCCTGGTAACTGATGTAAATATCTCCTCAATGGGGTAATCTATGTTCATCAGTGGAATTTTGACAGGCTTTAATGGTAAGTAAATTAATTACGAGCTGAAAGTTAATACAAACAGTAAAGTAAGGTAAAGTTACAGCCTATATACGTCCCACTGCTGGGCACAGGCCTCTACTCATTTCTGAGAGGGTTTTAGGGCAAGGAAGTGCCCGCCGCACTGTCCCAATGCGTGTTGGCGAACTTCACATGTCTAGGCCGAAAATACGTGATAGCTCAGATGGTTAACGCTCGCTGTAAATATAAAAGAACGCGAGTAACCAGGGTTTGATCCCCGCCGGCACCAATGAAATTGCTGTAATTTTAAGTGCTGATTTACCACGTGTTCGGCGGTGAAGGAAAACATCGTGAGGAAACCTGCATGTCTGAGAAATAGAACACAAACAGAATTGGTCAGAAATTGTTAAACACACATTATATTAAATCAAATCTGATAACAATCAAAAATTGATTCGGATGCTTCCAGTACCACGACAAAAAAAACTTACTTGTAATGTTTAGAACTAAATAAAGTGACCTCAAAACGTAACAAGAGTGTGAAAGTACAATCAGCAAGTACCATACAACAAATAATTGCTGATGAGTCGATAGTGATGTTAAGATTATGAATAGAAAAAGCTACGATCCGATTAGAGGCGGTCAATGGCACATCAATACAATGGCTATCTACATAGTTGGTGTTGATTAAAAAAATCGCAAAATTGAATCTATAAAATACCAACCTAATCTTTTTAGTCCGTGTAGCTGGTTTAGACCTGCCACACAGGTATTAGTTGTGCAAAAATGATTAGTAAGTAAGCTCATAAACGGAACGGATTAGTAAGCTGAAGTGGCAATGAGCCGACCATATAGCTCGAAGAACGGGCAACCGATGGGGAAGAAAGATTTCGTAGGCGAAGTGTGGGGCGGCCCTCCACTAGATGGAGTGACGACCTGGTAAGATATGCAGGAAGTCGATGGCTGCTGGCTCAAGACCGTGCTTGGTGATATTCCTTGGGGGAGGCCTATGTTCAGCAGTAGACTTGTAGAGTAGTCCCAAAATCTACATTCAGTTTTCTTGAAAATCATATTAGGTAATATATCCTCTGCCAATAAAAATGCAATCGCCAATTTGGTCGATAAACTTTCGCATAGGACATCCCTTTCCTACTCTGCCGTTCACTCCTTCAACATAAATTTGCTTTGACTCTTTCTGCATGACCAAACCACCGAAGCGTTCCTTTCTTAATCGTGGTTACAACATCATCTTGTAAATATCACTCTTCTCTTATCGCACAATTTCTCTCACTCAGATTCAGCTCTAACATATTACTTAACGACCGTATTTCTACTGCGTTTATTCTACTCTCATACTTCTTCTGCCACACCCAACTTTCACTACCATACGTTAAAGTAGGGATCAACACAGCTATCACTCGCATTCACTCGTCGTTCTATATCCTTATCATATCTCCCATCCTTGCTAAACAAGCCTCCCAAATATACAAATTCATATACTTGCTCGATCAACTTATCACTTTCTAACTTTATTTGTTTTGTCAGTGTGGTTGCGGCTTAAAAGATACTATGACTTAATTTCAACTTGTGGATGTTTATTTTTATTTTATGGAATAAGGGTCCAGCATACCCAGTCTACCTGATGGCAAGTGGATGCTGCGGTGAATAGATATCAACATTAAGCCTCGATGAAGAATCAAAATGCAGATGCGTTGTCACCCCCGCGGTCTCTGATGAAAGAGTCTCTGGTTCTCTACACTCGCCATACAAAACACATCAGCATTCATCTGCTATTTTACGCTGGGATTTTGTGAGAGCATGGTCATACGTCGGCCGACCCATTTGTGTTACAACCATAATATAGCTGCAGCGTGCCTCTGTCTCGTCAAAAAATCGAAATCTATCTTCGATTAAGAATAAAATACAGATGCGTGGTTGACCCCTGAGAACTAAGATGGAACGTCTCGTTTCCAGTAGTAAGTATTCTTGTAATCATCATCATCGTCATTACAGCCCTTCACAATTCCACTGCTGAACAAGAGCCTCCCACAAGGAATACCACAAAGCACGGTCTTCAGCCACCTGCATCCATCGACTTCCAGTCACTCCATCTAGTGGGAGATTCTTGTAATCTGTACGGAATTTTTTTTGTTCTATTCTTGTAAAATGTTCTTTTTTCTATATCAATCTGACAGAAAATAAGTAGGTGCATGTTTTCACGTTCACATTGGTACTCGTACTATCTTGTTGTTTTCACTTTTATTGATCTCGAGAGTGACGTCCGGAGCCTCGCCTTTACCGCTCAGGTGGAGTGTTTTTCTAGACTTTCATTTGTCTAGTTTTTTGTCGTAGGTAATTTGTTTTGTTTACAGTTTTTGTTCTACGTGCTATGCTATAAAAAGCTTAGTTAAAAACTGCATAGCTTAACCAGTTATACATCTTTATATACGAGTATCGTACTCGTACCTATACTAATTCTTCTGTCCGTGTATATGTGACTTAACTCTTTTAAACGGCCGGACCGATTTTGATGAAATTTTGTGTATGTTATTAAGTTAATTCGAGAATTGTTCAGATTCACAGTTGGATGCGGTAGACGGCGCTGTTGTCGAGATCCAGAAATCAACCGTGCGATGCCGGGGCAGATCGCTAGTAAGAAATATAAATTGAGGTTTTGTTTTGTATAGATGAAGTCCATATAACCGCATGACCGAATGACTGATTTCAACCAAGCTGATTAACTTCATGAAGATATCCGCTGCAGAATCAGAGTTTGCGACATACTTTTTTTATAGAATAAGGGTGACAAACGATACACCACCTGATGGTAAGTGGATGCAGCGGCCCATAGATATCTACATTTATCTTCGATTAAGAATAAAAATGCAGATGCGTTGTCACCCCCGAGGACTAAGATGGAATGCCTCGTTTCCCGGTCTCCGGATCTCTACACTCACCATACGAAACACAGCTGTATTACGCTGCTATTTTACGCTGGTATTCTGCGAGAGCGTGGTCATTCCCCGATTGAGCCCACTTATTCTTGCTACAACCATAATATAGCTGCAACGAGACTCTACCACGTATAAATTTGGTTTGGAAGACATTATTACTATTACCTATTATATGTAGATAACTTCTACACTATCCTCATCTCTAACGCTGCGGTTACATGAAAAAAAAAAATAGAAACTCCTATACTACAGTCATCGTCTAGAACATTGTTAATGTGTGGTAAAGTGCATTGTGTACGTCCGTTGAGCTCGTTGTTTACACACGCTGGTGATCTCTGACTCTGACCTTTGCGTGGGAGCGAAAGCGCTATAATTGGTTTAATGATTGTTTGAAGGAAAGATTTTCCTCATATTAAACTATAATATAATAATATGAGGGTACTTAATATGTCTGCAAAATTTAAGATTATTCAGGCGTCCGGAAGTAGGTGAAAACTGAATTACAATACTACTTTATTAACCAATAATTATTTATTAGGTTATTATACTACTGCATTATTTTTTAAAATAGCACGCTGGGTTTCTTGTCGGTTCTTCCCAGAACAGTTCTATCACCGAACCAGTGGTAAAGTTTGAATGTTCTTGTAATCTTAGTCTATATTTAAAAAAATGATTCCATTCTTGATATATAATGTCCCTCAGACCGAACTCCATCCTTCATAATATATTACTGCTTTCCCGCTTAGAAGTCAGTGTAGATACCGCCATCTTACTTCTTAATAGTACACATACCTTGTCATACTACTAGCAAAACCCGAAATGCATTGCCCAGCTTGTGACCCATTCGTGCTACAATCATAATATAACTGCAGCGTGGCTCTACACGTAAAATCATTTGCAAGCTTAGATTTTTAAACTATAATGTGGCAACCCCATTATTTTTGTTGAAAATTAGAAACTTACTTCAAGATAAATGTGCCTAGTATTATGTGAAAGCGTTGTCCTACCCAGTCTAACCAAACTGTTCGTGCTACAACCATTGTGGTAATAGGTTACGAAGCAATAATCTATTACCTCAACGGCTACAACCATAATATATCTGCAGCGTGACTCTACCGCGTAAAATTACTTGCAAGCTTGGATTTTTAAATTGTAGTAAAGCTATTCCATTGTTTTTGTAACAAATTGAGAAACTTACTTCAAGGTAAAAGTGCGTGGTACTCGTAATGCCAAGCATCATTGAACATCTTTGTTTCGCTTTATTGTTGGTCATCGGTCCAGTTCTCTATTAATCGATTTCAAACGGGAAATACCTCTTACCTTCGCACTAAGATAGATTTAACTGTTATTTAAGCAACTATTTAGTATTTAAAACATATTTTACAGTTTTGTATATAAAAAAATTCAAACACAATCATGGCTTCCCACTGAGAGCCTGTGACTGCTGTGGCTACTCACAGAGAAAGTTTGTGTATAAAACTTAAATCTATACATATATTTTTAAATATTATTAATAAATCCGTTTTCTGATCTTTAGGCTAGTTTCAGTAGCGTGCGGCCGGTCGAGGCGGGGTACGTAGCCTTCTACAGCCTAGCGTGCACAAACCGCTTGGTCGTACCAAGCGGTTTGTCTATTTTTTAGACATTCGACAAACTGAAATTGAAAATAAAATATGTCATACTGGCTTGATTCGAATAGCTATAACCACATAACATAATATTATATACTCACTATAACAACCTTGGCAGTTACAACAAGGTGTGTCTGTCATTCATATTGTTACTAAGAGTTATTGCTCTTATTTATTTTTAACTTCATGCTAATAATGCGATAAATGCGATAAAGTTACCTGATTTTGAATGCCCTTCATGTACCATTAGTTAGAAATAGACACACTATCCATTACACGGAATGTTTTTTGACTTTTTTTTAAAACGTCACCCCCCCCCCCCTCCCCCCTCCCCACTAGGATTTTCTCCTGTATCGTGAAGGCACTTAACAAATATAAATTGCACAAGGGCAAACATCCCCGGACAGACCCGGTACAATTATTTGAAGGCCGTACAAATACTTCAAACCCAGGTTCAAACCCGCGCCACCGCGTTTTTTAGACTTATAATATATAAGGTAAGGTTTCATTAACTTGAAGTTAGAAAAGGAAACCAATGTTAAAAAATTTACACTGAAATTTATTTATTTATTATTTTTTATTAAATATTTTATCCTAAAAAAGTACTAAAGTAATTCCTACCGTACATAACTGCAAAACGCGGACCAAGGAAATTACGTCTATATGACGCACTATCATTTGCGGTTGGTGCTATCGTTCTCACGTTAGGGAGAGCTTTGATACTACCCCGATCGAGCCGACCCATTCGTGCTACAATATACTTACATATCAGGTACAACTTTCCGTATATAATATTACTCTATTCTACGGGTACAACCGTAATAAATTGCAGCTGCAGCATGGCTCTGCCACGTAAATTACTAATGTGTGATATATGCATGGAGCAAATACAAATTATATAATATGTTATGATAACCTAATTTGGTACGTTTGTTTCGATAAGTACACCGCCATCTATCCAATAGTTGAGAAACTTTTTCAGTTGAAAGTGTAAACTGTGTCGTAAGTACCTACCATAAGCACGTATAAGTTTTGTATTTGTTTAGATGTACTCAGAAGAGATGGCGCTTTAATAATAATATTTCACTGAGGGGCTTGTTAAGGAGCATCGACTTTGTTGTTGTAAAGTTATTCTTTTGTAATTGTATCTGGGCTTTTCCTCAAATAATAAAGTATTAGGATAAATACCTAAGTCGCATTCCTGATACGCCCTACACACGGCATATTAAAAAACTAGCAATTTGATAGGTGTGTTGTTCAAGTAACTATGCTTACGCCGAAGTTCGACTGTTACGGTTACCGTTAAAGCATATACACTGCTGAACATAAGCCTCCCCATAGATTGCCTCACAGTCGGGATTTTGCCACAGTTGCCACGCTTGACAAGCGGGTTCGCTACCGCAGTTTTACTTTTGTTTGTTATTAGGACGACGCTGCTGGCCATCTCCTGGTTTTTCCCGCTGTCGCCTCTTACTCCTCCCACAGGATGATATGGATAGTGGATATTCTTAGGCCGCCACTACACGGTTCGACTGTAATTAATTTTATTTACGCAAGCTGTATTTAACTTTCAACTGCACATTAAAATATAAATATCTCATATACAAAATGTAAAATAAACTTTTTTGCCATAACAGTAAAATACACAGTGTTGCACCGCCAAGCATCCAGATGGTGTGGATGGTATGGTATAAAAGACGACGACACTCGACGATGAAAATAAAATATCTCAAGGTGGCATAACGGACATACAACTTGAGGCTTATCACCATCAAATCACCTATTTCATCGTTTCCACTAATAGTAATAGTAGAGCCGTGGTAGCTCAAATGGTTAACGCTCGCTGTTAATATAACAGAACGCGAGTAACCCGGGTTCGATTCCCGCCGGCAACAATGAAATTGTTAATTCCAATTTTATTTGTTGATTTACCACGTGCTCGGCGGTGAAGGAAAACATTGTGAGGAAACTTCCATGTCTAAGGAATAAGAAAAAAAATACTTCGAAGACATGTGAAGTTCACCAACACGCATTGGGGCAGCGCGGCGGACACTTCCTTGCCCTAAAACCCTTTCAGAAGTGAGGGAGGCCTGTGCCCAGCAATGGATTTTTAGATAATTGTAGATAGGCTGTAACTTCACTAATAGTTAAAATCTACTTCCAACTATAACGCCATGCCATACATCCTGTATTGATAGGTACAGGAGCAGTAGAGTCTATTCTCATAAATAAAATTGAAGGGTCTGTCTATAAAATGGAAATAACTGACTTCTATCACAAAATAAATATTATGCTATGTATGTACGATGAAACGTATATATTTCTCAATGACATTTAATTTTGTTAACTTAGCAGTCTTATAATTATAACACAGCGCCTTAACGCGCAAACGCAATTACTCGGCAAGCAGTGCACTTCAAACATCCATATCGATCAGTCGTATTCTATCCTAATATCATATCAAATATATATCATATCATACAAACTTTATATCATCTATGATCAAGTGTGGGAATTACACCTTACAACGTACCTTCTATTAAGGCGAAATGGGATCGTGTTCACGTAGGTTTTAAGGGGGTGAAGTAGACGCAGGCGCGCAAACGGAGTCCCTCGCGTGTCCGGCTAGCTGCTAGCAATATTCCGTTTATGTAATCATGTGGCAATAGCGACGAGTAGGGATGGGAAGTGAAAAACTATATCGTAACGATATTTACGATATATTCACGTGATGAATATTGATATATTATCATGTTTTGCATAATGTAGTACGATAAGGCTCAAAATGGTATTACTGGACGGTTGGATGACGAAAAAAAACGACAAAGACACATGACATGAATGTTTTTGTAGCTTCTTTGTTTGTTTTGTAGATTAATACTATATTTTAAAATGTATCGAAATTAATACGAATTCGACACTCCATGATAAATATTGAATATCGATATCTCGCGATTTATAAATATCGACGACAATATCTATATTATATACGATATATATCGGCATATCTGTGGTCACCGATTGGTCGGCGATTAATCGGCTAAAACGGCTTTTTATTTTATTAATTTCAGCAAAGGTTTTTCGTGATTTTTTGCGTGGTAACCGAGGCTACATTAATAGTTGAATACATCTACGTAGTAAACAAATATATTGTAATTGATTGATTGATATAACCAGCGTTTATTTGTAAAATAATTTCAGGTAATAATTGGGTGAACCAAAAGAGCCTTCTCGTGGGGCGATACCTATACTATATTATAGACAGGTACAACATGATACGACTCGTACCTATGCCTATAGATGCTTACTTACGAGTCGACGTAGGTATTCTTACTTATACACAATATACATAAACACTCACAGCTGTCACCAAGGGGGGGATAGGCAGAGACTACGGACTTCCATTTGGCACGATCCTGACATACCTCTTTCGCCTCCTATACATACATACTCGTATGTCTACGCTTACATGCTCGTCGGTTAAGGGTACTTATAATGTGACCCATTTTCAAAATATCGCCAATTTGGTTAATAAACTTTCTTCTAGGTAGTTCCTTCCCGACTCTGACGAATTTGCTTTGTCACTCTTTCCTCATTCATTCTTTCTACATGACCAAAACACCGAAGCATTCCTTTCTTAATCCTGGTCACAACATCATCTTGCATACCACATTTATCTCCTATCACGCAATTTCTCACCCTGTCATTCAGATTCAACCCTAGCATACTTCTTAAAGACCGCATTTCTACAGCATTTATTCTACTTTCGTGCTTCTTCTGCCACACCCAACTTTCACTGACATATATTAAAGTAGGGATTAACACAGCATTATGAATTACCATACGTGCCTTTTTTGACACATTCTGATCCTTCATAATAGTGTAGTGCCCCATTCACTCTATTCCCTGCATTTACTCGTCGTTCTATATCCTTATATCTACCATCCTTGCTAAATACACATCTCAAATACACGAAACTTCTACTCTTATTTCACATAAGGTTTTTCTTTCTTCTCTTTCAAAAAAAAAACAACAACTTTTCTACATAAAATAAACTAGGCAGCCTAAGCACACTCAAGTGTTTTTACCAGTGTTTTTATTAATACTAGGATTTTCTCCTATATCGTGGAGGCAGTTTACAAACATAAATAGCACAAGGACTAACATCCAGACCCGAAACAATTATTTGTAGAACATACAAGTACTGTCCCGTGCGGGATTCAAACCCCCCAGCGCAGCCACTCATTGCCAAACCAGTGCGCTACGGAGCCGTCACTTCGTCAAAGTATATCTATTACATACGAGTTCCCTCATACCTAACGTGACCATACGTCCCACTTTAGGCGTGACGGTCCCAATTTAAAGGTTGGTGTCCCGCTGTCCCCATAATATGTAAAAATGTCCCGCTTTGACAAATAAAAGCGTAGCATCATTCAAACTCTGTCATTCATGCCATAGTTACGTGATTATTCTGAGAAGCTACACTTTCAAACTTATAGTTACAAAGTGATAATTTTTAATTATTCTACAATAAATTATCAAATAACGTAAGTTATTTCTAATTAGTATTTATTTGCTGTTTAGAAAAAATTAAAAAGCCAGCAGCCAGATTTTACATGATTCTAAGTTCTCATTCTTACTTTTGATCATTAAAATATTCTAACAAATATGTGTTTTATTTTTAAAACTATAATAACGGGCTCCAGATTGCATTTGGTAACGGCGGCTATTCTATTCTAGCCATCTGCGCAGGACAGGATTATATTACTCAAGTGTATGCGCAAGCACAGGTCTACCCTGCTCTCTTATTCTTATAGTCCGATGGAACGGTAATGCGAGACGACGGGAGAAAGATCAGGCGCAGGACCAACAGCTTTACATGCTTCCGGAGGCACGGTGGTGAAACCCTGCCGACTTCAATAAGTTAGAAATCAATATTCCGGGCTGCTACTGAGAATTTTGAGACAGAAAAACCCAATAAATGATTCTAGGCCCGACCCGGATTTCGAACCCGGGATCATATGATCTGCAATTGCGTTTACAACCGTTAGACCACGAAGGCAGTCAAAAAGTGTTAAATCTATAATAATTTAAAAGGTGTCCGCTTTAAGGAAAAAGTAAATGGTCGCTTTACTCATGCCTATAACAAATTTTTACTTATCAGTTTGTATTATAAACTTACTTTGTATGTTTGTATGTATGGTGCGGCAGCCTCGGTGTGCAGCACCTCCTCCTCCATAAGTCCTAGAGCATTGGAAATGGACAGTTGTGCAATTGCATCTGCAGCTACTTTCTTAGTTGCTTATTGTTTAAAAAAACGAAAACAGTCACGTTTTTAGGGGAAATATAACCTCAAATGACTTAGCAAGATCCTCCGTTATACCGAAAGTATTGCAGCATTAATTTTGAAATAAATATATGGTAAAGTTGACGATTAATATTAAGTACTATGTTAGACGAAAACATGATTCCGTAAAATGTTCTCGATAGAAAAAAAAAGAGGGGATGATGGATGCGGGGGGCTGCTAGGTGATCGTGCAGCTCCTCGAGCTCGGCTGGCGGCCCGCATGCTGCCGCGTCTAGTGCCAGTTCCAGACGCACCCCGGCGACTCCCAGGCAGCGATCCTATGTGCGTTCCTCTCTGTGCCATCACACATTTTATAGGCGCCAATTAGCGGGAGATGCCCAAGCCCGGCACCGTTTCGTGGTTCGGTCATATGCACAAACGGATCTTTGCTCCCACAATTTTACCTAGGCACGGCGCTCACACCTCTTGGCGGGGCGCTGACTGACTGCGCCGACGCAGCAGTTTTGTCACATATCTGTTACGTCAGTGGGCGATAGGGACGTCACTTCGCATTCGATTCCGTATCGCACAGCTGGCTCCTATATGTGTATGTCAGGCTGGTTTCCGTCCGCCGAGCACTTGGGGCCGTTTACTTCTTGTGAATACCATAATTATTCTCCATTTGGGTTTGGGCGTGGGACCGTTAGTTGGGGGGGGGGGGGGGGGGGGGTTAGCAAAGATGTTAGTGACTAATAAAATGTGCCTCCTGTATCGGTAAATACAGTGTATGGTCAAGTTCGTAGTGACTGCTGTTAGGTTCATGCCTACACTTAAGCCCCTTCCCCACCACGTCAAGGTGGTCCCCCCGGGGGTCATACTTATAACACATTCCTCATTTTCGTCGAAGGTTAAATATAGAATGTGGACTAAAATAGAATGTCTCGTTACCAGTAAAAAGGGTCTCGGTTTCCATACACTCACGATACGAATCGCATCATACAAGCATTCTGCTATTTCACAATCGGTAATCTGTGTGCAAATGTGGCCCTTTCTTGAACGAGTCGACCCATTGCTGCTGCAGCTACATACCTACAGCTGCAGCGTAGTTCTATCACACAAAAGTGATGACGGTGACAGAGACAAGTCCTTGGTTCTATACACGCAAAACTGATACGCAGCTATAATCACTATTTACCATCAAAAAAAAAAAACATATACCAATTATTAGTTCGTTCAGAAAAGTGTTCTATGTAAAGTATTATAAGGTATTTATATACATTTATATACACAGGCCGAGCTTCAACTCAATTTGCATTAAAACATTAGTGCTCTATAAAAACTGATTTAATGGCTGACTTGGGCGATTTCTGTGGAGGCGAGGTTAGCACTTACGCCACTTCGAGAGTTCTTATCGGAAATTTAAAAAAGAATGAAAGAAAAGTAAGTGGGTACTTATTGTGTTAGTTTAAAAAAATATATTATATTTTTTGTATTTTATATTATATTTTTTGTATTTTAACACTTTCACTGTCCGGTTTTCAGACACAATAGTAAGACAATGGCAATGACCTATATGTAGGGAACGGGACAGCGAAAGGGTTAAATTATATTTTTTGTATTTTATTTTTATATTATTTGTATTTTATATTTGTATTTTATTTATTTTCGACATAGACAAGGATATTTATTTGTATTGATTGCGAAAGATATTTATCTATACAAATAAATAAAATTGAGGTTTCTGTTTTTAATGTAAATATAACAGCATTTTACTAAATACATATAAAAGTATATACGGTACTTATACAATTTTTAAAAATTTTGTCTGGCTGTCTGTTTTCCGGCCAGTATCCGAAACGGCTGGACCGATTTAGATAGGACTTTCTTTAGCAGATAGCTGACAAACATAACTCCTTATGAGTTATGTTACTCCTTTTATTAAGGCTACTTTAATTTTTTTAAAGAATTAGGATTCCGCGATAAAAATTAAGACTGATGAAATCCAATCGTAATGAATTCCTCGCCGGCGAAATTGCGGGAATATCCAGTCTAGTATAGAATGAGAGTGACAAACGAGCACACAGTCCACCTAGCGGTAAGTGCACGCTGTGGTCCATAGACATCTACATCTATTCTCGATTAAGAATTAAAATGCAGATGCGTTATGACCCCTGAGGACTAAGATGGAATGTGCCCCCCTTACGAGTAAAAAGTGTTTCCGTTTCTCTACACTTACCATACGAAATAGCGTCTTTTTTAACTTCTCGCTAAAAAAATTAAAAATTTTCAAAAATAGGGAAGTTAATGATTTCACACCGATTTTTGATTTTATATCAGATCTCGACGTTTTGAGATCCCAGGAAGATATTCTGACTAATTTCACGTGGACGTCCGTTCGGATGTATGTATGTGTATATGTGTGTAAGTATGTAAACCTTTCATAACTTTTAAACGTCTTGATCGATTGAGATGCGGTATTCTAGAGATCTCAATGTGGAATAGATTTAGTGATAATATGAACTGATTCGGACGAGTAGATTTTGAGAAATCTAAAAAAAATAAAAATTTTGAAAAACTGTTTTTTTTTTGGAATAACTTTTAAACAGCTTTACCGATCGACTTCAAAACTAATCAGCTCTTAACCTTAAAAATAACGTTGAATGCCTATATGAAAAATAAAAATCGGTTCATTCGTTCGTGAGATATCGAAGGAGAAAGTGTTGAAAAAATGTTTTTTAACATAACTTCGAGATTTCGCAACATAATTTGGTGAAATTTGGAACGCTTTACATTTGAAATTAGCGGGAAGTTCCAGGATAGCCTGTAGAGTCAACCGATTTTTTTTACTGTTTCACTCCGGAATTCTGTGAGAGTGTGGTCTTATCACGGTCGCGCCATAATATATCTGCAGATTGGCTTTACTACTGTTATTAGTCTTTAAAAAATATGATGCTGGTGTACGTTTATTGACACAAGTGTTCGTTCACAGCGTTAAACCACTGTCACATGCTCGGGCGTCGGTATTCTAGAGATCTCAATGTGGAAGAGATTTGGTGATAATATGAACTGATTCGGACGAGTAGATTTTGAAAAAATCTAAAAAAAAATAAAAATTTTGAAAAACTGTTTTTTTGGAATAACTTTTAAACAGCTTTACCGATCGACTTCAAAAACTAATCAGCGCTTAACCTTAAAAAGAGTCAATCATTAGTTTTACTTATTTTACACCTCTATTTTTAACCTAGTAGAGCCATGGTGTAGCTATATTATATATACAATTACCACGTACAAAATTATTTTAAGAATTAAATAAATATTAAGAATCCATTCCATCATCATTAATATCTCGTTTATATTCCTAATTAACATGGACAAACTAATATTAACGAGCGAATAATTATCGTGTAATGATGCGGACTCAATAAACATATTAAATCGCTTAAAATTACAATACTTATCTCGTACCAAGCGGGCGGGTCAAGATGTCAGTCAAGATATTGACGCATATATGTACTTCATTTAACGTTGTATTACTTCACAGTCGTGTCTTGAACTCGTAAGACCGTACCACAATGCAGCCTCTCACTTTTCTTACCGTAGCATCTTTGCTGGCTGTGGTTTTGGGTGAAGTGGCAGTTTTTAAGAAATGTGAACCAGGTAAGTCCTTTTATAATATCGAAATTACAAACAAGTAACTACTGCACTTCTTTTCTTTTAAACTCACCGACTAATATCCCCGTTGCCCCGCTATAGACCGGAGTCATATTTCATTACAAAAATTTAATTATGGAAGGCTACTTACTTATACTTTGTTCATCCCTACACTCACACACATTCGCACAATCTTTAATATACACGTACAATAACAATTTTTTTTGAAGTTAATCTTAATAACACACTTACAATTAAAGACTTTTTGTAATCTCACTGTCATCTTTAAGGAAAGTAGCGGCTCATTCTTAACACGAGTATCCTCTGGATAGTCACTGAGAAATTTCACCAATATGTTGGAAACAAGATGAACGCATAATTTTTTTTATTCAAACAAAATAAGCAACACTGCTCAATTTAAAGATGACGTTAAGTCTCGTGCTGCCTCTATCACTTTAAGTCGATGTGACTTCGACACCAGGAGACTTAATTAAACGGCCATTAGGAACACAAAATGCACTTTACATCAGGTTTTACTGACTGACTGTTGTGATCTTTTGTCACCCTACTTCTATAACTATCAGTTTACTAAGTGGTAGACTCCTCTTGTGCCTATGTTTCTGTCTAGTTATTTTTTGCGTCAAATAGCAATTCCTTCACTGGTGTGTTCCGCTCTGAGTGGTATATTCAGATAATAAATAACAGACTGCTCGGCATTCCATCTTAGTACTCAGGGGTGATATCGCATCAGGACAAACGAGCATGCGACCACATGATGAAGTGACTGCCCCCATGAACAACCGCAATACCGGGAATTGTAGATGCGTTGCCGGCCTTCCTTGTTTGAAACTGCAGGTATCCGTAGATTCCTGTAACCACTTAGCAACAGGTAGTTTGTTTGTATAAAACATTTTATAAAAAAGAAGTTTCAAGCTTTCAAGTACACTCCACATAACAGTTGAGTGCTAGATTTTAAAAGTTAAAACACACAAATCAGTTTAGTAAATGATCATCCTATACAATCTTTTATAAATCAACTTGCTTTTTAAAAGCTTTTAGCTAACTTGCAATGTATGTTTGTAAGGGTAAGGGTCTTGTTACTGAATTTTTTCAATAGAATAGGGGTGACAAACGAGCATATAACCCACCTGATGGTAAGTGGATGCTGTGGCCCATAGACATCAGCATTTATCCTCAATTAAGGATCAAAATGCAAATGCGTTGGGACCCTGAGGACTAAGATGGAATGCATCGTTTCCAGTAAAAAGGGTCTCCGGTTATCTACGTCCACCATACGAAACTCGGCAGCATTATGCTGCTATTTTACGCTGGTATTCTATTAGAGTTAGAGCGTGGTCCTGCCCCGGTCCAGCCGACCTTTTCGTGCTTCAAACGAATTCTACATTCATTCATTTCATTCATTCATTCGAATTTCAAAAACATGGAGACGGTCTCTTATTAGATTTAAAGTTTCCTTGATGTGCCTTCGACGCTGACCGACCAATTGTATGCTGATATTATAGCATCTAATGGACCGAGTGACGTCATCCAACACGTCATCCAACATTTCACCGATGTGACCGCTGTTTAAATAAAATACTGCTGAAAATCAAATATTTTACTTCATGACCAATAGTCATAATCAATATATTTATACATTAAAACAAGCATGCATATTCACTATTATTATATCGTAAAGCATTTCAAACCTTGTAACCTTCAACAACATTATCGATACTTTGATGGTGAATCGGTAACATTTCTAAAACACGTTTTTACTTACTTTTAATAGCGTCGCCTGTTGCAGAATAGCTGAAATATTTACCTAATAAATATTTTTCAGCGTAGTTTGGCTATGTTTAGCTAGAGGGCGTCACATACGCGTGAGCTCAAAGTTTTTGTATGCAAATGTTCCCAATGTCCGCTGTACAATATATATACTTAAATCTTTTTAGCAATACAATATTTAGCATTTAGCTGATTGGATGATCTGATGTTGGACGCGGATGCTGGCTTTAGCAACGCCAATAAAAGATTGTTTTGTATATATTTTATTTTTTCAATAAGATTATATTTTATTGCACGAGCCATTTACCACAGATAATGTAATTTTATCGCTAAATGTACCGAATGTACGCGCGGTACTCGTGCAATACATTAGAACTAGATAGACTTTAAACATGTTATCAATCTATATCATATAGTAATACTAATAAAATATTCTAATTATTAATAATATGTGTATGTTAGTTACAGAAATAGTTTTTTTTAAACTTTTTATAAGCCAGGGCTTAACCACAACCCCACCTGGTGGTAAGTGGTGATGCAGCCTTCGATGGTAAATTGCACTGTCTTAGCGTAACAAATGCCTGTTCGCTCTTGCCTTGAAGACACCCAGATAGTATTCGGACTGAAAACTAGACGCCGGCAAATTATTCCATTCGTTTGCTGTACGCATTAAAATGTCGAAGTAAACTGTTTGGTTTTGGTTCTAATGCGCCATCACTTGGTCATCCGATGGTGGAAAGGAGAGGGAGGAATTAAAGCGTGCAATTCCTGCGCACGCTCTCCGAAATGCATCCTATAAAATACCGAGAGGCTGGCTACTCAGCGGCCTGTGCTCGAGGCTGACAAGGTTGGTTTCAACCAAATCAAGGTCACCAATGAGCCTTTTAGCACGTCTCTGTACTGAGTCCAACGCTCTCAGGTGGCATTTTGCAGCACCAGCCATATGTGACAGCAGTACTCAATGCACGACCGGACTTGCGTTTTATATAAGGTATGGAGCTGTCCCAGAGTGAAGTACCGCCGCACCCTTGCAAGGAGGCTGCTTTGGCTCTGGACTTAATGAACCGCCCATAGTTGAGGTTCGGAGAAAATTCCCCTTCCAACAACTGAAGGCGGTCAGTGCACTCCAAGGAACATTCCTGACAGTAAGAGTCAGAGTGAGCGGGCTCCTTCTAGCGGTGAAAAGATTGTGCGAAGAAAGCTTGTGGTTTGAGGCGTTGAATCTCACGAGATTGGCATCGCACCATTCGGAGACTGCCTGTAGTGTGAGATTCACCGGAACCTCCTCGTTGGTGATACGGACCTCTGACAAAGAGGCACAAGGCGAGCTTTACGACCAATGGGCACGTCAGCAAAGGGGATGAAATACTCCATCGCTTGACGTATAACATCGGTTATGGTATCCGCCCATCTCGACGGATCTTCAGACGAGAAGCAGACCTGCCACCAAGGATAAGATGCAAAGAAATGCCGAATAATACATATATATACATTAGGAACTAAAATGAAGGATTTCAAATATTCTCATATACTTATATATATTCGCCGTGTAGTAACGAAGTATTTTTAAGTGTATAAAAAGGATGACACACAGGTACACAGTCCATCTGATAGTAAGTGAATACTGTGCCCTATAGACATCTACATCTATAAATGCAGATGCGTCGCCATCCTGAGGACTAAGATGGAATGCTCGTTACGCAACACAGCAGCGTTGTGCTGCTATTTCACGCTAATTCTATGAGAGTTTGGTACTTTCTCGTCAAAGCGATCAATTCGGCCTACAAACACAGCAATACAGCATTGCTCTACCACGTATAAATAATATACGGAAAAAGTCCAAGATTTCATGTGCAGGTCTTTTTTGAAATAATTTGAATTTATGTGATGCCGTTATATGCAATATACCTGTAACCAAAATAGTAATGCCCAGGGTTCTCCACACCACCGTACAAAACACAGCAGCGTTATTCTGCTAATTCACGGTGGTATTCTGTTTCCAGCTGTTCGAAATGTAGGTAAGTTGTTGACCTTATTTGAAATACTTTTTTATTCATACTACTGTTATCGATCTTCCCGTGGGTGTCGGTCGTAACGAGCGACGGAGGGTAACTGTGGCAGGATGGGCAGCAGCATCTTTCGGATAACAGCAAAATAATGGCAATGACGAGAGTTATACACCCCTATCCCCTGTACCGTATACTTAAACTAATTTGTGGCTTAAAGAAGAAATAAACCGTAGTTTTTTATTTTTTATTTCAGCATCAGACGACATATGCACGGTCTCCGAGGTGAGGATTACACCGTGCAAAGGTAATAAGATCTGCAAGTTGAACAAAGGTGAAGAACACTCGATATCCTTCGACTTCGAACCAAGTAAGTGATATATCAAGAGTAAATTGTTCAGACCTAGGGAACATTTAGCTATATTAGTGCCATTTAGCATCTTTGACTATATTACACCACTTACCCACCTGATGGTATACTCTTTTCACTTAGATCCGTTCCCCTTTGTGCCACGCCACATTAGAACGTGCCGCATCCTGTCAAAGGGCCGTGGAAGCGCCGTAGTGAAAGGTTCTTTGCTACCTAACTTGTATTTAATATTCGTATTCGTATTTTATTTTAATAAACAAAAAAATTAAATAGTATTCTACCTCATTGTTAGAAAATAAAAACATTTATTTCACAAACACAAGAAAAATAATAAAATAAAACTTGGTACACACTTAGTAAAATTTTTGAAAAAAAAATATTCTTGATTAAATGTAAATATTTTATTACATAAAAATAAATTCGGTTTCACAAGGGGTCGCTCGGCTGGTGTTGCTGGTGCTGAGCTGATTAAAAATATCTTATCAATGCATGGGAGAATTCACAGGATGTCAAGGGTACATACTGTGACCTATCCAAACTCTTTGATAGTGTTCACCATGAAACATTAATCAGGAAACTTCAACATTACGGTGTAAGAAGTGAGGCTCTTAAGTTAATTATTTCATATTTAAGTAACAGACCGCAAAAAATGTCATTAATAGTACTGCTACGGTAGATACCATCCGTAGAGATCGTGATCCTTATAGATTTTAGAAAGAACGAAGAAAGAAAAGAAAAAAGATATAATAATTAATAATTATATAATAATTTACGACGGTTACGACTTTGTCTTGGCATGTTTTCTTTCACAGGTGGTTACTTCGCCTTTGCGAATTCCATATGTAGAGGATTATGCACCTTCCCTGTTGGACCTTCTGCTGTCCTCTCATCCGGACAGATATCAGGTTTCCGTCGACGACCTTTTCGCTCGTCAGAACATTGTTTTGTCCAGAGTGTGGTGCCACTCACAATAACGTTGCGGTTGTATTGGGCTGCCGCCGAGTTTGGCACTATAGGTCTGCCGATTGGGATAGGATGCGATATTTTTTTGTCTCACCTATCTATCTCACATATCTTTATTATAATAATATATTCGACTTCTATTATTTAATACATTTTGAATATTTTAACAGAATTTTAATAAATTTAATGTATTTTTAAAGGCAACAATAAGCCTTTACTGTAGTGTAATACTTATTTTAGCTTAATTATTTTTATAATATTTATTTTAGCTTTATGCTTATAAATGTATTCTTAATTGTTTAAAATATTATTTCTAAGATAATTTTACATAGCCTTATATAGAAATCAATTATTAATAACAATAATGCGCCGTTACGACATCAATGGCATTTTGCAAATTGGTAACATTCATTGCTATGCAGATGATAGAACTGGTGATGCCTTATACACCGGCCGTGCCAATATTTCTAGGAAAAACGTCGCCAAGTACCGGGAGAAACTGTCTGAAGTCGAGTCTTTACTGTGCAAAGTCTCGAATTGGGGGCGACTAAATCTAGTCCAGTTCAACCCTCAGAAGACACAGTTTGTGTGTTTACTGCTAAAAAAAATCCCTTTGTTGTATATCCTCAGTTTCAAGCCGCTCCTCTTGCCGTCTCAGCTAGCATCGGAATCTTTGGCGCCGACATATCGGATAGTGTGTAGTTTCGTGGCCACTTGGAAGGGAAGGCCAAATTGGCCTATAAAAACCTTGGCATGCTCAGCAGAACGGAAAAGTATTTCATGCCGGCACGTCACCTGCAACTTTATAAAACGCAAGTTTGGCCTCACGTGGGATACTGTTCTCATCTTTGAGCTGGCTCCTTCCACTCCTACCACTTGACCGCATCCAGCGCAGAGCGGCTCGAATTATTTCTGATCGGCTCGATTCATTGGCACTCCGTAGGGATGTTGAATCCCTTTGCATTTTCTATCGCATCTACTAACTGGAGTGCTTTGAGTGCACATCCATCAAAATTCTCGATACAATCTCACCATCTTGATGCTTGGTGGTCCACAACTGTGCGTTTTACTAAGAGTTTCTTCCTCGTACAACTTCTCTGTGGAATTGTTTACCGGACCGATACGACTTAGGTACCTTCAAGAAAAGAGCTTATTCCTTTTTAAAAAACCGGCAACACCCCTGCTATTCATCTGGTGTTGCGGTTGTTCATGGGCGGCGGTAATCACTAACGGTCAGGTGAGCCGCAAGCTTGTTTGCCCCCTCTTCTATAAAAAAATGAGATGGTTTATGAGCTCTTTTATCACTGTATTGTAATATCAATCAACATCCAAATTCCAGAATTCTCAACACAAAAACTGAAGACAGGGGTTTTCTGGGCGAACGGCGCTGTTGACGTTCCCTTCGCGGCGCTGCAAGATGCTGACGGCTGCCAGTATACTACCTGCCCCACGGAAGCCGGCAAGTCGCAGCAGCTGAACTACAGCTTGAGGATAGGAAAGAAGTTTCCAAGTGTAAGTATTTTTTTAGTTTTCCATTTTATTTAGGGACTTTCAAACACAAGTGACGATAATACGATAGTATCTCTGTTAGCCGCCCGAAGCAAGTGTCGTCACTGCGGGCAGTTCTGGCGCGCTTAAATTTGGCACACAGTATGCTGCTGCAGAATAAGACGGAGAATTGCCTGCCAAAGTAGACTACAAGTCTTAAAAACACTTTTTATAGAAATTTTTTCCACAGATTTTTCCATTTTCTATACGAATCATATTTCTGCCAAATGTGAGGTATACCCATTTTTTTCAATTTATTAGTTTCTCCTGGCCTTACCTACTAACAAATTTAAGGTTCGAAAAAAAATAAAACGCATTTGTATTACTCATTGATAAAAGTCCTATTCCGAAAACTTATTGATCAACAGAGTGTATATACATAATATATAGCGTGTTATATAATAATATATCATTATTGGGGTACATATTTAAATAGTGTTCTCATCTGGTTGGGCTTTATTATAATATAAATTATAAAATTTCAAATATATAGTTTATATTATAATACTAAATATAATATACTGTAAAATATACAAATTATAAATAAATGAACAAATCAATAATCGAAGGTTGGGAGAAAGGGTAAGAAGCCTACAGACGATGTGGACGATATCGAGTGGAACTGCATTCTACATGTTATTATTTTTTATTTTACAGGGCAAATTTACACTCAAATGGAAAGTGTGGAATGAAGAAAACAATGATCAATACTGCTGCTTTTTAACGAACATCCGAATGTAAAAGTGATAACAAGTCACATTAATGTATAAATGTATACATTAATAATTAAAACTGTAACTTTAAAAGTTTATTTATTTCAATTACCCCGGCCCCCAACCCCAACCAGTTAGCAAGTAACCCGAAACTGTCCGGACAAGGGCATTTTTATACAAGGGTGACAAACGGGTACACCACGTCATAAGTGTAGATATTTATTTCTCTTTCTGAAATATTAAATATATTTATATTAATTATAATGGGAATAGATGCAACAGAGTACCGATGTCTCGAAGAGTAGAAGCATAAAATTAAACCGTAAGACTTTAATAAAATTGCAACTTTTCAATGATGCTGACACTGTGTGACCATATGCGTAACAAATAACTTCACGCTATCATCCTCATCATAACAACAGCCCTTCACAACTCCACTGCTGTACATAGGTCTCCCCCAAAGAATGCCACAAAGCACGGTCCTGAGTCACCTGCATCCATCGACTTCCTGCATATCTTACCAGGTCATCACTCCATCTGATGAGGAGCCGTCTCACACTTCACCTACTGGTACGAGGCTGCCTCTCGAGAACTTTGCTTCCCTTTCGGTTATCGGTTCTTCGAGCTATATGGCCGGCCCATTGCCACTGCAGTTTACTAATACGTTAGGCTTTGTCGATTACTCTACTATCTTACAATTGTTACACGAGCATAGCCATCTTCATAGCTCGCAGAGCGACCTTGAGCTTCCTGATACGGCCAGCAATGAAGTCTAAAATCTGTTAGTCATCATTGCCAACGAGCACTGCTTGTACAATCTCATTTTTAGTTTTGAGGTATATAGAAGCAAAATGTTTCATAATCTCTCGAACGCTGCCCAGCCAAGTTGAAACCGTCGATTGACCTCTCGGTCGAAGTTGGGCTTACATAGTCGGACTATTTGTCCCAAGTAAACGTATTGATCTTCAAATTTGAGCTTAGTGCTCCCAACAACTACCTGAAAAGGTGTGACAAGGATCTTACACATGATTTTCGTTTTGTCATTATATTCATCTTAAGGCCTATCCATTGTGAGGCACTATTGAGGTCATTGAGCGTGGTGCATAGAGCTTGGTCCTCCAGCGATTTTGCCATAAGAACTATATCGTCAGCAGATCGAAGGTGAGTGATGTACTCGCCATTTTTCGTGTGCGCGCGCGCTTGGTGTACGGCCGTTGTTTCGTATATCCACTTAAGTCAAATACGTAATTGTGCATAAATATCTAAAAGACTTTGACTTGCCAATATCGCATAATCATTAATAATGGTGGAGTGTAAGAAATGCAATAATACTGTGTCGATCGCGATAGAGGAGACTAGTAAATGTAAAGGCGCATGTGAAGCAGTCTTCCATAAAAAATGCGTTACGAGAGCTACCTTCAAAAATGAAAACTGTGAAGATTGTGTTTCCGTGCCCGGATCGCGTACTAGTTTGCCTACTGTTGATGAACCGGATATTGCAGTAACCCTGGCTGATATGAATAGAAAAATGGAGGTGGTGTACAAAATGGAGAAGAAGCTGAGTGAGCTGGCCGATCTGGTTGAAGTTTGTGTCAGAAAAGTATGATAACCTAATGGAGTACCAGAAGTCAACCGAAACAAAAATAAAATCCTTAGAAAACATGAATGCTCACTTGATGAAGTGCAACAAAGTACTGGAAGAACGTATGAATGAGCTGGAAGAGAAAGGCAAGGAAAAAAATGGTGGAATTAGCTGGACTGGAAAAGAGGGAAAATGAAGATGTAGCGAAAATTATAATCCAGGTAGCCAACAAACTCCAGATGGATGTTAGCCAGATTGAGCATGCAGATAGGGTAGGCTGTGTAAAACCAGGCGCCGACAAACCACTGCCAGTAGTTGTAATAAGTGGATTAGAAGGCTAGGCTCGTGATAAGTGGATTAGAAGTCGCAAAAAACGTCTGACCAATGGCGAAATTTATGGTACAAATAACGACAACCATATTTATATAAATGAGAATCTCACTAGATATAAAAGGAACCTTTTATGGGTTACTAAAAATCAGCTTAAGAAAATCTACAAGTACATTTGGGTACAGGATGGAAAAATACTCATAACAAAGAGTGATGAACAGAAGAAAATATATAGAAAACAATTTAAATACGGCAACTAGCTAGATGTTGTTGTTGGTCTCACTAGCCTCACGCACACTTAGTGCGTTTCTGGTAAAGAAGAAGCGGTACAGCTTGGTGTTCCAGCTGGTTCTGTCTATGGTCCTGTTGGCTACATTATGCATGTCAATAGCATCAGTAATGTGGTTAAAATATCTCGAGTATATATGTACGCGGATGACATGTGCCTTATATACTCCTCTAAGAATATACGAGAGATCAGGGCTGTGCTGCAGGCTGACTTCGATAATGTTACTCGTTGGACTCATGATAATGGTATCATACTTAACCTTAATAAGAGGAAAGTGATGCATCTGTACTCACCGCACAACTTAGTGGCAAAAAATGTCAAGAGCGTGGATATAGGTATTGTTGGTCACACGTACGAATGTATGCACGATAAAAATTTAAATTGTGTTTGTCAAAAGCTGCAGTATGTAAGTAGATTTAAGTATCTAGGTCTGTGGGTGGATTATAATATGAATTGGAAAACACAGGTTGACACAAAGCTCAGGGCAGTGTTAAGTAAGTTTTATATCCTGAATGCACCGTTGAATAGGAAATCGTTGTGTGTCATTTATTTTGCTCTCGCCGAGTCATTACTAACTTGCGGATTAAATACGTATGGCCGTACATTTAAACCTATCTTAACAGTATAAAATTTTTGCAAATCCGTTTTATGAAATACCTTGTCAAACCACAAACAAAACTTGCCTGTAAAGACAATTCTGAAAAACTTTTTGTTGCATGTAAAATGCTTCCTGTACATGAGAAGGTCAAGTACCTGCTGGTTCTTGAACAGTTCTATAACGACCAATTTAAAGAACAAGTGCAAAATAGGTATAATACTAGAAGCGTTAGAGAGCGTAAATTGTTGCGAGATGTGAAAAAGTTAGTAAATCCTAATATTAGTAGTAGTTTCTACAGGTCAAATATTAGTAATTCTTAATAATAGTAGTGGTTTTTTAATAATAGGCTAAATTTCAGTAAATATTTGTTAATAATAGTTTAATACCTGTTTTAAAATTTAAAACTTGCTTTATTTACACTCTTTTATTTTCATTAGTTTATAGTTACGTATTTGAACCAAATGTATTAAGACAAGCGCTAATCTCGTCGACAAACTGTTACGCAGTTTGGTGGGTGTGAAAAATGTACAAAAGGTTTGGTCCAGAATAAATGATTTATTTATTTATTATTATTATTATTATTTAGCTGTCCGTGTATTTTGTATATTTTCCAGTCCAGCTTGAAAACGTCTCCCAATGCAGCGGTTAAAAGTTCCGGGGATATAAAGTCACCCTTTCTTACATCTCTCTTTCACTAGATAGGTTTCGTACTCTGGTTCTGTACTCGGATAGCCCTTGTAGCGCTACTGTACAAATACTACAGCACTTTGATACACAGACAGTCTCCTTGGCATCGCTAAAAGGACCGCCCAAATTTGGACGTAATCAAAAGGTTCCACATAGTTCACATCAAAGGAACCGTCCTCCTTTACGGCATGGGCCAGTGAGTCGACCTCTCCGTGCAGAGATGGAAGAGATGACTGAATGTACGGGTTCCCGGAGGAAGGTGTGTTCATTCTTTGCTTGGCAATGACTTTTTTGAAGGACCTATAGGTGGAATTATACTTCTTTTTAAGAGCGCTCGTGTTTACATCCCGAGATGTTAATGCGTCAGTCCAGACCCGGTAGCACTCCTGCTTATAGCGTGATGTTATTTCACAAGAGTGACCAAACCACGTCTGCCTCCGACGAGCACTACAGAGGACAGAATAAAAAGTTCTACACCCTGAAGTACCACATCAGCGACAGAATCAGCAACGACGTTAGAATCGTCCGGCGAGAACCAAACGCGCCCACGCAGAAAAAGACCTACCTAGACCTTGGAAATGGAATATAATTCCACAAGCGCATACTACGTGCAGTGCTATTGTGAGAGCATCCCCCACACCATATTATAATACAGTATTTGTAGTAAGAGACGACAGTGAGAAACTGAAACAGGAGACGAGAAACAACATTTTTCTGATGACAGCTCAAAATGATATAAAACTGCTGTTGTCAACCGCCTGCCATGCGTGGCAAATGATGCGTAAGAATTTTTGATATGCTGAAATAAATTAATGATAACGTCATTTCAAATTATTTATTGTTCTTAAAATGCAAGTTTGAATTTATAAAATTATTTCCTTATTTTTACGTTGAACGTAAAACAGCACGCCTGAGATTCATCCTCTTCGTTCCACAGCTTCATTTTGATTGGAAATTTACCCTGGAAGTAAGAAAACTACTTTGAGTATCTATTTTATTATTTATGGAATAAGGGTCTAAAGCGAGTAGTCTATTTATTTATTTATTTAAAATCGTTATTGCACTTAAAATGTACAATTGGCGGACTTATGCCTTTAGGCATTCTCTACCAGTCAACCACGAGCTGAACATAGAACTTATGCAGGTGCCATAAAAACATAAGAATAATCTACGTGAATGTAATACAAAAATAAATATACATAGCTACAAATAACCTAAATAATATACCCAATACCTGATACATAACATAAATAATTTTACATAGTACATAAAACATACATTTTAAGCATACTTACATACGAACATTTTATACAAAAACAACTTAAATAATGTATAATATCAAGTCACACATAAGCAGAAACATTTAAATATGAAGAGGAGTTGCTGGAATAATAAAGGTAGTGATCAGTCACCATTCTCTTAAAGCCTGCAACAGAAGTCGGTTTTCTGATATGAGGGGGTAGTTTATTCTATAGCTTTATGGCCTCAGTGGCGAAAGACTGAGACATAAATTTGGTATGGCGAGGAAAAATACATAAGGTCCTCCGAGTACAGTCTATCTGATGGTAAGTGGAGGTTGTTGCCCATAGACATTTAAATTTATCCTCAATTACGATTCAAAATCTGCCTGTCAAACAAAGCTACGATTAGTAGTGGACTTTTTTAGGTTATGATGATGATGAACGCTAATTAACTTTGCCTTTAACATTACTTTGCCAATCACTTCATCATCATCATCAGTCCGTCAAGGCGCACAGCTGGGCATCGCCTTCTACCGATGTAAGGAAGGAATTGCCTTCGTCACGTTTAGCAGGCGGTTTGTCGATCACAGTCCAGACGTTACGCTTTTGACACTGTATCCCGTCGTCGTCGGTATGAGTATTTTACGTGGTTAGTTCAGCAAGAGTTGATTAAAAAAAGTATTTTTTATTTTCAGTTATCAATTAGAAAGAGGCTTCTGCCCATTCTAGTCTGTCGCCTCTTACGACACCCACGGGATGATGGATTGATGGATGATTAGCGTTACTTTAATAAAATGGACAACTGTAAAAAGTAGCTAAGAGCCCTGATGTTACGTGGCTATTGCTGATAACCTTGTCTCCTAAAAGTCCAGAATGGCTGCAAAGCAACAGCGCACCTGCTGTGAAGCTTCGGATAAAAAATCTATAAAGTTTGAGGTATTTTATAGTGCTTAGGGGTGACAAAGCATTTGTGCCCTTTCTTGTTTTAATATGTACAAATGGTTGGAAACTAGAAACTATTACGTGGTGGAGACACGCTGCAGGTATATAATAGTTGCAACTCGACTGAGGTAGTATTACCCTCTCACATAATACGAGCGTGAATAATGCTGTACCGTATGGTGAGTGTAGAGTACCGGACACCCTTTTTACTGATAAGGAAGCATTACATATTAGCCCTCAAAAATGTGATAACACATCCGCATTTTAATTTTTAATCGAGGTTAGAAGTCTATCAGCGATAGTATACACTCACCATCAGGTGAACTGAATGCTCACTTGACACCCTTATTCTAAAAAGGTGGCCTGTAAGCTCGATTATTAGCCTATGAATAAACCGTTGAAAAAACCAAAACGCATTAAGCTAAGGTTAAAGTTACGGTTCGGTGCTCGGTACAGTTCTCTTCTCAATTCTTAAAAGGTTATGGAGCTCTCTATATTCTAAATCTCATCTTAACGTGCCACAAATCTCTGCCTTATGTCGACCTGAGTCTTAAAAGAAAGAAGAATGTCGTTGCACCCGTCACTGCCGCATGTACTGCGTTCGCTAGAAGACAATATAGTAGGCAGTCTGCTTATATATATAACAAAGTAAACAATATACTTAAAATATACCCCATGTTATCTTATACTTGCAGGAAAACTGTAATAGAGTGGTTGGATTCACTTAGCTATGAGGATGTTGAAAACCCTTTCATAAGAATTTGTTAAAATTTTGGTTCAATTAATGTTGGTTCCTGTATACGGTATATATACCTATATATACCGTATACAATATATATATATACCGTATAAATACTATATATATATATATATATATATATATATATATATATATATTTATACCTACCTAGTTTATCTTATAAGGGAAGTAGCGAGTTATTCCCAACACAAGTGTCTATGACTACTTAAAGAAAAGACAAATCTTTGTAATAGGATTTTTGGAAATAAAGGAATTTTTTTAAAGTATTTATATGTCTCACTGCTCCAGTGCGTGGTGACGGGCTTTATACGTGTCGTATGTCCTCTAATATTAAAAAAAACATATTACAATGTTTTTATACGTATTAGAGACACGCTGCAGTTATTAATATTATTAATGCGTCGACGATTAAAACGCTTCCACGATACAGAAAAAAATCCCACTATAGGGGTAGTTTTAAGAAACTAACCGGCGACATTTTAGCCAGTGAGAAGTTGATGTCGAAGTTTTTCCTCTCCTCCGCCTGCAAGGGACACGTGACCAGGCCGCAGCTATCTTCTGGAGTCTTTATTAAACTATCAAAAGCGCCTGTTTTCTTTTCGTCGCTGTACATGGCCAGCTTGAGAGTCTTCGCTGTGAAGTCTGGGAAATCAGAAAGTAAAATATTAAGTGTTTATTTCAGAATCTATGTCATGTCTGCTAACGCTTGAACACAGTAAAATGGTTAAAGAAGCGCGTGAAAAAAAAGCTTTGAATGCCATCCAATTTTCAATCGCCTAATAAGACATATATATATATATATATATATATATATATATATATATATATATATATATATATATATATATATATATATATATATATATATATGTAGTCGTATACTTAGACATACAACGTTTTATCAATATGAGACACATAATTTTTGTTAATTTATAAAAGAATAAAAACCCTGACTTCAGAAGTTATTGTTCGAAAATTAATTTAATCTCTTTAGTTCTTAAATCCGGCTTTTTTTTTCTTTTCATTATCATTCATTACATTCGCTCATAAGTCCACTGCGTGTTTTGGGGCAGGCCGTGCTTTGTGGCATTCCTTGAGGGAGGCCTCAAGGAATGCCACAAAGCACGGCCCTGCGCTACCTGCATCTATCAATTTCCTGCACGTCTTACATTTCGTCTACCAGTACGAGGCTGCCACTCGAGATCCTATCTTCCCCCTCGGTTGTCGATTTTTCGAGCTTTCGCATTGCCATTTCATTTAACTCGTTAAGTTGGTTTATCTCGGTTACCCAGTTTTAACTGTAGATATCCTCAGTTATAACTCTATCACGCAGATAGAATAGCTCTCTATAACTTGCTAAGCAACCTTGAACTTTCTTATACGGCCAGCAGTGAAAGACCACCTCTCACATCCATAAGTCATCACTGTCAAGACGCACTGGTTGTACAATCGTGTTTCCAAGTTTTGAGGTATATGGTATACCTGACGAGAATATGTGTCGTAATTTTTCGAACGTTACTCAACCAAATTGAATTCGTCGATTCACTTCTAAGTCGAAGTTGGACTTACCCAGTCAGACTATTTGCCCCAGGTGAACATACTCGTCAAGAACTTCTAGCTTAGTGCTCCCAACAACTACCGGCATAGGTTTGACATGGACGTTACACATTACCTTTGTTTTGTCCTTGTCCATCTCAAGACCTATCCGTTGGGAGGAACTATTGAGGTCATTAGTTAGGATAGCCATAGTAGCCCTACTGTACAAACACTTCAGCACTTCGATATACCGACAGTCAAATTGACACCGCTGAAAAAACTGTAGCACCGCAAAACTTTTTAGATGGAATCAAGGTTATTCTCATAGTCTACATACGCAAGATAAAGTGGCAGATTTGCCGAAGACTAAGTATGTGGTCTATGATACTATGGTCTTTTCGGACTTTCGGAAGGTTAAAAGACGGTTCGTAATGACTCTTGTAAACAGTACGTAGATGCAGATCAGAAGAGAAATCGGTTGGTAGTTCTTTAGCAGAGCGTTTTTGCCTTTTTTAAAGAACACGACCACCGTACTTCTGTGTCGTAATCTTGTTCTAACCCTAATTATAACCGCTAAGCCATACTCTCAATCTGTGTTAGCTGTTTGTGTTGGTGTGTGATAGGTTGTCGACTCTTACACAGTCTCTTACAAAGTCTTAATAATTGCCAAAGACCAACATTCCCTTTTCAGTGGAAATACTTAAAAAAAGTGCACACGTTATTTTATTATAGAAAAAGGGTGACAAACGAGCACACAGTCTGCACCTATCCTCGATCAAAAATCAATATGCAGATGCGTTTTCACCTCTGAGGACTAAGATGGAATGCATTGTTTCCAGTAAAAATTGTCTCCGTACACTCATTACACGGTATACAGCAGCGTGTTATTTGACACTAGTATTCTGTGAGAGCGTGATCCTTCTCCAGTCGAGACGTCCTACATATGCTATAACTATAACACAGAATACCAGTGTAAAATAGCAGCTTAATACTGCTGTGTTTTGTTTAGTGAGTAGATACCCGGAGACCCTTTTCACTGGAAACGAGGCATTCCATCTTAGCCCTCTGGGATGACACCGCTTCTGCATTTTTATTTTTGATGGTGGATAGGACTAGATGTTTATGGGCCACAGCATCCACTTCCAATCAGGTGAACTATGTGCTCGTTTATCTCATTACCTATTCTATAAAGAATACAGGGTAGTAATAAATAAAAATAAAATTTGTAATCAAATCTTACGCGGTGTGAAGTCCACATTGATCGAGTATGACTTTTCTGCCTTGATGACACACAGGCGTGGGCTCCGCGGGCATGGGTCGACCTGAACGTTATGTACGCTGCATTGTGACGTGTCCACTGTAATTAAAAAAAAATGAGCTAGAATATTTTTAACAATAGATAGGATCTGTGTAAATTCAAAACTTCGTTTTATTGTGAAAAACTTAAAATAATATAATTGAACTTTATGTTTAAGTTAAATCCTTAATATTGTGTCAAAATGTTCAAACATTTAAAAATCTAATTTTGCCTTTTGTTCCTTTCTTCATTTAGAACCTTGTTTACTAAACGTAATGAATTTGTCTCATTTTTGCACGAATACTACTCATTGAATTATCCATCCATCTATTACAGGATCCTAGACAAAGAACTGTCTACGAATGAAATATTTTTTATACAATATAGATTAATTTGTAATACTTATTGAAGATATTTTTTTTATTTACCACTGGTTCGTAACATTTCTCTGTCCCGGGAAAAACCAGCAAGAAAACCAGCGGGATTAAAAAAAAGAAATTTTGTACAATTTTACTTTATTTTTACTTTTTAAAAGGCCAGCAACGCATCTGCAATTCTCCTGGTGTTGAAGAAGTTCATGGACGGCGGTAATCACTAACCATCAGGTGAGCCGTATGCTCCTATAAAAAAGTAGTTTTAATAGAATTAGCATGGTGGCGATCACCTCATTTCCGGGGTTTAATTTCATTTACGTTTTGTTTGATATTATAATAACCCTTTTTGTACAATGTTTCTTTAATAAAACATTTAAACTTGTTTTTTAAAAACGTATACATTTCCAAAAAAATGAATTACTAATTCTGTGGAGTCCAGTACCTGGTATTACAAGCTTATGTTTGTTCCTAGTGTTTAAAGTATGAACGTCTTTATTCTTTTGAAAGTTATTTATGTTTTTATTTTTTTATAGAAGAGGGGGTAAACGGGCATGCGGCTCACTTGATGTTAGGTGACTACCACCGCCCGTGCTTAACCGCAACACCAGGGGAATTTCAGGTGCGTTGCCGGTCCTTCAGAAAGGAGTAAGCTCTTTTCTTGAAGGTCCCCGGTCGTATCGGTCCGGAAAAATCGCCGGTGATAAATTATTCCACAGAGAGGTTGTACGCGGAAGAAAACTCCTTTTGAAACGTACAGTGGTGGACCGCCAATCATCCAGATGGTGTGGATGATATCGGGACGTTTGCCGCGTAGTGCGTTCACGAAATTTGGCGGCTGAGATTAATCCGAACAATTCCTCAGAGCACTCCCCGTGATAGATGCGATAAAATACGCAAAGAGATGCAACATCTCTTCGCAGCGCCAGTGAATCAAGCCGATCGGAAAGCACTCGGTCGTCGACGATTCGAGCCGCTCTGCGCTGGATGCGGAAGTGGAAGGAGTGGTACTGGTGAGCCCTAGCCCAGAGATGGGAACAGTATTCCCTGTGCGGCCGAACCTGCGCCTTGTAAAGTTGCAGGCGGTGTGCCGGCATGAAATACTGTCCCGCTCTGCTGAGCACACCAAGCTTTTTAGAGGCCAATTTGGCCTTCTCTTCCAAGTAACCACGAAACTGCACGTCACTCGATATGTCGACGCCGAGGATTCCGATACTGGCTGAGGCAACAAGAGGAGTGCCTTGAAACTGAGGAGATACGACAAAGGGGTTCTTTTTAGCGGTTAACGCGCAAACTTGTGTCTTCTGGGGGTTAAACTGGACTAGATTTAGTCGCCCTCAATCCGAGATTCTGTTCAGCAAAGACTCTACTTCAGATACAAGTTTGTCCCGGTACTCGGAGACGTTTTCCCGAGAAATATTGGCTTGGCCGGTGTACAGAGCATCACCATTACTGTCATCAGCATAGCAATGAATGTTACGGGTTTGCAACATATCATTGATAAGCGGAAGAAATAGCGTTGGCGATAGCACGCAGCCTTGTAGAACACTAGCATTAATAGGCTTGCAATTGGAGCTTGCACCATCTACAACGACCTTGGTGCTCTGATCTGCAAGAAAGCTTGTGATCCAATCGCACAATTTCTCGGGAAGCTCATAAGAAGGGAGCTTCGAAAGTAGCGCTTTGTGCCAAACCCGATCGAAGACCTTCGCAATGTCCAAACTAACGGCCAATGCCTCCCCCTTGGACTCTACTTCCTCCGCCCATCTGTGAGTTAAGTAGACCAGAAGATCACCAGCTGACCGACCACGGCGAAAATCGTATTGGCGATCACTAATCAGCTGGTGAATCTCAAGGTTCCTCATGAGCTGGCAGTTAACAATAGACTCCATTGTTTTGGAGAACAAGGAGGTGATGGCGATAGGCCGGTAGTTGGACAGGTCTGAGCGGTCGCTTTTTTTAGGAATCGGGTGGACGAAAGTCGTCTTCCATGATTTTGGGACTACGCCTAGGGTTTTATGTACATACATTACATTTTGATGAACATACTGCGATGCCTAAGTTAATATATTTATTTCTTAAAAAATTTCTCTGTGTAAGATATAAATCGATCGTACGGCTCTCTTTGGTTAAACAATTATGGCTTCAATGTCAGTCGCATTGCCTCAACAAAATTCTATAAAAGACTACGCTATGCATGTAACTAAAATATAAAATCTTACTGCTGAACAGTCTCTCCAAATGATTTCCTCTTAGGTGGGATTTTGCCATAGTTACCACGTTTGGCGGGCTCGTTTGTACTTACTTACTTGTTATCAGGAAGATGCTGCTGCCCATGTCCCGTCACGGTTTTCCTCTGTCGCCTATTACACGCCACTACACAGTACTGATAGTAGTAATACTACATACTGAACAAGACTAATTTTACAGATTTTATCGCGTTGAATAACTTCAGGCTCGTTCGGCGTAGATCGGATTGAATATTATATTCAAAAGCTGTAGGCAGCCCGGACTAACTATGACATTGGGACGTCAAAGATAACAGTGTCTCCTGCGGCTTTGGGTGTTGTAAATCACACGAAAAGTGGGGAATTTAAACACTTGTAGGTTAAATTAAACGCGATAAAAACGGTAAAATTAGTTTGATTCAAAATAATCACAAAATTAAAAAAAAAAAAAATTAAAAATTTAATTAAAGCAAGAAAGATTTTACCGACTCCAAAAAGGAAGAGTTATTCAGTTCGACTGTATGTCTTTTTATGTGTATAAATATTGCTCATTCTCATAAATTTGCTCTGGGTGAATCGATTTTGATGATATTTTTTTTTGTCTGAAAGCTGGTACTCTTCGTGTCACATATAGGTCCCATATAAATCAAGATCAGACCGATAGTTTTAGAGTTATCTTTAATAATGCGTATTTAACCGACTTCAAATACATTCATTCAGTCATAATGAAGTCGGTTGTACAAAACTTTTAATTTTACCACTTGTTATTTTGTAATAAATATTAGATAATAATGTCCTCCAGACCGAATTTCTGTCATGACGGTCAGTGTCAATGGAGATTAACCATCTGCGCAGAATAGGATTACACTCTCTATTCCATCACTCTGGCAGTCCGATGGGACGGTGTACCGACACAAAAGCAGAGAGATCAGGCAGAACCAACGGTTTTATACGCTTTCCGAGACATAGGGATGAGAAACCGCGAAGTTACGGGCTGCTACTGAGAATTTCTCGACTAACCTCCTTAGGATTCGAACCTACGACCCCTTGATTAGTAACTGCTTTTACGATGACTAAGCCAACAAGGAGGTCATTATAATTAGTATAATGATAATAGCAGTGACATCGTTACGAGTCGCGGCCCGTAAATCTGGCGCTGCACGAAACGTGGAGAAGATGGCTGCGAGTGTCGTATCAGTACAAGGGACTGAGTGTGATTGGAGAGCCAATCAGTGTGTGCGAACGATACGCACAGCCAATCATACGCAAAATGCGCAATACGGCCAATTATGCGCAATAACGGTCGCCGCTAGACTTTCATGCCGCGAGTTGTACTATGTCTGTATCTTACGTAGTAGAGCCATGCTGCAGCTATAATAACGTTGTAGCATGAATTGGTCGGCTCCATTGAAAAAGGTCTCACAGACAACGCATCTGCATTTTGATTCTCAATCAAGATAAAAATGTCTTTGGACTGCAATAGCCATTTATCATTTGATAGATTGTGTGCTCGATTGTTATCCTTATTCTATAACAAAAATGTTCTCAAACACGCACTGGAGCAGCGCGACGGACTAATGCCTTCCTTACTGGAGGACTGTCAGTTTTGTACATTAGCATTATATACTAACAAAGGCTGTAACTAACTAGCGCATTATAGGGTCACACTGCGTCATATTTGACTGCAGAGTCAGCTTGGGCGAGAAATGATCATGAAATATTCTACATACATTTAATACAATTAAACGTTTCTGAAGAAACAGTGGATAGATACATGACATAACAGAATATGGACGGTGGTTTTACTTGATTCCAACAAAATATCAAAACAAATGTGGTTATCAACTCGCCAGGTGAGCGTGAGAACTGTGGTAAATTACCCTTTATGAGGCAATATATGGGGGAGGCTTATCAATGCCTATATTTATTAGCGGATAGACTGTAATGAATGAAGGAATATTTGAGTGTTATAGGTCGCAAGTATGAAGGGGACTTATCGTACCGTCAACAGATAATCAACCTTTACAATCGGGAGGGCGTTCAGTGACAGAGAAAATTGGACGTAGTTACACAAGATGGAGCCAAGCCAACAATAACCTTAACTAATATTTGAGATACAACGACCTTCGTGGTATGTATGGCATATATCACATTTGGTTTTGATTTGAGCTAGAGTCATAGTTACGTGATAGAGCCACAATGTAGCCATATTATAGTTGTAGCATGAAAAAACAGCGTAAAATAACAGCTTAATACTGCTGTGTTTCGTATGTCGGATGTAGAGAACCGGAGATCCTTTTTACTGGATGCTAGGCATTTCATCTCAGTTCTCACGGTTTACAACGCATCTGAATTTTGATTCGTAAGCGACGGTAGAGGTAAAAGTCTATTGGCCACAGCATCCACTTACCATCATGTGGACTGTGTGCTCGTTTGTCAGGCTAATTGTATAAAAAAGAAAATACTGACCAAAAGTATTTGCCAAAATTATGTACGAAACAACGATTTACCGTATATTATGCTCTATATTGTACTAATTTTTAGCCGACTTAAAAAAGGACGAGGTTGTTACGCGATATCGTAGTCAATAACTGTAAAACGTTTTATTCAAATATTTTTTTTATTAAGCATGCCGTACTTGTGGGGTCGTCCCATATAAATTAAAAAAACCACAACTGGTGGAGAAATTGTAACTACATATTTAGACTACATTCTAGACATTATCTTGAGCTTGTAGTATTTTAGTCCATTCAAAAATGACGATTTCAAAGAACTAAAAAGCTTTAAAAAATTCCACTTATTACCACGAAGTCGAGGCTTTAACTCTTCTTTAAGCTATGTCTTAGAAGCGACTTCTGAAGTAATCAGTTGAAAATTGTTTTATTTTTTTTTATTTCAGGAGTCGCCTTTACATTTAATTGGACTACCCTATGCCTATATAATTCATAAAATCATATAGGCATAGGGTAGGTCAGTGCATAGTATTAAGACAATTAATGAAAGGCGAAAACCAAATAAGAAATAAATCGAAAGCTCAAATGACTTTCAATAAGTATTCTTGTAATTTACGTTGAATAGAATTGATTCTATTCTATTTCATTCTATTCTATTCTAATCAGTAAATTTTTCTCCGTCCCGATTGTAATAAACTGACTTATTTACTGAAACTTATTTGAATTACAATTAATAATAGCCTTTGTTTGTTGATTCGAGAAAAGCATCTGTGAATAGTGCTTTCCATCAGTGAAAAAATGATCGGAATCGCAACAGCAGTTCAAGCGATAACCTCCTACTGATAAACATATTTATATACAACTTTACCTCACTCTAATATTAGTGTGGATATAACGTGTTTTAATATAATGTTTTAAATAAAAATTGGTGTACCTTTGCTATTAGTGTTACATGGATAATTGTAAATTCGTTTTTTTAGAAATACTTATGCAATAATTTTTCATGAATTTTTTTAACGTTAAAGGCTATTAAGGTCCACTGCAGTAAAATTTATAATGAAGGAGAATTCAAACGAATAAAATTTGTAAAGAGTCAATGCCATCACTTAGTTCTCGAAATATGCGACGGTCTCAAAACGGTAGAATTCGATTCGAAAGGACCTCAAAACGTGGAGATATCTTTAAACTAAAATTCTTTATTTGTGTTGTTACAATTTTTACTTCCGAAAATCTGATACCAGTCCAAATACAAGAACTACAAATATGGAAGTAAAAATAGACGAAAGTGGGTTGGCTCCTTTCAGCGTAAATACATCCTACAGTACAAGAAAATTAAAATAGCACATTATACATATCTGGTTACAGCAGTGTAATTTAAGTCTTAACAGGCGCTAAAGCTTACTCACCATCTTTACAGTTCTTTTTGGTAACATAATCAGATTTAGCGAGGAGAAAACACAACGAGAGGAGAATGATGCGAGCGTCCATCTTTGGGCCGTTACCGCGCGATACTGGGGCGCAGTCATCTTATTCATTGCAACAATCAGTTGTTATTAATTCAAGTTGTGCTCTTTAAATAGGGTTGAGATCTTTAAAATAACCGAATATATGTATATAATGTAGGTATGGCAGTTTTAATATAAAACAGATAATGATTTTTATCTAGAGACACATATTTTTTTAATAGAATAAGGGGTCAAACGGGCACACAGTCCATCTGATAGTAAGTGGATGCTGTGGCACATAGACACCTATGTCGATTTACAATCAAACTGCAGACAACGCAGTCACTCCTGAGGGCTAAGATGGACTGATCATCGTATCTCGTAAAAAAGATCTCTGTTTCTCTATACTCATCATAGGAAACACAGCGGTAATAAAATTCTATTTAACGCCGATGTTTTGTAAGTGAGTGATCCTTCCCCGGGCGTGCCGACCCATTTGTAAATTTGCCAACCATAATATAGACTGCTTATGTATAAAATTATACTATATTATATACGTGAAGAATGTATGTCGTAGTAGTGTCGACATAGTAGATTAAGAGAATCCTTCACCGAAACTCTTTCCGTGGGTATCGTAAGAGATGACTCCAAGAAATCCTAGAAAGATCTTACGGCTTCTAACAGTTTTCGATAGATTTTTCTCACCATTTATATGTGGTAGTTTACATACATATATTGCACAAGGGCAGGCATCCAGACTCAGAAAAATTGTTTGTAGGCCATAAAAATACTTGTTCCGTGCGGGGTTAGAACCCGCGATCCTCAGCACTGCAACTCAATTCTAAGCCAATGTGCCATGGAGCTGTCAAAGACAAGACACGTAGTACAGCAATCGATATCTTCTCGTGTGAGTACTATGTTATAGCAGTGGACGTTACCAAGCCGTTGAGGAGACAACTCCCGACAGTCTTTACAGCCTAAGCCATCCAGGCGTCGATGCTAGTGCTAAATTTTCAATCTATCTCGCGCCCGATTTACTTTCCTGCACGTGGACATTAATGGCTTTATTATCCCTATTTCTCAGGGATAATAAAGGTGCAGGATAAGAAGTTTTGAGAAGATATTGGGCTGTTTGATACTCATCAGTCATAAACAGGTAAACGGATTTGGATACTGGACCCTCTACATATTTCAAACCGAAATATGGCAGTGAACGTACAGCCTACTATAAGAGTACTTATTATTACTTTGTGGCGGTACTAATCCAGACGGAACCATCATTCATCATCATAACAGCCCTTCAGAAGTCCACTGCTGAACATAGGCCTCCCCCAAGGAACGCCACAAAGCGCGGTCCCGAGCCACCTGCAACAATCGACTTCTTGCATGTCTTACCAGGTCGTCACTCCATTTAGTGGGGAACGCCCTACACTTTGCCTGCCGGTACGAGGCTGCCACTCGAGAACCTTTTTGCCCCATCGGCCCATATGGAATACTAGATAGAAAAGTAGCTCTACAAATAGACCATGTTTTAGATAAGACATGGAAACCTTTTATAGGGTGTGATAGAGTATACTTCCCTTGCCATGTATTTATCAAAATTTTAAAAGAAGAGTCTACAAGTATTGTCTGTTGATAGTGATAGCACTGAGACGTGGTTCTGATATGCGGTAAGACGATGGATGAACTACTACTACTTGGGGTTGGCCTATGTTCAGCAGTGGACTTGTGAAGAACTGTAATGATTTTTTTATAAAACTTAAGTGACAATCGAACTTAGAGACCACCTGGTGATAAGTGGTCACTGCGGTTTGTTAATATCTGCAGACAACTTCAAACACGTTTTTATACGTGGTAGAGCCATGCTGCAGTCATATTAGTAGTATAGTTGTAGCACGAGTGGGTCGATTAGACCGAGGAAGGACAACTCTCTCACACAATACCAGCGTAAATAGTAACTTAATGCTGCTGTGTTTCGTAGGGTGAGTGTAAAGAACCGGAGACCTTTTTTACTGGAAACGAGGCATACTATCTTAGTCCTCACGGGTGGCGACTCATCGAGGATAAATGTAAATGTCTATTGGCCACAGCATCCACTTACCATCAAGTGGATTGTGTGCTCGTTTGTCACCCTATTCTATAAAAAAACGAAAAGGGCTGCAGTTACGTTGTCACTCTGAGGACTAAGATAGAATGCCTCTCAGGTAATTTTACTGGCTCTCTATAGCCTTCAAACCGGAACACTGCAATGCAAGTACTCCTATTTGTCGACAGAAGAGTTAGGAACGTGGCATCTATTCATGGTAAAAGAGATTTGCTACCACCTAGTAAAATGATGATGCTAATGACGAAGATTTTGAAATCTATATCCAGCAGTAAATTGACAAAGAAGAGAAGATTCGCGTTTCAAGATTTGGAGAGAAGAGAAGTTAGAGAAAGAGATAACTTGTAATACGGAAAAATAAGTATAAAGGTTACCGTTTCCACTGACGTATATGCGCGAGTAGAAGTTGAACAACATTGGCCATAGACCTGATAAGGTATTTACGTAGTAGAACGTCGCTGCCGCTATATTATGGTTGTAACACTAATGGTCTAACTCGACCGAGGAAGGACAACGCTCTCGCATAATACCAGCGTGAAATAGCAGCTTAATGCTGCTGTGTTTTGTATGGTGAGTGTAGTGAACCGGAGTCCCTTTTTACCGGATACGAGGCATTACATCTTAGTCCTCAGGGGTAACAACGCATTTGCAATTTGATAAATGTAGATGTTTCTGGACAACAGTCCCATCAGGTGGACTGTTTTCTCATTTTTTACTCAATAAAAACGATTTATACAGAAAAAAATGGACGCAGTAGCCATCCCTAACTAATTGTATTGAATTGTTTCAATAACCTGGCAATAATAACACGATAACAATGAAGGAGCGTTTGTCCTATAACTGAACTGAATATATGAGATATTAACCTCTGGGTTAATTACAACAATAAACATAGAACTTGGGATTTGGATAGCGTTATATATTATATATATATCCACTATTCCATAACATCCCGTGGGTGTCGTAAGCGACTGCCGAGGGAAATAAACATGATGGGCAGCGGTTACTTCTAAAACTGCGGTTGCTAACTCACCTGCCAATCATGGCAACTATGGCAAATATGGACGATATTTAGTAAATTGATTTATGGGGCAATTTATGAGAGAGCCCTATGTACAGTAGTGGACATTTGATAGGCGGTAGCACTAATGGCAACGGTGTTTTTACATACATAAACATAAACACTCAAGCCTGTCACCCAAAGGGTAGGTAGAGACTACAGACTTCCATTTGGCACGATCCTGACATACCTCTCTCGCCTCTTCCACATCCATGTACCTACGCATACACGTTTGTCGGTTAAGGGTATCTTCCGGGTGGTGCTAAACGAGCGAAAAGTCGTAGGTGTGGGCTCGGCTCCCCGCAGTGTGGTAGTGGTGTTAAATATACCACCTTACAGCTTCGCACCATGAGGCAACAAAGGAAAGAAATGGTCCCTAGTTCCCGGCACCCCTTTAATGGGGCAGGGTTGCAAAGTAGATTGCGGAAGCCTGCACACACGCATACACGCACACACGCACACACGCGATCACGCACACACGCACACACGCGAATACGCACACACGCATACACGCGTATACGCACACACGCACACTCGCACACACGCACGCACGCACGCAAACACGCACGCACGCACGCACGCACACACGCACGCACTCACGCACGCACGCACGCACGCACGCACGCACGTACGCACACACGCACGCACGCACGCACGCGCGCACGCACGCGCGCACGCACTCACGAACGCACGCACGCGCGCACAAAAAGTACTCCTTAGTCGTATCCCCTCAGTTGCACTCCCCTTGTTGCCTCAGCCAGTATCGGAATCCTCGGCGTCGACATATAGAGTGACGTGCAGTTTCGTGGTTACTTGGAAGAGAAGGCCGAATTGGCCTCTAAAAAGCTTGACGTGCTCAGAAGAGCGGGACAGTATTTCATGCCGGCACACCGCCTGCAACTTTACAAGGCGCAGATTCGGCCGCACATGGAATACTGTTCTCATCTCTGGGCTGGGGCTCCCCAGTACCATCTCCTTCCACTTGACCGCATCCAGCACGGAGCGGCTCGAATCGTCGACGACCGAGTGCTTTCCGATCGGCTCGATTCACTGGCGCTACGAAGAGATGTTGCATCTCTTTGCATTTTCTTTCGCATATACCATGGGGAGTACTCTGAGGAATTGTTCAGATTAATCCAAGCCGCAAAATTTAATGAACGCACTACGCGGCAAACGTCCCGATACCATCCACACCATCTGGATACTTGGCGGTCCGCCAATGTACGTTTTAAAAGGCGTTTTCTTCCGCGTACAACATCTCTGTAGAATAGTTTACCACCGGCGATTTTCCGGACCGATACGACCTGGGGACCTTCAAGAAAAGAGCTTACTCCTTTCTAAAGGGCCGGCAACGCACCTGCAAATCCCCTGGTGTTGCGGTTGAGCATGGGCGGCGGTAGTCACTTAACATCCTGAATACACTTGCTGATAGGTGGGATTCTGCCATTATGAAGCACTGGTTAAACCTACATCTAAAATCAAAAAAAGTAAATAAAACAAGATATTTGTAATGTAGGAGCGATGTTAAATTTGTTAAGTTAAAAAAAGTTAAATAATAACATCAGTTTTAAGTGTATATTGTTGTTCTATTAACATCTATACCTCTACTCAAACTTATATAGCCTCGATTAAGAATCAAAACGCAGATACGTTTCCAGTAAAAAAGGGTCTCCGGATCTTTACACTCATCATACGAAACAAGGCAGTATTAAGTTGCTATTTTACGCTGGTATTCTGTGAGATCGTGGCCCTCCCCCAGACGAGCCGATTCATTCGTGCTACATCCATAATATGGCTGCAGTGTGGCTGTACCAAGGATGAATTGATGATGTTCTCATTTTAATTATATTGAAGTCGGTTGTATAAAATTTTTAATGTTACTACTTGAAAACTTTAATAAAAAACAAATAACTTAAATGTTAAGGGACCGTAACATTAGTGATGTGTTGTTTTTTAGCATTTTTAACGCCCCCCTCCCTCTTGGTGAATGATGATACGTGGTGAGGTTTAAGACTAACTCCCCCCCTACCCAAAATCAAGTATATTTTTTGAACTCATAAAGTATATAATTTTTTACGTGGCAGAGCCATGTTGCAGTTAAGTATAGTTGTAGCATGAATGGGTCGGCTCGACCCGGGAACGACCACACGCTCACAGAATACTGGCGTAAAATAGCAGCTTAATACTGCTGTGTTTCGATTTGGTGAGTGTAGAGCTCCGGAGACCCTTATGTACTAGAAACGAGGCATTCCATCCTAGTCCTCAGGGGTGACAACGCATCTGCATTTTGATTCGTAATCGAGGATATATGTAAATGTCTATGGGCCACAGCAACCAATTACCATCAGGTGGACTGTATGCTCGTTTGACACCCTATCCTTTAAAAAAATCTAGTTTTATTCTGAAATTAAGGACCAAGATAAAAATGTCTAGAAAGAAAGGTTGCAGGTGGTTTTTGTCTGGCATAAAAATAATATTAGGAGGAATGGTGTAATCATGTGAAAAACATATATTATACTAGTACATGAACATATTTAATGTATATTGTCCTCAGACCACGGATTAGCAAGACTTTCTTCAACACTAACAACTGGTAAAGTATCTTGCAAGTCAGTTGTTGGCACTGTGCTTTGTTGAAGAGCTCGATTTCATCAAGCTACTCGACGTCATTATTTTCGTGCACTACACAGAGAATCTCGTGATTTTCGCGCTCCGGCTATTTTGCAATTTTGTCCGTATGTCTCTCTCTCTGGGTGCGTGCGTTGGTGCGTGCGTGCGTGCGTACGTGCGTAATGATAATTAAGATAACGAACCAGACTTTAAAAAATATATTTAAAAATATAGACTATTACTACAATATTCGCTATCAACTATTTATACTCAAATTTTGAATTGTCTATTTATACTCAAATTTTGTGCACAAAACTAGTTACTAAGCTTGTTTACTGCATACGCATGACCCAGATGGGATTGTTGATGATGTGCAAACGAATGAGATTTGGCAGGGGTGCTTAGCCATAACTTGCGTGCTTGCGTGCGTGTATATGTGCTTGCGTGATTGCTTTGTAATGGAGCGTCCGATCAAATAACGGTTTGCGACACCTTAAGGATCCTTGTTGATCTTAGATTTTCTGTGAATTTAAATCGAATCATCACGTTAGATTCTGAGAAATCCTCAATAATTAAAGTTTTGTTAATTTTCAAAAAGTGGTTTCTTTCACTGAAAAACGACTTCGATTTCCGTAAACCGCATCGAAATCGGTTGATTTGCTCGAGAGATATCGTTGTCGAAAGAAATCTCGAAAAAGTATATTTCAAAATAACTTGAAAAGTCTTTAGTCGAATCAATTCTTTTGTAATAGGTTTATTTATTTGTTAAGCTGAAAAAACGGCGTCGATTGTCGCAAACCACTTCCGCATTGGTTAATCCAGAACCTGTTACGACATTTTGAAGCGGGTGTTTTGAGGTGAGTTGTTAAGCGCTTTGCATTTTAAATTAGCGGGAAGTTACAGGGATGGTCTGTAGGGTAAACCGTACAGTTTTGTATAGAATGAGATAATGAAACACAGCAGCATTAAGCTGCTCCTTTACGCTGGTGAAGTTAGTTCTTCCCCGGTTGAGCCGAAAAAATTGTGCTAAAACCAATAAAGCTGCAGAGTGGCTCTAACACGTAAGCCTTTAAAAGTGCATTAATACAAACTTTAAACGGTAGATTTTAGTAATTAGTTCTGATTGTTTTAATACGATTTTACATACATCTCGCCTTTTAATAAAATCTAATAGAATCACTTTTCATTTTTGTTCCGAACACTCGACTCCGAGTGCTACTAATCTGAGCATAAGTTGAATCCTAGGGGTGGAATTAGCTCCATTGGCCACGCTCGGGAAATGGGTTGGTTATCGCAGTTTTCTGCTGCATCAAACTCATAGTCAATCCCCATAAAAATCCCATGCAGTCGCACGTGTCCGGCGTATTCCGAGTGGTCGCATGCGACCGCACCCACCCACAGCACTTTATACACATGTTGGGCGCTGGCTGATTAAAAGTGTTGTAGGTAAACTGCAACATTTATGCTAAGTCAGAGTCCGCTAAATAATACGTCATTTTATGGTAATATATGTAACACTAAGTACTCATTGTAATTTTATTGGTGGTAAGGAATAAATATTTATTATTATATTATTATTAAAAATACGCGAGTGAACTGATAATGCCTCAGTTAAAAAGACAAAGGTGGATAGAGCATTGATAGTCAGTTTCTTGATCCCACTCTATAATTAGAAATAACCATGTGACTGATTACAGCGCAGTTTGATAAGTCAGTTCAATAATTAAACATTAACCTCTGGAGTACACATACATATGATTTAATCGGTATATTTGGAGCAATTTAAATGAGGTAGAACTACGTTGCAGCTATATTTATGTTGTAGCGCAATTAGGTCGGCTCGACTGTGGAAGGACTACGCTACGCTAGCAGATCAGTGCTGCTGTGTTTCGTATGGTGAGTGTTGAAAACCCTTTTTCTGGAAACGGGGCATTCCATCACGAATGGGTTGGCTCGACAGTAGAAGGACCACGCTCTCACAGAATACCAGTGTAAATAGCAGCTTATTACTGCCATGTTTCATGTGATGAGTGTAGAGATCCGGAGACCCTTTTTACTGGGAACGAGGCATTCTATCTTAGTTATCAGGGGTGACAACGCATCTGCGTTTTGATTTTGATTTGATAAATGTAGATGTCTATGAGCCACAGCATCCACTTACCATCAGGTGGACTGTGTGCTCGTTTGTCACCTTTATTCTGTATAAAAAATTGCTGTAGCGAGTTTGCTATTTGGTGTGAGCCCTTGTCTGCAAATGTAAAGAGTCCGTCTAGGTGAGTCCACCCTCGTCCTTTTTTCTGTCACCAAACTCCGTATTTAGGAATAATAGCTTGAAACGAGCACGTAGAATTTTTGCCTGCGTCAGGCATGTTTTATCATATACAATGTTTTTTTTTTAGATAAAAGTACTAGCAATGACATTACTAATATTCGCTTCAACCACTCCCGGTAAGCTAAAAATGGTTGTGTTAGGAGTTGTACGAGTCCCGTGTGGAGTTGCCAGTCCTCCTATCGGGCGCGTCACACGCGGTGGCTCGGGGTGAGGTGCTAGAAGAGTGGATAGTGACGACTGGTCTGGTCGTCCTGAATCGGGGTTCGGAATACACGTGCGTGCGGCAGCGAGGCGGGTCGATAGTGGACGTCTCGCTCGCTAGCCCCTCTGTCGCCAGCCGAGTTCGCGACTGGCGTGTCGTTGTAGGGGTGGAGACGTATATCCGGTTCGACGTCTCTGCCCAGACTGCGAGCGGCCGCCATCCAACAACCCCGATTAACGACGGCCCGTGTTGGGCGCTTAAGCGCATCGACAGGGAACTACTCGAGGAAGCTGCCTTAGTCCAGTCCTGGATCTGGGAGTCGGCGACGGACGGCCCCGTTGACGTCGAAGCAGTGGCGCTATGGTTTCGCGGGGCGATGACCCAGATCTGCGACGCGTCTGTGCCCCGTGTCCGCCAACGGTCCGCAAGGTACCAGGTGTATTGGTGGACCGCCGAGATCGCGCAATTGCGCATAGCGTGTGTTGCGGCTCGTCGCCGGTACACCCGATACCGGAGACGGCGTCGACGGGATTCCGCCGAGGAGGACGCGCTGTATGAGGTGTACCGCGCATCTAAGGAGACTCTGTGGCTGGCCATCGGTGACTCGAAGTCGCGTGCCAGGGAGGAGCTGCTGGAGCCCTAGATCCGTATCCGTAGGGGCGCCCCTACCGTTGGGTACGGGGCAAGTTGCGTTCCTGGGCGCCTCCACTAACGCAAACAATGCAACCCCAGTCGATAGAGACGGTGGTATCGGTTCTCTTCCCTGAACGAGTGGGGCACGTTCCCCTGGCGATGGCAACGCCCTCAGCCACAGACTCTCCAGAGGAGGAGAGCACCGATGTCCCCAAGGTGACGCAAGCAGAGATGAGAGCGGCCATGGCGCGACTCCGGGCCAAGAACACAGCACCCGGACCCGACGGAGTTCCTGGTCGAGCTCTCGTCCTGGCTCTGAAGGAGCTGGAGCCCCAGCTGAGGGGGCTCTTCACGGCATGTCTCGAGCAGGGTCAGCTTCCCAGTGTGTGGAAGGAGGGAAGGCTGGTCCTACTCAGGAAGTAGGGGCGCCCCGCGGACTCACCGTCCGCCTACCGGCCCATAGTGCTGCTCGACGAGGCGGGCAAACTCCTTAAGCGTATCATCGCAGATCGCCTCGTCAGCCACTTGTGCAGAGTGGGGCCGGACCTGGACGAGAAATAGTAGTGGTTTTCATCGCGGGTGCTCTACCATAGACGCTAATACGCGCGTGAGGGCGAAGGAGACAGTATCCCGGGGTGGAGTGGTGCTGGCGGTGTCTTTGGACATCTCCAACGCCTTCAACACCCTGTCCTGGAGTTGTATTCGGGAGGCTACAACTCGGGGGGCCCGAGCACCGCCTGTAGGCGGTTGTACGTGGGAATCGTGCGGTCTATGGCCCTGTATGGGGCCCCTGTATGGACGATGGACATGACGGCCAGCACTATCGCCATTCTGCGCAAACCGCAGAGGGCGATGGCCGTCAGAGTCATCCGCGGGTATCGCACGATTTCCTACGAGGCGGCTTGCGTCCTGGCCGGATCCCGCCCAGGGACCTAGAGGCGAAAGTACTCGCGTCATTATATCGATGGCGCGAGAAAGAGTGGGGACGGGGCTCGAGGCCGGTGCAGCGACAGATCGCGCTGTGCCTAGAGGAGCTCCGTCAGGTCTTGGTGGCGGAATGGCGGCAAAGGCTTCTGCGCCCTACCGACGGCCTCGCTATTGTCGAGGCGATCCGGCCAGTACTCGACGACTGGCTCGGGAGAAGGCACGGCTCCCTATCGTTTAGGGTAACGCAGGTGCTGTCGGGGCACGCCTGCTTTGGCAAGTACCTGTGCCGCATAGACAAGGAGCCGGACGCTCGGTGCCACCACTGCGTCCATTGCGGGGAGGACACGGCGCATCACACGCTCGCCGAGTGTGTAGCTTGGGAGGAGCAGCGCCGTGTCCTCACAAATGAAGTAGGAGGCGATCTGTCACTGTCGGCCTTGGTGCGGAGGATGGTCGGTAGCACAAAATCGTGGGATGCAGTGGTGTCCTTCTGTGAGGACGTGATGTCGCAGAAGGAAACTGCGGAACGGGAGAGGGAGATCTCGACTCCCTTCCCTGTCCGCAGAAGGCGATCCGGGCGCAGGAGAAGGGCGGACAACACCCTTTTCCAGCCCCCATGAATGAGTCCAGGGGCGAGCCTCCTTGGGGAAGCCCCCGCCCCCCTATTCGATGAACCCGAGGCGGAGGCACGCGCGGGTGTCTGTGCGCGCCTCTGAGGTGATACACGGGGTAGTTGAACACCTCACTACCCCGTGCAGGAGACGACGCCCGTACAGACTGGGCCAGCACTAGTGTGGGCCTGTGGAAGAATTTGGATTCCCGCGGCCCCTCGCGTGCACGTGCGAGGAGACACCGGGGTGGTTTTAGCCGGTAAGAGTCCGGCACACCCCTCCGCCTTTCCTCAGGCAGAGGCAGTCCGTGAGGATTTTCCCCCGTAAAAAAAGGAGTTGTACGAGTATGTTAGGAGTTTTGTTAGTTGTGTTGTTAGGAGTTATATGAATGACAAGTGGAAAGGGGTATGGAGATAAGTGTAGATGAAATAATGAAAGCAATGAAAAGCATGAAAGCAGGTAAGGCAGCTGGATATGATAGAGTATCACTCGAGATGCTAAGGGCTGGAGAGGGAGTGGTGGCAGGCCTGCTGTACACCTTGTTTAATTTATGTTGGGAATTAAAACGGGTACCGGATGACTGGTGTAAAGCAGTTATAGTACCAATATATAAGGGAAAAGGGTCACAGCAGGACTGCAAAAACTACCGCGGTATCAGCTTGCTTAGTATTGTGGGTAAATTGTATGCTAAGGTGTTAATTGAAAGAGTTATGAAAGAAACTGATGGAAAAATTTGGGATGTGCAAGCGGGTTTTAGAAAGGGAACGGGGTGCACAGATCAAGTCTTTTCCATGCGCATGATTGCGGAGAAGTTTTTGGCCAAAAATCAGAAAGTTTTTTGTGCGTTCATGGACTTGGAAAGGGCTTATGACAGAGTGGACAGGAATGTGTTATGGCAAACACTGAACTCATTTGGGTTGAGCGCTGGTCTGATACGGGCATTAAGGTCTCTTTATAGGGACTCTAGTGCTTGTGTCAGGATCAATGGGGTCTACTCGGACTGGTTTCGCATCCAAAAAGGTGTCAGATAGGGCTGTGTAGCTTCCCCTTGGCTGTTCAACCTATTTATGGACAGGTGTTTGCAAACTTTGAAAGATGAAGAATGTGGGTTAAGAATGGGCGAGTTAACCGTCAAATGCCTTTTGTATGCCAATGATCAAGTCATATTTGCGTCATCGGCGGCTGAGTTGCAAATGATGGTTACATTAATGAACTAGGAATTAAAAGAAAGGCGAATGAAAGTGAACGCAAGTAAGACGAAAGTGATGGTTTTTGAAAGAGAAGAAAGCAAAACGGTATGTGAAATAAGAATAGAAGGAGAGTTAATGGAGCAAGTGGATGAGTTTGTGTATTTGGGATGTGTATTTAGCAGGGATGGTAGATATGATAGGGATATAGAACGACGAGTAAATGCAGGGAATAGAGTGAATGGGACACTACACTCTATTATGAAGAACCAGAATGTGTCAAAACAGGCACGTATGGTAATTCATAATGCTGTGTTAGTGCCTACTTTAATGTATGGTAGTGAAAGCTGGGTGTGGCAGAAGAAGCACGAAAGTAGAATAAATGCTGTAGAAATGCGGTCTTTAAGGAATATGCTAGAGTTGAATCTGAATGACAGGGTGAGAAATTGCGTGATAAGAGATAAATGTGGTATGCAAGATGATATTGTGACCAGGATTAAGAAAGGAATGCTTCGGTGGTTTGGTCACGTAGAAAGAATGAATGAGGAAAGAGTGACAAAGCAAATTTATATGGCAGATGTGAACGGCCGAGTCGGGAAGGGACGCCCTAGAAAAAAGTTTATCGACCAAATTGGCGATATTTTGAAAATGGGCCACGTTAGAAGTACCCTTAACCGACGAGCAAGTATGCGTAGATATGTGGATGTAAAGGAGGCGAAAGAGGTATTTCAGGATCGTGCCAAATGGAAGTCCGTAGTCTCTGCCTACCCCTCTGGGTGACAAGCGTGAGTGTTTTTTATGTTTTATATTATGAATGACAAGCTCGTGGAAACTGTCCATGCGGTCGGAACTAAGTTCTGCAAGACCCGCCGCAGAAGAACACAAAAGCTCTCCGATCACACTCTTAATCTAATGTGTCAACAGATTTGACAGCATAGAGGCAACTGAACAGACAGATCTCCAAATGCATGCAGCGAGACCTGCGCAACTTCAATACTGCTCGTATTGAAGAAGCTATCGAGCGGAACCAGGGCTCCAAAGTATTTGCCAGAGATCTGTCTGCTAGTAAGTGCCAACTGTCAAAGCTGAAGACTGAGTGTGGCAGCATCGTTTCCAGGACACCTGAGATTCTGAGTGAGATTAAGAGGTTCTATGGGTAGCTGTACACATCATCGTTGGTGTGTGGAACACAAGTGTGAGTAACGATCCAAGAGCAAGAGTCTTATCCGACACTATTCCGATGATATTCCGGACGTCGATCTGAGCAAGATTAGAATGGCTCTTCAGCACCTTAAAAACGGCAAGCCCCCGGGCGAGAATGGAATTACAACGGAGCTTCTGAAAGCGGGTGGAAAACTGGTACTTGAAGTCCTTCAGAGGCTCTTTAATTCCGTCCTCCATGGTGGCATTACTCCGGAGGCGTGGAGCAGAAGTGCGGTGGTCTTGTTCTTCGAGAAAGGTGACAACTCCCTCTTGAAGAACTACAGACCAATATCCCTTCTGAGCCGCGTATACGTGCTGTTTTCGAGAGTCATTATGAATTGTCTCGCCCGCAGACTCGACGACTTCCAGCCTCCCGAACAAACCGGTTTCCGAAAAGGCTTTAGTACCATAGACCACATACATACCCTTCGGCAAATTGTACAGAAGTCTGAAGAGTACAATCTGCCACTTTGCCTGGCGTATGTCGACTATGAGAAAGCGTTTGATTCCGTCAAAATTTGGGCGGTGCTACAGTCTCTTCAGCGGTGCCAAGTTGACTTTCGGTATATCGAAGTGCTGAAGTATTTGTACAGTAGAGTTATGATGGCTATCCGAGTACAGAACTAGAGTACAAAACCTATCCAACTGCGGAGAGGTGTAAGACAGGGTAACGTTATTTCCCCGAAACTCTTCACCGCTGCATTGGAAGACGTTTTCAAGCTACTGGACTGGAAAGGATACGGTATTAACATCAATGGCGAGTATATCACTCACCTTCGATTTGCCGACGATAAAGTCCTTATGGAAGAATCGCTGGAGGATTTAAGCACTATGCTCAATGACCGCAAAAGTGCCTCCCAACGGATAGGTCTTAAGATGAACATGGACAAAACAAAGATCATGTTTAATGTCCACGTTGTACCTATGCCGGTAGTTGTTGGGAGCACTAAGCTCGAAGTTGTTGACGAGTAAGTTTACCTGGGACAAATAGTCAGACTAGGTAAGTCCAACTTCGACCGAGAGGTCAATCGACAGATTCATCTCGGCTGGGCAGCGTTTGGGAAATTACGACGCATATTCCAGGTATACCTCGCAGGTATACCTCAAAACCTGAAAACTAAGTTGTACAACCAGTGCGTGTTGCCAGTGATGACTTACGGAACCGAGACGTGGTCCTTCACTGCTGGCCGTATGAGGACGCTCAAAGTCACTCAGCGAGCTATGGAGAGGGCTATGCTTGGAGTTTCTCTGCGTGATAAACTTAGAAATGAGGATATCCGCAGTAGAACCAGAGTGACTGTCATAGCCCAACGGATTAGTAAGCTGAAGTAGCAATGGGTCGGCCATATAGCTCGAAGAACCGACAACCGTTGGGGAAGAAGGGTTCTCGAGTGGCAGCCTCGTAGCGGTAGGCGAAGTGTAGGGCGACCCCCCACTAGATGGAGTGACGACCTGGTAAGACATGCAAGAAGTCGATGGATGCAGGTGGCTCAGGACCGTGCTTTGTGGCATACCTTGGGGGAGGCCTATGTCCAGCAGTGGACTTGTGAAGGGCTGTAATGATGATGATGATGATGAGGAGTTGTATATATATAGCACCCGCCACCGTCTCGATCCGGGGGACTAGGCGCTCCAAGTGATTTTCTAAGCCTCAGCGACTGTCTAGGTGGAGACACTTTATGAGTGGAGGTACTTCATGTACTGCCCCACTGTCATTTTGGACCCACCCACGTAGACCCACGAATCGGGTGTGTAGTGTAGCCCCCACGACATTATATATTTATGTTTTGTGTACAATAAAGAGCAGCATAAGTAATCTTAGTACAAACAACACGTCTCCTTTTCAACCGACGAAAAAACGGAGAAGGTACTCAAGTCAACGCGTGTATTCTTTATTTTATGCATGACCACGCATACCTAACATCTTAAGGGTGGGAAAATAGGGGTTATTTTTTAAAGAGTCCGATTTTGATAATAGTTATGAGGTAATACCCTATCTAATATAAAAATGATTATTCTTTTAATATTAGATATAAAAATAATTATTTTTTATATTCGATTACCTCGAAATTGGTCCCATATAAATTTCTAAAAAAAATTTACCCTAAGGCGCTATCCTATTGCCATCGCTCGCGCGATAATGCTTTGCGTCCGACGAAAATGATCGTGCGACCGAGCGTTTAAACATACTCATATCTGTGGAAAGTCCTATTGAACGTCGTGCGATCATGCGATGCGACTGAAGAAATCGCGCGTGCGGATTCATCGGACGATGAAATTGCATCGCATCATCGTGCGAAAGATGGCAATAGTACAGCGCCTAAGGATGGGAAAATAAGGGTGATTTATTAGATAGTTTTAGAGTGCGGGCACGACTGCGCAGCGTACAGTACTAGCTCTGCTAAAGTTTTAAATATCTCGAGAGTGTAAAATAACTACTAAGGTGTTAATAATTATAAAAAGTTAAAAAGTTAGTGCGGTGACATAATAATTTCCATATTATAGTGAACAAAAACATTAAATTAAGATCTTGTGACGGTGCTCAAGATATGTGACTTCACCTAAAACAAAGAGAAAAGAAACCTTCATTCTTCAAGTATAAAACGAATGTCAATGATTTAAGATCGCTAAACGCCTTGTTTAGCGATCTTAAATCATTGACAATACACATATTGAAAATATTATGATGACAAAATATTAATTACATAAAAAAAGTAATAAAAGTGTAATATTCAACAATATATTGATGGTAATGACGGTGAGTGAAAAAAATATATTAATAGTAATAAATAAAGCAAATACGTAAGCTCGACAGATGTCGACGGTGCCATCCTTTAGGATGTATCTCCGATAGTTGTTGGTCTTAATAACCTGATCCTGTATTGCACAGACAAAACCCTCGCTTTACCCGAAGAGGTCACCAAAGCGTAGCCAGTAGAGGGAGGCTACTGTGTCTACGAAAGGCTCATGTAGAGCCTTGTAGAACCTCCCGTGGAGCTCCTTCTCCTTCCATACGGTCTCCCGGTCGGAAATGCTCTGCACTGCCGGTTCTTGCCATTGCTTGTTGGCCAAGGATAGAGGGGTAAGCCCTTTATCACAAAAAATGACGTCCTTATAGAATGGATCATCCAATCTCACCAGCAAGTAATTACAGAGGCTGCACACTTCGCGTTTATGCATGGTGAGCGCGCTCAAAAAGCCACGCCCACCATGCTTTCGCGGCAAGTACAGCCTCATTACCGACGATATCGGATGATGCATCCTATAGGACGTCATAGTAGTGCGGAATTTTCTATCCAGGGCGTTAAGTTCAGTCTGAGTCCACCTGAGTATGCCAAAGGTATACATGAGGACAGGCATGACCCAACCGTTATATGCGCGTGTCTTATTCACACCAGACAAAAGGCTGTTGAGCACTTTGGTCAAGCGTGCATAAAACACGTCGCAAACTGACTGTTTCATACCAGCCTCATCGATACTGATGTTCTGTGACATACCCAGTTATCGGTATGTTTCAGCCTCGGAAAGGGTCCTTAAACTGATGGGCATAGATAAGTCTATGCCCTCAGAGTTAGCAACCCTTCCCCTTTCAACATGTAGGACCGCACATTTATCCGTCCCCAGCTCCATTCCAATAGAATTGCTAAATTCACAAGTGATGTTCTGCAATTCCACAAGATGGGAGCGACTGGAGGCGAATAACTTGAGGTCATCCATATAAAAAAGGTGGGTTACTTTTGTACCTCCTTTCCGAAGCTGAAAACCCCTCCCAGAGCCCTCAGTAAGGTACTAAGAGGGTTCAAAGAGAGGCAGAACCAGATTGGACTCAGACAATCGCCCTGGAAGATACCCCTTCTTATCCTTATGTGGCTTTCCGCAGTCATCATCCGCTTGCCCAGGGTCGTACTCCACTGCCCCATACATTGCTCGAAGAAGCTCTAACTGTACAGTCTATCTTGTACAGCTCGAGGACTCTCTTTAGCCATGTATGGGGCACCGAGTCGAATGCCTTTCTGTAGTCTATCCAGGCGGCGGAGAAGTTCCGACGGTTGCGTTTCACCACTTTGCCAATGACCGCGTCAATGAGAAATGGTTCCTTGGTTCCACGACCACCACCCCGGCATCCATTTTGAGCGCGCGACATCACCTAATTTGAGTCCAGCTGACGAGTGATTCTCGCGCTCAAAATGGATGTTAATGTCTTGTATATGGTCGGTAGACACGTGATGGGGCGGTATTTGCTCGGGTCTGTGGTATCCTGGTCTTTAGAAACCAAATGAGTGATCCCAGTAGTGAAGAGGCTCGGGAGCGACTTCTGGTTAAGAGTCTCTTGGAACTGTCGGGCGAGCACAGTGTGACACACCACAAACCCCTTCAGCCAGTAGTGATGCAGCCCGTCGAGTCCCGGACTTTTCCAGTTCGGGGCCCTACGGGCCGTCTCAGCTACGTCATCCGGCGTTATAATGACGGGGTCCATGGGCGTTATACTCGCACACTGACTCGCCACAACTTTCGTCCAAGAGCCCTCGCTGTGGTTTAGGGGCTCTGACCACAGGCCGCGCCAGAATGTTACAGTGTCGGCCTGATTCAGTGCTGGGCCCGTTCCACTTGCCATTGGTCGCTCCAATGATTCATAGAGCCTCTTCTGATCACTCTGTAAGAGACGATTCTGGTTGAACCGAGTCGACCTCTCGGTCTATCGCCGAATCCGCTTTCCCCAAGCAGCGATTCTCTGCTTCAGATCATCTATGCGCTCCGTCAGTTTTTGCATTATATCCGGCTGGGACAAACTGATATTTGTCCCAGCAAATACCATCCTGACGGTGCGCACAATTCTTGGCCTGTTATAACCTGATCTGAAGCATATCAGTATGCCGATGAGAGCTCTAGCCGTAGCGATACGCTCCTCAATTCTTTTTCTCCATGCTGGGATAACGCTACTTTGGCCAGTACGTCACGCCGTGGAAACCTTGGCGCCTATGATACGGCAGACTGCCAGCGCGGTGCCAATAAAATCAGACAATAAAATCAGTTCTTTTTGGCGCCGCAATGGCGGCCAGCTGCCACTGCGGCGCCAAAAAGAACTGATTTTATTATTATTATTATTATTACATAGTATTCCGATTTTGATAATTCTTTTTTTATTGGATAGGATATACCTTGAAATTGGTCCCATATAAATTTGGAAAAAAAATTTACCCTAAAGGTGAGAAAATAGTTGATCATTGACACGAGAACTTTAGTCGCCGTGTTTTTATTCCGTATTTCAGTAAAAATGACAAGTTTTAAAGTGGAGTCTGCTTTCGCCAATTTGTCAAAGAATGTAGAAGCGTTGACAACAAAAATCACAACGCAAGTGACCCTAATTGAAGCGCAGAATAAGAAGATAGAAAACCAGCAGTGCATTATTGAGAAATTGTTTTCGACGATAAGTGACCTGAAGAGGGTAATCGAAGAAATGCCCGCTAGAACAATCGACCTATTGCGGGCTGGGCAGTCGACCAGCGAGACCGACGTACAGACTAAGGTACTGACAGTCCCAAGTGCAAGCGAGACACCGATATCCTCAGATACGGTCGCTATAACAGAGAAAAAAATAACGCAGCGCTCGCGCCGAGCTATGCAGCGGGCAAAAAAGGCTGCTTCCACACTGGAAGTAAACAATTCAGAAAAAGATGATTCAACTATAATTGAAACGTCTGCGACTGAAGAATGGAAAGTAGTAGGTGGCCATAAAAAGTCTAAGAAGGCCTATCTTAAGGCAATCCAAACTGGAGGAAACGCCCAAATCGGTTCGTTCCAGGCTATACAGAAGAAGAAGTTTTTACACGTGTGGTCACTCCATCTTGAAACCTCGGAAGATGCGATAAGGGAACACGTGAAAAAAATTTGTGGCTCTGAGGATATCAAAATTGAAAAGATTGTTCCAAAAACCAAGAGAGACTATTCGTCATTCAGGATTGGTGTTCCAGAATCCACGTTTGAAAAAGTGAACTGCAGAGATAGTTGGCCAATACACACCCGATTTAATGAATGGGTGTGGTTTCGAAACACCCGTAAACCAGAAACAGGTAATGAAAACCTGTTATAAGGGCATTAATGTTTACTACCAGAATGTTAGAGGACTTATAACAAAATTATCTACTTTTTATTTGAATATTTTGGAGTCACCATACGACTTATTTGCAATTACGGAGTCAAGTCTTCATAGATCCATACATGACGGTGAACTTATGCCACCTGGTTTCCAAATACTGCGATGCGATCGAGCTGATGGCCGCAAGCACGGAGGAGTATTTCTAGCTTCTTCGTCATCGCTGGAGTTGAAAAGCGTTCCTGTCGGCAATGTGGACACCGCCTTATTTGAAATTGTGTGTGCGACGGTACACCGTGATAAGAAGTTTATGTTTCTATGTTGCGTTGTTTACATCCCACCGCATAGTGTAGCTAGAGAATACATGCAATTATTTCTTATATTAGAAAATATTTGTGTTAAATACAATAATGTTTTAGTGCTTGGTGACTTTAATATGCCTTCAGCACCTGTGGAAATGCACAGTTATATGGAATATTTTAACGCCGTCTGTGGATTTCGCCAGGTAAATAATGTCCGTAATATTAACGACAGTACTTTAGATTTAGTATTTACAACGTTTTTAGCACGTGAAGTGGAGGTAAAGTTGTGTAATGACCCGTTAGTAGATATTGACGTACAACATCCTCCGGTGTATGTCAGCGTGACGATGGGCACTGCCAGGGAGCAGCAGGTGCAACGCCTCTATTCTCGTGATGAGATTGATAAATCTTGTATTAAACGGAGATGGAATTTCTATAAAGCCAACTTTCATGTATGTACGATAGTTTTCAACAGATTGATTGGGGCAATTTGTATCAAATTGACACCCCGGAGCCATATAATACCTATATACGGTTGTAAATGAGGTAGTAGACCGTTGTATTCCTAGAGCACGTAGGGCCAAACTTAATAGGAATCATGCCAGGTATGTTTACCCGAAATGGTACTCATCCGATTTAATACGCGATATAAAGCGAAAGTGGAGGTATCATAAACTGTATAAAATGACGAGTGCGCAATGTGATTACGAGGCGTTTGCTCGGTATCGATCTCAGATAAAATGTAAGTTAAAAGTCAATTATGAAGCCCACCAGGAAATATTACAGCTGAATTTTAAGGACGATCCGAAATCTTTTTGGAATTACGTAAGATGTAAGCAGTCTAGACGTAACAAAACTCGAGTAACAAAAAATGGTCTAGAATTAAGTGATCAGTCGAGTGCGCAATGTTTCGCGTCTTATTTTCAAACTGTATATAGCGAGACGCGGCCGGCGCTGGATCCGAAAGCGGCGGAGCGTGCGGCGAGCGCGCGTGCTGGCGCAGCTCGTGTGCACGTCGGCCAGCTGAGCGTGCGCGACATCCGCACCGCTCTCGCACACCTCAAGCCTAAGCGCTCTGTAGGCGCTGACGGTATACCACCTTACATAGTCAAAGACTGTCGCTCTGTTTTTGAAAAGCCTCTGCTTCACGTTTTTAACCTGTGCCTCCGAGAAGGCTACTATCCCGAAGAATGGAAATTGACAAGAGTAATACCGGTGTCTAAAGGAGGTTCGACTTCAGATGTAAGCGGATACCGACCTGTGGCGGTGCTGTCTGCGTTCGCCAAGGTATTTGAATCCGCATTACAAAAATGTATTTATACGCAGGTCAGTTCGCAGCTGACCGATGTTCAGCATGGGTTTCGGCCGGGCCGAAGTACAGCGAGTAACTTGCTGTCATTTATGACATACCTGACGCCAGCTATCGACGCTGGGGGGCAGGTGGATGCCGCTTATTTCGACTTTCGGAAAGCTTTTGATACCGTTGATAACGATATCCTTTTAGAAGAATTTGCGGCGGTTGGTTTCACACCGCATCTTTTAAAATTTTTCGCGAGTTACCTTGGGGAACGCCGGCAGTACGTCGAGTTTGCGGGGTATGAATCCGAACCTTACTTCACGTTTTCGGGTGTGAGCCAGGGGAGTAATTTGGGCCCCTTGGAGTTCATATTATTGATAAATGATCTCCCAGAGGTCATTAAGGTCTCGAAATGTCTCCTATTTGCAGACGACTTAAAACTGTTTTTGTCAGTAGCAGACGTTTCGGATTGTGAGCAGCTTCAGCGAGATATAGATAGGGTCGTGCAGTGGAGTGCTATTAATAAGTTATATTTTAACACAACAAAGTGTGAGGTGATAAGTTACGGACGCAGACAGGCGCCGCTGCAATATCGGTACGAGGTTGACGGAACGGTAATGCCGCGCGTTACTTTCGTACTTGACTTAGGTGTGCAGATGGTGGCGGAGTTAACGTTTCGTAATCACATTGAAGATATCTGCGGTAAGGCATTCCGAAACTTAGGTTTTATCATAAGGAATTGCAGGGATTTTCTTAGTACGGCGATTATTAAAGTTTTATACAATGTACTTGTTCGCAGCCGGCTGGAAACGAGTGCAATTATTTGGAATCCCCATGAAGATAAATATATCAACATGGTGGAAAAAATTCAAAATAAATTAACGCGGTTCCTTTATTTAAAGGAGTACGGCGTTTATCCTTTTTACCCGCTGATGTACCCGAGCATGTCCGTGATCGGCATGGTCGGGTACAACCAGCTTGGTGTGAGGCGGGACGTCGCACTCTGCAAGTACGTGTGGCGAGTCTTGCGTGGCCAGCTACACCATCCTGAGGTACTGGAGGTGTTGCAGCTGTTTGTGCCTGATAAGGCGGTGGTTAGGCGTCGCCCACATCCCACCTTTAAGGTGCCGCACGCGAGGACAAATCTGCTCAGGTTTGCACCTATGTCGCGGGCTTTAAAGTTATTGAATATTATTTCCGAAAAAACGGACATTTACCACTGCAGCCTGGCAAAGTTCGCAGAAGCGGCGCACAGGGTCTGTGAGATTTTATTATAATTTTTTGTTTCTTAATTATAATTGTATAAGTATATATTTTATGTCAGTAGTTATATTTATCAGTTATTGTTTGGTTTTTGTACAGCATCGTCTTGGTTTTGTACTGTTATGATGTTGTTACTGTTTTTGTAATAAATAAATAAATAAATTTTGATAATTCGGTAATTAACTTTTCGGTAATTTTAAACTCTCGCGGTCACTTTGTTTTTGGTTCTAGAAAATCGAAAAATCATCAGATTTCAATGATTTTTTTAATCTTCGTTATTACGGCGGATTTGCGAAAATAATTACAAGAATAAAAAAAATGAAAACTTATATTGGTTTCAAGGCTTTAAATGTTCACGAAAATGCACTCATTCACGTATAATTGTTGATAACTTTTTTAAATAAAACAAATGAAGTTGTTATATTTTTTTTCATAATTTACACAAAAAAACGAACATTTAAAAAAAGAAACGTTTTTATTGAGTGTAAGATCGAGTGATACGAGCTCGGGACTAGGTTACTGGGACTACGGGAGAGAATTTAGGGGAGGGAAGCACCACGCCACTCAACCTAGCGCAGTTGAGGAAAGCCCGGTCGAGTCGAGCCCCTACTTCTGTGTGGTTAATAAAAAAATTACGCTTCGCTCGCTCTTTCGACCCCGCCATCTCCTTCTAATCTAACCTGTTCGAGTCGGGATGCCTTAACTCTCGAGCTCGCATCGCTCGATCTTACACTCAATAAAAATCAAAATAAAAACATTACCATTCCGTATGACGAGAACCTCGTGAAAGCCGAAACAGAGAAACAGGAACTGCCTCACGAGGTGACCTACATGTGGGGTGGTTTGCTGACCAAAATTATTCCTGTAGTCGTTTCTGCAAACGCGCTAATCCTAGTCAGCCTCTCGGGTCATCTTAGGCGGCTGGGACTCTGTGACAGACTGCTCCGGGCTCAAATGCGCCCGCATCGTCCGCCGGTTTCTTTCCCTTTCCCCCTAACCCTCGGCCGTTTGGTGTCCCCTGCCGAGGGCTTCCATCTATTTGGGCTTTTATTTATTTATGTATTATTTATTTATTCATGTTAGTGTATTAAATATATATTTATGTATATTTATCATTTCCTTTTATATATTTATTCAGCCCAACCAGATGAGAACACTCTATGAATACCCCAATAATAATAATTTTTATTTCAGATAACCAAGTAATCCATATAATTTATTAGTAAATATGATACTTAAAATCTATGTACCTTAAGGTAATTGTTAAATAAAATTGCCTTATCAACTAAACAGAGGCGGTGATATTGCTTAACAAGAAATGAGTCATATTTTTAACTTTCTTACAATGCGCTAGTAGTCATCCGTATGCGCCTTTGCAAACATGTCTGATAGCCCTAAAAAGATCCTGAAGCCGTTATTGTATTGAACACGTAAGGCGCCGACAGTCCGCCGTGAATAATTCGACCACAGGCTGCACGTGTAGAAAACTTGACAATAGGCTTTAAATCATGTTTCTTATGTTATATTATGTTATGTTTGTTTTTGTGCCAACTATGACAAAATATACGAGGCAATCTATAGGGGCAGCCTGTGTTCAGAAGGGGAGTTTTATATGCGGCAATGGAATAGATTAGTAGGCTATACCATGCGAGATACAATTCTTTATCATACAAATGTATATAATTGTACCCTGGTTATAAATGTTGACCCAGGTGCAATTACGTATGTATAATGTTGGAAATTTTAATGTGGGTGAAAGGTTTTTTTTAAACAATAATAAAAACTGTAATCATATCCGTCAAATGTTTATTCAAATTATTTACAATAGAAATCCTTATAAAAAGGAATATAAAAATTAACTAATTAATTACGTTGCCTAATTTCGTTGCTCGGAGTATATTTTGTTTTTACATTTATATATTTACAAGATATTTACAATTTTTGATTAATACATGCCGGGTTAACTCTTTGGCATACCATTGGAATATTGTCGTAAACATGGAAAAAGTTTAACAATTACGATGCTTACGTTCTGACATTTGTATCTTTACTAAAATCAAAGATACAAATATCGTCTGGTAATACAAATAAAATATGACGAGTTATTAATTTCACACAAAAGGTCTTATCACCTATACTTATAGTTTTGTTGTAATAAATGGTAAAAATCGATTTTCACACAAATTTTAGAGATGGAATATAAAGCGTAAGCATCTTTTTTGTGAAAATAATAGTAAACGAAAAAAATAGCAGATAAGTTATTGTTATAAACTTCGCAAGTTATACATCAACATATTGTGAATTATTTTGTGAGCATACGTGGCCAGACTAGGCTGTATGGGCATATATACTTTTTCCTTTAAACATATTACTAAGATGAAGGGCCTCTCACTTTTATTTGAGTATTGGGTTTTCAGTGTTTTGCATATAAAAATGGCTAAGTAAATTATCATCATCACAAAAAAAAAATCATATTAAAACCATGAGTAACGAAGTCCGATTTAATAAACAATTCCTGGTCCATGTTGGTAGTGTTACGATCTTTTCGACCACTAAACAATTGCTAACGTGGTTGTGGTATTATGATCATCTCTCGATACATGGTGCAGATCTTGATGGATCCTCGGACCCAGCGGTACGCCAAGTGCTCGTAATTTGTCTTCACCCACGTAAGGCAGTTCCGCAGCTCCAACTTTTTCCTTTTCTAGCAAAGTCGCATATTTCTGTTATTAATTAAAAAAAAAACATTATAAATTAATTTTCATTTCATTATTCATTAATTAAACTTATTATTCAACTACGTGGCCCGGCAGACGTTATTCTACCCTTTCTGGTTGGTTAGGCTATGAGTCTCATTTTCACACACACTTTTCTATAGACTTATTTAACGTAATACGTATAGCTAAATACTCTTTGTGACTCATAGAAACACCGCAACCATTATGACAATAAACTAAAAAAACATAATCCTTTTTTTAGGGTTCCGTAGTCAACTAGGAACCCTTATAGTTTCGCCATGTCTGTCTGTCCGTCTGTCCGTCCTCGCTTAATCTCTGTGACCGTTAGCACTAGAAAGCTGAAATTTGTGTGACAAAGTGGTAAAATAAAAATTGGAAAAAAATGTTTTATTAGGGTAGCCCCCCTATATGTAAAGTGGGAAGTGATTTTTTTTTAATTTCAACCCTAATTTGTGATATATTGTTGGAAAGGTATTTAAAAATGAATAGGGTTTTACTAAAATCATTTTTTGATAATGTCAATAATTTCGGAAATAATCGCTCCAAAAGTAAAAAACAATGTGGGGGACACATTGTTTTTTACTTTTGGATTCCCCCCTCTAACTTTTGAACCATAAGTTTAGAAAATATGAAAAAAATCTGGAAAGTAGAACTTTATAAGGACTTTCTAGGAAAATTATTTTGAACTTGGATGGAAACTACAGTTTTTGTACAAACTCATAAGTGGGAACACTTACTGTGACGGACGAGAAACTACGGAACCCTACACTGAGCGTGGCCCGACACGCTCTTGGCCGCTTTTTGTTTAGTCTTACATAAGCGGATAAAAGTTGCTGTCTATATGTTATGAGCTACCCTTTACTGCGTACACACCAAATTTCATGGAAATTAGTCTAGTAGTTTTTACGTGAATCACAAACAAATCATTTTTCTACAGATTTATTATATCTAAAGGCTAACGATTAAGAGGAAATTCATTTAAAAATTTATAATTTATTTATTTTTGTTAATTGTAGTGTTCGCACACACAAACAACAATTAACCTCGTTGTTAATTGTTGTTTGTGTATTTCTAGTCGAGCGAACCCATTTGTGCTACAACCATAATATAGCTGCAACGTGGCTCTACCACGTATAGCTGCCGACACGAAACGTGATCACAGATGAACTGTGGTGGGGGTTGAGCCAGCGTAGGTACACTGTCGGCCAAAATAATTAGGTTTTTTTTTATTTCAATTCATAAATTAATATTTTCGCTGACTTTTTATCAAAATGCTAAGTCGTTAACTCCTTTAAGTTGAAATAAAAAAGATTCCTAATAATTTTGGCCGACAGTGTCCTACGCTGGCTCAACCCCCACCATAGTTCATCTGTGATCACGTTTGGTGTCGGCAGCTATACGTGGTAGAGCCACGTTGCAGCTATATTATGGTTGTAGCACAAATGGGTTCGCTCTACTAGGGAAGGACCACGCTCTCACAGAATACCAGCGTAAAATAGTAACTTAATGTTGCTGTGTTTCGTATCGTGAGTGTAGAGAACCGAAGACCCGTTTTACTGGAATCGAGGCATTCTATTTTAGTCCTCAGGGGTGCCAACGCATCTGCATTTTGATTCTCAATTGAGGTAAAATGCAAATGTTTATGAGCCACAGCATTCACTTTCCAGTGGACTATGTATTCGTTTGTCACCCTTGTTCTATGAAAAAACAAACACTAATAGTTTTGTTGAATAATCTTAGAAATTACATAAATATTGACTTCAACTATATAAATTGTAATGATTTTTAATAAAGTCCTCTTTTAACACTAGACAACGTCTTCGTTATTACAGCTGAAACTCCTGGTAAAACCTCTCTCTTACTGCGCCCAAGAAACCTTTAGCCGTCAGAACCTCAGTGATCAGTCTTGTGAGTCTGCTTGACTGGCAGTGAGAGGATTCTAGCACCCAACCCTGACATCCTGTCTCGGTCCATCTGTTACCTTAGGTCCCATGGAGCAGACATCCCGTATTTATCTAATTTGTATATGTATATTTATGTGGTAGGGTTAGGGTATTAGGGACTGCTAGGTATAGAGAACTTAGGGTCTGTACGTTCTGATACTTCTTCCTACCATATTCCTGTGCAGCCAGGTAGTCGAGCTTCTGAAGGGTAACTAAGTTAATATTTAAACAAACAACTGCCTGAGCCTAACTGTACCAACATGGTTTCTTTAAAATAGTAGGTAGACAAAATGAAAGATTCGGTAAGCTAATTTTGTTTTTAACTAATCAAAAATAATAAATATAAATAGAAAGCGATATCAGAATTAACTCGTGCAAGGTTAATCATGACATCAAGTCGACAAACACCTCAGCTACCAGTGATCATGGGGCAAAGCCATCAATACGACGAGAATTTTAAATGAGTTAAAACACGACGAAATGCGGAAAATCATTGTATTTACAAATATTAAGAGAAAGAGAGGGAGAGAGAGAGTAAGAGAGAAAGTTGAGAAAGAAATGCGAGATAGACGCTTAAATTTTTCTAAGGTAAACAACATTATTCTGTTACAAAATAACAATCGTATTCATAATTAATTATTGTAATTAAAAAATAATAATAATGTCCTCAAGACCAAATTTCGGTCACGGCGGCCAGCCTTATCGGAGACTAGCCATCGGCGCAGGACAGGATTATAGTGCCCAAGTGTATGCGCAACCACAGGCTTACTCTCTATTCCCTCACTCTAATAGTCCCATGGGACGGTAAATCGACACGACCGGAGAGAGATCAGGCGCAGGACCAACGGCTTTACTTGCTTCGGGTAGCAACTGCGAATTTCTTGACGGAAAAACTCAATAATTTATTTTTTGACCGACCCGGGATTCAAACCCAGGACCTCATGACCAGCAGTCACACTACTACAACCACTAGACCAACGAGGCAGTCAATTTAAAAAATGTCCAATAAGTAAAAAGTGAATTACGTAACTTTTTAATCTAGGTAGGTGAAATTTTGCCTTTTTCAATCACCAACAACAAATGTTTTGGAATTAAAATAGTACAGATAAAAAATTGAAATCGGTTATAACGATATTGAAGAGACCATTCAGCAGATGAATCAATGCGTATAATATAATAAATTTTATGTTACATAAAAAACATAAACACGCCTGTCACTCAGAGGGATAGGCAGAGACTACAGACTTCCATTTGGCACGATCCTGACACACCTCTCTCGCCTCCTTCACATCCATATACATTTTATGTTACGTTAGTAAAAATTTACCTCATATCCCAGCTTCTTGAGGAAGAGTTTCATGAGGGGAGGTTCGTCTCCGAAGAACTTAGTAAGGCGTTTGACTCTGTCTGGATTGCTAAAGGAATATGGATCGAGATGTCTTTGATGTCCGGACCGGATGTACTGCTGTGATCTGTAAAGTAATTGCAGTAAGTAATGTAAAGAGACAGAAACTACGAGTATACACAGATAAAAAACTTACTTAAACTGAAAACCAATATGGAGATTACTTTGCAAGTTTCGCGCCCGTCGCTTTTTAAGCGGTGGAACAATTCGATATTACTAAATATAAATGGAAAATAGACTGTAAGAGTGGGTGATACTCCAATTTTTTTCTTTAAGTGTCAAACTCACTTGAACACGGTGAATCTTGCTGATCGACGGACAAGGTTCTAATGATAAAAAAACTATGCCCAGCTGTGGACTTCATAAACGACTTTTGATGTAATTTACTTGTAATGTGATGTTTTAGTTTTTATCCTTTAGTTTGAACAGCACCATTTTCCTACGAACTCGACAGTAAGAAATTTTCTTTGTTAGGAGTTATTTCCAGATACATTGATCATTATCGTGTGAACTGGTGGTTTTTTACATGGTGGATCCAGAGCTATATTCCTGGTATAATTGCAGCACGAATGGGTCGGCTCGACCGGGGAGGGACGACACTCTCACAGAATACCGGCGTTAAATAGCAGCTTAAAAAACACCCACTTGTACATATGCCGTAAAGCAGCGATCTCTGCGCGTATATTGTCCATCTCCTGCATCACCAGATGCTGTGTCCTCATCTCGCTGGAGAGATGCGCCACTGAACGAGCCAAAGTTACAACATGCGATTCCAGTCGTTGGAACCTTTTGTTGATGCCCTGGAAGAAATTGACTAAATAAGCTTTGCAAAAAACATTTCGTATTCTCGGTACGAATTGACTAGAAGAAATAGCTTGGAGCAATAAATACTCCTACTGTACCATCTTTATGTTCCTATTTTGTATTTATATTTATGTACATCTTTATGTATTAATTTGTATCGTGTATAATAAAGAGTATTAATAAAGAGTAGAGGGATACATCATCACTTACCACCAGGTGGGATTGTGGTCAAGCACTGGTTTATAATAAGTAAAAAAATGTAGCAAAAGTCGTCTAAAAAATAACTTACTTTTAGGTCATGCTTCTTTCTGTGTTCATTGGAGCTACGTCTCTTATCCCTTATCGGTCTACTGCTGACCGAGCTGGATGGTAACGAAGACATACTGCCGTAACGTCGTTTGGATGAAAGTCTAAAAATTAAAAGAATATTACTTAAAGGTGATGTGAATCACTAAGGAATAACTTAACTAAGAAATCACTTAATTGCTGTGTAATATCTTAGTATAAAATACTGAAGGTAGCTGGTTTAGATCGGGCTCGAAGGACCATTTTATGTATATGCACTTGATTGGTATGTAAATTTGTTCGATAATTGTTTAGGATAAAAAATCAAGAGAAAATATTAAATTTTTGGGTATAAATGTAGATTGTAATTTGAACTAGCAGTCCCATGTGAGTAGCGTATTCTGTATGGGGCCTGGACTGTATAATCATTTACGAAAATATATAAAAGTATCTAAGAGCCTTCATATTTTTAAGAATCAACTAAACATATTTTTAACCAAAAAAGAATATTATAATATTGACATTTTTAAATTTGAATTTGTTTGACAATTTTTAAATTTGAACTATAAAATTTATTGAATGTAACCACAAAACTTTATTTGCATATATAATTTAATTTAATACATTATAATTTTAATTATTATATTTAATATGCTATTATGTGGTGAATTATTATGATGTTAGTAATAAAAGTAAGATTATTTTATGTTAATGTAATTATATGAAATTTCCATTTTAATTATTAAAAAAAATATCTTGTATTTATTAGTTTGTAAATCGGAAGGTAGAATATCGCTGTATTTATGTTAAATTATTAAGACCTATTGTAACACATATATTGCAAACGAAAAAATGAATTTGAATTTGATATAACTTGATTAAAATATTTTATTCACACTTTGATGGCGGAACGCGAATTAACTTAAAAGTGTTGCGTAAGAATTACACAAACAATGCCATGTACTTCATACACAATTTTTGTATAACTATTTATATCTGTAACATATAATGTCAATTATAATTCTTGCCATTAGAAAGCATTGTAAAGCTCGGCAACTATCACAGCATGATGAACATGATAACTCTACCAAGAATATTACAACGTCCAAAAAGAATTTGCCACTCTGTTGTAGGGGCTTTACTATTTAGAGTACTATTAATTATGATCTATGTAAGGTTTCAAGTCCAGCCCGCATCTGCAGCACCTCCGCAAATATGTTCTCATGGCGCGCCAAACTCACACACTCACCGTGCTTCCCAGGTGGGCGGGTGCGCGTGCGGGTGCGGGTGCGTAGGGGCGGGGCGCCGCACACCCAGCAGCTGCACCACCTCCGCGTACATGTTCTCGTGGCGCGCCACACTCACACACTCACCGTGCGTCCCAGGTGGGCGGGTGCGCGTGCGGGTGCAGGTGCGCAGGGGCGGGACGCCGCACGCCCAGCAGCTGCATCACCTCCGGGTACATGTTCTCGTGGCGCGCCACACTCACACACTCACCGTGCGTCCCAGGCGGGAGTGTGCGGGTGCGGGTGCGCGGGGGCGGGGCGCCGCACGCCTAGCAGCTGCAACACCTCCGCATACATGTTCTCGAGGCCGCGCAGCTGCCGGCGGATTGCTCGCGCGTCCCCGCCGGAAGCGTCGCTGTCGGAGCGCGCGCCCAGCAGCGATGACAGATCCAGGCTGCGCGTTGTCGTCGACGTCACATCCGTCGTGTCCAGGCCAAACACTGGAAGTAAAGTATATTGAAATAAACTCCAGACTGAATTTCAGTCGCGACGGCCAATCTCGATGGAGAGCCCTATGCACAGGAAAGGATTATAGTGCCCGTAAAAATGCAAGCACAGGTGCACTCTCAATTCCATCTCTTAGTCCGATAAGACGGTATCTCGATACGAACAGAAAGAGATCAGGCGCAGTACCTACATCAGGCTTTACGTGCTATCCGAGTCACAGGGGAGAAAATCTCATCAATCATCTTCCTGTCCGTCCGGGCTGCTCCTAAGAGTTTCTTGACAGGAAAACCCAATAATTGATTTTGGTCTGACCCGGGATTCGAACCCAGGACCACATGATCAGCAATCGCGTATACGAACACTTGACCAACGAAGCAGTCGCAAAAGCAGCGTCTTTGGTTTGAATATTAATTTTTGGTTCGTCTACGCTAATTAAAAAAAAATTAAAAATTAATAAAAAAATGATATTCAAAAACTGAAGGTAGCCGAGTTAACTATGACATTCGGACGTCAAACATCTCAGTCCTCCCCGTGACCATGGGTGCTGTAAAGCTTTCGGGTGCTTTAATTTTTATTTTTTTTTAATTAGCGTAGACGAACCAAAAATTAATATTCAAACCAAAGACGTCAGGAAAAATAGCTAATTAAACGCGATAAAATCCGTAAATATAGTTTTATTCAATGCGTAGTGTTCGCTTAAATTTAAGAAATCATTGCGAAAAAACTTTTTCCTCGACCTATTAATATATAAAAACTACAACTATAATATAAAATGAACCATAGAATACTATAATACACAATAGAACGGCTGTCAACCTTATTTTGTACGAGTAATTGCGCCGCTGGGAGCACACATACAAGCAATTACGTTGTATTAGTCGTTAGTCACTACTACAAACCCGATCCGCTGTGTTGGCAGAAGGATTTTAATACATTTTTTTGTAAATAGCACGCAATATGGCATTTTCTAAATTATTTTGTATGCGAAATTTGGAAACGATTGTAACGTCAAAACACATCTCGTGTTGACATTTATACGTGTGAATCGACGTGTTAGTGGCATTTTAGTGGCTACACGGGCTCCGCCCACTCCGCCGTTCTATTATGTATGTATTAAGTATAGTATTCTATGAAATAAACTGTTATGTAAGTGATCAACCCGCAAAGTTGAGACTCATTAAACAACGTGGCTTTGTCAATTTAAATCGTATCAAATATAATGTCGTAATCGTACAAATTGCTTGGTTGGCTTAATGTATATTATTACATTAGATAATACAGGCACAATAATTTTTAAATATTTAATTTTTATAAGAGTAAATGAAGCAACTTACAATGTTTTTTGTAATGATGCTCTCGTTTGGACGAATGCTTCTTGTGTGAATGCCATCGCGGAGACTCACGACTCCGTCTTCTCTCTTCAGGATACTCTGATGACCTGCCTGGTAGGCTGAAATCACAATCAAGTGCAGAGTAAAATACTGGTACATAGTTTTGTTATCAGTTGACTCTTTCTTTTACATACGTCACAGGATTTTTGATTTTAGTAAAAATTATATTATTTTCCATTTTAAGCCGTGGTAGTTCAGTTGACTGGAGCTTGCGTACAAATTTAAGTACGTAAGCAAATTGTGTGCGATTACAGTAAACTGCAATGAGGGGTTTTCCAAATCAGTAGGAAAAATGAACATGTTAGTGAATAAAAATAATGCTATCTTAGTATATAGTATCTAAAGACTTTAATACCTATTTCGTTTGTGTAGATCAGACGAAGGAGAGAGGGGCGGTAAAGGAGGTGTCACAGAACCGTCAGAACTGATTGAAGAATCCAAGCGAAGTGCAGACAACTTTGGCTCCAGAATCTGACGTAATTCGCATTCCACAAGATCTGCCCATTCATTTTCTGCACCTGAATAATTAATAAGGTAAAATTAAAGACAACTCTGCCTAAAGACGTTTTATTATTAAAATTTTAGCATATAAATAGATTTTACTATCAAAACGTCGATCAAAAATTTTAAGACAGTTTTTAACAATCTTTAGCTGTAGTTTTTGATAAGACTCCCTAAGAATTAACGACATACTTGGCCCTGGTGGCTGCTGACTCGTGCCAGGTTGTGGTTGAATTCGCGAATGAGCCACAGCATCCGAGTCTGCTGATGTATCATGAGGGCTAGCTTCTGGTCTTCGGCCACTTGAATAGGCTACACTGCCCCTACCAGAGTCTACATTTGATGACTGGCCTCCGTTCTTGTCGCAATCTAAAATAATGATATATCCTATTTACTTATAAATATAAAACTGTTTCATGGCGGTTCTTGTACAAGCAACATATAATCCAGAGATGTGCAAGTTATTCTACTACACCCGTGTGGCAAAATGATTGAGTAATTAATCATTATTAACATACACATAAACATAATGATTTATTATATTTACGCGAACACTACACATTGACTAAAACTACTTTTACGGATATTTACAAACTGAAGGTACTCCAGGTTAACTTTCACATCGGGACGTCAGTCACCTCAGCCCCCGTGACCATGGGTGCTGGAAAGCACCAGAAACGTCTGGTATTAAAAAGAAATAAAATAAACAAACGCGATAAAATCCGTAAAATTAGTTTTAATCAGTACACTAAACACAAGCGTATACTAAAAATAATATATTTATGTTTTCTGAGTAAATTATCAATCCAAAGCACATTCTTGCAACTATTAGGAAAGAAACCAATAATAATTGGTTTGAAATTGTTTTTGGAATTGGAATCAATTTGGAATTGGTAAAAGTTGGATAAATCGTTAAAAAATAATTTTGAATTTACTAACCAGAACCAGCTCCAGAGCAATTTGCTGTCTTCTTTCCGTGAGCTTTCAAATCTTCTATTCGATTTGGTGTTTGTCTGGAAGAAGATGGCTGTGGGTGATAATTTTCAGGTTTTCCACTGGAATTGTAAACACTGTCTGCGGACTTTTGACTTGCACTTTCATCGTTTCTATCTTGGCCTTGAATATTTGTCGTTTCTTCTCTATGTCTATTTGTAACAGAATCTGGCGTTCTTCGGGCTTCTCTATTGCTTTCAGGTGTCCGCCTGTAAATATTATCTTGTAATCTTTCTTGTCTATTTGACTCTATGGATCGTCCGCTTGTCCGAATTCGTTCTTCAAAGCTTGATCTTCCTTGGGCTGCTAAGCGTAACCTAAATCCTCCATCATCTGATTCTCTTTCATCAGTATTTATTCTTTGTGGGCTACTTTCAATAGGTAATCCTTCTAAAAGGTTTCCATGTGAGTTTCTTCTAGACCTTTCATGGATTAGAGAAGTATTTACTTCTGGTCGCTGTGGCGGCTCATCAAGTAGGTGCGGATGAGAAGCAGCTCGCCTTCCTTCTGCTAAACCTCTTTGTCTTATAACCTCTCTCTCTAATTGTTGCGGACTTCTAAGATCAGGTCTTGAATGTGAATTGTCAAACTGAAATATAGCAAAAATAGAAGAAAATATATTATATTTTTTATTATTATATATATATATATTATATATATATATATATATATATATATATATATATATATATATATATATATATATATATATATATATATATATATATATATATATAATTCGTAAACGAACGGGAGGAACTAAAGTAGAATCTCACCAAGACAAAAAAACGATACTATTGCCTTATCACCCTAAAACAACAACACACAACAACCTAAAAATATGTATAAGTACTAGACAAACTGTGACAAAGTTAATATTTAAAATCTTAATGGACTTCAATAATTGATTTATTGTACCGATAATCGAATAATCGATACATAATAATATGGTTGTTCGTATTAGCGTAAAAGAAACTAAGATAATGGATACGGTATTGCTAGCTCATGATTAATCATGGTTCAAATGCAAATATTTCTTAATATATTTGATTTTTCTTGTTTTCACTAGCGTAACAATGATCTAATAAAGTAATTAACTTTCATAAAGACATAAAATCCATTCCAGAGATGTTTTCGTCTTGTAGAATCAAGTACTTGTTAATATAATTGCGGCACATTCCGTGGGAAGAGTAGTTTAATTGTTGGGATCCATTGTTCTTTGTATAGCAGGCAGTGATTGTAGTGAGAATAGCACGAGGTCGAGTAAGAAAGGTTGCATTGAAATTATTGCTTTAATTTTCAACTAGTTCTTTGATGAAAAATGGTAAACATAACTGAAAGTATTTATTATTTTTTATTAAAGTCTAGACTATTTTAAACACGAACGTTGCTAAGTAAGGTTCCGGTATCATTAATCCCTACTAATATTATAAATATGAAAGTGAGTTTGTTTGTTTGTCCTTCTTCACGCAACAATGGGGCAAAGGGTTGAAATGTTTTTTGTATAGAGATATATTATGGGGCTGAAAGAAACATAGGCTACCTTTTATCTCAGAAAAATGTACGATGCTTGTGGAATATATTTGGAGCGTAATTCTATAATTACCCCTTTATGCTTTCGTAGGTTTTGTAATAACAAAATGAAAATCACAATAGCTGTGATTGTGATTGCCGTTTACCACAAACGAAAGAAGCTGCGGGCAAAAGCTAGTAATGAATATTAAGAACAAAAATATTTTTAAAAATGTGTTGAACAAGCAGTAATCCTACCTGATTTTGTGGTCCAGTTTTGAGCGAAGTGAAGTTAGCCATAGATCTCACATCCATATCTCGCTGATAGACTGCACTTCGTCTACCTGGAGGACCATATTGTTGATACAAGGCGTCAGCACCCAGTGCTTGAGGACGTGAGTGGGGTGTAGACGCCAACATCTCCTGTGATCTTGCTTGTTGGCTTAGCATCATCTGTTGTTGGACTATTTGCTGCTGCATCAATTGTCTGTAATGAGAATATGTGTGGAAGTAGAGTGAAGGTAGTGATAAAAAAACATTACTGATGGTTCTAAGACCTTTTCCGTTATTGAATTTTATAAATTAAAAAATAACACTGCTTTAGTAGGACTTATAACTAGACAATTCTGGTTCAATGGCATAATTTTCTTAGCACGGAAATATCGGTCCATTGTAAATAAATTAGAATTTTAAGAATTTTTAAATTTTATGGTAAATTTGTACAACATTTTATGGATTACTAAATGCTTACCTGTGTGGCGACGGACTAGGAAAAGCCATATTATTGGTCATACCATGCGAGTACTGCATATCTGGCCTGGCCTGCGGCATAGGCCTTCCGTAAATGCCTTGTTCCACTTTCCTTGTAGGCGTTTCCCTCGGCGTCACTTGTTCTTGCTCCGGCCTTTTTCTTTCTTCAATATTATTTAAGCTAGGTTCTTCAGTCTTTTCGTTATCATTATTATCTTTGCTTTTAAATCTACTAGATATCATATCTTTCAGTGTATGATAGGTTTTACTTACAGATTTAGTACTTTTAGGAGCATCTCTTGTATTATCTTTGCCAGTTTCAACGGTCACTGTTATATGATGTGAATTGTTTTGCACGTCAGTTTTGGCGCCATAATTTTTGGCTGGTATGGGCGGTTTGGGCGAGTCATAATTTTGAATGTTCCTAGCTACAGCGCCTTGGTTTTGATTTTGGTGCATCGTGTAGCCGTAGTTTTGATCGTGATACTGTCGGAAGTCGCCTGATGTGCCAGCTTGCTGGTTCTGTGGAAGAAGAAAAAGTTTTAATAACGTGGTAAAGCCATGCTGTAGCTATATTGTGGTTGCAGCACGAATGGGTCGGCTCGACCGGGGTAAGACCACGCTCCACAGAATACCAGCGTAAAATAGCAGCTTACTGTTGCTATGTTTCGTATGGTGAGTGTAGAGAACCGGAGACCCTTTTTACTGGACACGAAGCATTCCATCTCAGTCCTCAGGGCTGGCAACGCATCCACAGCTTGAGCCTTAATTGAAGACAAATGGAGATGTCTGTGGGCCACAGCATTCACTTGCTATCAGGTAGTATGTGCTCGTTTGTCAGCCTTATTCTATGAAAATAAAAACATAAAAAAAAACTAGCGTATATACTATTAGAAATTTTAACTATGAATAGTAAACAATGCATCTTTTGATTATTCATCACTAATAAATAAATGTGTCATTTCCGGAGCGATATGTAAAGGATTATCTTGATTGTTAAAACTGTAAGAATCCGAACAAATTGAGAATAACATAATTAGGTTGAAACAATTGAAGGATGTGCATCGATAAAAGTACTTCAGCTAGGTGGTTTATTATGTGTGCCCTGCTGTTTTTATATTACTACCCATTACAGCCTAACAATATCCACTGCTGACAAAGGCTTCCCCCATAGATTACCTCTTAAAGGGATATTTGCCATAGTAGCGAGCGGTTAGGCAACCCCAGCTTTTATTTTTATTTAGCTGTTACCAGGAAGATGCTGCTGCAGCCGTCGCCTGCTTCAGTTTCCCTGTGTCACCTTCTATAATACGGTAGTGAATATTCTTAAATCACCACTACATGATTCTTACTAAATTTGTTTAAAAATCGATCGCTCTTGAAATCGTCGCTATGATGAGTTCAAAATGTTGGAAAATTATAATTAAAATGAAAATTCCAAATATGGCATGAGAATAGAAACTGAGAAATTCTGAATTTAAATCTATCGCTTTGCTGCTGAACCAACAAAGACGTGAAAGAAGCGTTGAAATACAAGAGTACTGTTACGCCAACGTTTTGTGGGAACCATAGACACAATGGCCTATTGCTAAGAATTGCTGGTGGGAATGGACAAAGCTGTAAAAGTTATAAAAAAAATAAAACAACGTCAATAATTATGTAAATATTCCATTTGTATAAAGACTTTGGAATTCAATTAGAATAGATGCAAAATTTGAATTCAAACTTAATATTTAAGCAATCTTAATTAAGTATTTAATTGCTGTGCACGGCATGTGTCGGAATGCTTTTTTGTCAGAAACATGCGTAAATGCGCAAAACAACTCACTTATGTGTCATTTTAAATTAGTGAATGGGATAGGAACGAATACAAAACAAACAATGAAACATTTATGACGTGATAATAAAATGTATTTAAGTGTTGGTCAAATTAATAATACCGTGCTAAATTTCGTAGTTATGTTCCATTTTTTTAGGATTAGTCTCAAAAAATAATTTTGCATGTTTTAAATTTTTCGAAAAATAAAAATCCACAAATATTTTAACCATCAATTTCTTAAAGAAATGTCCGTAACAAATAAACAAGCCGTGGTATCTCAAAGCTTGGGTATATTCAGCCTTAAAGTTAATAGTAGCAAGATATTTGTGTTTGATTTCGTCAGTACCACTGAATTAATATAGGCGATATCTTCATGCTTTTTTTTCGAGTAACCTATTAGTAAGTATTGTAGCAGCGTCATCGATTTTTCTTTTCCCATAACCCGGAAATGGAAATACCTGTAGCCAATCGTGCAAATATTCAATATCATCATTATCACCTACATCATCACGATAGCCTTTCACAGGACCACTACTGAACATAGACTTCCCCCAAGGAATGCCATTTAACACAATCCTGAGCCACCTGCCAACCACTTCCTGTATGTTTTACCGGGTCATACTCTATAGTCTATAGTTGGAGCCGGAAATATATACTATTATTTACTTTCATAAAAAAATATCACTTAATAGAACCGCGCTGAGCAGCGGAATACGTTGACATGATCAAAGAACGAACATATTTTATAGAATATAAGTCTATAATAGGTATTATATTAAGATCTTCATTTTGATTGTTTATCGATAATAGATGTTGATGCCAATGGGCCAAAACGTCTATAAGTCATCGGGTGGATTGTCCGCACGTTTACAAGAAGGTAACTTACTTGTTTACTTGTTTTAATAAAGAATCATTACTTTTAAATGTTAAAATGTAAAATAGTAATTTTTTAAATTTAAATTTTTAAATTTTAATACTGTTTCCTGATTAATTATAATAATTTATATTGTAAAAATATCGACCATTAAAATAAATGTAATTTTTTTATAACAACTGAAATTTAGAAAAAGTTTAGTGTACGATTAAAATTAATTAAAATCAATTTACTAACATTTTCCAGACCGAATTCCACCATTTTACGAAAAAATAATTATTTCACTGCTTTCATTTTTTTAAATAAAACTCACAACACATATGTAGCAGAAATACGGTTTCTTTACAAATAAACACTGCTTACTTTTTACGCCACTAGAAACAATAATTATTCACAATTAATAACATCCAAATTGCGCAATTAGTGAAATTTATTATTTATTATTTAGATTAAACACAGTCAAAAATTTAATTAAAATCTGTTATTAAGCCTCAAAGTTCCGGGAACTATTGTCAAGTAGTTTCGAAGCACCACAACACAATGTGAAGACCGGATGCGCGCACGCATGTGTACGGTGGCAATGTGCGAGCGTCTGGCCGGGAGCGTGCGGCGCCCATACGTCGAATTTGTACGGGAATAGTGGAAACACGCTCAGTGTACGAGTACACTGCCGCTAATTGTACTACACTAATATAATATATATTTATTTTATAATATTTTAAACAGAAATTCCTTTTTTAGCCGACTTAAAAAAGGAGGAACTTGGTAGAGCTAAGCGATGCGGCAATATTTGTATTATGTTTGTTGGACGAATGGAACAGTTCGACCAGCGCAGGGCCACCCCTAACAGAATACCAGCGTATTTAGCAGCTCAATGCTGCTGTGTTTCTAATGGTGAGTGTAGAGAACCGGAGACCTTTTTACTGGAAACGAGGCATTCCAATCTTAATCCTCACGGGTGACATCGCATCTGCATTTTGATTTTTAATTGAGGGTGAATGTGGATATGCATGGGCAACAGCATCCACTTACCATCAGTGGGTCTGTGTGCTCTTTTGTCACCCTTATTCTATAAAAACTCAAATCGACTGTGTTATTTTTTATATTACGTGATATTTTCGCCAATCGTGAATCAATTTTAATGTTTTTACTGTTTACAAGGATAGATCCATTTGACGAAAAAATTCTACTCATAATGTTTAAAATACTAGAGGGTGAAGATTTAAATGCAACTATTTAGACGACAGTCTAGTAGCTAAATAAAAAAAAACAATTTACTTAAAAAACTGACTCCAAAAAACTAAAATTAAGAAAATTATTTTCACAGAATTCATGTCTTTATACAGGTAGTAATAATATAAATAATTCACTCTTCTCTCAAAGAAATACGGAACATACAAAATGTATGCAGAAATAGTCCTACTTCGGGCATATTTTAAATAAAACGTTACAGTAATTAATGAGCTAGCGTAACTATTGACCCATGACGAAAATTACTTGCGTGTTAAATTACATCAGATCCGTTTAACCGTCGAGTTCGGTTGTGTAACAAACAAAACGATAAATTTGCGCAAACTACCTACATCCGTTACCTTGATATACATATTACATACTCACGTACGTGTACCTTGTTATCGTAAATGGAATTAGAATTTTAATGTCCATAAACTTTAGATTAAAATGAGCAAGTTAAATTGCGGGGCATCAATTTATAATTTATTTTAAAACACTAATAACTGCTGTAACTTCAAGTAATTACTAAATGAGTGGTCTTAAGGAGATTACGGTTATAAGTTTCGACATAAAATATTTAGCAATTCATAAACGCTTACCATTGTAAAATATACAACTTTACACAATAATAATATAAATAAATATTCACTAAAGCTAAAAGTTGTCGGTTCAAATCCACCCTTCAACAAGTTTTGAAACCGCTCCTAGCAAGAAATTTTCAAGTTAAGTTGGTTAAGTTGAATGGTTAAGGGGTATACGAGTAATGTTAAAAGTATTGCTGATAATTTTTGAGAAAAAGGTAAGTATAATATATTTTGCAGCAATCTTAGATCCTAGCTTAATAACATCCATCTCCCTCTTGTTTTCACAGTACAAAATAGGGAGTTTTCAAAAATGCAAAATTAAAATTTTATAAACATATTAAAGCATTTTATTTTTTCAAATAAATGTTTAAATTAATAGACAATATTGTTCAAAAATTGTATAAGAAGCATCAAGATGTCTGAATAAACTAATAAATAGTTGTTAATATCTAAATGTTTTGAAAATCTTTCCTTTTCATAAATAACTTTTTGCATTCTGTATGCCTATAATTTTTGACTAACTTGAATATTGTAATATATTGATCCATAATTTTATAATTTAATTTTCTAATAAATATCTATAATCATAAATTAGACGTAGAGAGACCGCACAGATCGTGTTCACCGTTGCTTTGCCTCGCTAAGCTTACTGCAGGCAACGCGTCTTGAATTTATATGATCGTATAGCTCGCTAAAGAAAAGCTTTGGTTCTAATATCCATATTATAACCAGTTAAGTAGGATTTAAATCCTGTTACATAAAAGTCTAACTAGACAGAGTGAAGGAATATGTTCAGGGAACATGTCTATAAAAATCTGGGTGTTCCTTATTTTGCTAATGATTTATTTTGTGGATCCATTCCCATAGAAAGCTTTTTAAGGGGTTCCTTCCGTGACCATGGATGCTGAAAATCACTCGATTATGAATGATGGGAAACTCTAAATAAGTTACAATAAATCCGAACAATAGGGAAAAATTATTTTATTTTATTCAAAAGATTTATTTTTATAGGTTTAGGACAAACAAACTCGCAAACAGTCCACCAGATGATAAGTCGTTGCTGTGATCCATAAAAATTGACATCCATTCTCGATTAAGAATCAAAATGAAAAATGCGCTGTCACCACAAGATTCACATAAGGACGAAGATGGACTACTTCGTTTCCAGCGAAATGGGCCTCCTCCGGTTATCTACACTCATCATACGAAATCATGGACCTCGCCCGATCGAGGTGACCCAATCGTGCAACAACTAATTTGGCTGCAACGTGGCTCACGTATGATACTATATTTTCGATTTTAGTAATAACTATGTAAAACTGTATATGAAAGGACCTCGACTTAAATGATTTTATTAAAAGTCGTTATGTCAAAATGTCTCTAATAAGTAATTAAGTATAATCGTTATATGAAATGATGTCTTTGAATTATATGCGACTTAATACGAACCCACTACCGAGCTAGTAACTTCCGGTTACACAATCGGAAGTTGTGAAGTAGACAACATTAGGTATGGTATTCATGAGACACCTGATACTACGGAGGATGGTAGGAAGCTTCCTGTTGAGCGACACCCATACTCCAGCCCTTCCCATGAGTACCGTAAGTGATATAAAATTAATTATGCTACTTGAGTAGTCTTCAGTCATCTTTAGTCGCTGTCGTTTTAAAATATCTATATATAATCTATACATCTATACATCTATATCAGTGACCTTTATATATACAAGTACTTGTACATATAGAGGTCAGTGATCTATATACAATCTATACATCTATATATAATCTTCACAAAGCAGAGACACGGAATCTCCCTCGTCTTCCTCCAAAGAAGAAAGGATTTGCTAAAATCACTCTTAGCTATTGGCTATCACAAACCAGATTTTCAGGTATTTTACATCTTGTCTAAGCGAGACTGACTTACCGTCATTTGTGGGAGGGTATGAGAACTTTTTGGCCTCTTACGACACCCACAGGATGAAATGGCGTGGTAAATTCTTTTCCGCAATCACAATATGAACTCTTTTTGTAATTACGCAGATGCGTTTAAAATCTAATATAATATCAGACAGTTAAAGATTTAAAAAAAAGTGCCCGTATCAAACGAAATTTTAAATTTTAAGATTAATATACTATATTAAAGGTTAATAATTTTATAGATTTTTTAGTAATATAAAAAGCATTTGTAAACAAAACATTTTTTTAATTATAATTTTTAACTGAAAGTATAAAGCTTCTTTCTTGAAGGTCCCTAAATCAAATCGGTGTGATGAGTTATTTCGAAGAAACTTTTTGGTGTCTATTGCGACATACATCAACCAGTGGCAGTTTTGCATTTGACTGCCCTCTATGAAATCATCATCAGATGGCGTAGAACGCTACTAAAAGTGTATTATGGGTGCAGCACGGTTAAGTCGGCTTGACCGGCGATGGCCCTCTCATAGAACATGAGATGATAATCATCAGTGACGAGAACCGGTGACCCCCTTTACTACTTGACTAATGCAAAGATTTTTAAACAAGGATAGCTGTCTACCCATAATATCTACTTGCAGGTGTTTTATACGTGCTGCAGTGTGAATGGGTCAGCCCGAAGTGTTACGGAAGGTAGAGCATGGGACGGAATCACGTCGGTAACCCTCGAAAAGTGGGCAGAGTCAAAAAAGCAGCGACCTTTTCTATTAACTTTTGATGGAAAATTTTGAAAACAGTATCACTGTTTTAGTGTTTGGTAATTAACCTATCACCTATACGAACTTAAAGCCAATATCCCATTGGTCAGCTTTTACGACATGTTAGATAAGTATTCGGCACAATCTTTTCTATTGACTGAGACAAAGGACACTCAACCATCAACTATCCAGACAGGTAGCTAATATTATAAACTTGAGCTGACTATGACTAGAGATCTAGAGACTAGATCATGACTAGAGAGAGATAAGATGCAGGATCAAAGGTAAAACACCGTCAATTTCTTGACTCCAAGCTGCTACTGCGAATTTCTTGACAGAAAAACCTCAATTCGATTTAAATCCGACCCGGGATTCGAAATAGGCACCTCATGATCAGCAGCTTTGCTTACGAATACTAAGCCTACAAGACAGTCTTTTTTCTCACAATTCCCAGACCAACGAAGGACAAAGAAATGTGTAGAGTGTGGTAGAGTCATGCTGCAGCTATATTAGTAGTATAGTTGTAGCACGAATGGGTCGGCTCGCCAGAGAAAGAACAACGCTCGAATATCAGCGTAAAAAAGCCGCTTAATGCTGCTGTATTTCGTATGGTGAGTGTAGAGAACCGGTGACCCTTTTACTGGTAACGAGGCAATTCATCCTAGTCCTCACGGGTGACAACGCAACTGCATTTTGTTTCGTTATCGAGTATAGATGTAGATGTCTATGGGCCACAGCAACCACTTATCATTAGATGGACTGTGTGCTCGTTTGTCACGCTACCCTATAACAATTTTAATAAATTGGTGTCAATAACGTTGTCAAAAACAGAAACAAAATTCGATTCACTTTTATTTTTAGGGTACCGTGTAAATAAGAAACCTATAAAGTAAAGTATTGGCTTTCTGTGTAAATATTTTCCATATTAATATGATACACTTATTAATAAATATTTTCGGTATATCTTTCAGATATTGGTAATTTTAAAGATTGAAATTGAAACTGAACACAGTAAATTATTTACTGTATGTTCCTTGTGTCACAAATAATTTTTATACCTTCTTTGCAATGGAAACGCAAAAAAAGCTGTATAGAATCATTAATAAAAGTCAAAACTAAATACTACGAGTTTAAGTAGAAAAATATTATAATATTATACTTACCACATTTTTAACGTGCTTTTAAAACGGAAATAAAAGATAAAATTCTTTTTGGTCTTTTTTTCTCATATTCTTAAATGGTCATCTGATTCTGAGCTTGTTTAAAATTTTGAGTCTCGCGTCATCGGGAAGTTAGTAAGATGCGAAAAACGAGCAAAACCAAAATGGCTACTTAATAGTAAGTGGTCTCAGTGCGTATTCGATTTTTGGGAAGCTGACAACGAAACTGGGTCTATGAGAAGTTGTTTGAAATTCTAAAATAGTTTTGTATTAGTTGTAAGTGACAAATAATTGTTATTTAGTTATTATATTTATTATAATATAATGTAGTTTAATCATTTAAATATATCTTGTGTAGTAAACCCATAGTGTAAGTGATGGTCTGAGACACAGGTACACACTCAACCATGCAGGTAGCTAATATTATAAACTTGAGTTTTAAAATTTTCAGTTTTAATAGTTTTAATTTGTATTATTGCATGTTATTTTCATTATTTGTTACTTTCTTTAATTGTAATCATATTTGTTTCTGTATGTAAACATGTATTTGAAAATGAAATAAAAATTAATATAATAAATTATTATAATTCTTTATAATAATAATTTAAATTAATTATATTCATTAGGCGCAAGAATTGACGCTCAATCAGACTATCAACACGCTTAGCACAGCGTGCGACGTTGCCAGCTTGCCAGATCATGCGCAACATAACGCGTGTTTTTTTAGGTAGACAAAGATGCTACAAAAAGTAACACATCTTCGCTCATGTTGAGCTGCAGGTTGCGCTTCAATTGTTGGTTAATGACATTGAAGTAAGTACTACGTAGGTTCTAGAACAGATACCCAGAAAAAGATCTATGCGGCGCGTCAGGAGACACAGACTACCTTTTTATGGAACAGTTTAAGGAAGCTTGAGCCCGTGGGCTGTTCTAACGTATATTGTAAGTAGTCAAGTCTCGGTATCTCTTCTGGTATGTGGTACTTCAATGTTTAATGAATACATGACCTTAAGAATTAAGTATAATAAAATGCATCGTTGCTATTAGAAGGATCTTAGTCTCTTGTTACTTAGCACAAGAAATGCCGTAGTATTTTGTCGCTATATAATCCTTCTTTTTGACAGATTGGTGTGATGTATTAATGTGATGATATAAGGTCCATATTGCCGCGAAAGTTTTAATTTGATAAGACGTATTCTGAGACGTTAGACTAGTTGACCGTCCCGAAATTAAAACATAAATATCATATTTTATAAGAAGCGCAGTGCAAAACGTAGCTTTTTGCTGATATACATATATGATATAGTAAGATGTATTTTTTTATAGGTTAAGGGTCACAAACTATCACACAGTCCACGTGATGGTAAATGACATAGACATCGTCGAATTTGAGTTGAAAAGAAAATAGAATGCGTTGTAACCCGTAAGGACTAAGATGGAATGCCTCACTTCCAGTAAAAAGGGTCTCCGGTTCTCTACACTCACTATACGAGACATAGCAACTATAAGCTGCTACGTGACGCTGGTATTCTGTGAGTGTGGTCTTTCCCGTTCGAGCCGATTCATTCGTGCTACAACTATACCATATATGTGGCTGCAACGTAGCTCAACCACGTAAAATGTTAGTACAATTTCATATTAATACACACATATTTATTTATATATACTCGTATATTCAGTAAAGAGCAGAAGCGACAGCAGGCTACGTTGTTTTACAATATTTCTTATGTAATGACAATGCTTTTGTGAATTTTTTTAATATGAATTTTAAATGAAACTAGTTTTTTCGTATTTTATTGCGTATATTTACGCATTTTAGATTCCTACTCATGGTCACGGGGGGACTGAGGCGTTCGCGTACTGATGTCATAGTTGACCAATGAAGATTGTCTTGTAAAGTATTCGATTGGTAGGGAATAGAACAAATTGTTGGTTTAAATTAAAAATGACATTAACGTTATGAATACACCTACGGTAGTATTTGTGACTACTTAAAGGAAATTTTAATGTTGTGTAAAAATATCTTAAGGCTCTCGATAGATAACGGTGAAGGTCATTTCAGATTTAAGTCCAATGTAAAATATGCAGACCGGCGATTGGCAGCTGAGGCCAAAGTATTAGACGTATGAAACCATCGACAATCCGACTGATATTTATTTATTTATATAATAATTGTATTACGCGAGTTACATATCATGCCTTCTGCAACCTTGCAAGCTATTACGAAGACATCGCGGCAGTATTTTCACTGAATCGCCTGCAATAGTAGCCACACTGAGGCTGGAGGAGTTACATATGCCTACCGAGACCTTGCAAGCAATCACGAAGTCACCTACCATACTGCACCGCCAGCTAAGCAAATAACAGCACGTCTTTAAAAGTTGTGACTCAATACTTACGTGACGTAAAAGTATTCAATATATATTCAATATAGGTATAAAAACCAAAGTATAATTGTTAAGACAGCCCAGTAGTATTTAAGTTAGTTTGTAAGTTAAATAGTCTAGTATTCCTGTGAGTGACGTTGTCACCGTAGTTAACAAAGTGAAGTAAACTTTTAAGTTAGAAAATAAAAGTAATATAGGAAAAAGTCTTCGTCTCCTTCCACTTCAACCCTTCCTAAACTGCTGCAAACGTAAGTCGCGTGATATTGTAACTATATAATCATTACACAGCACAAATATACACATCATGTAGTTTTAGGCATAGCAATATGCAGAAGGTGACAGGAATCTAAAGCGTTTTATCTTCTAAGTACTCATTGCCTGTATAAGATTTTTGCTTTGTTAATAGTAGATATAAATAATAAATTGCTTGATTAATTTTTTTTTACTAATTTAATTAATTTACTGAACGTATTTTCTTGCATAATCTAATTTCCCATACAACAGCAGAAGCACATTTCCAGCAGTGGAGTTCTACGGACTTTCTTCTGAAGAAGAAAAAAAGTAAATGTATAGAAGTATAGATGCACACTAATAACGAGTCGTGTCAAACTTATTTTTTTAATAGTTTTTCCTCCGCTCTCCGCTTGCAATGCAGTCGCACTATAAACACTAGAAGCTGTTTATAAAATTTATAACGTATTAGGGAAACCACAAATCATAAAAATTATGATCTGCGAGAGAAATACAACAATATATCTTATTTAATGCTTCTGTATGTGAAAGTTGCGCATAGATAAATAAGGATCGATGTAATGATAAAAAACTTGTGTAGTGTAGCGATATCATAATATGAAGTTATTAGAGCCAACTTCACAGAATAAAGACGGTGCGAATGTGATAGGTGGGCGAATGTCCAGTGGACGGTATTATTTTATACGTAAAATTAATTTTATGTGTTGGCTGACACGAAGGGAGATGAGCTGATGTGGATTACGAAATGCAAAGACGCAACCATTGTTTTTTTATTAGCCGTTATGTTAACGCTTGAAGCGCTTGCTATGAAAATTCACAGGTAAACATATTACAATGTGGCTAAGTGGTGGGTGTAGTGGCGGTGTAAGAATATCCACCAGCCCATATCGTCTCGATGGTGTCGTAAGAGACGACAGAGGGAAACAAATCTTAATTAAAAAAAATTATACGTGGTGGAGCCACGCTGCAGGTGTTATGGTTGTAGCATGAATGGATCGGCTCGACCGGGGAAGGACCACGCTCTCACAGAATACAAAAAATACAAAAATATTTATTCATAACACTAGTTTCATGTACAGTGTTAGATATGGATCTCACCCTTTTAAGTTTGTAAAACCTGTATTAGGATGAGTCCGCTCTTCCTTTAATCAGTAAGTCATGATAGATATGACTTGTATTATATATCATAAAGATAAATCAACAGACAAAAGTAACAAGAATTATAATATCTGTGAGTGTGTGTGTGTGTGTGTGTGTGTGTGTGTGTGTGTGTGTGTGTGTGTGTGTGTGTGTGTGTGTGTGTGTGTGTGTGTGTGTGTGTGTGTGTGTGTGTGTGTGTGTGTGTGCGTGTGCGTGTGCGTGTGCGTGTGCGTGTGCGTGTGCGTGTGCGTGTGCGTGTGCGTGTGTGTGTGTGTGTGTGTGTGTGTGTGTGTGTGTGTGTGTGTGTGTGTGTGCGTGTGCGTGTGCGTGTGCGTGTGCGTGTGTGTGTGTGTGTGTGTGTGTGTGTGTGTGTGTGTGTGTGTGTGTGTGTGTGTGTGTTTCAATTTATACATAAAATAAAATAATAAATGTAATATAATAAGATTCATACGAACTAACGTATGTTACGTGTTGTGTGAAAGTAATGATTCAGTACTGTCATACTCAAGCTGTTTCAACCAAGAAGTAACCAATTTTTTACACTCAAAGTAATGGTTGCCGTAAAACTTGAGTTTCCCATTTAATTTATTATACAATAAGTGAGATTGTGAATTAAAATTTGTACGAGCAAATTTTGTTTTAACGGTGGGATAATAAACGGCAGAATAGGGATTACGCTTACTTAAGGTTTTTGGATCTAGGATAATAGTTTTGTGAATTTTAAGAATACATTTTAATATGTAAAGTTGCCTAACAGTTAAAACATCGCAGTCCCGATATAGTTCAGAAGTCCCCGATGTAATTTTCCTGAATGTCATAACTTTAAAGAGTGAGCGTTGAGCCCTCTCAATTTTAATCATTTTGGTTTTGTGGGTACCACCCCATATTGGCAAGCAATATAGTATGATGGATTGTACCAGAGCAGTATAAATGTAAGTAATAAGTTGTTTGTCGGCGACATGTCTTATGTATTTGAACAACCACAATAGCTTTCTGACTCTGTGGGTGCAAGTGTCAATTTGTTTATGCCAACTTAGTTGCTGGTCGAGATATATCCCTAAGTATTTTGTGAAACTAACCTTTTGCAGGGTCTGGCAGTTACATTTAGGCACTCTGTAAGGGTTTTCACTGGAATGGGCGATTAGATGAATATCATTATTGGGTTGCGTGGAATTTTTGATTGCAAATGTTATATAGTTTATTTTACTAATATTTAAGGTAAGGAGATTGCTATGTAACCATTTGATAACAGTGTGTAGGCCCTTGGAGGCTGACTCATGGACTTCATCCCAGTTTTTACCATAAAAAAGAAGCGCTGCGTCGTCGGCGTAAGGGAAGATTTTACCGTTTGTTAATTTAGTTTCAGTAAGGTCATTAATATATATTAGAAACAGGGTAGGTCCAAGAACACTACCCTGTGGAACGCCATATTGTGTGCAGAGCTCATTAGAACTATATGAGTTATCGTCTATTTTGACTTGTTGAGTTCTCCTTAAAAGATAGTCGGATATGAGAAGAAGAAATTGACCACGAACACCAATTCTGTCAAGTTTCTTGATAAGAATGGGGATGGAGACGGTGTCAAACGCCTTTTTTAGGTCTAGAAATATACACAGAGTCTTCTCACTTCTATCAAGTATATTAATAATATTGCCAGTCAATGCTAAAATAGCATCTTCTGTGCTCCTTTTTCCTCTAAAGCCAAATTGAGCGTCCGATAAAATGTTATATTTGTTTATAAAATTTAAAAGCCGTTTATTAATAATTTTTTCTATAATTTTGGAAATCACTGTTAGAACAGAAATAGGTCTGTAGTTATTAACGTCGTCTCTAGCCCCACTCTTATATATAGGATGAATAATTGCTCTTTTTAATGACTAAGGAAACACGCTTTTATTAAAACATAGCACGCAGAGATGCTTAATAATAGAATACCATCGTAAAATAGCAGCTTAATGCTGCTGTGTTTCGTTTGGTAAGTGGAGAGAACCGGAGACCCTTTTACTGGAATCCAGGCTTTCCATCTTAGTCCTCAGGGATGACAACGCATCTTTTTTTTATAGGATCGGGTGACATACGAGCACAAAGTCCACCTGATGGTAAGTGGTTGCTGCGGCCCATAGACATCCACATTTATCCTCGATTAGAAATCAAAATGCAGATGTGTTGTCACCCGTGAGGACTAAGATGGAATGCCTCGTTTCCAGTAAAAAGGGTCTCCGGTTCTCTACACTCACCTTACGAAATACAGCAGCATTAAGCTACTATTTCACGCTGGTATTCTGTGAGAACGTGGTCCTTCCCCGGTCGAGCCGACCCATTCGTGCTACAACTATACTACTAATATAACTGCAGCATGGCTCTACCACGTATATATTATCTGCATTTTGATCTGCATTTTGATTCTTCATCGAGGATAAATGTAGATGTCTACGGGCCACAGCATCCACTTACCATCAGGTGGACTGTGTGCTCGTCTCTCACCCTTATCCTATTAAAAAAATCAGGAGATGGGCAGCAGCGTTTTCCTAATGACGACTAAATTGAAAAAACTGCGGTTGCCAAAAAGTTTGCCAGGCGTGGAAACTATGGTGGAGGCTGTGGACTTGTAATAATTAACGGTAATGGTACAGGGTGTGGATCGCGGGTTAATCTCCACGGGACAAGTCATGACACGACACGGGATAAGTCTTAATGTGGTCTCATTCTTGTTCTATATGTCCCCCCCCCCCCTTTTGTGCAACTTGAACGTGGTAGAGCTATGCTGCTATATTATGACTGTAGCACGAATAGGTTGACTCCACCGGGATAGGACCACGCTCTCACAGAAATAGTATTCTGTTTAGAATACCTATCCAGTAAAAGAATAATACCGTTGTGTTTTGAATAGTGAGTGCAGAAAAACCGGTGACCCTTTTTACTTTTAAACAAGCATTTCTTCTTAGTCTTCAAGGGAGAAAACACATCTGCGTTTTGATCCTTAATCGAGGATAGATGTAAGTGTCTATCGAGGATAGAATAAAACTATATTTACGGATTTTATCGCGTTTAATTATTTTTACTTTTACATATTTTTAATTTCGTGACACCCATGGTCACGGGGGGGGGGGGGAGACTGAGATGTTTGACGTCTCAATGTCATAGTTATCCCGGCTACCTTCAGTTTTTTAATATTAATTTTCGATCCGATCTACGCAGAACAAGCTTACTTTATCTTGAAGGTTTGCGGTGGTATGCTTAATTTGTAATATTTGCCTACAAGATGCAGGAGTATACAAGTTAGATTGCGAATGTGGTCTCTGTTACATAGGCCAAAACAAAAAGATCCATAAAAACCCGCGTGAAAGAACATATAGCTGATTTGAGGCACCGACGCTCCGGGAAGTCCGCAGTCTCTGAACACGTTCAAGATCGTCCCCACTATTACATCAGGTTTGATAAACTACAAATCGCGAGCCTATTGAAATTAAAAAAAAACATTCCAATTTCATTAGAGAAGATGGATGGGTGCTGGTGCCATTTGAAAGAAAGAAAGAAAGAAAGAAAGAAAGAAAGAAAGAAAGAAAGAAAGATTTATTGCAGCACGCCACAAACATCAGTAGGCACTTAAATTTTGACACATCAATTGTAGACATTATAACAAACAAAAACAAAAATAGGAAACAAAACAACAATGTGACGGATAAAACAATTTAAAAGTATTAATACTTATAGATTATAATTTTAAAAAAAATAGAAAGACAAAAAAAATCGTTTCTCATATTGTACGAGTATGTATGTTGAGCGCGTCATACAAACGGACCTCACTCAGCTTTTGCTGTCGCCGGAGCAACAGCGCTGGTTTTCAGTGGGCCCGAACGGATAATAACGTACGGACGTCCGCGAGTGATACGAGTACATAATAATATTCTAAGACCAATCTGTCTAACATTGCTGAAATTATTGATTTCATACCAAACAAAGATATACATGTGCTTATTATACATGCACTTTACTTTTATTTTCAAAAATTTTGTTACCAGTGTGCTCTTAACTTTATTAATTAATATGTTATATTATTTCAAAAGTTATTTTTACGTTGTATTTGTTTTCTTATACCTCACTACCTCACTTATTGATTGACGACACTAAATTACACTTTTTTTTAGCCTACGGTCAGTGGTATAGAGATCCCATCTTTCATCATTCCATCTTAGTCTCAGGGATGACAAGATGGCTATGGGCCACAGCATCCACTTACCAACAGATGGACTGCGTGCTCGTTTGTCACCCTTATTCTATAAAAATATATACATTGAAACAACACCAATGAATAAAAACTTATTTCAAAAAATCACTGTTTTTATTGGTAGCGAATAAATCCATACAAATAAATAAAATTGAATTGTCTGTTTGTAATGACAACAGTTAAAAACTTTTGTCTGTATGTCTTCCGGTCTGTCTGTCTGTTTGTTTTGGCTAATCTCCGAAATGGCTGGCCCGATTTTGCCAGGACTTTCACTGGCAGAGAGCTGATGTTATATGAGGTAACATAAGCTAATTTTATTTTAGAAAAACTATAATGGTTCCAAGCAAAAAGCAAAACCAATGAAATCCAACCGTAATTAATTCCGCGCTGACGAAGTCGAGGGAAACAACTAGTTCATTGATAAAATCAGCCGTAAGTTTCCTGATCAAGTAACATGTGATCTCCTGCAGCGGCTGGAGGCCACCATAAGGGACAAGAACCCCACCGTTTCGCCTGGCCTGCCGACACGCTCGTTAACTTGCGGGAGGACGGTCATACATGGGCAAATCCCAGCTATATGGCTTGAAGAAATTCTCTTATTTCCTATCTTTAATGTTAATGGTATTATTTTTTTTTGTTTTTCGACGCTAGAAATTTGAATTAAAAAAAAAATTGTACAATAGAATAACCTTTCCAAAATTACCTTTAAATACTTTTGGTAAGCTTAAATGTAAAATTCTTGTGTTAGGGGTTAATCACGAGAGTTGAATGGCGGATTCGAACTTCCGACCTTTTGAGTTCGTAGTCCGCACCCTGCTTTTTGCCTGCCTGCCCGTTATCAAATATATTTTTAAATGATTTGATTTCTTTTTTCATATAGAAGAGGGGGCTTTTTGACTGAATGCTAACGTGCATGGTAAGCACCTGATGGTAAGTGACTACCGCTACCCATGAACAACCGCAACACCAGGAGAATGGCAGCTGCGTTGCGTTTATCGAATATATTTAAAAAAAAAGTAAAAACCCCTTTTAAAAATTAAAAATAATGAAACAATTTCTACATAATTGAATGCTAACTGGATTTAATTCGTCGATATATTATAGTTAAAAATGTTTTTATCACCAACTTCAAAATGTCACAAATTATTTTATGATTTTTTTGTTTTTGAAGTCAGTTGTTTCCTTTTACTACAGTGTGGTCCTACCAAGTAACAGGTAAATGGTGTCAAGATATAATAAATCTTAATGGAATATCCATTAACGTGGGATCACTTCCTAAAATGACTTCGACTTAATGCTTTCTAAGACACGATTGTAAAAGATGTTGTAATATAAAGGTATGAATATTTAAACATCGGATAACTTTACATTATATTGAAATTCACCAATAAATTAAAAATTTAAATGTATCAAATGTAAAGTAAATACACGTTTTTCTATTTATTTATTTTTAGGACCGTGCTTTGTGGCATTTCTTGGAGAAGGCTTATGTTCAGCAATGAAGGACTGTAATCATGATGATGATGATTTAGCGGAGAAGTGAAGTGGTGAAGTGGCGGTGTAAGAACATCCACTTCACCACATCATACCGTGAGTGTCGTAACAGGTGACAGAGTGAAACAAATCAGAAGATGGGCAGAAGCGTCTTCCTAACGACTATAAATTAAAAAAAACTGCGGTTTACAGCCCGCTTGCCACGCGTGGAAACTATGGCAGACATCTCCCCTATGAGGAAATCTATGGGGAGTCTTATGTTTAGCAGTGGACTTTAATAAGCTGTAACGGTAATAAAAATATTGTCTAAAAATTAAAGACCCACACACGTCGCTAAATCTGGCCGTACAACCATCATCATCAAAATAGAACACGTAACTAAGTTTGTCTGTATATATTTAAATAAATTCCATTTCTTTTAAAAGTAATTTATCTTGAAATTAATATTCAAGGAAAATATCTCAAAGTAATGTGTCTATTCCAAGAAAAAGATAAAAGAACGCGTGGAAAGTGAATCTAATCGACAAACTGTCACTAAGGCTATTTATTGTAAGATGAAGTGTCCACTAAATTCATGTTTTTAAAGTTTTGTATCTTTATATATTATATATTATGGACCAAGTGAGAAGTGTGAATAAGTATAATATAGTAGTAAGTGTAATTAATACTGGTTTTAGCTTCATTATTTATCATATTGTCTGGTCACTATCATTTATTTTTCACTAGCTTCTGCCCGCGACTTCGTACGCTGATCCTGTTGCTTATGCCAGCGACAACGGGGTCGTCAAAATCAAATTCAAAGAGCCCGGGGACGGGAAAACAACGTGATGCGCCAAACAATTCGAGACTTTCCAGATCTTTCATTTTTGTAAGTCAACAGGAAATACCCATCAGACTAAACAACTTTTGCTAAGACGTCATTCCTATATATGTTATAATGTCGCTGGGCTTTGGAGTTCCACAACAGGTGTTCCAGATCTTCAAATTTATTCTCACAGCAGAAAATACTCTTCACGTGGAATATTTTTTGCTATGGCACCATTTTTATATCTCTTATACTTTAGCTGGTCTGTTGCGGTTGTGCATCAGGTATTCCATTTTCCAAAATAAATTATAGCCTATATGTTGCCTAGACTTAACACCTATACAACAAAAAACTTTTCATATTTAATATTTCACCGATCCGGTGCGGAACGCACTACAAAAAAATACTTTATAAACTATAGCTGTACACGTGGCTTTGCCCACGTATCGCATAACTATTTTTTATTCTATTTTTATTTTAATAATAGTTAGTGATAGTTTGTAGATTTACAGAAACACTCAAAAGACTCATCCCATACTTATACTAAAGCTTAGATACCTACCTCAAAAACTATTTAGCTTAGTAAACTCAAATTTGAAAGTTATGTAGTTAATTTACTGGTAAAAGACGTCAGGTTAATAAGGAAATTTTGGTGACGTCGAATAACAGAAGTGTTGTAATTTACTGTAACACTTCTGTGTAAACAACGTTCGTTGTTTTTCCCTCGGTCTCATTCAATATGTACAGCGAGTCAGGACTGGTGACGCGGGAGCAAGCCACGTACAGTTGTCCGTGTGAAAAGCAGCTCGTCCTGAGGTCGACACCCGCAGCCTTCAGTGTCTGCCCCTGCGACTTATTTATTGTCATGGCGAAGCACACGCTCACAGGAAACTGCACGCGCTTGAATTGAAAGGGGTAATTGTGGGGAATCAGTGGTATACGTGGTATAAACACTGTTTCGCCGACACCACAACCCGTTAGAATTTCCGCCTCAATGATACTTCTCTGCAGCGAGACGACTTTGAGCCGGGTCCCATTGCACAGTTTTGGCGGAGTGAGATTCCGAAGAAGCATAATTGGGACACCGACCTTTAGCTTAATGGTGTGCGCTGGCAGTCCACTTGCACTGAGGGAATTGAGAAATTCTACGGGGTAATGTGTAGCGTCATCTCGGTCGACCACAGTGTTTATTGAAGTGTAGATCACTTCATTTCCCTCAATTTCGGCGAGAATGCATTCATTGATCGTAGAAGCTTGGTCGTTTTTGGGTGTTAAAATGGCTCGTTCACACACCCAAGAATTATCTTGGTTCGGTATCCTATTGATGTCCCCGTACACCAGGCGAATCAAATCTTCTAAGGTGGACACCACTCTCCCAAGTATTTCAGGTAGAACGACCTGGCCACTGTCTACTGGTAACGTTCCCTCACCCAATTTTAAGAGAACATCAGAAAATTCTAGGGCGTGTACATTCCCGCCAAGCTGTGCTCTCATATTCATCGTTAACCTATGAATATGTGGCCATAAGAAAGAGCATTTCAACGAAGCATTCACCTCATCAGCCCTAGTTCCTCGAGTCACCACAGGCAGCGTTTGTCGGAAATCGCCGCTAAACAGAACTGTAACGCCACCCATCATTTGCTGGTTCCTGCGGATGTCCTGCAAAGTCCTGTTTACCGCCTCTACTGCTTTTCTGTTCGCCATAGTGCATTCATCCCACACGATTAAAGAGCAATCTTTAAGCACGTGCCCTTTGTCACTGTTGCGTGACACTCCACAAACAGGTGTTTCATTACTCTCTAAATCTATGGGAATCTTAAACATTGCGTGCGCTGTTTTGCCACCAGGAAGCAGTGTTGCGGCGATTCCTGACGATGCTACTGCAATGGCAATCTTGCCTTGCCTCCTGACCTCTGCGAGAATGCCAGCGGCGACAAATGTTTTCCCTGTTCCACCAGGAGCATCCAAGAAAAACATTTTACCTTGGCCGAGCCCAACACTTTCAAGGATGGTGTCGAAAATTTGCTTTTGCTCTGAGGTAAACTTACAGACATGGTCATTGACGACGGTACTCATAGCTCTTGGATCATAATTTATTTCAGAGTTGTACTCTCTGTTTCCACGCTCTTGTACATCCAGATGTTGTGGAGACGGTAGCCCATAATCCACCAGAGAACTGCCGCCGATCGAAATAACCATGTCTTGAAGTGAACTAAGGCAACTGTTTAGAACGTGCTCATCAGTTGCCTCAGTATTATCTCCAGTAGTGCATCTCGGAGCTCTTAGGAAGTCTTCGGACAGAAGATTCCGATATTTCTCCCACAACAGAAGCGGATTTGCAATACCGCAGAACACCAACATGACGGCAAACAGATGTCGCAAACGACTGGGACTGTCACTAACGTTGGCCTCCTCAAGTGCGTTGTCCCAGTGCTGATCACCGTCGAGAAGGTGGCGTGCTACGCAAGCAGCGCGGTATGTGGGATACTGAATGTCATCGACTGTCCTTAGAAACGCAAATGATGTTGGGCCCCGCACTGTGTGCAGTAACATTCGCAAATAATAGCACTCGCCATTATTTGGGTGCACAGTGTAAACCCGTCCCAATGCGGTGTCCTTAAAAATTCCCGGAAACCCGTCCACGGCGTGTCCGCGTCTACGTCGATTAAATTCACCTCCTTGCTTGTCGTACGTGTAGTACGACGGCACCTCATCATAGGTGAGTGATCTAGCAAAGTTATCCCCTTCACATAGTCTGAAAAAGGCCAACAGAGTGGTTTGGCGCGGAGTTTCCAATCTCGCTGCAACGTTATCAGGGTCAAAATAAATGCGTTGGCCATTCTCTAAATGGACATCTAAATGCATGACTGTTGGATGCCTGTCGTGTATGGAGAAGGCCAGTATCCGCCAAACCGCCTCAGAAGTGCTGATGTAGCGACCAGACTGGTACTTGGTCACTTCATCCCTGTCAGTACTCTGTAAAGCGAACGTTGCCTGGTCACTACCTTTGTTGACGTATTTACAGATGTATTTAATCGACTGTACGCTTGTGCACGACTCGACGTTAATGTGGGTACTGAACGTCCTGGAAAGTACAGGTGAGTATGGAACTATCCACCTATTGTCGATCTCGACTGCCTGGCCACGCATAGTTAACTCGGCATGACTGCCACCCTCAGCAGGAGATCGACGCCGGTATGAAGGGTATCCATCCTCACCTGTAAGTGTTTCGCTGCTAAATCGCTTCGGGAACCTTTTTGAGCACCGTCCGTCCCTCATGCAAGGAGAATTGCGATTTAGGGCTCCGCAAGGACCGTGCACCATGTGACTCTTTACAATTTGATACAGAACGGGGTCAACGTTGGGATCTGGTAGCTCAGCACTTATGACATCATCGATCTCGTTGGGCCTGATTTTATCTTTCAACCACAAAAGCAAATGCGCATGGGGCAAGCCGCGTTTTTGCCACTCTACCGAATACATGTGGCATCTGGTAGCACCAAATAGTTTTTCTTTTGTGAGAAGATCCATCAGGCACTTTAATTTTAAATGAAACACCCGAGAAATCAAGGCGTGCCTGTCATGTGGCACCTGCCCTGCTAAGAGCTCGCTGGTTATTTCGGGCCACTTAGGGTTGGTAGTGATGGTGATGAAGAGGTCCGGTCGACCGTACTTGCGCACGTAACAGGATGCGTCCTGTGTCCGCTCGTGCATGTACCGCGGACCTCCTGTAAAGGTGGAAGGGAGTATCACCATCCGTCCAATATTTTCCGCGTTAGAGTCCTCTCGCATGGCGTCCCTTAGGTGCACGTAGTTTTCCGCCCTTAGTTTCCGTTGATTCGTTCTAATGAACACCAACCGTTCCGTTTCAATTTTGGCATACTCATCTACCAGAAATTGACTAAAGAGTGCACGGTAATAATGGAGATGAGAGTTGTCGTTGGAACGGAGCTGAATCATGTAACTGTAAAACTGGAGGGCGGAAGTCTTTTTGTTATAATTTGGGGCACCTGTCTGCGGGTCTACATTGTATACGGCAAAGTGATAGCCATCCTCTCCGCGACAAAACATTAGGGGATACTGTAGGGTATCATAAGCGCGATGTGTCTCGCTGATACGCTGTAGGCGATCATCACGTGTGCGTAAAACAATGTCTCTTTTGTCGCAATCCTGGTCAACCAAGAGGATGGCTACCTCGTTTAACGTTGGTGCGTTATATCGTCCTGGATGGGCTGCGGTCGGTCTTTTGTCTGCGCTAATAACGAATTTAAAATTATCGCGCTCGTGTTCAGGCACCGATTCCAGAGCGGTTTTGAAATTGGTAACGTATGGGTTGACACTATGCAGAGTGTTTTGTAATTCCCTTATAAGGCTCAAGTCTAAATTAGGTATGTGTCGGCATCGGACATTAGCCTGTTCAGCAAAATCTGCAGTGAAATATATTTGCAAAAATTTCGGCATTTCGGTGGGAAGCAGGGAACCTATCCGATGGTAGATTTGCCCCTGAATTTTAAAAGTCGGCATGAATCCAGATTCAGTGACTTGATGAGCTCCAAATGAAGTCATCTGGAAAGCACTGTTGTAGGCTCGAATATTGCTTAAGAAATGGCTGGACTTGGGATGCTCGCTATTCAAAAGAACTCGTAAGATCTCCGGTAGCTCTTGCATAGAGTTTAGTCGTACCTTTCCAGACCCACAACACATTCCCTTAGTCTCTCCCTTCCACTTACGCACGTGACAGTGTGCACAAACCTCAGACATGGTGCCAATGTCTCCGTGTTCGATGTAATTAATAAATGGATTATAGGAAAACGCGCTCCTTTCTTTATTGAACCACGGTTGCTTTTCAAGATCATAAACCATAGACTCAATATCAGATGAGGATGAATTGCGAAGATTGCGACGTATACGGTCTAGATCAATTTGGGCCACACGCTGTTCGACTGACTGACTTGCCCGAATTTCCTGAATCCGCTCACGTTCTTGCGTGGAATGAACAGACACTTCAGCACGCATGTCGTGATATCTTTGCCGAGCAAGTGCGTTGCATTGCTCGCGCTGCTCGTCTGTCTCTAAAGACCGAGCTAAAGCATGCTGTGAGCGGTCTGCACTAAGTCGCGTCTCACGTTCTTCAGGATTCTCAAGTGATCGAGATGTGGCAGTGCGAATACGTTGGGAGCTTAAACGCGAGTCTCTTTGCGCGTAAGTCTCCGAAGCGCGAGATACTGCGTGGCGCTCGCGATCGCTTGCTTGGCGTGTATCGTGCTCCTGACTATTCTCGAGCGACCGAGCAGTCTCAGTGCGGAAAAGCTGAAGACTTAATCTCTGCTCTCTCTCTGTTTCCGTTTCGGAAGCGCGAGATAAAGAATGACGCTCTCGGTCACGCGCAAGTCGTATCTCACGCTCCTGACTGCTCTCAAGTGATCGAGCAGTCTCAGAGCGGATATTCTGAAGACTCAACCTCTGATCCCTCTGTGTAACCGTTTCGGATGCGCGAGACAAAGAATGACGATCCCAGTCGATAGCTAAACGCATTTCTCGTTGTTCCACACTTTCCTGAGATCGAGAAGCGGTAGTGCGAACTCGTTTAAATTCTAAAGTCCTAGTTTCTGCGGACAAACTTAGTGCATTACGCTCACGGTTAGCACCCAGCCGTTGTTCACGCTCTGCGTCGGTTTCGAAAGATCGAACTAACCTGCGCATCTTGGAAATCCTTGAGTTTCGAGACAGATTTGATCTTTTTCTAAAAGGCATAGCTAAAATTATTAAGAAGGAATTTTGAAAATTCCTTCTTAAAATGAAAATGAAAATGAAAAGTAATCGAACGTACTTAACGTAAGAATTGCTGTTAAGTAGAATAATAATTATTCGCAGGAAAATTAAACACATCAACCAACACAGACAACAAATGTAACTGCCGTTTCGATAGAATGAGAGCGGCCCATCGGCACCTATAACATCACTTTTTGAGGACGAAACCATAGCGCGATCTAACTCAACGCCAACGACATGTAGTTAGAAAATGGAAACTACATATTATTTACCCAAATGAATTAATTAAATCATGAATTAAAACTAAATTGTAGTTAATTTAACAGACAAGTACATTATTTTTGCATTAAAAAAATATAGTAACAGCAGCAAGGAACAAAACTAAGAATTACATACTTAAATCAATTAATTACAACAAATTTGCTTAGTAAGCAAAGACATTTAAATAGGTAGTAGTAATAGACCGGACATCAGTAACATAATTGTCATCTGTAACTTTTGTCCTATAGGACCTTATCTAACCTTATCTCCGATTTTCGTCATTTAGTCTAAGTGACATCGTTAAAAGGTCAAGACGCATTCATTTTATAAATTTAAAAATATTTTTAAAGAAAACATGCCTGGTTGTGTATTAAAAAATTGTAAATCACGATATGGAGCAAAAAAGGAACGTGATTTCGGTTTATTATCGTAAGAATAATGTGTATTTACCAAATAATCTTTAAATTTTACTATCTCTAGTATATTGTTCGAGAAGAAAGAAAAATTATTGTAATAAGTGCCCTCTGTCATCCAGTAACGTCACTATTTATTTACAAATATGTTAGTGATTAACAATGTGCCTACAACGGATTTTAACCTTATGTTTGGTAGTGTCACCTACTGGGAAGTAGCTAAAATGTTTTCTAAATAAATATTCAGTGTAGTATTGCTATATTTCGCTAGAGGGTGTTATACATGCGCGTGGTCACAGCTTTTGTATAAAAATGTTCCCAATGTCTGCTCTATAGTGTATATACATATATTTAAATCTCTTTGTTGGTAAGATATAACTTAGAATCAAAAGTTTGACTTGACTTCATGATAGTCAAAGACATTTAAATAGGTAGTAGTAATAGACCGGACATCAGTAACAAAATTGTCATCTGTAACTTTTGTCCTATATGATATATCTCCGATTTTTGTCATTTAGTCTAAGTGACATGGTCAAAAGGTCAACACGCATTCATTTTATAATTTTAAAAATATTTTTAAAGAAAATATGCCTGGTTGTGCATTAAAGTATTGTAAATCACGATATGGAGCAAAAAAAATGAACGTGATTTCGGTTTATTATCGTAAGAATAATGTGTATTTACCAAATAATCTTTAAATGTTATTATTTCTAGTATATTGTTCGAGAAGAAAGAAAAATCATTATTGTAATAAGTGCCCTCTGTTATTCAGTAACGTCACTATATATTTACAAATACGTTAGTGATTAACGATGTACCTACATAGAATTTAACCTTATGTTTAGTAGTGTCACCTACTGGGAAATAGCTAAAATGTTTTCTAAGTAAATATTCAGTGTAGTATTGCTATATTTCGTTAGAGGGTGTAATACATGTGCGTGGTCACAGCATTTTTAATGAAAATATGGCTGGTTGTGCATTAAAGTATTGTAAATCACGATATGGAGCAAAAAATGAACGTGATTTCGGTTTATTATCGTAAGAATAATTTGTATTTACCAAATAATCTTTAAATGATTATTTTGTGCATTCAATTACGAAGAAAAACTTTTTGAAATCAATATTGCTTACCTCCTATAACATACGGCGTGATAATATGTAGCCTAAAGCCTTCCTTGGTAAATAAAGAACATTTTTGCTTAATTTCAATTCAATCTATCCAGTAGTTTTGGCGTGAAGCCGTACCATACACACAGACAAACAGACAAACAGACAAAAATTGTAAAAAGTCACTTTTTATCATTAGTTACGTTTTTCTAACAAAAGCCACAAATTTTTTCTCGAAAATTCTCAATGTACAGTTTTTCTTTCGTTACTGTTTTATTATATGTATAGATGTATAGATTAAACATATTGCTACCTAACTGTTGCGCAATGTGATGTAACCAAGACAATAAGTTAATAATATACCAAATCTGAAATTAAGAAATTTAAATAACAAATAGCTACAATAGGGTATTCCCTCTTTTGCGTAAAAATAAAAAAATACCATTTTTGAAAATCTTTATTCACATTGTGTTTAAAACCTAACCTATCGTTTTATTACTCTGTCCAATACGTATCGAACTTTATTTATAAAGCTCGGTCAATATAATTATTACACATCTTTTTATCATATTGTCATATTGGGCATTTTTAAAACTATCTGGACATTAATATAACTTTAACAAATTAGTCCATAACTTATTGCATAAGTTATGGACTAAGTTATTAAAGTTATCTTGTGCTTGTTATCTTGTATCATCGTTAGTGCGTCTGTCAGTGGTTGTGTAATTTCTGGACGACTTCACCGATTGAGGTCCTATATATTTGTTAATATATTTGTTTTGTCCTGACGACGGTTCTTAGTTATACTAGGATTCAATAAGTGTCGCTGTATGACTCTTTTATCATCAATTTTATATTTATACTGTAAAAAGCCCGGAGTCAAACTCATCGCGTCACCTTTCAAAAAAGGTAGGATGTCCGGGAAGTTACTATTATGTAAAAATTAATGTTTCTTTGATTGTCCCTTTATGCATTCCTATATTATTCAACCAATTACGATAAAACTTTATTGACTTGTAGTAAATGCGCCCGCGAAGACTAATTAAGAATATTTGTATGTCTGTTTGTTCGTTCTTTATGCATTCAAATACGATTCATACGGTTTACGGTGAAATTTTGATGAGTTGTGCGCGCGACTGAGGTTTTTGATAAACATTTTACGTACCTTTTCGTGGTTGTAAGGATTTATCGTAATGCCAGATTTAGCTGTAAGGATTTATCATAATGCCATTTTGTTATAAATCTTATATTTAAATGTAAAGTCAATCAACTCCCTTTCAGATGTCAAGCTTTCATCAAGACCGTAATATAGAGATATATTTATATATTTATGATAAAGCCATGCTGTAGCCTGCGAGCAGCTCGAGCGGTCGGAGTCGGAAGACTTTTCATCTTAGTCCTCAGAATAACAACTCATCTGCATGTTGATTGTTGATTGACGAAGATCTCTTTAAGTCACGGTATCAATTTACCACGAGGATATCCATAATATCTGACATAGCCCATCGAATTAGTAAGCTGAAGTGGCAATAGTCCGACAATATAACTCGATGAACCGACAATCGATTGGAAAAAAGTTCTCGAGTAGCAGCCTCGTGGAGTGATGACCTAGGAAGATATGCAGGAAGTCGATGGATGCAAGTGGCTTGGGACTGTGCTTTGTGGCGTTCCCTGGAGGGAAGGCCTTTGTTCAGCAGAGGACTTGTGAAGAGCTGTAATGATTATCCACTTACCATTAGGGACAGTGCTCATTTTTTACCTTACTTTTATAAAAAAAGCACACGATAAACAAATCATATACATTGAAGTGGATGTTAAATTACTCACCTCAGCATGCGTCCAAGCAGATAAGGTTTTCGGGGGAGTATCGGGTGCCACAGCGCCAAGTCTCCCCCGCTTTCTAGCCTCCTGGAGTATCGGCACCTTGGAATTCTTATCCCCGGACGAGAGGATCACTTCGCGTTCTATCTGTAAATGTATCGGGGTAATTAGAACTCGCATTTCGGGTCATCATTATTATTTAGTTAAGGGCTTTTTGAAAGAAAGGGAGGAGAAAAACAAAAGATATTTGTTTTGCAATTTATCGCAAAATATAGTAAATACAAGAAGGTTAATAAAATATAATGTGTATATGCATGTGTTAAATGTATTTTAATATTACTGCAAAGCCCATCTTAAATTTAAATAGTAAGAGTAAAATTGACCGCCTTGTTGGCCTTGCAGTTGTATTTGCGCGACTGTTGATCATGTGGTACCGGGCTCCTTCATTTGTTGAGTATTTCCGTTCAGAAATTCTCAGTAGCTGCTCGAAGTCAGGAAGTTGACTTTCACCCACGAGCCTCCAAAAGCACGTGAGACCGATGCCCTGATCTCTTCTGGTCGTTTCGGATTTCTGTCTTATAGAAATATGAGAGTGAAGGAACAGAGAGTGCACTTGTTTTTGTGCACACATTCGCGCACTATAATCGTATTCCGCGCAGACGGCTAGTCTCGGTTTAGCCTGGTCGCCGTGACCAGAATTCGGTCTGGAGGACGTTATTATAAATCATTAAGTGAAAAATTAGTATTTTACAAAAAATGTTTAATTAAAAATCATCTGTGTATGGTGAAATTCTGTAATAGGCTCTGCTTTTTGTCCATGCCTACGACTGGACCTACGTCTTATCTTAAGAATTTCCCACGCTCATTCTTATAACGCCGAGTTAGAGAGTTGGTGAAACTAGAGGCAACACCCTCGCACTAGAAACACTTTAATACAAGTAAGTAAACAAGCACACAGTTCACCTGATATTAAGTGGAAGCTCTGATCTATATACACCTATATCAAAAAGTGAAAGAATAAAAATGCGTTCTAACACGTGCGAAGTATTTTTTAAAGAGTAAGAGTGATAAACGAACCCACAACCCACCTGATGATAAGTGGTTGTTGTAGCCCATAGACATTCACATTTAACCTCTATTAACAATCAAAATGCAGATGCGTTGTCAACCTTTGTCAAAGGACTAGGATGGAATGCCCCGATTCCAGTTAAACGGGTCTCCGGTTCTCTACAGTCACCATACGAAACACAGCAGTATTAAGCTGCTATTTTATGCTGGTGTTCTGTGAGAGCGAGGTTTAATCCCGGTCGAGCCGACCCATTCGTGCTACAAGCATAATATATGTGCAGCGTGGCTCTACCATGTTCATATGCTGTCACTACAAAAAAAATAGTCGCATTGTGCTGCTCTTTTACGTTGGTATTCTGTGGCATTTTGGTCCGTAGAGCCGACCTATATGTGCGATATAGCTGCAGGGTGGCTCTATGCATTATAGACTACAGTTAGGACATCCGCGATCATCAAATCAGTAAAGGCGCGAATCCAACGAAATCCTGTTCGTAAATAAAAAATCTTAGCTCTTCAGATGGGCCTAAGTAGAACCACGTTCAAAATTAAAGAGTGATCAATGAAGACCTAGGACTACGAGCTTATCGTAAGAACACCGGACATGTTTTGAACGAGCGTTTGAAAAATTAGGCTGGATAGATCCCGCGCTTTTTTACGGCGGTACCGCGAAATTTTGTTTTCGGATGAAAAAATTTTTAACCTCGAAGAAACCTTAAGTTAAGTTGGTGTTTTGTCACAAACCTTATGTAAAGTTGGTGTTGCGACATATTATGTACATGTAAGTAAACGTAGCATATTCTCCTTTACGTCCGAATACTAGAGTATATTGTTAATATAGGTCCCAATATAAGCCTGCATCATATCATATACTTGATATGTACCTAATGTTATAAATTTGACCATGAATATTATAACACTGCCAGTACCCACAAAATCAAATCCCACGAAAACCTATTAATCTTATCTTATATCTTTTTAACTCAATCTTGTGTAAGCTACCAACCACACGTTTCTAGCGGTTAAATGTACGAACAATAAATACTTTCACTGCCGTATCTCTAATCAGCGGCCGGCCGCTTTGATGTAAAATGATGTTCGTTAAAATCTAGGTACTCGTCTTCATACACTGACCTCCATATGTATACAAGATAGAGACTCACTTCCGTTGGACGAGGTAATTGATCGTTTAAAAATGAAATCAGCTTACGATATAATGATGACGTAGATTCAATCACCTTGTGGCGGCGCTGTCGTCGCGCCACAAGCGAAACACACCGAAACCTAAATCGCCCTATCAAACTTCCTAATCATAAATAGTATATATAGAACATCTCCGAACTATCACACGGAGTGTTGAGTGTTGACCGCTCCCCGGGCAGAACACCTTGCCACCAAAATAGATGTGGCGGCGCCGTCGTCGCGCCACAACCTTATCAAAGTTGATACAATGCAGAAACCATTAGTTAGACAACACTCTTTACTCCACGAATTTTATATTTAATATCTTTATAATATATAAAAATTACGTGTCACATTGTTTGTCCACGATGAACTCTTAAATTACTCAACAAATTTTAATGAAACTTTGTAAATGTGTATTGCTTGCTGTAATTTATGAAACAAGATAGTAATCATCCCGATAACTTACCCTCAATATTTTTATAGCGAATTAAAAAAAATTAAAGGACAATGGGTCGTCGAAAAGGCCTGAAAGTCATTTTTATGTAAAAAATTTTTTGTAAGATAAGGGTGACAAACGAGCACGCATTTCACCTGATGTTAAGTGGTAGCTGCGGCCCATAGACATCTACATCTATCCTCAATTACGAATCAAAATGCGGATACGTTGTCACCCGTGAGGACTAGGATGGAATGCCTCGTTTCCATTAAGAAGGGACATGTTTAATTTACCAATGATACAAAAAATATTTCTGTCCTGGGGAGAACCAGCCAGAAATCTAGCGGAATATTTTATTAGGAATATACAACACAACATAAATTACAAATAATAATAAATTCATTCATGGAGCAATCTACAACAAAATCCCAGAAATATATAATCTATCGACAATTTAAAAAATGGGTATTATATAGAAAGAGCTATTATAAAACTTAGTATACACTTACTTACACTGACTTAGTATAATACTATACATAGTAATTAATGGCACCTACTCACAACTGCAGCTACCCAATTTCTTTGATACCGATAAACCGTAAATACAAATTTGAAATTTTGATAATGATTTCTTATATTTACGCGAACACTACACATTGATTAAAACTTTTACGGATTTTAATTAAATTTTATTAAATTTTTTATTAAATAATTAAAAAGCTGAAGGTACTCCGTGTTAACTTTGACATCGGGACGTAAGTCATCTCATTCCCCCACGTGACCATGGGTGCCGGAAAGCACCCGAAACGTCGGGTATTAAAAATAAAATGCGATAAAATCCGTAAAAGCAGTACTTATCAATTGAAATTTTGAGATGACTGCTTATTCTCCAAACTACCAATGCTCGCTCTCTTGATGCGAAATATGTGTCCTGAATAAATTTCTGTAAAATAACTGGATTTACGAGTGTATGTGAAAACGCATATCCATAAAACTGGGAGAAGTTATCAACCGAAGAAATCGGATACCGAGTATAGAATGCAAGTTCAAAAATACTTTCAATGGAATCCTATCAATATAAAACAATCTTTGTGTCGTCGTTTGTGCGACAGTCTAGAAGGCAAGTGATGCCCATAGTGTGGTGTCATCGACCTTGAGAACTAGTTGTTCTAGACAGTCCCCTAGTCCCCGAGTCGGGGGTTTAAACTGCGTGACGGACGGACGGACGAAGATTAATCGTTCATATGTGTTTATAAATAACTTTAACTTTAATGGCTTTTGAATGACTATATGTGATTATGATAATGCGTCGACTTGTAATAGTATTTTTGAAAATTTCGCTATTCAACAGGCTTATTTTCAAATGTATACCTAAGTTTGTTTTGTAGTAAAGTAGCTGCGAAAGTGAATACATGACACCAAATACTAACCAGGTTATTGTAAGAGGCGACCTTGGGAAACGTCTGAAAAACGCCACGCTGCAGCTATATTATGGTTATACCACGAAAGGGTCGGCTCGACCGGGGAAGGATCACGCTCTCACAGAATAACAGCGTAAATAGCAACTTAATGCTGCTGCTGTGTTTCGTATGGTGAGTGTAAAGAACTGGAAACCCGTTTTACTGGAATCGACGCATTCCATCTTAGTCCTCAAGGGTGGCAACGCTTCTGCATTTTATTCTTAATCGGGGTTAGGTGTAAATGTTATGGGCCACGGCATCCACTTGCCATCGGGTAGACTGTGTGCTCGCTTGCCACCCTAATTCTATAAAAATATTACTTATGGCTTCCGACAGACGGCGGCAGAACCATATCGTTTACTACCTTAGAACTACTAATGCAATCTGCAATCTGCCCGTCAAGTATACATAGGTATGTACAAAGCTTCACGTCTGTTACCTCCGAGGGGGTAGGCAGAGTGCAACGATCAGCGAGCTATTCGGACCAAGTATAGAAGCTGATAAATATGGGTTTAGATAGAAAAATTTAAAAGAATGAAAAAGCGATTGGCTAGCTAGAGTACTATGCATAGTTCGCCTTTTAGAACAGCAAAATACACAGTTGACATATACCTTTTTGTTACGACTTATGGGACTTCCATGGAACATTGGAAACATTTCTTACGTGGTAGAGCCACGTTGCAACTATATTATGGTTGCAGCACGAATGGAGTCGGCTCGACTGGGGTAGGACCACGCTCTCACGGAATACCTACGGAATACCAATATGTCGCAATATGTCGCTCCGTTAATTCATCACCAAAAAAAAAAAAAAACAATTACATTAGGTATACTTAAACTTATTACATTATAAAGTTCTCAAATCAATAATTAATTAGGTACAGAAAGTTGAAGAAGATATGCATTTAGTTACAAAAAGTAAAATGAAAAGTTCCCAGATCAATCACATTGGGAAGTGAGTGATCGATCCGAGAACTTCACCTTGTAAAGTTTGACTAATATTTTATATCGTCAGAATGTGGCTTAGCTAAAATTATATTACAATCAGTGAAATCTTTTAAAATGTGGTGGCATTTCTCATTACGAAAGGCAGCGCTGTGGGCACAATCCATCAAGACATGCATTAGGTCCTCTGGAACACCGCATTGATCACAGTTCGGTGACTGGACCTTTTTCATAAGGAATGCAAACTTTCTAGATGGAATGTGTCTTGTACGCAGCCTCATTATCACTACTGCATCCTGTGGCGATAGCTTATGTTTATCAATCCATGGTATTTTAAGCGGACGTGGCTGTACCGTCTTGTACCAAATACCCTTTTCTTTTGAACGTAAATCGAAATATTCTTTCCATAGGTTGTAACATAGCCTTTTTATAATACAAATACAATCAGTGTAATGGGGTAACATGTTGTATTCGATGCCATCCGTAATAGCCTGTCTAGCCAAGATATCTACTCGCTCATTATATTCCACGCCGCAATGAGACGGAATCCACTGCAACTTTATCGATTTCGACCTGGATGTTAACCCATGTATAGTATCCAGAACGGTGTAGGCTATCGGTGTGCCTCGTGTACCCAAGGTGCACCGAGCCAAGTGTTGGAGTGTGCTTCTTGAGTCTGTCAATATCACAATATTATCTTGTGATAGTGATGCAGCGTATGACAGTGCTTCACATATTGCTACTAGCTCAGCCTCCATGATGCATATACTACTATCTATCTTAAATTGTAAGCTAAGATTACATTGTGGGTCAAAAAAGGCTGCACCGATTCCGCCTGAATCTTTAGAGCCGTCTGTTTGTCACCCTTATTCTAGAAAAACATACTGTATATTCGGCACATACAGTTACACATAGAGTTGACACATAACTTTTTGCTACGTATTATGAGACTTCCACATATTAGACCTTAAAGTCCCAGACTAACATAGAAATGGTGTGAGGATTAAATCTTCCCTACAATGAGAGCCCATGCCTGGCAGTGGACTCTTATGACCTGAAGAAATTAAGAAAGATTGTTACCGGGAATTTGGCAGAGTGTGTGTGCAACGCAGCCGTGGGAGGGGCAGGTGCGCCGGGCAGGGCCGCCTCAGGCGCCGGCGGCATCCTGTAGGGTGGCACGCCCTCGACCGTACCTGAAAACAAAATACTTTGAATATAGAAATAAAAAAACATCTTTTAATTGCAGCTACATACTACATAACTTCACCGAATGAATACTTTATATTACATTATCATAAATTTCTTATAAAATTTAATACCTCGATATTAATATTCACTACCTCATGTAAATCCATGGGTGCCATAAGAGTCCATAGAGGGAAGCTGAAACAGGTGATGGGCAGCTGCATCTGCATGATAACAACTTAAAATTATAGAAAAACTTTGGTTTCCAAATCGTCTGCTAAGCGTGGCAACTATAGCAAATCCCCCCTATGAAACAATCTATGGGGGTGGCCTATGTTCAGCAGTAGAAATTTATGGGCTATATGGATGGATAAAATGGATATTTTTTATGAAATTGCAGTGGCAAACGAGCTGATAGTCCACTTTCCCCTGACAATCAACTTTAAACACAGAAGGCTAAAGATGAAAGCCACATAGCTTGGAATCATACTCTCTATCTTTAGAACAAAGTAGTACAAGCAATGCTGGCGGTCCACCACTGAGCTATTTAAAAGAAGTTTTCTTCCTCGCACAACTTCCTTGTGGAACCGACTACCACCAGAGATTCTTCCGGACCGATACAACTTAGAGAGATGGGACTTCAAGAGTCTGCTCCTTTTTAAAAGGCCGGCAACGCATCTGCAATTCCCCTGGTGCTGCAGTTGTTCATGGGCGGCGGTAGTCACTTACCATCAGATGAACCGTATGCTCGTTTGCCCCTCTCCTATAAAAAAATGTAAAATTCACGACGAATGCTTAATACCTGAGTTAACAGGGCTCTATAAAGTTCACATATTTGGAGCACAATACATTCGCATTGCAGTTACGTAATAGAGACCACTACCCTATATCAGTTCGTAGGTGTCCTAAGACGTGACATAGTGAGAATGAACAAAGGATGGGCAGCAGTATCTTACTGAAAACAACCCAATAATAAAACCAAAATGTTATACGTGGTAGAGCCGCGCTACAGCTTTATTATGGTTGTAGCACGAACGGGTCAAGCCGATTGGAGAAGGACCCAGCTTAATGCTGCTGTGATTAGTTTGGTAAGTGTAGAGAACCGTTTTACTAAAAACGAGGCATTCCATCTTGGTCCTCAGGAGTGATACCGCTTCTGCATTTTGATTCTTAATCGAGGATAAATGCATATCTATGGACCACAGAATTCACTAACCATCAAATGGACCATGTGCTCGTTTGTCACACTTATTATATAAAAAAAATGCTGTGGTTACCAAGCCGTCTGATAAGAGTTACTGTATCTATGAAAATGTTCAGTTCAATTTAAAATTAGTCTTCTAGTTTAGGAGTTACGAGCGAACATAGGAAGAGAGGAAGGAAACGATATATACAAACATGATAATATGTTTATACCTGCCCAAACTTTATCCATCTACCGAAGCCCTAACTCCGTCCATAGTATAAATAATGCTCCGTAGCAATCAGTTTCATAGCATACAGTGGATACCTAATACAAATCTTAGTAGCTCAATATAAAATATTCCTCGTTAGGAAACACCTTTCTTCGCGCCTTTAGTGTAAACTGATTCTAATAATTGCTAGAAAATTATAGAAATCTTGTTGCGTCCGAGATTTTTCCACCAAGAGTATCCAGGCTACGACCTTAAATTACTGGTAACGATGCATTCCATTTTTGTTCTTGTTTTGACAACGCATATGCGTTTTGATATTTTAACGTTGATGGATGTCACTGATAACTTTTTCTTTTCAGTGAGTGTGTTCGTTTGTCAGAACAGTACAAAAAAATGGTAAACGTCAGAGCATGATATGCACAAAAAGTGTTTATTTTATAACGGTGATAAATTCCGATGGTCTACATGAATACAACCTCGGAAAAAGAAACATCGGCCACAAACAATCTGTGTTTATTCAAAGAATTAATTCAAACAGAAAATAATAATTACTTAAGATCATGCAGGCTTTATCTCTCTGGCTTTTTAGTCAATGGTTGCAATGTATTGTTAGATTCTTTAGCGTGTGGCGTTGGCGTAAAAGATTCCATAACTTACATTTGTCTCGTAGATTTTGTTAGAGATCCCGACCGACCCCTTAGCCAACTAATAATTTTTCTGTTAGAATTCTCGCATATATCATCTACTATATAAACTTATTAATACACTGCAATTTGTCATGTGGCCTAGGCAAACTTCATTTTATTCTACGGGTGACGCAAGAAGCGACAATTGGAAAAGCCAGAAATTTTTAAGGTTCCCGACAGATGAAAGTATAATCATTCCTTTTACATGGACGCACCTGCGTTTAATAAATTAATAACGGTTCAAGTAATATAAAATTCAATACTCTATCAAATCTAAATTGACTTTGTTATGGGCTCCTTGTAGTGCGTAACCATAAAGGATAACCCATGTGTTAAAAGCTTCCGGTAAAGAATTTAAATTTAGTTTTTAATAAATTCAATCACTTAAATGACACAGATGTTCTAGGAGATAGGACTAGGAGATAGGATAGGATAGGAGATAGGTGGTGCCTACTTTTGCTACCAAAATAGCAGTGTTTGCACAGCTGCATTTCTTTCTATAATTACAGGAAGTGCGGAATTCCATCTTAATCATCGGAGATGTCAACTTATTTGTAGCCTTTTTGTTTGGAGACATACCTCTGTTGTCGACTTTATTGTATATTTACTATATTTATACCGACACAACAATAAAACAATAGTAAAAATTTTTACGTGGTAGAGCCACGTTGCAGTTATATTATAGTAGCACGAATGAGTAGAACTGCGCTCTCACAGAATATTAGCGTAAAATAGCAGCGTAATGCTGCGGTTTTGTACGGTGAGTGTAGAGATCCGGAGACCCTTTTTACTGGAGCCGAGGTATTCCATCTTAATCCTCAGGGATGACAACGCTTCTGCATTTTGATTCTTAATCGAGGATAAATGTAGCTAGGGGCTCGGGGGGCCATTGCATCAACAGAAATGATTTTGCTGTAAAACTCCTCATAAAAATTACAACTACTTGTAATATAAGTACATTAAAATAGACTTGTTCAGTTTGGAAAAAGTGTTTAAAAGAAGAAAAATATATTTTGAATACTGATAATGGTAGGTAAGTGTATTAAGTGATATTAATGTGTCAATTGTGTATATGTGTGTGGTGTGTAGTATATAAGTGTGTAATATATATATTTAAACATTACGTTGATATAGTTTTTCTTTCTGTTCGTAGTTTAATTATATTTTGTCTCTCTCTTATTATTACTTTATATTTAATAATGAAGGCTGTAATGAATGTAGACTTTATACGTTACAACGGGACGATAATTGGTGTTGGATCTCTTATGTTGTCGCTACTGTGTATTTTCGCAATTTCACTTTGACATATCTCTTCGACTAGAACTACATTTGAAGCGAAATTGTATTTTATAGAACGATTGTTAAATAGACCGTATATAATTGAAATAAAGATCTTTTACGTCTGCTTCCTGTCCTCGATGGTAGACAATCTAAACACTTGAGTAGCTCATCGGGGTAAAAAGCCACAATTGCTCTTGAAAATTGATATTATTAAGCTATAGACGATTTCCGAGCACTTTCCGTCCTAGTTACTTAAATCTTTGCTAGTTACGAGTAACTAATAGTTTTTTTATTGTACCCTGCCGAATGATGATGTTATCTACATGTAAAATATATATACAATATCTAAATCACTGTCGAATCAACTTAAGCACACTCACAAAATTTCGTAAAAATCAGTTTTGTCGTTTAGCAGAAGTTCAGTCACATACTCACGGACAAAATAATTATAGATATAAAGAATAATACGTTATATGTGTACGGTAAGTCGTTAATATTATTTTATAGAATAAGGGGTAACAAACGAGCACACAGACCACCTGATGGTAAGTGGATGCTGTGGCTCATAGACATCTACATCTATCCTCGATTGAGAATCAAAATGCAAATTCGTTGTCACCCCTGAGGACTAAGATTGTATGCCTCATTTCCAGTAAAAAATCCGGATCTCTACACTCACCAAACGACGAAACTGAACAGTATTAAGCTGCTATTTCACGCTGGTATTCTGTGAGAGCGTGGTCCTTCCCCGGTCGAGTCAACCGATCCGTGTTACAACCATAATATAGCTGCAGCGCGGCTCTAGCACGTAAATTACGCAAACAAAGCGTATTAAACTAATTTACGCAAACAAAGCGTAAAAAAACTAAATTACGCAAACTAAATTACGCAAACAAACCGTATTAAACTATTAACTGTATAAACTTTAGCCGTGTAGTGGCGGTATAAGAATATCTACTATCCTGTAAGTTCAGATTACATGACTCCTTGAGGTTTATAGCGCTGCAGATCTTGGAGAACTTTAAAAACAATGTTAGTTGAACAATGGAGATAAAAGAAATAAACTATGGCTCACTTTAGAAGTTTCAAGTAATACTAAATGAAAAATATTGAGCGTTGGTGCCCATAGAATACAATAATACACAATAGAATGGAGGTCAACTTTATTTTGTACGAGGTTTGGCGTCGCCAAACCCGATTCGCTGTGTTGACAGACTGAATAAATTTACACATTTTAGACTTTTAATTAATGTTTAAATTTTTATACATATTTATTTGTAAATAGGGTGCAATGTGACAATTTCTAAATAATTTGCATGCGAAATTTGAAAACGATTGTAACGTCAAAACATATCTCGTGTTGACATTTATAAGTGTGAATTGACGTGTTAGTGACATTTTAGTGGCTACGCGGGCTCCGCCCACTCCCCTATTCTATTATGTATGTATTATAGTATTCTATGTTGGTGCCCGATAAGTCAATTGTTTATTAACAATTGAATGAAATGTATGAATGAACGAATGAAATGAATCTCCTAGTTTTCGAATAAAACATAGTCTGGATCACTCCTGGCATTGCTCTCTATCTGTTCAATTCATTACATTCAGATAAACCATACCAAAGAGTAGCCCAAACAGAGAGACAAAGTTTTGAAAATGTTAATATCATGGAAATAACGTCCCCCCACCCGAATAACTAACTCAATAATAGGCAGTTATTTTGATATTACAGATACACACTTTAGTTTTATTTATATATATATATATATATATATATATATATATATATATATATATATATAGATAATTGTCCCGAGCTTCGATGTTAGTGTTCCCTATGATACTGAAAAACTATAATAGTGTTGTTACTGCGTTTTTTTAAAGTTACAGATGTGGCGGAGCTATCTTCGCGCCACAAGCGAAAACACGAGGACCTGAGAGATGAATCGAAGCCTAAATCGCGCTATCAAAATTCCGAGTAAAAACAGTATGTATATAATAGCTCCGAACTAATACAACACCACACAATGACACTACACCCACGCTAAATGGGACAAACATTATTAGGATTACAAATGTGCCCGTCTGCGGGTGCGACGTGCTCCAGCTCACACCACGTACACACCGTACACCCGCGTTCCTGGGCGATTCTTACCGCCCAGACCATCGACCGATACGAGCTGAGCAGTCAGAGACGGGGGTCCGCACTCCCCCCCTCGGACTGCGGTTAGATAGCTCAAAAAACGCCTAAAAAGGCGACATGATGATTGGTAACAACACCAAGTCATAAACCATTCATCATCATCCTCACCTCATTGCCTTTCCCTTTTTTTTAATTAGTTGATGAGTCAGATGAAGCTGTAAGAGTCGCATAGACTAACAGCGCTAACATCTAGAAAATAGAGACAATTTGTGCCCTCCTTTCACCCAAGGAGAGTCGCGTCCGTTTTGCGGCTTAAAGATCTCTCGCTAGATCATTAGACCAATCCCAAAAGGTGGTGTTTAGTAGATAAAAGTTTCCACATAACCACTCAGCCAGCTGCGTTGTATGCTATGCATTCACCACCTCCCTCCCCCGTTACCTGAGGGTTGCCCTTAATTGATTCGGGCGCAAAAAAAAACTAATACAATCATCAATCTAATCACAATCGGACAGTTTTGAGGTGTGTTGGAATTTATTTTATTTATAACGTAGGAAACAGGGCCATCAGTAATGAACATCTGCAACACCAGAGGAAGGTCGTTGCCGGCGTACACTATAATAGTGCATCTAAGTAACACTATCTCATATCGTCCCATGGGTGTCGTAAGAGGCAACGTAGGAAAAATATGAGATGGGCAAGCACCATCTTTCTGATAACAATTCAATGTTTAAAAAAAACTACGGTTGTCTACCTATCAAGCGTGACACCTATGGTGAAGTTACCCTAACGGTTTATTCTCCGTATTTTATATAACTATAGCAAACTCTCCTTTATGAAGCAATCAGTTGGGAGGCCTATGTTCAGCAGTGGCCTTTTATAGGCTGTATTGGATGTTACCACTTAGGTGAATAAAACCCTTAAATCTTACGATTTTATCCATCACCGCAGTGTAATGTTACCACATTAGTAGATCCCCGCTGCAGCTATATTATGGTTGTAGCACGATTGAGTCGGCTCGACCCGGCAACGGATCACGATCTTACAGAATAAAAGTGTGGCCGCGGAAGGAAAAGAGGAGATCTCCCGCCGGGCAAGGTGTTCTGCCCGGGGAGCAGCCAACACTCCGTGTGATAGTTCGGAGAAGTTCTATATATACTGTTTATGATTTGGAATATTAATAGCGCGATTTAGGCTTCGGTGAGTTTCGGTTCTAGCGCGACGACAGCGCCGCTACACAAGCATAAAATAGCCGGTTAATGCTACTGGGTTTCGTATCAGCGTTCCGTCTTAGTCCTCAGGGGTGACAATGTATATGCATTTTATTTAATCAAGGTTAAATGTAGATATCTATGGGCCACAGTATTCAGTTACCATCAGGTGGACTGTGTGCTTGTTTGTCACCCTTATTCTATTAAGAAAAAATAAGCTAAGCGCTCGCAACATTTTCTAGTAAATACCAAAATTCTAACAATTTTCAATTGCACAGTGTAGTGGCGGTGTAGGAACCACTACCCCATATGATCCCGTGGGTGTCGCAAGAGGCGACAGAGGGAACAAAACGGGAAATATGCAGCATCGTCTTCCTAATAACGACTGAAATGAAACACGGATATCAACCCGTTTACATATGCGGTTACCAACCCGTTCGCCTAACCTGGCAACTACGGCAAATATCCCCCCCATAAAGCTATCTAGGTTGTAACGGTAATTCAATATTTAAGTGATAATTTATCACGTCACGGTAGGGGAGGAAAACATCATGAGGAAACCTGCATGTCTGAGGAATAAAGATATTACAAGGATAATATATGATGTCCGCCAACTAGTATAAGAGCAGTGCGGTGAACTAATTGGTCAATATCCCTCCCAAAAATTAAAGAAGGTCTGTGCCCAGCTGTGGGACGTACACGCTAAACTTTAGTGTTTAATTTTAAGCCGTATTAAACACTTTTGTCTTTTTATGCAGATTTACACTACAAAACTTTTGATGTGGTAGAGCCATGCTGCAGTTATATTAGTAGTATAGTTGTAGCACGAATGGGTCGGCTCGACCGGGGAGGGACCACGCTCTCACAGAATACCAGCGTAAAATAGTACCTTAATGCTGCTGTGTTTCGTATGGTGAGTGTAGAGAACCGGAGACCCTTTTTACGGGAAACGAGGCATTCTATCTTAGTCCTCACGGGTGACAACGCATCTGAATTTTGATTCTTGATCAAGGATAGATGTAGATGTCTATGGGCCACAGCAACCACTTACCATCAGGTGGGCTGTGTGCTCGTTTGTCACCCGATACTATAAAAAAAAAAAAAAAAAAAAAAAAAAAAAAAAAAAAAAAAAAAAAAAACATTTTTCATTGAATAAGTGGTGACAAAGGAACACAGAGTCAATAGACATCTACATCTATCCTCAGTTAAGAGTCACAATGCAGATGCGTTGTTACGCCTTAGGACTAAGATGGAATGCCTCGTTTCCAGTGAAAAAAGTCTCCGGTTTTCTGCACTCACCATACGACATACTCTGCTTCACCAGGTCGCCAGGTATTTTACATCCTGTCGAGTTTGATTTACCACAATTTGTGGGAGGCTAAGAGATCTTTCTGGCCTCTTACCTTAGGGTGAAATGGGGTGTTGAATTCTTTTCCGCAACCACAATACGGCCTCTTTTTTACCGACTTCAAAAAAGAGGAGATATTAAATTCGACTGTATGTTTTTTATATGTGTTACCTTATAACTTTGCTCTGGGTGAACCGATTTTGATGCTTTTTGTATCTAAAAGCTGGTGCTTCTCGTGTGGTTTTAATCAAGACTGACCAGTAGTTTTTGAGTGAGAGTGATCTTGAACGAATGAAATGAAATGAAGAATGAAATTAATAAATGAAATGAATGGATGAATGAATGAATGAATGAGCGAATGAAATGAATCTCTTAGTTTTCGAATAAAATATAGTCTTAATCACTCCTGGCATTGCTCTCTATCTATTCAATTTATTACAATCAATTTAGCCACTAAGGATTAGCCTAGAGAGACAGACAAAAGTTTTGAAAACGGTTACACATGTCTAAATAACCCCACCCCCTCCCCGCACAGCGCAGTAATAGGCTGTTATTTTGTTATTACGGATAGAAAAATTCAATTCTATTTAATGAATAGATAATAGTCCCCAGCTTAGATGTTAGTTTTCCCTATGGTACCGATAAACAATACTAGTGTGTCGGTATTTCATTTTTTTTTAATGACAGACAATCCACAGTTTGAGGTGTATTGGAACCTTGAGTACGGTAAGAAACAGGGCGATCAGTGATGAACATTTGCAACACCCGAGGAAGATTGTTGCCGGCGCTTTAAAGAGGAATAAGTCCTTTTCTTAAGGACCTGCTCCAGTTAAAATGGTCTCCGGTTCTCTACACTGACCAAACTAAACACAGCAGCTGCTATTTGACGCTATTCTGTGAGAGCAGGATCCCTTTCCGGTCGAGCCAATCCATTCATGCTACAAATATACAAGGATATATATAGATATAGCTGCAGCATGGCTCTACCACGTTCTAGTTTTTATTATATATATATATATATATATATATATATATATATATATATATATATGTTGCGTTACAATCGACAGTTTTGTATTGGAACTTTGAGTACGGTAAGAAACAGGGCGATCAGCGAAGAACATCTGCAACACCAGATGAAGGTTATTGCCGGCGTTTTAGAGAGGAATAAGTCCTCTTCTTAAAGACCTGCTAGATCTAGATCTGATTTAATGTATTTTATATCAACATACGGCAACATCTTAAATATAATATCTTTCAACAACTTATGCTAATTAGCATATAATAGACAATCAGCATTACATATTTGACAGGTCTGTACAATCACCCGATGGGACCGGCTTCGTTGCGTGTACACAATGCATTAATATCTAAAAGAGTTATGAAATAAGAAAAACGTGTTATATAAGTTGGAAAGATGTTTGTTACTTGAATGAACTGTTACAGTGTATGTTGTAAATATGAGAGTTGGTGTTTTATGAGAAACAAATTCATACGATCGCACCGAAAAGTCGCAAGCCGTTAACATATGAAAAAAATAAGGTATTAGTTAGCTAGTCAGGAGGAATCAGAGCATGAGTATAGAAAAAGATTCCACCTCAATTTTTTATGCGATTTTCTTCAAATTTTCTTTATGACGATATTAATGCATGTTGCCTTGAGCCTTGAGGCAACTCGGTGTAGGTAATATTGAAATATTTAACCGATTTTTTTTTAATTGCAAAGGATTGTTATTTTCCAACACAACATTGTATTGATTAAAACTACTTTTACGGATTTTATCGCGTTTATTTTACTATTATTTTTAATTCCCGACGTTTCGGGCGCTATCCAGCACCCATGGTCACGGGGGACTGAGATGACAGACGTCCCGGTGTCATTGTTAAACCCGGAGTACCTTCAGCTTTTTTAATTATTGTTTATGGTCCGATCTATGCAAAATGAACTGACTATGTCCTGAGGTCTTGTAGTGGTATGCTTGGGTTTAGTTTTAATTACATATACAAATACCTACATAGTGTTGTTCAAATCAACAATTTCTTAAGAAATATTGTTTTTCAATACTAATCAACCTGGATATTATATAGTTGCGTCATTTTTTCATTAAAAAAGGTAAAAAGTTTAATTTAAAATAAGGAATTTTATAACGGGTCCAGTAAAACAACCAAAAAAAGCGTTAAAATCCATGGAGAAACCTCTAGAAAAGCCAATATCAAAAAGGTATGATAGACTACCCCAGGAGGGTACCAGCACCCCTGGAGAATCCCTCGCTAAGCATCCACGACCATGTTTCTCCACTTCTGAGCGTGGGTGCTCAGGCTGCCCAACGTATGCTGGGGGGGGGGGGCAAAATTCCGCTCAAGACTACAACTGCTCGGGGCAAACGGAGCAACAAGACCAAGGCGACCCCTGCCACTTTGTCCGTGAATTTCTGCAATATCAGGGGACTTCACTCTTCTTCTTGGACTTCTTCAACCAAGCCTGGGCTGATGCATCGGCGTCCCGGGGTGTAAACACCAGCGCTCTAAAAAAGAAGTATAATTCCGCCTCTAGGTCCTTCAAAAGAGTCATTGCCAAGGCAAAGTCAGAGCATATAGGCAGAATTGGCGAGAAATTAGTTCGCCTTCCTTCTGGAACCCGTGCATTCTGGTCTCTCACCAAGGCTGTCCAGGGGAATTTCTGTCAGCCATCTCTACCATCTCTGCACAGGGAGGACGACTCACTGGCCCATACCGCAAAGGAGAAAGCCGATCTTCTAGGCTCTTTCTTTGCGTCTAACTCGACTCTCGATGACGGGGGGAGTACGCCGCCGACCATCCCGCGGTGTGAGTGCTCCATGCCGGAAGTGCACTTCACACAGCGCTCGGTTCGCAAAGCACTCCTCTCCCTGGACATCCACAAGTCGAGTGGGCCTGACGGAATCCTCCCAATTGTGCTGAGGACGTGTGCTCCAGAGTTGGCACCGGTTTTGACGCGTCTTTTCCGGTACTCCTACTCCCTAGGCGTAGTCCCAAAATCGTGGAAGACGACTTACGTCCACCCGATCCCTAAATAAGGCGACCGCTCTGACCCGTCCAACTACCGGCCAATCGCCATCACCTCCTTGTTCTCCAAAACAATGGAGTCCATTGTAAACTGCCAGCTCATGAGGTACCTTGAAGATCACCAGCTGATTAGTGACCGCCAATACGGTTTTCGCCGTGGTCGGTCAGCTGGTGATCTTCTGGTCTACCTAATTCACAGATGAGCGGAGGCAGTAGAGTTCAAGGGGGAGGCATTGACCGTTAGTTTGGACATTGCGAAGGCCTTCAATCGGGTTTGGCACAAAGCGCTTCTTTCGAAGCTCCCTTCCTATGGGCTTTCCGAGAAATTGTGCGATTGGATCACCAGCTTTCTTGCAGATCGGAGCATCAAGGTCATTGTAGACGGTGCAAGCTCCGATTGCAAGCCTATTAATGCTGGTGTTCCACAGGGCTGCGTGCTATCGCCAACGCTGTTTCTTCTGCATATCAATGATATGTTGCATACCCGTAACATTCATTTCTATGCAGATGACAGCACTGGTGGTGCTCTTTACACCGGCCAAGCCAATATTTAACAGGAAAACGTCTCCGAGTGCCTGGAAAACTTGTGTCTGAAGTCGAGTCTTTGCTGAACAGAGTCTCGGATTGGGAAACTAAATCTAGTCCAGTTTAACCCCCAGAAGACACAAGTTTGCGCGTTAACCGCTAAAATGAACCCCTTTGTCGTATCCCCTCAGTTTCAAGGCACTTCCCCTGTTGCTTCAGCCAGTATCGGAATCCTCGGCGTCGACATATCGAGTGACGTGTAGTTTCGTGGTCACTTGGAAGGGAAGGCCAAATTGGCCTCTAAAAAGCTTGGCGTGCTCAGCAGAGCGGGACAGTATTTCATGCCGGCACACCGCCTGCAACTTTACAAGGCGCAGGTTCGGCCGCACATGGAATACTGTTCCCATCTCTGGGCTGGGGCTCCCCAGTACCAGCTCCTTCCACTTGACCGCATCCAGCGCAGAGCGGCTCGAATCGTCGACGACAGAGTGCTTTCCGATCGGCTCGATTCACTGGCGCTGCGAGGAGATGTTGCATCTCTTTGCGTATTTTATCGCATCTATCACGGGGAGTGCTCTGAGGAATTGTTCGGATTAATCCCAGCCGCCAAATTTCGTGAACGCACTACACGGCAAACGTCCCGATACCATCTACACTATCTGGATGCTTGGCGGACCACCACTGTACGTTTCACAAGGAGTTTTCTTTCATGTACAACCTCTCTGTGGAATAGCTAACCACCGGCGATTTTTCCGGACCGATACGACCTGGGGACCTTCAAGAAAAGAGCTTACTCCTTTCTAAAGGGCCGGCAACGCACCCGCAATTCTCCTGGTATTGCGGTTGATCATGGGCGGCGGTAGTCACTTAACATCAGGTGGGCCGCATGCTCGTTTGCCTCTTCTTCTATATAAAAAAAGGAAGAAGACCAAGAAGAGAAACTACCACAACTTCTCAATTTACATCTATAAGTTACTGAAATGCGTAATGAAGGAGAATTTGGGCATATCCATATTGTCTATGCTGATAATGAACAACTTCTTGAACGACATGTTGGACAAGATCGCTGAGGAAGCGGCGAGGTTGGTGTCCCATTCAAAGAAGAGCACACTAAGCAGTAGAGAGATACAGTCGGCCATAGAACTACTCATTCCTGGAGAGTTAGCAAAACACGCTTCCATAGAGGGACTTAAAGATGTCACCATGTATATGAATAACAAGACGAAAGATGTATCGATTTAGGCGCGATTTTTTTTAAATCTACTTTCTGTTTAAAAATTAATTATAGTTTAGATAGTGATGTATTTAAATAATTGTAAATAAATGTTGATATGAAATTTAAAAATATTTAATTTTTTAGGTCTAAAAAAACTAGATCCTCCTGGAATTGCTCCATTCACGCAGTCTTTTTTATAGCATTAGGTGATAAACGAGCACACAGGCCATCTGATGGTAAGTGAATGTTGTGGCCCATAGATATCCACATTTATCCTAAAATTAGGATCAAAATATAAATGCGTTATAACCCCCATGAGAATCAAGATGAAATGCCTCGATTCCGAAAAGGGTCTCCGGTTCTCTACACTCATCATATGAAACACAACACTATTACGCTGCTATTTTACGCTGGTATTCTGTGAGAGCGTGGTCCTGTCCCGGTCGAGCCGACCCATTCATACTACAACTATAATATAGCTGCAGCGTCGCTCTATCACGTTAAAAAAGTTGTTTTTGTTTTAATAGCATGCAAAATAGCCCACGAGTTTAATAGAAGTCAGTTATTTCAACACTACAAATATACACTTTTTAAACATACGTATATGTATTGATAGCTAATCTCAAAAACATCATTTAATACTCAAATTACACAAAACCTAAAAAAAAGTATATAAAATAAGTATATAAAATTATTAAAGAAGTTGTCGTTTTCATTGATCTATTTCACTGTATCACTCCGGTTATTCGCATCATATAATCGATTTGATCCGAATTAATCAGTTATTCGCATTCATTATCCTTTAGAGCTTGTATAATCAATGATTATTAATAATTTCTGATATAATAATCAATGAATATTCCACGAAAGGAAGATATGTTTTATGAGTAATATATTTGTAACATACAATCTTTGAAAACCAATTTTTTTTAAATACGATATTTCTTATAGAATAGGGTGATAAACGAGCACTCAGTCCACCTGATGGTAAGTGGTTGCTGTGGCCCATAGACATCTACCTCTATCCTCGATTACGAGTCAAAAGTGGGGAGTAAGATGGAATGCCTCGTTTCCAGACAAATCGGTCCCCGGTTCTCTACACTCACCATACGAAATACAGCAGCGTTGAGCTACTTACTTACTTTACGCTGACATTCTGTGAGAGCGCGGTGCTTCAAATCGAGTCGATCCATTCGTGCTGCAACTTTACTGCTGCTATTACAGCTGCAACATGGCTCTACCACGTAAAAATACTGATAGTAAAACTTCAATGGATGTTTTAAGTATTCGGCCGCAAAAATATGGAATGATTTGCCACCACCCTTAAAAGAAAATTTTAATATTAATTCTTCAACATTTAAAAAAAAGGTTAAAAAGGAGTTATTACACGAACAGAAATCTTTTTAGGCGGAATAACTGTATGTTTATTCTGTAATAAGTATTTTTATCTAACACATATTGACTGTATAGAGGTTTAAGTAACTAACGTTAACAAGTATCCTGATCAGAATCACAAAGATAAAATTAAAAAATAATCAGGATCATCCCAGCACATGATCAATGCGTGTTTTTTTAAGTTTTTTAAACTTCTTATGATGTTATAATTTAGTAATAATAAGTGGAAAGTTAAATTACATTACATTATGTAATTCTATCCAAATACGTCAGATTTCGCAACTGACAACTTTACCAAAATGGCTGTGGGCGGGAAATAAAGGACAACTAAAATGGAATAAACAATGGCCGGTAAAGTTGTCCGCAATAAAGTTCACGGAATACGAAATTGCGACATTTAAATTTGCATAAATGTTTGAGAGCCTCTAACAATTATTTATCGAACAAACGCGATCTGTCGACCTTGTTTCTGTTTCTAGATTCAGATAATTTACGCTGGTGTTCTGTGCGAGCTTGGTCTGCATCAGGTGATGGGTGGTGGTTATCCAATCCGTGCTGCAGCCGTATTGTGTTGCAGCTTAATCTGCCACGTGTAAATAATATCGTCGCCAATTTAATATCAGTAGATGGTGTTATAGCCATTTGGTGTACACCAGACGTAAAATATATAGACTGGTGCAAAATGTCTGATTGATGAACTTGTGTGATTAAATTTGAAAAACCGTAACTGTTCCTATTTGATATATTTAGCATTAGATTCGAACTCAATCACATTTGTGTAGTAAGGTCATGTTGCTCTTGGTGAGGTCCCGTTATGGATCGTTCAATACGTGACATAGTGATATGCGAATTTTAGGTGCGCTGCATTGAATTCTTTATTGAAATTCTGTTGCAGCAAAAACTTTGATCTGGTGACCGCGTTGCCATAGGTTTCGTTTCGTTTTACAATAGGTTTCTTTTACGTGATTTGGAGATTCAAGCGAGGAAACTACGCAAGCTTATAATAAGCTAAATTAAGGACCAAAGACACCTACTATCCTTGACTATGAACCAAAATTTGTATTTTGTCATAATCAAGGATAGATGTTTTGGTTCGTAATCAAGGATAATATGTTGTCGTCCCTAAGGACTAAGGCTAAAAACACCTCGTTATCAATTAATAGGTTGTCCGGTTCTCTTCTAAACACAGTTTTCACAATACAGTGGATTGATTTAATGTGCTATTGTAATAGTTTCTACTGCCTCATTAAATCCTGTGGGGCGTAAGACGTGACAGAAGGAAACTGAAACAGGAGATGGGCGGCAGGACAGCCTCAGCATCTACCTGATAATAACCGAAAATAATAAAAAATGCGGTTGCCAACGCGTCTTCCCAACGCGGCAGCTATGCCAAAATCCTATCTATCCTAACTATCAGTCAATTTATGGGGAAGCCTATCCTTCAGAGATGGAATTGACAACGCTTCTGTCGTGTTCTTTACCTAAAGTTGATTTCGGGTGACCATGGGCTGAAGTAGCCATTTAACATCAGAACAAGAACTTACAGTCCGCCGGGACTGTAAGTTCCTGTTCGATCTAGATTGGGTTTTTGTTGTATCAAAGGTGACTTGATCGAGAGTGCTCCTAGCTATGATCCAAAAAAATCTTTTCAGCCCTTTGAAGATTATCAGCTCTTTTTGTTTTGGGGTTTTTTAATTTATTAATTTAAGTTACATATTTAAAAAAACGTCCACTATGTTGATTGGTTTACGACGTCGTAGCAAGCTGTTAGAAAGAAAAAATGCTAAGGTACGTGAGGGTAATATCACCTTAAGGTTTGTTGTCCTATAAAACCGAAACTAGGAGGAGTACAGAGACAAAAACACAAAGTTGAATACTTTATTAAGAAAATAATAGCATACAAGCTTTGGCAATAGTTAGGAACACTTTAAAAAATCAATTAAAAAAAAAACTAACTGCACTACAAAATACTAAAATCGACTAAAATATGTACTATGACGTCAACTGTCAAAATGACGTCGATAAAGCAGCGCCCTTGTAACTCTTTATTATTTGATTGACTGATGAAGAGCTATCGTATCACACAATCATCTATGCAAACAGGATTGTAGTTTGTGCGTAATGAGAAAGTGACAGTATTAACCAGATGGCCATATTAACCGGATGATCAAAATATTACCCTCACGTACCATACTTATAACTTTGAGATGGTAAACATGCACGTGGAATGGTATCTACAATTTATTAGCAAACACTTGAACTATAGTAAAAACAGACTGCTGTAATATTTGGAAGTTTTTGTAGACCAATAATAAAACAGATGCGCTGGTGAACACATCAAACAAAAAAAAGGTTCAACGCATCTGTTCGTAAACACCTTTACCAATAGCACAAAGTAAATTCAAACATATGTCCAACAGTTTTAAATCGAAATTATAATAACGCTTGTTATTTTAGAGAGCCTGCCTTTCGTATTTATGTTTGTTTTTGAAATTTACACCTTGCGTCATCGAAGTTAAGGTTGGGATTTGTTTGAAGATAATCATTTACTCTGTAAGACAGCGGAAGCTATTTGGCTGTTATACCGATACGTATATGTTACGTGAGATATCAGGTAAGTCAAATCTGGTTTTCTATAAGTTATTTACGCAGTCGAACTTTTGTTCTAAATTAGACCAAATTAATAAAATCTTAACAGCGAAGTTAAAAGCTTCTTGAGAAATCACTCTAACCGGGCTTGTGCTTCTAATAGTGACTATATGGCTTGTATAGCCATTCATTCATCCATTACGGCCTATATATAAAGTCCGCTATAGACCATATGCCTCCCAAACACAAGGGATATTTGCTATAGTTGTCACGCGTGACAGGTGTAAAAGCCAAAAGGCTAACTAAGATGTGGTGCAGTGGATATTCCTATTCCGGCACTATACGGTAACCGCCACTACACAGTAAAAGGTTGCTTCCTCTTGTCGAATGTCAAATTCGATTTATAATTAAATATTAAATATATAATATAAAAGAAAGTAGTGAATGTTGATTTGAAGCAACAAAACAATATGTACAAAGTACATTATTGCATATCACGATGATCATCATTCAGTATTTAATATAAGGCTTAAGCATTTTATATAGGGTACGTGAGGATAATATGTTACCATCCTAAACTTTGTTACCATATAAAACCAAAACTAGGAGAAGGATAGATACAAAAACACAAAGTCGTATACTATAACTAGTATATTAAGGGGAAATATAACCTCAAATGGCTTAGCAAGATCCTGCGTTATGCCAAAAATATTGCAGCATTAATTTTGAAATAAATATATGGTAAAGTTGAGGATTAATGTTAAGGACTATGTTAGACGAAAACACGAGTCCGTAAAATTTTCTCGATAGAAAAAAATCCAAATTTACCTCCAAAAAAAAAAACAATAAACGTAGTTATTCATAAAATACTTTAAATAAGATCATGAAACTTTGCGTACTAACTGAAGTAATTATAAAGCAGTGCTTATGTTATTTTTTTTAAATACCATTATTTTCACTGTAAAAAGAAATTACCTAAACTATCGGCATCTTGAAGCTTGATTCCTGCCGGATCGTTTCGCTTCGGTCTTTGAAGGGGGAGGTTGTGTCGCTTACGATCAGAATACACATTACGCAACAGGACGACGTAAAATTAAAGTGGGAAATAACCGTAATAAAAATAAGAAGCGACTGGGTTGGCGTTAAAAAACGGGCAAAAATATGATAAACCTAATAAAATAAGTATCTAACGACCTATCTACTTACAGTATTAGTGATTACAAACATGTCGGTACATAGCATACGACGCGTGGGGAAGTGGGGGCGAAATTAGAATTTGAGCTGACTTACTATATCCCCTTAAGAAAAAATAGCAAACAAACCTCGGAGCATTTACTACTAAGAGTACTTCGAATCAACTTAAAAAAACACATTACACAATACTACAGTCGACTTAAATATTTACTACAACATAAACTGTTAAAATGGCATCGATAAAGCAGCGCCCTTTTGATCCTTTATTATTTGATTGACTGATGAAGAGCTATCGTGTCATATTGTCTTTTATGCAAACAAGGCTGTAGTTTTTGAGTTATAAGAAAGTGACCATATTACCCTCACGTACTATATATATTAAAAAATAAACGGGTGGGCTATGCATCTAGAACCTGACCTCTGTCTATTTATCAGAGAACGTGACCTCGTAGAATAGGGAAGCCTATGGACACGAACCGTTTAAGATAGGAACAGAAGGCACGAGAACATAAAACATTCCATCAGTGGACGATCTCTGAGCAGAATATGGTAATTTCAAAACATATCAAATACATACACACGTTGCAGGTTATTTCGTAATTATAATATAAGCACGAATAATGATGAAATTTTAGTTTCAAGTTACCATCGTGGTAAAAATATTAAAGAGGCACTTTACATAAAGAAGACCACTTATATGGCCAAGCGATATTCTTTCATCTTTTAGTAATCGATCAAGTATAAAACCGGGAAAGATGGTGAAGAATAGAATTTTATACGTGGTAGAACCAGCTGCAGCTATATTATGGTGTAGCTATATTATGGTCTTCTCGACCGAGGGAAGGACGACACTCTCACTGAATACCAGCATAAAATAGCAGATTAATACTGCTGTGTTTCGTATGACGAGTGTAGGGATCCAGAGACCATTTTACACTGGAAACGAGGCATTTCACCTTAGTGCTCAGAGGTGAAAACGCATAGTCTGCGTGTTTTTTGATTCGTAATCTAGGATAAATGTAGATGTCTATGGGCCACAGCATCCATTTGCTATCAGGTGGACTGTGTCACTGTTTAAATAAAGGAAACTGTGACTGAGTGGTAGTTTGTCACATTGATTTAATAACCGCACCAAAGCGTTGCCACTGCACATATGGCCACAGCCATATGCCTAGCTAACGTCAGTTTAGTGTTCAATGTGACGCCGACATAGTTGAGCCGCGACAAAAATGGGTAAATGCGCAGATAGTGAAAGAATGCTATTCAAGGTCACGAAAACGTAATAAATAAAGCGGAATCACTTTCAACACATAATTTTTAGTTTTTGTTTTCATACGTAAAAAACTTCACATTAATGGGAGACTATATAATTAACGGAGTAAGTTAATTTGTTACCTCTGATTTTAAGTATTTTGGAAATTATAATAAAAACTACGTTTTAATTTCCATACAAAATAATTAATTATTCTTATTTTAATTTATTCATGAATTATCTATTAAATATATTTTATTACAGACCTACTTATTTTATATTAATAATTTTATATTAATTATAATTTCATGTAGATTTTATATTAATTACATCTTATTACCTATTTTATATTGTTTGATTTGTTATTACAATAAAAATACTTATAAAAATATGTTTTATTTCATCATTATGTTTACTTCTATTCATCTGATAAGCTTTGCATCCTTTTTTTTTCTAAGGAGACGCAGGAAAGATTTTAAAATAAAATATAATTTTTTAATATATAAACAATTAACTGAAGCTTAAAAAAAACTCATTTTTATTGCGTATTTTGGGTAAAATTTCATATAGTAAGCCACACCAACCCTATACCCTTGCATGTTTGTGTGTCTATCTTTATCTAATCTTAGCGACGATATTGTTTTCGCAACTTGTGTAAGTGAGATAGATATAAGTTTATTTAAAATTGTTATTAGTTTCAAAGCTACGTCGTCGCGTTTGGATAGTGGTTACACTTTTTTCGACGCGCGGTAATGTGGTTTGCTCCTTTAGTGTTGTATAACTCATTGGTTTGTCACCACTGTTCTATAAAAAAAAAGGTTCTCAAATGGTTGTCTCGTCACTAGATGGAGTGACGATCTGGCCCAGAACCATGTTACGTGGCATTCCTTTCCTTCATCACTTCTTGAGGCCTACGATCCGTAGTAGACATGGGATGAGTTGTAATGATGAATATAACTGTCCGTAAATACAGAAACAAATTTGTACAAACCCGTTTTTATATTTTTTAAACAATAAAATAAAATAATGGTGTTTCTTCCATATAATGATTGTTGCAACAGCTATAATAAAATCTTATATAAAAAACTGGATCACTCTTACTAATAGGCGTTGAGAGACGTGGTATAATACCAGAAAATTAAGAAAACTTTATAAAACGGCGGTTGTAGTTGAAAACTGATAATTTGAAAACACGTTTACAATTCACATAGGTTTTGATGAAATCCAGCGCCAGTGTTTAGAGTAACCTGAGCTGCTGTTTACTACTATTTGGTTAGTAAGAACCTTTGAAGTATTAAGCCAATATTTTTTTGGTTGAATACTCAAAGGACACACGCATAATACTAAGTTCTCTGGATACAGTATATTGTTTCTTCTAAAAAGTACTTATAAAAGTATATCCCTCTTTAATAACATTTGATTTGTTTTTGTACCTGTCTTACTTAAGATAATATAAGTTGTCCAATAAAATAAAAGTAACTAATTAAATAATTTCTCATGAAATTATTCAATATATTTAGACGAGCATTGAATAAAATATGTTTTACGGATCTTATCGCGTTTAATTTAACTCATTTTTAATTCGCGAAAATTCGGGTGTTTTAAAAGGAGGGACTGAGATGTTTGACGACCAAAATTCGTGATTAGCCTGGACTATCTTTTTTAACTCAAAAGCTGGAGAAAATATGTTGAATTAAACGAGATAAAAAGTTAAAAAGTTAAAGTTACAGTCCATATACGTCCCACAGCTGGGCACAGACCTCCTCTAATTTCTGAGAGGGTTTATAGGGCAAGGAAATGTTCGTCACGCTGCCCCAATGCGTGTTAGTAAACTTTATATGTCTTCGAAAAAAATTTTTCTTATTTTTTAGACATGAGAGTTTCCTCACGATGATTTCTTTTAACGCCGGGCACGTAGTAAATCAGTGCTTAAAATTGCAATGAACAATTCAATTGGTGCCGTTTAGGAACGAACCTGGGTAAGTAGTAAGTGGATGCTGTGGCCCATAGACATCTATATTTATCCTCGTTTAAGATCAACACGCAGATGCGTTGTCATCCGTGAGGATTAGGATGGAATGCCTCGTTTCCAGTAAGAACGGGTCTCCGGATCTCTACACACACTATACGAAACAGCAGTATTAAGCCAAATAGCGGCTTGCGCTGGTATTCTGTAAGGGTCATAATATAGCTGCAGCGTGGCTCTACCACGTAGGACCTCGGAATAACCTGAAAATTTTCAGACTCATTAAGAGACGATGACAATAAAATAATAATAATAATGGAAGGTATGGTAGGTATTATCTCTAGGATCATCAGAACTCATGATCAATGCGTGTTGTTTTTTTTTTTGAACTTTTATTATTATAGCCAAGTCATTAACTGTCTAGAGACAGCATTATTCACAAGAAATCATTATTGTAATAGCAAATACCACAAGCATTATAGCTTTCTAATATCAAGACTCACTTAGGTTGACTTAAGATATTATAGGCCGTGATAAAGTGCTTTTAAAGTTGTGTAATGTCTTCTTCCATTTATGTGAGTAATGAAAACTAATGTGAGTATTGATAAATTTAATATTAAATAAATTAATTAACAAAATCGATAAAATAAACTTAGAATAAAACATTTTATTTTTATTTTAAAGCGTTTATTTCTAAAATACAGGGTTCGTTTGTAATAACCGGCCTAATTTGCAGAGAAGGTTCAGAATAAGTAAAATAGTCCTAAATGGTGAAGAAAATTTAAGAAAAATCTCAAAACTTTTTATGTTTGAAATTCAAAATGCGTGGTAATGTCTTATTTTAACTGATTTTACTGTGCACGCAAACATTCGTAAGCGTCGGTCGGTAGGCTAAAACCACAAAAATCGTTTAAATAAGACAATGGAAATAAACTAACGCTCGATTACTTCCAAAACCGATGTCGCCACATCTTACCGTATTATAAACATACGCAATGCACAATGATATCTAATGTCACATTACATTGCTTGCGGAGTTTGTCAACGTTGCGTGCGTCGCGTATTACGGTAGAACAAAAGCAACAATGGTATTTGTAGAATACGAACAATAATAAATGAGTTTGCAAAGGTTAATGTCATAGTAAAGTATTCATCTCGATGTAAGTTAATTAAAACAATGATAATTAGTAAATAATCAACATTACTGATGAAATGTTATGTCTTTATTAGTTTAATTACACGTCCTTGATGAGTTTTTACAACTGATTATGCTGCAGTGCACCATTATATCCAAAATGGTGAATTATGTTCGCCAACCCATATAAGTGGCGACAAGGTTACCACGCGTCTATGATTTAAGATAATTTTCTATTATCTTATTATTACGATTTCTGTAGCTAAAATGTTGTTGCCCATCAATCACATACAATTTGATGTGAAATACAATTTGAACTTAAGTTTAAAATTTGGCTGCTCTTGGAAAAAAACCTTGTATATTCCCGACACGACCTTTGAAGACCTTTACAGGACCAATTTACATGGAGACCATGGGTACGTTGAAACGTTTGAGATTTAAAATAATCCAATCAGAAATGAGAGACCTATGTCCAGTGGGACTTATACAGGTGTAACTTTACAATAATATATTATTTTATATTTAAATTCATTTAAGAATAAAATAGTCACGATAGGAAATTTAGCGTAGATAATAAATACATTTTTTTAAACTCTGGCACAAAAATATCCTACAGATAAAAAACTTAATAAATTAGTTTTTGAAAGAACCAATTGATCATTCTTCGTGGATTCAAGATAATTTCATAAAGAACACGATTTAAATTTTATGAGATACTGATAAAATATATACCTACTTTATTAAAAAAAACACCTTTATACTCATACTTTACTAAGGCATTGGCTTGGTATAAAGAACGGTGACAAACGAACACAAACTCCCCTTGATGATCCATGGAAACCTACATCTCAGGACCTGAGAATTCGGTTCAAGAATCGGTCTCTCTTTTTGTCACTTACCATACATTCTGGCAACATAGCGAGTGGGCAAGTAAATGATTTATAAAAAGTAAAGGTACATTCCATACATGTCCCACAGCTGGGCACGTTACCCCTCTCAATTCTGAGAGGTTAATGACCGTGGTGCTCTATCACGTGCTTAAACTTCCACTTTTCCAACGCCGAGCATGAGGTAAATCAGCACTTAAAATTGCAATTAACAATATCATTGGTACCAGCATTAATAAAACTTGGGTAATCGGGTTACTCGCGTGCTATAAAGTATACGACAAGCACTTAGCCCCTGAGTAACGACGGCTCCTTGATTGTTTATAATAACATTTATATTTTATTTTGCAGTAACTTTGGTATTTGAAACATTAGTCTTTTTTATAGAATAAGGGTGTCAAACGAGCACACAGTCCACCTGATGGTAAGTGGGTGTTGTGGCCCATAGGCTTCTACATTTATTCTCGATTAAGAATCAAAACGAAGATGCGTTGTCATCCCTGAGGACTAAGATGGAATGCCTCGTTTCCAATAAAAGAGGGTCTCCGAATCGTTACACTCACCATACGAAACACAGAGCAGTATGGTATTCTGTGAGAGCGTGGTCTTCCCCGGACGAGCCGACTCATTCGTGCTACAACCATAATATAGCTGCGGGGCGGCTCCGTGGCGGAGTGGCTTAGCAATGAGTGGCTGCACTTGGGGGTCGCGGGTTCGAATCCCGCACGGAACAAGTATTTGTACGACGTACAAGTAATTGTTCCGGGTCTGGATGTTTGTCCTTGTGAAATTTGTGTTTGTCAACTGCCCCCACGATACAGAAGAAAATCCTAGTGTGGAGGTAACGTTTTGATAAAAAAAGAGCTCTATCACGTATAACACGTATACATACATACATAAATACATAAACACTCACGCCTGTCACCCATAGGGATAGGCAGAGACTACGGACTTTCATTTGGCACGATCCTGACATACCTCTTTCGCCTCATTTACATCCATATATCTACGCATGTTACATGCTCGTCGGTTAAGGGTACCTCTAACGTGGCCCATTTTCAAAATATTGCCAATTTGGTCGATAAACTTTTTTCTAGGGCGTCCGTTCCCGACTCGACCGTTCACATCTGCCATATAAATTTGCTTTGTCACTCTTTCCTCATTCATTCTTTCTACGTGACCAAACCACCGAAGCATTCCTTTCTTAATCCTGGTCACAACATCATCTTGGATACCACATTTATCTCTTATCACGCAATTTCTCACCCTGTCATTCAGATTCAACCCTAGCATATTCCTTAAAGACCGCATTTCTACAGCATTTATTCTACTTTCGTGCTTCTTCTGTCACACCCAGCTTTCACTACCATACGTTAAAGTAGGGACTAACACAGCATTATGAATTACCATACGTGCCTATTTTGACACATTCTGGTTCTTCACAATAGAGTGTAACACGTATAGTCAATTCAAATACTGAAACAAAAATACTTATGACAATTGTATGAAAATCAAACAAATAAACAAAGACGGAACGCTGTCTACATTTCAAGTGATGCAAAACCAAGCCAAAACCGTATTCAATTTATTGTACACACACATACACATCTAAAATAATTTGCAACCAACAAGTTGACTTATGTGCATGTGCTTTTAGTAGTGAAATTTAACGGGCTGATAAATGATAAATGAAGAAACAAGAAAGATGTGTGGGAATACACGTGGAGAAGTTCAGCACGGTTATGACATCAATAACAATAAACAAATAAACAAAAAGACACAGAAAAAATCATAAATTATGAGTTCGCTTAAAGGTTTTACATATTTCATAATTTGTTGAAATATCTTCCAGTACACTACAGGAAAATGAATTAAAAAGGCTAACTTAGAACATTAGGGTACAATGTACACATATATAAGCTATTTGTTTATGTACATAGTTTTATATATATATATATATATATATATATATATATATATGTACCCTAGAATTCAAAATGTTTTATTTTTATTTTTTGTTAAACATCAGTGCCATGGGTTTCTAGTCCTACATCCTATTTTTTTCCAGACGGTAAAAAATTTCATCCAGTATATTACATTATATGATATAACTTAAATTTGATGCTTTTAATAGCGCCTTACAATAGTTAAATTAGATTTTTAGCACAGAATACTTAATATTTTTGAATTATATAAATAAGATGCTTATGTGACTGTAATAATCTATGACGCTACACAACATTTCCGTCTAAGAAACGTATAATAAATTACTACTTTGCTCTATATATATATATATATATATATATATATATATATATATATATATATATATATATATATATATATATATATATAAGCATCTTATTTATATAATTCAAAAATATTAAGTATTCTGTGCTAAAAATCTAATTTAACTATTGTAAGGCGCTATTAAAAGCATCAAATTTAAGTTATATCATATAATGTAATATACTGGATGAAATTTTTTACCGTCTGGAAAAAAATAGGATGTAGGACTAGAAACCCATGGCACTGATGTTTAACAAAAAATAAAAACAAAAATTTTGAATTAAATAAATAAACGAATTAAAATCTATCAAAATTTAAATCGTATCCACCCTACTTTACGAACGGCAATAAAAAAATAAATTTACTAGGCATTTTGACCTTGTCACTTTGCGGGATCACAGGTTTTAGGGCAAAGGGCAAAGTAATTGTTCAAAAAATTTTTTTCAATTGAAATAATACTAGTTTTTACGGAATTTATCGCGTATATTTAACTTTTTAATACCCGACGTTTCGAACGCTTTACAGCACTCATGGTCACGGGCGGGACTGAGATGTTCAACGTCCATATGTCATAGTTAACCGCGGTTACCCTAGATTAAAATTTAACTTTTGTTCCGATCTATGCAGTATGAACTTATGTTATTGTATAATTTTTTTCAAACGTTTTATTCAATAGGCTTTTACTCCGTTCACATGTTACACCCTATTTTTTTCCAGACGGTAAAAAACGTCATCCATTATACAAAAAAGAAGATATGAAACTGAAACTAACAATATATTGTCATATTGGTCACGTATGATATGCATCATCAGCGTGACTTGGCGTGACATCTGTCGCTAAGCTTTGACGAGATTTCGCATACAATGGACACGGTTACTTTGGCCTGTATTGTTGTGAGATGTAACGGTACAGTCATCTTAAAGCTTTTTGAAACCATACATAAAGACTGTAATTACTTTCATTTTAGTTCTTTTATTTTTCGTCTATTATAATAAACAATGATTGAAACACAAAAAGTTTTTTTTAATAAAAGCAAAGGAGCATGCCTGGGGAATCACCGACCTTTTAAAAAATAGATGGCTCTAAGTACAAATACAATATGATAGAAAATTAACAGTTTTTTCTCATTTCTGGAAGGATCTTAGGGTTTTTTCCTTTTCCGTCATCAGACTGGAGGTGGATCTTTCATGTCGAGATTTTTTTTAATAAGGGTGACAAACACAGCCCACTTGATAGTAAATGGATGCTGTGATCCATTAACATCTTTATCTATCCTTGATTAAGAATTAAATTGCAGTTGCGTTATCACCCCCGAGGACTAAGATGGAATAATTCGTTTCCTGTAAGAAGGGTCTTTTTACGCATAACTACTTACCGGTTTGCTTCGTCTTTAGTAATGCGTAAAGCAAAGAAGTGAAATAGTTTTTTAGCATCTATCGTTCCATCCGAATACAATCTCGATTTCTTCAAAGCAAGAACATATTATAAGGCTTCGTCACTACTTACCCACAAGTGGGAATATGTATATATGATATGTATGATAGTCAAGCACTAACACACAAAAATACGTAACAAAACTAAGTTAATATACCAACTTGTGGTAGAGCCATATTGCAGATATATTACTGGTATAGTTGGAGCGGGACTCGAGTCCGGACTCGGCTCGACCGGGGAAGGATAACATTCAGACAGAATACCGGCGTAAAATAGCACCTTAACGCTACTGTGTTTCGTATGGTAAGTGTATAGAACCGCAGACCCTTTTTACCGGAAACGGGGCATTCCATCTTAGTCCTCACAGGTGACAACGCATCTGCATTTTGATTCCTAATCGAGGGTAGATGTAGATGTCTATGGGTCACAGCAACCAGATAAAATCAGGTGGACTGTGTACTTGTTTGTCACCTTTATCTTATAAAAAAATATTAAAAAATATTTTACTAGGTCGTGAGACCTAAGTCGTAGGTGGTAGGTCCTTAAAAGAAGTGCTTAAAACAAAAGCTCAGGAGTCCGTCTGGGTAGTTTCATCATCACTCTCTTACGAATTTCTGCTATGTTGCGTTCTGAAGGGTATAGAAATCTAGTATAATAATAGGCTGTGAGGTATTACCTCTTAGTCCTCATAGTGACAACTCAGTGTAGCTTTTTTATGCATGAAGTTGGCTGCAGATGTTCATGGACTGCAGCCGCCACTTACCATCAGGTAGGCGTTTGTCACTTCACTTTTATTTAAAAAAACGAATAGAAGCTGAGAAGCTAAGGCAAGCGCCCAGCGTCTGAGCTATCAGCTTACTTTATACTTAATGGTATTCAATTTAAATAGTAAGACACTTGAATAAATTTGATCAATCAAAAACAGGTTACGTGATAAACTTTAAACTGTGATTTTTATTTCTTAAGTAAACTTTTATACCGCAGAAAATCATATACTAAAACATTGAGTCAATTTCCTTTTAATATCTAATAATAATAACGTAAAACTAAAAACCTGACTAGTCTGAAATCTCTTACTACTTAGCGAGTCGCAAATCTTTACCTAATTGCACTCGGATATAAGATGTTTGCATAGTATCTAACAAGTGCCATCTATGCTAAAAGTGTTTTGCGATTTTACATCTAATACTACATATACACAAGAGCGAGTTTTGTCGCTTGGCTTTCGCTTCCAATAAATTAGGGCTTTAATCGTGTCGGCGATATAAATCATGAGATAACACTTGAACGATAAATTAGAGTATAATCTAAATGGACCTAATGGTCAATGCTTTTTGGTAACTTAAGAGATACAACTCGGAAATTTATAGTTCAATAATGAATCATTTAGAAAGCTACATAAAGAAGATATAGATAAGCAAGGACACATACCGGACCGTCCAACTCGAATAATGAACTTGATCAAACAACCGTTACGAACACAATACAATCAAGTGCACGAGCATTCAATAAATTCACAACTGAGAATTGAGATGTCAAAGCTGACACCGCAAACTTTAACCAACAAACATTTACAGTCACATACGGTACAAACGAAAACGTTATTGACACGAAAACTCAAGTAATTGGCCGCGTTACGAACAGATCGACAAAGACATAAAGACATTCACCTCTCGTGGTCGCGGCCCGCGTACTGGCAGCCGATCGCACCGCAGAACTCGTTTCGTAGAAAAAAATCCTTCCCGCGTCCGCCGCCGCGCCGACCCTTTGCATGTTTCCTCGATCACTATTCATAACTCCAGTAAAATTATCTGCGCGTGTCTCTTGGAGCTTTTCTGGAACTAGCTGCGTATCTGTATGATAAGATTGCTGGTGATCGACTGAATTTGGCGTACCGTTAATTAGAACATTCCTAGGCACATTTGGTATCCGGCCGTATACGGCTGTGCTGTATTTCTGAGTAGCTGCGATAACTCTCGGCTCGATACCGGACTGAGAGTTGGCAAATGTGTTGACTTTCATTATTTCGTTTGCCTGCTGAAGCAGCCTCCTTTGAATGTTTGCTACTTCATCTTTAGGTGCTCGAGAGTTTTCTGATAATTCTTCTATCAATTTCTTCACGCTGAAATTTGTCATTGCATTTACATTTACCTGCGTTATGATATCGTTTTCATTTTGTAGATCTAATAATGTGTTATTATCGCTCTTCACTTCACAAGACCTCTCAGGTACTTTGACCTTCATATCTCCGACACTGTCAGGTGGGGTCACTATTATTTCTGGAAGCTGTTTAACGTTGTTACCAGATTCCTTAGCTCTGCCTCGTTTCACTTTCCTCACAGTTCTCCCAGCCATTACATTGTTACAACCTAGCTAATAATGATTACTCCGGCTTTAAACGTTTTTGCGTTCCCTGTTTAAGTGTCCAAGATGAGATCTAGTGCAGCGAAATGAATTAAATTGGATTAAATGAGCAATAGCGCCAAGTTTACCAGCAGACTCGCATGTTCTGTTTTATTGAGGCTTTAAAAATAACAATCTATTAAAGAAATAAAATTGAAGTAATGCCCTTATGCTTAGTTAAAAGCATTACAAGACTTTGAATTAAGTTTTACCATTACGAAGTAGTTTCAAAGAAGAGATTAACACTCGGAAACTTGTCGGAATAATACTAGCTTCAAAATACTATGTCTTAGTTTCACATGACGTGTTTATAAATCAATTTTGGGACTTTTTTGGGTTTTAGTTGGCTTTTGGTTGGATTTTTAATCGAGTTATGTGTGACTAGTTAATATATTTTCTAAAAATGGACAAATTTTTCTACGTGATGACCGACGCCCTATTCGTATCATCCTCATCCTCGAAAATTTCACTGACGGAAGTGAGCTTCTCTTTTTGTATTGAGATATCGTTATAATCGCTAAGCTTAACAGTTAGAATAGCGTCAAGGTTGCCAGAATTTTGGCACCTTCACACTATTTCCTATGGCCTGTTTGTGTAATATATCTGGATTATTCATTCTATTTAAAAGTCTACTGCTGAGTGGGTCTCCCTATTGGTCGCCATATAAAGGGGATACTTGCCATAACTGTACCGCCTCGCAGGTGTGGTGGCAACTAAAGACAACAAAAGGCTGACGAGCAAATTTTATGTGTAGTAGAGCCATGCTGCAACTGTATTACTGGTATACTTGTAACACGAATGGGTCGGCTCGACCGAGGAGGATCACGCTCTCACAGAACACCAGCGTCGAATAACATCTTAACACTGCTGTATTTCGTTTGGTGAGTGTGGGGAACAAGAGATCCTTTTACAGGAAACGAGGCATTCCATCTTAGTCCTCACGGGTGACAACGCATCTGCATTTTGATTCGCTATCGGCGATGGCGGTAGGTGTTCATGGTCAAAAAAGGAAATTACCTAAACTATCGGCGTCCTGAAGTTTGTTTCCTGCCGCCCGGTTCTAAGCTTCAGGACGCCGATAGGTAATTTCTTTTTACAGTGAAAATAATGGAAATTAAAAAAAAATAAAAACATAAGCCTTGCTTTATAGTTAGTTTAGTTAGTATGCAAAGTTTCATGATCTTATTTAAAGTATTTTTTGAATAACAGCGGTTTATTTTTTAGTTTGGAGGTAACTTTGGATTTTTTTTTCTATCGAGAAAATTTTACAGAATCATGTTTTCGTCTAACATAGTACTTAACATTAATCCTCAACTTTACTTTAATGCTGCAATATTTTCGGCATAACGGAGGATCTTGCTAAGCCATTTGAGGTTATATTTCTCTTTAATATTTGGTTCGTAATACGCAGAACGTCGGGAATTGAAAATAAGTCAAGTTAAACGCGACAAAATCCCTAAAATTAGTTTCATGCAGCATTTTAATGCAATTAATAACAGTGACGCGGTCACAAGGAATATGTAAGGAGTGAATTTGAATGATATAGTGAGATATTGTGGGCTATGGAGAAAGTGTTAGTGAAAGCTTGCAAGACGACGTTGTGACCATGATTAAGAAAAATGCTTCAGAGTTTTGGATCCGTGTAAAAGGAATAAACAATGAATAAGTGACTAAGAAAACATATGCTACAAACTCTTCAATAATAATAGAAAAAAAAACTGCGATTGCTAACCCGCCTATACTAATGTATCTCCTTCCTATAAACGTAACTCATTGCTACTGGTGGTTGTGACAGCATACGAAAGACGCTGACCAGCTAGCCGGAAGAGGGCGGAATTATTAACCGCGTGCAGAGTGTAATAAGTAATAACATATAAATACAATCGAAGTATATATCCGTAATATCGAAATAATTGTCTTTTACTAAGCTGAGCGTGGTATACGTTTGCCATTAAGTTATTTTTTTATGTATTAAGGGTGAAAAACGTGCACACAGTCCACCTGACGGTAAGTGTATGGCGTAGTTGACAGAGTGATCAAATGACGCAAGACTGAAGTGCATGTATGTGTAAGGAGATATATGAATATGGAACAATCGAGATAGATGTGTCAGGATCCTGCTAAATTGAAGCATATGTAGCCTTTGCCTACCACTAATCGTCAGGTGTACTATTGCTACGTCTATTAATTTTCATTTTTAGTACTTAAGTAGGAAGTGAAAGAGAATAACAATTCCGGGGAAGACTTCATATCTACAGAATAAAGTATATTTAGGGGTCATGCGAACTTTTTTATGCTTAATCATCCTCTTAGAAATAAAAGCAGGTCAGTGTCACGACGTGGCGCGTCCTTAAAATAAACTGTTTTTTTTATTCAACATAAATTGTTACATAAGGCTTATGATTTCTATATTTATCACTGGCTCGGAAAATACTTCGACCCTAAGAAAAAAGACCAAGAAACCTAGTAAGATTGTTTTTATTTAAAATGTATCTCTGTTTGCAATAGCGAATACATTTTTAAAGAATAAGGGTAACAAACGAGCACACATTGAACGAACACTTTTTTGTTTATAGTTAGCTGTATGCGTCTATGGATACAGTCCAGTCTATGGACTACAAGATACAGAAGTTTTGTCAAACCTGAGGACTAAAATGGAATGCCTCGTTTCCATTAAAAATGTCTCCAGTTCTCTACACTCACCATACGAAACACAGCAGCATTAAGTTGCTATTTGACGCTGGTATTCTGTGAGAACGTGGTCCTTCCCCGGTTGAGCCAAAAGGCCAATTCTTTAAATTTTTCTCTAGGAGACTCTCCCGGTTTTGGGCTGTAAATAGCTTTTGTGGCCCTCTTCTGCAAATAAAAATAGTTTCTAAAAAAGCCGTATTTCCCCATAGTATAATATCATAAGACATTATGCTATGGAAATAACTGATTTAAACTAATCCAACTGTCTTGATACTGGTGAGAACTCTAATCTTTTTTACAGCATAATCTCTGCTAGTTTGAATAGGTATATCTGGGTCCCACTGAAGCTTTGAGTCGAGAGTAATGACAATAAAAACACTGGATTCGATTCTTACGCACTTAAGAACACATTGGTATTCATATTTTAAACATTCAGTGTTGTAAATTTAATACATTTAGTTTTAGTGCTGTTTAAATTTATTAACGTCTAACCAATACACTAATTTTGATCTACTATTATTCACTTCGTTACATTTAAATGATTGACGATAGAGTTTAGTAATCAAGGAAGTATCTTCAGAAAATAATACTATATCATGATTGTCCCCTACAACGGAAGGTGAGTCATTAATATTCACTAGAAATAGGAATAGGCCGATAATTGAGCTTTAAGGGATACCCACAAAAAAGGTACAAGTGACCCAGAAGAATTATTACCATTGATAATAATAATAACTTTCTGCATTTTATTGCTTAAATATAAAACAATAACTTAAAGCGCTGTATTATTGACACTATATTACTGTAGCTTCCTAATAAATAGCTCATAGTGAACACAGTTGAAGGCCTTGAAAAGGTCACAAAATATACCCAAAGTATGTTCTGAATTCTCCCATGCACAAAAATATGTTTGATACGATCAACTTCAATTTTTATCAATCCATTTATTTATATTTAAAAAAAAAAACCTAACAAACCGATCTATTTTTTTTATTTTACTAAATGTTAGTAGTACAGAAATCAGTCTAAAATTGGCGGGTTCTAATATACTATCAAATTTAAATAAAGGTATGACCACAGGCAGACCATACGAAACACAGCAGCGTTAAGGGGAAATATAACCTCAAATGGATTAGCAAGATCCTCCGTTATGCTGAAAGTATTGCAGATTTTGAAATAAATATATGGTAAAGTTGAGGATTAATGTTAAGGACTATGTTAGACGAAAAACGATTCCGCAAAATTTTTTCGATAGAAAAAAAATCCAAAGTTACCTCCAAACTGAACAATAAACCGCTGTTATTCATAAAATACTTTAAATAAGATCACGAAACTTTGCATACTAACTGAACTAACTATAAAGCAGTGCTTACGTTATTTACTTTTTTTAAAATACCATTATTTTCACTGTAAAAAGAAATTATCTAAACTATCGGCGCGTAAGCTAATAAGCTTGATTCCTGTCGCCCCGTTAGTATCGCTTCTGCTTTTGAAGCAAGAAGTTGTGTCGCTTACGATCAGAATACACATTACGCAACAGGACGACGTAAAATTAAAATGGGAAATAACCGTTATAAAAATAAGAAGCGACTGAGTTGGCGTTAAGAAACAGGCATAAATATGATAAACCTAATGAAATAAGTATCTAACGACCTATCTACTTACAGTATTAGTGATCACAAACATGTCGGTACATAGCATACGACGCGCGGGGAAGTGGGGGCGAAATTAGAATTTAAGCTGACTTACTATATCCCCTTAAGCAACTATTTTGCGCTGGTATTCAGTGAGAGCGTTGTACTTCCCCGATCGAACTAACCCATTCGTGCTACAACCATATTAATATAGCTGCAGCCTCGTTAGTCTAGTGGTCGCAAAAGTAATTGTTGATCATTATACCCGGGTTTGACTCCCGGGTTGGACCCGAATCATTTCAATCATTCAAAATTGTTTGTAGCAGCCCGAAGACAGGAAGTTGGTGGTGTTTGACCCCCGTGACTCAGAAAACACGTAAAGCTGTTGGTGTTGCTCTTGACCTCTGCATCGAATTACAGTACCATCGGACTATGACAGTGAGTGAATAGAGAGTGCACCTGTGCATGCGCATACACTTGGGCACTATAATACTGTCCTGCGCCGATGGCTAGTCTCCGTTGAAACTGGCCCCCGGAACTTTTAAAATGAGCTTTATAATTTAAAAAAAAACGCCGAAATTTCAACACGTGGTAGAGACACACTACAGCTATATTATGGTTGTAGCACGAATGGGTCGGCTCGACCGGGGAGGGAACACGCTGTCACCGAATACTGGCGTAAAAATAAAATACTGCTGTGTTTCGTATGGTCGGTGTAGAGATCCGGAGACACTTTTTTACTGGAAACAAGACATTCCATCTATGTAGATGTCTATGGGCCATAGCATGCACTAACCGTCAGGCGGACGGCGTGGTCATTTGTCAACCTTATTTTATAAAAAAATGAAATTAAGTTTGAAGAATTATTATAGTTGCCGCAACTACCACTTATAAAATAACGATATGTAGAAAAAATCCGAGTTTTGCAGATCTTTACTTTTTAATTTGAATATATGTGATGCCGTTATATATAATGGAATCGGTTTCACCAAAATTTGTAATGCCTAGCGGGATGGCGGCGCAGGTAAACGGATCAGACCCGATCGGAATAAAAAACAGCAAGTTGATTGACCAGACTAGATGACTTCGGTATTATACGATGCAAAGAAGGGTTTTATATATCTCCTTCCTCTTAATTATTTTACAAATTTACACCTACTTTATAATTTACATACATAAATTGCACAAGGACAAATATACAGATCCGGAAAAATTATTTGTAGAATATACAAATATTTGTTTCGTGCCGGACTCGAATCCGCGGCCCTCGTCGCTACAACTCTATGATTAGCTACCGCGCCACGGAATCGTCAATAAAATTAAATATGTATTTAAAAGGGTAGGTTTACACTGTGGCAAAAAAAACTAGCTGGCAAGATAGAAATATAAAGAAGGAGTTGCTCATAAAGGAAAAAATACGTTTCTATTTTACAATCTTATGTTGTACTAAAAGCTTTGAGAACCATCCTAAATTACAGATAATAGAAGAGATTTTAAAGGGTGAAGAGTTCTTCCACCTATCAAGCGCGAACCACTTGGCTATCAGTGGACTGTTATTCATTTATTTTTTAATTATTAATAATCTCACTTTATCATTGTATTATCTTTCTATCATCAATCTTGGACGATTAAATAATATTAATAAATCTAACGTGTACTGGCGGTGTAAGGCCCCATGTTATAAGATATAGGTGTCATAAGAAGTGACAGAGGTAAACTGAAACAGCCATGGATTGCAGCATCTTCCTGATAATAGCTGACAAAAAAACTGCGGTTGTCAACCAGCTTGATGCTATGGTGGAGGCCTACGTTAAGCAGTGGACGGTAGGCTGTTGGTGGAATAGATACTAGTCAAATTCAATAGGTATCCCCTTAATGAATAAAAAAAGAACCAGAAGTCGATGCTTACCAACGAAATGAATGGCAAAGAAATATTAAGAAAGCCAACTCCATGTAATGGGAAGAGGCAAGGGCAACGAAGAAGAAGTGTTAGATGGTCGAAAACAACGTTCGCAATTATAGGACAAAGAACTAAATGACTTCTTATAATTACGCGAACACTACATAAGGAATAAAATTATTTTTACAAAATTTATCGCATTTAATTTTAACTTTTTTAATTCCCGACGTTTCGAGCACTTTCTAACGACCATTGTCACAGGGGGATAGGGGGAGAAACACTAAGGTGTTTGACGTCCCGGCGTCACAGTTGTCAGGGTTGTAAGCGACCGGACCGATACGACTTAGGGCTTAGGGACCTCCAAGAAAAGAGCCTACTCCTTTTTAAAAAGACCGCATCCGCAAGATGCATCTGCATTTCCCTGATGTGGCATTTAAAGAACGTAGAAACATGTTATGAGTGGATTACAATCCTTAAGTCATTTTTTCCATCCCTGGACTTCATTCGTCCGGTTTTGGCTACTAAGCCTCGTTCTCACGACATATTCAGTCACCGTTCACTAGTGTTACCTAACAATATAACAGTGAACGTGTTCAGATGACATTTCAATTTGACATAAGTCATTCATTATGGATAGTGACAGAACAACATTACCACCAGACCTTCAATTACACCAGTCAACTTTCACTTTATAATTTTGTCTCAATGAGTGCCGTGTGTAAAGTCAGCGTTAGGGAGTCTACTACGCCAAGTCATCCCATTGATGCCATAAGGGGAGACGAACGAATAGAAAATAGAAGTATGTTAAGTATATGGCACATGTAGAGAACCGGAGATCTTTATTGAGATAAATGAGGCCTTCCGTCTTAGTCCTCGAGGGTGACAACGCTACTGAATTTTGGTTCTTAATCGAGTATAGATGTAGATGTCTATGGGCTACAAGTATCCACTTGCCATCAGGTGGACTGTGTGGTTGTTTGTTACCCAAACAATTATTTGTATACCACACGAATACTTGTTCTGTGCGGAATTCGAGTTAATTGCTGCTACTCATTGCTAAGCCACTGCGCCATGGAGCCGTCAAAATATACGTATTTTCTATGCGTAATATGAATGTATTATCTGTCCGTTTTACTGCCTCGTTGGTCTAGTAGTTGTAGTAGTGCGACTGCTGAGCATGAGGTCCTGGGTTCAAATCCCGGGTCAGGCCAAAAAATTAATTATTGAGTTTTTCCTTCAAGAAATTCTCAGTAGTTGCCCGGAGTCTGGAAGTTGGCGTAGTCTCACGCCTGTGCCTCGGAAAGCACGTAAAGCCGTTGGTCTTGCGCATGTTCTCTCTCCGGTCGTGTCAGTTTACCGTCCCATCGGATTATGAGAGTGAGGGAATAGAGAGTGCACCTGTGCTTGCGCATACACTTGGGCACTATAATCCAGTCCTGCGCAGATGGCTAGCCTCCGTTGAGGCAAGCCGCCGTGGCTGAAATTGGAAGACATTATCTGTCCTTTTAACTACACATATGGAGATCTATAAATTAACCCATGTTGACAAAACAAGCAGATTCGATTTGATTTGAAAAAATCTTTGGCGACAACTCTGTGAGAGAGTAATTGTAATAGTGTTACTTTATTACGTGTTTTTAAGTTAATAGTATTACGTGTTTTTAAATTGATAATATTGGACAGTATGTGTACGTAAACAATAAATATATACTTTATTTATTTCATGTTTTTGTACTTTTAAAACCCTCTAAAACCCTCTCAGAAATGAAGGGACAGGGAGACCTGTGGCCAGCAGTGGGACGTATATAGGCTGTAACTTTACTTTTTTTTGTACTTTTTAGCTTTATATTAACTATTTTAATTTCTAAATAAATGAATACTTTAAACTATGCCAAGTTGCCTTAGACCATTCAACCGAATGAATGGTCTAAGCAAATTGCACTCCCTCGTATAGGCTTCAAAAGGGGTACAAAAATTTCTTTTCACGTATTAGCGCAAGGAACTTTTTCAACAACCTCTCATTAGGAACATTTGTATTATTTCCTTCGAATTTTTCTAGTTTTCTAGTTTTTAGTTTTTGTGGTTTTCTATTGTCTTTTTCCCCTTTTAAATTTTTTATTGATCAATTTTGTTTCAAAGTAGGTAAAGCTTAGCTTAGCTAGCTAAAGGTTTATATACATATAATTTTTATATGTGAATACCATTTTAGACGACAAATCGAAAAAGTGGCTCCGGGCTATCGCCGTACTGATCCGAGTGAATACATAATTCGTTTAAAAACTAAAAAAAACGCCATCATAAGGTCTAAAATTGCGTAGCGCCCGCGACGATTAAGACCGTTTAGAAATTGTCAGAAACTTAAAATATTTTAAAAAATTATTGATTTAAGTAATCAAAATAATGAGCAAGTAAATTATGAATATTGATGTTATGAATATATTTGAGTGATTCCCAAGCATATACTCGTAGATTAAGTAATTTCGTTGTAATTTAACTATAGTGATTTTAGAGGTGTTATCGCAAATAATTATGATCGAGTTAGAATTAAACAATCGTGTTTTTGAACCAGTAAGTTCAAGATAAATTTCATGATGAAAGACACGAATATACCTATATTAAAATTCTACTTTCGTTAGTGGTGTCATAGTCCTATACTATTCGATAAATGGAGGTGCATTTATTCGCGGTGTCTCCTTAATAGTACTTAGTAGTTATTATATTTAAAATTTTGTAATCGGTGAAATTTTACAAAAGCGGTGTTCTGAATAAAATAAATTAATATATAGATAAAATGTTGCTCAAGTCTCGATGTAAAGAGATTTTTTTTTATAGGATAGAGTGACAAACAAGCACACAGTCTACCTGATGGTAAGTGGTTTCTGTGGCTCATAGACAGCTACATCTATCCTCGATTACAAATCAAAGTGCATATGCGTTGTCACACGTAAGGAATAAGATGGAATGCTTCGTTTCCAGTAAAAGGGGTCTCCGGTTCTCTACGCTCGTCATACGAAAGACAACATCATTAAGCTACTATTTTACGCTGGTATTCTGTGAGAGCATGGTCCTTCCCATTTGTGCTACAACTATACTACTAATATAACTGTAGCATTGCTCTACCACTTATAGTCTTTATCTCAAAATTCTTCTATTGTCCACACTGAAGAGTACGCAAAAACCGCTTACATAATTACGTTGCTTGTTACATAACTAGTGCCTATCTGCAGCTCCATCTGCGTGGGCAGAAAGATTGGGCAAAATTGTTTGACATTCGCATAACATGAGAGAGCAGGGGCCAGACAAAAGAATTTACGCGCTTTCCGGGCTACGGAGGTGAAACACCGCCAACTTCTCGCTAACTCCGGGAGGCTACTGAGAATTTCTTGACAGAAAAACACAATAGCTGATTTCGGTCCGACCCGAGATTCGAACCCGGGACCTGCATTGCATTTACTACCACTAAACCAACGAGGCAGTCAGTATATAGTGTAAAAAATAATTAAGTTCACTTTAAAAGTTAATTTTTTTAACCTTTCCAGTGAATTAAAAAAAACTACTTTAAAAAAGCTTTAGATAGCTGGTATTGTAATAAATGATGTCCATTATTACAAAAATAGTTTTTTTTACAGGTCACTAAGTGGTAGGACTCTTTTTGTCCGGGAGTTCGTCTGGATAGGTACCCCTATTTCTATATTCTAAGCTGTGACTTTACCGCGTGGTCCTGAAACATAATTGACTCCAGTACTTCTCAGAAATTATTATTCTAAATGTGTTTACAGGATTACAGTATGATGGGGATAACATAACAGAATGGAACAAAGTCCCTAAGTAATGAAGAGACGGGCTATCCGCTTAAAAAAGCAAGAACTTAAATGTCAAATTTTTAATTATTAAAAAAAATCGATTAATAATTTAATTAAAAATTTTATGTGTGCTTTTTCTGAACATATACTATTTCTAGAAGTATCTGTATTCGAGCATCAAAATCGTGTCTAAAACACGATATTTTTGTCCAAGCTGCCGTTTAAAGTGACTTTCAGGTGTTCTCAACGACGTACCCACTCGTAATAAGGTGTGAAAGTTGGAAAAGGGTTTAACAGCGTGCGAGATAATCATTTAGGTTAAGCCGTTATATTTGCATACAATGTTGTGAAACTAAATATAACATCGACTAACACCGGCGGTTATTCAGCACCGGTACAACTTAGGGACTTTCAAGAAAAGAGCCTATCCTTTTTTAAAAGGCCAGCAAACCCTCTGCAATTCCCCTGGTGTTGCAGTTGTTCATAAGTGGTAGTCAATTACCATCAGCTGAGTCGCATGCTCGTTTGTTCCTCCTTATATAAAAAAATCAGTGAAACAATAGGTCAACTATTATAATGATTTCTTATGTTTACGCGAACACTTCACATTGTTTTTACGAATTTAATCGCGTATAATTAACCTTTTTATATTCCTGATGCTTGGTGCACTGTACACCTGTACAGCACACATCATGGTCCTTTCGGGGTTCGGGGTGACCATAAATGGTATAAAAAGGTTAATTATACGCGATAAAATTCGTAAAAATTAGTTTAATATAAAAGTCAATTATTATATAATGTTTTCAAGTTATTAACAATTTGGTTGTTAAGCGTAATTTTTTTTTAATTAAAAATATTAGTAATCCTATTAATTAACATTACTAATATTCCCTTTAACCCCTCCTGGTAAGCTGAAAATGCTTGTGTTAGGAGAGTTCACGACGGTAGTCGAATGGTGGATTCGAACCGACGACCTTTTGAGTTCGCGGTCCGCGCCCTGCCATTAGGCTACTGTCGCTTAAATTAGTCGCTTAAAGTATTCACATGAGATAGGGCTGCTCAATCTTCTAAACTGCCAGTTTATCTTAAGAGAGTTGCATTTGGATAAGAAGGTCTTTTTTATATATTTCTGCTATCAAAAAGCAGTTCTTGAACGTTGTGTTCCAGTCCAAAGGGTAATAAGAGTCAGTATAAATACAGGTTCTGAGGCATTTCATCATCCTCAGAGATGACATCGTATCTGTATCCTTCTTCGTTTGAAATGAGCCGCAGGCGTCTGTAGATTACAGTAACCACTTGCCATCAAGTGGACTGTTTGTTTGTCGCTTTAATTTTATTCATAATGGTTTTTTATATTTACGCGAAAACTACACATTGATTAAAACTACTTTTACGGATTTTATCGTGTTAAATTTATTTTATTTTTAATAACCGACGTTTCGGGTGCTTTTCAGCATAGACTGTTTATTTGTCGCTTTAATTTTGTAAAAAAATATTCATAATTATTGCTTATATTTACGCGAACAAAACAAATTACAAATTGATTAAAACTACTTTTACGGTTTTTATCGCGTTTATTTATTCTATTATTAATACCGGATGTTGTTTTTTATAAAATTACTGCACACTAGGAATTCCTCCTGTAACATGGGGGCAGTTTACATACTTAAAAATCACAAGGACAAACATCCAGACCCGGAACAACTATTTGTAAGTGATAAAAATACTTGTTCCGTGCGGGATTTGAACCCGCGGCCCTTAGCCCTGCCACTCATTGCAGCCTGCGCCACGGAGCCGTCAATATTTAATTAATTATTCTATATCAATAATAAGAATCTTCAAATAGTGTCATATTACGAATTCTTTGGCTTGGTTGCACGAATAACACGTGATTAGCAATTTAAATGATCAACACAAACATAAACAAGCTTACTAACCATAACTTTAATGGGAAAGTTATATGTAATTAATATACTATAATATGTATAACTATATAATTAATATTCTAAAAAACGTCGTGGTAACTCAGATAGTTAGCGCTCGCCGTAAATTTCACAGTACGCGAACAAACCGAGTTCGAGTCCTGCCGACACCAATGAAATTGTTAATTGCAATTTTAAGTGCTGATTTACCACGTGCTCGGTGGTGAAGGAAAACATCGTGAGGAAACCTGCATGTATGAGAAATAAAAAAAAATTCGAAGACATCCGAAGTTCGCCAACACGCATTGGGGCAGCGCGGCGGACACTTCCTTGTCCTAAAACCCTCTCAGAAATGAGCGGGAGGCCTGTGCCCAGCAGAGGGACGTATATAGGCTATTTGGGGCGGGGCATATGGTTGCCCTTTTCTTCCTGAATCACACATTTTTGTGTACAATATGTACAAAGAAAATATAAAGACTTTAAATGAATGAAAAAATCCATATTTTCTCTTTGCAATAAGAAATCTTAGTACTATATATAATATAGTAAAATGTAAGTAAAACAAATACACATAAATATGTCATTCTTAATCATAAAATAGTTGTTAATCTATACAAACAATAAATCTGCAGAAAATTCGGGTCTGTTATTCTAATATATTCTTGAAAAACCAAGTGCAGTGGTCTAATTATAGGGCACTGAAGCCAAATTATATTATATGTATTACAGAAGTGTCAGACTTCTAGTCTAACTTTGTGAAAGACCGTCTAATGACTTCTAAGTTAAATATCAAATATTAACGTGGTACGTTTGCAGCACGAATGGGGAAGGACCACGCTTTCACAAAACAACAGCGTCCAATAGCAGCTCAATGCTGTTGTATTTCGTATGACGAGTGTAGAAAACCGGGGAACCTTTTTACTGGAAACGAAGCATTTCATCTTAGTCCTCAAGGGTGGCAACGCATCTGTATTTTGATTCTTAATCGGGGATAGACCATTTATCCATCCACATATCCAGCATCCATTTACCATCAGGTGGACTATGTACTCGTTTGCCACCCTAATTATATTAAAAAAATTATTTATATTATTATTTATTAAAAAATTGCTTATCCCATATAATAATGTTTAATTTAAATAATAAAATATGAAATTTAATATTATAACTTCGCCCTACTTTTGTCAGTAACACGAACTATACATATTATATTAGTTTGTTATGCATATATACCTATTGAATAAACAAAAAAATATTAGAAGATAACTAAAAATAGGTATATATGATACCTATTTATTATTTATCCTTTAATAAAACTTTATATAATGATAAGTGTGATTTAATGATCACACAGTCTACGTAATGGGTAAGTGGTTGCTATATAGACATCTATATCTATCTTAGATTAAGGATCAAAATGCAAAGCATGAGAGCGTAGTCCTTCCTTGGTTGAATCGACGCATTCTTTGTACAGTCATAATATAGTTGCAGCATGGCTTCACTACGCTTATAAGCTAATGTGGTGGTGGTACACAGAGAATCAATCACCAGATTTCTTCACGTGGGTGTCTTAAGAGACGACAATGGAAAACTAAATCAAAATGACCTTGTTGGCCTCTCTAAGAAGTAGAGTCAAAGGTGCGAATATTTGACAAAACAATTTTTCTGTGACAAAGGGCCAAGTCTATCGGCGGACTGTTTACATGCTGATATGGAAGAAGCATCTGTTCTTTTACGTATTAACATAGTACCTATTTCACTACTTTTGAGTTCTATACAAAACTAATTAACACAAAAAACAGTACTACTAACTACATTTTAATAATAACTTAATTATATTCCTCACGCAATAAATCAAAATCTAAAGCTGTCTACAACGACTATAATGATCGTGAGAAATGGCACATAAGTTTCGAAATTTGACATTTTGTTGTTTCTTTACATATTATATCTACAGGGTTATGTTTAACAATAGTCTAATAGAAGAGCTGAATTCAGTAAATAAGTGAAAAATACAATATGACAAAATAGGCCAGAGTAATATATAGATTGCTGTAAAATAGGCTGTCTATTCGAATTTATATGTACAAGTGGTAATTAGCCGACCATATGCCTCGGCAAACAGAGATTCGATGGAGAAGAAATGTTCTAGAGCGTCAGCCTAGTACCAGTAAGCAAAGTGTAGGGTGGTCTCTAAGTAGATGGAGTGACGACCTGGTTATACAAGAAGTCCTGTCTTTCCTTTCTGTCCTTTCAAACTGACTGTCAGTGAAACTAAGAAAGGATATTTTATAATACGTCAAGTGAACTTGGAAATTCTCGTGAATGATCTTTCTAAATTTTTAAATTAACTAATATATTTAGTATATTATCCGTTGTCAAACCACGCTACAGTTATATTATGGTTGTAGCACGAATGGGTCGGCTCGACTGGGGAAGGACCACGCTCGTACTCTTGACCAAGTCGTAATATATCAGATGGAACTAAAGCCTAGTTCTTAGTATTCCGCTACTCTAACCACCCTACGTACCTAACTAGAATAAGGTAACGTAATAGCAGATATCAAAAAAATCTCTTAACACAAAGAAGTATCCACGCGCCGGGGAATCCACACTTACAATACGGTACAACTCCATTGTTTGATTCACTAATTAAACGGGTATTTAACCATTCGGTACGTCATTGTATGCCGCCGCTCATCTGCGAATCCGTTTCTCGGCAACTTAGTCGTCAATTAGGGTCAATGTCTTATTTCGACAGTCACTCGCACAGGTTAAGTTCTAATGTAATGTTACCCTCGTTTCAGATATATAGTACGTGAGGGTAATTTGGTAATCCAGTCAATATGGTCACTTTTTGACAATAGATAATAGAGATTATAGTAAATACTATAGTCGATTTTCGTTTAGTGTAGTGTAGTTAGTTCTTTTTAAATTCATTTTTCAATGTGTTCCTAATTATTGCCAAAGATTGTTTGCTATTTATTTCTATTAGTTATAGTTTACAACTTGGTGTTTTTGTCTCAGACCTCCTAGTTTTGGTTTTATAGGGCGGCAAAGTTTAAGGTGATATTACCTTCACGTACCTTATAAACTAAATAATAAAATGTATATACAAGCTGTAACACCGTATTTTATTGAAATTAAGAAAAAAGTAGCGAAATTTCAAGTTGATCGGGCGTATAGTTTTGGAGATCTCGAGATATGTGAGTGAGTCAGTGATATTTTGCTTGTATATAAATACCCTACCCACCCTTCTATCTATTTCCATGGCCAGATAGCAGTGCACTGCTGTGTTTCGCAAAACAAACTGAGCACACAGCAATTTTGCTAGTTTTTAAATAGAAAAACTCTTTAACTCTTTCTTTACGAGTTTGGGTACATTATTAAAATAAAATTTATAGTTGTTATGAAAACGGAAAAAGTTAAATATCTATTTACTGGATCGATTCAGTACTATATATGGATTAAAAATCGATCTTTTTGACACAAGAAATCGATTCTGCAATCAATCGATCTTATATCGACATGCCTACTATGAGGAGTTCCATCTTAACTGTCGATTGACTACGTAGCTGAAGTCATCTTTATTTGCAGTATACGCGATATATTCGACAATTGTGAATTGACATTAATAATTTTCTCCTTATTAAATAGGTTGTACATCAGGTGTGTTTTAATATCAATTTGAAAAGAATCCAACCCTAAGGGTGAAAAAATAGGGGTAAAGTTTTTAATGTAGCTATATATATATTATATCTTTAAAGAATATGAATAAGAATCTAGACCTACAAGATTCGTTGTCACTACTATGGAAAAAATCGGGTTTCATATCTTCATCACTTGCTTTTCAAGCCGCACGCCTATGGAATGACCTGCCTAATAAGTTAAGACAACCTACCTCCAAATGTTCGGACTCATTTCCTAAAATTGCTTCATAGCTGTCAAGCTTAAACTTGTAAAAATCGCAGTCAATTTAAGAAATACTGAAAGTTGCTGTCTTTCTTTTCATCTTATTCCAATAGATAAAAATAGTTATGGAAAAAAATATCTTATAGTCCTTATTATATTAGTCACTGTATCCCTCAAACTAAGCCTGTGGGGCACTGTTGCTTGATGGGAAAAATTACCATTCCTTCTTCTACCATAATATTACTGCAGCATATCTCTACTACTTAAAATATATTATATAATGTTATAGTGTTATACGACCAATTGCTACACGCTGTTAATACCATTTCTGAGAGTCTATAACTAAAATAAATTAAGGACTTCATATAATTCGAATATTTCACTGTTTAAGCTTATTAAAAGACCACTGCTGAACATAGGCCTCCCATATTTCCCATAGTTGCCATGCTTGGCAAGCGGCTTGGCAACAACGGTACTTTTATTTTGATGTTGTTGAAAAAACGCTGCTGTCCTTCTCTTGGGTTTTATGATACCCACGGGACGATAGGGGTAGTAGATTTCCTTTTTCTTCTTCACGATGTTTTATAATAACCACTAAATCTCCACTCAAAATTTCAATTAACGCAAATTAAAAAAAAATTAGACTAATTTAAGCGACGGTAGCAAAAGGTTGTGTGGGTTCGAATCCGCGATTCGGCTATTGTCGTGAATCACTCCTAACAAGCATTTCCCGCTTACCAGTAGAAGGTAATATTAGTAATGCTTATAGCATCCCTAGTGTTTTGAAAAATTGGGCTCTACGACACTTAAACACGCAGCCACAGATGAAAGTACATGCATACGTAAAACAACATATTTTATTTTATTTAGCATTGTAGTATTATGAGTGTTTAAAATTTAAATTGTAATTAATTTTTACGAGCGTTAAAAATATTGTTGCGTGTGATCAAAACCTCAATAAAACAGATTTTCATTCATTAAATACGAATCCCGTATGATGATACAATTTTTACAAATGCATTTCGCGCGCTTTCCACCGTTGTAACACAATGAACGACAATTTCGCACATAATTACATAAAAACGCTTCTAAATTTAGAACACTAAATGCTATTTCGAAATATGAATTTCAAATTTCGAACACCATGAATTCAAAATTAACCTTTATTGGAATCACTACACCACTACCGATAATCGATAACTTTAAACTCTAACACAAACCACGTTACAATACATAACCCGAGTGTTACATCTCAAAGTTCGAAGTCTGTTTTCGTACTCTAAATGCGCAGAGGGCGAACAGTAGAGTACGTAAAGAGTCAAACGCGCAATTTAAACTGAACGCCTTTTGCTTTTGCCTCCGTACATTGGGGCACTGAGATTTACTTTTAGCAGCAACTTTGCCGTGACGTCGCAGACTTGGGAAAAACTAGACGCGGCCTTTTCACAAACAATTGAATAGTAGATTTTTAAGGATACAGTATTGTTTACGTTACCATAGTGTTTTGTTATTTAGCTTACTTTTTGCATTAAGCGTTCTACTTGTATTGTGGCTGTAAAAATAACAAAAAATAAATTATTTTATTTTATATATAGTGTTATTTAATATTTTATTCCATTATAACCTTGTCAGTATGTTGAATTTTAATAAATGAATAGCTGGCCAGGCAGACGTTGTTCTGTCTTTTCCTACGACCCTTAGGCAAAGGCCTCAGGGTAATAAAAGATCCTTAAATTTGCAATAAATAAATATTAAAGGTCACTTATCGGGACTATCTACCAGACTATCTCTCAATTGGAGCAAGCAAACTAATCCAAAAAAATCATTAAAATCGATTGAGCGGTTTCGAAGATTAGTGTGCACGAACATCGTGACACGGGACTTTTATATATAAGGATTTTGATTTTGCGCAATTATTACATTAAATTAAATTAATAGAGGAACTAAATAGTTAAATAACTGCAATGACCCCTCGAAATTTACTTTGCCATTTCTAGAACAACTGGAGGTCTACGGAGACGGTGCACTACTGTCTGTTACACGTGGCTGCACCAACTAATGTGCTGTGGTTTGGGTCCACTGGCCACCAAGACGACCAGGGGTGGAAGAGTGGACGGAAAAAGCTTTCTAAATACACAATAGTTTTTACCATAATTTATAGAAGTTACCTTTTTGTGGTAACTTATAGATGGAATAAATACGATGTTTGAATAAAATTTTTATAATTATTTCTGTTCAACAGTCCTTTTTCTTATTTAGATTCGAATATCAATACGTGAAGATTTTACAACAAGGTTAAAACAGTAATTTAAAAAACACGACTGCGTAAAAAACCTCTTTTTATATTTCCAGATGCGGTACATAAACATAATATAGTCTATGTCACTTTAACAATTAAAACGATTCTAAGGCCATCTTATATGTTAAAATCCATCAAGCCGTTTAGACTACAGAGGGTGCCAAAGAAATAGATATATTGGTTATTTTTTTACCGTATGGAAACTGATATTTACATTTTTTTTATTTTACATTAACATATTATGAAATGGATCTATCAATCATCATTAATGGTGATGACCATTACAGCCCTTCACAAGTCCACTGCTGAACATGGTATGCCACAAAGCACGTTCCTGAGCCACCTGCATCCATCGACTTCCTGCATATTTTACCAGGTCATCACTCCTTCTAGTGGGGGGTCGCCCTACACTACGCCTACCGGTACGAGGCTGCCACTCGAGGACCTTTTTATGGCCGACCCATTGCCACTTCAGCTTACTAATCCGTTGGGCTATGTCGGTCACTCTGGTTCTACTGAGGATATCTCCATTTTTAAGTTTATCACATAGAGAAACCCCGAGCATAGCCCTCTTCATAACTCGCTGAGCGACCTTGAGCGTCCTTATACGGCTCAGGAATTCTTCACTGCTAGATCTATCAATAAGTACTACTAATTGAAAATTAACTAAACAAAATAACAACAAACATACCAAAATAATTTTTGAACTAAATAAATAAATCAAAAACTATCGAAATTAAAATAATACGTACTCAATTAGTAGTATTTATTGATAGATCAATTTCATAATATGTAGATGCAAAATAAATAAAAAAAATTTTTTTTTTAAATGAACTAATATTTGTTGTCCTAAATTTAACATTATAATAAAGAACTTAACTAAAATAATAATTAAAATTATAATATTTACGATTAAAACTAATTATATATACAATATAAAAGAAGAAACTATAATATAGAAAACCTAAAACTAAAAATTTTAATCGTCAAAAAGACCTGCTCCCCGTGGTATAGTGCCAAGAACGCTGGCTGCGTTTCCTCGCTGAATAGCTATACTTAGCCTTTGAGCGAGGAAAGAACCAGCCCTCTTATCACCAGCAGCGACGACCAGTCGTGGATACAGTTCCTTTAGAAACTTCATTGCACGTGGACCCCACGGACCGATAGTCTCTACAGCAAATGGCACAAATATGTAGTCATTTCTCAAAGACTCATATTTGCGCCATTTACTAAATTCGGCTGCCTCTGATGCCGCCCCAGCTCCAAAACAGGTACCCTTGAGATGAGAGGCCGCCAAAGTGTCAACGCAAGTAGCATCCCACACTAGGGCTTTACCTCTCTCCCAAGGGACCAAAGTCATACCGTCGGGTCTCTTGCCATCGTCTCTAAATATCCCGCAAGGCTCTAAAACCGAGGGGATATTTATAGAGACAAGAGCCCTTCGGATGATTTCGTTCAAAGAACCGTGACGGGAAAACCTACCTGCACTTTTTTGCATGAAAGTCCGTGGAGCCCAAACTCATCGACGCTGCTACCACAGGGGCACTGGTGAGGTTGACAAATAGCCACTCCTAGCCGGATTCCTACGGCGATGCGCAAGCTTTCCCCATCAAGCAATGTGCCGAGATTACTTGATGGTAGAGCATGTAACCAGTGGCTAGATTCCTTAGTCGAAACAGCTAGAAGGCGAGCCTGATCTTGTTGAATATGGAAATTTTGAAATAAATTTTTGTGGACACTCCGTACCAACGGAATATCCCACTGTTTTTGTTGGTTAACTTCCAGTGGGACATTTTCGCCGGGACAGAGCGTTAGCCATATTTGCTTTGCCTCCGCAGCAAAGCATAGGTCTACTTTATTATTTAAAATTGTGTTACATAGGTCATTGACACTATGCATGGAAGCAAGGAAAGCAGGCAATGCGACGCTAGAAATATTTCTTATACCAATTCCACCAAATTTGATAGGTAAAGTGGCTTGATTCCAGGCTATTGTATTTAATCTCAAATTTAGAATGTTTTCTAAAGCAATTTTAAGATTATTATCAATATCTTTTAAAATATCCGAACATTTCCAGACTGGACTTGAGCGTAACAAGTATATAAATTTAGGTACAAGGACACAATATTTTAAAATGGTAAGGGCAATATGGGGGTTTAAAATATATAATTTATCAACGTGATTTAAAAATTGATCAAATTTTGTTTTTAAAACAGGTTTAATACTATCGAAAAACAACGGAGCACCAAGCAGGTAAAGCGATTCCGAATTGACAGTTTTTATTCCTGGAGAAATCTGATTGAAATTTTGAATTAAGGTATCTCTTTTAGAATTAGATACATTATTAGAAATAAATATTTCACATTTATTTGTATTTGGTTCAAGACCAATATTTTTAAAATTTTGAAAAATATGAGTAAGGTCATTGAGGACGTCATCTGCTTTACCTCCCAGTGTACCGTCGTCCAGATACCAGACATTCAGCTTGGATTTTAAATTTGAAATAATAGGTTGAATTCCCAAACTGAAAAGAGCTGGACCTAATGGATCACCCTGCTGAACACCGACAGCAGACTCAATAATATGGTTTTGATAAAACAAGTTTGAATTTTGACTGTAACATTGCCAAACGTAATGATATATTTCGGGGGTATTGTTAGCCACTTCTTTCAGCAAGGTTATCCTATCAATAGAGTTGAAAGCATTTCTAAGATCAACCTTCAGAAGAACATCTGCATCGGAATTACTTAAGAAAGTACGCACTGAATGTACCGCCGCCTCACAGCCACCTTTGGTGCCAAAGCCTAGTTGAGTAGGTTGAAATTTTGTCTTAAGGTTTGAGATTATGTGCCTGCAAGCTAATTTTGAAGTTAAGCGTCGAAATGTAGAACCAACAGCAATAGGACGGATACCGTTATCCTTTTTAATAAAAAATTGTAAATTATCAGTGCCATAAGCTTCTATTCCGTTCACCTGTTATACCCATTTTTTTCCAGACGGTATAAAAAATCACCAGTATACAGGGTTATTTTTTAGAGTAGCCAAATTTTAAGCATAAGTGTAAAAACATAAATAATGATGTACAGTTATTGCAGTTTTTGAAAACATGAGTAAATAAGGCTTCTACTTCTATTTGTAACTGTCCCAAATGGAATGTGATTTATGATCAACAACGTTTTTGCCTACCGATCGACCCTCACGAATGTGTGCGTGCCCAGTAAAATCGGTTTAAAAGGCAGATGAAAAGAAAATAATTTGAGATTGTTTTAATTAAATTTTCTTTATTATTTGCCTATATTATTTATTCTGCACCTTCTCTGCAAATTTGGCCGATTATTGCAAAATAATCCTGTTTATACATTCATGTATATTCTAGAAAAACATTATCATCCTTCTCAGGTAGGCGGGTAAAATATCAAGAAAAGAGCTAACTATACTCATATTGAATACTTCCTGCGACTTCTATACAAAATATTCGACTCTATTAATATCTAATAATGACACTTAAACCTGTATTATCTGGTCCTACAACGTGCAAATCAACCAAAAAATATTAAGATATATTTCATTAAAATGATACGTGAACATGATTTCTATTTTAAAAACAGAAGAATAGTTTGTGGTTTATGACGTTTCTCGTAAATCACAGACTATTCGTTTTTTGTGCTTTAATTTTTTTGTTGTTTTGAGATATTACAAAAAGAAGTACTTTTTGAAAACCGAGACTATCAAACGTAAACTAGAGTCAATTTCAGTAAAGAAATCTCAAAGTATTAAATATGTATTTTGACAACAAATACCAAATTTCGCGAAGACGGTGTGCGCCACAGAGGGACTTTTAAAAGTACTGTTTATATCCAAGACAATCATTAAATCACGTTTTGTAATACGATCTTAATTTGTTTGTTTCGGTTTCACTGCATGAATCCTACTAAATCTTGATTAGACTAGAGTTATTCGATAATGCGGAAACACTAATAAGATACATAATTATTATAAGATAGGATAGCAAATGAGCAGAAGGCCCTATAGACCCTCCATCTCTCCAACACCGCCTTTAATTTTTTATAGCATTAAGATAAAGCGTTTGACTCTTATTCCATAAAAAAATAAATGCAGATACGTTGCCACCTCTGAGGACAAAGATGGTATGCCTTTATTCCAGAAAAAAGGGTCTCCGGTTCCTTACACTCACCATACAAAACACAGCAGCATTACTAATTTACACTGGTATTCTGTGAGAGCGTGGTCCTGTCCCGGTCGAGCCGAGCCAATCGTGCTACAACTATTATATATAATATAGCAGCATGGCTCTACCACGTTAAAAACATAAAAAAATTACAGTTTTACGTAATTTATATATATTACTTTATAAGTAAAACAAGATCCTACAAACGTCCTACGATTTGGCCTCTTTACTTTTCTGATAGTAGATAAGGAAGAGTTTACCGTCATACACCAGCGCGTGTTGCAAATTTGATATTTTTTATTAATATATTATCATTATTTATTAATTGTACATAAAACATGAATAGCCTTAATAATGTTTATGAGATAAAATTTATTAGGTATATATTATATAGATGTTCATACTGTAACCACTAGGAAAACATAAGCTTGTAATACCAGTTATGTCTCCATTGAATTAGTATTTCATTTATGGGACATAATAATATCAAGTAATACATGAATTAAATTAACCCATGGGAATGAGGTGATCGCCACTACGCTGGTTGTATTAAAATTCGTTCAAGATATTTTACAAAATTATTGTAGTGATTTTTAAGATACCCGCTGGGTTTTTGCTGGGTCTTCCCAGGACAGAGGTATTTTACGAACCAGTGGTAAATCATTAGTTTTGACAACATGGTAGAGCTACACTGCAGTTATTATGATAGTGGCATGAATGGGTCGGATTGACCAGGAAGGACCACGCTCTCACAGAATACCAGCGTAAAATAGCAGCTTAATGCTGCTGTGTTCCGTATAAAGAGCTTAGAGAACCAGATACCCGTTTTACTGGAATCGAGGTATTCCATCTTATTCCTCGAGGGTGACAACGCATCCGCATTTTGATTCTTAAGCGAGGTTAAAAATGTAGATGTCTATGGCCCACAGCATCCACTTACCATCAGGTGGACTGTGTGCTCGTTTGTCACCCTTATTCTATAAAAAAATCAAAAAATAAAATAATGGTGGTAGAATAGAATGATAGAAATGTAAATACTTCAGCACTTTAGATCTCGCTTCCGGTTTCCACCAGATAAGAATGTCCAATATTTGACATTCTATTCTATTCCATTAGGCCACAAGTGTTTGTGTTCAATATTTTCCTTCACAGTAAAGGATAAACCCTACCCGGGTTTGATTTCACGTACTGCGAAATTAATGGCGTGCCCTTTTTTTATTATGTGCGAGCAGCTATGGGATAAAGGATCTATTGTGATCGCTGCTATGGCTATATTTCACTGCTAAGCCCTATGTCTTCAATGAGTAGAAGGAATTGCTTAGGCGTGAGCAATTTCGCTTCTTCTGGGCGGAGTAGATAGTTTCCCAGATGAGTGTTACGTTGGGTCCACAATCAGTTAGGATGTGCAAAGGCGTTCCTTCCGTTATGGAACAGAACCAACACGTCCTTGAATTGCTTAGACCCAGGATGAACATGTGCTTTTTAAGACAACAGTGTCCAGTTAAGGCTCTTACCAGAATGTGCAATTTATTTTACTTAATCCGAAGCGAAGCGAATGGCGTGCCCTTATCTTCTAAGCTACCACGGCTATATTTCATTAATCTATCCATTACAGCCTATAAAAGTACCCTGGTGAACATACGCATATACATAGATTGTCTAATAAAAAAGCCATAGTTTTCACGCTTGGCAGACGAGTTGAATTTTTTTACTTTGAGTTGTTATAAAGAAAATTCTGCCGCCCATCTCATGTTTCAGTTTTCCTCCTCTCCTGTTACGAAATATAAGTTCTATTTCAACCAAAAAGTGTGTAAAGGTTGGTAAACCTTGCTGCTGCTATGTCTAGTATTATGGCTACTGGATAAATAATTTAACGATTCAGGCGATAATTTTACTGTGAAATGAAGCTCATAAAATTATTCGTTTTTCATACTTGCTGCAGTTATATTATGGTTGTAGCGCGAATGGGTCGGCTCGACCGGAGAAGGACCACTCTTTCACAGAATACCAGCGTAAAATTGCAGCTTTATACTGCTGTGTTTCATATGGTGAGAGTAGAGATACAGAGATCTTTTTTTAATGGAAACGAGGCATTCCATGTTAGTTCTCAGAGGTGACAACGCATCTGCGTTTTGATTCTTAAGCGAGGATAAGTTTAAATGTCTATGGGCCTATTAATTATAAGAATCCTTATAGCAACATCAATAAATATAAAGTAGAGAATTTTGAACACGGTGGAGATTCGCTGTAGTTATATTATGGATAGAACACGAATGGCCGATCGGGCAGGGATCACACTCTTACAGAATACGAGCGTAAAATAGGACCTTAAAGCTCATGTCTTTCGTATTTTGAGTGTAGAGAACCAAAGACTCTTTTTACTTGAAACGGGGCATTACATCTTAGTCTTTAGGGTGACAACGCATCTGCATTTTGATTCTTAATCGATGTTAGATTTAAATGTCTTTGGGTCAAAGCATACCATCAAGTGGACTGTGTTTATCATCCTTATTCTATAAAAACGAAACTGTCAAGTAACACATTATACAGAACAACGCACAATACTTTGTTGGTTACTTGGTTATACTACTCGTGTAATACTATGAATATATATTTCCCTATCGGCAGAAGAGAAATAAAAACTACGCACTCCATTCTATCGTGATACTTGACTTGTAAACGAGCACAGATTAAATAATGATCAAAAGTTCCTATTAGGGTTACCATTGTAATACGGCTCAACGGATATGTCTTTCATAATTACACGTTACAAATATACGTATGTGGATGTTACAGAGCTTAATTTTTCTTAAAATAAAGTGAGTTGACTGTGCGTAGATCAGATCTAAATTAACTATCTAAATGTATTAAACTGTAAATATAAGCAGTCATTATGTATCTATAATTGTGATAGAGATATTTGAGATGAGATTTATTTTCATTCGTATAAGTAAAAGTATCAAAAGTATCACTGCTCAATGGGTAATCTATGGGGGAGATATTTGACATAGTTGCCACGTGGCAAGTTGGTTGGCAACCGCAGTTTTCTATTTTCAGTCGTTATTTGAAAGGCGCAGCTGCCCATCTCCTGATTTGTTTCCCACTTTCAGCTCTTACGACACCAAAGGGATGATTTGGGGAAGTGAATATTCTCATATTATTTTATACGTAAGTTACGGGATATCTTCATCAATCGTGAACTGATTTTAATGATCTTATATATTCTAGACAGATAGATACATCCTATCATCTTCACAAAAATTTTATAGGACCATCCCTTCTAACAAAATAAAACATAAAGTTAAAGTTAAAGTTACAGCCTATATAAGTCGCCGGGCACAGGCCTCCCCTCATTTCTGAGAGGGTTTTAGGGCAAGGAAGTGTCCGCCGCGCTGCCCCAATGCGTGTTGGCGAATTTCACATGTCTTCGAAATATTTTTTTTCTTATTGACATGCACGTTTCCTCACGATGTTTCCTTCAGCGCCTAGCACGTGGTAAATCAGCACTTAAAATTACAATTAACAATTTCATTGGTGCCGGCGGGGATCGAACCCGGGTTACTCTCGTTCTGTTATATTTACAGCGAGCGTTGACCATCTGAGCTACCACGGCTTTCAAATAAAACATAGTAAAGAATTATCGCTGAACGTACAAAAAATATTTCAACAAATTGAGTAGCTCCTTGTTTTAAAGTTAGTAGGGCTTAAAATATAGGACTGTCCCGATGTAATATAAGAGTTAGTGGTGACCATAGCGAAGAAGCGGTGCGCCACGCGTGCGAAGCGTGACGTGGCGTAATTGTAGTGTGTGTGTGAAGTAATCGGTAATGTAAGATATTTCTAGGTATGAAATAAATATACACATACACTTATACTACAGTATTATCCTAGTTTAAAAAGACACACAAGTTCATCGGTAATCTTTATTTTATCTTCAGACCGCATTTTTCAGGTCGATTAAAAAAAATTTTTTTGGCGCTAGACAAACGTCAAACGTGTTAGCAGACTTGGCATTTTTTTATAAAAATGGCATAGCATACAAGTATACTGTCCCCTGATTGCAAGCGTATGTTGTAGTTTTTAAAATAAGATAAGGGTAACAAACGAGCACACAGTCCACCTGATGGTAAGTGTTTGCTGTGACCTGTAGACATCTGCATCTATCCTCGATTATGAATGGAATGCCTTGTGTCCGGTATAAAGGGTCTCCAGTTTTCTACAACCACTATATGAAACAAAGCAGCTTTGAGCTGATATTTCACACTGGTATTCTGTGAGAGGGAAAGTGCGGTCTATCATCCATTAATCCAGACGTCTATAACAATCACCGATTAAAAATCAAAATACTGACAACTACTATCAAAATACTGACTACTTCGATACCAGTCTCCGGTTTCTAGTTCTCAATATTCAGTATATAATTTTCTTGGATTATATTTCTATTTTACGCGATATACTTCTATTTTACGCTAGCGTTGTGTGAGAGTATGGTCCTTCGAGTCAACCAATTCGTTTTGCAAATATAATGCAACCGAGCGTGGCTCTACTCTAGTGTTCCTTCATAACTGAGAACCGGCTAAATTTAAAATTGTAAATTGGATGTTTTCAATTCAATGAATAGACCTTTGATTAACTAAGTAAGATACGCTGGTCTTCTATATTATATATTTCTGGCTTATATATTATATATAGACTTATAGGCTGCCTAGGTATTCTAAAATGTCGCTAAGTCATATCGTTTCAGAAAAATCACTCAAGACTAATGATAGCTGATTGATAAATTCTTTGGTGCAGGTCAGGATTGAACTCAATTTGTTCACGTTGAATTCAATCGAGCGCTTATCCTCTAAGCTACCACTGGTAATTATTCACTCGTCAAACAAGTTCCTGGACATGTGTCTGCGTAATCAAATAGCTGAGTTATTTGTAAAAATAAATTAGTGTAAAATAATTACGAAAGTTATGCATTGCGATTCCGCATAGAGATTTAATCGCTTCGGAGTTACGATTTATATATAATGAACTAGCTACTACCTGCTTCAGTTTACGTAATGAACACTTGCATCTATATCGAAGAATATTTTGAACAAATTTGGATTTTATTATTTAGGTTGTGCCACACTAAAAGCCCATTTGGTGGTAAGTGGTCGTGAAGTACTAGATGATAAATCATTTTTTTATTAGGACAACCAACGAGACATACACGAACACGTAAATACTAGAAATAACAGTAAAGTTTATATCTAAGTGTCGTCTTAAAGGTTTCCACGGTATGCAATGTGGACTACAAATATGTCTATATATATATATATATATATATATATATATATATATATATATATATATATATATATATTAAACTAGACCGAAATGTTAGCCAACAGTAAAGGACTGCAAAATGTTTCGCCTGAATATTTGAGGTCTATCAGCAAAGATATCGACTTCACATGCCTTGCAGCGATACTGTCCCTGTAACCTGTTTATGGTGGCGTGGTGACTCAAATTAGTTTTACTGCCTTTAACTGAAAATAGGACGTATCGGCTGACACGCAATAGCTTGGTTTTTTTTGCGCCCGAAGCAAATATGGGCAACCCTCCGGAAAGCGGGGGAGGGAGGTTGGGAATGCTCATAGCATACCACGCAGCCGGCTGCGTGGTTATGCGGTGACTTTTGCTCACTATACCCAACCTTTTAGGAACTGGCTTAACGATCTGACTAGAGATCTCTAAGCCGTATACGAACGTGACCCTCCTTGGCAGAAAGGAGGGCGCAAGAAATAGCTTGAGTGGTACATTGAAATTTATAGTACTTAGTAGATATAGACAGTCTACGGTTCTGTTGACGATTTTGTGTAGCAACATGAAATGCAGCAAAAGCCTTCGCTGTCACAGACTTCTTAATTTAAAATACGTCTGTCGATCTTCGTATGAGGGTAGATAACCTTTATTTTGTAGCTTTGATACGAAAGATGCCACAAAAACGCTTTTGGATATTATACGTTTCACGAAAACGTCATAAAATGGAGACCAGAGCTGGCTACAGTGTTCGAGGCCGGAACGGACTATTTGTAGAGGTCCTCTTAAATTCAAATTGTTTTAGAAATCATATTGTTTTAGTATAACTAAAGCCCATTTACTCTTGCTTCACACACGCCTAGATTCTAATCAGATAGACGCTGGCTGATTATTCCACTGCGTTACTTTACGAAACACGAAGCAAATGGTTTTGTTCGACAACAAAGAGGTAAAGACAAGAAAGGAGGGTAGGAATTGAGGCATGTAATTCCTAAGAAGGAATGCCTCGTTATTTAGTAGAGTCACAGCATCCACTTAAAATCAGGTGGTATTCGCTTGTACCGTGTAGTGGGGTGTAAAAATACCCACTACCCGTTTGGGTGTCGTAAGAGGCGACAGGGTTAAACAAATTAGGAGATTGGCAGCAGAGTCTTCCTAATAACGTCTAAAAATAAAAACCTGAACACGGATTAAAATTACTTTTACGAATTTTATCGCGTTTGATTTAAATTATTTTTAATTCCCGACGTTTCGGGTGCTTCTCAGCACCCATATTCACGGGAGACTGAGGTGACTGACGTCCCGATGTCAATATTAACTCGGGGTACCTTCAGCTTTTTTAATTACTGTTTATGGTCCAATCTACGCAGAATGAACTAACTGTGTCTTGAAGTCTTGAAGTAGTATGCTTGGGTTTAGTTTTAATTTTATTAATTACAGGATCTCAAGCAGGTGTTAGTACCCAGCCTCCTTCTCTACTGAAATTAGGATGTTTTTTTTTTAATTTCTATAGCCTCACGTATCGCCCTTGGTAGGAATCGTTGTTCTTTCGCGAGGATTTGTGGTTAAAATAATAACCTAAAATACCTGTGTTGCCAACGCGCTTGCTGAGCGTGGCAAGTATGGCAAATATCCCCCCTACAATCTATGGAGGAGACCTTTGTTCAGCAGTATACTTTTAAAAAGCTAAAACGGTAACAGTAACGGTTTACTCCTTTGTCACCCCTGCATCTTTAAAAAAAATTAACGACCGACACGACGCCCACATAAACACAGATCAACTATCGTAAAATCTAAAACGAACCCCACATTTCATTTCTTAAAGGGGACTGTACAGTGTATAATTAAATTTACACTACAATCCATACAAGGTTGAGATCAAATCGCACCTATCATTAAGTAAGCGCTGAACTATGATTTAGCCATTCACTCACCTTCGTTTGACCAAATTACATACGTGACCTGTTCACACCAGTTAACAATATAAGTTATGACACAATCTCTGAATTACAGAAATAGTCTAATCTTGATAATTTGAAATTCAAAGGACCAGAAGAAGTTACAGTAATGACAGTAAATAAAAAGGTTGACAAACGAGCACACAGTCCATCTGATGGTAAGTGAGTGCTTTGGGTTTGGCCCATAGACATCTATAGTCCTTAATAAAGAACCAAAACACAGATACGTTTTCACCCCAGCATTAAGCTGCTATTTTATTTACGTAGTAACATTACTAAATCTTTGATTTACGCTGGTATTCTGTAAGAGTGTGGTTCTTCCCCGGTCGAGTCGACCTATTCATGCTACAATTATAGCAACATGGCTCTTCTACGTAAAAAATATATATAATGAAATGAAAAAAAATTACAATGATTTGAAATAATGTTAATTTTAACAGCATTCGATACGAATTCTTCATAAAAATAATGAACAATCGATAAACTGGTAACAGCATTTGACGTTGATTGAACTATACGAACTGTGACAACAATTAAACGTGTGAAGGTTTAATTTTTCTATGTGCCTGTTTTTTTTAGAAGCCAGTGTATAGCTACTATACCACTCGATGGTGAGTGATGTAGCTAGAGATAGTAAAGCGCAGTGACCTATGGTTATAATGAATATAAACGTATTCAACTATACTTTGAGGTAAACAATAAAAGAGCGTTTTTAATATCAGATGACAACTTTGCACTTAAAATTAGAAAACCAATAATATTTTTCAATGAATATATTTCCAATGGGAGACCGTGGATGTTTGAGGACTTTAACCATGATGATACTCTTAAAGATTTTAGTGCCTTGTGAACTCATAACGCAGGGCAAAACATCTGTTCTGCGATCATAGCTCAGGCTACTATAACACACAAAGAACTCAACAATAGTATTTCTGTGGACTGTTGAAATAAAAATAAAGTAGGGCATATGAAGTCAACTCGTATCGTAATCGCTGCTTCAAAATATTCACACCAAATGTAAGATCTATATACTAAGTCCCAGCAATAAGCCAACTTATTTTAAGGTAAGGATCAATAATTTTTCTGTTAGAATTCTTGCATACTATTTTAAAATTATTAATACACGTGAATTTGCCATGTCGTCTAGGAAAGCTTCATTACATTCTACGGGTGACGCAAGAAGCGACAATAGGAAATGCCAGAATAATGTTATGGCTATCGATAGAATGCGATATAACCATCTCGTTTACACCAGATGTTTGGTACTACGATCATTAATCCAATTACCAAGCTCACTATCGCTATCTTCTATTACTTCGAGATTACGCCTAGGGAGTAGAAGTAACGGAAAAGACACGTTAAAACGGATGCAAACTCCGAAGCAAGCGTCTTCATACAATAGAAAAGACTCCATCGGACCCACTCATTTTGTTAAGGTCCAGGGAGAGGAGTGTTTTGCACACAGAACATTGTGTAAACAGCACATCCTGCGTGGAGCACTCGCGCGGGGGCATGATCAGTGGTATGTAGTGGTATGTATAGAGTCGAGTTGGACGTAAATGGAGAGCCTAGCAGATCAGATATCTCCATTGCGCTTGCCAGTGAGTCGTCATCGCTGTGCAAAGATGGGAGAGATGGATGACAGAAGTTCCCTTAGACAACCTTGACGAGGGACCAGAATGCACGTGTTCCTGGAGTATCATTAATCCAATTACCAAGCTCACGCTTAATTCACGATCAAAAACAACACAATGGGAGAGATCCATGTCCGGTAGTAGATTCTTAGGGTCTGATGATTACGAAGAAGAGGAACACATGTAAAACAATCACTATCGTTCAATCATCATCATCATCATCATCACAGCCTATTTAAAATCCATTGCTGAACTTGGATTACTTCATAGGGGTGATATTTGCCATAGTTGGCACACTTGATGAGCGCGTGAGTAACCGCAGTTTTTTATCTTGAATTGTTATGATGAAAATCTGCTGTGAATTTTCTGTTTCAGTTTAGTTCTGTTGCGTTTTACGACAATCGCTTGATGATATGGTGTAGTGAATTCACTTACGCACTGCTTATCAACCGCTATTTTAATGGCCACACTAACTATCTTCGGACGGTACACACAGGTGCATTCACTGCTTGTCCTTGATATTTGCACGGAGGGTTGCACCCCCACTCAAAGCAGGTGCTGCGGCAGATGTGTCGTAACCTCAAAAAGACTTTTTACCTGCTTTGCTTTTCCAACGCTATAATATGTCATTATATATGGATATGATTGCTTGAAGTCTGATATTACAAAGAAATAGTTATATATATATATATATATATATATATATATATATATATATATATATATATATATATATATATATATATATATATATATATATATATATTTATAAGGTACTTTTTTATAGGATAGGGTGACAAACCAGCACACAGTCCACCTGATGGTAAGTGGTTGCTGTGGCCCATAGACCATTTATCTTCGATTACGAATCAAAATGCAGATGCGTTGTCACCCATGAAGACTAAGATGGAATGCCTCATTTCCATTAAAAAAGGTCTCCGGTTCTCTACACTTACCATACGAAACACAGCAGCATCAAGTTACCATTTCACGTTGGTATTCTGTGAGAGCGCGGTCCTTCCCCGGTCGAGCCGACCCATTCGTGCTACAACTATACTACTAATATAACTGCAACATGCTAGCTACCATGTACAATATGGTCACCTTAAGCTTCGCCGCCCTATAAAACCAAAACTAGGAGGAAGACAGAGACAAAAACACAAAGTCTTATACTATAAGTAATATATTAAGAAAAAAAATAGCAAAAAAGCTCTGACAGTAATTAGAAACATTTCGAAAAATCAACTTAAGTAAAACTAACTACAATACACCATACTAAAATCAACTAAAATATCTACTATCAACCATTGAGTTATACATCAATGCTATCAACGGTCAAAATGGCGTCTATAAAGTACCCTTTTCACCTTTTATTATTTGTATGACTGATGAAGAGCTATCCTATTACAAAACCATCTATGCAAACAAGGCTGTATATTTTGAGTTGTTAGAAAGTGACCATATTAAGCGGATGACCATATTAAGCGGATGACCATATTATCCTCACTTAATACATAATATGAATATAAGTATATAGGTAGGTATTGTAAATGTGTTATTTGTTATGTCGTGATGAAGTTGTTCGGATATATGACAACTACGTCAAAAGTTCTGATCTGAAACTGGTATTTATGTGTTGCTTGACATATAGAGGCATTCCATCTTAGTTCTCGGAGCTGACAACGTATGTGCAGCCATAAGGCTTAGATACCTGCCACAAATTCCAAACGAATAATCGTTTGGAATTTGTGGCAGGTATCTAAGCCTAATTTGTTTGGAATTTGTTGCAGGTAATTATAAACTGCAGTAGCCACTCAGGGGAACTGTAAGTCTGTTTATTACTTCATATTAATATATAAAATTGAAATATAATATGAAATATAATAATGTCCTCCAGACCGAATTTTGGCCACGGCGGCCTGCCTTAACGGAGGCTAGCCATCGGCGCAGGACAGGATTATAGTGCCCAAGTGTATGCAGGTACAGGTGCACTCTCTATTCCCTCACTCTCATAATCCGATGGGACGGTAAACCGACACGACCGGAGAGAGATCAGGCGCAGGACCAACGGCTTTACGTGCTTTCCGAGGCACGGGGGTATGACACCGCCAACGTCCTGACTCCGGGCAGCTACTGAGAGCTTCTTGACAGAAAAACTCAATAATTTAATTAATATTAAATATAAACAATATTTAATTTATAATTAGGTATATCACTAATTTTAAAATTGCATAACCGAAGCGGTCTACAATATAACACTTGCAGGCAAGAGTTTGGTGTAACACGTTATTAAAGATAATTTTATGATGGTTGGACGGTTCTTTTAATATGAATATTTAAAAAAATTACGGTCAATGTTAGCAAGTAGTAAAATTAGGGTGTCTTATGTATAATGTCATGACATTATAACATCTTGTTAATCTTTGGAAGTAGAAAAAGATTATTTATAGTAACTTATGTAAGTTATCTTTTATAATAACAACAATAATAATAATAATTTCTTTATTTGCTTAAAACATGGTGTTTGTAGGTGGTACAGTAAAATAAGTTCACATGTTTTGCTTATAATTAGCATGCAAATTTAAGATTATATTCAGGTAACATTTATTTCAAAGGGGTCAAACATATTCATTAAAGCAATGTCAACAAATCATTAATTATTAAAGCTTAATGTCAATAAATTCTTCAATGTCATACACTTTAAGTTCAATAAGCCACTTATAGAGTCTCGATTTGAATAAATTCATTTTGAGGTTTTTGATGTCATTGGGGATCTTATTATACACCTTAACACACATTGCTAAACAACTTTTTCTGAATTTAGCAGATCTTGGAATGACGCTTAATACTAATCGCTCCGGATTTATTTTCCATCGAGAGTTTATATCTCTGGCTTTCTGAAAGAGCTCAGTATGGCGTTTTACAAAACAACTCATTTCAAAGATGTACAGTGCTGGCAAACGAAGTAAGCCCAGGCTCCAAAACGCTGCTCTACAGGACTCGCCCGGTGGAATCCCACATATGGCTCTGATGCATTTTTTTTGCGCTATAAATACCCTTTGTCTCTCAGTACTATTGCCCCATATCATCACACCATAACATAGAATGGAGGCTACATACGGGTGGTAAGTGGTAATGGCTGTTTGCAAGTTAGTTACGCTCCTTGTTTTATAAAGAGCATAAACAAAGCTGTTAATACGCTTGCATAAGGCCTCAATTTGTAATTTCCAGTTAAGATCTTGGTCTATCGTTATACCTAAGAACTTAGTATGTGTAATTTCTTTAATCTTTTCAATATCAATGTTAAAATTGAATTTATCATATTTGGATTTATTAAATTGAATGAAATTTGATTTATCTAAATTTAATTTTAGGTTATTTTCCTCTAGTCATTTAATAATGTTGTCAATAGTATTATTAATCTCAATTTCGTGGTCATGTATTGAATTATATTTATTTTTTTCTGATGTCACAATTATTGATATGTCATCGGCAAACAAGATACATTTATGACCAGTAACTTTGGTTATGTCATTTATGTACAATATAAACATAAGTGGACCTAGGACACTTCCCTGAGGGATACCACACGAGTTACTTTTTAGAGTAGAGGAACATGTCACCAGTTCGCTATTTATGATTTTGTTAACAGTGACGCGCTGACATCGATTCTTCAAGTAGGATGATAGCCACTGTAGTGTAGGTCCTCTTATACCAATCGTTTCAAGTTTATTTAATAAGAGGTCGTGGTCTACAAAATCAAATGCCTTGGACAAGTAAAAAAATAGACCTGTTGTTAGATAACCTTCATTCAATTTTGTGAGTATTGTTTGTACAAGAGTAAATGTTGCTAAAGTTGTCGACTTATCTTTGTGGAAACCGAATTCATCCTTACTAATGACGTTGTATGTGTTGCAATAATAAAGTATTCTCAGGTGCATACATTTCTCAAACACCTTCGATAGAATAGGTATAAGAGTAATTGGGCGATAATTGTTGACGTCATTTTTTTACCCTTTTTGTACAATGGTTTGACGACTGATTGTTTTAATGCTTCCGGAAACGTACCAGATGAAAATGATAGATTAATTAAATACGTCAATATAGGCACTAGTTCATCAATACACATTTTAATTATTCTGGTACTGATTCCATCAAAGCCTTCTGAGTTGGTGTTGTTCAAACCCATAATTTCTTTTTTTACTTCTTCTTTTGAAGTCGGAAGAAGAGTTATTTTCAATAACATAATACGCAACAGTTGAGAGCTTCATTCCAGATTTCCGTGATTATTTGGAAACCATGTTGTAAAGAACAGGAGGCCCTTTTTGCTGGAAACGAAGCATTCCAACATGATCCCCATGGGCGACAACGTATCTGCATTTTGATTCTTAATCGAAAATGAATGTAGATGTACGTAGCACAGCATCCATTTTAGTATTTTTAATGATGTTGGCTTGTATTTTCCAACCGACTTCAAAAAAAAGGAGAAGGTTCTTAATTCGATTGTATTTTATATGTGTATTACCTCAGAACTTCTTTTCTAAGTAAACTGATTTCGATTCCGAGTTCTTTTTTTTTTTTTTGAAGACTGGTGCTTCTCATATGGTCCCATATAAATTTGAACAAGATCTGACTAGTAGTTTTTGAGTTATCCTTAATAATGCGTATTTAGCTGACTTAGAATACATTATATTCTCATTTTATTTATATTGAAGTCGGTTGTACAAAATTTTTAATTTTACACTTTAATTTTTTTACCCTTTCAATCTTTTAACGTTGTCTAAAGAGCTACATTGAAAATTTTATTCTCTATTTTGCCACTTTTAATGGTGTATGTTTTCTCCAAATTCTACACAACCACCCCTAAAGAATAAATAATTTACACGTGGTAGAGCCATGCTACAGCCATATTATGGTTGTAGAACGAATGGGTTGGCACGATCACTGTGAGACCCCTCTCTCACAAAATACGAGCGTAAAATAGCAGCTTAACGCTGTTGTGATTCGTACGGCGAGTATAGAGAATCGGAGACCGATTTCACTGTAATTGAGACATCATATATCATAGTCTTCAGAGGTACAACGCATCTGCATTTTGATTCTAAATCGAATATAAATGTAGATGTATGATGTACTTCCATTTGCTATCAGGTGGACTGTGTGCTCGTTTGTTATCTATGCTATAATTCAAATAAAATATAATTAAACTTGCTAACTCTTACTAATATAAAAATCACAAAAGCTTTGCAATATGTTTGTGACACGTTTTTGTATCTTGATTATCTTTACTTTAATTAAACCTTAATATTTAATAATAATTTTGTGACTGATACACGTATTCATACCGTAGTCCGATCGTTATAATTGGGCATTATCAATCCGCCAGGAACTTTCATGATTCGTCGCTATTTCATGTATTTGGCGAGAGCAGCTTGAAGGACGACTGTAATGTCAAATCATGAAATGGTGGCGTTAGAAGAAATTCCCACTTAATGACTACGAATAGATTAGAACAAAATATTTTTTTATTGAATAAAGATCACATGTAATTCTTATCGAGTCATTTTTTACTTTACCACTGGTTCGGAAAAAACCTCTGGCCCGGAAAGTAACAGCAAGAAACTCAGTGAGACTTTTTTATGTAAATTATACAATATAAAACAAACTATTTACAAATTTTATTTTAGAAACAGTCTGGAAGCGACCACCTCATTCTCAGGGGTTTTTGTCAACCATGTATTTATTTATATCAAAATAACCCTTTTTATATAGTTTTTTTTAATAAAATATTTAAACTGAGGAATATAGAGACTGTATATTTTCTGAGACTTTGTTTTAATAGCGTGTACATTTACCCCAAGAATAAACTACTAACTCTGTCGAGAAACTGGTATCACTACTTTGTCTTTATTGCTAGTGTTTACAGAGTATAGTATATCGCTTTTCTACGTCATACATATAATAATCCTACTAAGTATTATAATCATAACATTACCACCTGTCAAAAATTACATGAGATTGCGTGTAGGCGGACAGCGAACTTTGTATATCAAATATGTCTATTAGATATAACCATTAAATCGGTTCATCAAACACTTCCTTATGGCTGCTCTAATTTTTTGTTTCTTAATCAGCGCCTACGCATAGATTTGGATTAGGGAAATTATCAAGTTTTTATGTTGGCATTGCATAATAAATCTAATTGGAATTTTTAATGCTTTTAAATCCACAGGGACTTCTTTGACTTAGTTATTAATTTTTCCGTCTAACCGCAAATATTTCTACGATCTTTTTGTAAGAATAGATAATGATTTATAAATTAAAACCATTTTTGCTGGATACGAAACATTACATCTTAGTCCTCAGTTGTACTGTTGTAGTAGTTGATTTTTAATTAAGAATAAATGTGGATGTATATGGGCCACAGCATCCACTTCCAATCAGGTGGACTGTGTGTTCATTTGTCATAATTGTTAAATAAAAAAAAAATTAACCTTATTCCGAATAACAAGAGCTATTAACAATAATAGCTAACTAAGATTTGGTAAGTTAAAGTTAAGTTGACATGCTAAAAAGTGTTATTCGAAACTGGCAATGTAAAATAAAGCTCAGAGCTTAATGCGCTTTTATAAATTTATGAATCCGTGATAAGTTTATAATCCACATGGATAACTTAGTTTTTAGCCGAAATAAATAAAGTATACAGTCGACATTGTTCTATTTTTTGCATGTTCCTTTACACTGTTATCATTCCAGCCTACTGAAGTCCACTGCCCCCATAGATTGCCTAATATGGAGGATATTTGCCATAGTTGCCACGCTTGGCAAGCGGGCTGGCAACCGCAGTTTTTTATTTTTAGTCGTTATTAGGAAGACGCTGCTGTATATCTCATTTGTTTCCCTCTGTTGCCTCTTACGACACCCACGGGATGATATGGGATAGTGGATATTCTTAATTTTTTTTGTGTACGCTACGCGAAGTAATCTTCAAATTTGAACCGACATTGATAATTATTTTTTATTAAAGAGGGTATTTTAAAGAGTAATGTTGACAAACGAGCACACAGTCCACCTGATGATAAGTGTATGTTGTGGTCCATAGACACATTTATCCTCGATTAGGAATCAAAATACAGATGCGTTATCATCCCTGAGGACTACTAAGATCACTAAGATGGAATGCCTCGATTCCCGTGAAAAGGGTTTCCAGTTCTCTACACTCACCACACGAAACACAGCAGCATTAAGCTGCTATTTTACGCTGGTGTGTTGTGAGAGAGTGGTTTCACGGTGGTCGAGTCAACCCATTCGTTCTACAACCATAATATGACTGCTCTCCCACGCATACTTACTTATTTACTTATCTTCACGCACAATCCCTAACGGGGTAGCCAGAGAGAACAGATCGCCAAGTGTCACGATCCTTACATACCTCTTTCGCTTCTTTCATGTTCATTAACTTCTTCATACATGCACGTCTAGGTATCCGAGTACTCTTGACCTTCCCTTCTTCGAGTAATTTGCTCACATGGTCTTCGAAAGTTAGTCTCGGTCTACCTCGATACCTCTTAATATTTACTTTCGCGCTATATATTTTCTTCACCATTCGGTCTTAACTCATTCGCTCAACGTGCACAAACCATCGGAGTACGCCCCTATCAATTTTTGTGATAAGGTCATCTTTCAATCCTGCCATATTGCGAATCTCTTCGTTTCGCTTTCGGTCGGCTATGGTAACGCCGCACATTTTACGAAGAGATCGCATCTCCACTGCATACAACTTGCTTTTATGCTTCTTCTGGCATACCCAGGTTTCGCTACCATATAACAAAGTCGGCACCAACACTGCGTTATGTATTGCAAGGCGTGCACTCTTCACAACGCCTTGCCTTTTGACTAACGCATTCGGGGCACCATTGACTTTGTTCCCGGCAGCGACACGCCTGTCCACATCTAAATCACATCTTCCATCTCGGCTGAAAGCACTCCCCAAGTATACAATTTCAATTACCTGTTCTAGACATTCCTGATTTACCCATATTTCACATTTCGTTCTCTCTTCGTCCTTTTCAAATACCAGAACCTTAGTTTTATTAGCATTCAAACGGAGACCTATAATTTCACATTCCTCTTTCATACACGTGACTAATGCCTGCAGTTCTGCTTCTGATGGTGCAATAAGCACTGCATCATCAGCATACAGCAGACAATTAACTTTAATGTCACCCAATTTCACACCCAAACAGCTATTTTCAGCCTCTGTAAACAGCTGTCGAGATACAGTATAGACAGCCAGGAAGACATGACACAACCCTGTTTTACGCCCGCTTGGACGCTAAACATGTGTAACAGGTCATGCCCTACCCGCACATAGGCTTTACAGTCATAGTAAAGTGACTGCACAGCCCTTAACAATCGACCATTCACACCATATTCCGGCAACAGTTCCCACATTTTCTTCCTTATAACCTTATCAAATGCTTTCTCCAGATCCACAAAAGCACAGAAAATCTTCTGGTTAACACTCAGAAGCTTCTCCGTGATCATGCGGAGAGAAAACATTTGATCCGTGCATCCTCTTCCAGGTCTAAATCCGCATTGTGCCTCCCATAAAAATCTTTCCGATTTCTCTTGCATCCTACGTGTCAAAACCTTCGAGTAAACTTTACTTGCTAAACCGGTCAAGCTGACTGCCCGATAGCACCCGCAGTCAAAATGTGAACCTTTACCTTTATATAAAGGCACAATGACCACGGATCGCCAATCATCCGGGATACCTCCCGTCCACCAGCACAAATCGCACAGCAGATGAAAGCTGTCCCAGATGCGAGGCCCCCCGTACTTGACCATTTCAGCAGTAACTCTGTCTAGTCCCGCAGCCTTACCACATTTCAAACTTTGAATCGCACGTTCAATCTCATTCATGCTAATGACCTCAGTGTCATCGAGGTCCGTGTCTGGCGTGCCATTCACGGTGTCACCCCCGGATCCTTCACTAAGATCATGACACGCATACATTTCTCTATAAAATTCACTCCATCGCTGCATGACGTCCGATTTTTCTGAGAGGACGTCATTGGTTCTCGAAAGCACTTTGTTCATTCTTAAGGCTATCGCACCACTTAGGGACCTTCCCACCTCTTTCCAGAAGAGTTTGGAGTTTTCCTTAAAGTTGTGCGACAACCTTTCGTCCGCTTCTGTTCTACAGCTTTCACGTACTTCCTCAATCAGTGTTTTCGCATGAACTTTCTGCAGCTTATATCTTTCTTTCATCTTCTCTCTCATACGCTTATCGTTACTAGAGGAGAAGTAGTCTAAACATGCTTTTTTCTTCTTTTTTACAGCTTCTCTTACTTCATCATTCCATCATGCATCTCTTCTTTTACTACTACCTCTTTTTGTCGTTCCACATACTTCTTCCGCTGCACTTACCATTCCATCCCTAAGGTTTTGCCATATTCTCTCCACACATTTTTTTCTGCCATCGATGGTGTCAAGCTTTTCGGCTACCCTCGTGTGATATTTGTCCTTAGTATCCGCTTCCTGAAGCTTCCAGCTTCGGATGCGACAGACCGACTGTGGTTCTGTTACTGCCGTCCGGTAGCGCCAACCCGCGAACAAACCCCTAAATCTAGTAATTACTAAATAGTGATCCGTTCCCAGGTCAGCACCCATGAACACTCGTGTATCCATCACCTGTTTTCGCAGTCGGTCATCCACCAGGAACCAATCAATCATACTTCTCTCATTCTTTCTTTCTCTAGTGTACATTTGGATTTTCCTGTGATTAAACATAGTGTTTGTCACAAGAAGACCCTTTTCCTTGCATACAGCCGGTATAAGCTTGCCAGCATCATTAACCCTTTTATCTCCAAACTTTCCAAGCACCGACTCGTATCCTGGTCGAGCGATACCTACCCATCCGTTCAAATCACCACATACAACAGTTATTTCGTTTCCCTTAACCAAATCTAGACCTTCTCTTACATTCTCCCAAAACTCCTCCAGCTCAGCCCTGGACGACGAAGCTACTGGCGCATAAACAGCCAAAAGGAATAACTTCGTCAGTCCCTTATATTCAGTCATAAGATCGACCAACCGGGATGACAGCAGCACCCCCACTCCCTGGCAGGCGTTCTCGCTTTCCGGGACTCCGGACCGTATAGCTAACGTCCCGCCAGGGAGGTCTTCAGTACCACTGCCTTTCCGTTTGGTCTCCGACATACACACGACATCTAATTCTTTTCCTTTCATTATTTCGATCAACTCATTCGTCTTATCTCTCATGCCTCCTCTAACATTCCACGTGCCAACTCTGCACTCCGTCCTCCACCTTCCGCAGTGTCGGTCTGTGCGTGACGGGTGGCGGTCCCCATCGCCGCTTTGCGCGCTGCATTCCACACCAACGGGGACGAGCTCGTGTGCGTCGCCTTGGGGGGGGGGGCGCCCTGACCCTCGTTTGCATGGGTGAGCTTTGTAGGATTGCAGCCCTGAAAAGGGCTGGCAGGGGTCGCGACAAGCACGCTTCTACAATGACCCCCTACCACGCATAAATTATTTATTTTTCAGGGGTGGTAGAATTTGGACATAAATACACCACTAAGAGTGGCAAAATAGGAGATGAAATCATCTATGTCAAAGGTAAGGTAGTTAAATGTAGTCGTATAAACATCGTCAACTAAATACGTACTATTAAGGATAACTCAAAAACTTCTGATCAGATCTCAATCAAATTAATATGGGACCACATGTGAAGCATCAACTTTTAAATTAAAAAAAACTATTGAAAAAAACTACACCTGTAAAAAAGTTCAGAGGTAAGACACATAAAAAATACAGTAGAATTAAGAACCTGCTACTTTTTTTGAAGTCGGTTGAAAAGAAAAAGTCAACAAAGAACAAGAAGAATAAAATACTTCACAATCTAAAGAAGGGAATTTTATTCTTCAGGTCTTAGCAACGACTACTGAATGTGAAGTTATGTTATTTTTTAGTTTTTGTTTTTTAGTTTATTGAACTAAGTTTGTACGAAAAGGGAAGGTTTATTATAATATTAAGGAATTTACGGATGATAATAACCCCTGGGAAGGGTGATCGCTACCAAGCTATTTCTAATTTGTTTTGTGTTGTTAATTGTAACGTACATGATAGTAAGTTGTTATTTAAAAAAAATTGTCTCGCTGGGTTTCTTGCGGGTTCTTCCAAGGACAAAGGTTTTTACCAAACTAGTGGTTAATAAAAAGTGACTTTTAATAAGTATTATATATAATACTTATTGAAAGTTGAATTGAATAAAAAAAATTCTTTTTCTGTTTCAATTGAAATCGATTATCACTTTTTATTAAAAAGTTATTTTTTTCACTCTAGTTGCTTATATACCAAGAGTTTTATACTTACACGATTCAACTAAATTATAAAACAAACGAATCTTATAAAGAATCTAACTTGTTCTCGGTAACTCAAAGGTTAGCTCCAAATAAGGCGCTCGCAACGATACCACAAATTGTTTTAAGTAATATGATTGACAATTAAATACCCACACAGCAGGCATGAAAGAATTTTAATAAAAATAAAATGTTATTTAAATTAAATATCACATGCTGTAGCTAATATCGTGGTTGCAACACGAATGGGTCGGCTCGACCGGGGAAGGACCACGCTCTCACAGAATACCAGCGTAAAATAGCACCTTAATGCTGCTGTGTTTCGTGTGGTGAGTGTGATTGTAAAACCACGCTGCAGTAATGCAGTAATTTTTAGACATACATAATCGCCTGCTATATAACGCATTTGTTTTGTTGGTAAGGAGCCCATAATCTGTACTAAAACCCAGATTTTTTGTGTTGTGGCGGCGCTGTCGTAGGTCACAGCGCCACAAGCGAAACACACCGAAGCCTAAATCACGCTATCAAAATTCCGAATCATAAACAGTATATATAGAACATCTCCGAACTATATAATATCACACGGCGTATTGGCCGCTCCCCGGGCAGAACACCTTGCCCGGTGGGAGATCTCCCCTTTTCCTACCACGGCCACAGTTTCTTCCAAAAAATGTCGCGAGTAAAAATGGAACTATCTCAGACGAAATTCAAAGTTTACATATCTCCTTCGTTATATAGCCTTCGTATTTAATTCGTCTATTGGATTTTCTATTGGATGGCTATTTTAACGCTAATTTAGTTTAAAATGTATCGACCGATTTTGCTTTCGACGGATGAGGATAGAACCAGAGTAACCGACATAGCCCAACGGATAAGTAAGCTGAAGAGGCAATGGGCCGTAGTCACTTCAGCTTACTTATTCGAAGCATTACATTTTTTTAACCGACTTAAAAAGGAAGAGCTACTCAATTCAACTCGTGACAAATGAGCACACATACCACCTGATAGAAAGCGGATACTGTGGACCACAGACATCTACATTGATCGATTGAGTATCAAAATGCAGATGCGTTGTCACCCCTGAGGACTAAGATGGCTGAACGTTCTCGTGGGCTCCCATATAAATTTGATCAAGATCTGACCTGTATTTTTTGAGTTATCCCTAATAATGCGTATAGTGCATTGGGGTAAGATCGGTGATGGGGTAAGACCGCAAAATTCAAATTTCCGGTAAATTATGCTATATTTTTGAAAGCTAGCAATATGGTACAAGACTCCATTTTATTCTGCCCCAACCCCAAGTTTCAGCCAGTCGCTCCGAAAAGTAGGGCGTGTGCTACGCAGTATTTTATAAAACAAGGTAATTTTGGAATTTTTTCGCCTGTCCGGTCTTTCTCTATCACTTTTATTTGCAATTTTTAGCGACGTCCGGTCTTCCCCTTGATGGCCAATTCTTCATTATACATATAAAAAATTATGCCTTGTCTTCGCACACATTTTAAGCAGAAACTGTTGAGTTTTGAAAAGTAAAAGCTTCTTATAGCAAAATTAAGTGTAACCATTAGCGATTTGCGCCATGTTTCAGAGATCTGACGTATATGGATGTCGAGAAAATAAAGTTTTTGCCACACTCTTTTAACTAGTCGAAAATCCGTCCGGTATTGCCCCAACGCACCTTAATTAATTGACTACGAACACATTGATGATGTTCACATTTTATTTATTTATATATATATATATATATATATATATATATATATATATATATATATATATTGAAGTTGTTTGTAATTTTTTTTTTATTTTACCACTTGTAGACTTTAGTGGTGACAACGCAACTGCATTTTGATTCTTAATAAGAGATAGATGTAGATGTCTATACATAAACCGACGAAAAATTTTTTGAATAATTATTACTTACGTTGTCTTATATTTGTTTTGGAAAACATTTTTTGCCCACAAATATTTCAGTAACTATTTTTATATGTTTTAATTTTTAAACAGTCTTAGCGATTAAATGAGGTTTTTGCACTAGCTACCTTACCACTCATGTGGTCAGGCCTTCAGTTAGGGTTGATACCTTTATTTCACAATACAATACAACACTATTTATAACACATAAAATGTATAATAACAATCGATATTATTTCTAAACCGCAATTTCTGCGGGACAATACACAAAAGGAAAAAGGGAGAGACATAAATGTCTCATTTACTTTAGTGCAATAAAAATACACAGGTACAATTATATAGGAGAGCGATAATAATACTAAATGTACTGTTCGAAAGTACTGATCGAACGACTAGTGGGTTAAGGTGCGACTAAAATAAGAATATATAAAATAGTTATGACTAGGTAGATAAAATTACAAATTTTTACATTCATAATTTATTCGTAGTAATCACGTTGAAATTTTGTTGCAAAACGAAACGAAACGTTCTGTCTTAGTCGTCTAGTCTAGACTACAGAATCCTAAGACTCAAAGGCCAGAGACGTACTTGGTTAACATTCAACTATATATATATATATATATATATATATATATATATATATATATATATATATATATATATATATATACACACAACATGTAACATAATTAACGCACTTTGAGAAAGTAATTTGTTCAGAATCGTTTACTGAATCGATTCCTATCATTTTTAATATAGGTAATTTTTTATCCCAAAAATTATTAAAACTACGTAAATTACAGTCACACTAAATCTGTACGGTCAAAACAAATTGAAATGGACCGTAACTTAAGGCAATAAGACTTTTAAGAGTGCAGTTTTATTTGTATTATTACTAATTCTGTCATTCCATAAAAATAAATAAAAATGAACTTTATTTCAAGCACTTTAAAGTCTTTGCGTTCGTGGATTTGTACTGTGACCACAACATTCTTCCGGAATTACTATAACTAATTTGATAAATATAATCAGTGCATAAAAATGTTTAACTGAAAATTCAGTGTATGTATTATGATTATAACATAATATACTAATTGGGGTGTCTGAGGGTGTGCGTTAATTACGTTACATATTGTATATATATATATATATATATATATATATATATATATATATATATATATATATATATATATATATATAAACATACTATAGAATAGTTAAGTAGTACCATCCATAATATATTTAGATTATATACTTGAAAAACCTTTAATAGGGCTTACATTTAAGCTGTATAGGTACTTTAAGTCTTTAAATTTATTAAAACCCTGTTGGTCTGAAAATTATGTAAGGAGTGACAGATGCGGGCTGTGTAGTCGTTGGACAGATGGCTAGTTTGTTTACTTGCCTACCCAATCACAAACCTAATATCCATGACATGCTAGGTACCTATGTGACACAGTACACGTGCCGGACCCAACGGGGACAGAGAATATTTCTAAACCTGTTTTTGAAAGAATCTTAGTGTATGAATACTAGTACTTAATTAACTCCAAGAACGAAAAAGATAAAATGTTAAATGCTCTACTTAAAAAAAAACCTTTTATGCCTATCACACACAAAAGAAGTAATATTTTTGTTGTATGTTGTGTAACATAAGTGTGTAACAAAAGTAGCATTATGAAAACTATGGAAAATCGCGGTACATACATGAGGGTGATTTAGGTACACCAAGGGGTGCTCTGTCTCTGTACTTCCGCTTGACACTATTTTATAGGACACCTGTATAGATTACAAGAATACTTATTAAAAGTCATTGAAACTTTACCACTGGTTAAGAAAAATATTCTTCGAAAGAACCAGCAAAAAATCCAGCGGAACGTTTTTTTAAAATATAATTTACAATAATATAACATTTTATACAATCAAGTATGAGCATATGAAGTAGCGTACGTGAGGGTAATATGAACATTCAGTTCATATATAAATAAATATGTAGCAAGCTAATTCAGTTAATATGGTCACTTTCTTAAAGCTCAAAGTTATGATCTTGTTTTCATAGATGGCTCTGTGATACGGTAGCTCTTCAAATCAATTAAACAAAAAATTGACGGTTGATATTATAACGTTATAATAAAAAAAGCTTATGACCATATTGTTTACTACTATGGTCATTAAATGTTTTTTTAAGTTGATATTTCGAAGTGTTACTAATTATTGCCAAAGTTTGTTTGCTATTTTTCTCTTAATGTATTTACTATAGTATACGACTTTGTGTTTTTGACTCCGTTCTCCTCTTATTTATGGTTTAATAGGGCGGTAAAACTTAAGATGACTACATAGTAGAGGCAGCCCTATCTCACAACAGGATTACTCACGCCTCACACAGTTTCCTGTACAATCGAACAAAGGATTGCAATTTGCGTGCAAACCTTAGTTAAATCTCACTTACGATCACGCGATCCATTCAATTAAAACACTTTTTAACCCTTTTGTGCAAACCCTTTCAATGCTTTAATTTTAAACTATAATCATTCATTTGAGTGATTTTTTATTGAAGATTTGTGGTTATTTCTTTAATATAAGCCCTCTCATTATGAAGAAGATGCCTGTGCCCAGAAGTATGACGTATATAGGATGTAGAAATTACGTGGTACTCATCTACATTCCCACGTGGTAGAGCCACGTTGCAGCTATGTGATGGTTGTTACATCTATGTGTTGGTTTGAACGGGCAAGGACAACGCTCTCACAGAATAGCTGCATAAAATAGCAGCTTAATGCTGCTGCGTTTCGTATGGTGAGTGGAGAGAACTGGCGACATTCTTTACTGATAATGAGGCATAGATAAAGCCCTCACATTTGAAAACGTACCTATCTGCGTTTTGATTCTTAATCGAGGATAGATTTTGATGTCTATGGACCACAGCATACACTTATCTGGTGAGCCGTGGGCTCGTTTGTCATTGTATTAAAAAAGGACATTCAATTTAACATAACTACTTCTGGGAAGAACTTAGTTGGTAAGCATGTATTTCTAATAGTATAGATAACAGAATAGAATGGTTTTTGATTGACTTTGACTTAAATAATATAGAAAGTAAATAAAATACGAGTAGTATATACTCGAAACACCATTCTTACCACCTGGATGATGGTGACCTGGCGGTCCACTATTGCGCGTTTTACAAGAAGTTTTCTTCCTCGCACAACTTCTTCGTGGAATCGACTACCACCAGCGATGTTCTCGGACCGATACGACTTAATGACCGTCAAGAAAAGAGTCTACTATTTTAAAAAAGGCCAGCAATGCATCTGCGATTCTCCAGACGTTGCAGTTGTTCATGGGCGGCGGCGACTTACCGTCAGGTGAGCCGTATGCTCGTTTTCCCCCTCTCATATAAAATAGTATATAAGTGAATAAGCACGCAAATTAAGTTAATAAGAAGAGAATATGGGAAATGCCAGAAGTCTTATGTGTTACTATAGATGGCAATATAACTAAATCGTTTATCCTAAACGTTGCGGAGTCATAATGCAGTTATATTACAGTTGAAGCACGAATGGGTCAGTTCGACTCCAGGTCGACCGGGGAAGGACCACGCTCTCACAGAATAATAGCGTAAAATAGCAGCTTAATGCTGCTGTTTTCCGTATGGTGAATGTAGAAAATCGGAGATACTTTTCACTGGATATAAGAAATTCTATCTTAGTCATCAGGTGTGACAACGCATCTGCATTTTGATTCATCTACTTACACAGTATCTACTTACCACGGAAACATTACATTCGTGATAGACTCAGAAATGAGGATATCCGCAGTAAAACCAGAGTGACCGACATAGCCCAACGGATTAGTAAGCTGAAGTGGCAATGGGCCGGCCATATAAATATATAATAAATCAGTAAAATTATTTTAATCAATTAATATTCTTTTATGTGTCAATTAACGTAAGCGCCATCTGTTGATCGATTGAAACAATTGAAAGTTTTTAATATATCATCGTTACGGAATAAACAAAATATTAAGGGGATAGAGTAAGTCAGCTCAAATTCTAATTTCGTCCCCACTTGCCCGCGCGTCGTATGCTATGTACCGACATGTTTGTAATCACTAATACTGTAAGTAGAAAGGTCGTTAGACACTTATTTCATTAGGTTTATCATATTTATGCCTGTTTCTTAACACCAAGCCAGTCGCTTCTTATTTTTATTACGGTTATTTCCCATTTTAATTTTACGTCGTCCTGTTGTGTAATGTATATTCCGATCGTAAGCGACACAACCTCCCCGTTCAAAGGCTAGAGCGAAGTGACCGTGCTGCGGGAATCACGCTTCAAGAGGCCGATAGTTTAGGTAATTTCTTTTTACAGTGAAAATAATGGTATTTAAAAAAAGTAAATAGCATAAGTACTGCTTTATAGTTAGTTCAGTTAGTATGCAAAGTTTCATGATCTTATTTAAAGTATTTTATGAATAACAGCGGTTTATTGTTTATTATGGAGGTAACTTTGGATTTTTTTTCTATCGAGAAAATTTTACGAAATCGTGTTTTCGTCTAACATAATCCTTAACATTAATCCTCAACTTTACCATATATTTATTTCAAAATTAATGCTGCAATATTTTCGGCATAACGAAGGATCTTGCTAAGCCATTTGAGATTATATTTCCCCTTAATTAGAACTTACTAGAAAAAGGCGAGAAATTCGCTGGTAATCCCAATATACGCTTTCTTCGCGGCTCCTTGTATAGTATCGTTAGCACCAAAACTATACTGTCACTTAAAAATAAAATACAATTTCACTAATAATTATATTTTAAAAAATCGATAAAAAGTTGTCTGTGATTCGTCGACGCGGGAATAGCGATTTCTTCAAGATTCCTTTGTTAGCGTCGGGTTTCATTGAAGGTAAGATTTTGATCAGCACTTGAATTTCCGATCACGCATCGCAGGTGTCCGACTCTAACTTCTTGTGCGTTTGTACTGACAATTTCGGTGTTCCATTGCATTTAAGGGCGTCGAGCTCATAAATAGTGATTAAGAAATACGCAGTAATCATATAATGGGCTATTTCCATTCTACAGTTCATCAATACAAACGAATACAGCAAACTATCGGTCTTTAGTTTTAATTTAAACTATGCACTATGTAGTACATAGGTGCAACATAGCGCATAGTTTTACTACTTGCGTATAAATTACTCTATAACGAAAAAGCCAAATAGTCAGATTAACTGGCTTCCTGCTTTCTAAGTGCCGGCGTTTTCAATCTCAGTTTGAGCCAGTATTTGGGCTTAATTATTAATTTTGAGTGAGCTATACATCAGAATTATATAATCGTACTGATTATATAATTCTGATAAGAATCGTTTGCCGATAGTAACCATTCTACAACTACATTACGTTTTTTGTTATGATATAGGTAATTTTAGTGACGTTGTAAGAGAATTCACTGGTGCACATCATCCCGTGTTTGTGTAAGAGGCGAAAGAGAGAAATGAAATAGGCGATGGGCAACAACATCTTGGTAATAATTCAAAAACTAAGGCTGCCGACCTGCCCGCAAGCGTGACACCTCCGGCAAATATCCTCCTATAAAACGACCTATGTAGGAGCCCTAGTTCAATAGTAGACTTTTCAAGGACTGTAATGAAATATTAAATTAGTATTTTGTAAATAAAAATAACATAGAATTTAAAACGAACAAGAAAGCCAAAGAAAACCACGTTTTTAGTAGGGTAGTCTCCTTTATTTATTTTAATTATTGTTTGTTGTTATAACAGCAACAGGAATACAAATTCTGTGAAAACTTCAACGGTTTACTCATTACGGATCATGAGACTGCTCGCTGACGGGCAGACAGACAGCGAAGGCTTAGTAATAGGGTCCCGTTGGTTACCCTTCGGGTCAGAGAACCTAGAAAAGATTAGTGTTTAAATCAATACTGATATATTTACACAATAAAATGAACCCAGATGTCAAATGACAAAACAAAGCCAATCACGATTCCTCTGAATGTGTCCGTGTTTTCAAAACTGTTAATAACATATTGGGTGATGGTAAGTGGCTACTGGAGCCATATATAATAATATGTGATGAATGAAATAATTGTTATTCGACGAATTTCAATCTTCTTGAAAATTATAAGTCCAGAAATATGTACTTATCTAAGAACAGAAGTGACATAAGGTGCGAGACATGTGTTTCTTCTTATTATTATGATACTAAAGTGTGACATTAACGATAAGTCCATCCATCTCGTGAGACCTAGTAGCACCAAGGAGCAGGCGATTATCGATTCAACGGCATAATAATCGACCACATACCTTTGCATGTATGTGGTCGATTATTATATTGAACTAAAGCCAACTGAACTGTATTGACAAAATCCTTTGAAAGGTTTATAATATAATAATATAATATAATATCACACAACGCCATCTAGTCCCAAGCTAAGCAGAGTATGTGTTATGGGTACTAGACAACTGATAAACATACTTATATATTTCTAAATACATAAAGTTTATAAAAATTGCCGGCATCAATATTTATTTTGGTAAATAATTCGATGATGGCACAATTTTAGATGATATAAAATTAAATATAGATAGTGTGTCCATATGTAAATAAAAATTAAACATGGGAATATAATATTAACTTATTGAGTTTTAAAAAAAATATTAAATGATATAAATATATTGATAGTACCTCTATATCAATTATAATAAAACTAACATCAAAGAAAGGAACTTATTTTAAATTCATGAGGACTATTACGACATTGACAAACTAATCAAATATATCTATGAATCAAATCATAGAATGCACGACCTTAAGGAGGTCGGCTAAATCGCAGAAGCCCATAAATACACCTACGCAGTAGAACAATGTCGACACAATACTTCACAGAAGCGTGCATGCAAGAAATAAACGGACCTTATTTAAATATTATTTAATTTCATATTGCATACTGACCGTGATACGTGGAACCGATGGTAGGCCTCGTGACTTGATTCAGGATGCTCTGGTGGGTCACTGACACATCGATCGGAAGCCCCTGGAGATCTTGGCGGCATGTTTTCTGTTGGAGCAGAATAAATTACCTCATGTGGTTGAAGTTACCAAATATCCTATAATGTTGTTTTATAATAGCGTCATCTGTTATAATGTTCATAACTTATTACCAATTACGTTCGCGTCGAACTGCCTTTCCACAAAACTTTTAACCGTAGTACTTGCTTGTTCTAAAAGATGGCGCTTTAGCTAAATATATTTATTTTGTATGAATGAATCTTCTTACGGAATAATAAAAATCAAGGCGATAATGTAATAAGTCAAAGTAAACATGTCATATTTCTACAAGTTTTAAAATATTACCAAGTTACGATATATAATATTACTAAGTGCCTATAATTTTAAATGTTTCTTATTTCTAATAGCTATTCATTAATTATAATGTACGATATTATTTCAGTGTGTATAACTTACAGATTTTTCCTCCTTTTTGAAGTAGGAAAAGAGTTCGCTTTTATACCTGCACTAATTAAGATACTTATGAGTTGTATAAAAATATTAAATAAAAATGTCTGCATTAATATTTGTTGATCTAACTACATAACTTGAAAGAAGTGGTAAAACCACTTTAAGCAATAAGACTTTCTTGTAGATGATCTCAGGGCGTAACATCCCGTAGAGGCAACCCGGAAAATGTGGAATAAAAAAAGTACCTATTTTATTATTTTACCGTTCCAAAAATTTTGTAAAAAGTAAATAGCCCAGGGTATCTTCCGTTTTAAATTATCAAGTTTCGATCTGATTTGCGCTTCCTGTATCTTGAAATCCTTCCTTCCTCTGTGGTGCCCATTGGAGGCAAATCTCAGCCGTGGTTTGGTCGCTCCTGTAAAATAGCATCATGCTATAAGCGGGAGTGCTACCAAGCCTGGGCTGACGCATCAACGTCCCAGAAGTATAATTCCGCCTCTAGGTCCATCAAAAGAGTAATTGCCAAGGCAAAGTCAGAGCACATAGGCAGAATTGGCGAAAAACTAGTTTGCCTTCCTTCTGGAACCCGTGCCTTCTGGTCTCTCGCCAAGGCTGTCCAGGGGAATTTCTGTCAGCCATCTCTTCCATCTCTGCTTAGGGAGGACGACTCACTGGCCCATACCGCAAAGGAGAAAGCCGATCTGCTAGGCTCTTTCTTTGCGTCCAACTCGACTCTCGATGACGGGGGGAGTATGCTGCCGACCATCCCGCGGTGTGAGTGCTCCATGCCGGAAGTGCATTTCACACAGCGCTCGGTTCGCAAAGCACTCCTCTCCCTGGACATCCAAAAGTCGAGTGGGCCTGACGGAATCCCCCCAATTGTGCTGAGGACGTGTGCTCCAGAGTTTGCACCGGTTTTAACGCGTCTTTTCCGGTAATCCTACTCCATAGGCGTAGTCCCAAAATCATGGAGGACGGCTTTCGTCCACCCGATCCCTAAAAAAGGCGACCGCTCAGACTCGTCCAACTACCGGCCTATCGCCATTACCTCCTTGTTCTCCAAAACAATGGAGTCCATTGTAAACTGCCAGCTCATGAGGTACCTTGAGGATCACCAGCTGATTAGTGATCGCCAATACGGTTTTCGCCGTGGTCGATCAGCTGGTGATCTTCTGGTCTACCTACCTCATAGATGGGCTCAGGCAGTAGAGTCCAATGGGGAGGCATAGGCTTTTTAGGTTTGTCTGGACATAGCGAAGGCCTTCAATCGGGTTTGGCACAAAGCGCTTCTTTCGAAGCTCCCTTCCTATGGGCTTCCCGAGAAATTATGCAATTGGATCACCAGCTTTCTTGAAGATCGGAGCATCAAGGTCGTTGTAGACGGTGCAAACTCCGATTACAAGCCTATTAATGCTGGTGTTCCACAAGGCTGCATGCTATCGCCAACGCTGTTTCTTCTGCATATCAATGATATGTTGCAAACCAGTAACATTCATTGCTATGCAGATGACTGCACTGGTGATGCTCTTTACACCGGCCATGCCAATATTTCTTAGGAATACGTCTCCAAGTACCGGGACAAACTTGTGTCTGAAGTCGAGGCTTTGCTGAATAGAGTCTCGGATTGGGGGCGACTAAATTTAGTCCAGTTTAACCCCCAGAAAACACAAGCTTGCGCGTTAACTGCTAAAAAGTACCCCTTTGTCGTATCCCCTCAGTTTCAAGGCACTCCCCTTGTTGCCTCAGCCAGTATCGAAATCCTCGGCGTCGACATTTTTTTTTTTTTTTTTTTTATAGAAGAGGGTCAATCGAGCATGCGGCTCACCTGATGTTAAGTGACTACCGCCGCCCATGATCAACCGCAACACCAGGAGAATTGCGGGTGCGTTGCCGGCCCTTTAGAAAGGAGTAAGCTCTTTTCTTGAAGGTCCCCAGGTCGTATCGGTCCGGAAAAATCGCCGATGATAAACTATTCCACAGAGAGGTTGTACGTGGAAGAAAACTCCTTGTGAAACGTACAGTGGTGGACCGCCAAGCATCCAGATGGTGTGGATGGTATCGGGACGTTTGCCGTGTCGTGCGTTCACGAAATTTGGCGGCTGGGATTAATCCGAACAATTCCTCAGAGCACTCCCCGTGATAGATGCGATAAAATACGCAAAGAGATGCAACATCTCTTCGCAACGCCAGTGAATCGAGCCGATCGGAAAGCACTCCGTCGTCGACGATTCGAGCCGCTCTGCGCTGGATGCGGTCAAGTGGAAGGAGCTGGTACTGGGGAGCCCCAGCCCAGAGATGGGAACAGTATTCCATGTGCGGCCGAACCTGCGCCTTGTAAAGTTGCAGGCGGTGTGCCGGCATGAAATACTGTCCCGCTCTGCTGAGCACGCCAAGCTTTTTAGAGGCCAATTTGGCCTTCCCTTCCAAGTGACCACGAAACTGCACGTCACTCGATATGTCGACGCCGAGGATTCCGATACTGGCTGAGGCAACAAGGGGAGTGCCTTGAAACTGAGGGGATACGACAAAGGGGTTCTTTTTAGCGGTTAACGCGCAAACTTGTGTCTTCTGGGGGTTAAACTGGACTAGATTTAGTCGTCCCCAATCCGAGACTCTGTTCAGCAAAGACTCGACTTCAGACACAAGTTTGTCCCGGCACTCGGAGACGTTTTCCCGAGAAATATTGGCTCGGCCGGTGTAAAGAGCATCACCAGTGCTGTCATCTGCATAGCAATGAATGTTACGGGTATGCAACATATCATTGATATGCAGAAGAAACAGCGTTGGCGATAGCACGCAGCCCTGTGGAACACCAGCATTAATAGGCTTGCAATCGGAGCTTGCACCGTCTACAACGACCTTGATGCTCCGATCTGCAAGAAAGCTGGTGATCCAATTGCACAATTTCTCGGGAAGCCCATAGGAAGGGAGCTTCGAAAGAAGCGCTTTGTGCCAAACCCGATCGAAGGCCTTCGCAATGTCCAAACTAACGGCCAATGCCTCCCCCTTGAACTCTACTGCCTCCGCCCATCTGTGAGTGAGGTAGACCAGAAGATCACCAGCTGACCGACCACGGCGAAAACCGTATTGGCGGTCACTAATCAGCTGGTGATCCTCAAGGTACCTCATGAGCTGGCAGTTTACAATGGACTCCATTGTTTTGGAGAACAAGGAGGTGATGGCGATTGGCCGGTAGTTGGACGGGTCTGAGTGGTCGCCTTTTTTAGGGATCGGGTGGACGAAAGCCGTCTTCCACGATTTTGGGACTACGCCTAGGGAGTAGGAGTACCGGAAAAGACGCGTTAAAACCGGTGCCAACTCTGGAGCACACGTCCTCAGCACAATTGGGGGGATTCCGTCAGGCCCACTCGACTTGTGGATGTCCAGGGAGAGGAGTGCTTTGCGAACCGAGCGCTGTGTGAACTGCACTTCCGGCATGGAGCACTCACACCGCGGGATGGTCGGCGGCGTACTCCCCCCGTCATCGAGAGTCGAGTTAGACGCAAAGAAGGAGCCTAGAAGATCGGCTTTCTCCTTTGCAGTATGGGCCAGTGAGTCGTCCTCCCTGTGCAGAGATGGAAGAGATGGCTGACAGAAATTCCCCTGGACAGCCTTGGCGAGAGACCAGAATGCACGGGTTCCAGAAGGAAGGCGAACTAGTTTCTCGCCAATTCTGCCTATGTGCTCTGACTTTGCCTTGGCAATGACTCTTTTGAAGGACCTAGAGGCGGAATTATACTTCTTTTTTAGAGCGCTGGTGTTTACATCCCGGGACGCTGATGCATCAACCCAGGCTTGGTAGCACTCCTGCTTATAGCATGATGCTATTTTACAGGAGCGACCAAACCATGGCTGAGATTTGCCTCCAATGGGCACCACAGAGGAAGGAATAAAAAGTTCCATACCCTGAAGTACCACATCAGTAACAGAATCCGCAACAACGTTGGGATCATCCGGCGAGAAACAAACCCGCCCCCAAGGGTAGGATGCAAAGAAAGACCGCATCCCATCCCAATCGGCTGACCTATAGTGCCAAACACGGCGGCAGCCTGCAGAATGCAACCGCGATTTCAGCGTGAGTGGCACAACACTCCGGATCAGACAATGGTCCGAGGAGCCTAAAGGGGCGTCGACGGAAATCTGATATCCGTCCGGGTGAGAGGTCAGCAGAAGGTCCAACAGGGAAGGTGCATGATCCTCCACATCTGGAATCCGCGTAGGCGAAGTAACCAGTTGTGTCAGACCATATGCCAAGGCAAAATCATGAACAGATCTCCCCGCATGATCGGTTAAACGTGAACCGAGCCATTCGGCGTGATGGGCGTTAAAGTCGCCGAGGATCACGATCTCTGCGGAGGGGATCTGCTGTAGCAACGAATCTGCAGCCATTTGGACGTGGTCGAAGAGTCGGTCTGTTTCGGCATTACCGCTGTGGGACCTATAGAGGCACCCGTAGACGCGCGGATGGTCGTCGCTGTCTACGCGTAGCCAAAGGATGGACAGGTCCGAACCTTCAAGTCTGCCGAGGCGTCGAGAACAGATGTCCTCTCTGACGTAAACGCAAACTCCAGCCCGAGGCACAAAGGAGTGTTCCAGTTTGTACCCCGGGTAGGAGAGATACGAAACATCAGCCGGAGAGGACACCTGCGTCTCGGTCAGAAAGAGCAGAGCCGGCCTCGCCGTCTCGAGATGGTAGTGGACGGCGTTTAGGTTGGAGTGAAGTCCCCTGATATTGCAGAAATTCACGGACAGCGTGGCAGGGGTCGCCTTGGTCTTGTTGCTCCGTTTGCCCCGAGCAGTTTTAGTCTTGAGCGGAATTTCGCCCCCCCCAGAATACGCGGGGCAGCCTGAGCACCCACGCTCAGAAGTGGAGAAACATGTTCGTGGATGCTCAGCGAGGGATTCTCCAGGGGTGCTGGTACCCTCCTGGGGTAGTCTATCTTTATTTAATTCCGCTACCATGTTGATGGGGGGGGGGGGGGATTTGGGCCTCCGGCCACCTGCACTCACCAGACGAAACGCGGAAGCAGAACTTCCACTTCACGCCGGTATTCTGTGAGGTCGTGGTACCACCCCGGTTTGAGCCGGCCCATACGTGCAACAGCAAAGCTGCCGCATGGCTCTACCACTGTAAAAATATCGACATATCGAGTGAAGTGCAGTTTCGTGGTCACTTGGAAGAGAAGGCCAAATTGGCCACTAAAAAGCTTGGCGTGCTCAGCAGAGCGGGACATTATTTCATGCCGGCACACCGCTTGCAACTTTACAAAGCGCAGGTTCGGCCGCACATGGGATACTGTTCCCATCTCTGGGCTGGGGCTCCCCAGTATCAGCTCCTTCCACTTGACCGCATCCAACGCAGAGCGGCTCGAATCGTTGACGACCGAGTGCTTTCCGATCGGGTCGATTCACTGGCGCTGCGAAGAGACGTTGCCTCTCTTTGCATTTTCTTTCCCATATACTATGGGGAGTGCTCTGAGGAATTGTTTAGTTTTAACCCAGCCCCCAAATTTCGAGAACGCACTACGGGGCAGACGTCCCGATACCATCCACACCATCTGGATGCTTGGTGGCCCACCACTGTACGTTTCAGAAGGAGTGTTCTTCCGCGTACAACCTCTCTGTGGAATAGTTTACCACCGGTGAATTTTCCGGACCGATACGACCTGTGGACCTTCAAGAAAAGAGCTTACTCCTTTCTAAAGGGCCGGCAACGCACCTGCAATTCCCTTGGTGTGGCGGTTGATCATGGGCGGCGGTAGTCACTTAACATCAGGTAAGCCGCATGCTCGTTTGCGCTCTCTTCTATAAAAAAGGCCTTGCAGTGATATTTCTGGGTTGAGAATTTTATTATTTGTAGAATCCTAAGTTATTGTATCATGTTTGTAACCATCATCTCTATTGAAATGAGCATATTTTTATTTCAAAGAATACTAGCGTAAATAGTAGTTCAGTGCTGCTGTGTTTCTTTTGGTGAGAGAACGTTTTTAGTGAAAACGAGGCATTACTTTGTCCTCAGGGGTGACATCGCATCTGCATTTTGACTCTCAATCGACGATAAATGTAGATTTATATGTGCTCGTTTGTCACCCTTATTTCATAAAATCCCTATGATTTTAATTTTGATTTCAAGTCTCTTCGTAAGGCTTAACCTTAATGTTTATTGTTTGAGCTCACCTGCAGTTCACAGTTGTCGTCGTTACTTTGATCTCGGCTCAGGTTGATGTTCTTTGTTTGCATTTTCCTCCCCCCGGGGCCTCTAGGGCTCCACCTGTAGCAAAATGATATCATCAGAGAATTTACTAAAATCATAATTATTGGCAGGTGTATTAGCTATTGTACTATGTATTTCTGTGTCCATCTCTTATAATTCATCTGTTTGTTAATACCAGTCCTTGTCGCAGTGGCTTAGCAATGAGCTACGTCGCTGAGGGCCGCAGGTTCGAACCCCGCACGAAACAACTATTTGTTGGGCCTACAAGTAATTGTTCGGGACTGTTTGTTCTTTTGCAAATTATGCATGTCAACTGCCTCCACAATACAGGATGAAAATCTAGTGCGAAGAAATAAAAATAAGGAAGCGAAAAAAGCACCGTTTGAATATTGGCAAATGAGGCAGCAATGTGTGTACTTAGTACGTAGTAGAGTCACGCTGCAGCTATATTATGGTTGTAGCACGAATGGCTCAGCTCGACCGGGGAACGACCACGCTCTCACTGAATACCAGAGAAAATAGCGGCTTAATATTGGTGTGTTTCGTATGGTGAGTGTAGTAATGCGGAGACCCTTTTAACTGGAAACATTCCATCAAGGCATTCCATCTTAGTCCTTACGGGTAACAACGCATTCAAATTTTAATTTTTAATCGAGGATAGATGTAGATGTCTATGGGCCACAGGAACCACTTACCATCAGGTAGACTGTGCGCTCGTGTGTGACTCTTATCCAAAGAAAAGATCAACTGTAAGTTTGTGTATTTCATAGATTCATAAAACAAAATTACCGAGAAACATAAGATCCTTGTGGCATTCCCCATAGTCGCTTTGTATGACACCAATGGGATGAAATGGGATGATTAAATTATCTTACGGCGCCATATCAAAGCAATATGGCACTACTAAATATAACTATAACTATCTAATGATTTAAAAATACATATCGTATACAAAATTCAATTTCGTAGAATTCATTTCGTATAGTAAAGAATAGCATCTAAGTAATCAAGTTTACAAAGAGAACGTTGGTCTATTTATGTCCGTTGCACTTCAATTATTACGTAGAAGCAGCCGCATCGATCGGTGTTCAGGGAACTTGCGTACTGAACAGTAGGAGCCGTGTACACTGTCTCTTTATGGTATTCTATATTTAAACGTAATTCATCAAATCAATTCTGTGGACGAGCTATTCTATATAATATGGTTCACACCAAATACATATATAAATGGCTGTGTATTTACATGTGATACCAGTCCAAATTCACTTTTAATTGAATACCACTTTGTTATAAAATGAGGGTGACAAACGAGCACACGATCCACCCGACGATAAGTGTATGCTGTGACATGTGACCATTGACATTACATCTATCCTCGATTAAGAGTCAAATTGCAGATGCGTTAATTCCTAAGGATTAACATGAAATATCGCGTTTTCAGTAAAAACGTCGCCATTTATCTATACTCACGAACATAGCATTACTAAAGAAACTATAGTATTCTCAGAGAGCATGATTCTTCGTCTTTTGAACGACCCATTCGTACCACAACCATAATATAGCTACAGCGGGGTTTTACCACGTATTAATATACGTCTACTACGGTGTAAGTTATATGTTTGAATCTCGGAGGGATACGACACTTGTGCACAAACACAAATTGTTGTTTTAAGGGTCTGGTTGCGTTTTGTAGAGACCCGCTGCAGTTTTATTATGACAGTGCAAATATGTCAGCTCGCTCAGAGACCAGGCTCGTATAGAGTATCAGCGGGAAGTAGCATTTTACGTGTGCTTTTTGTGTGGAATGTATACAAGAATGTGAGGAAGCAAGGTTCTCAACTAGTAGCCTTGTGTCAGTAAGGGAAGTATAAGGGCTAGCACTAAATGGAATGACGACTTGTTAATAGATACAGGAAGTCAACGGATAACATCACTTCCATAGCTCAGGGCCACGCTTTGTGGCATTCCTTGAGGGAGGCCTTTGTTCAGCCGTGGACTTGTGATGATGAGTTTCTAAAAGTGTTTTCAGTGTCTGTTCTTTTTACTAATAACGAGATAAAGATCTTTGACAGTGTAGTTGCGGGGTAAGAGTACTGCTTTATAATATTCTCATTGACAAACGAGGATGCCTGTACTAAGCTACTAAGAAATAAGACGTATTCAGACTGAAACTTTTAACTAGCGGCTATATTTTTTATAGAATAAGGGTGACAAACGAGCATCACCACATTAAACACAGCAGCATTAAGCTGCTACATTACGCTGGTATTCTGAGTGAGAGCTTGGTCCTTCCCCGGTCGAGTCAACCCATTGGTACTACGACCATAATATAGCAGCAGCGTGGCCCTTGCGCGTAATATATAATCTAAATTTAATAAATAAGTACGTCACAGACAACGTCCGAAATGAGTTATCGAAGTAATACTGTGTACAGCTCCAATCGATAATTTCATATTGGCCCGATATTTCCCCCTGAGGTAACCGTGACCACAATGTCCTGTATTTTATTTTATTGTTCTCGAGGGGACTGTAAGCTTTGTTTATATGGGTAGCTTGAAAAAAATATAATCAGTTTTAGGAATCCCTAGTAAAACAATGATGCGGCATATGTAATTGTTGCCTGTCTTTACCACAGTCATTTTATGAATGCGACACGGTCGAGGACTTACATGATAAAGGGCATCAAAGATAAGACTGACTATTTTGCGTTAGGCAGTGATTATAATTGTTGTGTAAGGAGGAACGATGAGCACCTCGATGGTCGCGCGTAAATGCGACCGCTGATCCTGTAGACCTGGGTTCGAATCGAAGCCGAAATAGAGGTGTGTTAGGAGATTTATTGATGATTTTAATTTAGTTGAAACCAATCTTGCCAGCATTAAGTCCAGAGTAACCGACCATTCGGTATACTACAGGGTATATTTTCCCCTCCCTTTATACAATGTAACTTCCATGTTGTCGATAATTCACGCAATTTTAATGCGTGAATTCTTCTTTTTTCAGGTATTTTTTCAGGTCTTTTATACGTGGTAGAGCCACGCTGCAGCTATATTATGATTTTAGCATGAATGGGTTGGCTTGACCGGCAGGACCACGCTCTCACAGAATACCAGCGTAAAATAGCAGCTTAACTACTGCTGTGTTTCGTATGGTGAGTGTAGAAATCCGGAGACCCTTTTTTACTGCAAACGAGGCATTCCATCTTAGTCCTCAGGGGAGACAACGCATCTGCGTTTTGATACTTAATCGAGGATGAATGTAGATGTCTATGGGTCACAGCATCCATTTACCATCAGGTTGACTGTGTGCTCGTTTGTCACCCTTATCATATAAAAAAATTGCAAAGGTTTGGATTGATTTGCTAGCGTTTGTCATTCCGTCCGATTAAGATCTGGGTGTTTCTAAGCAAGAGTGAATAGCTAGATTTTATTATAGCATTGGGTGACAAACGTGCAAACAGTCCACCTGATGGTAAGTGAATGCTGTGGCCCACAGACATCCACATTTATCGTCAACTAAGAATGAAAATGCTGATGCATTGTCACCCTTGAGAACTGAGATGTTATGCCTCCTTTCCAGTAAAAAGGGTCTTCGGTTATCTACACTTACCATACGAAACACAGCAGCATTTAGAGTTTTCTTTACGCTGGTATTCTGTTTTTTTGCCGTGTATTTGCCGTGTAGTGGCGGTTAAGAATATCCACTACCCCATATCTTCCCGTGGGTGTCGTAAGAGGCGACAGAGGGAGACAGGCAGGAGATGGGCAGCAGCATCTTCCTGATAACAACTGTGACGTAATAAAAAACTGCGGTTGCCAACCCGCTCGCCAAGCGTGGCAACTACGGCAAATACCCCCCAATGAACAAATACACAAAAAGACGGCCCCCAGTCCCCGGCGGCCCCGCTATTCCTGGCTACGGTGGCGACCATGGTAACGGCGGGGCAGGGGGTGCTAAGAATCTCCGGTGGAGGTTCGGTTGCCACCTACGACGACTCGACCTGGCAACATATAACGCACGCACCCTGAGGACTGACGAGAAGATACTGGAGCTGGAAGAAGAGGTAGACAAGTTGCGCTGGCATATTATTGGATTATCCGAGGTCCGAAGAGAGGGGGAGGACACGGCAATCCTCGAGTCCGGCAACTTGTTCTATCACCGGGAGGGCGACCATCTGTCCCAAGGAGGTGTCGGATTTATCGTCCACAAGTCTCTCGTCAACAACGTTGTAAAGATTGGGAGTGTGTCGACGAGGGTCGCGTACCTGATACTCAGAATCACCAAACGGTATTCGCTGAAGGTCATTCAGGTTTACGCACCAACCTCGGCACACCCCGATGAGGAGGTGGAGGAAATGTATGAGGATATTTCCAGAGCCATACATTCCTCCAAAACCCACTACACGGTGTTGATGGGAGACTTCAACGCAAAACTAGGCACAAGAGAAAGCGGTGAGCTGAAGGTAGGGAAATTTGGAGTAGGGCAACGGAACCGAAGGGGCCAGCAGCTGGCCGACTTTATGGAGAAAGAGGGACTCTTTATGATGAACTCTTTCTTCCAGAAGCGGACCCACAGGAAGTGGACCTGGTCGAGCCCCGACGGTTCGACAAAAAATGAGATTGACTTCATTATGACGACCAGACGCCAACTGTTCAGTGATGTCTCAGTGATCGCAAGGGTGAAAACTGGCAGCGATCACCGAATGGTTAGAGGCACACTGAACCTAAACGTTAAGTTGGAGAGGTCTCGTCTAATGAAGTCAACGCTCCGTCCCCCTCGTGCTCTAATCCAGAATCCCGAAACCTTTCAGCTCGAGTTACGTAACCGCTTCCAGTGCCTAGAAGATTGCAATGCAGTGGACGATATGAACGACAAGCTCGTGGAAACTGTCCATGCGGTCGGAGCTAAGTTCTGCAAGACCCGCCGCAGAAGAACACAAAAACTCTCCGATCACACTCTTAATCTCATGGCTGTTAGACGGGAGATGAGGCTGCAATCGTCAACAGATTTGACAGCATACAGGCAACTGAACAGACAGATCTCCAAATGCATGCGGCGAGACTTACGCAACTTTAATACTTCTCGTATTAAAGAAGCGATCGAGCGGAATCAGGGCTCCAAAGTCTTTGCCAGAGATCTGTCTGCCAGAAAGAGCCAACTGTCAAAGCTGAAGACTGAGTGTGGCAACATCGTTTCCGGGACACCTGAGATTTTGAGTGAGATTGAGAGGTTCTATGGGCAGCTGTACACATCATCGTTGGAGCCACACGCAAGTGTGAGTAACGATCCAAGAGCTAGTCTTATCCGACACTATTCCGATGATATCCTGGACGTCAGTCTAAGCGAGATTAGAATGGCTCTCCAGCACCTTAAAAACGGCAGGGCCCCAGGCGAGGATGGAATTACAGCGGAGCTTCTGAAAGCGGGTGGAACACCGGTACTTGTAGTCCTTCAGAAGCTCTTCAATTCCGTCCTCCATGGTGGCACTACTCCAGAGGCGTGGAGCAGAAGTGCGGTGGTCTTGTTCTTTAAGAAAGGCGACAACGCTCTCTTAAAGAACTACAGACCGATTTCCCTTCTGAGCCGCGTCTACGTGCTGTTTTCGAGAGTCATTACGAACCGTCTCGCACGCAGACTTGACGACTTCCAGCCTCCCGAACAAGCCGGTTTCCGAAAAGGCTTCAGTACCATAGACCACATACATACCCTGCGGCAGATTGTACAGAAGACTGAAGAGTACAATCTGCCACTTTGCCTGGCGTATGTGGACTATGAGAAAGCCTTTGATTCCGTCGAAATTTGGGCGGTGCTACAGTCCCTTCAGCGGTGCCAAGTTGACTGTCGGTATATCGAAGTGCTGAAGTGTTTGTACAGTAGGGCTACGATGGCTATCCGAGTACAGAACCAGAGCTCGAAACCTATCCAACTGCAGAGAGGTGTAAGACAGGGTGACGTTATATCCCCGAAACTCTTCACCGCTGCATTGGAAGACGTTTTCAAGCTACTGGACTGGAAAGGATACGGTATTGACATCAATGGCGAGTACATCACTCACCTTCGATTTGCCGACGATATAGTCCTTATGGCAGAATCGCTGGAGGACTTAAGCACTATGCTCAATGACCTCAATAGTGCCTCCCAACGGATAGGTCTTAAGATGAACATGGACAAAACAAAGATCATGTTCAATGTCCATGTCACACCTATGCCGGTAGTTGTTGGGAGCACTATGCTCGAAGTTGTTGACGAGTACGTTTACCTGGGACAAATAGTCCGACTAGGTAAGTCCAACTTCGACCGAGAGGTCAATCGACGGATTCAACTCGGCTGGGCAGCGTTCGGGAAATTACGACATATCTTTTCGTCAGGTATACCTCAATCTCTAAAAACTAGATTGTACAACCAGTGCGTGTTGCCAGTGATGACTTATGGATCTGAGACGTGGTCCTTCACTGCTGGCCGTATGAGGACGCTTAAGGTCGCTCAGCGAGCTATGGAGAGGGCTATGCTCGGAGTTTCTCTGCGTGATAGACTCAGAAATGAGGATATCCGCAGTAAAACCAGAGTGACCGACATAACCCAACGGATTAGTAAGCTGAAGTGGCAATGTGCCGGCCATATAGCTCGAAGAACCGATAACCGATGGGGAAGAAAGGTTCTCGAGTGGCAGCCTCGTACCGGTAGGCGTAGTGTAGGGCGACCCCCCACTAGATGGAGTGACGACCTGGTAAGACATGCAGGAAGTCGATGGATGCAGGTGGCTCAGGACCGTGCTTTGTGGCATTACTTGGGGGAGGCCTATGTTCAGCAGTGGACTTGTGAAAGGCTGTAATGATGATGATGAATGATGGTATTCTGTAAGAGCGTGGTCCTTCCTCGATCGAGCCGACCCATTTGTGTTACAACCTCAATATAGCTGCAGCATAGCTCTACTACGTACGTAACAGTAATAGCTTTAAGAGAGATGCTTATATCACCATCTATTAAGAGCCATCATATTTTTCTAGTATATCCCATAGTCTTTTCTTACGACACTGTTCGGTACCTATAAGCTTCATAGGCTCATATCGCTATCTTTATTTGCCTATCGGAGTACCAGACGTATTGCAAGTTACCATTGACACTTGGTTGACATTCGAAATATTCGTACTAAATGCTATGGATCATCTCAGCCAAGGAGTGAAATGACCTGCCGCTGACGTGACGTCTGTATTTCCGAGTGTCTATAACCTGGACCTCGTCAAGGTGCGTGTCAACAGGCTTTTCTGTAGGGCAAACTCGCTCCATCATAGACCTCATCTTTGTTCCCGGGCCAGATGGAGGTCAAGAGTGAGCCCATTTTTAATTAAAAAAAACTGTTTAGTAAAAAAAAGTCGTCAGTTTAAGTCCGGCATTCGACTACTCTCTGAACCACTCCTAACTCATGCATTTTTAACTTACTTGGAATACTTTACTAATTACCATTAATATTAAACTTTTTATTAATTACTGTTTTGGCTCGTCGCTCACTTAGCGGTCAGCCACTGCTGAGTATTTCACCTAAGGATGCCTCGTTTAAAGGCAAAACACGTGTCGTATTATCAACGGTGGTGTTTCTTTCCTATAGTGGTGGTGTTGGGATTAGTGGCGTAGTCCACACAATTGAGGGAGGGCGGGAGGTGCTCTTCAAACTAGGTAAGACACATCACTATGCGGATCATAGCGAAACAATTAAACATCTTTAATACTATGAATTTCCGCAAAGTAACGCCTGATTCTAATAATTACTTGGAATGTTAAATAGTACATACTGCTAGAACATAAAAACAAACACTCACACCCGTCAACCAGAGGGTAAGCAGAGACTACAGACTTCCATTTGGACTGTCCCGACACACCTCAATTACTGCTAGAATTAAAAAAAAACACTAGCTGGACGAAATATGGTAATGGAAGCTCCGATGCCGTTACCACACAGCAAGACCATAAATCTTATGTTATTGTCTAAATACATATTGAGATAAAGAAAAATCTCCAGACAACAAAACAATGGCATGTTAGTAATCGTGTTATTCCAGATAAGATGTGCTTTAGCACAATTGAGCTAGATTTCCCCTTGTTGCTGCTATCATCTCACGATTCCACCACAGATAGAGATGAAAAGTAGTAAAAAATATCGATGAAAATATCTATAATTATATAGGTTATAACATGGATATCAGATAGAAATCGATAATCGATGATACATCGATATTGTGTGAATTTAATGAAAATAATTAAGTACATATATTTAAAATCAATTTGTATTTAAGTAAGGACACTACATCTGCCAATATTAACCGACTCAAAAAATTCTCAAAGTCGCTCAGCGAGCAAATAAAGACCTATCTATGCTCGGAGATTCTCTGGTGGATAAAAATCGTAACGAAGAAATTCACCGGAGAACCAAGGTAACTAATAAAGCTTTCTGTATTTGAAAGATAAATTGGCAATGGCTGGTCACATCTGTAGCAGAAGCGAAAACCGTTTTTAGTAGAAGTGTCATAGAGTAGAGGCCATGTTTAGGTAAACACAGTGTGAGGACGCTCCCGGGCTACATGAAGCGACGATCTGTGCAAGACGACTGGCAGCAACTGAATGTGTGAAGCCGCAGGGCTAAGTGGCGTGCCTTGGGTGAAGATTAAAGCCAGCAGTGGACTGCTGCAGGCTGATGCTAATAATGATGACCCTAAAAATAATAATTTGTTCAGCCTTTTAACATAAAGTGTATTACTGATCTGGCACAGACGAAGCAACCAAGACGAAGCATCAGACAAGTTACTCATGGCAATTTGAAAATGTACACCTAATGTTCAGAAATTTAAAATTTACTTTTAACTTATGTGACGCCATCGAGCATAAAATGTTGTTGCCTTATCATTAATTGTCAATATTCATATTTATGTAAAAATCATTAGCATAAATTGTGTCTTTCGATATTATCGGTTGGCTGAAATGTATCTTAACAACCCTAGTCACGACCCGTCCATATATGTATAAGCACTGTTAACGAACTCGTCTATCGGTTACTAATTATGGGAGCTACCGATCTTTGTTAACTCCGAACAGTTAGTTAATGAACAGTTAATAGCGGAAACATTTTTTATCGTCAGAGAATCGTAGAAAAGATAGAAACTTATAAAGATATCGGGGAAATTTCTTAACAACAGTAATATCGTCTTGTTGGCAATATTGAAATATAACATTCGCATCATCAGGAAAGAAAAATGAATAGTACAAAAAATCGTAAAAATAAATGATGATGGTTTTTTATTGTTGGTCGAGACCGTAAATAAAAAGAATTTGGCAGAAACCGAGACTAAGACACAACTAAGTTAGAAATATTCGTCAGAACTTAAAAATAAAAGAATAAAATACAAGAATAGATCATATATTAAAAATATATAATCTACAAGCTTGCCAAGCAGACGTTGTCCTGCCCCTTTCGACAATCCTTTGTCATATTCTATTAAAAATCCTTAAATTCGCAAAATTAAATTTTGAGTCACTCATGGACAAAAAAACTATCCTATCTCTCAAGTTGGACCAAACTGCACACGGAGTGCAAATTTGATTAAAATCGGTTAAGTAGTTTAGGAGTCCATCGCGGACTAACAACATGACACGTAATTTAATACGTATCATACGTAATCACGTAAATTTCTAGAGATTCCTATACCTTTAAACGAGTATATATATAATCGGGATCTCGGAAACGGCTCCAACGATTTTCATAAAATTTAGTGTCCGGGGAGTTTCGGGGGCAATAAATCGATCTAGCTAGGATTTATTTTTAGAAAACGTCTTTTTGTCCGTGTTTTTAGGCAATGAAAAACTGCTACAATATCGTTAGAATAAGAAGGTAAATTTTGATATTTTGTTCAAGATTACAATTAGCTTAATTGGTATATTGGGCGGTCACAAAATCGTAATACCATGGTTCGAGCCCAGACCGACCGACCAACTTTTTTAAATTTTTTTTTCAAGTTCCTTTCTTTTTTGAGAAAATCTGTTTTGTCGAGCCCCTTTTTTAGAATTTTTTAAAAACACGAAAGTTGAAATTAAACTAATTGCACTCATGATTTTTTATTCAAATAACCAGTTCAGTTTTTTTCTATTATGTCTCTAAGATCAAAAAATATTATTCGTATTTCATCAGTATGTAATTTGTATCTAAATATAATTTCCAAAACACACGAATAAAAAAAAAACCGAGCGAAAAATACCGAGCAAAGCTCGCTCAACCGGGTACTAATATATTAAAAAAGTAAAAATTGTTTAACAGGGGTTATGATACTACTAAAGAGTACATGTTTTATATGGAATGAGCCGACCGCTACCATGCTGTTTCTAAATATTTTCATATTTGATGATATGAAATCATATAAAATTCTGTTTTTTTTTTTAGTAAAGTGAGGGTGATAAACTAACACACAGTCCGAATGAAGTCAAGTGGTTGCTGTGGCCCACAGGTGTCTACATCTATCCTCGATTACGATTCAAAATGCAGATGCCGAATTGAATTGTCACCCATGAGAACTAAGATGGAATGTCTCGTTTCTAGTGGGTCTAGGGTCTCCGATTCTCTCCACTCATCATACGAAACACGGCTGCGTTAAGCGCTTCTACTCTGTTCACATACCCTATTTTTTCCAGATGGTAAAAAAGATCATCGAGTACCACGTATATGAGGTTTATGTAGTTGCTGAATGCTGTTTTCAAATGTTTTCATATTTATTTGTACACAACATATTTATTGTTAATAAATATAAATATTTAAAAAGTCCCACTGTATTCCTTGCCTTCTTCAAAGGAGAAAGTATTTTTCTGAACCAGCGATAAAAAAATGACTTTCAATGAGTATTCTTGTAATGGAAGAATTTTTTTAGTGATCATAACCTGTATGTCATTGTTATTATTATATATAAATTTGTTATAACTTATATTTATTTTTTATTAGTTTAGACATTTCTTTTAAACCATCATACATATTTTTCTATTCTACATAGTAATATATTTCCTAAAGTAACACTTCTGTTACTATCGCTTAAGACAAATCCTCCCGGGAAATCCACAGAAATCTACCACGGCTACAGAAATCTACCACGGCCACTTAAATCTAAACATTGAATTATATTATCTTTAGAGGGTCATGTACACCAGTTGACTACTATGAGCTACTAAGATGTAACACCGATGTTTGGTGATTAGAACAAATGATCCCAGCTACGGCACACTGGATGTTCAGCAATGAACAGATAGGACACGAGGAGTCGATTATTGGCATATTCAAGGATCATATTAATGTGTTAGATTATCTTTCGCCGCTATAAACCGTAAGAAATAAGGTTATTTAGGTACTGATCTAGACTTAGAATATTTAACTATAAATTTCAACATAAGATCACAACTATTCTCCACAGGCATAGGCAGAGACTACGGACTTCCATTTGGCACGATCCTGACATACTTCTTTCATATCCATATTCCTACGCATACATTCTTGTTGGTTTAGAGCACTTTCAATTTGGCTCATCTTCAATATATTGCCAAATCGGTCAATAAACTTTAGTCTAGGGCATTCCTTGCTAATTTCGTCACTCACTTCTACAAAATAAATTTTCTTAATTGCTCTTTCCTCATTCATTCTTTCTTCGTTGACAAACCATTGGAGTATTCCTTTCTTAATCCTAGTCACAACATCTTCTTGAAAACGAGATTTTTCTATTATATGATATTAAACAATTTCTATCCTACTATTTAAAGTTAGCCCTAATATACTTCTTAGTGACCGTTCTTCTATTCTAATCTCTAATACACATTTCAACAATGCCAACAATGAACTATTATGTGAAAATCAACGTCTACAACAATCGTTAGGGAAACCGGTTGATTCCTAGGTTGTATCGGTGCAGGATGTTTACCCTAATGTCCATTTAACTAAAACAAAACGATCCATTTCACGGTAAGTCTGTCGTCAGTAACTTCGCCTCAGTCCAAGGGTTAGCCTTCGCATAATGGCCTCAGGGCCAATTATTGGCCATTTCATTCACAAAACTACCTTAGCCACGCTACGGGAACAGATTATCTACCGCTTCGTTGATGGGGAGATATTACACTGCACGAAATAAAAATAATAAATGTTTGGGATTACAAAAAACGTATGTAAGTGATGCAGTGAATTTTTAATGTGAAGGCTTCTTGTGGTTTTAAGGGCTTTGTAAGAAACTAGGATTTTGGTCAGGCACTAGCTTACTATATGTAAGTAAGAGAAAACCAACAGCGTATCTCGTATCGTAATATAATGACAAAACACATTACAAACTAAAGGCTGGCTAGCAATCGCTACATATAATTCACACGATAGTTATAATTAAACGTTGAAGTAATTAGCACTAATATAGAGTGCAACTTACTTGATTCATTCATAAAATATGTTTTAATTTAATGTAGCAGTGATTTATAATACTTCATATCTTAATTGTTATGAATAAAACGTTACTCTAGGATTTTCTTGCAGGTGTTTATCATAGTAAATGAATTACAAAAAATAAAATCGAGAGCTGAAACAATTATTTATCATTAGTCATACGAATAATTAGCCATTACGACACGCGTATATACATATTATGTATATTTGCGTGTAAGTATTAGTGTTATCTGCCGTGTGCTAACGTAAGGAAATTTACCAGCCTTATTGCGTTATTGTCGTAAGAAGTAGCTATTGGTATCTCCAGCATACTAGATGGCATCAGCTAGATGGCCATATGGTTATAAAGGATGTAATGATAATAAAGGATTATTTGAATTCAGCATTAAACTACGTAGCAAGTTTAAATAACGAACGACAAAATCTTATGAGAATTAAAAGATTGCGAATCTTTCAGAAATGAGAGTAACAATGAGCCCAGCAAAGGGATGTATAATGCTGCTACTTTAATCTAATTTTTAAACATTATTAGAATGAAGAATAACTTCTAGTTTATTAGAATGAAATAAAACTAAAATTTTAAGTGAATATGTGGTTCTAGATCGAAAACAAATGAACCTAGAAAACACCAATTCTATTTTGTCTCGAAAAATTTGACATTGTAGTGGTCATCAAGAGATACTGAGACTTGTAAAAATCTCAATGAAATTTAAATTTCACGAAGAAGCGAAAGGTTTTACACGTATCTGAGGCATGTCAAGAATGTAAGGATGAAACCCAGAAGACGATGAAATGTAATAAATCTTTTAGTTGTTAAATGGGAATAGAGGAACTAGCATATGTGTTTGAAGTACGAGTAAATGTATATCGTGTGAATCTTTTTTACAGTCTCCAAAATTTAACTTCTGTAGAAAACAGATAGTTTAGCAATTCTGTACCTATATTCTTTATAATAAAAGGTTTCATATTACGATGCCATATCTATATATTTAAGCATTTTTTTCGTAATAACTAACACTACACTACTACATATAGTAACATATGCCTTCCCATATATTGCCTCGTAGGGGGAATATATGCCATAGTTGCCAAATTTGGTGGGCGGGTTGGCAACCGCAGTTTTTTTTAATTTCTAGATGTTATTAGGAAGACGCTGCTGTGCGTTTCCTATCCCCCCCCCCTCCCTGATGGTTTTGGATATTGTTACACCACCACTACACGCCTGTACTTTATAAAAAAAACATATTTAAAAAAATACATTTCTATATTACATAACTATATATAACTAATGTTATAATTTTAGTGTTTATAAATATGTATTGTTAAGATGTTTACGCGCGTGTAGAGTGGACAAGCTCCGTTACAGTTTCGTGTTAACATTTTAAAAGCGCTCGGCACTGCGCTGGTTTCGGTTAAAATTTAATCTTAATTTAATGGTCGCTATGAGATAATTGTAAGACTTTTTCTACTCCTAACTAGCTAGTTATTTCACTCCGAATGACCTCGCCCCCTCAAAGATAATTGATAATTATCGTGCATTTAAATCGGTTTTAAAATTACATTAATGGGTTTAAACATGGACTGAAGCAAATATTACCCTTCCATATACTGCTCTTTTATTATCTGTTTGAAAAATTGAATCAGTACCAGCCTCCTCTGACTGTATATGTGTAAGCTAGTAAAGTGTTTTTTTGGTGTCCTTAAACAAGTCAAAGTCGATTATCAGTTTTAAGGCTCTCAATCCAGTAGCTGAAATTATACTCTTAAGTTATTTTGTGATCAATATTTTGTTAAACCAAAAGTATCTGGCCGTATGTGCCGTAGTTACTCAAGGAGTAAGCTCTTGCCCTAGCTTTCAAATGACGCCAGTAACCTAACTTCGATCCCTACCCGCTTTGGTGAAATATTTGAACTTAGTAAAAATTTTAAACGCTTATATAACACGTGCTTGGCGATGAACTGTTGAATCAGGACATCGTGAGCGAACTTTCTGGTTTGAGGCATAAAATATTTGATACTTTACTATACTTTGATACTATGAATGCCTCGTTGGTCTAGTGGTTGTAGTAGTGCGACTGCTGATCATGAGGTCCTGGGTTCGAATCCCGGGTCGGCCAAAGAATTAATTATTGAGTTTTTCCGTCAAGAAATTCTCAGTAGCTGCCCGGAGTCAGGAATTTGGCGGTGTCTCACCTCCGTGCCTCGGAAAGCACGTAAAGCCGTTGGTTTAGCGCCTGATCTCTCTCCGGTCGTGTTGGATTACCGTCCCATCGCATTATAAGAGTGAGGGAATAGGGAGTACACCTGTGCTTGCGTATACACTTGGGCACTATAATTGTGTCCTGCGCCGATAGCTAGCCTCCGTTGAGGCAGGCCGCCGTGGCCGAAATTCGGTCTGGAGGACATTACTATTATACTTTGATGGTAGCGACGCCCCGGCTTCATACGGGTGATTTCTGGTCCAATTGGAAATCTGAACCATCTTTGGACCCACCCAAACATACTCAAAAATTTGCATCAACATCGGTCGAGTCAATTCCATTCAGTTTAGAGACACTAACGGACAGCAAGTGACTTTCATATATAGAAATTTATCATTATTTAGTAAATATCTGAGTCTTGGTACTTCACTGCTGACCGTATGAGGAAGCTCAAGGTTACTTAGCGAGCTATGCTGGTAAGTTCTCTGTATTATAGAATTAGAAATAGGGATATCCACATTAAAACCAGAGTAACGAACACAGCCCAAAGAATTAGTAAATAATTCAATTTTCAAAACAAAAATTTGCTGAAGTGGCAATGTAGTCGAGCATATAGTTAAAAGAACCGACAATCAATAGGGAAGAAAGATTCTTGAGTGGCAGTGTAGTACCGGTAAGCGGAGTGTAAAGCGACCTTCCACTTGATGGAGTGCCGACTTGATAAGAGATGCAAGACACAGATACAGGACTGTGCCCTGTGGCATTCCTTGGCAGAGTTCTATTTTCAGCAGTAGACTTGTGAAGGGCTGTAATGATGATGATGATGATGATGCCTTTCGTAAATTGTTCAGTATATGCCACGATGTAGTCGACCCAAAAGTTGCAGATACAACACACAATGACACTACACCGACACCAAATGAGACAAGCATCAATCGGATACCGGATGGGGCGCGTCGCACTCGTTAGCGGACACGACGCGTTTCAGCACACACCGTACACCCGCGTACCTGGATGGTTCTCACTGCCCAGAACATCGACCAACACGAGCTGAGCAGTCAGAGGCGGGGATCCGCACTCCCCCACTCGGACAGCGGTTAGGTAGCTCAAAAACGCCCAACAAGGCAACATAATAATTGGTAACCATACCAAATCATAAACCATCATCACCATCATCCTCATCTTCATTGCCTTTCCCTTTTCAATTAGCCCGGAGTCAGACGAATCTGTAGGAGCCGCATAGGCTAACGGCACAAATATCTCGAAAAACGCTCAGTAATATGCAGGGATCTACAACATTTCCGCAGGATACCAGTACTTTAAACGGCAACGTAATTCTGTTGTAATTTGTATAGTAAGTGACGAAAATCATTCTGAAACCAGTTTTGTTGCCAGTAAAGTAAGAAAGTGACGGTGTAAGAATATCTACTACCTCACATGGTCCTCCCGTATCCCGTTCTGACGGAGAAAAACTGAAACAGGAGATGGGTAGCACAATATCTTCCTCATAACTTTTCAAAAAAATTTTTTTTTGAAACGTTACCCCTACACTAGGATTTTCTCCTGTATCGCGGGGGCAGTTTACAAACATAAATTGCACAAGGACAAACATCCAGACCCGGAACAATTATTTGTAGGCTATACAAATACTTGTTCCGTGCGGGATTCGAACCCGCAACTCCCAGCGCAGCCACTCATTGCTAAGCCACTACGCCACGGAGTCGTCGACAACACTACGGTTGCCAACGCATATTTCAGGGAGAGACGTGCTTTGTGTGGCAACTACGGCTAATATTAATACATATTATATGCTTTTTTATAAAATACAGTCGTGTAACCTATTCTACCCTATATCGCCCCGTGAGTGTAGTAAGAGACGACAGAAACGAACTAAAACGGCAGATGGATAGCAGCATGTATTTATTTATTTATTTTATTCTTTATTTCATCCTTAAACAAAAGAATACAAAGAGCGGACTTAATGCCTCGAGGCACTCTCTACCAATCAACCTACGGAGTGGTGAGAATTTGACGTAGATGGGCAATATAGAATAAAAGAACACAATACAAATGATAATTAACTACATAATATATACAAACTACTAACAAATAAACTATACATATATGATCTATCCTTACAAATATACAAATATATAAATAAATGCATATACATACAAGTATAAATTAAATACATATATAATTAGTATATACAAATGACTATGGATATATACGTCTGTTTGGCAATATATAGATAGAGTCATGTAAAATGCATCTTCCCGATAAAAACTTAAAATTATAAAAACTGTGGTTGCGAACGTGCCTGCCAAGTATGGCAACTATGGTAAAATCCCTCCTTTATAATTCATGGGGGAGTCATATGTGTGGACTTTCGTACCTACACATTCACAATCTGCAGTCGGTCCCCTTCCGTTATTGAACCGTCGAGGTTTCGTGAACAGTGTTTCCAGTGCATTTCTAAATTATAAGGGGTTGGATTGCTCCGGACTTAGTCTTTCTGTATAAAAGAGTCCGTTTTTTTGAATAATCATGGTGACAAGTGAGCGCACGGATCATCTTATGGTCAGGGCCATAGACATCTACACCTATCCTGAATTAAGGCAAAATGCAGATGCTATGGCCTCCCCGAGGACTAAGATGGTATGCCTTGTTACAAGAAAATAGGGTCTCTGTTATATTTTACTCCGTGGCAGGAAGTTTTTCATGACATTTTCCTCGCGTAGAAAAATGTATGGTTAAACGTGTTTATGAGCTGTGTATAAGCATTGTGACTTTCTTATACTCACACATAAAGTAAAAATATTACAAATAAAGAAAAAAAACATTTCCTATTAGTGCCCTAAAGACCGAAATCTGGACTTTTACGTGGTAGAGTCGCAGCTGCAGTTGCAGCTATATGAGTAGTACAGTTGTAGATCGAATGGGTCGGCTCGACCGGAGAAGGACCACCTGCTGTGTTTCGTATGCTGAGTGTAGAGAACTGGAGATTTCTTTTTATTGAAATCGAGGCATGTTATAGATAGATAGATAGAAAATTCTTTATTGCACTCAAACAAAACAATTTGGTACAAAGGCGAACTTAATGCCGAAAAGGCATTCTCTGCCAGCTAACCTTTTGTAGTGTGGTGAGAGCTATGGGTAGAGCCGCGAGAGAAAGAAAAACTAACTTATTTATTCATACTATTCAAAACGCATCATATAATATTATGTATATGTTAGTTTATACATATATACACTCATACACATACATACATATATATATATATATATATATATATATACACATATACATATATACATATATATATATATATATATATATATATATATATATATATATATATATATATACATGCATACATATATATTTAAATAAAATATATACTAAACCAATAAAGCATACAATATAGTATACGAAATTATAATAAACATAATCAATAAAATTAATCAAGTAATTTTAAATAATATGCCTCAAGCTTACGTTTAAATGTATTTATTGAAGGAGCATCTTTTAAATCTCGTTGAAGGTTATTCCAAAGTGTAATTGAATATACCGTGAAGGAATCCGAGTAGTATGCAGATTTATGCATAGGGATAGTTAGAGTTTTGTTGGTCATCGAACGGGATAAGCTTAAATATGAAAAACGCTCTTTTAGATAAACTGGGGAACAAGGATTGTGAAGAATACCATACAAAGTGGTTAGAAGGTGTGTGTTCCGGCGAAAACGGATGTCGAGCCACTTAAGTCTTGAGCGAAATTGTGATATATGATCAAACTTGCGCAGGCCAAAAATATAGCGTGTTATCTTAGTCCTCATGAGTGACAACGCATCTGCCTTTCGATAATAAATCGAGGATAGATTGCCATAGGTAGGATGTCGATGGGCCACAGCAAACAGTTACCATTAGGTGGACTGTGTGCTCGTTTGTCACCTTTACCCTAACACAATACATATAAAGAAAAAAATATTTCGTTATTGCCTTATATGCAGAAATCAGGACAAATAGGGAAATAAAAATGATTTCGGATGCTGCATTTATGTAGTGAAGTTTATCTCATAATTTTGTCATCACAGTAATATGCTAATTACTGCCATAATTACGACACGAATTTGAATGCCAAAAAGCTACCAACGTACTAAATGAGTAAAGGAGTCTAGATGTCTAGACGACGAGTCATTCACACTGTCTGATTCTTAACATTGGATTTGATTTACAAGTCTATGTAATGCAGGTAGGTGAAAACTTAATAATTTAATGAAACGTTTTATCAGAGATTCGATACAAAATGGGATTTTTACCACTAGAACTAATTGAAATATGGAGTTCTATTGCATCATGCAGCGACAGTAAAGAAACCATTTGCTATATTTGATATTCTTAGTCTCTATAAACTTATATTAATCTAGAAAAGTGGAAGTTTAATAGAATTCCACTTTTTTTACCAAACCATTTCTTTACACAAAAGTAGCAAAAAGAGCATAGTCGAAAAGCTAGAATCGCAATAGTTTTACTTTTTACCGACTTCGAAAAGGAGGAGGTATTCAATTCGACTGTGCATTTCTTTTTTATGTGTATTACTTCATAACTTTTCTCTGGGTAAACCGATTCTGATTATTCTTTTTTATTTGAAAGCTGGTGCTTCCGTGTATTCTCATATAAATTTAATCAGCATCTGACGAGTAGTTTTTGAGTTATCTTTAATAATGCGTATTTAATTGATTGATATTGATTCGTTCATATTGAAGTCGGTTGTACAAAATTTTTAATTTTACCACTTGTTGTTTTCTATACTTTAACGGCATGTGCGCAGTTCTCCTTAATACAGGTTATTCCGTAACCTAGCAAGGAGATCAGGACTACATCCACTAGATTGAAGAATCATATTTTATAGATAGTCCCACCATGTACTACAATCTCTGTTATATAAATAAAGTTAAGAATTATTATTCTTATTCGGATTGCTGAACATTGTGCTAACGGTTTTTAAGGTTACATTATTTGTAATCTTGTCTGTGATTCTTGAAATTTTTGAATTTTTTAACCGAGTTCAGGAAACGAGAGAAAATCTACAGGAGTTTATAATTTACTCGACGCATAAGTTTTTTAAATTAATTTAACTTGCACTTCACAGTTCATTGGTTTCCAGGAAAATGCTGAAGGAATAGGTGGAAAAGGTCTATCTAGTAAGTTTTCCTGATTCCCTCATCCATTTCATAGATTTTTCGATTCACACGGAATAGTTAAGACATGTTCTTTCGCTTACGGTGTAGAAAGTGCATAAATAACCCACGATAAACTTTAAAGTATAAACAAATTACATCCTGTATAGGTCCCACAGTTGGGCACACAGTTCTTTTTATTTTTGAGTGGGTTATGGAGTAATTTAACTGCCGCGCTTCTTTGGCGTTGGCAGTCTTTCGTGCCTTTGGAATATTATATTTCTTATACATACTGGTTTCCTTACGATGTTTTTCTTCACCGCGAAGCACGTGGTAAATCAGCACTTAAACTAACAAGTTCTCGCGTTGTAATAATTTTAGCCCATCATTGTGATGATGATGATGATGTTTGGCCTCTGATCTAGCTGTAGAGCCAGCTAGGCAGATTTAGCCGTCGTAAGTTGATCTCAACAGATCAACTTACGACGGCTAAATCTGTTTTGTAATTAGTTATAAAGATGATTTGCATGCACGAAAAATAGCCACAATGCAGTTTTTATGGTTGCAGCACGAAGGGGTCGCCCTAGACAGCATATTGCAGCTTCATATCGTACGACGAGAGCCAGGATTCGGTTTTACTGGTAACGAGTTATTCCATCTTAGTCCTCAGGGGTGACAACGTATCTGCGTTTTTCTTTTATCGAGAATATAAAATGTCTACTTCTATAAAAAATATTACTTTGTATAAAATAAAATGGAACGTTTTAGAAAACGGAGCCTTTTCTGAATAAAGAAACGGGCATTATTCATTTAAATAAGTTTTGGGTTCCGTAGTCTAAGGTATAAATCTATCTCAAAAGTTAAACTTGGTATGGAACTTGAAATTCATTAATTATTTATATTTATTTATTTTATTTTATTCTTTATTGCATACTTAAACAAAAGAATACATTTTTATACACTGATTTATAATACTGAAAAAATCCTTTAAAGTAAACATAGACAAAATAAAGGTTATGGCACGAAGGAACACTAAGCCCGAAGTTGCTGACGAGTCTGTTTAATAGCTGGGCAGCGTTCGTGATTGCGACAAATCTTCTCGTCACGTATACCACAGAACATGAAAACCAGGGTACAACCAGAGCGTGTTGCCAGTGATGACAAATAGATCTGTGGTTGTTACTGGCTGTATGAAGCTCAAGGTCGCGCAGCGAGCTATGGAGATTACTATAATCGGAGTCTTTTTTTACTTAATAGACTTAGAAATGAGGACATCTTCAATAAAACTAGAGTTATTTATAGATATATAGAGTGATCGGAAAGGGAATAGCAATAGAGCAGCCAAATAGTTCAAAAATTGACAACCGATGGAGAACAAAAGTTTTCGAGCGCCAGCCAAGAACCAGTGAGCTAGAGAAATGTAGGAAAGCCATTAGATGGAGTGACGTCCTGGTAAGAGATGCAGTTAGACGATGAATTGAGGGCTTTTGTTCAGCACTGGGCTTGTGAAGAGCGGTAATAATTTTGTTGTTATTGCTGTCATTCTAAGAGGATAATGTTTTTAAAAACACATAGTTAGCTTCAGTTTGTATACGCCCCATTGCCGGGCAAAGGCCCCTTCTCATTTTGAGAGGGTTTTAGTGCAAGGAAATTTTCGCTACGCTGCTCTAATGTATGTTATCAGACTTCACATGTCTTTGAAATATATTTTTCAGACTCAGACATGCAGGTTTTCTCACGATGGTTTCCTTGAACACGTGGTAAACCAGCATTTAAAATTGGAATTAACATTTCATTTGTGCTAGCGGGGATCGAACTCGGGTTACTCGCGAACTGTGAAATTTATAGCCAGTGCTTAGCCCCTGAGCTACTACGGCTCTTTAAAAACATAACATATTTAATTTTTATGTTACGACCAAAACAAATTAACGGAACCTAATAAAGTCAAGCCCGACTCACACTTGGCCGTTTTTTTTTCTAAATAACTTTGTAACGTGATGTAAGCTACAAAGTTTAATGGCCTTGTATATGCGTACAATACATATGTAAAGGTAATTGATTATTTCTGTTTTAAACTAGTTTTAAATGCCGTTTATTGCATCCGGTTTCACGGATAACCTTTTATGCACCATTCTCACGCTTTACTATGCAGGAAGACGTGATTGAGATGATCACTCATTAACTTCCCTCTGTATTCACGCGATTTATTGCTAGGTTTAAGGAAATACAAAATCTCGATGAATCGATGGAGATTTCAGCTTGTGAAGAATTCCTGGTGGAAAGTGATTTCCCACGTCTTAGTTTGATACACATTTGCATTTAACAAAAACTAACTAATTTATTTCTCTTTGTATAAGCGGTTTAGGGAATGAAGCTCCTCAATACAGGATATTATATAGTCGAGCCATGAGAACAGTACGTCGCCCTCACTAGTGTTTTTACACAACTTTATTACTATTCATGTAAGATTTGTTTTCATTTGACATAATTATAGTACCCGAGTTTATGCGCAGGCCGCAAGCACAGGTGCATTCTTTATTCTCTCACTCTCTTAGTCCGATCAGACGGTAATCCGACACGACTTGACGTGCTTTTCGGGGTAGAATAAAACACCGCCAAATTTCTAATGCCGGGTTGCTGATTTGAGCCTGACATGAGATTAGAACCCGCGATCTCATGAACAGCAATTGCGTTAACGACCACACGATCAAGGGGCAAATATGATACTTACTACTTGTTAAATGAATTGCGATTTTACTTAATCATAACAAACAGAAACAGAAACTTTTTTATTCAATATAGATTATAAACAATACTTATTGACAGTCAATTTTTTTCATTTACTACTGGATCGCAAAAAAACCTCTGTCCTGGGAAGAACCAGCAAGAAACCCAGCGGGACCATTTTGTTTCAAATAATAGCTTACAATCATGTTTAAAATTAACAACAAGACAAATTAGAAATAGCTTGGTAGCGATCACTCTTCCCAGGGATGATAATACATCCTTAAACAACACATCATATAACTCAGTATATAGTATTGTAGCAGTGGTAATCAAAATATGATAAATTTAAAAATTGTATATTTTTAATACTTTTACATTTAATTTAATGCAAAATTCTCAAAATAAATGAATTTAAGAACATTTATTTTTATAAATAAAATGCAAGTTAAGAATTTAGAACGTTTCGATTTGTAATATAAATTTGGAATAAAAAAATGAAAATAACTATAATTCATAAAAGTTTTATTTGATGTGTATTTATTTTACCACGTTTTTATAAAGTCACTTTCTTGTTTGGTCTGTCTGTCCGTCCTACTGAACAGAATTTAGAAATTGATTTTAAACTAACTTACCGATGGGCGGGTAACTTTTGAATAGGTATAGCTTAAATTTTGATGACAATGTATGAATATGATAAAAATATATGAATTCGTAATTGGTTTTCGTCACACTACGATATTAGCACCTACTCTATGCTGCGGTAGTTTCCGCGAAAAATTTTTTAGAGTGGTGGACAAATTAGCCGCAACTGCTGTTGTGTACCGATGGCGCATTGATAAGAGAAGCGTAGATTGATAGAGTAGTCAAAAATCAGCGTTTTCTCTCTCTTTTTTATAGGATAAGGTGACAAACGATCACACAGTCAACTTAATGGTAAGAGAATGCTGTAGCCCTTAGATATCTACATCTATCCTCGATTATGAATCAATATACAGGTGTATTGTCAGCCCTGAGGACTAAGATGGAATGCCTCGTTTTCAGTAAAAAAAGTCTCCAGTTCTCTACACTCACAATACGAAGCAGCAGCATTAAGCTGCTATTTTACGCTGATATTCTGTGAAAGCGTGGTCCTTCCACGGTCGGGCCGACCTATTCGTGCTACAACCATAATGTAGCTGTTAACGTACAAATCTACCACTTAACGTAAAAGTGATCACGCATGCTGAATAATTACCTTTTTTGGTATGACCTACGACGTACAAAGTCATTTTTTTATATTTATATAATTCAAAGTGAAGGGCTTTTGACATAATAAAATGTTTCATTGTTTTTGTTTTCCTTTAATTTTAGTCCTCAGGTGTAATATCAACACCTGTGTATTCTCTAATCGAAGTAAGCTGCAGTCACTATATCAGGATAAGTTAGAGTTTGTTTGTGCCTCTAATGTAATTTAAAACTCACAGGTAACAAAAATTAACATAATTTATGTTTTTAAATAACATTCAGTTCTCAACTTAAAGATAATCTATTATGAATGGTAATTACCCCTGGGAAAGGTGATCGCTACAAAGCTATTTCTTATTTGTCTCGTGTTGTTAATTGTGTAACATATATTGTAGGCTGTTATTTAAAAAATGGTCCCGCTGGGTTTCTTGCTGGTTCTTCCCAGGACAGAGGTTTTTTCCGAACCAGTCGTAGGTAAATTAAAAAAAATGACTTTCAATAAGTATTGTTTATAATTTATATTGAATAAAAAACTTTCTGTTTCCGTAGGGATGAAACTGGTTTGAAATTATTGTTCCAAAAAAATCTTATAAAAATGGAACTAAAATATTAATACAGGTGAGTTTTTTTTATAGTATAAGGGTGACAAACGAGCACACAGTCCACCTGATGGTATGAGTTCACTGTGGCCAATAGACACCTACATCTACACTCGATAACACATTTTAAAAGCAGCTGTGTTGTCACCCCTGAGGACTAAGGTAATAAAAATAAGGAATACCTCATTTTCAGTTAAAAAGAGTATCCGGTTCTCTACACTCACTCAAAATAGCATCTTAACGCTGCTGTATTACGCTGTGGGAGCGTGATCCTTCTCCGGACGAGTCGACTCATTTGTGCTACAACTATAATACTTATATAGCTGCAGAATGCCTCTACCACGTATAAGTGTATGTCAGTGGTCCTCCGCGGTACAATGTGAATAAGGCTCTGACGATTTGCTCAGATTGGTGATGGGGTTAATATCAGCGTTGCTCTTATCAAAGCTACTAGACTCTAAGAAACTAGACCAGACTAGACTTTTAGAAAGTCCTATGTTAAGAAGTTGACTTAAGACTCTATAGATGTGCGATGTGAGAATTGTTACAGATATCATCTAAACCAATTATTTGAAAGCAGTGAACAAATTTTTACATGAATTTAATCACTAAGAAGTGTATTCTGTCTATTCTAGGAAGACATTTAAATCGCCTTATGAATATTTCATATTTTCAAGGAAACCTCAACTAAGTTACGTACAAAGCTATTTAAAATAAAACAATTTTCAATAATTTATCATAAGAAAGCTTACTTCAAAATGTTGTCCGCTTCGCGAACTTCGCCAAAAATTCCAAAAAGTTTGTTCACACAATCACAAAAATTGTCTCATTAGCACATAGTCACACTCAAAAATTTAAAAAAAAATTTCACAACGCGAAATCCGACCTCCTAGACGAAACGTACCGAATATACCACCATTGGGGCATTAATCACGCACACGCGCACGCACGCACCGCGTACACGTACGCAACGCACACATATACGCCGCACGCACACAAACGAGACACGTAAAGGGGTGTTTAGTTTTCGTATCACGGCTGCGCAAGCGCAGTTCGGGGAACGCGTGCGTGGCGTACGCGGCCGCCTGCTATACTGTGCCTAGCCCGGTCACTTGTTCGACTTCGGGGAACGAACGAATTTTTCGGTGCTAGAATTACGCTTAGATATGTGCTATTTAGGTCGTTAGTATCCTAGTAAAGTACAGCCTAACTAAACTAATTTCCAATATTGATACTTTTTATACGCAGAACAAACAGGCGCCTAATCCACCTAAAGCTAAATAGATGCTGAAACTCACGGACACCGACATCTTTATTCGATTAAGAATCAAAACGCAGATGCGTTGTTACTGCGTCACTTCTCTGTATCGTGTTGCATGACTGGAGAAAAATAATGCGTAGAACCAATGGTTTTGCGTAGCTGCTTAGTATTTCTTGACAGGAAAACCCAATGAATGATTTCGTCTCGACCCGGGATTTAAACGCGGGGCCACAAGATCAGCAGTTGCGCTTACGACTAGAAAAACGTGGTAGAGCCACGCTGCAGCTGTATTATGGTTGTAGCATGAATGCTCGACCGGGACAGGACCACGCTCTCACAGAATAACAGCGTAAAATAGCAGCTTAATGCTGCTGTGTTTCGTATGGTGAGTGTAGAGAACGGGGGCCCTTTTTACACACAAATACAACACAGGCAAATATCCCTCCTATGAGGGATCCTCCTGTGAAGGATTTATGGGTATCCGCACATGGGCCGTCCAGTAGTTCACTTTAACCGTGCTGAAATGTCATCATCATCATCATCATTACAGCCCTTCACAAGTCCACTGCTGAACGTAGGCCTGCAATGTATGCGTATATAATGTGGAATAATATATCTTTGTGAAGAGAAAAATAAAATGATTTATTTATTTATTTATGAAAGAACGAATACTCATGGATGCTCAGCCAGAACTGCATCTGACAGAAGTCATAGATCCAGATCCCATATTAAGTCAAATATTAATCGCTTCAGAGGCAGAACGCCAAACTACGAAGTCGACGTGCTCGAAATTCTCGTTAAACTACAGTTTAACGAGAGAGCGGTAAACCGCTTTTGGCACAAAACTAAGTTGATATAGTTATCCAGAACATTTATATTTTATTTTACTTATGGCTGATATACAGACAGTAGGTGGTCACAAACAGTAACGAACTGGTACCTATTATATAGGAAAAGAAGACGAGGTAGGCCATTAAAAAGGTGGAGTGATGACATCGTCGAAGTAGTTGGTACACTATGGTCAAGATTAGCGCAAGACAGAATCACTTGGAGGCCCGTACAACTAACGCAACACTAACAAAAATTAAATATTAAGACATACTTACACTACAAATAAATAAAATGAGAGGAATAGATACTATTATAATAATATTATACACTTAATAATATTATAATATTCATGTAAGGAATAAATAAAGCTAAATAAATTAATTAAAAAAAACTACTTATAGCCGACGCCATAGAATGTGCGTGACAAGCGAGCACACAGTCCACCTGATAGTAAGTGGATGCTGTAGCCCATAGACATCAACATTTATCCTCGATTAAAAATCAAAATGCAAGATCGTTTGTACTTCCGTTTTATATAAAAAATACTTGCTCCTTGTGAGATTCGAATCCGCGGCAACTACGCGACCAAGTTGTCCAATATCTAATAGTCTGTTATTTATTTTATTAATATATAATAGTCTGTTTTGTTTTTAAATTAACACGTTTTTATTAAATCGCTTTCGTGTATGTCTGTTCGAGTTAAGTCGTTTAAAACTAACTTCCTGATGAGCTAAATATTTGAAATTGTGAACATAAGAGTAGCTCAGAATTGAATTACCGTGTAATAATATAAACAAGTGGTATATTATTTTTATTATAAAATATTTAAAAAAAATTCATTTGTTAAATTATAACAAGTTGAGAATTCCATACCGCCCCCATTTTGTCCCGTGGGTGTCGTAAAAGGCGATTAAGGGATGTGCCAGAAGGTTTCATTGTTTCTGATAGTTGCCAGTAAGGAAGGCGACAAATGAACACACAGTCCTCCCGGATGGTTGGATGGATGGATGATGGTAAGTGAATGCTGTGGACACAGACGTCTATATTTATCCCCGCTTAAGAATCAAAATGCAGATGCGTTGTCATCCCTGAGGACTAATATGGAATTCCTCGTCAGTAAAAAGGAGTATAATATAAATCAGAAATTATATTAGCATGTCGTAAGATTTTCTAATAAAACTGCACGCACCTATCTTATTGCTTTTTATACTTGGCTACGAGTATGATCTACAATAGTATATACACTACAATAGTATACGAGTATAATCTGACAAAATCTACCAAAAATATGAGGAAGGCGCGTGATTAGATTATCCCTGGTAACATGATCGTGAAACTTAGATTAATTGATTACCAAGAATTAATGTCACTGTAAAATGTGCCGTGTAGTGGCGGTTGAGAGTATCCACTACCACATATCTTCCTGTGGGTGTCGTAAGAGGCGACAGAGGGAGACGGACAGGAGATGGGCAGCAGCATCTTCCTGATAACAACTGTGAGATAATAAAAAACTGCGGTTGCCAACCCGCTCGCCAAGCGTGGCAACTATGGCAAATATCCCCCCATGAGTAACGACGCAAACAAACGGCCCCCAGTCCCCGGCGGCTCCGCTATTCCTGGCTACGGTGGTAACGGCGGGGCAGGGGGTGCTAAGAATCTCCGGTGCAAGTTCGGTTGCCACCTACGACGACTCGACCTGGCAACATATAACGCACGCGCCCTGAGGACTGACGAGAAGATACTAGAGTTGGAAGAAGAGGTAGACAAGTTGCGCTGGCATATTATTGGGTTATCCGAGGTCCGAAGAGAGGGGGAGGACACGGTAATCCTCGAGTCCGGCAACTTGTTCTATCACCGGGAGGGCGACCATCTGTCCCAAGGAGGTGTCGGATTTATCGTCCACAAGTCTCTCGTCAACAACGTTGTAAAGATTGGGAGTGTGTCGACGAGGGTCGCGTACCTGATACTCAAAATCACCAAACGGTATTCGCTGAAGGTCATACAGGTTTACGCACCAACCTCGGCACATCCCGATGAGGAGGTGGAGGAAATGTATGAGGATATTTCCAGAGCCATACATTCCTCCACAACCCACTACACGGTGTTGATGGGAGACTTCAACGCAAAACTAGGCACAAGAGAAAACGGTGAGCTGAAGGTAGGGAAATTCGGAGTAGGGCAACGAAACCGTAGGGGCCAGCAGCTGGCCGACTTTATGGAGAAAGAGGGACTCTTTATTTATTTATTTTATTTATTTATTCTTTTTTGTACACCACAATACAGAAACATCAATATAGTTAAACTAATTAAAGTATGTACAATAGGCGGTCTTATCACTGAAAGTGATTTCTTCCAGACAACCTTTGCGTAGAGGAATGATGCAAACAAAAGATACAAAAAGAGGGGGGCATACAAAATAATAATAAAAAAATACAATAATACATACAAATAAAAGTTAGTGAAAGTGATATATAAAATATCATATAATATATTAAATGTGTGTAGTGAGTAATGAAGAGAGTTTGCCAGAGATCTGTCTGCCAGTAAGAGCCAACTGTCAAAGCTGAAGACTGAGTGTGGCAGCATCGTTTCCGGGACACCTGAGATGTGCGATTGAGAGGTTCTATGGGCAGCTGTACACATCATCGTTGGAGCCACTCGCAAGTGTGAGTCCACGATCCAGGAGCGGGTCTTATCCGACACTATTCCGATGATATCCCAGACGTCAGTCTGAGCGAGATTAGAATGGCTCTCCAGCACCTTAAAAACGGCAAGTCCCCGGGCGAGGATGGAATTACAGCGGAGCTTCTGAAAGCGGGTGGAAAACCGGTATTTGAAGTCCTTCAGAGGCTCTTTAATTCCGTCCTCCATGGTGGCACTACTCCGGAGGCGTGGAGCAGAAGTGCGGTGGTCTTGTTCTTCAAGAAAGGTGACAACGCCCTCTTGAAGAACTACAGACCGATATCCCTTCTGAGCCGCGTCTACGTGCTGTTTTCGAGAGTCATTACGAATCGTCTCGCACGCAGACTCGACGACTTCCAGCCTCCCGAACAAGCTGGTTTCCGAAAAGGCTTTAGTACCATAGACCACATACATACCCTTCGGCAAATCGTACAGAAGTCCGAAGAGTACAATCTGTCACTTTGTCTGGCGTATGTGGCCTTTGATTCCGTCGAAATTTGGGCGGTGCTACAGTCTCTTCAGCGGTGCCAAGTTGACTGTCGGTATATCGAAGTGCTGAAGTGTTTGTACAGTAGGGCTACGATGGCTATCCGAGTACAGAACCAGAGTACGAAACCTATCCAACTGCAGAGAGGTGTAAGACAGTGTGACGTTATTTCCCCGAAACTCTTCACCGCTGCATTGGAAGACGTTTTCAAGCTACTGGACTGGAAAGGATACGGTATTAACATCAATGGCGAGTACATCACTCACCTTCGATTTGCCGACGATATAGTACTTATGGCAGAATCGCTGGAGGACTTAAGCACTACGCTCAATGACCTCAATAGTGCCTCCCAACGGATAGGTCTTAAGATGAACATGGAAAAAACAAAGATCATGTTTAATGTCCATGTCACACCTATGCCGGTAGTTGTTGGAAGCACTAAGCTCGAAGTTGTTGACGAGTACGTTTACCTGGGACAAATAGTCCGGCTAGGTAAGTCTAACTTCGACCGAGAGGTCAATCAACGGATTCAACTCGGCTGGGCAGCGTTCGGGAAATTACAACGCATCTTCTCGTCAGGTATACATCAAAACCTGAAAACTAAATTGTACAACCAGTGCGTGTTGCAAGTGATGACATATGGAACTGAGACGTGGTCCTTCACTGCTGGCCGTATGAAGACGCTCAAAGTCGCTCAGCGAGCTATGGAGAGGGCTATGCTCAGAGTTTCTCTGCGTGATAAACTTAGAAATGAGGATATCCGCAGTAGAACCAGAGTGACCGACATAGCCCAACGGATTAGTAAGCTGAAGTGGCAATGGGCCGGCCATATAGCTCGAAGAACCGACAACCGTTGGGGAAAAAAAGTTCTCGAGTGGCAACCTCGTACCGGTAGACGAAGTGTAGGGCGACCCTCCACTAGATGGAGTGACGACCTGGTAAGACATGCAGGAAGTCGATGGATGCAGGTGGCTCAGGACCGTGCTTTGTGGCATACCTTGGGGGAGGCCTATGTTCAGCAGTGGACTTTTAAAGGGCTGTAATGATGATGATGATGATGAATGTCACTGTAATACCTATATCTAGCAAAACATTTATCTCTATCCTATATTGTTCTGGAACGTCCTCTCGTAAACCATTTATCATCTGAACATATTGACCACTGATCGCGTGTGCATTTCCTGTAAAATGGAAACTGTTTAGTAGATAGTATTCAAGCATTTAATAAACGCTGTCCCAGTGAGTTCCATCTTAGTCATCAGGGGTGACAACGCATCTGCGTTTTCACCTTTTCCTGTTTTTTCTTAATCGAGGATAAATGTAAATGTCTATGGGCCATAGCATCCACTTACCATCAAGTGGACTGTGTGCTAGTTTGTCACCTTTATTCTATTAAAAACTCATCAAAAGTCTACTGTTTAACATGGGCTTCCCTCATAGATTGTTCCCTCATAGTTGTGGAATATTATTTTTATTATTATATAGATTGCCTCCTAAGGATCTTTTTCATAGTTGCTACGAGTAAGTAGATATTAAAAATTAATTAGCTAAGGTCCAAGTAATAAAATAAAATGATGTGTCTGATCTAGAATGAAGAACACTGACTGACTGTGAATTTGGGAGGTCCTGGGCTAACACCAATTGAGGTCCTACCAAATTAATCAAACTAATGGTCACTTTATCAAAAAACTGTTTTCTATAACGATTTATAAAATTAGGACAATGAAATATTTTATTTATATAATATGACTTAGATACACAAACAGAAACTGTAAGGCATTATTGTAAAAGAAATTAACAGATTTTTTTGTAGTTATTTTAAATAAATTAATGATAAAGACTTCTTTTGATTTTGCGCTGCACATTCCTTTATATACTTATCACATTTCGAGTTCTTTGTTAAATCACAATTTATGGAAAGAACTGACGAATTATTTAGTCGATTGTTCAATATTGTTGTTATACATTTGCTGACATCCTGCAGAAAGAGCGCGTGCTTGACAACGTTTAAAATTTATAGGATAGTAAAGCAATTAGGAAAACATCGACAAGTTTCTTTTCATTAATTAGTATTAATAATCTAAGCAGGAGTCTTACAACTTTTGCAGTGAAATACTGCAAAAGTTGTAAGACTCCTGCTTAGATTTTAGTAAGATTTTAAACGAATGCACTCATTCACTAAATGTTCGTCTACGCCATCTGGATAATAATCAATAATGTTACATACACTTTCCAGACCTATATTTTCCATATTATTTTCTTGCATATCCATTAAAAAATTGAACTTCTTACAATATGACTCGGCTTTTTGAATTTAGATCCCAATTCCAAAACAGCTTATCTAACGCAACGTTTAGCGTGTCCCTCTTTTAAATTTTTCTGCGCAGTAAACTGAGATTTTATCTGAAAAAATTTGAAGTAATCCTTCTCTTGTTTATATCATGTCTGTATTCTGCTCACACACTGGTATTGAAATTTTAAACTTTGTCCTTGTATATCTTCAATTTCTGATCCGATTGTTGTCATATGTTGCTAAGGAGCAACACAAAAGCCCTCCGGTACGTCGGCGGTCCATGTTGCTTTATGTATGTTGCTCACGAACTCTTTTAATTACATAATTAACTTATTTCCTTCACAAATATCCTCTTAAAACTACTTACCAAAAATATTATCTAGTTTTTCCCACTTTATTAAATAAATTTCGTGCCTCTTAGAAAATTAACTATCTCATCCTCATTTCAACTAAAACTTACGAAATTATCATAATATGTTTCATCATAATTATTTTTGAAGATTTGGCAGCTATCGTTTTCACTGGGGTTTGGGGGCGTTTTATTTCCACTGGACTCTAAGCTGCAGCTCAAAAAAGCCCATATATATAGATACCTGTGAGACTGAGAGCACTTCCTGCCCCCCATCAATAGAGCTCGCTATCCCCACAATGGAAAAGACACAATACCGTCGATAATTCTAAAGCCTCTTGGTTGAAAAATATTTCAGATGCATCACATATACTTAGTCGGGTCGTAAGTTCTGTCAAAACCTTATTATTTAAAAAAAAATGAGTACTGGCTGGATGAACTTCACCAATTTTAAAAATATAGCGTTTGCCCTTGCCGAAAATAAAAAAGACATTAATTTTCATTCATTTTCAAATGTGAAGTGGTCGAAGAAAAAAGATAGAGTAGCGGTTGTCGCGTTGCACCACTGTGGTTACGCGCCAAAAGATATTTTCAATATTCTACAAAAATAGAAAATAACCCTACGATTTGTTTATCGCACAATCAAACGATTTACTAAAGATTCAAGCTTCGAAGATCGTAAGAGGACCGGCCGACCGGCCAGTTAGGACACCCGCGATCATCAAAACAGTGAATCCGCGAATCCAACGATATCCTGTTCGTAAACAAAAAATCTTAGCTCTTCAGATGGACCCAAGCAGCACCACGGTCAAAAGAGTGAGCAATGAAGACCTAGGACTACGAGCTTATTGTAAGAAAACCGAACATTTATTGAACGAGTGTTTGAAAAAAATTAAGCTGGATAGATCCCGCGCTTTGTTATGACGGTACGCGGGAAAAATTACTGTATAATTTTGTTTTCGGACGATTTTTTTTAACATCGAAGAAAGTTATAACGAACAAAATGATAAGATGTATGCACACAGCAGGGAGGAAGCCAGCACGCGTATTTCGAGGGTTAAACGAGTACATCCTTCGTCACTCATGGTTTGGCTTGGAGTCTCATATTCAGGCTTAACTGAGGTGTTTTTCTGTAAAAAAAGGTGTAAAAACCAGTACCGAGCAGTACCAAAATACCGTCCTATCAGACATAGTGGAATCTCTTTCTCAAACAATGTTCAAAAACAGACATTGTATATTACAACAGGACTTTGCACCAGCTCATAGGGCACGAAGCACGCAAAACTGGTTGACCACTCATGGAATTGACTTTTCGGACATGAAGACTGACCCAGCCAGTCCAGATTTAAGCCCACTGGATTATAAGTTATAAGATATTTCAACATTTGGAGGAGAAAGTTTGCGCTAAACCTCATCAAAATTTGAAATCTCTCCGAGCATCTTTGGCTAAACCAGCAGCTGAAATAGATGTGAGTGAGGTGCGTGTTGCGATTAATGATTGGCCGCGTCGATTAAGGGCATATATTCAAAATAGGGAAGGACATTTTGAATAATGTAAATAAAATTGTATTCTAAACTAAATTAACTTTTATTTCATATATAATTTATATATAATTATCAAAAAGTGTATCATTAATTTTATAAAAAGTTTTTGACGGAACTTATGAACTGACTAAATACGTGTTCTTACAATATTATGTTGAGTATAGATTTGGCTTGTTTTTTGCATCACTTGATATGTACGCGGTACTCCGTCGTTCTTTCTTCGTTGTTATCTTTTAGATATATTTTTTGGATTGCTTTTAACGTACACCTGTGAAAATTATAAGTAAACAAAGAAAACTTTGTGGTTTCTGTCACGGGATGTAAACACGTCGGCTGAGGTCGAGCTCGGTGCACGGGTGCGGAACGAAATTCGAATCATTACTCCTTGCGAATGGTTTTTACGGTACCTGAGCTGCAGTATCGCCCGAAGTGATGCGATATATTTCGGTTTTTTTGTATCTTACCCATCCATGCAATCATCCATTATAGGGTGTAAAAGTTCAGAGTCTAGCATAGACCTCTCTCATAGATGGGGGGGGGGCGGGGGGGGCGGGGGGGGGGGGGTTCGTAGTAGGCAATCACAGTTTTTTTAATCTATTTTGAGTTTTTGTCAGGAAGAAACTCCTGCCCATCTGTTTCACATTTACCCTGTGTGGCCTCTTACGACACCCAGAAACGATATGGGGAAGTGGAATTTACACCGGCACTACACAGTCGTTTCCTCCCATAGAATATAATATGAATTTTTTATATAAGAAATCGATGACAAACGATCACAATTATCCTAGATTAAGAATTAAAATACAGATGTGTCGTAGCAATAAAAAGATTATCACGTTCTCTACCTTACAAAACACAGCAACATTAAGCTCGTTTTCTGAGCGTAATTGGTCCCACCCTTGTCAATACTTTGGTGCTACAACCAACATATGCTGCATGTAAGATGCGATGGACATCCTCGTTGACTTAGTGGTTGCAAGCGCGACTGTTAATCATGTGGTTCCGAATTCGAATCCAAAATAAAATTGCGGGTTTAAATCCCGGGTAAGGTGAAAAATCAGTTATTTAGTTTTATAATAATTTATTTATTTATTTATTTCCTACTATACAATTATCTTTACAGGTTTATGACCTAATGCGATAATGTAGACAACTATATATTTTTACCAACTCCAACTACACTTACGATTATAATATGTACTTATTGTTATTTCAAACACCGTATCTATATCACAGTAGGACCATAACTAATTTCAAATAGAGCTCTTACTATGAACCCACCCAGAGTACAACAAAATATATCTATGTCTTAATTATTATAATAATAAGCCTTTTATTAAAGCATGAATACATATTAATTGACAATAAGAGAATTACAAATTAACAATGAATTAAACTTTTTTTTTAATTAAATTGGTTGGGAATCCTAAAGTAGAGAAAAGATATTTCAAATTCATGGCCCCTTACGGTATAGGCCTCTTCCATGTGCCTCCATTCGTTCCTGTTAGTTGCCACGTCTATTCAGCTTCTCCCCGCTAATTATCATCATTATTGGGTTTTACTGTCAAGAAATTCTAGAAACAGGAAATTGGCGGTATTTCATCCACGTGCTTCGTCAAGCGTCAAGCGTAAACTCATTGCTCCTGCCACTAGTCTCTTTCTGGTTGTGTAGGATAACCGTCCAAGAGTGAATGAAAAAATGAAAAAGTACTATGTATGCAAACACACTCGATTCCTATAATTCTGTACTGGGCTGATGGCTAGACTCCGTTGAGAATGGCTGCAAAATTCGTACTGTAGGACATTATATATATATATATATATATATATATATATATATATATATATATATATTGTCGAAATATAGAAATAACTATATATATATATATATATATATATATATATATATATATATATATATATATATATATATATATATATAGTTATTTCTAGATTTCGACAACAGCGTCACCTACTGGGTCCAATTCTAAACCTAAACCATTCTCGAATCAACCTAATCACACAAACATAAAGTGTAATCAGTTCAGTCACTTACACAGACAAAAGAATTATTATAAATAATGATAGTAGTGTGTTCGTTTGTCACATTATTCTATGAAATAATAAGAAAAAGTAAAAATGATGGATAATTGTCTCATTACCCATTACACAGTACACAGGTCCTGCAGTCATAGCCACAGACAATAGTTGTCAAAACATACAAATCTTTTTTTGTAAATATCGTAATAATAATATTGTAATAATACTGTGTGTAATAATAGCTTATCAGTAAACTACTGATTGTGTTTCGTCCTAATGTTGACACAATATTTTTTTTTATAGAATAAGGGTAACAAATGAGCACACAGTCCACCAGATGTTAAGTAGATTCTGTGGTCCATAGTCAATCTACGTTTATCCTCGATTAGGAATCAAAATGTAGACGTGTTTCCATCCCTGAGGACTAAGATGGAATGCTTCGTTTCCTGTAAAAGGGGTCTCCGGTTCTTTACACTCACCATACGAAACACAGCGGCATAGAGCTGCTATTTTACGCTGGTATTCTGTGAGAGCGTGGTCCTTCTCCGGTCGAGCTGCCCCATTCGTGGTACAACAATATAATAGCTGCAGCGTGACTCTACAACGCATATATATCACTTTTCATATTAAAACCACTTTTCATATAAAAACTTGTTTTTGTACACATAGGTACACTGAGAGACCCAAAGAGGACAAAGGTAACATATTTTAAATTTTTCGCAGATGCATTCGTGCTGCAGCCGTGATAAGCTTTAACGTCACCTCTAGGTATGAAGAGTAGTTCCAATTTATTTGTTCCACTTAGTTACAGTCCACTAAGTGTCTACTGCAGTCTATGGACATCTGTAGCCAACTTCAAACAAAGAAAACTACAGATGCGTCATCTCTGAGAACTAAAATGCAATGTCTCATAATCTGTAATCATATTTTTTTATAGAATAAGGGTGACAACTGTACTGCAACATACTGCCTCTTCCATTCAGACCGTAACACAGCTGTGCAAGCACTGCTACTTGGCGGCCAATAGGGTGCTGCCTACCCAGATGAAATCTTAGACATACAAAAATTACTAAATTAGAGATGTGCCAACTCGGAAGAAACTCGACTCGAGTTGAAATTCAAGTAACTCGAATTGAACTCGAGTTACTCAATTAAAATTAGCTGAACAAAGCTGTGTTCATTTGTTACAAATTATTTTTATATTTGTTCTTCCACCCAACACAATTATTATTACTGAACTTAATATGTAGTTATATATTTTTCAATCAAGAGTCGTACCACTTAGTAAACTTAGATGCGTCGTCACCTACCACGAGTACTAAGAGTAAATACCTTAGAGCCCGTAATTATTGACTCTACAGCGTAAGTTCAGTGCGATAGCACTGTGCGAAAGCATTGTCTTAGCCTTGATAATAGCGGAAAGACGAACAAATTGCGGCTTAATTCGATAGGAGCTCGGAGCACCCGGTATAATCTTTCGTGACCGCAAAAAGGGTTTTCACAAGGATTTCCCACAGTATAAAAATGACAACACAGTTAATACATAAGAGTATATATATGTAGTGTAATAATAATAATAATATATTTTACAAATATTTTATACGCGGTAGAACCACGCTGCAGCCATATTATGGTTGTAGCACGAACGGGTCGGCTGGACCGGGGTAGGAACGCACTCTCACAGAATACTAGCGTAAATAGCAGCTTAATGCTCCTGTGTTTCGTATGTTGATTGCAGAGAACAAGGGATTTTTATTACTGGAAACGAGGCATTCTATTTCAGTCATCAAGGGTGACAACGCATCAACATTTTGATTCTTAATTGAGGATAAATGTAGATGTCTATGGGCCACAGCATCAACTTACCATCAGGTGGACTGTGTGCTCATATGTCACCCTTATTCTAAAAAAAAAATAATTAAATACACCATCGAACTTGTTTTGCTTCATTTATACATAGCGTCCAAAAGTTTTTGTTTTTGTACATTACGATTTATGTTAATAAAGTCCATACTGTATTTACTGGGCACTAAGGTGCTCGACGTCGGAAGTATAAAATAAGTTAATATACGCGATAAAGTCCGTAAAAACTAGTTTCATTTAAATGTGTAGTATTCGCGTAAACACAAGAAATCACAATATATCAAGTTTCTAAAACTCCACCGGAACCCCATTAATACGGAAACATTAATAGTTCTAGGTACTTAAGTAACGTTTTCTTTCTTATCAAATGTGACACCAAACATATAATCAAACATCTAATTGCACATGCAGAGTTCGAGGCAGGAACAAAGTAATCCGACCGTTAATTAATATCAACGTAGAGTAATGATAAGTACAGAGACTAATTTTAGAGCAAAGATATCTCCCCTTGGTGTTAAATGGCATGTTATATTATTTAAGTTAGTTAATCTCATTGTACGTGTATTATCTTTGTACGTTAGCACTACTCTGTAGTTCGTAGTTATTCATTTTTGGATAATCACAAATCGAGTTGCCGGTGAAGTTACAAGGCCTCTACTGAATACCAGCGCTGGTAGCGCTGCCTTTGCAGCATTGTGCTGAGTTGGATACTTATTTGAGGTCACTTTTTATTTGTTTTTTTTTTTGTTTTATTATAAATTAACGATGTTAATGCCTAAGCAGTCTAAGACTGATGCGATCATATCTTTGCCCTTTGCGTTAGTAATATTTGTGTCAAATAAATAGATCTTTCTTTCTTCTTTTTAAAGGCTGATTTTTCTTAAATACCCCATGATTCTGATTATCAATTTCATCAGCTTGCGTTAGCAGAGGCTGACATAAATTTCTTTTGAGATACGAGTACTTACACTTCTGATCTAAGTATCACGTAACCCTGACAAATGTATTTCATATGATATTACATGCACATATTTGTAACACTTGTTTTTATCCATAAATAGTTGATACAATATTTCAAAAATATGTTTCTTATCGTTTTTGCTATCGGTGTTTTCGATTAAACATTTTAAGAACGCAATAAAAACATTTTAAAATCTTCGCAATCTCTAAAGAAAGTACTCTGTGCTATAGTCCATTGATTCGGAAATGTTTTGAGAATATATTAAAAGGGAAGACTTCCCTTTTGTGCTAATAATGAATTATGCTTCCGAGCTATCGGGTTATTTGATTTTCAAATGGAAGAGGAATGGTATTTGTTTTAACTGTAGTAGCATTATATTTGCGATTGCACAGTAAGTGCTCTACGGAGTAATGGTAGCTGGCCTCGTAACAGAATCCGATACCCTATATCATCCCATGGATGACGTATGATTCTAGGGAGATGACCAACGGCATCTTCTTGATAACAACTCGAACATAATAATGAAACAACTCAAAACAGAGTTGTTTTATTATTTTGGTTGTTTTATTATTTTTTTATTGTTTTATTATTATGGATGGATATATGAAAGTAAAAGGCGACTTTGGGATACGACAAAAAGTTCTTATGGCTTCGGTATAAGCATCCTGTTTACTTCCGATAAACAAACAAGCACACAATTCTCCTGATAGTAAGTGGATGCTGTGACTCACAGTCATCGACATCTATCCTCGATTAAGAACCAAAATGCAGATTCGTTGTAACTCTTGACATCCAAAATAAAATGCCTCGTTTCCAGTAAATAGGGTCTCCGCTTCTCTACACTCACTATACGAAAAACAGAAGCTTTAATCAGCTATTTAGCGCTATTGAAGAACATGATCGTTGCCCAGTCGAGCCGACCCACTGGTACAACCTGTAGTTGTAGCGTGGCTCCAGCACATGAAATATTTCTTAGAAGGGAGATCAAAAATGAGGAGAGTTTTATTGAAAATGGTTATTTATAAAAGTAGAAATTGCCTCATTCATTTGTAGAACGAAATATAATCTTCAGGAATTGAAGCGCTAGAGTGATCATTTACGTCGCTAATGAACTTCCTTTTCATGTTATACTTAAATAAAAATGTTTTACTAGTTCCCAGTGGATATTTTTTCATAGAATAACGGTGAGAAACGAGGACATAGACTACCTGATGGTGTAAATGTATAATATGGCACATAGACCATAGATGCGTTGTCATTCCTGAAGTGAATGGTTCTGTACATTCACGGCTCACTATACGAAATACGAGAGAATTAAGCTTTCATTTTGGGACATCGTGGTTCTTCCCTGGCCGACCCGACCAATCCGTCATACAACCATAATATAACTGTAGCGTGGCTCTATCACGTATCAAGACCAATATTCATTTGTCACAATAGAAAAATTGCTTGTGTATAGCTATGACGTATCCCATACATAAAATGTACATAAACAAACACTACGAACGGGATTCAAACCCGTACTACCGTCAAATATTTAGTTTTTATAACTTGTTCACCTGGTGGTTATTGTTTACAGCAGTTTTGGTATCTATTACTTTAGAAATAAATAAAACCTAAATGTATGTAACTACAACGCTATAACCTACAGTTGAAGGATTAGCGCGCGTTTGTACTTTGAATTACCACAGCTCATTTTTACCACCTAATGGTAAGTGGATGCTGTGGTCCATAGACATCTACCTCTATAATCGATTAAGAATCAAAATGCAAATGCATTGTCGACCCTGAGGACTAAGATAGAATGCGTCATTTCCAGTAAAAATGTTCTCCGGCTCACTCCACTCACCGTATGAAATACAGCAGCATTAAGTTGCTTTCTTAGGTTGGTATTCTGTAAGGGAGGTCGAGCCAACCCATTCGTGCTGAACAAAAAGCTGTTGCAGCGTGGCTTTACAACGTGAGGTATAAAATAATTAAGTGTTTTTCAGATAGATATATTTCATCTACATCTACACTATTGTTTGTTTGAATTGAATAGGCTCCAAAACTACTGGACCGATTTAAATTTCTTCACCTCTGGAAAATTCTTTCACCTCTGGAATCCTACATTATCCCTGCTGAACATAGGCCATAATATAATTTCAAAAAAGTTAGGGATACGTATGAAAACTTCGTTAATGTAATCCACAATCCATGCAAAGTGATGTACTACAGTTTTATAGCAGATATCAATATCTACGAAAAAATCCGTGATACCGTAATATGTATGGTAACTATGACATTTATGTCACAATTACTACTTTCTAACTTCCCGCTAACAAAATTGAAGATTTTCAAAAATAGGGAAGTTATTGGTTTCACCCCGATTTTCGACAATCGAGTTTTCATTAGATCTCCACGTTTTGAGATTCCAGGAAGCAATTCTGACTAATTTGGACCTGGACGTATGCAATAGTAATGCCGGTACAAACTAGGCCACATAGGAATTGGGGTCTTTCGCAAAAAAATCAAATCCATGAAATTCAATCCTAATAAATTTCATGCGAACGAAGTCGCGGGTAACAGATAGTATTTTTTAATTCAATAGTGTTTGTTTCGTTTAGAAAGTGCAATTTTCTATCTATAACTGTATCATCATTTACCGCTAGGTGGAGCTGTAGTCAAGGACAAGCTTTACTTGTACAAAATTAAGACATTAAAATCAACATTTTTAAAGTTGATTATCATAGTATTTTATAAATTTATTCATAATTACACATAAAATAAAATAATAAATGTCGGATACAAGCTCTGCATCCGTTTTAACATACACTTAAAATAATTAGCAAAAAATGATAACAGGAAGCAAAGCCGTTGTAAAACTGACAAGGTCAGTCCCCTTTTTGTTTAGCATATGGATATTTTTTTAAATTTGAATCCAGTAAAGTTATACGCCAGCCTTTATTATAAGTCCTACTACTTCGTTTCGTAAGAGTGAATGCAGAACACAGAGTGAATGTGGCTCTCCGCTCTATTAGCCGCGCAGAAAATCAGAACGTATCATAAAGTTATGATAATTTACAAGGTTGTGTTAGTCCCTAACTTAACGTATGGTAGTAAGTCATGTGATGCAGAAGAAGCATGAGAGTCTTAGACTATTTGAATGGTCTAAGATGAAAGTCGGACAATGGATGCTGGCATTAAGAAAAAACGTTAGATATAACTCTCCTTAATGATGGGTGAGAAGGTGAGTGATATATATGTGGTATACTAGAAGAGAAGAGAGATGTAATCAGGATTAAGAAGGATACGAGTTAGTGGTTTGCACACGTAGAAAGAATGAATGAAGAGAGAGTGACAAAGCAATTTTTGCTGAAGAAGTCAAGAGCAGAGTACAGCCCCTACTTCTATAAAAAAAAGTCAGAGTTTGCAAGAAATGCCCTAGACGAAAATTTATATACTAAACTAAAACGAAAGGCCAAACAAAGAGAACCCTTAACATGTACGCTGAGATGAATCTGAAAGAAGCGAAAGGGGTATATCAGGATCATGCCAAATAAAAGTCCGTAGTCTCTGCATGTTCATATATGTTTATCACGTAGGTATGTGTACGAGGGGCGGTCTATGTAATCCTGGTATTTGGGATGATTTTCTAATAATGTGGCTGATTAAAAATAGCTAATGCCACTACCTGAGGGTATAAATATGAAATTTTTATATTATTTCAAGAGAATAGAAAAGCTTTTTTCCCCGAACAAGTAAATGTATAGATGCCAGGGATACTGAAAAAAATATTTCATAATTTTATCTTTTTTCTAATATACCCATACCGCGAAAACATTGAGCGCAGTTCGTATTTACATATTCTCTATGGACGTCTTATGGAACAAATTTTCATAACCAAGAATGAATGAGTTGGCTCAACCGGGGAAATACCACGCTCTCGCAGGAAACCAGAGTAAATTGTGAGGTATACCATCTTAGTCCTCAGAGGTGACAACGCATCTGTAGCTCGGTTTGAAATTGGCTGCAGGTGTCCATGAATTACACATATTGACCCGACCTGGGATTCGAACCCGGGATCGCATGCTTACGACCACTAGACCGACAAAGCTGTCACAATGTTAAATAAGCCTAAATTAAATTAATTTTAATATTAAAAGAATAACTTTGGATTTTAATTTTGTTTTTACAAAATTTTAAATTAAATTATGATGATCTTGAAACAACACAATGTGCTTCCTTGCCTATAATCCATTTGCGGATCTGTACATCTGCGTACACAGTAACCTGACACTCAATTATGCATTTAAACCATTTTGTAAGCTAACAGTTTGTCATACAGTTTAAATTGCTTTGTCATCATTTTTATACGGTAGGCTAAACGGCCTATACGGAAGACTACACATGTAGGGGGTTGCTTGTTCTACCATAAAACATCCGTTTGTGTCGGGTTCAAGACTTTTTGCCCCTTCCTGTATATCTATGAATGTACTTTGTAGATCGTTGAACATATGTAAGATTTTTCTTCTAATAAATCCTTATTTCTTGTAACGTAATCTTCTAATCAAGTAAAGAAACTCCGAGCATTACCTTCATATAGATCGCTAAGTGACTTAGAGAATCCTTATTGATTTGCAGTACAGAGCCATCTCTAACGAAGTTATTCAAATTACAAAGCTTTCAACATCATCATCATCATCATTACAGGCCTTCATAAGTCCACTTCTGAACATGGGCCTCCTCCTAGGAATTCCACAAAGCACGGTCTTTAACCACCTGCATCCATCGACCTCCTGCATGTCTTGCCAGGTCGTCACACCATCTAGTGAGGTCAGCCTAGAAGAAGCGTTATACGTCTACTCATTTAACTCGTCTCATTAACTTAAAGTTAAAAGTAAAGTTACAGCCTATATACGTCCCACTGCTGGGCACAGGCCTTCGCTCATTTATGACAGGGTCTTAGGGCAAGGAATTATCTGCCGCGCTGCCCCAATGCGTGTTGGCGAACTTCACATGTCTTCGAAATATATTTTTTTTTATTTATTTCTCCGACATGCAGGTTTCCTCACGATGTTTCCCTTCATCGCCGAGCACGTGGTAAATCAGCACTTAAAATTGCAATTAAAAATTTCATGGTGCCGGCGGGGATCGAACCCGGTTTGCTCGCGTACTGTGAAATTTACAGCGAGCGCTAACCATCTGAGCTACCACGGCTCTCATTAACTTGTGATCTATTAATTTTTGAGCAGATATATTTAGTTTTTATTACAAGATTTTTTGTTATATTTCTGAGTTGCCATTTCATAAATTTAAGACCCGTGTTTAAAGTATTAAAATGAAATAAGTTAATTATAAATAAGATGATTATTTATAAAATCAAGAATGCGTAGATATAATGAGATTGCTTGGTTTTTAACCGACTGCCACAGTAGGAGGTTAATGTTTTAAGACAGCATGTAGTATATATTTATGGGGTGTTGCTAGATTCGTCTTTACTGTGAGAGTGGCATGGGGTATAAAATTGTTCTATTTTCAGTAACTTTCTTATGCATACAGTTTTTTTATAACTGCTTTGAAGGTTATTTCTTATATTACGGCTTAAAGTTGAAGTGCTAACACATGTGTGTTTAACAGGTTATATCTGGGTGCAGCTAATAAGGCTGGTTTAACTTAGGTCCATTCTCTTTGTTCGAATAATTGGAGCAAGATCAAGAGCAAATCTATCTCATTTGTAACCCGTAGGCCAATTTACATAATTTTCGGCAATATTTGTAGCTCAACGCAGACAAGGTTTGTAAACAATAAAAATCTGAATTTGATTTTTTTTTTCTTTTACTATCTAATCAATTGGCTAATTTACACCTGTGCAATGTCACACCATTTGATTGAATCGTTTGTTAAAATAAAGATAGTTATGACTTTAGATTTTTACTCCGTTCTGTTTATGATGCTAGCAAGAGATTTTACCTTTGCATCTACATTAGCCCTACTTAATGAATAACGTGATTATTCGTGGCTTTGGTTTGGCCTCAAAGCACCGTGAAGGCTTGTTATGTTCATTAAATTTATCCGATAAATCTGAATTTACGTAAATAAAATATATTTATAATAACCTTTTCGGGATTGGAAATTTCTTAATCCCCGTGGGTCTTTCATTATGAGGCAATAACGAGACGGAGGCTACAGATTTATAGTTTTAGGGATAAAAAGGATAAATTACCTCGGGGGCGTAACAAATAGACTATAATGTGCGCAAGTAGAATTGGTCTGTAGTTTCTTATAATTTGGTTTGAGTTTTACGCGACGGCGGTGAACTTTACAGTTGTTTTAATTAAATATAGTTTTAAATAAAACTAGTTTTACGGATTATATCGCATATCTTAACTTATTTTATATTCCCGACGAGTACTTTACAGCACCCATGGTCACGGGTGGGGTGGGGGAGATGACTAAAGTGATCGACTTCCCAGTGTCATAGTTAACCATGGCTACCTCCAGATTAAAATTATTAATTTTAGTTAGTTTTTATTTTATTTCACTTAATTTTAAAGATTTTATTATATATAAGTATATACGTCGTGACGTTTGAGCCTTGGTATTTCAGGGGCTGACCTGAAATGTTTATTGTAATTTTGCTGATTTACCATGGGATTGACGGTGAAGGAAAACATTGACATGTTACTTTATTTTTTATTTTATTTTATTTTATTTCTGCATCTCTGAGATGATCTGATATATCCTATCCTATACTATTAAACGAGCAATTCTTGTATATATGTATATATATATATATATATATATATATATATATATATATATATATATATATATATATATATATATATATATAATCGGGATCTCGGAAACGGCTCCAACGATTTTCATAAAATTTAGTGTCCAGGGAGTTTCGGGGATAATAAATCGATCTAGCTAAGATTTATTTTTAGAAAATGTCTTTTTGTCCGTGTTTTTAGGCAATTAAAAACTGCTACAATATAGTTAGAATAAGAAGGTAAATTTTGACAGTTTGGTAATGATTATAAATAGCTTATTGGTATAATGGGCGGTCACAAAATCGTAAAACCCCGGTTCGAGCCCAGACCGACCGACTTTTTTATTTTTTTTTTCAAGTTTCTTTCTTTTTTGAGAAAATATATTTTTTTCGAGCCCTTTTTTTAGTATTTTTTAAAAACACGAAAATTTAAATAAAAATAATTGCACTCATGATTTTTTATTCAAATAACCAGTTCAGTTTTTTCTGTTATGTCGCTAAGATCAAAAAATATTATTTATAATTCATTAGTATGTAATTTGTATCTAAATATAATTTCCAAAACACACGAATTAAAAAAATCGAGCGAAAAATACCGAGCAAAGCTCGGTCAACCAGGTACTATATATATATATATATATATATATATATATATATATATATATATATATATATATATATATATATATATATATATATATATATATTTCTTTAAAATTTTCTCTAAGAGATGTTTTCGAACCTAGGTTTTAATAGTTCTTTTATTGTTCTCTTCTGCAAAATTATCGTCACTTACGTACTATTATTAAATCGCTATCGCTTATTACTTGAATACCTACCGTTACGAAGGCGTTAGGGCAGTTCGCGTCGTCAATCACCCGCTGAGATAGGCTGGCCACTGAAGTACGAAAACACCTGGTCAAACTTCCCCTTACGATTCGCCTAAAGCCTTGATATATTACTACAAGTAATATTTCCTAAATAAATTCAGCTATGACTGGTTTGCTTACTCAAATCTTTTGATAATTGTGACTTTTTTAAAATAGAATATTGTTAATAGACGAGCACACAGTGCACCTGATGGTAAATGGATGCTTTGGCCCATAGACATCCACATTTATCCTCAATTAAGAATCAAAATGCAGATCCGCTGTCACCTCTGAGGACTAAGATGGAACGCCTCGATTCCAGTAAAAAGGGTCTCCAGTTCTTTACACTCACCATACGAAATACAGCAGCATCAAGTTGCTATTTTAAGCAGGTATTCTGTGAGAGCGTGGTACTGCTCCGGTCGAGCTGGCCCATTCGTGCTACAACTATAATATAGCTGCTGCATGGTTCTACCACGTAAAGAATCAACATCTACATTAATCCTCGATTAAGAGTTGCGTTGTCACCCCTGAGGACTAAGATGGATTTCCTCTTTTCCATTAAAAAGGGTCACCGATCTTGTACACTCACCATATGAAACACTGCAACATAAAGCTGCTATTATAAGGCTGGTATTCTGTGAGAGCGTCGACCTACCCCGGTCCCAACCCAATAATGCTACAACCATAATATACTTGCAGCGTCACTCTACCACGTTAAAATTGTAAAATTTAATCAGCCATGTAATGGCGAACCAGTGACGGGGAGTATAGACAAAGATGCAAGATGTATGTTGCGAGTGGGATACTGTTGTCTTAAAAAGCACATGACCATCCTGGGACTAAGTAACACAAGGATGTGCCAGCTCTGTTCCCTAACGGAAGAAACAGCTCTGCACATTCTTAATTGCGGACCCTTAATGCACAAACGTAACACTCATCTGGGAAACTATCTACTCCGCCCAGAAGAAGTGAAATTGCTCACAGCTAAGCAACTCCTTCTATTCATTGAGGTTATAGAGCTTAGCAGTGAACTATATACATAGCAGCGATCACAATACGAGTAGATCTTTTAGGTCGCAAGGATACTGGTATCTTTTCCTAGACCTGCATAGCTGATTGCACATAATAAAAAATAGTGCGAGTACCGATCAAGGCAAATCAATAGCGCGGTGTGGCAATCAGAACAAGCGTGGCGAACGAGGCAAATCTCCCCACTGGAAGAGGCCCGAGTCCAGCGTTGTATTTTTCTGAGCTGATGAAGAAGAATCCGTCGAGACTGATTTCTCTGTAAACACACAGAGATTAGTTTTAACCACTTCAGTGTGAAGCAGGCTTTATTGGATTTATCGACACGTGTGCTAGATTCTTTTTCTTCAAATTTCAGCTATAATGTGTGCACAAAAAGTGCAATATTATATGTCATAACTTCAAATTTGAATAAATTATGTGGGTAAGGGCATTCTAACTTATTAAGGACCCTTGCTAACAATAAAATCAGAATTCCGAACTGTTTTATGGTGTTCGTGAATATAAATTTAATTATTTCGCAAAGTTAAGCAAATTAAAAAAAAAAAACTCAAGATGGATTTTGAACGAGAAAGAAACAGGTGCAACTAGTGTAGATAGGTGTCTGGATAAAGCCGGATACAGAGAGGCTTTTCGGTTGCATGTCCGGCCAAATTAAAAGATGTCCGGCTCGTCCGGTTTTTGTTAGGTTTTACATTTTTCATGTACCTACGTACATTATTTTGCAAATATTGAAATTAATATTGTTACGAATATTGAATGATTAATAATAAGGAAGACTGATTTATTCAATTTTATTGTTGTTTCGTTAGAAGTTAAAAAGATTTTAAAGTAAATAATAAAAATCATTGTATTATTTAAAAAAAAGTGTCACTTATACTAAGACTAAAAATTAAGGGTGTCTGACCTTTTTACCAAAATAAGCTCGCTCGTCTGTCCGTCATTTCGGTTTTAAGACCTGGCAACCCTAGGTGCAACAGTATAATAACATTTGCCTTAGTAGCTGCGTAATGAAACCCGTCACCCCACTGTCCGCAGGTGTTTTATTATGATGACTGTAATGTACTCGTAGGGGGGTGTAAGTGAGTTGCCGAGTTGTTGTAAGAGCTTAATTAGACTCATTCATTCATAAATCATGACAGGCCATAAAAGTCCTCTGCTGAGCATAGGTTTCCTCAAATATTGCCTCATTAGGGAGGATTTTGCTATAGCCACGCTTAGAAGGCAAGTTGGCAACTACAGTTTTTATTGTCTTGAGTTGTTAGCAGGAAAATGCTGCTGCCCATCTCCTGTTCTGGTCTCCCTCTGTCGCCTCTTACGACACCCCCGGGATGATCTGGACTAGTAGATATTTTACACTTCCACTACCAATTATTTTGACTATCTTACTAAAATACAAATTTCGTGTGGATTATTACATCATATGATTCCGGGAAAAGCCAAAAAGAGCACTTGGCTTGATTGAAGGCTTCTGGAAGGTCCTTAAACTTTCTTCGTATGAAATTAGTTTGTTACATAATAGACTGTGTTGTTCATTGACTGAACAATACTATCTATTATGTAGAGGGTAAGTATTTTTTTGTTAATTATTGTTGCAAATTATCTTATACTAGTGGTCGAAATTCGACCCTAATTCATTACATTTTCAGATTTGTAATTTAGGAAAATTGTGTATCAATTTCAACTGTTTATGTATAAAACACAATTATCTAATGTGAAAAATATATAATAAATGCTTTTTTGACTTGACATACGTTCCACACAATTTATTGAAAAGAACATTTAAAATCATTATACAAAATTCACAGTTAATTCAATCAATCAATCATTGTTTGTTTTCAACATTTTAATATTCTTTGACAAGAATTTCTAATCTGTGCGACTGTTTGATCACAGGCAATTAAGTGTTTGACAACATGCAGCTTTATTAATAAAATATTTAATATCAAGCATATTACTTACTGTAAGACATTGACTGTATAAACGTCAACAAAGGAAATAAAATGTCCGAGTGAAAATTATGTGCTTGACATTAGCGGTATGAATGTAAACAATGTATGTTTAATTTAACTTAATTTAATCTAATTGTAATATCTTTAGATATATAAATTAAGTGTCACGTTGTTTGTCCGCGATGGACTCCTAAACTACTTAACCGATTTTGATCAAATTTGCACACCGTGTGCAGTTTGGTCCATCTTGAGTGATAGGATAGTTTTTTTTGCCCATGAGTGACCCACAATTTTTTTGCGAATTTAAGGATTTTTAGCAGGACATGACAAAGGGTCGTCGAAAAGGGCAGGACAACGTCTGCCGGGCAAGCTAGTGTTCTATATAAATATAACCTTTAACTATACCAAATCTCACACTGCTCCATGTACGCAATATGCTTAAAAAGAGGTAGGTACAAAGTTTTCCCTTCTTGTATTAGTATATAGATAATTGATAACATTATAAAATAGGAACTGTTTACCTAACACAAGCCAAGAACTTGTCAAATCACTTAAAGCTCACTGGGTCAAGCCTCTTGGCAGATCGCATCCAATCTAATATAAAGTTCGCGCCAACAGCAACGCCATATTGTTCCGCACTGGCACTTCTATAGAAGTGATCCAAAGCTTACCCACGCTCACGGCCAATAAATCGCGGTATTAAAACGCAAAGCGGATTACGTGACGTGAATTTTAGTATCAACAATTATTCGTTAAGGCTTCTTTTGTTTACTAGAACGGTCGCCTCCCACCGTAGTAAGTTAAGGCGGGGTTACACTGAAAATTGAGTTTTCTACGCGTGTAGCTAGGTGGTCTTTGGATTAAACTTACCGGTCTGTTTTTAATTGTAATAGCCGTTTCGTTGTGTCCAAAATAGAATATAACGTTTAGTACATTAATTTTTTTCGTACTTAAGTATTTAAAATTAAAATTTTCTAAAAGCATAAACGTGCTTTTTAAAATCATTATCTTCATCAGCCAGTGGTATTCATAGACCACTCCCAAAGCGCGCCTCTTTTTTCGATCTTTGGCTTCACGCATCCAGTTGCTTTCAGCCAATTTGCAAAGATCGTCTCTCTCCATCTCTATCTAATCAGGGGAAGTCCCACAGTTAATTTGCCTAGACGTGGTCTTCACTCTATGTCACGTCTATCGCAATGGTTTTCACTTCTGGGCCAGATGCCACTTCAAATTTCTCAGTTTAATCAAACAGAGAAACTCCGAGCAAATCCTCCCTCACCATGGCTAGCTGAGCGACCTTGAGATTGATCATACGAGTAGCAGTGAAGGACCTCGTCCCAGATCTATTGTCATTACTTTGTTTGTACATTATTGTTTTCAAGTTTTTAAAAATACGTGATAAGAACATGTGTCGTAATCTCTCGAACGCTGATCTCTCAGTCGAATACAGACTTACCTAGTCGAAAAATTGAGGTACGATTTGATACTATTAAGTCATTGAGCCATAGTACATAATTCCTCGAGCGATTCTGCCTTAGTTATGCCGTTAGCAAATCGAAGGTGAGTGACATACTACTTGGCTGTTGTACTTATAATTGTAATGAAGATAATGATGAATCTTAAATTTTAGGCGATTCTTTCGACGAGTGGTGTGGCGTGACGTAATGCATTGGTGGTGTAAGAATATCTACCCATATGATCCCGTGGGTGTCGTAAGGGGTGTCAGGCGAAAACTAAAAGAGGCTAATAGCATCTGTCTGATAACAACGGCAATGAAGCAATTTATAAGAGAAGTATATCCAGCATTGTACTTTTATAGGCTGTTATGGATTGATGGAAATCGAAGGTCAGCGGAATGGTTGATGAGAAATCTCAAATTTTATGCGATAATAATTTCAACGAAAGATCAAACTTATTTCGCAACGGTCGACTTAAGGCTCGATTTATCCAGCTGCGGAACGGAATAGAAGCGAATTTTTGTAACGAAAATGTACATAGTAAAATGAGTTTTATGTTAATTGTGTAACGCGCAAACTAGATATGAGCTTAAAAAGAAGTCCTGTGACTTTCGGGGAATTCTCGAGGATTCCCGTAGCTACTGTCGGCGAAGTCTGTGGAAATCGCGGCAAGTTGCGCGAAGGGCGTAGAATCTAGACTAACTTTTCTACAGACTTTACAGCCCAAAGGCGACAGCCGTATAAACCGAAGACGAAGTCGCGTTAATGCTCAACAATTCTCGCGAATTCTCGCGCCTTCCCGCGCGTTGAGGCGAAATTGACGCTTCTGTTCCATTACATTCCGCCACAAAGTAATTCGAGCTTAATAGAAGGTCATAAAATATGAGATAGGTTATATCGCGGACTCAGTCGCAATAGAGTACATAAAGCGTATGTTTTGCAGGAGAATTAATAGTCACGCTAGTCACATGTTTAAAACACCATTGTAGTCACGAACAGAACGTAATGGCTTCTTTCCTCTAAGCAACGGTATTAAAAAAAGAATGAACTGTTACATTCTACGCGCTTTTTTAATAATTTTTTTAAGAGCGGATATAAAGGCAATTTGCCAATCTTAGACGATTATCACAAGAATCGATTTTTGCAATATTTTTTTTTCATATCAAATGGGAGCAATTTATTTCTTCGTTTCTAATATTATGGTATATCTATTGTATGTATGTATGTCCGGGCCAATGAACCTGTACGAACAGATAAAGAGTAATGCAAGGAACTTAGACTTGGGTTGAATGGTCTAAGTCTAAGGCAATGAAGGATTAGAATACCAGCGTAAAATAGCAGCTTAATGCTGCTGTGTTTTGTATGATGAGTGTAGACAACCGGAGACCCTTTTTTACTGGAAACGAGGGAGAGGACGCTTTTACAGCGCTGGGCTGGCAACGTATCGGTATTTTGATTCTTAATTGAAGATAAATGTATATGTCTATGAACCACAGCATCCACTTACCATCAGGTGGACTGTGTGCTCGTTTGTCACCCTTATTCTATAAAAAAGATCTAGGGTTATTTTATACGAAAAATTTAAAGTTTTTTTGGAATAACTTAAAAATCATAAAATAAATAGTCTTTGATTATCTAATAAATCCCATCCAGACGAAACCTCTGCGAGTCGCTAGTATAATAATAATCATCATCATCATCGTCATTACAGCCCTTCACAAGTCCACTGCTGAACGTATGCCTCCCCCAAGGAATGCCACAAAGCACAGTCCTGAGCCACCCGCATGGTTTAACAGGTCGTCACACCATCTAGTGGGGGCCACTCTATACTTCGTCCACCGGTACGAGGTTGCGGCTCAACAACCTTTCTTTTCCACCGATTGTCGGTTTTTCGAGCTTCACGGCCGGGCCATTGTCACTTCAGCTTACTAATCCGTTGGCCTATGTCGGTTACTCTGATTCAACTGCGGATATCCTCATTTTTAAGTGCGTCACGCAGGGACACCGCGAGCATATCCCTCTCCATAGCTCGCTGAGCGACCTTGAGCTTCCTCGTACGGCCCGCAGTGATTGAGCACGCTAGGATAATAATAATTTTCAATTCACAAAAAATAAAAACGTTATTTGTGTACTTACAACTTAAGAACAATCAACATTTGATAAAATTGATTGTGTGAAAGATTTGCGACGAAGTGCTGTGAATCTTGCAAATGCCTGACACAATGTCGTACGTTTATGATTGCATTAAGTTGTTTGCCGCGACCCGTTCAATAAATCTACATGCAATTGTTTGTGCATTAAAAAGGCATAACTTTGCGTGTGGGATCCCATCAGGGCCAAAATTTATTGAGTTTGTGTCCTTTAGCATTTTAATTTAGAGTTAAGTGTAGTTTAGATGTTTTGATGTTTTTTTATAGAATAAAGGTGATAACGAGCACATAGTCCACCTGATGGTAAGTGGATGTTGTGGCCCATAGACATCTACATCTACCCTCGATTACAAATCAAAATGCAAATAATAATAATAATAATATTCCACAACTATCACACAACGCCATCTAGTCCCAAGCTAAGCAGAGCTTGTGTTATGGGTACTAGACAACTGATAAAGTTACTTATATATTTCTAAATACATAAATATTATAGATAAATTACACCCAGACACAGAACAAATGATCGTGCTCATCACACAAACATTTGTCCTGGGTGGGAATCGAACCCACGACCTCCGGCATAGCAGTCAGGGTCACTAACCACTAGACCAACAGGCCTGTCATGTCAAATGAGTGGTCACCCGTGAGGACTACGATAGAATGCCTCGTTTCTAGTAAAAAAGGGTTTCCAGACCTCTACACTCACCATACGAAACACAGGCGGTATTAAGCTGCTATATTACGCTGGTATTCTGTGAGAGCGTGGTCCTTCCCCGCCGACCCGACCCGAGCCGACCCATTCGTGCTACAACCATAATATAGCTGCAAGGTGGCTCTACTACGTATCAACTTTCAACGTCACGTACATATATCACAGTAATGAATAGTTTTAAGTAAGCATATTTGTAAAAGAATAATATATTAGTAAACTGACGTTACATTATTAGATGGTAGGACTACTTTTTTACTTAGAGTCCGTCTGGAAACCACCCTCTTACCTTTTTATGTCGCTAAATCTCGTGCTTGCACTGCTGTGTTCCGGTACGAAATGTATAGATAGTAGGCATGTCGATCTGAGATCAATTAATCGAAGAATCGATTTCTTGTGTCAAAAAGATATATTTTTTAATCGATATATAGTACTGAACCGATCCAGTGAATCGATATTTCAACCTAGAAAATAGAGATCGAATATTTTTCTGTTTTCATAAGAACTATAAAATTATTTACAATTGGATGAATGTACCCAAACTCGTAAGGAACGACAGTTTTCTATTTAAAAACTAACAAAACTGCTGTGTGCTCTTTGTGATGCCATTAATGACCTTTGGTATTGAAAAGATCCTTCATAGTTGACCGTGTAAGAAAGCATTAAATACTTCAGCGAACCACTATGCATAATCCTTCTTAATATAATGGCGGTAAATAATGTACTTTTAAGGTAAATAAGTTAGTAAAAAGAGAATATTAAATGCGGTTAATTGACCTAAACCTTGACTGCACCATGAAGTCCATGCAAAGTAAATCCAAGTAAAAACGCTTCCAAAAACGCGTGTTATAATGACATTAATATTCCGAAACTGCGCTTGCGCTAAATCACACCGATCAAACATGTGGTTCTACACAGGCTGGCTGAATGCTGAACAGTTAGGCTTAGTGTACACGATGCTAAAGAAAAATTTGTATATTTAAGAAAGTCTAAAGTTTAAAACAAAAGCATTTTACCACAGAAGAAGATCACCAGTAATAATGGATAGGGTTGGTCGTATTTAAGGTATTTTATTATATTCAAATGAGCACAGTAATAAATAATGCTGCATAATAAATCTAAAATATGATTTACAGCTTTATACAACTGTATTATGCTTCAACTTCTGTATATAGACGGTCACTAACTTTTTTCTGTTAGACGGTCGCCAAAGCGTAATTTTAATCGTAGGGTTGGTGCACCACATCAAGCATATGCCAGAAACCTTTGGCACCAATACACGAATGTTTCATAATAATCAGATGAATGGTATAAGGTTTTTATGTATTAGATTTTTGAGTAAAGTTGATAAAGTAACAGCCTATATAATACTCGTATCTGGGCATAACTCTCTCATTTATGAGAAGAAGTAGGGAAGAGCCGCCATAAAATTTGTATTATTCACAGCCAGTGTCAAATTTAGCGAAGGTTGTGGCGCCGCGGCTGGGTGACTTCTTTTGTGAGAAAAACTCTTCTAAAATCATTGGTTAACCCTAAATATATAATAATCTATGTTTTGTAATGACGCTGATTAAGACTTGGTAACTAAAGCCATTATAACAATAAAAAAACATAGAATAAAGGCATATTAAATGACAGTGTACGCTTGGTTTAGCGATAACAATAAAACATCGTGAATGGTTGAAGAACTGCTAGTTTTAATATCTCCGGACTCGATCTATTTGATTCCATTTTTATGACATAGCTTTGTGGTGATGTCACTGAAGAATATTTGATGAAGCGTTCATATTTTAAGATACACAGACAGATTACCGCTAAGAATACTAATGAGTCGTTTTTATTACTAATAGATAATACGCAGCGTCCTATCGACTTAGTTTAACTAGGGGTCCTACAAAATTTTCATGCATTCAAGAATTGAAGGACCCCTTTTTTTTTTTTTTTTTTTTTTTTTTTTTTTTTTTTTTTTTTTTTTTTTTTTTTTTTTTTTTTTTTGCATGGGGAAATGCCTACGCATACCCGCCTCGCGGGGGCAAGGACGGGTTATGTCGGACTCGCACCGACTAAAACCCCATGGTGTTCCACCTTTGTCGCTATTGGCAGGGCCACGGGAACGCTTTCGCACACATCCGCAGCCCCACCAGCGCCTGCCGCCCCATGGCAGCACCTCCTCGGAAGCGGAATATTCCACCCCGTTCTCCTTCACAGGTAAGGCGCACCAGAACACATGGCGCGCCTTCCTTCTCGGCCTCTAATTAGATCTGCGCAACGGACGCCCCCGCGTCCAATGCGAGAAGGCCATGGGGCCAGGAAAAACAAGCACTTAGAAGTACTAGCCTTCCCGACCCCAGCGGCGGATCTGGTCTATGGCTCCGCCGCCAACCAAGATTCGGCTGCGGAGGGTAGGGAGAGCGGCGCCTCGCAATACCGACAATCCTCTCCCCCCGCAGCCCCACCACCACCGCATCAACGGTGCGGCCCCGTTTGAGTCGCGGAGGATAGGGCGAGTGGCGCATCGCCATACCAACACTCCTCTTCCTCCGCGACTCCACCTCGGCTGCAGCGGTAGGTGGGGAGGACACACCTCTCACCGCAGTCCACCAACACACATCCGAAGCGGGCTTCCCAAGCCCACTCGGAGTGGCCACCTCGGGCCGGCCCTCCACCTCGGACCAGCCATTTGGGTTCCTCTTTGTTCACCGCGGGAGACCAAGCCACGGCTACTAAGCCCCCCCGCCACGACAAGGCGGGAACCCGATCGGGGGGGATTGAAGGACCCCTGAGCTTTGATTTTTATATTATAGTCATGATGTTAATGTGTAGTCATTTCTTTATGAAACTTTTCCAATAATTGAATAAAAGTCGTTTGTAATTTTCTTTCCGTTATTTCTGTTTCTCCATCTGTTAGCGAAGTTTCATTACAATTGGTCAACCATTCCAAAGATTGCACACATAGACAGATATATAGACAACAATTAAAAATAATTATAATATTCATGTCCCGTGCAAATAACACCCTAAACTCAATAAAAGACAATTATTTTGATTCATAGTAATTAAACACAGAAAATTCAAACTTATTTATAATCGTAAGTATAGACTAAATATCGTAGAATGTCATCTTGACAGCCCGTTGGGCAAAGATATTTAAATATATATACTAACTTAAATGTCTTTGCCGCTGGGATAAATTAACGTAAGGTGATACCGAAACGGTATAGTGTGGCCAATTATTTTCATCATATTTTATAGAATTCACTTCTTAACATCTTTTCAATTCATTCTTAGATATTATAAATTGAAAATATCAAAATAATTAATTTATTAAACACTATAACAAAATAAAACTAATTTTAACTTATATTCCTGACGAATAGAGAGCTTTGCAGTGCTTTATGTCACGGGGGAAATTTCAAAAAGTTAAAATAAACGTGATAGTATATTCAATAGTAAATATGGCATGTTATGTTGTATTCACGTACCTATATACTTACCTATATGCTTATAAAAAATTAGATGAATATAGACAAATGATTGAAATTTTGATTTTGTTCTGATTATCTTTTTGTTCTGATCGTGTCATCGAAGGGTGTTTCCGTTGGTTCTAAAGGTGGTGCATCTCGTTAATATTTCTCAGTTTTCCCCGCTGTCAATAGATCTGATGGAATTATTGGGCTATATTTTCAAAATAAATTTCTTCTTCCCTAGATGTAAGGGCAAAAGATATTTTTTTATTATGAATAGTTAAAAATTATCTCTGAGGCACATTCTTGCCAGGAGGAGACTGACACTAAACTAAAGAGAGAGAGAGAGAGAGAGAGAGAGAGAGAGAGCGATTTATGTTTCAACTTTGTTGAAAATTATTAATTTACTTTTAATGCAGTTGCTGTACTTGTAATCCAGGGTCATGGATGTCGTTAGGTCACGACTGTAACTATTGAGCTGCGGTCTTTAATGATGATGATGATGATATTCAAGTAAACACCACAACAGAATATTAGATGGATATTTCATTAATTGTAAATTTAGAAATATCGCCTTGCTAAACCGAATCAGCTCAAAACTTTTTATGAATATAACTTTTACCTTAACAAACAAGAAAAACTTAATAAAAATTAATAGAAACTTTCAACTATAATATTTTTTTGAATAAAAAGTGGTAGAATAAAGTAAGTATGCTATTGAAGCGACATTAAAATAATATCGCATGAAAAAAATATTGAAGTGTTTCTGTTGAAACTGCAGTTTGCAGGTTGATGCTGCATTTTCATTAAATTTTCGCGGCTCTATAACGCTGTCAGTGGATTCAAAAATAATTTTAGTTACTAAGCCCTCATAACTTTCGTTTACGAATCCTTTGCGACTTACATATGACAGAAAATTGCAACGTATCTATACTGAATATGGAACGGAATTCCGCTGTGTTGACATACTTTTCAAGTCCTTGAAATATACTTTATTCTGAACATGCAGGTCAGTCAGTTGCCTGTACATATAGAGCCTTTACATTTGAGATATGTAAGTGACATGTTCCTATGTACTGTAACACGTTTGTCTGAACAATACTTTGGGTGAAGTGTTCCAAATATGAAATGATTTGTAACCCAAACCAACACGCCTAGTCCAACGTAAAGTGGACCGCGCCATGACTTCATTAAGCGACGACCTGCGAGAGTGGCTGGTAGCGCACGTAACTGGATACGTGGCGAGCCTTGGGAAATGCCTAAGCCCAGCTTTTCTCCAAAGTCGACCTCACCTGCACAGTGCACCCTGCTGAAAGACTCCTGCGTCTGAGCGCCAAAAATGCGAGCCATGATTGGGGTTGCAAATCCAAATGCCTATCGTAGCAATTTTCTCTGCCATAGGAAATGTCATCTGCCTAGCATTGTGAGGGCAAATAAAGTATTAGAGTGAAAATGGCTACTAAAGAAAAAAATATGTCGCCAAAGCTTATGCCCAGTATACTGTATATAACTGATGGGGAGGTGGAGACCGTGCAGAGCTAACACGAGCAATAAGTTGACATTTATAATATCTCAAAATAAACATGAAACTACGTTACAGCAGAATTATTTTTGTTTAAAATAATGGCTGCCGAAACAAAGCCAATTGTCAATAAATAGTACAAGAGCAATTATGTTTGACGTTAATTTCAATTTACAACCATTTACAGAGATAACGCATTTCATTTCAATTCCTATTTGATTTTCTCTGTTCAATTTGTTTCAGCTATTCGTAATTTCCTGTTCACCACATACAATGATATTAAGCGGTATAAGCCTGGCTTCAAAACTATTATAGAGTAAAAGTACAAAATAGTGTTACTGCCTCTAAAGGTACTACCTACTACTAAGAACATATACATACATTCTTTTTACTTTTTCTTGGTTATTTTCCGGTAATATTCTTTTTATAGGGTAAGGGTGACAAGTGAGTGAGTCCACCTGATGGTAAGTGGTTGCTGTGGCCCATAAGCATTTACTAGGCGGTCCCATAATGAACCGGCCTGATATAGTTCAACGCGACATGTCGCTACATGTTGTGTTGCATTAAACAGTAAGTTTATCGTGCACTTAATATAAGAAACATGCATCGACATGAAATGCTTAGTCTTAGTTTAACAGGCATTTGAATAACGAGAGTCGCGTATTTTTTCAAAATGTCGAAAACTGAGTATCGAAGTGTCATAAAGTTTCTATTTAAAGAAGGTTTATCCCCTGCCCAAATAAAAGAACGATTGGATTGCGTGTATAAGGAGTCTGCCCCCTCCTATAGCACAGTGAAAATTTGGGTGAAAGAGGTTCGCCTCGGGAGAGAAACCGTCGAAGACTTTGGCCACGACGGTCGACCTGTGGAAGTGCTCACTCCCTAAACGATTGCTCTTATCGAAGAGGAGGTTCTGATTGACCGCCGTTTAAAGATTAGAGAAATTGCAGCAAGGCTTGGGCTCTCTAAGAGTACCATTCATCGCGCGATCCATGAACATCTTCACATGAAAAAAGTGAGTGCAAGATGTGTATCGAAACTTCTTTCAGCGGTACAGAGACAGGAAAGAGTGCGCTGCGCTTCGGAGTTTTTGGATCTTTGTGGCGAAAATCCAAAGACTGTGATCGAGCGGCTAGTGACTGGTGATGAAACTATGATCTTGTATTATGATCCACAAAGCAAGCGCGAGTCAATGGAATGGCGTTATAAGGGTGAAAAGCCCCCTAGAAAGGCAAAGGTGCAACAATCGACTAAAAAACTGATGTGCACAATATTTTGGGATTTTCAAGGCATTTTGATGGTGGATTTTAAAGAACGTAATACAGTAGTGAACGGCGAATATTATGTTTATTTAATATACAAATTACGAGACAAGATAAAGCAAAAACGAAGAGGCAAGCTGTCTAAAGGTGTCCTGTTGCTCCATGACAACGCCCCTGTTCATACCGCTGGTGTTTCGAAGGATGCATTTCGTCAATGCGGGTTCACAGAAGTTCAACATCCACCTTACAGTCCAGACATGGCCCCGTCCGACTATTATTTATTTCCAAATTTAAAGCGGGACTTAAGAGGAAGAAAATTTTCAAGCGATGAAGGGTTGCAGGCGGCCGTCTTCAGTCATTTTGAGGATAAAAAATGTGATTATTTTTATAAAGGTTTAGAGATGTTGATTCACAGATGTCAGAAGTGTGTTAGTATTCATGGCGATTATATTGAAAAATAAAATTGGTTTCGTTTCATTTCCTTCATTGGTTCATAGTTAGGCCAATTCATTATGGGACCGCCTACGTACATCTATCCTCGTTTGCGAATCAAAATGCAGATCCGTTGTCAAACGTGAGGACTAAGTTGAAATGCCTCTTTTCCATGATCTTCGGTTTTCTACACTCACCATACGAAACACAGCAGTATTGAGCTGATATTTTACGCTAGTGTTCTGTGAGAGGGTGGTTCTGTCCCGGTCGAACCGACCCAGTTGTGCCACAACTATACAATTAATATAGCTGTTGCATAGCTCTATCACGTTAAAATATAAAAATAGTTGCAGCGTGTCTCTATGGTGTAAAGTTGTCTTTTTTATAAAATGTGTTGTGTAGAGCGCAATAGGCATTAAATCAGTGTTTAATAACATCACAGACCGTGAAAATGTACCAAGTTGCCAACAAAAAACCCTTCCCCAAGTTTTATAGAATAAAAGTACGAAGTAGTGTTACTGCCTCTAAAGGCACTTAGTAAATGATTTCTTATATTTACGCGAACACTGTACATTGATTAAAACTACTTTTATGGATTTTTATTTCCAGCACCCATGATCACGGAGGACTCTCGTGACCATGGGTGCTGGAAAGCACCCGAAACGTCGAGTTTTAAAAATAAAATAAATAAAACGCGAAAAAATCCGTAAAAGTAGTTTAAATCAATGCACTTAGTAAAGTAAAAAAGTAAAATAAAAGTAAAGACTCTGATTTTTAAAAGGTTTCTGGGGTAAGGAATGCATCTACGCTGCCCCAATATCAGGGCGGTGTTTACATGTCTCGGAAATTTGTTTTTAATTTATCAGACACGTAGTTTTCCTCATTATGTTTTCCTTTACCTCCAAGCACGCTCTCACCATTGGTGCCGATAGGGATAGAACTCGGGTTTTTCGAGTCCTATGATATTTACAGCAAACGCTAAGCACATGAGCTACCTCAGCGCTCGCACGTAATGGGACGTAAATATCCAGATATAAATGGGTTTCTAACACGGACTATGACCACGTGTCGTAAAAGGCGCAGAGGAAAACAAAAATATTTGGAAAATCCTTAAGTGCACACCTCACACACTCATTACGTCAAAAATCAAAATTTAAAGAGATGAAAATAGTGACAAGTTTTACAAGAAAAAAAAAACAGGGAAATCGATCAACTTTCATTAATAACTTTAAAACGGTGTTGAGTTCAATAGCAAAAATCAATAGTGATCCTCCTTAGACTATATGGAATCTTATTTAATACTATGTATCTTAATCTATTGCTTACATTTCTATTAAACGAGGAGACTCACCGACACACAGACCAACGGACGGCAGTCCATATATTTTTTCAATAACATTTTTTGTTATGTAATCTAAAGTGAATCAATTATAAAATAAACTAATTTAATAATTTAATGTCTGTAGTTATTGTCACGTTAATAACAATATGGATTAGATGTTGGATAAAAGTATAAGAACTAAGAACGATTTTATGCGGCGAAATTGAGATATAGCCACATATCGTGAATAGAGCACTCCTTCATGTTGTGAGGAGTGCAACAAGAGATCTGCAGTTGCGTCTTCGTGATAACAACTCGAAATAAAAAAGGAATGCGGCAGCTGATCCGCTTGCCGTGGCAATCACGGCAAAATCTCCGACAGTCTATGGGGAGGCCTATATCCAGTTGTGAAGCCTAGTATGTCCGTAATGATGATAGTGACGATGAGAAAAGAAGAGGCACATGCGGTGCACCTGATGGTAAGTGAGTGCTGTAGCCCAAAAACATCTACATCTATCCTCTGACTCCTGTGGACTGAGATGGAAACCCTTGTTTTCAGTAAAAAGTAGTTTAACATCAGGTGAATGAAAAAACTCTTGCCTCGGGGATAAAGCCATTCAATTAATAGTGCATCAGCTCCGATCAGTTGCAGACCTCGCTGTCAATTACTGGATCGTGTCTCTTACCGTTGTATTTGTACTCGACTGTTTCTCACTTCAAAACATTTAAAAATGTAACTAAATAAAATGAGTTTGGTGAAAAACTTGTTTCATTTGTGGCGGCGCTGTCGCCATGCTACAATCATTGATTAAATTTAACCTAAATCAAAACTATGCCCAACAAGAGATCTTCCCTCCTTCTCCACGGCCCAAAATTTGTAATGGATTAATTGAAAATCAAAATAATGAGTTGTTGGCAACCATAGTTTTCATTTTTAGTAGTTATTAGAAAGACGCTGCTGCCTATCGTTTAATTTTTCTCTCTGTCGCTTCTCACGACACCCAAGAGATGATATTAGGTTGTGGATATTCTTACACAACCATTACAATAAGTATGTAATAATAAACGTCGCAATTCTATAATTGAGGAGATATTTAATTCGACTGCATGTTTTTTTTATATCCTCAGAACTATTTTGATGATTCTTTTTTTTTGAAATCTGGTGCTTCTTGCGTGGTCCTATATAAATTTGATCAAGATCTGATCAGTAGTTTTTAAGTTATCCTTTAATAATGCATATTTAATTGACTTCGAATACATTGATTCGAGCGTTTTGAAATCGGTTGTACAATTTTTTAATTTTACCACTTGTTAATATGAAACTATTAATTATCTATCATCATCGCGACATATGTACCTACTGTACATAATATTATATAACAGTATGTTCGATGTTAACATTAAATAAAGAATGGTCCAGATGCTTTGTTATGCCGATGAAATATTTTTTTATTTATTACAGCCTGTCAAAACTCCACCGCATAACATAAGCCTCCGTCAAAAATGATTCTGTTGCGTGTGTGTGTGTGTGTGTGTGTGAATATTTATCAACTTTATGTTGTTTCATTTCCCTCTGTCGCCAAATTTGAATCAGTAGTCGATAATAAAGTTGGCTTTAAAAATAGAATTGAAAAACCGTGGTAAGGTCACCAATTTTCCGATCTATTGGCGGCGGCGACGACCCCCCGATTAAGTTTTAATGAGACGCAACAACGGCGGAAATAATTGGGTATTCCCCTAGCCACCTAAAATCATTAGTGAGTAAATTATTATCCTTGTTATGTTCTTTTTTCTGCTCTCTTAAATATCATTCATATTTATATTTAAGAGAGATTATATGATATAGGGTTTACGGGAGCAAAAAATCGATTTAGTTAGGTCTCATTTCTGAGAAAATTTGTTTTCTCCGTGGTTTTCACTCATACCTATTAGTGTAAGCCTATAAAAGTCCAATGCTGAATATAGGCCTTCACCACATACTGCCTCATAGAAGTAATTGTTTGGCATAGTTGCCACGCTTGGTAAGCGGATTTACAATCACAGTTATTTATTTTCTTTCAGCTGTTCTAGCGCTGACGCCGCTTCCCATCTCCTGGTTTCCTGTCACCTGTAACACACACCCACTGAATGAAATAGAGTAGCCAATGTTCTTGCGCTATCAGCACACGGGTGTCAAACAAAACTACACACTGGGATCACGTGGTAGAGCCATCCTGCAGCTATATTATGGTCACAGAATACAAATTTCGTATGAATTGATTTATTGACATGATTATTGGGTGTGCGAAAAGTGACCAAAGGCAGGGCGAACGATCATGTGGACTGTATTAGCGTGGTTCAAAATGAACTAAAACAAAATGGCACGTGGCGGACTTTGGACAATATACTTGCTTTGAAATGAATTTGAGGAGTTGGCTGACACGACCGGAAGTGAGCTGCTGCGGATGAAGGAACAACAATTAAAACAGCTCATAATAAGGATGGTTACTTACCTGAGGGAAGCGGCGAGCGGTCTCTCTCGTGACGTCTATGCTGGCACGATGAAAATTGAATTGCTATGACGATGACGGCGCGTGTCTTCTTATTGCTTCCGCCATCTCCCCTTTCTACTTGGCAGAGCGCGCCTCTTGTTGGAGGACCAAAGATGCGTCCACCAGTATCTAGCTTCCCTCTGCTAGGCAGGCCCGTGCGGGGAACGAACGAAAGAAAGGGGGATTACACCAGCCAACTCAACTAACAAATACATCAACAAATACGTAATACAAGGGTGTGCGTTTGCACGACCATAAACGGTGCTCCTCAGGGGTGATAATGCATCTGCATTTCGATTCTTCATTGAGGATAGATGAAGATATCTATGGGCTACAGCATCCACTTATTCCATTTAAAAAGGCATTCGCACTGGGCAGCATTATAGTGTACTAGTGCTCTCCGAGGCACGGTGGTGAGACACCGCCAATTTTCTGACTCAGGAGTGGTACTGAGAATACCTTAACAGAAAATCTCAATAACTGATTTTGAACCAATTCGGGGTTCGAACCCGTAGCATCATGATTAGAAGTCACGCTTGCGATCACTATATAAACGAGACAGTCTAGTCGGTGAAATATACATGATTTGCGGCACGCATTTTTTAATAGAATTAGGGTGACAAACGAGCACGCAGTCTACCTGATGGTAAGTGCTGTATTCTATAGACACCCATATATATTTTATCCACCATTAAATCAAAATGATGTTGTGACCAGGATTAAGAAAGGAATGCTTCGATGGTTTGGTCATGTAGAAAGAATGAATGAGGAAAGAGTGACAAAACAAATTTATGCTGCAGAAGTGAATGGCAGAGTCGAAAAGGGACGTCCTACGCGAAAATTTATCGACCTAATTGGCGATATATTGGGCCAAGTTAGGAATACCCTTAACCGACGAGCAAGTGTAGGTGTAGAACGTGGAGGAAGCGAGAGCGTGTCGAATGGAAGTCTGTAATCTCTGCCTACCCCTCTGGGTGACAGGCGTGAGAGTTTATATATTATGTAAAAATCAAAATGCAGATGCGTTGTTACCCCCGAGGCCTAACGTGAAATGCCTCGTTGCCACTGAAAAGGTTTTCTACACTCACCATATGAATTTACACAGCAGCATTACGCTGCTAACTTACGCCGGTATTCTGCGAGAGCGTGGTCTTTCTCCGGTCGAAGTTCAAATGGTTCGGCCATTCATACTACAACCATAATATAGCCGTAGCGTGTATCTATCACGTAAAGTTGTCGTTTTAATAAAATGTTCAGTATAGAGCACGAAGTCAATGATTAATAGCATCACGGATCGTGGAAATAAAACAAGTTGGCAACAAAAAGCTCTCCACCGGGTCCCTAATGATAAAGACAAAGTTACCCCTGATGCAACATACATCACTCTAATTCCCATCTTTTGTTATCAGGTCACATACGAGTATACAATTGTGACTTAGGTACTAGTTTACATAATGATTTCATATAATTAGGTACGCGAACACTACACATTGATTAAAACTACTATTACGGATTTTATCGCGTTTAATTTATATAATTTTTAATTCCTGACGTTTCGGGTGCTTTTCAGCACTCAAGCACCCGAAACGTCGGGAATTAAAAATCATATAAATTAAACGCGATAATAAATTCCGTATAATTAGTGTTAATCAATTAGGTACTACTACTAGTGCATGTAGCTTCTTCCGCGTGGAGGTCGGAAAACAACATCATTTCGAAAAACCACATCGTAGGTTCGCTAGTTTTCGCCTGTTACATGTCTGCGTGGTAGTTTCAAGGGTAGAACAAGGTTTCAGTTATAATAATTTAAAAAAAAAAACTGCGGTTGCCAACTCGTCTGCCAACCGAGGCAACTATGATAAAATCCTCACATACGGGACCATCTATGGGGGAGGCCTATGTTCAGCAGTGGACTTTTCAGGCTGTAATGGATAGATAGATGAATTATTTCGTTGCTTCTCACATACGGTACACCTAAATTTATTCTTGATTAAAATAGACGATGGACAATGAAGGTGGACGAAGCTCAAAGCCGCTAAGCGAGCTATGGAGAGGGCTATGCTTGGAGTTTCTCTGCGTGATAAACTTAGGAATGATGATATCCGCAGTAGAACCAGAGTAATCGACATAGCCTAACGGATTAGTAAACTGAAGTGGCAATTGGCCGGTTACATAGCTCGAAGAACCGACAACTGATATAGAAAAAGGTTGTCGAGTGGCAGCCTCGTACCGGAAGGCGAACTGTAGGGCGTCCAATCACTAGATGGAGTGACGACCTGTTAAGACATGCAGGAAGTCGATGGATGCAGGTGACTCAGGACCGTGCTTTGTGGCATTACTTGGGGGAGGTATATGTCCAGCAGTGGACTTGTGAAGGGCTGTAATAATGATGATGATGATGATTAGATGGACGAATTAAAAAAGATCCCCTAACACCTATTAGAGAGAGAGAGAGAGAGAGAGAGAGAGAGAGAGAGAGAGAGAGAGAGAGAGAGAGAGAGAGAGAGATAGAATATCTCACAATCTATAATTATACCGATTCTTGATACTGGAATACAGCGGTGCATGCACAGATGCTGTCATGCTGAAACGGGTAAGGTAATGGTGCCCACAAATTATAAAGTTGTATGTACGGGAGGAGGAGGAGGTATTTTACGTGGTAGAGCCATGCTGCAGTTATATTAGTAGTATAGTTGTAGCACGACTGGGTCGGCTCGACCGGGGAAGGACTACGCTCTCACAGAATACCAGCGTGAAATAGTAGCTTAATGCTGTTGTATTTCGTATGGTGAGTGTAGAGTACCGGAGACCCTTTTTACTGGAAATGAGGCATTCCATCTCAGCCTTCACGGGTGACAACGCATATGCATTTTCATTTGTAATGAAAGATAGATGTAGATGTCTATGGGGCGCAGCAACCACTTACCATCAGGTGGACTGTGTGCTCGTTTGTCACCCTATTCTACAAAAAAAAAAAAACACGAATGGTGCCTACTCACAACTGCTAACTGGAAGAGAATGCATGTCAGTTATCACCTAGAAAGTTCGATGGACTCAAACCTACGACTTCCCGAGTTTGCAGTGCACACTCCTAACCTAAAGGGTTTTTAATTTTACGAAAGATATGATCAACCCCATGGTATATTTTCCAAACAAAAATAAACACACATTTACCTAAACACATACTAATTTGCGTGTTCTAAAAATAACAATCATATAAAAAATTACCAAACTCGGTACTCAGTCCGACATAGAGAGGAATTCCTCATAAGATGCGTCGGCCGGAAGCCAACCGGTTGCACCGGAAGCTGGGCCGGCTCCATTGTTCTGACGTTCCTTTTGGGGTACGGCTGTGATCAGATAACGCGTTCATATCGGACAATACTTATATTAAGATCATAATTTTATATTTGATTTTGTTGCAGTTCAAAAAAAACTTTGTTTGCATTACTTGTGAGAGACCTAGATAAGTAATGCTTAAAAAACTCCAGCTGGGATTCCCAGCTTTATTTACGAACCATTGCTAAAAGCGTAAATAACTTTCAATAAGTATTAATGTAATGTATATTAAATTAAAGAAAATCTGTTCAGTGTACTTGTAAAAAGCTGCAGTATGATGATGATAATGATAATGATGATTAGAGCAATTGGTAATTGTTTCTAAAGACACGTTAAAACTTATTTTAACAAATATTTTCTTGGCTTGGTATTTACAAACCGTGCAGATTTATAAGGCCTCAAGTTTTTTATAGTTCGTAGTAATCTGGTTGCGATGTCCTCCAGACCGAACTTCGGTCCCGGCGGCAAGTCTCAACGAAGACCGATCATCTGCCCAGGACAAGATTATCGTGCCCGACCGTATACGCAAGCACAGTGTACTCTCTATTCCCTTACTCTCATAGTTCCACAGGACGGTAATCCAACACTGCCGGGGAGAGATCAAGCACAGGACAAACGGCTTTACGTGCTTTCCGAAGCGCAGGGGTGAAACATCGCCAAATTTCTGAGTCCAGGCTGCAAATAGGAAGTTCTTGATATAAAAACCCAATCATTTATTTTGTCCCGACCCGGGATTCGAACTCGGGACCATATGATGTGCAATCAAATTTACGACCACTAGAGTCATGATCCATTCTCATTCAATGTGATGGTAAGTGGCCACTGGGGTCCATAAAATCCCATCAGTGTTTAAACACTATTAACGAAGAAGGTTTTATGGTTCATTAACGCTCCTGACAGAGATGGAATACCCTATAACGAGCACTAACGTAAATTTACTCTTTACTAAGAGCAACTGTGAATAATGTTGATTATTTGCTAGAATCTTCAAGAAAGTAGTACATAACTAACCAGATGTATCGTGGCAGCCTTACCACGATTATATAAGGTACGTGAGGGTAATATGGTCACCTTAAGCTTTGCCGCCCTATAAAACCTAAACTAAGAGAAAGACAGAGACAAAAACACAAACTCGTATACTATTAATAATATATTAAGAAAAAAATAGCAACCAAGATCTGGCAATAATTAAGAACACTTTAATAAATCTACTATAAAAAAGTATACTACACCATAATAAAAACGACTTAAATTTAATATTTAGGTACTCTAATGTCAACTGTCAAAATAGCATCGATAAAGCATCGTCCTTTTGACCCCTTATTATTTGATTGACTTATGAAAAGCTATCGTATCACAGATACCTCTATGTAAACAAGGTTGTGGTTTTTGAGTTATAAGAAAGTGACCATATTATCTGGGTGACCATATTACCCTAACGTTCTATAGTTTAAAATATGTATTTTTTAATTTATTACAATAATGTTATTTATATTGATGGTAGGTGGATGCTGTTAACCTTATTCTTAATTAAGAATAGGCATTTAGATGCGTTGTCATCCTTGAGTAAAAACATCATGCGGTTTTCTACACTCACCATACGAAACAGCTTCTATTTTCTCTGGTATTCTGTGAGAGCTTGGTCCTTCCCCTGTCGAGGCAACCCATTCGTGCTGCAACCACAATATAGCGGCAGCATATCTCTACAACGTAGGAAATATATCTATAACTACCTAATTGCTCCCCGCAACTACGTCCACGTAGAATTAATTACGGTTGAATTTCATGAGTTTTAATTTATTTGCGCGGAACCATACTAGTACTTTTTTAAATAAAAATAGCCTAAGTTGCTCCTTATAACATCAGCTATCTACCAGTGAAAATTCCTTCAAAATCAGTCCGGCCATTTCAGAGATTAGCCTGAACAAACAGACAAACATTTTATTTTATATTTATATCCTATCAACTAATAATTTTTTACGTGGTAGAGCCATACTGTAGCTATTATATTATCGGTATAGCTGTAGCACGAATGGGTCGACTCGCCGGGGAAGGACTACGCTCTCACAGAATAACAGCGTAAAATAGCAGCTTAATACCGCTGTGTTTCGTATGGTAAGTGTAAAGAACCGGAGACCCTTTTTCGGTAAGGAAACGAGGTATTTCATGTTAGTTCGTAGTAATCTGGTTGCGATGTCCTCCAGACCGAACTTCGGTCCCGGCGGCAAGTCTCAACGACGACCGATCAAGTACCGTACCGTAACCGACATAGTAGTTAGTTAGTACAGCGCTCGGTTCGCAAAGCACTCCTCTCCCTGGACATCCACAAGTCGAGTGGGCCTGACGGAATCCCCCCAATTGTGCTGAGGACGTGTGCTCCAGAGTTGGCACCGGTTTTAACGCGTCTTTTCCGGTACTCCTACTCCCTAGGCGTAGTCCCAAAATCATGGAAGACGGCTTTCGTCCACCCGATCCCTAAAAAAGGCGACCGCTCAGACCCGTCCAACTACCGGCCAATCGCCATCACCTCCTTGATCTCCAAAACAATGGAGTCCATTGTAAACTGCCAGCTCATGAGGTACCTTGAGGATCACCAGCTGATTAGTGACCGCCAATACGGTTTTCGCCGTGGTCGGTCAGCTGGTGATCTTCTGGTCTACCTCACTCACAGATGGGCGGAGGCAGTAGAGTTCAAGGGGGAGGCATTGGCCCTTAGTTTGGACATTGCGAAGGCCTTCGATCGGGTTTGGCACAAAGCGCTTCTTTCGAAGCTCCCTTCCTATGGGCTTCCCGAGAAATTGTGCGATTGGATCACCAGCTTTCTTGCAGATCGGAGCATCAAGGTCGTTGTAGACGGTGCAAGCTCCGATTGCAAGCCTATTAATGCTGGTGTTCCACAGGGCTGCGTGCTATCTGGGCTGAGAGAGGATAATACTAGAATAAGTAAACAAACATTAAAAAATAAATTGAAATCTGTTTTCCTTAACGAAGTTGTTGAGAGATGTGAAAAAGTTAGTAAATCCTAATATTAGTAGTAGTTTCTATAGGCCAAATGTTAGTAATTAGTAATTCTTAATAAAAGCAGTTGTTTTTCTTTTTTTTTTATATATTAGGCTAAATTTTAGTAAATATTTCTTAATAATTGTTTAATACCGGTTTAAAAAAAAATTAAAACTTGCTTTATTTACACTCTTATTTTCATTAGTTTATAGTTACGTATTTGAACCAAATGTATTAAGACAAGCGCTAATCCCGCCGACAAACTGTTACGCAGTTTGGTGGGTGTGAACAATGTATAAAAGTTTTGGTCCACAATAAATGATTTATTTATTTATTTATTTATTTATCGCCAACGCTGTTTCTTCTGCATATCAATGATATGTTGCATACCCGTAACATTCATTGCTATGCAGATGACAGCACTGGTGATGCTCTTTACACCGGCCGAGCCAATATTTCTCGGGAAAACGTCTCCGAGTGCCGGGACAAACTTGTGTCTGAAGTCGAGTCTTTGCTGAACAGAGTCTCGGATTGGGGACGACTAAATCTAGTCCAGTTTAACCCCTAGAAGACACAAGTTTGCGCGTTAACCGCTAAAAAGAACCCCTTTGTCGTATCCCCTCAGTTTCAAGGCACTCCCCTTGTTGCCTCAGCCAGTATCGGAATCCTCGGCGTCGACATATCGAGTGGACGTGCAGTTTCGTGGTCACTTGGAAGGGAAGGCCAAATTGGCCTCTAAAAAGCTTGGCGTGCTCAGCAGAGCGGGACAGTATTTCATGCCGGCACACCGCCTGCAACTTTACAAGGCGCAGGTTCGGCCGCACATGGAATACTGTTCCCATCTCTGGGCTGGGGCTCCCCAGTACCAGCTCCTTCCACTTGACCGCATCCAGCGCAGAGCAGCTCGAATCGTCGACGACCGAGTGCTTTCCGATTGGCTCGATTCACTGGCGCTGCGAAGAGATGTAGCATCTCTTTGCGTATTTTATCGCATCTATCACGGGGAGTGCTCTGAGGAATTGTTCGGATTAATCCCAGCCGCCAAATTTCGTGAACGCACTACACGGCAAACGTCCCGATACCATCCACACCATCTGGATGTTTGACGGTACACCACTGTACGTTTCACAAGGAGTTTTCTTCCACGTACAACCTCTCTGTGGAATAGTTTACCACCGGCGATTTTTCCAGACCGATACGACCTGGGGACCTTCAAGAAAAGAGCTTACTCCTTTCTAAAGGGCCGGCAACGCACCCGCAATTCTCCTGGTGTTGCGGTTGATCATGGGCGGCGGTAGTCACTTAACATCAGGTGAGCCGCATGCTCGTTTGCCCCCTCTTCCATAAAAAAAAAAGTCCTCACGGGTCACAATGCATCCGCGTTTCGATAAATGTAGATGTTTATGTGCTAGAGCATACTTTTACCATCAGGTGGACTGTGTGCTCGTTTGTCACCCTTTTTTTTAATTTATTTTATGTACACACATTAAGGTACAGAAGCAGTCTTATAGTAATTACGTACAAAGGTTCTACTTATTCCAAATTCGCTGAAATATCTTCCAGTAGACCCATAAAGGAAATTATATTTAAATTGCAAACTTAGTGCATACATTAGTACTAGTAAAAAATAAATAATATACACAATGTTACGGAAATTATATAAAATAAAACAATAAATAAAAATAAAATAAATCAATAAATAATAATAATAATAAATACGATAGTTACATATGATATATATATATATATATATATATATATATATATATATATATATATATATATATATATATATATATATACATATATATAAATTAACAGGATGCAAAGTAGTTATCTCTAAGACGTTTCTTGAATACCAACAAAGTTTCGGAATTTCTTATATTTGACGGTAGTGAGTTCCATAATCTTACCGCGTGAACTGAAAAGGAGTGGGAGTAAAAACCGGAATTAAAGACGGGAAAGTCAAGAAGATTTTTAACAAGGGATCTGCATGGTTTGTCTGGAGGATGGGTGAAGGAAAATCGGCTTCTGAGGTATGTGGGAGAGGAAGGGTTGTGCAAAATGTTATAGAGGAGACATAACAATCGAGTGTTCCTTCGAAGTCGAATTGGGAGCCACTTGAGTTGCTTACGAAACTGAGATATACGGTCAAATTTCTTGAGCCCAAATATGAAACGGATACACTGATTTTGCAAGCGCTCAAGTTTATTAAGAAGCTCCTCTGTAGCATCCAAATAACAGGCATCCGCATAATCAAAGAGAGGTAGGATAAGAGTAAGCACGAGTGAAATTTTAGCTTTAAGGGCATTACTTCAGCGATATGCGTGGTCCATGTTAAATGGTGATCAAATATGACGCCTAAGTTTTTGACAGTATTGGCAAAGGGTATAGGAACGCCATTAAAACAAACAAAAGGTAGTGATATAAATTCTAATCTATTACGCAAATGCCTACTGCCTATTATGATGGCCTGAGATTTCGTGAGATTAACTAATAGTCCGAAGGATGCAGACCATTCACAGATGCGTCTCAGATCCGCATTCATAGCTGCAATTGCATTATTTGTATCACCCACCGGAAAATGACGATAAAGCTGTAAGTCATCCGCGTAGAGATGGTAATTAGATGTAATAACACTCGTAATAGAGTTTAAAAACCCTTATTCTATTTAACAAGAAAAGGCCAAATGGAAGTGCTTGTACTTTTGTCATCTAGTATCCAATAAAAAAGTAATGATAAGTAATGAAAAAGTAAATATAGAACCAGTAACGAAATACAATAAACCTAAAACAAAAGAAATCCTACCACCTAATATTTTTTTACGAGGTATTCCATCTTAGTCCCCACGGGTGGCAACGCATCTGAATTTTGGTTCGTAATCGAGTATAGATGTATAATGTCTACGGTCCACAGTAACCACTTAACATCAGGTGGACTGTATGCTCGTTTCTCACATTTATCCTATAAAACAAAACATAATTAATCAATTGAAGATAGAAAATCGTAGGTATAAAATATAACACATGATCGATGAAGCTTTGCTCCGTGGATGAAGCTAACCGTACTCATAAATTTTGTTGTAATATGTAGCATGCAACTTTATAGCAAACCAGGGATAAAATGCGCCTGTGTGAAAATAATAGCAACAACGAGCACCAAAAGAATAAATTGCTTGTCTTTATGTAAATGGGACTTGCTAACGACGCGAAACAAATTCAGCGTTTATTGTTAAGTCTACCATTATTTATTCTGTGGTTAGTTACATCTTGCCATAGTATCTCGTCTTCTTGTGATTTTTAATAAAGATTTCTTTGTTACTACAGAACTGAAGTATTACATTTATTTTTTGTCTTTGAATAAAAATGTAGTTTTTATTTTAAACTAAAATAAGCGTGGTAAAAATAAAAAATATTTAACCTTTCTCCGATGAACTAAACAGAAAGAAAAGAGTAAATCAATATTAAGCAAAATGTTACGTGTGTATGTAGGAATTCGTTCTTAAATTATTTAAATAAATAGCTTGGCGGCTATTTATTAATATGTACATCTAAGTATACAGAGATATTTTTCAATAACCGGTTAGATTTGCTGAGAAGGTTCAGAATAAGTAATATAGGCAAATGGTAAATAAAAATTAATTAAAAAAAAACTCAAAACTTCTGCCCCTTTTACCTTTTTAATTCAAAATGCGTGTTAATGCATTATTTTAACTGATGTTATCATGTTACTGCGCACGTTCGACCCTTACTTTCGTCGTCGTCGTTTCGTCTTAGGGTCGATCGGCAGGCAAAAACATTGTTAGCCATAAATCACAATCAATTTGGGTTAATTTCAAATAAAAGAAGCCTTATTTACTCGTATTTTGAAAACCTGCAATAACGGTATACCTTTATTTATATATTTGAACCAAAGTTTAAAATTTGGCTACCTACTCCTTGAAAAATAACCAAGTAAAGTTATACAGAGGAGGAGGTTTTCTTTCAAAATGTACAAAAACTTCGCCTTTTACTTACATAATTAACGTTACAGTTACGTTCATGACATGAAATTTGGTAAAAAGCTGTCTCATTACAAGTAAACAAACTAAACCGAAAATCTTTGTTTTGTAATTATGATGTAAAACAAATATTTTTTGCGATTACCAAATTTTGCATTTGTAACATCGACCGTGAGCAGACCGATCTAAGGAAGGACACTTTTACCTCTCCAAAGTTACGTTTGTCTTTCAATTCAACTTACCTTTTATTTCGAGTAATGTTCGGTGCTCACCTCACGCCCTTACCCTTTATTCATGGGATGGATGCCGTATATCTTTACTCTCCCTCTACAAAGATAAGTTTACACGTCTTCCAAAAAATTTAAGTCCATTTTATGGATGGGCGCGTTTATAGCACTTCTCCGCTTAATTTTCGCGTCTTTTTCTTTCACAATGTCCAAAAGACCTTTCAATTATATCAGAGTAGTATTCTCCCGTTAAGTAAATAACATTTTTTGTAATAGTTCTAAATTCCATCTGAATCCCAAGTAACTGAAGCCATGAATTTTATGACTGATTGAGACACCTCGAATTTCTTGGGGAGAAGTGTACATTTGCATCGAGTCCTGCTTTGAATCAAGGTCATATTTATGAACCGTATTTTCATCTCCAGTGGTCCGACCCAAAAGACAAGGATGTCTCAAAATAAGGTTACTGATTGAACATGCGTCAAGTCCGGCGTGAGGTTTCTCCCACCTTGCAGCAGTCATGCTCAATATTTAAAATATATTTTCGTAATTTACAATTAAAGATAAGTTAGTTAAAATTACATTCTATATACTTCCCACTGCTGTGCACAAGCCTCCTCTCATTTCTGAGACGGTTTTAGGGCAAAGAAATGTCCGCTGCCAACTCCAGATGTCTTCGAAATCGTCAGATGTTGAAGTCTGCCAGACGGGCGTGCCAATCAGATTTACACCGAATGATGTTTTATAGAACTGAGAGGAATAGCTTATGTATCTGTTTGTCCATTCATTCATTGGAGCCTATATAGATTTCCTCTTAAGGAGAATTTGCCATAGTTGCCACGCTTGGAGGGCGGGTTAGTAACAGCAGTTAATGTTGGCAGGAAGATGATGCTACCTTTCTCCTGTTTCTGTTTCCCACTGTCGCCATTCACGACATCCACGGTATGATATGGGATACAAACGGATCCTCTTACCCTACGACTATGCGGCATATAGGCTATTTCAATGCTTAATGCTGACCAAACTCTTTTGACTGGAAGCGAGGCATTCCATTTTAGTGTTCAAGGGTGACAATGCACCTGGATTTTAATTCTTAATTGAATTATATTCTATAAATTAATGGGCTTTTAATCGTTTATGTGACAGTTATATATAATTATATCTCAATGATAAAAGATATTTAAGTAATATGTTTAAGTAATTTTTTCATCAGCCTGTAAACGTCTACTGCTATACATGAGCTTCATCATCATCATAATTACAGCCCTTCACAAGTCTACTGCTGAACATAGGCCTTCCACAAGGAATGCCACAAAGCAAGGTTCTGAGCCACCTGCATCCAAGGACTTACTGCATGTCTTCCCAGGTCTTCACTCCATCTAGTGGGGGAGTCACCTTACTTCTTGTCGGTTTTTTGAGCTATATGGCCGGTCCATTACCACTTCAGCTTACTAATCCGTTGGGCTATGTCGGTCACTCTGGTTCTACAGCGGATATCCTTATTTCTAAGTTTATCACGCAGAGAAACTCCGAGTATAGCCCTCTCATAACTCGCTGAGCGACCTTGAGCGTCCTCATAAGGCCAGCAGTGAGGGACTACGTCTCAGATCCGTAAGTCATCACTGGCAACACGCATTGGTTGTACAATCTATTTTATAAAAATAATGGTCCATTGGAAAGCAGTAAAGTATTTTTTTACTGTAGTATAACATCGAAAAGGAAAAGAAAATTTTCTTATTTTTTAAGATTTTATTAATTTCCGATTTTCACTAAATATTCTTTTCTACGTGCGTAATTTCTTGTAAATACTTTTATTTCATTTATATAAGAAGGATTTCCTGACCTAATAAAACCCTATTAAGGAAATTTTATACTAATTCCAGCTTAGGGTTTCCACACGTGTCGTGTCTGAGGCCGATCACGTTTAAGACAACTCGAATGACTCGAGATAAAAATATACGACAGAAACTTTGTACAAGTTTTATTTTACCGTTATTTACTCATAAAAGTAAAACAAGAAGCTGTGTCAAGATGGCGATTTGCTGTCAAGAAGACCGAAAAATAGTGTCGTGAGTGCTAAGTGCACCCGGGCCTCGACGTTGCCTGAACCGGAGATATGTAGAGCTGCATTTTTCTTAAGAAAAACGTAAAGGAGGTACCTACATATATTATACTTCTTAAATGTCACCACCTGGCCTCGATTTGCTTGCGGTGTTGCATTGTATTACTGTGCAGTGGCGGTGTAAGAGTATCCACTACCCCATATCGTCCCGTGGGTGTCGTGAGAGGCGACGGAGGGAAACAAATATGGAGGTGGACAGCAGCATCTTCCTGGTAACGAATAAAACTAAGCAAACTGCGGTTGCCAACCCGCTTGCCAAGAGTAGCAACTATGGCCAATATCTATGATGGAGGATGATCAGCAGTAGACTTTAATATGCTCCAACGGTAATGGTTGCACTATTGCTTCATTTTTGGTCCTTTGTAAATCTACTGATGTGTAATTATTGCACAAAAACATCGTTTTATTAAAATTAGACGCGTCGTCAATTAAATGACGTATGAACTAGAAACGCAAATCACAATAATAAGCTCGATAAAGAATCTTAAAAAAAAAGACACCAAATCGATATATAAACGTGTACCTTGCAGATTTTGTATAATAAAACTATGTAAAACTTATTATATCCAATTAAAAGTTTTCTCTCTTATCGCTATTATATAGTATAGTTGTAGCACGAATGGGTTAGCTCGACCGCGGAAGGACCACGCTCGGTTATGAACCAATGTATAAGGTAGTAATTACTGTGGTAAGCGTTATATAAGGTCTATAAAAGTGATTTTTCATATAATTTATGCAGTCAAACTCTAACTTTCTTACAGTTTATAATATTCCGAGGTGTAATTAAATTAAATTAGTTTTGCAGCAGTAAAAGGCATATTTAAAAAAAAAGGAACCAAGGCGAGGCATTCTAACAGCTCTCACCGAATATCAGGGTAAATTAGCAGCTTAATACTGGTGTGTTTCGTGTAGTGACTGTAGAGATCCGGAGACCCTTCTTTGCCGGAAAATAGGCATTCCATCTTAGTCCTTAGGGGTGGCAACGCATCTGAATTTTGGTTCGTAATCGAGGATAGACGTACATGTCTATGGGCCACAGCATCCACTTAACATCAGGTGGACTGTGTGCGCGTTTCTCACGTTTATCCTATAAAAAACTTAATTAATCAATTAATGATAGAAAATCGTAGGTATACAATATAACTGAATGATCAGTAAAGCTAACCTTACTCAAAAATTTTGTTGTAATACATAGATAGAGATAGATAGAGTAGAATACAACTTTATAGCAAACCAAGAAAGAAAAGCGCCTGTGTAAAAATAATAGCAACAACGAACACGAAAGGAATAAATTGCTTGTCGTGTGTGTGCTCGCTTGTCATCATTATCTTATTGGAATAAATATACTCTCATAATCGGATGGGAGGGTAAACCAACACGACCAGTGAGAGATCAGGCGCAGGTCCAACGGCTTTACGTGCTTTCCGAGGCACGGGGTGAGACACCACCAACTTCCTGACTCCGGGCAGCTACTTGGAATTTGTTGAAGGAAAAACTGAATAATTGATTTTTGGCTTGACCCGGGATTTGAATCCATGACCTCATGATCAGCAGTCGCACTAGTACCACCACTAGGCCAACAAGGCACTGTAACAATATTCATCATAGTTTTTAATGGCTTTTTGATTTTTATTGCTTGACGACATGTACAACACTATTGTTACTATTATTATGCACGACGCAAAACGACGAGATACCTGCTTAGTACAACCAGCACTGGTTGAGCAACTCAGGGGCGGTGGGCGGAGCCACGGGGGTCGCGACCGGCGAGGTTCGACAACTAGCGAGGGTGCATACAACAACACAGAAAAACAGTCGTGGTCTTAATTATTGTATTTAGTTTTGTTAAACATGTATAACTTATACTCAATAATAAAAAAGAATGATGTTGTAACTATGCAATAACTCTCCCAATAAAGGCATCGAATAAATAACGAGAGTTATTCATACACACAGTCATATAAATTACCTTTCTAGTATAAAAGATAATTGTAACATCTATAGGGCATGTTATCGTGACGCGGCCGCGGAGCAAATGAAGCTACGCGTAGGGCGACACGACGTTTTATATTTATAGTGCTGAGGTGCGGGGCAGGGTTCTCAGCTTAAAAATTGTAAATTATAAGGTTTAAAACCTTTTAGAATGCAAAATAAGTATTGTGTACATAATAATGTAACAAGTAGATGTAAGAATATTATGTAGTTAAATCTGTTTATTAGTTTATAAGAGTTTTAAAGAAATAAAGAAAGGCGCGGGGGTGAGGCAGGGGTCCGCTGGCCAGCAGCGGCCGAATCATATAAAAGACGGACCGGCCGATAGGGTCGGCACAATCAGATTCCGCCTGTGGCATCGCTTCCGAGCGGTTGCATCCAGGTAGTCCGCGCTTTCGTTCCTGTACGGTAGTGCTCTCCCGCTCTCGCGCCTCCGCTGGCCCGCTCGCGCTGTACAGCGCCGACGCAGTGCTCAGTCCGCCGGCGGCATCGTTCTCGGACGGTCGCCTCCTGGTGGTCCGCGCTCCCGTACAGTACGGTAGTGCTGTCTCGCTCCCACGCGCCTCCGCTGTCCTGCTCACGCGGAACAGCGTCGAGGCTGCCGGTGAGTCACTTTCTGCTACAGCTCTTACCCCCCTGTCTTCGGGCAGGGAGGTCTGACTGACCTTCGCTTTCATTTTCATTTTTCATTTTCATTTTCATTTTTCATTTCATTATCATTTTCATTATAATTTTTTTCATTATAGTTTTCATTTATCATTTTAATTTTTTTTTTGCACTGTCTCTTTTATTTTCTTGTGTTTTTCTTGCATTTTACTTTACTATTACGTGCATAGTGTGTTGTAGTACATCCTGCGTTCTAGTCCCTGTTCTACCGAGAGCAGGGACCCGTCCTCATCTTTACTAGATTATCTCACTCAACCCAATATGGCCAACTCAAGTTTCACAGAGTCCCTAGCCGCCCTCATTACCCAATACGGGTTAAACGGCAATGAGACGGTCCTCGCCGCCATTGCCACCATCGCCGCCCAGGCTCCCCTCCCTGCCCCTCAGGCACATCGTCCGCCGCCAGTACTAGCGGCATACCTCGAAACGAGTAACTCCTTTGCCCCGCTACAGTCAGCCCCCTTAGAAATGGAGTACGCATGCTCCGAATCCTCGGCGTCTACCTCCCGGAAGAGGCCCGCCACTACCTCAGGCTCCGGTTCATCGGAGTCCTCTGACTCCGAAGGTACCGATGAATCCAACTTCACCACTGTCACCTCCAAGCGCAACGGAAAGCGCGCTGCGATCAAACGCACCCCTACTTCAGCGGCCCCTGCCGCTCCTTCAACCTCCGCAGCCCTTGACGCTGCCCCCGTCCCACTGATGTCTCTAGACATCCCCACACCATCCAAACCAGCCTCTCGCTGTGCTCCAGTGCTAGCGAAGAAGCAAGTCCTGCCCCCTGTCTTCCTAAGAGACAAGGCCAAGTTCACCCAACTGTCCAAGACCTGCTACGACGCAGGTATTAAATACGACCATGCGGTCAACCTCGGGGAAGCAATCAAAATAATCCCTAGCTCGATCGAGGACTTCCGCTCAATTACCCGGCTATTCACAGCCGAAAGGGTATCTTACCACACGTACGCTCTCCCTGAAGAGCGTAAAGTCAGGGCCGTCATCCGAGGCGTCCCCTTTGAGTTTTCCAACGACGAAATCCTCGAGGACCTTAAGTCCCAAGGTTTCCCAGTTGAAGCAGTGCACAAAATGCACAACCGTACGGGCAAGAGATACAACCTTGCCCTAGTAATCATGTCCAACGTGCCGGAGGCTAAAGCCATCTTCCGGCAGGTGCGCACAGTGTGCGGCCTGTCAAGGGTGAAGGTAGAGCCCCCACATAGGCCCGGTTTCCCGGCGCAGTGCCACCGCTGCCAACTTTATGGTCACGCGGCGGCCAACTGCTCCGCCCCACCCAGGTGCGTGAAGTGCCTGGAGCCACATAACACCAAAGAGTGTCCCCGGCCCAAAGACGCCGAACCCCCGCCCGCCTGTGTCCTGTGCAACCAGACAGGACACCCGGCGAACTACAGGGGTTGCCCACGCGCACCTCAACCTCGCCCCAGTAGGAAAGCTCCACCGCCGGTGAATGACCGCTCATTCCCGGCCCTCCAACAACGGCCCCGCCAGGGCCCTCCTCAGCCTATCCAGGGCTTTCCTCGACCCTCTCAGGGTCCCCCTAGGCCCCCTCAGGGTCCCCCTAGGCCCCCTCAGGGCATAATTCGGCCCCCTCCGGGCTTTTCAAAGCCAATGCAGCCTCCAGTCTTTCCCTGGGGGCCCAAAAAGGCAGACCCTCCGCGGACAACCTCGTACGCACACGAGGCAGAGCCCACAATAGATGACTACAACACGCTATATTCCGCGATTAGGAATATAGATGTTAGGGAGATTACAGTAATCTCACGCAAACTGCGCGCGGCGAAGTCCCCTCAAGAGCGTCTCCTCGCTCTTGCCGAACATAATGATCTTCTGCTAGCGTTGTAAGTTAAGTTAATTTAATTAACTTAACTCCAATGTCTGAGAATAATATTAACCTACCAAGATCCCACGGTCGTATCAAACCTAAGGGTTTATCGCTTGTATCATTCAATATTCGCGGCTTGCGAAATAACCTCCCAGAGCTTAAGCTCTTTCTTCGAAATCGTGAAGTCGATTTCCTCCTCCTACAGGAAACCAATCTTAAAGCTAAGTACACTAGAGGCCTTTCTATTAGAAACTTCTCTCTTCTTCGTAATGACAGACCCGACCGCCGAGGCGGCGGAACGGCCATCTATTACAAGAAGACACTTCATTGCTCGCCCATTTCTACTCCGCAGCTTACCAATATGGAAGCCACGGTATGCAGGCTAGCTATGACTGGACATCAGTCCATCCTCATAGCCTCCTGTTACATCCCTTCAGGAACCTATCCCCTCAAAAAAGATTTTGAGGCCATTCTATCCTTGGGCAATCCAGTCATTATGTTTGGAGATTTTAACTCCAAGCATACTGAATGGACATGCCGCACTACGTCCCCTAGTGGCAAGATGCTGCTCGATATCACGCAGTCTCTTGATATCACTGTCCATAGTCCTCTCGGTGTTACTCACTTTCCCGATAACACCGATCACTCACCCGATGTGTTAGATTTTGCGTTACTCCAAGGAGTTTCTCTCAACCTCGGAGCAATCGAGACACTAGACGATCTAGGATCAGATCACCGACCGGTCTCCCTCATTCTTGGCCATCAGCCACCTCCCCCAACACACACAAAAACCTTCACTAACTGGAAGGGATTCAAGGAGTCCCTAGCTAAAGCTCTGGACTCACAGGATTCTACCATCTCCATACCGTCGGACTTAGACAGTCCCGAAAAAATCGACACCGCGGTCGATTCACTCTCCACCCTTATTAAATCCTCCCTTAAGGAGAACGAAAGGGTCGTCCCGGCTGCTAACAATAGTGGGCTTCCCCTACATATTAGCAACCTATTAAAAGCCAAAAAAGCTGCTTTCCGGAGAGCAGCAAAATATCCCACCCCCGAATATAGGCGCGCGGCCAATCGTCTTCAACGAAAACTCCGCTTCCGCCTCTCTGAATTTCAAGATCTCGAAAAGAGTAAGCTCATGGAGAATATCTCTCCATCTCACACAGCGTACTATCAGATGGCTAGAGCTCTCCGCATAGACGCTATCACCCACACTCCCCCTCTCTCCCGTCCCGACGGCACGGTTGCCTTCGAGGACGAGGAAAAGGCTGAGTGCTTTGCGGATAGCATTGCCGCTCAATGCTCCCCTAGTTCTCAACCTGTCGACCCCTCACACGTCCAGGCAGTGGAGGATGAGGTCCGCCGCCGGAACTCACCCCCTACGGCCTCCGAACCTATCTCTGTGTCCAATGATGAGATTTCATCCCTCATCAAAGGACTTAAGCCTAAAAAGGCCCCGGGCGCGGATGGCATCTCCAACCAAGCCCTTAAACACTTTCCCGAGCAGGTGTTAACCTTTTTATCTATTATCTTCAACGCCTGCTTCAACCTTAGTTATTTTCCCACTTCGTGGAAAGAGGCAACTGTGATTGGAATTCCCAAGCCAGGCAAGCCTCTCAACCTCCCCTCCAGCCATCGCCCCATTAGCCTCCTCAAGGCAATGGGCAAGCTCTTCGAAAGAGTCATCCAAACACGGATGAGGCGCTATCTGTTTCCCACAGACGGTGACCCTCTCATCATTCCCCACCAATTCGGTTTCCGAGCCAAACACTCATGTCCCCAACAAGTTCACCGCATTGTGGAATATATCCTCAGCGGTTTCTATCCTCGACGTCATAAAACCATCGCGGTCTTCTTCGATATAGCCAAAGCTTTCGATAGAGTCTGGCACACAGGCCTCATCTACAAGCTCTACAAAATAGGTCTCCCCGATCGTCTAGTTCGTCTCGTGGCCTCCTATTTGAAACACCGTACCTTTCGTTTTAGACACGAAGGCACGCTATCTTCACAGCGAACTATCAAGGCTGGTGTCCCTCAGGGCTCAGTACTTGCTCCTCTGCTGTACATCCTGTTCACCAACGATATTCCCATCCCGTCGAAAGGTGTTCAACTCTCCCTCTTCGCAGACGACACTGCCATCTACTGCAAAGGTGTCTCACTACCCTTCATACGGAACAAGATCCAAAAGTCAGTTGATGACCTAGGAGATTGGTTCAAAAAATGGCGCATCGATGTGAACCCGGAGAAGAGCTCCGCCGTTCACTTCGATTATAAACGACGCCGTCTTAAAAACACCCCTCCAATACGTATGCTAGGGACCCCTGTCCCCTGGCATACGACAGCCAAATATTTAGGTGTCACTCTAGACACAGGGCTCACTTTTAGGCCCCACGTCAAACGAGTCACCCGTCACGCACGGTTTTACCTGAGTAGGCTCAACAGTATGTTGGGCAGACACAGTAAAATGTCCCTTCGAAACAAGCGAACCCTTTATAAGGTCTGTATACGACCCGTCATGTCCTACGCGGGCCCCGTCTTTGCCCACGCAAACCCCAATATTTTAAATGAACTCCAAATAGTTCAGAACCTCTTCTGTCGTCGAGCTGCGAACGCATCTTGGTACGTCCGTAATGCCGACCTTCATCGGGACTTAGAGCTCCCAACAATTCCTCAAAAAACTCTCTGAGAACTTCTTCAAAGCCTCAGAGTCGCACCCAAACAATTTAATTCGTGAGGCGGCTTCCTATGCAGCCCCACCCCCCTCTCGCTATCGTGTCCGCAGGCCGAGAAACTCTCTCTCGGACCCGCCTAATAAACTGTCAAACGACCTGAACTGCCTCCTGGCGGCTCAGGCCAACTCTAATTAATTAGTTTAAATTATTGCATTAACCAATATTAATTTGCCTTCGTAGGCACTCCCTCAGCGGCACTTAGCCGCCTGCGCCCTCTTTTCCCAAAAGAGGGTCGCTCATGATAAGGCACAATAGAGCTTAATCAGCCGGCTGCCTGTCCCCAAAGGCGGTTTTTAGAGGGTATCACTTAGGGTCCCCGGTAGGACAGTGAGTCCCTCATAACCACGATAGACCGGCTATCGTGGTATGCGTAATGCATTTTCCGCCTCCCTACGTACAGGGTAGCCCTTTAATTGCTTCGGGCGCAAAAAAAAAAATAGGGTCGGCAGTCGCTCTCCAGCCACCGAAAAGGCACTACAAGAAGAAAAAAGTACAAGTTCCTCCTCACCGCCGCTTGCCTCCTATATAAGCAAGAACAACGCGTTTTATTCATTTTTCGAACGGCGTTACGGCGATCCGTAACATTTATGGTCCTTCGAAGAGCCGAATTAAGAAGCAAACCTCAAGAACGAAAAAATATTATTGTGAAGAAAAATGGTGATTACACGTAGTAACAGCGAAGAATCATCGAAGCGTCGCAAGGATGAACAGATAACCCAGGGGGCCACGGAAGAGCCCTCCGGGGGCGACTCAGCCGCTAGTGGCTCATCAAACACCACTAGCGAAACAACAACGGTCAGCGGTACAACCATTACCTCTGCGACCGATGAAACGACTGCAACGGAAGAAACCCAGCAAGAAAGTGATCAAAGATCGCAGCGCACAGTAAAGCCGGGCGAGACTAGGTCGCGCCGCTCCGTAGTCTCACGCAAGAGACTCCTCGCGGAGTTAGAGGCGAAAGAGCGGTTGGCCGAACTCAAGCTCGAGCAGGCCCGATTGCAAGCAAGAATGGAATTGCAGGAAATACATGTGCAGCGACTACAAGCAGAAGTCGGATCAACCGAGGACGAAGAGGAAGAAATAGAAGACGACTTAGCATCAGTACGCATTAGTACATGGTTGCAAGAAAAACCTACATCGAACCCGCGCCGCACCCCGCTCCGCAACCCGCACCACAACCCACGTCGCACTTCGCCCCTCAACCCGCTCCGCAGTTTGCAACACAACCCGCGCCGCAGCCCGCACCGCACCCCACGTCGTACTTCGCGTCGCAACCAGCACCGCAGATCGCACCACCCGTACTTCAACAGTATGCACCGCAATACGTTCCACAACATACCGCGCCGCAGAAAGAAGACTATGGACAGGCGCAGCAACAAATCGACGTCGCTACCTTAGCCGCTGCTTTGTCACAAGCAGTAAGAAGCACAAGGGAGCCGCCGAAATATTTGCAAGAGCTGCCCACATTCAATGGTAGCAGCAAAGAATGGCTCAGCTTCAAAACAACGTACGAAGAATCTTCAAAGTACTTCACGATGAACGAAAACATAGCGAGAATACGCCGAAGCTTAAAAGGGATAGCAAAAGAGGCCGCAAGCTGCCTACTTATAAGCCAATCAGACCCCAGAATAATAATAGAAGCTTTGGAAAGGAGATTCGGACGACCAGAAGCATTAATTCACTTAGAAATAGAGAAGCTGAAGCTGCTGAACAAAGTCACGGACAATCCCAGGGAGCTATGCATATTCGCCAATCGCATAGCAAACGTAGTGGGCACCGTGGAAGCGCTCAAGAAAGCACACTATCTGCATAGTCCGGAAATGACGCGAGTTATCACAGACAAACTCACGCCCATATTGAGAAGCAAATGGTACGACTATGCAGCCAGGAAGAAAGAAGATATCCCAGAACTTAAGAAAATATCAATCTTCTCCCGTAAACCAAGCCATGCTCACTTTGGATCGCGCAATACCAACCTTCCGTCCGCCAAACCGTGATCTAATTCGATCAGAATTATGTAAACATGTCTACCTATGAAAAAACTATTTTTTCGTTTTAAACAAAACCAAATACACTATGCAATAGATAATAGTATCAAAGACAAAGATATGCTCTTTTATTTTAAACCATAACCTGGCAATGTTTCTTAGAAAAAAAAAAAGAAATCACTCTGAACTTCCGGCGTTCCACGTGTCACTTTGATGAAGGTGCTCCGTCTTTTTTATAGAATTTTATATTTGTGTCTGGACTAAAAACGAAAGTATTATACTTTTTACATTTCTTGTAATATAGTAAACACGTAAATATATAATTTGTGGTATAAAAAGTGAAAAGTAAATTGCCAAAAGTACTTCAAACTTCGGAAGGCCTAGTTTGGAGGTTGGTTCATAAATGTGTTATTTATCAAATTCTCATTTATTTTTAGTGTAAAATGTAAGTAAAAATAGTTTTCGTATATATTTCAAATAACATGACGTTGTATTTATTTCAAATTCACACAAACATATTTTAGAAATATTGTTTGAAATGTCACAGATAAAATATTTTTTTTTTTTTTTAATTTTTTAATATTTTAATATTTTGGTATGAGTAACGAATGGAAACACATAAAACATAAAAATATACATATTTCCAAACAATTTGATATAAATTTCTCCAAAAACAAAAGTGTAGAATTCAAATTAGTAGTAATTTTGTCACTAAAATTGAAGTATATATTACTACTATGCTATACAGGGTAATTTACGTATTTTATTACAATTTCTAGCAACCAAAAATAATTTTATTCGATAGTTTATACATTCAACAAGAATTCCTGTAAGTTTTATCCATAAATATTGTCTCAAAGTGAAAATATAGCAAAATTTGCAATATAGCAAAAAATTTTCTAATTTACAAATTTTCCCGCCAAAAAGGTCCCGAGGGAACGGGAGTATAACATGTCGCGCGCTGTCAGAGCGAAGAGGTTAAACGAAGAAGCGGATAAATGCAGCGCATATGCCTTGCCGGAATTTATCACGGAGGACAACGAACCGAGAGAGCGAAGGCCGAGAAAAATAGAACGTGCCTTCGCCACAAGCAAGAAACAATATGAAGAACGCTGCCCTCAATGCAAACAAGAACACAAACTGCCCGATTGCAAGTCATACGCCGCTCTGTCCACAAATGACAGATGGGAAGTAGCAAAGAAGTATAATATCTGCTACCGCTGTCTACGAGGCAAACATCGCCGATTGCTGTGTAAAGCTCCACCGTGCGGAAAAGACGGATGCATGATGAAGCACCATAAATTGCTGCATCACGACAAAAAGGCAGAAACTGAAAAAGAACCCGCTATGGAAACCGCAACATCGGCAAAGGAGGTCATCACAACGACTCGACCATACAAACACCGCCGCGCTTACCTAAAGATTGCGCCCGTAACAATAAAGGGGCCGCTAAGCTGCGTCGAAACATACGCATTATTGGATGAATGAAGCACGGTCACCTTAGTCGATGCCTCAATCGCTGACGTCATCGGCGCCGACGGTCCAGCCCACACAATGTGGATACAAGGGGTTGGCTCGGAGGTGAAGCATGAGAAGAGCAAGATCGTCAGCCTCAAAATAAGAGGAAAGCACGAGCAAGAGGAACACAACATAGAAGCAGCGCGTACGGTAGAGCGGTTGGACTTCGCGCCAGAATCCTTGAATGAAAATCACTTGGAGAATTGCCAACATCTGCTGGATATCAAAGAGGATATCACCTACGAACGCGCCTCACCGAAAATACTAATCGGGCAAGATAACTGGCACCTCATAGTGTCTAGAAAACTGCGCATCGGTCGTCGAGATCAACCAGTCGCCTCATACACCAACCTGGGCTGGGTTCTACATGGCTGTCATAGCTCATTGACGTCGACGGTCACCTTCTGCGGCAGACTACATCAAAGGGAAGAGGCACAGCCATTAGAAGAAGAAATAAAGAATTATTTCAAATTAGAATCACTGTGCATGGAGCCAAGGAGACCTAAAGAAGATCCCGAGCAGCGAGCTATGCAAATATTGAGGGAAACCAGCAGGAGGTCAGCGGACGGCAGATTCGAGACAGGGTTGCTGTGGAAAGAAAAGGATTTCCAAATACCAAATAATTACAAAGACGCGGAAAGACGACTGCACACTTTAGAGAAGAGGCTCGACCGAGACAGCAATCTCAAGCTACAGTACGAAGAACGCATACAGAACCTCTTCAACTCGGGTTACGCAGAGCGCGCGCCCATGCCACCGCCACAAGGAAAGACATGGTATCTACCACACTTCCCAGTCATCAACCCTGCGAAACCTAACAAGCCGCCGTGATTGGTGCACGACGCCGCAGCGAAGACAGCAGGAATATGTCTCAACGATATGCTTCACTCGGGGCCGGACTTATTACAATCATTGCCTGGAGTAATCATGAGGTTCCGACAGTATCCGTATGCAGTGAGCGCCGACATAAAAGAAATGTTTATGCAGATCAAAGTGCGCAAAGAAGATAGAGACGTTTTACGTTTCTTGTGGAGAGGCAAGCGGCGGGAGGGCCAACCGGAGGAATATAGGATGACATCGATCATCTTTGGAGCGACATCATCACCATGCACAGCATTATACATCAAAAATAAAAATGCTGAAGAACTTTCAGAGGCATACCCAGAAGCTGCGGTCGCCATAAAAAGAAATCACTATATGGACGACTACTTGCAGAGCTTCCACTCTATCACGGAAGCTCGGCAAACTGTAAAAGCAGTCGATCACGTCCACAAACAAGCGGGATTCGTACTCAGCGGGTGGACATCAAACGAAGAAAAAACAATAGAAGAAATAACGACAGAGCCTAAACAACACGACGCGACCGTGCGCCTGGGCGGAAAAGAAACTGAGAAGACGCTCGGCCTGCTCTGGCATGTACAAAGCAATCGTATTGGATTTAATACAAACAATATGAAGATGCCGATCGACGTAAAAGAAAAACAACGCTTGCCAACTAAACGTGAAGCGCTGAGCATAATAATGGCATTATTTGACCCGCTGGGGTTAATATCACCAGTGACCACCCCAGCGAAGAGAATATTCCAAGACACATGGCGTTACAAGGCGGAATGGGACGACCCTCTGCCAATAGAGTTAAAAGAAAAATGGGAAGACTGGATTACTTCACTTCACGCCCTAGAACAACTGAGAATACCGCGATGCTACGATTACAACCCAGTGTCGACGCGGCAACTACACACGTTTGTCGACGCAAGCGAGGAGGCCTACGCAGCCGCCGTGTATTGGAGAACGGAGCGAGCAGACGGCAGCGTTAACATATCATTGGCCGCCGCCAAGAGCCGCGTGACACCACTAAAACCAGTCTCCATACCACGGCTCGAGTTACAAGCGGCACTACTGGGAGCTCGTCTTGCGCAGACCGTGATCAGTGAGCACGATGACGATATAGCAGGCAAGACATACTGGTGCGACTCTCGTCCTGCACTAGTGTGGATAAGGTCGGAGCCCCGCGCGTACAAAGCTTTCGTCGCTCATCGCCTGGCGGAAATAGAAGATACGACCAAAAAGAACGAATGGCGTTGGCTACCGTCCAAAGAAAACGTGGCAGACGACGCGACCCGAACCACGCCAGAAAGGTTCGACGAGTCGCACCGGTGGTTCCGAGGGCCCCCGTTTCTACAACGTCCACCGGCTGAATGGCCGCTGGAAGAGAAAACAACGCAATACGACACTGGGGAAGAACGAGAAATATGTAACATCACAGTTAAAAGTGAAGACTCGCCAACAACACATCTGCCACAAATAGAAAGATTTTCAAAATGGATTCGCCTCATAAGGGCGACAGCGAGAGTCCTCCTATTCATCGACATGTGCAGACCAAACAAGCACGTGGTGAAGACTGGGCGTAAACGCAACAAAGCAAGACAAGATAGCGACCCTGGCTGGCAAAGAACAAACCGACGCAACACCCCCACCAAGGAGAAAAGGGCAACACCTACTGTCTCATCGCTTGTAGGAATACCAGCCGCTTATCATGTAAGAGCCGAACAACTGTGGTCAGCGGGAAAGCTTCATGAAGGAGCTCAAGAGGATCACCAACGGAAGTGTTCCAGGAGGCGACGACAAATTAGGCCACCTGAGCACATACGTCGACGAAGAGGGGACCCTACGCCTCAGAGGTCGAATAAAGGCAGCATCAGAAGTAGAGGAGGACACGTACGACCCTCCCATACTAGACGGGAAGCACGCATACACTCGTCTGTACATAGCACACGTACACGAGAGGTTGCATCACGGAGGCGTGGAAACAGTCGTGAACGAATTAAGACAGAGATTGTACATAAGAAAAATACGTCCAGTAGTAAAAACTGTCATCAAAGGCTGCCTACCGTGCCGTCTAAGAAAAGCCAAGCCTGCATCACCGTCTACAGGAAACCTGCCGTCCGCACGCCTCGCTCATCACGCACGTCCGTTCACATACACCGGACTGGACTACTTCGGGCCAATAGAAGTCACAGTGGAACGACATCGTGAAAAACGCTATGGCGCGTTATTTACCTGCATGACGTCACGAGCAATACATATAGAGGTGGCCCACTCGTTAAGCGCCGAATCAGCCGTGTCAGCGCTTAGGCGTTTCATGAGCAGAAGAGGATGCCCAAAAGAAATCTGGAGTGACAGCGCTACGTGTTTCAAGGCAGCAGATAAGGAGCTGGCCGAAGCAGCACTCGCAGCCCTCGAGAACGAAACCACATGTCAACAAATTGTGTGGAAGTACATACCACCATCAGCACCATTCATGGGCGGCGCCTGGGAGCGAATGGTTCACTCCGTGAAAGAAGCCCTACGCATCACCCTCAACGAACGCTATCCCAGTGACGAGACACTGGTGACTCTGCTCGCCGAGGTCGAAAACACGGTCAATTCCAGACCTCTTACGCACGTCTCAGTTGACCCGGGAGACCCGGAAGCCATCACGCCGAACCACATCCTCATCGGTCCCAACTCACACGTACCTGCACCGGGACACTTCAGCGAGAGCGACGTGACGGCCCGCCAGCAGTGGAAACGAGCTCAAGCCCTAGCCGACATGTTTTGGCGAAGATGGGTGAAGGAATACCTGCCCCTACTCCAACACCGGCGGGAGCCCAGCAGCATAGGCGCATCGCCAAAGATTGGAGACCTGGTTATCGTTTGTGACTCCAATCTACCGCGCAACATCTGGCCCAGGGGAAAAATAAGCAACGTATATCCTGGCGTCGACGGAGAGGTACGAGTAGTGGACGTAACCACTAGCAGTGGGCATATACTACGCAGACCAACAAAGAAGATCGTCGTGCTACCAGAGGGATCGCAGCGTGGCGACGGCGGGAGAATATGCACGACGCAAAACGACGAGATACCTGCTTAGTACAACCAGCACTGGTTGAGCAACTCAGGGGCGGTGGGCGGAGCCACGGGGGTCGCGACCGGCGAGGTTCGACAACTAGCAAGGGTGCATACAACAACACAGAAAAACAGTCGTGGTCTTAATTATTGTATTTATTTTTGTTAAACATGTATAACTTATACTCAATAATAAAAAAGAATGATGTTGTAACTATGCAATAACTCTCCCAATAAAGGCATCGAATAAATAACGAGAGTTAGCATAGATTTTAAAATGTAAATTGTACTCTTATAGTTAATTTACCTTTGTTGCATATCACTTTTATCATATATTATCTTTCTTACATATTATCAGTCATATAAATTACCTTTCTAGTAAAAAAGATAATTGTAACATCTATAGGGCATGTTATCGTGACGCGGCCGCGGAGCAAATGAAGCTACGCGTAGGGCGACACGACGTTTTATATTTATAGTGCTGAGGTGCGGGGCAGGGTTCTCAGCTTAAAAATTGTAAATTATAAGGTTTAAAACCTTTTAGAATGCAAAATAATTATTGTGTACATAATAATGTAACAAGTAGATGTAAGAATATTATGTAGTTAAATCTGTTTATTAGTTTATAAGAGTTTTAAAGAAATAAAGAAAGGCGCGGGGGTGAGGCAAGGGTCCGCTGGCCAGCAGCGGCCGAATCATATAAAAGACGGACCGGCCGATAGGGTCGGCAGTCGCTCTCCAGCTACCGAAAAGGCACTACAAGAAGAAAAAAGTACAAGTTCCTCCTCACCGCCGCTTGCCTCCTATATAAGCAAGAACAACGCGTTTTATTCATTTTTCGAACGGCGTTACGGCGATCCGTAACAATTATATACTGAGTTAAGCTAACCATAGATGTTATAAGCATAGTCATGTTGTAGAATGAAAAAGATATGTGAGGGAAGCACAAGTGATAACAAACCAACTAGAGGTCCTATATAGAACGATATGTGCATAATTTTTTTTTTACTAGTGGTAACGCCAGTTAACAATCTACTTTATCAACATTACATTACATATCGCATTGAGTTCGTCCTAAGTTATATCTACTTTATCAACATGACTAGTGCATATCTTTTGTTTCCTTCCTTCCTTCCCTTTCCTACCGCACGCGCTGCCGCCGAGGTGAAAAAGAGGATCTCGGCGCGCGTCATTATACTAAGTGATATTACGCCATCCGCAACGCACGGCCACCCGTCGCGTCTTATGTACATTAACCGCAAACCGCGCAGGACGAACATTGAGTTCTCCTGTTTATGTTTAATATTCACCGCATCAGACATTGTGTCTTTGTAACTCATAAAAGTGTGAGACGCCCCCGTAAGGGCAAGGGTGGAGAGTGTGGGACTTCACGAGACTGTTCCGAGAGTGCGTGTGCGCCGGACCACGTGGCGAGCTTGCTGTATAGCAGACACTCCAGGAGGAAGGCAAGGCAGCCCTCATCAGGTCAGTGCGTGCTATCCCACCTATTTATTTTCCCCTTTGCCGTATGCACCAAAATTACAGTCCACTAAATCTTTATCGAAGATACCTTAAGTTACTGGCGTCTCCATTTTTAATGGTCCTTCGAGCCGGATTGACCTTGACTTTCCGCCCTTATTAGATCGTTATCGTAATAAGCGGTTATATAATTAATTATTTATATTTTAATCCGACTTCGGATTAACCCCGCCCTTATTAGAACACTAGAATAGGTCCTAATAGGTGACATTCATAGTAATTTTAAAACTATATTCATAGAATGAATAAGCATATAATTATCTATATAAATTATTTGTTGTATGTTCACATCACGTCATCAACTTTTAACTACATCTATAGATTATACTGTTAAATTACATTTATTATTTGCACATATATTTAAGCATTATATTCGTTGTAAATAACTTCATAATTATTATAAAAGTTAACAATTAAAGTTCATCGTTAACGAAACTAATATTTAATAATTCAACCGCGTAGCGAGGTCGCTTACTGACTACCCGCTTATAATTATATTATTTTTGCCGCATAACTTAAGTTGTAATGCCGCCTAAAAAACAAATAGCATCGAATAATAGCGATTCCTCGGATAATGAGGGCACACCTGATGCTGAGTTGGTTTTATTGTTAGCTAAACGAGATGCTTTATTTGAAATAGTGCAAAAAATATATGATATGTCCTCGGACATCCACATAAACACTTCCACGATGGAGCGTTTTCTTGATGGAAGTTCTAATATTAATGCTTTACGTATTGAGTTTAAACAGGTCTTAGATAATTATAATTCACATTTATTAAAAATAAACCCTATTGCTAAACCTGATTATAACAGCCTCATTGCGTTTGAGTCTCTTTGCGGTAGAATAAATAGGCTTTATTTACAATATTCGCAATCTAATTCACAAAGTACTAGTACACCATCTAAAGCCAGATTCACACTTCCGCCTATCGAACTTATGCCATTTTCGGGTGACATTCGCTCATGGCCTTTATTTTATGCTAGCTTTAAATCAACCGTCCATGACAACACATCGCTTACCGACGCTGAAAAGTTATACTATTTGCTAGGTAAACTAACGGGCAAAGCCCTATCTGTATGCTCAGGTATAACTCCTTGCGCTGAAAATTATAAAATTTTATTGCAAGCACTCGTTGACAAATATGAAGACCGGCGTATGCTAGCATCTACATATATTAATCAGATGTTCGAATTTAAGCCATTGCAATCGGCCACCGCAAATAATTTTGATTTATTTACTGATAACTTTATAAGTGCAGTGCGCGTTTTACAAAACTTAAAGTTAGATAATCTCGCGGACTTAATTGTTCTTCATATCGCGCTTAAGAAGCTGGACCCGGATACCATTCGCTCTTTCGTGATGATTTAGTAAATTTTATTAAGACCCGCTCCAAAGTTTTGCAACGCACCGATTTTAGTACAAATTCTAATAGCGCACCAAACAATCGACGAGGTAACGGTAATAATCGTCGCTGTAATAATACTTCGTCGCCGAAATATCAGGCGTACGTAAGCACGACGACTAGTTGCTCAAAGTGTCTGTGCGATAATATTGTGCATCAACACCTATTTAAGTGTGCAGACTTTAATAAAATGACGCCGCAGGAACGATTTAAATGCGTAAAGAGTAACAATGCATGTGTGAATTGTCTCAGTTTAAGTCATCGAGTGTCTAGTTGCTCTTCAAATTATAGTTGTCGAGTTTGTAAATTTAAACATCACACATTGTTGCACTTCCACCGCAGAGGCGATAATGCTTCCCCTGCGCTGGCGCGTTCTCCACCGCTTCAGCTAGTTACACTGAAGTCTACAACCCCCGCGCCCGCACACTCGCCACCCCTCACCGCAGGTGCGCGTTCAGACGTCGCGCTGTGTACTTCGTTCAAGAATGTTTCTCAACGTTCACCGCCTCCCGCGCGCGCAAGTCGTTCGCAGAGAACTGTTTTATTATCAACCGCTCAAGTATTTGCTTACGATGCTAAGGGAGAGAAACAAATTATTCGTATATTATTAGACTCCGCGGCTCAAAGCCATTTTATAACTAAAGAGTGCTGTCATCGTTTAGGCGTTCAACAACACGATACCGAATGTACTGTAGTAAAGGGATTCGGTGGAGTTGAAAAAATTGTAAAATCGAAATCGATTGATATTAAAATTTTCTCACGATTCGACTCGAATATTAACTTCAATATTTCAACGCTAGTTGTTGATCAAATCACCGACCTTTTGCCCACCGCTGTGGTAGACACATCTGTCTTATCACACTTCCATGGCATAAGACTCGCTGATGAATGTTATAGCATGCCTAATAAAATTGATGTTTTGATAGGCGCATCCCTTTTCCCGCACTTACTGTGTCCAGACGTAATTTATTCGTCTAACGACTTGTCCGGGCCCTCAGCTTTGAGTACGGTATTTGGTTACGTTATTATGGGCTCAGTGCCGACACTTCAGGTAAATCATTCTTTAACGTGCTGCTCAGTTCTAGAGTCTCCTATCGTTGACAAATTAGTGCAACGATTTTGGGAGCTTGAACAGCCACCCTCCGCACCGCCCATTCAGTGTCCTTCAGATATTGAATGTGAAGAGTTTTATAAATCTACGACATCCCGCGATCCTTTTACTGGTAGATATATTGTTGGCCTGCCATTTAAAGATGACGTTTACTCTCTCGGAGATTCTTATGAAACCTCTCGACGACGATTCATGTGCTTGGAGAGGAAACTTCAAGCCTCGCCTACATTAAGGTTAGCATATGATGACGTCATAAAGGAATACTTAGCTAAAAATTATATATCCCCCGCACCGCCGTATGACTCTCATGAACCCGCTCCAATATATGTCATACCGCATCATGGAGTCTTACGCGAAGATAAGAAGTCAACGCGTCTGCGCATCGTCCTGGATGCTAGCAGTAAGACTAGCACTGGGCGATCATTAAATGATATTCTGCATTCAGGACCAAATTTGCAAGGCGACTTGTTCAATATAATTTTAACTTTCCGCTTACATCCAATCGCTATGACAGCCGACTGTCGCCAACAATTTCTGCAAATAGTTGTTCGCGATTCTGATCGTCGTTACCAATGCTTCCTATACCGCTTCCGTCCACAAGACCCACTTGTGTTATACCACTTCAAGCGCGTGTGCTTCGGTTTAACTTCGAGTCCATACCATGCATTGCGCACGGTAAGACAGCTCATTGATGACGACGGCGCAAAGTATCCGCTTGCGAGTCGTATCGCATTTACTTCGCTATATATGGACGACATCGCGTTCTCTATGCCCAGTGAATCCGAGGCCAGTGAGACCTCTCGGCAGCTAATAGACTTATTCAAGGGTGCCCAATGGGACCTGATAAAATGGCATAGCAACCGTCGATCTGTTTTAGATGACCTCCCTACTTCCCATAAAGTTACAGGAGAAGTAGAGTTCGATAAATCAATGCCACATAAAATACTAGGCTTGCATTGGTCTACCGATAGTGACGCCTTTTATTTTAAGATATCTGTTCCCGCTGATGTGACGTGCACTAAGCGCGCCATCTTATCTACTGTCGCTCGCCTGTGGGACATAATGGGTTTCGTTGCTCCCACAGTCGCGTACGCCAAATTGTTAATAAAGCAGCTTTGGCGACTTAATTTAGATTGGGACGACATACCACCACCGCCAATTATTAAGATGTGGAGGCAATTCTGTGCTGAATTACGAGCTCTTAATGATTTACGTATCCCGCGACATGTTGGTGTATCCAAAAACTGTACTGCGTCACTCCTGGGGTTTTCCGACGCCAGCGAGCACGCATACGGTGCCGTAGTCTACATACATGTAAAGAGCGTCAATGGTAACACCGTCCAGTTGATTTGTGCAAAGACTAAAGTCGCACCGACGAAACCACTACCTATTGCACGCCTTGAGCTTTGTGGAGCGGTTTTACTCTCAAAATTGCTTCGCAGAGTACTCGACAATTATTCTCCTGACCTTGCAATATCAGTCTATGCCTTTGTAGATTCAAAAGTAGCTCTGTACTGGATAAAGAGTTCGCCACACAAGTGGCAGACCTTTGTTGCAAACCGCGTTGTTCAGATTACCGACAATATTCGCGCTGATAACTTTTATCATGTCGCAGGTACTGTGAATCCCGCTGACATACTTTCACGTGGCGTTACGCCAAATAAATTAGTTTCAAACCCCCTGTGGCTCCATGGGCCTCAGTGGACTTCGTTAGATACATCTCAATGGCCTCTTCGTACTTTAGACAATGAGGTTATTGCAAATATGCCTGAGAAGAAGATTTTGTCGCACACTGTGTGCACATCCGTCTGTAATTCTGCGATTTATGAGCTCGCACTCCGCATCTCTTCTTGGAGTAAACTTCTACGTATAATTGCGTACGTGTGTAAGTTTGCTAAATTATTGCCCCGCCGCAGCACTACTGTAGTGACTGCTGATGATCTCAGTTTCTCTGAGGTTATAATCCTTCGCGCCCTGCAAAAACAGCATTTTGCAGTGGAATATTTAAATATTGAAGGTAACAAACCTTGCTCGCCCGCTTTCAATCGTTTAAGGCCTTTTATTGAGAATGGTTTAATCCGCATTGGTGGTCGTCTTTCGAACTCCGCATTAGATTACACGCAAAAACATCCAATTATACTCCCGCGCAGTGATCATGTAGTGAACATGATCATTGACTATTATCATATTAAAAATTTACACGCTGGGCCTGAATTGTTATTGTCATTGCTCCGTCAAAAATTTTGGATACTTTCCGCACGCCGCACTGTGAGAAGCAGAGTCTACAAGTGTAATATATGTTTCCGGCTTAGACCCCGTCCAACTTACCCTTTGATGGCTGATCTTCCCCATAGTCGTGTAAGACAAGCTATTAAGGCATTTACACACGCGGGCTGCGATTATGCCGGTCCTATCGCATACACTCCTGTACGTCGTCGTGGTGTACGCAGCGAGAAGGCGTACTTATGTGTTTTCACATGCCTCACGACTCGAGCTGTACATATAGAAATCGCTACAGATCTTAGTAGTTCTAGTTTCCTCGCTGCACTTAAACGTTTCCTCTCTAGACGAGGGCCGATTCAGTTTTTATATTCGGATAATGGAACGAATTTTAAAGGTGCCGCTTCGTATCTTCGCGATCTCTATAAATTTCTAAACGTTGAATACCGCCCAAAGCTTGAGCAAGAGTGTGCTGAGAATCGTATAACATGGAAGTTCATCTGTCCCAACTCTCCTCATTTTGGAGGCGCCTGGGAGAGTATGATCAAAGTCGTAAAAACGCATCTGTTCCGAGTTATCGGACATCAGTTACTTTCATACGAAGAGCTTAATACTGTTCTTGCGCAAATTGAGTGCTTGCTAAACTCGCGGCCCTTGACAGTATTAAGTTCTGATCCTGCAGAGCCTTCAACTCTTACTCCGAGTCATTTTTTGAATACCGCACCTTTATTGTCATTACCCGCACCCAAAGTCAAATCTGACTCTACCAGTCTGTTACACAGGCATTCTTTACTGGATAAATTAGTTCAGTCGTTTTGGGACCGGTGGAGGACGGAATACCTTCACGGATTACAAGTTCGTCAGAAGTGGAACACCCCGTCTACGGCTATCGTACCAGGCATGGTTGTAATTGTGATAAATGATAATGAACCGCCCCTTGCTTGGCCATTAGCGATTGTCGAGTCTGTTCATCCTTCGAAGGATGGCGTAGTTGGAGTAGTGACCGTGAGAACTACTAAGGGAACATATCTCCGTCCTGTTGCTCGTATTTGCCCTCTCCCAAGACAATAAATCACGATTATTTTGATTATAATTATTTATCTAAATTAGGAATTAAGTTTATATTTATATATATTAAAAAAGTATTAAACCGCAATATTATATTTATGTATACATTTTCTCGCTTACCAAGTAAGGTTAGTAGATGAGACATGCGCATTGAGCGCATCCTCTCACTTTATATACCGCTTATTTATTTGTTTTCCTTTTACTTTTATATTACGGTTGTCTTTTAAAGGTGACCCTTTAAGGGCGGGAGGAAATTGTAACGTCAGTTAACAATCTACTTTATCAACATTACATTACATATCGCATTGAGTTCGTCCTAAGTTATATCTACTTTATCAACATGACTAGTGCATATCTTTTGTTTCCTTCCTTCCTTCCCTTTCCTACCGCACGCGCTGCCGCCGAGGTGAAAAAGAGGATCTCGGCGCGCGTCATTATACTAAGTGATATTACGCCATCCGCAACGCACGGCCACCCGTCGCGTCTTATGTACATTAACCGCAAACCGCGCAGGACGAACATTGAGTTCTCCTGTTTATGTTTAATATTCACCGCATCAGACATTGTGTCTTTGTAACTCATAAAAGTGTGAGACGCCCCCGTAAGGGCAAGGGTGGAGAGTGTGGGACTTCACGAGACTGTTCCGAGAGTGCGTGTGCGCCGAACCACGTGGCGAGCTTGCTGTATAGCAGACACTCCAGGAGAAAGGCAAGGCAGCCCTCATCAGGTCAGTGCGTGCTATCCCACCTATTTATTTTCCCCTTTGCCGTATGCACCAAAATTACAGTCCACTAAATCTTTATCGAAGATACCTTAAGTTACTGGCGTCTCCAACTAGGTAGAAACATGCTGCAGCTATATTGTGGTTGCAGCATCAATGGGCCACACACAGAATGCCAGCATAAAATAGCAGCTTAATTGTGCTGTGTTGCGTATGGTGAGTGTAGAGAACCGGAGACCCTTTTTACTGGAAACGAGGCATTCCATCTCAGTACTCAGGGCTGGCAACGCATCTGCATTTTGATTTTTAATTGAAGATAAATGTAGATGTCTATGGGCCACAGCATCCACTTACCGTCAGGTGGACTATGTGCTCGTTTGTCACCCTTATTTTTAAACAAAATAACACATAAAATTTTTAGGAGTAAACTAAAATGGTATCAGAACCGTCAAGAGCAAATTCAACTTTATATCACAGCATCACACGTATGGCGAATAAATTAAAAACTATCTGGAAAGCCACCAACAAACTCGATATTAAGTCTACCGTGCCTGTGACCGTTGGAGGTGTAAACAAACCTATTAGCATAGCTAATATGTTTGCAGCTCAGTTTAAAATAGACTCGTTGCTGGATCCATCGCAGCCGGTGTTCGGGGAGTGAGAGTTATCATGATCGCCATGACTTAATTAGTTTTATACCTAAAGAAGTGGCAAGTCCTATCAAATTCAAATCCAAATTCATTTATTTGCCAGAATGTATGTGTACAATAAAGTATGATCTTAAATTATGTATAATGGCCCATTTGCATTCTACCACTTTATATGGTGTGCAAATATTTTATATGTATACATGCAAAAAAAATTTAAACAACAAGTGGGAATTCAATTTCGTACATTTATGGTTAATTGATGTAGCCATATCAAAATATGACCTGGGGAAAATCTCTCGGCCATGATTCTCTCAGCATCGAGCTGTAGCATGGTGGAACTCACCTTCCTCGATTACATGCTACATTATTCTCTGCATGGATCTGTCATTCGTATTTTCAGCACGACCTTGTGTGGAGACTAGTTGTTCCTATAGTTAAAAACAAAACACATGATTTAGCAAATGAGTCTAATTATCAACTTATATCTTTGGCAACAATTATAGCTAAAATAATTTACATCCTGTTGGATATACAACTGGAAAGTTATTTTGAGTTGCACGATGCACATCTCGGAAACGGCTCCAACGATTTTCATAAAGTTTAGTGTCCAGGGAGTTTCGGGGATAATTAATCGATCTAGCTAGGATTTATTTTTAGAAAATGTCTTTTTGTTCGTGTTTTAGGCAATGAAAAACTGCTACAATATCGTTTGAATAAGAAGGTAAATTTTGACAGATTGTTAATGATTATAAATAGCTTAATTGGTATAACGGGCGGTCACAGAATCTTAAAAACCCCGGTTGGAGCCCAAACCGACCGACCGACTTTTTTAATTTTTTTTTCAAGTTCCTTCCTTTTTTAAGAAAATCTATTTTTTCGAGAACTTTTTTAGTATTTTTTAAAAACACAAAAATTTAAATAAAAATAATTGCACTCATGATTTTTTATTCAAATAACCAGTTCCGTTTTTCCTGTTATGTCGCTAAGATCAAAAAATATTATTTATATTTCATCAGTATGTAATTTGTATCTAAATATAATTTCCAAAACACACGAATTAAAAAAAAAATCGAGCGAAAAATACCGAGCAAAGCTCGGTCAACCTGGTACTATTACGTAAAGCGCCATACATCTGTATAAAAATGTTTTTTAGATCTCTCCAGAGCTTGCGATTTCGTAAGTTATAATTTATTATGAGATAAGCTACGCCAGAAAAATATTCCAGCGGAGCCTTTAAATATTTTCTAGTACTACGAGGGGCACACACACAGGGGATCGGGAATAAGATTTTTCGAAGTATTCTCCGTTCAACTTAATGCACTCTTCCATTCGTGCAAACTAATAATTAAAACAGTAGTTCCAGTCTGAAGTTGATGTTGACAAAATGGCTGATTTGTACGCTTCCACAGCTGCTTCCCCGAAGCTTCTTCAAACCGTTGACTGCGTAATAATCTTTCATTCCAGGGAATGTAAAGAAATCGTTTGGGCTCAGGTCAGGACTGTACGGAGGATGGCATATCAGCTCAACGCTTTCCTGCTTCAAAAATCATTTGTCTTCCGAGCCGTATGGGAGCTCGCATTATCGTGGTGTAAAATGATGCAACATTTCGGGTTATTTTTTTGAAGTTCGGCTATCATTTCTGGTAAACAAACCGCGATATACCACTCAGCGGTAACCATTCTGCGTTCCTATAAAGGAATTGTAGCAACATGCCCCTTTTTTGAGACAAACGTAGCGACCATTTTCCTTGACACGCTGCGGGAGCGAACCACTTTCGTTGGTTTGACCTCGTCTTCGAAGACCCAAACTGCTGTCTGATGTTTTCTTTCAGGTTCGTATGAATAAATCCATGATTCGTCACCTGAGACGATATTATAAACGGCATTTGATGTTGAAGCGTTGCAGAGTATTCCGGCACCAATCTACACGAGTCGCCTTTTTCTCTTCGGAAAAATTGTGGAGAACCCAGCGGGAAACTAGCTTTCTTACACACAGCTCATTATGTAATATCGAGTGAATTGCAGTCATTCCGATACTGATAATAGCCCGAATCTGCTTGTATGTTACATGACTATCATCTAATATAATAGTTCGCACAGCTGCGATGTTTCCGCTGTTCTTGCTCGACCTGCAGAAGAAACAGTGCTGAGCGACAAACGACCGCGTCGGAACTCGGCATACCAGCGGTATATTGTCGTTTGACTCGGTGCTTTAACATCATAAATCGAAACAAGTTTGCTGAGACATTTATCTTGAGATAAACCATGGAGAAAATTGTGAACATAGTTTTTGTTTTTAAACATTTTATTAATTGTTTGAATGTCATTAAGATTCTAAGAGGCCAGTATTTAAATTCTAAAAAGGTTTTTTTTTATAGAAGAGGGGGCAAACGAGCATGCGGCTCACCTGATGTTAAGTGACTACCGCCGCCCACGATCATCCGCAACACCAGGAGAATTGCGGGTGCGTTGCCGGCCCTTTAGAAAGGAGTAAGCTCTTTTCTTGAAGGTCCCCAGGTCGTATCGGTCCGGAAAAATCGCCGGTGGTAAATTATTCCACAGAGGGGTCGTATGTGGAAGAAAACTTCTAGTGAATCGTACTGTGGTGGACCGCCAAGCATCCAGATGGTGTGGATGGTATCGGAAGGTTTGCCGCGTAGTGCGTTCATGAAATTTGGCGGCTGGGATCAATCCGAACAATTCCTCAAAGCACTCTTTGTGGTAGATGCGATAAAATACGCAAAGGGAAGCACTCGGCAAAAGCACTCGGTCGTCGACGATTCTAGCCGCTCTGCGCTGGATGCGGTCAAGTGGAAGGAGCTGGTACTGGGGAGCCCCAGCCCAGAGATGGGAACAGTATTCCATGTGCGGCCGAACCTGCGCCTTGTAAAGTTGCAGGCGGTGTGCCGGCATGAAATACTGTCCCGCTCTGCTGAGCACGCCAGCAGCGGTTTTTAGCGGTTAACGCGCAAACTTGTGTCTTCTGGGGGTTAAACTAGATTTAGTCGTCCCCAATCCGAGACTCTGTTCAGCAAAGACTCGACTTCAGACACAAGTTTGTCCCGGCACTCGGAGATGTTTTCCCGAGAAATATGGGCTCGGCCGGTGTAAAGAGCATCACCAGTGCTGTCATCCGTATAGCAATGAATGTTACGGGTTTGCAACATATCATTGATATGCAGAAGAAACAGCGTTGGCGATAGCACGCAGCCTTGTGGAACACCAGCATTAATAGGCTTGCAATCGGAGCTTGCACCGTCTACAACGACCTTGATACTCCTATCTGCAAGAAAGCTGGTGATCCAATCGCACAGTTTCTCGGGAAGCCCATAGGAAGGGAGCTTCGAAAAAAGCGCTTTGTGCCAAACTCGATCGAAGGCCTACGCAATGTCCAAACTAACGGCCAATGCCTCCCCCTTGAACTCTACTGCCTCCGCCCATCTGTGAGTGAGGTAGACCAGAAGATCACCAGCTGACCGACCACGGCGAAAACCGTATTGGCGGTCACTAATCAGCTGGTGATCCTCAAGGTACCCCATAAGCTGGCAGTTTACAATGGACTCCATTGTTTTGGAGAACAAGGAGGTGATGGCGATTGGCCGGTAGTTGGACAGGTCTGAGCGGTCGCCTTTTTTAGGGATCGGGTGGACGAAAGCCGTCTTCCATGATTTTGGGACTACGCCTAGGCAGTAGGAGTACCGGAAAAGACGCGTTAAAACCGGTGCCAACTCTGGAGCACACGTCCTCAGCACAATTGGAGGGATTCCGTCAGGCCCACTCGACTTGTGGATGTCCAGGGAGAGGAGTGCTTTGCGAACCGAGCGCTGTGTGAACTGCACTTCCGGCATGGAGCACTCACACCGCGGGATGGTCGGCGGCGTACTCCCCCCGTCATCGAGAGTCCAGTTAGACGCAAAGAAAGAGCCTAGAAGATCGGCTTTCTCCTTTGCAGTATGGGCCAGTGAGTTGTCCTCCCTGTGCAGAGATGGCTGACAGAAATTCCCCTGGACAGCCTTGGCGAGAGACCAGAATGCACGGGTTCCAGAAGGAAAGCGAACTAGTTTCTCGCCAATTCTGCCTATGTGCTCTGACTTTGCCTTGGCAATGACTCTTTTGAAGGACCTAGAGGCGGAATTATACTTCTTTTTTAGAGCGCTGGTGTTTACATCCCTGGACGATGATGCATCAACCCAGGCTTGGTAGCACTCCTGCTTATAGCATGATGCTATTTTACAGGAGCGACCAAACCATGGCTGAGATTTGCCTCCAATGGGCACCACAGAGGAAGGAATAAAAAGTTCCATACCCTGAAGTACCACATCAGTAACAGAATCCGCAACAACGTTGGGATCATCCGGCGAGAAGCAAACCCGCCCCCAAGGGTAGGATGCAAAGAAAGACCGCATCCCATCCCAATCGGCTGACCTATAGTGCCAAACACGGCGGCAGCCTGCAGAATGCAACCGCGATTTCAGCGTGAGTGGCACAACACTCCGGACGAGACAATGATCCGAGGAGCCTAAAGGGGCGTCGACAGAAATCTGATATCCGTCCGGGTGAGAGGTCAGCAGAAGGTCCAACAGGGAAGGTGCATGATCCTCCACATCTGGAATCCGCGTAGGCGAAGTAACCAGTTGTGTCAGACCATATGCCAAGGCAAAATCATGAACAGATCTCCCCGCATGATCGGTTAAACGTGAACCAAGGCATTCGGCGTGATGGGCGTTAAAGTCGCCGAGGATCACGATCTCTGCGGAGGGGATCTGCTGTAGCAACGAATCCGCAGCCATTCGGACGTGGTCGAAGAGTCGGTCTGTTTCGGCATTACCGCTATGGGACCTATAGAGGCACCCGTAGACGCGCGGATGGTCGTCGCTGTCTACACGTAGCCAAAGGATGGACAGGTCCGAACCTTCAAGTCTGCCGAGGCGTCGAGAACAGATGTCCTCTCTGACGTAAACGCAAACTCCAGCCCGAGGCACAAAGGAGTGTTCCAGTTTGTACCCCGGGTAGGAGTGATACGAGACATCAGCCGGAGAGGACACCTGCGTCTCGGTCAGAAAGAGCAGAGCCGGCCTCGCCGTCTCGAGATGGTAGTGGACGGCGTTTAGGTTAGAGTGAAGTCCCCTGATATTGCAGAAATTCACGGACAGCGTGGCAGGGGTCGCCTTGGTCTTGTTGCTCCGTTTGCCCCGAGCAGTTGTAGTCTTGAGCGGAATTTTGCCCCCCCCCCCCCCCCAGAATACGCGGGGCAGCCTGAGCACCCACGCTCAGAAGTGGAGAAACATGGTCGTGGATGCTCAGCGAGGGATTCTCCAGGGGTGCTGGTACCCTCCTGGGGTAGTCTATCATTATTTAATTCCGCTACCATGTTGATGGGGGGGGGGGGGATTTGGGCTTCCGGCCACCTGCACTCACCAGACGAAACGCGGAAGCAGAGCTTCCACTTCACGCCGGTATTCTGTGAGGTCGTGGTACCACCCCGGTTTGAGCCGGCCCATACGTGCAACAGCAAAGCTGCCGCGTGGCTCTACCACTGTTAGTTTTATTTGTAGGTTTTATTGTAACTCAATCCGAAATATTCTATTCCCGATCATTTCAGTGTGCCCCTCCGTAGTAGTATGTTAATTCTATACAACAACCATTTCCTAACGCAAACTATTTTAAACGCGACTCCGTTAGGTAAAATATCAATAATTAATTTGTTTTCAAACACTGGATAGTACAAAGTTGAACTTTTACATGCTAATATAATGCTCAATTGAGGAATTGTTTCTATAAACACATCAAAATAATCTAGTAATACCCTAATACTAAATTATTTACGACTTTATAGTTTGAAATCTTTTGAGGTTCCATAAAATAATCCATAATAAGCGAGACGACATTGATGAGACAGTTCCGGTGGTAGCCATATTCTTTATAAGAATAAGGATTTTGATTTTGTAGATCAAGAGATCTTGCTCACCAAATACGAATAATATGGCATTAGAGATGTAGTTTTAGACTGGATGAAAGTTTTCTAACCAATCGTAAGCAATGTGTTGAAATCACTTGTTTAAATGATAGTCACGAATGCAGTGTACGCGGATCTCCATCCAGTGTCAATAAATTTGGAGTTTAACAAAGGAGCGTATTAGGTCCCTTGTTATTTTTATTATCCATTGATGACTTACCAGATTCAATAAATTGTCAAAGTGTTCAATTTGCAGACAACATATCTGTAATAGTGCCATATAAGGATAAAGATACATCTCACGAAATTAAAATAATTAAAGAGATACCATCGGTATTAAGATGGCTAAAAGCAAACAAATTAAATGTTAATCTGTCAAAAATAAATTTCATCACTCTGATAATAACATTAAGATAAAGATAGAAAATGGCAGTATAGAAGAATGTGACAGCATAAAATTCTTGGATATAACAATGGATAGATTTTGTAACTGGAAACAACATAAATGACGCTTGCCTCAAACTAAGCAGATTTGTCTCCGCCCTTAGAAAGCTTCGGATCATCGGAAAGGCTACGTAGAGTCGCAACGCAGTGCCACCAACCTCGAGGCCTGAGTAAGGGGCCGCCAGGAGACCAATCCCTGTAAGTGCTTGCTGCTATGGATATTGAGCTGTCCTTTTATTTTCTTTTTTTGTTATGCTTCCCTGGCAGCTCATCAGCATTTCCTTCGTACCGGCTAAATATAGTGCATTAAGTTATTGCGATTTAGAGCCGTAGTAGCTCAGATGGTTAACGCAAGCTGTAAATATAACAGAACGCGAGTAACCCGGGTTCGATCCCCGCCGGCACCAATGAAATTGTTAATTGCAATTTTAAGTGGTGATTTACCACGCGCTCGGCGGTGAAGGAAAACATCGTGAGGAAACCTTCATGTCTGAGGAATAAGAAAAAAAAATATTGAAGACATGTGAAGTCCGCCAACACGCATTGAGGCAGCGCGGCGAACACTTCCTTGCCAATGAGGGGAGGCCTGTGCCCAGCAGTGGGACGTATATAGGCTGTAACTTTACTTTACTTTTACTTTAAATTATTGCGAGTATATTGTTAAAAACTTGCCACGTGCCATGTCCCACATTTTGTTTGGGTTAAGCCAACCAAGCCACACAGTCTACTTTCGAACTACTTAATTCGAACCAAGGATCTCTAGGCTCCACCACAGCTAGACATTTTTTGGTAATGTAATAGTAATTTAATTGTTTTATATAATTATAAATATTTGCACGCCTAACACAGGCAGAATATAGCTTAAACTATGCACGATTGTTAAATCTGGTTCCACCTGTATCCTGTGCAAATAAATGTTTCTATATTTCTTCCAGAAATCACCCGTGCGAAGCCCGTGCGAATCGCTATTATAAAAAAAATTCTCTATATTATCTTTTGAAAAATAAGGGACGATGAGAAATAATGTTTCGATTGATGGTGGTCATTATTTGCGGTACGTGTGCCCTTCTGAGTTATGAAGAGCTATTTGTAACTAGGAGCTGTGACGTTGGTTCTTTAAAACTCGTATTCTGGTGTTAAACTGAGTTTAATACTTTAACTGTTACTTATTGAAGTGAAACTTTTTTATCGATGCAGTGGAGAAATTTAGTAGGTATGGTATAAAAAAACGTCATGTTTTTGTAACGTTTCATCGCCGGGGCTGCGTGAATATATTACTATTTAATCTTCTTATGTTAAATAATCGTCTTAGGTCGTCGTAGGTGGCAACTGAACCTCCTTCGTCAGGTATACCTCAAAACCTGAAAACAAAATTGTACGATCAGTGCATGTTGCCAGTGATGACATATGGAACTGAGACGTGGTCCTTCACTGCTGGCCACTTGAGGACGCTCAAAGTCGCTCAGCGAGCTATGGAGGGGGCTATGCTCAGGGTTTCTCTGCGCGATAAACTTAAAAATGAGGGTATCCACAGTAGAACCAGAGTGACCGATATAGCCCAATGGATTAGTAAGCTGAAGTGGCAATGGACCGGCCATATAGCTCGAAGAACCAACAACCGTTAGGAAAAAAAGGTTCTCGAGTGGCAACTTCGTACCAGTAGGCGAAGTGTAGGGCGACCCCCCACTAGATGGAGTGACGACCTGGTAAGACATGCAGGAAGTCGATGGATGCAGGTGACTCAAGACCGTGCTTTGTAGCATACCTTGGGGGAGACCTATGTTCAGCAGTGGACTTGTGAAGAGCTGTAATGATGATGATGATGTTAAAATATAAAGCAATAGAAGAATGATATGTCGTACAGAAGTTTCACTTTGCCACGTACAAAGTGTACACTATTACACACACAATTATTTTGTCAATTAGTGCTGTTATAATATACAGGTTGTGTTACTAATACGATTGTATTTCGAACGAAATGTGGCGAGAGATGACATCATGCCCTATGAGAACAGCCAAAAAAATTTAATAAAACTGTTACAGTTTTCAAGATTATTTGATTTTCATCTTTCTAATTAATACGATTGTATTTCGAACGAAATGTGGCGAGAGATGACATCATGCCCTATGACAACAGCCAAAAAAATTTAATAAAACTGTTACAGTTTTCAAGATTATTTGATTTTCATCTTTTTAACTAATACGATTGTATTTCGAACGAAATGTGGCGAGAGATGACATCATGCCCTATGACAACAGCCAAAAAAATTTAATAAAACTGTTACAGTTTTCAAGATTATTTGATTTTCATCTATTGAACTAATACGATTGTATTTCGAACGAAATGTGGCGAGAGATGACATCATGCCCTATGAGAACAGCCAAAAAAATTTAATGAAACTGTTACAGTTTTCAAGATTATTTGATTTTCATCTTTTTAACCAATACGATTGTATTTCGAACGAAATGTGGCGAGAGATGACATCATGCCCTATGAGAACAGCCAAAAAAATTAATAAAACTGTTACATTTTTCAAGATTATTTGATTTTCATCTTTTTATCGATAATTTATCAGCTTAATACACAATGACGTATTATATATAGACACGTCATGAACGAACATCGCGGCGCTTAAAAACGGCGAAAATACTAGCACTACTTATACGCGTGAAGAAAGAGAAAGAAAATATGACACCGTACGGCGGGATGCCTGTAGCTTGCTTGCTTGACTACCTACTAGATGCGCCGGCCGCCATTAGACGACGTCGTCGAATAAAATGAAATGAAAATAGGTAGTTTTGTGAACTTACGCATGAAATGACACATTTTTGTCTTTAACTTTTGGGGCAAAATTTGTACATCGTCTGAAAACACACGACGGCATGTTTTCTTTATGTTTTGCACAGGTTTACACACACGAATCACGATATAATAAATTAAAAACAAACGTAGCGTCGCGCGACAGGTTGCTGCGTGACTAAGCGCGATGTGGCCAATTGGCTTCATTTCGTGTTGCCATTTTAGAGTGCGGACAACGTATCTATAAGTTTATACATCATTGTTAATACATGTTGTTCATGCCATTCTATTGAAATAGCGAAAACGTTTTTTTTATTGAATATTGTTTCGGACTAAATGTGTAACTGCATGTTTATTACAGATTGATCCAACAAATGAACACTTTATTGAGAAAAAAACATTAAAGTTGCAAATTTCTACGAGACAAGATTTTACATCCAAGTTCAAGATACTGTGGTGTTAAAAAAGTACTACATCCTTAATGCACCTTGGCTTGAAAAATAGTGCTATAAATGAAGATTTAAAAACAATAAAACAAATTTATATATTTAATAAAAATATATTTATAAGTTTATTTTTACTTAATCCCAAATTAAGTAAAAATAAATTGCCCATTCTGGCAAGAGCCCTGACTTGACACTGTTGTCTTAAAAAGTCCATCCTTGGACTAAGCATCTTAAGGATGTGCCGGTTCCGTTCGGGCGCTAGCAGTACTGCTTGACTATCGTAGTTTATATAGATTATATGGTTGACGTAGCGTTTTTCGCAGATTGATTTCCACGTACTGAAGTATGGCGAATATTTCTACCTGGAAGAAAGAGGTGATTCTACACTTTATACTAAATTTTAACATTCCACATAAATTCTAAAGCCTACGTCGAGGCCCATTTTTAACCCATCGGTACATCATATGATACAACCGACCTCACATATTACCTAGCTATTCAGCCAGTCTTCTCTGGAGGGTAGTTCCACTATATACTTTTTATTAAAAGTGTATAGTGGACGCATGATATCTGAGATCAGGCATAAAACCCGTATTTCCTTAATTGAGTCGAGCATGGATCTCAATCTATTGGAAATCAAGCTGAAACCTCCCTGGGCGTTAATCTTAGTACTATCCTGTTATTCAGTCATGTAATCATACTGTAACGCAAGCCCCAGTTGTTTCCGACCAAACGACTGCACGTACCTAAAGCAATTTTAGCCTTATGGCATACGTTGTTAAGGTGAGAGTTCCACGTTAGTTTTTGGTCGATTGTTACGCCCCAGTACTTAACTTCAAGGGAGAATGTTACTTCTTTACTATTGAGTTTTGGTGTGACTACCACAAGGTAACTATAACTACAGCTGTTAACTGATAAACTGTTATCTATACACCAGTTATTTATGATGTTTAGTGCTCTTTGTATGACTAATGATAAAATAATTGGGCAAAAGCCCCTCGCTATGATCACAAGGACATCAGCATAACCTAGTGTATCAATGCGAAGGTCAGCCATCTTGTACAATAAATAGTTGGTCAACCGCAAAATTCCAAAGAAGTTCGAAGCAAAATTTTAATATGACCCTGGGAAATGGGTTGACGCTAAAGCTCCAATGTTTCTGTTTCGATAGTAGTGAATTTACTATCAGTCTTTTTAAGAAGCTGGATCTGATTAGGTTTAGCTTTCGATAGAATTTTGTGTAGTCTTCCACTGCGAGGCAAAGACTAAACTTTCTCACATAGCTTCCTGCACGATGCTCTCTTGGCTTTACTAACTTCTTTATTATATTCGGCAAGGGCTGCGCTATAAACATGCGACTCTTCGTTTTAACCCCTATTGAATAGTTTCCTGGTCCTTTCCCTAAGCTCCTTTAGCTTAGTGTTCCACCAAGGATCTTTTCGTGTTGAGGTCTTGGCTTTGACGGGATAACTATCCTGGAAGGCTTCACGGATACCTACTGTACCGGACGGGCGAAACTCTCCGGAGTAAACTGTTGTCGAAGATACTTCGCGAGTCGCTCACGTCCTACACCTATAGGTTCCGGTGGGTACTTTCACTGCCGTCTTTGTGGGTGCCGCTGAAATATTGTGGACTGAGGTTCAAATCAAAATGCACGATTAATAAATACAAATAGCAAGGTTGTGGCCAGCAGTTCGACTGATTGATTAGACGCGAAATTTTATAACTATTGACCACGGTTGTTGAACTATGGTTGTTCACTATCGGTTGGTCACTGTATATTTCAAAAGATTTCTTTAAATTGTACGGTAGTATCAAATATCTATTGGTAGTAGCTGGTTTTCTAACACTACTGACTAGCAGCTATTATCAACTAAACTAGCTGATTTTATCACTTGTGTAACTGCGGATATCAGTTACCACTTTCACTATTCACTATATACTGCTACTAGTCACTTCAGCTACCACCGGATACCACTCACTTCACTTCACTTTTCACTGGTAGTTCTTCACACTACTACGGGTACTGGGTCCCGAGCCCCTAAGGTAGACTTTGGCAATACTTTACAGTGAGCCGCTTGCCATTTTCCGTTTTTCCTCTTTATTGCATAAACTTTTCACTATGTAAATGGCATACATTACAATATTTTCTATACAAAACTAATTGCTACACTAACATGCTATACATAATCAAATCGGTAGTCTGGTACTCTATTAGTATATCATAAAGGTTACTCAAAACATTAACATTGTAAAAAGTTATTAAACGAAATGTCCCAAATTTTCATAATATTTGGGTACATTAATTCTTTGATTTTTCTATAACTAAGAAATGCGTTTAATTATACGAAATATTCCTACACTTTCTTAATGTATAAGCCATATGCTAATTCAATGTCATATTTACAACTCTTTTAGAACACAAAATTATTTCCATTATTAATAGTATGAACTATTACGCAGTTAATTAAAAAACTTCTAGAGAGTTCTACGATAAGACGCGCTCTGATTTGTCGATTTTTCTTAATATAATAAAAGTTGTTTACATTACTTGTTATCAAAACGACATTCTATACAAATATACTAAGAGTTATAAACATGCTACACAACTATATTAATACACGTTTTCACCCAGTTTTGTCGGTAATTTCATTATTAATACAAAAAACAATATTTTATCACTTTGTTTCTTAGCGTTGTTAGTCCGTCGCGAACATCTCTCCCGCCGTGCAGCGTCGTGACGATTTTCTCACAGTGGCGCTGCATCCATTTCGGTGAGCGACGTTGCTTCTACTTCGGCAGCGGCACGAGTTTCCTGGTAGGCCTCTTGATTAGGCCGTTTACTGTGCGTACCTCCACAGTGCGGATCTGTCCGTCCGCACCGAGGTAAACAGCTTCCACCCTCCCTCGTGGCCGGGTGTTACGAGGTAACTGGCCGTCCGCTATGAGGACCAGATCACCTCATAGCTGACGGCCATATAACTGACGGTAGACTACGATGCGTCCAGTCAATGTATAATTGCGTGATGTAATGATCACCATCCAATATAGCTGGCCCCTTGATGTCTTCTGTGACTCCCTTCACGGCGGCTATGCGACTTCGTAGCGCGATGATCCCGTCTTTCAATTCTATTTGGAGCGGTCGTAGGCGGCTATAATGAGCGACCTTTTTATTATTACGGAGATCGGTTATCTCTTGTGAGAAGGAGCCCCATTGTATGACACGTATCAGGAGCTTTTCGGCCTCTCTGATGAATTCGGCCTCTAGTGTGATGTACCTTTTGACATCTCTATTTTTCACAAGAATTTAATAATGCTGGATATGCACAACGAATCAAACGTTTTTTATTTAGAACATATATGAAAAATAAGTGAATAATAATAATACTTTTTGGTTTATTTTTTCGTAATATTATTCGTCATATCATTAATGTTTTGTTGCTAGTTTAGGTTTCACGCTTACACACACATGTATTGCAAAATAAATCAAAAAAACTTTTATCGAAAAATGAGGCCCTTCAGCAACGAAATAGCAATAAACTTTTTGTTTTATTAAATATTGTTTTTTGTTTTATTGTTTTTATAATCTTCATTCATTACATTATTTTTCAAGCCAATGGGCAACAAGGATGTAGTAGTAAGGTACCTTTTTTCAACACCACAGTATCTTAAACTTGAATAAAATATTTTGTCTTGTAGATATTTGGAAATTCTAAATTTGTTTTCATATGAAACTGTTCATATTGTTGGGAAACTACAATGATAAAAGAAAACTAAACATGCAGTTTCACATCTAGTCAGAAATAATATTCAATAAAAAATACGTTGTCGATATTTCAATATAATTGCATAAATTCGTATTAAGGTGATAAAATTTTCTATAAAATCATGAAAATCAAAAAATCTTGAAAACTATATAAGTTTTTTTAATTTTTTTTGACTGTTCTCATAAGGTACGATCTCATTTCTCGCCACGTTTCGTTTGAACTACTATTAAAAGGACACTTTGTATATGTTATAGAGAAATGTGAAAAGTGAAAATGACATCTTTTGCAGCACACTTGAAGAAGCATAATATTTACATCATCATCAACATGATCATCATTATACCTATATCCATCTGTAAATCCACTGCTGTATACAGACCACTCCCAAGAAATGCCACAAAACAAGGTCCTGAGCCACCATCATACATTGACCTCTTACATGTGGGTTGTCACTCTAAATGGCTATGGTCTTTGAAACCAGGAGTCTTAGTTTTAAAATTATAAACTTTATTGAATGTAAATCTAGGCTTATTTTATTATTCATCATCTACTCGTCTGAAACGATAATGTAATAACAAGAAAGTTGAATGAGTCAGTCTTCTTTATAGAAGAAGCGTTGGGGGTAAAAGCGCACCCGTCATGATATGCGGCTATCTAACTATCGAGCTAGTGCGGTGCGGGGTGAGATGGGAATTGCGGGAACGATGCGTAAAATGTAAATAGCTTAACAATATCAAGATCAATTGCACACCGTCTAATTTGATATCCAAAAAGCCATAAAAATTGACATAGGCTTTATTCGGACGCTTGGCAACCCTAAGTACGATGTGAAAACTATAGATATAATGATTCCACAGATAGAATTAAAAGGTATACATATCTATACATATATGTTCAAAGCGTATTTTGATTCTTATGAGATTACAATAACAACGTCATTCAGACGTCGGATTCACATCTCGCGCGGAAAATTACTTCAGAACGGCTTTATATTAAAGAATTACAGCAAGCAAGAATGGACCCAAATATATAGCAAATTATAAAAAGAAAATCCTACTATTGTTAATATATAATTAAAGGGATATAGTAACTCAGCTCAAATTCTAATTTTACCCCCACTTCCCCGCGCGTCGTATGCTATGTACCGACATATTTGTAATCACTAATACTGTAAGTAGATAGGTCGTTAGATACTTATTTCTTTAGGTTTATCATATTTATGCCTGTTTCTTTACGCCAACTCAGTCGCTTCTTATTTTTATTACGGTTATTTCTCATTTCAATTTTACGTCGTCCTGTTGCGTAATGTGTATTCTGATCGTAAGTGACACAGCTACCCCGTTCAAATGCCGAAGCCAGACCGGGTGGCAGGAAACAAGCTTCTAGACGCCGATAGTTTAGGTAATTGCTTTTTACAGTGAAAATAATGGTAATTAAAAAAAAAACATAAGCCCTGCTTTATAGTTAGATCAATTAGTATGCATAGTTTCATGATCTAATTTAAAGTATTTTATGAATAACAACGGTTTAATGTTCAGTTTGGAGGTAAATTTGGATTTTTTTCTATCGAGAAAATTTTACGGAATCGTGTTTTCATCTAACATAATACTTAACATTAATCCTCCACTTTACCATATATTTATTTCAAAATTAATGCTGCAATTTTTTGGCATAACAGAGGATCTTGCTAAGCCATTTGAGGTAGTATTTTTAATATTTCCCATTAAGCTACGAGATAAAGGAGTGGAATTATTTTCCAGCGTCTGCATTTCCATCCGATAACAATATGAGTTCAAGGCAAAAGTGAATATGAGTTGTTTAACTACATATTATTAAGCGTCAGGTGGGAAGTTAGTCAAGCACTGGCCTAAACATTAAAAAATGAAATGTCTGTCTTTAAAACTTAATACGAATCCAAACCGAGATGTATTTGAGGAATTAAACAATCAAACTGAGTTTGGAAACAGTGACATTATTTACTGCAAACGTGTCGATTTACTCGGTCATGCTATCACAGGATACAGGCGTTAAATAGCAGCTTAATGCTGCTGAGTTCAATGTGGTGAGTGTAGGGAATCGCAGACCCTTTTTAATAATAATGTGGTATTTTAGTTTAGTTTGAAAGGGTGGGAGTTTTTAATGGAAGAAAGATGTAGGTATATATGGGGCACAGCATCCACTTGAGCAAAACTGGGTACTTACTCCTCACTCTTATTGTATAAAAACTGGCCAAGTACGAGTCGGACTCGCGCATGAATGGTTCTCTACAATCGTACCAGATTTAATATGTTAGTACTTTCTAAATACTTTTCAAAAAGAAACAAATAAGTATATTGAATAGTTCCTCGATTATGTATTGTTATTATTATTTTCACTATTATATCGTTACAATCAAGCAAAAAAACTCGAAAAAATACGTCATCTGTATGGAGACCCCTTTAACTTTTAAATGTAGTTTTGTTTTATTATAATTTTTGCCGTGTAGTGGCGGTTGAGAATATCCACTACCCCATATCTTCCTGTGGGTGTCGTAAGAGGCGACAGAGGGAGACAGGCAAGAGATGGGCAGTAGCATCTTCCTGTTAACAACAATTATAAAACCTTAACTTAAACCTGTTTACCAAGCGTGGCAGCTATGGCCAACATCCTCCCACGAGCAACGACACAAACAAACGGCCATCAGTCCCCAGCGGACCCGCTATTTCTGGCTAACGACCATGGTAACGGCTGAACAGGGGGTGCTTAGAATCTCCGGTGGAGGTTCGGTTGCCACCTACGACGACCTGACCTGAAAACATATAACGCACGCACCCTGAGGACTGACGAGAAGATACTGGAGCTGAAAAAAGAGGTAAACAAGTTGCGCTGGCATATTATAAGATTATTCGAGATCCAAAGAGAGGGGGAGGTCACGGTGATTCTCGAATCCGGTAACTTTTTCTGTCACCGGGAGGGTGACCATCTGTCCCAAGGAGGTGTCGGATTTATCGTCCACAAGTCTCTCGTCAACAACGTTGTAATGGTTGAGAATGTGTCGACGAAGGTCGCGTACGTGATACTCAGAGTCACCAAACGGTATTCGTTGAAGGTCATACAGATTTACGCACCAACCTCGGATCATCCCGGTGAAGGAAATGTATGAGGATATCTCTCGAGCCATACATTCCTCCAAAACCCACTTAACGGTGTTGATGCGAGACGTTAACGCAAAATTAGGCATAAGAGAAAGCGGTGAGCTGTACTTAGGGAAATCTGGAATAGGGCACGAGACCCAAAGGGCCAGCAGATGGCTGATTTCATGGAGAAAGAAGGTCTCTTTATGATAAACTTTTTCTTCCAAAAGCGTCTCCACAGGAAGTGGACCTGGTCGAGCCCCGAAGGTTCGACAAAAAATGAGATTGACTTCATTATGATGGACAGACGCCAAATGTTCAGTGATGTCCCAGTGACCGCGAGGGTGAAAACTGGCAGCGATCAACGTCAAAATTTGGGCGGTACTACAGTCCCTTTAGCGGTGCCAAGTGGACTGTCGGTACATCGAAGTACTGGAAGTGTTCGTACAGGAGGGCTATGACGGCTATCCGAGTACAGAACCAGAGAACGAAACCTATCCAACTGCAGAGAGGAGTAAGACAGGGTGCCATTATATCCCCGAAACTCTTCACCGCTGCATTGGAAACCGTTTTCAAGCTACTGGACTGGAAAGGATACAGTATTAACATCAATGGCGAGTACATCACTCACCTCAGATTTGCCGACGATAGAGTCCTTATGGCAGAATCACTGAAGAACCTAAGTACTATGCTCAATGACCTCAATAATGTCTTCCAATGAGACCTATCTTAAGATGAACATGGACAAAACAAAGATAATGTTTAATGTCCATTTCACACCTATGCCGGTTGTCGTTGGGAGCGCTAAGCATAAAGTTGTTAACGAGTACGTTTAACAGGGACAAATAGTCCGACTAGGTAAATGCAACTTCGACCGAGAGGTCAATCGATGGATTCAACTCGGCTGGGCAGCGTTCGGGAAATAACAACACATCTTCTCGTCAGTGCGTATTGCCAGTGACGACCTATGGAACTGAGAGGTGGTCCTTAAATGCTGGACTAAAAACGGTTCTCGAGTGGCAGCCTCGTACCGGTAGGCGATGTGTAGGCCGACCTCCTAATAGATGGAGTTACGACCTGGTAAGACATGCAGAAAGTTGATGGATGCTGGTGGCTCAGGACCGTGCTTTGTGGCATACCTAGGGGGGGCCTATGTTCAGCAGTAGACTTGTGAAAGGCTGTAATGATGATGATAATGATAATTGCTGATGTGAAGCACCGACGCTCCGGGAAGTCTGCAGTCTGCGATCATGTTCAAGATCGTCCCCACCATTACATTAGATTTGATAAACCACACATTCTCGCAAAAGAACACCGATTCCTACCAAGGATGATACGCGAGGTTATTGAAATTAAAAAACATCCAAATTTCAATAGAGAAGATGGTTGGGTGCTACCATCTGCTTGGGATTCTATAATTAACAAAATTAAACCCAAACCCAAGTATACCACTGCAAGCCTTCATGATACTATAAGCTCGTTTTGCGTAAATCGGAGCAAAAATTTATATTAAAAAGCTGAAGGTAGCCGGACTAACTATGACATTGGGATGTCAAACATCTCAGTCCCCCCCGTGACCATGGGCGCTGTAAAGCACCCGAAACGTCGGGATGATAATAAAAATAAATTAAAGTAATTAAACGCGATAAAATACGTAAATAATAGTTTTATTCAATGATAATTTTTTTATGATATTGAACAATACAGGTACACATTTACACCGTCTACTTATTGCCATTTTTAAGATTTAGCTAATAAGCACCTAGAAAGTAGTAAGCTCTTTTCTTGAAGGTCCCCAGGTCGTATTGGTCCGGCAAAATCGCAAAAATCATGGTTCTCGAGTGGCAGCCTCGTACCGGTAGGCGAAGTGTAGGTTGACCTCCTAATAGATGGAGTTACGACCTGGTAAGACATGCAGAAAGTTGACGGATGCTGGGGAGCCCCAGCCCAGAGATGGGAACAGTACTCCATATGCGGCCGAACCCGCGCCTTGTAAAGTTGCAGGCGGTGTGCCGGCATGAAATACTGTCCCGAGTTGCTGAGCGCGCCAAGCTTTTTAGGGGCCAATTTGGCCTTCTCTTGCAAGTGACCACACGAAACTGCACGTCACTCGATATGTCGATGCCGAGGATTCCGATACAGGCTGAGGCAACAAGGGAAGTGCCTTGAAATTGAGGAGTTTGTCGTATCAAAGGGGTTCCTTTTAGCGGTTAACGCGCAAACTTGTATCTTATGGGGGTTAAAGTGGACTAGATTTGGTCGCCCCCAATCCGAGACTCTGTTCAGCAAAGACTCGACATCAGACACAAGTTTGTCCTGGCACTAGGAGACGTTTTCCCGAGAAATATTGGTTCAGCCGGTGTAGAGAGCATCACCAGTGCCGTCATCTGCATAACAATGAATGTTACGGGTTTGCAACATATCATTGATATGCAGAAGAAACAGCGTTGGCGATAGCATGCAGCCTTGTGGAAACCCAGCATTAATAGGCTTGTAATCGGAGCTTACACCGTCTACAACGACCCTGATGCTCCGATCTGTAAGAAAGCTGGTGATCCAATCGCACAATTTCTCGGGAAGCCCATCGGAAGGGAGCTTCGAAAGAAGCGCTTTGTGCCAAACCCGATCGAAGGCCTTCGCAATGTCCAAACTAACGGCCATTGCCTCCCCCTTGGACTCTACTGCCTCCGCCCATCTGTGAGTGAGGTAGACCAGAAGATCACCAGCTGATCGACCACGGCAAAAACCGTATTGGCGGTCAATTATCAGCTGGTGATCCTCAAGGTACCTCATAAGCTGGCAGTTGACTAAGGACTCCATTGTTTTGGAGAACAAGGAGGTGATGGCGATTGGCCGGTAGTCGGACGGGTCTGAGCGGTCGCTTTTTTTAGGGAATGGTTGGAAGAAAGCCGTCTTTCGTTTCTTCGGTTTTTGTTAAAACCAACTCTGGAGCACACGTCCTCAGCACAATTGGGGGGATCCTATCAGGCCCACTCGACTTGTGGATGTCCAGGGAGAGGAGTGCTTCGCGAGCGCTGTGTGAACTGCACTTCCGGCATGGAGCACTCACACCGCGGGATGGTCGGCGGCGTACTCCCCCCGTCATCGAGAGTCGAGTTGGACGCAAAGAAAGAGCCTAGCAGATCGGCTTTCTCCTTTTCGGTATGGGCCAGTGAGTCGTCCTCCCTGTGCAGAGATGGAACAGACGGCTGACAGAAATTGCCCTGGATAGCCTTGGCGAGAGACCAGAATGCACGGGTTCCAGAAGGAAGGCGAACTAGTTTCTCGCAAATTCTGCCTATGTGCTCTGACTTTGCCTTGGCAATGACTCTTTTGAAGGACCTAGAGGCGGAATTATACTTCTTTTTTAGAGCGCTGGTGTTTACATCCCGGGACGTTGACGTGTCAGCCCAGGCTTGGTAGCATTCCAGCTTATAGCATGATGCTATTTTACAGGAGCGACCAAACCATGGATGAGATTTGCCTCTAATGGGCACCACAGAGGAAGGAATAAAAAGTTTCATACCCTGAAGTACCACATCAGCGACAGAATCCGCAACAACGTTGGTATATTCCGGCGAGAAGCAAACCCTCCCCCAAGGGTAGGATGCGAAGAAAGACCGCATCCCATCCCAATCAGCTGACTTATAGTGCCAAACACGGCGGCAGCCTTCAGAATGCAACTGCGATTTCCGCGTGAGTGGCACCACACTCCGGACAAGACAATAGTCCGAGGAGCCTGAAGGGGCGTCGACGGAAATCCGATATCTGTCCGGGTGAGAGGTCAGCAGAAGGTCCAACAGAGAAGGTGCATGATCCTCCACATCTGGAATCCGCGTAGGCGAAGTAAACAGTTGTATCAGACCACATGCCAAGGCAAAATCATGAACAAGTCTCCCCGCATGATCGGTTAAACGAGAATTAAGCCATTCGGCATGATGGGCGTTGAAGTCGCCAAGGATTACGATCTCTGCGGAGGGGATCTGCTGTAGCAACGTATCTGTAGCCATTTGGACGTGGTGGAAGAGCCGGTCTGTTTCGGCATTTCCGCATGGGACCTGTAGAGACACCCGTAGACGCGCGGATGGTTGTCGCTGTCTACGCGTAGCCAAAGGATGGACCGGGCCGAACCTTCAAGTCTGCCGAGGCGTCGAGAACAGATCTCCTCTCCGACGTAAACGCAAAATCCAGCCCGAGGCACAAGGTGTTCCAGTTTGTACCCCGGGTAGGAGAGATACGAGACGTCAGCCGGAGAGGACACCTGCGTCTCGGTCAGAAAGAGCAGATCCGGCCTCGCCGTCTCGAGATGGTAGTGGACGGCGTTTAGATTAGAGTGAAGTCCCCTGATATTGCAGAAATTCACGGATAGCGTGGCAGGGGTCGCCTTGGTCTTGATGCTCCGTTTGCCCCGAGCAGTTGTAGTCTTGAGCGGAATTTCGCCCCCCCCCCCCCAGAATACGCGGGGCAGCCTGAGCAACCACGCTCAGGAGTGGAGAAACATGGTAGTGGATGCTTAGCGAGGGATTCTCCAGGGGTGCTGGTACCCTCCTGGGGTAGTCTATCATAATTTAATTCCGCTACCATGTTGATGGGGGGGGGGGGGATTTGGGCCTCCGGCCACCTGCACTCACCAGACGAAACGCGGAAGCAGAGCTTCCACTTCACACCGGTATTCTGTGAGGTCGTGGCACCACCCCGATTTGAGCCGGCCCATACGTGCAACAGCCGCGTGGCTCTACCACTGTTATGGGCTTAGTAATAGGGTCGCATTGATTACTCTTCGGGTACGGATCCTTAAAAAAGATAAAATCCTGTGTTAGCTTTTAACATGGCCTCAGCAGACAAGTGAACTACGCACAAATGAACAAGGGCATTCAGTGTTGAAGTTTCATAGTCAGAAGTCCTATTATGCGCAGCACACTTATATTCAGATTCGGAGAACTATTTGTTAGAAATATTCGTGTTTACGCGTTATACTTACTATATCGTTTAATTAAACAATGAATATAAAAAAAAAAAAAAACATTTTTGTGGAACTCCCATCTATGCTTGTTTTTTTAGATCTGTCTAGGGCTTTTGACCTAGTATTTTATGATAAACTGTGGGCAAAGCTAATGGGCTTTAATCATCATAAATCTAAATAACGCTACAGCCGTACTACGTATAATATACTACTCCTAGAATCTTACCCAGGCGAAGCTAATCGGGCGCCAGTTTAAATATAAGCTAACTAGTACTGCTTGCGTTGCTCTGCCGTTTTTGGATGTTCAAGGTATGTACAAAATATTTCTAATACAGCTTATAAAGGTCTACTATTGAACATAGGTCAATGTTGCCATAGTTGCCACACTTGGCAGTGGGTTAGCAACCGCAGTTTTTTTTTTAAATTATTTTGACTTGTCATCAGAAAGATGCTGTCAAAAAATAATAAATCGATCCGCTCTCCTGATTCAGATTCCCTCTGTTTCCTAGTGGATTGTGTTCGTGGTTAACACACTTATTCCATAAAAATACATCAAAAAGAAGTGCAGATCCGGTATTACCTTTTCGGACTAAGATAGAATGCCAACGCCAAAATATTTGTATAATTCGTGTCATCATTATTATCACCATTAAAGGCTAGTCCACTGCCGGAAATAGGCCTCCTCCATGGATTGCCTGAGATTTTGCCAAGCTTAGCAGTTGCGTTGGCAACCGCAGATTTTTATTATTTTAACTTGTCATCAGGATGATGCTGCTGCTCATCTATTGTTTTAGTTTCCCTCTGATGCCTTTTACAACGCCCACGTGAAGAGATAGTGGATCTTCTTACCATATGGTTAAAATTAAAGATATTTTATGTTACTTCCTTCTCAAAATTGTGAAATGACCTTTTCTGTCAGTCGTTGGACGTACATAGGCTGCAAGAATACTTTTTTATTTAATTCTTGGTGGATACAAAGAAAGGTTCAGTGTATTCACTAATCTGTAATTTCGTATATATAGATTCATTTTATATATATATATATATATATATATATATATATATATATATATAGTACCCGGTTGACCGAGCTTTGCTCGGTATTTTTCGCTCGGTTTTTTCTTTAATTCGTGTGTTTTGGAAATTATATTTAGATACAAATTACGTACTGATGAAATATGAATAATATTTTTTGATCTTAGCGACATAATAGAAAAAACTGAAATGGTTATTTGAATAAAAAATCATGAGTGCAATTAGTTTAATTTAAATTTTCGTGTATTTAAAAAATACTAAAAAAAGGGCTAGAAAAAATAGATTTTCTCAAAAAAGAAAGAAACTTGAAAAAAAAATTAAAAAAGTCGGTCGGTCGGTCTGGGCTCGAACCATGGTATTACGATTCTGTGACTGCTCATTATACCATTAAGCTATTTATAATCATTGACAATTTGTCAAAATTTACCTTCTTATTCTAACGATATTGTAGCAGTTTTTCATTACCTAAAAACACGGACAAAAAGACATTTTCTAAAAATAAATCCTAGCTAGATCGATTTTTTATCCCCGAAACTCCCTGGACACTAAATTTTATGAAAATCGTTGGAGCCGTTTCCGAGATTCCGATTATATAGATATATATATATATATATATATATATATATATATATATATATATAAGAATTGCTCGTTTAAAGGTATAGGATATATATATATATATATTATATATATATATATATATATATATATATATATATATATATATATATATATATATATAATCGGAATCTCCGAAACGGCTCCAACGATTTTCATAAAATTTAGTGTCCAGGGAGTTTTGGGGGCAATAAGTCGATCTAGCTAGGATTTATTAAATTTCCTTTTGTCCGTCTTTTCAGGCAATAAAAAAACTGCAACAATATAAGACGGTAAATTTTGACAGACTACTAGCGATTGTAATAGCTCAGGTAGGGTGTCGGTCGGGCGTGATATCGGAGTTCCGTGGTTCGCGTCCCGTCTTGGGTACGACTTTTTTTTTTCCTTTTTTTTTCAAATTCCTTTCTTTTGTGAGAAAATCTATTACTCCGAGCCCTTTTTTAGTAATTTTTAAAAATAAGAAAAATTTTAATTAAACTAATTGCACTCATGACTTTCATTCAAATAACCAGCTCAGTTTTTTCTATTATAACAATAAGATCAAAAAATATTATTCATGTAGGTAAATTGTATCTAAATGTAACTTCCAAAAAAAAAACCGAGCAAAGCTCGGTCATCCGGGTACTATATATATATATATATATATATATATATATATATATATATATATATATATATATATATAGAATAAAGTTGACAGACGAATATAATAATAACAATAATAATAATAATAATATTGCACAACTATCACACAACGCCATCTAGTCCCAAGCTAAGCAGAGCTTGTGTTATGGGTACTAGACAACTGATAAACATACTTATATATTTCTAAATACATAAATATTATAGATAAATTACACCCAGACACAGAACAAATGATCTTGCTCATCACACAAACATTTGTCCTGGGTGGGAATCGAACCCACGACCTCCGGCATAGCTGTCAGGGTCACTAACCACTAGACCAATAGGCCTGTCTATACAGTCCGCCTGATGATAGCTAGGCTGAGATCCGCTAGGTGGCGTAGAACAACGTCGTACCACATAATTTAGAAAAAAATTGAATAAAAAGTTAAGTGGACGGTATGGTTCATAGATATATACATTTATCCGTTTTTGCATTTTGATTTTTATATAAGAATCAAAACGCAGAAACGTTGTCAATACTGAGGAGTAAGATGGAATGCCACGTAGTAAAAAGTGTCTCCGGTTCTGTTCGCGACGGCCTAACAACATTAAGAAACAAAGTGATAAAGAATATTGTTTTTTGTATTAATAGTGAAATTACCGAGAAAACTAGGTGAAAACGTGTATTAATATAGTTATTTAGCATGTTTATAACTCTTAGTATATTTGTATAGAGTGTCGTTTTGATAACAAGTAATATAAACTACTTTTATTATATACCAAAAATCGACCAATCACAGCGCGTCTTATCGTGGAAAGTTTTTAATTAACTGCGTAATAGTTCATACTAAAATAAGGAAAATAATTTTATGTTCTAAAAGAGTTATAAATATGACATTCAATTAGCATATGGCTTATAGATTAAAGAAGTATAGGGATATTTTTGTATAATTAAACGCATTTCGTAGTTATAGAAAAATCAAGGAATCAATGTACCCAAATATTATGAAAATTTTGGACATTTCGTTTAATAACTTTTTATATTGTTAATATTTTGAGTAACCTTTATGATCTACTAATAAAGTACCTGACTACCGATTTAATGATGTATAGCATGTTAGTGTAGCAATTAGTTTTGTATAAAAAATATTGCAATTTTTATATTTGTATAGTGAAAAGTTTATGCAATAAAGAGGCAAACGGAAAATGGCGAGCGGCTCACTGCAAAGTATTGCCCAAGTCTACCTTAGGGGCTCGGGACCCAGTACCAGTAGTAGTGTGAAGAACTACCAGTGACAGTGAAGTGAAGTGAGTGGTATCCGGTGGTAGCTGAAGTGACTAGTAGCAGTATATAGTGAATAGTGAAAGTGTTAGCTAGCCGAAAAAGGTCGTAACTGACATTCGCAGTTACACATAGTGAAAGTGTTAGCTAGCCTAAAAAGGTCGTAACTGATATTCGCAGTTACATATAGTGATAGTGTTAGCTAGCCGAAAAGATCGTAACTGATATTCGCAGTTACATATAGTGATAGTGTTAGCTAGCCTAAAAAGGTCGTAACTGATATTCGCAGTTACATATTATAGTGAAAGTGGTAACTGATATCCGCAGTTACACAAGTGATAAAATCAACTAGTTTAGTTGATAATAGCTGCTAGTCAGTAGTGTTAGAAAACCAGCTACTACCAATAGATCTTTGATACCACCGTACAATTTAAAGAAATCTTTCGAAATATACAGTGACCAACCAATAGTGAACAACCGTAGTTTAACAACCGTGATCGATAGTTAGAGTTATAAATTTCGCGACTAATCAATCAGTCGAACCGCTGGCCACTACCTTGCTATTTGTATTTCTTAATCGTGCATTTTGATTTGAACCACAGTCCACAATACCTCAGCGGCAGCCACAAAGACGGCGGTGAAAGTACCCACCGGAACCTATAGGTGTAGGACGTGAGCGACTCGCGAAGTATCTTCGACAACATTTACTCCGGAGAGTTTCGCCCGTCCGGCACATTCGTTGGTCCTTCGAGCCGGATATATCCGTTTGTATTTCGGAACCGGGTAAATAGTCACCACCGTATTAAAACCGCAGAATTTTTCAGATTCAAGATGCCGATCACCCGTTCGCAAGGAAGGGAAGCCAAGGCGTGGACCGTCGGTCTGGAAGGAGGTTCGTCGGCCAGTAACGCCGCCGTCCACCACCAGATGCCACCACGCTCACAGTCAACGGTGGAGGGCGCTGAGGCGCCATGCTGCCCCCCCGAGGGGGGGATACCCCTGCCCGCGCCGACCACTACGGCCCGCACAATGAAGCAGAGGGAACATTTAGAAGGCAACGATGACTTTAGCAGTGCATCATCGCCAACAGCCCGGGAAGACACCCACAACGAAGAGCCACCGAGGGGCCACACCGATTGCAGTACGAAGTCAAAGAAGACTGTTCGGCCCAATAGAAGAATTTTGAAGGCTCGTGAAGAAGTATTGAAGATCAAACTAGAACTTGCGCAGATCTCTTTACAGATGGCTGAAGAAGCAGACGAATCAGACGACTATGATGAAGATGGTCACTCCAAAAGTGAGTACGTTCGATCTTGGCTCGAAAACTCTGTAGCCAAACAAAAGTCAAATCAAGGCGCAACCACCGGAGGGAAGGCCCCATTTAATAAAACTGTCACAAAGCCAACCCCGGACGTTGTCGACCTCAGTGAGCCCCAAAAGGAGCTCACGAACCAGGATTCCTATCCAGAAGACGTACAAATGGATCCCATGCCACAGAAGCTCAGCCAGGAACCCACCGTTAATGAAGACAGGGGGCTCCTACCGATTGTATCAGAGCTCACATACCAGGATTCCTATCCAGAAGACGTACAAAAGGATCCCATGCCACAGAAGCTCAGCCAGGAACCCACCGTTAATGAAAACAGGGGGCTCCTACCGATTGTATCAGAGCTCACATACCAGGATTCCTATCCAGAAGATGTACAAAAGGATCCCAAGCCAAATAAAGCTAGCCAGGAACCTGTCATAAGCGAAGACAGGGGGCTCCGTCCATTTATATCGGAGCTCACGTCCGCTATAGCCGCGCTCGCTGACAAATCAAAATTAGAGAGTGCGCCACTATCGTCGCATACTTTCGCAGCGTCGAAAGCTATAATGACACTGCCAAGCTTTAGCGGAGCACATACCGAGTGGCTTTCATTCCGTGCCATTTACGAAACAACCCGAGGCTACTTCAATGACATTGAAAATACAGCTAGACTAAGACGAAGTCTACAAGGAAGAGCCTTGGAAACAGTCAGTTCAGAACTCATCGGGCATGCTAAGCCAGATGAGATTATGCGAGAACTGGAGCTACAATTTGGGCGTCCAGATTCAATTGCGCAAGCAGAAACCGAGAAGTTACGAGGATTAGCACGCTGTACAGAAGCGCCCAGAGACATTTGCACATTCGCGAGTAAAGTGAGGGGAAGCGTCGTCACTCTTCGAGCCCTAAAGCGAGATCATTACCTCGTCAACGCAGAGCTGCTACGACACCTCACCGACAAACTGCCAAACTCTATACGTGCCCAGTGGTATAGAATCTACACTGAAAAATATGACTCTAAACCAGACCTCGGCTGCTTCAGCGATTTTATTACCGAGCAAGCTCGCTTCTGCAGTGCATTTGCGCCTCCAGAAATTATTAACGAAGCACAAAGCAATCGTACAGTACATAGAGCACACGCGGCTACTACTAAGCCGTCTCCGAAATGCAGAGTGTGCGAAAAAGAGGGTCACTACGGATCCGAATGTAAAACATTCAAGGAAGCAGATATCAACAAAAGATGGCAACTCGCAAAGAAAAATAACTTATGTTTCCGCTGTTTGCGTTATAGAAATCAGACACACAAATGCAAAACCAATAAGTGTGGAATAGAAGGATGCACTGCGACACACAATCGACTTCTCCATAGTAATACAAAGGAGAAGACTGAGGTCAAACAAAAAGAACCTCAAGAAACTGTTGCTAACTCATTCGGTGTGTCAAAGCATCAAGCCTATTTAAAAATAATTCCAGTGCGAGTAATTGGACCGGCGGGAGCTGTAAACACACACGCCCTGCTGGATGATGGGTCAACAGTTTCACTAATGGATGAAGAGATCGCCAAACAAATTGGAGCTAAAGGGCGGTTCGACCCGTTTAAGATCACCGCTATCGGGAACACCACCCTCGATTCACCGGAATCTCGAAGAATCAAAGTATCGCTGAAGAGTCTCCACAGCAAAAGGGTGCCATTCAGAGCACGCACGGTCGCAAGCCTAAACTTGGGGCCACAGACTGTGCGTGCGGTAGACATAGCCAAGTGCAAACACTTGAAAGACCTAAAGGAGCAGCTAATATATGACTCCGGCAACCCAAGGATCTTAATAGGACAGGACAATTGGAGACTTCTGATAGCCACTCAAATCCGTAGAGGTCCACCGCACCAGCCAATCGCCTCGCTCACAGAATTAGGATGGGTGCTACACGGAGCACACACTAAAGCCCCGTATCAGCGCGTCCACGCGGCCAATGAGCTGCACAAGAGCGAGGAAACTATAGATGACCAACTCCGCGAATATTTCGCGCTGGAATCTCTCATTATCAATCCGAGAAGACCAGACTCCGACCCAGAGAAGAAAGCTGAAGATATACTAAATAGCAGCACCCGTCAGTTACAAGACGGGCACATAGAAACAGCGCTTCTCTGGAAGGAAAAAGATATCGAGATGCCTGGTAATTATGAAACAGCAATAAAACGGCTCGTTTCCATTGAAAGAAAATTAGATCGAGACGAAGATCTAAAAAGGAAGTATGACGAACAAATGAATTCCCTAGTACAAAAAGGATACGCCGAGATAGCACCGAAAACTAGCACACCGGGAAGAACATGGTACCTACCCCATTTCGACGTCCATAACCCAATGAAGCCAGAGAAGTTTCGAATAGTACACGATGCCGCAGCCAAAACAAAGGGGGTGTCGTTGAACGACTTCCTGCTCACGGGTCCAGACCTACTGCAATCACTACCAGGGGTCATGATGCGTTTTCGCCGCCATAAAATCGCTGTCTCCGCGGACATAGCCGAAATGTTCATGCAGGTTAAAGTCAGACCCGAAGACAGAGATGCCTTAAGATATCTCTGGAGAGGGGATCGACGTAATGAAGCTCCACAGGAATATAGAATGACGTCGATCATTTTCGGTGCAGCCAGTTCACCCTGCACAGCCATATTCGCGAAGAACTGGAACGCTAGAAAATACAAAGACAAGTATCCAGAAGCCGTAGAAGCTATCATCCAAAACCACTATATGGATGACTATCTCGATAGTTTCCAGTCTCTGGAAGAGGCAAAGCGAATATCGAAGGAAGTACGCGACATACACAAAAACGCGCACTTCACCTTAAGAAAATGGGTTTCCAACGCACCAGAAGTTGTAAAAGAATTAGAACCTGACTATGAAGCATCTGAGTCAGTCGATCTGGGAAACAAAGGAACCGAGGAAAAGATACTCGGATTAATCTGGAAACCGAGTACCGATCAGCTGAGCTTCAACCTAAAGCTCACTCGACTTCCAATCAATTTGCTGCATAAAGCACCAGCCAAGAGGGAACGTCTCGTACGGTGCGTGAAGACGGCACTATACACCGTCCTTCATGAGAGACATCCGCATGAGGAAGTATTAGCCACGCTGCTCTGCGAGGTGGAGTATACAGTAAATAGCAGACCATTGACTCACATCTCTGTAGACAGCGACGATGACGAATCCATCACTCCAAATCACTTCCTTTTAGGAGGATCTGCGAGACTGCCGACACCTGGAGTATTTGATGAAAAGGATATGAATAGCAAAAGACACTGGCGACGCTCCCAGATACTCGCTGACATGTTCTGGCAGCGTTGGGTCCGAGAGTATTTACCGGAACTTCAAAACCGGCGGGAGGCCCATGGGCGAGGTCCCAATCTCCAGGTGGGCGATCCAGTCCTCATAGCTGACGGCCAGTTACCTCGTAACACCTGGCCACGAGGGAGGGTGGAAGCTGTTTACCCCGGTGCGGACGGACAGATCCGCACTGTGAAGGTACGCACAGCAAACGGCCTAATCAAGAGACCAACCAGGAAACTCGTGCCGCTGCCGAAGTAGAAGCAACGTCGCTCACCGAAATGGATGCAGCGCCGCTGTGAGAAAATCGTCGCGACGCTGCACGGCGGGAGAGATGTTCGCGACGGCCTAACAACATTAAGAAACAAAGTGATAAAGAATATTGTTTTTTGTATTAATAGTGAAATTACCGAGAAAACTAGGTGAAAACGTGTATTAATATAGTTATTTAGCATGTTTATAACTCTTAGTATATTTGTATAGAGTGTCGTTTTGATAACAAGTAATATAAACTACTTTTATTATATACCAAAAATCGACCAATCACAGCGCGTCTTATCGTGGAAAGTTTTTAATTAACTGCGTAATAGTTCATACTAAAATAAGGAAAATAATTTTATGTTCTAAAAGAGTTATAAATATGACATTCAATTAGCATATGGCTTATAGATTAAAGAAGTATAGGGATATTTTTGTATAATTAAACGCATTTCGTAGTTATAGAAAAATCAAGGAATCAATGTACCCAAATATTATGAAAATTTTGGACATTTCGTTTAATAACTTTTTATATTGTTAATATTTTGAGTAACCTTTATGATCTACTAATAAAGTACCTGACTACCGATTTAATGATGTATAGCATGTTAGTGTAGCAATTAGTTTTGTATAAAAAATATTGCAATTTTTATATTTGTATAGTGAAAAGTTTATGCAATAAAGAGGCAAACGGAAAATGGCGAGCGGCTCACTGCAAAGTATTGCCCAAGTCTACCTTAGGGGCTCGGGACCCAGTACCAGTAGTAGTGTGAAGAACTACCAGTGACAGTGAAGTGAAGTGAGTGGTATCCGGTGGTAGCTGAAGTGACTAGTAGCAGTATATAGTGAATAGTGAAAGTGTTAGCTAGCCGAAAAAGGTCGTAACTGACATTCGCAGTTACACATAGTGAAAGTGTTAGCTAGCCTAAAAAGGTCGTAACTGATATTCGCAGTTACATATAGTGATAGTGTTAGCTAGCCGAAAAAGATCGTAACTGATATTCGCAGTTACATATAGTGATAGTGTTAGCTAGCCTAAAAAGGTCGTAACTGATATTCGCAGTTACATATTATAGTGAAAGTGGTAACTGATATCCGCAGTTACACAAGTGATAAAATCAACTAGTTTAGTTGATAATAGCTGCTAGTCAGTAGTGTTAGAAAACCAGCTACTACCAATAGATCTTTGATACCACCGTACAATTTAAAGAAATCTTTCGAAATATACAGTGACCAACCAATAGTGAACAACCGTAGTTTAACAACCGTGATCGATAGTTAGAGTTATAAATTTCGCGACTAATCAATCAGTCGAACCGCTGGCCACTACCTTGCTATTTGTATTTCTTAATCGTGCATTTTGATTTGAACCACAGTCCACAATACCTCAGCGGCAGCCACAAAGACGGCGGTGAAAGTACCCACCGGAACCTATAGGTGTAGGACGTGAGCGACTCGCGAAGTATCTTTGACAACATTTACTCCGGAGAGTTTCGCCCGTCCGGCACAGGTTCTCTACGAGGACCATACGAAACGATGCAGCATTAACCTTATATTTTACGCTGATAATTTTGTAAGAGCCGACTCATTCGTGCTCCTATTTATTATAATATAGCTACAGTTTGGCTCTACCACGTACATAATAAGTTAATATATGCAATAAAATCCGTAAAAAATAATTTCATTTAAATCTACTAAGCAACTTTCGAAGGGCTGTAATTTAAGCTTTGTATTTTAAAAATTAGAATATATGACGTATTTCATTACTTATATGTCAATTTAGAAAGTAATTTTTTTTACATTTGTTGTTTTAGGATACTTCAAAGCAATGTGTTGTTTTAACGAGATTGGACCAGGCACCTTTTCCAATTATTCGGGATTACGCAGTTGGGTCCGAACGGGCTTACTCTATATACTCGTAGATTTAAAAGCTGACCAGTTTATGACCCTTACAAGACCCAAAACCTTTTATTTATCATCAAAAGAGTGATTCACGTACGTTTATGTATATTTTATAGCTTTTAATTAGAGATGTATATGTACATGTCTTATGGATACAGATTAACTATTAGTATGTTTTATTATTATAACCCAGTGCTTGAAATCCGACAACATAACACTTACGAAATTGCTAATGGATTTCTCTAAGTCATAATATCGGATATAAAAAAATATGTGGACCGTAGTAACTCAAGATCAAGGCAATTTAAGTTACATCCGTATCCATCAACACGATTATATCAAATAAAGAAGACAAAAAATGAAAAAGACACATCAAGAAACAGACGTACAAACAAAAAAGGCAAAAAATTTCTATACTGACTCTTTTTTAGAATCCGCTGTAGTCAAGTGATAGAGAATTAAAAAGTTTTTAATTCATTTCTTCGTCTCAAGTAGACCTACAGTAAAACGGTTATTACTCCAAATAATAAATTACCAAATTATTCCAAATCTTAAAAAGGTTATTTTAGTAACCAAGGGTTGGTAGAATTGAAACCCTATTTTGTAGTTAATTAATCCACCTACGCTGAAAGCTAAACACTTAACGAGCGTGTAGTTTTTCAAAAAAAATCTTGTTTTAATATTTTAGCAGTTTAGCGAAGGACGTTCCACACGGAAGTTTATAAATTATACTAAGCAAAATTCTTGCTTTAATATTTTAGCAGCTTAGCGATGGACGTCCCACACGGAAATTTATAAATTGTTTTAAAATAAATTCTTGTTTTAATATTTTAGCAGTTTAGCGAAGGACGTCCCACACGGAAGTTTATAAATTATATTAAACAAAATTCTTGCTTTAATATTTTAGCAGTTTAGCGAAGGACGTCTCACACGGAATTTTATAAAATATGTTGGCGATATATTGAAGAATGGACAAATTAAGACTACCCTTGACTGGCGACATGCTAGCCGTAATTGGTTTCCCAGTAGTGGGATGTATATAGAATTTAAATTTAATTTTCTTCCAACAAAGATAGAAGTCGATGTCCGCCAACATAATGTAACGGACTGATTAGTAAAACATACTCAGGTTAATTAATGTAATATTTTATTGAATTAACACAAAAGTTAATTAAAATAACGCCCTAGATGGTAAATCGCGCTGTTTTAGCGTAACAAAAGACTATTTACCTTTGTCTTGAAGAGGCCTATATTGTACTCGTATTTAGGCGGAAAGACAGATACCTGCAAATTATTTCGGTTTAGTTTGCTATACCAATTAATGGGTTTTAGCAGAACACGTGATCGTGAGGCATTCAACTTGGGTGGTCAAAAAGCATGGTTAAAAGTACTTTGCCACTTAAGTAGAGTCACGCCGCAGCTATATCAAGGTAAGAGAGATTGAGCTGTTTCGACCGGGGATTACGCTCTCACAAAATACCAGCGTAGCCAGTCTAGTGCTACTGTGTTTCATATGGTGAGTGCAGATATTTAGAAATTTTTCTCTTAACTCAATCTAGGATTACACTAGGATTTTTTCCTGTATCGTGGGGGCAGTTTATATATATATATATATATATATATATATATATATATATATATATATATATATATATATAAATTTTAAAAGGACAAATACCCAGACCCGAAACTATTATTAATTTGTAAGGCATTCAAATACTAGTTTCGTTAAGGATTCGAACCCACATCCCTTAGCGCCGGAAGTCATTGCTAAGCCACTGCGCCACGGAGCTGTTGCATCTTAAATGGTTGAATATCCCACAAAACTTAAGAAACATATATAACACGATTGAATTAGAAACGTAGCTTACACAGAAAACAATCAGAAGACGCTTACATGAGGCTTACAGGAGCGAGACAGGTTGATGAGTTGTATAGCCATATTAAGCCTTCACAAACCACCTTCGTAATCTCAGTTAATTGAGGTACATACAGCGGGTTCACACATTTTGCTTCCCTGAAACGTTGTTATAAACGGATTTCATTGGGGTATGCACAGGGCCGGACTTGGAGGTTGGAAGGCGGGGCCCCTAATTATTTACTGAATTTCAATTAAAAGAAAAAAAAACCATTCAAAATTAAAATTGTATGTTGCAAGTATGGGTTAAACACTTGCTATAACTATGTTAAACGCTCGTCTGTATTCTACTATTTAGTATGCTAATTGGTAGTTCAACAATAATGTAGGTCCTATATTTACAATATATTGATATACCTAAATTTATTTTTATTTATTTATTTCCCGTCAAGTCTTTCAAACAATTATTGCCAACAAAAAGAGTGTAGTAATTAGTTACAATAATATATTGCATATCATATACAATTTCTTAAAAACTAAATTACCGTGTTATCTAAATTGAAGTTGGCGAGCTTTTATCGCCGAAAAGTCACTGAAGATTTCGCTAAAATGTAGCTCCCGGAGTAAATCAATTCCAATACTAAGTAGGTAGAGTTAGTTTCGATAGTCGGTTTTGAACCATCGTCGTTAGATAAGATAAGATAACTTATTTGTTAGAATATGGTACATTACAGTTGTTACCAAAGAATTTCGATCCTAAATATTCTGCCGTTTCCGGCGTACAAATATTTTTAGATAGATTATTTTAGAATATAATAAAAAATTAAAACATTAATGATAAGATACTTTAAAGATACATACAGCAATACTTATGGAAACTAAATTTATATAAAACAATATCAATAAATTAATTCAAAATATTTTTTAGTTAAAACACGTCAATAAATTAAGTTCAGCAATTCAATGATCACAATTCGAGTCAAACTTATCATTTAAGAAGCCATTTATTGAGTAACATTTATTTAAAATAAATTAAAATCATTTACTTTTAAAGATTCCTATATTCATATTTTTTGAAACAAACAGGCAATTTGTTGTAAACATGACTGTATTGCTATACAATATACATTTTTGAGTATAGATGTATTTTTTGCTTTGGTACACACAATTTATGTATGTTTCTACTGGTCCTAATTACAACATAGTTTTGTTTTCAAATAAATTACATTTTTGTTAACAAAGACACATATTTCGTAAATTTATAATGCTGGTAGCGGCAATATTTTATGTTTGTGGAAAAGGGGAATACAACTAACTAATTGGTGTCCTCCGTATAAAGAACTTACACATTTTTTTTTGCCCGCGAAAAGTTGTAATGAAATCGATAGAATCACCCTATATTAATAAGTTGTAACGTAGGATCGAAGAAACATATGTTTTTTGAATAATTTTATCAAAGATACAAATTGAACCAACTCATTGCCAAGGCTAGTTTCTTAATCATCTTCATAAACTTTTACTAATTCCTCTGCAGTAGAATACAAATTTGCAGCGTCCATCTCCTCTAGGTGATTGAGAAATCCAAATCTTGAACATCACTAAGAGAAACACAAAATTGATCAATCACTGGGATAAAACCGGACATTTTATTCATAAATAGCAATCCGTCGATCAATATCAGGATTCTACAACAGCGCCACCTACAGGTTCCAACTATGTAAACCTTCGCGGAAATGCGAGCAATAAGTTGACAAATTTTTACCGCAACCTGATGAATGGTATGGCAGCGCATAAAATAAGAACAAACACATTAATTTTTATATATTAAAATATGCGTGAATTTTAAAGGTATGGACGCGTTGTTTGCCTACGAAATGCTGGTCGAATTTCGAATAAATTTATCATTCTACCACTTGCTTATTTTAAATAAGCTTTATTATGCGTGAACATGTTAATGCTAGGTTACAAGAATCATTAATACCAATAAGCATGCTTTTTAAACTAAAATTTCTTTAAATAAATGAAATTCGAAAAATATCAATAAAACATCAGATTATTTTGTATAAATCGGTAAGTAAACATTTCATAAGACGTATTGAAATTGTTAGGTTTTCATCAGCAAAAGCGAGATTGGACCGATTGTTGTCAGCGTGTAACAATGTACGCAGTATGTACTTTAATTATAATTTTATAATAATATCCACACAATAGCACCTAAAGTCGGCTGAAAAATTAAAACTCCATCTTCAAAAGCTATTAAAAGAACTATAAATAAATCATCATCACATGTCATAAAACCTGCCAATTGCAACTATGGTTAAATCCTGCCATGAAGCCATCCTGGGAGGGGTCTATATTTCGCAGTGGACTTTAATAGACTGTAGTGAATAATAGATGGATCGACATCATAACAAACAAAAAAGTTCTTTCGTTTACTCGTGCATCGCCTTTACTTAATATTAAAAAAAAACTTCGTGCATTGTGATCATAGGTAAATTAGGTTGTATGTATATTATTAACTAATTGTGACAAATTTTAAATTGGCGAATTCTCTTATAATACGAGTTTTAATTTTGTTTCCGTTCAGACAATAGTGACTTGTGTAGCCCAAGTTTAGTTTTAGTTTTATGTTCATTGAAACTTACGCGACTCGTTAGTGGGACGCCTCCACTTTACTTTAATGGGTCGGAAGCAGCGACATCTTGTCTGGCGCCGAACATTAACTTATGTTGCATACCTAAGTTCAACGTGAAACTTGTAGATATTGACGTTAATTGTTATTGCTATTTATTTGTAATTTTTAAAGCCACTAATGCTAGCCCCAATCATATAAACATAACATAAACACTCACGCCTGTCACCCAGAGGGGTAGGCAGAGACTACAGACTTCCATTTGGCACGATCCTGACACACCTCTCTTGCCTCCTTCACATTCATACACCTACGCATATATGCTCGTCGGTTAAGGGTACTCCTAATTGGGCCCGTTTTCAATAACTCGCCAATTTGGTCGATAAATTTTCGCCTAGGATGTCCCTTTCCGACTCTGCCATTCACTTCTGCACCATAAATTTTCTTTGTCACTCTTTCCTCACTCATTCTTCCCACATGACCAAACCACCGAAGCATTCCGTTCTTAATCCTGGTCATCACATCATCTTGCAAACCACACTTTTCTCTTATTACACAATTTCTTACCCTGTCGTTCAGATTCAGCCCTAACATACTCCTTAACGACTGCATTTCTACTGCGTTTATTCTACTCTCGTGCTTCTTCTGCCACACCCAACTTTCACTACCATACGTTAAAGTAGGGACCAACACAGCATTGTGAATTGCCATACGTGCCTTTTTCGACACATTTTGACTCATAGAATAAAACTAAATTTACGGATTTCATCGCGTTTATTTCACTACTTTTACTTATTTTTAATTCCCGACGTTTCGGGTGCTTTACAGCAACCATGGTCAAGGGGGGGACCATTTTAAATTTTTTGAAATTTAGTTTTATTCAATGTGTAGTGTTCGCGTAAATTTAAGAAATCATTACATTTTGACTCTTCACAGTAGAGTGCAAGGCCCCATTTACTCTATTTCCCGCATTCACTCGTCGTTCTATATCCTTATCATAACTCCCATCCCTGCTAAATACGCAGCCCAAATATACAAACCCATCTACTTGCTCGATCAACTCCCCTTCTATTCTTATTTCACAAATCGTTTTACTTTCTTCTCTTTCAAAAACCATAACCTTCGTCTTACTTGCGTTCACTTTCATACCCCTTTATTTTAATGATCCGTTCATTAATGTAACCATCATTTGCAACTCGGCCGCCGACGACGCAAGAATAACTTGATCATCGGCGTACAAAAGGCATTTGACGGTTAACTCACCCATTCGTAATCCGCATTGTCAACTTTCAAATTTTGCAAACAACTGTCCATAAATAAGTTGAACAGCCACAGGGAAGCCACACAGCCCTGTCTGACACCTTTGTGGATGTCAAACCAGTCCGAGTAGACCCCGTTGATCCTAACACAAGCACTGGAGTCCCTATAAAGAGACTCCAATGCCTGTATCAAGCCAGCGCTCAACCCAAATGAGTTCAGTGTTTGCCATAGCAAATCCCTATCCACTCTGTCATAGGCCTTTTCCAAGTCCATGAACGCACAAAAGACCTTTTGGTTCTTGGCCAGAAACTTCTCCGCGATCATGCGCATGAAAATGACTTGATCTGTACATCCCATTCCCTTTCTAAATCCCGCTTGCACGTCCCAAATTTTTCCATCAGTTTCTTTCATGACCCTTTCAATCAGTACCTTAGCATACAGTTTTCCCACAATGCTAAGAAGGCTGATGCCACGGTAGTTTTTACAGTCCTACTGCGACCCTTTTCCATTATATACTGGGACTATCACGGCTTTGCACCAGTCTACCGGTACCCCCTTCATTTCCCAGCATAAATTAAACAAGGTGTGCAGCAGGCCTGCCACCACTTCCTCTCCAGCCCTTAGCATTTCGAGTGAAACTCTATCATATCCGGCAGCCTTACCTGCTTTCACGCTTTATTTGTAGTTTTTTAAGCCATTAATGCTAGCCCCAATTATGTACAACTTCACCATTTGGGTCTCCATCTAAAATAAAAAAATAATTCAAACTACTTTTAAATAACGATTTTTTATATATAGAATAAGGGTGACAAAAGAGCTGACAGTCCACCTGAAGATGAGTGAATGCTGTGGTTTGCAGACATCTAAATTTATCTTCAATTAAGCATCAAAATGCAGATAAGTTGTCACCCTTGAGGCCTAAGATGGAATGCCAGTAGAAAGTGTCTCTGGTTCTCTACGCTCACAACGCGGAACACTGCAGCATCAAGCTGCTATTTAGGCTGGTATTCTGTGAGAACGTATTCCTTTTCCGGTCAAGCCGACGCGTTCGTACTACAATCAGTAATATAGCTGCAGCGTGGCTCTACCTTGCATAAAACGTCACAGTCTTTATAGGTCCCCTTGCCGGAAACAAGCCTCCTTTCATTGCTGGTACGCACTTCTCTCCTCCATTGCATATTGACGGTCTTCACATGTCTTCGAAATATTTGAACTCCTCAGATATACAGGTTTCCTTACAATATTTTCCTTTAACACGGAACACGTAAATTAGCACTTAAAGTTTCTATTAACAATGTCATTAATGATGCACCCTTAGCTGAAGCAGACTCCGCGGTCTAGAGCCCAAACGCAAAACGTATCGTATTATCGAGGGTGGTGTGTCTTTACTTGTAAAGTGTTGTTAAGAATAGTGGTGCTGGGATTATGGTGACGAGGATACTGCACACAATTTAGGAAGGCCGAAAGGTGCTCTTCAAACTCGGTAAGAAACGTAATTATATTTTATTCCGCCGGTGTTGACTAAATAATTTTTAACATTGTAGATATAATGGATATCCGCAAAGTAACGCGTGATTCTATCAATTATGTTTATAACTCACGCTTGAATTTACGAAGAGCACTGAGCCCCTGAGGTATCACGGTACATTTTCAATTTAACTGATTGAAAACGTAGTCTAACTAATAGATGAATAGCGTCAATCAGCGGCCATTTTCGAAGAAACTTCCTTATGAATAATTAAGGAAGTTGACGGAAATTGATGACGATAACTGATAACACAAAACAAGTTTGCTTAAAACAAATAAATATTAAAAAATATTGTAATATTTTTATGATATTAAAGAGACCAAAATATCATTGGAGATGTAAAAGTTAATTAAGATCGTTCGTCTTTTCCTATTTTAAACAATATTACGCATTTCTGCAAAGTCAAAGAACAAACACTTTAAAGATAAAACGTCAGTACTAGGATTTTATCCTGTATTATAGAGGCGATTTGCTTACATAAATTACACATGGAAAATGGTACAATGATTTGTAGGCCTAACAAACAATAGTTCGGCGCGGGATTCAACCCACTGCAGAACAGCAAACGAACACATTGATGCAGCGCAGGCAAATCGTTAAACTGATAAACTACAACCTGATTATATTAATCTAATGTTGTCTAATTAACTAAAGAATGGTTGAAGTTAACCCAGAAAACGAAGTAGAAATACCTCGCAGCATGTTCTCTTCATGTCATACTAGTTATACCATTTATACTGGAACGCAGTTCTTGCATGGCGCCCAAAACATAAAAGAGAATCTAGTAAAAAATACGCGACAGGAAAGTTTGTTCGTATGAAATGGTGACGCACCAGCAGTAATCTCACAGAAACCAATTCGACCTATTTTTAGACCTCTTGGATTGAAAAACTATTTGAATTCCACATTAGCAGTTTTACTTGTCTAATATTGCTCACTTTACTAGCTAAAATCTTAAAGGAGATGACCAAAATTGTGTGAACCTGTGCCCCAGATCGTACAGAGATGCAATCTATGACATTTGAAAGTACAGATCTTCTATATAGAGAATTAGAAAAGTGCATGTAGCAGTGCAAGTGTACGCAGTAGTGGACATAAGTTATGAAGATTTAAAAAAAGTTGATTTTGGCATTTTAATTCATGAGTGTTATGTAGGTTAACTTATATGCATGGTGATTAGGATGTATCCTAACTGGTTTTGCTAAATAAAACAAGGACATCAATTAGTTTCAGTCTTTGAAATTATTATTTGTAGCTAGTTTTTGTAACATAACTATTATTGATCGAAGTATATTAGACAGAAAATAATTAAACTTACGTATTACACCGTTTATAATTAGTGGAGCACCCTCGTGGGGCTAAGGCCCTTATTAAATAAAAGTAAAATACGATGAACCACAAAGACGACGGAAAAGCGTACATATATCGTATACCGAGAAACGGCGGGTAAGTCGGTAAACGTGAATCAGATCAAGTCTGACATTGACACTTTGACTGTTTTGATGCTTGACGGACGGATTCAGTGTTGCAAGTACTAAAGTAAAATAACCCTATCCTATAATGTAACGCTACATGTTAAGTCCTATCCTTTAGTGTATTTTGATTATTTTGATGTATTAATTCATTAATTGAAGGCTTGTTTTATACATAACATAAATAAAGTATTTTTATGAATTTGGCTATTGCTTTTTCCCTACTTTTTTATCTTTTTAAGTATTATATGGCCACATTAAAGGTGCTATAGAGTGACTTTCAAGAGAAGAAACCACATTAAATACGTTTAAATTTGACTATTTTTCAAAAGCTGCTATGAAATGTTAATTGTTATTCAAACTTCTCTTTTTTATTTAAATTAATAGCAATAGTTTTATTTTTGTACAGCTTGGGGCACATTTTTACCATCTCATTTTAAAAAATATAAATATAGTATTTACAGTTTCTTGAGTTACGTCTGAAATGTATAATTTTTATCACACACTGACTAGCTCATTGAAAACTTATACCAATTGTAGGTGAATAAGAAGCTTAAAATTTGAAATCAAGGTAGATTATTATTCATCACAAAATAAAGTTCTAAGTCGTCACCCCTTCAGATTTTAACTCTATTATTGGCGAAGCCGACACGTTTGTATTTTTTACACCTATTTTATACCATAGTAAAGTCATGCTGCAGCTAGTGACACACATTCCGGCGTAAAATAGCAGCTTAATGCTGGTGTGTCTAAAAACGAGGTTTTTCATCTTAGTCTTCAGGAATGACAACGCATCTACATTTTGATTCTCAATCGAAGATCCCCAGTCTATGAGCCACAGAAACAACTTACCATCAAGTGAGCTGTGTGCTCGTTTGTCACCCTTATTCCATAAAATAAACACACACATGGCAGCCGAACGTCGTTTGTACCGAAGTTGTTTTCTATTTCAGATTTATGTTTTTAGTGTGGTAGTATTTATTGAGTGGGGAAAATTGGGTCAAAGGTGCAAAACTTCTGTCAAGCGTGGCGATTAACACCTGGCATAAGTCGAATTATTCCTACTACGACACAGACCAATGTCCGGAAGAGTGCGCCTGATCTCTCTCCGGTCGTATCGGTTCACTGTCTCATCGGATTATGAGAGTGATGGAATAGAGAGTGCACCTGTGCTTGCCCATACACATTCACACTATAATCCTGTCCTGCTCCGATGACTAGTCTCAGTTAAGGCAGCCGTGACCAAAATTCAATCTGACGAACATCATTGTTACAGAAGATGAAGAACAAGACTTTATATTAATCCATTTCAACATTTTTCGTTTTAATACAAAATTGTACTGACACAAGCTTATTTGAAGTAAAGGCTTTATTAAAGTCTCAAGCCGCTGACTCAGGGTCATGTTGCCCTCAGCCAGCTCGCCACAATCTTTTAATGTTGCGTCATCACATACCTTTGTGCGAATCAAGACATTTCGCAGTAAAAACAAGTTGCTAAGAGCATTTCTAAGTAAATTATTCATCCCCTTTATACATAAGATTGGATTATTGAGATAGCTGCACACCTACATTTAAATATAATTGAAGTGTCCGTTTGTACTGTTATAGTACAAACGGACACTTCAATTATATAACGGTATAACTTGCCTTATATTAGGCTCCGGTCACTCCGGTCACTCTATTCCAGAAACGTTATGTTTGTCGTACGCCCAATATAACAATAACAAGCTACCCGTAAGATGTCTAATGAAAACTTAAAACGTACTGGCGTTTTGCGTCAAAAAGCTGTTGAAGTCACGGAGTGATTATTATTTTCTTAACCGTCATTTTCGATACGTTACTATTTTATGAAATTAAACACCACTGCGCCGCTACTCTTTCAAAAATGAGAGGAAACCTGTGCCAACGTCTATCAAATTTTTTGGAATTTCCGTTTTACAGTAAAATAAACTTGATACTCCCAATAAATCAGCTAACTGTTCAACCGATGGTAAGTGACGCCTGCAGTAATTTAACGCCCTGCAACCAACTAACAAAGAACTACTCCTAACAAAGAAGACCTCAGATGCGTTAGGATGTAGTGCCATGCTGCATCCATCTATATTAGTAGTATAGTTGTAGCACGAATAGGTTGGCTTGACCGGGACAGAACCACGCTTTCCAGGACACCAGCGTAAAGTATTAGCTCAACGCTGCTGTGTTTCGTATGGTTAGTGTAGAGAACCAGAAACCTACTTTCTTTTACTGGAAATGAGACATTCCGTCTTAGTCCTCACGGGTGACTTTATTACTGTTAAAAATTATTTAATATCAAATACTCAAAAATCCCCATAACAATATACTTAAAGAGTAGCAGATCTGGATGTCGTCCAAAATTCTAATTAAATTGCTTTTGGTGAATTAGGATGGCAATTTGCCTAATGATTCACATAAAACTCGCTTTACGTATCTAATATTACGCTGATGACTTACCGACGTAATATAATTTCGTGTAATAATGGTAATTCAATGTTGAATAACATAATAAAATTCATTAATTTATAAATTTCCATCGAGTTTTAGAGGATTTCAAGCGTCATTTTTGTTTGTAAAAATGAAATTTGATGATAATAACTTAAGTTGAAATTTTAAAACCCCCCGAAACAAAAACATCTGATGATCTTCAAACGGCTGAACCAAATTTGATAAAACATGTCTTAGAACCATCGCTAGAAAATATTCTTTTAAATAAAAAAAACCCGCACACAAATAGGTTAAGAAGTTAAAGAGCTACAGACAGACAGTCACATAGCGGTCAAACTTATAACACCCCTTTTTTCGTCGGAGGTTCAAATTAGACATGAGTAGAGTAAATTATCATTTAAACAAAGAATAGTATAAAAAGTGTAAGATATATTCCATAGACTTTAGAAAATTCATTGCTTAATTTCTTTAAAGTTGGAATAAATTGTAGTATAAACTATAAAAATAATTATGGAATCTTAAATAAGAGCAATGAGAGACAAATTAAAATAGTTAACTTCTATTAAATTTTGTTAAAGTAATTGCAATTTACACAGGATTATATTATTCCAAGTCAATTTTTTAAGAGATTTAGGGTGTCAAACAAGTACAGAGTGCCTGAGGATAAGTAGATTCTGTGGCCTCTATGTACGTGTCTTAGATTAAGAATCAAAATGCGGATACATTGTCACTCCGGGTAACTTAGATGGAATGCCTCATTTCAAGTAAAAAGGGTCTCCGGAAGCATTAATCTGCTTTTTTATCTTATTAATCTTAGAGATCGTGATCCTTTGGTCAAATCGACTAATTCGTGCTAGCAACATTTTTTATTTATTTATTTATTCTTTATTGCACATTTTAATTCAAAAGTATACAAAGCGCGGACTTAATGCCTTCAAGCATTCTCTTCTAGTCAATTCATGAGGTGGTGAGAATTTGACGTAGGAGTAGCAAAATTAGAATAAAAAACAAAATAGAAATGAAAATTAACTACGTAATATATTACATTTTATTAATACATAAAATTTATAAACTATACAAATTAATCCTATACGTATATATATATATATATATATATATATATATATATATATATATATATATATATATATATATATATATATATATATATATATATATATAAATAACTATGAATATATACATCTGTTAACAATATAAATGATATGGATGATTCATGTAAGAAGCGTTGTCTTTAATGGATGATTACGCCATACTGTAATAATATACATATACCGGCAGCGTAGCTCTACCAACACAGTGCATAAATTTAATTGTTGCTGCTTGAAAAAAATTTATAGAATGTAAAAGAAAAAGAACGTCTTGATAGAAAGAAAAAAGACATTGTACTTACGGCGCTTTCGAAGTAAAGACAACAAGCCCTCCTGTTCATCCTCCCATTGTAACTTCATTTTCCGCGGAAAAATTTATACGGTTACGCGGTTATACTGCCGTACGATTACTATTACCGCACCATTACACCCTATTGAAATCCACTGCTGAACATAGGCCTCCCCACAGATTACCTTATAAGGCGGATATTTGCCATAGTTGCCATGCCTGGCAAGCCGATTGGCATCAGTTTTTTATTTTTAGTCGTTATTAAGAAGACGCTGCTATCCATATTCTGGTTAGTTTACCTCTGTCGCCTCTTACGACACCCACGGGATGATATGGAGTAGTGGATATTCTGACACCTATACTACACGGTTAATTCTCACATTTCCCATAGAAACCTCTTACGACACTCACGGAACGTAATGTGGGAATGGATTATTTTAGGCCGCCCCATTTATTCTTACATTAGTCCCCACACGGCATTAAATGTTGTAAAGATGAATTAAATTTGTTAAATGAATGACCCCATATGGTAGCTATCGTAGGATGCGACATAGAGAAACCAAAGCAGGGAATGGGCAGCAGCATCTTGCTGATAATATCCAAAAAACATAAAAAACTGCGGTTGATGTAATTCAACGCGATTTCGGCTAAAAGCGCTCGCGTAATTAATATTTAATTTCATTCATTCATTCGTTACAGTCAATCGAAGATCCGGAACCTAGGCTTCACCCATAGATTGCGCCATATTTGCCATCGTTGACCCACTTGGCAGATATATTTAGAATAGAGTGGGTTTTCTTCCATATATATTAATTACCACATAATATTGATTGGAAATATTTTTTTTATTTACCACTTATGTGGTAGTTCGGCAACCGCAGTTTTTAATTATTTTCAGTCGTTTTAGGATGATAAGGTAAGATAAGATAAGATAAGATGCTTTATTTGTCAGAATATGGTACATTACTGTTGTTACAAAAGAATTTTGATCCTAAATATTCTGCCGTTTCCGGCGTACAAATATTTTCAGATAGATAATTTTTCGAATAAAGTAGAAAACTAAGACACTAATTATTATATAGTATGAAGATACTTGCCGCAATATTTATGGAAACCAAATCTATATAAAACAATCATCAATCAATTCATAATACTTTAGTTAAAACATTTCAAAAAATTAAATTCAGCAATTCAATAAATACAATTCGAGTCAAATTTATTATTTAAGAAGTCATTTACTGAGTAATAACACTTATTTAAAAGAAATGGAAACAATTTACTTTTAAAGATTCCTATATTCATCTCTTTGAAACAAACAGGCAATTTGTTGTAAACATGTATTGCCATACAATATACATTTTTTGAGTAGAGTTGTATTCTTTGCTTTGGTACACACAATTTATGTATATTTCTACTAGTCCTAATTACAACATCATCGTGTTTTTCAAATAAATTACTATTTTTGTGAACAAAGATACAGATTTCATAAGCGTATAATGCTGGAAGCGGCAATATTTTATGTTTGCGAAAAAGGGGAATACAACTATCTAATTGGTGTGCTCCGCATAAAGACCGAACACACTTTTTCTGTCCACGAAAAGCTCTAATTAAATTAACAGAATTACCCCATATAATCAAGCCGTAACGTAGGATCGAAGAAACATATCCATGATAGGCAGAGAGTGCAGCCTCCATGTTAGCCACTCGTCTTAACCGATATAAAACAAAGACAAATTTATCTAACTTTTTACATAGGCTATCAATATGTGTCTTCCAATTACAGAACTTGTCTATTGTTACACCTAAAAAGTTAGTATGGTTAACTTCTTCGATTATGTTTTTCCCATATTCTATTTTAAGGGGTTCTTGTTTACTATTATGTGTCTGAAATCTTGTTATCTTAGTTTTTTCGATGTTAATTTGTAAATTATTATGTCGTAACCAATCTATTATTGTTTCTAAGGTCCTATTTATTTCATGTTCGTAGTCAAAATATTTATTATTATTATCAATATTAATGGTAATGTCATCAGTATATAGCACACATTTATGAGTAGTTACGTTACAAAGATCGTTGATATAGATTATAAATAATAAAGGTCCCAGTATACTTCCTTGTGGCACTCCGCATTTATTTTCGCAATACTGTGATCTATAGTTTTTTCTATTGCGTCCTGAGTAACTTGATACCTCAACGCATTGTCTTCGCTGACTTAAATAATCTTGTATTAATTTTAATGCATTGCCTCTTACACCATATCTGCTAAGTTTGTGTAACAATAATTCGTGGTCAACGAAGTCAAATGCCTTGGACATATCAATGAAAATGGATGTTATAGGTATTTTGTTGTTTGGGCTAGTTGTTATTAGTTTTATTAAGTTGAAACATGCTAAAGTGGTTGACTTTTTTTTTGTAAACCCATATTGCTCTGGTTTTAATATTTCATGTTTGTTAAAGAAGTTATAGATTCTGGTATGTATGGCCTTTTCAAACACTTTTGATAGAACAGACATCAGTGTTATGGGCCTATAATTGTTTATGTCAGTTTTATCACCTTTCTTGTGTAGTGGTTTAACGACAGAAAATTTTAGTCTAGTTGGGGAAAATGCCTTGAACAAAAGATAAATTGATAATGTAAGTTAGTGGGAAAGACAGATATTTGGAGCACTGTTTTAAGATTTTAGTACTAATATCATCATAACATGTAGAATTTGTATTTTTTAAAGAATTAATAATTGTTATAATGTCCGTGTTATGTATTTGAACTAGATATATAGAATTGGGATAAAATGTCAATTTAGACGTATAGTCGTTGTTGGTTATTATTTTATTTGGTGTTTTAATGTAATTATTTAAATTTATAAAGTAATTGTTAAACACTTCCGCTATTTTATCTGGTTGATAACATGTATTGCCATTAGAGGTTATTGTAGTAATGTCAGTAATAACTGCCATATCATTAACGTTTTTTATTATTTGCCAAGCTGCCTTACTTTTGTTGTTAGAATTAAGTAGGTAGCGTATATTGTCCAGTTTTTGGGCTTGCATAATGCATTTCCTTAAAATGTTTGTATATTTGTAATATATTTTCCAATTTCTCTTTTTGTTTGCTGTCGAAAGACGATATTTTAAATACAAACGTCTTTTATTAATGCTACATTTTTTAATACCCCGTGTAATTCACTTACTTTTAATAGATTTATTTGTTATTTTTACGATAATTTTAGGGAAACACAAATTATAAAATAGGGTAAGAGTGTCATGAAAGTAGTTGAAAGCCAAATTAGTATCTTCAGTATCATATACATCAGAAAATGATAGGGTCGAAATATAGGACAGAATTTTTTTCACGTTTTCACTACTAATGTCTCTTTTTTCCTCAAACTAAAACTATTTCCTAATATAAATTTTATTTGTGTTTGCCTGAAAAGTTATTGTTTGACAAGTTTCATGATCTGATAGTGCTAAAAAGTGAATATTTGGTTGTACATTAGGAAGATTACTGGCAATCAAATCAATACACGACATTTTTCTAGTTGGTTTACAAATGTGGTTATTTAAGTTATGATTGTATAAAATGGAATAAAGTTCTTTAGAATGAATATCATTTTTCAAAATATCTATGTTCCAATCTCCACAAACTATAACTCTTTTATTATTTTTTAGTAAGTTTATTTAGAAGTTGTTCAAATTTTTCAAAAAATAATTTTATATTAGAATTTGGAATCCGATATATACATACAAGGCAAATACCTAGTGTAACTATCTCAATAGCACAGAATTCAAATGTATAAATTACCGAGTTGGGTAGGTTTTTTATGGGTTGATAATCTAATTCCTTCCTAACTAGTATGCAGGCCACCTCTACGCTGATTCGGTCTCGAAAAGGCCGATGCTAATTTGTAGTTATTAAGCTTTAAATTAGACTCCGTACCCTGTTTCATAAAAGTTTCACTAATGCATATTATATCAATACCAATATTTTTATTTTCAAAATCATGAAGTGCAAGTTCTAATAAGTCTTTTTTATGTAAAATCCCAGCGATGTTTTGGTGTAGTAAGGTATATTTTTTTCACTATTGAAAAAAGATTGAATCATTACAATTATTCATAAAATTTTGTTTAGACTCTACTTTACTTTTCTCTTTCTGTTTGTAGAAATAATATGGGATAGTTCTTTTTATTTTGCTTAGATCTTTTAAGTTCATTTTATTTACTCTACTGTTACCAGGTATCATACCAGCACACCTTGATCTTAGTAACGATCGAACAAGTCTTTCGTAATTAAAATTATCTATTTCTATATTTAATTTAGAACACAAGAAATGTTTCGGTGATGCTGCTACCATCTCCTACTGCTTCATTTCCCCTTACGACTTCCACGGCATGATACAGGGTAGTGGATTCTCTATGGCCGACACCCACACATTATAACAATAATGTTTAAATTACTAATAAATTATTTAAAAGTTTTTAAGTCTGCGGTTTTAGTAGTAGTAATGACTACTACTATGTCATTACTACTACTGTACTGTACTGTGTGATGTCGCTTTAAATTCGAATCAAGCAGAAGCGCGCAGTGTGACTTCAAAGTTCAAAAAAGAAAGTCCTATGGTGATTTCAAAAAATGCCGTCGACTAAGGATAAAGATTTTCCTGCGTTTATTGTATTAATATCTTGCCTAAATAATAAGAAAAAAAGAAAAATAATTTGATGCAAAGAATTCTACAAATTAAGATATCGTTTGACATAGTCGTTGGATATCATTGAGTTAAACAACACTAGAGGAACAAACCACATTACCGCGCGTCGAAAAATGTGTAACCACTATCCAAACGCGACGACGTAGCTTTGAAAATAATATCAATTTTAAATAAACATATATTTATCTCACTTACACAAGTTGCGAAAACAATATCGTCACTATTTTCGTTCGCGAGATTAGATAAAGATAGACACACAAACATGCAATGGCGGGTTGGTGTGGCTTACTATACGAAATTTTACCTAAAATTCGCAATAAAAATGAGTTTTTTTAAGCTGCAGTTAATTGTTTTTATATTAAAAAAGTATATTTTATTTTAAAATCTTTATTGCGTCCCCTTAGAAAAAGGAATAAAAAGCTTCAATTCAATCAATTTCATCATTATGTGTACTTCTATTCATCTGATAGATGAATAGAAGTAAACATAATGACGAAATAAAACATTATTGTACTAACAATATAAACTAGGTAATAAATTATAATTAATATAAAATTTATACGAAATTATAATTAATAATAAAATTATTATATTAATTATAATTTCGAATAAAAAATATTTAATAGATAATTCATGAATAAACTAAAACAAGAATAATTAATTATTTGTTATGAAAGTTAAAACGTAGTTTTTATTATAATTTCCAAAATATTTAAAATCAGGGATAACAAATTAACTTACTTCATTAATTATATAGTCTCCCATTAATGTAGTATAATCACAAATGCGGAAAAGTGGCAACATTGAACCTAAATGGCAATGTACGATAATTTTATCTAAGTATTTGAGGTTTATTGCGTTTATATGAAAACAAGAACTAAAAATTATGTGTTGAAAGTGATTCCGCTTGATTTATTACGTTTTTGTGACCTTGAATAGCATCCTTTCACAACGCATTTACCAATTTTTTGATAGCGGATCACTGTTGGCGTCACATTGAACACTGAACTGACGTTAGCTAGGCATATGGCTGTGGCCATATGTGCAGTAGTAACGCTTTGGCGCGGTTATTACTGATCTAGTAATATATAAATATATGTTGGATATAGTCACTACCGACGATAAATCGTGTCGTAAATACGTTGAGGCATTTTTAATGTCCAATTCGTCTGTCATTTTGAAAACCATACAGAACGTATCGCTTAGAAATTTAGCACAAGACTGATGAAGTTTGATGAAACACGTCTCGGACACAATCAAATGGCGCTTCAAACAAAACCAAAATATAAATTTCGTACGTACGTACGTACGTAACGTTTGATCAATCCTGTCATACCAACGGCGTAAACGATCAAATTGGTTTGACTCAAACCAAAAATCTACGTGTTTGAATCAAACCGTTTGACCATCTCGGAGTTCCTTAAGATGGAATGCCTCGATTCCAGTAACACGGTTCTCCGGTTTCACACTAACCATGCGAAACACAGCAGCATTAAGCTGCTATATACGCTGTTATTCTGTGAGGGCGTGTACCCCGGTAGAGCCGACCCATTTATGCTACAACCATAATAACTGCAGCGTGGCTATACCACGTAAAGATGATTTATCTAATACTACAGCTGATACTACAGAAAGAAACATTTTATCTTAAATTAACCTAGCAACTTAATTACCCGCTCTTTAATCTATCAAATATTTTACCTATTACCTAAGTGGCGCAGCCATGATGGCAAAAAAAGTCTTGGAGTCGTGGAAAAGTCGGTGGTTGGCTCGACCAGGGGAGGACCCAGCTCTCACAGACGTACTAACGTTTAGGACACCTTTTCTGTCTGCCTAGGCAGCACCCTCTTGCCCACTGCTGCTATCAAATAGCAGCAATAACTTGCACTACTGCGTTCCGCTCTGCAGAAAATCTATACAGAGACAGTATAATTACTGATTGCGAAGCATACTATTTAAGTCTTCTGAGTCAACAACACATGTGAACCCTTATCTTTTTGAAATAGGTTGTAAGTCCGTGGACTGCAGTAGCCACGAACGATCACGTAGGCCGTAAGTGCATTTGCCTTGTTTTATATAAAAAAACTGGCACTCGTCGCATTGAAATAACGTATTTAGATTCTTTAGTTAGCACGGTCTTAGCCCCGAGGGAAATCATTTATTCTAAAACAGTGTGCTTTAAACTTCATGGTACGAGTAGGAGTCAAATATTCTAGAACCAAACTGTGCTAAGACGTTCGTGTTACTTTTATACGCATTGAGGAATTTCTAATTAAGCAACTTTTACTTTTTATTCTTATATAATAAAGATGACAAACGAGCACAGTTCATGCTTCAGTTTCATGCTTAAACTAAAATATATATTCACGAAAGGACTAACGCGGAAATATACGAAAATAATTATGTAAAATATGAAATTTGTCAAATATAGCGAAATTTTAAGGACTTGTTTAACTAGAAGGATTATTCTTAAACCATACTTAGCTTAATCTAGAGACTATAAACGATGTTTTGTAATAAGATGGAATCTGTAAACCTGTAGGGAAAACTTTTACCCCTTTTTAAGGATACTGCATGCACGGTGGATTGCGAAATTTTACATATTTATGTAGTTATATGAGGAAGGAGTGCAGTAAGACTAAATTTATATACAAAAACATTACAATACATTGCTTAATTTTATACCGCCAACGTCAAACACATAGGTTTTCGCTGGGACAGAATAAGTCATTTGTTGACGTTCATACAGCCAATATTTCAGAGAAATCGTGTATGTTTGTCTCAGACGTAATATTCTGTCTTCAAACCCAAGTCGCACAGAGTAAAGATTGTCGCCAATAATTTTAAATTGTTGTTAACAAATTTCAAAATTCATGACAGACATACTAAATAAGCTGTATGTTTATTTGGTTTCATGCACCTTTTTAAATACTGTGTGACCTGTATATTACGGCATTTTTTAATATTTTGTATATTACATTTATTTACTTTATATATATATATATATATATATATATATATATATATATATATATATATATATATATATATATATATAGATATAGATATATGTGCATATGAAGATGAAACACAGCTTCCTTAATATATAAACCTAAAATTTTAGTGCATTACGGTAGGTTTTAATTACGAACAGTAGGTGAACACGAGTAAGCATAATTTTGCTATATACGTACGTACAACTTGTTCCTTAATAAAATAATTTTCATGAAAACTAACTCCCTCCCACTCATTCTATCTGACACCTCCTCACGTATCTGCCTCATGTATCTCCTTGCTTCGGGGAGATGCATTTGTATTTGTTTGTTTCCGAGCAGCGTCAGAGAACTAATTTACTTGGGATGTTTACCGTACAGTGTATGCACTAAAAGTGTTTTTACACTCAGCCGTATCAGATTTATATTCATGTTTTTGCAGGCGTTACAAAATGGAAACGACAGTCCACCATTCAGCACTGCGTGACTGAATTCATCACTGCGTGGTTGTCGTTGAGGGCGACTACTCAAGAACCGGAAAGACCTCACTATCATTAAAGCCATTAATTCTCTCCTCTTTTCCAAGTGCATGTCGCCATCTAGTCATCTTGGAAGTATAAGTCCACTTCCGAGCATCAGAGCCTTAATTTACTTAAGATTTGAACAGTCTAAAGTTATTCATACACTCAATCGTATCCAAATTATAATTGTGTTTTTGCAGAACCTCTAAAAACCGATCGGAAATTTAAGTAAATTTTTGATAAGCAACTTTCGGTTTATAATTTTCCAAATAAGATACTAACTGGCTAGTTTTTTTTATAGGATTTTTATAGGATCTAATCGGTATTAACATCATCACCATACGATAAAGCGTGATAGAACATATCACATTTTGGTTGCTGTCAGAGGTGACCATTTAAACGAACAGAAAGAACTCATGAGACACGGCCTTTGACTTTCAATAAAAGACAGTGTCTTCTTCTTCGTCATCATACTGCAAAATTCTACTACAGGCTTTTACCAATTATTTTTCAAAGATCGTATAGCGGACATAGAATGCTAGATGCATTTTTTACGAAATTTCTGTAATAGTTAACAAACAATAAAACGAATGCAGTTTGTTTACGTTAGTTGGAGCCGGTGCTTTTAGAATTACTGTTACCGTCTCATGTGACTTTCACTCAAAAAGTACGGACATTAGAAAAAAGTTTGAAACAAAAGTTGTAGAGAATAAAGTGATCTTTAAAAATGGATTTATGCATTTATTTATGAATCAAATATTTCAAGAGTTATTGGCCGCAACAGAAAAACCGGTTTATTAAATGGGCCATAAATCGTGAACGATATTTTTAACAATAAAGTTTACAGGAAACAAAAGATGTGAAATTTTATTCTCTAAAATAATGGTTTCTATAACTTTTGCATTAAAGTGCATAGTTTCTGAGATATCGGCTAAAAACGTTTTTTCAAGATGGCGCTTAAGCGCCACCTGGATCTATCAGCATTTTATGGTTTTATGCTCAGTAAGTGATGATAAACCTTATAAAAAATAAAAATTGAATCAGAAGTTTAGTGCAAAGTTGACCAAAAAAAAATCTATTTTTACTTGCCTTATAGAGCTATAAGGTAAGTTTTCTATTCAAATAATCCAAGAACAAACTAAATTGAAATTTCGAATTCTAATCCGATTTAAATATTCTTTTATATTTGACATTCTAATTTTAAAGAGTATTGGATAGCACCAAACTTTTATGTGCGTTCAAAATTTTGAGGTTTTAAACATGTGTCAAAATAAAATGTAATTTAAATCAAAAGCACTAAAGAGTATTGATATCAACTTCGATGCAAATCACACCCAAAATAACTTCCTACACTTTTTTAACCCCTTGAGGCGATTTTTAAGCAATTTGTAATAAAAAACGTAACGTTTATGCAAAATTTGAAGTAGATCCAAGGAATCACGTTGTCCCATACAAACTTTTCCCCTGTTTTTCACTTCCCTAGGGTTTCGGAAAATACTTTCTCATCGGATGCCTACGTCGTACAAAGAACACACCCTCCTAGTTTCAGTTCTCTACGATCAGCGGTTTTAGCTGTGCGTTGTAAAGTCATTCAGTCATCCGGACAAGGCATTTTATATGTATAGATTTAAAACCATATAAAATCAAAAAATATAAGGCCATAGAAAATCTTGTTCTTTGCGGGATTCGAACCCCCCATTGCTAAGCCACTGCGCCATGGAGACATAGGCCCCGTTACTAACGACATGCCTCCTGTTTCCAAGATATTTAGAAGCAAAACAAAATGCGTGACACCTCACTTTCCCTACACCATATGAAAAACAGTAACATAGCTGTATTCAGTGAGAGTGTGATCCTTCCTCGTTCGAGCGGATCCTTTCGTGCTACAACCACATATAGCTGCAGCGTGGCTCTACAATGTAAGTTATCGTATCTCATATATATACCATATCATATATATATATATATATATATATATATATATATATATATATATATATATATATATATATATATATATATATATATATATATATATATGAAATATGGCCGTTTGTTTAAAATAATAAATAAATAAATTTACGTGACCATTATAATAAAATAAAGTGATATTTTCCAGGTGTCTCTTGGAAGAGTGGATACTCAATAAAGCGATTGGTAGTAGAATAAAATTATTTCATGGTAAAAGACCGCGTTCAAGAAGTAAGGGCTATATGTAAATAATTTGATTTAAACTCAATACCTAATGCGTTAACTTTAGAAGGCTGTAACGGTAACGGTGACGGCAACACGTAATAAGTTTTTTGATATCATTTGTGGTTATTAAAAATTAATTAATAATTGAAATTTTACCTCACCCACTAACAAGTTGCCTTCAATGATTCAAAGATGGGGAATTTACAGAGATATTTTATTATTGTTATTTGAAACATTACATAGGTCAGACAGTCCGCAACTGCGTCATGAAATGACCCGACTTGCACAAAGCTACTTAGATCTAAGTCAAACTACGACGCAGAAAGCGCTGTTGAGAATAGCGACCCACCAAACTATCCTCACAGAGGTGTAATGCTGCTGAACGTAACAAGCATCAATACGATAATCATCGGACTTGGTGTAAGCCCAAAGTCCCCCATACGATCCCAGCATATATCACTACTCGCATACCTCCATCGGCTGAACCACAAGATGCGTCGAATCATGCACAGAACACCCGCAGATCCATCACAAGACGCAATATCGCAAGAAGCAGTAAGCATCATTGCAACCTATCATACGGATGGCACCCCCTCACAACACAACCACACATCATGTGTGGGTAACACAATTGGTTTTGTTGTCATAGTAAAAATAGCACCAACATATAATAGTACCACACTACTAAGACACCAGTAACCAAAATTCCATGTATCATATAACTATAGCGCTGAGTATTTTTTTTATATAGAATAGGCTGACAAACGAGCACACAGTCCACCTGATGGTAAGTGGTTGCTGCGGCCCATAGACATCTACATCTATCTTCCATTACAAATCAAAATGCAGATGCGTTGTCACCCGTGAGGACTGAGATGGAATGCCTCATTTCCAGTAAAAAGGGTCTCCGGTTCTCTACACTCACCATACGAAATACAGCAGCATTAAGCTACTATTTCACGCTGGTATTCTGTGAGAGCGTGGTCCTTCCCCGGTCGAGCCGACCCATTCGTGCTACAACTATACTACTAATATAACTGCAGCATGGCTCTACCACGTAAAAAATGCTTGTTGCACTTAAAAATATTATCAAACACACTCTTCCTAGTCCGAACGATAGCCGATGTATCATTATGCTATGCGTTTAGACGCCGCGTACAATCGGTGCAATGTTCACGGGCAAGTCGTATTGCTACAACAAACCCGCTTAACACCAACACTTAGACGACATACCTAGGAAATTTTCGTTAGCGTGTCCGAGCTTTACTCCTCAGTCTCAGACACTGTGAAGCAATCTACACGCCACAATAATATTACTTTTCAAGTATATATCCATTTTGTTTTTATTGATAGAAATGGTTTCATAATAATTCCTTTCTATGAATACAAATCTTTTAGATATTTGAGACGTTCCACATATTTGCTTTATTTCATAAATCTTGCTATCAAATATCTTTAGTACAGGCTGTCCTAAAAAAATAATGATTAATAGTAGTCCAAACGAAATGTGGCGAGAGATGAGGTCGTGCCCTATGAGAACAGACCAATTTTAATAAAACTGTTACAGTTTTCAAGATTTTCATAATTTTATCGAAAACTTATCACCGTAGTACGTATAATTTATGTATTTCTATAGAAATAGCGAGAATGTAATTCTTATTCAATATTATTTCTTACAAGATGTGTAACTGCGTGTTTATTGCAGTTTCCCAACGAAATAAACAATTTCTTTGCCAAAAAATGTTAGTTGCAAATTTCTACCAGACAAGATTTTTCATCAAAGTTTAAGATACTGTGGTGTTAAAAAAGTTCAATATTCTTGAGGCCCATTGGCTTGAAAAATAGTGGAATTAATGAAGATTTAAAACAATAAAATAAAAAATAATTGTGAATAAAACCAAAAAGTTATTGCTGTTTCATTGCTGAAGTACTTTCAGTTCATTTCAAAATATCGCAAAAATAAGAGATTTTGTCCAAACTTAGAGAGGTGGAATCAAAACTAGCAACAAAACAGGTTTTCAAGTTAATACATTTTTAGAAACACTTATGATATGACGAATAATATTTTGAAAAAAAAATCTAAAAGTATTATTATCCATTTATTTTTCATAACAGTCGTACAAAATGTTCACCCTCTGACATGACACATGCCCGATACCTTCTAATATAAGAACGCTCGATTCGTTATGCGTATCCAGCATTATTAATTTCTTGAGCAGCGGTTTGGATACGCGTACGCCTCAGATCATATAAATAACAGGAGATATGCTCAGTAGTTGAAAATGTATCGGAACCCGGTGTCTCCAGTTGGCCCCTACCACGCGCCAACTACTACATAATAAAAGCAATAGATACACAATCGCGCACACACTCGCATTTTATAAATCAGAACATACTACACAACCAATTATAAACCTTATCTCATCATACACAGCGTGAATTTACAATGCACCGTACAAAACTTATTCACACAAAAACATCTGTCGCTATCATTCACTCACAAAAGCCGGCAGCGGCTGCTTCACGAAACTATCGTGTGAGTGAGAGAATCAGTAAAACACTTATCCATTGCGCTATTAGACCAGCTGATTCACAGGTCGATTTGTACTTAGCAAGCAATGGTTTTTGTTCCTAATGAAAACATTTGATTTGGTTTTTCATCGTGTTTCTAGTACCACGAAGTAATGTTTTAATAAATAGAATAAGAAAAAATTTAATATTTTAGTACTTACGTGTGAAATGAGATGCCATCTTTTATGTAATTCACAATACAGCTGTTATTTTTGCAAACAATCACTGAACAACGCGGCATTTTGTCAAAAATCACGAGCAGTGAAGACGTCACAAGTTGACATTCGACTAATTACCGAAACTGGCATCAGGCCGCTTTGCGGCCGGATGCGTTCGCAAGTGCCACGCCTCCTTGCCATATCTCCTGTTGTTTATATGATCTGAGGCGTACGCAATTCTTCTATATTAGCAATCGGCTTCTTGTAAACGCGCAATAAAAAAAAAGTCTAAGGGATTTAGATCGATAGACCATGGAGGCCACAAAATAGGTCCTAGGCGTAAGGCGTAATGCACAGAACCTCCATCTTTTATCAGTCATATTTTTCTGCGCATTTCTTTTCTTTTCGAAACAAAAATGGAGTTACCTTTGCAAAAAAAAATTAAATAACTTTCTGCATTAAGAGTTTCATGATGATGATCAAATGGCCCTATTTCTTCTCCATCAATAACAATTTTTTAAAAGATAGGGTGACAAACGAGCACTTATTCCACCTGATGGTTAGTGGTTGCTGTGGCCCATAGACGTCTTCATTTATCCTCGATTACAAATCAAAATTCAGATTCGTTGTCACCCGTGAGGACTAAGATGGTATGCTCCGTTGCCAGTAAAAAGGGTGTCCGGTTCTCTACACTCACCATACGAAACACAGCAGCATTAAGCTACTATTTTAAGCTGGTATTCTGTGAGAGCGTGGTCCTTCTCCGGTCGAGCCGACCCATTCGTGCTACAACTATACTACTAATATAACTGCAGCATGGCTCTACCACGTATATTTTGAATCGTTATTGTGACCTTTCCTTCCTTTTTAAGTGTGAATATCCCGACTTCTAGATGTGTGAATTGTGCAGGTTTAAATATTCTTCTTTGCAACATTAAGATTCAGCGCTCCTAAAAATGGTATTAAACCAACTCTCGTCTTTTTTTATTTTTCGTAGCATTCTTCTACAAAAAATAGAAAGCTTGATAATCTCGACGCTAGAAACACGTTGAACGTGGAAGGGACGGAAACAATGAATCCGTCTTAAAATGATTTGAGCTTTATTACACTTTGAAACATCTGTGCTTCGTTTTATCACGTACTGAATATGCTTCTCTTTGAAGTCGAATTTGCTTCTCTCTCATCTAAAACTTCGTCCTCACCATTCGAATTGGCTCTTCCTTCGCAAGCGCCGCCAATGCCTTATCCAGGAAATCTACCTTCGGTGAAGGAAATATGTATACTTATGGACACACTGAGGTCTGGGTCGCGTGCTTTCGGTTGTTGCTAGCATACCTTCACAGACGCCCTAAATGAAAAGCATAATCGCGTGTTTAGCTGGTGTGTTTGCCATCATAATAGCCACAGAATGCACAAAACTCTTAGTTCGAAAAAATGCCAAGACGTCGTTAAAAAAAAACAAATATTAGTACAAAATACAATTTCGAAGCCATAAATAGCAAATGAGATACGAGAAAATATGTAGTGCATACAACGTGAACGCGCTGAGCGTTGAGAATTAAAAAATATAAATTGGAAATTTCAAGGACCGGATTATCTGTCTCTTCTACTTACTCCTTACCAATTTCCGAGCTTACTTGCTGTCTCTCTGAGGCGCGGCATTCAGCAAGGTCAACACGAGTACTTCTGTGTCGGTCATAGACAAAAATAATAGTCGTTCATTGAAAACAATAAAATTATTTAACATGGCAAGTGAATAAAACTGATTAACTTGAAAACTTCTTTTATTGCTAGTTTTGGTTCCACTTCTCTTGTTTTGGCCATAAGCGCTAATTCGACAATATTTTAAGATGTATTGCAAAATAAAACAAAAAAGCTTTTATCGAAAAATTTAGTCCTTCAGCAATGAATCATGGAAGACGGCTTCCGTCCACCCGATCCCTAAAAAAGGCGACCGCTCAGACCCGTCCAACTACCGGCCAATCGCCATCACCTCCTTGTTCTCCAAAACAATGGAGTCCATTGTAAACTGCCAGTAGATTTATTTTCTTGCAGTACCAGATCCTATAACAGACAGCTAGTAACCTTGCTGTTAAACACTTAATATCTCTTTAAAGACCTAAAGTAATACTAAATCATCCTAAACTCTAAGCTCTAACCTCTATTATATGTTAAAATAATATTTTAGAAATTAAAATACTTTTCTTTTACAAAACTAGGTCACTCACATAATTATCTTATTTTTTATATTCAATGTGTGACCATCGCCGTTGAGTTTATAATAAGTAATAAATTGTAATAGAACATACGCTTTAACATAAGACATATTGTAAACTTGTTTGTGGTTCTCTAAATAAATTTAAAAATATATATATATATACATAAATTTATTATACGTAAATTTAAAAGTTAGACTTTGTACGATATGCCGACAAGTCGGGTGTGGCTATGTCGTGGACACGGCTGTGTATTTTACGTGAATACTTATATGTAATACCAAAGTTTATACTAAATGGAAATTATGTGACGCAGTGAAACAATCTCAATGTGGCACTCTTTTCATGCCGCAAATGGACTTATTACGTTCAAATAACACTAAAGAAGGAACTGTTTTGGATACTACCACTCAAATGACGAAGTTAAATATCTCAAAGCTGCCATCAGATAATGATAAAAAAAACTCTAAAAAGGTATTAAAAAGAGCAAAATTTTCATAATAGGAGGACAACAATGCGTAGGTCTGGCGTCAAAACTGATTTATTCTAGAATCAACACAAAATTTGAAGAATTTGACATATTCTCTTGGACAAAACCTCATGCTAAAACAGAAGAAATCCTTAAAGGCTGTTATAACATTGACGATTCTAACACTAACTACTTTATTCTTTGTGTTGGGGAAAATGACACGAACGTCACAAAGATATTCTTTGAAACAGCTGTTGTAATAAAAATACTAAAAAATTATTATACTTGATACTAATTACAGTAAATATTTAAATGAGTATAAATTAAATAGTATGTTAAAAAACTTGTGCTATAACATTCCAAATTGTAATTTTATTGAATGCACACACGGGTCTAGGACGGAATATCACGCAAATATCTGTGCAAAGATTAATCCAATATTAGACTCTAAATATTACGAAAAGCATTTTATTAAAAATATTAAAACTATTATTAAGAATCGCAGTAATATATCTGATACGAATACGATGCACATCATGAGAAAATCCCAAGAAATAATTATGTTAGCTAACGAAAGCAAAACAGCTGAACCTAAAATTGGCACCATACCATATTATTTCAAAAAGGTGAATAAATGAAATAATAAATTAACTGTTGAAAAAAGCACTAACGTAAATGTGTCCACGACTCCATTTCTTCATACGCAATAATAATCAAAAACATGAAATTACTTCCATACTACATCAAAACATAGCAGGTTTGCTTAACAAAATTGATTCGATAGAACTATGTATTGATGAACTAACAAATGAGGGGCAAGAAATAAACTTTTTATGTTTTAGTGAAATATTTGTTAAAAAGGGAGATCAGAGTAACATTCAGTTCACAGAACAGATCAGAGAACAAAAAATAAACGTGGAGGTGTATGTATTCCTATTAGAAAGTCAATAGAATTTAAATTTATACAATTATGCTATGAATTATCAGCAGACAAAATTTTTGAGTGTTGCGGAATAGAGGTACCAAGTTACAAATGTGTAATTTTTTGTGTATATATATTTTTCAACAAACTAGATCTTCTTTTTCATAAATTAGCATTTAAGCTTAACAAAAAGAAAGTCATATTGTGTGGTGACTTTAATATTGACACACTTAAGAATAATAACGTCACTCATGACTTAAAAAATTTGTTATACAGCTACAACCTTAAACTACATAATGATAAACCTACGAGACATCACACATGTATTGATCATATAGCTAGCAATTTCAAAGAGTCTGATATTTCTACTTCCGTGTACAATTTTCATTTATCAGATCATAACACCCGTCAATCTCTAAGTTTTCCAATTAATCTGCTACCTAAAATTAAATACTGATATACTACGAAAAGAAATTACTCTAAGGAAAATGATAAGTTTCGTAAATGCATTCGAAATATATATTGGGAAAAAGAAACTACAGATGACATTTTTAATAATATTTTAATAAATTTCATGACTTAATTTGTTTGTTATATGACCTCTGTTTTCCATTACAAAAATATAAAATCAAAACAGACAATCTCGCTCCAAAGTGGATCACAAAAGGTATAAGGGTTGCAAGTAAAACTAAAAGAAAACTAAAACATAAATATTACAAAAAAAAGTTTAGAAAACAAATTAATCTATAACAAATATTCAAAATTATTAAAAAGTTGCGTAGCATGGTCGAAAAAAAATTTAAACATGAAACACCTGTTACATTCAAAAAGTAAAAGCAAAGCTACCTGGGAAATCATTAAAAATTATGAATATAATGATACACGAAATAATAATATTGACTGGATTAATTGTAATGGAACTAAAATAGATCATCATTTCGTCATTGCCAGTAAATTTAATGAGTATTTTATTAGTACAGCTCTTCACGACCGTTCTTCTTTAAATAATAAAACTAAAAGGTATATGTACGAAAATGTTCAATCATCGATCTTCTTAAATCCTTGCTCATTAAGTGAAATCATAATTATAATAAATTCTCTTAATAATACTAAATCTGTTGGTTATGATTCTATTACTACACATATACTGAAATCATGTGTGAAAGAATTTGCACCCATTCTGACGAATGTACTTAATAAACCTTTCTTTTATACATGGAAGATTTCCAGATAAATTAAAAATATCTATAGTCAAACCCTTATTTAAAAACGATGACCGTCATGAGATTCATAACTATAGGCCGATTACGTTGATACCCATTCCATCCAAAATATTTGAAAAAGCCATGCATAGTCTAATTATTAGTTTTGTAGCAAAATATAATATACTCAAAAACGAACAAAATGGCTTTCAAAAACATAAATCTACTACACTTGCTACCTTTTCACTGATACATCGAATAACTGAATTTACTAATAATAGAGTACCAACAGTAGGCATCTTTTTTGATATGTCTAAAGCCTTTGACTGTGTAGAACACAGCAAGTTGTTGTTCAAATGTGAAAAACTAGGAATCAGAGGACTGGCTTTGGAATGGATCGAAAGTTATTTGAAAAATCGGAAACAATATGTTGAAGTATCACGTATTAATAATAAACTAGAGTTAACATATTACAGATCTCCTTATGAAATGACTATGGGGTGCCTCAAGGGAGTGTGTTAGGCCCTTTGTTGTTCATTCTATACATAAACGACTTACCGAGTATAACAAATCATCAGTCAATACTATTTGCTGATGACATATCAATTGTTATACCCCACACTGATAAGTCTCAGATATATGAAGAAGAAATAAATTCTACTATAGAGTCAGTTATATCATGGCTAGAAGATAATAATTTAAGAGTCAACACTAACAAAACTAAACAATTTGGAAATTATAAATCAAAACCACGAAAATTGGATTTAAGATATAAGGACCAAAGATTAGTAGTAGATACACAATACCTAGGTGTTACTATTAACCGGTATGTGAATTATAAAAAATAAAAATATCAATTTCTTTGCAACTTTCTGCTAAACAAGTTTAGCGGAAAGATGCAAAGAAATTGATATTTTTATTTTTTATTATAATGGATTTCCGCAAAGTAACGCCTGATTCTATCAATTATCTGGTATGTAAATTGGAAATTACACGTACAAAAAGTATGCAAAAAGGTAAATCAATTTGTTTATGCACTGCGTAAACTTCAAAATGTAGCAGGTCCACAAGCAGCACGTATTGCTTACTACGGGTACGTTGAATCCGTCTTAAGATATTGACTACTCTTGTGGGGCAACTCAACCGACGCAAACAAAGCCTTCCTAAGTCAGAAGAAATGCACTGAGTAATGTAGGCCCTCTTGAAAGCTGTAGACCCCTGTTCAAGGAAAAAAGAATTCTCACTTTAAATGGTTTATATATATTAGAAATCTGTGTTTTCATTAAAAATAATTCTAATCAATTTGTTACCGTGCAGGAAATAATAACTCTCTAGCAAAAAGAGATCCGACACGTCTACTCACGCCATCTTGTAAAACTGCATTATACCAGAGGAATTGCCTCATAATGTGTATCAAAGTTTATAATAAAGTTCCCAAAAATATTCGTGAACAGCCATTAAGGCGAATGAAAAAAAGTTTAAAGCAGTGGCTAATAAATACTGCCTTTTATAATATCAAAGAATTCTTTAATCATAAATTTTGATTTTATTTTTATTGATTTTGCTTAACTAAGTAAATTACTATAGATAGATCCAGGATTTTGCGTGATACTTCTCAAATGAACGAAAATTAATTTTTCTAATTTTGTTATGTTTTCCTAAAAACATAAATATCAATTGTTTATGAAGGAAAAAGAAAATTTTTAAAAGTGATTATTTCTAATTTTATTTATTTTTTAATTTTGATTTAATTTTTAACATATTTATTTTAAACAATTTTTACGCATGCCTCAAAAGGCAAAACATGTGGAAACAAATATTGACTCTGTCTGTCTGTACCCATGTTTTAGCGAAATAAATGATTAAAAAAAAACGTAACGTCTCTTAACGTAAAGTAATAACTTAATGTATATGTGTCGATAGTTATGTTTATATGTCGATAGTTATGTTTATGTGTCGATAGTTATGTTTATGTGTCGGAAACTGCGTTTGACAGCCGTCGGTAATATTATTGAAGGGAAATTCATTCGAAATTCATAACTGGCGTTCATAACTGACTACAACGGTAGAGCCTATTACACATTCCAAGTGCTTTTACTTTATATATTCAAACGCTTTGTCTTTGGGTTAAGGTATTTCGGTTTCCATTCAGTTAAATATGAAATTCGTTTAAAACAAAAAAAAAAACGGAAATATCAAGTTTAAGGTTCTTGTTGATTTCAAATACTTTTCCTTATTCATAAGAAACAAGGGCTATCTAAATTGGAAAAAAACTTTCTTTTATAAAGAATTTCGGTACGTTAAGCCATGCTGATATAACTATGCTTGTTATGATTTAAGAGGACTCTTTTGGTTATTTTAGACTTCAATTATACTTTTAAACATAATCAAATATATAATTATGTTTAAATATATGAAAAATGTTAGTAGGTTATGATAGGGTACGTCATCAAACTAACGGAATCGAATCTTTAGGTTTAGTAGTAGTAGTAGTATTATATACTTTATTGTACACCACACATATATAACGAATAAATACATTACAGAGAAAACTTAATATATACGTATGTATAATAAGGCGGTCTTATCGCTAAAGAGCGATCTCTTCCAGACAACCTTTGGGCTAAGGAGAAACTAATATCTAAATAAACTAAACTATATTTTGTTAAAATACCACAATAATACATAAAAAAATAATAAAATAAACATACATATAAATAGGTATATATATAAGTATATATATATATATATATATATATATATATATATATATATATATATATATATATATATATATATATATATATATATATATATATATATAAGTATATACGCATACATATATATACATAGATAATAAATAAATAAATACAAAACAAAGAGGAAAAGAAAAACACGGACTAACTATCTGTTGCTAGAATTGGTTATAAATAACCACAAAGTGTTAGGTAATGGTTCTTGACGTCACTTTTGAAAATTTCCAAAGTTTGCGCACGTCGAATTTGGAGTGGGAGTTCATTCCATAACCTTATGGCTTGGCTCGTTAAAGAATATTTCATAAATTTTGTTCGAAATGAACATGGTTCTAGAATTAGTTCGCCGGCTGACCGAAGAACTCTATCAGGTCGATCATGACCAAGAAACTTAAAGTTTTCCTTCAAGTAGCTTGGAGTCAAAGGATTGAACAACACACAGTACAAAAGAGATACAGTTTTCAGATTCCGGCGAAAGCGAATGGGTAACCACTTGAGCTGTAAACGATATTCGGATACAAGATCATATTTGCGCAGACCAAATATGAACCTAATTGCAATATTTTGAATTTGCTCAAGTTTGTTCAGTTGGTCTTCGGTTAAATCGAGATAACTTGCGTCCGCATAATTGAGAATAGAGAGAAGTAAGGATTGTGCTAACATAATCTTAGTGGGAATGGGGAGAAAATAACGTAAACGACGAAGTAAACCCATAGTAGCAAACACCTTTTTACTCACTTGTTTTAACTGCTGCGACCACGACAAGGTAGAATCTAGATATATCCCCAGATTTTTTACAGATTTACTGTACGGTATGACAACGTCATTTAATGTCACCGAGGGTAGGTTGTTCCAGTCAATTCTGGAGACCATCCCTCCACCACCAATAACTATAGCCTGGGACTTGAACGGATTAATTTTTAGACCATAACGCTGACTCCACTGGTTTATCGCCGCTAAGTCATTGTTGATGGTGGCAACAGCAGAATGCAGATTTAACAGAGTTGACTGAGTGTAGATTTGGAGATCGTCTGCATACATGTGATAGAGAGAAGTAATATTTTGAGAGATAGAATTAATGAATATAGCAAAAAGTAAAGGAGACAGCACACCACCTTGAGGCACGCCAGCCCGTAACTCGCACCAAGATGAGAACTCATCCTCAATGCGAATACGCTGCCGTCGGCCGTAAAGATAACTATGAAACCAGCCAATCACCGGAGGAGATATGTTAATAGAACGTAACACACTCAATAAGATGTCAAAATCAACAGTATTAAACGCATTGCTAAAATCAAGCAATACCAACACAGTGAGCTGTTTGCTATCCATACCTCGTCGAATGTCATCGGTAACTTTAACCAACGCTGTTGTCGTACTATGACCCGATCGGAAACCAGATTGGAGAGGATCCAGGATACAATTTCTATTTAGGTAGAGATTTAACTGAAAGAAAACTAGTTTCTCCAGGAGTTTGGATAAAAACGGGAGAATTGAGATAGGACGAAAGTCGGAAAAATGCAAAGCATGGGCTTTTTTTGGGAGAGGCGTCACAAGTGCACTTTTCCAAACATGAGGAAATTTTGTTTACTTAAATTTTGGATGTAGTTGTTAGATATATATGGTTTTCTGAATTACCTCCCACTGTGGAAGCAAATTTAAAGACGTATTCACGTTAAAAGATCATCAATAAGCATAAGTTGTGATCTTTTACTGCATAAAAGAAAATAGAGTAAGTTTTATTGTAATTTATTGTATTGAAATATTACAATTTACCCTTGTTTGTGTAACCTCGGAGGAGATAAATACAAAAGTAAAATGCCCTTTTATACTTCAGGCTTGTTATTTTTTTCCAGGCGAATTCCTACAAAAGTAGGTGATTTTGCTATTTACAGAAATGATACACTGAATAGGGAACAAGGTTGTGATTGAAGATATGAGTTAAGAAATATACGGCGTAAGTGGGATGAGTTGTCGGAATAATGGCCGGGGGGCAAACGAGCTGGATCGACCGGGAAATAATTATTATTTGTAACAGCGTTGTACTTGAATCAAATATATTTATTCCAGTTTGCGCATACAAAAAAAAAAGAAAGAATTAACTACATCTTTAAAACCTTTTTTTAAACACCTTTACCACGGCTTGCAGAATGCCAGTCCATTTCGTAATTTCATGATGTAGCGACAACAATTCTTCAAATAATTAGCAGTCAGGCGTTTTTTTTTCTGAAATCCAATAAAATTAAAGATTAATAATTTTAATTATAAGCGTGCCTAAGATCCGCGTAAAAATAAAAATTATGTTAATAATGTAAAACCTTTTTATTGGTAGAGCCACGCTGCAGCTATATTATAGTTGTAGCACGAATGAGTCGGATCGACCGGGGTAGGACCACGGTCTCATAGAATACCAAGACCTCTGGACATAGTCAGCTCAGTTTGCATAGATCGGACCATAAACAATAATTAAAAAAGCTAAAGGTACTCCGGGTTTAACAATGACATCGGGACGTCAGTCACGTCAGTCCCCCGTGGTATCGTATAGTGAGTGTAGAGAACCGGAGACCTTTTTTACCGGAATCGAGGCATTCCCTCTTAGTCTTCAGGGGTAACAACGCATTTTCATTTTGATCCTTGATATAAGATAAATGTGGATATCTATGGGTCACAGCATTCACTCACCACCGAGTGGACTGAGTGCTCGTTTGTCATCCAATGTTGTAAAAAAAGAACCTTCATTACTTACCCAAACACCTCAATTTAGCTCAGCCATCACAAAGTTACATTAATTTTATCATGTACGCGGTTACGTTATAAATTGTTAAAAACTTTAAAATAAAAGAATATGATTCGAAAAATGTTTTGGCAAAACATATCTCTCGTAACTTGGGTAACACGTCTTAAGATAAATAATTAATTGAAAATCGCACGTAACGTTCAAACTTTCCAGACATCGCTTTGGCACAGCGCCGACTACTGGCAAACGTTAAACGCATTCCTTCTTAACATTCTGTGTTAACCTGTATAGATCTGTTGTTATAAAACAATATAAATATTGTAACGATCCCCCCCCCCCTCTATTGGATATAAAATAAAAATTTTATAATATTAAAAATATCCCCTTTTCAATAACATTATATATATGTGACCAGGATTAATAAACTATGTTTAGATCTTTCTAAAATGATCTCTCTAAAGGTTTAATAATAGGCCGTTTGTAATCTTTTGGCGTGATCGTCTTAGTTAGGACCCTTATTTACGTTGTGTTTGTTTGTAACTTAGTTCTTTTAGGTGTCTTTTGGAAGAATGAATATTCACTAGAGCAATTGAAAGCTGTTGGTAGTGCCTAATAAGCTAAGTGAACCCCGTTCACGAAGACAGGGCTCGAAAAAGGTTAAGAACATAAAACGTCCCTATTCCACTTGTATCAGGTTTACATTATTAATTTATTATTATTTATCCCTTCCCGCTTGGAAAAGGCTCACAATATATTTATACAAAAATACCCGATACAAGGGCTTCGCTCTCCTACATTTATTTAAAAAAATGTAGGGGAGGTACACGGCCCCACACACGCCGTGCACGGTGAGCGCCAACCATTTTGATGCACTCCCCCCGAAGGGAACGCTAATTCGGGAACTGGACCGTAGTCCACAGCAAAATAACTGGCGAACCAGTAAAAGAGGCTTGGCCCCTTGTTAGTGCGTAAGCACAAACATCGACCGAAGTCGCGCATGTCAATGCGTGTAAACGCCATACAGAATACGAACGAATCCAGCCACAGTGAATGTACGTCACACGGTTTAGGCAAATAGGCACACTGGCTGTAAACCCTCCGTGAGCGCCACCACCTGCCAGACCGCCGCTCCTGCAGACGTGATGTAAGTGTATGGCATCACCACCAATTGCATGATCAGCACGGCTACTAGCCGCAGAGCGTGTCATGAGACTACTGCTCACCTCAAGGGAATGGGGTCCCACGTTGTGCAGCTTTCGGCCGCAGCCTTGAGAGTCTCCTCAGATCCTCCCGCCAGCTACCACCCGCATGAGGTCGACACATTTGCTCCACCAACCAATACAACGGCAGATATAGCCAAAAGGCAGTTATAAGATAAGAGTAATAATTCGCCATCAGAAAGGGTTTGTGTCACTGACGTTGAGTAAATGCATTTTCGATCATGTTTGTCTCACCCACCAACAAGTTGCCTTCAATCATTCAAAGGTGGGAAAGTTACAGAGAGATAATATTATGTTGTTATATAAAACATCGTGGAGGGCAGACAGTCTGCAGCCCCGCAATGAAGGGACCCGACTTGGGCAAAGCTACTTAGGTGTGAGTCAAACCAAGACGCAGAGAGCGCCATTGAGAATAGCGTCCCACCAAACAACCATCGCAGAGAAGTAATGCTGCAGAACGCAACAAGCATCAATACGACTATCGTCGGGCTTACACCATTCCAAGGTCCCCCATACATCCCAGCAGACATCACCACCCGTATACCTCCATCGACCAGAACCACAGAGAGCGTCGAATCAGGCGCAGCACACCCGTAGATCCATCACAAGACGCAATACCGCCAGTAGCAGTAAGCATCAATGCAACTATCATACGGATGGCGCCCCCTCACAACACACCCAACATGATCCCTATCGACTTTGGTAACAAAGTTGGTATTGTTGTTATATTAAAAATATCACCAACGTATCATAGTAGCACGCTACTAAGACGCCAATGAACAAAACTCCACGTATCATAGCGCTAATGCACTAAGACATGAAGCTGAGTATGCCTGTTACACTTAAAAGTGCTACCAAACACACTCAACATCCCCATCCGAAAGATAGACGACGCATCGCTATGCGCTACGACGCCGCCCACAAACGGTATGGGTGTGCGATGTCCACGGGAAAGCCGTATTGCTACAACAAACCCGCTTACCACCGACACTAAGATGTTAATTGTATACCTCCATCGACCAGAACAACAGGAATGCGTCGAATCAGGCGCAGCACACCCGCAGATCCATCACAAGACGCAATACCGCATGTAGCAGTAAGCATCAATGCAACTATCATACGGGCGGCGCACCCTCACAACACACCCACATGACTCCTATCGACTTTGGCAACAAAGTTAGTATTGTTGTTATATAAAAAATATCACTAACGTATCATAGTAGCACGCTACTAAGACGTCAATGAACAAAACTCCACGTATCATAGCGCTAATGCACTAAGACATGAAGTTGAGTATGCCCGTTACACTTAAAAGTGCTACCAAACACACTCATCATCCCAATCCGAAATATAGACGACGCTTCGCTATGCGCTACTACGCCGCCCACAAACGGTATGGGTGTGCGATGTCCACGGGAAAGCCGTATTGCTACAACAAACCCGCTTACCACCGACACTAAGATGTTAATTGTATACCTCCATCGACCAGAACAACAGGAATGCGTCGAATCAGGCGCAGCACACCCGCAGATCCATCACAAGACGCAATACCGCATGTAGCAGTAAGCATCAATGCAACTATCATACGGGCGGCGCACCCTTACAACACACCCACATGACTCCTATCGACTTTGGCAACAAAGTTAGTATTGTTGTTATATAAAAAATATCACTAACGTATCATAGTAGCACGCTACTAAGACGTCAATGAACAAAACTCCACGTATCATAGCGCTAATGCACTAAGACATGAAGTTGAGTATGCCCGTTACACTTAAAAGTGCTACCAAACACACTCATCATCCCCATCCGAAAGATAGACGACGCTTCGCTATGCGCTACTACGCCGCCCACAAACGGTATGGGTGTGCGATGTCCACAGGAAAGCCGTATTGCTACAACAAACCCGCTTACCACCGGCACTAAGATGATATGTCCAGGACACATCGGTTAGCGAGTCCAAGTTTACCTCGGACCAATTGCTCGTGAAGCAGCACACACGCCACCATAATATTCCTTTTCAAGTCCCTAATAAGGACTAGTCATTTTGCTACAGTACTAGGAGCAGTCAGTCACCCGACCACCCCATACAATGCTTATGCATCAAGGAGACCTCCTATAATATTGCTTTTGTATCATAGACCTTACTTTCATAAGTCATGTATATATAGGATTCGAACCCATGACCCTACTATTGTAATGCATATTAATCATAGAGACCTTCTATAGTATTGCTTTTGAATCATAGACCTTACTTTCATAAGTCATTCATATATAGGATTCGAACCCACGACCCTACTATTGTAATGCATATTAATCACAGAGACCTTCTATAGTATTGCTTTTGAATCATAGACCTTACTTTCATAAGTCATTCATATATAGGGTTCGAACCCACGACCCTACTATTGTAATGCATATTAATCACAGAGACCTTCTATAGTATTGCTTTTGAATCATAGACCTTACTTTCATAAGTCATTCATATATAGGGTTCGAACCCACGACCCTACTATTGTAATGCAAATTCATCATGGAGACCTTCTATAGTATTGCTTTTGTATCATTGAGTTTAATATCATAAGTCCCTAATATAGGACTAGTCATTGTGCTACAGTACTTCAGGCAGTCGGGCTCCCGACCACCCCATATATATGTACAACTGCAGGTATGTATCTCTGGCATCTCATCCATACAAGACGTCTATACGTGAACACCTTCCATAACTTAGGAAAATTTTCTTTAATACATGAACTCCTTCAACAACTTAGAAAATTTCATCTATACGTGAACTCCTTCCACAACTTAGAAAAATTTTCTTTTATACACGAACACCTCCCATGACTTAAACAATTTTTAACAAATTTTCTAATTATCTTATAAACGTTATTTAACTTAATTTTATAATATTTTTTGACTTGTATTTCTATTATTTATTTTATTTTAAATATTTTTACAAGTTTTTTATAATAAATTTACTTATTACGAGAAACAATAATTTTGCCTTTAATTTGCTATGTTATTGGGATAATGTCTGAAATATATTAACTTTATGTTTATTAATTTAACTTAATTGCTTAATATATATGTTTTAAAACTATTTTTGACGCCCCTTTATATTGAATTTAATTATTAATAATAATATTGAGCCGTCACAATATGAAAGTAGGTATTATGTCTATGTGAATGTTTGTCCTAACATCACATTTTTTTATAGAATAAGGGTGGCAAATGAGCACACAGTCCACCTGATGGTAAGTGGATGCTGTGGCTCATAGATATCTATATTTATCCACGATTAAGAATCAAAATGCAGATGCGTTGTTACGCCTGAGGGCTAAGATGAAATACCTCACTTCCAGTAATAAGGGTCTCCGGTTCTCTACACTCACCATACGAGATGCTATTTTACGCTGGTATTCTTTGAGAGCGTGGTCCTTCCCCGATCGAACCGACATATTTGTGCTACAAGCATGATATAACTGCAGCATGCTGATGATTATTTACGTCTCTAATGACATCCAAGGAACGATAGTGAATAATGGATATATATCTTACACCACCACTACTCGATCGTCGACGCTAAAACCCCATATAATCTGATCATCTTCTGATTTGGATAATCTGATAAATCATTTAATTGATAAATTCTCAAAAAAAAAAACCATAATGAACTCATCAGTAATCTTTTTACCAAAACAATAAGTCCGAACTGCTGATTCTTTATTTTGCTTTTCTCACCATTTGTCTGATCATAATTTATTATTCTATCGAAAACTATACAAAAACATGTGTAATTTACTACTTAGGGTATTAAATATAAATTTAATTGTACGCGAAATAATAATAAAAAAAACCTGAATCATTCAAACTTAGACGATCTTGATTAAAAATGTTGCTGTATTTGCATGCATTTTGATTCTCAGTCGAATGTAAATGTAGATGTCTATAGGCCTCAGCATTCACTTACAATCAGCTGGACTATGTGCTCATTCGCTCACACTTATTTCATAAAAAATACACTGGTACTATCAACAAACTCAGCAGGACTGATATTTTTTTTGAAAAAAGACTAGTTTATAATCGTTTAATATGGTACACTATATTTTACAACACAAATCAAATTATAAAATGATTAGTAGCTGCTTATACATATAGTGAAATACCTATATTATATAATGAGTATGTAAATTTTATCGTTGTTAGTGATTTAGTTTAACGATAAGATTTACATGTAATTTCCGGTGCGGTGCGTCATACCATGCGGTCGGACATTCTAAGCCTAAAGACATACATGGCGTATTGGCGTATACACTATTATACATATACGTATATTATACATATACACTCTAATAATTAAAAAATTGAAATTTTTTATTGCAGCAAAAACTAATTTATATATATTAATGTGACTCTAGCTCCTGTAAAAGGTTAACCTGAGTAACAGGAGCTAGTTCCTTCCTAAATTGAAGAAACTTTTGTTAAATAAAAACACAAAAAAAAAATATAAAATTATATATATAGTGTTTCTAAACCTAAGTGCGTAATCTATTCAGCAGTGGACTTTACATTTTACCCGAGAAATATATAATATATTCTATATAATATATCTTTAGGATAGATAGAGACAAGTACCCGGTTGACCGAGCTTTGCTCGGTATTTTTCGCTCGATTTTTTTAATTCGTGTGTTTTGGAAATTATATTTAGATACAAATTACATACTGATGAATTATAAATAATATTTTTTGATCTTAGCGACATAACAGAAAAAACTGAACTGGTTATTTGAATAAAAAATCATGAGTGCAATTATTTTAATTTAAATTTTCGTGTTTTTAAAAAATACTAAAAAAAGGGCTCGAAAAAAATATATTTTCTCAAAAAAGAAAGAAACTTGAAAAAAAAAAAATAAAAAAGTCGGTCGGTCGGTCTGGGCTCGAACCGGGGTTTTACGATTTTGTGACCGCCCATTATACCAATAAGCTATTTATAATCATTACCAAACTGTCAAAATTTACCTTCTTATTCTAACTATATTGTAGCAGTTTTTAATTGCCTAAAAACACGGACAAAAAGACATTTTCTAAAAATAAATCTTAGCTAGATCGATTTATTATCCCCGAAACTCCCTGGACACTAAATTTTATGAAAATCGTTGGAGCCGTTTCCGAGATCCCGATTATATATATATATACATATATACAAGAATTGCTCGTTTAATAGTATAGGATACACTCACTAGATAAACTCTAATAGGCTGTATCGGTAACGTTGACAGTGTTCTTACACGGAATAAATATTTTTCTCTGTTAATTTTTCACATCACATCAAACATAATTTGTAATGTGCGTGAGTTGCTCACGTAGATGTACGCTTTGTTTGCCTACGAAACATTGATTGAACTTCGAATAAATTTATCATTTTACCACTTGCTTGTTTTAAACAAAAATGATTGTTACAGAAAACGTGGTTTTAACCTACCGTTTTATTAAAATAAATAAAATTTCGAATTAACAAAATATCTGATTGTTTCCTATTGTAACGCTCCCCCCCCCTCTGTATATAAAAATAATATTCATATATTAAATATAATTAATATTATTAATTTACCCCTTTTTGATAAAAATTATATATATGTGGCCAGGATAAATAAGATATGTTTGGATCTTTCTAAAGGTTTAATAATAGGCCGTTTGTAATATTTTGGCGTGATCGTCTTAGTTAGGACCCTTATTTACGTTGTGTTTGTTTAGTAACTTAGTTCTTTTAGGTGTCTTTTGGAAGAATGAATATTCACTAGAGAAATTGAAAGCTGTTGGTAGTGCCTTAAAAGCTAAGTGAACCCCGTTCACGAAGACAGGGCTCGAGAAGGGTTAAGAACATAAAACGTCCCTATTCCACTTGTATCAGGTTTACATTATTAATTTATTCCCTATTCCTATCATTTATCCCTTCCCGCTCGGAAAAGGCTCAAAATATATTTATAAAAATACCCGATACAAGGGCTTCGCTCTCCTACATTTATTTAAAAAAATGTAGGGGAGGCACACGGCCCCACACACGCCATGCATGGTGAGCGCCAACCATTTTGATGCACTCCCCCCGAAGGGAACGTTAATTCGGGAACTGGACCGTAGTCCATAGCAAAATAACTGGCGAACCAGTAAAAGAGGCTTGGCCCCTTGTTAGTGCGTAAGCACAAACATCGACCGAAGTCGCGCATGTCAGTGCGTGTAAACGCCATACACAATACGAACGAATGCAGCCACAGTGAATGTACGTCACACGGTTTAGGCAAATAGGCACACTGGCCGTAAACCCCCCGTGAGCGCCACCACCTGCCAGACCACCGCTCCTGCAGACGTGATGTAAGTGTATGGCATCACCACCAATTGCATGATCAGCACGGCTACTAAACGCAGAGCGTGTCACTGTGTAAGATATTGTAGCAGTTTTTCATTGCCTAAAAACACGGACAAAAAGACATTTTCTAAAAATAAATCCTAGCTAGATCGATTTATTGCCCCCGAAACTCCCCGGACACTAAATTTTATGGAAATCATTGGAGCCGTTTCCGAGATGCCGATTATGTATATATACAAGAATTGCTCGTTTAAAGGTATAGGATATAATATATGTACCAGAATACATTGTTTGCAAAAACGAGACTATAGGTAATTCTGTGAAAATCATTTTGATGTAAATAATACAGCAATAATAGAGTCTACCGCTCACCTCAAGGGAATAGGGTCCCACGTTGTGCGGCTTTCGGCCTCAGCCTTGAAAGTCTCCTCAGATCCTCCCGCCAGATACCACCCGCATGAGGTCGACACATATGCTCCACCAACTAATACAACGGCAGATATAGCAAAAGGCAGTTATAAGAGTAATAATTTGCCATCAGAAAGGGTTAGTGTCACTGACGTTGAGTAAATGCATTTTCGATCATGTTTGTCTCACCCACCAACAAGTTGCCTTCAATCATTCAAAGGTGGGAAAGTTACAGAGACATATTATTACATCGTGGAGGGCAGACAGTCTGCAGCCCCGTAATGAAGGGACCCGACTTGGACAAAGCTACTTAGGTGTGAGTCAAACCAAGACGCAGAGAGCGCCATTGAGAATAGCGTCCCACCAAACAACCATCGCAGAGACGCAATGCTGCAGAACGCAACAACCATCAGTACGACTATTGTCGGGCATACGCCATTCCAAGGTCCCCCCTTACATCCCAGCAGACATCACCACCCGCATACCTCCATCGACCAGAACCACAAGAGAACGTCGAATCAGGCGCAGCACACCCGCAGATCCATCACAAGACGCAATACCGCAAGTAGCAGTAAGCATCAATGCAACTATCATACGGATGGCGCCCCCTCACAACACACCCACATGATCCCTATCGACTTTGGTAACAAAGTTGGTATTATTGTTATATAAAAAATATCACCAACGTATCATAGTAGCACGCTACTAAGACGCCAATGAACAAAACTCCACGTATCATAGCGCTAATGCACTAAGACATGAAGCTGAATATGCCTGTTACACTTAAAAGTGCTACCAAACACACTCATCGTCCCCATCCGAAAGATAGACGACGCATCGCTGTGCGCTACGACGCCGCCCACAACCGGTATGGGTGTGCGATGTCCACGGAAAAGCCGTATTGCTACAACAAACCCGCTTACCACCAGCACTAAGATGTTAATTGTATACCACCATCGACCAGAACCAAAAGAATGCGTCGAATCAGGCGCAGCACACCCGCAGATCCATCACGAGACGCAATACCGCAAGTAGCAGTAAGCATCAATGCAACTATCATACGGATGGCGCCCCCTCACAACACACCCACATGATCCCTATCGACTTTGGTAACAAAGTTTTTATTGTTGTTATATAAAAAATATCACCAACGTAACATAGTAGCACGCTACTAAGACGCCAATGAGCAAAACTCCACGTATCATAGCGCTAATGTACTAAGACATGAAGTTGAGTATACCTGTTACACTTAAAAGTGTTACCAAACACACTCATCATCCTAATTCGAATTATAGACGACGCATCGCTATGCGCTACTACGCCGCCCACAAACGGTATGGGTGTACGATGTCCCCGGGAATGCCGTATTGCTACAACAAACTCGCTTACCACCGGCACTAAGAATGTTGTTATATAAACTGCACCAACGTATCGTAGTAGCACGTTACTAAGACGCCAGTGGACAAAACTCCACGTATCTTAGCGCTAATGCACTAAGAGATGAAGTTCAGTATGCTGGTTACACTTAAAAGTTCTACCAAACACACTCATCCCAATCCGAAAGATAGATGACGCATCGCTATGCGCTACGACGTCGCCCACAAACGGTATGGGTGTGCGATGTCCACGGGAAAGCCGTATTGCTACAACAAACCCGCTTACCACCAGCACTAGGATGATATCTCTAGGACACATCGGTTAGCGAGTCCAAGTTTACCTCGGACCAATTGCTCGTGAAGCTCGTGAAGTGAAGGACTAGTCATTTTGCAACAGTACTAGGAGCAGTCGGTCACCCGACCACCCCACACAATGCTTATGCATCAAGGAGACCTCCTATAATATTGCTTTTGAATCATAGACCTTACTTTCATAAGTCATGCATATATAGGATTCGAACCCATGACCCTACTATTATAATGCAAATTCATCATGGAGACCTTCTATAGTATTGCTTTTGTATCATAGACCTTACTTTCATAAGTCATTCATATATTGGATTCGAACCCACGACCCTACTATTGTAATGCATATTAATCATAGAGATCTTCTATAGTATTGCTTTTGTATCATAGACTGTACTTTCACAAGTCATTCATATATAGGATTTGAACCCACTACCCTACTATTGTAACGCATATTAATCATAGAAACCTTCTATAGTATTGCTTTTGTATCATAGACCTTACTTTCATAAGTCATTAATATATAGGGTTCGAACCCACGACCCTACTATTGTAATGCATATTAATCATAGAGACCTTCTATAGTATTGCTTTTGTATCATAGACCTTACTTTCATAAGTCATTAATATATAGGATTCGAACCCACGACCCTACTATTGTAATGCATATTAATCATAGAGACCTTCTATAGTATTGCTTTTGTATCATTGAGTTTAATATCATAAGTCCCTAATATAGGACTAGTCATTGTGCTACAGTACTTCAGGCAGTCGGGCTCCCGACCACCCCATATTTATGTACAACTGCAGGAATGTATCTCCGGCAGCTCCTCCATACAAGACATCTATACATGAACACCTTCAATAACTTAGGAAAATTTTCTTTTATACGTGAACTCCTACCACAACTTAGAAAATTTCTTTTATACATGAACACCTTCCACAACTTAGGAAATTTTCTTTTATACATGAACACCTTCCAAGACTTAGACCATTTTTAACAAATTTTCTAATTATCTTATAAATGTTATTTATCTATATTTTATAATATTTTCGACTTGTATTTCTATTATTTATCTTATTTTAATTATTTTTCCAAGTTTTTAAATAAATTTATTTATTATGAAAGACATATTTTGCCTTTATTTTACTATGTTATTAGTATAATGCCTGAAATATATATATATATATATATATATATATATATATATATATATATATATATATATATATATGTGTGTGTGTTCGCGCCACTTTGCACTATCGCTTAACGCTTATAAGAGATTCGTTAATTATTATCCAATAAGATTACTGCAATTACTGCAAAGCCCATTTCCGGTTTCCTATCTACCGCTTTATGCCCAGCATGTGCATTCGTGTGTTAACGGGCTCACACAAGTTGAGAAGACACGCAATCAACCGCACCGCTTATATCTCGCATCATCGCTCCCGCCCTTGTGTAATTTGGATATTGAATTATACAAGCATATAGTAAAAAGTATAGACATTTGCAATAACACTATATTTCGTGATTATCTGTGAAGTTGATAAGTGTGAAGACAGCCGGCAGCCGTCGAGACACGAGGCAGATCAGCGGAAGTCCAGGTGGGTGCACATGCATTCCTTCACGTCCTTCCTATATCCCGAATTTAGGGGATTTGCAGTATCATGAATAAATTAAATTCCATTCACCGCTCGCACCGCGCTCATATACAGTCCACTATTCTATTAAAATTAATAGCCGCACCGCTTAACATTATTTAATACATTTGAACCAGCAGTTTGATGGTTGAAAGCCAAACGCCAAATCCACCATATATATTTTTGGTCACTTCGGCCGGGATTAAATTAACCTTTAGGCCCGGAGAAGTAAATTCATTTTTTTTATATATTACAAAAAATTATATACGTATATATTATTAAATCATAATAAATTGTAGTTCTAATTATACTAACTACAATATTTATTTGTCCCGCATCGCTTATTACTCGTATTATAATACCTTTGTAACGCATACCACACCGCTTCATTATTCCATTAATGATATTTTTCTTGTTGATTAACCGCCATCTTTCTAGTAACGCGAGATTGCTTCGTTCCCCAGTTAACTAATTCTACCGTCACTTATCGCAATAATTTTAGTCCGCATTTGTTTGTTGAAAATGACGACGAGAAGCAAAGAATCGAAACTGGTTTCGGATGAAGAAGTTAGTTTAAAAATTATTATCGCTAAACGTAATTATATTTACGAACGATTACAAAAAATTTACGTGACCTCAAAGGGCGCATTTAATTCCTTGGACGAGCAGAATTTATTTCTTAGCATCGCTTCGAATATAGAACAATTACGTAGTGAGTTTCATGAAGTTCTAGATAACTATAATACTAAACATTTAAAATTAAACCCTAATGCAGACGTTGATTACGAGGCTTGGAACTCATTTGAAGATTTATATAGTCGTATTAAGTGCCAAATTACGAAAATATCCACATCGCCTTCCACTGTTTTGTTAGAAAATAGATTTCCTACTAAATTAAAAACTTCACTTCCGCCAATTGAATTAATGTCATTTAACGGAGACATACGCCAGTGGTCCATGTTTTATCAACAATTTAAGACATTATTCACGACAATTTACAATTAACTGATGCCGAACGTGTTTATTATTTGGTTAACAAATTGAGTGACAGGGCGTTATCAGTTTGTGCCGGGTTAGCCCCTACCGCAGAAAATTATTCCATTATTTGGAATGCGCTTTTAGGAAGATATAATGACGAACGCACACTCGCATCTACGTATATTAACCAACTATTGGATTTAACACAGGTGAACGCAAACACAACAGGAGGTTATCATAAATTTATGGACAAATTTGATGCTTCAATTAATGCTCTAAAGCAATTAAAAATTGAGGACTTAGCTCATTTTTTGTTTTTAAATATTGCACTTAGAAAATTAGATCATGACACTGTTAAGTCATTTGAAATGTCTTGTCGCACAATTAGCATACCAAACTACGCCTCTTTAGTACAATTTTTATACGAACAGAATAGGGCTATATGCCATACATTTAATAATTCGCATACTTTATCTACATCCAATAATAATCGAAACAAATCACTTTCAAATAAATTTAGTAAAACATTTATTAATACAGATCCTTCGCATTCATGTATCTTTTGTAAATCAAATGATCATGAACACTTGTATGTTTGTCCACGCTTTTTAAAATTAAATACAAAACAACGTTACGATAGTATTAAACAAAACAATTGTTGTATTAATTGTTTAAGTAATAAACACTCGACTTCTTTTTGTAAATCGAAGCGTAAGTGTATATACTGCGCGCGGCGCCACCATTCTTTAATTCATTCTGACCCGAATCAGAATGGCTCTAAGACTGCTTTTCGTAGTAGCAATACGTTACACTCAGAGGTTGTGCAGACGCGTAACGCTAATGCATGTAGCGCGCATTCGATTAATTACCGCGCAGTTAACGATAATAAGGTAAATTCTTCTGTCGCTCACAATTCGAATACGGAGGAAAATGAAAAACCACTTACCTCTTCATGTAATATATCTCGCGATTATAGTACTCTCCCGCGCTATACTACTTTATTGGGGACTGCAAAAATAAAGGTCATAGATAAGTACGACAATGAACATTTTATTCGGTGTTTAGTTGACCCCGGATCCCAAAGCGACTATATTACGAAGGATTGTTGTAAACGCTTATTTCTTTCCGTTTCGAATAAAAATCGTTTTACCGAAGTACACGAGATCGGTGGTGTGTCCCAGAAGATTTTAGGTGTCACTTCACTGCAGTTCACGTCTCGTTTTAATGATAACAAATTTTATCACATTGAACCATTAGTTGTTCCGACCATCACGGTTCAGTTGCCAGATTCGATAGTAGATGTTTCAAAAATTCGCTATTTAGATAAAATACGCTTAGAAGATGATCAGATTTATCAACCTGGGTCTATAGATATTTTATTGGGGGTTAATACCTACATAAAACTTTTGTCGCCTGAAAACTTAATTCATTCGCAATGGCCTAGTGCCATAGAAACATCACTCGGATATATTATTATGGGTGATGCTGAAGTCGCTATATCACATCATTCCCCGCGTTCATTTGTTTCCTGTTCTTACGATACAAATTTAAATCAAAATTGTCTTAATGATATAATGGAAAAATTTTGGAAAATTGAAGAACTTCCGCAAAAATTATATTTGAGCAGTGATGAGCAGGAATGTGAAGACATTTATACTTCTTCTACTTACCGCCAAAACGACGGACGGTATGTGGTCGCCCTGCCATTTAAGAAATGGCCCGACATATTGGGTGACTCTTTAATGAATGCGAAAAAACGCCTCTTACTTTTGGAAAAACGCTTTAACAAATATCCCGATCTTCGCGATCAATACAATGTTGTTATAAGGGAATACATTAATAAGGGTATTTTATCCGCTGTTTCTGATAATGATTGTATACAGCCTTCTTTTTATTTGCCGCATCACCCTGTCGTACGGAATGATAAAAGTACAACGAAGTTGCGCATCGTTTTAGACGCTAGTGCTAAGTCGGATAACGATATTTCTTTGAATGACATTTTGCACACCGGGCAAAATTTACAAACAGACATTTTTAATATTTTATTAAACGTTAGAGTTTATCGCATCGCTTTCTTTGCAGATGTTAGGCAAATGTACTTGTGTATCGAAGTCCAAAAATCCCATCGCGCTTTTCAACGCATTTTATATCGGTTTTCTACAGAAGAAACTATACGAACATATGAAATTAATCGCGTCACATTCGGATTACGCTCTTCCCCTTTCCTCGCACTTCGCACTTTACGCCAGTTAGCCGCTGACGAAAGAGAGTCCTATCCCCTTGCTGCTTCTGTAGTCGAAAGGGATATTTATATGGATGACCTCGTTTTCTCCGCGCCTTGCGTCAACAACGCAGTCAACACCGCCACTCAACTTATCTAAATGTTTCGCCGAGGTGGATTCGATTTGGTTAAGTGGACAAGTAACTGCAAGGAGCTTTTACAACATATACCAGCATCACATCGTCAACAAGACTCGGTATCATTTGATGATAATGACATTTTAAAAATTTTAGGCCTTCGTTGGTATCCCGCTACCGATAACGTTTCCTTTCTTGTTTCGCCGCCACCGGTCACTTGTACCAAACGCGCTATCCTCTCCGCAACCGCTCGCTTGTACGATGTTTTAGGACTTGTCGGTCCAGTAATACTTTACGCCAAATTATTAATTAAAGCCTTGTGGGTTCTTAAACTTAACTGGGATGAGACTCCACCCACTAATATTGTCAATACATGGCAGCGATATATATCAGAGTTACCTTTAATCTCACATTTACAGATTCCACGTCATATCGGCGTAAATGAAAAATCCCATGCGTCGCTACTAGCCTTCGCCGACACTAGTGAAAAAGCTTACGGGTGTGTCATCTATTCGCATGTTGTTAACGGAAATAATCCTCCAATTATAACGCTCCTATGTTCTAAATCTCGGATGTCCCCATTAAAGGTTATAACTTTAGCCATGCTTGAGTTGTGTGCCTCAGTTTTGCTCGCTAAGTTAGTACGCACCGTTTACGATTCGTTGTCATTGAGGCATCCGATCGACAACATTTATGCGTTTTCGGATTCGGAAGTCGCACTCTGTTGGGCGTGTTCTTCACCGCATAAGTTCAACACCTTTGTTGCTAACCGTATTTCCCAAATACAGTCCTATTTATTACCGGATAACTTTTACCACATCGCCGGCTCGGTAAATCCTGCAGATCATATTTCGCGTGGACTGTTACCCTCACAAATTTTAAATTGTGACCTTTGGTTACATGGGCCTTCGTGGGTTTCATTGCCGTGTAAAGAATGGCCTGTACAAAGGTTCGCATCAACTCATATCAGTTTACCAGAAGAAAAGACTGTGTCGCTTGGAGTCAGTGACATGGAAGAAAACCCATTTATCTCGTTAAGCTTAAAATTTTCTAATTGGAATAAGTATTTACGATCCGTTGTTTACGTTTTAAGGTTTTTAAACAAATTACCGCGCATAAATAAAATTATAACCGCATCCGACATAGAGATTTCTGAAATCACAGTTATTAAAATTGTGCAAGGCATCGCTTTCGCCGAAGATATAAAAAATATTAAAGAAGGACAACTATGTTCATCAACATTACGAAGGTTATCGCCATTTATCACGGACGATGTACTTCGAGTGGGTGGTCGGTTAGATTATTCGTCTTTATCGGATTCCCAAAAGCATCCAATATTGCAACCAAAAAAGGGGCATATTGTTGATCTTATAATTGATTATTATCACTATAAACATTTCCACGCTGGTCCTCAGTATTTACTTGCTGCATTACGGGAGAAATATTGGATATTATCAGCTCGCCGTGTAGTGAGATACCGCATTCATAGGTGTAACATTTGTTTTCGACATAAACCCAAACCTATTTACCCCATGATGTCTGCCTTGCCTGCTTGCCGCCTAGAGCAGTGTAATGCGTTTACACACACAGGTGTGGATTTTTTGGGCCCACTTTATATCACATTGACGCGTAAACGTGGTATACGAAGCCAGAAGGCTTATTTATGTTTATTTATATGCCTCGTTACTAAGGCAGTGCATTTAGAATTAGCGTCTGATCTAAGTTCGGCAAGTTTTTTAGACGCTTTTAAGAGACTTATCTCTCGTAGAGGTCCGTGTCGATTTATATACAGCGATAACGGTACTAATTTTGTCGCCTCGCGTTCATATTTACATGAATTACATGGATTTTTAAAATCAGAAGAATATTATAAGGCATTCAGTCAGGTGCTCACTGATAATCGCATTGTTTGGAAACTCAACCCTCCAAGCGCTCCACATTTCGGGGGTTTGTGGGAGTCCAATATTAAGGTTGTAAAAACCCATTTGTTTCGCGTAATAGGTAAGCAAATCCTCACGTATGAAGAAATGCTTACTAATCTTTGTAAGATCGAGTGTATCTTAAATTCTCGCCCGCTTTATGTATTAAGCAGTGATCCATCGGAACCTACCGCACTTACACCCGCACATTTTCTAAATTTAAAACCACTTGAATGCTTACAAGCTGCAGATTTAAGCAAGGAACGTATTAATCTGTTATCACGCTTTTCTTTAATAGATTCTTTAGTTCAGTCCTTTTGGAAACGCTTCAGATTCGAATACTTACATACATTACAGAGTAGAGTGAAGTGGAATAAGAACTCTACTGCCATTTCTGTAGGGACGATTGTTCTAATAGACGTGGATAATACTCCACCGCTTCAGTGGCCTCTAGGCGTTGTCACCGAATTGTTTCCCGGTAAGGATGGTGTGGTACGCGTTGCGCAAGTTAAACTTAAGAATTCCACTTTAAAACGCCCTCTTATAAAACTGTGTCCTTTACCAACACAGTGATTAATATAGTTAATTTTACATTATCGTTTATATATTAAGTTTAATTCTTAGGTCATAACGTCGCTTCATTTCGCTACTATATAAGTATTTATCTATATATATATATATATATATATATATATATATATATATATATATATATATATATATATATATCTCTATTTTTATACTTTACTTGCTAGTTGAGGATACCTCAAGGCCGGGGGGGGGGGGTGTTCGCGCCACTTTGCACTATCGCTTAACGCTTATAAGGGATTCGTTAATTATTATCCAATAAGATTACTGCAAAGCCCATTTCCGGTTTCCTATCTACCGCTTTATGCCCAGCATGTGCATTCGTGTGTTAACGGGCTCACACAAGTTGAGAAGACACGCAATCAACCGCACCGCTTATATCTCGCATCATCGCTCCCGCCCTTGTGTAATTTGGATATTGAATTATACAAGCATATAGTAAAAAGTATAGACATTTGCAATAACGCTATATTTCGTGATTATCTGTGAAGTTGATAAGTGTGAAGACAGCCGGCAGCCATCGAGACACGAGGCAGATCAGCGGAAGTCCAGGTGGGTGCACATGCATTCCTTCACGTCCTTCCTATATCCCGAATTTAGGGGATTTGCAGTATCACGAATAAATTAAATTCTATTCACCGCTCGCACCGCGCTCATATACAGTCCACTATTCTATTAAAATTAATAGCCGCACCGCATAACATTATTTAATACATTTGAACCAGCAGTTTGGTGGTTGAAGGCCAAACGCCAAATCCACCAATATATATTAACTTTATGTTTATTAATGTAATTTTTTTTGTTTAATACATTTCTTTTAGGACTATTTTTGACGCCCCGTTATATTGAATTTAATTATTAATAATAAAATTGGGCCGTCACACTATGAATCAATAGGTTGGTTTTTAGTCAGACGTACTGAAATTATTGTTTTCATCAGTGAAAGAAGATTCCGATTGTTGTCAGCGTGTAACAATGTACGTAGTATTTACTTTAGTTATATATTTTTTAATAAATTTCACACAATAGCGACTAATGTCGGCTGGAAAATTAAAACCCCAACTTCAAATGCTAATAAAAAGACTTATAAATGATCATCACTTATCATAGCTTATCTTTACATTAGTATTATAGTTGTAGCACGAATGGGTTGGCTCGACTGGACGCGCACGCTGAGTACCAGCGTAAAATAGCAACTTAACGCTACTGTGTTTCGTATGGTGAGTGTAGAGAACCGGGGACGCTTTTTATTGGAAAACAGGCATTCTATCTTAACTTTCACGGGTGAGAATGCATCTTCATTTCGATTCGTAATAGACGATAGATGTAGATGTCTAAGCGCCGCAGCAACAACTTACCATCAGATGGACTGTGTGCTCGTTTGTTACCCTTACCCTATAAAAAAATAACACCTGCCAATTGCAACTATGGCTAAATCCTCCCCTGAAGCCATTAAGTCCACTACGAAATATAGACCATATTTCGTAGTGGATTTTATAAACTATAATGGAAAATGGATGGATGGATATTATACTCGTAAGAAACAAAAAGTTGGTTCGTTCGCTCGTGCATCACTTTTACCTAATAATAGGTCCTTATATATGAAATAGGCCTCCCCCAAGATATGCCACAAGTACGGTCCTGAGCCACCTGCATCCATCGACTTCCTGTTCTTCCTTCGATGTCATACCAGGTCGTCACTCCATCTAGTGGGGGGTCGCCCTACACTTCGCCTACCGGTACGAGCCTGCCACTCGAGAACCTTTTTTCCCCAACGGTTGTCGGTTCTTCGAGCTATATGGCCGGCCCATTGCCACTTCAGCTTACTAATCCATTGGGCTACGTCGGTCACTCTGGTTCTACTGCGGATATCCTCATTTCTAAGTTTATCACGTAGAGAAACTCCGAGCATAGCCCTCTCCATAGCTCGCTGAGCGACCTTGAGCGTCCTCATATGGCCAGCAGTGAAGGACCACGTCTCGGTTCCGTAGGTTATCACTGGCAACACGCACTGGTTGTACAACTTAGTTTTCATGTTTTGAGGTATACCTATGTTCAGCAGTGGACTTGTGAAGGGCTGTAATTATCATTGATGATGATATATGAAATTGGCGTTTTGTACGTGAGGAAAATAAAGTCAATTTTTTTTAAATATATTTAATTGATCAAAGTAACACCGTTGTCATCTACGCACTTTTACCATCTCATGGGTAGTTCATTGATCCCTTTACTAAAAAAAAAACCATAGGGGCGAGAATCAATAAACTCTTTGAAGGCGGTTTGGACTGCCGCATCGGAGTTGAATTTTTTTTCCTTGTAAAAAGTTGTCCAAATTCCGGAAAAAATGGTAATCTGTTGGAGCAAGGTCCGGAGAGTATGGTGGATGTCACAGAAATTCCAATTGTAGCTCACCGACTTACTGGTTGTTTGTTGTGCAGTGTGTGGTCTTGCGTTGTTGTGAAGCAGCAGTGGCCTAGAGCGATTGACCAATCTTGGTTGTTTAGCAGCTAGTTCTTCCTTCAATGTTTGCAGTTGCTGACAATAGATATCTGCTATAATCGTTTAGACAGATTTTAGAAAGCTGTAGTGAACGAGACCGGCGCTAGTCCACCAAACACTCACAAGTAACTTAGTGAATTTTTGTTTCGGGCAGGGCTTGGCTGGGTCTCAGGGTTCAGACATTACATGCTATTAGTGCTGGCCCCAATCATGTACAACTTTACCATTTGGACCGCCATCTGGAATTAAAAATATTTCAAATTAGTTTTAAATGAACATTTTTTTATATAGCATAGGGTGAGAAATGAGCTTACGGTCCACCTGAAGGTAAGTGGATGCTGTGGTTCGCAGACATCTAAATCTATCCTCAATTAAGCATCAAAATGCAGATTCGTTGTCACCTCTGATGCTTAAGATGGAATACCTTGTTTCCAGTAAAAAGGGTCTCCCATTCTTTACGCTCACTATGCGAATTATTGCAGAATTAAGCTACTATTTTAGGCTGGTATTTCGTGAGAATATGGTTCGCTACACCGGTCAAGCTGACCCATTCGTACTACAATCATAATGGCTCAACCTTGCATACAAAGTTACATTCTTTATAAGTCCCCTTGCTGGAAATAGGTCTCCTCTCGTTGCTGATATGCACTTCTCTCCTCCATTGCATATTGACGGTCTTCACATGTCTTCGAAATATTTGTACTCCTCAGATATACAGGTTTCCTTTCAATGTTTTACTTTAATACAGAACAAGTAAGTTAGTACCTAAAGTTTCTATTAACAGTTTCATTGATGGTGCACCCTTAGCTGGAGTAGACTCTGCGGTCTAGAGCGTAGACGCAAAACATGACGTATTATCGACGGTGGTGTGTCTTTACTAGTAAAGTGGTGTTGGGATTAGTGGTGACGGGTATACTGCACACAATTTAGGGAGGGCAAAAGGTGCTCTTCAAACTAGGTAAGAAACTTAACTATATTTTATTCCGCGGATGTTAACTTAATAATTTTTAACATTGTAAATATAATGGATATCCGCAAAGTAACGCGTAATTCTATTAACTATGTTAATAGTTTTATTAGTACCGATGAGAATCAAACCCGAGTAACTCGTGCTTGAATTAATGACAAGCACTATCACGCCGCTGATAGCCGCTGACGTATCATGGTACATTTTCAATTTAACTGATTGAAAATGTAGTCTAAATAATAGATAAATAGCGTCAATCAGCGACCATTTTCGAAGAACCTTTATTATAAATAATTAAGATAGTTGACAGAAATCGATGACTATATTTGATAACACAAAACAAGTTTGCTTAAAGCAAATAAATATCAAAAAAATATTTTAATATTTTTATAATATTAAGAAGACTAAAATTACTTTGGATGTGTAAAAATTACTTAAATAAGATCCAAATTATAAAATAAAATCGTACGTCTTTTCCAATTAAAAAAAAAAAAACGTATTTCCGCAAAGTCAAAGACCAAACAGATTAACGATAAAACAGTAGTACTAGGATTTTATCTGATATTATAGAGGCAATTTGCTAAAATAATCCAGACATGGAACAATTAATTGAAGGCCTTACAAACGCTTGTTCCGTCCTTTTGCAGAGCCACAACCAAACGCTTAGGCACAGCACTATCAAGTCGTCAAAGTAACAAACTACTAGTTAAAAATAATAAGCTACTGTTGTCTAAGAAACTAAAGAATGGTTGGAGTTGATAAAAGATGAGATTTCTAGAGACGCGTTGTCACCCCAGAGAAGGAGGATGAAATACCTCGCAGCATGTTATCGTACTAGTTCTCATACCATTGATACAGGGACGCAAATTTTGCATGGCGCTCAGAACACAGAAGTTAGTTCAGCCGATGGTATGTGACACCTGTAAAAATTTGACGGGCTGCAACCAACTTCTACTCCTAACAAGGAAGACCTCAGATGCGGTAGGATATAGAGTCGTACTGCAGGTATATCCTATAAAAAAGACATTCAGAGAACAAATACGAAATTCCTCTTGGCAGTCAAAATGGTATATGTTTTTCTTGGTAACTTTTAAATATTATTAATTACTTCAATAAGCCGTGGTAGCTCAGATGGTTAACGCTCGCTGTAAATATAACAGAACGCGAGTAACCCGGGTTCGATTCCCGCCGGCACCAATGAAATTGTTAGTTGCGATTTTAAGTGCTGATTTACCACGTGCTCTGCGGTGAAGGAAAACATCGTGAGGAAACCTGCATGTCTGAGGAATAAGAAAAAAATATTTCCAAGACATGTGAAGTTCGCCAACACGCATTGGGGCAGCGCGGCGGACACTTCCTTGCCCTAAAACCCTCTCAGAAATGAGGGGAGGCCTGTGCCCATCAGTGGGACGTATATAGGCTGTAACTTTACTTTTACTTTACTTCAATACTATAAAACTATTTAAAAGTCCCCATAACAATATACTTAAAAAGTGGAAGATCTGGATGTCGTCCAAAATTGAAATTAAATTGCTTTTCATGAATTAGGTTGGCAATTTTACTAATGATTCACATAAAACCCGCTTTTACATATCTTATATTATGCTGATGACTTACCAACGTAATGCAATTTTGTATAATAACGGTATTTCAATCTCGAATAGCTTAATAAAATTCACTAATTTATAAATTTTCATTGAGTTTTAGAGGTTTATAGGTGGCATTTTTGTTTGGAAAAATGAAATTATGATGATAATAACTAAAACTGAAATTTGAATAACTCTTGAAACAAAAAAGCTGATCATACATCATAGATTACTAGATCTAATGATCTATCGCGCAGGCAGCTTACAAACATAAATTGCACAAGGACACACATCCAGACCTGAAACAATTATTTGTAGGACATACAAATACTTGTTCCGTGCGGGATTCAAATCCGCGAACCCCGGCGCAGCCACTCATTACTAAGCCACTGCCACTGCGCCACGGAACCGTCGTCTAAAATAAAATACATTCGTCCGCACATTGGCCTAAACCGAAGCAAACTGAACGACCTTCCAACGTATGGATGCCGTCACAAACTCTCGGCCAATGTCTTCGCCACTACATTCGCCGCTGTGTTGGCCAACGTGTAGAGCCAGAGAGATATTTGTACACTTGCTGCTTACATGAAATATGTAAGCAGCAAGTGTATAAATATCTCCTATCATATATAAAAGTGTATACATTTTAATATACACATATAAATGGTAAATATAAATAACTATGAATATATACCTTCTTTAACAATATAAATAATATGGAAGATTCTGTAAGAAGCGATGTCTTTAATGCGTCGATATATATAATCAGCGTGGGTCTACAAATACAATGCAGAAAGGAGACGGCCAAAAATTGTATGAACCTGATCCCCAGACTGTACAGAGATGAAATCTATTTCATTGAAAAGTACAGATCTTCTATATAAAGAAGTGCTCCCCCCCCCCCGCAGTGGACCCGTCATCGTAACGCCGGATGACGTAGCTGAGGCGGTCCGTAGAGCCCCGAACTGGAAAAGTCCGGGACTCGACGGGCTGTATCACTACTGGCTGAAGGGGTTTGTGGTGTGTCACGCTGTGCTCGCCCGTCAGTTTCAAGAGGCTCTCAACCAGAAGTCGCTCCCTAGCCTCTTCACTACTGGGATCACTCATTTGGTTTCTAAAGACCGGGTTACCACAGACCCGAGCAAATACCGCTCCATTACGGGTCTACCCACCATATATAAGACACTCTGGTCGTCGTGGTAGCTATGCAGAAGCGGACAAAAGTTATGAAGATTTCAAAAAGTTGATTTTGGCAGTCGGTTTTTGTCATTATTACACAATGTAGATATTAATAAAGTTCCAATTCATGAGTGTTATGTAGGTTAATGTTTACATGATGATTAGGATGTATCCTAACTGGTTTAGCTAAAAAAACAAGGACAGCAGTTTTTTCAGTCTTATTAAATTAATTATTATATATTATCGAAGTATAATAGACAGAAAATAGTTAAACTTACGTATTACACCGTTTATAATTAGCGGAGCACTCTCGTGAGGCTAAAGCACTTATTAAATAAAAGTAAAATACGATCTCAGATGAAGTAAAAAAGGTAGATATCGCACCTAGAACAAGAAACTGTAACCAGTTTTATAACTTTGTGTGAGTCAGAGAAGTGTCGCCACTTTTTTTTAGTCCCTGAAATTCAAGATACAATACTACAACTATAAGAGTAATATGCGATGCGAATGCGAATGTATATCTGTCTGTTTTAATAAATTTCAACAGTTTGACAACTTAAAAAAGATAGAGCACGTAGGAGGCCTCTGTAGATCATTTAAAAGTCTTCTTGATAGATTGTCGAGTGAGCATGTTAACATAGATAAAATATGCAACAAATATAATTTAAAATATGTTTATTATAAATAAATACCTTAATACTAAAAAAACTAGTTGGAATAAAAAATAATTTTCCATGGAATTAAAAATATACTTTTCTAAATGAAAAAAGTATATTTTAGTAAATGCAAAATAGAACAAACTCTAGCCGGGGGCACAAAGAAGTGTTCTAATTTGTAACCCGGGTAGGAGAGATATGAAGTATCAGCCGGAGAGGACACCTGAGTCTCGGTTAAAAAAAGCAAGGCCGGATTCGCCGTCTCCGGGTGGTAGTGGACAGCATTAAGATTGGAATGAGAAGAGGAAACAGAGGAAAACCTCTACTTCACGAAGGTATTTTATGAGGTCGTGGTACCACACCGGTTCAAGCTAGTCCATCCATGCGACATCAAAAGCCGCTGCGTGGCTCTATCACTGTCAGGTTAAGAGTATGGCTGCCATTTTGGTGCATTTCAGCTCAGTCTTATAGCAGCTACCATTCATTTTTTTTAGGATGGGATGACAAAAGAGCATACAGTCCACCTGATGATAAGTGATTGCTGTGGCCCATAGACATCTACATATATCCTCGATTACGAATCAAAATGCAGATGCGCTGTCACCCGTGAGGACTAAGATGAAATGCCTCGTTTCCAGTAAAAAGGGTCTCCGGTTCTCTACACTCGCCATACGAAACAACAGCATAAAGCTACTATTTTACGCTAGTATTCTGTGAGAGCTTGGTCCTTCCCCGGTCAAGCCGACCCATTTGTGCTATAACTATACTACTAATAGTATAACTGCAGCATGGCTCTAGCACGTAAAAAAATCATGTCTTATTAAAATATTCGTTGGTAGCCTAAAATCTTAAATATTTTTGATAGTAAAATAGTTTGTAAGTACTCAACAATTAAAACAGAAACATCAGCGACTTAAAAAATTAAATATTTACCTTGACTTCAATTTGATGTAACATAATAACAACTAATAAAAAATTATGCTGACTACATATATTTTTATAACTTAGCCTAAAATTAATTACCCAAATCTTGGATCATTAGAAATAAGAAATACCGGCAACATTCTCGCGTTACGAAATCGCGAAACATTGACATTCGTGCTTCGAATAACCTTCAATATTGTCTTGGAATAACAAATTAAATTATAGTTAAATGAATGTTTACGAGTGAAACGATATTGTTTCAAACTTTTTGTTTACTTTGGTATTGTTTTTGCACTATTTAACTACACAGGACGGCATTTTGTAGGCAAATTTACTACACGACGCCCCGGGAAGTACTGAGCGAAAATGAGCGTAGTTTGATGTATGTGTGTACGTGAACACGTGTGCTTACATAACAATACATGAGCGGAGTTTTTTGGCTTCACCAATAACAATGGCCGCGCTGTATCTACCTTTTTTATTTCATCAGAGAATACAATAAAACACAAATACAACGGAAAAGCGTACACATATCATATACCGAGAAACGGCGGGTAAGTCGGTAAACGTGAATCAGATCGAGTATAACATTGACTGTTTTGATGCTTGACGGACGGATTCAGTGTTTCAAGTACTAAAGTAAAATAACCCTATCCTATAATGTACCACTACATGTTTAAGTTGTTGCTGTATTAAACAAATAAAAAATCCTATCTTTGAGTGTATTTTGATTATTTTGGTGTATTCATTCATTAATTGAAGGCTTGTTTTTATACATAACTTATCATAAATAAAGTATTTTTAAGAGTTTAGCTAATGTTTATCCCTACATTGAAATTTTTAAGTATCATATGGTCACATTAAAGGTGCTTTAGAGTGACTTCAAGGAGAATAAATCATTTTAAATACTTTTAAACCTGATTATTTTCCAACAGCTGCTATGAAATGTAAATAGTTATTCAAATTTCTTTTCATAATGATTTCTTACATTTACGCAAACACTACCCATTGATGAAAACTACTTTAAAATCCGTAAAAGTAGTTTTAATCAAAATTCTTTTATTTTATTTTATTTACATTAATAGCAATAGTCTTACTTTTGTACAGCTTGGGGCACATTTTGGCACATCTCATTTAATTGTTGCAGCTTGAAAAAGTGTAATGGAAAGAACGCCATGAAAGAAATAAAAATGAAATGCTACTTACGGTCACTTTTAAATAAAGACATGAAACCTTCATGTTAATTCTCCCATAGTAACCTCATTTTCTGCGGGAAAATGTATCTTTGTCTGGATATTTTCCGCCTGGCGTAAGCGAGATAGTTATACTCCCATAAGATTACCGTTACGGTACCGTTACATCCTCAATTGTAGAGCATCAGTTGCTGAACATAGGACTCTGCAAAGATCGCCTCATAGGTCGGATATTTGCCATATTTTTGCAAGCCGATTGCCAACTGTAGTTTTTTTTGGTCTTTGTTAAGAAGGCGCTGCTATCCATATTCTGGTATTTTTCCCTCTGTCGCCTCTTACGACACCCACGGCATTATATGGAGTAGTGGATATTCTTACATCGCTACTACACGGTTAATTTGGGTACCTACTTCCCATTGAAGCCTCTTAGGACACCCACGGGACGTAAGGGGGGGGGGGGGGGGGATGGATTCTTTTAGGCGCCCCATTCATCCTTATGTTAGTCTCGCACACGGCATTAAATGATGCAAAGATAAATTAAGTTTGTCAAATGAATAACCCCATATGGTATCGTAGGATACATCAGGGAGAGGCTGAAACGGGAGATGGGCAGCAGCATCTTGCTGATAACATCCAAAAATTATAAAAAACTGCAGTTGCCAACCCACTTGCGAAGTGTGGCTACTATAGGCTACCCCATTAACTGCCTGTTAATGTGGAAGCCTATGTTCATCGGAGGACTTTTATAGGACGTTATGGATAAGTGGATGGATAATAGGAACAACAATAAGCTGTTAAGGTTTCAAAATGCTTTTAAAAGCTTTTCAACAACTTTTATAGGACTAGAATGTTTAAGTAGACACAAGTGAATAATCAGCTTTGACCTTTATTACATTTTTTACGAGGCGTGCAGCTCTATCAAGTCAGTCCTTTGAGATGTCGTTAATGTAATTTGAGCTAAAAGCGCTCGTGTAATTAACATTTAATTTCATTAATTTATTCACTACCTAGTTAAAGTAGGCTTTACCCATAGATTGGCCCCATATTTGCCATCGTTGACCCACTAGACATATATATTTAGAAAAGAATGAGTTTTATTCCATATATTTTAATTACTACTTAATACTTAACGAAGGTCATTTTTTTACCGTTTATGTGATGGTTTGGCCTCAGTAGACTTTATTTATTTTGAGCTGTTTTTAGGTAGATGCTGCTGCCCGTCTCCTACTGTTTCTTTCCTCTTACGACATCCACGGCATGATACAGGACGGTGGACTCTCCGTGGCCGCCACGCGAAAATTATAACGGTAATATTTACATTATGAATAAATAGTTTCAAATTATTTAAAAGTTTTTAAGTGTCCGTTTTAGTAGTCATTCGAAGTTATTCGGAGCACACAGTCCACGTATTGGTAAGCGAATGATGTAGCTCATTAACATCTACATTTATACTCGATTAAACTGCAGATCAAAATGCAGATTTGTTGTCACCCCAAAGACTAAAATGGGATACCTCGTTTCCGGAAAAAAGGGTGTTCGGTTCTCTACACTTAACATACGAAACACAGCGACATTAAGTCGCTATTTTACGAAATCTTTACTTTTTGCTGGTATTCTGTTAAATCGTGGTCTAACTGCGGCGGAGCCGACATATTCGTGCTACAAGCATAATAGTGTTGCGCGCCTAAGTTGTTGTCTGGTACCTGGCACTAGCGCCATCTAGTGTTGGGGAATAGAGCGAGGAGGGCTTCCTATAAAATGCCTAGTTACCCCTACACTAAGATTTTTTCTTGTATTGTGGGGACAATTTACAAACATAAATTGCACAAGGACAAACATTCAGACTCGGAACAACAATTTGTAGGCCATACAAATACTTGTTCCGTACGGGATTCGAACCCGCGACCCCCAGCTGTGTTCTAGTTTGCAGAGAATCTATACAGAGACAGTATAATTACTGGCAGCGAGTCATACTATCTAAGTGTTTTGAGTCGACAACACATGTGAACCCTAATCTTTTTGAAGTGGGTTGTAAGTCCGTGGACTGCAGTTGCCACTAACCATCAGGTAGGCTGTAAGTTCATTTGCCTTATTTTATAAAAAAAAAACTGGCACTCATCGCATTGAAATAACGTATTAAGATTCTTTAGTTAGCACGGTCTTAGCCCCGCGGGAAATCATTTATTCTAAAAGTGTGTGTATATTCTAGAGATAATAACCAAACTTTGTTAAGACTTTCGTGTTTCTATTGTACGCATAGAGGAATTTCTAATTTAGCAGCTTTTACTTTTTTATTCTAATATAATAAGGATGACAAAGGAGCACAGTTCATGCTTCAGTTTCATTCTTAAACTAAAATATTTACTCATGAAAGGACTAACGCTTTCCGCGTTAGTTCTTTCGTGAATAAATATATAATATACGAAATAATTATGTAAAATATGGAATTCATCAAATTTAGCGAAATTTTTGATAACTTTTTTAACTAGAAGGATTATTCTTAAACCATACTTAGTTTAATTTAGAGACTATAAACGATGTTTTGTAATTATATTCAAGCTTAGTGCGAGATAACTTGGTAGTATCGTCTACACCTTGCTCAATGAACGCGTCCTTTTAGAGTAGACCTAAAACAAAAAAGTTGCAACACGAACGCAACCTAACGCTTCTCGAATGTCATTCGTTTTACCGCGTTTGATGAACAATCATCCATTTGCATTTGCGCACTAAATCTCGAAAGTTTTTGTGCAATTTATTCTGGTTACGTTGGTTTAAAATGCCTAAAAGACGAAGGGAGTCAAAAGAAGAACGTTTAGAAAGGAAGTTGAACAAATATAAGAAAAAATATGAACGTTGTAAAAGACGTAAAGACGAACATTCAAAAGATAATAGAAACGAAAATGATGTTGGCGATATTGGTAAGTCTGTTTATATCATGACCCAATTTATTATAATTAATCAATTGCATTATGCGGAACTTTATGGATATATAATATTTCATTAAAATAAAACAAAAAGTTTTAAAAGATCATTAAAATTAGCATGTAGATCGCCAATGGTTTCTAAAAAATTTAAAATGAGGTTTACTTATCCTCAATTTTACCATCTAAAATTTTATGTGTATAAACTTTTGAAACTATCCCGTGGGGCATAGTCACGACTTTCCCGTGGGGATTAGTCGACCAGTCATAATATGCCTGGATACATATGTCATAAACTCGTAAAAGCGAGTGTCACTTTTGACTTATCCCGTGGGGATAATAGTCATGCCATACCATTTAATATGGAGGCCTCTTAAAGTGAGTGTCACTATTAAACCATTATATTGGTACTATAGCAATTGAATATCATTAATTTATGGACATTACATCTGTAAACAAAGGGGGGAGAGAAATGAAGGCATAAATAAGAAAATTAGTATAATACAATACTACTATAATTATAAAATTTCAGTGGAAAGTATTGAATCAGAAGAGGAGATTATTCTGGAAAATATCGAACCAGAGAAGGAGGAGGAGGTAGAAATTATGGAAGTTAAAGAAGAACATTTAGAAGAGGATATTATAGAAGCCATGGGTCCTCCGATTAGTACTGAATCTTCATAAATGGTCAACTAATACATCCGGAGATTTATAAAAGGGTCGAAGGTATTTTGATGGAAGGCTTGACTAAAGAAAAAATTGAAACATATAAAAAAGAACAACTAATACCGGAAAATACCAATTTGTTAGAGGCACCACTACTGAATCCTGAATTACACATGATACAGGAGGAGGAGTCAGTAAAAACAAGAGATAAAAAAAAATTGAGAACCGCCAAAATTTATTAGGATTAGCCACAGGCACAATATTAAAATGTGTTGATAATTTAACCAAACAAAATTTTAATAAATTAGATATCATAAAAAACATGACAGAGGCGGCCAGGATTCTAGCCCACCTCCATTCAGAAGATACAGTAATAAGAAAAAATTTGTTAATACCTCACTTAGATAAAACCATATCTAAGACTCTTGCGGATCTCAAACGGGATAAATTCTTATTTGGAGAAAAATTGAGTGAATGTGTAAAGAGTGCAACAATTTTACAAAAATCTGCTTCAAATCTTCTAAAGAAATCTATTCCAAAACCTTTTAAGCCAAGGCAAAATTCTACTACAAAAAACTACTATCCCCCTCAACATCAAGGCACCCAGAGGAAGATGTTCACGGGAAATCAAAATTTTCAACGGCCGGCAACCAAGGTCCAAGCACCGGCAGTGACTCGCAGCCAGCCTCACAAACAAAAGAATTACAGACAACAACGTGCCAAATACCCATAGAGGTAACACATTTTGCTGATTGAATTAAACATTTTTATAACTGTTGGAATAAGCTTACAAATCATAACACTATTTTATCATGGATACAGGGCTATAAAATCCCTTTTATTGATAATTCAACTCAAAATTGCTTACCACTGAATGATAAGTTGTCAGGTTTAGAAGATAGGATTATATCTATAGAAATTAAAAAGTTAATGAAATTACATGCTATTTCACAGTGTACTCCTGTAAAAGGTTAATATTTATCGAATATTTTTTGTATTCCAAAGCCTGATAAATCACATAGATTTATTTTAAATCTTAAGCCCCTAAATAAATTCATAAATCCTCCACACTTCAAATTAGAAGATATTCGTACCTTATGCAAATTAGTGACTAAGGACAGTTATATGTGTACATTAGATATACAAAATGCATACTATTTAATTAATATTCATGATGATTTCAGAAAGTTTTTACGTTTTAAATATAAAGGAATTCTGTATGAGTTCAATTGTTTACCATTTGGATTGTCTACTGCACCATATACTTTTACAAATTTATTAAAACCAGTAGTAGAACATCTCAGAAGTCAAGGCCTCATAAATGTTGCCTATTTAGATGATCTTAATTGCATAGGACTCTCTTATGCAGAGTACCTAGACAATGTTCATAAAACTGTAAATTTACTCCAGTGTTTAGGTTTTATAATTAATATGAAAAAGAGTAATTTAATTCCATCACAAGAAAGAGAATATTTAGGTTTTGTCATAAATACACAAAAAATGATAGTAAAACCCACAGAAAATAAAAAGAAATCTTTATTATCTGCAATACATAAATTTCTTAAATTAAAGTACTGTTCTAGTAGAGAATTTGCTGCCTTGGTAGGTAGTTTTGTATCTGATGATATGTACCATGTACCATATGATGACCATATGATGTACCATATGATACTGCCATACATATGTATGGCAGTATCATATGGATTTGTATACACAAAAATATTTGAGAGGGAGAAATACATAGCTTTACAGAGATCAAATGGAGACTATGAAAAACAAATGAAAATAAATGAAAATGTGAAGTTAGATTTATCATGGTGGCAAAATAAGATTAATACCGCATATAATCCAATAAAACAGTATTAGAAATTTGGTCAGACGCTTCTAGTACGGGTTGGGGAGTACACTGTGATGGTAAAGTGACACGAGGTTTTTGGTCCATTCAAGATAAACAAAATCATATAAATTATTTAGAACTATTAGCAGCATACTTTGGTTTAAAATGTTTTGCAAAAGACTTAATTGTGAAATATTATTGAGAGTTGATAATACAACTGCAATTTCATATATTAACCGTATGGGGGGAGTTCAATATCCTAAGCTTAACAACTTATCTCGATTATTGTGGCAATTTTGTGAGAAAAGAATGATATGGGTTTTTGCCTCTTACATTAAATCAAAAGACAATAAAGAAGCAGATTTTGAGTCTCGAAATAGGAATATAGATGCTGAATGGGAACTATCAGATGATAGTTTTAACAGGGTGGTTACAATGTTTGGCCAGCCAGACATTAACCTTTTTGCATCTAAGATTAATACAAAATGCATTAAATATGTGTCATGGCAAAGAGATCCAGAAGTCTGGAATATAGATGCATTTACATTAAGATGTTCTGATTTCTAATTTTATGCATTTCCACAATTTTCAGTTCTTTTAAGAAAACAATTCAAAAAATTAAGAATGAAAAGGCAAGGGTCATCATTATTTTCCCTGTTTGGACTGCTCAGCCCTGGTATCCTATGATGAAATCAATGATAGACTCGGAAGTAATTTACTTTCCACCTTCATTAGAACTCTTATCTTCTCCTTTCAGGACACCTCACCCACTACATGCACAACTTACCCTGGGGGCATGCATATTATCAGGACAGCGTTCCAACTAAATAAAACCCCGGAGTCAGCATGTGATTTGATGTTAGCATCTCTGTCCTCAAATACATTAAAACAGTATAATTCATGTTTAAATCAGTGGTGGCATTACTGTATGCAAAACAATCATGATATCTATAGGGCATCAGTGCCATATACAATAACATACTTAATAGAGTTATATAATAAAGGGTATAGTTATCAGACCCTTAATTGCCATAGATCAACTCTTTCCTTAATAATAGGATCACATCTGGGAACAGATGAAACAATATAAAGGTGGTTTAAAGGAGTATATAGGCTTAGACCACAAACTCCAAAATATAGTGTGACATGGGACCCTTCAATAGTCCTAAATTTTTTGCAAAAATTGTATCCACTTGAATCACATGCCTTAGATAAACTTACCAAAAAATGTGCTATGTTGATTGCACTCAGCACTGGGCAAAGGATACAAATACTATCTTTAATTAAATTGAGTGATGTAAATGTGACTGAGACACATGTTGCAATACTGGTTTCAAACAGTGGTAGAGCCACGCGGTAGCTTTGCTGTTGCACGTATGGGCCGGCTCAAACCGGGGTGGTACCATGACCTCACAGAATACCGGCGTGAAGTGGAAGCTCTGCTTCCGCGTTTCGTCTGGTGAGTGCAGGTGGCCGGAGGCCCAAATCCCCCCCCCATCAACATGGTAGCGGAATTAAATAATGATAGACTACCCCAGGAGGGTACCAGCACCCCTGGAGAATCCCTCGCTGAGCATCCACGACCATTTTTCTCCACTTCTGAGCGTGGGTGCTCAGGCTGCCCCGCGTATTATGGGGGGGGGGGGGCAAAATTCCGCTCAAGACTACAACTGCTCGGGGCAAACAGAGCAACAAAACCAAGGCGACCCCTGCCACGCTGTCCGTGAATTTCTGCAATATCAGGGGACTTCACTCTAACCTAAACGCCGTCCACTACCATTTCGAGACGGCGAGGCCGGCTCTGCTCTTTCTGACCGAGACGCAGGTGTCCTCTCCGGCTGATGTCTCGTATCTCTCCTACCCGGGGTACAAACTGGAACACTCCTTTGTGCCTCGGGCTGGAGTTTGCGTTTACGTCAGAGAGGACATCTGTTCTCGACGCCTCGGCAGACTTGAAGGTTCGGACCTGTCCATCCTTTGGCTACGCGTAGACAGCGACGACCATCCGCGCGTCTACGGGTGCCTCTATAGGTCCCATAGCGGTAATCCCGAAACAGACCGACTCTTCGACCACGTCCAAATGGCTGCGGATTCGTTGCTACAGCAGATCCCCTCCGCAGAGATCGTGATCCTCGGCGACTTTAACGCCCATCACGCCGAATGGCTTGGTTCACGTTTAACCGATCATGCGGGGAGATCTGTTCATGATTTTGCCTTGGCATATGGTCTGACACAACTGGTTACTTCGCCTACGCGGATTCCAGATGTGAAGGATCATACACCTTCCCTATTGGACCTTCTGCTGACCTCTCACCCGGACGGATATCAGATTTCCGTCGACGCCCCTTTAGGCTCCTCGGACCATTGTCTGGTCCGGAGTGTTGTGCCACTCACGCTGAAATCGCGGTTGCATTCTGCAGGCTGCCGCCGTGTTTGGCACTATAGGTCAGCCGATTGGGATGGGATGCGGTCTTTCTTTGCATTCTACCCTTGGGGGCGGGTTTGCTTCTCGCCGGATGATCCCAACGTTGTTGCGGATTCTGTTACTGATGTGGTACTTCAGGGTATGGAACTTTTTATTCCTTCCTCTGTGGTGCCCATTGGAGGCAAATCTCAGCCATGGTTTGGTCGCTCCTGTAAAATAGCATCATGCTATAAGCAGGAGTGCTACCAAGCCTGGGTTGATGCATCAGCGTCCCGGGATGTAAACACCAGCGCTCTAAAAAAGAAGTATAATTCCGCCTCTAGGTCCTTCAAAAGAGTCATTGCCAAGGCAAAGTCAGAGCACATAGGCAGAATTGGCGAGAAACTAGTTCGCCTTCCTTCTGGAACCCGTGCATTCTGGTCTCTCGCCAAGGCTGTCCAGGGGGATTTCTGTCAGCCATCTCTTCCATCTCTGCACAGGGAGGACGACTCACTGGCCCATACTGCAAAGGAGAAAGCCGATCTTCTAGGCTCTTTCTTTGCATCTAACTCGACTCTCGATGACGGGGGGAGTACGCCGCCGACCATCCCGCGGTGTGAGTGCTCCATGCCGGAAGTGCAGTTCACACAGCGCTCAGTTCGCAAAGCACTCCTCTCCCTGGACATCCACAAGTCGAGTGGGCCTGACGAAATCCCCCCAATTGTGCTGAGGACGTGTGCTCCAGAGTTGGCACCGGTTTTAACGCGTCTTTTCCGGTACTCCTACTCCCTAGTCGTAGTCCCAAAATCATGGAAGACGGCTTTCGTCCACCCGATCCCTAAAAAAGGCGACCGCTCAGACCCGTCCAGCTACCGGCCAATCGCCATCACCTCCTTGTTCTCCAAAACAATGGAGTCCATTGTAAACTGCCAGCTCATGAAGTACCTTGAGGATCACCAGCTGATTAGTGACCGCCAATACGGTTTTCGCCGTGGTCGGTCAGCTGGTGATCTTCTGGTCTACCTCACTCACAGATGGGCGGAGGCAGTAGAGTTCAAGGGGGAGGCATTGGCCGTTAGTTTGGACATTGCGAAGGCCTTCGATCGGGTTTGGCACAAAGCGCTTCTTTTGAAGATCCCTTCCTATGGGCTTCCCGAGAAATTGTGCGATTGGATCACCAGCTTTCCTGCAGATCGGAGCATCAAGGTCGTTGTAGACGGTGCAAGCTCCGATTGCAAGCCTATTAATGCTGGTGTTCCACGGGGCTGCGTGCTATCGCCAACGCTGTTTCTTCTGCATATCAATGATATGTTGCATACCCGTAACATTCATTGCTATGCGGATGACAGCACTGGTGATGCTTTTTACACCGGCCGAGCCAATATTTCTCGGGAAAACGTCTCCGAGTGCCGGGACAAACTTGTGTCTGAAGTCGAGTCTTTGCTGAACAGAGTCTCGGATTGGGGACGACTAAATCTAGTCCAGTTTAACCCCCAGAAGACACAAGTTTGCGCGTTAACCGCTAAAAAGAACCCCTCTGTCGTATCCCCTCAGTTTCAAGGCACTCCCCTTGTTGCCTCAGCTAGTATCGGAATCCTCGGCGTCGACATATCGAGTGACGTGCAGTTTCGTGGTCACTTGGAAGGGAAGGCCAAATTGGCCTCTAAAAAGCTTGGTGTGCTCAGCAGAGCGGGACAGTATTTCATGCCGGCACACCGCCTGCAACTTTACAAGGCGCAGGTTCGGCCGCACATGGAATACTGTTCCCATCTCTGGGCTGGGGCTCCCCAGTACCAGCTCCTTCCACTTGACCGCATCCAGCGCAGAGCGGCTCGAATCGTCGACGACCGAGTGCTTTCCGATCGGCTCGATTCACTGGCGCTGCGAAGAGATGTTGCATCTCTTTGCGTATTTTATCGCATATATCACGGCGAGTGCTCTGAGGAATTGTTCGGATTAATCCCAGCCGCCAAATTTCGTGAACGCACTACACGGCAAACGTCCCGATACCATCCACACCATCTGGATGCTTGGCGGTCCACCACTGTACGTTTCACAAGGAGTTTTCTTCCACGTACAACCTCTCTGTGGAATAGTTTACCGCCGGCGATTTTTCCGGACCGATACGGCCTGGGGACCTTCAAGAAAAGAGCTTACTCCTTTCTAAAGGGCCGGCAACGCACCCGCAATTCTCCTGGTGTTGCGGTTGATCATGGGCGGCGGTAGTCACTTAACATCAGGTGAGCCGCATGCTCGTTTGCCCCCTCTTCTATATAAAAAAAAAAAAAGACTTACTTAAAACATCGGCTCCTGGAAGACAACAGCCAATGTTAATCCTACCATATTTTAAATAAAAGCCTGAGATTTGCCCAGCAAAAACTATTTTTTTACATTGATACCACTAAAAAAGTTAAGAGATCAGGATGAAAGTACACAAAATATTTTTATAACATTTAGAAAACCGTATAGAGCAGCCACATGTCGAAGCATAAGTAGGTGGCTTAAACAAGTAATGAGCGAAAGTGGTATTGATACAAGCACATTTACTCCACATTCAACTAGACATGCCTCAACGTCTAGTGCTCTAAGACAAGGGCTTACAATAGATAACATATTAAAGACAGTTGGATGGTCAGCAAACTCTCAAACATTTGCAAGGCATTATAATAGACCTCTGTTAAATGATAATCACCGGTTTGCAAAAACAGTATGCAGGACAAACTCTACTTGATTAAAATTTAGTTTGAAAAAATATTTGTAATTTACATATAAGTACTACTTAGTTGTGATAGCAACCTATTTTAGTTTTTTGTTCAGTGAAGTAACATTTTAATAAAAGTTGATTTTCAAGTTTAGTATTCTTTGAATCTTTCTTTCTTATAATTTTAAGTTCCAATTTAATGTGCAAATGCAATAAGAATCTATATGTTTACTCATTAACTCTAAACATCTACCAAGTTATCTCGGACTAAGCTTGAATATAATTACATAATTAAACGAACTTACCTTAAGTGAAGTTCAATTTTAATTATGTGAAGAGCTTAGTCCGAGATATAAATTTCCCACCCACCTCACTTAATAAGTTTGCAACTTATTAACCCAAGTAAACAGTAGATTCTAATATTTACTCTAAAAGGAATGACATTCGAGAAGCGTTAGGTTGCGTTCGTGTTGCAACTTTTTTGTTTTAGGTCTACTCTAAAAGGACGCGTTCATTGAGCAAGGTGTAGACGATACTACCAAGTTATCTCGGACTAAGCTCTTCACATAATTAAAATTGAACTTCACTTAAGGTAAGTTCGTTTAATTATGTAATAAGACGGAAACTACAAAACCTGTAGGGAAAACTTTTGCCCCTTTTTAAGCATACTGCATATACGATGAAGTGTGAAATTTGACAAATTTATATAGTTGAAGACGAGTACTGAAGAACCGGAAAGGCCCCATTATCATTAAAGCCATCAGTTCCCTACCCTGTTCTTCCCGCAAGTATAAGCCCTCTAGGAAGTATAATTATTGTATATGTCTACTTCCGTGCGTCGTCAGAGCCCTAATATACTTGAGATTTAAGAAGTTTACGGTACATAATCATCATCGTCATCATTACAGCCCTTCACAAGTCCACTGCTGAACATAGGCCTCCCCCAAGTAACGCCACAAAGCACGGTCCTGAGCCACCTGCATTCATCGACTTCCTGCATGTCTTACCAGGTCGTCACTCCATCTAGTGGGGGGTCGCCCTACACTACGCCTACCGGTACGAGGCTGCCACTCGAGAACCTTTCTTCCCCATCGGTTATCGGTTCTTCGAGCTATATGGCCGGCCCATTGCCACTTCAGCTTACTAATCCGCTGAGCTATGTCGGTCACTCTGGTTTTACTGCGGATATCCTCATTTCTGAGTCTATCACGCAGAGAAACTCCGAGCATAGCTCTCTCCATAGCTTGCTGAGCGACCTTGAGCGTCCTCATACGGCCAGCAGTGAAGTACCACGTCTCAGATCCGTAAGTCATCACTGGCAACACGCACTGGTTATACACTCTAGTTTTCAGAGATTGAGGTATACCTGACGAGAAGATTTATCGTAATTTCCCGAACGCTGCCCAGCCGAGTTGAATCCGTCGATTGACCTCTCGGTCGAAGTTGGACTTACCTAGTCGGACTATTTGTCCCAGGTAAACGTACTCGTCAACAACTTCAAGCATAGTGCTGCCAACAACTACCGGCATAGGTGTGACATGGACATTAAACATGATCTTTGTTTTGTCCATGTTCATCTTAGGACCTATCCGTTGGGAGACACCATTGAGGTCATTGAGCAAAGTGCTAAGGTCCTCCAGCGATTCTGCCATAAGGACTATAGCGTCGGCAATTCGTACGTGAGTGATGTACTCGCCATTGATGTTAATACCGTATCATTTCCAGTCCAGTAGCTTGAAAACGTCTTCCAACGCAGCGATGAAGAGTTTCGGGGATGTAACATCACCCTGTCTTACACTTCTCTGCAGTTGGATAAGTTTCGAACTCTGGTTCTGTACTCGTATAGCCATCGTAGCCCTACTGTACAAACACTTCAGCACTTCGATATACCGACAGTCAACTTGGCACCGCTGAAGGGACTATAGCACTGCCCAAATTTCGACGGAACCAAAGGCTTTCTCATGGTCCACATATGCCAGGCAAAGTGGCAGATTGTACTCTTCGGTCTTCTGTACAATCTGCCGCAGGGTATGTATGTGGTCTATGGTACTGAAGCCTTTTTGGAAACCGGCTTGTTCGGGAGGCTGGAAGTCGTCGAGTCTGCGTGCGAGACGATTCGTAATGACTCTCGAAAGTAGCGTGTAGACGCGGCTCAGAAGGGAAATCGGTCTGTAGTTCTTCAAGAGAGCGTTATCGCCTTTCTTAAAGAACAAAACCACCGCGCTTCTGCTCCGCGCCTCCGGAGTAGTGCCACCATGGAGGACGGAATCGAAGAGCTTCTGAAGGACTTCAAGTACCGGTGTTTCCCTGCTTTCAGAAGCTCCGCTGTAATTCCATCCTCGCCCGGGGCCTTGCTGTTTTTAAGGTAGTGGAGAGCCATTCTAATCTCGCTCAGACTGACGTCCGGGATATCATCGGAATAGTGTCGGATAAGACTTGCTCTTGGATCGTTACTCACACTTGCGTGTGGCTCCAACGATGATGTGTACAGCTGCCCATAGAACCTCGCAATCTCACTCAGAATCTCAGGTGTCCCGGAAATTATGTTGCCACACTCAAGCTTCAGCTTTGACAGTTGGCTCTTTCTGGCAGACAGATCTCCGGCAAAGACTTTGGAGCCCTGGTTCCGCTCGATCGCTTCTTTGATACGAGAAGTATTAAAGTTGCGTAAGTCTCGCCGCATACGTTTGGAGATCTGTCTGTTCAGTTGCCTATATGCTGTCAAATCTGTTGACGATTGCAGCCTCATCTCCCGTCTAACAGCCATGAGATTAAGATTGTGATCGGAGAGTTTTTGTGTTCTTCTGCGGCGAGTCTTGCAGAACTTAGCTCCGACCACTTGGACAGTTTCCACGAGCTTGTCATTCATATCGTCCACTGCGTTGCAATCTTCTAGGCACTGAAAGCGGTTACGTAATTCGAGCTGAAATGTTTCGGGATTCTGGATTAGATCACGAGGGGGACGGAGCGTTGACTTCATTAGACGAGACCTCTCCAACTTAACGTTTAGGTTCAGTGTGCCTCTAACCATTCGGTGATCGCTGCCAGTTTTCACCCTTGCGATCACTGAGACATCACTGAACAGTTGGCGTCTGGTCGTCATAATAATAATAATAATAATAATAATAATCTTTATTTCAGACAAGAGTCCATAAATTGGTTAGTAACATAATATTATTATAGTATCGTTGATTAGTTAAATTGCTTAAAAATCTAAGAAAAAAAAAAAATGATAATCAATAATGAAGTCAATCTCATTTTTTGTCGAACCGTCGGGGCTCGACCAGGTCCACTTCCTGTAGGGCCGCTTCTGGAACAAAGAGTTCATCATAAAGAGTCTCTCTTTCTCCATAAAGTCGGCCAGCTGCTGGCCCCTTCGGTTCCGTTGCCCTGCTCCAAATTTCCCTACCTTTAGCTCACCGCTTTCTCTTGTGCCTAGTTTTGCGTTGTAGTCTCCCATCAACACCGTGTAGTAGGTTTTGGAGGAATGCATGGCTCTGGAAATATCCTCATACATTTCCTCCACCTGCTCATCGGGATGTGCCGAGGTTGGTGCGTAAACCTGAATGACCTTCAGCGAATACCGTTTGGTGATTCTGAGTATCAGGTACGCGACCCTCGTCGACACACTCCCAATCTTTACAACGTTATTGACGAGAGACTTGTGGACGATAAATCCGACGCCTCCTTGGTACAGATGGTCGCCCTCCCGGTGATAGAACAAGTTGCCGGACTCGAGGATTGTCGTGTCCTCCCCCTCTCTTCGGACCTCGGATAATCCAATAATATGTCAGCGCAACTTGTCTACCTCCTCTTCCAGCTCCAGTGTCTTCTCGTCAGTCCTCAGGGTGCGTGCGTTATATGTTGCCAGGTCGAGTCGTCGTAGGTGGCAACCGAACCTCCACCGGAGATTCTTAGCACCCCCTGCCCCGCCGTTACCATGGTTGCCTATTTGCCGTGTAGTGGCGGTTGAGAATATCCACTACCCCATATCATCCCGTGGGTGTCGTAAGCGGCGACAGAGGTAGAGAGGCAGGTGATGGGCAGCAGCATCTTCCTGATAACAGCTGTGACATAATAAAAAACTGCGGTTGCCAACCCGCTAGCCAAGCATGGTAACTATAGCAAATATCCCCCCATGAATAAAGACGCAAACAGACGGCCCCCAGTCCCCGGCGGCCCCGCTATTCCTTACGGTACAGTTAAAAGTTATTTATACACTCAATCGTATCCAAATTTTAATTGTGTTTTTGCAGAGGCTGTGAAAACCAATCGAAAAATTAGGTTAATTTTCGAAAAGCAACTTACGGATTATAATGATCTGAATAAAAAACTAACTGGTTGGGTTTTTATAGGATCTCATAGGTATGAACGTCATCACCATACGACAAAGCGTTATAGAAATAACACACCTTGGTTGTTGTTAGAGGTGACCATTTAAACGACCAAAAAGAGCTCATATTCTTTGACTTTCAATAAATGACGGTGACTCCTTTTTCGTCATCGATTGCAAAATTCACCTAAAAACCGTGGAGCAGTCGTATAAATAAATTCATGAATATATGTATACACTTATAGCTCTTCATGGCATATCAAAAAGACTACTTTTTCGAAATCCGCAAGGTAATAAACTGCATAAAAGTTGCAAGACGTCTGGTCCTTCCGCCTGCCGAGGCGTATGGCGTTTAAGGCAAACTCGGCTCTGAAAGGTTGATGGAGCTTATACTTACCGGGCTAATTGGCGATGCCTGTCTGGTCTACTTGGGCGTCTGGGTTTCTGGCGTCTTGTCTTTTGGAACCGGCCAATCCTTGACAGCGGCGATTTTCTCTGGATCCGTGCGGATACCTTCTTCCGATACTACATACCCCAAAAAGTTAACTTGCAGTTTGAATAGTGAACATTTCTTCGGACTCAACTTGAGGTTGGCACTCTGAATCTTCATGAGCACGCGTTCCGGGTTTTGAAGGTGTTCCTCAAACGTCCGGCCTACGATGATGATGTCATCCAAGTAGACCAGACAGGCATCGCCAATTAGCCCGGTAAGTACAAGTTCCATCAGCCTTTCAAACGTTGCTGGAGCATTGCACAACCAAAACGGCATTACTTTAAATTGCCAAACATCCACAGATCCCTTTCCCGTCGAGAACGCAGTTTTCTCCTTGTCCTTAGGGTCAATTTCAACTTGCCAGTAGCCACTTTTTAGATCCAGCGTTCTAAACCACTTTACTCCTGTAAGCATGTCCAGCGTGTCATCAATTCTTGGCAAGGGATAGCTGTCCTTCTTCGTAACGTCGTTCAGACGGCGGTAGTCAACACAAAACCGCATGCTGCCATCCTTCTTCTTTACCAGTACCACGGGTGAACACCATGGACTAGATGAAGGTTCAATAACACCATCCTTCACCATTTCCTCAATCATGGTTTCCACTTCCTTTTCACGTGCTACCGGCAATCTTCTTGGCCGATGACGAATAGGCAGTTCTTCACCTGTGTTTATTTTGTGTTGAACTAAGCCAGTCTTTCCTATGTCAGCATCGTTTGATGAGAATACATCGGCATACTTGAGTAACAACTTCTTCGCTTTGACCATTTCATTCGGGGAGAGAACGCTGCGACAGTCTTCTAAAAGTGTGCTCACTCTCGTTTGTGCATCCTTGCTGGGGGTACCAGTCGATAGATATTGGTACCGACGTAACCAATCCACTTCCTCAAAAGTAGCAACCAGTGTGCCTTTTTCTATAATCTGTTCCTGGCCACAAAGGTTCAGCACACGTACTCCTGAGATGTTAGTGGTTCTGACTAAGGTTCGAGCCACTTTCCATGGAAGGTCATTTTCTAACCTTTCCACGAGTACACAACGATGAGGTTGCCCAGGATTCCGAGGAAGACTAACCGGCACAATCGTTTCCGATCTCGGCGGAAGAACAATCTTCTCAAGGCTGTACACGTTCCCTGGTAATGCTCCTTCCACAAAAAGTTCCTCTTGTCCACATTTCAAGACACCTTGCTTAACGTCAATCGCACAACAATTCTTCCTCATGAAGTCTAGGCCCAGGATGCAGTCGTCCATTATATCAGCCACGATGACATTATGCAGGTAGATCATGTTGCTTAGCTTCAACTCCATCTCTTTCTCTCCACGGACGGGTATACGCTGACCGGTGGCTGTTACCAAATTAATGCGTTCTCGGTTGTATGCGGAGTCCCCAAGGAACTGACTTATTAGTTTGGAACTAACAACCGTACGAGAGGCTCCAGTGTCTATGGTCAGTTCACACGGCATTCCGTTGACCTCGCCCTTGATGATTAGCCTGTTCCCATCGTGAGTTTGTGAGATCGAGATCCTTGGGGTACTTTTAACATCAGCCAGCACCCGCCCCACAGTTCTCGCTTTTACTCGTTTCCCTGCTGCTGCTGGGCGGTGCTGTTGGCCGCACTACCCTCCTGACATCGTTCACCTTCCCTTTCTAGGGTTCGCTTAGGGCAGCTGGATCAAAGGTGGCCCTTTTCCCCACAGCCATAGCACCTAGGGCTGTATCCTTTGTTGCTGTCGCGAACTGTAGCTGCTGCAACCTCCCTGACGCGATGGGAACGATGATCCTGCCGCACGGCTTCCACCTCCAGTGCATGAGCCAAGGCGTCTTTAAACGTCTCGTGGTGCCCGAGCCTCACAGCAGCTCTGACTTCCAGGTCGCGGATGCCGTCGATGAATGTCTGCACCAGGTTCCCTTCAATGAGTGCAGGTACAGACCGGTATGCTTTTCGCACCAGCTTCTCCACCTCTAGAGCCCACTGCTGCAGGTTTTCGTCGATGCGCTGCGCGCGTTCTTTAAGCTGCGCACGAAAGACGTGTTCCAGGTGAGCGTCGCCATATCTTGCCTCCAATGCCTCAAGGAGTTGCTCATAAGTCACTTCCTCACCGAGAGCTTCAAGAACTAAGGCCTGGTCGCGAAGGCCTAGTGTGAGAGCAGTCATGGCCTGACTTTTATTCCAGCCGTTCGCTTTCATAACAGCCTCGAACTGGATTTTGTAGGCTGACCAGGAAGAGGTACCGTCGAACGGTGGCACCTTGAACCCACGTAGCGAAGGTGTTGTAGCTACTACGGGAACTGTAGCTCCATCTCCAAGTTTGAGTTCATCCAGCGATTTATTCATGTCAGCCATTACGTTGTCAACCCGATTGTTTACTTGGTCGATTAGGGTTTCAGCTTTCTCGATTCGGTTTTCAGCTTCCGCGATTTGGGTTTCAGCTTTCGACAGGCGGTTGTCATGCTGAGTAACCCTATCCTTCGCCTCCTTTATCTCCTTCCCGAAGGTAGCGTGAAGTTCCTTCATGAGGAGCATCTGCTCTTCCAACCGACGGGCCTGTTCCTCCTGTCCGCCCCGCAGCTGCTCTGCCAATCGGCGTGCCTGTTCCTCCTGTCCACCCCGCAGCTGCTCTTCCAATCGGCGTGCCTGTTCCTCCTGTCGGCGAGCCTGTTCCTCCTGCTGCTCTTTCAACCAATGGGCCTGCTCCTCCTGTCGGCGAGCCTGCTCCTGCAGCATCACCATCAGAGCACCTAAGTCAGGTGCTGCAGTTGTAGGAGCTACCGACGGGCCTGCAGCCGGTGGCTGGCCCTCCGACGTCTGCGGCGTTGCACCACCAAATCTTCGTTGGTCCGTCTCCTGCTGGCATTGACTTCGGGTACGGACACCCTCCGTTTCCTCCTTAGGTAAAATCGGCATGATTTTATCCCACTTCTGACACCAATTGTTACGAGCTCGTGACAATAAAAATTGCCGAATGAATTACCTAAATTGACACTTTAATTCACTTTACACTAATTAAAGTTAACAACACTTATAATTAATCACACTGATTAACTTTATTCCGCTCCGAAGCTTCACTTGTGTCGCCAACTCCAATACTTCCCCGATCGCATCTTGCAGCGCCTATTTATATAAATTAGCAGCGAAATATCCAGAACATTCAAGTAAACACGCGCAAGGTACCGAGAGTTCGTGTTTCGACTTTAAGAAGTTTAGTTCTTCGGTTCGAGACTAGATGGCGCTAGTGCCGTCGACTTGAGCGCGTAACAGTATTATGGGAGAGGATAACCTTTGATGTTACCGTTTCTGGATAGTGAAAGTGGTAAGAAATATTTCATGGCTGTGATGGATTACTTAAGTGGGTAAGGCCAACTCCGACCGAGCGGTCAATCGACGGAATCAACTCGGATGGGCAGCGCTCGGGAAATTACGACACATCTTTTCGTCAGGTATACCTCAAACTCTGAAAACTAGATTGTACAACCAGTTTGTGTTGCCAGTGATGACTTACGGATCTGAGACATGGTCTTTCACTGCTGGCCGTATGAGGACGCTCAAGGTCGCTCAGCGAGCTATGGAGAGGGATATGCTCGGAGTTTCTCTGTGTGATAGACTCAGAATTGAGCATATCCGCAGTAAAACCAGAGTGACTGACATAGCCCAACGGATTAGTAAACTGAAGTAGCAATGGGCTGGTCATATAGCTCGAAGAACTTGTAACCGATAGGGAAGAAAGATTCTCGAGTGACAACCTCGTACCAGCAGGCGTAGTGTAGGGCGACTCCCCACTAGATGGAGTGACGCCCTGGTAAGGCATGCCGGAAGTCGATGGATGCAGGTGGCTTAGGACCGTGCTTTGTGGTATTACTTGGGGGAGGCCAATGTTCAACAGTGCACTTGAAGGGCTATAATCATGATGACAACGATTTATTACTTCACTAAGTGGCCAGAAGTCTTCGCCGTTCCAAATCAAGAAGCTTCAACAGTTGCAGATAAACTAGTTCATGAAGTCTTCTGTGGTTTTGGAGTACTTTTAGAGATTTAAAGCGATCAAGGAAGTAATTTTAAGTCTCAAATATTCCAAGAAACTTGCCAAGTTATGAGTACTCATAAAACAAAAACAACTTCTTACCACCCACAAACTGATGAAATGGTAGAACGATTTAATCAGACATTGGAAAGTTACCTAGCAAAAGTTGTGGAAAATCGGCAACGAGATTGGAAGAAGTACAACCGTTTTTGTTGTCATATCGAAACCACCTGATGCCCCACGCAGTATAACCGATTATGCAAATGACTTTCGGAACAAAATGAATGACATTTATGAGCACGTCAGACCAGACAATCAGGCCAGCAAATGTTTAAAAAAAAGATAAAAACCCGGTATGATCGCAAAATGAAGAACAAAGGCTTTGACGAAGGCTAACTGGTGTGTTCGCACAATCCAGTTCGCAGCAAAGGGAAATCCCATAAGCTTCAAGCTAAATGGGATGGACCGTACCGGGTTTTGACAAGGATTAATGACGTAAAGTACCAGATACAGAAAGATGAATTGTGACATAGACATTCGCGGTGGATAATGACGCAACTGAGTGCATTTTTTGCATGACTGAATCGTCAATAGCCGGGAAACAAAACCGAGCTCGAGCTTTTGTTTTCACCACTCCAAAATGGAAATTGGGTTACACGGATAGAATCTTTAACCGCAATGGCTCAGGCAAAACTATTTTCTGCCCTCGCATTTAGCATCCTTCTTCAAAAGATAACTGTGTTTTACATAAGAAGTAAGGTGTTATGTTAATATCACACACCATTCTAGGCCACCGTCCATCTAATTTTTTTACTTTATTTAGAAAATTATTCATACTCGTGACGTCACCTATTATGACCTAGTAGAGTTACCAAAGATGTTTCACACATTACTATCTGCGTTGACAGTTTACAGTGTAACATTGAATATTATTCAAGATGCCACCGAAAACCAGTAGTAAGGCCGCTAGGACGTCTGGCAAGGCTCAGAAAAACATCTCCAATTCCAATAAAAAGAAGAAGCACAAGAGGAAGGAGAGTTACGCCATCTATATCTACAAAGTGCTCAAGCAGATGCATCCTGATACTGGTATATCCAGTAAAGCGATGTCCATAATGAACTCGTTCGTTAAAGACATGTTCGCCCCAGAGGCCTCGCGCCTGGCTCATTACAACAAGCGTTCGACTATAACTTCACGGGAAGTGCAGACCTCTGTGAGACTGCTCTTGCCAGGTGAACTCGCCAAGCACGCCGTCAGTGAGGGCACGAAGGCAGTCACCAAATACACCAGCTCCGAGTAAGCTGGTGTATTTTATTAGATGATTAAAATTTATTTTCAAAGGCCCCTTTCAGGGCCACAAAATATGTCGTATTAATATCCGTTTCTCATGATAACGTCTATACATCTCGGCTCGTTCATTCGTTCGTTCTTCACGCTAAGTATTATTATTTTATAGGCACACGCAAAATATACAATTAGAATACGCCTACGACAATATTGTAACAAGATATTATAGAAATACTATATATAACTATATCTTCGAATTACGTAAATTAAATTAAATTAAATAATAAATCATCTTAAAAATTTAAAAATCGGCTATAAAACGACTGGGAGAGCTTAATAACTATTGGTAACAATTAAAACCTACAATTCAAAACTATATGTATAAACATAAGACTGAAGAAGAATTAGTCGTTACCAGAAGACGTCTATGACAAAAGATGTGCGGTCGAGTGTGTCAGTGCCTATGCACTTCGCACTGCTCCTCGCGTATCCCGTGATATCGGGCAAGCTCGCTTGCAATAAAAAATCCGCCCAATTGTTAACGATGTGAATGTATATATCGCATAGTATATGCGATAATTGCAGCCACTGATAAATAACGCACATATTTGTAGCCTATTCACAGACACTTCCGGAATACCTTTGTACGGAACGAATATAGTTATGAGTGGTTTGTGGTCAGTGCGTAAAATGAATGGTTCCGATCTTAAATATAAATATTAATGGAGACGTCTCACACTAAAAATAATTGCAGTTGCGTCCTTCTGGATTTAAGAGTACCTCTTTTCTAAATAGATCTTTCAACTCCGTCGCTATTTGTGATAAGACCGCTCCTAAAGCGGTCTGTGAAGCTTCGACAATTAAAATTATTTTATTATTGGGGTTGAAGTTTACTAAGACTTACTCAGACACTAAATACTTTTTTATTTTATTAAATCCGTCACTGTGTACAGTACACGCGACCAACCCCACTGAGAACCTTCTTTTAAAAGATCGTATAGCGGACTTCGAATACTATATGCATTTTTACGAAATTTCTGTAATAGTTAACCAAACCTAAAAACGACTGAAGTTTGTTTATGTTAGTTGGAGCCGGTTCTTTTAGAATATCTTTTACCTTCTCATGTGATTTCTTTAACCTGTGCTTATCAATAGTGTATCCTAAAAAATTAACTTCTTACTGAAAAAAATCACATTTTTCTTTTTGTACTACAGAGCCTGCATCTCTTAGCCTATTAAACACCGCCTGTAACCTTTGATCGAAGCCTGTAACCTTTCGAGATGCTCGGTATCATTTTTATCTGTGGTTATAATATCTAAAAGACATAGAATCCCATCTAATCCCGACAGTACACAATACATCCCACGTCCGAACACCATACGCGGATATTTATGTAACCGGCAATGAGTGTTGATGCATGTGATTTTTTACCAATCGTCATTCAAAATAAATTGGTTATATGCCATCGACAAGACTATTTTGGAATATTGCTCTCTGCCTTTTAATTTAGTAAATAACTCGTGTATTGACGGCAATGGATATTTTTAAACTATTAACTGCTTGTTCATACTCACTGAATAATCGGCACTAAGTCTTACAGCACCGTATCGTTTTAATACTGGTATTCCATGGGTTTTAAAATCCCTAAATCTACTAATCTGTTTATCTTTTTATCTATTTAATTTTTTAGGAAAAAGCTACTGGCAGTTTTTAAAAAAATGGGTGTGAATTGGGTTTTAATTGCAACTTGACTTCATATTTATTAAATGCACCAAGATTATCGGAAAGTACTTCGGGATATTGTTGCTAAAATTTTAGCATTATGTTTTCAGTACTTGATACAAAACTGCATTTAACTAATTTAATTTTAAAAATCGACATTAAATCGCGACCCAATATTACCGGCACCCTAATTAGTCCTGCGGAATTTATATTGTTACTGGTATAAGACGTCATTTTTAGCGCTTCGCTGTAAGGGAATGCTACTAAAATATAAATCGTATTTGTCTTTAGATATAACTAATACTGCCGAACCACTGTCAGTTTCAAATTTTTTAACGGAATGCCATTAATTGTCATCAGCTCAAGTAGGGATTCTGCATTCCTAGACTGTACGTTATATAACTTACGATCGTCTCGGTCTCATCCGCCTGCTTGACTTCAACATCATACAATTTACACATTTCTTATAAATGACCCTTTTTATTACACTTTTCACACTCATAATATTAAAACTGACACTTTGCTGAACTGTGGTTAAAGCGTTCACACACGGAACACTTTTCCAATCGTTTGGAATTGGATGAGCCTTTCGTGACCTTGAGAAGCTGATCTTCCTCGATGGCCGCGAGCACCACTGCTGAATATCCTGTAGCGGAGTTGAATGCGGCGGTGCGCGCTCACCGTACCGTCTCTGCCAGTTCGACTGCCTTTGTCAACGATACCTCTGGCAGTTCCTGAGCAAACAACTTCTCGCTCTCGGATCTTCCCAACATCCCCATTACAAATCTATCCCGTAATGCTCCTTTCAGATTACTAAATGAGCAGTGAACTGTCAACCCATGAAGTCTTGCGGGCCACTGAATATGTAATTCATCTGGATGCTGCGTTGCCGAGTAAAAAGTGTCTAGTCTAGTAGTCTAGGACTATATATAACATTATTTAATGTGTCCAAGTTTCGTCTTCGGTCTCGGACACTGTGAAGCAGTACAGGCCACTATAATAATCCTTTTCAAGCACATATCTATTTCATTTTTATTGATAGAAATGGATTAATAATAATCCATTTCTATCAATATAATGCTTTTAGATATTTGAGACGATCCACATATTTGCTTTACTTCCTTAATCCTACTATCATGTTTCTTTAGTACAGGGTGTCCTAACGAAATAGTAGTTAATAGTAGTTCAATCGAAACGTGGCGACAGATGGGATCGTGCCAAATGAGAACTGCCAACAAATTTTGATAAAACTGTTACAGTTTTCGAGATTTTCACGTATATATTTATATTTTTTTTTTTTTTTTTTTTTATAGAATAGGGTGACAAACGAGCACACAGTCCACCTGATGGTAAGTGGTTGCTGCTTATATTTCTGTATCACCGTAATACGTATAATTTATGCCATTCAAATAGCGGAAATATAATTATTTAATCAATATTATTTCTGACTAGATGTGTGAAGCGACCGAGTGCTTTCCGATCGGCTCGATTCACTGGCGCTGCGAAGAGATGTTGCATCTCTTTGCGTATTTTATCGCATCTATCACGGGGAGTGCTCTGAGGAATTGTTCGGATTAATCCCAGCCGCTAAATTTCGTGAACGCACTACACGGCAAACGTCCCGATACCATCCACACCATCTGGATGCTTGGCGGTCCACCACCGTACGTTTCACAAGGAGTTTTCTTCCACGTACAACCTCTCTGTGGAAAAGTTTACCACCGGCGATTTTTCCGGACCGATACGACCTGGGGACCTTCAAGAAAAGAGCTTACTCCTTTCTAAAGGGCCGGCAACGCACCCGCAATTCTCCTGGTGTTGCGGTTGGTCATGGGCGGCGGTAGTCACTTAACATCAGGTGAGCCGCATGCTCGTTTGCTCCCTCTTCTATAAAAAAAATGCATGTTTATTAAGGTTTCCCAACAACATGTATAGTTTCTTTAAAAAAATTGTTAAATTGCAAAATTTTACGAGACTAGATTTTCATCCAAGTTTAAGACTTAAAAAGTATTATGTCCTTGATGCATGTTCACTTGAAAATTGTGGAATGAATGAAGTCTTAAAAACGATAAAATAAAAAATAATTTTTAATAAAACAATAAAGTTGTTGCTATTTCGTTGCTGAAGGGACTAAATTTTCGATAAAAGTTTTATGTTTTATTTTGCAGTACATCTCAAAATATTGCAAAAATAAGAGATTGTGGCCAATATAACAGAGAGGTGGAACCGGAACTAGTAACAAAATTTTTCAAGTTAATTAAATTTTTAAAAACACTAATAATATGGCTAATAATATTATGAAAAAAATAAACCAAAAAGTATTATTATTCATTTATTTTTCATAACGAACGTTCAAAATGTCCTCCCCCTGATCTGATACATGCCCAATAACTTCCAATAAAAGAACGTTAGATTCGTTGTGCATATCCAGCATTATTAATTTCTTGAGCAGCGGTTTGGATACAGTCACGCATTTCCTCAATATTAGCGATGGGTTTCTTGTACACAATCTCCTTAACACATCCCCAGTGAAAGAAGTAAGGGATTTAGATCAGGAGACCGTGGAGGCCACAAAATAAGTCCTAGACGCCCAATTCGCCATCGTGGGTAATATTCCTTTAAAAAGTTTCTCACTCGTAAGGTGTAATGCGCAGGACAGCCATAATTTTGCAGCCACATTTTTCTGCGTGTTTTAATGAAGCATTTCTTAAGAGAAGAGGAAGTTCACTTCCCAAAAACATTAAATAACTTTCTGCATCTAGAGTTTCAGGCAAATCAAATGGTCCGATTACTTGTCCGTCAATCACAAATTTATTTTGAATTAGTATTGCGAATTTTTCTCACTTTTTAAGTGTGTGGAGTTTTTCAAATGCTAGCTGTGTGAATTGTGCAAGTTTAAATATCCATCTTTGCGTCAAGAAGTCCATCGCTACTAAAATCAGTATTAAACCAACCCTCGTCTTCTTTTATTTTTTGGAGCATTCGTCGACTCCGTAAATGAAATGTATATTCGCGTATACAGCGGGCGTGTACGCCATGATAATAGCCACAGAATGAAGATTTCCAAGTCGTCGTTGTCACGGAATCCAATATCTAAATCATAAAAAAAGTTGTCCAAAGTAGAGAAAAAAGTAGAGAAGAGAAAACATGTAGTGCATCCAAAATGAAATAAGGCACTGAGCATTACAAAATAAAAAATACGAAACAAAAAAGAAATTGAAAATTTCAAGGGCTGGATTATCTGTTTCTTTTAATCACTTCAACGAAGTTCCGAGATTACTTGCTATCTCTCTGAGGCGAGGCATTCAGCAATGTGTCGTTCATAGACAAAATAATTGTCATTAATTGACCAAAATAAACTTTGTTCAACCTCATTCAAACCTGTTTTTTTGCTAGTTTTTGTTCAAACTTTCTAGTTTTGGCCATAATCGCTAATTTCACAATATTTTCAGATATAAAAATTAAAAAAATGGTTTTATCGAAAAATTAAACCCTTCAGCAACGAAATAGCAATAACTTTATTGTTCTATAAAAAATCTTTTTTGTTTTATTGTTTTACATTTTGATTCATTGCATTAATTTTCAAGCCAATGGATATCAAGGATGTAGCACTTTTCTAGCACCACAGAATCTTAAACTTGGATGATTAATCTGATCTCGTAGAAATTTGCAACTTTAATTTTTTTCAAAAGAAACTACATATTCATGTCGTTAGAAAATTGCAATAAACATGCATTAAGACATCTAGTCAGAAATAATATTGAATAAAAAAACTACATTTTCGTTATTTAAATAGAATGCCATAATTTATACGTATGAAGGTAATAAGTTGTTGATAAAATCAAGAAAATCAAAAAATCTTGAAAACTGTGACGGTTTTATCGAAGTTTTTAGCTGTTCTCATAGGGCACGATCTCATATCTCATCACATTTCGTTTGGACTACTATTAACAGAACATTCTGTATATGGAACGTCGAACCACACCTCTGCTATTATAATGCTTATTTGTCTAAGAGATCCTATATATTAATGATTTTGTATGATAAGTCCCTAATGTAGGACTATACAACTGTACATTGCGCAACAGTACTTTAGTAATGATTTCTTATATTTACGCGAACACTACACATGATTAAAACTACTTTTACGGATTTTATCGCGTTTATTTTTACTTTTAATTACTTTTATTTTTAATTCCCGAAACGTCGGGAAATCGTTATACGAACACTCTCCAGCTATACAAGAACACGCTCAATATATAAATAACAATTGCCATATTTTTGACCGATTTCCTGATTATAAACAAACATTGAAATATCGTTTATCTTTATTATTTTAATATAATTGACTTGTATTTCTATTATTTAATACTTTTTGAATATTTTAAGTAGAGTTTAACTAAAATTTATGAATATTCAAAGACAGTATTTAGCCTTCATTTTACTAAAATACTTAATTTTCGTAATGAATGTACTTTAACTTTATGTATAATAATTTATTTGATTTTTTTATTTTGTTGAAACAAATCCACGGATTGTTCATTTACCAATATATACAATATGTAACGTAATTAACGCACACCCTCAGACACCCCAATTAGTATATTATGTTATAATCATAATACATACACTGAATTTTTAGTTAAACATTTTTAGGCACTGATTATTTATCAAATTAGTTATACTAATTCCGTAAGAATGATGTGATCACAATACAAATCCACGAACGCAAAGACTATAAAACGCTTAAAATAAAGTTCATTTTGCTTTATTTTTATTGAATGACAGAATTAGTAATAATACAAATTAAACTGCACTTTTAAAAGTCTTATTGCCTTAAGTTACGGTCCATTTCAGTTTGTTTTGACTGTACAGATTTAGTGTGACGGTAATTTACGTAGTTTTAATTATTTTGGGATAAAAAATTACCTATATTAAAAATGATAGGAATCGATTCAGTAAACGATTCTGAACAAACTACTTTCTCAAAGTGCGTTAATTATGTTACGTGTTGTATAAACTAGTTTCCGACATATTATGTAATAAACCCTTTATATATTCACATTTTTTTGCAAAACATTTAAATATGTTTTTTTCGTCTTCAGCAATGTTAACACGTAATTGTTCAACATAATATATTATATGAATGAAATTTTTAGATGACTGATAGAAATTGATTATGATTTATTAATAATAATAATATAGCGCCGTCACAGAATGGAACGTTGATACAAATTAATTACCTAAACTGCAATCAGTATAGTTATGTTTACGTGTTGGAAACTGCTTTTGACAGCCGTCGGTAATATTATTGAAGGGAAATTCATTGAAAATTCATAACTGAGTAAAACTGGAGGGCTTTTTACACATTCGCAGTGATTTTACCTTATACATTAAAACACTTTGCCCTTGGGTCAAGATATTTCGGTTTTTATTCACTTAAAGATAAAATTCGTTTAAAACAAAACAAACGTAAATCTCAAGCCTAACGAAAGAGTCTTTGTTGAATTCAAATACTTTTCCTCATTCATAAGGAAAAAAGGACTCTCAAATTGAAAAAACCTTTATTTTGTAAAAAAATTCCGTACGCTAAGCCAAGCTGATATAACTATTCTTGTTATGATTGAAGAGGACTCTCTAAGTTTGTAGTGTTATGCTTATACATACTTACATATCATTTTACACTATTTTAAATTTATTTTTCCATTCTGTTTTTGATGTTCTGCATTCGCCTCAAAACTTGATATTTTGCATCACCTTTATTTCCATAGGATCCTGTAATATTTTTAATTCATAAGAACACAATAACAAATCATTTTCACTTCGTATTTTTCATGCTATCAGCACTTTTTAAATCGGTGTCAATGGAGTCTACCTTTTTCGGTCTTTTATTTAGTTCTCCGTAACTCTGCAATTTCGGGTTTCGTGCGCGCTGTTGCGCTACTTTTTTTTCCTATATAAATAATATCTCATTTTTCACTTAAATCTTGCCGTTTCTGTATTACGAGCCTAAAACCAAAATTTGACATGTTTTGACATCGTTGTTTATCAGGTTGTCATGGCAATTTTTATTCAAATATCGTTACCGGCCTGATGTTTTTACTTCAAAATACTCCTTTCTTCTTGGCCATTTACAAGAATTTGCTTTTAATTTAAATAATTTCAAATTTAATGAGAATAATATTACGTTCTTATGTGAGATCCGTCAAAAAGCAAAAATAAGCCGAACTCAATCGGCGAATGGAGAGTCGGACTTGAGCTTTGATACTTGAAGCATCTCCTAAAGGCCTTTTCTGCACTGCCTCGGGATCCTGCAAGCCTCTGCCCGCTCCTTAAGTCGTCGCCTAGCCACGCCTACGCCTCCGCCTACTAGTGCGCTGTGTTTACTTACTTCAAACGCTGCGTGCCTTCTCCTGACGTTGCGTGGACCTACTTCAGACGCTGCGTGTTTATTCCGGACGCTGTGTGGGTCTACTCCGGAAGTTGTGTTTGCCTACTCCAAGCGCCGCGTGTACCTACTTTAAACGCTGCGTGCTTACTCCAGACGTTTCGTGGACCTACTCCCGACGCTGCGTACCGGCTCAAGACGCTGTGTGGGTCTACTCCAAGCGCTGCGTGTACCTTCTCCAGACGCTGCGTGTGTTTTCTCCAGATTCTACGTGTTCCTAGAGCAGGAGCTGTGCACCTATCATAGGCATAGCCTGTGCATACTTCGTTGCAGTATCTTTTGTTATTTTTTTTTTAATAATATTGTAAATCACCATCTTCATTACAACCCATCATCACCTTCATACCTTTTTTTTATAAAAGATACTGTAAAACTTCAAATTTTTAAATAATTTATTTTATTTTGGTTGTTTTCGTTCTAGTTAAGTTAGGTTCTTAGTTTTTTTATTGTCGCTTCACGACAAGTTATTTTAGACTTGATATTTTTAAACAAAATCAAAAATTTCCTTATGTTGCGTAGTTGTGGCGTCAGAATATTCACTTCTCCATATCATCTCGTGGGCAGCAGCATCTTTGTAAACAGCTGAAAGTAATAAAATTCCGTTTACCAAACCGCCTGCCGAATGTGGCATTTATGGCAGAGTCCGTCTATGTGGCAGTGAGCGCAATCTATAGGGAATACTTAAGTTCAGCAGGAAACATGTAAATGATAAATTCCATCATCATCATCTTGATTGTTGGCAGTTCACGAAATTTTACGTTACTTAAGGAATTTCCTGCCAAGCCAAATGGTGGAATTTACTGATGCTTTGAACTTTTCTGGGCCGAAACCTTCAAGAATAGTGCCTACTACTTTTTTAAAGCCGACAACGCAGTTTCTGCTGTTGCAGATGTTTATGAGTGCTGGTGAACATTTTTACAAACGGGTGAGCCGCGTGTTTATACGTTATTTGTATAAAGATAGTAATATGGCGAAAGAAAGAAACAAAGAAAAAAGAAGCACATTATATTAACACAAAACAAACCAATAGAGAAGAAAATACAAATTAGTAATATGTTAATTTAAAAGTTAGACTTTGTACGGCATGTCGAAAAATCGGGGTATGGCTGCGTCGTGATCCCCGCTATATGTTTTACGTGAATACTTGTATCTAATATCAAAATAAATACTAAACGGAAATTATGTGAAACAGCGAAACAATCTCAACGTAGCGACGCTCCTCCCTCAGCCGCACGCGATGCGTCACAGTTCTCGCTCAACGTAAATGATTCTTTTGGTTTACTTAAATTTTGGATGTAGTTGTAAGATATATGTGGTTTTATGAATTACCTCCCACTGTGGAGGTTTTTTTCTCACAAATTTAAAGACGTATTAACGTCAAAAGATTATCAATGAGCACGAGTTGCGGTGAAATAACATCGCTTGTTTTTAGTAAGGTGGATCATCTTTTATCGGACAAAAAAAAATTGAGTAAGTTTTTTGTAATTTAGAAATATTACAATTTACCCTTGTTTGTGTAAACTAGGAGGAGATAAAAACAAAAATAAAATGCCTTTTTATACTTCAGGCTTGTTATTTTTTTCCAGGCGAGGTTCTTCAAAAGTAGGTGATTTTTATTTATTTATTTATGCTTTTTTGCACAAAGAAGTACATATGGCGGACTTAATGCCATAGGGCATTCTCTCCCAATCAACTATTAGGCTGAACAGATATCAGAATAATCAAATAGAGAAGATAAAATAAATATATATAAAGTAAAGTTACAGCCTATACACGTCCCACTGCTGGGCACAGGTCTCCCCTCATTTCTGAGAAGGTTTTAGGACAAGGAAGTGTTCGCCCCGCTGCCCCAATGCGTGTTGGCGAACTTCATATGTCTTCGAAATATTATTTTTTTCTTATTCCGCAGACATGCAGGTTTCCTCACGATGTTTTCCTTCACCGCCGAGCAAGTGGTAAATCAGCACTTAAAATTGACTTTACTTCTTCTTCTACTTTGATATTAACAGATATGATATACTGAATAGGGAACAAGGTTGCGATTGAAGATATGTCTTAAGAAATATACGGCGTAAGTGCGATGAGTTGTCGGAATAATAATGGCCGGGGGGCAAACGAGCTGGATCGACCGGGAAATAATTATTATTTGTAACAGCGTTGTACTTGAAGCAAATATATTTATTCCAGTTTGAGCATACAAAAAAAGAAAGAATTAACTACATCTTTAAAACCTTTTTTTATCAACACCTTTACCGCTGCTTGCAGATTGCAAGTCCATTTCGTAATTTCACGATGTAGCGACAACAATTCTTCAAATAATTTACAGATTCAGATGTATTTATTTTTAAAAAAATGCAATAAAATCAAAGATTAATTATTAAATGATACGCGTGCTTCGTCTAAGATCTGCGTAAAAAATAAAAAAATATGTTTATTGAATAAAACTATTATTTACGGATTTTATCGCGTTTAATTTAATTTATTTTTATTATTATCCCGACGTTTCGGGTGCTTTACAGCACCCATGGTGACGGGGGAACTGAGATGTTTAACGTCCCAATGTCATAGTTAGTCCGGCTATCTTCAGTTTTTTTAATATTAATTTTTGGTCCGATTTACGCAAAACGAGCTTATAGTATCATGAAGTCTTGCAGTGGTATGCTTGGGTTTGGGTTTAATTTTGTTAATTATAGGATCCCAAGCAGATGGTAGCACCCAACCATCTTCTCTATTGAAATTTGGATGTTTTTTAATTTCAATAGCCTCGCGTATCATCTTTGGTAGGAATCGGTGTTCTTTTGCGAGAATTTGTGGTTTATCAAATCTAATGTAATGGTGGGGACGATCTTGAACATGTTTGCAGACTGCAGACTTCCCGGAGCGTCGGTGCTTCACATCAGCTATATGTTCCTTCACGCGGGTTTTTATAGATCTCTTTGTTTAACCTATGTAAGAGAGACCACATTCACAATCCAGCTTGTACACACCTGCATCTTGTAGAGGAATATTACATTTGATGGATGACAAAAATTGACTAATCTTCTTCAGCGGCTTGTAGTATGTCTTGGACGCTCGCTTCAAGATGTAACCAATCTTGTCCGTGACTCCTCTGACATATGGTAGTAGAGCAGGCGTGCGCTCGACTGTGGCCGGCTTCACTCGTTCACTGTGACGTAGGCGCGGAACCCAAAGCTTGTTGTCTTGCAATACTTGCTTGACGTGCTGAAGCTCCGCGGCCAGATATTTTCTGTCACAGATCCCTCGTGCTCTCTGAAACATATGTTTAGTTTGAAGAACCCTCATCACTAGCCCCAACTCCTCAATTTAGCTCAGTCATCACAAAGTCAAATCAATTTTCTTTTGTACGAGGACAAATTATAAATTGTTAACAACTTAAAAATCTAAAGAATACGATTCGAATAATGTTTCGGCGCCAAAATATATCTCTCGTAAGTTCAGTATATTTGACACATAAAGCAAAGCAAGCGCCAATAATTTAAACATGGCTTAAGATAAATAATAATTAATTGAAAATCGCACGTAACGTTCAAACTTTCCAGACATCGCTTAGGCACAGCGCCGACTACTGGCCAACGTTGAACCCATTCCTTCTTAACATTCTGTGTTAACCTGTATAGATATCTTGCTATAAAACAATATAAATATGAAAATATATATGTCTGTCTGAATGTTTGTCTTAAAATCACTTTTTGTTATAGAATAAGGGTGGCAAACGAGCACACAGTCCACCTGATGGTAAGTGGATGCTGTGGCTCATAGATATCTGCCTATAACCCGATTAAGAATCAATTAATAAGAGGCATCATCGTCATCATCTGCATGCTCTAGTTATAACATGATTGTAGCACGAATGGGTCAGCTCGATCAGGAAAGGATCACGCTCTCACAGAATACCAGCGTAAAACAATAGCACAATGCTACTATGTTCCGTAATGTGAATGTAGAGAACCACACCCTTTTCACTGGAAACGAGGTGTTCCCACTTAGACCTCAGGGTTGACAACACATCTGGATTTTGATTCTCAATCGAGTAAAATGTAGATTTCTATGTGCCTCAGCAGCCACTTGCTATCAGGTGGACTACGTACCCGTATGTAACCTTATTCTATAAAAAAAGACTGCATTTTCTAGTGTTGACTTCGAAAATACTTAGCCAATATCTGTTAACCCTATTTCTCGTTGTTCGATCTATTTCTTCGCGTATTTAGAGTTGTTATAAACATTGAACTAGTCGCACAGTTCACTGAGCTTAGAAACACTGCGATATCCAACGTCTCTCACATTGTTGTAGTGAGTTGTTTCCCATTGAAAAAACACAATTCTAAACAATTGAATAAAAATATTTTTACGGATTTTATCGCGTTATATTTGTCTTTTTAGTAAGATGCTTTTGTATATTAATTATTTTATAAAACAAGTTGTGATTAATTTCAATTATTATATATATTTAAAAAAATAATACGCGATAGAATCAGTAAAAATAGTTTTATGCAATGTATGCAATGTGTAGTATTCACGTAAATATAAGAAGTCGGAATTTAAAACTAGTACTTCTTCCATGTTTTATGATATGCGGTAGTAGGTTCTTCCATGCTTACTCTTCATTGCCGTGGGTGACGTTAAAGCTAACAAAGGAAACTGAATAAGGATGTGAGCAGTAGCAACTTCCTGATAAGAAGTTAAAATATAACTTGTAGTTGCCAACTCGTGGGGATTGCGGTAAATATCGGCTGGCGGGTGCCTATAGCTGTAATTAATGATCTATAGGCCTATATACGCTTTGTCAAAAATGCCGATGCGTTGCAAATAAGAACTCAGAATTATTTAACTATTTTGTCTCATAGAATAGCATCCTTTACCATCAGGTAGCATACATATTCGAATTAATCGAAATACCAGACGTCTTGCACCTTTGACGTTACCCCCGTCACCGGTCGGGATATTTTATCGCTTAGCTAGGTAATAAAGACTACCATGTAAACTGCTAGACGAACTCTGTGGTCTTAATACATTGCTCGATATGTTACGTTCAATGTTCCGTAGTTATTTTAGAGAGTAGATGAGATCAGATTCAAGTGGGCTAAATATTAGTTCTTTGTTTAGAAAACCATTATCGTTTCTTACGAAAATCTAACACTATTTTTTTAATGAAACTTAGAAAACGCTGTCATTACATATATGCGCACTTTGTCAACGTGATTAGAGTATTTCGTATTTGCCTAAACAGTAACTGTGATTACTGAAAATGCGACAGCGTGGCATGTTTATATACGAGTTAGAGTCACGCTGCAGCTATATTATGGTTGAAGCACGAATGGTTCGGCTCGATCGGGGAAGTACCACGCTCTCACAGAATACCAGCGTCAAATATCAGCTTAATACTGCTGTGTTTCGTATGGTTAGTATAGAGATCGGAGATACTTTTTTACTGGAAACGAGGCATTCCATCTTAGTCCTCAGGGGAGATACGCGAATCGATCGATAATCGAGCCACAGCATCCACTAACCATCAGGTCGACTGTGTGCTCGTTTGCCACCCTTATTCTATAAAAAATATATATACCGTATCAGCTACCCGCTCGCGCCCACACCGATGCGATCCTCATAACAGCGACGGGTGACCACACGAAAGCGAAATTCACGAACGACTGCGTCACAGGCTGTTTATAGTTTTACGTACTCTTTCTTCGGTCTGGAATATTCTATAAGTTTATGTGTGTTAGCAATCAATGTCGACAGTCATTTTACCCGCCAAATACTAAACCGCGGATCGGCCAGACTCTGGTCGCTTGCCAAATGCGCGTACTCAACCTAGTTCAGACAGGTAGCTCATATTATAGACTTGAGTTTTCAATTTTTCTTTTGTAGATTCTACATTATTATGCTACATATAGTTTTATTTTTATTATTGCATGTTATTTTTATAAGGCTTATTTTTACTTTCTTTAATTGTAATCATATTTGTTCCTCTATAATGAAATTAAAATTATTATTACTATTATTATTGTATATAAATATCTATAGGCGACTTACCTTCAAGTGCAGGTGAGCTGGTTATCATCAAAAAATCCTAAGAAAGCTAGCTAAATTTCTAAAACCATATGTATTATTTTACGGTTAATTTGCTGAAAGCTTTATACAACTTGAATAACGCTTTACTTGAGTGACAAACAAGCTCTTTTCTACCTGATGGTAGTTAAGCATTATGGTCCATAGAGATATACTTTTATTATTGATTAAGAAGTAAAATGCCATCTGCATTATATAAACACATACTTATACAAACACATCTCATATATCATAGCCCCCGTATAACGGGTTATGTCATAATACGTCTAAATCCCTAGATTTTTCAGGGACAAAGGAATGCTGTACTAAACACATCCCCAGGCCTATCAGCACCAGTCGTTCCCACGCAGTCCATTCACGTGGGAAGAACGCTTTCCTCTACTACGTGCATCTCTATCTGAGAACTAGGGTGGATTGGTTCTTATCACTGTTTCCCGGTCGAGCCGAAACATTCACATGGTTCCGCAGTCACAGGACACAGTGTAAGCTCTACTACGAATAAAATTCTGGAGAAATACTAGAGAAAATTGTAGGGAACATCCAGAACCTAAACTTAGTAAAATTACTAAGAAATAGACTAGAGATAGCACCCAGTAATAAAGACATAAAAATCAATAACTTGACAGAGAAGTCACAAGGCCGCAACTGAAAAACAGCGCTGCCTTTAGAGCATTATGCTGAATTGGAGAATTATTTGATGTCACATGTTAATTTAGATTTTTTTCTTTTAATTTTATTTTAGTTTTATTACTCACTAGCTTAGTTAATATTATTACAGATGATCGAGACTTTTCTTGTGAATATATGTCTCCATAAATCAAAGTAACTAAATTATCGGACAAAAAAATTACACAAATTCCTTTCGATTCGCTGAAAATTGCGGCATAATTAACTTGGAGTGATATTTACATTAATTCAGAGAAGAACCGACGTGTTCACGCTCACGTGACTTGTTGTTTTCGTTACATTAATATCAGACAATTTATATATTTCACTTTGTATTTTTAACAAAACAAATATTTTCAAAAAACGATTGTTGTGGACAGAACGAGATATAGAACAAACAAATAATCAATAAAAACCCCCGTAAAAGAATATAATATATGGTAGCTGATTAAAAACATCAGCGCTTAAGGAAGTCTTCTGTCTGTGAATATACTTACAATTTATTTATTTCTCTGCCTTTTTTTGAAATTTTATCGAAACGACATGCTAATCCGATCATACACACTATAATAAAATAAAAGGTGTTTTTCTGATTTAAATGAATAACTACTTGAAAGTTGTATGTTGCCCCAGTAAACCATTACAACACCTTAGCCCCCTCCCCTTTCCCGCAACCATTAGTGCTGTAAAGCGACCGAAACATTGACCATTAAAAAAATCTGTAAATCGGTTGACCCTACCTCCCTGGAACCTAAATCCCTGAAACTCCCCGCTTATTTTCGAGCGCAACACTCGAAAATCTATTAATTTCTATTATTTTTTTGGTTTTTATTTTTTGAAAATCTTTAAAACGGCTCGGCCGGTTGACTTAAAAATCTAATCAGCTTGTAGTCTCAATTAACACTTTCGAACGCCCATCGCAATCGTTTGATTCGTTCTAAAGATATCGTACATAAAAAAATCATTGCGTGTGTGTGTGTGTGTGTGTGTGTGTGTGTGTGTGTGTGTGTGTGTGTGCGCGTCGGAACGGCTTCCTCAAAACGTGGAGATCTAATGAAAACTCGTATTCTCAAAATTTATAACTTCCTTCTTTTAAAAAATTATTAATTTTCAAAGCGAGAAGTTAATAATTAAACAACTTATTGTGTTTAGTTTTAATTCAAAGTGGCGAATCCATCAAGACGGCAACTTCATACTTTAACCCCTATTATAATATTACGATGTCAGCTCCCCCGCTCACTTCACCGTGACCATGGGTATTGCGAAGCGTCTGAAACGTAGGAAATTAAAAAAGTTAAACGCGATAAAATCCGTAAAATTAGGACTACATCAAGCAGCTTATTAAAAAAATGCTGATAAAGGAAATTTTTAATAGAATTCAGATTAACTGAAGTTTTGTTCTACACAAATAAAATCCCGGTAAAGCTTTTATCAACATTAAGGCAGGGGCGGTAGGAAGGGGTCGACAGAGGGGAGAATGAAGTGTAATGACGCCAATAGTAATCCATTTAGTATTTCATCTAAATGACTGTCTGCGAAATTATGTTCCGTATCATATATATATATATATATATATATATGTATATATATATATATATATATATATATATATATATATATATATATATATATATATATATATATATAATGGTTTAATCATAGGCTTGGACATTGCGTCTTAGTTGACATGCGTATAAATGCTTAAAATTTTAAAGTGTTATGTCAAAGAAATTAAATTATTTAAAGTGAATTTTCGTGGTAGCACCACGTGGCACCGGATTATGCTATAGCATGAATAGGTATGAATAGAGCATGAATAGACTCTTGCAAGATTCTACGACTAGTCTACATAAAATAGTAGTACATGAGTAAAGAGCCCTTACTCTTTACTCTGCGGTATTAACGTACCTGTTTCGTTAGGTGAATGACGAGCAAAGATTCTTTCTACTGTTTTTTTTTTGTTACTGCTTTCGTGTAGACTGTTCTGTTTGAATTTAGTAACTGATTTCTTGATAAGCTAGAGATGTGAAATTTTAAACAGAGCTCAGATTGGATGACAATGTAATAATATGAGAAACCAATAACTTCTTTTTAAAATCATTGATTTTTCGTAGCGGGAAGTTAAAAAATGCTATATTAATATAATATTTTTTTAAATTTGTCTTTAATGTAAATGAAGCGTTTTATTTCTCATGCTTTACAATCTGACAATGCTTAACGAGGCATTTTATCTTAGTTCTCAGCGTGACAACGCATTAACATCTTGATACCATAATCTCGTATGACTTATTCAAATAGACTTTGTACTGTGCACTCGTTTTACCTTTACTTGTGTAGAAAAAAAATACCAATCAGTTGATCAACGTTGGCACGTCAGCATTGGCATATTTTTAATTGCCACCAGGAACTGTTTTATGGTATTGGTGTGTGGTGGTAGCCTAAATAAATCCATCACTTCATTTCGTTTAGAGGGTGGCGTAAGAGGGAACTATGAGAAATGATGACAAATCTTATGCCTTTCCATTGATGATGATATACCATTTCGTTTACGTCAAACGTGAGATATCTAGACTGCGGTTGTCAATCAACAGTAACGCGGTTAATCCGCCAAAAAGTGGAAGAGATCCATGTGCAGGATTTTAATGCTTTGCTTCGTATGGCAAGTGTAGAATAAAATGACTGTGTATTCGTTTGTCATAATTACTTTTATTAAAAAAATTATGAACCACAAGCTAGGACTCCAGAATGCAACTGACATTTATACACGTGGAGGACATTCATTATAGTGTAGCAGTGTTATGCGCGGATGGTCAAGGTACTTCTGAACACAATGACCGAAGAAGAAGCAAACTGTCACAGAATACTAGCGTGAAATAGCAGCTTAATGCTGCTATGTTTTGTATAGTCAGTGTAGGGAACTGGAGACCTTTTTTACTGGAAACGAGACATCCATCTTAGTTCTTAGGGGCGTCAACACATCTGCATTTTTATTCCAAATCGAGGATAGATGTTGATGTCCGTGGGCCACAGCATCCACTCACCATCAGTTATCCCATCAATTATGCTGTTCAAAACATAGTAGGGAGCGATAAAATTATAAACATTTCAAAGTGTGTTTTAAATTAATATTTTTATTATTAAATGTTTTTTTGGTTGTCTTTTTTTACAGCTTAAACCGCTTCATCTACTTTTTTTTCGTCGTCTAATACATATATCGTCTAATATACTGACTGCATTGTTGGTGTAGTTGTTGTAGTAGTGTGACTGCTGATCATGAGATCCTGGGTTTGAATCCCGGGTCGGGCTAAAAAAATAATTGTTGAGTATTTCCGTCAAGAAATTCTCATTAGCTACCCGGAGTCAGGAAGTTGGCGGGTTCTCACCCAATGCACGTAAGCCGTTGGTCCTTCGCCTGAGTTCTCTCCAGTCGTGTCGGTTTATCGTCCCGTAAGATTATGAGAGTGAGGCAATAGAGAGTGCACCTGTTTTTGCGTATAGACTTGGGCACTATAATCTTGTCCTGTGCCGATGGCTAGTCCGCGTTGAGGCTGTCCACCAGGACCGAAATTCAGACTGAAGGAGATTGTACTAAGATGTATATATATATATATATATATATATATATATATATATATATATATATATATATATATATATATATATATATATATATTATTTATCCATATTAAATACAAAAATGTTTCCATTTATGCCCGTTATAGATTTTGAAACCTTTCAACCGATTTTGATGAATTTTTTTTGTGTCTGAAAGGGTATCTAGATGGTTTATATTCACATTTGGATTTAGATGGCCCTGTTGTCGAGATCCAGAAAAAACCCGTGCGAAGCCGGGGCGCATCGCTAGTATTATATATATTATTAAATAATAATTATTGAAAGTATGTTTAATAAATCACTGGTTCGAAATAGCCTGTGTCCTCGGAAGAACCAGGAATAAAGGTTGACTCACGCTAGACCGAGTCGGACCGGACCGAGTGTCGACCGTAGCACGGTCACCGATCCGGTCCCGTGCCTGATATTACAAAGGCAAAAAAGGGGCTTCAGTTGGGTTCTCACCTCAGAGGACAACGAAGAAATGTCTCACGGCTTGTAAGTACACTAGCTCTGGTCCGTCAGTCTGGATTACAGCAAAACACGGAATAGGATGGGGATAGTTAAGAGGATGTACCCTGATGGATTGCTGGGAAAAAGAGGAGTGCTACCACCTAGTGTATGTTTCAAACGTTTTGGCAGTTAGTTCAAAAAATTATAATACCGAAAGTTTCTCTTAAATGATATTTTTTATTATAGTATAAGGGTAGCAAACGAGCACAAAGTTCACCTGATGGTAAATGGTTGCTGTAACCCAAAGACCTCAAACCAAAATGCAGATGCGTTGTCACCCCTGAGGACTAAGATGGAATGCCTCGTTTCCAGGAAAAAGTGTCTCCGGTTTTTTTTATAGAAGAAGAGGCAAACGAGCATGCGGCTCACCTGATGTTAAGTGACTACCGCCGCCTATGATCAACCGCAACACCAGGAGAATTGCGGGTGCGTTGCCGGCCCTTTAGAAAGGAATAAGCTCTTTTCTTGAAAGTCCCCAGGTCGTATCGGTTGTCTACACTCACCAAGCAAAGCACAGCAGCGTTAAGCTGCTATTTAACGCTGGTGTTCCGTGAGAGCGTGGCCCTCCCCCGGTCGAGCCGCCCATTCATACTACAACTATACCAGTAATATAGCTGCAGCACCGTTCTACCACGTATATATCGATAAAGGTAATAATTTTCCAGAAAATTCGATTGAATTGGTAAAGGGTAGTGCCGTAAGATGGGTATATAGCTACAGCATGCACTTACTATTAGTTGTGCTATGTGTTCGCTTGTCACTCTTATTCTCTAAAAAAAAAACAAATGTCAAATTTTGAGAAGACTACGAAGTCACGGCCTAAGAATATTTTTAGTCAGAAGGACTATTCTTTAAGCGTAGGTTAAGTGCAATTACTGAATCGGTTTCGAATCCGCTGGCCTCAGCGGTGCAACTCATTGCCAAGGCATTGCGCCTCGGAGCTGTCAAATCTATCAATAAACTGTTTTGTAGTAAGACAGATTATGTTTACTCAAACCGTATATCCGTGGGTGAATCCTACCAAAGTTATATCCGGGTGGAATATTTCTTTCCGGCGTAAATCTGATGGACACAGTTCGAAAACGCTCGAGAGAACCAATTTTAAAATAATAAATACATCGACGGTACATTTTAAACGTATATGCGGGGCAGGTGTGTTTACATTGTACGTCTTTCTGTCATCGCAGTCAAAATGGAGGCGAGGGAATGAGGGCTGTCTTTGAATTGCGCGGGAATTTAAAACAAACTGATTTATTTAACTAAACGAGTTGTGAGATTCCACTCTAGTGAAATTTTCTCAATTTATTTATTTATTTGTTAAACATGGGGAAACCTTTTTTATTTTTAGTTTCTTGTGATTATTTATCACAGCGATTCAAAAATCCATTATCAAACATACCTCTCATAGATTGGCGTTGAGAGGTGACAATTGAATCGGGATGCTGCTGCCTATCTCACGTTTTAGTTTCCTCATGTCGTTTTTTATGACACCCACAGGATTACTGATGTAGTACATTTCGTACAACACACACTATTTAAAACGTAACAAATATTACTACGGCATTTGTTACGTTTTAAATATTAAAACAAAATATAGGTACCGTCAACTAAGGCAATATTTACCTCCCTTGTCGTCTTTACCTGCCACTGACAAGTAATAAGAAAAATCATTTTCATCAGAAACTACTAATGGTAGATATTTCGTAGCTAGACACATTAGTAGTTTCGTAATGAGCCAATGGTTACACAAATCTTTTTTTATATTGGCAGCACTGTTAAATGACATGTTATTAACGTTTGTTGATACTCGCGGGACATCTGTCGCAGCAGATTCTGGTCGAAATTTTAATTGTGCTTGTGAATTTGCAATCAATTGCCACAATTAAAATTTCGCAATTACAAAGCCAAGTGTCTGAGATAAGTAGAATTGATACATATTATATATCATAGAATACTACAATACATACATAATAGTACGGGGGCGTGGGTGGAGCTCGTGTAGCCACTAAAATCTCACTAACAAGTCAATTCACACGTATAAATGTCAACACGAGATGTGTTTTGACGTTACAATCGTTTCCAAATTTCGCATGCAAATTATTTAGAAAATGCCAAACTGCGCACTAAAATGTTTAAATTTACTCTGTTTGTCAACACAGCGAATCGGGTTTTTAGTAGTGATGATACGACGTACTCGACTCTAGTACAAAATAAGGATGACAGCCGTTCTATTGTGTATTATGGTATTCTGTGTTATATCTAGCCTGCCTAAGAAGACGTGTAAGCTGTTATAATGGTAATTTGTTAATAATTTTAAGAGAAATTTGCTTAGGTAATGATAGTTGAGGCTAGGTAAAGTTGTCACAGTTTATACAGTGATGTCTTTACCTGTGGCTAGGGTTGTCACTATACTTTACTGGTCTCTATATGTATGTAAATATTTTATGACTTACAAGCAAATTAAAACTTAAATAACAATAATAATACAATTATTCTAATAATAATAACGTAAATATGTATATTAATCATTTCCGTTTATATATTTATACAGCCCAACCGGATGAGAAAACTATTAAAATATTTCTATAATAAAAATAATATTGTAGGTACCAACAACTTAAGCCACCTTTGTGGCGTAATGGTTAAGCCACTATCGACTCATTGAAAGATCGTGGATACAATTCCTGATGGGTTATATTTTGATATCAAAATTTAAATAAAAATTGGAGTAATAGGTTTTATTAAACATAAATTTCAATATGATATAGATTATAAATATGATAGTAGATAAATATCACAAATATGGGCCAAAGAGTGCCTTAAATACATTATATACTTTACAATTTTTACAGGTTTATCGCATGGCATTTACAGTGACCATGTGAGTGTCTGTCTGACTTGCATTTAATCAATGTTTTTATAGCGTACATTTTAACTACTTTTTAAAACTGATGGCAGTCCTGATAATAAATTACATTTGTATGTGACTTTCAATGCCGTGTAGTGGTGGTAAAGAATATCCACTACCCCATATCTTCCCGTGGGTGTCGTAAAAGGCTACAGAGGGAAAAAGGCAGAAGATGGGCAGCAGCATCTTACTAATAGCATCAACTGTACAAAAAAAACTGCAGTTGCAACCCGCTCGCTAAGCGTGGCAACTACGGCAAAATACCCCCCCATGATGAGAGTCACGAAGAAACGGCCCTAGTCCCCGGCGGCCCCGCTATCCCTGGCTGGCGAACATAGTAACGGCGACGCAGAGGGTGCTAAGAATCTCCGGTGGAGGTTTGGTTGCCACCTACGACGACTCGACATGGCAACATATAACGCACGCACCCTGAGGACTGACGAGAAGATCCTGCGCTTGGAAGAAGAGATACACTAGTTGCGCTGGCATATTATAGGATTATCCGAGCTCCAAAGACAGGGGGAGGACACGGTGATTCTCTGATCCGGCAGCTTGTTCTATCACCGGGAGGGCGACCATCTGTCCCAAAGAGTTGTTGGATTTATCGTCCACAAGTGTCTCGTTAACAACGTTGTAAAGATTGTGTGTCGGCGAGGGTTGCGTACCTTATACTCAGAATCACCAAATGGTATTCCCTGAAGGTCATACAAGTCTACACACCAACGTCGTAACATCCCGATGAGGAGGTGGAGGAAATGTATGAGGATAGTTCTATAGCCATGCATTCCTCCAAAACTCACTATGCGATGTTAACGGATGACTTCAACGCAAAACTAGGCACAAGGAGATTCTGAGTGTGATTGAGAGGTTCTATGGGCAGCTGTACACATCATCGTTGGAGCCACATGCAAGTGTGAGTAACGATCCAAGAGCAAGTGTTATCAGACACTGTTCTGATAATATCCCGGACGTCAGTCTCAGCGATACTAGAGTGGCTCTCCAGCACCTTAAAAACGGCAGGGCTCTAGGCGAGGATGGAATTACAGTGGAACTTCTGAAAGCGGGTGGAACACCAGTACTTAAAGTCCTTCAGAAGCTCTTTAATTCCGTCCTCTATGGTGGCACTACTTCGGAGGCATGGAGCAAATGTGCGGTATATATGGTCTTGTTCTTCAAGAAGGGTGACAAAGCTCTCTTGAATAACTACAGACCGATTTCCTTTCTGAGCCGCGTCTACGTGCGTGCTGTTTGCAAGATTCATTACAAATCCTCTCGCACGCAGACTCGATAACTTCCAGCCTCCCGAATAAGCCAGTTTCCGAAAAGGCTTCGGTACCATAGACCACATACATACCCTGCGGCAGAAGTGTATGTGGACTATGAGAAAGCCTTTGACTACGTCGAGATTTGGGCGGTGCTACAGTCTCTTCAGCGGTGCCAAGTTGACTTTCGGTATATCGAAGTGCTGAAGTGTTTGTACAGTAGGGCTACGATGGCTATCCGAGTACAGAACCCGAGTTCAAAACCTATCTAACTGCAGAGAGGTGTAAGACATGGTGACGTTATATCCCCGAAACTCTTCACCGCTGAATTGAGAGACGTTTTCAAGCTACTGGACTGAAAAGGATACGGTTTTAAGATCAATGGCGAGTACATCATTCACCTTCGATTTGCCGACGATATAGTCCTTATGGTAGAATCGCAGGAGGATCTAAGCACTATGCTCAATGACCTCAATGGTGTCTCCCAATGGATAGGTCTTAAGATGAACATGGACAAAACAAAGATTATGCTTAGTGTCCATGTCACACCTATGTAGGTAGTTGTTGGGAGCATAGTGCTTGAAGTTGTTGATGAGTACGTTTACCTGGGATAAATAGTCCGACTAGGTAAGTCCAACTTTGACCGAGAGGTCAATCGACGGATTCAACTCGGCTGGGTAGCGTTCGGGAAATTACGATACATCTTCTCGTCAGGTATACCTCAAACACTGAGTACTAGATTGTATAACTAGTGCGTATTGCCAGTGATGACTTACGGATCTGAAACGTGGTCCATCACTGCTGGCCGTTTGATTGATGACTATGTTCAGCAGTGGACTTGTGAAAGGCCATAATGCAAAAATGCAATAATGAGAATTTCAATGGAGTCCATGCCATCTTTACCTACCAGCCTGTATTGCTCGTTACCTTTTCTAATTAAAATACCCATATGTTTAAACAGATTAAGTAAAGTGAAGGGTAACTTTACCATTTCAGTTATAAGGGCTACATTTTATCGTGATATACTATAGGTAAAGTAGGCATTTTTGCGGCTTCTTTACCTGTGTCACCTTTTTGGTGCTCCATTAGTGGTTTTGCAATTATAAGGAGCAGTGCATTTGTAAAGCAATGGAGAAGTACTATATTCTTCGATTAAAAATAATAATAAAATTAATCATAAGTGTTTTATTTTCCATTTATTACGTTTCTTTACAGAATAAGGGTAGCAAACGACCATACAGTCCAGCGGTAAGTGGATGCTGTATCTTGTAGACATCTACATACATCCTCAATTAGGAATAAAACTGCAGATGCGTTTGTCACCTTTGAGGACTAAGGTAGATGTGTCGTTTCCAGTAAAAAGGATCACCGGTTCTCTACACTCACCATAAGAATCACAGCAGCAATAGGAGCTATTTTACGCTGGTATTCTGTGAGGACGTGGTCCTACCATAAAGACATTTACTCTAAAAATTACTAGTACATCTACACACATAAAACATTACGATTAAAACACGACTGTTATAAAAAATAAACAGAAATATACAGACAAATATGTATAAATATGTGATAATAATAATGTCCTCCAGACCGAATTTCAGCCACGGCAACCGGTGTAAACGAGGACTAGCCAATTGCGCAGGACTGGATTATAGTGCCGGAGTGTACGTGCAAGCACAGGTGCACTCCCTATTTCCTCACTCTCATAGTCTGACGGGACGGTAATCCGACATCGCCGGAAAGAGGTTGAGGGTAAATAACGGTACAACAATGTACAACCATCCCGGTCACACCAGAATTGGTGCTCAAGTATGGCACTGCAGTAGAAAATCTACCTGCTAACCGTGATGATTAAGACAAATCCTCCCTACAAACGGGAGAGGTCAGAGGTGATATTGCTGGCAGTAAACTTCTACGGGATGATGAAGAAAGAAAAAAGTTGTTGGTCACAGGACGGCCGGTAGGTAACATAGTCGAATTTATAATTAATGAAACCATTAATTTCAATATATCGCCAATTTGGTCGATAAACTTTCGCCTAGGACGTCCCTTTCCGACTCTTCCATTCACTTCTGCAACATAAATTTGCTTTGTCACGAACCGACGAGCATGTATGCGTAGTTATATGAATTTGGAGGAGGCGGGAGAGGTCTGTAGTCTCTGCCTACCCCTCCAGGTGACAAGCGTTAGTGTTTATGTATTATGTACGAAACCATTAATTTGAAATTCACATATTGTCACTGATTTCAAATCTTTTAATCAATTAACTATGTCCTTTCAAAAGCAATAATACATGCTGAACAAGATTCCCCACAGATTGCCTCATAGAGAAGATATCTGCCATAGTTGCCACGCTTGGAAAGCGGTTTTGCAACTGCAGTTTTTTTTTTAAATTTTAGTCGTTACTAGCAAGACGCTGCTGCCCATCTTCTGATTTTTTCCCTTCGTCACCTCTAAAGACACCCAAGGGATGATAAGGAGCTACTACACGATTAATAAAAAAGAAATAAAAAAAGAAAGTGTGTATACACGCGGTGAACACTTTAAGTATACTATAGACGAATAGAAAGGCACTCGCAGTACCCAACTCACACAAAGAAGCAATGAAATGTATACACGCACACACTTAAGAGATCGTCACGTCGTTCGCCATCATGACATAGTTTGGTTAACAATATATTTGTCGAGTTAATTATTGAAAGCTTGATAAATATAGTCCCAGCCCTCCGTGGCTTAATAAGTCATTGCGATCGTAAGAGAGATCGTAAGAGAGCGCCTTTGGTCCAACGTAATCTACTAATTAATCATTTTATTTAAATATACCTCAAATTTTGGGGTAAATACGAAAGTGTTGTTTTGCATTTACTCTGAAACAAGTAAAAAGTCGATGTCCTTGAGGATAATTAGTTACAACTTCTCTACAAAGATAAACGCGTAATTGAGACACGTAAGATGTCTCTAATACAAGTATTTCGCAATAAAAGTTAAAGATCTATTAGTACGTATACTCGTAAAACTAATCTTATCACGCTATTTTTTAAATCTCACTTTATAATTCACTTTTGTTTTCATATTGGTGTTGAAGTTAAATCGATTTTGCATCATTTTTTATAGTATAAAAGTGACAAATGGGTTCACAGTCCACCCTATAGTAAGTGGATGAAATGAAATTAATGATTTTATTCAACATAAATCATTATATAATACTTATTGAAAGTCATTATTTAATTTACCACTGGTTTGCAAAAAAACCTCTGTCCTGGGAAGAACCAGTAAGAAACCCAGCGGGACTTTTTTTAAACATATTTAAATTTACAATCAATTTATTTTGTTACATATTTTGAATGAGTTTTTATAGAACCATCGTGGTGGCTATCACTCCATTCCCAGGGTTTATTTTCATTTATGTATTCAATTTAATAAATTATTAAATAAATAGACATCTACATCTATCCTCGATTATAAATCAAAATGTAAATTCGTTATAATTCCTGAGGACTTAGTGGAAAGCCCCTTTTCCAGTAAAAAGGGTCTCCGGTTCTCTACACACACCATATGACACACAGTAGCACTAAGCTGCTATTTAACTTTTGTTCAACAGCAACATCGTTTTTTATTAATTACGTTTCGGGTGCTTTACACCACCCATAGTCACGATGGAATGGGATCGGGCAAACGTTCAATGGAGTGCCCTCTTTGAACTAAATGAAGGATTAATTTAACTTTTTAACTTCCCGACTTTTCTGACGCTTTACATCACTAATAATCGCGGGGAGTGGGGACTCCTGTGAGAGCGTGATCATTCCCCGATCCAATTATGCTAAAAGTATAATATAGTTGCAGCATAGCTCTACCACGTATAAAATATTATTTGTGTTTATCATATCCGTAAAAAAATACATGATTATATATTTTATCAGTGTTTCAATTTCACAAAAAAATCATCTATGTTTTTCGAAAAATATATCCTAGATTACTCCTTACATTAATTTTTATGTATGCCTTGAAAGAGGCTCAAACATAGTTGTTAAATAATATTTATGTCCGAATAGCAAAAAAAACGTCCCTAAGCTAATACAGATGGACACTTCAATTATTTTTGGGTATTAATAGAGTATTCTCGTCTGGTTTAGCTGAATAAATATATAAAAGAAAATTATAAATATACATTTAATATACTAATATAAATAAACAAGTCCTATACCTTTAAACGAGCAATTCTTGTATATATATATATATATATATATATATATATATATATATATATATATATATATATAAATATATAATCGGATTCTCGGAAACGGCTCCAACGATTTTCATAAAATTTAGTGTCCAGGGAGTTGCGGGGGCAATAAATCGATCTAGCTAGAATTCATTTTTTGGAAAATGTCGATTTACCCGTGTTTTCAGGCAATAAAAAGCTGCTACAATATCGTCACAATAAGAAGGTAAATTTTGACAGTATATTCATGATTATAAATAGCTTAATTGGTATATTAGGCGGTCACCCTGGTTCGAGTCCTATCTTCAGACCGACTTTTTTTAATTTTTTTTAAGTTCCCTTCTTTTTTGAAAATATCTATTATTTCGAGCCCTTTTTGTAGTATTTTTTTAAAAACACGAAAATTTAAATTAAAGTAACAAACTGCAAAGTCATGATTTTTATTCAAATAACCAGTTCAGTTTTTTTATTATGTCGCTAAGATCAAAAATATTATTCGTATTCAATCAGTATATAATTTGTATCTAAATATAATTTCCAAAACACACGAATTAAAAAAACCGAGCGAAAAATACCGAGTAAAGCTCGGTCAACCCGGTGCTAATACATAAATAAATAAAAGCCCAACCAGATGGAAGCCCTCGGCAGGGGAGACCAAACGATCAAACGACGGTTAGGGGGAAAGGGAAAGAAATCGGCGGATGATGCGGGCGGTATCGAGGAGCACCGCCTTCTGCATTTGAGCCTGGAGCGGTCCGTCACGGAGTCCCAGACACCTCAGATGGTCCGAGAGGTTGAATGGGATTAGCCCGTTTGCAGAAACGACTACAGTAATAATTTCGGTCGGCAGACCACCCCACATGTCGGTCAGCTCGTGAGCCAGTTCCAGATATTAGGTTTGCTTATCTGTTTTGGCTTTCACAAGGTTCTCGTCGTATGGAATGGTAATGTTGACCAAAAATATCTTTGACTGTGCCCGGTCCATCAGCACAATATCAGGTTTATATTCGCAAGAATAGTCCTGGCTGTGATGATAGCCCGGTCTCAGTAGAGTCGATGGCCCGATAATTTTCGAGCACGGCTTTTGGCAAGTACTTGTAATACGGTAAATTCCGGTCCACAAGACAATATTTCAGAGCGATCTCCTGGTGAAGAATTCTGGCTACTAGGTTGTGCCTATGCAATTACTCAGAGTTAGAAAGCGCCGAACAACTGGAGACGACATGCCTAAGGGACTCACCGGGATGGCGACTATCCTGACAGATGTCGACGTTGCCATCCATTAGGATGTATCTCCGATAGTCGTTGGTCTTAATAACCTGATCCTATATTGCAAAGACAAAACCCTCGGTTTCCCCGAAGAGGTCACCGAAACGTAGCCAGTTGAGGGAGGCGACTGTACGAAATGCTCATGTAGAGCCTTGTAGAACCTCCCTGTGGAGCTCCTTCTCCTTCCATATGATATTGCGGTCAGAAATGCTATGTACTGCCGGGTCCTGCCATTGCTCGTTGGCTAAGGATAGAGGGGTAAGCTCTTTATCACAAGACGTTTCGTGATTATAGAATGGATCGTCCGATTTCGCCAGAAAATTATTACGGAGGCTGCAAACTTCGCAATTATGCGTGGTGAGCGCGCTTAAAAAGCCACGCCCACCAGGCTACCACGCATACTTAAAGTACCGCAGCATGTACAGCCTCATTACCGACGATCTGGCATGATGCACTCTATGGGACGTCATGGTAGTGCGGACTTTTCTAGCTAGGGCGTTAAGTTCAGTCTGAGACCACCTAAATATACCAAAGATATAAATGAGGACAGGCATGAGCCAACCGTTATGTGCATGTGTCTTATTCACACCGGACAAAAGGCAGTTGCCCAAACGCCGTTTGTGTGCACATTTACTTGAAACTTATATCGCGCTTTAAAAATTTAACGGTTTTTTGTATTTTTCGCTTTGTGGCGTAATAAACATTTTTGTGACCATCACGAGTTCTTGTCTTGCTATCACTTCAATCATATAGTTTTAGAAGCTGGTCCTTACATGTTAGTATAACATTTTTATATGCCATTAGTAAAAACTGAACAAAATCTATACAAAACCTGAGATTAAACTTCTGGCTTGTCGGCTTATAAAACACGTAGTTCAATAAACCTTGTAAGTATTTTGGAGTCCGCTCTGTTGCTAATCATGTTTGGGCTACCTCGAACGCGTCCTACAAGAGACTTTACTTTTTGCATGATTGCGTAAAAATTCTCTGTTTTTGCATCTGTAAACATACTCGACACACTGCAATAACGAGGAAGAAAATATTTATACGTATAGATTTTAAAGCATACATCACACTACACACAATTAGGGACAGACGATAGACTTTATACGTGGTAGAGTTTTGCTGTAGTTATATTAGTAGTTTAGTTGTAGCACGAATGGGTCGACTCGACCGGGGAAGGACCATGCTCTCACAGAATACCAGCGTAAAATAGTAGCTTAATGCTGCTGTGTTTCGTATCGTGAGTGTAGAGAACCGGAGATCCTTTTTACTAGCAACGAGACATTCCATTGTAGTCCTCACGGGTGACAACGCATCTGCATTTTAATTATTAATCGAGGATATATGTAGATGTCCATGGATCACAACAACCACTTACCATCAGGTGGACTGCGTGCTCGTTTGTCACCTATAAAAAAAGACTCCATCAAACCTTGATTTATACACGATTACATAAGCCAGTTTTTCCATACAATCTAAAGTATACCTAAATTTTGAACAACTAGACGCGAGTATCAGAATTCACAGTGAACAAAAACCCGGCAAATAAATATCGTTCTATTATTCTAATATATGAAACGATGTCAAAAGTTTTAAATTGTGTCCTCCAGCTTTTTTCGTATTAAAGCGTCTAAAATAACTTTCAACAAGTGTCAATGTCGAGTTGTTCACAAGGTTTGAGGTTTTATTCGTTGTGTTTGTTTCTACTGTGTATATTATTTCGTGATAGTTTTCCGGGTTTTGAAATTCAAAATAGGTGAGAATAAACGCAAAATATTATTACATGTATATCTGACGTAATGAGCTTGCTTGACACTGACAGTAATACCAGCGTATAAACATAATATGATGCCATTAAAATATCCCTGGAATAAATCTGTTATTCCGTGTAAAAGGAAGGAAGGAAATGGTAAAAGATAAAACTGATTTATTCTTGAATAAATAGCAATTTATTCTAGGAATAGAATTTACTCCCGTTTAGTCGAATCCGCCCTAAGTGGAACAAACGAGCATACAATCCACTTAATGGTAAGGGGAGACTTTGACCTATAGAATTATTCATTTCTTTACACTCGTACTTATAAGGTTATTGGATATACCTCGTAAAGATATGGGGAAGTGTTTATCACACCTGGGGACAAAGATGAGCTCTCTTGTTACAAGTCAAATGTGTCTCCGTATCTCCTCGCTCGATACGACACAGCAGCTTTTGGTAATTATATTGAATTCGTATTTGGTGCGAGTGTGGTTTTTCTCTGGTCGTGCACTGGCGTATAATGATTAAAACAGTACGAAACCAGAAATGATTGTAATATATTAATTTAATACAGATTGAGTAAAACTATTTTATTTTATTTTATCGCAAATAATTTAATTTAGGAGAAATGCCCAATGAGTTCCTGCATGTCTTACCAATTGTTCTTGACTTACTAGTGGGGGGTCATCCTACACTTCGCCTACCGATACGAGGCTTCCATTCGAGAATCTTTTTTCCATTGGTTGTCGGTTCTTTCCTATATAGCCGCCCCATCGCCACTTCAGCTTACTAATCCATTGGGCTATGTCGATCACTTTGGTTCTTATGCCGATATCCTTATTTCTAAATCTATCACGTTGAGGAACCTCGAGCATGGCCCTCTCCATAGCTAGCTGAAAAACCATCTTGGCAGAGATTAGCCATGTGCTCTGGACAGGACTATAGTGCACAAATGTATGCGCAAGTGCACTTTTAAATCCCTTACTCTCATAGCCAGATGGGAGATCAGGCGCAAGACTCAAGGCTTTACTTATTTTCCGAGGCACGGGGTTGAAACACCGAGAGTTGAGGGGTTGATACTCCGGGCTGCTACTGAGAATCTCTTGACGGATAAACTCAATGACTGATTAGGCCCGACCCGGGATTCGAAACCGGGACCTTATTAGCAACCGCGTCTACGACCAAAATTGTATTAGAGTTAAATAATAGGAAATATTTTCTTTTTACTTGTTCCTTTTATTTTGCACAGGTAAAAATCTACTAATGACAAATTGTTAAAAAAAACTGTCAATCGTAGGACTTCACGTCAGACGTGATAACTTCTAAGCTTCACAAAAGTATGTACGTATCTTCTAAGCGTGAGGCTCACGCGAGTTTAGTCCTCATCCCCAAAAAACCCAAGGTGACTAAAAAATTTATTTCAAAAATTTACTGACTTCCTTTAATAAATACATTAAAATACTTACGAGTTAATACTAACTACTGAAACTAACGTACTAACATTAGCTTTACCAGCGGTCCACTTTTTGTTAATACACAATCCTAATCCGAGTACAAAGTACTCGAGTGTTTGCCAATACTCGGCTCCGAGCCAACGTTATATCTTAAAACTTTGGAGCCTTACATCATTTTATAATATATTACACACTAAAATTAAGCCACTTATAACATTTTACGTGTCAACAGTTTATATTCTTATTTTGTGATGAAGGCTGGAAGTAAACTCTTACAAATGGCTGCGTAGCACAGTAGCAAAGAGTTGCAGCGCTACGATCACTAATTTTTTATTAGTCATCAATGGGTTTTATATTATTTTATTTTATTTATTGAGTTCTCAAATATTTTTATTAATCTATAATAAATAAGTGAATTTAAAAACACATTATATTTTTTAATATATCACGTTTTTAGGGTTCCGTAGTTATAAAACAAGAAACCCTTATAGTTTCGCCATGCCCGTCCATCTGTCCGTCCGTCCGCTGATTTACTCAGAGACCCTAGGTCTTACAAACCTGTTATGTAGCGTAGTTATAGATATTAATCACGCTTACACAAATGTGTAATAAAATAAAATGAAAAAACAAAAACATTTTTATTTTAGGTACCTCCTATACAGGTAAATGGAGGATGATTTTTTGTTACACATCTATTCCATACTGTAGGGTATCGTTGGATATTTCTTTTAAAAACACATCTTACAAAGATATAGAAGAACATCTTATGGATTCAGGACTCCGTTTGCGAAATATTTAGCTTGAAAGTGATATTTTCATTAGAGTCGTGTGTCCTCTACTAACTAAACCGCTGTTTATGGAAATGTAAAAAGTATATACGATAGTAGTACATACTCGTATAATGTAGTTAAAAGAAAAACTGTCACAGCTAAGCAGAATTTACAAGTTAAAGACTAATAGTCGATCAACGTATAAATTGCATTCGGATTAGTCAAAATTTCTTTACAACTCCAAAAGAAAATAACTTAGCCACTTAGATATGCCTTACCTTAACTTATAAATTAGAAAACCAAAGTAATATAGGTTCGAATTCAACTCCTTCTACTTCAACTCTCCCTAAGCTGCCGCAAACGTAAGTAGCTGCATTATGACATTGTAATGTTATTGTACACAGTAAAAATTAAAAATTTGTGAAGAAAACGATTTATACTTACTACTATAGCTTTACTTTTTCATTTGCGGGATAGGCAGCGAGGATTTTTCTTACTTACTTACTACTTTCGCTTATTTTTTACTTGATAGTTATTGTAGGCCTCATTCAAAATATTCATAAAATCATATAGCCTCATATAGTTTAATTCGTCATATCCTTGGTTTACGTGGGCGAACCTCAGGATAATTTAGGGTAGTGGTGATTTACGGCAAGGTTCAGTACAGTCATATATATCTAAGGGTAAAACTGCTGAGAACATAAAGATAGAGAGTCAACTATAACCATCTTTGTACAGACTTAGCATATGAATGACTTGATGTAAATTGTATTATTGCCCCGTGTAGTGGCGGGTAAGAATACATATAACCCCATATCTTCCCGTGGGTGTCGTAAGAGGTGTCAGAGAGAAACTGACGCAGAAGATGTGCAGCAGCATTTTTCTGATAACAGCAAAAAGAAATAAAAAACTGCGGTTTCCAACCAGCTCACCATGCGTGGAAAATATGGAAATATACCCTCCATGAGCAACGACACAAATAAACGGCCTCAGTCCCCGGCGACCCCGCTATTTATATGGTCTTGTTCTTCAAGAAAGCTGACAACGCTCTCTTGAAAAACTACAGACCGATTTCCCTTCTGAGCCGCGCCTACGTGCTGTTTTCGAGAGTCAATACGAATCGTCTCGCACTCGACTTCTCGCACTAGCCTTCCGAACAAGTCGGTCTCTTAAAAGGCTTTAGCGCCTTAAGCCACATAGCATAGATACCTATCCAACTGCAGAGAGGTGTAAGACAGGGTGACGTAATATCCCCGAAATTCTTCACCGCTGTATTGGAAACGTTTTCAAACTACTGGACTGGAAAAGATACGGTACTAACATCAATGACAAGTACATCACTCACCGCCTATTTTCCGACGATATAGTCCTTATGGCAGATTCGCTGGGGGACCTAAGCACTACGCTAAATGACCTCAATATTGCCTCACAACGGATAGGTCTTAAGATGAACATGGACAAAACAAACATCCAGTATAACATCCATGTCACACCTTTGCCGGTAGTTGTTGGGAGCTATAACCACTGACACGTCCATGGATACTACGCCATCCAAAATAAAAATTGCCTTGTACGTCCTGGATACTAGTGTAGCCAAAGCGTTAAGTTTTATAAAACTGACATCTAGGGACAATCTGCAGTACGTTTTGTGAGTTTTATTTATGGAATCAATAGCTGACGAATTACTTTACGTATCAAATACGAGATGGCAGTATAACAAGTCTTGACGAATGAACCATAAATATCTTACTTCAGTATCGGTGTTCTGTGTTTTGTGAACAAGTGTTTTTGGAGTGCCAGCGATTATGTCGTAAGTACTTTAGTTTAATTTAATATTTCGTAGATTATTATACGTCAAAATAAACTAGATGATTTGTGCTTTATAATTACATATATATATCACAGTTCTAAGTGTAAAATCGAGTCATATTTTAAATTCAAAGTATAGCTGTTTCGAAAAAATGGCCGCTCAAGTTGTCGGCCCAATTTTAGTTTTGTTAACTTAGTTTTTCAGTAAAATTATATTTAAGCAACGAGTAATAGTTGTAATAAACATAATAATGCACTTTGCAAACAGAATTAAACTATATTCACTGAAGATTCCTTAGAAATGTTATTGTGTTCCTCAGGTCTTTTGTTGTGGATAGTTTGATATCCACGGACGTAACTACAATGGCTCTAAATAAGGGTCGGTACAAATAGCAAAGTATGCTTGCAATATGTTTCGCTTTCTTATTTTTTGTGGTCGAGGTCTTGGTTGGTTTGGGTCTTGAGTTTTTTTTTTCGCTTAGTTGGTTGTGTAATTGTGTTTCATCATGCTCTTATCTCATAGTTTTTGTTCTTGTGTTATATTAATGTTATGTTTGTTCGTGATTGTCGACTTTTGCTCTCTTTTCTATTTAACTTCACTTTACTTACATGGAGGATGTGTTCTACGATTTCAAATCACTTTACTTTCCTTGTGATGTATTGACAATAATTTAATTCTCATATTTAATCAAAATCATTCATTTTTCGGTATACGGTTTTCGCTTTGCACCACTGCTCAATGTCTGGCGCCAGTTTAGAAGCTGTCGTATTATTTATTATGTAGATCTCTTCATGTAGAACGCTTTTCAAAAGAAATTACATTGAAGAACCTCATAACTTTCGAGAAAAAAATCCTAAATAAAAATGGCTTTTGTTATGTAATCATGTAATAAAAAAGGGTCCTTACTGCCATAAAAAATAGCTTCTATTAAAAAGCGACCCCAGAGATTGCACCGTACTTTCCATCATTTACTTAATATTGTGCTATATAGCCTATAACCGTTATAGGGTCCCATCTATCACTGTACCAAAAGTCATCAAAATCAGTTCAGCCGTTTTGACGTGAAAACGGGACATATATACTAACAAACATACAGACTTTCGCATTTATAATACATGTTATTAGGGATTGGATACCTACTCATTTAAAATAACTCTCTTCTAAGTTGACGCGGGTAATTTTTAATGCTTCTTTACCACATTATTATTGTTTTTTTCCCTGATGATATTAATGGTTTAAATTAATACATACAACAATTTTAGATCACCGACCGAAACTAACTTAGCTCGTGGAAGTCGTAGAGGCCGAGGGGTTCGTACTAGAGGTGGGAGGGGACCATCTCAAGTTAGGAGGTATTTTCTATTTTTAGTAATTTTGTTACTAAAAACTACTTTCGTACATTTTGTTTTTCTCATCTTATATTAGATATGTAGTCAAGTTTTAAATAATTATATTATATTATAGATCACCTAGTGAAAATGATCTGCCGTCTAACGACGGGAGCCATAGAGGCCATGGTAGTCGTGGCGACCGTGGCAACCATTATGGTGGAGAACGCCCTAACAGTCGGAGACACCGGGGAGGCCGAAGAGGACGCGGAGGACACGACAATCAGCCCTCCCAAGCAAGGATGTAAGTATATTTTACACAGATTTATTGTTGGACTATTATTTTTGATACTACAGGATATTATTTGTTTGTAGCAGTGAACTAGACTTAATTCGCGCTCAGCGGCAGCTCACCCAGAAGCGTGTTGCAGCGCTGCCAGCAGAAGTAAAAAGGGAGCTTTTAACTCGCAAGCGTGACTCTGAGGTTGCTAGAGTTATAATGCCTGACGCGCCTCCGCGCAAAAGGCGCGCCCGGTAAATGTATTTACTACATACTTTATCATAATTTAGCAACACGTGTTTACTAAGTTTTCTTTTTCTGGCAGATTGGCGTCGCCGGAGCGCGAACCATGCGAGTTCATGGAACCAGAATGTGATAGCCAGCGTAAAAAAATTATTATTTTAGGTAAAGAGTCATTTGTTGTTAATAATTTTACTATATTGTTATTGTTTTATATTTGAATTAATATTATTTGTTTTAGAGGATATACAATTGGTGCCCCCCAAACACGCCGAAATCATGGCTAACGTCGAGATACGTAAGTAAATGTTTTACTATACCTAAGCCTGTTCCCAAACTTTATTTTATGACTTAATTAACCTGATGCTTTTTGTTACAGATAACATTCAACAATCGCCGCCCGGGGATGTCGAGATAGGTAAGAAAATATTTTACTACACCTGAACCTTTTCACAATCTTATTCTTTATGACTTGATTAACCTGATGCTGTTTGTTACAGATGAAATTCAACTATCTCCGCCCAGGGACGTGGAGATACGTAAGTAAATATATTGCTAGGCCTATGTATTATTCATTTTATAAGAATCCTAAGCCTCATATTGTTTGTTACAGAAGACCTGAAACCTAGAGATTTGCTGCGTATCGGTACGTCAGACCTCGATACCGTCCCTTATTCTCCCGACTACTTAGACAGTCTGGATCCGGATCGCTTAGATACGGAGATCAATAGAGCCTTAATGGCAAAAACTCCTAAAAAAAGGGGCATACCTTCTGCAAATTCTTCCTCAATAAATCCCTTGATAGATTGAACACACATACACTCTCGCACATTCATACACTACACACATACACCTAAAAAATTATTATTGAATCTTTTTATTTTTAATGTTTTCCCTTTTTTGAAGTCTTTCTGCTTCTTCGTCAAAGGCCAATTCTGGTCACATTCATAGAGATAAATTCTAGTGAAAGTTAAGGTCAATTTGAAGTTGAAGTAAACAATTTATTTAAGCATAATTCTATTTCAGGAAACAATATGGTAGCCGAGGCTGATGACGAAGTAACTGTGACGCCTTCCACTAGCAAACAGCGTACTTCGATTGGTACGCATTATTCAATCTAGAAGTCAAATATAGAAAACCACGAATTGTTAACAGTAAGTTTTTTTTTTCAGGGGTTATTGACAAGAATTTCGACGTTGTCGTTGGCGACTGGATAAAACTGACCGATGACCTAAGTGACTGTGACATGGACACAGAAAACGAGGACTGCTTTCTCCCTGTCATGACCTCACGCAACGCTACGGCGGAGCCTGCAGCTGAAACTGACATGACGTTGTACGAGGTTCGTATACTAGAGACAGAAGACCGACGAAATGACCTAGCAATCAGGGAGATCGCACCACATGACTGTTACAATTTTGAGTGGAAAAGAGATCGACAGACTTTTACAGGACAACGAGAAAATTTTACCGGGACTCCAGGACCGACATTTTCGATTACAGAGGAGACTAGTATCGTCGAAATTTTTTATAAAATGATCGACAGCGACTTTATAGACAGAATTTGCACAGAGACTAACAGATATGCCGACCAAAAAATAAAATTATTGAAAGACCAGAACAAATTCTTACCGACTTTAAGACTACACCGATGGACACCGACGGACAGGGATGAAATGGTCAGTTTTCTAGCCATATCAATTCTTCAAGGGCTATACCCCCTGCAGGAAGAGGAGTCCTATTTTAGTTTCAATGGTTTTGGCACTATGCCTTACTTCCGAAAAATAATGTCGTACAATAGATTTTTATTATTGAAGTCACTGATCCATTTCGTCGACAATGAGACAATTACAGAACCAAAGAAACTGTGCAAAATTCAAATGGTGACTGACTATTTCAACGAAAAGTTCTCGCATTTATATTATCCTTCCCAGGAGGTTGTCATTGACGAATCCCTTCTGAAGTGGCATGGGCGACTAGGCTTCGCTCAGAAGATTTCGTCAAAGGCTGCGCAAGTCGGAGTGAAGACTTATGAGCTTTGTGAGTCTTCCTCTGGTTATCTTTGGAAGTTTTTTATTTATGCGGGAAAAGAAAAGACTGGGACTGCGACTGCAACAGCTACATCTAACGAGACTAACCCTATTGACACTGACGAAAGACCTGATGATACAGACACGACTGAACATGTCATAACTGGCAGTAGCGATGTACGTCCCAGCAATGCTACTGCCAAAATAGTTTACGACTTAGTAGAACCTCTACTTCACCGCGGACACACGTTAATAATGGACAATTTTTACAATTGTCCATTATTAGCGCGGTGTCTGAAACGACAACAGACAGACTGCTTTGGGACCTTACGACTGAATCGGGAATTCGTTCCCGATTCATTGAAGACAATAACAAAAACAGAACTAAGACAAGGTGAAGTATTGGCAAGCTACTGTTCCGATTTGTCGGTAATCGTATGGCGAGATGCTAACCTAGTTAGCATGCTCTCGACATACCATTCCCTCCAAATCGGTACGCGACAAAAATATGACCGACTGACATACAAGCCAAGCGTTGTCCTGGACTACAATAAGTCCATGGGAGGAGTGGACAGGAAAGACCAGTTCTTGTCTGCTCAGCCCATGGAACGTGTACGAAATAAAATTTGGTATAAAAAGGTATTTCGTCGTCTTTTTAACTGTGCCATTTTTAATTGTTTTGTTTTATTTAAAACGGCTAATCCAAATATATCACACAGACAGTTCAGGACAACTTTGGCGGAAGACTTACTAAAGTTACACCGACATATTGACCTCACGACAGAACCACGACTTATGAATTCGAGAACCGGACTGATGAAAAGGCCAACGACAACCACGACCAGCAGACCTAAAGTCGAGCATCGACATTTCCCAGTTAAAACTGGCTTTAAGCAAAGTCGCTGTTGGTTGTGCGCCCAGCGAAAAGTCACAGCCAGAACTATTTGGAAGTGCCTAGAATGCAACATAAATCTATGCATTGATGGTTGCTTTATGCAGTACCATACATAATTTATTTTGTTTTATTTATTTATTTTAGTTTTAATTTAGTCCTTTTTTTGTAAATATTTAGTTTGTAATCAATTCCTAGTTTTAAATAAAATATTTAATTAGCAATAAATTTACTTGAAATAGTCAATGATAATTATAGTAAGTAAAGGTTTGTGAAAAAAATATATTTATTATGTCAATATACTGTACATTGATTTTATTATTTGTGTTTAATTTAAAACCCCAACTAAAAAAACTCATAACTACCTTTTTTTAACTTGCGTAAATTACAAAGTGTGAATGAGACCTTAGATAGGCGGCCATCTTGCTTATATTTTGCCTTCGCAAGCGAGTCGAAAGCGCTCAAGACATCGCAGTAAAATTACGAGGAGTAGGTGTTTTGTTACAATTTATTTAACTACTTAGCGTTAATTAAACATAAACATCTATGCATTATAAGAAAGGAAAATACGTCTAGTTTGTTGTTGCATTATTTTATTGGTAAAAAAATACAATATTTCTTCGTTGTGGTGTAAATTAATAAAATTTATACGTTTATTTTTCTCCGAATTCAATGTTAACACTCGTTTTTAATATCTTAAATTAAGTTTTTAGATCTTAAAATATACATAGGTTTAATCTGTATTCTTCTATCAATTTTTCGTAGTTTTTTTCTTTACTCTAGCTATTATAGTTAAGAAGCTATGTAGGGTTTTTGTTACAAGATGCGAGCGCGGTAGCACCCGAATCAGGGCCGCGCTTATCCGGACGTACAAGGGTATAACAATCGCGCGGGCTGGACGCTTGAGTGGTTAAACTCGAAATTGTTGACGAGTAGGTTATTATGGGTAAGTCCGACTAGGTAAGCCCAACTTCGACCGAGAGGTCAATCAATGGATTCAACTCGGCTGGGCAGCGTTCGGGAAATTACGACTCAACTTCTCGTCAACCTCAACTTCGCATACCTCAAAACCACAAAACTAGATTGTACAACTTGTGGTGCCAGTGATGCCCTATAGATCTGAGACATGGTCCTTAATTGCTGGCCGTATGAGAAAGCTCAAAGTCGCTTAGCAAGCTATGCATAGCTATTCTCAGGGTTTCTTTGCGTGATAAACTTATGAATTATATCACTCTGGTTCTAATACGGATACCCGTAGTAGAACCAGAGTGACCGACATAGCTCGAAGAACAAGGAAGTTAGTTTAAAATCAGTTACTAAATTTCACCCGGAACAACAGATAGACAACAGACAAACAAAAAAGTGACTTACAAACGTGGTTAAATTAAATTTAGGTACAACGTGGTAAAATTATATTTAGGTTGATTTTAGGTGCTCAATTAATGTGTATATTCTCCTCACTGTTTCTCGGACGATTCTTTGTTAGGTTTCATTTTTGAGATAATTATATCTTTCCTAGTCACCCTTGTACTAAAATTTATAAAACCAAACATTAATATTTAAGTTGCTATGTAGCTTACTTAAACTAATTATACCAATATCACGTCAGCAACAGAAGCTCTATATTGGTGTTGATTAACAGGATCCTTGCTCCTTCAGGTTCAATATGTTAACATCCGCGAGTCAAATAACAATGTCCAGAATTGTCCTGTGCAATAAAAGCATGGAATACATGATAATTGTCTATTTTATTATATTTGTTGCAAATAAGTACTTTTCACATGGACTAGCTGCACGCTAAAATGAACATTAAAAAGTATTAGACTAACAATATTTAATGCTGCCATCTTCGTCATACATGATGTGGTGTCGTAAAATGATTAGGGATATGTAATCGATCTTTTGAATTTTTAATTTATTTCAATTTTTTAATCTGAATTGCATATTTTGTAATCTGAATCATGTTTTGAATTTATTTCGAATAAGTGCAACTAAAAACTACAATAAGAACAGTCAATCTCCATTCCTTTGTTATTATTCCCGAAAAGTATAATCAATGAGGTCATACTCGATTTTAAATAGGTAGTTAGAATAACGCTGACGTGGACAAAATCTACATACTTCATCATGATTATTATGCAGGGTTTTCTGATAATGGTTAAGAAAAGTTTGTGGTTTACTTATAACTAAACGATCACTTACGAGTTTATGACAGTTAATATAAAAGAAACTTATTATTACCGCACGAATTATAAATGTTTTCTTTAAAAAAAAGCAATATTGCAGACTTGATACAGATGTTATACCTATGTTTTCTGTTCTGTGTAACCGCCGTCGTTGTGTTAACACTGCTCTCAGGCTGACTGCCAGAAAATGCTTTAAGTATTAAGTCCGCCTTATGATTCTATACTGTTTGTGCGGTTCAATAAATATTAAATAGCTTTATCCCTTATTTTTCACTTTTAAATTCTATTTCTTAAGATTTATTTGAACCCTAGGGGTGGTCCCAAATAAATTTTAAAAATAATAAGCTATTCAAGAAGGAAGGAGACGAATTGCATAGCTCCTCCTTTTTTGAAGTCGGTTAAAAAGTCAATAATGTTACGGCTGATAACAAATTAATGTTACTAATGCAATTAAAACTAACAATAGAAAAATGTGTAATTGCTTTATATACTTAATTATCTTATTTATATCTATAAAGAAAATTCAAAAGGAAACTATTTGTATTTTTACTCATAAGCGCTCCGGCTATTTACTTACATTAATTACTTTCTCTGAACGAGGCAGTAATAATCCTTGTTTACTTTGAAGTAAATTAAGTCATCTAACTTATTCAAATTACAACTTCAAACAACATAAGCAAACTCTGGAATTATTTGCGTTCCTACTTTTCTACTTGAGTCAACCTTTTTCATAATCTCGAGCAAACAACCTGTGGGTGTTGCTTGTTTTGCAATCAATATTCAGCCGTGAGATGGCTGTAGAAGAGACACTATCATTCCATCTCACTCCGACACCCATGGGATGATATGGGGTTGTTCTTTTTATTAGACCGCCAATACATGGTATTGCCATTACATCCTAAAGTCCACTGCTGAACATTTGTTATAGTTGCCATGCTCTGCAAGCAGATTGGCAACCGCAGTGTTTTTTAGTCGTTATAAGGAAGAAGCTGCTGCCCATCTCCTGAATTGTTTCCCTCTATCGCCTCTTACGACGCTCATTGCACACTGCAAATATAAGCTTCATGCTGCTGTGTTTCGTATTTAGTTAGTGTAGAGAACCGGAGACTCTTTTTACTGGAAAATGATTCCATATTAGTCCTCAGAGCTAACAACGCATTCTCATTATTGATTTTTAATCGAGGAAAGATGTGTATATCAATGGACCAAAGCATTCACTTACAGTCTGTGGAGCTTGTAGCCCTCGATGCATTAATAATAATAATAATAATAAACATTTATTTATTATTATTATTATTATTATTATTATTAATATTTATAGGCGTAGGGAAGTGACGACCCCATCGCCCGCTGATGTAACGGTTATGTGACAAAACCGCTACGTCAGCGCAGTCAGTCAGCACCTTGCCAGGAGGTGTTAGTGCCGTGCCTCGGCAAAAATTGAAGGTGCCAAAACCCGCTTGTGCACATGGCCTAACCATGAAACGGCGCCGGGTCTGGGCGTCTCCCGCTAAATGACGCCCTAAAATGGATGATGGAATTAAATGGAACGCGCAAAGGGCCGCTGCCTGGAGGTCGCCAGGGCGCGTCTGGAGCTGGCACTGGACGCGACAGCATGCGAACCGCCAGCCGAGCGCGAGGTGCTGCACGACCACCCAGCAGCTCCTCGCATCCATCATCCCCACCAGCTGGCTTGGTGTCGGCAGGGTCTTCGCGGGCTCAGCAATCGGCACCCGCCACTGGTTGAGTACGCCGCATGCGTTGGACAACCCAGATGAACAGCAACGCATTGCGGGCGTATTTTAGGGCGAAAGGGCGAGAAACTGGAGGTTTTGCGTATCGGGCAAGGATGCATCGTCTTTTTGCTGAGCTGGAGCCATCTGTAACCGTCACCGAGCAAAACCTGGCAGACCGAGTTCGGTATATCTTGCGCTCAAATACATTTGATGTCACCGAACTCGAACGGCTACGACGTGAGGCTGTTCCTTCATCGGGTGAAATATGCTGCGGCTGAGGATGCGGCGCCACAACTTGCTGAGCAAACGGCAAATGTGGATGCCGCCGTGAATACGCCAGTTGTGGTTGATTCAAACGATGATGGAACAGTCGCCCAGGAACTGGAACTAGAGCAAATGAGGAGTACATTGGAAAAGGCGATTGTGGAAACGCACAGTACGCCTCTCGAAAATCGACCGCGACTTCCCCGCTTAGCCCTAAGCAAGCGGAATCGGGCTGTCGTGAGGGCTCTGAACCCAATGCTGGTTACCTATTTGAAAGCCAGCCGGGACCTTTGCGAGACGGACTCAATTCTTTTTGGCGCCGCACTGGCAGTCTGCCGTATTATAGGCGCCAAACTTTCCACGGCCGGACGCGCTACTGGACAAAGTAGTGCTATCCCAGCCTGGAGAATAAGAATTGAAGAACGTATCGCAAAGGCTAGGGCCCTCATCGGCAGACTGATATGCTTCAGGTCAGGCAATACCAGGCCAAGGATTGTGCGCACCGTCAGGATGGCGTTTGCTGGGACAAATGTTAGTTTGTCCCAGCCGGATATAATGCAAAAACTGACGGAGCGCATAGACGACCTGAAGCAAAGAATAGCTGCTTGGGGAAAGCGGATTCGGCGATATACCGAGAGGTCGACACGGTTCAACCAGAATCGTCTCTTCCAGAGTGATCAGAAGAGACTCTATAAATCATTGGAGCGACCAATAGTAAGTGGAACGGGCCCTGCACCAAATCAGGCCGACACGGTCGCATTCTGGCGCAGCCTGTGGTCAGAGCCCATAAACCACAACGAGGGCCCTTGGACGGAAGTTGTGGCGAGTCAGTGTGCGGGTATTACACCCATGGACCCCGTCATCATAACACCGGATAACGTAGCTGAGGCGGTCCGTAGGGCCCCGAACTGGAAAAGTCCGGGGCTTGACGGGCTGCATCACTACTGGCTGAAGGGGTTCATGGTGTGTTACGCTGCGCTCGCCCGACAGTTTCAAGAGGCTCTCAACCAGAAGTCGCTCCCAAGCCTCTTCACTACTGGGATCACTCATTTGGTTCCTAAAGGTCAGGGTGCCACAGACCCGAGCAAATACCGCCCCATCACGTATATACCGACCATATACAAGACACTAACATCCATTTTGAGCGCGAGAATCGCTCGTCACCTGGACTTAAATCAGGTGATGTCGCGCGCTCAAAATGGATGTCGGGGCGGCGGTCGTGGAACCAAGGAACCACTCCTCATTGACGCGGTCAATGGCAAAGTGGTGAAACGCAACCGTCGGAACTTCTCCGCCGCCTGGATAGATTACAGAAAGGCATTTGACTCGGTGCCCCATACATGGCTAAAGAGGGTCCTCGAGCTGTACAAGATTGACTGTACAGTTCGAGACTTCCTCGAGCAGTGTATGGGGCAGTGGAGTACGATCCTCTGTCATCTAGGCGAGCGGATGACGGCTGCGGAAAGCCGCATAAGGATAAGAAGGGGTATATTCCAGGGCAACTGTCTGAGTCCAATCTGGTTCTGCCTCTCTTTGAACCCTCTCAGTACTTTACTCGAGGGCTCCGGGAGAGGATTTCAGCTTCGGAAAGGAGGTACAAAAGTGACCCAACTTTTCTATATGGATGACCTCAAATTATTCGCCTCCAGTCGCTCCCATCTTATGGAATTGCTAAACATCACGTGTGAATTTAGCAATTCTATTAGAATGGAGCTGGGGACGGATAAGTGTGCGGTCTACCATGTTGAAAGGGGAAGGGTTGCAAACTCTGAGGGCATAGACTTATCTATGCCCGTCAACTTAAGAACCCTTTCCGAGGCTGAAACGTACCGATACCTGGGTATGTCACAGAACATCGGTATCGATGAGGCTGGTATGAAACAGTCAGTTTGCGACGTGTTCTATGCACGCTTGACCAAAGTGCTTAACAGCCTTTTGTCCGGTGTGAATAAGACACATGCATATAACGGTTGGGTCATGCCTGTCCTCATGTATGTACCTTTGGCATAATCAGGTGGAGTCAGACTGAACTTAACGCCCTGGATAGAAAAGTCCGCACTACAATGACGTCCCATAGGATGCATCATCCGAGATCGTCGGTAATGAGGCTGTACTTGCCGCGAAAGCATGGTGGGCGGGGCTTCCTGAGCGCGCTCACCATGCATAATCGCGAAGTGTGCAGCCTCCGTCATTACTTTCTGGCGAGATCGGATGATCCATTCTATAATGACGTCATTTCTAGTGATAAAGGACTTACCCCTCTATCCTTAGCCAACGAGCAATGGGAAGACCCGGCAGTACAGAGCATTTCCGACCGGAAGACCGTATGGAAGGAGAAGGAGCTCCACGGGAGGTACTACAGGGCTCTACATGAGCCTCACGTAGATACAGCCGCCTTCCTCAACTGGCTACGTTTCGGTGATCTCTTCGGGGAAACCGAGGGTTTTGTCTGTGCAATACGGGATCAGGTTATTAAGACCAACAACTATCGGAGATACATCCTAAAGGATGGCACTGTCGACGTCTGTCGAGCTTGTCGCCATCCCGGGGAGTCACTTAGGCATGTCATCTCCGGTTGTTCCGCGCTTTCTAACTCTGAGTACTTGCACAGGCACAACCTAGTAGCCAGAATTCTACACCAGGAGCTCGCTCTGAAATACGGTCTCGTGGACCGAAAATTGCCGTATTACAAGTACTTGCCGGAAGCCGTGCTCGAAAATGACCGCGCCAGGCTCTACTGGGACCGGGCCATCATCACAGACAGGACTATTCTTGCGAATAAGCCTGATATTGTGCTGATGGACCGGGCACAGTCAAGGATATTTTTTATCGACATTACCATTCCATATGACGAGAACCTCGTGAAAGCCGAAACAGATAAACAAACAAAATATCTGGACCTGGCTCACGAGGTGACCAACATGTGGGGTGGTATGCCGACCGAAATTATTCCTGTAGTCGTCTCTGCGAATGGGCTAATCCCAGTCAGCCTCTCGGGTCATCTGAGGCGACTGGGACTCCGTGACGGACCGCTCCGGGCTCAAATGCAGAAGGCGGTGCTTCTCGATACCGCCCGCATCGTCCGTCGGTTTCTTTCCCTTTCCCCCTAACCCTCGGCCGTTTGGTCTCCCCTGCCGAGGGCTCCCATCTGGTTGGATCTTATTTATTTATGTAGTTTTTGTATTTATTTTATTTTATTGATATTTATGTAAATTTATCTTTTCATTTTAATTTATAATTATATATTTATAGCACCCAACCAGGTGAGAAAATTATATAGATACCCCATAACATTTATTTGTCCCACTTTTTACATAGTTACAATAGTTTCATAAGTAATTAAAGAGTTATTGAGTAGTTGTGGGAGACAGGAGCCCAAACTAGGTTACCCTGTGCTATGGGTCTCCTGGCTCCCCCTCTTGGCTTTATTACATACTTTTCGATGATACTGTATTTAGACATGAAGTGAGCGTTGCATGTGGAGATCGGATATGCGATTTCCAAAGCGTAATTTACAATTAAAGTCATATAGAATAAATATAATACGCAATATGTTTTAAATGATAATAATAAAAGTATATAATCAAAAGGAGACGGGTGAAAGTTCATAGAAAGCTGGGCCTGATGTTACAGCAACGATTACTGTATTATTTTATTTATATATCAATACCATTTTAAAAAAAACTAAAATGTTTACGAGTGCTTCATGGTAGAAAAAAAATATAGGTTGTTATATTGCTTATGCTATGCATACAATGTTATTCTCAAACCAAGCTCTCCCATTACACTTTAAAAAAATAATTATAAGACTTTATTGTAAACTATACTTCACCATAATTTTATATATTGTAGGACATTCACAAATAGAAGATTCAGACGCCACCGTCCAACTAAATTCTAGAAGTTTGAAATAATTATAAAAAAGCAGAAGGAGGATGAATTAAAAACATTTTCTCTTTTAATGATTTATTAATCCATCATAAACAAATAAAATATCGTCTAAAAACGGTGCAGGCGGTATTACATTCTCCTGACGCCTTGCCCAGCTTAGGTACCATATCATGGACACATGACAACAGCAACCTACAGTTCTTTTTCCTACCAAAGAATTGAAATAATACTGTTTGATGATCTCTCTACCATTAAGAGGACTGTCAACTAAAATATATGTAAAATATGTTTTTGTATATGTCTCGATTTTATTCGACCTCTCAATATCCAGCTAGAATGGTTGGATACCAGTACCATTCTAGGTGGCTATTAAGAGGTCGAATAAAGACAATTCTCTTAGTAGGTTGCTGTTCGTTTCTAGACACACTTCTATTTCATATCTCCCATCTTGTATGTGTTCACCATAATGGGACCTAGCCCGCTTAATTTGATAAATACCTAAAGATATTTTTATTAAATTACTGTGTGTGAGCTGGGGAAAATCATTTATCATTTTGCACATGTATTCTTGTAAAATCAGAAAAGAAACCGTCAGAATCCTTTATACGTAGCCAGAGTCGTTAAAGATGTGAATATTATTACAGCACAGAAACAACAGAAAATATTCACTACCACCGCAAGCTCAGAGCCAAACAAAAGTTCCCTGTATAAAAAAGTACTCTGTGAACAAAAGTAACAAATGATTTGAGTGACGTTTTTAGTTTTTAAACTAACTTTGACATTTCCGCTTTGTGGCCTGTGTAAAACATTTTTAATCGATTGTGAAATCGATTTATTAATTTATTCAGTCAATTTATTTTTACGACTATTTTGAAACGTTAAGGAGTCACGAGGGAACCATTGTTTAAATAAGAAGTTTCTTAAACTTACCTAAAGAAGAAAAGACTGAATCACTTTTTATTGTCTTTTTTCTATTTTTGTATTAAAATCGATTAACTAACCTATTTCATCTGGCAGCATTGTTTAAAAATAAAAATAACGGAAGTCAGTATTATTCTTATTAAATATTTAATTTCTTTTGCCATGATAAAACTGCTTAATATTTCATTATTAACTACAAAAAAAACTTAAAAAAAATATTGATAAATATTTCACTTGTGTAACGTCAGGCCCAAATTCGCCCGTCTCCTTTCATATAAATATATATACACATATATAAATACATACATATATAAATACATACATATATATATATATACATACATACAAATATACGTGTGTGTGTGTGTGTGTGTGTGTGTGTGTGTGTGTGTGTGTGTGTGTGTGTGTTTCTCACTATTCCGCTTTTACAGTAAATTCTCTGTTTCTTCGTAATCTAATTTCATAAGCCAATCTGTTAATTTTTTCTTATATTTATATTTTGTTAGTTGAAAAATTGAGTGTTTTTTATTAACCTTATTATATAACCTGCCTATTCTGTACCCATAAAACTTTTGGGCGAAAGTAGATTTTGCTTGTATCGTTTCACATACCTCATAATTTCTTCTCCTAGTTTGTAGTAAATTGGTTGTATACACAGTGCAAGTGTTTTTTTTAAATTGAATACAATATGTATAATTTTCGTACTGTAAGCACGTTAGCTTCATTGAATAAACTGGTTGTTGAAAAAAATTTTGGTTTATAAAAGCATAATAATGGCATTCTAAAAATAATAAACAATAACAGAAAAACGAGCACACAATCCTGATGGTAAGTGAATACTGTGGCCCATAGAAATCTACAATTATCTCAAACAAGTATTAAAGAAGAATCAAAATGGAAATGCGTTGTCACTCTTTAGGACTAAGATGAAATGCATCGTTTCTAGTAAAAAGGGTCTCTGGTTTTCTATATTTACCATATCAAACACAGCAGAATTAAGTTGGTTTTCTTTGAGAACGTAGACTTACACCAAAACCGTAAAACCTAAAAGAATAACAATTATTCAATATATCCTCAAGAGGGACTGACTTTTTTTTAAGTTTCACATTACGTAAGCAAACCTAGTAAATTTGCTGTTGGCACCAATGCAACGGTTAATCAGAGTTTTAAGAAGAAAAATATCCCGCAGACACCTTTACGTCTGAAAAATTGAAAAACTATTTTCAGATACTTGTAATACAGTTTGTTAACACGCATTGTGGCAGCACGGCGGAAATTTTGTACGTGGTAGAGCCAAGTTATATTAGTAGTATACTTGTAGCACGAATGGGTCGGCTCGACCGGGGAAGTACCACGATCTCATAGAATACCAGCGTATAATAGTAACTTAATGCTGCTGAGTTTCGTATGGTGAGTGTAGAAGACCGGAGACCCTTTTTACTGGAAACGAGGCGTTACATCTTATGCCTCACAGGTGATAACGCCTTTTTATTCGTAATCGAAGATAGATGTAGATGTCTATGAGCCACAACAACCACTTACCATCAGGTGGACTGTGTGCTCGTTTGTCACCCTAAAGAAACGAAAAAAAGGAGACTGTCTTTGTCTAAAACCCTCTCATGGATGAGAGACCTGGGCATAAGACGTATAGTTTTCACTTTACTTTCTTAAAACGATGCCTAAGAATCGAAATTACGCCCTGCGAGCTAGCAGTCTGTTAACCACATCAACTTATATTTTATATACACACCATAAACAAAAAAGTCTTAAAAATAGTTCTGTTTGTATATAACAAACAAATTTTACATTTCATATTAGCATACAAAAGACAAGAACAAAGTTCTTGGCCATAATATTTGAGGATGAATTTACAAGCGATTAGCGGCCTTGTTACCTTCAAACGTGTGACGTAACAATGTTGTTTAGATAAAACATGAAAATGCTTTAGATCGTGTGACGTTGCATTTGGTATTCGTGCATGCTAGATCGAAAATGTGGTTTCGTTTCATAAATTTATAGGTGAGAATATATGAAGTATGTGGAACATTCTCCGTAGGCCATGCATAAAATTATGCATTTATCGTGGTAGAGCCATACTGCAGCTATATTATGGTTGTAGCACGAATTGGTCAGCGTGACAACAGAAGGACCACGCATTCATAGAATACTATTGTGGAAATACAGCATAATGCTTCTGTGTTTTGTTTGCCGAGTGATGTAGACCTGGTACACTTTTAATGGCAACAATCCACACCATCTTAGTCCTTTGATGTGCAGCTATAATATAATGGTAGTACGAATGGATTGGTTCGACCGGGATAGAATAATTTTCTCAAAGAATATTATGATATGCTTATATTATCAGCGTAATGCTGCTCTATTTCATAGGGTAAATGTAGAGAATGTGTGAATGTGAATGTAGAGAAATTTTATTGGCATATGAAGAAGAAAAAAATTTATTTTTATTTTAAAACACCTTTGATGTGTAAGATCTTTCCTCTCACTTTACCGAAATCTGTTGGAGTTATTTGGTAAAAAGGGACGGAAGTGTGTAACAGGAAGCCGGGGAAGCGCGCGCTTTTTGATACGACCAATGAGCACCCGCGGTCGTAAAGTGCGCTGTTATATAAACAAATTTATATATGTAAACTATATTATTAAATGTATTTACTGTTGAAAATAAGTATCTGAAAAAGGTGCAGATCATTAATAAATATGCAAGTGTAGTTTATAAATATAATAATCTGAGAAAAATTATTTGTTCACGATTCACGCAAAAACTACTGGACAGATTTTCACAAAATGTGTATGTAGGCAGTAAATGACGTCTTATAGCAAATAGACAACTTTTTATCTGTTTACGGAAAACTAAAAAAGAAGGGTTATGTGTTTTTAAGGTTATTGTCATAATGGCTGTGGTGGTTCTATGACTCATAAAGAGGATTTAGCTATACGTATTACGTTAAATAAGTTTATAGAAAAGTATGTGTGAAAATGAGACTCATAGCGTAACAAATCAGAAAGAGCAGAATAACATCTGTCGGGCCAGCTAGTCATGAATAATTATCCGATTAAATATAACACTAACAATATTTAGCTTTTATAAATTTTGAGGCTAATTTCTAACATAACATAAATACTCGCGCCTGTCACCCAGTGGGGTAGGCAGAGACTACAGACTTCCATTTGGCACGATCCTGACACACCTCTCTTGCCTCCTTCACATCGATATACCTACGCATACATGCTCGTCGGTCAAGGGTACTCCTAATTTGGCCCGTTTTTAATAAATCGCCAATTTGGTCGATAAATTTTCGCCTAGCACGTCGTTTTCTGACTCTGCCATTCATTCTGCAACATAAATTTTCTTTGTCACTCTTTCCTTATTCATTCTTTCCACATGACCAAACCACCAAAGCATTCCTTTCTTAATCCTGGTCACCGCATCATCTTGCAAACCACACTCTCGATAAGAGTGTGGTTTGCTAATTTCCGTCGCTGTTCCATTGTTATTTTTAAAATAGATTAAAAAACAATTTAATGTTAATGTTGTTTACTGCCAAGAGAGATGTACACTACACACATATGCGAAATCTACACATCATATGCGAATACTGTGGGGCTCATTTTTTTAAAGTTATTTTATACTGTTATTTATTTTATACTGTTTTATTAAATTTAAGATTTAATTATTATACTTAACTTTCAAAATTGTATTAATAATTATAACTAATTTTTATAATATTTCCTACTTAGGGGGCCACTTTTTGGATTACTTTACTACTTAGGGGTACGTCTGGGAATGTACCATGCTGTGATCTATTTCTGCCGCCAAATATCAATGCCTGCACTGATGTTTTCCGCTCTGAAGTGTATATAGAGCCAATAATCACTGCTAAATAGGCTGTAAGGTCACTGCGCCCCCCTTTACCCAAGGGGGGTCGCTTCCGATACGGCTGAAAGACCTTACCAGGTCAAAGCCAGCCTCAGGTGGTGTTTAGTGGGTATGCATTGAGGTTCCTCAGTGAGTCCCACATAACCACGCAGCCGGCTGCGTGGTATGCTTAGAGCATTAACCACCTCCCTCTTCCGGTTCCCGGAGGGTACCCCTTTACTTTGAAAAAAATTTATTAAATAGTTCAAAAAATGAACAATAACATCAAAACATAAATGGAAAAAGGCGGAAAAGCTCAGTACAAAGGACCGTTAAGGATTATTGGCTTCGCCGCGCCGATAAAAGAGTTAAGTTCTGAACGGGCGCTTAGCTCCAGAGTAGTTTCTTAAATCATAGATATAAGAATATACAACGTTCCGATAACGATTTAAAAGAAAGATTCTATTTTTTGTATGTAAGATTTTGATGATTATTTTTTATTAAATAGGTTAAAGTAATTCAGGGATGGTTCCGTATAAATATAGAGAAAAAATGCCCCTTTTAAGGATAATTAAATAGGAAATTAAGTTCTTGATGTAAGTATTTAAACGACATAGTGATTGTGAAATTCCATAGTCAACAAAATGGTAAAAAAAAACTTATAATACACAATTTGTACAACCGACTTCAATATAATCAAAATGAGAAGATCATCAATGTATTCGAAATCAATTAAATACGCTTTATTAAAGATAGCTCAAAAACTACTTGTAGGATCTAGATTAAATTTATTTTGGACCACACGAAAAGTACCAGGTTTCGGATAAAAAAGGATCATCAAAATTGGTTTTCCCAGAGAAAAGTTATGAGGTAACATAAAAAAACATATAGTCGAATTGAATACCTACTCCTTTTTGAAGTCGGTAAAGAATAGAATCCGCCTTCATAGTTCTTAGATATTATAGCTTCTGAGATTGCGACTTTAATTCTTCTTGTAGCTATGTTTTAGCTCCGACTTCGGAAGCGATTATGTGGAAATTATTTTATTCTTTTTAGAACTTTGAAGGCGACTTCTACTTTTTAAATGATACTTTTTTTTCAAAACTGTTCATAATTAAAATTGTCAAAATCACAATTAAATGCTATTTTAATACAGAGGCATATAATAGAGAGAAAGATCCACGAGACGCTTATTACAAATAGGTGACTCTTAACGGCTATATCGCCACAATGTATCTAACTTGAAAACAAGCGCCTGGAGCGAGTCCAGGTAAATTTTCCCGCGCGCCTACGTCAAGCCTTAACAGATGTGTGTAAACGGGAAAGGTAGGAAAATGTACGGAATAGAAAGAGAGGAAAGTAGAGATAATATTCTAGAGTTGACTAGGTATAGAATGTTATGTGGCTAAGGAAAATGTGTCTCTCAGAGGCCAATTACGATAAATCGTCATGCGTAATATTATGTAACCCAATAACATTTTCAAAATCGGTGTTATAAGGATGTAATAATTATATTTCTAGGCATATGTTTGTCGCGAGTTGAAAGTTAGGAAAAGCTACTGATGAATTTGCGATTTGAGTACTAGGTATTCTTGTGCTTAAGACGAGTTTATGTATTATTAATATATCTTCATCATCGCCATTATCATTACAGCCAATAGCTAGTCCATAGATGTACATAGGTCTTAATCAAGGAATGTCATAAAGCAGAGTAATGAGCCAACTGCATCCATCAACTTCTTGCATGTCTCATAAGTCACAAGGTCGTCACTGGATCCATGACATATTGAACTTATTAAAAATAAATAACCAAAGTAAACAAGTAAAATTGTAGTCTCAATACTTTTCACTGCTGGGCAAAGCCTCTTTTCACAGTTGATTAGGGTAAGGAAGTGTCCACCGAGCTGCCCCAATGCATGATGGTGAATATCACATCATCTTCGAGGACTTTTCACGCAGGTCCGGCATACGGGTTTGAGGACTCCTTTTCAGTCTGGGTGTTCATCTGGGTGGGAAACACCTTTTTGCTTTTTGCTGTTGCTAAATCGCAGAACTTGCCCTGCTGTGTTTCTGTCTGAAGAGTCAAAAGCGGGTCAGAAGCATACTGTCTTAAATTATAAATCCTCAGAGGTGACAACACATTTGTAGTCATCTTTATGTGGCATTGGCTGCAGGTCTTCACGGGCTGCAGTAGATATTTACCATCAGATGAACTGTACGTTTGTTTGTCACATCGGTTTTACAAAATAATCTCCCCACGATATTTTCTATCACCGCTGAGCCCTTGGTAAATCAGAACCAAAATTTGCAATTAACAATTTCCTTGGCGCCGATAGGAAATAGAACTTGGGTTCGTCGCATAGTGTGAAATTTGAAGCAACCTCTTGCTCTCTATCTAGCTATGGAACCTTTAAAGTAAAAATTAAAATAAATTTGTTTTCACTTTTCTGATTCACACTGAATGATTTTTTACCGTCTGGAAAAAGGGTGTAGTGGGTAAACGGAATAGAAGCCTGTGGTACATTTTACAATTTTTATTTTTTATTTTACATTATCATTTTATGAAATTGATCTATCAATAAATACTATTGATTTGCAATAAACTTTCGATAAAAAAATAACAGAATTTTTGAAGTAAATAAATAAATCAATTAAAAACTATCGAAATTAAAATAATACGTACCCAATTAGTAGTGTTTCCTAATAGATCAATTTCATAATATGTTAATGTAAAACTAAAAAAATGTAAAATATTAGTGCCATAGGTTTTTTATTCTGGTCACCTGTTACATCCTATTTTTACAAACAGTAAAATAATCATCCACCATAATACTTTTCATTTAGTATAACGTTAATTAAAACAGCGATATACTTAAAACAATATTCATTTTAATACAATAGTCTTGTTTCCCACGCAACTGCACAAGCGACTTGTGAAGATCTTGATAGTGTAAAATATTTATTCACTCTGCGAAAGAATGTTCTTTAAAATTTGTTCGATAGCGAAAGTATAATAAAACAATGAAACGAGCGAATAAAAATACAACGGACTTAATTGCTATGGGATTTTATGTTACGTTTAAATCGTGTCGAAAGTACAGTGATCCGGTGATAATGACCTGTACATTAACTTAGATTTTACTATTGTTTAGACTGTGTTTAGTTCAAACAATTAAGATAGTTACAAAGCGTGGTTAAAACGTTTTTGTATACTATAAGAGTGAAAATCAAACTAAATTTGTGTTACGCTTTCACGTCTGATAATTAGCTCTAATAAAGTAGTTGTTTTAGACAAAATAACGATACAAACAATAGGTGTTTTGCAATCGTTTATATAAAAGTTTATTTCCTTTAGTAATGATATAGAGAATAATTGGTAAAATTAAAAATTTTGTTTAACCGATTTCATTATAAATAGAATTAGAACGTCACAAATGTAGTCGAAGTCAATTCAATACACATTATTACAGATAACTCAAAAACTACTAGTCAGATCCTGATCAAATTTACAAAACTATATGGGACCACACGAGAAGCACCAGCTTTCAAGAAAAAAGACGTGTGGCACTCGGGGACTGCCGCGGTAAAGCTATTGCATAGCATTTTGTATCAACTTATGCAATTATAATTATTTATTTATTTTATTTATGCAGTATTTCTTTTTCTTTGATATTAATTCAAGTTACACTTTTTGAGCGTGGTGACCGATAAGAAAACAATTTTTTTTCTTTTATTAAATAAATAAATATTAAATGCACTTTGTTCATTCATATTCAAAACACTTTATACACAAATTTTGCAAGTACAGCTATTCACTGTTGTACATAAATACCTATACACCTATATACTTTCTCATAAACAGCTGCTTATGTATTCGTCCGATTTCGGAGCAGCTTGTCTCGATTCTTGCGAGCTTCGTAGAGTCGTACAATACGTCTAGTTGCACGCACACAAACACCGTGTCGAAGACTGCCGAAAAGAAACGACGTTAGACAATGCACGGCTTTCAAGCCACACCTCCGTGCCCGTCGGAGTGGGGAGCGTGAGGTTTTTTCGTTACGGAATTTCTGGATTCGGTCCCAGCGCTCAAGGCCCGCGATAGAAGCTATGCAATAGCTTAAAAATGATTAAAATCGGTTCACTTAGATAAAAGCTCTGAGGTAGTTCACATAAAAAATACAGTCGAATTGATTACCTCCTCCTTTTATGAACTCGTTTAAAATAAAATAAATTTAAAGGGCGTCCAAACTAACCACATTATATAATAATAATACTAAACAATTTAACTTTTTTATCGGCTATATTTATAACTAGACCAGTGACGGGCGGCAGCACCAATGATGCGAGACGCCTGGTACATCCATTGTCAATCCGCCCCCCTCCCAAACATGACGGATAAGCATATCCCCCTTCATACGGAAGAGGTACCATGACCAGCAATGGAATTATACCGGTAAAAAAGAATGAGTAACAATTGTACCTAAAAACGTTACCCTAGAAAATTCGCATTCACTCCAGCCTTGAAGAGGCTTAAATTGTAGTGATTAAGTACTCATAACACCGATACAGATAAAGACAATTCTTATTTCTTGATCTCCACAATTGAATGGTTGAAAATCCAACCCAACGGTTGAAAATCCAACGTTTTCGTATAACAAATCATTTTCATAGTTGCCACGCTTGGCTAATTCATTGGCAACATATAAGAATCTATTATCCGAGAATGAAGCTGAAACAGAAAGTGGACAGTAGCATGTCACTATAACAACTCAACATAAAAAACAACTTTTTATAGCCCCTCTGAAAAATAACCTGTAAAATGCCTGCAGATCAACAACTCTGCACCTGTTTTCGAACTTTTTAATTTGTTATTCAAGATAGCCAGTTGATATAGAACGAATACTAACCAAAATATGGCAACAATGTTACAAAAATAAGCTGTTGAATATTAGTTTGATAAGTATTTAAATCTTGATCCAATATGTAGTGTTATTGCAGAGGATCGAAAATTTCGAAAATGAAGGTTGACTTCATTTTCCATAATCCATAAAAAGCAAATTATAACAAAATTGTCATTGTGTCCCTTCTAATTCATATCATCCCTAATCCATCTTTTCTTAGGCCTCCCTCTTCTCTTATACCCATCCACTTTCATAGTCAATATTCTTCTTGTAACACGGTATATATTCCTTCGCTTAATATATACCACGCTAGCTTACCACTTCTCAACTTTTTTATAGAATAAGACAGTGACAAATGAGCACACACCTAAATTGATGGCAAATGGAAGCTGTGTCCCATAGACATCTACATCTATCCTCTTTGAAGAATCAAAAATTCAGTTGCACTGTCACCCTCGACGGCTGTGATGGAATGCCTCGTATCCAGTAAAAGGGTCTATACTTACATACGCTTAACATACGAAATACACTTAAGTTTGCCATTGACTTGCTATTTTATGCTGGTATTCTGCAAGAGCGAGGTCCTTCCCCAGTCGCGACGACCCATTCGTGCTACGACTATGATATAACTGTGCTCTACCACGTATAAAACTTTACCGTGACTGGGGCCGCTTTCAAACAATAAAAAATCATTCTTTGATTAATCTTAAATTATTAGTAATATGACTGTACACATAATAAACTTAAATTAATGAATTCAACGTGTCGCTTCTGTTTTTCACCTCAGTTCGATAATCTTTGCCGCTCGTAACGGATCAGTCAGCTCAGTCTGGGTTGGAGCGAGGTCGCGCTCGTAGGTCCGCGTTTCAGCTGAATTTCATCGATAACGTGTGTCGTATTGGACAGTGATGTGAAGTGATTTTGTACGGATTTTTGTTGCTGACGGGTAAGTTAGAAGTTCTTGGAATTTCTGCCTCAATTTTAGGTGTAGTTCTATATCAACTTTTTAGTGTATATATGATATTACACTGTGCATACAATTTTTCAGTGTTTATTTCAGGTTCTAAGTACAAGTGTTATCTTTAATTTATTATTTTCATTAGTTGAAAATCAATTAAATCTATTAAAAACAATTTTTAACTAAGTCATCATTTGATATCGTTTATTTAAATGGTTTTTAAAATAAAATTTCGGTGATGTAATTTATAAAATATTAAATAACATAAATTTAATCGTTTTTAAAAAAATCCAGACTTTAAGATATGATGTATTTATGTTTAAATAAATATTAAAACATTTTATTTAATTACCATAACGCAACTAAATCTATAATATAATAAAATATTTAAACCTTGCAATGGGATGTTAAAGGTTCATTTTTTAACCATTATTAACCAGTGCCTGACCATTCCACACTATCTTAACAAAAGCCTATTCTGTATTCACTCTTGCCTTGTGAACACGAACATTGCAATCGTCTGGAAAGACAGATGGTGGCAAATTATTCCACTCCATTGATGTACGCATTATGTACGACGAAGCAAGCCATTTGGTTAGAATGCGTGGTATGTATATGTATATATAACATTATGTATACATAACTTGTTATGTAGGGTTCACGCCTAATAACTATAACGTTATTCCAGTCTCAATAGATATGGAGACTATTTAAAGCGTTCAATAGTAAATCGTAATTAAATTGTGATATTAAAAAACCATAAAAAACCCGTTATTCATGATAGAGCAACGCTACAGCTATATTATGGTTGTGGCACGAATGGGTCCATTCGATCAGTGTAGAGGACCACACTCTCACAGAATACTGGCTGACCGACAGCTTAAAGTCGCTGAGTTTCGTATGGTGAGTGTAGAAAACTGGAGACCCTACACATTCCGCCTTAGTCCTCAGGGATGACAACGCCGCTGTATTTTGATTCTTGATTGCATGTAAATGTAGATGTATATGGGCCACAGCATCCACTTACCACCACGTGGGCCCTTATTTTATAAAAACAAAACTAAAACTAAAAACTTAAGTTATCATATAACTCTACTCCCCGCTGTATAGTGCCAATAACGCTGTCTGCGTTTACTTGTTATATGGCTATGCTTAGCCTTTAAGCGAGAAAAGAACCAGCCATCTTATCACCAGCAGAGACAAACAGTCACTGATACACTTTTAGTTCTGATATTTTTATAGAATAAAGGTTGTTATAAATGAACAGAGAGTCCTGATGGTAAGTGTATGCTGTGGCCCATAGACATCTACATTTATCCTCGGTTGAGCATCAAACTGCAAATGCGTTGTCACCCCTGAGAACTAAGATAAAATGCCTCGTTTCCAGTATAAAGGGTCTGCGGTTCTCTACACTCACCATACGAAACACAACAGCGTTGAGCTGCTATTTCATGCTGGTATTCTGTGAGGGCATGGTCCTATCCCAGTCGTGCCGACCCATTCGTGCTACAACTATAATTCAGCAGCAGCGTGGCTCTACCACTTACCAAAACGTACTATTAGTTTTCGAAAATACGTCTAAATTTTTACCTATCACTAAGTTTTCTTATTTGCCATTTGATAATATTATATAAATAAGATATAATATATATATATATAATACAATATAAATATTATTTACTATAGGAATCTTATTTCATGGTATATTTCATATACCATGAAATAAGATTCCTATTGCGTGAAGCCCTTTATGACAAAGAGGAAATAAAGAGGCAACGATCAAATTAGTTTGTAAATAAAAAAATGGGACGTACGCAATAAACGCACATATTTTTTATTAGTGTCAGTGGATGACCGCTATAAAAAAATTGTTATTGTTAGAGGCTAAGTCCGCATCAAATTTCACCGGCGAAGCGAGCGACTTAAGTTGGACCCCGCCGGTAATATAAAACTCCATCCGTACATCCATTATGGCTTATAAATGTCCATACTGTACATAGGTCTCTCCCACAGATTGTCTCAAAGGGATATTTTGGAATAGTTTCCACGCTTGGTGGGTTGGAACCGCACTTTTTTTAATTTGTTTTCACGAAGATGCTTCTGCCCTTCTCCTGTTTCCCTCTGCTGCCCTTTATGTCATCAACACTACGATATGGTTTAGTGATGGCTTACATCGCCACTATACAGTAATTAATTGTGTTTAAATAAAAAAGTCGTAGTAGCTCAGATGGTTAACGCTCGCTGTAAATATAACAGAACGTGAGTGACCCGGATTCTATCCCCGCCGGCACCAATGAAATTGTTAATTTCAATTTTAAGTGCTGATATACCACGTGCTCGGTGGTGAAGAAAAACATCGTGAGGAAACCTACATGTATGAGGAATAAGAAAAAAAATATTTCGAAGGCATGTGAAGTTCGCCAACAATCATCGGGGCAGCGCCGCGGACACTTCCTTGTCCTAAAACCCTCTCAGAAATGAGGGGAGGCCTGTGCCCAGCAATGGGACGTATATAGGCTGTAACTTTAACTTTTAACTTTAACTTTAAATAAAAATGAAAGATGTGCCGGTTTTTGCTACCTGTTTTTTTTTTAATAATTTTAGAATGATCAACGACTTAATAACCTGCCTGATGGCGAGTGACTACGTACGGCTACTAAGTGATATTTTTATAGAATAAGGGCGACAAATTAACATACATTTCTGCTGATGCTAAGACCTATCTGTGACTTGTAGATCTTTTACATTTATCTTCGATTAGGATTCAAAATACAGACGCTTTGTCAACCCTGACGACGAGATGAAATGCTTAGTTTCTAGTGAAAAGGTTATTCAGTTCTCTACGGAGACCATACGAAACACAGCATCATTGAGCAATGTTTCACGCTGCACTACAAAAATTAAGTGATTACAAAATAAATTCAAATGAAGCAGATATTTATTTTTATTTATTTAATAGTTTTAATAGAATGCTTATTGCAAAAATTAGATAAAAACAAAAAGCCAACTAGCAGCTAATAGCACTTCTCAAAAATATGAAATAAATGAAAATAAATAAATGAAAATTAATATAAAAACACAATAGTTAAATATTGTAATAAGTACATTACTTTCACTTAAATAAATAATTTCATTCGTTATCCAACACATCAATTATAGGGGGACACTAGAGAACTTTAAGTACAATGACAGCGCGGGTCGGCAGGAGAATTCAGCCTTTTTCACTTAGTATCACATTTTATTCTTTTTTAAAAGGACGTTGATAATAAAAGTAAGGGTTTTGACACATTGAACAAACTTAAATTTGTGGATTGGTTATTATGGTTTGCAATGGAAATTTATTATTACTATGTTGGTATCTGATTGTTCCCTTTTGTCGTCTCTTACGACACCCACGGGATAATATAGCTTGTGCTTATTGTTACACCGCTACTATATGGTAAAGTAGCGCTACTAAATAAGTATTATTCATCAATCGGCTAGCTGTTGTGTTAGTCAGTTTACATGGAGTATTTCATACAAAACATGACTTATGGCTGTGTAAGTATAAGCGCTACATTTTAATAAATTATATCCACCCCCATATCATATAGTCCAATATCTACGCCCCCACTATCACTAACATCAGATGTGATACATCACAAATCCTCTTTTTTATCTATGTTACCCAACAGTAAGATTTTCTCCCGTATCGCAGAAGCAGTTTACTAATTGCACAAAGACACATGAATGTTTAAAGACACGACAAAGGTTGCGCCATAACCAAAGGCTGCGCCATAACCAAAGGCTTAGACACTGCGCTACGAAGCCATTAGAATAATATGTATGGATTCTTCGTAAATAAAAACTGATTAAAGCAATGATTGACTTATTATTTAAAAAAAGACCGTATGCACATTCAGTGCAAATCAGATCCATAGATCAATATTTAGATAACGAATGTAGCCCAGAATATCTATAAAATCAAGAAGTTAAATACCTCAGACTCTCCGTGACCATAAAAAGTGCAAAGTACCTAAAACGTTGGGAATTAAAAGTAAGACGCAATGAAATTCGGGTAATTAGTTTTGGTCAAAGCCAAAACCAATAAGGTAGGATGATCTTTTTATTAGCCGACTTAGAAAAGCCTCCCCTTTCCTTATTTTCTTCTCAATTTGACTTTACGGTTACGTGATTTCTTGGTTGAACCAATTTTTATAATTTATTTTATTAAATAGGTAGCTATATCTCAAGAGTGGACCTATTTAAAGCTGAGAAAAAACCTCCCTTATGGTTAACAAATAGGATAAAAGGATAAAAATTTAAAAATGAGATATATATATATATATATATATATATATAATAAGATAAAATAGGATAAAAATTTTAACGGCACAGTTTACACGACATTGTAGTTCTCTTAATTTGTTTCCATTTTCTTCTCTTATATCTTACATCTTAAGTTATTGTTATATTTCTTAATCCAATGAAAATGCTCACAAATTAAAGTTTTAACGGAATATATATAATATATGAAGTTCAAAATATTAAATAATAATTTTAACAAAATGGCTTCTGAAGTCAGACACTTTAATTCTTCGATATACTGTCTTAATACCATGTCTTAGTAATTTTCAGCTGTTGACTAAGGCTGGGCTACAAGAAGATGGAAAATATTGGATGAGAGATTTAAGAAGAAGTGACAGTAGCCTAATGGCACGGACGAATAACTCAAAAGGTCGTGGATTCGAATCCGCCATTTGACTACTGTCGTGAACCACTCCTAACGGAAGCGTTAGCTTACAAGGAGTGGTTAAAAGGAATATTAGTAATGTAAATAATTAATATTACTAATATTTAAAAAAAAAAGATACAGGGCGCTAGAAGTGCCAAGGTGACACGGCGGACCCTCACGAGAGATAAACAACATTGGTAGAAAAATATTCGCGATCTTAAACTAGATGCTATTTCTACAACGAATAACTAACACATTTTTATGAATTTTGAGGTCGCATAAATAGGCCAAGTCAAATTAAACTTTAAATCTCTTTGCTTTAAAAAGGTAAAAAAATTACATAAGCACTATTGATTCTCTACACGAAATATTATTTCGTTAATAAAAGCGTCAAACATCTGTTCAACTTTTCTCAATACCGAAATGCGGTGCAATAATTTTCCTTAGCCTTAGAAACTCATTTTCGTACAATACTCGCATTTAAAGCGAGTTTAACTTTGATTACTAAACTTTATAGCAAACTTTAGGAAATCGACAAACTTTTTATTGAAATACATCAGTTATTACGCTGTAAAAAGTTTAAGCATAGAAAAACTTATTTTTCTTAACATGAAACAGGGTTCGTGGGATCTCCAATAGCACATTCAGGGGGCAATATTTCGTGAATTTGACTGCCCCATCCTAAGACACTGGATGCGAATGCACATGCATGGGCTAATTACTAATATATTTATGGACTGTGAATGTGTGAATTTGGGTCTGAAATAAATTTTTATTATTATTATATTGGAGTATTTATCCATTTCGTTATTATAATTATTAACAAATAAACATACATCATCATAATGATTACAGCCCTTCATAAGGTCACTGCTGAACATAGGCCTCCCCCAAGGAATGCCACAAATCTCGGTACTGAGCCACTTGCACCCAATGACTTCCTGCATGTCTAACCAGGTCGTCACTCCATCTAGTGGGGTGTTGCCCAACACTTCACCTACCGGTACGAGGCTGCCACTCGAGAACCTTTTTCTCCCCATTGGTTGGTTGCTAGCAGTGAAGGATCACGTCTCAGTTCCATAAGTCATCACAGGCAACACGCACTGATTGTATTACCATACTTGCATTTAAGTATTGTATGTATTGTACTGTATAACTGACGAGAAGATGTGTCGTAATTTCTACCTTCTTAATTAATTTCTACCCAGCTGAGTTGAATTTGTACAATGAAAATTAAAATCATAGAAAGTTACCAAAATATATTTTCCTCTCCTTTTGTACGATTATGTAACTCTGGTGGGAATTGTTCACCAGTGAGAATAACTATGTAATTGTTTTATGTTTTTTTTTTGTAATTGGATATAATCGTATTTTGAACAACCTAAAATTAGATATCAATGTATACGTGAACGGAAATCATTGTACCTTTTAAGACTTGTAGCACGCACTTAGTAGTGTAAGATTAAGCATAGTTAAAATTTATATAGAGGAGTGCAGAGAGCTAAATTTATATATAATATTCGTAATTAATGCACTTCGCTTCGCTTAAGCTCATACTGCTTAAACATATAAAATATAACATTTAAAAGCCTGTGTTCAAACAATCGCACAGGTTAGAATCTATATGTCTATATAGTTTATATATATATATATATATATATATATATATATATATGTATATATATCACATTGATTAAAATACTTTTAACTTTTTATTTACATCAAATTTCATACACCACAAATTCTCGCGAAAGATCATCGATTCCTACCAAGGATAATACGTGAAGCTATTGAAATTAAAAACATCCTAATTTCAACAGAGAAGGAGACTGGGTACTACCAACTACTTGGAACCCTATAATTAATAAAATTAAAACTAAACCCAAGCATACCACCGCAAGATTTCAGGACACAGTAAGTTCATTCTGCGTAGATCGGATCATAAACAATAATTAAAGAGCTGAAGGTACTCCTGATTAACACTGACATTGGGACGTCGGTCAACTCAGTCCCCCGTGACCATGGGTGCTGGAAAGCACTCGAAACGTCAGGAATTAAAATCATATAAATTAAACGTGATAAATTTCGTAGTAGTAGTTTAAATCAATGTGTAGTGTTCGCGTAAATACATATAAGAAATCACCATGTAAAACATATATTGTTTACGGTAATACTGACAATGGCAACCATATTTTTTTCGTAGACTATGTCATTTGTTGACCTTCATAACGCCAATGTCTTTTATAATGTGCGGTTGAAAGTGAAATATTTGCTTAATATTCAAACATAAATGTTAAGAATTATGGTCGAATTTTGAATACCAGGCGACAATTATTTTCACTAATTTTCTGACGTCGTCATTTCCAATGGTTACCGCTTATGAATAATCAACTTGAAGTAAATTTTATTCAAGTTTGCATAATTTCGGTGATAGCTTGTACAACTAGCAAAGTTTCGAAGTTTTAATTCTCTCATCATTTTGCAAATATTTGCTTTTAACGCTTCTAAAAAGGAGAAAATTTTCAATTTCATTGTATGTTTTCTTTTCTGTTTTTGTATGTATGTATGTTGCGATATCTTGTACTCTAAATCGTGTGTTTTGATGATTTTTATGAAATCATCAAAACACACGATTTACAATCAATTTTTATGATATCATTCATCTGGGTCGAAATGCCGAAGTAGCTCAGGGGCTAAGTCCTCGCTGTAAATTTCAGAGCACGCGAGTTGGGTTTGATCCCCGCCGGCACCAATGAAAATTTTAATTGCAATTTTAAGTGCTGAATTACCTGGTGCTTGGCGGTGAAGGAAAACATCGTGAGGAAACTCGCATATCTGGGAAATAATACTAAACATATTTCGAAGACATGTCAGGTTCCCAACATGCCTTGTTCGTGTTAAATTTGGCCTTGAAGTATTCACGAAGGATTTACATACATACATAAAATACATTAACACTCACGCCTGTCACCCAGAGGGGTAGACAGAGACTACAGACTTCCATTTGGCACGATGCTGACACACCCCTTTCGCCTCCTTTACATCCATATATCCACGTATACATGCTCGTCGGTTAAGGGTACTTCTAACGTGGCCCATTTTCAAAATATCGCCAATTTGGTCGATAAATTTTCGCCTAGGACGTCCCTTTCCGACTCTGCCATTCACTTCTGCCACATAAATTTTCTTTGTCACTCTTTCCTCATTCATTCTTTCCACATGACCAAACCACCGAAGCATTCCTTTCTTAATCCTGGTCACAACATCATTTTGCAAACCACACTCTTCTCTTATTACACAATTTCTTACCCTGTCATTCAGATTCAGCCCTAACATAATCCTTAACGACCGCATTTCTACTGCTTCATTCTACTTTCATGCTTCTTCTGCCACACCCAACTTTCACTACCATACGTTAAAGTAGGGACCAACACAGCATTGTGAATTGCCATACGTGCCTTTTTCGACACATTTTCACTCTTCACAATAGAGTGCAGGGCCCCATTTACTCTATTTCCCGCATTCACTTGTCGTTCTATATCCTTATCATATCTCCCATCCCTGCTAAAAGGATTTATTAAAGCGATGTATAAGGTCGTCATTTGCCGTGATAAATTAGAATAAATTAGTACTTTCTCTCTTTGTCTTAGATTTCCTTCTCAATACGATAAGTAAGTTACAAGAAATGATTGATGAACGATATATTATGTTACTCTTAATACTGAATCGACGGATTCATCTCGGCTGGGCAGCGTTCGGGAAATTACGATACATCTTCTCGTCAGGTATACCTCGTACGACGTAGACGTAGACCTCGTAGACGTAGTCCTTCACTGCTGGCTGTATGAGGACGCTCAAGGTTGCTCAGCGATCTATGGAGAGGGCTATGCTCGGAGTTTTTCTGCGTGATAATTATAGTGTGCGTGACAAACTTTATGTCCGCATACAACCGATGGGGTAAAAAGGTTTTCGAGTGCCTAGATGTAGTGGCGACCTAGTAACCCATGCAAGAAGTCGATGCAGGTGGCTCAGCACCGTACTTTGTGGAATTCCTTGGGGAGGCCTATGTTCAGAATTGGACTTGTGAAGGGCTGTAATGATGATGAATGATGGCTGCAGTCCATGATCACCTTCAGCCAACTTCAAACAAAAAAGGCTACAGGTGCGTGGTCACAGCTGATGACAAAGATGGAATCCCTCATACCCTGATATTATACTGGTTCTATATACCTACCCTTAAAATTGGAGCCGTGCTATTTGGCGTCAGATGTAGGTAAGGTGTTCCCTACTTAAAATAACTCTTAGACAGATAAGAAAGTCTCACAAACAAGAATATTATTTACCTAATAAAATAAAATATTGAAAAGACTGACTTGATGTTTCTCTTAACTTCTCGTAACTTCTCTTAACCTCTCGTGTTTGTTATTTATATTGGTTGAAAAACTATACTTAGGGTCAGTTTACACCGAGATGTGACGCGACGCGACGCAGCGTTCGCTTATTAAGATTGTAATAATATAATTTTATTTACTACACAAAAAAAAATCTTGTTTTTATTGAGATAGTTCGATAATGCCCCGCAACGTAGGTTTGCGCCTCGAGGTGCCTCGCCGCGTAGAGCGACACATCACGACACAGCGCGACGCATCCCGACACAGTTAAGCGTGGCATGCAAGGGCAGTGCGCGATGCGTCTCGCGGCGGCGCGCTGCGCGGAGCCACTGACCGCTTCAAGCATCGACGCGTCGCGTCTCTGTGTGAAATGATCCTTATATTATGAAACTTCTTGACTGACGATGGACAACAGCAGAGTACTCGACATTTTACAACCAATATTAACTCCCTACATTTTTTGTATGATAATAAGCCGGACAAATGTTTCTTTATTTTTAAATAAATATATTTTTCTTTATTATTTTTCTCTAAATTCTCGTTACATGAACAATACAGTACGAGCACAAAGGGGTTTACCAAAGCAGTGCAAATATGACATCCATTAGAATTCCCCGCGGCTGGTCGGCCTATGTCAAAGTGAAAAATAAAATTACAATATACGAATCTAATTTTAAGCTTTTACGTCAAAGTAACGCGGGGGCTGAGGCAACGCGGGTCGGTTCCCGCAAGGCATATTATTATGGACTACGTTAATATATTTCTTTCTATGACCATGAATAAACGAAAAAGGGACGCCCTAGATGAAGGTTTTGTGAAATTGGCGATATATTTAAAATGCGCCACATTAGGACTACCCTTAACCGACGAGTGTGTATGCGTAGATATATGAATGTAAAGGAGGCGAGAAAGATGTGTCAATATCGTGTCAAATGGAATTCCGTAGTCTCTACCTACCCCTCTGGGTGACAGGCCTGAGTCTTTATGTATGTACGTATTAAATGATTTCGGTTCTGGGTTTGTCATCATTATTACATGCTAACAAGTCCACGTTGAATATCACTGCTTGAAAGTGGGAGTAAGAGATGACTATTCAAAATCACTTCTACTTGTCAAATTTAACAATTAAGAAATCATTTAGAGATTAGTACCTATACATATAGTTGGGTACATATATGTATAGATTTCCTACATTTATACGTCAACACCACACTTTGAATGAAACTATTTTTGCGGATTTTATCTCGTTTAGTTGCATTTATTTAAAATAACAACATTTGTGGACTTAGGTGTTTGATGTCCCGATGGCAAAGTTAACACGGAATATCTACAGCTTTTAATTAAATGCTAAGCGAAAACCGTAACGTTGTAAACAAAAAATAAACGCAATAAAATCCGTTAAAATAGTTTAATTGAATGTTGAAATCTCATCAAAACTGTGAACATGATTATTATTGCCAATGACGTGTTTAATATGATGTTGAATATATGTTGATGAAATATTTATTTTCAGTTACTCCACAAATTTCTGAGACGCAACTATTAATATTAATTAATTTTGAGACATGCGAATAACTCAACTGGTATAGTTGTTTTATAACTGCGTTTGACAAGTTTCGATAGTAATATTGCAGCGAGATTCATTTGAAATCTAAACATACGTTTATATCTGACTAATAATATTTCCACGTTGTACTTTTTATTTATTCGAATCCTAACTGAGATCGTTCAAAGCTCCCGTCTCAACAGAGCGGTGTGACTGCCTTTTATCATTCAACAATTAGCATAACATGGACAGATGAGAGAGACAGAAATGTTATTTCTAATTTATTACAACTCATCACAAATCCACTGCTAAAGATTTTTTTTATTTTGACGAAGTTGTCAAGAGTTATCAGGAAGATTTCAGAATAAGGATACTAGAATACGAAAAAGAATATACTTTATGCGTGGTATAAAGTATATTCTACTTCGTTATACGAATATATTTTATCCATGGTAGAGCCATGCTGCATATTAGTAGTATAGTTGTAGCATGAATGGGTCCGTTCGATCGGGGAAGAACCACGCTCTCACAGAATACCAGCGTAAAATAGTAGCTTAATGCTGCTGTGTTTCGTATGGTAAGTGTAGAGAACCGGTGATCCTTTTTACTGGAACGGAAGCATTCCATCTTAGTTTTCACGGGTGGTAACGTATCTGCATTATGATTTGTAATCGAGGATAGACGTAGATGTCTATAGGCCGCAGCAACCACTTACCATCAGGTGGAGAGTTTGCTCGTTTGTCACCATATCCTATAAAAAATAGGGGTGACAAACTTGCGCACAGTCCACCTGATAGTAACTGCATATCGTGACCCATGTAGATCACATCTATCCTTGAGTAAGAATCAAAAATATATGTTCTCACCTGGAGACTAAGATGAATGCCTTCCCACTAAAAAGGGTCTCCGTTTCTCTATACTCATATTACAAAACACAGCAGCATTAAGCTGAGAACTTCAAGAAGTGTTCTGTGACTTGATTGCAGATTACATATTAGATTCTCCTACACGCTAGGAAGAACTGATACTTTATAATGTGATTCAATATACGACTACTGTTATATATCTTTTTAGATGACTAGATAGACCAATAAATGAGATTTTCATTAACTTTAACACAGAGATTATAACTATGAAAGCTGATTCTTTTCTAATGAAACGGGAAGATAAAGATGAAATAAAAATAATTTACGTAATCCACTTTTATAAGATCAGTCTGAATGCAACAGTCTTTCTTCATTATTTACATTTCATTTGATAATTCTAAGTTCGATTTTATTAGATTAAACCACAGAATCTATTTAATATAAAACTTATATAGTTAAGAGTTTTTGTAGCTGGATTTAGCACTCTTGGTAAATATCACAGTACGCGAGTAGCTCAGATTTGATTCCTGACGACTTTAATAAAATTGTTAATTGCAATTTAAGTGTTTATTTACCACGTGTTTCGCGTTGAAAAGGAAAGTTTCACATCTGACGAATAAAAATAAAAACTATCACCGCTTGAAGAATTCAACACTTGACATGAGAATAAGATCTAGAAGGTAATTAACTTATGTCTTATACTTGACAAGCGCACACTTTTGATACAGTTGTAGTAAAATCAGCTTCTACTAAAACTATATGCTTTAGAAAAACGTATAACACGTGGTTCCATGGTAACGTTGCTCTGCTGAACAAACAAATGTTTCTAACACACCTCTATTGAACATCTTTAAGGCTGCTCACTAATAAAATACAGAATATGGTCGTTCATCATCCTCACGGTGATCAGCGTTTGGTTGCGTGGTTGGAGGGTAAGCAGACGTTTCGCGGCGGTTAGTTGTTTATTATTATTACAACAAACGGCTGCGTACGTACGTAAGGTGGTGATTGGTCGCATCTTCCTGTTAACTCGCGAGGCCACGTAATTTGACACTCCCGTTCGCTCATCATCATCATCATCATTACAGCCCTTTACAAGTCCACTGCTGAACGTAGGCCTCCCCCAAGGTATGCCACAAAGCACGGTTCTGAGCCACCTGCATCCATCGACTTCCTGCATGTCTAACCAGGTCGTCACTCCATCTAGTGGGTGGTCGCCCTACACTTCGTCTACCGGTAAGAGGCTGCCACTCGAGAACCTTTTTTCCCCAACGGTCATCGGTTCTACGAGCTATATGGCCGGCCTATTGCCACTTCAGATTACTAATCTGTTGGGCTATGTCGGTCACTCTGGTCCTACTGCGGATATTCTCATTTCTAAGTTTATCACGCAGAGAAACTCCGAGCATAGCCCTCTCCATAGCTCGCTGAGCGACTTTGAGCTTCCTCATACGGCCAGCACTAAAGGACTACGTCTCAGATCCATATGTCATCACTGGCAACACGCACTGGTTGTACAACTTAGTTTTCAGGTTTTGAGGTACACCTGACGAGAAGATGCATTGTAATTTCCCGAACGCTGCCCAGCCGAGTTAAATCCGTCGATTGACCTCTCGATCGAAGTTGGACGTACCTAGCCGGACTATTTGTCTGAGGTAAACGTACTCGTCAACAACTTCGAGCTTAGTGCTCCCAACAACTACCGGCATAGGTGTGACGTGGACATTAAACATGATCTTTGTTTTGTCCATGTTCATCTTAAGACCTATCCGTTGGGAGGCACTATTGAGGTCATTGAGCATAGTGCTTAAGTCCTCCAGCGATTCTGCCATAAGGACTATATCGTCGGCAAATCGAAGGTGAGTGATGTACTCGCCATTGATATTAATACCGTATCCTTTCCAGTCCAGTAGCTTGAAAACGTCTTCCAATGCAGCGGTGAAGAGTTTCGAGGAAATAACGTCACCCTGTCTTACACCTCTCTGCAGTTGGCTAGGTTTCGTACTCTGGTTCTGTACTCGGATAAACATCGTAGCTCTACTGTACAAACACTTCAGCACTTCGGTATACCGACAGTCAACTTGGCACCGCTGAAGAGACTGTAGCACCGCCCAAATTTCGACGAAATCAAGGGCTTTCTCATATTCCACATATGCCAGGCAAAGTGGCAGATTGTACTCTTCGGACTTTTGTACAATTTGCCGAAGGGTATGTATGTGGTCTATGGTACTAAAGCCTTTTCGGAAACCGGCTTGTTCGGAAGGCTGGAAGTCGTCGAGTCTGCGTGCGAGACGATTCGTAATGACTCTCCAAAACAGCACGTAGACGCGGCTCAGAAGGGATATCGGTGTGTAGTTTTTCAAGAGGGCGTTGTCACCTTTCTTGAAGAACAAGACCACCGCACTTCTGCTCCACGCCTCCGGAGTAGTGCCACCGTGGAGGACGGAATTAAAGAGCCTCTGAAGGACTTCAAGTACCGGTTTTCTACCCGCTTTCAGAAGCTCCACGGTAATTCCATCCTCGCCCGGGGACTTGCCGTTTTTAAGGTGCTGGAGAGCCATTCTAATCTCGCTCAGACTGACGTCCGGGATATCATCAGAATAGTGTCGGATAAGACCCGCTCTTGGATCGTTACTCACACTTGCGTGTGGCTCCAACGATGATGTGTACAGCTGCCCATAGAACCTCTCAATCTCACTCAGAATCTAAGGTGTCCCGGAAACAATGCTGCCACACTCAGTCTTCAGCTTTGACAGTTGGCTCTTAATTTCCCGTTCGCTCGCGACCTTAAAATGGCGAAAATCGAAAATTTTTCCCTAACTTACAAATTTTGCAATATTTTCACTTTGAGACAATATTTATGGATAAATCTTACAGGAATTCTTCTAGAATGTATAAACTATTGAATAAAATTATTTTTAGGTGTTAGATATTTTAATAAAATTCATAAATTATTCTTTAAACACATAGTAGTAGTAGATATCCAATTTCAATCAATATCCAATTTCATACTCGGTAAATACATTTACTGAGTATGAAATTCGTGGAAGCAGTTTTGTAGACAGAGTGGCAGTCCACATTCCTCACACTCATACACCGTCTTCGACCTTTTACGCTTGTTATGCCTGCACCACACGCAATAACGTCGACCGACGTTCCTGCGGTGCTGCTCATATTTCAGCATTTCAGTGGTGATGGGTATGCGGCGAATGAAGTGGCGCTCTGTTAGCCTCTCCATTGGAAAGATGGGTTTCTGCGCTGTTCAAGAGGTCCCGCTGGGTGAGGAACTAAAAGAAGGTGGCGCTTTATAATGCTATCAACCAACGCCAACCGAAATGCTACGGCATCGAGTTTGGTATTGGTTGATTTCTCAACAATGACCCTTGCGTTTTGAATAGAAATATACAAAAGGCGTTTGAAAAGTGTCCGGTTCCATTTTAAACACTGTTTGCGCTCGTCTAGATAGGCCTCCAGCATAGAGTCAAGGCGGTCTACTCCCCCATGGCCCGATAGTAATCTTTTATTATATCAAGCTTATATTCAGCAGGGTGGCCAGGACGTCCAGGAACTAACTCTTACGAGACGCCATGGTATGTTGAGATACAAGTCACTCGCTTGCGATCTTATAGTGCAACAACCATGACGTCGTCGGAAGCACGGGCAATAAATTGTCCTTCCTGTAAAGTTGCACGTTTTATGGCTTCTGGAACCCCTATGCGAGTCGGCCGCAGGGTACCGACGCAGTATGTGTTGCATCGTTTTGGTCAACGCGCCAGGGGAATTAAACCAATTGTCCATAAACAGAGTAAGCCCCAGGTCGAGGAGAGGTTGAATCAGCGTCCAACACTGTGGACACGCTTGATGGTAACCCCGTTTCTGTCGTGCGGCCCGCATACACAAAAAATGACCAAAGGTATCCTGTGGCCGACTCGAACATTTCGTAGGTTTTTATACCAAACTGGGCTGCCATGGTCTTTATGTATCGCTGAAAGCTAACTGGCCCTTTCCAAAGAAGAGTTAGCGATTCATCAATACATATATTCTAGTACAGCTGGTATAACTCCTGGAACTTGGCATTCAAGTGGTCGATAATGGGACCCATTGGGTGCAGCGGATTATTTGGGTCAGTCCTATCGGCCAAATGAAATGCCACATTAAGGTTCCAGTAGCGGACCTCTAAAAAGAGGGTACGAAATATGTAGGTCTTCAGTAGAGGGTTCCTTGTAAAACAAGATTTAATGTTTGGCATTCTAATAATGCCAAGCATAATCCAGAATGCGAATAGCGTCCAAATTTCATGTAAATTGGTTTCAAACCAATCTCTCATGAACCTTGGACGCTGCTGTGCCAGAACCGACTCGGCATACCGTTTCGATTTCTCAGCAATATAGGCCATGATGTCATCTGTCGAGATGGCATGCATTGCCTCATAAGGATCTCGAATCGAGACGGTAGGCCCAGTCGTTTCTGGTACAAAATCGCATTGCCTGCCATTCACAAATCTTTCATTCTCATTCCATTCCTCCCTCTCATTCTCCTCTTCCACATTTGCAGGTATTCTTCTCCTTTATTACCTCTCCCTCCTAATTAAATAATCACGGATTTGCCCCTGAATATCGAAGGGCAAATCTTTGAAAATTGGTTTGGTCATGTAGAAAGAATAAATGAGAAAAGAGTGACAAAGCAAATTTATATGGCAGATGTGAATGGCAGAGTCAGGAAGGGACGCCCTAGAAAAAAGTTATGTAAGTTTAAGTAAAAATATGGTGAAATATTTGAATTGTTATACAGGTATTGGGCCGTTTATGAACAATTTTATAGGTTATGATAGCATTGCGATAAGAAAAATGAAAAAAAACTTGAAGAGTATGAAATTATCTCGTAATTTCATTAGAATTCTACCGTTTTCACTTAGATTTATCCGTAAATATAGACATTTATATTTACTACTTTACTAATAATACTCCGTCTGTACTTTTCTACATCATTTCGATTTCGAAATATTTTTAGCGTTTATTTTTCGCTTTTATGCCACAAATTATATGTGTTCGGGTTTGTTACATTACAAGGAATACAAAAAAATAATACAAAAAGTATAATACTTAATACGTTTTAATTCCAGAAACAAATTTAAAATTGATGAAAATCTCGGAGCAGCTGCGACAATGCGACACGTGGAACGCCGGAAGTTCAGAGTGATTTCTTTTTTTTTTCTTAGTGACCGTGCCAGGTTATGGGATCAAATAATAGAGCATATCTTTGTATTTGCTTTTATTATACATTACATATTGTCTTTGGTTTTGTTTAAAATAAAAAAATATTTTCCATAGGGCAGTACTTATGGTACACATATGTATCTCTACCGAGCAAGCGTAAGGTATTTATGTCTGGTAAACATATTATGTCGCCTTATCCACGCTACGGGCTTTTTGGCTCGCCGCTCACTTATCGTTTTGCCACCGTAGAGTTTACATCACCCGAGGACGCCTTGGGTAGAGGCGGAACACCTGTCGTATTATTGTCGATGTTGTGACTTTCCTAGTGTAGTGGTGTTAGGAGTAGTAGTGATGGGATTGGTGGTGACGAGAATAGTGCACGCACTTGAGTAAGGGTGGGAGTTGCTCTTAAAACTAAGTAAGACTCATGATTTTATTTTATTGAGCCGATACAACCGAAGTAATTCTTACCAAATTTAACTTTTTTAGAGCTATAAGTTGTTTACTTTTGTTATGTTTAATTTTAAGACCTACCCGCTATGAGGCACTACGACGACCATTGAGCTTAATGGTAAGTTTTACAGTTATTCTCTCATAACGACAATATCGTCAGCAAATTAATGTTGAGTGTAGCTTGAAAACGTCTTCCAATGCAGCAGTGAAAACTATCGGGAGTATAATGTCACCAAATCACCCTTTTTACACCTTCCTGCAGTTAAATGGGTTAAAAACATAACTTTTTTATACAAGCAATTCGCTAAATCAATGTATCGGTAAAGACCGCCCAAATTTCGAATGAATCGAAGACCTTCTTATATTCTAGATACGTCATACATAGCAGTAAATTATACCCTTCTGTCTTCTGCATTACTTGCCAAATGGTATGTACGCGATCTATGCTTTAAAGATTTTTCGGAAACCGGCTTCTTCAGGAGACTGGAAGTTGTCGAGTCTGCGTGCGAGTAGATTCGTTATGACTCAAATACAGCACGTAAACGCTGCTCAGAAAGTTAATTGGTCAGTATTTCTTCAGGCGAATTTATCGGGTTTCTTGAAGAATAAAACTACTACACTTTAACTCCAATTCTCCAGCGTAGCGCTACCGTATAATTAAAATGAAGCGGAATAATTACTTCATAATGATTTCTGAAAAGCATTAAATATGAAATTATGCGTCGAATGAAATGGAGTCGATAATTATCATTATTTACTGTGTACTGTCAGCATAAACAGATAAAAAAATTCACTGGCGTATACGCCAGTGAATTTTTTTCTTGTGAACTGTGTTGAACTTGTGTTTCTGAGTGTTGTATTTTTTATACGTGTTAGTATATACAGTTAAAGCACAAATGGGTCGGCTCGACTGGGGTAGGACCACGCTCTCACAGAATACCAGCGTAAAATAGCAGCTTAGCAGTGTTTCGTATAGTAAGTGTAGAAAACAGGAGACCCATTTTACTGGATACGATGCATTCCATCTTAGTCCTCGGGGGCGGGATTCTTAATTGAGGGTAGATGTCTATGGGTCACAGTGTCGACTTACGTCGACGCCGTGCTCGTATTTATTTACTTCCAAATGGGAAATAAATAAAGTTTCTAAAGTAGTTTCGTGCTATTTTATTAAAATTGTTTCTCAAAACCACAATACAAACAATGTTATCAAACTTTTAGCTTATTTTTAAACTGTGAAGCTTTATGTCTAATTGTTCAGCAGTTTTAGTTCAAGTGGGGAAGATTCAGTTCAAATTTGGAATGACTAGTTTTAGCTGGCTTATGACTGGTTATTTATATTTACTAGTGAACCGCCTCGTCTTCTTTGATTTCTTGATTTCCATAACAACGCCACCTATCGGGTCCCAATGTAGTCAATCATTTAGGCGACCGCCATTTAGGAGCCATTTAGGATTAATTTAGGAAAAGAATTGCGAACACACGCGCAGTGGAATTTTAAATAGTATAAAACTACCTGGTACCCGACGTTTTGCTTCCGCAGAAGAAACAATTGTGAAAATATTGTTTAAAGGAAGAGTTATATTGTTTAATTAGAAATAATAATACATTCATTAAAGTAGAATGTTATATAACTTAGAAATAAATTTGTCGGTACTTTACGCGAGTCATCTTCTGTAAGTTAATTGTACTATACCTATAAACTTTGCGCAAGTGCAAGCAATAATTTAACAAAGTTTTACCGCGATCTGCTAAACGATATCGCAGCGCATGAAATACGAACAAATAAACATTAATTTTTATATAAAGAAGATTATTTCGATTGTTTTAATGCACAGTATGATGGAGAAAATGAGTGACGTATTCACAACAAGATGGAAAACATATCAAAAATAACGTTCGTAGAATTTCGGAGCTATTATATCACCTTTTATTATTTCTCATTTCATTCTATGTATCTAATCAACGTAACTTACCATAGTCAAATTGTATTGTGAAAGCGTCGATTAAGAAAAATAGAAAATTGTTATTGTTACGAATATTTTTATTCTATACTAGATTTTACCAGCAACTTGGTCTGCGTATGACTTTAAAAATCTCGTTATATAGTAAAGTAAAGTTACAGCTTGTATACGTCCCACTGCTGGTCACAGGCCTCCTCTCAGTTCTGAGAGGGTTTTAGGGTGAAGAATAGTCCGCCACGCTTCACGCGCACGCCAATGCGTGTTGGCGAACTTCACATGTCTTCGAAATATTTTTTTTATTCCTCAGACATGCAGATTTCCTCACGATGTTTTCCTTCACCGCCGAGCACGTGGTAAATCAGCACTTATAATTGCAACTAACAATTTCATCGGTGCCGGCGGGAATCGAACCCGGTTTGCTCGCATACTGTGAAATTTACTTATTATGAGCCGTGGTAGCTCAGATGGTTACCACTCGCTGTAAATTTCACAAAATTTCGTTATACCTAGGCTGTACTGAAAGTATCGGGAATGGAATATTTCCACTGTTCCTGTCATATTAAAATCTTTTTAATTGAAAACTCCTTGGTTTTAAAAATCGAATACCATTTATTTATTTAAAAAAAGATTCTCGGTCTTGTCACAAAGTTTTGTCAAACTTGTTTAGTCTTTGAGAAAATCGAATTGACTCGAGAAAATTCAAGAGCGATGATTTATTATGACTTTCGAAGTGCTTTAACACAAAAACATTCTGTTGACCGGATTTGGTGATGAAGCCCCATCCAAAACCACAATTTATCGCTGGTTTGCTGAATATCAACGTGGACGTGTCAAGCTCAGTGATGATCCCCGTCAAGGTCGTCCAAAAACTGCAGTCACCCAAGAAAACGTTGGTGCTGTGCGTAAGCTGATTGAGGAAGATCGACATGTGATATACCGCGAAATTCAGGCAACTTTAGACATTGGCATGAGTCAAATACAAATAATCTTGCATGAACAATTAGGTGTAAAAAAGTTGTTTTCCCGATGGATACCACATTCGCTCTGTGAAGAGCAAAAAGCGGCTCGCGTTAATGGTGCGTCAGAACTCTCGAAAGATTCCACGCAGGATCCTCAAATGCTGTATACAACATCGTATCAGGTGACGAATCCTGGATATATGCGTACGAACCCGAAACAAAAAACCAGTCACGAGTTTGGGTGTTCGAAAATGAGTTAAAGCCAAAAAAAATTGTTCGTTCACGGAGTGTTACAAAAAAAATGGTGGCCACGTTTGTCTCCAAAACCGGCCATGTTACGACTATTCCTCTTGAGAGACAAAGAACGGTTAATGCAGAATGGTATGCTAGCATTTGTTTGCCACAGGTCGTTTCTGAACTCCGTAAAGAGAACTGCAACCGCCGCATCATCCTCCATCACGACAATGCAAGTTCTCACACCGCACACAAAACAAAAGAGTTTTTAGAGCAAGAAAACATAGAATTATAAGACCATCCGCCGTATAGCCCCGACCTAAGCCCTAATGATTTCTATACTTTCCCTAAAATAAAGAATAAATAGCATGGACAGAGATTTTCATCACCTGAAGAAGCTGTGGACGCCTACAAAACGGCCATTTGGGAGACCCTAACTTCCGAATGGAATGGTTGCTTCAATGATTGGTTCCATCGTATGGAAAAATGTGTCAAATTTCGCGGAGAATACTTCGAAAAGCAATGAATACATTTTTAAATAGTAACGTTGTGTCATTTCCTTGATTCCAGAAATTTTCAGTGCCGCCCTCGTATACATTCGCATAATATTTCATTTATTAAATTATCCGTTTTTTGAGTTAGAAAAATACTCCATATTTTTCGGAAAAATATGGGCTAAATCACTACTGTCATTGTTTTCTATCTGCTTGTTCACAAACCTTATCACAACCATTTTGAAGCCATTTAGAAGACTATTCCGGACACATAGACAGACAGACAAATACTATAAAAATGGCTATTCAATTCTTAATAGTGTGAAAATAAACTCCTCAGTTCAATTAATGGAAGGAAATTGTTTCGATACTACTAACAGACACTTCAATTTTATTTATACGTATAGATATAGATTATTTATTCATCACTCGTGAATTTTATATCACTAGCTATTTTTTTTTAATATTTGCAAACTCTTTCACTTGAATGTTATTTCTAAAATCTAGGTCAAGATTGACAGGTGACATGAATTTAAAGTACCTGATTAAAATCCGATAAAATGTTGCAAAATGTTATATAACAAGGAATAGAATTAATATAATGTTGGGAAAAGTTTCATCAAGTTTATTTTTTACTTAATTTGTAATATTTCTGCAAACTCCATTAGTTGAACCTTCAAATGTCATAGTAGTCTCAAGCGCTTTTCAGCTCTTAACAAATACTTCTTTAAATAGATGGTATGCGAGCATTTACCGAAGACAAACTCTCACCACTCCATAGGGTTTAGTGGTAGAGAATGCCTTTAGGCATTACGTCTTTCTCTTAGATCTCCTTCTATGGGTTTTTAATGAATTATGAACGAAAAAAGGATAATGATTTCTCATTAAAACTAGTTTTACGGATTTAATCGCGTTTAATTTATTTAATTTTTAAATACCCAACGTTTCGGGTGTTTACCAACACCCATGGTTACGGGGGACTGAGGTGACTTACGTCCATATGGCAGTGTTAACCAGGGGTACCTTCATCTTTTAAAGTGAGTTAAAATCTGTAAAAGTAGGATGTCATGCTAAAACAGCAAACTACTTTCTTTATTAAAATTATGATTTTTTAACTAAGACAGCCTTACAAATCATCATTAGTAAAAATCGGCGTTTTATTGCGAGGACTAGTGGTTTTTTTTATAGGAGAAGGGGCAAACGAGTATACGGCTCACCTGATGGTAAGTGATTACAGCCGCCCATAAACAACTGCAATACCAGAGGGATTGCAGATGAGTTGTCAGCCTTTAAAAAAGAATAGGCCCTTTTCTACAAGGTCCTTAAGTCGTGTCGGTCCGGAAAAATCTCTGGTCGTAGTTGATTCCACAAGAAATTTGTGCGAGGAAGAAAACTTCTTTTAAATCGCATAATGGTGTACCGTCACTCATGGTGATTTTCAATCAATAGTCAATCGATCAATTGGGTTTTTGAATGAAAATTAATTATCATTTTTATTGCATTTAAATAATTTACCACTATCAATATTGAAATATTGATAATAGATGCAAGTGCAAATTAAGTATAATTTGAAAACAAATTTTTGCATTGATTGTGAATAAAATAAAATAAAAGTTATAAAAATACAAAAATTATCATGTGACTACAAAACGCGCCACCATAAGTGGGTGCCATATTTGTGACGTCATTCATACGTGGTAGAGCCACACTGCAGCTATATCATGGTTGTAATACGAATGGGTCGGATCGAATTGGGGAGGACCACGCTCTCATAGGATACCATCGTAAAATAGCAGCTTAATACTGCTGTGTTTCTCATGGTGAGTCTAGAGATCCAGAAACCCCTTTTTGACAACGTATCTGAATTTTGATTCTTAGTTGAAGAAAAATGTAGACGTTTATGAGCCACAGCATACACTTACCATCAGGTGGACTTGGTGTTTGTCACCCTTATCATATAAAAGAATATTACTTATTTACTTATATTTAGTAATTGACTTCTCGAGATATCTGTATACAAAAGAACACTGTATACACTGTATACACAGCGGGAACAAATAAACTACCTACTTATCGTGCTAACCCATTTACATTCGAGTAAACATTATATTTAGAACAAATTAGACGGCAGACATGAGAAGTTATAGTGATGACTTTGTCAAATGTAGATTAACATTGTGTAATAAAATAAAACCTATTTCTACAGTTTTTCGCGAATTGGGTTTTTGAAATTTTTTTTGTCATAAACATTTTTACGTGGTAGAGCCATACTGCCGCTATATTGCAGCACAAATGGCACAGAATACCAGCTTAAAATAGCAGCTTGGTGCTGCTGCGTTTCGTATGGTGAGTGTAGAGAACTGAAGATCCTTTTTACTGGAAACGAGGCATTCCATCTTAGTCGTCACGGGAGAGAAAAGTAAAATAAAGTTACAGTCTATATAAGTTCCACTGCTGGGCACAGGCCTCCCCTCATTTCTGAGAGGTTTTTAGGGCAAAGAAGTGTCTGCCGCGCTTCCCCAATGCGTGTTGGTGAACTTCACATGTTTTCGAAATATATTTTTTTTCTTATTACTCAGACATGCAGGTTTCCTCACGATGTTTTTCTTCACCGCCGAGCAGGTGGTAAAACAGCACTTAAAATTGCAAGTAACAATTTCATTGGTGCCGGCGGGGATTGAACCCGGGTCACTCGCGTTCTGTTATATTTACAGCGAGCATTAACCATCTGAGCTACCACGGCTCTACAGCACGGGGGACAATGCATCTGCATTTTGATTCTTAATCGAGAATGGATATACATAGATGTCTATGGGCCGCAGCAACCACTTACCATCAGGTGGATTGCGTGCTCTTTATCACCCTATCCAATTGTTGTTAAAAGAAGCATTTTATGCTTAAACGTTACACGTACATAACAATTTCTTATATTTACGCAAACACTGCACATTTAAATGAAACTAAATTATACGGATTTTATAGTGTATAATTAATTGATTTTAAATCTCCGATGTTTCTAGTACTTTACAGCACCAATGGTCACGAGGGAGGCCTGAGATATTTGGCTCCACGGCTATCTTCAGTTTAAAATTAATCACAGTATCCCCCCCCCCCCCTCTTAAATAAATTAATAGAGACAAATAAAATCTGTTTAACTTAGCTTCATTTAAACGTCACACATACATTTTGGATACAGACAGATTAACTTTTATTTTTCCATTTGATGTGGTCGAGGGTAACGGCTGCCATACCCGTCATTCTTGTGAATAGGTGCTTCATATATGGAATGATCTGCCCGGGCGTAGGAAGTAATTAAGAGCTTCATATTATTTGAATACAGCAACAGTAAACTTACTTTATTTTATACAAATAAGCCTTAAGATGCCTAGGGGTCTTATTTCACTCATAAAGTATATTTGCTTTAAGGTAACTTAACTATTTAGGCCAATGTTCATTACTGTACTTTTTAAAGACTGTAATAATAATAAATATCATATTTTTGTACACAGAAGTCATGCTCGACCACGGTAAGACTACGCTCTCACAAAATACCAGCGTGAAATAGCAGTGTAATGCTGCTGCTTGGTTATTACAGGAAACAAGGCATCCCACCTTAGTGCTTACAGGTGACAACGCATCTGCATTTTGATTCTTAATCGGGGATAAATGTAAACGTTTATGGGTCACAGCATTCACTAACCATGAGGTAAACTGCGTGCTCGTTAGTCATCCTTATTTTATAAAGAAAGAGTTGGGTTATAGATTCCTTTATACCAGTTCCATACAGGAAAACATGAGTAAGTAATTACAACTTATTTTCCCTACCGTTTTTATTATTACCTTTATTTATTCATTGAATATTTTTATCAAATAGAACGTGCTGTTGAGAAATCTGAAACGACATTAGCATAAAAAAACGCTTTCGCCATTTCTACGCTCAATATTTATGAATATCGCTAGAACGGATCTCGGGCTAGACGAATACATTATGGTAAAGTGTTTCATTTCATGTCCCGGACAAAACGTCTATTTTATTTTCTCTTTAGTGAACAATGAATTTTTTCGATACTTACTATATTAGTTAGAAATGTAGAAATGTTTTTCTAGTTTTATCTTATATATTTATGTATTTTTCTAATTTCATCATGTGACTTACTTATGTATTAATATTTTAAACTAGCCTTATGTCATTAATTAATGGACAATAAATTCATGATGAATTCACGATTTCAAAAAAATCTCCAATGTTTTCCGATAACATATAGCCTTGATTACTTTCAACATCGCTCTCCATGTGATTGTAAAATTTCATTGCAATCGTTAAAATAACTCCGTAGATTAGCCCGAACAGACAGGCAGATAGACATACAGAATAAAAAAAGTTATTAATTTCTTAATGGCAGCAAATAACGCTTTAGTAAGTTAGTAGCAGTGATTATATAGATAAACGAATAATATTATTTAGCATTAGCCCCTTTTGTTATACGGTCATCATTCAAATAAAACACAGAGACAACAGTACAAGTCGCGGCATGTAAGTCTAGCGCTAAACAAAACGTTGAGGGGATAACTGCGCATGTGCATCAGTACGCCAATAGCTGTAGCCGTACACAAGTAGAAGTGAAAAATCAGCGCGTGCGAATGATACTGAGATAATGTTACAATCAGCGATACACACGCTCGCCCCTCAACCCGCTCACTACCCCATGGTACCTTATTTTCGACTTATGTGCAATAACGGTCGCTGGACTTTTGGGCCATTAGGCACCATACCCATACCATAGGTACCATACCCGTGTGTCTCATTTCGTCCTGAGGTTTTCATAAGGGACGACTGTGGGAAATGCCAAAAAATCCCTTGGTTTCCGATAGATGGCTAAAATATGGATGGACTAAAATATTCCATAAATCTGATGGAGAGCAGCATCAAAGATGCGAGACGTCTGATATTGTGATCTGCAAAGCGCATGCCAAGCACGAGGATCAATGCTAATCCGGAGAGGCTCATGTCCATCAGGGAACTTTTCTGGGCTAATGAAAAAGAAGGAGATAGGGAACAGGCAGTAAGTAGTATGAGAATTGAGAACACTCATAATTCTCATTAATCCGATAGAGGATAGAATAACTAATTTTAAATTAGTCCTGCTTTAAATATTTAGATCCACGACGAGAGCTCGACGGCGCCTTTGTTGATTATTATGTAACAAACATGATTGTAAGCTGTTATTAAAAAAAGTCCCGCTGTGTTTCTTGCTGGTTCTTCCCTGGACAGAGGTTTTTTTTTTCAAAACAGTGGTAATTCATTACCAAAGGAGTGACTTTCAATAAGTATTATTTATAATCTATATTGAATACAAGTGTCTTTTCCTGTTTCAAATTCAGCTCTGCCCGGTAGACATCGAGGAGAACTCACGGTGTCTGGAAAATAGCTCCAGCATGTGTATAATCTTCTCGTAGGAAAAATCTTCCTATCTTACTCTCTCTCTTATCTGAATGTACAACTTGGATACGCTGTCCTAATTTTACAGTACAGCGTAGTGAAGACACCCACTGCTTTTTCTGACATCAGGGCGTTGCCACTTTGCAATCATGTGTAAATATTTGACATAAAAGTGAAGAGATAAATGTTTCTTTCTTAAATATAAGTTATATTTTATATTAATTAGATTGGAATTACACAGAATTTTTAAATCAAACTATGAATATTCCGAAAGTAAGGAATTAAAAAAGTTAAAAATGTGTTAAAAATTAAAGAACACAGTACTGAGGTGTTGTTTTCTGCATGTACATACACAAGAAACTAAAAAACTATTACTTACAACGCAATATTTCAATGACGATGACACTAGTTACAACAATGATGATGGCAGTTACAACTGGCAACATCTGGTGAACGTGATATTATTAGCCCTTATTAAAATATCAGTTTCGAAGATTATCTTTTGAAACATTTCACAGTTCAAATTTAGATTTCAATGTGTACATGTTTTGAAACTTTCTCACTCTGGAGCGGTTAAAGTTAGTCAGTGTGAGATTACTTTAATTTGTACGCTTTTAAACTGGAATTGGATTTGACTTCATTTGACCATGCACGTTTAGATACGGAAACTTTGGAGAAATTTAATTGGAAAGTAAAATTTGAGGCTCTCACTTTCCAATTAAATTGGTCCAAAGTTTGCGCACCGAAGTTACATAAAGTTTTTTTTTTAAAGTCAATCGAAGCCTACGACTTAATACTTATACACACGTTATAAATAGCATATGCCATAAAATATGACTATATAGTGACGGTGTAGGCACGTCCACTACCCCACATCATCCGTGGGTGTCGTTGGACGAGACGGAGGGAAACAAATTAGGAGATGGGCAGTAGCATCCTCCTAATAACAGCTAAACATAAGAACCTGCGGTTACTAAGCCGCCTGTAATCCTCTCGGAAATGAGAGGAGACCTGTGCCCAGCAGTAGGATGTACTCGTATATAGGCAGTAACTTTGACTGACTTACTAAGAAAAAAAGCATCCTCTTTTTCGAGAGGCGCAAATTTTCTTACCCGGTTTACCCGGATGGCTAGGATCAGCTTGGTTCACCTCTAAAGAAAGAAATAAAACAAGAAAGAATCATTTATTTGACCAACACACAACATTGTGGAACAAAGTAATTACAAATTGTTAAATAAGCAGTAATGTGGTGTCAAAAAGATCCCACTTCAGTGATAATATGTGCCTGTGGTAAACAATAGTTATATAGCAATTGTTTTCATTTGGGACCTCAAGAGGATTGTGAAGCTGTAAAGTTTCATACAATAAGCGATAAAGTTTTCACCCCGTAAACATAGTGTAATTTCCATAATTTTTGGATATGTTCTAAATATAATGAAAAACTAGGTCCGTACGTTTTTATTTTAAGAAAATATTGCGTAAGATATGCAAAAAAGGTATCATAATGACCCTTTTTTGTTATTATTAGCATCGAAATATCTATATTTTGATTAAAAAACTTCCAGGAGTATTTTTAATGTTTTTTGATTGAACTAAACTGAATTACGAAAAAACAAAAACCCACAAATCTAGATCAAGGGTTACTGAATATAATGAGACCAAAATTTTCTAATTTCGTAAAGTTTTACGGGAGCGAAAACGCTATCGACTGAAACAATACTTCTAAAAGGAAATGTAGGCAATTGCACCCAGGACTTGCAACTCACTCTATCGCACGATACTTTAATATGAAGTGAATGGTATGAAACAGATGCCATTTTTGAAAATACCTACTCGCGCCGCGTACCGGCACTTCACAACTCCCTTAATTGACTCGTCACGCATAACCGGATATTAGCATCAAAATGAACATAGATTAACAAAAATAAAATAATACGTACTAATAAAAAATTAATGAAAATACACGCGTACAGCTACTACTTGATTAGCGACTGCAGTGCTTATAATCTTTTCTTCTATTGTTTTAAATAAAATTGGTAATTACTTTGTTTAAAGTTTTATTAATTGCTGATCGAAAATATAAACTCCTAACTAGCAGCTCATTTTTCGGTAGATTCTTTCAAATCACATGTAAAATATTCATAGGAAAAAAGGATTAAAATGTAACTGTTGCAACATAGATAGTCTACTTATGAGCTTCTTATCGCTTCTTATCACAAGCTCTCATTGCATTAGTTGTTTGTTGAAGCGACGTCATAGCGGTAGACTTTCCAAAATGCTTCGTAAAAAACTATTTTGAATAAAAATATTTTGTTGACATTATTTTGACCATTTTTAATTTAAAAAACTACGTCATTGTGTAAAACGCAATACAGTGTAAAAAGCATGTGTAATATTATATCATATACTTCTAAAGTGTAATGTCGTCATAAATCATATAAGATCAAGTGCGTGTCTGACTCGTATGCCGTGCGTAATATAATATTGCAAAAATTCTTAATATAGTAAATATGCGCTGAAGAAATATAACATGAATTTAGAAATTTTACTGTATTTTATTATAGTAACATAGAACGGTAATTTTATATGTAATTTATATTACGAGCTTCAAATAAGTCTTCACAAAGATGGAACAATATTTATTTAGACAGATTGGGCACTTTAGTCAAAAACTATTCTTTTAGATATTTTAATTAATATAGTATGTTTGCTGATGCACGATAGTTGATCGGATGACAAAGCCATCGGTCACGTGAAGGTAGCCTTAATTTAAGCTTGACCGACGTATTCGTTAAATTTTGTAGCTATGTAGTTTTTTTTTATAGGAGAAGGGTGACAACGGAGCACACAGTCCATCTGATGGTAAGTGGTTGCTGTGGCCCATAGACATCTACATCTATCCTTGATTACGAATAAAAATTCAAATGCGTTGTCACCCGTGAGGACTAAGATGGAATGTCTCCTTTCGAATAAAAAGGATCTCCGGTTCTCTACACTCACCATACGAAACACAGCAGTATTAAGCTGCTATTTTACGCTCGTATTCTGTGAGAGCGTGGTCCTTCCCCGGTCGAGCCGACCCATTCGTGCTACAACTATATTCCTAATATAGCTGCAGCATGACTCTACTACGTATTTCAATAGTAATACATTTACTACGAGCAGAAAATAAAATTTATAGTGTGTATTTGGAGGTAAGCTTGAAGGAGAAAGAATGGAGAAATAAAAAATGATATAGGCTACAGGAGTCAACGAAATGCAGTATCAACTCATCGTCAGGAAAGCTGTAAGTTTATGCGCCACTTCTCTTTTATATCAAAAAGTATTTCGAAGACATTAAACACAACACGCTTCGTATCGTGATCGTAGGTAAGTAACCGGTTATAATGTCTCTATTACTGGTAACGAGACATTTCATCTTAGTTCTCAGGGGTGAAAATGTATCTGCAGACTTTATATAGGCCTTTTCAACCGCAACATCTATAATGTTTTAGCAAATACCGGTCCCAACCGACTAGATGTAGAAAATTCGAGTGTGGAGTTCTCTAGAAAACTTAGTTCCTCTATTCGATACTATATGGCGCTGGAGGTGGAAGGTTCTAGCATGGCATTTTCTAGAAGGCTCTCCTCCCTCCGATACCCAACACTAGACGGCGCTAGGGGTGTTAATTATGGCTTACAAGAGTATCGACCACCGCCCGCGAACGACTGCAACACCAGGGGAATTGCAGATGCGTTGCCGGTCTCTTAAAAAGGAGGTCTTAATTACTGGGCCTCTGGATTGACTGCATCTACTTAATGCAGGCTATTTTATAGTCTAGCAAGGAAAACAGAATGTCACCTTCACTAGTGTTTTCACCTAACTTTATTGCTTTTCACCGTAAGATTTTTTTTGTATGTAGTACAGGTTTACCTAAAAATATTATTGTTAGATATAATTGGCTGAAACATAACTAACTAAAAGATTGGTAATTCACATGTCCCAGAGTTAATGCAAGAGGTATTTATTCATCGCTTAGCTTTTTAATTTACGATTGAGAGTATTGTAATTATTAATGGTGCGGACTGCGGACAAAAAGGTCATGGGTTCGATTCCACCACTCACCATTCGACTGCAATCGTGCACCATTTCTAACATAAACATGTTATGCTTGCCAGGAGTGGTTTTCAGGATTACTAATGATGTTAATAGGATTGTTAGTTTGCTAGTTTATTTCATTTATTCATTAATAGAAGAGGGGACAAACGATCATGCGGTTCAACTGATGGTAAGTGACTACCGCCGCCCATAAACAACTGCAACACCAGGGGAATTGCAGGTGTGGTCCCCAGTTTAAAACCCGGATCGGGTTAAAATGAGTTATTGTGTTTTTCTGTCAAGAAATTCTCAGAAGTACTCCGAAGTTAAAAATTTGGCGTTGTTTCAGCCCCACTGAGGTGTTGCACCTGATCTCTCTTCGATCGTTTCGGATAACCGTCCCATCGGATTATAAAAGTAAGGGAATAGAGAGTGCAACTGTGTTTGCGCATACACTCAGGCACAGTGCTGCGCAGATGTCTAGTCACCTTTGAGACTATGACCGTGACCGAAGTTCAGTCTAGTGGACATTTTTATTATTATAATATGAAGCAACGAACATGAACGCAATTTTTAAAATATAAGATTACGTGACCCTTATTAAGTGACTGCCCTGATGGAGGGTAAAGGTCTATACCGGCCTTATATAGGGCTTCTTCTCCACTGAAACATCTAAAATATTCGAGTACATACCGGTCCCGACTGACTAGGTGTAGACAGTTCTGGCATGGAAATCTCTAGAAGGATCTTCACTTTCCTAGTTCTGCTTCCCGATAGTAGAGAGCGCTAGTGGTAATTAATGTCGCCATGTACCAGGCATTAGTTATGGCGCGCAATAACAATATATAGGTTGTCTTTAGATTTGTCTTAATTGTAGAAGTGATGTAGGGTAAAAATGTTACTCGTCTGTACATAATTATTACGCAGTTAGGTTTTTTTTAAATTACTGCCTTAACCAAATTATTTAGGTTTAGGCTTGTATAATTTAATAAAAGTATACGTTGACTGTTTATTTCGATGATTACGGTAGAAAATTTACAACTACGACACATCACAAGAGTTTTGCTAAGGCAAGTAATCTAGTTAACGTGCTGTCATTCATTACTTTTAGCTCAACTAATGTAATAAAAATGTTGATGTTGAAAGCAACAAAGAAAGCCTGTACAATTTTATTCTTCGAAATTTTTAAATTGAATTTACTACTCCCTATATTGATTTTGTTGTTTGCCGCCTTATAAAAAATTAGGTGGTATATAATTCAACTGTTTTTTGTAGGTATGTTATGTTACGCGATTTCTTTGTCAATTTTGAACCGATTTTGATTATTTAATAATATTTATACCTATATTAATTTCACATTCTAAAGTCGGAGTTTTAGTTCCTCTATACACTATATCTTAGCTACGACTTCAGAATGTGGAATAATTTTATTCTTTCTATTGAATAAAACTATTATTTACGGATTTTATCGCGTTTAATTACTTTAATTTATTTTTATTATTATCCCGACGTTTCGGGTGCTTTACAGCGCCCATGGTCACGGGGGGGACTGAGATGTTTGACGTCCCAATGTCATAGTTAGTCCGGCTACCTTCAGTTTTTTAATATTAATTTTTGTAAAGCACCCGAAACGTCGGGATAATAATAAAAATAAATTAAAGTAATTAAACGCGATAAAATCCGTAAATAATAGTTTTATTCAATGTGTAGTGGTCGCGTAAATTTAAGAAATCTTTATTCTTTCTAGTTATTTAGGGTCGGCTTTTACTTTTAATGAAAAGCTAACTTTTTGGGAGGTTTCAGATGATACCTCTCAACAATCATACTATCTTTATCACGTATATGTAAAAACTTGAAAACAAGAGTGTATGCTAGGGCTAAAACTGAATGATAGGCTGAAAAATTGAGTGATAAGGGAGAATGTGGTGTGCAAGATGATGTTTTAACCAGGATTAAGAAAGAAATGCTTCGGTGGTTTGGTCATGTAGAAAGAATGAACGAGGAAAAAGTGGCAAAGCAAATTTATATTACAGATGTGAACAGCAGAGTCGGGAAAGGACGTCCTAGATGAAGGTTTATCCACCAAATTGGCGATATTTTGAAAATAGGCCACATTAGGAGTACCCTTAACCGACGAGCGTGTATGCGTAGATAAATGGATGTAAAGGAGACGAGAAAGGTATGTCAGGATCATGCCAAATAGAAGTCCGTAGTCTTTGCCTACCTCTCTGGTTGACAGGCGTGAGTTTTAAGTATTTATGTATGTACTATGTGTACTATGTTTAAACTCTTGTTTTTAGGACTATGCTCGGAATTTCTCTTCAAAATGAGGGTATCTGCACAAGAATTGTTGTAGCCAAGAAGTAACTAATATTGCGCAGCGAATCAGTGTGCTGAAGTGGCAATGGGCTGGGTTGAAAAAGTTGAAAAGCTTGAAAAACTGACAATCAATGGAAAAAGATGTTCTTGAGTAGCAGCCTCGTAACGGTAAGCGAAATGTGGAGCGCCACCCTATAAATGCAAAAATTACCCGGTTAGAAGTATGCAACAACGCTGGAAGGCGATGGATGCAAGTGGCTTAATACTGTTCTTTGTGGCATTCCTGGAGGGTCGGCTAATTTCAACACCGAACTTGTGATGGGCTGCAATGATGATGTTGATGATAGTGATGATGTTCCGAGAAATGGTACTGATCATCTTCTGTTTCATTTCCCTCTGTCGCCTCTTGCGACATCCACGGGAGGCGGGGGAGTGCATTACCTTACATCATGATATAACAAAGATTTAAAAGAAGTTTGAGGAAGATTAAGAAACAACCGTGTATAAAATATAAACTAGCCTCACCTAAATACAATAATTTATATGGTAAACGTACCTTAGAATTATATGATCCCTAACCTAATTAACCAGCTACGAGTATCTGCAAAATCAGAACTGAATCAAAAAAATATATAATTAAAATTAAAAAACCACTTTATGGAATGCATGATTACTAATTTAAATTATACATAATATGTTTTAATAATAAATACTACGAAAACGCCCTAAAACAAGCGCCCTGTATAATATATAGGATCCATGCACGGTGCATTATGCAATAGAAGATCATGCAATTAACTAATAAATACTATGTGTATTTCTTTTTTCTTACTACACCCTCATATTTATTGTTGTCGGTGATACCGGTACACGTCAAAGTTTCTATAAACTTATAATGCAATAATATATTAAAAATAAATAATAAATAAATATAATACTTGGGCAAGGTTTACGTGTAGGGTATACTCTCATTATGAATGTACTCATGTACCCAAATCATTAAAGTTCGTACTTACCTAAAATTTATTCAACCCTAATCCTAGCTCTTGCATTAATAGTTTATCCTATCCTATACCTTTAAAGAGCAATTCTTGTATATATATATATATATATATATATATATATATATATATATATATATATATATATATATATATATATATATATATATATATATATATATATATATCTATACATATAATCAGGATCTCGAAAACGGCTCCAACGATTTTCATAAAATTTAGTGTCCAGGGAGTTTCGGGGGCAATAAATCGATCTAGCTAGGATTTATTTTTAGAAAATGTCTTTTTGTCCGTGTTTTTAGGCAATGAAAAACTGCTACAATATCGTTAGAATAAGAATGTAAATTTTGACAGTTTAGTAATGATTACAAATGGCTAATTGGTATATTGGGCGGTCACAAAACCGTAATACCATGGTTCGAGCCCAGACCGATCAGACTGACTTATTTTAATTTTTTTTTCAACTTCCTTTCTTTTTTGAGAAAATCTATTTTTTCGAGCCCTTTATTAGTACTTTTTAACAACACGAAAATTTAAATTAAACTAATTACACTTATGATTTTTTATTCAAATAACCAGTTCAGTTTCTTCTATTATGTCGCTAAGATCAAAAAATATTATTCGTATTTCATCAGTATGTATGTATCTAAATATAATTTCCAAAACACACGAATTAAAAAAAAACCGAGCGAAAAATACCGAGCAAAGCTCGGTCAACCGGGTACTATAAAATGTATGGCCCATGATAATGGCTTACTTTGTAAATCCCTAAAACTCTATAAGAAGCTATGAGTAGGTAAAAATTCAAAGTGAAAACACGGAAACGCTCCCCTGATAGCTACAATTACACTATTATTAATTTTCTTTTAATGCCGTGGCTCCACCATTCCAATTTCTTAGATACTTACATACTTCGTCACTTCGTGTGAAGGCGCAAGCACATCGCTTCGCTTTCGGTAAACTCTCACACATCAAAGCGTTTTACCGCGATGGACTTCGCGTGTGCGGCCACACTTTAGTGTGCCCACAGACATCGTGCGTAGCGGATGTGAAAGTAAGTTGGGTTGGCGACGTATTTTCGACGATGACAATTTTTGAAGTAATGTGAAGATGAATATTTTTTTAAGATATTTTAAATTAATAATGCAGGCGTCTAAAACTGTCCTCTGTTGCCAAAAACCTAGTAAAAATAATTATTCGCTGCCATATAACATAGCGGTTGATAAGAGCCGTGGTGGCTCAGATGGTTAACGCTCGCTGTAAATATAACAGAAGCCGAGTAACCCGGGTTCGATGCCCGCCGGCACCAATGAAATTGTTAATTGCAATTTTAAGTGCTGATTTACCACGTGTTCGGCAGTGAAGGAAAACATCGTGAGGAAACCTGCATATCTGAGGAATAAGAAAAAAAATATTTCCAAGACATGTGAAGTTCGTCAACACGCATTGGGGCAGCGCGGCGGACACTTCCTTGCCCTAAAACCCTCAGAAATGAGGGGAGGCCTGTGCCCAGCAGTGGGACGTATATAGGCTGTAACTTTACTTTTTTATATAACATAGAGCGACCGCGGCATCCATTTGTGTATCGGCATGTTTAGCGTGTGTTTATTGCGATAAAATTTACAACGCGCAGTGTGGACAGGCACCTTCGCTGTAGACCGATGACGAATTTTTATCGCGATAATTCAATCGCAATGTTTGTGGTCTAGGGCTAATACAAATATGGGTAACAATCGAGCACAAATTTCACTTTGTGATAAGTAGATGCTGTGGCCTATAGATACTTCATATTGACACGAATCAAAATGCAGATGTTATCATCCCCGGAGATTAAGATGGAGTGCCTCGTTTTCAGTAAAAACAATCTCTGGTTCTTGTCATTCACCATGTGAAATACAGCAACATCATGTTGCTATTTCCGAATAGACACATATTATTTGTGTATAAAGACTTGAAAGACGAAAAACATTTAAAATAAATAACTATAATCAAAATTTAATATACTCGTATCAAGCAGAAATGGACCCTGTATAAAAAATTATAAGATATGAAATGATAGAGGAAATAAACTCGACAGCGAAACGCCGGAAGCCAATAAAATATTAAATTACACTGGCTGTCTAAACGCAGTGTATTTCGGTCAGTTACAGGTAAGGGGGTCTGTAACATATCTGTTTTATGGAAAGCACTTTGTTTGCAGTTAGGAATTTGAGCGTGAAATAGTAGTTCAATAAATAATAGAGTGTAAGGAGAAACAAATACATAACTCCCAAGTACCAACCGACCTCACCTGTCGACAAGGCCACGTAGTCCGTGGTATAGTTCTGTAAACTACATTCTCGCTTATTTAAAATAGGAGCAGTGCCAAGCGTAAGAAAATTTATCAACATACTACTAGTTTTTACCCGCGGCACCCCTCGTATTTATTTAAAAGTTTTTTAGTACTAAAATATTTAAAAGTCTATATTTTTTACTAATGTTAATAATTTCTACTAAACTGAACTAAAAGTTGCAAAACGTTCCATTGCAATACTCTTCTTTAGACTACATAATATGTATTGCCAAGCTTCATCAAAATGCATTCATTGGGTTTGCGTGTTTTACATGGTAAAGTACTGCTGCAGCTATATTATGGTTGTAGCACGAATGGGTCGACTCGAACGGGGAAGGACCACGCTCTCACAGATTACCTGCATAAAATAGCAGCTTAATGCTGTGTTTAGTATAGAAAACGAGGCATTCCATCTTAGTCCTCAGGGGTGATAACACGTCTGCATTTTGATTACTAATGAAGGATAGATTTAGATGTCTATGAGCCCCAGTATCCACTTACCGTACTGTATGCTCGTCTGTTACATTATTTTATAAAACATTACTACAAAAATAAAAACGTCCAAACAAACTTTCACATTTATTTTATTAGTAGGAAGTACGATAATAGGATTTCGTCCCATGTGTGTGTATAAAGCGACTCTGGTAAATCTTCATGGCTTCAGATACGTGGCGCTATATCCACTTCGTTTATTTATTTATTCATTTGGTTCACCAAATAACAACAATAAATGTTACCCCTATACTTACGCTAATTTCTAAAACCCTTTTATTAACTATGTGCACATTTAATAATAAGTAAAATCCGTGTGCTTAAAACTTACAACATTACTTACATAAGTTAACGTTATAAAATTTTTTATATACCTATTTAAAGAAAAGTTGACGCCACTGTAGGATTTTCTCTTCTATCGTGGAGGCAGTACGCAAACATAAATTGCAATTGCAAACATCCAAACGCTATACAATTATATGTAGACCAAACAAATACTTGTTCCGCTCGTGATTCGAACCTGTGCGCCGCTGAGGGTTATAATATTTTATAACCCTCAGCGCCGCAACCCAATAATTACTCGATGCGTCATGGAGCTGTCGATGAATAGATTTAAAAACATAATAAAAAGCAAAAACTAAAAAAGAAAAATTATAACGAAAAATTTGTACCTACAAGCAACTTCTAAGGCGTGAGACGTATTGTACGCGATTACAAAACACAGGTCAAGCTCTGAAGTTAAGGTGGATAAGGAAGTTCTGAGGCTAATGAGGATGGCCTTTACTATATCCATAGGCGGCTCCATAACGCAGTCCCTTGGAAATGAGTTACAGCGCAAATGGCCGCGAATTCGAATCCGGCACTGAACTAGTAAAGTACGTGAGGGTAATATGGTTACCGTAAGCTTTGCCGCCCTATAAAACCAAAAGTAAGAGAAGAACATATACAAAAATATAAATTAGTTTAGTGTAACGAATATATTAAGAAAAAATAGCAAACAAGCTTCGGCAATAATTGGGAACACTTCGTAAAATCTAAGAAAAAAAAACTAACAACACTACACCATAATAAAATGGACTAAAATATTTACTATAATGTCAACTGTCAATGTGGTGTCGATAAAGCAGAAACCCTTTTGACCCTTTATTATTTGATTGACCGACGAAGAGCTATCGTATCACACAATCATCTATGCAAACAAGGCTGTAGTTTTTGAGTAACAAGAAAGTGACCATACTAACCGGATTACCAAATTACCCTCATCTACCATATTTGTATAACCTACAAGTAACTGTTCCGCGTCTAAATGTTTATCCTTGTTCAATTTATGTATGAAAACTATCTCCACGATACACTTGGAGTGGAGTTTTTTAAGAAGAGCAAGAGTAAGAAACATCGCGGCGCTTAAAAACGGCGAAAATACTAGAACTACTTATACGCATGAAGAAAGAGAAAGAAAATATGACACCGTACGGCGGGATGCCTGTTGCTTGACTACTAGCTGCATGCGCCGGCCGCCATTAGACGGCGTCGTCGAATAAAATGAAATGAAAATAGGTAGTTTTGTGAACTTACGCATGAAATGACACATTTTTGTCTTTAACTTTTGGGGTATAATTTGTACATCGTCTGAAAACACACGACGGCATGTTTTCTTTATGTTTTGCACAGGTTTACACACACGAATCACGATATAATGAATTAAAAAGAAACGTAGCGTCGCGCGACAGGTTGGTGCGTGACTAAGCGCGATGTGGCCAATTGGCTTCATTTCATCTTGCCATTTTAGAGTGCGGACAACGTATCTATAAGTTTATACATCATTGTGTATATTACTCACATTGAACAATCTCTCTCGAGATTTGAACTGTGTACTGGTGTCTTATTCTAAAGTCAGTTTATACTCAATCTATGTGTTATAACCTTTATAATGATGCCATAATATAAACGTCTAGAGGAAGCTGTTGAGAATTCAATATTTATACCTCCCGGGAGTACCACCAGACGTGCAAGTAACGAGAGACGTACAAAGATTTATTATAGCTGAAATTTCATCTAATGATCACAGGTGTTCTCACAGTAACAAATAGCAGTGATTTATTTGAAATGATACCACTACCAATATTTTAGCAGTACTTTGAGTTTTGAATATAGTAATGACTATACCAATTCGATTCTTCAGAATTAAATTCTAATATTCGTGTAGTAATTAATATAAGTTCTAGCGGGACTTAAATCTATATAAATTGCAAAGTGCTATAAAACACTCGTCGGTGAAGGAAACCATTGTGAGTAAACCTACAAGTCTGAAAAGTTAGAAATACTGTAGCGTAATTCCGAAGCCTCGGATTCAAACTTCGCACGAAACAAGTGTTTTGTATGGCTTAAATAATTGTTCTTGGTCTGAATGTATGCCCTTCTGCAATTATGTACGTAAACTGCCTCCACTATACAGGAGAAAAAAAAGTGTGGAGGAAACATTTGTTTTAAATAAAATAATTACGCGTCCGTCTCTGGGACAGCACGGCGGATCGTATATATTTTTCTTTTTTAAATAATAATACTAGCAACGCTGTTAAAATTACTAACTTTAATCACTACTGGTGAGCTGAACATAATTGTGTTTCACAACAGTAGTCGAATGGCGAATTCGAACCCATAACCTATAGAGTTCACGGTCCGCACCCTGCCAGTAGACTACCGTCGGTTTTATCTTCTACCTTACATTCTAATCATTGAGACGTGTACCTAGAAGCGTTATGTTCTTGAACTGTAACTTGACTTGCTCATGATTTAACCTCGGCTTAGTAAATATGAAAGATTAACGAGCATTTACCGTGCTAACGAGTGGGAGATAGCATTATCTGGATTAAGAGATACGTTTGTTTGATATACTCGCCACTGTAATAATGCTGGTCAATATATCACGTTTATGACGTTGTATTTAGAATTTATGGCCATACTGTGTAAATAGGTCTATTAAATGTCAATATATATATATATATATATATATATATATATATATATATATAAAAAAGTTGGTATATATTTGTAGAGAAACAAGAAATTTATTTCATACGTTAGGTTTGTGTAAATATATATACAAGTACATAAAATTGATGTGTCTGTTTGTAGTAACAGCTTTTTACTAAATCAGCATGACAGTATATATTATAATACTTTTAACAAACAAAATTTAAGTTTTTGTCTGCCTATCGGTTTTTTCCGGCTAATATCCGAAGTGGCTGGACCGATTTTGACAGGATTTTCGCTGGCAGATAGCTGTTGTTATAAGAAGTAACTAAGGCTACTTTTATTTTAGAAAAATAATGAGTGATCCCCACAGAAAAACAGTTTCATAACAAGAGAATCCACTAACCTATATCATTGCGTCCCACTGAAACAGGAGATGGGCAGTGACATCTTCCTAATATCAACTCAAAATAGTGATTTCTTAAATTTACACGAACACTACACATTTAATAAAACTCTATTTATGGATTTTATCGCGTTTAATTAACTATTTAATTTCTTTTGTAATTCCCGATGATTTTTAGATTCGAGTGCTTTCCAGTACCCGAAACTAAAAATAAAAAACCCGGAATTAAAAATAAGTTAAACAGTTAATTAAACGCGATAAAATCCGTAAATAGTGTTTAATTCCACTCAAAATAATTTAAAACAACACAGCGGTTGCCATATAGCTTGTCAAGCGTAGCAACTGTGGCAGATTTGTCTCATTGAGTCAATCTATGTGGAGGTCTATGAAAAAAAATATATTTTTGATATAAATTCATCTTAATTATTTTCTAACTGGAAACATAGGATTCATTCAGAGCTACATAGGATTCATCTTATATCATTATATAAATATTATTTTTGCTTGTAATGTCTCTAGTGAAACACGGTCTTTGAAAGATGCAGATATAATTGTTTATAATAATTAACTCCTGAAACTTCGTTAAATTTCGGAAAATTCTAGAGAAGCACCAAGGAGAGTGTGGCATCTCTAGATTGGAACCGAGTGTGCTAAAAAAGTGTTTTTTTTTAATATAGAATAAGGGTGAAAAAACGAGCACACAGTCCACGTGACGATAAATGGATGCTGTGACCCCTAGACATTTATCCCTATTAAGAATCAAAATGTAGATGTATTTTCACCCCTGAGAACTAAAATGGAGTGCCTCGTTTCCAGTGAAAATGGTCTCCAATTCTCTACATTCACCATACAAAACACAGCAACATTGTGCTGCTATTTTACGCTGGTATTCTGTGAGAGAGTGTTCCTACCCCGGGCGAGCCGAACCATTCGTGCCACAACGATAATATAGCTTAGTGTGGCTCTACCATGCATTAACTTCTTTGATTTTTTCAGCATTTTTTAAATGTTTCGTTTACGTCTTTTATAAAATAAAGTTATTTGTACTACGCTTTTATTCCTTTTTTATCTTATTTTTAACGATTTTGAAGTCATATTTAGTAGTCACTTGTTAGTCTAGGCCTTCTAAGTCCGATATTTATGTTAGACTCGACAAACAAATTTTTACAATTTTCTATCTACACCCATGTTTTACCTAAGTTTGGTCCGAGTAGCCTGCAAGAGTAGCTGCTTTTTGGACTATGCTTACCCCGTCAGGTATAACAGGCGTGAAGCTATACCTTAATGTGTGGCAAGGGTCATTATATCGTTACCCCATTTGGGACGAAGTAGGAGATACAGTAAATGGCATACGTGTATATTGTATAAAAAGAAAGCTTAAACAGGTAAGTTATTCATTCTCGATACTCTTGTAAGAACTAAAATATTTTGTCTGACTTCAAAAAAATTTACAAATGACTATGTTTTTTGGTATATATAAAAAAATTATTACGCGTTCTTATGTGATATCTTCGTCAATAATTGTAATTCGGTTTTGACGATACTATTTTTATTATAAAGGAGTAAAATGCAACAATTTTACCCCCAAGAAACAGCACTATATAACGTAATTATAACTAAAAAATAGAATTAGAAAAATGCAGTTACCAACCCGCTTGGTAATAATGGCAAATATCCCCTTATGAAGGAGAAGGAAGAAGGATATGGAAGAGGCCTACCGTTCAGTGGTGGGCTATTGATATACTGTAAAGGTAAATATGATTCAAACTGAGTGAATTCACTTAAAAGCAAGGAAAATAGAGGTTGAAGTTTTAATGTTATTTAATGTTACTATTTATACGACGTTGATATTTTGATATTTCTTAGTTCTTTTACTTTTTATAAAAAGTAAAAAACTAAAAGTATTAAGATAATTTCACATTCTGAAGTTGGGATTTATTATTATTTTATATATAATGAACATCAAATAATAATTGTTTATCAAAAAAAATGGGAAAGATATATTTTACTTAAACTAACAGTTCATTCGTGATTACACGGCATTGTATGTATGTCAACAACAACCTAAGTGTAATAACTAACACTACACAAAGGAGCCTCGCACGATCCTCTCGGCGTTTTTGTTAAAGTTGAACAATAGTTACTTGATTTTCTCCGTTTTACTTACGAAGCGTTCCATTTTATTACTGTTTATTTATTTATATGCTGTCATAATAGTTAGTAGTTAGTAGTAACATATAGTTGCTATCTAATGTATAAAAACAGATCACCTCTGTGTATAAAAATGTATATTAGTTTCTTCGTTCGTCTTATATGACTTCCTTTGATATTCACCAATTATCACCGATTACAAAGACATTTTTGTGAGCTTTTGTGTGTTGCTGTCAATAAACTTTATCGATATTTAAGTCAAACGAGATGATTTTTTTCGTTTAAAAGGATAGATTGAAATATATTTTGTAATGTTAAATTGATTATTATATAAAAGTAAAATCGTATTAGCCGATGATCTTTATACCGACGTTACGTTAAAATTGACGGTCAATTATCTTACTTATATATATTAAATATATTATGTACTTAATTAATTATAGCCCCGAACAAAAAGAAATTATTGTTCGAGGCTATAATACAATACAGGAGTCTAAGTAATGAAAACAGGTACTGACTTAGTTTTATACCTATCGGGTCGAAGAACCAGAAAATAGTGATGCTAATGGTTCCTGGGTTCGAATCCGGAAACGGATGGTCACTAATTGGCTTAAATATCTCACGCTAAATAGATGTCGCTGGTTGGGACTAACGTGAACTTGTTTTTATGCATATAATCACATGGTGTTATCATTGAAAAGTTGCTATTTAATTTAAAGTGTTTCCGTTTCTAGTGTATGTATATATACATAAAACAATGCCTCAGTGCTGTATTCTGTCATTTTTAAACATTATTAAATTCTTCTACTTTTAAGAATATGCGTAGGTTTATCCATTTCTAATCTAATCAATATAAATATAAAGCAGCATTAATCTCTACTCTTTTCTAACAAATTGACTTCCCTCGCTATGAAATCTGTCAAATAATTAAGCAAATTCTTAAGTGATAAATTGCTTCGTGGTAAATACTTAGATGACATAAAAATGTACAATGAAGCTAATAAATTTTTCTATTTTAAACAGCATAAAATTCCAAAATGAGAGGATTTTAGGGCAAGGAAATGTCCACCAACGCGTGTTCGCGAACTCCACATATAACATATATATATATATATATATATATATATATATATATATACATATATATATATATATATATATATATATATATATATACATATATATATTGTAATTTTAATTATTATTTTTATTTAATTTTAAACCATATTATACGTTTTTAAATATGAATACAAATTGTTTCTTAGACATGCCGGTTTTTTCATGATGTTTTCCTTCACCTCCAAACACTTGGTCAGCACTTAAAATTGCAATTAACAATTTCATTGGTGCCGGCGGAGTCGAACCCGGGTTGCTCGCGTACTGTGAAATTGACAGCCAGTGCTTAGTCCCTGAGCTACCACGGCTATTTTTGTCACCCTCTGAAAAATGAGAGGAGTTCTGTCCCCAGTGAACTGTAATAAGCTGTAATGGTGACGACCAAGTACAAGATAATTTCACACAAATGTGTCACAATGATGTTTAAATATTTTAATCAACATTTTTAAAGTAAGTAAAGTTACAGCCTATATACGTCCCACAGCTGGGCACAGGCCTCCTCTCATTTCTGAGAGGGTTTTAGGGCAAGGAATAGTCCGCCGCGCTGCCCTAATGCGTGTTGGCGAACTTCACATGTCTTCGAAATATTTTTTTCTTATTTCTCAGACATGCAGGTTTCCTCACGATGTTTTCCTTTACCAACGAGAACGTGGTAAATCAGTATTGTGAAATTTACAGCGAGCGCTAACGATCTGAGTTACCACGGCTCAGCATTTTTAATTTAGACTAAATACGTTGATTACATGATATATATATATATATATATATATATATATATATATATATATATATATATATATATATATATAGATAGATAGATAAAATATATTTTTACCCTAAGGGTCGGAAATTAAGGGTGAAAAAAGAAAAAAAGAGGGTTATTACAGAGTAGTCCGAATTTAATAATTATTTTTTATTGGATATATACCTCGAAATTGGTCTCATATGATTTTGGAAAAAAATTACACTAAGGGTGGGAAAATAGGCGTGATTTATTATGTTTACTCACAGATTTTAGTCCTGGGTTGTGTATTACAATATTATATAATAATTAAATTACATTACAAAAAAACTTCACAATGAATGAGTTTTATACGGTCTCTTGTTTGTAGACCTTTCAATCTCTGCATTTCTGATACAGCTCGTTCATCGTGAGGTTTGTGTGATACCTTATTTGGCTCTAGATCGGACAAAGCAATACCCTCAAGTGTTTTACTCTCCTCGGACCACATATGCCTGCCTTTTGGCAAACACTTTCTTTGCGAGTTCGATTACAGCTTTAAACAAATAATGTTAAAGTAGAATTATATAACAGTCAATAGCTAAAGTCAGGTAAGTAGCTATTTAAAAGTAATCAAAAATTAAGAATGTAGTAATTAGTACATTACAGCCAAAAATTTAAAAAATAAAATGTTTTTAACAAAAAAATTAAAAAAAACTGAAAAGCAAAAAGTTATAAACCTTTTTCTTTTACCTTAATAATTAAGTTCTTACACTAATCTAAATGTACCTAAGTATATATTTTTGTAATTATTTTAAGTTTTTAATTAATCTTAATAACTAAGTTCTTGAACTAATGTAAGTATTTCTAAGTAATTTTGAGTCACCGACTCAAGATTACTTAGAAGAAAAAAAAGGTTTATTATTTTTTGGTTTTCTATTTTTTCGGTGGTTTAATTTTTTGTTAAAAAGTTTTTATTAATTTTTATTTTTTATTTAATGCGATATAAAAGAAAGTTTCATCTGTTTTTAAAGGAGGTGAATCCTCCTTTTATTGAAATCGATTAGTCGAAGACGCTTGAACCGATTTGGATAAAATAATATTTAGATGATTTAAATATTAACAGGTATCTTATCGTTGTATCTATTATTCTACTAATTGTTACGAATAAATACTCTAGACTAAAACAAGCCAATGCGTAACGTATTTCAAACATAAAATTATCTCTGAAATGTTTCTATAATAATTAAAAACTATGAACGTCTAAAATATTATATCTATGCCCAAATTGAAGAAAATTTATAAAAAAAACTTTCTACAAAGCCATATTAGTCCAAACAGTGAACCAGACGAGTGGGAAATGTTATTACAAATGTATAGCGCTGTGCGCCGCTGATAGGATAGACGTTTATTATAATAATAAAACGGTATCCTGTGAATTATGGCAATAGAATATAAATGTACATGAGATGACCTATATAGATTACCAATGTAGATTACTAATAAGTAATAAGTTTGTTCAATTTTTTGTGATGCATTGCAACAGCAAGCATTTGATTTTATTGGTTTTAGCATCTCTCATGACTTTACAATGTGGCAATTAGAAATGTGTGTCAGGTGTTAATCATTATTGTATTCGAATATTTCCAATAATAATTTGACATTGGTAAAATAATTAATTGATAAAATTAATTAATTTACTACTTGGTTGTAAGACTACTTTTTCTTGGAGTCCGTTTGGATAGGTAATAACCTCTTATCTTTTACTATTGCCAAATAGCAGGTCTTGTTCTACTTTGTTCTTGTCTGAAGGTTATAGAAAGCCAGAATAGTTACATGCTGTTAGGCATTACGCCTTATTTCACAAATAGGACAAGGCACATTTAGTATTCTTTGTTTACAGCTGGCTACAGGTGTTGATGCATGCGTTTCCACTTGCCATCAGGTACCAGGACTGTATTTTTTTGTATAGGAGAGGGGGCAAACGAGCATACGGATGGTAAGTTATAACCGCCGCCCATGAACAACTGTAACACCAGGAGAATTGCAGAGGTGTTTCCGACCTTTTAAAAAGGAGGACCTCTTTTCTTGAAGCTCCCAAGTCGTATCGGTGGGGCAAAATCTCCGGTGGTAGTCGATTCCACAAGAAAGTTGTGCGATGAAGGAAACTTCTTTTAAATCGCACAGTAGTGGACCGGCAGTCATCCAGCTGGTATGTATGGTATTGTGAGTTTTGTCACAATGTGCGATTGTGAAATTGTGCGGCTGGAATTAGTCCGAACAATTTCTTAGGACTCCCCGCGGTCAATGCGATAAAATACGCAAAGACATTTCTTCGCAGTGCCAGTAAGTCAAACTGATCGGAAAAAGTTCGATCGCCGACGATTTGAACGGCTCTGCACTGGATGCAATCAAATGGAAGGAGTTGGCACTGGGGACACCCCGCCCAGAGATTGATTGGAACAGTATTCCATGTGCGGCAGAACCTACGCCTTGTATAGGTTCAAGCGGTGTACCGGTTTGAAATACTGTCCCGCTCTGCTGAGCACGCTAAGCTTCTTAAAGGCCTATTTGGCCTTCTCTTCCAAGTGGCCACGAAACTGCAGGTCACTCGACATGTCGATGTCGAGAATTTCGATACTAGCTGAGGCAACAAGAAGAGTGCCTTGAAACTGAGTAGATACGACGAAAGGGTTCTTTTTAGCGGTAAACGCGCACACTTGTGTCTTTTGGGGATTGAACTGAACTAGATTTAGTTGCCGGCAGACGGCAAGAATTTGTTCAACAAAGTCTCGACTTCAGACACAAGTTTGTCCCAATACTCGGCGATGTTTTCCCGAGAACAGGCCGGTGTCCAAAGCATCACCAGTGCTGTCGTCCGCATAGCAATGAATATTACATGTCATTGACATGCATGTTAGTCTGTTAGTCACTTCAGTTCAAAAAAGAACTTATCACAACGTCTCGTACAATGCATGGCGTACAAGGGACAGAGTAAAGTGTTTTCCCGATAATTTAATTTAGCCTGCTCAGTGATCAAGGACCCACTGTAAAGAAAAGGCTTACCGTGAAGATACTAATCAAGACACTAATACCTTTTACCTACTTTTATAACAGTTCTTAAGAAGTTAAAAAAAACAATAAAATATAATTTCTATTTTTTTCTTTCCAGGTGTACAGAAGCAAATTTCCATCAAGGTATTACGAAGCATTAGATGTTACCAATGAAATTAGGGCCGTGTAACTCTACTATATCTACTATATTTCGTAGTAATAAAACATATGTTATAGATAAAACATATGTTATAGGTTAAAAGATGCAATAGCATCTTGTATTGTTCACAAAAGCCACTAGGTACTCTATGATAAGTATATTATCTACCAAAAGCTATTAAAATATTGATCTTAACCTATTTCGAGCGAAGTGGGTACGAATGTACTGCAGGAGGCGTCTGAAGCATTTGATGAATCTTTGATATACACATATTGTACATAAATATGGATTGATATTATGGAAAAAAGACCGCTATAAGGTTTCATAAAAATGTAGAAAGCGTTCCGATGTCAATTAATTGTGTATCTGGAAATATTATTGTGCAAAAACCTTTTTATGAACCGTGTAGTGGCGGCGAAAATAAATTCACTACCCCATATCATCGCGTGGATGTCGCAAGTAGTCTAGAGTATTTATTATATATAGCTTAGAAGTTAAAAAGAGTAGACTGTCAAGCAGTATCTTTCTTATAACATCTTTAAAATAAAAACTGCAGTTGCCCAGCGTGCCAACTGCGGCAGGTGATCCTTTTGAGATAATCTATGGGGGGCCTATGTTTAGCAGTGGACTTTGATAGGCTCATAGACACAAGGCGTTAATTTGAGGAGTCAAAAAAATACTGGAATTGATCAGGAACGTTTTTTGAAGGTGCGTTATACCCACCGCCCCATACCCAGATATCTAAAAGATAAAAGAGTTCTCCAGTTCTTGTGCCTTACCGTACAAAACATAGCAGCATTATGCTGCTATACCACAGTAGTATTTCGTGTGAGCGTAGTAGTGACCCACTTAAACCGACCTATTAAAGCTGTAGACATAACAAGCTGCAGCTTTACTTCTTTTAAATGAAATTTCACAAATGGCACCAATATAATACTGCCTATTATACCCTGCAGCAGTTAAGTACTAGTTTGTTTATATAATATTATATAAAGAAAAACTAACAACATCTTGTTTATCCTGGCTTTCGCTAAAGCTTCTAAACCTTTGAAATTATGAGTCAATATATAAGCAAACAGTACAATCAAAGTCAAACACTCTTAGAATTCTAGCACGGGCGAACGACGTCAATATATTTTTAAATTACTCATCACTGTTTCTATACTGTTTTATTTTCTTTATCTTATTACGTGAAGGTGAAATTAATTTCACGAAATCAGTTTCAATATCAATGAAACTTAATGTGTATAAAAACTTTTTAACAAAAAAATTAAACCGCCAAAGGTTAATTAAAGACTCAAAATAATTACAAAAATATATACTTAGGTACACTTACATTAGTTTAAGAACTTATAAATTAAGGTGAAAGAAAAAGGTTTAATTTTTTTGTTAAATTTTTTTATAATTATTTGGGCTATAATTACTACATGCTTAATTTTTGATTACTTTTAAAATATCTACTTACCTTACTTCAGCGCTTTTTTGATTATTTTTTTTAATAAAACGAAGTCGAGGACGATTATAATTTTTAACAAAATTGTAATCGACCTCGGGAAAAAAGTGTTTTCCAAAGGGCAGGCATATGTGGCACTGAGAAGAGTAAAACACTTGAGGGTATTGCTTTACCTAATCTAGAGCCAAGTAAGTTATTACACAAACCTCACGATTAACGAGCTTTATTCGCAGAAATGCAGAAACTGAGAGGTCTACACACAAGAGACTGACAGGTCTAAAGCGCATTCATCGTGAGGTTTTTGGTAATGTAATGTAATTATTGTGTAAAACACAACTTAACAATAAATCACCCCTATTTTCCCACCCTTAACGAATTTTTTTATAAATTTATATGGAACCGATTTCCCTACCCAATAAAAAAAAATTATCAAAATTGGGCTACTCTTTAACAAAACACCCCTATTTTCCCACCCTTAGGGTAAATTTTTTTCCAAATGTATATGAGATCTATTTCGAGGTAACATTAAACATTTAATACGAGGTAAAGCCATGTTTTCGTTATATTAGTAGTATAGTTGTAGCACGAATGGGTCGGCTTGACCGGGGAAGAACCATGCTCTCACAGAATACCAACGTAAATTAGTAGCTTAATGCTGCTGTGTTGCGTATAGTGAGTGTAGAGAACTGGCGACACTTTTTACTGGAAACGAGGCATTCCATATTAGTCCTCACGGGTGACAACGCATCTGCATTTTCATTTGAAATCAAGGATAGATGTAGATGTCTATGGTCGGTAGCTTTTTTTTTTTTTTTTTTTTTCATCATCATCATCATCATTACAGCCCTTCACAAGTCCACTGCTGAACATAGGCCTCCCCCAAGTAATGCCACAAAGCACGGTCCTGAGCCACCTGCATCCATCGACTTCCTGCATATCTTACCAGGTCGTCACTCCATCTAGTGGGGGGTCGCCCTACACTACGCCTACCGGTACGAGGCTGCCACTCGAGAACCTCAAGGCAGCTCCGGTCCGTTCCAGTTTGGGAGCCAAACGTCGGAACGTCTTCCAACGAAGCGGGAATTGGCCTCTCTCCAAGCATGCGCTTAGGAGCCTCTCCAGTCGGGGCCCGAGAGCCTCCGAGGCCAGGACCCAAGCTTTGCCAGGCAAGCCATCGGGTCCTGGGGCGGTATTCCTGGCCTTGAGCCTACGCACCGCCACTCTCAGTTCTACCCCGGTCCCTTCCGGAATGTCGTCGTCATCGTCCTGGTAGTCCGCTTCCGGCACCACAGGTGGCGGAGCCATAGGCGGGGGCGGATGTTCCCCTCGCGCAGGGAACAGAGCGCTCACCACGTCCTCCACGAGCTGGGGCCGGAGACTTTGCGTCAGCGGGGGGGCCCAGGTGCGGAGTTTATCCCGCACCATCTTGTAAGGGCGCCCCCACGGATCTCTGTTGAGAGTCTCCAGCATCTCCTCACGGGCCCGATCCCGGGCCCGCAGGACAGCCTCCCGGAGGGCGGTCTTCGCCGCTCTGTATCCCTCGTACAGCTCCGCTTCAATTGCTGCCGCATTCGGTGGACGAATGCGGAGCCTGCGATGCCTGGTGTACAGGTGCCGCGCGGCGACACACGCCTCGCGCAGAGACGTCAGCTCACGCGACCACCAATACACATGACGCCGGGCGCTTTCTGGCCGGACTCGGGGCATTGCCACGTCACATATCTCGGATATGGCCTCCTGGAACCACCCTGCCTCATCATTGACGTCGGCAGGCCTGTCCGGTGATGACACCCAAGCCTGCACGATCGAGGCTTCCAGGAGGAGCTCCCGGTCCAGCTGCTTCAGCGCCCAACGCGGACCACTCGGGGCCTGTTGGACTGGCGCGCTCGAGGACTGGGTGGAGACATCAAACCGGATGTACCGGTGGTCGGAGTAGGTCTCCACCCCCTCCATGACACGCCAGTCAATGGCACGCGGCGACAGAGCGGGGCTAGCGAACGAGATGTCCACCACCGACTCACCCCGCATCCGCACACACGTGGGGACAGAACCCCGATTTAGGACGACCAGGCCTGTCTCCAGAGCCCAGTCTTCCACCATCCTACCCCGCACATCTGTACGACGAGAACCCCAAGCCAAGTTCTTGGCATTGAAGTCCCCGAGGACAAGTACGGGAAGGGGATAACTTCCGACGACGACTGCTCTCAGCTCTGCAAGAGAGTTGTGGAGCTCGGCGAGAGATCGGTTCGGGGAGAAGTACACCCCCACAACGACGAACTCCCCGAACCTTGCTGCTACGCACCCCTGACCCCTCCTGACACCTTCAAGGGTCGGGGTACCGGCGGCGGCCGAAGAAATGATGGCCACTGAGCCGTTAAGGTCCGCCACCCAGTTCTCGCTAGGCCAGACAAAATACGGCTCAGCGACCACAGCGATGTTAATCGACCACTGCGCCATGCTCTGGAGCAACAGATCCTGAGCGCAGGCGCAGTGGTTGATATTCGCCTGGAGGAAGCTTAATGGGGCCGTTATAGGCATTCCATTTCAGCTTCCTCCACGGGGGGCCCCTCTGCGGGCGTCGGTGTCGCGGCGGCGGCGGCGGCGACAGTGACCGCGGTGGCGGTGGCAGTTGCGGCCGCGGCGGAGGCCACAGAGGCGATGGCGGCTTTGGCCCCTACCCTACCCGCGGCCTTGGCCTTGGCGGGTGGCACGCAGGCCTTGCTTCCGGCCCGGTGATCGGCTGGCTTGCCGGTCGCCGCACATGCATCACAGTGCGGCGTGGCGCAGCAGGTCGCCGATATGTGTCCGGGCTGACAGCAGCGGAAGCAGACGCCACTTCGGTCAACCTCCGAGGCGCATCTCACTGATACGTGGTGCCCCACGAGACAGCGATAGCACCTCAGAGGTCTGGGCTCCAGCAGCTTAACCTGCGCTGAGACCCAGCCTACCAGAAGCCTTCGGCCCTCCACTATGGTTTTGGCCGCCGTAACAGGGCAGCGCACCGTGGCGGCATGCAAACCCTGTTGGTCCGGGCGTATGGCGCCTGACCTGACCTGGTCAGTAGTGCACCCCCCCGACCTGGCGACGGCGGCTACCAACTCCTCCTCCGATACCGAGTCGTCCAGACCCATGATGCGCAGGTCTGCGCATCTGACGGGTCTTGACACTCGGGCCTCTTCCGCGTCCAGAGACGCTCTGAGCTTCGCAGCCAGAGCGTCCGCGGTCGCGCCGCTGGATTCCCCGGGGACCTCCAGCATTCGGGCCCCCGTCTGGGTGACTTTGAGCCGGAGGCCCCCAGTGATCCCGAGCTCCCCGAGATCCACCGCCTCCTTCGCCTTCGCGAGCAGATCGCGGTAGGTAACGCCCTTTTTTCTGCATCCGGCTGTAGTGTAATCACTACAGCTGCGGTCTTCGGGGCGCGGAGCCTAGCCGCGATCTTGCGCGCCCTGAACTGGCGCTGCCGCTCCTGCTCTTTGGCCTTTTTGGCTGCCTTCTTCCCCTTCTTTTTGTCCCCGACCACCTGCCAACCGGCTTCAGCCGTGGGAGGTGTAGGGAGCTGGGGGGGTGGTGACGGCGGCGGCGGTAGCTGGCTTGCCGCTGGCGCTGGCACATTCGCCGCAGGCACTGGGGCTGGTGCAGCCATCACTTGTGCTGCCGCCTTGCCCTTTTTTGCCTTCGTCTGGCCTCTCTTTCCCGTCGCCGGCTTAGCCGGAGCCGGTTCAGCCGGTACCGGTTTTGCCGGAGCCGGCCTTTCAGGGGGGGGAGGGGCAACTGCAGCCCCGCCCGAGGGCTGACTGGACGGCCCCGGCCTGGATGCGGTAGCCGTGGCCGCCGCGTACGTTGCCGGCCTCGCCGCCGTCTTGTTTGCCCCCAGGGGGGGGGGGGGGCGCAGGACGATGCCCTCCAGCACGGAGAACCGATGCTGGAAGGCAGCGAGCTCCTGCCGGACCAGGTTCAGAACCTGGTTCTCCAGCGGCACGGGCTGGCTTGGACGCTGCGTCTGGGGCGCCGCGCGAGAGGCAGGCTCACGTAGACTGGCCAGGTCTGCGCGGAGCTGCTCATTCTCCTTCTGGAGAGTCTCCATGGCAGACGTCAGGCGGGCCACGACCGCCCGCAGCTTCGCCACCTCGTCCGCATTAGGCCCGGCCCCAACAAAGTTGGCCTCCGCAGCCGCCATGATGGAGGCGGAGGCCCCGGGAATGGCCTTGAACTTTGAGAAGGACTTTTGCTTGTAGGCCACGACCTTGATCGCGGCCTCCACCTCCTTTACGAATCTGGCCTTACGCTCCACCTCGGAGCCGCCAGTCGCACTCGTCTCGTCGCCTGATACCCGAGCCGTATCGCCCGGGTGGCGCCCCTCCTCGGCAAGCTTTGCCGCTCGTTCAGCCCTCTGATTGGCATTCCCCTTGCCTCTCAGCCCGCCCCGCCCGTTGGTGGGGATTTTCCGGGCCGAGACCTCTTCTTCACCGGATGACGGCCCCTGGTCGCCATCCCGCCTGGACCGCTTGCGGAAGAACTTACTGTTCTCCGCGGTTCCAGGCCTCACGCGTCGAGAGCTCTCTGGGCCTCCCACGCTGCTCGATGCGGCGTCGGACTCTGTCCCCGCATCGCTCCTCCTCTCCTCTATGTTGCCGTTGCCGGCGGTTTTATTTGTTTGTTTTTTTGTTTCCATATTTGTACCCACGATTATGGGGGAATAAAAGGTCCACCTTGGCAGAGACCCCTGTACCAAGGTAAGCAGATTTAGAGGATTTATTACTCGCCAGGGGGTCTGCAGGTACCCTGGCGAGGAGCGCACTTGCGGCTGATTTGTTCATAGAACCCCGTCAGCCATCCATCCCCTCGCGGTGCGTCGCCGCTTGGGATTCGGGGTAACTTTTTATAGAGGTTTTCTCCCTCGCGGTCCGGGCGATTAAGCCAAGACCCTCGGTCCTTATCAAAGCCGCGAGACATGATCCACGACACTTCGATACTGGGATTACGAGATCGGCGGTGACAGCAAAGGATGAATCCTTCACTGTCTGCCCGGAGGCAGGGTAAGTGCACACCGAGCCCGCCCTCGCTCCTCTGCTATGCCCTCTTAAAAATAAGCTACCAGCGCTCTTAAAAATAAGCATAATTCCATCTCCAGGTTCTGCAAAAGAGTCATTGCCAAGGCAAGGTCTGAGCACATTAGCAGAATTGGTAAGAAGTTATTTAGCCTTCCTCCGGGAACTTGTGTATTCTGGTATCTCGCCAAGGTTGTCCAAGGGAACTTCTTTCAGCCATCTCTTCCATCTCTGCACAGAGAGGACGATTGAGAGGCCCGTACCTCAAAGGAGAAAGCCGATCTGTTAGGCTCTCAAGGTGCATGCATCTCGACTCTCAATGACAGGGGATCACACTGCCGACCATCCCGCGGTTTGAGTGTTTCATGCCAGATTAGTGGTTTACACAGCGCTCGGTTCGCAAAGCATTCCTCTCCCTGTATGTCAGCAAATCAAGACCTGATGGTGTCCCTCCCATTGTACTGAAGAAGTGTGCTCCGGAGCTGGCTCCAGTTTTAACGCGTCTTTTGCAGTACTCTTACTCCTACGTCGTAGTTCCGAATTCATGTAAGATGGCTTAGGACCACCCGATCCCTAAAACAGGCGATCACTCAGATCCATCAAAGAACAGGCCTATCGTATTTGCCTCCTTGTACTCCCAAATAATGGAGTCCATTATAAACTGCCTGCTCATGAGGAACCTTGCGGATCACTAGCTGATTCGTGACCGCCGATACGGTTTTCGTCGTTTTCGATCAGCTGATGATGGACGGGGGCAATAGAGTCCAAGTGGCAGGCATTGGCCGTTAGTTTGAACATAGCAAAGGTCTTCCATGGGGTCTGGCATAAAGCGCTTCTTTCGAAGCTCGCTTCCTATGGGCTTCCCGAGAAAATGCGCAATTTGATCACCAGCTTCCTTGCTGATCGGAGTATCAAGGTCGTAGTAGATGGTGAATGATTTGATTACAAACCTATTAATGCTGGTGAAATATTAGCATTAATAGGCTTGTACAAGGCTGCATGCTATCACCAACGCTGTTATTTCTGCATATCAATGATATGTTGTAAACTGGTAACATTCATTGCTATGCAGTCGTCAGCACTGGTGATGCCTTATATACTGACCGTAACAATATTTCTCGGGAAAACGTCTTTGAGTTACGGGACAAAGTTGTGTCTGAAGTCGAGTCTTAGCTGAACAAAGTCTCGGATTGGGAGTGACTAAATCTAGTACAGTTCGATCCCTAGAAGACACAAGTTTGCGTGTTTACCGTTAAAAAGAACCCTTTCGTCGTATCTTCTCAGATCAGTCAGTCTAGGCACTCCATTTGCTGCCTCAGCTATTATCGGAATCCTTGGCGTCGACATATTGAGTGACATGTAGTATTGTGGTTACTTGGAAGAGAAGTGGTATTTAATCGGAACAACAAAATGGCTACCGACTCAGTATGAAACTACAGAATTGTTGCTACAGCGCTGTTTTTGTGCCTCTGATCTCTTCCTACTCGTATTATGAGCAAGCTGTTGAGAATTCAATATTTATACCTCCCAGGAGTATCATCAGAGATGCACGTAACGAGAAATGTACAAAGATTTAGTGTAGTTGAAATTTCGTCACAGGTATTATCTCACAGTGATAAATAGCGGTGATTTATTCAAAATGATATCAATATTTTAGAAGTACTATGAGTTTTTAGTTGTCATAACTATATCAATTCGATTCTTCAAAATAAATTCTAATATTTGTATAGTAATTAATATATGTTCTAGCAGGATTTAAATCTATGTATATTAATTATTTCATGCAATTGTAAAGTACTGCAAAACACTTGTCGGTGAAGGAAACAACTGTGAGGAAACTTGCAAATCTGAAAAACTAGAAATGTCGTGGCGTAATTCCGAAGCCATGGGTTCAAACTTCTCACGGAACAAGTGCTTTTTATGGCTAATGAATAATTGTTCTGGGTCTAAATGCATGATCTTTTGCAATTATGTGTATAAGCTGCCTCCACTAAACAGGAGAAAATACAAGTGTGGAGGAAACATTTTTTAAATAAAATAATTATGCGTTAATAATAATTATGGGACAGAATGGCGTATCAATTATATTTTTTTAAATAATAATACTAGCAATGCTGTTAAAATTACTAGTATTCCCTTGAATTACTACTAGTGGGCTGAAAATGCTTGTATTTCACAACAGTAGTCGAATGGCGAATTCGAACCTCTTGAGTTCAAAGCCGGCACCCTTCCATTAGGCTACCGTCGCTTTTATCTTCTACCATACCTTCTAATCATTGAAACGTGTGCCTAGAAGCGTTATGTTCTTGAACTGTAACTTGACTTGCTCATGATTTAACCTCGGCTTAGTAAATATGAAAGATTAACGAGCATTTACCGTGCTCACGAGTGGGCGATAGCATTATCTGGATTAAAAGATATGTTTGTTTGGTATACTCGCTACTGTAATAATGCTGGTCTATATATCACGTTTATGACGTTGTATTTTGAATTTATTGTCATATTGTGTAAATAGGTATATTAAATGTCAAAAGCATAGATAAAAAAGTTGGTATATTTTTGTGGTGAAACTAGAAATTTATTACATATTATGTTAAGTTTGTGTAAATATCTATACAAATATATAAAATTAAAGTGTCTCTTTGTAGTAACTGCTTGAGAGCAGAATAAGTAAAAAGGATGTTGTATATCTCGACGGAATACGAGGCGGATGTGCAACCCTACTACACACGAAGGCCTTGCAGAAGGTCAATTCCAATGATGGTTAAAAAAGTTCTCGTGTCAAGCCTATAAACATCTTTTTATATATATTTCTTTTTCATTAAAATTAAATGAAATTTTGATGCAAAAATGAAAACGCTCATGAGGTCTGCACTTTTGTATTTTCCAAACTATTTGGTATTTATAAGAGATGGGCCAAGTAATCATTCACATGGATAGCATTTTCGAAACCTGTAGTTGGATTCCGACATCATTCATTAAAATTAAATTAAATTTTAATGCAAAAATAAAAACGCTCATGAGGTCCGCACTTTTGTATTTTCCAAACTATTTTGTATTTATAAGAGATGAATTTTTCCATCTATACCCATGTTTTTTACCTATATTCGGTCTGAGTAGCCTGCTGCTCTTTGAACTCTGCCTACCCCGTCAGGGACGCGACTCTGTACTTTAATGTGTGGCATGGGTCATTGTATAAAATATGTTTTATAAAATAAAAGCCTTAATAGATAAGTTATTCGTTCTCGATACTCTTGTAAGAATTAAAATGAATTGGTGAATTCTGAAAAGTTTACAAATCGACCCTATATTTTTTTGTACATATGTATGAAGTAATTTGTTACGCGTTATTACGCGATATCTTCGTCAATAATTGTGATCCGGATTTGACGTTTAATTTTTTTATTATGTTGGAATAAATTGCAACAATTTTACCCGTAAGAAACAGAATTACATAACGTTATTACAACGAAAACAAAAAACTTGCAGTTACGAACCCGCTTGGCAACAATTGCAAATCTCCCCCTTTGGAGCAATATATGGAGCCTACATTCAGTGGTAGACTTTTGATATACTGTAAAAGTAAATATGATTTAAACTGAGTGAATTCACTCAATAGCAAGTAATATAAAAAGTATATACGACGTCGATATTTAGGTACTCCTCAGTATTTTTTTTACTTTTTTTAAAAAGTAAAGTAAAATTATTTAAATAACTTCAGATTCAGAATTTGGGATTTCTTATTCTTATAAACACAATGAACGAAGAACATCAGTTCGAATTGTTTAATAAAAAAATTGGGAAAGATATATTTTACTAAACTAACAGTGCATTCGTGATTACACGGCATTGTATGTATGTCAATAACAACCTAAGTGTAATAAGTAACTAACACTACACAAAGGAGCTTCGTTCGATCCTCTCGGCGTTTTTGTTAAAGTTGAACAATAGTTACTTGATATTCTCCGTATTACTTACGAAGCTTTTCATTTTATTATTGTTTATTCATTTATATGCTGTCATAATAGTTAGCAGTTAGTAGTAGCATATAGTTGCTATCTAATGTATAAAAACACAGATCACCCTTGGTGGTTTGTGTATAAAAATGTATATTTGTTTCTTCCTTCGTCTTCTATGCATTCCTTTAATATTCACCAATTATCACCGATTACAAAGACACTTTGGTGAGCTTTTGTGTGTTTATGTCAAGAAACTTTAACCACATTTAAGTAAAAAGAGATGATTTTATTTAGTTTAAAAGGATAAACTGAAATATATTTTGGAATGTTAAATCGATTATGATACAAAAGTAAAATCGTAAAAACCGATGATCTTTACATCATTGTAACGTTAAAATAGATAGTCAATTATCTAATTATATTCAATTGTAGCCTCAAACAAAGCGAAACGTTCGAGGCTAAAATACAATACAGGAGTCTAAGTAATAAAAACAGGTTTATACCTACGTATTTAATTGCAATAACAAAGTGTCAACTGACTCAGCATGAAACTGCAGAATTGTAGCAGGAACGCTATTTTTGCGCCCCTGATCTCTTCCTATTATGATGCAAATTTGCTAAATCTTAGCGTATTATGTTTTTTCCCACGTCTCTGATATAATATTATGTAGATTACATCCGATCTCATTACTATAGCGTTACACCGGTCAGATCTAGTCAGTATGAGGGCCAGTGCTGAGTCGGTAAGTGTTAGGGCCCTGAATTTTTATATTGCTGTGGCAAAATATGGTTTGCCGTCTGCACAATAAAGGCCCTATTTTTATTGAACCTTTCGTCGAAAAATGCCTTCGCAAACTGTCTTGGAAAACAAACTATGATATAATGATATAAGTAATAATTAGATAAAGATTGTAAACATTAATTAACTATGACCCACTTACAAAAAGGGTGATGTGGTTTCAATGTGGGTTCATTGAAGAGCAGCACCACTTTCCCCGTCACCACTAATTCCAAAAACACTGCACTAGTAAAGACACACCACCTTCGATAATTCGACACGTGTTTCCCCTTCAAAAAGGCCTCATCAGGAGAAATAGACACTGCGATAGCTGACTGCTAAGAAAACCTTAGTTGTAGGTCTGTGGTGTTCGGAGTAGTGGTGTTGAGGTTAGTGACGTTGGGATTAGTGGTGACAGGGGTAGTGCATACGATTGAGGGAGGGCGGGAGATACTTCTCAAACTAAATAAGACACATCATTTTATTTTATTTCTGACGTGGACCTAAGCTAATTGATGATTAAGGTCTTTAATATAATCGATTTTCGTGAAATATGTGCTATGTGCAGCAATGGACTTGCAAAGGGCTGAAATGATGATGATGACGATCATGATGGTAAAACCTTCTTTAAATTATCATTAGAATAATGATACTATGAATACTATAGATTATCAAGTCAAATCAACCGACGGTTTCAACTCGGTGGGGTAGCGGTCGAGAAATTACGACACATCTTCTCGTCAGGTATACCTCAACACTTGAAAACTAGATTGTACAACCAGTGCGTGTTGCCAGTGACGACTTATGCATCTGAAACGTGGTCCTTTAATGCTGGCCGTATGAGGACGCTTAAAATTGCTCAACGAGCTATGGAGAGGGCAATGCTCGGTGTTTCTCTGTGTGATAAACTTAGAAATGAGGATATCTGCAGTAGAACTAAAATGACTGATATAGCCCAACGGATTAGTTAGCTGAAGTGGAAGTGGGCCGGCCATATAGTTTGAAGAACCAACAACCGATGGGGAAAAGAGGTTCTCGAGTGGCAGCCTCGTACTGGCAGACGTAGTGTAGGGCGACCCTCCACTAGATAGAGTGACGATCTGGTAAGATATGCAGGAAGTCGATGGATGCAGGTGGCTTAGGACCATACTTTGTGACATTCCTTTGGGGGAGGCCTATGTTCAGCAGTGGAATTGTTAAAGGCTGTAACGATGATGACGATGATGATGATGATATATTATATTCAGTCGATAAACGAAAACTCGATAAACGAGAGCTAATAATCTCACGCTCACCAGATGTCGCTGTTTGGGACTAAGGTGAACTTATTTTTTATGGATATAGTCACATAGTGTCATCATTGAAAAGTTGCGATTTAATGTATAGTGTTTCCGTTTCTAGTTTAGGTATGTATATACACAAAACAATGCCTAAGTGCTGTATTCAGTCATTTTTATACTTGTTTAACTTTTTTTATTTATTTTAGCAATAAGAATAATCGCAGTTTAGTATATCCATTTCTAATCTAATCAATATAAAAAAATCAAGAATCATTAAAATGTTCTGGAAACTGGTAAGAACTGCCAGGGGACATTCAAAACAGCCTATGATGAATGCTATAAGAGACGAGAATGGCTATATTCTGAATGATGAAGTTTTGAGTTTAAAGAGATGGAAGGAATATTTTGAAAGCGTGTTTATGAGACAACATGTGTACTAAGTGAAGTAGAAACTCCGAAAGAAGAGGAAAGAGGTAGCGAGATAAGTATAGATGAAATAATGAAAGAAATGAAAAGCATGAAAGCGGGTAAGGCGCCCGGATATGATAGAGTTTCACTCGAAATGCTAAGGGCTGGAGAGGAAGTGGTGGCAGGCCTGCTGCACACCTTGTTTAATTTATGCTGGGAACTGAAACGGGTACCGGTAGACTGGTGCAAAGCCGTGATAGTCCCAGTATATAAAGGAAAAGGGTCGCAGCAGGACTGTAAAAACTACCGTGGCATCAGCCTTCTTAGCATTGTGGGAAAACTGTACGCTAAGGTACTGATTGAAAGGGTCATGAAAGAAACTGATGAAAAATTTGGGATGTGCAAGCGGGATTTAGAAAGGGAATGGGATGTACAGATCAAGTCTTTTCCATGCGCATGATCGCGGAGAAGTTTCAAAAACCAAAAGGTTTTTTGTGCGTTCATGGACTTGGAAAAGGCCTATTTTTGGAATTGGAAAGGACAGAGTGGATAGGGATTTGCTATGGCAAACACTGAACTCATTTGGGTTGAGCGCTGGCTTGATACGGGCATTGGAGTCTCTTTGTAGGGACTCCAGTGCTTGTGTTAGGATAAACGGGGTCTACTCGGACTGGTTTGACATCCATAAAGGTGTCAGACAGGGCTGTGTGGCTTCCCCGTGGCTGTTCAACCTATTTATGGACAGTTGTTTGCAAAATTTGAAAGTTGAAGAATGCGGATTAAGAATTGGTGAGTTAACCGTCAAATGCCTTTTGTACGCCGATGATCAAGTCATTCTTGCGTCGTCGGCGGCCGAGTTGAAAATGATGGTTACATTAATGAACGGATCATTAAAAGAAAGGGGTATGAAAGTGAACGGAAGTAAGGCGAAGGTTATGGTTTTTGAAAGAGAAGAAAGTAAAACGATTTGTGAAATAAGAATAGAAGGGGAGTTGATCGAGCAAGTAGATGAGTTTGTATATTTGGGCTGCGTATTTAGCAGGGATGGGAGATATGATAAGGATATAGAACGACGAGTGAATGCGGGAAATAGAGTAAATGGGGCCTTGCACACTATTGTGAAGAGTCAAAATGTGTCGAAAAAGGCACGTATGGCAATTCACAATGCTGTGTTGGTCCCTACTTTAACGTATGGTACTGAAAGTTGGGTGTGGCAGAAGAAGCACGAGAGTAGAATAAACGCAGTAGAAATACGGTCGTTAAGGAGTATGTTAGGGCTGAATCTGAATGACAGGGTAAGAAATTGTGTAATAAGAGAAGAGTGTAGTTTGCAAGATGATGTTGTGACCAGGATTAAGAAAGGAATGCTTCGGTGGTTTGGTCATGTTGAAAGAATGAACGAGGAAAGAGTGACAAAGAAAATTTATGTTGCAGAAGTGAATGGCAGAGTCGGAAAGGGACGTCCTAGGCGAAAATTTATCGACCAAATTGGCGATTTATTGGAAACGGGCCAAATTAGGAGTACCCTTAACCGACGAGCATGTATGCGTAGGTGTATGGATGTGAAGGAGACGAGAGACGTGTGTCAGGATCGTGCCAAATGGAAGTCTGTAGTCTCTGCCTACTCCTCTGGGTGACAGGCGTGAGTGTTTATGATTATGATATTAAACTCTACACTTTTCTAACAAATTCACTTACCCCGCTATGGAATCTGTCAAATATTTCACCTCTTTTCTAAGTGATAAATTCCTCCGTGATAAATACGTAGATAACATTAATATGTACAGTGAAACTAATAAATTCTACTTTTAAAAATACGGCCAAGAGCGTGTCGGGCCACGCTCAGTGTAGGGTTCCGTAGTTTCCCGTCCATCACAATAAGTGTTCCATACATACAAATGAGTTTAAAGGTGGGTATCCATTATGTTCGCGCTCCAGCAGCGCTCTGCGCTCCTGCAACTGCTCCCGGTAGTGGGTACTGTTGTTTCCATCCAAGTTCAAAATAATGCTCCTAGAAAGTCCTTATAAAGTTCTACTTTTCAGATTTTTTCATATTTTTTAAACTTATGGTTCAAAAGTTAGAGGGGGGGGGGACACATTGTTTTTTACTTTTGGAGCGATTATTTCCGAAATTATTGACATTATCAAAAAATGATTTTAGTAAACCCCTATTCATTTTTAAATACCTTTCCAACAATATATCAAACGTTAGGGTTGAAATTAAAAAAAAATCACTTCCCACTTTACATATAGGGAGGCTACCCTAATAAAACATTTTTTTCCAATTTTTATTTTACCACTTTGTCGGCGTGATTGATACACATATTGGTACCAAATTTCAGTTTTCTAGTGCTAACGGTCACAGAGATTAAGCGAGGACGGACAGACGGACAGACGGACATGGCGAAACTATAAGGGTTCCTAGTTGACTACGAAACCCTAAAAACCGCTTAAAATTCCCAAATGAAAGGGTTTTAGGGCAAAGAAATGTCCACTGCGCTGCACCGATGCGTGTTCGCTAACTTCACATGTCTTCAAAATATTTTATTTTATTTCTTAGACATTCAGGTTTCCTCAGTATGTTTCTCTTCAACTGCCAAACACGTGATAAATCAGAACTTAAAATTGCAATTAACAATTTCATTAGTGTCGCCGGAGATCGAACACGAGTTGCTCGCGTACTACATTTATAGCGGGTGTTTAGCCCCTGAGCTACTACGGCTCTTTCTATCACCCTTTCAGAAATGAGAGTTCTGTCCAGAGTAGACTTTAATAGGCTGTACCGGTAACGACCAAGTACAATACACTGTGATATTTAAATATTTTAATCAACATTTTTAATTAAGACTACGCTGCTTACACAATAAATTAAACGAAGTTGTAGACGTTATAGAGAAATTTTACGAGGACATTAAACTTATACTAAACCATCTTATAATACAATTTAATGAAATACACGTGTAAGGTTTTTTTTTAATTCCGGCAAGATATATAAAATGTTCTTCCTTACAAAAAATCTTTTGAATTATTCACGAAATCTTTTCGTTTGTGTCAATATAATATTAAAATTGCTTCGCAAACGTATATCAAGATGGAATTATGGTGATTTATTAGGTAAGGAGTATTTTTTTGTTTGTTTCTTCTTGCGTAACTGCATTAGAACGAGGTTAATTATATTCGGGTGTATATTTGTTTATTTCCGTGTATGTGCGTATGTTTCTTTTAAAATTCTGTAGAATGACCTATATGACGGATTTTGTAATGCGAAATATCTTTAGATTCTTTAGGGTAATTGATAGAATCAGGCGTTACTTTGCAGAAATCTATTATAGTAAAGATATTAATTAATTTGCAACCATCCGCCAAATAAATACAATGATGTGCCTTACCTGGATTGAAGAGCACCTCCCACCCTCCCTCAATTGCGTGCACCAACGCCGTCACCACTAATCCCAGCACCACTACTCCCAACATCACTACTGCCAACACCATTATTTTAGGAAAGACACACCATCGACGATAATATTCGCCTCTACACGAGGCATCCTCAGGTGATGTAGACTCTACGGCGGCTGACCGCTAAGTCTTAGCGGTCAGCTGCCGTATTTTTTTTTATTATTAATATATTTCTTACCTTGTATTTGTCTCGATTTATATATGCACTTTTTAAGTATGGAACTATATGATTTATATTTTTCATTAAGCATTTTTCCGTTTGTTTTATTATACTGTTGACTAAGATAGACATATATTTTCCTTATACAGGATTTTCTAATGCCCTTCGTAAACCATTTATGGTTTCCTTTTTTAGTTGCCCTTTTTGTTATGTGTATTGGGAAGCAAAGATCAAAATATATTTTATTCGTATACAGTTGAGAAAGTAAGAGACGATATGCAGCTACAAAACTTGTCCATATTTACTTTACTATAATCTCTGCATCCTACCTTTGTATATATTATTTAACTATCTTTGTATCCATTATTCTACTAGTTGTTATGAATAAATACTCTAGACTAAAAGAAGCCAATGCGTAACAAATTTTAATCATAAAATTATCTCTGAAATATTTAATAATAATTCAAAACTTTGAACATCCAAAATGTTTTATCTATGCACAAATTTAAGACAATTTTTAATCATAGATCTTCTACCATGCCATATTACAATAGTGCGAGTAGCGAATAAGTCAAGCAAAGTACGAAAATTTATGATTTTGACATAATTTATTATCGTTTATATAATGATTTGAATTTATGTAAAGTAAAGTTACAGCCTATATACGTCCCACTGCTGGGCACAGGCCTCCTCTCATATTTGAGAGGGTTTTAGGGCATGGAATAGTCCGCCGCGCTGCCCCAATGCGTGTTGGCGAACTTCACATGTCTTCGAAATATTTTTTTATCTTATTCCTTAGACATGCAGGTTTCCTCACGATGTTTTCCTTCACCGCCAAGCACGTGGTAAATCAGCACTTAAAATTGCAATTAACAATTTCATTGGTGCCGGCGGGGATCGAACCCGGTTTGCTCGCGTATTGTGAAATTTATAGCGAGCGCTAACCATCTGAGCTACCACGGCTCTCTTGAATTGTTGACTTGGACTTTATTAAGTAAAAGTATAGTGATGTTTGTATTAAATGTATAAGGGAGTAAATCATATGGGAAAAAATGAATCAAGTGTCCCGATGGTGTCTGTGATAATGTGTTTTAATTGTAATCGTTTTAGTACCAAGTCCCAAAAACTTTTCTTTTAAATACACTGTCGTCAACAATTATTTTATTCGATTATTTCCAATATCTTGACATTGGAAAAATAAATAATTGGTGAAATTACTTAATTCACTAGTTGGTGGTAAGTCCACTTTAGCTTAGACTCCGTTCTGAAAGGTACTAACCTCTTATCTTTTACTATTACCAAGTAGCAAGTCTTGTTCTGCTTTTTCTGGTTTGAAGGTTATAGAGAGCTAGAATAGTTACAGGATGTCGGGCATCACATCCTATTTCACAGAGGTGGCAACGCACATGTAGTCTTTTTTGTTTACAGTTGGCTGCAGGTGTTGATGCACGAAGTAGCCACTTGCCATCAGGTACCAGGATTGTTATTTTATTGTTTAGAATAGGGAGCAAACAAACATACGGCTCACCTGATGAGTAAGATGGTAAGTGATTACCGCCGCCCATGAACAATTGCAAAACCGGGGGAATTTCAGATGCGTTGCCGGCCTTTTAAAAAAAAAGTAGGCTCTCTTCGTATTAGGTTCTTATGTCGTATCGGTGGGGCAAAATCTTTGGTGGTAGTCGATTCCACAAGGAAGTTGTGCGAGGAAAAAAACTTCTTTTAAATCGCACAGTGGTGGACCGCCAGTTATCCAGATGGTATGGATGGTATCGTGGGTTTTGTTGCGATGTGCGATGGTGAAATTGTGCGACTGGAATTACTCCGAACAATTCCTCATAGCACTCCCCATGGTAAATGACGAGTGCTATGAGGAATTGAAAGTGATGCAACATTTCTTCCCAGTGCCAGTGAGTCAAGCCGATCGGAAATAGCTCGGGCGCCAACGATTCGAACGGTTCTGCACTGGATGCAATCAAATGGAAGGGGCTGGCACTGGGGAGCCCCAGCCCAGAGATGGGAACAGTATTCCATTTGCGGCCGAATCTGCATGCACCTCGTAAAGTTGCAGGTGGTGTGTCGGCATGAAATATCTTACCGCTCTTCTGAGCATGCCAAGCATTTTAGAGGCCTTCTCTTCCAAGTGACCACGAAACTGCACGTCACTCGATATGTCGATGCCGAGAATTCCGATACTGGCTAAGGCAACAAGGGGAGTGTCTTGATACTGAGGAGATACGACGAAGAGGTTCTTTTTAGCGGTTAACGCGCAAACTTGTGTCTTCTAGGGATTAAACTGGACCAGATTTAGTCGCCCCCAGTCCGAGACTTGGCTCAACAAAGTCTCGACTTCAGACACGAGTTTGTCCCGGTACTCGGCGATGTTTACCCGAGAAATATTGGCACGACCGGTGTAACATAACCCGTTCTGTCGTCTGCATAGCAATGAATATTACCGTTAATAAATACATGGGAGTTTGTCACTTCAGTTCAAAAAAAGTACTTATCCACAGTCTCGTACAATGCGTGGCGTACAAGGGACAGAGTAAAGTGTTTTCCCGATACTTTGCTTTCAATGGTGTGATGTTGCCATCTTGCCTGCTTAGTGATCATGGACCCACTGTAAAGAAAAGACTTGCCGAGAAGATAATACCTTTTACTTTTATAACAATTGTCAAAAATTAAAAAATAATATATATTTCTATTTTTTTCCAGGTGTACAGAAACAAATTTTCAACAAGGTAGTACGAAGCATTAGACGTTGCCAATGAGATTAGAGCTATGTAACTCTACTATATTTACTATATTTTGCAATAATAAAAACATATGTAATATCATAATATATCTGACGTAGGATATAAGATGCAATAGCATCTTGTATTGTACACAAATGCCACTAGGTTGATTTCAAAGGCCCATTGTCTATGATATGTATATCTACCAAAAGCTATTAAGATTGCTTTGTGTAATATTGACCTTAACCTATTTCGGGCGAAGTGGGTACGCATGTACTGCAGGAGGCGTCTGAAGCATTTGATGAATTGAATAAAACTACTATTTACGGATTTTATCGCGTTTAATTACTTTAATTTATTTTTATTATTATCCCGACGTTTCGGGTGCTTTACAGTACCCATGGTCACGGGGGGACTGAGATGTTTGACGTCCCAATGTCATAGTTAGTCCGGCTACCTTCAGTTTTTTTAATATTAATTTTTGGTCCGATTTACGCAAAACGAGCTTATAGTATCATGAAGTCTTGCTGTGGTATGCTTGGGTTTGGGTTTAATTTTGTTAATTATAGGATCACAAGCAGATGGTAGCACCCAACCATCTTCTGTATTGAAATTTGGATGTTTTTTAATTTCAATAGCCTCGCGTATCATCCTTGGTAGGAATCGGTGTTCTTTTGCGAGAATTTGTGGTTTATCAAATCTAATGTAATGGTGGGGACGATCTTGAACATGTTCGCAGACTGCAGACTTCCCGGAGCGTCGGTGCTTCACATCAGCTATATGTTCCTTCACGCGGGTTTTTATAGATCTCTTTGTTTGACCTATGTAAGAGAGACCACATTCACAATCTAGCTTGTACACACCTGCATCTTGTAGAGGAATATTACATTTGATGGATGGTAAAAATTGACTAATCTTCTTCAGCGGCTTGTAGTAGGTCTTAATGGACGCTCGTTTTAAGATGTAGCCAATCTTGTCCGTGACTCCTCTGACATATGGTAGTAGAGCAGGCGCACGCTCGACTGTGGCCGGCTTCACTCGTTCACTGTGACGTAGGCGCGGGACCCGAAGCTTGTTGTCTTGCAATACTTGCTTGACATGCTGAAGCTCCGCGGCCAGATGTTTTCTGTCACAGATTTTTTCCTATACACAGTGTGACCAATAGTGTTATCAGGATTTCGGATGACTAAAACATCTAGGAAGGCTAAAGAATTATTTGCCTCTAACTCCATTGTGAATTGTATTTTAGAGTTTATGGAGTTAAGGTGGTCTAAAAATGCAGTTACTTTGTCAGATGGTAAAATTGTGAAAGTGTCGTCTACGTACCGCTTGTAGAACCTTGGATTTACAGGAGCAGTAAGAAGGGCTTTCTCCTCAAAGTCCTCCATGAATATGTCGGCGACTATGGGAGACACAGGTGAGCCCATCGCCACACCATCTACTTGCTTGTAGAACTCCTCCTTCCACAATAGATAGCCAGATGTGAGGCAATGTTCAAGTAGTATTGCATATTCTTGATGCATGTTATTTTATTCTAGCTTCCTAGTTACAATTGAGATGCAGTCCACAATAGGTAGGCATGTAAATAGTGACTGAACATCAAAACTGACCATAGTTTCATTGTTAGCGAGATGTAGATCTTTTATCTCACTCACAAAATGGTACGAATCCTTTGTGTGTGCTCTGGTATGTCCTCTCAGTGGTGATAGTATTTTTGCTAAGTATTGTGCCAGCTTATAAGTTGGTGATTCAATCTGGCTCACTATGGGACGTAGTGGAGCGTTTGGTTTGTGTATCTTCGGTAACCCATACAACCTCGGTGGTTTGGCACATGATGGTATTAGCGAATTCACGTCGAGATTTAATTTTTCGGAGTATTTCTTTATTAAATCGCTAGTTGTTTTAAGCGTGTTAGTTGTAGGGTCTGTTTTGACCTTTTTATATGTACTTTCGTCCGATAAAAGTTGTTGTATTTTAAAATTATATTCCGACGCGTCCATTACTACCGAAGCATTTCCTTTATCCGCGCGGAGAATCGCGAGTTCTGGTCTGTTCCGTAAGTTATTTAGCGCTGTAAATTCGTCTTTGGGAAGGTTTGGTTTCGGCACTGAACTACGACGTAACAAGGACGAAATATCTTGACGTATGGCCTCCAAATCTTCCTTACCGATATTATTCTTGAACAGACAATCCTCAACACTGCAGATAATTTCTTCGTACGGGATTTTTCGCGGAGTTAATGCGAAGTTCATTCCCTTCGCTAATACTTTCATTGTATATATGTAGATAATAATAAAAATAAATTAAAGTAATTAAACGCGATAAAATCCGTAAATAGTAGTTTTATTCAATGTGTAGTGTTCGCGTAAATTTAAGAAATCATCATTTGATGAATCTTGGATATACATGTATGTACATGATATGGATTGATATTATGGAAAAAGGACCGCTACAAGGTTTCATAACAATGTATAAAGCGTTTCGTTAAAACGTTAAGATGTCAATTAATTGTGTATCTGGAAATATTTTTGTGCCAAAACCTTTTTATTAACCGTGTAGTAGCAAGTAAATTCTCTACTACATAATATCATCACGTGGGTGTCGAAGGAAGTCTAAAGTATTTATTCATTGAAAACCTTATTTATTTAAATGTTTTTATTTATTTGAATATTGTTTATGTGGTTGCTTAGAAGGTAAAAAGAGTGGACCGTTAAGCAGCGTCTTTATTATTTAAAAACTACAGTTGTTCAGCGTGTCAACTGCGGCGGGTGGTCCTTTTGAGATAATCTATGGCCTATACTTAGCCGTGGATTTCGATAGGCTGATAGACACACGGCGTTAATTTGAGAAGTCAAAAAAATACTGGAATTGATCAGGAACATGTTTTGCAGGTGCATTGTACTCACCTCCCCCCATTCCTCGAGGACTGAGAGATACAATGCGTTGTTACTAGCGAAAATGATCTCCGGTTTCAAGCCTCATCGTACGAAACACAGCAGCATTATGCGGATATAGCACAATAGTATTGTGTGCGAACGTAGTACTGACCCACTTAAACCGACCTATTAAAGCTGTAGACGTAACAAGCTGTAGCTTTACTTAATACGCAACTACACACAAGTAAATTTATGAACAAATCTTCTACAGTACAGGCTTTTCGTTTATGGAATGAACTCCCGGTGGCAGTAAAACGCGCACCATACCAGTGTTTAAAAATCTGGTCAAGAATCATTACCTCGCACTATAAATCTTAACTTCGCTTCCACAGAAGCCATTAAATATAATGTTTATGTAGTATACTGATTGCATTAATTAAATAATTCAATATATATTTATTTTTTGTATGTGTATATGTTTGTATTATATGTTTGTATATTATATATATTAATATGTATAATCTTTTTATTACCCCTCTACATAGGTAAGAGAGTGGTAGCTACCTAGATGGACTCTACCTACCGAGGCTGAAAAAAAGTTTTAACACCTAGAAGGCTAATAAACGACAACATTGCCAACGTGTAAAAATATTATACAAAACACTAGCATAACGCTACTAACTTAAGCAGGTATCCTATAAGGGCGTGATTCTTTCCCGGTGGAGCTTTTAAGTTTCATTCAAAATCAAAAAATAACCCCTGAAAACGATAAGGAAACTCTAGTGCCTTATAACGGCGCAATGACTCGCTATAAATGGGATAGATAATAGTATCTCTTTCGCCACCTCTAACTAAGATTATGTACATATTAAATTAGGAACAAAACACCGTGAAATACAAATTAGATTACAAGCACAGTCAGTGTAAATATATACAACATTCCTAAATAGATGTGATCCTCTTCGCTTGTACGGACTAAACAATTTATATATTGTATATATATTATATTACCTTATACTATATATATATATATATATATATATATATATATATATATATATATATATATATATATATATATATATATATATATATATATAGGTATAAGTTTTTCCATAATATTTATTAGTATTCCATATTTTTATTAGTATTTACATTCACATATTAGTATAACATATTAGATAAACCATCAAGCATTATGGAAACCTATTTTGGCCCTTCCTTTGGTTTGTTACATTAATGTTTATAACTACTGTATACGCTGTTCATTTTCGAAAAAAAAACTCATGAATGTTTTGGAGACCCGTACCTTACCCAACAATGGAACGTGTATCCATTCAAAAATTCAAAAAAATCTTTATTTCAATTATTCAGTGTAACACAGTGGTTTGTAATTGTAAACAGACGTCGGGACCAATCTATTAAGTAATAATAGTACTTGTGTCAGGTGGCCATTATTCCCATTGTACGAGTGACATTATTTTTATATAATGGATTGGTTGAAGGATACAATAAAGTATTTTTGACATTTATTGTAATCTTCAATCATTTTAACAATTGTAAATAACTTTGTGTCATCAGCGTAAAGTAGATAATAATTTAATACAAGTTATAAGTAATAGAAAACAGTATTGGACCCAAATCGGATTCTTACGGCACAACTGATAGTTACTTCTTCTTTCATATCTCTTTACGTTTTACATGTGATCGGTAGTAGATGAAACTTGTCACCGCGATAAAATAAAATTTAAATATTCTAAATATGTACAGTTATCTTATCTTTGTGTCCATTTATCTGCTAGTAATACTATTAGTATTTTATGAATAAACACCCTAGATAAGAACAAGCCAATGTTTAACTTATTTTAATTATAAAATTTTGCTCTGAAATATTTTTATAATAATTAAAAACTTTGAACATCTAAAATATTACATATGTCTACAAATTAAAGAAACTTTATAAGCGTAGACCTTCTATGCCTCCATAATACAATAGCCCGTGTAGTGAACCAGACTAGTGGGAAATTTTATTACAACTATATGGCGCTGTGCGCTGCTGATAGGATAGACGTTTATTATTATTAACGTAATAATAAGTCGGCATCCTTTGAATTATGGCAATATAATATAAATGTACTTGAGATTACCAATATAGATTACTGATAAGTGTTAAATTTGCTTAATTTTTTGAGTTGATGCATTGCAACAGCTAGCAAAGTAGGAAAATTTACGTTTATTACATAATTTAATGTCAAGCGGATTTTCGCTCTCGTCCCATCGTTTACACTCATCGATCACTAATTTACACTTGACTTTTATACTTGTAATGATTGGAATTGGATTTTACGGTCGGATTTTAATACATAAAAGTATAGCAATTTTTGTATTAAATGTATAAATACGTAAAATTATATATAGAAAAGACGAATCAAGTGTCCCGTTGGTGAATTGTGATTATGTGTTTTAATTGCATTCGTTTTAGAACCTTTCAAAAACTCCCAAAAACTTAACAATATGACAATGGAAATGTGATCAACATACTGTCAAGTATCAGCCATTATTTTATTCGATTACTTCCAATAACTTGACATTGAACTAATTAGTGAAAGTACTTATTTGAATAGTTTGTTAGTTTTTACAGATGACAACGAGCCTTCTTTTTTAAGTTGGCTGCAGATGTTAATGAAATGCAGTAACCACTTTCCATCAGGTATCAGGACTGTAAGTTCGTACATCACTTCAGATCAATAAAAAAGGATTGATCACACCATCTCGTCGAAGGTATGACGTAAAAGAGACAGTAAATTTTCCCCGATACTTTGCTTTCAATATTATGGAGTTTAAAAAAGTTTCTTGTTTTCTCAGGATCATTAAATCGAGGAGGATCCAGAATTTCTACTTTTTTTCCAGACGTAGAGAAACAAAAGTCTATCTTATCTATATATGACTGGCCACGTGTATTACTCATTAGATGTTGCCAATGAGATTAGAACCATACAACAATACCATATATACCATATTTTGTAATGAAACAAAACAAAAGTCATAATATATTATATGTTACGTATGTTATAAGAATTTTTACGTGGTAGAGCCATGTTGCAGTTATATTGGTGGTATAGTTGTAGCACGAATGCGTCGACACGAACGGGGAAGGACCACGGTCTCACAGAGTACTAGTGTGAAATAGTAGCATAATGCTGCTGTATTTCATATGGTGAGTGTAGAGAACCGGAGACCCTTTTTTACTGGAAACGAGGCATTCCATCTTGGTCCTCAAGGGTGACAACGCATCTGCATTTTGATTTGTAATTGGGGATATAATATGTGGATGTCTGTGGGCCGCAGCAGCCACTTACCATCGGGTGGACTGTGTGCTCGTTTGTCACCCCATCCTATAAAAAAGACGCAATAGCCCTTGAATTGTGCTCAAAAGCCACTAGCTACTTCATCTGATTACAAAAGCCATTTTCTATGACATGTAGATCGACTAAAAGCTATTAAGATTGCTTTTATGTATGATTGACCTTCACCTACTTCGAATAAAGTGGATACGACTAAACTGCAGGTGACGTCTGAAGCATTCGAGGAATATTTGATTTTTTCGGATATAGTTGTTAGAAAATGACGACAATTTTGTTTCATAAAAATATCAAAAGCGTTTCGAGTTTCATTTTAGAGCAATAACCTTTTTATTAACCGTGTAGTGTAGGTTGTAAAAATATCCACTACAACATATTAGATAACCGGAGAACCTTTTTACTGGAAACGAGGCATGCCATCTTAGTCCTCACGGGTGACAACACATATGCATTCTGATTCGCAATCGAGGATAGATGTAGATGTCTATGGGCCACAGCAACCACTTTCCATCAGGTGAACTGTGTGCTCGTTTGTCACCTTATCTTATAAAAAAAATCCTGGCGTTGTCGTAAAAGATGACAGAGGGAAACTGAAACAGAGATGAATTGAGATGGACAAAAGAATCCTTCTGATAACAACTCAAAAACATGAACTGCCAACTGGTTGCCAACCAGCCTGCAATGGAGATTCTGCCATAGTAGCAACTATGGCAGAATCTCCCTATAAGGTGATCTACGGAGGAGGCTTATGTTCAGCAGTGAATGAATAATGATTGAGCTAGCACGATTTTATTTACAACGGGTAATCAGTTTTAGTTGTGTAGTTAATAGTTTTCAAAATTCACTCTGGAGTTTAACCATAGAATAATATAATAGATACATAATAGAATGGGGGAGTGGGCGGAGCCCGTTTAGCTACTAAAATGTCACTAACATGTCAATTCAATATAAATGTCAACACGAGATGTATTTTGACAAGTGAAATATTTATCAATATTTTCTTAAAGTTTTTTTGTAGTTAATAATGAAATATTAAGCAGTTTTATCATGGAAAAAGAAATTAAATATTTAATAAGAATAATACTGACTTCCGTTATTTTTATTTTTAAACAATGCTGCCAGATGAAATAGGTTAGTTAATCGATTACAAGACTAAAATAGAAAAGGAAAATAAAAAGTGATTTAGTCTTTTCTTCTTTAGGTAAGTTTAAGGAACTTCTTATATAATGGTTCCCTCGTGACATCTTAACGTTTCAAAATAGTCGTAAAAATAAATTGAGTGAATAAATTAATAAATCAATTTCACAATCGATTATAAATGTTTTATACAGGCCACAAAGCTGAAATGTCAACGTTAGTTTAAAAACTAAAAACGTCACTCAAATCATTTGTTACTTTTGTTCACAGAGTACTTTTTTATATAAGGAACTTTTGTTTGGCTCTGAGCTTGCGGTGGTAGTGAATATTTTCTGTTGATTTTCTGTGCTGTAATAATATTCCCATCTTTAACGACTCTGGCTACGTATAAAGGATTCTGACGGTTTCTTTTCTGATTTTACAAGAATACATGTGCAAAATGATAAATGATTTTCCCCAGCTCACACACAGTAATTTAATAAAAATATCTTTAGGTATTTATCAAATTAAGTGGGCTAGGTCCCATTACGGTGAACACATACAAGATGGGAGATATGAAATAGAAGTGTGTATAGAAAAGGACAGCAACCTACTAAGAGAATTGTCTTTATTCGACCTCTTAATAGCCACCTAGAATGGCACTATCCAACCATTCTAGCTGGCTATTGAGAGGTCGAATAAAATCTAGATATAGGTACTTAAGCTCAAAAACATATTTAACATATATTTTAGTTGACAGTCCTCTTAATGGAAGAGAGATCATCAAACAGTATTATTTCAATTCTTTGGTAGGAAAAAGAACTGTAGATTGCTGTTGTCATGTGATGTCCATAATATGATACCTAAGCTGGGCAAGGCGTCAAGAGAATTTAATACCGCCTGCACCGTTTTTAGACGATATTTTATTTGTTTATGATGAAGTCGTTAATAAATCATTAAAAGTAAAAATGTTTTTAATTCATCCTCCTTCTGCTTTTTTATAATTATTTCAAATTTCTAGAATTTAGTTGGACGGCGGCGTCGGAATCTTCTATTTGTGAATGTCCTACAATACATAAAATTTTGGTGAAGTCTAGTTTACAATAAAGTCTAATAATTATTTTCTTAAAGTGTAATGTGAGAGCTTGGTGTGAGAATAACATTGTATGCATAGCATAATCAAATTAACAACCTATATTTTTTTCTACCATGAAGCACTCGCAAATATTTTAGTTTTTTTTTAAATGGTATTGATATATAAATAAAATAATATAGTAATCGTTGCTGTAACATCAGGCCCAGCTTTCTATGAACTTTCACCCGTCTCCTTTCGCATGCAAATTATTTAGAAAATGACAAATTGCACACTATTTACAAATAAATATGCATTAAATTTTTTTTAATTAATGATGATCGTGATCATTAATTAAAATTCGAAAATGTGTAAATCTACTCAGTCTGTCAACACAGCGAATCGGGTTTGTAGTAGTGATAATCTGATAATACGACGTAATTGCGTGTATGTGTGCTCCCGGCGACGCCTATCCTCGTACAAAATAAGGTTGACAGCCATTATATTGTGTATTATAGTATTCTACGAGTTTAACAGAGTGAATTTTGAAAATATTACACGAACTGTCTTAATTTGAGGAGTCCAAAAATACTGAATTTTATCAGGAATATGTTTTGCAGATGCTTTGTACCTACCGGCCCCACTCCCTGAGGACTTATTGTTATTGCATTGTTTTTATTAAAAAAATTTAACGATTTTTGTGCCTCGCCGTACGAAACACAACAGCATTATGTTGCTATAGCACAATAGTATTGCGTGCGAGCGTATTACTGACCCACTTAAGCTGACCTATTAAAGCTATAGGCATAACACGCTGCAGCGTAGCTCTTCTGCTTTAATTTAAATGCCTCAAATGACTCAATAATTATACTACCGTCTATCTTACCCTAAAACCCGGGACACACAAATAAAACGCTAGATTGTTACTATAACATTATAGAAAGAAAGAAGCAGAATAAAAAGACGTCCTGTTTATCCTGGCTATCGGTAGAGCTTTTAAAACTTTGAAGTTATAAGTTGTTATATAAGCAAACAATTAAAAATTAAGAGCAAACACTCTTAGAATTCTAACGTGGGCGGACGACGCCAATATATTTTTAAAGTGCTTATCTCTGTTTCTATTTTGTTCTGTTTTCTTTATCTTATTACGTGATGATGAAATTAATGTCACGAAAATAGTTTCAATAGCGATGACACTTGTTACGTAAAATGACCTCCATCAGCAAAAAAAGCTTTATTTTCCATCAACAGCTTTGTCAAATTTCCACAATGTTGTTATTAAGATATTAATATTTAAAATAAAAATTACATTTTATATATTTTTTCATTTTTATTAGTTAGAGATGTACAATTTTTTAGTTGCCTATTACCATAACCGTAGTATTTTCTTTTCTTTCTTGCCTACATATTTTAATGATCAGATACTCAACATGCTTTAAAGATCTTAAACTTTAGATTTAACTGCACTCGTTATTTTATATTTTGGTATACAATAAAGAATCTTTATTTTTTATTGAGGGTCTTTAGAATCCCACAGATACTCGTTTCACTGATATTCACAGATTAACTGCATTTCTTTTCAGCTGTCTCAACATTTGTTGTTGCTTTGCCATTTGCAGTATGTAAAAACCCACACAAAACAAAAAGACACGCGTCAACAAAAGACGTGCGCTTACGCGACATTTCGCATTTAGAAATTTTGCATCTGATTTATACTTTGAGTTTTTATACTCAAAGAGTTAATACGATGAAATTAGTTTCATAAAAATCTGCGATAAGAATATATGGTTTCCGAAAATTTATGCATACATTACGAAATTAGTAATTTACACGTAAAATGGTTGAAGAAATTAATGTCATATATAATCCCGCCTTATGACCCAATGAATCCGCCGCACCGTTCAAGTACGTGTAGGCGGATATTGACACGTATTAGACATGATTAGTACTAAATCAAAGTAATCAGTACAAAAGAAACTTCAATCAATACTTGTGCCGGCGGAGACCGAATTTGAGTTGCGCGCGTAATATGAAATTAACTGCAAATGTCAAGACTCCTCTGCTGAAACTAGGCCTCTGCCATAGATTGCCTCATCGTGGTAATACCATATTTGCCACTGTTGGACAGGCGGGATGGCTACCGCAGTTTTCCATTTTTTAGTTGTTTTCTTTCAGAAACAGAAAGAGAAATTTTTATTAATTATAGATTATAAAAAGTTTGGAAAATCCAAAATTGTACGGTTCATAATCTCATTTGATATAAAAAGAAAAATATCTCTTTTTCCATTTTTGAGACGAAAGAAGAGATCCATGAGAATATTTTTTTTTGTAGAAAAGTACCAGTGATTTTTTGAAAGAAACCTGTGCGTTGAGATTCTAAACCTAATAAAAATAAGAACTATTTTGATACATTAATTCCAACGACCGTAATCGTGCGCCATCCACACGTACAGACATCCGGACACCCTCGAATTTTTTTTCTATCGGTTTGTTTTTACACTAAATACAGAAAATTACCTTTAAAAATAATAGAAACTTGAAAACGAGTGATTTTTCTCGATACATGTGTATTTTTATTATTCTAAAAATGCAATAGTAAAAAAGTAAAGATATTTTTAGCTCAGAAAATTACTGGATTTTCATGATTAAAACTACTTTTACGGATTTTATCGCGTTTATTTTTACTTTTTATTTTTAATTCCCGACGTTTCGGGCGCTTTCCAGCACCCATGGTCACGGGAGACTGAGATGACTGACGTCCCGATGTCATTGTTAAACTCAACTCAAAAACTCTCTGTAACAAAGATCTCTCTATCATCTCTGTATCAAAGAAGAAAGAGCACGAGGGATCTGTGACAGCAAACACCTGGCCGCCGAGTTTCAGCACGTCAAGCAAGTTCTGCACGACAACAAGCTTCGGGTCCCGCGCCTACGTCACAGTGACCGAGTGAAGCCGGCCACAGTCGAGCGTGTGCCTGCTGTACTACCATATGTCAGAGGTGTCACAGACAAGATTGGCTATATCTTGAAGCGAGCTTCTATTAGAACATTCTACAAGCCGCCGAAGAAGATTAGTCAGTTCCTACCATCCGTCAAGTGCCATATTCCTCTACAAGATGCAGGAGTGTACAAGCTTGATTGTTAATGTGGTCTCTCTTATATAGGACAAACCAAAAGATCAATTAGGACCCGCGTAAAAGAACATATAGCTGATGTGAAGTCTGCAGTTTGTGATCATATCCTAGACGGCCCCAACCATTATATCAGATTTGATAGACCACAAATCCTCGCGAAAGAACACCGATTCCTACCAAGGGTGATACGTGAGGCTATTGAAATTAAAAAACATCCTAATTTCAATAGAGAAGGAGGCTGGGTACTACCACCTGCTTGGGATCCTATAATCAATAAAATTAAAACTAGACCCAAGCATACCACTGCAAGACCTCAAGACATAGTCAGTTCATTTTGCATAGATCGGACCATAAACAATAATTAAAAAAGCTGAAGGTACTCCGGGTTTAACAATGACATCGGGACGTCAGTCATCTCAGTCCCCCGTGACCATGGGTGCTGGAAAGCGCCCGAAACGTCGGGAATTAAAAATAAAAAGTAAAAATAAACGCGATAAAATCCGTAAAAGTAGTTTTAATCATGTGTAGTGCTCGCGTAAATATGAGAAATCATTACTGGATTTTCATTAGGTTAGGTGTAAATAGAGCACAACCTCAACGCTTCGCTTATGAGGCGTGCAATAATACCTATCAGGAAGGAAGGAAAGCTCTGTCCTGGGAAGAACAAACAAGAAACCTAGTTGGACTATTTTTTTAAATAACAGCTTACAAACGAATGTATGTTACAAACAACACAAAACAAATTAGAAATAGCTTGCTAGCGATCACCCTTCCCAGGGGTTATTATCATCCATTAATTCCTTAATATTATAATAACCCCTTTTATACAAACTTAGTTTAATAAAGTTTTCCAACTTTGTGTAGGTCAAGTTTTGTATATTTTCTTGGTTTGTTATTAGAAAGACGAGGGTGCCTATCGACTGGTTTATTTACCATTCTTGCCTCTTACGACACCCACCATCTAATATGGGGTAGCGGATAGTAACACATGAGGTAAATGTAGTTAATTTGGCAGCAATAAATGAGTTATTCTAGTATTTCGTGTGCTACTTGATAATTTAATTTATTTTCAATTTGATATTTTCAATTATTTTGAGATTTTAATTAAATATCAAGCCAGTAGTTTAACTATCAAATTACGCCGTAGGCCTTTTGATTAAATAGTGTGATCCTGTAATATGGAGTATCACCATTATAATAAAAATGTGTAGTGGCGGTGTACGAATATTCACTACTCCATATCGTCCTGTAGTTGTAATAAGAGGTTTTTTTATAGAAGAAGGGTGACAAACGAGCACACAGTCCACCTGATGGTAAGTTAATGCTGTGGGCCGAAGACATCTACATTTATTCTCGATTAAGAAACATAACGCAGATGCGTTGTCAAACCTGAGGATTACCACGGTTCAATGGACTTTAATAAGCTGTAATTAACATATTTCAATTCTATTAACATTCTTCTCGATACTGAATTACCGTTACCATTGTAGCCTATTAAAGTCCACTGCTGAACATAGGCCTCCCTCATAGATTACATTGTAGGGGGATATTCGCCACAGTTGCCACGCCGGTAAGCGGGTTAGCAATCACAATATTTATTTTCAGTCGCTATTAGGAAGACGCTGCTGCTCATCTCCTGATTTTATTCCCTCTGTCAGCTCTTACGACACCCACGGGATGATATGGCATGGTAGACATTCTTACACGGCCCGTAAAGGGTAAATGAATTAAGCTGAATAAATTATCTTGATACAAGGGCTTGGACCAATAATGGTTGAGCTAGCACAATTTATTCAGAACGGATGAATAGTATTTTAAACTCCAGAGTAAATCTTTGAAAATAATACACGCACTGCATTAATTTGAGGAGTCCAAAATACTGAAATTCATCAGGGCATGTTTTGCAGATGCGTTGTACCCACCGCTCTCATTCACAGATGACTTACAGATACAATGCAATGTTCTAGTTAAAATTATCTCCAATATTTGTGCCACACCGTACGAAATACAGCAGCATTATGCTGTTTACCAATTATTATAAAACCCAATCAAGATTACCTATTAAAGCTGTAGACATAACACGCTGCAACGTAGCTCTTCTGCTTTAAAATTAAATGTCTAAAATGACACAATCATTACACTGTCTCTCTTACCCTAAAACCCGGGACACACCAGTTAAACACTAGTTTGTTACTATAACATTATAGAAATATAAAAGCGGAATAAACAGATGTCCTGTTTATCCTGGCTTTTGGTACAGCTTTTAAACTTTTGAAATTATAATTTGATATGTAAGCAAGCAATACAAAATTAAGGGCAAACACCCTTAGAATTGTAACGTACGACGTCAATATATTTTTAAAGTGCTACTATTCTGTTTTGTTTTCTTTATCTTATTACGTGATGATGAATTTAATTTCACGAAAATAGTTTCAATATCTATGCAACTTGTGACATAAAATGACCTCCATTATCAAAATAAGGTTTACTTCCATCATTGAAGTAATATATACTTACGTACTAGAACAGCTATCACAAACAAAAAATGTGCGCTACTCTGTGTGCGCGCGGTTGTTTTTTTTATCATAGATTAAACACGGGTAGAACGACCCATAGGTAACAGAAGATTGTGTTGTTAAACAGGTAAATTATATCGATAACAATATTTAAATTTTGTCATTTATTTTGTATATTTTATATGCTTATTTAATATATTATTACATAATATTATATCACAATTACATTTTAGTGATATTTTTATCTGAATATTTTAAAAGGTATCTGAGTCAAATATAAAAAAACATACCAAATGTATGTTTAACAAAACTTATTACCATAACATTTAAATTACAAATATATTTATTTAAATTAGAATAAGAGTCGTTCATAAATGCTGGGCACACGAGAGTGAAAAATGGACGACTTTATTTTACCACTTTGAGTTTGATGTGGAAACGTAAAAATAAAATAAAAGAATAATAAGCAGATTTAAACATGAAAAATATAATAACCTAATAAAATAAAAGCCTAATTATAATAACTTATATATGTTTCTACAAAAAAAATGTGTATAATAATATGTAGCCACAGAAATGTCGCATCTGAACATATTAATTTCATAATCTATATTCCATGACACGAGATGGCGTCATAGAAATAATTTGTTTTATTATTAATCTATAGTATTTTTTATTGAATAAGTGTCTAATTAACCGATGAAAAGTAATTCCTTGCTTTTTACTGACATTTCTTGAATTATTTGTGCAATATCTAAGTACACATGACGGCATATTTTTATCAAGAGATTTTTTTTAAATCAACACAACACTTGACAACCCTACAAGCGCCTAGCGAGTGACTGATTACAGTGCGGTGTATGCACCGCAGTTGAGTGGAACAGAGTAGCTGAATGCAGTGTTGCCTCTAGTACGTAGTACATAATAGCTCAATGACTTCCATCAAAAAATTTGTCAAAACTCCACAATGTTGTCGTTAAGATCCCAGATATTAATTTTTAAAATAAAAATTATATCGTATATTTTTTAATATTTATTAGTAAGAGATGCACAATTTTTAGTTGCCTATTATCATACCCGTAGTAGTGTTTTTGTCTTTTTTGGCTACATGTTTTATAGATAATATACTTAAGATTTAACTGTATACGTTATTTTATTATTTTTCTTCGTTCTACCGTTAGTATTTTTGTGTACAGTAAAGAAAAAATAAAAAATCATGGGCAAAACTGTTTTTTTTTTCAGCTGTGTCAACATTTATTGTTGCTTTGCCATTTTCTATGTGTTAAAACTCACACAACACAGAAAGCCACGCTTCCACACAATACATGTGCTTTCGGGAGCTTTACTTAAGTGTAGAGCTATGCTTCAGTTATATTTCGAAGCGACAGTAGCCTAATGGCAGGGTGCGGACCGCGAACTCAAAAAGGTCGTGGGTTCGAATCCGCCATTCGACTACTGGCGTGGACCACTCGTAACACAAGCAAATTAAGCTTACCACGAGTGGTTAAGGGGAATATTAGTAATGTTTATAGCATTGTTAATATTTTTTCAAATGTAGTTGTTAATTATGGTTGTAGCACGAATGGGTCGGCTCGACCGGGGAAGGAGGAAGACCATGCTCTCACAGAATACCAGCGTAAAATAGTACCTTAATGCTGCTGTGTTTCGTAAGGTGAGTGTAAAGAACCGGAGACTCTTTTTATTGGAAACGAAGCTCTTCGAAGCTTTGCATCTCGTTTATACGATGTAATTAGTTTTACGAAATCTTTTCCGTCATAAAATCTGCGATCAGAAAATATGGTTTTAGAAAATGTATGCATCCATTATGAAATTATTAATTTACATGTAAAGTTGTTGATGAAATTATTGTCATATATAATCCCGCCTTATGGCGCAATGAACCCGACGCACCGTTCATGTACGTGTTGACGGATATTGACATGTCCTCGAAATATTTTATCGATACTAAATCAAAGTATCAGTACTTAAAACTTCAATCAGCAATTGTGCCAGCGGAGACTGAATTTGAGTTGCGCGGCTAATATGAAGTTAACTGCAAATGTTTTCGTTACCATAAACGAGAAAAACCATCAAGACTACTGCTGAAACTAGGTCTCTTCCATATATTGCCTCATCGTGGTGATACCATATTTGCCACGGTTGGTCTGGCGGGATGGGTACCGCAGTTTACCATTTTTTGGTGGGTTTTTTAGAAACAGAAACAGATACTTTTTTATTTGATATAGATTATTAAAAAGTTTGGAAAATCCAAAATTGTGCGCCTCATAATCTCATTTATTTATATAAAAAGAAAAATACGGCTTTTTCCATATTTGAGATGAAAGAAGAGACCCATTAGTATATTTTGTGTAGAAACGTACCAGTTGTTTTTTTACATTTTGTCTTAAAGCGACAATTAAAAACAACAGAACCTAACCTAATAACAACGAAACAAAAATAGAACAAAACCGAATAATTTATTTAAAATTTTAAAAGATATTTACAGTTTTATATAAAAAAAGGTATGAAGGTGATGATGGATGACGTGAATTACAATTATTTCTTTTTAAAAAAATAATAAAGGTAAATGAGTACTGAAACGGAGCCCGAAGACCAAAGTGGCACACTGCACTTGGCAGTGGTGCTCACCGCTCACGGAGTATGCACAGGCTATGCTTGTGGTAGGTGCGCAGCGCCTGATCTAGGCACACGCAGCGTCTGGAGTAGTCACACGCAGCGCTTGAAGTAGGCATACACAGCGCTCGGACTAGGCACACACAGCGCCCGGAGTAGGCACACGCAGCGTCTGGAGTAGGTACACGCAGCGCTTGAAGTAGGCACACACAGCGCCCGGAGTAGGCACACACAGCGCCCGGAGTAGACACACGCAGCGTTTGGAGTAGGTACACGCAGCGCTTGAAGTTGGCACACACAGCGCCCGGAGTAGACACACACAGCGGCTAAAGATAGCGCGGGCACTAGTAGGTGGAGGCATAGGCGTGGCTAGGCGACGACTTCAGGTGAAGGCAGAGGCTTGCAGGATCCCGGGGCAGTGCGGCCCCGGGATAAGGCCTTTAGGAGATGCTTCTAATTTGAAAGCTGAAGCGAGACTTCCCTTTATTGGCCGATTGTTCGGCTTTTATACTTTTTGACGGATCTGGGATAAGAACGGGAAATTATTTAAATTAAAAGCAAATTTTTGTAAATGGCCAAGAGGAAAAGAGTATTTTTGTGGAAGTATTGAAGTAAAAACATCAGGCCGGTAACGAATTTGAATAAAAATTGCCATGACAACCAGATAAACAACGATGTCAAAACATGTCAAATTTTGGTTTCAGGCTCGTAATAGAGAAACGGCAATATTTAAGTGAAAAATGAGATATTATTGATATAGGAAAAAAGGTAGCGCAACAGCGCGCACGAAGCCCGAAATTGCAGAGTTACGGAGAACTAAATAAAAGATCGAAAAAGGTAGACTCCATCGACACCGATTTAAAAAGTGCTGATAGCGTGAAAATACGAAGTGAAAATGATTTGTTATTGTGTTCTTATGGTTTAAAAACGTTATAGGATCCTATGGAAATAAAGGTGATGCAAAATATTCAGTTTTGAGTGAATGCAGAAAATCAAAAACAGAATGGAAAAATAAATTTAAAATAGTGTAAAATGATATGTAAGTAGCATAACACTACAATTTTCATTAATTACAATTAAACGAGACTAAATTACTCAGTGATTTTTAAAAGGAACCTGTGCGTTGAGGTTCTAAAGCTATTAAAAAAAGAATTATTTTGATATATTAATTCTAACGACCGTAATCGTGCGCCATCAAAACGTACAGACATCCGGACACTCTCGAAAATGTTTTTTAATCAGTTCTTTTTACACTAAATACAGAAAATTACTTTTAAAAATAGTAGAAACATGGAACGAGTGATTTTTTTTCGATATATGTGTATTTTTATTATTCTTAAAGTGCAATAGTAAAAAAAATAAAGATATTTTTAGCTCTGAAAATTACTGTCTTCTATAATTTTCATTAGGTGAGAGTAGAGACTACCTCGACGCTTCGCTTATGAAGCGTGCAATAAAACTTATTGAAAGTCACTTTTTATTTTTATTTACCACTGTTTCGGAACAAAGTCTCTGTCCTGGGAAAAACAAGCAAGAAACCTAACGGAACTATTTTTTTTAAATAGCAGCTTACAATCATGTATGTTACAATTAACAACACAAAACAAATTAGAAATAGCTTGGTAGCGATCACCCTTTCCAGGGGTTATTATCATCCATAAATTTCCTAATATTATAATAACCCTTTTTATACAAACTTAGTTTAATAAAGTCTTCCAACTTTGTGTAGGTCAAGTTTTGTATATTTTCTGGGTTTGTTATTAGAAAAACGATTCTGCCTATCTCCTGATTCGTTTCCCCTCTCTTGCCTCTTACGACAGCCACGAGATAATATGAGGTTGTGGATATTAACACCTCGTGTAGTGATCCCGTAAATTCTCCAAAGCTTAATGTGAGCTTTAATCGAAATGAGAAGAATCTATCCTAATCTCTAATTACCACAGGTGAACTAGCGATCACGCTATCCAATTAGTTAATTTGGCAGCAGTAAATGAGATATTCTAGTCTTTCGTGTGCTACTTGATAATTTAATTTATTTGTTATTTGATATATTCTAATATTTTGAAATTTTAATTAAATATCAAGACAGTAGTGTAACAGACATATTATACTGTCATGTTACGCCGTAGGCCTTTTAATTAAATAGTGTAATCGTGTAATATGGAGTATCACCATTATAATAAAAATGTGTAGTGGCAGTGTACGAATATCCACTACTCCATATCGTTTCATGGGTATTATTAGAGGCTTTTTTTCTATAATAAGGGTTAAAAACGAGCACACTGTCCAACTGATTGTAAGTGGATGCTGTGGCCCATAGACATTTATCCTCTATTAAGAATCAATTTGCAGATACGTTGTCACTCGTGAGGATTAAAACAGAATGCCTCGTCTCCAGTAAAAAAGGATCCGGATATCCGGATCTCTACACTCACCATACGAAACACATTAGCGTTACGCTGGTATTCTGTGAGGGCGTGGTCCTTTTCCAGACGACTCGACCCTTTCGTGCTATAACCATAATATAGCTGCAGTGTGGCCTTACCACGAGGCTCGACAGGGAGAAATTGATACAGGAAGTAAATCTTCATAACAACCATAAATTTAAAAAATTTCGGTTGTCAACGGGCTTACCATGTGTAGCAACTGTGGCAAAATTCCCTCACGAGGCAATCTATGGGGGAGGCCTAAGTTCAGCAGCGGACTTTTATAGGCTGTAGGTAATGGAATGAATGAATGGAGAGATAGTAAATGAAGCCTTCCACTCCGTATTCTAGCACATCTATATATTCTGAAGAAACAGCAGCATTTTCTGCCGATGATTGATTCATACACATAATACCATACACGCAGCAAACACCACAGAAGATAACACTAACACTTTTGGTCAAGAATTAGGACAGAATTAAGTATATCTGCATTTTGTACGCAAGTGGGATAAAAGAATCCACCATCATGTTTTCTCCCATGGATATCATAAGGAGGCGAGCACACAGTCCACCTGATGGTAAGTGGTTGCTGTAGTCTATAGACTTCTACATCTATCCTTGTTTGCAAATCAAAATGCTGATGCGTCGTCAGCCATACGACAGATGGAATGGATTCAAGTAAAAAGGTCTCCGGTTCTCTACACTCACCATACGAAACACAGCAGCGTTAAGCTGCTATTTTACTCTGGTATTCTGTGAGAACGTGCTCCTTCCTCGGTAGAGCCGACCCATTTGTGCTACAACTATATGATTAATAGAGCTGTAGCATGGCTCTATCACGTAAACATGGATATAATGGTCTACTCGGGTTCGATATCTGCTGATACGCTCCTAATTCCTAATTGTTTTTAAGTACATCACGGAACGTTCTTCGGTTACCGATAAGTCTGTTGTAGTTTTTCATTATGTATACAGTATGCTATATAATACTAACTTTAAAAACATGACAACAAAGTGTATACCTGCGGAGTTTCTTTCACTGTTCTTCTCTGGTCAGAGTAATTTCATTTCAAAACGGTAATAGGTTTAACAGCTTTATTAGGTTTGAAAAAAATTGAAGAAATAAATTACTCTTCATTTCATTTCATTTCATTTTATGTCACTACGAGAAATGCATGAAAGGTTTCATGGCTTTCAATAGATGCTAAAATACCCAGACCGATAAAGGACATTGTGCGTTGCGAAGATTTTCTTAATTCTATATTAATGAGCTTAATAACAACGTGAATACCTATGTCGCTCAGTTAGTTCCGTACCAAAAACAGATGCATTAAGTATACCTAAACTTAATTACAATAAAATTTCTCAAATCCGAAATGAATTACAATAACTAGGTAGAAGAATAGTTATGCAGTTCATTACAACTACGAGTAAAGTTTGATTAATAATTTTATATCGCGGAATGTGGCCTAGCTAAATTTATGTTGAAATCGGTAAAGTCTAACGTGATGGCACTTATCAATTCGAAAGGCAGCATTGGGCACACTCCGTTGCAAGGATGCGTGACGTTTAGTTCTGCAATTGCAAATCTTTATGCCAAGTCCAGGGAGGATTTGCTTAATGGGAGAAGCATATGCCCAGCAGCAGATTTTATTGATGATGAAAGGTGTTAGCACTTATTAAAATAATGTAAAAACTAATAACATTGTTTAGTTCAAAACCATTAACTAGTAGATCAAATCTGCCGCTACATTATGATTGTAATATGAATTAGTCGGCTCAACTGGGAAATAACAACGATCTTACAGAATACCAGCATGAAATAGCAGCTTACTGCCTCTGTGTCTCGTATGGTGAGTGTTGAGAGCCGGAAAACTTTTAACTAGAAACGAGGCATTTCAACATAGTTTTCAGATGTGACAACGCATCTGCATTTTGTTTCTTAATTAATGATAAATGTAGATATCTATGGGAGAGTAGAATGGAACCAGTGCTTGTTTGTCACCCTTGTTCTATAAAAAGAATATTATTACTTTATAAAGGCCCCAGATCAAGATTCCTCTAAAAATAAATTGTTGCTCTCCAACTCCACTTCAAAAATAACCCAGAACTTTAATTTGCTAAGGCGCAATTTCCATAAATAATCACGCGCAGTTTATTTATAACGGATTTGTTGCGAAAGGTTCGATAGACTTGTTATTTTATACATTTTCTACAGAATTAACGATGTTGAGACTTATAATATTTTATCTTTGTGTAAATTCTAACAATTTTATGGTCCTGTGCATAAATAAACAAAACGAAACACTCATTATAGTTTTCTGTGGTAATATTTTGGTAAAACACTTAATAAAATCACCTCAGTCCTGTCTGTCTAGCTAACAATGATGCGACACATCTTCTTGTCAGATATACCTCGAAACTTGAAAACAATATTATACAACCAGTGCGCGTTGCCAGTGATGACTTTTGGATCTAAGACGTGGTCCTTCATTGCTAGTCGTATCAGGAAGCTCAAGGTCGCTCAGTGAGTTATGAAAAGGGTTCTCTGCGTGATAAACTTATAAATGAGGATATCCGCAGTAGAACCAGAGTAACTAACAGTGCCCGACGGATCATTAAGCTAAAGTGGTAATGAGCTGGTCTTATGACACGAAGAACCGACAACCGATGAGAAAGAAAGTTTCTCGAGTGGCAGCCACGTACCGGTAGGTGAAGTGTGAGGCGGTCCCTATTTAGATGGAGTAACGACCTGGTAAGACATGCAGGAGGCCGATAGATGCAGGTGGCTCAGCACCGTGCTTTGTGGCATTCCTATGGGGAGGCCCATATTCAGCAGTGGACTTGTGAAGGGTTGTAATAAATGAGCCTACCACTGATGATTTTCTCAGAAAGTATTTTGATGTTTTGACTCTTAATTGAAGATAAATGTAGACGTGTATGGGCACAGCATCCACTTCCCATCAGGTGGAATGTGTGCTCGTTTATCACCCTTCTACGAAAACATGTAGAGAATCGAAACTTGGCAATGTTATAAACAATCTCCATTGCCATGGTTTGCCTGAAAAATCAATTTTTAGCAATAATTCTATGTAATTATTGTTTTTTATAGAATAAGGGTGAAAAACGAGCACACAGTCCACCTGATGGTAAGTGGATGCTGTGACCCATAGACATCTACATCTATCCTCGATTACGAATTAAAACGCAGACGCGTTATCACCCCTGAGGACTAAGATGGAATGCCTCGTTTCTCTCTCTCTACACTCACCATACGGAACACAACAGTATTAAGCTGCTATTTTACACTGGTGTTCTCTGAGAGCGTGGTCCTCCCCCGGTTGAGCCTATATTGTTGACATTTACTCAATTTGTCAGTTGCTATATCTCATTGCTATACCACTGCGTCAAGGAGCCGTCAAAAACGTTACTATTGTAACGTTATTATGTTTAAAGTCGTTATTTTTATGTTCAATTGAATAAATGTAATATTTCCGAATAAATCTTTCAGTATTACTGCCATCCAAATTCTGGAGATTGGATGGCAGCATGTACTTGAAAAATATACATAAAAATATAAATTATAGAAAAATTCTTTTTTATAGTCTATGCTAGGGGATCTGCGTGATCAACTTAAAAATGACATCCGCAGTAAAACCAGAGTAACCGACATAGCAAAACGGATTTGTAAGTGGCATTGGAACGGCCATATAGTACAAAGAAATGGCAAATGATGGGGAAGAAAGATTCTCGAGCGGCAGCCTCGTATCGACGAAGTATAGACCGGTCCCCCACTGAATAGAGTGACTACTTGGTTAGACATGCAGGAAGTCGATGGATGCGTGAGGCTTGGGACCGTGCTTTAAAACATTCCTTGGGGGAGGCGTATGTTCTGCTGTGGACTTGTGAAGGCCTGAAATGATAAATGAAAAATAATTATTATCAAAGTATTGTGCTGAAAAATATGAAAAGTTCATTGAAAAATGGGTGTTGAGCACAAATATTAATTTACTATAAACTTACAATGAGTTTTCGGAAAAAGCTTCAAGTAGTTTAAAACATTATCTTCACACGGTTGAATTTTGTAATAAAAAAGCTTAAAAAGCTTTAAATGTTAGCTTTAGGAGAATTCATCGGTCACGACTACAGTCGGATGTGATTGATGAAGCGTGCCACGTTAGTAGACGTTCGACACGTCTCACATAGAAACTACTGGGGTGGATATGAGAAATGTGTTTATGTTGACACAATGAACGCTAAAATAAAGAAAATGTGTTGTGTTACGCTATATCTTTGTCAATCCTGAACCGATTTTGATTTTGAAGTAAAACTTCTTTACGCACGCTTGACTTGGGAAGTAAGCTGACGAAATCGTGACGAAATCGTTACGAAACGTGTGATTGGGCGAGGCGAACTGGAGTTGAGTGGGGGGATATAAGCACGAGAGAGCAGGGCGCGCGCACTTTTTCTTTCTTTCTTTCTCTCATAACCAGTTATTTTTTGTAATTTTATTTTTAAATTATATAGGTTCTTCAGGAGTGGTGGTTATACTTGAATGAAGTATAACCACCACTCTTGAAGAATAATTGTCCCCATAAATCCCATATAAATTTGGGAAAATTTTCATTGCTAATATAATATATTGAATTGAAAGCTTTAAAATCATTAAAAAGCTGTTTTGAATACCGTTCTTCCCATATATTGACTCAAGGAGGATATTTGCCATAGTTGCCACACGTGGCAAACGGGTTGGCAACCACAGTTTTTATTTTTATGTTTAGTAGGAAGAGAGAAGCGCTGCTGCCCCTCTCCTGATTTATTTCCTCCCGTCGCCTCTTACGATATCCACAGGATGATTCCGGGTAGTGAATATTCTTACACAGCCTTTACACGATTAATGTTTTGAATAAATAAATATTTACTTTAAAATTAAAATAAAAGTTAACTTCAAACAACTGAAGAGGATACTACAATTTCACATTTTGAAGTCGGCGCTGAAATTTATTGTTCGGGAGAGTTAAAGCTATGACTTCAGAATGTGAAATTATTTAATTCTTTTTTTAAACTGACTTCAGAAAAGAAGGAGGTAATCAATTCGTCGGAATCATTTTTTATGTATGGTCATTTGAAGACGCCTGAACCGATTTGGAAAATTGTTTTTTTATTGTTTCAGGTGGCCCTATTTACATTTTATCGAAATCGGTCGAGCGGTTTAAAAAAATCAACAATAAATTATTTTAATAATAAAAATATTAATTATTTTGCAACCGTCCGCTAACTAAATACAATGATGTGTCTTACCAGGATTGAAGAGCACCTACCGCCCTCCCTCAATTGCGTGCACTAATTCCGTCACCATTAGTCCCAGCACCACTACTCCCAACACCACTACTCCTGGCACCACTACTTCCAACATCACTATTCCAGGTAAGACACACCATCGACGATAATACGACACGTGTTTCGCCTCTATACGAGGCATCCTCAGGTGATGTAGAATCTATGGCAGCTGACCGCTAAATAAATTATTTTATTAACTTTCCAGTGGGAGGTTAATGTAATTGGTCCGATTTTGGAATATGGAATACGTTTCAAGATCTTTAGAGTTGAATTGTATGTTTTTCAGAGGATGTCCGTGTCTGCACGTACGTTTGTATGTATGTATGTATGTGTGTGTATGTGAGTATGTGTTTGTATTGCTCACGGCTAAGCAACTTCTTCGATTCATTGAAGACATAGGGCTTAGCCATGAACTATAGCCATAGCAGCGATCACAATAGATCTTTGAGGTCGCAGTGATATTGGTCTCTTTACCTAGACCTGCATAACTGCTCGCATATAATAAAATAAAAAATGTATGTATGTATGTATGTATGTTTGTATGTATGTATGTATGTACGTATGTATGTATGTATGTTCGAATTCCATTTTCGCCTCGTGTATCTCGAGAACAAAGAGTGATATTGACATGGGACCAGCTTCATTTAACGCTTATTATGTAACTTAGACCTCATTAAATTTTGAGCGAAATCAGTCAAGTCGTTTTTTATACCGAATGAAAAACTGTATAAAATATTAATACATATGATATTTCTTTATTCTTTCCACTGGGAAGTTAGTCGTATGGACCTTACGGGTCGCACCCAGACCGCTTTTTTATATTGTAGTGGGTTGTACAAAATTTTAAATTTTACCATTTGTGTTCTTTGAAGTTGGCTTTTAATTTTATTTAACGTTATTTTTTACTATTTTGAGTAGACCAAGTAATATCACAGTTTCAATGTCTTTCAATTAGTTAAATTAAATTTTTATTCCTATTTTGCCGCCCTTTGGGGTTTATTTTTTCTTTATTCATATTCGACCACTCCTAAAGTATATTACACGTAACTTACGAGTATACATACATACAAAAAATATACAGTCGAAGTGTGAACCTTCCTTTTTTTAAATCGGCTGGTAATATAAAGAAATACATAGATGATTAGAATCTATGGGAATGCGGTGATCGCTTCTAAGCTATATATAATATAATGATTATGAGATTGATTCTAATATAATGAAAATATAAGTTAGTTCAGGCGATATAATCCGTAAAAACTAGTATTAATTAAATATTTCTAATATAATTTGTTAATAATTTACAATATAATACATTTAAAAAATCCCGCTGGGTTTGATGCTGATTCTACTCGGACACAGGTATTTTTCGATCCAGTAGTAAAATAAAACTACCTTCCAATACACAAACGTATATATGCATTATGGTGTTCAAACATAGTTAAATGTATAATACAAACGATTCGCTGATTGAACTTTTTCCATTGAGGGAGTATTGGAGTGGACAATCTAATTAGGTCACTGCACTATCTACCATCTGTCCATACTTTCAGTGCTTTGTAGGAAAAAGCGGGTGGTGGTGCTCGATAGCGCTCAATTTATATTGGAAATTTATTTATATCAGACTTGCGACCGTCCCGGCCTCGTCCAGGGGAGATATATTATAATGGTATTATTTAGATTTAAAAAAATCAAATACGAATATAGTATTTTAAAAATAATTAGATTTCTTGAAAATTTTTTCTCCTACTTTTTCGTATACAAGTGGTAAAATAAAAACTTTGTACCACCTACTTCAATATAAATAAATGAGAACACCTTCAATGTAGTCGATGTCAATTAAATGTTTATTTTTATATTTTATTAAATAGGATTAGGGTGACAAACGAGCACACAGTCCACCAGCACCACCAGCCATAGACATCTACATCAATACTCGATCGTGAATCAAGATGCAGTTGCGTTGTCACCCGTGAGGACTAAGATGGAATACCTCTTTTCCAGAAAAAGGGTCTCCGGTTCTTTACACTCGCCATACGAATCACAGCAGCATTAAGCTACTATTTTACGCTGGTATTCTGTGAGGTCAGCTCGACCGGGGAAGGACCGCGAGCCCTGCTACAACAATACTACTAATAAAGCTAAAACATGGCTCTACCACGTAAATACGTATTATAAAGAAATACTCTAAACTACTGGTCAGATCTTGACCAAATTTATACGGGATCACATGAAAAGTCAAATGAAAGAAGTATCATTAAAATCGACTCACCTAGAACAATGTTCTGAAGTAAAAAAACGCATAAAAGAACATACAGTCGAATTGAGTACTTCCTCCTTTTTTGAAGTCGGTTGAAAATATAAACTACACTCCTGGTATTGCTCTCTATGCGAAGTTGCATTAGAATTGGTTCAGCTATTGAGACAGACAGACAGATAAAATATATATACTCATGTATTAATGTAACGCAAACAACCCCCTCAGTTCAATAAAAGACATTCATTTTGATATTGTAGACAGACACTTCAATTTTATCTATATTTTATGATATATGAATAGATATGTTATATCACCATACATATATTTACAAAAACATACAAACAGAACAGAAAAAATATCATTTAATAAGACATGAAAAATATTTCTTTTTTTTAAATAGGAGAGCACATAGTCCACCTGATGGTAACTGGTTGCTGCGGCCCATAGACATCTAAATTCTACATTTATCCTCGATTACAAATGCAGATGCGTTGTCACCCGTGAGGACTAAGATGGAATGCCTCGTTTCCAGTAAAAAGGGTCTCCGGTTCCCTACACTCACCATACGGAACAGCAGCATTAAGCTACTATTTCACACTGGTATTCTGTGAGAGCGTGGTCCTTCCCCGGTCGAGCCGACCCATTTGTGCTAAAACTATACTACTGTTACGAGCTTAGGGTTCGTGACAGTAAAAATTGCCGATAGAATTACCTAAATTAACACTTTAATTTTCTTTACACCAATTAAAACTTAAAACACTAATAATTAATCACACTGATTCACGTTATTTCGCTCGAAAGCTTCGCTTGTCTCGCCAATTCAATACTTCCCCGATCGCATCTTGCAGCGCCTATAAATACAGATTATCACCGAAACATCCAGAATATTCAAGTAAATACGCGCGCCAATCGACAAGGCATCGAAAGTTCGAGTGTCGGGCTTCCAGAAGCTTAGTTCTTCGTTTCGACACTAGATGGCGCTGTCGGTTGAAAGATTAGTCAAATTCAAATTTATTTACTGCTGTGATGTCGTTTTCGGGAAAGCTCCCCTCGCTCTCGTCCCCGCCACTAGATGGCGCTAGTGCCGGGTACATGACGTCAACGTAGGCGCGTAACACTACTAATATAACTGTAGCACGGCTCTACCACGTATAAATAACAACCCAAAAAATGTTTCATATTAAAAATCTGAGTGTGAGAATATCCACTGCCCCATAACGTCAAGCGGGTGTCAGGGGCTGAAGAAGGAAACAAACCAGGAGGTAGTCGACAATACCTGTGTTTGATTATTTTATACTCCTGGTAAATAAATTTATTTATGCAATGAACCTATACCCAGCAGTGGATATATAATGGATAGGCTATATAATGGATTAATGTACAAGCTTCATCGGATATGAGAGGGCGCTATTCCGTTTTGACTTACCAAACAATATTTTCTCATTTACACTTGCGTTATTTCTTGAATATACTTCTTAGTTGGACACCTCATCAATCTCCACTGACCGTCGGTGAGAGGGTAATCTGATTTAGATACAAAAACCACCGCTTTTTGGTCCACTAGACGTCGTCCATCAAGCAATTCTAACGCGTGACGTTGATACATCATCCCGACACAACTTATTTTTGTTACGGGAACGCGTATGGACCATAGCGTAAGTTGTTTCACAAGAAGCGATAATTTTTTGTATAACTCTTATAAATATTCTTCATAAAATAGTAGTAAATTATCAGAAAAGTAAAACCTATAATCAGCAGTAAATATAATATTAATAATGTATTTTAGACTGAATTTTTAGTTACAGTGGCGAGCCTGAACAGTCACTAGCAATGGGCGCAGTACAAGATTATAGTGCCCAGGTGTATGCACAAGCACAGATGCATTCTCTATTCCCTCACGTTCATAGTGAATTGGACGGTGAACCGACACGACCGGAGAGAGGTCTGGCGCAAGACCAACGACTTTATGTGCTTTCCGATGTACGGTGGTGGGACGCTACCAACTTCCTCACTCCAGGCAGCTACTGAGAAATTCTTGAAGGCAAAACTCAATATCTGATATTTTTGGCCCGACCCGTGGTTTGAACCTGGGATCTCATAACTAGCAATTGCGTTTAAAACCACTAGAGCCAGGCAGTCGAGAGCAGTGAATATAATGAACGAATGAATGAACGAACACTTGTGATTCAATAAAACTGGGTTTACAAATTTTAACACGTACTATACTTATTTTTAATTTAAAGTAGCTACTTCCACCAAGCTTCTCAAGCAATAGAAAATATTAAACCTAGTGAGTGTTTTTTTTATATAAAATTTTAATCTGGTCTGTAATCGTGGATAATTCTGCAGGTAATTCAACTGCGAAGGTGTACAGGAAAAATAAGTAGCATGAAAATATAATATACTGACATAAAAATATATAATACAGGTTTATTATATAGAATAAGGGTGACAAACGAGCGCACAGTCCACCTGATGGTAAGTAAATGTTGTGGCTCATAGACATCTACATTTATTCTCAATTAAGAATCAAAATGCAGATGCGTTGTCACTCCTGAGGACTACGATGGAATGCCTCGTTTCCTATTCCGTAGCTATTTTACGCTGATATTCAGTGAGAGCGTGGTCCTTCCCCGGTCGAGCCGACCCATTCGTGCTACAACCATAATACAGCTGCAGCGTGGATGTACCACGTATCAAAAGGTAGTCATAGGCTTCCTCTTATTTCTGACAGGGTTTTAGGGCAAGATCCTCCTGTTCCGTTTCTTTTTTTGAGGTACGGAACTCTAAAATAGAACAGATGTCTTAAATTGATTTTGTATTCTGGAATTGATACATATATTGATACACATACAAGATATTTTGAGATGAATCAATAATCTCTTCGAGTAACCAATTAAATTAAGTGCCCGTGAATACCAGACCTTCCTTATTTTATACGTAGCAAGACTTGGCGGACTTCACTTGTCTTCAAAAATTTTCATATATAAATTTCTCAGGCATGAAGGTTTCTTACACGATGTTTTCTTTTACCACCGAGCTCATGGTAAATTGACACTTAGAATTGCAATCAACAATGTTATTGTAATTTTTAATAAAACTAATTTTACGAATTATATTGCTTATATTAATTTAGTTACAAATCGTTACTTGAGTAACAACTATTCCTAAAAATAAATAAGCAAATTTTATTTATTTAATCATTTTATACACCTTATATACAAAGGGATATAAAGAGCGAACTTAATGCCTTATAGCGTTCTCTGCCAGTCAACCCTGGAATATTTGAGAAACTGTAGCAGGTGTAAACAATCACTTCATACATTTAATAAATAAGTAATACTGATAACTCTCAGTTTTCATTTTTAACCGATGTGTTTTTTATGGGTATGACCCCAGAACTTTTTCTAGGTAAAACGATTAAGATGATTCTTTTTTATTTGAAACCTGATACTTCTTATGTGTTCGCATATAAATTTAATCAATATCTGACTAGTAGTTTTTGAGTTATCCTTAATAATGCGTATTTAATTGACTTCGACTACATTGATGATGTTCTCATTTTATTTATATTGAAGTCGTAACAAAAATTTTCTTCAAACGACTTGTTATGTTGTATGTTGACGTTGTTATTCTTCGCTTTATTAAAACAAAAGGGAAAATAAGCCTTCAGTATAGATCAGAAAAATGAAAATAGTAGGCGTTTGTTTCCACAAGTGGGCGGAGTTGACATGACAATCTCTCCCTTTTTTCTGAACTAAGCCGACACTTAAAATATCAAAAGATACGTGATATAATACAGAGATTGCAGCTTGGCCGGTAGTGGCTTTGTTATTTATAACAATAAATAATGCTCTTTTGAAAACTAGAAATAATATTAAGTAATTCAAACGCCTTGCTGCATTTTAAATTCTATCTAGACGATGATAAAAGTTTATGGGATTTTCGTAGTATTACCAGGGTTCGACCACGCAGGTAGATAAAGGTTCTAGTTGTTATCAGAATGACACTACAGCCTGTCGCTTTTTACGACAACCCCGGAACGATATGGGGTAGCGGTTATCCTTACAACGCCATCTCACGTTAAAATAACTGACTTAACTTTAAATCTGTAGTAATAGAACGACTGCGTGGCTAAGGAAACAGATGTGACCATATCGGAAATGATAGGAGGCCTGAGACCAGCTGTAGGACGTAGGAGTATATGGGCTACAACTTTACTACGTACTTTAAATAAGTACCAGCTTTCACATTTAACATTTAAAAAAAAAATTTTTTTATTCCCTTATTTACAAACATTTTTAAACGCTTGTTTACTTAAAAAGTGTTTTGTCACTTCCTAGCAACAAGTGTCTCGTAAATGTCAGAATGAGACAAATACTATTTAACTAATCAAGCGTTTAAAAATGTTTATGAATAAAGGGGTTGTTGTATGGCCTTTGTTTGGCAGTGGGCTTTAAAAGGTTGTCGAAGGTCTTTCCTTTTTAATCTTTTTTTTATATATATATTATATTTAAAAAATTTATATATATATATATATATATATATATATATATATATATATATATATATATATATATATATATATATATATATATATATATATATATATATACATCATGTAACATAATTAACGCACTATGAGAAAGTAGTTTGTTCAGAATCGTTTACTGAATCGATTCCTATCATTTTTATTATAGGTAATTTTTTATTCTAAAAATAATTAAAACTACGTAAATTACAGTCACACTAAATCTGTACAGTCAAAACAAACTGAAATGGACCGTAACTTAAGGCAATAAGACTTTTAAGAGTGCAGTTTTATTTATATTATTACTAACTCTGTCATTCAATAAAAATAAAGAAAAATTGACTTTATTTCAAGCATGTTAAAGTCTTTGCGTTCGTGGATTTGTACTGTGACCACAACATTCTTCCGGAATTGGTATAACTGATAAATAATCGGTGCATAAAAGTGTTTAACTAAAAATTCAGTGTATGTATTATGATTATAACATAATATACTAATTGGGGTGTTTGGGGATGTGCGTTAATTACGTTACATATTGTATATAATTCAATATATATATATATATATATATATATATATATATATATATATATATATATATATATATATATATATATATATATATATATATATATATTGTATATAATTCAATATATATATATATATATATATATATATATATATATATATATATATATATATATATATATATATATATTGTATATAATTCAATATATATATATATATATATATATATATATATATATATATATATATATATATATATATATATATATATTGAAGTGTCTGTTTGTTATGCCAAAATAACAGCAGCAAAAACTATCAGCAAAGTATAAGGCACTTGCAAAATAAATACAATTTTAAAAAATTTTGTTTATCTGTCGGTCTGTTTGTTTGTTCCGGCTAATCTCCGGAATGGCTAAACCGATTTTGACGGAACTTTCACTGGTAGATAGCTGATGTTATAAGGAGTAACTTCGGTTACTTTTATTTTAGATAAAGAATTAGGGTTCCGCGCAAAAAATATTATATATATATATATATATATATATATATATATATATATATATATATATATATATATAATTAAAATATCTTTCTGTAGTAAAAAATAACCGAATCTTTTTTACTTTTACGTTTGAAAATTAACGTTACCACCACACTACCATACTAGACACAAGGACGATGATTGAGACCCAGAACGATTACTTGAGGCCATACAAATACTTGTTCCGTGCGGGATTCGTACCCGCTGCTCTCAGCGCTCTAACTCATTGCTAAGCTATTGCGCCCCGTAGCCGTCAAGCTTAATTAAATATATTTAAAAAAGCCAGTTATTTTAGTCTCTACTCAGCTTAACTGTGTAGTGGGGGTGTAAGAATATGCAGTAGCCCATATCTTCCCGTGGGTGTCGTTAGAGACAGAGGGAAATAAACCACGAGATGGACAGTAGCGCCTTTCTAATAACAAATTTAATAAATTTCGGTTGCCAAACTGCCAACTGGCAACTGTGGAAAATATCCCCTCTCACAAATAAATCTATGGGGGAGGCCTATGTTCTGCAGTGGACTTTTGATAGGCCGTCACGGCAACGTGGTTAAGCTTAGAGAGCTATTTTATTAAACCATGAATAACATTTAAAAAATGTTGTCTAACCGTTTGTCTCTACGCGAACAAAGTCACGGTTAAAAGCTATAGTACATAAATAATAGGCCTGTTGGTCTAGTGGTTAGTGACCCTGACTGCTATACCGGAGGTCGTGGGTTCGATTCCCACCCAGGACAAATGTTTGTGTGATGAGCACGATCATTTGTTCTGTGTTTGGGTGTAATTTATCTATAATATTTCTGTATTTAGAAATATATAAGTACGTTTATCGGTTGTCTAGTACCCATAACACAAGCTTGGGACTAGATGGCGTGTGATAGTTGTAGAATATTATTATTATTATTATTATAAATAAATCAACTTAACATAGTTATTAAATATTTGACATGGGGCTATAAGCAAAAGTATATTTTTACTTTAAGAGCTCCGTGGGAATACTGACAGTTGTTAACGGAATAATTCCGAAGTAAATGTTATCTTCCAATAACAGGTTTTCCAATAATTGAAGGAAGCTCGAGAGTATCCCATATGGGCGATATGAGGTAGTGAGGTAAACAAAAATATAGAAAATTCCAGAAAGATTTCGTAACCTACGATAGACAGTAATGCAACCGTCTCGTACATCGTAACCGGTAATTGGGAACGGCGTCAACGGTGCTAGTCATCAGATAATGTTACGTGAAGACAACTGTGAAGTGATTGTGCACGAATATCCACTAACCCAGATCGCCCCGTAGGCGACAGAGGGAAACTAAAACAAGAGATGGGCGGCTGCATCTTCCTGATACCAACTCAAAATAATAGAATATTGCGGCTGCCAACCCAAGGTCACAAGCGTGGCAACTATGATATTTGCCTTATGTTCAACTTTGGACTTTTATACACCTTACACCTCACAATCGCCTGGCTTCCGTCACAATTATTCTGAAAACATCGAAAGGAACGTCGTCTTTCACTATCCATTTACAATTTGATGGTGTCGCGGTAAATTTACAACTCGAGAGCTTTCAAACATAAACGCTTAACATGGAAGCGAGTGTAGTATCGATTGATTGCCGACCTCGGTGGCATCCATGCAGAAGTACCGTACCATGATTGTCAAAGTCATGCTTTTTGCGAGGTCAAAACTTTATTTATATTAAACTAGAGTAACTAAAATAAGTGAATTTTTTAAAATTTATGAATATTTTTAAAATAGGTGTACAATTTTTTTTAATCGACTTCAAAAAGGAGGAGCCATACTGCAGCTATAGTAGTAGTATAGTTGCGAGTTGTGACTGTCTCTTTGGTCTAGTGGTTGTAGTAATGCGACTGCTGATCATGAGGTCCTGGGTTCGAATCCTAGGTTGAGCCAAAAAAACATTAAATATTGAGTTTTTCTGTCAAGAAATTCTCAGTAGCTGCCCGGAGTCAGAAAGTTGGCGGTGTTTCACCCGTTAGTCTTGCACCTGATATTTCTCCGGTCGTGTCGGTTTACCATCCCATCGGATTATGAGAGTGAGGGAATAGAGACTGCACCTGTGCTTGCGCATACACTTGGGTACTATAATCCTGTCCTGCGCCGATGGCTAGCCTCCTTTGAGGTAGGCCGCCGTGACCGAAATTCGATCTGGAGGACATTACTATTATTATTAGTATAGTTATAGCACGAATAGGTCAGCTCCGCAGGGGAAAGACAACGCTCTCACTGAATACCAGAGTAAAATAGTAGCTTAACGCTGCTGTGTTTCGTGTGGCGAGTGTTTTACTGGAAAGGAGGCATTCCATCTTAGTCCTCACTGGTGGCAACACATTTGCATTTTGATTCGTAATCGAATGATGTCTATGGAACCACGCAATCACTTACCATCAGGTGGACAGTGTACTCGTTTGTTACCCTTCTCCTATTAAAAAAAATCTTAATTCGACTGTACGTCTTTTAGGTCTACCTCAGAATCTTTTTTTGGTGAACTAATTTTGACTACTCTTTTTTTTTATTTGAAAGCTGGTGCTTCTCGTATGGTCCCATATAAATTTGATCAAGATCTGATTAGAAGTTTTTGAGTAATCCTTAATAATGCGTATTTAATTGACTTCGAATACATTGATGATGTTCTCATTTTATTTATATTGAAGTCGGTAGTACAAAATTTTTAATTATACCATATGTTCATATTCTTATATTATCATCCGAGCGTTGCCGGGTTAACAATAATTGTGTTAACAATAATTTGAAGCCTAACCCATCGGAAAATTAGTTTAAAATCCATTACTAAATCCCACCCGTCTATTTGGATGGAATTTAGAAAATGATTTCATATATACACGAATATATACAAGCAGTTAGTAAAAATGTGGTAAAAATTAAGTACATTTCAGTAATTTCGGTACCTGAAAGTACACAGTACACACATTATAATGCCACTGAAAATTAAAGCTAAAACTTTGTGTTGTGTGCGTTTTTTGGTGCATATTATTTTTAATTATAACCTAAATAATAAATTTTATTTTTTATTTCCGTCTCGTGGTGGCATAATGAATTTTAAGCCCGTGAGTGTCATATGAGACGACAAAGAGAAATTCTAGAAATTAGATTATATGAAATTCTTAAATTTAAACCAAATATCTAGAAACTGAAGCATTACCTATTACAAGTTAATACTACTTACACGTTATTTTACATATACTCATACATACAACACATTACACACAAAGACATTTTAATACAATTTATAACATTTTTCATTTTATCACAAAACAAATTTTGTTTTGAATATTTTTCATAGTTTTTATAAACCCTGACGAAAACAGAGGGCTGTGTGTGTAGTGTGTCTGATTGTCAGTCTGTGGCATTGTAACTCCTGCACGGATGAACCGATTTTCATTTAGTTTATTTTTTGTTTGAAAGGTGCCTTAATCGAGAGTGTTCTTAGTTATGTTTCAAGAACATCTGTTCTGCCATTTAAAGATCCTAAACTCTTTTTGTTTCGGGCGTCATGATTTTTTTAATTTTAGTTATATACTTGCTATTTGAGTAATACTTGTGTTTGTCTGTTTACATATATAATAAGGCACAGCACTGTTATCTGAAATACAGATCAACTTTATGTCTTAGTGCATTAGCGATATGATTCGTGGAGTTTTGTCCACTAGTGTCTTAGTAGTGTACTACTATGTTACGTTGTTGTTGTTTTTAGTCAACAACAATACAAATTTTGTTACCAAAGACTATAGGGACCACGGTGGTGTGTTGTGAGGGGGCGCTATTCGTATAATAGTTGCATTGATGATTACTGCTACTTGCGGTATTGCGTCTTGTAATGGATCTGTGGGGTTGCTGCGCCTGATTAGATTAGATTAGATATATATTTATCTAGTTCAGACACAGATGTCTCATCATTATTATGGGCAAATATAAGTGTAGATCGCAGAGAAGTTATTTACATGTCTATGCAATTATTGTAATTTTTATTAAATATCATAAAGCTTCCTATAGATTGCGGTAGAACCTTGTCGTTTACTCCACATGTAAAAAACATTGATCATCGATTAAGAATCAATATTTAAATGCGGTATAACCCTTTGTGACTATGATGCAACGTACTCGAGAAGTCTAAAAAACGTGATGATTAGAATGACGTTGAAGGAGGCTGAATTTTATTGAATAACTGTAAGAAACGAAAATAAGTGGATGCTATGGTCCATAGAGATCTATATCTATCATCGATTAGGAATAAAAATGCAGATGCGTTGTCATCCGTAAGAACTAAGATGGATTGCCTCGTTTCCAGTAAAAAGGGTCCCTGTTTCTCTACACTCACCACACTAATGATAATAATATTTTAAAATAATATTTATTATGCTACAGAATATGTGCAAAATAAGGTACACAACTCCATTGTATCTATAAGTTGTCAAACACAGTCCAGTGATAATTTTCAAATCAAAGTGGACCAAACTCACTTGCTAGAGAGAATCCGTAGTAAGTCCGACAGGGGTGTGAAACAAGAGTTTTGTTTAGTGGCTTTGTTACGTACCAACCAACCTTCATAGCTATAATTACAACACAATGACGTGAATCTGACAGGTCATTAAGCACTGGAGATAGAACACAATGGAACATATTAGGATATAATAACTTAAGATATTGAACGGAATTAATAGCTTATATATTGTTTTAGATATTTGACGGCTCCGTAGCATAGTGACTTGAAGACTGTCGGTTCTAATTTTGTACGGAACAAGTATTGTTATATAGATAATAATACTTCATTATATACTACTATAGTATATAATGTAGTATTATTATTTATTATCTATAAATAATTGTTCTGTAAACTGACTCCAGGTTGCAGGAGAAAATCCTAGTAAGGGCTAAGGTTTTGTAAAAAAACATATGGGTGTAAAGGGAGAAAATTATACACAGAAGTTTGTTAGCGAGCAAGCAACATATTCGTTTATAACGAAAATGTTTTTTTCATAAATGATGGACTATGTGGTCGTTTGTTACCCCAACTCTTTAAAAATATATTGTTATCTTAAAGCACCAAAATAAACGGAGCACTGTGTAGATTTCCATTGATACTGTAACCATGCTTAACTTCTTAGCACGCACTTACATACATATCATCCTTCTTTGACTGGACTAACACATATGCACCTTGAACTACGTTGTTCGTTGCAAATGATTTGAGATGTATGTGTATGCTTGAGTGTTCTTACATTAAGTTGAGCCCTTGCTCATCTGCTCCTCGGGGGCGGCCTATTTTCAGCAGTGAACATGTGAAGGGCTGGAATGATGATGATGTATGAAAGAATGGATGAGGTCGAGATATTAATGTTTTTTTATAAAATAAGGATAAACGAGTACAGTCCATCTGTTGGTAAGTGGATGCTGTGGACTACCATTTCTCCTCGATTAAGAAACAAAACAGCTTGGTTTCAGTGTCCCGTGAGATCAGCAATCTATTTGTCTGTGTTGGTATGGGTTTCCCATGAACTGAAATTTTAAGAAATATTTTAAATAGTAATAATATATAATCATCTCGAAAAATTATAGTCAGACACGCGAAATGACTGTGTCGAACAGATCACGTTGGGCGATTTTTTCGAAATTTTTGGTAAATTAGTTCTGGCCACACATAAAACCCATGCGTCGGAACTCGCTTAAATTTGCTCATAGCGAAATTCGCAGCGATTTACAACGCCGCTATTTACATATTGACTCAAATAATATTTATACGCTCGTCTCTAATACTTGCTGCTCATATCGAATTCGCGTGGAGCTTTTACATATCGTGGTCCACCCGTCTTTGAAACTTGCAGCTCATATCGAATTCATTTGCAGCTCTTATTATCAACGTCTTCGGATAAAGTCGGTTTACAGTACGAATTACACCCACTGAGCTGAGCGTATGTTTACCTTGAGTGGATTTCTTATACATTAAAAAAAACAACATTATATAGATGTTTCTTTTTTGTTGTATAAGTACAAACTTTTATTCCCCGCAATGTGAAGCACTGGGAGCTCTTGTAATCAACACTAATGTGTTAGGTGTAGGTTATTAAATATAGATTTCGAAATTCCCGTGTATTGACAACGTAAACTAATCCACTAACCGATATAATTGCGTGGGTGTCCGCTAATTTCTATTAAGTCAAATTTCTCTCCAAATTATCGTGAAATGTAAGATTTCCTTAATGTCATTATATAAAATACCTATATATATATATATATATATATATATATATATATATATATATATATATATATATATATATATATATGCTAAATCGTAGTAACTCAGGTTCACTGCAATATTTACATAGGTTGGTTCGAACGAGGAAGAACCAACCTCTCACAGAATACGAGGCATTCCATCTTAGTCGTAGTTTACAACGCGTCTGCATTTTGATTCTTAACAATGTAGATGTAGATGACAAATGTAGATGCCTGTGTGAAATTCACAGTGAGCGCTAAGCACCTGAGCTACCTATATAGAGAGCTGCTACAGCTCCTCTCGTCGTTATCATCATCGACATCATCATCATTATCACGATCTTGTCATGATCAACACGGTTATTATATTATGAACTAAGGAATTACCATGAAAACTAAATAAAGAAATAAAAAAATCTTTTTTTATAGAATTAAGGTAACAAACGAGCACACAGTCCACCCGATGGTGAGTAGATACTGTGGCGCGTAGACATCTACATTTACTCTCAATTAAGATTCCGTGGGTGTCGTGACAGGTGACAGAAGTTAAATCAGTCAGGAGATGAGCAGCAAAATATGACAAATATTTTCCCTATACAGAAATTCATGGGGGATTCATATGTTCAGTTGTAGACTTTGATTTGAGTATCATATATGTGTCTAAACTCTTAGACAGAAAAATAAATCAACCACATAGTAAAATTATCAAAGATAAAAACAATAAACCCACCTGCTTAAAAAAGTTTACTGAATAGAGTAAAGTTTTATATTCTATGTTGCTTCTACAACTAGGCATTTGGGCTACAGATCATGTTCATTCGAAAAGCATTACCTTTCTTCTCAAGGAATGGGGTAATGATAATAAAAGTGAATCAATTCAAGGCAAAGCTGATTTCATTTATTGATTCTGCTAACTCCGATTGACCACTCCAATTAATACGGGCTCATCAATTTAACGGCTGTAGTGCTTTGATCACGCGATTTAATTGCTCTCTAGAGCTCGTTTAATTTAAATTTCCATTGTTTAACGATTTACTAGTAATTAAAGCACTTTCAGTGATGCACTTTATCGGCTTTAATTTAAATTAAGTTTTAAATTGTAATTACGTTTTCATAATTTCTTACAGCCTATCAAAAGTCCAATGCAGGTAGGCGTGATAAAAATAGGTTAAAATAGTTAAATAAACACGATAAAATCCGTATATATAGTTTTGGTCAATGTGTAGTATTCGCGTAAATTTAAGGAATCGTCTGATTGGACTTATTATTCGAACGATCACGTAAATTGTTTTCTAAATCAAGTGATGACGATTGCAATATATGCAAATATTAGTCTCGCAAACTATAAACACTAGTAGTTAGAGAGACTTGACAGACACACGGTGATGGCACGGGCGACAGAGTTTGCATGATGCTACGCTTTTGTTTGTCAAAGAGGAACATTATTATGTATTTTGGGGACAGCGGGACACAAACCTTTAAATCGGACCGTCCCGCCTAAAATAGGACGTATGGTCACGTTAGGCATAACACACCAGTGATAAAGTTGATAACTTATTATGAAACATCCAAAAATTTCTTATGCTTTTGCAAAATCGGCAAAATCCTAGGACAGTGACGTCACGATTTTAACAAAATGGCGGCAAGCGTTTTCATGCAAAAATATAAAACGATAAATCGAAAGTAATTTTTATGGCACTATTTGGTTTTAAATAGCTCATAATAGTCAGTGATTATCACTCTAGGATTCATTTAAAACACTGTATATTTAAAATGGCTGTTTGAACGTATTTTGGTAGTAATTAATTAATTAAAAAATAAATGATGACTCTGTAGCGCAGTGGCTAAGCATTTGGCTGCAGCACTGCGGGACCGAGGGTTCGTTCCCGCACTGAACAAGTGTTTCTATGCTTTAAAATAACTAGTTTGCGTCTGGATGCTCGTTCTCAATGTAAAATGTTGATATCATTTACCAATAGTTGCTTTCAAAATTAGTGGTCATTGTAGCTAATTTAAGTGTGTGGTAGCTCAGATGGTTAACGCTCGCTGTAAATTACACAGTACGTGAGAAAACCGGGTTCGATCCCCGCCAGCACCAATGAAATTGTTAATTGCAATTTTAAGTGCTGATATACTACGTACTTAACGGTGAAAAAATTATCGTAGGAAACCTGCATGTCTGAGAAATAAGAAAAAAAATATTTCGATGACCTGTGAAGTGCGCCAACACGCATTGGGGCAGCGCGGCGGATACTTCCTTGCCCTAAAACCCTCTCAGGAATGAACGAATGGCCTGTGCCCAGCAGTGGGACGTATGTAGGCTGTAACTTTAACTAACTTTTTTAGCCAATTTTTGTAAATTAATCTGTAAAAAAACAGTAAATATTAATAATCAAATAATTACAAATAACTTCGAATTTAGTATTATAATCGAATTCTTACTAAAACATGACTTTAAAAGTATATCATTTTTTGCTACATGTAAAGGAAATCTGATTAACATGCACATAATTGTGGAAGCTTTAAGCGTAGCCTTAAAGCTTCCAGAATAATAGTTCGTTTTATTTGGGTTTGAATCCTCGGATTTGCAATGTTTACCACAAATATGTTGTAACACGAGAAGCTTTTCAATTGGTACATGTGCCAGGCCTTCGTTCCCAACTCATATCACCCACTGCTCTTTATTGAACAAATAGAATGTAAGCAGTCACAATTGATAATATATTTTCTAACTATAGCTCGTTTCGGATTGCCATCCCATCGAACTATCATTGTTAGGAAATGGAGTATGTTTATAGTTGTGCACACAATCGTACACTATAAAAACCTATAAAACCTGATACTAGTGATACTAGCGTCCGTGATCGCAGTTCGATTTCGAGGAGATAACTACAAACAAAAGTCCAAAAATATATTCGTACTGAATATCATATTACAATAAAAATTGAAATCACCAGACACCTTTCATCACTTAAGGAAAATATTGCTATTAATAGACTTTTCTTGTTACACCATCTAATGCATATTTGATATTTTAACAATTCTGTGAATGGACAACGGCTCCTATAGCATAATTAAAAGCAATCTAAATAATTAATATATTTGATTTGACATTATCATTGACGTATTACGAAAAGTAGAAAGTAGATATAACCGCCATTAAAATTTGCTCCCGTTTCGTACTTATATATATAATTTTTACTATAGAAGTTGTATCAACCTGCTTTTCACTAACTATATCGGTCAGACGCCGTATTGGAATTAATAATCAGTTTGAACCACTAAATTATACATTTATACTAATTATTTGTATTTTTTTAATGCCGCGCAGGTTTTTCAGTTTTTTGAGTTAGTTGAAACATCACATTTTTCGCAATTTCATAATATACAAAATAAATGATATTGTGTTATTCCTAAGTGAAATAACTCTAAATATATTATACATGAAATCCTTTATTGGCTTTTCCACGCGAATGTACATGTAAATTTTCTTTTTACAGATTACATGCTTGTCACGTACGGCGAGCCAGCAATTTCGAGGTAGACGTGCCGTAAGTTATTCAGTTATTGAATCATGCATATACGAGTCGTTTTATCGTCGGAGCTTATATCAGTTCTGATTAAAACATTTTTGTATGTTTTTTTAATATCATAAGGTTGACAAACGAGCACATTATACGTGGTAGTGCCACGTTGTAGCCATATTATGGTGGTAGCACGAATGGGTCGGCTCGACTGGGGAAGGACCACGCTCTCACAGAATAACGGCGTAAAATAGCAGCTAGTACTGCTATGTTTTGTGTGTTGAGTGTAGAGTTGAGGCGACAACAGACCTGCTTTTTGATTCTTAATCGAGGATAAATGCAGATGTCTATGAGCCACAGCATCCACTTACCATTTTTTTGCTCGTTTGTCACCTTTATTCTATCTTTATTCTATAAAAAATAAAAAGCGAGTTTAAATTAATAAAGGAGATTTAAATGTTGGTACTATTTAACTTATTAGTTGCAAAGTTATTACAGCATAACACATCTTATCGCAGCATCATAGATAATTCCTGAAATTAAATTTCGTAATCAACTTTGCGATACCGCGTAAGGGGGGCGCTAATTCCTGTAAAGTCAAATTTCTTTTCATTTTTATTCGTGAAAAATAAGATTTCCATATATTAAAGTAACAATTACTTGTGATGAACAATTATCGGATCTATATAAATCGTAGTAGATTCGCTGCAATATTGACAGTATTTTAAGTGGTAGAGCAACGCTTGGGTCAGCTCGACCGGGGAAGGACCATGCTCTCACAGAATAACAGCGTAAGCTTGCAGCTTAATATATCTGCGTTTCGTATGGTGAGTGTAGAGGACCGGAGACCCTTTTTATTGAAAACGGGGTACTCCATCTTAGTCCTCCGGGACGAAAGTGCATTTGCATTTTGATTTATTAATCGAAGATAGTTGCAGGTGTTTATGGGCCATAGTATCAACTTACCATCAGGTGGACTGTTACCCAGTTGGCACCCTTCCGGGTGTTGGAATTAGTGGTGGTGACGAGGAACAAAATGAAGAAGTCTTATCATCGCTGAGAACTATGACACAATGTCTCGTTTTGAGTAAAAAAGCTTTTCGATTCTCTACACTCACCATGGGAAACATAACAGCACTATACTTACGCTGCTATTTTATGAAAGTGGTCTATATATTTTCATACATATCAATTGCTCCGCTACGCTGCTCTATTGTATATTGGTGGACTCCACATGTCGGCAAAATATTTTTAATCTTCAAATATCCAACCTGCAACTACCTGCAACCTACTCACGATCTTTTCCTTCCCGAACGAAATAAATCTCTTTATCTTTTATTATAAAGCTCAAATTACAATCGACAATTTTTATAAGTGCCAGCGAGATTGAACCCGTTTGGCTATTGCGGCTTAGTGTGAAATTCACAGAAAGCGCCTAGACCCTGAGCTACCATAGCTCTTCTTGTCGTCATCATCATCGACATCGTCATCATTAACACGGTTTCGCACTACCCAGTATTAGACTCGCTGGAGCCAGGGGTGATATAAATTTGCCGCTGCTAAAATTTGGAACGATTTGCCACCACCAGTCCGGTCTATCCTATTTCCGTCTACCTTCCGACAAAGATGCCGCAAGTGGCTTATTCAAAAACAGTCCCTGGCTCTATGTGGCTTTGATACCCCCTAAAATTAGACAACTTTTTTTTGTATTTAGCAACTATAATTTATTAATTGATTTATTTATATTTTTATTTTTATTTTTACTTTTTTATTGTTGATACGTGTGTTTCATCAATTGCCTAAGACCCTGTATGAATAATGCGCAAAGGCTGTGGCAGAATAGCAGGAGTAATGGGTTTCCCGTTACAACTGAGCCACAGACCGTTTTGTCACAACTAATTATTAAGCTGTCAACTTAAATTTTAACATTGTATTTTTGTGTGGCGAATAAATACTTTTTATTTATTTATTTCGTCATTATCAATTCCAATAAAACTTACGATTGTATTATCATTTCATTTTAACTTAAAACCAAATCCGGAGAACTTTTTCATTCTATTGTTTATAGTATGTAGTTTAACACGATTATAGAGTTCAAAAGTGTAGGCCAATAATTTAAAAAACGCATAGAAAATACACCAGTAAAATGTAGTATCGATTTACCGTCTGACTCGGACGTATCGAAACACGTTACATGTAGCGATGTCAGTGGTTAATTTCTGAATGGACCAGTGAGTAATGTGATGGAGTAAGAGAACTTATCATCCAATTTTTTTATTTAGTAAACGTTGTTACATCTGGACTATGTTTGTTACTTTCTCCTGCATTGTGGAGGCAGATTACATATATAAATTGCAGAAGGACAAGACCTGGAACAATTATTTCTAGGTGCCGCAACTTTATGCTAAGCCACTGCGCCACGGAACTATCAAAAGTATCTCCAGAAAGATCTTTGGCTTCCGAAAGTTGGCGATATAATCAGACACAAAATACTCAATCCGGCGATAAGATTCAGCGTAAAATGTGGGAGACATCTGGTAACTGCCAAGCGTTGCGATAAAAGCAAACCCTCTTAGCAACGGAAGTAATAATGTCCACCCGTGAGCTTGTACTAGCTTATAAAGAAGTAGAAGAAACAGAAGAAAGTGGATAAGTATTATATTATACTGGATGATAATTTTTAACGTCTGGAAAAAAAATAGGATGTAATATGTGAATAGAGTAGAAGTCTATGGCATTGACATTTTACAACAAATAAAAACCAAAATTTTAAATGAAGTAAATAAAAATCTATTGAAATTCAAATCATATCCACCCTACTTTACGAACGTCAATAAAACAATAAATTTAGTAGGCATCTTTGACCTTGTCACTTCGCAGGGTCGAAGGCTCAAGGAAAAATGGCAAAGTAATTTTTAAAATACATTTTTCAAAAGTTTTATTCAAAATGTTTTTTATTTTTTGTAAAATATCTGTCCATAGGCTATTACTCCGTTCATATGTTACGCCCTATTTGTTTCCAGACTGTAAAAAAGGTCATCCAGTATATAACCATTTCTGATATGTACGCGAACATTACACATTGAATGTTCACGTAAATATGAAAATCTGACGTTGTTTAATCTGGGGGCACGGCAGTGCCCCCGCCAAGTCGAGCAAAAAAGCGGCACGGCCGTACCGTCTTTTCTCGAAGCAATTCAGGCCATTTTCGACCCCTTATAACTTCGTGGTCAATAAAACTAGAGGCTTGAATTTTCAGTAACCAAGTAATCATTGTATAAACATGGTATATTTCAAATTTCATTCAATTTGAACCAATAGTTTAAGAATTGTAACCAGTCAAAGTTTCTTAATTTTGTCACTCACTGACTGACCGATCATCAAATCTCTAAGGCACTTCTAGCAGACGTAGAAGCTTCGAATTTAGAATACAATTAGTGTTTAGTGTATAAATCAAGGAAAACCTAAAACATTTGTTAATGTCTGTCCTGTTTTTTAGATACAGTAACTGCATAAATAACTTTGTAATCCCATATAAATATACAGAATTACAAAGTTACGTTTGCAGTGAATGAATCAGTGTATTTGTATATGTATTACAGGTGTACATAGGTACGTTGTTGGTACTCAAGAAGTAGAAGGTACCGGAAAGGTAAAAAATTAGGACTGTCTTATATACAAAAAGAAATGAGATACCATTAAAAACATAACTTGAAAAAAAACCAAGTCTCGCAACTCAGTTCTTCTACCGTAAAAAGTTGTGAGATCCATATAATAGCAAGTCGGTTAATTTATTCGGTTCCTACTTAAGGGTCCTTCTGTTTTAAGTTATTACGTAATTAGCTAAACTAACAACATTTTATAGTGACCATATCAATTTTAAAAGTCTTTTATGTTTTAAATATATAGATTGACTTGGCCGTCGCATGAAACCACAATGTATCTTACAAGTAATACGTATTATATAAAACGTTATCGATACTGAAATGCCGCCATCCGTCCAACACAACCTATAAATTTCCCCTGATGAACATATGTCTATCCCATAAATTGACTCGTAGGTGGTATTTTGTCATACAGTACGTGAGGGTAATATGATTATCCGGTTAATATAGATACTTTCTTATAACTCAAACACTACAGCCTTGTTTGTATAGATGGCTTTCTGATACGATAGCTCTTTATCGGTCAATCAAATAATAGAGGGTGAAAAGAGCGATGCTTTATCGACGCCATTTTGACACTTGATATTATAGTAAATATTTTAGTCGATTTTAGTTTGGTGTACTGTGGTTTTTTTAAGTAAAATTTTCAAAATGTTCCTAATTATTGCGAAAGCTTGTTTGCTAGCTTTTTCTTAATATTATATTAGTTGTAGTACACGACTTTGTGTTTTTGTCTCGGTCGTTCTTTTAGTTTTGGTTTTATAGGGCGGCAAAGCTTAAGGTGACTATACTACCCTCACGTACTTTTGGTGCCACGTTTGGAGGTCAGGTTGTCAACAGCTTTTTTATTATTTTGAATTATTATCAAGAAGATGCTGCTGCTTATCTCCTGTAACAGTTTCCCTCTGTCCCCTCTGACGATATCCACGGGACGTTATGGAATAGTGAACGTTACTACCAAACGGTTTCTACGGTACTCTAATACCACCGCAAGGCTTTTAAAAATCACAAGTAGTTTTGAAAGACAATTTCAGAAAAGAATGCTTACAGGATGCTGTTTTAAAATAGTTTGTTATGATTACGATCGACCATAAGTAAGCAATTCATTTCAACGAGATAAAAATACCAGATCTAAACACACGCGCTGAGAGGCTATAAATATGTTTGGAACATTATTCAGCGCGCCATCGATAACGTTTAGATTGAAAAAACAATAAATTTATTTTTGAAATGTTTCAGCCTGAACGTCAATATATCTTCAATCTAAAAGCTTGGGACTGAGGGGAAAAGCGCTCGTAGTAAGTTTCATTTTACGCGAGAGATTCTAGTTCGATGCCCATTGTTTTAATTGTATTTTTTATAGAATAAGAGTGACAAACGAGCACACAGTTCACGTGATGGTAAGTGGATACTGTGGCCCATAGACATCATCATTTATCCTCGATTAAGAATCAAAATGCAGATACGTTGTCTCTCCTAAGGCGGTTTAGCACCCGCAGTTTCTTTTATTTTTTGTTGTTATTAGGAAGACCCTGCTGCCAATCACCACATTTGTTTCCCTCTGTCGCTCTTACGACACCAACGGTACGTAGTGTAGTATATGAGATTTTATTACGCCACCACATGGTATACTCTTACTTTTATGGATTTCAGGAAAGCAACGTAACAGAAATAAATATCGTATTTTTGCTGAGTCGACTTCTTGTTAATCGTACATGAAAACGTCTGTTCGCGTCCTTCACGCTTGTCACGAACGTGAAATCCCTGAATCAACGCAAGCATGGCGTGCGTAATTGAGTTTATATGCTCACAGCCACAACGAAAATTTGAAAGAAGTTAAATACAATACGAATTTAAATAACAAAATACTTCAATGACCTATATTTATGCTAATAAACCTAGCTATGTAACCATTTCCTACATTTAGGCAAACACTAGCACTGAGTAAAACTACTTTAACGGATTTTATCGCATTTAATTCGCTTAATTTGAATACCGGACGTTTAGGGTGCTTTCCCATGCTCACGGGGGACCGAGGTGATTGACGTCCCGATGTCAGAGTTTACTCGGCGTACCATCAGCTTTTTAATTATTACATTTGATCCGATCTGCGTAGAATGAACTTATTGTATCTTTAAGTCTTGCAGTGGTATATTACGGAAAGTAAGCAGGTGGTAGTACCCAGCGTCTTTCTCTATTGAAATTGGGATGTTTTTTAATTTCAATAACCTCGCATATCATCCTTGGCAGGAATCGATATTTTTCTTTCTATCTAGGATATAATCACAAACTGCAGACTTCCCGTCACGTTGATGCTTCACGTCAGCTATATGTTCTTTTACGCAGGTTCCAATTGATCTTTTTATTTGCCCTATATATGAGAGAGCATATTTTGTCTGGTCCACGAGATTGTATTTCGTGTGTGTAGAATTCTGGCTACTAGATTGTGCCTATGCTCAAAAGAAGTGCTCTGAGTTAGAAAGCGCCGAACAACCGAAGATGACAAGCCTAAGTGACTCACCGTGATGGCGACAAGTTCGACAGATGTCGACGGCGCCATTCCTTACAATATATCTCCGATAGTTGTTGGTCTTAATAACCTGATTCTGTATCACACAGACAAAACCCTAGGTTTCCCAAATAGGTCAACAAAACGAAGCCAGTGGAGGGAGGCAACTGTGTCTACAAAAGGCTTATGTAGAGCCTAGTAGAACCTCCCGTAGAGCTCCATCTACATCCATACCGTCTCCCGGTCGGAAATTCTCTGTACTGCCGGGTCTTGCCATTGCTCTTTGGCTAAGGATAGAGGGGTAGACCCTTCATCACAAGTAATGCCGCTATGAAATGACTGCATATTTCGCGATTATGCATGGTATCATCAGACTTAAAAAACCACGCCCACCATGTTTCCGCGGGAAATACGGATTCATAATCGACGATCTTGGTTTATGTATCCTATAGAATGTCATAGTGGTGCGGACTTTTCTATCCAGTGCTCTAAGTTCAGTTGCAGTACACCTAAGTATGCCGAAGGTATTGATGAGGACAGGCATGACCCAACCGTTATATGCGTATGTCTTATTTACACCGGACTAAAGGCTGTTAAGCACTTTGGTCAAGCGTGCATAAAACACATCGCAAACTGACTGTTTCATACCCGCCTCATTGTTGTGCATAAATAAGTTGTTTGGCATAGATAAGTCTATGTCCTCAGTCTATTCCCCTTTCAACATGAAGGACCGCACACTTATCCGTCCCCAGCTCCATTCCAATAGAATTATTAAATCATATAATCGGATTATTATTATTATTCCCAATTATTACTCCATCGGTACTTCGGGTTAACTCTGATATCGGGACGTCAGTCACCTCAGCACCCCGTGACCATGGGTGCTGGAAAGCACTCAAAACGTCGAGTATTAAAATTAAGCAAACTAAACGCGATAAAATCTGTTAAAGTAGTTTTAGTCAAACCTAACTGTGTTAATGATTTGTTAAATTTATATGAATACTACAAATTAAATGAAATTAATTTTACGTTCATCGACTTGGAAAAGGCTTATGACAGAGTGGACAGGGATGTGTTATGGCAAACGCTGAACGCATTTAGGTTGAGTGCTGGTTTGATACAGGCATTAAAGTCTCTGTATAGGGACTCGAGTGCTTGTGTTTGAATCAACGGGGTCTACTCGGACTGGTTTCGCATCCATAAAGGTATCAGATAGGGCTGTGTAGCTTCCCCGTGGCTGTTCAACCTATTTATGGACAGCTGTTTGGAAAATTTTAAAGTTGAAGAATGCGGGTTAAGAATGGGTGAGTTAACCATCAAATGCCTTTTGTATGCCGATGATCAAGTCATATTTGCGTCATCGGCGGCTGAATTGCAAATGATGGTTACATTAATGAACTGGGCATTAAAAGAAAGGGGAATGAAAGTGAACGCAAGTAAGACGAAAGTGTTGGTTTTTGACGTGACAACGTCTTATAAATTGGTTTGCCGGGTGACACTTCAAGAAACTGCGTTACGCTCCGCTCACGTTATGCGCTCACAATGAGAGCGAGTGAGAGGCACGCGTCCCTTCCATGGCATGGTTAGCCCGCCTAAGAGCGAGAGAGACAGACATAAAAAGTGTTATTTCATCCTTCTTCCTACTATACGAATGAATATTCACATTAAAATTATTTTACCACTCAAAGTCGTTGTCACGTAAAACTTTCGCCCGTATACCGACTTTACAGGCAACCAATTTTTTTTTGAAAGAGAAGAAAGCAAAACGGTATGTGAAATAAGAATAGAAGGAGAGTTAATTGAGCAAGTGGATGAGTTTGTGTATTTGGGATGTGTATTCAGCAGGGATGGGAGATATGATAAGGATATTGAACGACGAGTGAATGCAGGAAATAAAGTATATGGGGCTACACTCTATTGTGACAAGTCAGAATGTGTCAAAAAAGGCACGTATGGCAATTCACAGTGCTGTATTAGTCCCTACTTTAACGTATGGTAGTGAAAGTTGGGTGTGGCAGAAGAAGCACGAGAGTAGAATAAATGCAGTAGAAATGCGGTTGCTAAGGAGTATGTTAGGGCTGAATCTGAGTGACAGGGTGAGAAACTGTGTGATAAAAGAAGAGTGTGGTTTGCAAGATGATGCGGTGACCAGGATTAAGAAAGGAATACTTCGGTGGTTTGGTCATGTAGAAAGAATGAATGCGGAAAGACTGACAAAGCAAATATATGTTTCAGAAGTGAATGGAAGAGTCGGAAAGGGACGTCCTAGGCGGAAGTTTGTCGACCAAATTGGCAATATAGGTACTAAAAATGGGCCAAATTAAGAGTACCCTTAACCGACGAGCATGTATGCGTAGGTATATGGATGTGGAAGAGGCGAGAAATGTGTCAGGATCGTGCTAAATGGAAGTCTGTAGTCTCTGCCTACCCCTCTGGGTGACAGGCGTGAGTGTTTATGTTATGTAATTTTACGGCTTTTATTAACTTTTGACGTTTTAGTGTTCGATATCTCACATGATCGAAACACGATCGAGTTCCGATCAAGCGTCACCAGCGCCATCAGGCTCGTTCGGCGCTCAAACCGCGAAGACCTATCAATAATCTAAGAATAGGAGAAACCAAGCCATTCAGCAGTGGACAAAGGACTAAAGGACTAAAGATTTTCTGTTAATTTCAATTTTTTTTTATTTGTAAAGACGGCAACGGCATTCCATTTCAAGCTAGAAATAGTAACGGCAGTTCGAAATTAAAATGAGTTCGATTAAAATTCGATTTATTCAAAACTTGATTCTGTTGAGAGTAGACCGAAAGATACTATTACTCATTCTGTCACGCAACCGTTCTCTTCGAATAATTGCCGCCAAATTTTAAACAATTTTATGTCATATTTGTGGACTATTTTTGTTCGTTTAAAAATAGAGTCAGAAATAATTTAGGGATGAGTCGCTCGGGGGGATGAGTCGCTCGCGTCCGTAGGCTTCGACCACCAAACCTTAGGCCCACCCTACCCTGGGGGGTGCTAAACGAGCGACAAAGCCGAAAAAATAGACTTGGCTTCCCGCCGTGTGGTGGCGGCGTAAAACCTACCACAACCCCTTGTTCGCACCATGAGTCAGGAGATAAAAGAAATGGCCCCGAGTTCCTGGCGCCCCCTTAATGGGGTAGGGGTGCGAAGAATCACCGGGAGAAAAACCGGCGACGAGGTTCGCCACCCGTCACGTTCTGTCTTCCGGAGGGGCGAAAAGTGGATTGCGGAAGCCCGTCTGGCTACGCTGAATGTATGTGGAGCAATGAATGATAAGATGGATGAAGTATGCTAAATGATGAATGACAGAGGAATAGATGTGTTATGTGTAAATGAGACGAAACGAAAGGGAAAGGATGCCACTGCGCATGGCACGTATACCGCGTATTGGTCTGGTGTAGACGAGATCGAACGGGCATGCCAGGGAGTCGGTTTCATCCTTTCAGAAAGAATGGGTCAATGTGTGAAAAAGTATGAATGTGTAAGCCCGAGGCTGCTATGGATACGAATGAAAGTGGGCTTAAAGAAGCTGTTCTTGGTAGGGGTGTACGCCCCATACATGTCTAAGCCCACTTACATCCGAGAGCATTTTTGGGACTTGGTAAGGATGGTGTTGACAAAATGTAAGGAAAATGAAAAGATTATTATGTTAGGAGACTTTAATGGAAGGGTTGGGGTGAGGAGGTCTGGTTACGAAAGGATATTGGGAACGTTTGGTGATGAAAGTATAAATGAGAATGGTGAAGACCTACTCACCGTATGTGTGGAAAAGAATCTCTTTGTGACGAATACTTTTTTTCGTCATAAGAAGATTCACATGTATACATGGGAAAGAGGTGATGATAGAAGCATGATAGATTTCGTAATTGTGGATGAAAGAATGAGGAGCGCAGTACAACAGCGTAGATACAACGGTTTACCGGGGGTCCAACGTAGGGACGTATCATTACTTGGTCTTATGTCGAATTAATGGTCTTTTCAAGCGTTGGCGGCATCGGACATCTGTGTCTACCACTGCGTTACAGCGTATAAGAATAGAGAAGTTACAAGATGAAGATGTGAAAGAGAAGTATAAATGCAGACTGAGAGAAAATATAAGTGTTTGAATGAGTTGTGTATGAATGATTTAGACTTGAATACTGTATGGTATAATATTAAGAAAGGTTTGGTGGACGCAGCCACCGAAGTATGTGGTGTAAGTAAGAGAAAAAATGAAAGGAAAAGGAATACGTTGTGGTGGGATGATGAGGTACGGGTGGAAGTTGAATCAAAGAAGAAAACATGGTTAGATTTACTAGCAACCAAAGCTGGTAATTCTTCTGGTATGAATGATGAGATTGAAAGAAAAAAGGCAGAATTAAGACGTCTAAATAAGAGAGTAAAAGAAAAAGTTCAAAGGAAAAAGAAAGAAAGAACGGATAAGAATGATAAAAGGATATCTGATAATTTCCAGGCTAATATAAAAATGTTCTGGAAACTCGTAAGAACTGCCAGGGTAAATACAAAACAGCCTATAATTAATGCTGTAAGAGACGAGAATAGATGATGAAGTTTCGAATTTAAACAGATGGAAGGAATACTTTTAAAACGTGTTTATGAGTGAAGAGTCATCTGAATTAAATGAATAAGAAATTCCGAAAGAAGTGGAAAGGGGTATGGAGATATGTGTAGATGAAATAATGAAAGCAATGAAAAGTATGAAAGCAGGTAAGGCATCTGGATATGATAGAGTATCACTCGAGATGCTAAGGGCTGGAGAGGGAGCGGTGGCAGGCCTGCTGTACACCCTGTTTAATTTGTGTTGGGAATTAAAACGGGTACCGGATGACTGGTGTAAATCAGTTATAGTACCAATATATAAAGGAAAAGGGTCACACCAGGACTGCAAAAACTACCGTGGTATCAGCGTGCTTAGTATTGTGCGAAACTGTATGCTAAGGTGTTAATTGAAAGAGTTATGAACGAAACTGATGGAAAAATTTTGGATGTGCAAGCGGGTTTTTGAAAGGGAATGGGGTGTACAGATCAAGTCTTTTCCATGCGCATTTTTGCGGAGAAGTTTTTGGCTAAAAACCAGAAAGTTTTTTGTGCGTTCATGGACTTGGAAAAGCCTTATGACAGAGTGGACAGGAATGTGTTATGGCAAACACTGAACTCATATGGGTTGAGCGCTGGTTTGATACAGGCATTGAGATCTCTTTATAGGGATTCTAGTGCTTGTGTCAGGATCAATGGGGTCTACTCGGACTGGTTTGGCATCCGAAAAGGTGTCAGACAGGGCTGTGTGGCTTCCCCTTGGCTGTTCAACATATTTATGGACAGGTGTTTGCAAACTTTGAAAGATTAAGAATGTGGGTTAAGAATGGGCGAGTTAACCGTCAAATGCCTTTTATATGCCGATGATCAAGTCATATTTGCGTCACCGGCGGCTGAATTGCAAATGATGGTTACATTAATGAACTGGGCATTAAAAGAAAGGGGAATGAAAGTGAACGCATGTAAGACGAAAGTGATGGTTTTTGAAAGAGAAGAAAGCAAAACGGTATGTGAAATAAGAATAGAAGGAGAGTTAATTGAGCAAGTGGATGAGTTTGTGTATTTGGGATGTGTATTTAGCAGGGATGGTAGATATGATAAGGATATAGAACGACGAGTAAATGCAGGGAATAGAGTGAATGGGGCACTACACTCTATTGTGAAGAACCAGAATGTATCAAAAAAGGCACGTATGGTAATTCATGATGCTGTGTTCCTACTTTAATGTATGGTAGTGAAAGCTGGGTGTGGCAGAAGAAGCACGAAAGTAGAATAAATGCTGTAGAAATGCGGTCTTTAAGGAGTATGCTAGGGTTGAATCTGAATGACAGGGTGAGAAATTGCGTGATAAGAGATAAATGTGGTATGCAATATGATGTTGTGACCAGGATTAAGAAAGGAATGCTTCGGTGGTTTGGTCACGTAGAAAGAATGAATGAGGAAAGAGTGACAAAGCAAATTTATATGGCAGATGTGAACGGCAGAGTCGGGAAGGGACGCCCTAGAAAAAGGTTTATCGACCAAATTGGCGATATTTTGAAAATGGGCCACGTTAAAAGTACCCTTAACCGACGAGCATGTATGCGTAGATATATGGATGTAAAGGAGGCGAAAGAGGTATGTCAGGATCGTGTCAAATGGAAGTCCGTAGTCTCTTCCTACTCCTCTCGGTGACAGGCGTGAGTGTTTATGTTATGTATATGTATGTAAATAATTTACTGATGTATTTACGTGCTCGTGTAAATATTGAATAATACATACGCAATCTATTAGCATTCCAGATGGAATAATGTGGGAATTTTCCGCAGTCGCCACGCTAGAACTGTGCGATTTGAGCGATAGAGCGGTCACTTCAACTTTAGAGTACGCGTGTAATTTGAGTTCGCCACTGAAATACTTCATTGCAATTTCACATGCCTCTCCGGTGAAGAGAAAAATGGCGAGAAAACCTCTGTGTCGAAGGAATATAAAAAATTGTGGATACATTTTTGTCTTTCAACATACGGTAGATGGACAGAACCGGACACTTCCCACAACAGTACTGTATCAGAAATGAAAAGAGTAATGTACCTTGCAATTGTAGTGAGACATTACTGGGAGCGCACGCAAAGAGCAAAGTCTGGTTTCGCGCATTAAAGAGAATAAAAAGTACTCTACTTAAAAATTCAACTTCGAAATATGATCATATTATTGAAAATCCCAGATGGAGATGGCGTAAACAACAGTCCATATCATACCGTGGGTTATATATCTAATGTGTATGAGGTATTTCAAAGCAGTACTCAGGGATTACAACGCATCGTTGATCCGTTTTCTTTTTAATTTGGTTGCAGAAGTGCAATAACTTTTATACGTGGCGGAGCCACGCTGCAGCTATATTATGGTTAGAGCACGAATGGGTCGGCTCGACCGGGGAAGGACCACGCTCTCACAGAATACTAGCGTAAAATAGCAGCTTAATACTGCTGTGTTTCGTATGGTGAATGTCCAGAGACCCTTTTTTACTGGAAACGAGGTATTTCATCCTAGTCCTCAGGGGTGACAACGCATCTGCGTTTTGTTTCTTAATCGAGGAAAAATATAGATGTCTATGGGCCATAGCATTCACTTTAACACACCATCAGGAGGACTGTGTACTCGTTTGTCAACCTTATTCTATAAAAAAATTACCACTTACTATCAATTAGGGCATCCATGAACTTTTCTGCCACCAGGGTGGCGTCACCTTAAAATGAGGTGTTTAAATAAATTTGACAGATTTCATGAAGGAGGAAAATTATTTCTTACAAAATTGTAGAGATTAAAGTTTCTTTATGAAATATTACTTATATTTGATATTAATTGAATTCGATTAGAACTAGATTAGAATGGAATCCAAAAAGTAGAAAAATTAAAAAAAAGTTAAAAATGTGTAAAACAATAAAGGTGTGTTCTTCAACTGAACTGAGGCATTGTTTTGTGTACACATACGCTATAAACCGAACTTTCCTTAATTTAAAACGCAACTTTTAAATGATTACCATTAGTGTGATAAACAATCGCCTATGTCCCACCTAGCGACGTCTGGTGAGCGTAAGACTGTTAGTCCTCACTGAACTAGTAGCTCGTATGATATTGATCTTCCATATTGGCCGGTAAAAGTTCACTCTTGGGCGAGGACCATTCCAGGTGTAAAGAGAATTAGCCATAGTTGGCTAATCCTCTTTACACCTGGAATGGACGCTTGGCACGCAGATTGATGATCATAGTGGTAGAAGGAATGTGCGTCTCTGGCACTTGGATGAGCGTGACTAGCGTTGCCACCTTTTTTTGAACGAATATAGTATTTTTCCCTAAAAATATGCAAAAATATGAGAAATTTAGAAGAAAAAAGTACACATATATTTTTAATCTATGTATTTTTCATATATATTTGTTATTGTTCTTCGCTTTGGCCATCATTGATTTAACCACCTTACCATCTACCTTACCTTTAAAATAAGTATAGGAGTCTGAGCAATTTCGATTCATATTAAAATAAATTCACAACCAATTTGCAATCAAATTAATACATGCTCTTTATATTTTTTCTTTCAATTTTACATTTATGATGGAAAAAATTCTTTCCGTAAAACTTACTTGTTCCAGACTTCCAGTCACAGTGAATTTAAATAAGCACGACAGTTGAATTAGAGATAATAATATATAATATATATAGTAATTTTCGTACTATATTATTATTCTATAATATATAGTACAATTGACTGAAATATAGTACGATACTACAAATTATAATACAGGTGGCAACCCTAAGCGCTACAAGGCGCGAGAACTTTTGGCACTGCTGCCAGTTGCTAGTCTCTTTAACGCACTGATTTAACGCACTTCATAAACTAGATGGTTAAGCCACCATGTATCGGATTTTTCTGGCAAACCTCATAGTTGCCTCTATCCATCTACCGGACGAAATAGTAGGATTCTCTTACGATGCCACCGTATAGATATTTCTATGGAGATGTTTGTTATTAATATTATTTAATTTTACTAGGTGGTAGGACCGTGTACGGGCGGTTTAAGAATATCCAATACCCCATATCATCCCGTGGATGTATTAAGAGACAACAGCGGGAAAGAAATCAGGAGATGGGCAGCAGGATTTTCCTAATAGCATCTAAAAATAAAAAAACTGCGGTTGCCAAGCCGCTTGCTAAGCCTGGCAACTATAACAAATATCCCCCTACGAGGCAATCTATGGGGGAGGCCTATGTTCTGCAGTGGACTTTAATAGGCTGTAACGGTATATGATAAGACACCTGTTCTGCCTAGAAATCCGTTCGTGATGGCACCAGCCTCTGACCTGTTCCCACTACCTCGTACTGTGCTTGCATTGCTGTGTTCTGGTCTGCGGAATACAAAGACCTAGTTTATTTAATAGGCTGTAACGGTATATGGTATGACACCTGTTCTACCTAGAAATCCGTTCGTGATGGCACTGGCCTCTGACCTGTTCCCACTACCAAATTACTGTGCTTGCGCTGCTGTGTTCTGGTCCGCGGAGTACAAAGACCTAGTATATTTCTTTGTTTTATTCTGCGAATGTCCATGGACTCCAGTTACGATTGTTAATCAATTAGGTTGTTACTCCGTTTATCTTCGAAGTTTTATTAAAACAATTTAAATAAAACAAAAATAACAAAATGTAAATTTATTACATGTTAATTTATTACAGGATAGGGTGACAAACGAGCACACAGTCCACCTGATGGTAAGTGGTTGCTGCGGCCCATAGACAACTACATCTATCCTCGATTACGAATCAAAACGCAGATGCGTTGTCACCAATTCACAATTTGAGGACTAAGGTGGAATGCCTCGTTTCCAGTAAAAAGGGTCTCCGGTTCTCTACACCCACCACACGAAACACAGCTGCATTAAGCTACTAATTAACGCTGGTGTTCTGTGAGAGCGTGGTCTTCCTCGGTCGAGCCGATTCACTCGTGCTAAAACTATACTACTAATATTATTGCAGCACGGCTCGACCACGTATAATTAATAGCATCATTATAATCACAGTCACAAGTCCACTGCTGAACATAGGCTTCCCCCAAGAAACGGCACAACGTCATCACTCTATCTAGTGGCCGCCCCACACTAAGCTTACTAGAGGCTACCTTACGCGAGGCTGCTACTCAAAAACCTTTTTCCCCATTGGTTGTCAGTTTTTAGAGCTATATGGTCAGCCCATTGCTGCTTCAGCTTACTAATCCGTTGGGCTATGTTGGTTACTCTGGTTCTACCGCGGATATCCATAAACCTGACAAAAAGATGTGTCGTAATCTTCCAAACGCTGCCCAGCCAAGTTGTGTTCGTCGTTTGACCTTAATATATAAATAATATATAATAATATTTATACCATCATATCTAAGTTTAATATTACTAAGATAAAATTAAGTAGGGATAAAGCTTGTTATATCCTACCACTGTTATAATATTGAAAGTGTGCGCATTTGATAGTCTATTCAGCACAGCTGCGACTCACACGGTTTAGGGTAATCGAGGAACCGCTAAAAATAGATTTGATTTGCTCCTTCTTTGATATCTATAAAACATTAGACTGGGTCGTGAGATATAAGAATTTTTTCTTCACAAAATGTTCATATCATTTGCGTGTTTTATGTAGTTTGTTTTATACTTTACTTTCGACTCCCTCGTTGAACTAATGCTGATCTCGTATGCGGTCCCGGGTTTGAATCCTAGGTCGGGCCAAAGTTAGTTATTGGCTTTTCCTGTCAAGATATTCTAAGAAGACATCCGGAGTTAGGAAGTTGCCAGCGTCTCACCCCTATATCTCAGAAAGCACGTAAAGTCGCTGGCCCTGCGCCTAATCTCCCCCGGTCGTATTGGATTACCATCTCATCGGACTTTGAGAGTGATTGTATAAATAAACCTGAGTTTATGCACTCTCATGCACTATAATCCAGTCCGTGATTGCTAGTCTCCGTTGAGAATGGCCGTGACCAAAATTCAATTCAATTTAATTCAAAGACAATAATGTCACTAATATTTCAAAGTAATGTATTTGGAAAATCCAAACGTACACATTTCGAATGCTCATGTAATGTTTTGAATATTCAATTTACTTTTATTAATTACCGAAACACGTATTTCGTTTTAAGCATCAAAAAATGGTTTAAATAACGCGATTTTTTTTACTGTTTGATACCGTTGATTCGTATTTTGTTACCGAAAAAAGTTGTCAAATATTAATGAACGAGTGTAAGTGTAGTGAAATTCAAAAGGCTTCCTAAAGATTAAAATAAGCCTTACTATTTAAAAAAATCTAAGTCATAAGTTCAGGTTTTTGATAGAATTTGTCGCGTCCTTTCTTATTATTTATGCTTCGGTGGTTTGGTCATGTGGAAAGAATGAATGAGGAAAGAGTGACAAAGAAAATTTATGTTGCAGAAGTAGTGGCAGAGTCGGAAAGGGACACCCTAGGCGAAAATTTATCGATCCAATTAGCGATTTATTAAAAACGGGCCAAATTAGGAGTACCCTTAACCGACGAGCATGTATGCGTAGGTATATGGATGTGAAAGAGGCGAAAGAGGTGTGTCAGGATCGTGCCAAATGAAAGTCTGTAGTCTCTGTTTACCCCTCTGGGTGACAAGCGTGAGTGTTTATGTTTATTGTCACGTCCATATCGACCAACTGATGTCCGAGTGAATGTCCAAATGATCTTTTTTATATAATAATCGAAATAAATAATCTTATAACTACGTCAGAAGAACTAATTTAAATCTCCTTTGGCTACTGGTGTACTTTTTCATAATTAATGTTAAGTATATCGTGATTTTTTGATTTGGTGACAATAGAGCACTACATCTTCGCTTTGCGTTCGACGTGTGCAATATTTGAAAGTAATATCGATCATACGCATATTTTGAGTAATACAGGTCCTCGTGATTATGAATCATGTTTCTTCCAAAAAGAAATCTTTAAGTTTTTCGGGAATTATTATAGCTTATATCCCTCCTGGAATTGCTCTCTATGGTATTCCATTTCTTGGGGCATTATGAAACAATTAGTCCACCACGCTGCTCCAATGCTCATTGTCGAATTTCACATGAAATATTTCGTAGATATATTGGTTTCTGAACGTTGATTTATTTTTACCATAAAGCACGTGTTTTTTTTACCATAAAGCAAGTGTCTGGACTTCAACTGCAATTAACAGTTACGTTGCTGGATGGAGATCAAACTTGGTTTGTTCGCGTACTGTGAAATTTACAGCAGGCGCTTAACCTCTGATCTACCATGATTTATTCGACATTTTTACGCTCTCAAAATGCCTTTTTGGACTTGAAGCTACATTACCATTAAAAGGAAGTATATTTCTCGCCCCTACTGTGTAATTAAAACCTAATAGTTTCCATGGGTATTTTATTGAATAACAGTAATTTAATTATACCTAGAGACCCGCCCTAGTTTTGGAAGATATATTAACGTGGACGATAATATACTAACGAGGTCAACAATTGTCTTTGGCACCCAGGGTTGACCCGCACAGAATACCACATGGCTTTAAGTTCACCCTTTATTAACTTCAAGGTGTGCTTTTTTAAGTTTAATATATAAAACTATGTTTGTTTGTTCGTCAGATTGCGGTAAAAGTTTATAAAAATATTGCATAGTTGGACCAGGTAGGTGGCGCTGTTGTAGTATAATACTTATTGAAAGTCATTTTTATGTACAACTGGTTCGGTAAATACCTCTGTCCTGGAAAGAACCAGCAAGAAACGCAGGAGGACTTTATTTTAAACATATTTCACTTTACAATAATTTAGTTTGTACAATTTTTAAATGAATTTTAATAGAACCAGTATGGTGGCAATGACCTCATTTCCAGAGGTTATTTTCATTTATGTATTCTTTGATTTTATAATAACCCTTTTTTATAGTACGTGAAGGTAATATGGCCATCCGGCTAATATGGACACTTTCTTATAACTTAAAAACTACAGCCGTGTTTGCATAGACGGCATTGTGATAGGATAGCTATTCATTGGGTCAAAAGGGCGCTGCCTTATCAAAGCCATTTTGACATTTGCCATTATAATAAATATTTTAGCCGATTTTAGTATGGATTAGTGTTGTTAGATATGTTAAAGTTGATTTTTCGAAGTGTTCCTGATAATTGTCAAAGCTTGTTTGTTTTTTACCTAATATTTTATCTGTAGTATACGACGTTGTGTTTTTGTCTCTGTCCTCCTCATAGTTTGGGTATTACAGGGTAGCAAAGCTTAAGTGTACTAAATTACCCTCACCTACGTTATTACTATACTACCCTCACCTACGTTATTTTTTGATAAAACATTTAAACTTGTTTATTGAAAATATTTGTACATTTGTAGTAATGGAATCCTGATATCACCCGTGCGAAGCCGGGACAGAACGCTAGTAACAACTAAAATAAACTACATTCACATATAGGATTAATAACATGGCGTTATTTAGATAGTCAAAAACCATTTACTTCACCAATTAAAAAAAATTCAAGACTTTCGGATCAATTATAGTCTATATCACTCCTTTAATTATTATTCTCTATCTGTTCGTTAAAATTTTATAACAGTTCAGCCATTTTGAAGACTAGCCCGGATAGACAGACAGACAGACCGACAGACAAAAATTTAAAAAAGGCTTATTTATGTGTAAATAGCATGCAAGTAACCCGCTGAGTTTAAAAGAAGCCAGTTGCATTTTTAATTTTTTTTAACTTTTTTTCTTTTTATATAGACTATATGTGTATAAAATATGACTTGTATGAATGTATGTATATCTTTAAATGTATATATAGGTATATTTAAGGGCACAAAATGTTTCAATTTACAAAAGTAATTACTGAAATGTATTTCATAAAACACATCCAGCGGCTCGTGCGTGTATCTCTAGTTATGACCGAATCAAAAGCGCTGTAGGTTACCTTGCAGCATTACGCTGTTTCTTCCCTTTCACTGGTTCAATGTTCCCCATCACTTATTATTTTAATCTACCATACTTTTAACTGTATATTAATTTTATTTTTGTAATGTGTACAGTTCCAGTGACTAAAAGTCTTTCTTTCTTTCTTTTCTTTATTTTTTTTTAATATTACAGACATACACTAAAATTTTGTTTAGATATACTAATGTATAAAAAAGAGTCAATTATGTCGTAAAATATGATATAGTGGTAATTTTTATCCCAATGCTGAGTAACGCGATGCGCCTTTTGCTTTTTCACACCTTCCTTATCTAGCAATTTCCACATGAGTAAAGCCGAGGGTAAAATAACTTCCTCAGTATATCATAAACATTAAAATGACTCCGTTGAGTGCATCCACTTTGAAAAATTATGTATTAAGTTTTTTTCGTGTTTTTCCGATTTTAAGCTACGTTAAAATTTTCAAGTTTCTAGCTCATCGGAAGCGTCAAATAGTAGCTAAATACTGCTGTGTTTCGTATGGTGAGTGTAAAGAACCAAAGATCCTTTTTACTGGAAACGAGACATTCCATCTCAGTCCTCAGGGCTGGCAAGGCACCTGCATTTTGATTTTTAATTGCAGATAAATGTAGATGTCTATTGTCCACAGCATCCGCTTACCATCAGGTGGACTGTGTGCTCGTTTGTTACCCTTATTCTATTAAAAAACTTACATTGCTCAAGGTCTTGCAGAAGTATACTTAGGTTTATTCGTCTATTAGAACGATTCGAAACATATGTTAGCAGTCAGCTATATTCTATATTGAAATTATAATATCAGTAATTTCGATAGCCTCACAAATCGTGAATTCAGTCTTCTTTTACAAGATTAATGGATTATCAAATAAATTTATCGCAAGGAAATCATCATTTCGATGCTTTGCTTCAAAATCGTCTCAAAAAGGACCAGTAGCCTGATTCAAAATGTGGGATGTGTTTCCAAAAGTGAACTAATGCAGACAGACGAAAATTACGTGTTCTCATAAAATTCTATTACAATTATTTATTACATACTAGTACAAAACATATTCCACAACGTTAAATGTCTAAAAGTCTTTTAATTAATTCCCTATTAACGTAATAGCGCTTTTAATTAAAAGCTAGCAGTACAAGTTGAGCTTCGGCATAATAAATCAGCCTCAATTAACGTAATGAGACTAAATAAACATTTAGCAAGTATTTAAACTTTTACATAACAGTTTTGATAGTGTATATTTTTATAGAATATGAGTGGCAAGCTAGCAAACAGTCCACCTGATGGTAAGTGGATGTTGTGGTCCGTAGGCATCTTCATCTATTCTCAATTAAGAATCAGAATGCAGATGCGTTGACAGCCCTTAATGTTGTCATTTACTTGATGGTATTACTGATTTTCTGACTGCACTGAAACAACCCTTTTGCCTATATCTGACTCTATGCAGCAGGGCACACATTGCTGTAATAGAGGATAAGAAAGCCAGAATAATTACATATATAATACATTTCAACAACATAATGTCTTGGGGGTAACAATGAACCCGCATTTTGGTTTCTATTCGAGAATAGATGTAGGTGATTACGAGCTACTGCATCCACTAACCGTCAGGTACTCTGTATGCTTGTCTGCCTTTTTTATAGAATAAGGGTGACAAACATTCACACAGTCCACCTGATGGTAAGGCCACCAGGATGCTATGGCCCATAGACATCTACATTTATCCTCGATTAAGAATCAAAACGCACGTTGTCACCCCTGAGGACTAAGATGGAATGCCTCATTTGCAGTATAAAAGGGTCTCCGGATCTCTACAATCACCATACAAAACTCAGCAGTATTAAGCTGCTATTTTACGCTGTTATTCTGCGAGATCGTGGTACTTACGTACGTACTTACTTACGTACGGTCGAGCCGACCCATTCCTGCTACAACCATAATATAGCTGCAGCGTGGCTTCACCACGTTTAATCGTTATAACTTATTTTGCTAAAAGAACAATATATTCAAGTATAGAGTAAAACAGAATTTTTTTATCGGCTGATTATTTATCTACTGGTAGAGATAAGGCATTGAGTCCGCCATTTATGTTCCTTATTATCAGGTGTATAATAAAGATTAAATAAATAAATAAAATAAAAAGGGATACGTGATAGTTGTAAAACACCAAATAAAATAAATTGAACGACATTGTATAATTGTGAGATGAGTTTAATTTATTTCATTGACTTATCTTTTGCTTTTTGTATCTTTGGGTCGAGTCTGAGGTTTCTTTTACATTAATTGGTCCCACAGAGACCGGATATTATGTACGAAATCCTCTTTACCGAAGACTTTCACTAAAGCTAAGGGCTTAGGGCTATATTTATATACAGCAAATATAAATACACTAGCGATTTTCTCTAGCCAACACAAGATATTCCATTTTAAGATATCAAAAGAGTCAATTTAAGAATATGCTTAATATCACTCGCATAGAATGGTTGGGGTACTCTCATTGTTAATCGGCTTTGCTCTTACACAAAATCTTATTGTTTCATTTGTTTTTATTTTCTTTATATGAGCTCTAATAATATTCCCTTTGATTACTCCTAGTAAGTTTAAAATGCTTGGGTTAGGAGTGGTTCACAGATGTAGTTGAATGGCGGTGAATCCGCGACCTTTTTTGATTTGCAAGGTTTGAATGATATAAAAATTAGCTTAATAACATACATATATGTAACGAAGTCAGTGGTAAAGGCAACAAATAAACTGACCTAGCCTTACATATTTACTGTCAAAAATCAAGTACTTTGGAAGTATATACGACGTCAATACAAAGTAAATTGAAGGAGTAGAATAAATTATTTATCTTAAAACGTAAATATACTGCCACGTTGGAGTAAAAACGACGCTTTAACAGTATCTGCTAATGGTGAATGGTGAAAACCAGATGCTGAATTGCACCTTACGGGCATCATCTATACAAATAAATAAAATTGAAATGTCTGTTTGTAATGTCAAAATAACAGCTTTTACTTAATGCATATGAAAGTATATACAGTACTTATAACGAAAGAATAACTATTTTTAAAAAAAATTGTGTCTGTTTGTTTTGGCTAATTTCCAAAATGGCTGGACCGATTTTGTTGGGACTTCCACTGGCAGTTGATATAATAAGGAGTGACTTAGGATTTTTTTAGAAAAATAATTAGAACTTTTATTTCAGAAAAAGAATTAGGGTTCCGCGCAATAAAATTAAAACCCGTGAAATTCCACCATATTAAATTCCACCCGAAAGAAGTGGCGGCGAACAGCTAGTATTTTATTAATTAAGTAGTAATTCAAATGAACTTCTACTTATTACACTCAAAGCTATTCATGGCAACTGATGTTTCCTTGGCGTTAGCAAATAAAATAATTTGCTTAGGGATAAATCCATTCTAAATAAACTTGGGGAGAGAAACACATCAATTCAAGGTATCATTGACGATTAAATCATTATTGCGTGTCTTGTAGTCTATGCACGACATCTTCCGATAATGTGTCCTTGCGTTTATACCACAGCTAGAAACACTACGGAGCTTAGTGTTAGGTTAACCATGTATAATGCCATTATTTTAAATATACGTGTCTAAAGAAAGACATTAAAACTCGGATTTTGATTAACATTCGGTAAAGTTTTAATCTCATGAGAGCTCTTCGTGTTTCATGGATTAAAAGTGTTTATTGCATTTCTGGGACTTCGGAGATCACTATACAAAATTTTTATCTAAAATCCGTTCAGCTATTTCTATTAATATTTTTATTATTATTATTAGTTATATTCATTCTCATCAGTTTATTTGCGGAGTGGCTTGGCGAGGTATCTTACAAACTTCGCTTCAGATCTATCCCATAGAATCCGTATATTTTCCTGAAGTCGGGGTAGCCGATGACACTCCGTTGTCTATCTTTATATGAAAAATCATGTTCATACGTTGCTTAATTGCGTTGAAAGAAGGGCAAATCAACAAACAAACAGATATACTTTCCAAATTATAATAATAGAAGGGAAACAAGAATCGCTCACGAGTATAAGATTTTATCTTAGTTATGTCTTCACCCACAGTAGACGCTTGCGTACAGTTTAGCCGTAATTCAGGAGGGAAAATTACAGCTTGAGTTGGCGTTTGCAAGGAGTACCTGTATTATATGGTCATTCCCTCATTCTCGTTAGTTAGACATGGTCCTTTCTGAGAGTGAGATGGATACACCGAATCAATTGCACTTCGCAGACGGCTTGATGATCTTTTTGCCATAAGTCTTCACGTCTGTAATAAGTCTTCACGTCTTCACGTCCTTCAACAGAAATACAAGATGGCTCTCTCAGTTCCCACCACTCACAATACAAAATAGCAGTTTTCTGCTGATATTTCACACTCGTTTATTTGCGATTTTTGTCCTTCTCTGGTCAAGCAGGTCTATTCATGCCACCAAGTTATCATCATCATAATTGTTACAGCTTTTACAGGTTGTCACTCCATGTAGTGGGGGTCGCCCTAAACTTCATCTACCGTCGTAAGTTTCTTAAGTGGCGTTCTCGGTACAACGGTAAACTTTCTTCTCCATCCATTGTCCATTCTTCGAGCTATATGGTCGGCCCACTGCCACTTCAGCTTACTAATTTGTTAGGCTATATCGGTTACTCTTTACCAGTTAATAATACCAGCTTGAAATAGCAGCTTAACGCTACTGTGTTTCGTATGGTGAGAGTAGAGAACCAGAAATACTTTTTACTGGAAACGTGGCATTTCATCTTAGTCCTCATGAGTGACAACGCATCTGCATTTTGATTCGTAATCGAGGATACATGTAGATGTCTATGGGCCACAGCAACCGCTTACCATCAGGTGGACTATGTGATAGTTTGTCACTCTTATCTTATAAAAAACAATAAATCTACAAGCCAAATACTACAAAACTACTATTTTCCTTATTTCATCTTAAATATCATCACGAAAATTTCTCTTCACGTACTCCATAAGTACGTACGGCTAAGGGAACGACCGCACTTTGTTAATTAAGATTCCACTGTTGGCGGAAAAGGGACCACAAGAAAGCTGATAAATGAACTTAATCTTACAGACATGTCCTTCCACGTGCCGGAGTATAATGGTCGGGAGGGATCGTGACTAAATCGAAAAGGAATTTGCCCGAATTTGATGTATCACTTAGGTAGAAAGCGGTTTATTATTAGAACGTAATTCATAATCACTAAAGGGTTTTAGAATTCAAATAAATCTATTTTAGCTGACTTCAAAGATAGATTTTAAATTATTAATTTTATTCATTAATTAATTACAGTCTATAAAAGTCCACTGCTGAACATAGGCCCTAGCCATGGATTACCTCATAGAGGGATTGTGCCATAATTGCCAAGCTTGGCCAGGTTGGCAACCGCAGTCTTTTTTTTAATTTTGAGTTGTTATCAGGAAAATACTGATGCCCATCTCCTGTGTCAGTTTCCCTCTGTCGCCACTTACGACATTCGCGGGATGATATAGGGTAGTGGAATTATTAATTTATTCATAAAGGTGAGAAGGTACTCAATTCGACTGTATGTGTTTTGTATATACATAATAATATTACGACCTACTTTAATGATTATTTTTATTAGATATGGATTATGGATTAAGGGTGTTTAATTTTAAATCAAAAAAAAATCATGAGGGTGGGAAAAAAGGCGACAAAGTTGTTATTTAAACAGTTTTTTTTATTTAGACTTTCTAGCTGTTACTTTGATCTTGTGAAATTTCCTTGTCCACTGAAAAGGGTCAACAACTTGATTAAATAAAAAATAAAAACTGATTTCAAAAAAATTAAGAGATTACCGATTTCAATGGGTATTGTGAGGAATTCATTTTAATTTTTTTTTTAGTTAAAAAATATAAAAGAATTTTTATTAAATATAGATTACAAGTAATTCTTATTGAAAATCATTCCTTTACTTTTGGAACTGGTTTAGAAAAAACCGCTATCCTAGGAAGAACTAGCAAGAAATCTGGCAGGAATTTTATTAAAAGTAAAATTACACAATAAATCACAGGGTGTACAAACTACTTACAAAGTTACTTTAAAAACAACTTGGATATGACCTCCTCATTCTCAGGGGTCATTATCAACTGTTTATTCATTTATATTATAATAAACCTTAAAACATTTAAATTTGATAATAGAGAGACCTTGTATATTTTCTAGGACTTTTTTGTAATAGTGTACACATTACCCCATGAATCATGTTCTGTTTAGTCGGTTTTTCATACTAACAAAAAATGTTATAAGTACTGAAAGAGTTTTTTTGTTAGTATGAAATTAATTAAGCTACTACAATACCTTGACATGTCTTTAACCCAAATATCATTAACTTCCCTGTTTAGAAGTTATTTTTTTGTATAGAAGAGGGAGCAAACGAGCATGCGGCTCACCTTATGTTAAGTGACTACCGCCGCCCATGATCAACCGCAACACCAGAGGAATTGCAGGTGCGTTGCCGGCCCTTTAGAAAGGAGTAAGCTATTTTCTTAAAGGTCCCCAGTTCGTATCGGTCCGGAAAAATCGCTGATGGTAAACTATTCCACAGTTCTTTGCTTAACGTTTTATTACGCTTACGATCCGTCGCGCTGACACAAAACATGTTAGCAGACTTCACATGTAGAAATGTTTTCTATCTACGAAATTTTGGTTTAAATTTCTTAGGTATACAAGTTGCCTTACGAGATCTTTCTTCGCCAGCGAGTACGTTGTAAATAAAAAATGATTTAAGTTGAGCAGTTATCTCTTGAGCTATGACGGCTAACTGCAAAACTTGAAAGCAAGAATGAGAGTTTTTGTGCCAGTTTCTACCATGAGTACAGTCCGCGAGGGTGTTTCTCTCGAGGATCTTTGCTCTTATAAGCCACTAAATTCCAACTTAACCTAATTTAAGTAATTTTAATGCCTATTTTTCATTCTTTAGTTACATAATTCATACCGATAAAACGGAAACGGAAACTAATCTGTTGGTTAAAAAGAAACACTTTTGTCGCATCTAATGCTTTGTGTTTTTTATATTTGAAAGATAAAATGATCTTCAAGGTGCTAGGTGGTAGGACTCTGTCACTCTCGCTACGTGCGTGAAATAATTACCTACACCCAGAGTAACATACGCAGTCGGGGCTAGCGCGTTGTAGGCGATTGAATGTTAAAGTTTTTTACCGCTTTTTACGTAAATAGTTTTTTGTAAATACTTGTTCAAATATTTTTTGTTTAGTGTTTAGTATATTTAATTGTAGGATAAAATAGTTGAAGGTTTTATTATTATATATATGTCATAACTATTGGGTGGACCAACAAAAGGTTTCAGACATATCATTCTTTAAGTTACCGAATGATTTTAGTGGGAAGTTATGAAAGGTGAATTTATTTCATTTTTAGGTAATTATATCAAAAAATAATTAAAAAATAATTTATCTACAGAAGTAATACCTGCGTAGGTACTTTATTACAAAACTTAGTTGAAATTTAGTTCACTATCCAATTATCTATTTACGTACCCATACTTGTGTTTTGTAATTAAAATATTTTAAGTTATAATTACACAAAAAACTGAAATTAAAATTTTGATTACTAACAAGATTTATAACTTTCTAAATTTCTGTTAGTAATTATATTTGAAATTTATTTGTTATTTCTTCCCAGCCATGCATCGCGATTCCTGACGAATGGCCTTGCAAGTTGCATGCATTGGGCATCGCAGAATATATACATATGACAGACTAAAAATAGTGCAAATCTATCAAATGAGAGAAAGAGACAGCATAATTAAAGGCTGTAAGGCAGAGCGCCTTAAGGTAGAACTATCTTCGGAGGTCTTAGAAGTAGTTTTTATACGTGGTAGAGTCTCGTCCGGACCGCGCCAACGAGCGGTCACGTCCGCCGGTCGTCGACTCCCGCCCGGGTGGGAGAGGTACAGCGCGTCGCTTCGCAGTGGGTGCGCGCGCTGTGGGGCCAACTCGGCTTGGTGGAGCCTTGAGGATGCCCCTGACCCCACCCGGGATGAAGATCACCCAACGCTGCGTTTCACCTACACGAAACCTGCATGGGATGAACAAAAGTAGTCCCATGGCAGACGACAATCAACATACGTGGTAGAGCCTTGCTGCAGCTATATTATGGTTCTAGCACAAATGGGTCCGCTCGACCGGGGAAGGACCATACTCTTACAGAATGCCAGCGTAAAATGGCAGCTTAGTACTGCTGTGTTTCGTATGGTGAATGTAGATATCCGGAAATCCTTTTTTACTAGATACGAGGCATTCTTTCTTAGTCGTCAGGGGTAACAACGTATTTGCGTTTTGATTCTTAATCGAGGATAAATTTAGTTGTCTATGGACCACAGCATCCACTTACTATTAGGTGGACTGTGTGCTCGTTTGACACTCTTATTCTATAAAAAAAAGTCTAGCCTTATTTAAAATTCTTACCACCAGGTGGATGCCACATGAGTTTTGTAAAAAATATAAATGGCTAGTAGCGATCTGCACTGGCTTCACACGATTATGGATCTCAACTAGAACTCCCCTTCCGGATCCAATTGAGAATCTAAGCCACACGGAACATTCAAAAAATTTTATCAAAATGTTTTTTGTGTTAAGTTGTAAGTTGTCCCTGTATGGCTTAGATGTAATTTTTATTATAGGAGAAATTCAGTGACAAACACATGTACAGAGGAAATTTCCTCCAGACCGAATTTTGATCACGGCGGCCAGACTCAACGGAGACTAGTCATCGGCGCAGGACAGGATTATAGTGTCCAAGTGTATGCGCAAGCGCAGGTGCACTCTCTATTCCCTCACTCTCATAATCCGATGGGACGTAAGCCGACACGACTGGAGAGAGATCGGGCACAAGACTAACGGTTTTACGTACTTTCCGAGGCACGGGCGTGAGACACCGCCAATTTCCTGAATCTGGGCAGCTACCGAGAATTTTTTGACGGAAAAACTGAATAATTGATTTGACCCGACCCGGGATTCGACAACCGCTAGACCACCAAGTCAGTTATACAGAATAACTATATATGCATATGAAGATATATCTCAAAAGTTTTAATGGACTTCGACATTTCTTTGTGTCTGTCTTTGTTTGCTTGAACTTTGTCTGCTTGTTAGGAGATCAAAGTCGGGAATCGCTGACTGCTTTTGTGAGTTTACTAATTTGTTCGGGCTTTCTTTATTTCCTTTATGTCATTTTATAACGCTGGTAACTGATACAATAAAATAAATATCGTGTATGGGATAACTTCAGAACATAGTTTCAGCAGAAAGTTTGCAAACCTATATTTATAACAGTAGCATCATGATTAATAAGAGTTTTTCGGAAACAGCTTTAGAGGTTTAAATGAAATTTTGTAATCAGATAATATTACTTTCCAAATTTATCTACACTAGTGATCTCCTGGTGATCATAAATTAATATAGACCGTAATTCATAAAAGTTATAGGTTCATTTCACTTTTGACTGCCGAATAATTTATAAAATAAAAAATAAATGCCTTTTAAAAAATGACACTTGAAATCACAAAATATTCTCAGCTTTTTGTTGGCAATATTTTAAAATTCTTTAGTGGCATCTCTAGTGTGTGTGACTGTTTGATCACAGGCGATTCAGTATTTGACATGGGCCTTATAGTAACATATATATGCTCGCGCTTACTCTGAAATTGGCAGTATGAACGTAAACAATGTTTTTGAACAGTGTGGGGTTAAATGCTTATTTTTTTGTGTAAAAAGTAAAAACCCAGAACTTGCCCAGTGTCAAATACTTAATAATCTTCTTACCCACATATTAGCGCACATATATAGAACCATTATAGTAGTGTCAATTCGTTCGCTGAACTTGAACCCATTTACCTACGTGCTAACCACTGTTACGGCGGCATCGATAGTGATTAGTGCGCATTCGAATCCCCGCATCGTCTACAACCACATCCCTACAAGGCATCCGCATACATTATCTTATTTCTACATTCATCGATAGAGGTCGCTACTTGTTCCATAACAATGTAATGTAATGTAATCAATCATCAACATCATCTTGAAGTTAATATGTGCTTACAATGCCGATTGTGCAAACACGTTTATCATTATAAATGCTTGAACATTAATAGTAACGAATTTACAGCTCTGCCCGAGGAATTCCATTCATCTTGGATATGCCCCGCCTACACTTAAATAACGAAACCTTAGAATAAAGTAACTTGTAGCACCCAATTCGCCTCAATCGGCGCAAATAAATCGGATCATGAAAGAAGTAAAAAAGAAGAATAAAATGTCTGTGGACAAAAAGGTTAACAAGGGCTAAAAAGCGCTAAGTTTGTTGCGTAGCTGCTCCGGTGTCCCATTGTTATCTTTTGAGTACATCATAGAACATACTTCTTTTTTATGTAAGAAGAGGTAAACGAGCATGAGGTTACGGCATAAGGTCCCTAAGTCGTAAAGGTCCGAAAAAACTACTGGTGACAGTAAATCCCACAGTATGGTTGTGCCGTATATACACTATAACCCTACCCTAGATGCCTTGCCGCAGATCCGAGAAGTATCCGATGAGATTGGTAGTCGTTACTGAAATTTGATCTGGAGAAAAACAATTCAAAATTCAGCAGCTTCACAATATATCCAAGCTTGCTAAAAAAATAATTTAGGGAGCAGTGTCATGTATGACAACACTGTATCAACCCGTCCGTCAATGCAACTTCATTACTTTTTTTGTGCCAGCCGTTACGGTGTGTTTTTATAACTTTTGTTGTAAAAATTAAATATGTTTAGTGTAAAATCAATTTTTTTGTATACAAAACCTACTACAGATACATTTATTACGTATCTGCGGGGTAATAATTGGATTATGTACTTGGGAAAGGAAGATATTCAAAATGGAGCCAACCGATCAAAGATAAACAAAAACCCTATTGTTCGAGGTAGGTGCACGTGTGTACAAAATAAATAAAATTAAAACACTTCACTATGTATCGAAACATTTATTAACAAGTATGATAAATTATCGAACAAATTCACTATTAGGTTATAATAACATAGCCTCGTCACTCATATAATATGAAATAGTAAATATGTACTTCTAACCTATAAATGTGGGTTGAGATATATGTGTAGAGATATACGTTGAGAAATTTTAAGTGCGCGTCTTTGGGTATTTATTTGGGGCAGTCGCCATTATCAGTCATTGGGCAAAATTATTTCCGCTTTTGACATACAGGACGTTTCGGACAGTATTGGAGAAATTGTAAAAGGATAATACTGAGGTGATAGGGTTGCAAAAGCATTCACTATTGGCTTAAAACTGCTGGAAAAAATATCTAACATGAGTTATATAGAACCTATATACAGACCGTTAGAACTGTCACTTAGAATATATACATGGATTCATGTAAATATAATAAAATAAGAAAGAAAAATACTCAGGCTGAAATGCCATCTACATCTTGTTGGACAAGATTTACTTGTAGAGATTATGCGGTGCAGAGGCAAAAGCAATTACTGTAGACTTAAAATTGTTGGGAACAATATCTAGCATAAGTTATTTAAAATGCTATGTATAGACCATTAGAGTTATCATTTATGAGGATAGACAATGTTAACTATTCAGACCTTAGGGCTATCACTTAGAAGGTAGACTGGTCTTGAATTGACATAAAGATGCTACAATTAGTGGAAAGACATTAAGATGGGCTCGGACTCAGAAGAGATCACTGCAGGCTTTATACCATTAGAGCTAGCACTTGGGGTTAGACATGGTTAACAATTCAACCTTAGAGCTATCATGTAGAAGTTAGACAGGTTTGAATTGATAAATAAAGCAATACCACTTGAAGGAAGACATTAAGATGGGCTACGACTCGGAAGAAATCACTGCAGGCTTTAATGTTCTAAATTTTTAAATCCTTGATGCCTGAAATAAAGCTATTGTATTGTATTTAAACCGTTAGAGCTATCACATAGAGGATAGACACGGTTAACTATTCAAACCTTAGAGCTATCACTTTGAGGATAGACAGGTTTTGAATTAACATTAAAGCGCTGTCACTATAAATTAAAATATTGTGCGGTACTGAGATTTAAAAGCAATCAAATAAAGATAATTAATGGTATGATTTTTTATACAAAAGGGCTCAATATTATGAGTATAACATAATGAAAAAGTTGTTACAAATTATAGATGTAAAAGTACCAGAAAGTCCCAAAGGGGTTCGGCAAAGAAGTCCAAAAATTGTCAACATAAGAGAACCAACACATGATCACCAGAAATCAAGGTAGCAAAATATATACTTATTACCAACATACCAATAATTTTAAAATTGGGGCAGCAGACCCGGAAATTATATACCCTGAGATTACTACTAAACTTTCATTAGTTATCAAAAAATCTTGATTTGGGAAAGGAATAAGTGCTATAAATAACTTAACTTACGGTTTTATTAAGGTTATGTAAACCTTTAAGGTGCACAAAAAGTTGGCAGAACAAGTAAGAAATAATAACTGAATTCTGGGACAAAATTATCCGGTGTTTAAGGTGAGTGTCAGTTTACTAGTCCTTAAAATTGTTAATTCCCAAAGAAACGAGATTTAATAGATGCATGTTTAAATCTAAAGACTAGATAGATAGAAGTATATTATTACATAATAATTTGTAGACACTTTAAAAAACCTATATAATATGACACCCCCTTGCATAGTATTGTAACTATCAGGCATTCAGGGGGGGGGGGTAGGCCTATGTACAGCTGTGGGCTTTTATAGGCTGCAATGGATAGATGTATAATATGACATGAAAGTAAGTAAAAATGTTGTGATATGAGAACTGTTTTACCTTGATATTGAATATCAAAAGGTTAAGTTTAAATAGGCTTAAATTATAAGTAAGCAAAAAGTAAGTAAAACAATAAGTATTTTAGGCTGTTTAGAAAAATGTGAAAGATTGAATCAAATCTATTATTTTAATTATATCCCTTGTGATGTATTTGGCTCCACATGGTGTTAATGAAACCAGAATTGACAGATATGCAAAACAAAAATAGTATTGTAACCATTAGATTGAATTACAATAAATTTGTTAAATTATTAAAAGAGTAATAAAAAGAACAGATAGCCTGTAAATTTTTCATGACTAAGATTATTGTAAATTTTAAAACATCAACAAAATATATTTAAAAAACTCGGTAAAAGAAGGTAAACAATAAAATGTATTGTTATTGATATAATAAAACTATTAAAGAGAAAGTTATTGAAGTCATGCTTCTATAGAGAAATTTCTGCTGATAGGCATTAAAAAATCTAGACACATTGTTGCATTCAATCTGTATTATGTAACTTAATATAACCTAAGTTACAAGAAAGAAAGACGTGTTTAGCATCATTAGGGTTTAAACAAAATGATGGATTGCAAATGCATCAATAGCTTACAGCGCAGCGGTACATAAAATATCAATCTGGGAAAATATAAAACTTACAAACTTCACTAATTAAAACAGTGGTAAATTAAACAATTAAAAAGAAATTTAAAAATAATTATTGTAAAATATTTTCTTATTGTAAGATATTAAAAGTTTATGGCAACTTAAAAATAAGCATTATGTGAATGAAGGACTTAGTAAATATGGTAAGTAATAATCTTTAAAAATTAAAGATGAGTTTATTCAGTAAAATTAAGTATGGTATCATACCTACCAGGTTATTATTATTACCTTCATATACTAAAACTAGGTAGGGTAAACGCACAATAGAGTTATACCCACATGTGCATACAACTGATTAGGTACCAAAATATGTCAACAACAAAAATAAAATTGTTGTAGTAAGAGGAAATTATGTAAAAATACTTAACTATATAAAAAAATTTATGATATGAATAGTGACTATATATATTTGTGCATAACCCATGTAGGTTGCTTTTAGTAAAATGAGATTAATAAGGTTGTGCTTTAAACCTTATTATATATATAATAATGTATATGTTATGTAATGTAATATATATTCAGTGGCAAATTCTGACCTTAGATAGTAGTTAATAATATTGCAAAAAAAATTAAGCGCATAAAACTGTTTGAAATATAAATTGACACGTCTCAACTGGATGGAGAGAAGCCAATGGAATGAGACAAAATTTGGGTCTTAGTCCTTCATTGAGAGAAAATAATATAGATATTATTGGATATGAAAGTAGTATATCCTTATAATTTTAAAAATTGTAGAACACAATACCAAAACTTTAAGCATAACAATATATGTAGTTATAATAATCTTACTACAACTAAATAATGCGTATGGTGTACAATTTTACTCAGAGTTGATAATTACCAAGATACTCGGCTTCATATATTAACAAGATAAAGAGGGTTCTATTCATTAATTATTGAGGGTTCAATACTTTAAATTCGATAATAATATGGAAATAACACATACAATCTAAAATTGAGCCAAGTAAACAAAGAACAGTCAGAGGAAGTCTCACAATTCTATTCTACAAGATCATAAAGCAGTGCCAAAAACTAAAAATTGATCAAATTAGTAACGAGAAATAATAAAATTATTATATACAGAACAATGGGTTTCTGTAGGCATGACCCAGAAACCATGGCAGTTATATTAGATTGGGGGACGATTCTCCTTTTATGTATTTCCTCTAATGTTTATGATGTCAAAAAAATTGAGTCAAAATCCACAGGTTTTTTGGTTTTTTTCATATGGGCTGTAAATGTGAAAAAATGAATTATTTATCTTGAATAAAATAACAAATTATTATTTACACTGCATTACAGATAATCATACTACTGTGTCATGCAACAGTCATGTCATAGACATCTCATACACATCATAGGTTACCATTAGTGAAGCATTTTGTAAAATATGGTACTCCAAAATTCATACTAAGAATTATAGTGAACTCTCCTTTGTCAAATACTATAAATTATTAAATAATCAAATTATTAATTCTCTATAGTATCGAATTGTAGTAAGTGTAATAAAATTCCTTACTGGGCTATTGTGCCTTTTACCTAAGTTTGAGTTATAAAATAATAAATTACTTCTTGATTATTTAACAGCAGAATATTGCTATAAATATTGAGAATACAGAAATTTACATAAACTAGTAACAAGCTGAGCTGTTATGAGTTACAGGTTACAATATACATACATTGTCCTTCAACAAATATTACATTTATTCAAAGGGGAGCTTCAGATATATAGTTACGATTTAGATACAATTTTACTTCAACAGGGTTTGCATCGGAAAAATAAATGAGAAGGGGTTGAGCCTTTCTTGTGAATATTTTAATAGAAAACAGAACACAAGATAGTGATAAATTTAACATTAACTCACAAGAACCCACTTAGAAAAGTATTTCTTAGGTTATAAGATGTTAAATTAAAATTTATTACAAATTAAACTGGAATAGATGTTCCAGATTGTTTCTTTTTCAGTTATAATTTCTACAGGGCCACTTCTGCTGCAATCAAGCTGGCCTTATCTGTATAAGGAAATGGTATAAAATAAAGATAATTTATTTTATGTTAAATTTAAATTTATGATATACGGACAATACGTTCAACATTTTTATAGAATAAGGGAAATTGCAAATTTTCCATTCATTGGTATTATAAATTCGCAACCCTGTCTTCAAACATCTACAATTGTTAAGAATGTCTAGGACAAGGAGAGAGTATAATTAAATGGTTAAACGAACTTACCCTAAGTGAAGTTCAACCATAATTATACGAAGCTCCTTGTCCTAGAGGGTACTCCCGGCCCAACCCTCCCTGGGTTAGGGTTGCTCATCTCATTCCTTGCTTCAAACATAATGAAGTTTCATCGACGGACGGGTTGATATAGTGTTGCCATATATAAGTTTCAGCCTATATACGTCCCACTACTGGGCTCAGGCCCCCCCTCATTTCTGAGAGGGTTTAGGGCAAGGAAGTGTCCGCCGCGCTGCCCAAATGCGTGTTGACGAACTTCACATGTCTTCGAAATATTCTTTTTTCTTATTCCTCAGACATGCAGGTTTCCTCACGATGTTTTCCTTCACCGCCGAGCACGTGGTAAATCAGCACTTAAAATTGCATTTAACAATTTCATTGGTGCCGGCGGGGATCGAACCCGGGTTACTCGCGTTCTGTTATATTTACAGCGAGCGTTGCCATATATACTGCTCCCTAAAAATTGTTTTTAGCAAGTTTAGATAAATTATGATGCTGGCATAGAATACGGCGTACTACAATTGTTAAGAATGTCTAGGACAAGGAGCTTCGTATTATTATGGTTGGACTTCACTTAAAGTAACTTACCTTTAACTTAACTTACTTACCTTTAACTTTAACGTTTAACCATTTAATTATAACTCACTATAATTAAATGGTTAAACGTAGTGTACCTTGGTACACAATAGTGTACCTAGGCAATAGTGCCTACCTTGTTAGAAGTTGAAGTTAAAGGTGTCCTTATCCAACAAAGCATTCAGATACATAACATAACATTTTCATTAATGTGTTTTTGGAAGCGTGATCAATCATTTTTACCTCTTGGGATATGCACACTGTACTATTTTTGAAACATTTTTTTCGAGTTATGTATTTCCCTGTCATCATTTATCAATCTTTCACTTGCCTCCACAAACAACACTTTAATTTTAATGTTATCTCATAATGATAAACAAATTCTTAATGGTTGTGTTTCAAGATAGAAAACTGCAAGCTTTTTTCATTGAAGTGAAAATTTATATTACTTTCTCTTCAATAAAAATTAATATAAAAATACATACTGTATTCTCTTACAGTGTTTCTCATAATTTTTTTTAAATTCTTATATTTTAATTACATAAACCTTACAATTGTTCTACACCTGATACTCTGCATTCATCTAATTCTCTCGATGTTTATTTTACTGAAGGTTTCACTTCTACCAATTGTGAATTGCACACATATTTTTTAAATCAAATATTTGTCAGACATTAAACTAAAAAGATATATTCAAATATTTTTATACATAGAATAAGGGTGACAAATGAGCACACAGTCCACCTGACGGTAAATGGATGCTGGGGTTCTTAGACATATACGTCTATCCTCGATTAAGATGCAGATGCGTTGTGACCCCTGAAGACTAAGATGGAATGCCTCGTTTTCAATAAAAAAGGGCATCCGGTTCTCATTTGTGTTACAATCATAATATAGCTGCAGCGTGGCTCCACCACGTACAAATCACGAAAGAAACGGAACCTTACTATACCTGTCATCAATGTAACGTTCCATTTCTTTCATCGTCTCATATCCTGTCTCTACAATACATTTCTAATGCGAATGCTGTTCATTCTTAAGCCAAGTAATTGAAATCCAGTTCAAAAAACCTTATCTCTTATAACCGTAATAAATTATAAAACTTCTTATTAATTCATGGAGCGTCGTTTAAATTGACTTCTTAACTTGAACGATAGCGTCGGAAGAAATTATTTTCGCTATTAACAAGTAAGCAGTTGGAGACGGAATATAAATTAACCATAAAGCACGACAATTCAGAATCCTTTCAGAAGATTTTCGGCGAGAAATTTTAATAGACCAAAAATTTGGACGCAATATATTTCTGGCATAGTCATCTGCAGCTATATTATTATATTTTATACGTGGTATAACCATACTGCAATTGTATTAGTAGTATAGTTGTAGCGCGAATGGGTCCGCTCGACCGGGGAAGGACCACGCTCTCACAGAATACCAGCGCCAAATAGTAGCTTAATGCTGCTGTGTTTTGTATGGTGAGTGTAGAGAACCGGAGACTCTTTTTACTGGAAACGAGGCATTCCACCTTAGTTCTCACGGGTGACAACGAATTTGTATATTGATTCGTAATCGACCATAGATGCGGATATCTATGGGCCAGAGCAACCACTTACCATCAGGTGGACAGTGTGCTCGTTGATCACCCTATCCTTTAAAAAAATCGTGTTTATATCATGAATGGGTCGGCTCGACCGGGATAGGGCCAAACTTTCACAGAATACCAGCGTGAAATAGCAGCTCGATATTACTGTGTTTCGTATGGTGAGTGTAGGGAGTCAGAGACCCCTTTTACTGGATACGAGGCATTCCATATTGGTTCTCAATCTCAGCGATGGCAACGTAGGCACCCGCATTTTGATTCTTTATCGAGGGTAGATGTAGTTTTCTTTGGGCCACGGCATTCACTTTCTGTGCTTACTAGTTAAAAACAGCATATTTATTCACGTTCTTACCACCCTCTGTAGCTAGTTCTACCATCAAATGGCAGTGCTTGCAGTGTATGAACTTCCATCAGAAAGTCAGTTCCGGTCAGAAAGTACACTAAAATTATAAGCTGTGAACCCCATCTAAGTCTTGAGAGCTTATAACGAATCTATAATATTCTTGGTTTGAGGATGGCTGCAGATGTCCATTGACTTCAGTGACCATTTGCCATCAGGTGGACTGTAAGTTGTAAGTTCCTTTGCCACATAGGTTTTACAAAAATAAATACAAATCCTAATCTAAAACTTTCCACCTAGTCGTGTCTGAAACAACGCAATCTAATTATCTATGAAAGAAATATTGACTTATAGAACTTTGAGTATTAGAGGTACGCTTAGAGCATTTGTTAATTTAAACAAGTTGAAAGCGAAGTTCGGAGTGGATAATACGATTTATATTGAAAGTCCGAACAACCGCGTCAAAACTTATTCTCACCAAGGTTTCACGATTACGCCAAATTTACAAAACGGATGCCGAGGCTCCGAAACTTTTTAATTGAATTTTGTTGCGGCTTACTTAAACAAAATAGCAGTAACTAACTGTCTTTTCACTGGTAACGATGAATTGCATCTTAGTCCTCAAGGGTCTAAAGTAAAGGCATTTTTGTTCTTAATCGAGGGTAGATGTGGATTTCTATGGGCCACAGTATTTACCTATTATCAGGTGGACCATGTGCTCGCTTGTAACCGTTATTCTTTAAAAAATTATTTTATAGTTTATGGTTAAAAGATTTTAGAAAATTTATTGCTATTTGTCGTTAATCAAATGTTGGTATTTTATACGTGGAAGAGCCTAACTGCAACTATATCATGGTTGTAACATGAATGGATCGGCTCGACCGGAGAAGGACCACGCTTTTACAGAATACCAGCATAAAATACAGGCTCAATATTACTGTGTTTCGTATGGTGAATATAGAGATACAGAGACCCTTTATTACTGGAAACGAAGCACTCATCGAGTCCTCAGAGGTTTTGATTCTTAATCGCGGTTAAATGTAGATGTCTATAGGTCATTGCAACCACTTACCATCAGGTGGGCTGTGTGCTCGTGTGTCACTCTTATTCTATAAAAATAATTGGTGAAAACTACTTTATCCTTAGGAGGGGCCACCACGGGATGGCCAGCGCTGGTGCGGCCGTGTGTATTGACGTATGTGCGAAAGCGTTCCCATGGCCTTGCCAATAAGGAAGGAAGGTGAAACGCCATGAGGTTTTAGTCAGTGCGTGTCCGACATAACGCGTTCTTGCCCCCGCGGGTATGCTTAGGCATTTCCCATGTTAAATACAAAAGTACGTTAGTCACATCATTATAGTAATAAAAAGACTTATATCCTAACACCATAAACCTTTCTTTTTTATTTTCAACTTACTGCTATGAAAATCAATGATTTTCAAAACAACAGGAAGTTATTGGTTTCACCCGTTTTCGAACCAGAATTCGAGTATGCGTACATGCGCGCGTAAGTGCGTGCGTGAGTGCGTGCGTACGTGCGTGCGTACGTGCATGCGTAAATCTCAAAAATAATATTTGAAAAAAAAAATATATTTTGAAATAACTTTTAAAGAAATTTAATGATCAATTCCAAAATCCAAATAGCTCTTAAATTTAAAAAAGAAACACCGTTGATTTCTGCAAGCCACATTAAAATCGCTTAATGCGCTGAAGAGAAATCCTTAACGTAAAATTTCGGAAAAGTATTTTTTTTTTCAAATAACTTTAAAAAAATCTTGAATTGTTTTTGATATAATCGATAAACAATAAGTGCTTAAAAAACTGCGTTGAACACCGTCAAGATTGTCAAAATTTTTTATTAACTGAAATACCTGTTCGGATCGTTTTTAATGTAATGAGTTACCCAGTAATTCGTAAAAATATTAGTCGAATATTTTGACATCGAACACAGCGCGTAGTTCCAGGGATGTTGCAAGTTCAATCGTTTTTCAGATTTTTCTTGCGGCCAGCCTTACCTTTTTCCGGGTTGAACAATAAATATTATCTACCTATATTATGTCTCTACCACGCCGACATCCTCGCCCATCGCCACGATAATTTTTTTGTTATTGTGAGCTATCCTTAGAAGATAGACATAGGCTTTTGCGGACTTATTTAAGAACTTTCAGAAAACAGTATTAAATCAGGACACGCTATAATGCCATACGAACACACAGTCTACCTGATGGTAAGTGGATTCTGTTGACCATCGACATCTACATCTATCCCCAATTAAGAATCAAAATGAAGATGCAATTCTACACAGCTGCGCACCCATGCGAACGAGGGTTAGGGCGTCCCCCCAAGGCGACGCACACCAGCTCGTCCCCGTTGGTGTGGAATGCAGCGCGCAAAGCGGCGATGGGGACCGCCACCCGTCACGCACAGCCCGACACGGCGGAAGGTGGAGGACGGAGTGCAGAGTTGGCACGTGGAATGTTAGAGGGGGCATGAGAGATAAGACGAATGAGTTGATCGAAATAATGAAAGAAAGAGAATTAGATGTCGTGTGTATCTCGGAGACCAAACGGAAAGGCAGTGGTATTGAAGAGCTCCCTGGCGGGACGTTAGCTATATGGTCCGGAGTCCCGGAAAGCGAGAACGCCTGCCAGGGAGTGGGAGTGCTGTTGTCGTCCCGGTTGGTCGATCTTATGACTGAATACAAGGTTGTGAACTCAAGACTTCTCTGGGTTCGCTTCAAAATGGGACTGACGAAGTTATTCCTTTTGGCTGTTTATGCGCCGGTAGCTTCGTCGTCCAGGGCTGAGCTGGAGGAGTTTTGGGAGAATGTAAGAGAAGTTCTAGATTTGGTTAAGGGAAACGAAAGAACTGTTGTATGTGGTGATTTGAACGGATGGGTAGGTATCGTTCGACCAGGATACGAGTCGGTGCTTGGAAAGTTTGGAGATAAAAGGGTTAATGATGCTGGCAAGCTTATACTGGCTGTATGCAAGGAAAAGGGTCTTCTTGTGACAAACACTATGTTTAATCACAGGAAGATCCATATGTACACTAGAGAAAGAAAGAATGAGAGAAGTATGATTGATTTGTTCCTGGTGGATGACCGACTGCGAAAACAGGTGATGGATACACGAGTGTTCAGGGGTGCTGACCTGGGAACGGGTCATTATCTAGTAATTACTAGATTTAGGGGTTTGTTCGCGGGTTGGCGCCACCGGACAGCAGTAACAGAACCACAGTCGGTCTGTCGCATCCGAAGCTGGAAGCTTCAGGAAGCGGATACTAGGGACAAATATCACACGAGGGTAGCCGAAAAGCTTGACACCATCGATGGCAGGAAAGAATATGTGGAGAGAACATGGCAGAACCTTAGGGATGGAATGGTAAGTGCAGCGGAAGAAGTATGTGGTACGACAAAAAGAGGTAGTAGTAAAAGAAGAGATGCATGGTGGAATGATGAAGTGAAAGAAGCTGTAAAAAAGAAGAAAAAAGCATGGTTAGACTACTTGGCCTCTAGTAACGATGAGCATATGAGAGAGAAGATGAAAGAAAGATATAAGCTGCAGAAAGTTCATGCGAAAACATTGATTGAGGAAGTACGTGAAAGGTGTAGAATAGAAGCGGACGAGGTTGTCGCACAACTTTAGGGAACACTCCAAACTCTTCTGGAAAGAGGTTGGAAGGTCCCGGAGTGGTGCGACAGCTTTAAGAATGAACAAAGTGCTTTCGAGAACCAATGACGTCCTCTCAGAAAAATCGGACGTCATGCAGCGATGGAGTGAATTTTATAGAGAATTGTATGCGTGTCATGATCTTAGTGAAGGATCCGGGGGTGACGCCGTGACTGGCACGCCAGACACGGACCTCGATGACACTGAGGTCATCAGTATGAAAGAGATTGAACGTGCGATTCGAAGTTTGAAATGTGGTAAGGCTGCGGGACTAGACAGAGTTACTGCTGAAATGGTCAAGTACGGTGGGCCTCGCGTATGAGACAGCTTTCATCTGCTGTGCAATTTGTGCTGGCGGACGGGAGATGTCCCGGATGATTGGCGATCCGCGGTCATTGTGCCTTTATATAAAGGTAAAGGTTCACATCTTGACTGCGGGTGCTATCGGGCAATCAGCTTGACCAGTTTAGCAAGTAAAGTTTATTCGAAGGTTTTGACACGCAGGATGCAAGAGAAATCGGAAAGATTTTTATGGGAGGCACAATCCGGATTTAGACCTGGAAGAGGATGCACGGATCAAATGTTTTCTCTCCGCATGATCACGGAGAAGCTTCTGAGTGTCAACCAGAGAATTTTCTGTGCTTTTGTGGATCTGGAGAAAGCATTTGATAAGGTTATAAGGAAGAAAATGTGGGAACTGTTGCCGGGATATGGTGTGGATGGTCGATTGTTAAGGGCTGTGCAGTCACTTTACTATGACTGTAAAGCCTGTGTGCGGGTAGGGCATGACCTGTCACCCATGTTTAGCGTCCAAGCGGGCGTAAAACAGGGTTGTGTCATGTCTTCCTGGCTGTTCATACTGTATCTCGACAGCTGTTTACAGAAGCTGAAAGATAGCTGTTTGGGTGTGAAATTGGGTGACATAAAAGTTAATTGTCTGCTGTATGCTGATGATGCAGTGCTTATTGCACCATCAGAAGCAGAACTGCAGGCATTAGTCACGTGTATGAAAGAGGAATGTGAAATTAAAGGTCTCCGTTTGAATGCTAATAAAACTAAGGTTCTGGTATTTGAAAAGGACGAAGAGAGAACGAAATGTGAAATATGGGTAAATCAGGAATGTCTAGAACAGGTGAAATTGTATACTTGGGGAGTGCTTTCAGCCGGGATGGAAGATGTGATTTAGATGTGGATAGGCGTGTCGATGCCGGAAACAAAGTCAATGGTGCCCTGAATGCATTAGTAAAAAGGCAAGGCGTGGTGAAATGTGCACGCCTTGCAATACATAACGCAGTGTTGGTACCGACTTTGTTATATGGCAGCGAAACCTGGGTATGCCAGAAGAAGCATAAAATCAAGTTGAATGCAGTGGAGATGCGATCTCTTCGTGAAATGTGTGGCGTTACCATAGCCGACCGAAAGCGAAACGAAGAGATTCGCAATATGGCAGGATTGAAAGATGACCTTATCACAAAAATTGATAGGGGCGTACTCCAATGGTTTGGGTACGTTGAACGAATGAGTGAAGACCGAATGGTGAAGAAAATATATAGAGCGAAAGTAAATATTAAAAGGTGTCGAGGTAGACCGAGACTAACTTTCGAAGACCATGTGAGCAAATTGCTCGAAGAGGGGAGGGTCAAGAGTACTCGGATACCTAGACGTGCATGTATGAAGAAGTTAATGAACCTGAAAGAAGCGAAAGAGGTATGTAAGGATCGTGACACTTGGCGATCTGTTCTCTCTGGCTACCCCGTTAGGGATTGTGCGTGACGATAAGTAAGTAAGTATGTAAGTAAGTAAAATGAAGATGCGTTGTCATCCCTGAGGACTGAGATGGAATGCCTCGTTTCCAGTAAAAATAATCTCCGGTCCTCATCGTACTCCCTATACGAAACATAGCAGCATTAAATGCTATTTTACGCTGGTATTCTGTGGGAGCGTGGTCCTTCCCCGGTTCGAGCCAACCCATTCCTGCTACAACCATAATATAGCTGCAACGTGGCTCTACCACTTATAAATTTTGTTGTATTATGTGTTTACTAAAATTTATTATCAAATTAATATGCTTACTACGTGCTTGTAATAATTTTCAGAGTTATAGACTTATATAAATTGCAAACGGCCACACTTTTAATTAAGCTTGCCGTCCTAAAACGGTACGTCAGTTACATACAAACGTTCCAAATATTGGACACAGTATTTCCAAGCCTCTGACCAAAATAACCGCAAAAGGCACTAAATGCTGTGACAATTTACACGAGACCAGGCATAACCGGTACACATACAAATGACTTCTTCTGAAGAGAATTAAGCCACGACCATTAACACAAAAAGAAAATCCTTTTTATTTATTTTTTTATGAATTATAAATATTTCAATAGGTTAAGTATAAGAAGGGTAACAAACGGCAGAAACGAGTATTAAAAGACTCTGTCAACAATATAATAAAAGAAAACGCTTAAACAACTTGATATGTATATTTCCCCGAGCTTCACAATTATTTATATTTTTTATACTGGCATTTTACTTCTAATTCCAAATTCAACGACTCTGCTTCCAAAATAAATTAAAAATCTAATAAGATATTTCAATTTTAATGTGACAGTGACGTTGTTTCTATAGCGATCACATTAAAACAGAATACAATATGACCCTTTTAGTCATTAAAGATTCTTACATAATACTTATTAAAAGTATTTTTTAATTACAAAATGACAAAATACTTGCCAATAATAGCCAATACTTCGTTTAATAAATAAATATATCCATAAACAAATGTTTGAATTTTTCTATATAACATAGCAATATATACCAGCGTAAAATAGTACAACGCATCTGTCAGTCAGATGTAGATGTCTATGTGCCGCAGCAACCACTTAGCATCAGGTGGACTGTGTGCTAGTTTGTCACCCCATCCTATAAAAAAAGTTATATAAATAAGTCTATATAATGTTGAATCGTTACGTTTTGTCTATTTATTGTTTTGGTAAGTTTACCTGGGATTCAGAAATCTCTTGCAAACTGTCAAAGACCCGGATATTGAAGGAAAACTAATTTATTGACTAGAGGCTCTCATATTGGCTACGTATTGACATGAAATTCAATTACCGACAACGTAGCGTATAACCACGGCATTCACGTATAGTAAGTAGATTATTTGAGAACGCGTGATCTCGCAGTCAAAATACTTACGAATTATGTCCGGGGTTCAAATCTCAGCCAGGGCCAACGTTATACATTTAATATATTGTTCTTTGTTCAACTCTCTTCCCAGTTTGGCTGGGGTCGGGTCTCCTTGTACGATTTCGCCAGAGAGCTCTACTCTGGCTTGTCGGTGTACTCAGGTTTTCCCCCAGAATCTCTTTCTGCATGTTTGACCACCAAGTGGCACGTGGTCGTCCTCTTCTTCGCGGACGGTCAGGAATATTTAAAACTATACGTATTGGATGGTCATCAGTTCGCCTAAGGATATGGCCGTACCAACCCTTCTTCTTTTAGCTTTTCAGCTATAGGTGCTACCTTACACGATCCTCTGATGTACTCGTATTCATTCGTACTCTGTCTAGCCAGGTCACACATCCCGCCCATCTGAGCATTCTCATTTCATTCGCGTGCAGTTGTAGTTCGTGTGCCGTTTTTATGGTCCAGCACTCTACTCCGTACGTCATGGCAGGTCTTATTACCGTTTTGTATACTTTCCATTTCACTCTGATGGGCATGTTGCGGTCACAGGAGTACTCCCGACAATGATCTCTATTTAAGTATTGATGCAGTGATCTACGTCTTTGTCAACGTTAGCGTCCGGTGTAAGTATAACACCTAGGTATTTGAAGCTGTCCACTTTGGGTAGTGCACGGTTTTCTATGTGAATCTCGCAACTCGTTTCTGCAGTCTCTCCGTAGTCCATTGCTAAAATATTCGGTTTTATTCCGGCTTATACGCAGTCCGTGGTGCTCTATTTGGTTTCCCACTGATTGAGTGATTCTTGCAGGTCTGTTGCATTATTCTATACTAGGACTTGTCATCCGCATAGAGCATACATTCTGGGATGGGTTTTTGTATCTCTCGTGTGATCTCATCCATGCAGAGGTTAATAAGCAGCGGGTTCAAGGTTGATCCCTGATGAACCCCCATTTTTACGTCGAAAGAGTCACTGAAACCAGCGGGACTTTTGACGCGCGTTTTGGTGTTCTTATACATATCTTGAACTATTGCTAGTTAATACTCTGGGACATTTTGGGCTCTCACGGCTTGCCATACTAGGCTTGTGTGTGGTTTTTTTTATAGGAAAAGGGTGGAATAAATGAAGTACATGTAATTTTAATGTATTTTAATAATTGGTCGCAAAAGACGTTACTTTAGAATGTAAACATGTGATACAATTACGAACTCCTAATGGTGGCGGTATGAGAGAACCATAAGAAAAAACAAAAACTTCTCATAGCTTTCGATAGATGGCGGTATATCAACTGGTTAACGCCAGGCGTAAAAAATTCAGACCGGCAACTGTCAGTGATGAAGTGTTAATGATGCAAAATTATATATGCGATAGTAAATCCGCCTAGCAAGCGTGATGATCAGGGAAAATGCTATCTATGATGGACGTGTCCATAAAACGACTTGTACTGGTTTGATGACAAAGAAGATGAACAATTTAAGATATAAATCACAATTTTTACATGGTAGAGCCACACTACAGCTATATTAAAGTTGTAGCAAGAAGGGTCGGCTTGACCGAGGCAGGACCACGCTCTCACAGAATGCCAGCGTAAAATAGCAGCATAATACTGCTGTGTTTCGTATGTTGATTGTAGAGAACCGGTGACCCTTTTTACTGGAAACGAGACATTCCATCTTATCTTTTGTCACTTCAGTTTTACATAAAAAGATTGTTTACAAGTTTACTGTCATCAAAATTACAAAGTTCGGTACCAACGTACCGCAATTTTTGCTCGCAGGTTTTAAATGGAAAATGATATCAGTCGCTCAGACATAACTTTAAGAAATTTAAGTTAATGTATTTTAACTTTATATTTGTTTAGTTTGTAAAAATTGTGTTTTTGAACTTAGAGTTTAAAGCTTAAAAAGTGAGTTTTAGCGGTAACTTGATCTCTAGGGATTGATTTTTCCGCATTATTGTTTAGATTTTGGTTAAAAGTGGATTTTAACACGTGAAAATGGTGCTATTTTGTGATTTGAGTTCAATGTGTGATTATTAAGTACTCCGATAATAATGTGCATCTCAAGTTGTGTGCTCAAGAGCTTTGAGATACTATCGTCACTGACTCTCCTACCTACCGTCAAAATCTCCTAAAACACCAAAATGTAACGCATCAACATATTGTGAGTTTTGTTTAAACAACTTATCATAAAAGGTAATTTATTTTATAATGCTCCACTGGCAAAAATACAGCACTACAAATCCATTATCAAAGAAATAAATGTCTAAAAATTTAAAAATTGCAAATTATTGTCTTTGTTTTCTTTATTTTAAAGGCTTCAATGGCCGAATAGTCTGGAACTCGTCACCCACGTCGATCACTAGAATTAATTACAAAGAACTCAAGATTCTAATAGATTATAGAACTATCGACAACGCTTCACTTATGTTGACAGTCCATAAAGTGTTTTACATATGTATATATCAATTACCATCCTATAATTTACTTTAGTCTTTCATTTCGTATTTCAAACAATATCAATTATATTTTTAGTTACTTTAATATTTTGTGACCGTAGTAAAAAGGTCGTATGAAATGTTTGATCACCATCATCATCATGGTTATAGCTTATCGAAAGTCTACTGCGGAACATAGACCTCCCCCGTAGATTATCTCATATGGGGAATATTTTCCATAGCCGCTACCATAGAATACTATAATACATACATAATAGAACGGGGGGTGGACGGAGTCCGTGTAGCCACTAAAATGTCACTAACACGTCAATTCACACGTATAAATGTCAACACGAGATGTGTTTTGACGTTACAGTCGTTTCCATATTTCGCATGAAAATTATTTAGAAAATGCCAAATTGCACGTTATTTACAATTAAATATGTATTAAAATCCGTCTGTCAACACAGGAGTCGGGTTTTTAGTAGTGATAATATGACGTAATCTCTTGTGTGTATGCTCTCGGCGACGCCTCTCCTCGTACAAAATGAGGTTGACAGCCATTCTATTGTGTATTATAGTATTCTATGGCCACTACGCTTGGTTGGCGTTTTATTTATTATTTTAAGTTGTTATCAGGAAGATGCTGCTGCCATATCCTTTTAATGTCCCTCTGGTGCCTCTTACGATACGAACGGGATTTTAAGGAGTAGTAGATTTTCTTAACTAATTAAAAACCTAAATAAACTGTACTTATGTATTTACAGTGTGGTATTATTTTAAGCTGAAAACCGATGAGGTTGACAAAGAAAGGTTCTTGAATGGCAACCTCATACCGGTAAGAGAAGTGTACCACTAGATGGAGTGACGACTATGTGGGGAGTCGAGGGATGCAGGTGGCTTAGGACCGTGATTTTTGCACTCCTCGGGGGAGGCCTTTGTTCAGTAAATAAAAAATACTTTCGATGACTATTATACAATAATCTGTATTGAATAAAAATCATTCATATCATTTAAGTTTATTTCATTTCAACAGTGGAATTTGCCAATTCGAGTGGTTTTTTTTTTGGTATGTAATTTACGCGATATCTCCATCAATTGAGACTCAATTTAGAAGATCCCTTTTTTAATAAATTGTTTATGATTCAGGGCTGGTCCCATATAAATTTAAATAAATAATTCCACTCCTAGGGGTGGCAAATGTAACTTCTTTTTAGTTCTTTGAAGTGAGCTCTTTTTTGTAAAAATTATCACTTTTTTGTAAAAATTATATTAATAGTCTTAAGACATTTGAGCAGTTAAGTCCCCAGAATTATTTAAAAAATATGTATGTACTTACTTTAAAGACCTCAGGGTCGTTAAATCAGCTAGTATATTAATAAAATATAAGAGGCAATATCTCTTTTTACAAATAATTTTGTATGGTAATAAACCTCAAAAACACTAAATACAACTTTTATAATATCTTTAAACATTAAACTCAATTTAATAATACAATTTCCATCAATACTCGATCTCTCGGCTAGCCTCTGCAATCAGTCGCGGGTTAACTTTTTCGCGGTTTCGGTAGGTTTTGTGAGCTACAAGTCAAGCTCTCGGCTAGCTTTCATCAAATAAAATTTGGCACGTTGTTCTATCAAAATCTTTAAAATTTATCTGTTTGGCTTGCCAAAGAAATGACGTGTCGGGAGAAAACCGCCTTTGTCTTTATTCCCAATTTACCCCATTTTATTGCTTTCCCGTCACTCAGAGCCTTTTTCTTTTCTTCAGAGTGGTCTTTTGAAAAATAAAAATTCGATCGAGATCAGTATTATGACAACATTCATTAATTTATTTTTATTTCTATCTGGGTGCAACTATCTCGTAAATTTTGGTCTCTAGTAAGTACATCATTAAAATTATTGCACTAACAAATCTATACAACACATAATGCAAATAAAATTGAAGTGTTTGTATTATCGAAATAACTGCCTTTCATTGAGCTGAGGGAATCCCCTCAGCTCAATGAAAGGCAGTTATTTCATTTCAATGTCATTAAGACACAAAAAAGAATTTTTTAAATGTCTGTCCGTAATCTATACAGGCTAGTCCTCGGATTGGGTGAACCGATTGTAATGAAGCTTCACAAACAGATAGAGACCAATGTCAGGTGATCTTACCCGACATTTTATTCGAAAAACTTCGATGATTTACATTAATAAGTCGACTGCCACATTATTAGACTGCTTTTTCATAGGATAAGGGTGACAAACGAGCACACAGTCCACCTGATTGTAAGTGGACGCTGTGGCTCATAAACATCTACATTTAACCTATAGGCAACCAAATCTAAGAAATACATTTTGACAGCTATCAGACTTATTACACCAAGCATGCCAACCAAAAATGAGAACGTACAATATTCGATTCATAAAAAAATCGATATCGATTATTTAGAGTTGGTAATCACTTACGTATCGTATTTATTGTTACTAATTATTTCTACAGGCAAAGTTATAAAAATTTAAGCGATTATTTTTATAACTTTGCCTATGATATTTAAATTTAAGATTGAAACTAAATTAAAAATAAATTTATTCAATCACTTTCAATACAACTACTTGAGCTGTCGTTGTATAGACTAATTATTATTTTATTTTCAATAATGCAGTTAAAATTAATGTCTCTTTCAAAATCTCTTTTACTCAATCATCCTTTGAGCCATGGTCACACGCTTCAACAAATAAAGAAGAAACAATCAAAAAAAGTTAAAGCCGAGTCACGAAATAAGAAGACAAACACAAAATCATTAAATAACGCACACTAATCTCCCGAAATGGCGAGAGATTGAAATTACGTTGTAGTTTTTTCAGCGCGGCCTTATACATGAGTTTTTTCGACACAAATTTACGTTGACGAAATAAGAAAAATTAACTTGTTTATTCATAATTCGTGTTATTTAATAAATTTTATAAAAAATAATTTATTTAAACAAATAATACATTAAAAAAATTAAAGATTCGCTTATTTTAATATTTTTACCGATTATTTGAATATTTTTTGCCGATTATTCGCATAACAATGAATTTTAATCATCCAAACGCTACGGTAAGTTTATGAGCGACATATCATTGAAAAGACGTCAAGTAAAAAAGTTGATACTGGGTATTTTATTAATACTTTGTTTTGTTTGAAGGATTTGAATTTAAATTAGTGATAAAAACTATACACGTTGTAATGAAATATAGATAACTTCATGATTCTTTGGATTTACGTAAAGGGTTATTTTAAATTGTGTGAGTACGCTTGTGTAAAGTTGTAGCGGAATGATTAATGTTAAACGTCAAAAGGTATTTCTTAGATTTGGTTGACTATAAAAATCAAAATGCAGGTGCGTTGTCACCTTTGAGGAATAAGATGAAATACCTCGATTCCAGTAAAACGGGTCTCCGGTTCTCTACACTCACCATACGAAACACAGCAGCATTAAGCTGCTATTTTACGCTGGTATTCACTAGTACTTAAGTAAAATTATGCAATGCAGACCGGGAACTCATAAAGTCGTGGGTTCGAGTTCGCCATTCAATTACAGTACTATTATTTATTTTGTGCTACTGTAGTAAACCACAACAACAATTTTAAGCTTGAATTGTTAACGGTAATATGACTAATGTTAGATCATTGCTAGTATTTTATTAAAATAGCTAAAATTAAAAAAAATGTATTCAAAGTAAGTAAAATCCATCAAACTGAAGAGGTGCACATACAAAAGTACGCCCCAAATCTTTAAGTGTCAAGTAAGCACATGCTGCTGGCACTGAAGCGTGCTTAAAAAAATATAAATGCTTAATATTTTATTACATTACTTGAATTAAAAGAAGGAAAATAATATTAATTTGTAGTCACAACGTTTAAATAAAATTTAACAAAAAAATAGCCTTATATGTATTTAAACGAAGATTACATATTGAGTAGAACTAATTTTACCACGTCGGGAATTGAAAATAATACAAATCAAACGCAATACAATCCGTAATTCTGGTTTTATTCGTAAAAAACAGAAATAAATGGTGATATAATTAATAAAGCCTCTGGTTGCAGGTACCTATAGCTCAATCGACCTCCCTATACTAAATTAGTGTGAACTTAAACTTTGGCTTATGCCACCTTTGGCCAAAAAAAACTACTTTTGCCGAAACCTTCAGCTTCGGCAAACTGGACCGAAGTTTAGGCCAAAGCAGAAGGTTTCTTTTGAGCACCGAATTAGGACAAACTGTTACGAATGAGCGAGAGTGATATGGACGTGGCGATTGCATTGTGGACATGCGCCGTGTTACAGTATACCGTTGTATAATTTCAGCCATTCTTTAAATGGATTTCTTAAGGTCTTTAAGCCTGTAGCTACGGCCGAGGGTTATGGCTTTGACTGCGGCCAGAAATCAGCCTTCGGTCGGACGTTCGGATTAACGTGGTAGGGCCACGCTGCTATATATATATATATATATATATATATATATATATATATATATATATATATATATATATATATATATGTATATAGCTATATTATGGGTGTAGTACAAATTGGTCTACTCATTCGGGGAAGAACAACGTTCTCAATACTCGAATACCATCTTAAAATAACAGCTTAAAGCTGCAGTGTTTTGTATAATGACTGTGGAGATCCGGACACCATTTTACTGGAAACGAGGCATTCCAACTTAGTCCTCACGGGTGACAACGCATCTACATTTGGATTCTTAATCGAGAATAAATGTAGATGTATATGGGCACTGCATTCACTTATCATCATATGAACTGTGTGCTCATTTGATACCTTTATTCTATAAAAAAAAATTTCAGCAAAATTTGTTATTCCGGCATCATAATTTGTAATAACGCTACGACGCTTGACGGGGTCTAACACGGTCTTTTCTGGTGCCACACTGAATCACCATTCGAGGTGTGCAATTCAATACACTCACCTCTAGGAATATCTGTACTGCTTTATTTATTAATGGTACTAGTTCTCTATTTTTGAAGAGAACCAAAGTGCAACCAAAAGTGTCGGAGCCGGGCTTTCAGCACGGGCCCCAGTATAAGTTTTGACTTAGCATGACATCTCATTTGAGTATGTGTAGCATATGGCAGCGCGACAGGCATACAATTTGAACGCCGTACCCCTCTCGAATGCTTTAATTTATTTTATAGAAGAGGGGACAAACGAGCATGCGGCTCATCTGATGTTAAGTGACTACCGCCGCCCACGATCAACCGCAACACCAGGGGAATTGCAGGTGCGTTGCCGGCCCTTTAGAAAGGAGTAAGCTCTTTTCTTGAAGGTCCCCGGTTCGTATCGGTCCGGAAAAATCGCTAATAAAATAAAAAATAAATAAGTAATAAAATGGCTTATGCTTATATATATCCAAAATGTCAGTGCCTAGTGATAGACAGCAGTATCACGATAGCGGGAGTGTCGAATCCACACTCTCCAACTTGTCCAAAAAACTGGATAATTTGTCTAATACACGAATAATGTAATACCTCAATGGCTTTGAGAAGGACTACGGACTCCAACTACAATTCTATTCATAGATTGATATAGTTTATATTCGAAGCAATTTGTTAATGTCTTCTAACGGTGGGGGGCTTACCACGCCCTTTTAATTAATTAAACGGCTAACGTTGACAGAAAGGGATTTGCTATAAAAATATTGTATTTAATGGAATGGATTTTCTAGACCGGGGAAGGACCACGCTCTCACTGAACACCATCGTTAAATAGCAGCTTAATGCATAAAAGTACAGAGTGTTTCGTATTGTGAGTGTAGAGAACCGGACGCCTTTTTTTACTGGAAACAAGGTATTCCATCTTAGACCTCAGGCATTCTGATCCTTAATCGAAGATAGGTTTAGATGTCTGAGTCACAGTTTCCACGTAACATCAGGTGGATTTTAATCTCTTTTGTTAACCTTATTCCATAAAAAACCTAATTGTTGTCACTTTTCAAACATAACAATTTTCTCATTTTACAGGTAGCCGTCCCGAGAATGCCGAAGCTGGATTAGATTTGATAAGCGGCGAAGTCATGACAGAGAGTCGGATTCATCTTGAAAATGTTGGAATTTCAATTCTCGCAAATTGTAAGACGGTTGAGGGCGGTGAATAAAATGAGAAATTTAATTTAATGGGAGTAATGAATAGTACTGTGCAGGTCAATGAAAATTTATCCTTATTAGAACCATCACTTTGTAAGGGCTCTATTGAAAGAAAATTCCGTTGAATAATAATAACTTGTAAAACTCTCAAATTTAAATTAGTGACAAGTTAACGTAAAATAAATAGAACGTGAAGTGTACGTGAGTGTGACGAGTTTTAGTGAAAAAATCAGTTTAGTGGGTTTCCAATTGTTAATACGAAAGATAATGAAGTGTTAAAAACATGGGCTGCCAATTGGGTAAATTGGCTGCCTCCGAGAGGCGCGGCAACAGTGCTGCTCCAGCAGTAACTGATGGTCCACCTCCAGCCACCGACCCACGGTTGCCTCTCACAGCCAAGCAGAAATACTCAATGTTGGCTTCGTGGAAAGGCATCTCCAGGGCGATGGAGAAGACTGGAATCTGCATGTTTATCAAGTACGTATATTTTTCAGTTTGAAATAGGCATATTAAACAGATTAAGATAACATTCTTCGTTATTGTTTGTTTGTTCATTTTACTTATTGTTTGCAAATATAGTACATAGTTTATAAAATATGTTATATTGTTTATTTTGATTGTTTTATTTTCCCAATTTATTTTACATATATATCTAAGATGGCGACGTTATTTCTTTGACGAGAATGTTATAATAGATATTTCTTATTTATTATTTTACACATAAAAAATTATTACACAATACTCACCACAACCCACTGCAAAATTAAATCTTAATTATTTTTGAACCTAAATGATGAAAAGAAGTCGAAGACTATGTGTCACTTCTTCGTCACTATTATTTATGCAATATATATGCGAACCTTCGTATAAATTCAAGAGCCACGTAAAGAGATATAAAAATATAAGGTTGTTTTTACCGACTCCAAAAAGGTGGAGGTATTCAATTCGACTACATGTTCTTTATTATGTGTGTTACCTAGTTTTCTAGATAAACTGATTTTGATGATTGTTTTTATCTGAAAGCTGGTGCTTTTTTGTGAAGTCCAAGATAAATTTAATCGAGATCTAAGAAGTAGTTTTTGAATACATTGATTTGGTGGTATTGAAGTCGGTTTTACAAGGTTTTTAATTTTGCCACTTGTTAAGTAGAAAAGGATTAATATTTTAAAAAAGGTCGTAATAAATAATTGTACATGAAAAGTGGGGTATGTTTTTCATACTTATGTATGTAATTACTCTAAAGTGGGCGACTAAGATTTCATGAATATATATATATATATGTTTGACTACCTATATAACCATAAAGTGTATTATGACAGATGTAAAATAACTGTACAGCGTCAAACATTGTCAAAGTTGGCTTTTAAATCGCCAATCCACCTGCAAGCTATGCAATTACGTCTGATCATATTTTGAACAATTTCTTATTCATAGAAATAAGGATGATAAATAATAAATTTAGTATCATCGGCTCATCGTCATCATTACAACCCATCAAAGTACACTGCTGAACAAAGTCACCCATAAATATTTCCTCATAAATTATAAAATACTCCTCTGTTCTACACGATATATTTTGGACCGCATGAGCCGAAATAGCATGATTTAATTCATCCCTCTCCCTTCCACCATAGCCCAAACAGATGCTTTCCCAGCCCCTTCCACTTTGACCACATACCACGCATGCGAACCAAATGAAAAAAAAATTGGAATATTTTGCCATAACCTTCGTTGGTATATGATATTCTAACACAGTGCGTTTTGCCATCCTAGGAACTTACCATCACTATCAGCACTCACCATCACACGGGGACTCACGGGGTGGTAATCCAACACTGGTTTATATTAGTTTAAAAACATAACAGATAAACATAACTTTTTATTAAAAATAGCTTTTACTCAACCAAAAAAGCTTTTTTACTTTTTTCTGAACGTTAAAGTTTCCTATCTAGAGACACAAATCATTTACGAGGCGAAAAAAGACGCTGGCATTGATTCACTTAGCTAAAGTTTCAAATATCATCTGAGACGCACAGGAGAGAAACTCATTAAACTTATAAGCTGAGACAATGTAAGCATAAAATAAACTTAGTTATGTTATCTTAGCGTAACGCGTAACTATTACTATACTAAGGATGATATTTCTCACGGTTGCCAAGCTGCAGTTCTTTTTTATTATTTCTCTCTTTTTATTAGTGCGCTACTGCCCATCCTATGGTTTACTTTTTACGACACTTACGGAACAAAATGGGACACCACCCCATTATAAGACCGCTACTACACGATCACCGCTGTCATATTGTTAATTAAAAATTAAAAAACCCATAGTTAAGCGATCGATTTATAAAAAATTAGAAATTGTTAGTTTACCGGTCTAACAGTGTGAGTGTTTTTTTGGTATTGACGCCGCATCTGCCTTTTCTCATGATTGCGTCCAACGAGTATATAGTCACTGTAACGTTTTTGTTACGCCAACGCGTACGTCACAAGGACTAGGTGTATCGGATTCGTACCGACTAAAATCTCTTGGTGTCTAACTAACTTTGGTAAGTATTCCACATATAACACATTGACCCCCCCCCCCTTCCCCTACTAGTATACCTCTGACATTAACACACAAGCGTTACATAAGTACGGGTATTTTAAGTGGCAAAGCGGCTTTTAACCCGTAATCCGTATGGTTTGTCGACCCATTAACGATTCCACCTGACGTTTTATTTACCCATAGACTAAAGACACTGGTGATTACGAACTGATTAACATATGAGAATCCTGAATATTTTGGTGGAAAATGAGAATCATCGGTTACCTGCGATACAGTATACTGCCTAATAAATACTTTTGACAAGTCATAACACTTTTGACACGTGGCTCTACCATACGTGGTAGAGCCAGGCTGCAGCTATATTTGTAGATGTAGGCAGGTTGTAGCATGAATGGGTTGGCTCGACCGGGGAAGGACCACGCGCTCACAGAATCATCATCATCATCATCATCATCATCATTACAGCCTTTCACAAGTCCACTGCTGAACATAGGCCTCCCCCAAGTAATGCCACAAAGCACGGTCCTGAGCCACCTGCATCCATCGACTTCCTGCATGTCTTACCAGGTCGTCACTCCATCTAGTGGGGGGTCGCCCTACACTACGCCTACCGGTACGAGGCTGCCACTCGAGAACCTTTCTTCCCCATCGGTTATCGGTTCTTCGAGCTATATGGCCGGCCCATTGCCACTTCAGCTTACTAATCCGTTGGGCTATGTCGGTCACTCTGGTTTTACTGCGGATATCCTCATTTCTGAGTCTATCACGCAGAGAAACTCCGAGCATAGCCCTCTCCATAGCTCGCTGAGCGACCTTAAGCGTCCTCATACGGCCAGCAGTGAAGGACCACGTCTCAGATCCATAAGTCATCACTGGCAACACGCACTGGTTGTACAATCTAGTTTTTAGAGATTGAGGTATACCTGACGAAAAGATATGTCGTAATTTCCCGAACGCTGCCCAGCCGAGTTGAATCCGTCGATTGACCTCTCGGTCGAAGTTGGACTTACCTAGTCGGACTATTTGTCCCAGGTAAACGTACTCGTCAACAACTTCGAGCATAGTGCTCCCAACAACTACCGGCATAGGTGTGACATGGACATTGAACATGATCTTTGTTTTGTCCATGTTCATCTTAAGACCTATCCGTTGGGAGGCACTATTGAGGTCATTGAGCATAGTGCTTAAGTCCTCCAGCGATTCTGCCATAAGGACTATATCGTCGGCAAATCGAAGGTGAGTGATGTACTCGCCATTGATGTCAATACCGTATCCTTTCCAGTCCAGTAGCTTGAAAACGTCTTCCAATGCAGCGGTGAAGAGTTTCGGGGATATAACGTCACCCTGTCTTACACCTCTCTGCAGTTGGATAGGTCTCGAGCTCTGGTTCTGTACTCGGATAGCCATCGTAGCCCTACTGTACAAACACTTCAGCACTTCGATATACCGACAGTCAAGTTGGCACCGCTGAAGGGACTGTAGCACCGCCCAAATTTCGACGGAATCAAAGGCTTTCTCATAGTCCACATACGCCAGGCAAAGTGGCAGATTGTACTCTTCAGTCTTCTGTACAATCTGCCGCAGGGTATGTATGTGGTCTATGGTACTGAAGCCTTTTCGGAAACCGGCTTGTTCGGGAGGCTGGAAGTCGTCAAGTCTGCGTGCGAGACGATTCGTAATGACTCTCGAAAACAGCACGTAGACGCGGCTCAGAAGGGAAATCGGTCTGTAGTTCTTTAAGAGAGCGTTGTCGCCTTTCTTAAAGAACAAGACCACCGCACTTCTGCTCCACGCCTCTGGAGTAGTGCCACCATGGAGGACGGAATTGAAGAGCTTCTGAAGGACTACAAGTACCGGTGTTCCACCCGCTTTCAGAAGCTCCGCTGTAATTCCATCCTCGCCTGGGGCCCTGCCGTTTTTAAGGTGCTCACAGAATACCAGCGTGAAATAGCAGCTTAATGCTGCTGTGTTTCGTATGGTGAGTGTAGAGATCCGGAGACCCGTTTTACTGGAATCGAAGCATTCCATCTTAGTCCTCAAGGGTGACAACGCATCCGCATTTTGATTCTTAATCGAGGTTAAATGTCGATGTCTATGGGCCACAGCAACCACTTACCACTAGGTGGACTGTGTGTTCATTAGTCACACTAATCCTATAAAAAGTCTCTAAAGTAAATCACATCTACCGATCTTGTCTACCGACATTGTCTACTGATCGTTCTGTATTTTTTGTTATAATATCATTTGACGTGACTATAGATTTTTTTATGGAATGAGGGTGACAAAAGAACACAGAGTCCACCTGGTATGATAAGTGGTTGCTGTAGCACATAGACTTCTACATCTATCTTCGGTTACGAATCAAAATGCGGATGCGTTGTCACCCTTGAGGACTAAGATGGAATGCCTTCTTTCGAGTAATAAGGTTCTCCAGTTCTCCACACTCACCATACGAAACACAGCAGCGTTAAGCTGCTGTTTTACGCTGGTATTCTGTGAGAGCGTGGTCCTTTCCCAGTTAAGCCGACCCATTCGTGCTACAACTATACTACTAATATAACTGCAGCATGGCTCTACCACGTATAAAAGATAGAATAATTTTTCTAAGGCATATTCTTCAGATATATACCTGGTAGAGCCAAGTTGCAGCTAGCCTTGTACGAATAGGTCGGCTCGATCGGGGAAGGACCAGCGATTTAATGCTTTTGTGTTTCATATGGTAAGCAAAGAGAACCGGAGACGCTTATAACAGAAAATGAGGTATTCCATCTTAGTCCTCAAAGGTGACAACCTATCTGAATTTTGATTCTTAAATGAAGATAGATGTCGGTTTGTTAGCCACAGCATCCATTTATAATAAGCTGAACTACGTACTAAATGACCATTTTACCGTCTTGAAAAAAATAGGGTGTAACATGTGAACGGAGTAGAAGCCTAGAGCACTGATATTTTACAAAAAATAAAAACAAAACTTTGCAATTAAACTTTCGACATTTTTTTGAACAATTACTTTGCCCCTGAGCCTGTGACCCTGCGAAGTGACAAGGTCAAAGATGCCTACTAAATTCATTGTTATATTGCCGATCGTAAAGTAGGATATGATATGACTTACGGTAGATTTTCATTAATTTATTTATTTCATTCAAAATGTTTTTTTTTTCGTAAAATATCAGTACCATAGGCTTCTACTCCGTTTACGTGTTACACCCTATTTTTTCCAGCCGGTAAAAAAAGTCATTTAGATACTAAAAATAAAAAAAATATGTATAATTTTGTCATTCTCAATTAATGACTTACAAATTATTATTTGTAGATTAAGAAAAGTCGTTCCGTCATTCTGCAGTACTTGTCGACTATTTAATTGCTCCACTGCATTTTTATTGTCATATAATTTAACCTTGGTTACCTCCAGCCTTTTATTATTTTAAATAAAAAAGTACATATATATAATAGGTTTCTACCTATGAAATTGCCATACTACAGTACCGGCCATTTCAAATCAAAATATTTTTTGTTTGGCTAAGAATTCTAATTTCAAACTAATTTTATTTTAAAAACGTTGAATTCTTTTTTTAAATTAGTCATTTGATTATTGATTAGTGTTATGTTTTCGTCGCATTAAATCTTTTTCGTCATCATGGATACGTTAACAATTCGAGTAATTATGAAATAAGAGTACCGTCGTGGCAGCAACGCGGCATAATCGGCACGCAACATCAACGACGTTCACGTAGAAAATACCATAAACGAACGCACCACCTGTTATTGGTTTGCCCGCTTCCGTTCTGGAAATTTCGACCTGAAGAAGGCGATTATGGAAGCTGATGATACTCAATCTACGGCTGAATTGGCAGCAGCTTTCGACAACATCTTACCAAACGGGATGGGCATTACTGCAGATGAGTACTGTGAGAAACAACACAACGATGGAGAAGCTTACAAGTCTCCAACCAGCTTTGGTCAATCGCTCATCCCCGCTTCTCCCACGCGACCTCATACTGCACAACAGACGGTCTCCGGGTTACAAGAGCTAGGCTTTGAAGTTCTCCGTCATCCGCCGTACTCACCAGACCTTGAGCCTACAGACTCCTACTTTTTCCAGGATTTGATAAACTTTTTAAAAATTCAATACTCGAAAGGCAGTATAAAATGCCTTTGGAGGAATTATTATATATCTTCAAGAAGGGCATCATTAAAACGCCACTGCGTTGGCAAAGATGAATCGATGACATGTGTGATTACTTTAATTAATATAAATAACAAAATAGAAAAAAATAAACTTAAGAATGTATAATAAATATAAAATATATAAATACTGTTGGTTGATAATTGATTACACATTTAGTACACGTCATATATTTTAAAACTATAGCATCTTAAATTATTATCCATTATAGCACACTTGTTTTAAATAAACTTTCTCGAAATAATCTTTTTTGTTACGTTAGACTATTTTATAATTTCTTCTTCTTTTTAGATTATTTACTTAAAAATAAAGAATTAGAATAGAAAACACTAAAACAAATTTGATTACTTTTCCTTATAAAAAGAAATTTAATCTAAGCTTACGTTCATTCGAAAATCTTACTTAGTCAATTTTAATGGATTTAAAATATTTTTAAGGCAAGTTGTGATTGAAAAAATACGAAGAGGATTATCAGTGGTTTTACGAGCAAGAATTGTAAATTTGAAGGAAAAAAGGATATTACACGAAAGAAATAGAACGCCAATCCTGTGTAGTGGCCACATTGCAGAAGTACAACGGCATGGATAATTTAGCTATCTGATCCCGCAATGGTTGCCCAACTATTCTTACTGCTGCTCAGAAACACTATATCAGATTGCTCGTAGCCCGTGACTTAACAATCAACGCCACTTTAATGAAAGCAGAAGTGCGGGCTGCTTCTGGACTTGAAGTAAGCACTCAGACCATTCGGAATTGCTTACACCAGGCTGGCTAACCAGCGCGGAGGTCTTGCCGAGTACCACTGAATCCACGGCAACGTCAGCAACGAAGATTGCAGTGGGCTAGGCTGCGGCAAAATGAAAAAAATGAGGAGGAAAACATTTGACAAAACTGTTTCTTCGTTGACGAATCGCGGATCAGTAATCATCCAGATAACCAACGTGTCCATGTCTGGAGAAGACCCGGAGACTAAAAGGCAAAGAACTGCCACTGAAACCGTTTGACAAGGCGGTAAATTGGTGTCATTTTGGGGTGAAATTATGATTGGAGCTACAATGCCTTTTTTCCCGTATCGAGGCTTCATGACTGCATATAGGCAACAAAACAGTCGCTATTGATGGAATTGTCAGACCATTCCGAGTAAACCATTGGCACTTATTCGTACTGGTCGATGATAATGCGCCCTCACATCCAGCTCAACGTGCTAACGCTGCTTTTGGAAAATACGACATCATAAGGTTAGACTGGCCTGCCGGCTTGCCTGCCTGACTTAATCACAACAGAGCACGCATGGGATGTTCTTAAGAGAGAACCTTTAGCCACCTCCCATGATAGTGCCAGAGATCAAAGAAGCTGCTATTCTAGAATGAGACAGGTTACCGCAAGAAATGCTAGATAGCAAAAACCTTTTATTAATAAATTGTTGTATAAATTTGGTTAAACATTATTTTTCCTTCCATCAACATTCTGTTACAATTACATTAGGATTGAATTTCTCAATTTTTGTGTTTAAAAATAAAAAAATAATTTTATTTTTCATTTCAAACAGCGTATTTCTATCTTAAAAAAGATATAACGTTAACACTTTTTCTTGATAAAGTTAGTTATAAAAAATATATCAGTTAGTGATCACAAACTTTTTTGATATGTGTATTAAATTTTGAATTTTTTTTCTATACATAAAAGTTAACTGCTGTCCGTTAGTCTCGCTAAGCCTCGAAAAACACTTGACTGATTTTGATAAAATTTTTGTATGTGTTTTAGTGCGACCTTCGATGGTTTAAATTCATGATTAATTTCATTGTTAAACCCGTTAGGTGGTGCTGTTGTCGAGATCCAGAAATTACCCGTACAAAGCCGGGATGAATCACTGGTTTTATATAAAAATCATCATTTTTTTATGGAACCACCCCTAATAAAATAAAAAAACAAAGATTTGAAGTATACGTAGTAAAGCAATGCTGCTGCTATACACATAAGGACAGATGTGGGTAGATCTCTGTGGGCCGTATCATCCACTTGCCATCAGGTGGACTATGCGCTCGTTTGCCATTCTTATTCTATAAAAAATACGTTTGATCCTATAGGCTATTCCTGCAACTTACCGCCAATTTCAAATGCAAAGCGCTTCAAATTTCACTCTTCATTTCAGCTCTTCAAGCTCAAAAACGTCGCAAAAGGTTCGCAATAGAATTGTTATAACTTTTGAACTCGAAGTATAAAAAACTCTTCGGGTTATTTTGAAAAAATAATACTTGGAGACTACTTTCGACAATGATATCTCTCGATGATGCGGTTCGCAGCACTCGACGTCGTTTTTTAGAGCTTATTTGATCATAGAATTGATCAAAACAAGGGTGTAGAAGTAATTCAAAAAAAAACATTTTTTTTTTTTTTCAAATTAGAATATCACGAAATTTTGAGGTTTTCAGATACATACACACCTCATATATTCGTACCTCGAGCTTCCTGGGACCTCGAAACGTCGAGATATGATGAAAACTCGATTTTCGTAAAATCGAAGTGAAAACAACTTCTCGATTTTTTTGAAAATCATTGATTTTCATAGGCGAAATTTAGAAAATGGTTTCTTAGGCTATATTTTTCCAACAAACGACTATGTCTAATAGTAATTCTTCTAAAACAATCACATGATCTAATCAAAAATTGATGACGCAGGAGGGCGGACAGTGGAATTAGGGACAGATTACTTTTCCAAGTTTAAGGAGAAGCCTGCTAGCGTTGTAGTATTACGTTATTTTTATATTATTACTTCGATCGTAGCATAGGAAACAGTGATTAATTTTGTAGAAACCTGTCATGTCATTTTTACAGAAAATATGCTTTTATGAGTTCAAGCGGATAAGTTATTTAATTAAGTAATCTTGTTACGAGAGATGCTGTGCTCCAGCTATGTAGATGAAGCACGAATGGGTCGGCTCCACCGTGAACCTAGAAGGAACACGCTTTCACAGAATACGAGCGTAAAATAACAGCTTACAACCGAAGACACTTTTTACTGGAAATGAGGCATTCCATTTCAGTCTTCAGGGAGGCAACGTATCTTAACAAGCAAGCACAGAGCCCACCCGATTGCGGGTGATTGTTGTGATCCATAGACATCTACATCTATCCTCAATTAAGAATCAAGATGCGGATGCATTGTCACACCTGAGGACTAAGATGAATTGCCCAGTATACAGTAAAAAACGTATCCGGTTATCTACACTCATCATACGAAACAGCAGCATTGAGCTGCTATTTTACGCTGGTATTCTGTGAGACTGTGGTTATTCTCTGATCGAACCGACCATGCGTGCTACAACTATATTATAGCTGCAGCACGGCTCTACTACGTATATCTGCCGTATACCGTACCACGTATACCATATATATACGAACTTGCGACCCGCTTTATCAAATATAATCCTTGATAGAATCAGGCGTTACTTTGCGGAAATCCATTATAATAAAAAATAAAAATATCAATTTCTTACCGCTAGATCTTAGCTAGATCTTAGCTGTCAGCCGCCGTAGAGTCTATATTACCTGAGGATGCCTCGTGTAGAGGCGAAACACGTGTCGTATTATCGTCGATGGTGTGTCTTGCCTGGAATAGTGGTGTTGAGAGTAGTGGTGCTTGGTCTAGTGGTGACGGAGTTAGTTTATGCAATTGAGGAAGGGCGGGAGGTGAGCTTCAATCCAGGTAAGACACATCATTTTATATGTTTAGCGGAAAGTTGCAAAGAAATTGATATTTTTATTTTTTAAATATAATCCTTATGAAGTAGGTAGGCCTATGTCCAGCAGTGGACATTTATAGAATATAATGAACGAATAAATGAATTAAATATTCATTATAATATATAATATATTCAAACACGGAACACTTACATTATAATTTAAGATTGTCACAGCTGGTATACAATAAAATGCAAAAGAAAAGTACTCTGCATTTATCACGCAATAATGATAACCAGTATACAAAAAGTGTCGTTGAGCTACAACCCTCCCTTGTGACTATAAAAAGTTAAATTTAGCTATCTAGGTCAACAAGGGTCGTCAGCGCGATTGACCCGTTACAATGTATATAAAGAGGCTTTGTTTTCAATAAAAGAAAATTTTCTTTAACCACCTGTGTCATTCTTATAAAATGGAAAAAGTTGACTGCAAGAACTTACTTCTATTCATCAGATTATCAAGTACACAATTGAACAAGTCCAGCGGTTGAAGTAGTAATTTTAAAACTCCACTGCATAAAAAAAGTTTACAGAAAAGAGAAAAATTTCACCCCTTTGCACTTCTACAACTATGACGAATCCAACGACGCCCCATATGTTAAAATTTACCAGCCGTTTAGGTTACAGAGCGTGGAAAGAAATAGACATCCAATTGTCCATATGATGACACCGTTGTCATGCCACAAGCGAAACACATCGAAGCCTAATCGCGCTATCAAAGATCCGAAGTAAAACAGTATGTACAGAATAGCTACGAATTATCACACGGAGCGAAGAAAAATGGGAGATGTCCCGCCGGGCTAGGTGTTTAGCCCGGGGAGCAGCCATCCCCGGGCTAAACACCTAGCCCGGCGGGACATCTCCCATTTTTCTTTCACAGCCACATATACATACGAGTTCGAGCTCGAAACTAAGTTGTACAACCAGTGCGTGTTGCCAGTGATGACTTACGGAACCGAGACGTGGTCCTTCACTGCTGGCCGTATGAGGACGCTCAAAGTCGCTCAGCGAGCTGTGGAGAGGGCTATGCTCGGAGTAGTGCTCGTACATTTCAAAAGCATTTCCCTCCTTCTGGGGCGGTAAGGTAAATACTTTGTCCACCCTTGTGACAAAAACTGACCGCACAGTTCGGGTGAGTCTTAACCCATAGACATCTACATATATCTTCGATTAAGAATGAAAATGCAGTTGTGTTGTCTAACTACTTTCTGCACTGTCAAAACTGCTTTCTGCATGGAAAGGCTCATTACCAGCAAATAGAATCTCTAGTGCTATATACTGAATACAGCAGCATTTTGTTGCAACTTTAATATGGTATTTTGTGCGGTCCCTTGCGGACAGAGCTGATCTAATCGTTTTGCAAAGTAATGAAATGAAACGTACTTATGCTTTCGACGTAAAGAAATTGAATTTCGTTCGTCATTTTTTGACGGAGACGAAACTCTCTAGGTGTGAGGTAGCATTATATAAAATGATGGCAGACCTACCAGGAACTGAAGCATGTTCCATAATGTACTCAAAAACGGACAATTAAAATTTTGGAGCTTATCAGTGCATAGCATACTCGAGCAGACTAGCTGCAGTGCAGCCTCTACAAGTAGCACCTGTTAATTTATATGACACATGTGATCGCCATCGCTCTCCTTGACCATCAGTCGTGACGCACTACAACGTGACTCTACCACGTATATCTTGACCTGAAGAGACATTAAGGGATTCGATGCTCTGAAGGCTGTGCTTTGGTGAAGCAAATAGTAAAACAGAAAGTTTACCAATAAAAAAACGCAAAAAGACTCGCTCGTCGTTACCTAGTTTTCCTTTCATAATAAGTTGAAAGTACTGGAAAATCTGTAAGGAATGCTTCGTGAGGTTATTGTGGATTGTGGGGCAATTTACACTCAAGCTTACGCAAGAAATTATTAAACGAAACAGAGCAACACACTATACATTCAACGGAGCGCAATTACAATTCGACCATACCGTGGTACGTGCCGGTCACAATTGCTTATATACATCTTCATCATCATCATTACAGCCCTTCACAAGTCCACTGCTGAACATAGGTCTCCCCCAAGGTATGACACAAAGCACGGTTCTGAGCCACCTGCATCCATCGACTTCCTGCATGTCATACCAGGTCATCACTCCATCTAGTGTACCTCAAAACCTAAAAACTAAGTTGTACAACCAGTGCGTGTTGCCAGTGATGACTTACGGAACCGAGACGTGGTCCTTCACTGCTGGCCGTATGAGGACGCTCAAAGTCGCTCAGCGAGCTATGGAGAGGGCTATGCTCGGAGTTTCTCTGCGTGACAAACTTAGAATGAGTATATCCGCAGTAGAACCAGAGTGACCGACATAGCCTAACGGATTAGTAAGCTGAAGTGGCAATGGGCCGGCCATATAGCTCGAAGAACCGACAACCGTTTGGGAAGAAGGGTTTTCGAGTGGCAGCCTCGTACCGGTAGGCGAAGTGTAGGGCAAGCCCCTACTAGATGGAGCTTATAAACATAGTCGACATAATAACAAGATGATGTTAAAATAGATTAAATATGCAAACAGTTTAGATAACTTTGGCAAAATCACACAACTCGATACCTGCGTTGAACTGTATACTGTTCAAACGAGTGGGCTTGTAGAGTTGTACCTCGCTCCTAAAAAATATCTCTTTCTTATTTTCTTCTAAAAATCACGATACATCCAGATTCTCCAGACTATAGTCTTAATTTACACATTTTGTAGGTTTTAAGCCCCGTGTAAGTGTTCCGTGTTTTAAGCCCCGGAATCAACAGTTTTGCATCATTATTCATAATTAAATATACTCTAAAAAGAAAAAAAAGAATATTAAAAATTAACTGAATTTATCTGTTCTTCTTCATTGTTTTCATTGGCATATAAAAGTCCATTCTTAAACTCTTAAAAATAAAGAGTTTAAATGATAGTTATTAAATAACGCCAAAAAGTTAACATGCCTGGCACTGTAATCGTCAACCTGACTGTTAAACATGATGATCAAAGGATATTACCCACGTGCAACAGTGGATTTCTAGGGTTGAAGTATAAGAAACCATCTTTACAATGTGACAATAAAAACACTTTTATAGAGTCACACAATAGGACATAAGTCAAATAAAATATGCAGTCCCAATGTACAAAGTCACTTCGCAGAATTTCAGCCTTGAAGAGTTAGGGAAGTCCCAGGAGATGTCGTCTCCAATTTATAATGTCAACGTAAGCCCGTAAAGCGCTTTAACAAAATTACAACATTTTAGGGACAGATGTTATGCTAAATTGAGTTTTAGTATGTCCAAAAGTTTATTCGACGAAATAAATAAAGATAAGTTCTTGATGTTCATATAAAAAATTCATTTAAAAATAAATTACATATACATTCATTGTCTGTTGTAAATAAATAAATAAAATTTTTCTTTCACGCCTGTCACTCTTAGGAGTAGACTACGGACTTCTGTCTACACGATCGTCTCACACCTCTCCCGATTCTTTCATATTCCTTAGACCAGCAAGTTTATTTGCTTACTTTATTGGCAACAAATTGATTATCATTTTATAGTACATTGAGTATTCTATATAGCTTTTTTTAAAAAGCTATCTCAGATCATAAAACTTACGACTATATACGTGGTAGAGCCACGCTGCAGGCTTACGATGGTTGCAGCAAGACTGGGAGGGCTCGACTGAGGTAGGACGACGACTCTCACAGAATACCAGCGTAAAAAAGCAGCTAAATTCCTCTGTGTTTCTTATATTGAGTGTAAGGAAACTGTTCCCGTTTTTACGGGAAACGAAGTATTCCATCTTAGTCTTCAGGGGTGTCAACGCATCTGTATTTGATCCTTAATTAAGGATAAATGTTGATATCTATAGGCTACAGCATCCACTTACCGTCAGGAGGATTGTGTGCTCGTTTGTCACACTTATTCTATGTATAAGAAGAGAAATGTACTACAAAGTGCCTATCATTTTCATGTCAACAAAGTTAGCGAATAGGGTTGTAGCTTGCCGGTTAAGGGTACTCTTATTTTGACCCATGTCAAATTATCACCAAATTGGTCTTCAGCATGAACAAATCATTTGTTTAGAATAAAAAATTCCATTACTTCTTAGCTTAAGACTTTTTAAAATTAAAAATACTTAAGCATTTCCTCTTTTAAGGAAAATTATTTTTGAATAGATGGTCCTACAAATACAGCACTGTACAAAGTTTCAAGTACCTACTCAAGCGCCGAGCACAAAATAAGCCATTCAAGTTTATAAAGTTTTCTAGTAGAAGTAGGAACAGTTAATAAGGTTTAGTTGTGTATTAAGAATTCAATTTAATTTCAGAGTCGTAATCGTATATCATGACTTTATGTAATAGAGTCGTGCTGCAGCTATATTATGGTTGTAGAATGAATGGGTTGGCTCGACCTTGGGAGGACCACGCTCTCACAAAATACCAGCGTAAAACAACAGCTTAATGCTGCTGTTTTTCGTATGGTGAGTGTAGAGATCAGGATACCCTTTTACTGGAAACAAGGTGGAGTGCCGCCGACCGCACTTGTCTGCTATAATATGTTACATGATATTTCATTCCCATTAATTTTTATAGTTTTATACTAGTGTTAACGATTGTAGAAAGTCAACTTGGCTATCCTCGCAGTACCTCTAGCAACGCTTTGATTGACGCGCGACGTCAAGTTTCAATCTGCAAATCTGTGCACGGTTTGCTTTTTGACCACTAGGTCACGCCGTCAGTTTATTATATAATGGTATATATATAGTCCTCTAGACTAATTTCACTTACGGTGGCAAGTCTCAATGGAGACTAGTCATCAGCGCAGGACAGGATTATAATTCACGAGTTTGTGCGTAAACACATGTTAGCTCTATTCTCTTTCTCACAGTCCAATGATACGGCAATCCGATAGGTCCGGAGAGAGATCAGGCACAGTTACGTGTTTTCCGATACGCGGTAATGTAACTCCTTGACTCCCGGCTGATAATGACAATTTCTTGACATAAAACTCAATAACTAATTTTGTCCCGATCCAAGACTCGAACCCTGGACCTTATAATCTGCAGTAGCTTACCACCACCACCCCAACGAGACAGTCATTATATAACATAGTTCTTAAGTGCTTTAAGCTATTTATTATGTCGCTGACATTTATGACGAAAACCATGCAATGATTAGCCCATAAAAGCTAAGCGTATTAATTTTGTATTACGTAAATAAAATTATTAGCTATCTAGGTCAACGCGGGGACATCGGCCAACCCACTATCGAATTTTCCTATAATTCGACGATAAAAATATTGGGCAATTGCATGTTGAACACGCGTAAGGGTCGTATTCTGTTATGTACATTGCCTCTCATATTTAAATCTAAAAGTATAAATTGTTAAATTGAAATTAAACATGAGTAAATCTGTAAAATTGGATTCATTTAATGTGTAGCGTTCACGTATAATAAAAAAAACTGTCAGTCGTAGGACTGCACGTCGGAAGTGAAAACTGCTTATTACATTATTTATTACTTTGGTTTTGGGCGGTTAAGAAATATTTTTATGAGTTATTTTAACCAGAAATTATTGTTATCAACGTATGAATATAATGTAGTACGTGAGGGTAATATGATAATACGGTTAATATGGTCACTTTCTTATAATTAAAAAACTACAGCCTTGTTTGCATGGATGGCTATGTAATACGATAGATCACGATCTGTCAACCAAATAATAAAGGGTCAAATGAGCGCTGTTTTAACCAAGCCATTTTGACAGTTGAAATTATAGTAAATATTTAAGTCGATTTTAGTTTTGTATAGTAATAGTAGTTTGTGTAATAAGTAGAATTTTTTTTTAATTCTGTTTTCGAAGTGTTCCTAATTATTGCCAAAGCTTATTTCCCATTTGTTTCTTAATATATCAGTTATAGTATACTACTTTGTGTTTTTTTCGCTGTTCTCATCGTTTTGGTTTTATAGGGCGGCAAAGCTTAATTAAGGTGACCATATATATTACCCTCACGTACCTTAATATAATTTTTATTTATTGCGCTGTTTAACACGAAAAAGAATGATTATTATTTATATAATACCAACAAATTTATAAATAATTGTCAATTTTATAAAATTATTAAGTTCATCAAATTGATATACGATTACAATTGGATTTTCAACAATACATTCAGCAATTTTATGTATCGCTGACGCTCACGCGAGTTGAGTGCTTTTTCCCCACTTCAAAAGTGCCCAACGTGCCGAAAGAACTTTTTACTTCAATAATAAGAAATCATTATAAGTATATCATGAAATGTTAATATTTAACCTAAATGTTACAATATTCATTATAACTTAATCAAGCTGTTCTTTCTGAGCTTTAGTTCAGAATTTTCCAGATTTATACTTGCGTTTTTTATAAGTTTATACATATGGCAGGTTACTGTATAGCTATACTTACTGAAAATTAAATTACTGAAAATGAAACTCATAATAATTATTTTACTACTTACAAGGTATGTATATTTCTAAATGGTAAATTCAGTCAATCAAAATCTGGTCATGACAATCAACATCATGCAAATGAATGGAATTATTATTAAAGCGATTAGAAATAACCTTGATGACTAGGAGGTCAAAGGTTTATTTAATGTCACCACTTTCTATAGAAATTCAAAAAAATTGGGTCCCATGTTTATATTTAAAATGATGATCGTTAGAGTATTTATATAATGTTTGGGCTAAAACCGAAGTGCGAACACTCCCAGGTTTAGTCGGCTACAACTGGGTGCAAGCAACTTGGTTAAACTTAGGTGATTAATTTGATCGGTCCGAATGAAATATATAAAAAGCAAAATCTTAACCTACTGTCATTGAAAAGACTTGATATGTGCTTTCGTTTTTTTACGTCATAAGAAACAGAGGTATGGGTTTATTATGAGAGGTTTTTTGTGTGTGCAAACGAATGTTCCCATTTATCTCTAAAACTGTTTGACTGACTTACAGTTTTCTGTAAAGGATTAGTGATTTATCGGGGATGGTTCTTAGATAAGTGTTATCGTATTAACTCATTACATTTTTCGCTCGTTAAAACGTGTTTTAACACATTTTTCCCCGAGACGGCTTGATCGATTTAGATGCGGTTTTTCATGAAATGTTCGAAATATATTTGCAATAATTCTCAGATAAATACGATTATAAGAAACAATTTACAAATCACCAAGAAGCGATAATACAGTTTATTGCGAAATACTTGAGATTTGTGCCCTTTTGATAAGACAAGGTGAGTGGTATCTGCACGTGAACTGCTGACGATCTGATAATGGAGCTAACAACACAGGAACTCTACGATGTCACATAGCTAGTAGTTGATGAGTAGCTTCTGTGTATGAACTGCTGGGGGCCCGATAGAAAAAAATCTATGTAGAAGCACGTGGTAAATAAATCATATGTGTTGGGAGCATTGTTTTTTGTTATAGAATAAGGGTGACAAACACAATGCACCTGATGGTAAGTGGATGCTGTGGCCCATAGTCATCTACATTCATCCTTGATTACGAATAAAAACACTTATGCGTTTCACCCCTGAGGACTAAGATGGAATGCCTCGTTGCTAGTAATATAGGATCTCCGGATCTCTACACTCACCATACAAAATACAGCAGTATTAAGCTGCTATTTTACGCTGATATTCTGTGAGAGCGTGGTCCTTCCCCGGTTGAGCCGACCCATTCGCGCTATAACCATAATATAGCTGCAGTATGGCTCTATCACGTACATTATAAGACATCAAACACACATAAGTATAGACAAACAGACAAATAATTAGACACGAACGATTTTCTAAAAACGAATAAAATTGCGCCCGTTATTGCCAGCTCTGTTTCCAACTTCAATTAAAACGTGGAAGTTTAGAAAAGCTTTTGTGTCTCCAAGAAATGCAGCAATTTATATCAATTAAAGACTACAATTATAAATTAAATATACGTACACAACGTAATTAAAGTTAGTCATGAACTCATAAAATTGCAAAATTTAAGTTCATTTCAGGTCAGGGAATTACAATCTGATTTTCTTGGGTTTGTTATTAAATAAATAGGTACGTGAATATGTCGAGTACCTTTATTTTAAATTTTTGCTGTGTCTATCTCTACGATAAACAAATAAGTACACATAGGTACGAAGGAGTAAGTACCGTCATAATTAATTGTTTATGTCACTGAAATCGCGACAAATGAACACTTTTCATTAGGTTTTTTTATATCTTTCATTACTTACTTTCTTTACTTCGAGCAATAATATACTACTGATCGAAGTTTCTTTAAGTAGGGGTTTTATCAAAACGTTTATTTATTCCTTTTTCGATTACATTACGTTATATGTTCCTAATTTGTTGTAAAAGTAAAAAAAACTTATAATAAGAATTACATATGATCGATATTGAATAAAAACTATTCTGATTTCTTATATTTACGCGAACACTACACATTGAAATAATACTAGTTTTTACGGAATTTATCGCGTATATTTAACTTTTTAAATACCCGAAGTTTCGAGAGCTTTACAGCACCCATGGTCAAGGGAAGGACTGAGATGTTCACCTAAACACCTGGCTGCCGAGCTCCAATACGTCAGCGTCAAGTTTTGCATGACAACAAGCTTCGGGTCCCGCGCCTACGTCACAGAGAACGAGTGAAGCCGGCCACAGTCGAGCGTGTACCCGCTGTACTGCCATATGTTAGAGGAGTCACTGAGAAGATTGGCTACATCTTGAAGCGCGCTTCCATCAAAAGACACTTCAAGCCGCCGAAGAAGATTGGTCAGTTTTTACCATCAGTCAAGTGTAACGTCCCTCTGCAAGATGCAGGAGTGTACAAGCTTGATTGTGAATGTGATCTCTCCTACATAGGACAAACTAAAAGATCAATTAAAACCCGCGTTAAAGAACATATAGCTGATGTGAAGAATCGACGCTCCGGGAAGTCTGCAGTCTGTGAGCACGTACAGGATCGCCCCCGTCACTACATCAGATTTGATAGACCGCAAATCCTCGCTTAAGAACACCGATTCCTTCCAAGGATGATTCGCGAGGCTATTGAAATCAAAAAACATCCTAATTTCAATAGAGAAGATGGCTGGGTGCTACCATCTGCTTGGGATCCAATAATAAATAAAATTAAATCCCAACCCAAGCATACAACTGCCAGACTTCATGATACCATAAGTTCATACTGTGTAGATCGGAACAAAAGTTAAATTTTAATCTATGGTAACCGCGGTTAACTATGACATCTGGACGTTGAACATCTCAGTCCTTCCCATGACCATGGGTGCTGTAAAGCTCTCGAAACGTCGGGTATTTAAAAAGTTAAATATACGCGATAAATTCCGTAAAAACAAGTATTATTTCAAAAACTATTCTATTTTGTTTTCCCACCACGACAAGACACAAACCTGTAAATGGGGGTGGGAGGTGTTAGTCTTGAACCACTCCTCACACAAGCGTTTAACTTTACTACTTTTAATAATTAAAGGGGAGTATTAGTAATGTCCATAGCGTTACTACGTATTATTATATAAAATACTAAAAATTTTATTTCAGTCTAGAACTTCCTTTTAAATCATACTGCTTCTAAATTGTGATGTCCTCTTAAAAACCTTCCAATAGAAGCAAATTATGGTTTCCGTAATGAATTTTATAATAAAATACACTTAAACTGGGACTCCAGGAGGATTATTTTGCTCCAACTGCGATTAATTTGTTTCCCGGCTGTGAAACATTTACGACCGGCTGGCTAACAAGAACAGAAATAAAATTTATATTATGTGATAGCAGCACATACGAACAAGTTAAAGCTTTTGTCTGGAACTTGACTGCCGGTGATAGCTGCTCCTGTTTTATCGTTTTAATTACGATTTGAAGTATATTTTAAACACGAAATGGTGCGATCTTGTGTATCAAAGTCTGCGCATGTGAATATTTAGTGGAAACGACGTAGCACGTGCTTTGATGGTAATACAAACCTCTTTTTTTTAACCACAAAGACAATTCACTATCCTCGGTTGAGAATCAAAATGCAGATGCGTTATCACCACTGAGAAATGGTAGAATGTCTCGTTTCCAATAAAAAGCATCTCCGGTTCTCTACACTCACCATACGAAACACAGAAGCATTAAGTTGCTGCTTAATGCTTGCTTGGTCTTTCTTCTGCAATCGAGCCGAGCCATTCGTACAACAATCATAATAAGGGTGCAGCATGGCTCTACATTGTGGAATCACGTGCCATGGCTCTATACGTCAGACTAGGCTGTATGGACGCAGATCCCTTTGCCTATAAATAAAAGTGAACGAACACGTTGAGCAAGGCATAAGCTATTACAGCAGAGTAAAGTAACAATGTGTATTTTCTCCAATTGTCTTTTCTTAAGGAATATGGGTGACAAAAAAGCACACAGTTCACCTGATGGTAAGTAGATGCTGTGGCCCATAGACATCAACACTTATCCTCAATATAATAATAAAATGGAAATCTGTTGTCATTCCTGAAGACTGAGATGGAATGCCTTGTTTGCAGTAAAAAGACACTTCAGTTCTCTGCACTCATCATACAAAACGCAGCAATACTATGCTACTATTTTAAGCCAGTATTCTGTGTGAGCGTTGACCTAGGTCAAGCAGACACGTTCGTGTTACTACCATAATATAGCTGCAGCGTGGTACTATTGTGCCTGTCGTGTCACTGTGCAATACAAGCAGTGGTTATTAAATTATGACTGTTGTATGTTATTTTCTAGTTAATATTTGCACGCTCAGTTTAACTTGTTACATCTTCATTACCGTTAGACAAATTCCATCTAATCACCAGCTCGTAAATATCTCGATTATAGTCTCACTGCTGGTTATATGCCTCTCCCATGGAATTTATTTCCAGGCATTGGTTTGATTGACAGGCGGATTAGTGTTGCAGTATTAGATAGTCTGCCCCTTACTCCTATCGCTACTCGATCTTTAAAAAACTGATGATATAAAACATTTTATACGCGGTAGAGCCACGATGTAGCTATAATATAGTTATAGCATTAATGAGTTGGCTCGACCGGGGAAGGACTACCCTCTCACGGAATACCAGTGTAAAATTGCAGCTAAATGCTGCTTTGTTTCGTGTGGTGAGTGTAGACAACGGGAGACCCGTTTTTACTGGAATTGAGGCATTCCATTTTAGTCCTCTGGGGTGACAGCGCATCTGCATTTTAATTCTCAATCGAGGTTAAATGAGGATTTTTATGCGCCACAGTATCCATTTACCATCAGGTGTACTGTGTGCTCGTTTGTAACATTTATTCGATATTTATTAAAATATCAAACTTACTATTACTTATATAATTTTCCAATCATACAAGAAAAACATTTTCACGTAAAACATCATAAATTTTTAATCACAAAGATCAAAAAATCACAAAATCAATGAATAAATTTGTAGATATTAAAGACATTATAAGCGAGCATCCTGAAAGGGAAACCTTTTACAATTTTATTTGACTTACATCAAGCACTCGTTTTCAGATTGAGAAATAATTGTAAATTGAAACTTAATGCTTCTATTAAAGTCGAACGTTATTTTTATTGCGTTTTTACGACAGAACAACGACGAGATAAATCAATTAAAAAATAAACTGATACGGCTAGGTATGTTGTAGAATACTTTTGTAATTTTATCTTTTTTAACTCTGTATTCACACCATGGAAGGCTTCATTTAAAACAGCCTATTAAGTCAACTGAACATAGGCCTACTTATAGATAGCTTTATTGGGGCGCTTTTCGCTATAGCTGCCATGCTTGGCAGACGGGTTGGCAACTTTTTTTTATATTTTACTAGTTGTTATTAGGAAAATGCTACTGCCTTTATCCAAGTTTGTTTCCATATGCGAGCTCTTACGACACCCATGGAACGAAGTATTAATTTCTCTTTTTAAATAAAACGTTGCACAAAGCTAAACATCCATACCCGGACAATTATTTGCAGGCGTTGCCAATAAACCTTACATGGATACTTACAACTAACCGACTTAGAAGAGAATGTTAAAAACGTTTATTGCATTAATGGGAGGAAAAAAATAAAAAATACTTTAATACAATGTTTCTAACTCTCTTATTACTGTAGTACTGCTACGAAATTGTTTGGCAGCTGATGGAGGTAAAAACAAATTTCCGTTTCAGATTCCTAGCAAGAAAAGAAGTTTTTCCTCTTAAGGTAAGCCCAATTTAAACGAATTGAGAATATCGTACGATTTTGGATAAGAAATCGTATGTTACTACATTTACGTGGTAGAGCCACGCTACACCTATATTATGGTTGTAGCACGAATGGATCGGCTCGATCAGGGAAGGACCACGCTCTCACAGAATACATTGTAAAACAAACGCGCAAATTGTCCATATTCGTGATGATGAGAGCGTAAAATAGCAGCTTAATGCTGCCGTGATTTTTATGTTGACTGTAAGGTACCGGAGACCTTTTTTCCTAGAAACGAGGCATTCCATCGTAGTCCACAGAGGTGACAACGCATCTGCATTTTGATTCTTAAGCAAAGATAAATGTAAATGTCTGTTGGACACAGCATCCACTTACAATTAGGTGGACTGTGTGACCTGTGTGACCCTTTTCTCACCCCCATGCTATAAAAAAATGCTACGGACGCAAGCAAATAATTACCATAAGGCCTAAGATTATCGTATCGTAGGTTTACATACAGATACGAACTAAAAACTGCCTAGAATTATGTCATACGAGATTCGCAATATATTTATAGCCTTCTGCAACTGTACTTTAACGAGATGCTAGCTCAGAGTTCTCGACTTGACACAATGTCGTATAATAGTTTTTCAAATTCATTAGAGTATCGTATAAATCCATTCGAACCATTTTGATTTAAATGTCACGTTTGTCATTCGAGTTCAGTAACTACTACGATATTGTCTTAATTTGTTTATTTTGTAGGGTAAGGTGACAAACGAGCACAAATGCAAACAAGTGTGGATGCTGTGACCTATGGACACCTATATCCTCGATAAATAACCAAAATGTAGATGCTTCGTTACCCATATGCATTTATATGAATGTCTCGTAACGAGGAAAAGGGTCTACGATTCTCTACACTCTCCATCTGAAACCAGTAACATTAAGATGCTATTTAACGCTGGTATCATGTTGACGCGAGGTCCGTCCTCGGTCCAGCCGACATCGAGCCATGCATTTGTGCTACAACCGTAATATAACTGGAGCATGGCTCTACGCTAACCCAAATGCTAACGTTTCTTATTCATAATGCATAAATGATGGTATAAAACAGTTGCAGCAGATATAAGTACGTCAGCTGCATTAAAAAAAATGAATCTAAATACCCACAGTCAAATGCTTAGTCACTGCGCTACTTGATCTTTTGGAGTTGATTCATCAATAAAAACCCTTTCTGACTTTACCTCGTTTTATACAAAGAGGAGCTTTAGAAAAGCAAAATTGTGCTTTATTTTACCTTTTCCAATGTTAATTTGTTGTAAAAAGTTTGATGGTTTAGTTATTTCAAGTTATTAAAGCAATAGTAAAAGTTTAAGGTACCCACTAGACCAGAATGTCATGTGAATAATAGCATTAATATTTACCATAGGGTACCTTAAACTTTTACTATTGCTTTAATAACTTGAAACAACTAAACCATCAAACTTTAAATAAAAATTAAAACCCACTTGAATAACTTAAAGGAATTAATTATTAATTATTGAATAAATTGATTTCGATTTAATAACTTCTGAAGCTGGTTTTAACTCTTCGTTTTACTATACTAAGCACCGACTTCTGAGGCTATTATGTGGAAATTACCTAAAATAATTTCCGTATAAAACCATCAGAGAAGATTTATAGCAATATAAAAATACGTAAATCAAAAAGAAAGCAAAACAGTCTATTAACAAGTGGTAACATTAAAAATTTCGTACAACTTTGTTTAGCTAGCCTTACAAAGTTCATCAACTTTGGCAATGATGGCATTTTTGTTCCGTCATGCTACTTAGACTCAAATATTCGGCATGGCTCTGAGCCGTTTCTGCTCGCCTCTGCTTTACGGTACTCTGACAGATTATTTGCATTTTTGACTCAACAAAAACTATGATATAATTCCTGGCACTCTCTTAAGCCACCGCTCTAAGGATGTGATGTAGTCGAATAAACTCAGTAATACCACGCAGAGCGTTGTCCGCTCTCCAAGCTGAACACACTTTGCCCCGTGGTTCATCTCTTTATTTCTACCGTCGGCCCAAATTGTGAATTGTTATAATTTATATGTTATTATAAATAATAAATATTTGAAATTAAAAAATGGTTCCGAATAATTGGAATATAATACAAACAGACACGGAATATTAATTACGATTAACATAATTTCCATAAATATCAAAAAGGCAAACTTTTATAAAGCGCTTTGTTTAAGTGAAAGGTTTTTGTTGTAATATCGTCGCTTTATCCCCGCTTCCATAAAAAAAAAACTTCGTCCATCGTCGTTCCATCGTTACTCATCAGTGTATTTATTACAAGTTTGTACACTTTAAAGTCTTATAATAAATAACATTCATTTTGTTTTTCTGTTATAGTTTTTTAAGCATTTTCTCCGTAGCCGTAACAAACGAAGTAGTTCTACTACAAAATTTTTAATATCAGACTTTTCTTCTACGTGCTCTCTAAGTTTATCAGTGAGGAAGTTTTTCTACTTTGTTTATCTTTGTTGACTATTCCTACCTATTTATAGCGTCATTCCCTTGATGTTACATGCCATATAATAGCTCAAAGCTTAGTTATCTTCACAACAAATAGGTCTTTATTGTGAAGTACAATATACATCGCATGTTACTGAAAGCCCTAGGAGATTGAGGCGCAATTAGTTTGAAGGCTATTTAAGCTCAGTGCTTACTGTCACGTAGGCTTGGGCTGCTATTTACTTTAGATTAATTCGTGTTATGGTATAGACAAAGTATGTTGTTGTTTTTGTATATTTATTAATAAATAGAAATCATCTACGCTACAAGCTTTTAAAATGGTTTGTGAAATTAAGTGACCATTTATGTAAATAATAAAATAAATATAATCTTCTAAACTACGCGCCTCTTAGAGAATTGTCAGAAAATACATTAGGTAAATTTATTCTCAGATAGCATTTTTAATCGACTTAAAAAAAGTAGGAGGTCCTCAATTCAACTGTACATATGTTCCTTTTGTATATTTTTGAACCGATTTTAATGATTTTTAGGATTGGTCCCATATATATTTGAAGAAAAACTTCACCCCTAGCAAAAACAGGAGATGAAGTCTAAATTGTAACTAACTGTCATCATCATCATCATCATTACAGCCCTTTACAAGTCCGCTGCTGAACATAGGCCTCCCCCAAGGTATACCACAAAGCACGGTCCTGAGCCACCTGCATCCAATTTTCACCAATGGTTGTCGGTTCTTCGAGCTATATGGCCGGCCCATTGCCACTTCAGCTTACTAATCCGTTGGGCTATGTCGGTCACTCTGGTTCTACTGCGGATATCATTTCTAAGTTTATCACGCAAGGAAACTCCTAGCATAGCACTCTCCATAGCTCGCTGAGCGACTTTGAGCGTCCTCATACGGCCAGCAGTGAAGGACCACGTCTCAGTTCCATATGTCATCACTGGCAACTCGCATTGGTTGTACAACTTAGTTTTCAGGTTTTGAGGGGAACCTGATGAGAAGATGTGTCGTAATTTCCCGAACGCTGCCCAGCCGAGTTGAATCCGTCGATTGACCTCTCGGTCGTAGTTGGACTTACCTAGCCGGACTATTTGTCCCAGGTAAACGTACTCGTCAACAACTTCGAGCTTAGTGGTCCCAACAACTACCGGCATAGGTGTGACATGGGCATTAAACATGATCTTTGTTTTGTCCATGTTCATCTTAAGACCTATCCGTTGAAAGGCACAATTAAGGTCATTGAGCATAGTGCTTAAGTCCTCCAGCGATTCTGCCATAAAGACTATATCGTCAGCAAATCGAAGGTGAGTGATGTACTCGCCATTGATGTTAATACCGTATCCTTTCCAGTCCAGTAGCTTGAAAACGTCTTTCAATGCAGCGGTGAAGAGTTTCGGGGAAATAACGTCACCCTGTCATACACCTCTCTGCAGTTGGATAGATTTCGTACTCTGGTTCTGTAATCGGATAGCCATCGTAGCCCTACTAAACAAACACTTCAGCACTTCGATATACCGACAGTCAACTTGGCACCGCTGAAGAGACTGTAGCACCACCCGAATTTCGGCGGAATCAAAGGCTTTCTCATAGTCCACATACGCCAGGCAAAGTGGCAGATTGTACTCTTCGGACTTCTGTACAATTTGCCGAAGGGTATGTATGTGGTCTATGGTACTAAAGACTTTTCGGAAACCGGCTTGTTCGGGAGGCTGGAAGTCGTCGAGCCTGCGTGCGAGACGATTCGTAATGACTCTCGAAAACAGCACGTAGACGCGGCTCAGAAGGGATATCGGTCTGTAGTTCTTTAAGAGGGCGTTGTTACCTTTCTTGAGGAACAAGACCACCGCACTTCTGCTCCACGCCACCGGAGCTATTTATTTCTTGAGTTATATATTTCTTGGTCCATTCAAAGGGATCAAAAATTTTATAATAATGAAAATATAAAAAATTAAAAACAATACAATCGATAAAATAAAAATTTTGTGCAACTGACTTCAATATAAGAACATCATCAATGTCGTCGAAATCAATTAAATATCAAAAAAAAAGACGTGTGGCACTCGGGGACTGCCGCGGTAAAGCTATTGCATAGCATTTTGTATCAACTTATGCAATTATAATTATTTATTTATTTTATTTATGCAGTATTTCTTTTTCTTTGATATTAATTCAAGTTACACTTTTTGAGCGTGGTGACCGATAAGAAAACAAATTTTTTTCTTTTATTAAATAAATAAATAATAAATGCACTTTGTTCATTCATATTCAAAACACTTTACACACAAATTTTACAAGTACAGCTATTCACTGTTGTACATAAATATCTATACACCTATATACTTTCTCATAAACACCTGCTTATGTATTCGTCTGATTTCGGAGCAGCTCGTCTCGATTCGTGCGACCTTCGTAGAGTCGTACAATACGTCTAGTTGCACGCACACTAATACCGTGTCGAAGACTGCCGAAAAGAAACGACAGACAATGCACGGCCTTCAAGCCACACCTCCGTGCCCGTCGGAGTGGGGAGCGTGAGGTATTTTCGTTACGGAATAAATTTCTGGATTCGGTCCCCGCGCTCAAGGCCCGCGATAGAATCTATGCAATAGCTTAATAATTCGAAAACTACTACTCAGATCTTGATTTATATAGACCACATGAAAGACACAAGCTTTTAAATAGAAAAGGAATCATCAAAATCGGTTCACCTAGAAAAAAGTTCTGCGGTAACACACAAAAAAATACAGTCGAATTGAGAACCTCCTCCTTTCTTGAAGTTGATTAAAACCAATCTCTAGTAACAGTATCTGAAATATAACTTAATTATTCTATACACTATGCCTTAGTTCTGACTTCTGAAAATGTCAAAATTACGTGGAAATTACTTTACTCTTACTACTATTTATGTGGAAATTACTTTATTCTTTTAGTACTCTCTATAACAGAAATACTTCGAAAAATATTTTAAAAAGAAACGGCAAAGCATTTTAAACTAGTGGAATTAAAAATACTTTCTGTATTTCACTTTGTAAGAAGATTTTACATATTATGTATGAGAGTTTTTTAAACTAAGATTTTTTTATTCAATTTTTTTCTTCATCATAATCAGCTAAACGTTTTAGGGACGAATAAAGTCTTAATCATGCTTGGCAGGCCGATCGCAGATGCCAGTGGTCTCGCACCTCTGGTACAGCAAGGCAACGGCCCAAGACTGATCTGAGTTTAAGTACTACGTCTGGTTAAATGAGATAGTTATACCGCTGGAAGCCATTTTTTATTTTTGGCATTTCCCGTAGTCACTTCTATTTTTTTTATTCAACAAAGTAACAGTATTAACTAAAATATGATTTCTTCGTGACAATAAACTTCATTTATTTGTCGTGCCACTGCACACTTCTCTTATATATTATAAACACGAAATATGCACTTACACTTATACTTGATTGTGTAGTGCATTACCTAGAAGTTTTATATTTCATGCGCGAGTCCCGTGTGACTCTGCTGCGCAAGCGCGTTTAGCATAAGTTAGATTTTATAAGAAATGATTGTATTTGGGACTTTATAAACGACCGACACACGGTGAAGACGTATCTTTTCTTTTCCCCACATGTACCATGCCTCATGGCGACCATGCCAGGATCCTAACAAAGAAATTACCCACTAAGTGAAAAACCAGTGCAAAAAAAAAAGTCAAATTCGGAAGAAAGAAGAAAACCTTATAGAAGAAAGAAGAAAACCTTACAGAAGAATGAAGAAAACCATATAGAAGAAAGAAGCACAAATTCTGAAGAAAGAAAAAAGAAGCGCCCTATTTTGATGTTTTCTTCAAAAAAAAACCAAGAAGAAACGCCAGAAATCCAAAGAGAAATAAAGGTACGAAATGGGAAAATCGCAGTCGAAAGAAGTAGTCATAGCACAAAACGCAAATGGTGCAGCATCCGCAAATACAAGCCTAGAAGACGCTCACACAAACCACATCATACAAACCCTCATGATTGTATCCGTGGTTATACTGGCTGCAGCAGTTATCTATTACCTGATGAAAAAATGCAGGGAGAGTGCCGTGAAAACTCTGAGGCGAGAACTCAACGCAATCTCGCTTGAAAACATCGCCCGCCCTACAACTAACTAGAAGATCTCAAGAGTGCAGTCCAGGGTAATACCCAGCCCAACATCAAGAGGTGTCCAGGGTAATACCCGGCCCGCTTCAAGAAGATGACCCCATGCAGCCACACATCCTGTTTGCAGTGCTGTTCCCGCTTGCTCGCGCCGCCCTAAAAATGGTTACATCCACAAACACCATCGCCCCGCCCTTGTAATTAGTATGTACGTGATATTTTAACAAGTAAGTGAAATTATAATTTTTTAAGTGTTTTTACATAGTGTGTAATAATAGTTTCCTTTCCCTTTACTGTTACAAATTATATTTGTCGATTTTTTCAATGTCACTGGCTGAACTAAATAATGTGTACAGTAGTTTAAAAGAAATTAGAGATTATCTAGTGAAAATCGGACCAAAACGTAGAGAGAGTTCCGATACAGCAAAAGAAAAAGTTAGTGAAGCGAAAAATCTGTACAGTCGTTTGGAGTATATTTCGTCTAAAATCAAACTAAAAATAGAGAATTCTGAGATAAGTAGCGATGATTTTCAGGTTATTAATAGATGCATAGACGACATACATATCTTGTACAGTAATATTTTAAATTTAATGTCTCGTGAAACAGAAAGTTCCAATAACTCAGCCAGCATGGGCGCCTTTGATTTAAAAACGGCAATAGCCCTATTGCCAATAATGACAGGCCACGAAAATATTACTACTCAACTGATAGATAGTATTGTGATGTATAGTGATATGCTTAACGAAAATGGCAAAAAACAATTAATTGATTTCGTTTTGAAAACTAGACTGACCCCTAGCGCCAAGCTGAGGTTAAAATCTAGCTACGAGTCCGTGAGTAGTTTGGTTTTAGATATGCGCACTCACTTAATTCAGAAGAAATCCGCGGTAGCATTGCAATCGCAGCTTAATAGCGCAAGCCAAGGCCGTAGGTCTATTGATAAGTTCGGCTCTGAGTTAGAACAGTTGTTCGTCAACTTGACTATAGCACAGGCTGACGGTGATGACAAAAAATACGAAACACTTCGTCCTTTGAACGAGAAAATTGCGATTAAACGTTTCGCAGACGGATTATCAGATTCGCGTTTGAGCATTATCATAGCCTCCCGACAATTCCAGTCTCTTCCAGAAGCGATTCAAACCGCGCTGGACGAGAGCACATCATCAGCTCGTAACGAGCATGTGTTGAACATTTACCGCAGTCGTGACAATCAGTTTAATAGAAATAAAAGAGGCTCTAATAACGCTCGCTCAAATACTAATTATAACCATCAGAGAGTGCAAAGCGGATCGAATTCCAGGACATTTTACAGGGGTAACTCTCGAGGGCTCAATCGTGGTAGGTACCAACGGGGTACTTCGCGAGGCCGAGGTTGGTACAACCCATCTCGCCCAAATGTAAACGCCCGCGTTTCTCAGATACAATCGGAGCACATTGAGAGCGTGGAACGCACTCAATCTGCACCGAATAGTGAGTTTTTTCGCCCCTACAATTAGTGATCATTGCGTTTGTAATTATAGCATAAACAATGTAGTAGATTTAAATGTAAGTAATAATAGCAAGGTAAGTCTTTTAGTAGATACGGGCGCGAGCATTTGTGTTATGAAATATGAGTGGCTCCTCGATAACCAGGAGTATTTGAATGAGTTACATTATGATAAAATAACAATTAAGGGCGTTAGTGGTAAATTAATTTCAGACGGTTATATTTACTTAGATTTAGTTTGTAATGGCATAACTTTTAGAGAGAAATTTTACGTTTTTAAGAATCTCTCTTGTTTTGCTAACGGTATATTGGGCGATAATTTTTTTAAGCGTTATAATGCGATAATCAACTACGAAACACGAACCTTACAGTTATCGAATCAGGGTTCCGTAGTTTGTCTTAATATGGGTAGATGGAGTGATAGGTATAGACACGTCATACCCGCCCGTTGCGAAGTTATCAAACATATTCCTTGCACTTTAAGCGAAGATAGCGTTATTTTAGCTCAAGAAATTGAGGAAGGGATTTTTATCGCAGGAATGTTAGCTAAACCGTTAAATAAAAGTATTCCTATTAGAGTGTTGAATACGAGAAATGAGGATATTGAGATAGATTTTTCAAAGGTCAATATCCATTCCATTAGTAACTTCGAGGTATGCCACCTCGAAAGCGAAGAAAAAACTGTTGAGCGAATAAAAACTTTATTCGATTTACTTGATTTGAGTTATTTAAATAGGGAAGAAAGGCTCAGTATTGAACAAATCTGTGCCAAATACGCAGATGTTTTCCATTTACCAGGTGATTCGTTATCAGTTACGAACTTAATGGAACATAGCATAGTTTTAAAAGATAACGTGACCCCAGTTTATTCTAAGCCTTATAGGGTTCCTCAGGCGTTAAAAGGTGAGATAGAAAAACAAGTTCAGGAAATATTAAAAAACGACATCATTGAGGAAACCGTTTCGGAATGGTCTAGCCCAGTACTTTTAGTACCCAAAAAGGTCGATAAAAATAACGAAAGAAAATGGAGATTGGTCATAGATTACAGGAAATTAAACGATCGAATTCAAGATGACAAATTTCCGCTTCCCAATATAACGGAGATAGTTGATTCATTGTCAGGCAGTATTTATTTTCAAAATTAGACCTCTCCCAATCTTATTATCAATTGTCCTTAAATCCAAGTTCCCGTAAATATACTTCTTTTACATTAAATAAAATGTATCAGATTTCTTTAGATAATGAGTCACGAAAGTACACTACTTTTACGGCAGGAAAACAGTATCAAATGAAGCGGTGCCCAATGGGTCTCAAGACAAGTGCTAGTGTCTTTTTTCGGCTGATGACTATAGCCATGGCAGGCCTAAATTACGAAAAATGTTTTTTATACCTAGATGATTGCGTCGTAATCGGTTCTAGTATCGATATTCATAACAAAAATCTCATTAGCGTATTGAATCGATTAAGAAAAGTTAATCTCAAACTAAACCCAATTAAGTGCGAATTTTTAAGAAAAGAAATAGTCTATTTAGGTCATAAAATTACTCAAGACGGAATATTCCCAGATCCCAGTAAAATTGACACCATACGTAATTACCCACGCCCGACTTCTGCTGACGAAGTAAAACGACTCGTCGCGTTCGCCAACTATTATCGTCGGTTTATTCCACGTTTTACTGATATTGTGTTCCCATTGAATGCATTAACTAAAAAAGGTATTAGATTTGAGTGGACTAAAGATTGCGAAAGTTCGTTTATTACATTAAAATCTGCTTTAACGAACCCTCCAGTGTTGGACTATCCCGACTTTTCGGAAAATAACACATTTCAGTTGCAGACAGACGCATCTAAGTTAGGCTTAGGCGCCGTACTCTCAAATAGTAATGGAAAGGTTGTCGCTTACGCTAGTAGGAGTTTGAACCCGGCAGAAACTAGATATCCAATAATAGAATTAGAATTATTAGCTATCGTGTGGGCAGTCCGTCACTTTAGGCCTTACTTGTACGGCAGAAAATTTAAAATCTTTTCGGACCATAGACCCCTTGTTTACTTATTCGGTTTAAAAGACCCGTCTAGTCGTTTAACAAAATTCCGAATATACCTTGAAGAATACGACTTCGAAGTAGAATACGTCCCAGGGCGAAATAACGCAGCTGCAGATGCGTTAAGTCGACTCCCGGTGACGTCACGCGATTTGAAAGAAATGCAGGAAAAAGTAGTATCCGTTTTAACTAGAGCTCAAAGGAAAAAGTTAGAGCCCCAAACGGACACCGGACAGATAGACAAACAGCCTCCAGTTAGTAGGCCTGATCAACCTACTACTGTAGAGTTGTTAAAACGACCCAATGACATAATAGAGTTGCGTTTTCCAGGAAATAGTAACGAAAAACATTTGAATAATGCGTATAATATTTTGTCCGACGCTAAACTTTGCACGTATAACCCGTCGTTATCGACCATATTTCTATATTCTCGATCGTTATCGTCTCTAGAAGAGTTAGCGAGAGATCTAGAAAAAATGTGCATAAAATTAAATATAAAAGAATTACTCATAATTAAAAACAAGAGTAATGAGAAAAATATTAAGAGTTTGCTGCGCAGCATAAAAATGTATAAAATAGCGTCACCACGATTTTTGATTATTAAAGACATTAAGCGAATAAATAATAAAGAAGAAATTACCACGGTACTTAATGACTTTCACCTGTTACCAACAAGTGGTCATGCAGGCATGAATCGTATGTTAAATAATATTAAAAAATATTATTTCTGGCCAGGTATGAGCAATGACGCCATGAACTATGTCCGCAAATGTAAAAGTTGTCAAGTTCAAAAGCATACTAACAGAAATATTAGAGATCCTCTGACAATCACTTCAACTGCTAACTCAGCGTTTGAACAGGTTAATTTAGATATTATGGGCCCTTTAGATATAGATAACTATAATAATAAGTATATTTTAACAATCCAGTGTGATTTAAGCAAATTTGTAGAGGCTTATCCTTTACCTAGAAAGGATAGCGAAAGTGTTGCTAGGTCTTTCGTTAATAATTTTATTTTGCGTTATGGAATTCCAAGAAAAATTTTAAGTGACATGGGAACCGAATTTACCTCATCACTTATGTCCGAAGTTTTCAAATTGCTACATATAGAAAAAATCCATTCAACGCCTTATCATCATGAAACCTTAGGAGGCATTGAAAATACACATAAACATTTAGGCGCTTACCTCAGAATTCAGTGCAATAATAACAAGTCAGATTGGAGCGAATGGGTTCCTTTTTGGTGTTTTTGTTACAATACAAGCGTTCATTCAAAAACAAAATATACTCCATACGAACTAGTTTTCGGCAAAATTTGTAATATTCCTAGTAATTTATCAACACATGTTGACCCACTGTATAATTTCGATGATTACCCTAAGGAGTTAAAGTACCGTTTACAAAAAGCACAGTTGGATGCTAAGGAAAATTTGTTAATAAGTAAAAATTTAAGAAAAATTAAGTATGATCAAAAATGTAATAAAGTACAATATAAGCCAGGAGATTTGATCTTAATAAAAAACCAAACAGGTAACAAATTAGATTGTTTGTATGAAGGACCTTATAAAGTTTTGGAAGAATTACCACCTAATGTAAAATTTCTGAAAAATAACAAAGAAATTATTTTACATAAAAATAACACAAAGCCATTTCAATTGTAATGTTTATCTTTGTAATCAAAAAAAAAATGTTTGCCTTTCAGACAAGTACCTATACATTCATTATGTTATTAGTCTTAAGTTATATGTACACTAATCATTTTTTTTCCCTGAAGAGGGTAGTGAGGTACCCCTTACTTTTCGGGGGAGATGTAATGCATTACCTAGAAGTTTTATATTTCACGCGCGAGTCCCGTGTGACTCTGCTGCGCAAGCGCGTTTAGCATAAGTTAGATTTTATAAGAAATGATTGTATTTGGGACTTTATAAACGACCGACACACGGTGAAGACGTATATTTTCTTTTCCCCACATGTACCATGCCTCAATTGCAAGGTTTTAAGTGCCCGATTATGAAGAAAAAAATACTATCAGTCATAGAATTGCACTTCTTAACTTTACAAACTTGTATATATTATTCTTGGGTTACTTATAGTAATAACATTTTGATTTATCGCACTGTTTTAAATGAAAAGGAATGATTAGTATCTATATAATACAAACAAATTTATAAATATCTGAGCGTGACGGTCACGCGAGTTCAGTGCATTTCCCCCATCCTAAAAGTGCCCAACGTGTCTAGAGAAGTTGTAACTTCAAAAACCTATAGTATAATTTACAAAAGTAAATTAATAACGAATTAAATCTAAACAATTTTGTTAGATTATTTTTCTGTAACAAACAAAGAGCAATACAACGTAGCAGAAAATTATTTCCTTCCTTATACAAAAGACAGAAGATTGAGTCACTTAGAAATATTGCTTTTCGTGTCATTAGAAAGCAATTTCTTACGTCCAGACTCACCAGATGTTTTCAATAAGGTATAATGAAAAGCGATATAACAAGATATAAACAACCGTAAATATTAGATTATGGTACAAGCAAAATTGATGCTTATTTGATATTTTGCACTAACGACCCTCCCGGTTTCGCCTGGTCTTTTATGGTCAAATAATCAAAGTCTCGTGCTGACACAGTCACTTTGACTTAAAGTGATAGAGACAGCATGATACTTAATGGCATCTTAAAGTAGAGCCGCGTTTGAGTATTTGTGGATTAATGTGGCGTTATATACATAGATTTAAGTTAATCAAAAACCATTTGTTTTATCAAATTTTCTTTTTCTTTCGAAAATGTCCAAGTGTATCGAATAAAATACAGCCTAAGGTAAAGCACCTAATTCCGTGGGGTTCTAAAACTGGCACCATATTCCGAGGTATTTAGGAAAACTGCGTTTACGAGCTATTGACAAGCTCTTTTTTCCCGCACGATGTCTTATTAAATTGATATTATAACTTTGCGTAGTTATATCATTAAAGATTAGGAGTAATGTGTATACATTTTAAAATTATTGTTTACTTTTGTGTCAGCAGCTGGTCCTAACTCCGAACCCACGCTTCATACGTTTTGTACCTTATGCGCGTGAGTACTATGTTTTTTAAATAATATTTTTTTAGTTATTTTTGTACCGTAGTATGTGTAATTCTTTGAGTTAAATTATTTCAAGGGTTATTTTTAATTGAAAAGACAACTTTTGTATATTTTTGTGAATAAATCAAGGTGAAAAAACGTCTTGAAAATACCGTGGCATTAGGTGCCAAATATTTTAGCCGGTTCCTTATTCCGATTTATATCGCGGAATAGCAATTTGAGATAGTAGTATTCTTTATTAATTTTTATGGTTTTTTTTATGATTATGCTCTTCCTGCTTTTGGTTTGACAACTTAAAAGAAAAATTAGATGTATTTTTAGCAAGTATTATATTATATTTAAGATGATTGTGCAATAAAGTCTATGTATAAATTTGCAAAAATCTTGCATTTTTAATACTTGGAAATAAGAAACGATATTTTTGGTATAAAACGCTATTCCCATATAGTACTTAGATCAGGATATGGACGCATATGAACTTTTCATATGCGTACCATATTCCGCGGCATATACACATGCAACATACGGAGTGTTCACAATTTTACGCAGCTTGCTATGCACTTTCCGTTAGTTTCAATAACGCATAGATCCCTATTTCCTTTATAATAACTTTCACAAACTTATGCAAGCAGTTGTAAACATTTTTGAATAATAATTCACAAACTACATTATACCATTTTACACAATATCTTGCTTTATAAAGAGCCACATATTGTTTGTACTATTGTATTAATACGACGAGTAGTAAAATAAATAAATATTAGGTAACATATAGATTTAATTTCATAGGTATGAAATGTTTATATTGGATTATGAGAATGGATGCTTATTACGCAATCAAGTCATATATCCCCACAAATTCTCTCACAACTCTATAATAGTGCAAAGATAATACTTCTGGAAAATTTGCTCTCGCTGCAGGGATTGTAAAAGAAAATCAATGTTGTTCTACAACACTTTAGTAATTAATTAATTGCATTAGCACAAAATAAAACCAAATATCAGGTGCATACCCACGGGGGTGATTATTCATATTTTATGGATTATAATAATTTTCATTGTAGGATAATTAGCATCCTGTATTATTCATCCTACCTTCTTCCTTTGCATTTTCTACACTCGGAATTAAGAACCAAATACGAAATAAAGATTTTTACATCGTGATAAGGTTCCTCCGACTTCAATGTCATCTATTTCGGGAGTAGAAACATTTATAGTTCTTATAAAAGTAGCCAAAACTTCAAAAGGGTATAATAAATACTAAATTTTCAATTCCCTTTCAAAATAGGCAAAATACCGCGGAAATAGGTGCTTTTACCTAAGAAAGCTCCTGATATTCCTCTCTCATTGTTCGTGAAGTTTCATTAAAATCGGTTTAGTCATTCAGAAGGTTAGCCCGGAGAAGCAGGCAGACACAGACAAAACTTTAAAAATGTTTGATTATGTCACTATAGCATACAAATAAACCCCCAAAAAGCTAGCCACATTTGCGAAAGACCGGAGAGAGATCAGGCGGAGGAGCCACGGCTTTACGTACTTTCCGAGGCACGGGAGTGAGACACCTACAACTAGCCACATCTGCGCAGGGCAGAATTACAGTGTCCGAGTGTATTCGCTAGCATAGGTGCACTCCTTATTTCCTCAATCTTACAAGTCCCATGGGACGGTAGTTCGACAAGATCGGAGAGATATCAGGCACAGGATCCACGCCTCACGGAAACACCGCCAACTTCCTAACTCCGAGCTGATACTGAGAATTTCTTGACAGAAAAAGCCATTAACTGATTTTGGCCCGATCCGGAATACAAACCGGGACCTCACGATCAGCTATCGCATTTGCGACCACCATAGTAACACGGCTGATAATAATGAATGAATTGGTTTGTAAACATTAAAACAGATTTATGTAGCTGTTTTCGCTTTGTCATCTCCGGTCAGAGACATCTCATTTTGAAACAGTAGTTGACGAAAAGATTACTTTGGACAAACGAAATTATTTCTTGATCATCATCATTTTCATTACATCCTTTCAGAAGGTCGTTGTTAAACACAAACCACCTAACACACTGAGGAATTTTAACATGTGGCCACTCATAAACACTGTGGAATTTTTCGCCAGTGTTTTTCCAGGCCAATACGACTAAGAAACCTACAAAAAAAGAGCTTGCTGCTTTCTAAAAGGACAGAATAAATAATAATACTATTAAAAGCCAGCGACACACTTGCAATTTCCCCGATTTTGCTGATATTCATAGACGACGGTAATCACGTATCATTGGTGAGCCGTAAGCTAGTTTGCTTCCCCTTCCATAAAAGTTTTTTCACATAAGTAACTAATAAACACTGACTTATATATTACTAGTCTTTGCTAATAAAACGATATAAGGATAATAAAGAATGTCGGAACGTGGATGTAATACAGCTTCGAGCTTAAATGCTTCTCCAAATGCCGTACAGCAATATTGAGTCAAAACTACGATTAATTTATCAAAAGGACATGCTACTGAGTTGATTTTGTATCGGATTATTAGGGTCTACCCACACGTACCACAACCACAACTACAACACGTGGGTGGGTGCATTTTTTATTGGAAATGAAAAGCACAATTTACATGTACCATATTTTTATATTATCGACTGCGTGAGAGATACCGCCTACAGCACAACCTCGACGCAACCACTACGGAACTACATGGAACTAGCGGCCGCTACTAGCGACATCGCAAACACATCGACATTTTGTCGCATAACCACAACGCAACTTTATAAGTCTAACTAAACTAAGGCTGCAGCGATGTGGTGTGATTGTGGTACGTGTGGGTTGATCCTTATTTGTTTATTAAACGTGGAAAGTTATGTAGAATTCTCTCTCACTCACTCAGGTCACCACTTCTTTACTCTCACCATACGAAACACACCAGCCTTAAGCGATAACAATATTATAATATTAACATAATTTTATTAACATCCAAAAAAATTACAATTTTTAAATATATTTCGTTGTAAAAAGGCAATGCCCCTTCATTGAGTTATAATGTACTACGTACTAGAGAAGCTATTCCAAACAAAAATTGTGCGCTACTCTATGTCTTCGCGCATGCGCAGGAATAGTAGAGTCGCGCATGCGCAGTTGGTATAAACGCGCATCGCGCCTGCGCGGTCAGTTTTTGTTATTATAGATTATACGTAATTAGAATGGTCAGTAGGTAATAATTGTTTATTTAGATTGTATTGTTAATTATATCGAGTACAATTTTTAAGTTGTTTTTTTATTTTGTATATGTGCTAATTTAATATAATATTACATAATAGTATGTCAGAATTACATTTTAAGGGTATTTTATTTAATATTTTAATAGGTAAATATGTGAAATATAAAAATATACATTTAATATCAAAAATCATCAACATTATCATTTATTAGTATTACTTTTATTTACAAATATATTTATTTATATTAAAATAAAATAAAAATAAAGCATTGAACACAATTCCAGCAATGTTATATAATAATATAATTACATTATCACATGGTACTGCAGATTTCTTTAAGTATACTCTTCCTGTTTTTGTGGTATTTGTCGTTTTCTTTGAAATGCACGGAACATAATATGCGTGAATAATCTGACGGTAACCACGTTTCTTCGCTGCGATTCTTCTGTACAAATTTTATCCATGATTCTCTTGTATCATGACACGGCCGACGAAACCTTTAAATCCAAATTAAAAAAAAATTTAATGCATTAACATTTACTACCGCGATTATATATATATATATATATATATATATATATATATATATATATATATATATATATATAATCTATATATATACAGACTTGACACTATCGACTATATATATATATATATATATATATATATATATATATATATATAGTCGATAGTGTCAAGTCTGTGCATAAAAATGTTTTACTCTTTGACATTCATGTTTATATTACAGTTGATAAAATATAATTAAATTAAGCGTATTTTAAAGATAATATATTGAACATACTGGTGAAAAGTCACTCCTTGACTTTTACTTATGTTTCTCGAGTTGTTTGAACAATATCTCAATGCACACGAAGGTATATTATTTTAAAAACAATTCTTCACTCAAACGTCTCCCGTTGCGGCAACCGCTTGACACAGACTAAGTGAGTTGGAGTGCGTGCGCTCTAACGCGTGTTACAAACATTCGAGTTGAGGCGTCTTCTCTAGTACGTAGTACATTATAACTCAATGTGCCCCTTAACTCCATTGTTCGAAATAAAGCATTTTTCAAAGTACAGCTCCGAGCTTAAACTTCTCCAATTACAATAAGGATAATTAAACCGTAAGAATACAAAAGGCTTTTCAAATAAAGCTCAAATTAAACATGTACATATAATAAACATGTAGAATGAATTTTAATGAATATTATAATAATAATACAATATTTTTATTCAATGAAATACATAAGCAATAGCATAAGTTGCTATTTCACGCTGGTATTCTGTGAAAGCGTGGTCCTTCCCCGGTCAAGCCGACCCATTTGTGCTACAACCATAATATAGCCTGGCTCTTCCAAGTATAAATATGAATAGCCGTTTATATTTCGTAACGCCATATTTATATAGGCATGTTATTTTAATATGTATTTGGCAAACATTGATTACGCAAAATTGTCATCGAGGAAACGTGTAAGTAATTTTCTCCACAAAATCATATGATTTTCAGCATCTGAGAACGTGACATCTGAAATGGATATTGGAATTGAATAAAACCAATTTTATTTACAATAATATATTTTTGTCATTATGGATATAAATAAATAAACACTATGATTTAATTTATTCTAAATTTTGTAAACATATATTAAACTAGCTTGCCAGTCAAACGTTGTTCTGCCTTTTTCGACGACCCTTTGTCATGTCCTATTAAAAATCCTAAAATTAGCAAAAAAAATTGTGGGTCACTCATGGACAAAAAACTATCCTATTTCTCACGTTGGGCTAAACTGCACACGGTGTGCAAATTTGATTAAAATCGGTTAAGTAGTTTAGGAGTCCATCGCTGACAAACAACGTGACACGTAATTTATATATATTAAGATAGGTATTCGAACTTAAATTAAAATGTATGTGCAGCTCCTTGGCGCAACGGCTTAGCAATGATAAATATGTAAAAGACGTCATGGCATATCAACCATGTCATGGTGGTGTAAAAATACGCACTACTCCATATAGTCCTGTATGTGTCGTAACAGGCGACAGAGAAAAACTGAAACAGGTGTGGCCGTGAAAGGAAAAGGGGTGATCTCCCACTTGGCCAGGTGTTCTGCCAAATTCTACCAAGCGGCCAACTCTCCGAGTTCGGAACTATTTTATATATACTGTTTTACTTCGGAACTTTGATGGCGTGATTTAGGCTTCGATGCGTTTCGCTTGTGGTGCGACGACAGCACCGTCACTTCACACTCCTGCTCAGATCGGTGGTCAATAGTGCAGTCTGATTGCCGGTGCGTCCTTAATGCCGGTGGGGAGTGCATGCTGTGTTCGTAAGGGCAAATGACGCCGGTGCGAATGATATGCCGCGTATGATGTCGGTGAGAACTATGTGCTGGTAAGTGCCAGAAGTCTGCCTTATAAATCTGCGGTGAATCGAGATGAAGACAAGTTCGACTGGCTTGCAGGATCTCAAGACTGCAGAAGACGATTCTCAATAGTGAATGGTAGGGGTTCATGAGGATAATGACGAAGGTTTGAAGTTGTAGTTTCCGGAGGCTTTTGGTTGTGTGTTAACATCATGCCGGAATCACCATTGTGGCTGTGGAAGGAAAAGGGGGAATCTCCCGCCGGGTAGGTTTTCTATCCATGGCGCGGTCAACGCTCCTAGTGGTACTACCGAGTGGAACTTTGATAGTGTGATTTAGACTTAGATGTGTTTCGCTTGTGGCGCAATGACAGCATCGCCACATAGGAGATGGACTGCAGCATATTCCTGGTAGTTACTCAAAATTATATAAAACTGCGGTAGCCAACCCACCCACTGAGTGTGGAAACTCTTATGGGGCAATCTGTGAGAAGCCCTATGTTCAGCAGTCGACTTTTATAGGCTTTATTTGATGGATAGAAAACATGACATCAGTAAGATGACAGAGGACAGGTGATTTACACTAACTACTGACAGATTTATCATATTTAATAAAAGGTGGTCTGCGATACAAGCAAAAACACAAACTAATCTTAATCACAGCAAACCCAGATCCAAAATTTAGTTTGTAAACTGCTGGGGGTAACGTCTTTAAATTAAAAAAAAAAACAGTTAAAATGACTGAAAATCAGCCAAATCATTTTTATTTATTACCTACTGGCTTTTACACGCACGCGGCTTTACCGATCGCTTCCCCCGAGTCGAGGTTGTAAAACGACATCACTTAGAAAAATCAAAGCCACCTTTCATCTTTATAATGTTTTAAACCCCATTTGCTGGAAACGAGACATCTCATCTTAGTCCTCAGAGGCAACGCATCTGTAATTTACATTAATCAATGAAAGATGTAGATGTCTATGAGCAACATTCACCTACCTTCAGGTCATCGACCAAACCATCCATTCATCTATTAAAGCCTACAAAAGTCCTCGGCTGACGTAGGCCTCCTACATAGATTGCCTCGAATTTGCGATAGTTTCCACTTTTTTATTATTTTGAGTTCGTGTTAGGAAGATGCTGCCGCTCATCTCCTTTTTCTGTTTCCCTATGTCTCCTCTTACCACACCCACCGCACAATATAAGATAATGGATATTGCCCGCCACTACATGATAGTTAACGATTACAAACATGCGTTTTAACGCGTTTCGTTCGTTTTAACGAAGCCAACTACGATTCCCACCAGAGTTACATATAATACTCCTGGCTGTATTAAGGTGGAACCTTCGGACTGTTCCCAGCCATTCTCCCGCAAGATGGCGCTGAACGTAACATTTTAAGTTTATTTGAATCTTTGTGTAATTGGAAAATTATTAAGTCGTAGGAGTAGACTTAGCGGTTATCGGATATTACATTTTATTGGAATGGGTCATATCATTGCCTCAAAATCTACCCAAATCAACATTAATTTTGATTATAACATCTGTCATTGAATATAGGGTCGTTTACACACACAGACGTATCCCTACGTTTATGAAGTTAGAACACTAGATGGCGTGTATGTAAAAAAACAAGTTTTTAATTTTTGTGTATGTGTAGATTGGGTAGGCAGAACTACAAAACGCTATGAACGATTGTTATAAAAATAAAATTAATATTTGTTGGCGTAAACTATTTAATTGATTTATAAATTTGGGAAATAAATTATGTCAACATTGATTACAATATAACGCAGTTTTATTTTATTACGTTACACTATTGAATTTTTTATCAAAACAGAAGTACCTATTTGAAGCAACATAATTATACTGATACATACCAATTCACTCAAAACTAATAACACTGATGATTTGTAACAGTACCAATTATTACAATAATTAGACATTTCATAACCAACACGTAAGAAACTATAATTCACAAACAAGAGATAACAACAAATCTATAAAACGATTTATTTTGTGATAATAACCAGGAAGGTGATAATAATATTTCCTGATTTCGAAGCACTCAACAAAAGCTTTTAGAAAAAAAATAATATAAAGAGCAGTTTACTGAATTGAGCACATGGTCATGTTATAACCACCTGCTCAATTCAATAATCTGCTCTTTATAATTATGTAGTATGTATGCCTAATGAAGTATTATTTCACCTTTTGATTTTATAGTAAATACAAAATAAAAAGAAATATACAATGATAATGTTAAAATTCTAAACAAACTACTACCAAAATACAATTAGAACAAAAATCATTTGACTTGTTGATTTCACCCTCTGCCTTGAAACTTCCTGTCTTGAAACCACTGCTACACTGCTGCTGCAAAGAAAACTTACTTAGTATATTTGTTACTTTTTGACGAATATTCAATGGCAAACCATTCATTTCAAAATTGTATTACCTTCAATCTCCAAAGTTGCTCTAAAATAAAATTTTACTTCTATTCTTTGCATGAACTTCCAACTAATGTTGATGTTGCAGGAGGATTTTTCACTGGAATAACAATATAATTTTATTTTATCAATTTCGATATCTAAATATAACATAATTTATCTCATGTAGAAGAGGCCTGTGTCCCAGCAGTGGGAATATATTAATGGAATTTATGAAGTGAATAAAAAAGTAAAAGCGTAGTGTATATACCATTCAAATCTATACATTTCGCATTTTTTGAACACGTCTCAATATTATTTCAGGTAGAATACAGTTTTTAAAAAAGTCTGATAATTTTGGTATCATATTACTGATAAATTCATTATCTCGACAAACTTCTATAACAGTCAAAGACTTAGTGACTGAAATGAAACATATGAAGTAGCACTTATCCATTTTGCTAACACGCATTTGTCCTTGGACCTGAAATAAAATTTGATAATGGTAAGAGAAAACAAGATACTGAAATAAAGTAAAATGTAGACATGCAATAGAATTTTCAATTTACTTGATAGCAAATAATCATGCTTTTTATTCATGACTAAAACATTTTTATCCAGTTTTAGAGCAAAGTTCTTCTTTTCTAGTGCAGCTGCCTCTAGGCTTTGATTTGTTCTGGCCAATGATGGAATAAAATATATCGCATCCGCAAGTGGTGCAGAGTGCCGACTAGAAGATAGTCCAGATCGTAGAAAAATCTTCCTTCAATTCTATATGAATGTGATCGTGGTTGCGTTCAGAACACAAGATCCAGAACACTAAAATGTACAAAAATTTACTTATCTTTTTATTTCAATGTTATCTTTATATTCCTGGTAGAATTGGCCGACGAATAAGAAAAATATAACACAGATTAGAATAAGCTATTTATTTATAAACAATAAAGCACGGAACAGAAAAAAGGATTTTATGTAACTGAATTATATTTGTTTCTGAACGCATCATAAGGTGTGACGTAGTGACGAGTGAACTTGAGCTCTACAAAATATAACAAACTAATAATGTGTGTCGGTCTGAAAGTGTTTGCAAAATGCGTAAAGGGTGTTTAATGTAACCCGGCAAAGCCTAATTTATCAAATGTTTGCAAGTTTGATTTTGTGACTGCTTTGGTCGTTTACCGGTTTTATAATAATTGTATTTATTGTTGACCAAAAACATATTCAAACACATTCATATATGTAACACTGACACGTATGACGTAGGTAATCAGTATTGTGACGATATTTCAGAAAAATCACGGGCCAGCCTGCTGTTAATAATACTATCGAAAACATAATTGCGTTTTTAAAATAATTAATTACTATACCTACGATAAATTACAATATAGTCTCAAATATATACTAGAGAAATATTGCAATTCGAATCAATGAAAACATACATACAAAATATGTATAATACACAAGAAATTCCGCGCGCAAACATAGCGCGTGACAACCGAAATCAGAATATATATTTTATACAAGTCAAACAAGTGAACGTACGTAAGTTTGGCAACGCTTTTGTTTCGTCAATTCAAGGTCAGGAATACGTTAGTACCGTAGACTTCTCTGTCTACGGCAGTTTGTTGTCAGAAAGGACGGCAACGTCGCTTTACCTACGACTTTTGGTATGCCACACAACGATAATAAGTAATAAAATTGTTTACAAAAAAACATAGGTGTCTAAGGTCATTAGTTTTATGTTATTTTATACGGTTTATTAACGGTTGGAAAGGAAATTAACCAATTATTGAACTTAGATATTGATTTATCAGAATTATTTAAGATCACTTGGATGCCATCTAGCGTGCCAATGTTTAAACGTCGCCTTTCGTTTCCTTGTCAAAAGTCACGCACACTACTAAAGAAGTGTCAAATTTTTCCGGGATTTCACTATTGTTTTTCTCAGTATACAATGTAAGTTATTGCCTATAAAGGTCAGACGCGTACACATTTCAATGTAGAGAAGTGATAAAATGATTAGTTTTAAATAAAGAGTGTCTGTGTTTAGTGAAGATTTTGGTTAAAAAATGTATGGACGGACGGTCGAAGCATCCACAATTATATCTAGCTGGTTAAGCAGATATTGTTCTGTCCTTTTCCAACAGGTGGCGCGGTAAATTACACTCCGAATACACTGCATTGCGATATTCTACACATTGAAAATCATAAATACATTAGTATCGCCTCAATTAATCGATGAGCTGTTCATTTTAAATTTTGACGTGCTACGCATAAGTTCTAGGAACACATGGTCGTAAGCGTGCGATTGCGTACTTGTAAACCATCTTAGGCGATAAGTGTGTTCCTAATGTACAGTAATCGACAAAACAAGTATATTATGCGAGTATAACTTTGATCAGTCAAGTCGTTTAAAAGTTACACGATCACTAACAGGTGTTCCTACAACAATTAAATACCAGTAAAAAGATTTTTTAATTGTTTTCATTCGTACCTATTAAATAATTGGTTAATGTAAGATTGAGAAAAAAATTTATGCACAATACAAATTTTGTTTTAGACGATTCCTTTTTTTTTTAACACAGGTAATGACTAGAATGAGGCCCTTTGTTTAGATTTCGCAGTCTCTCGTGCAGTCATGCTACATATACTTATACTGAATGAGAATACGAAAGCTTACATATTATGAACATACATAAGCGTATCGTTTTGCACGCACACAAGCGCGGTGTTCACCCACACTAGCAGACAGAGAAAATAACACGATATTAAGTACTGCGAACGCAAGCATAGTCTTAATAGAATATTTTTAATAGAATAAGGGTGTTAACCGAGTACACAGTCCATCTGATGGTAAGTAGATACTGTAACCCATAGACATCTAGATCTTAATAAAGAATCATAATTCAGATGTATTGTTACCCCTGAGAACTAAGATAGAATGCCTCGTATCCACTAAAAAGAGTATCCGGTTCTCTACACTAACTATACGAATCACAGCAAAATTAAGCTGCTATTTTACGCTGGTATTCTGAGAGAGCGTGTTCCTTTCCCGATCGAGCCGACTCATTCGTGCTACAATCATAACATACCTGCAGCAAGTCTCTATCAATAAATATCTCTGTCTGCTACTGTAGATGAACCCAGCACTTGTGTTCGAGCGTTGCGAGACTTGTGTATGAAGCTTCCGTACACACTCTAATATAACAGAGAGCACAAACTCTCACTTGTCACAGTTATGTCAACTTATCTTTGAATAAGTCGGAGTATAGTGGAGCGAACACAATGGAATGCAACGTGTATTGTGTTTTCAATGACGAACTTTGAATCTGGAACGACATTCGTGAAAATTACACTATGAAACATAAATCCTTCTTAATATTATGATTATTGTGAGAATACTGTGATTGGTTATTCCGTGTTCTACTAATCTATATACTAATAATAAGCAATGGGCGCTTATATGTAACAAAAGATAATACCCATTGCCCAAAGACTTACCGTTACAGCTTATTTAAGTCCACTGCTGAACAAGGATCTCCCCCATTAGACTGCCTTATAATGGGGAAATACAACACGTAACATAATTAATGCACTTTTGAAAGTAGTTTGTTCAGAATCGTTTAGTGAATCAATTCCTATCATTTTTAATATAGGTAATTTTTATCCCAAAAATAATTAAAACTACGTAAATTACAGTCACACTAAATCCGTACAGTCAAAACAAACTGAAATGGACTGTAACTTAAGGCAATAAGACTTAGAAGAGTGCAGTTTTATTTGTATTATTACTAATTTTGTCATTCAATAAAAATAAAGAAAAATAAACTTTATTTCAAGCACGTTAAAGTCTTTGCGTTCATGAATTTGTACTGTGACCACAACATTCTTCCGGAATTAGTATTATAACTAATTTGATAAATAATCAGTGCATAAAAATGTTTAACTAAAAATTCAGTGTATGTATTATGATTATAACATAATATACTAATTGGGGTGTCTGAGGGTGTGCGTTAATTACGTTACATATTGTATACCATAGTTGCCACGCTTGACAAGCGGTCTAGCAAAACTCAGCTGACCACCTCCTCGCCATTAAGAAGACCTCCAAAGACTTATAAATAAGGATATCTCTAGTAGAACCAGAGTAACCGACATAGTTCAACGGATTAGTAAGCTGAAGTGGCAATGGGCCGGCCATATAGATCAAAGAATCGACAACCGATGTGGAAGAAAGGTTCTCAAGCGACAACCTCGTACTGGTAAGCAAAGTGGCGGCCCCTTACTCGTAGGAGTGACAACCTGGTAAGACGTGCGGGAAGTCGATGGATGCGGGTTTTCTCAGGACCATGCTTCGTAGCGTTCCTTGGGGGAGGCCTTTGTTCAGAAGTAGGCTTGTGAAGGGCTGTAATGATAACGATGATGATGATGAATACCCGTTGCAAGAGAGTTATAGAGGAATTGGTCCGACGCACTGATGCATTACGTTCTAGCGCACTGCACAACCTATGCTGCAAATATTTAGCTCATACAAGCAAGTTTTCTCATGGTGTTTTCCTTCACCGCCAAGCAAGTGGCGTATTTTCACTTAAAATTGCAATTAACAATTTCATTAATGCTGGCGGAAATCGAACCCAGGTTTCTCGCATACTGTGTAGTTTACTGCGAGTGCTTAACTCCTGAGCTACCACGGCTCTTAAGTTTCTTTTATAAAAGGAGACAATCAATTTTTCTATGGAGAATGGGCCCACTACACATTTTATATCAATGAAATGCATGTCGATTTATTCCTTATAATCCATAGATTACAGTAAAATTATTAGTTTTACTGCATATAAACGGAGTCCTGAGAAATTAACAAATAAAATGTGAATCTAACAATAACCTAAAAACAAACTGAAAGCGATTTTCTAGTAGTATTCGTCGGTATTATAAGTTAAAATAGTGCACACTTGAATAATAGTACATATAAAACTAAGCTGTAGGTATATTCAGCATTTATAAATATTTTAAAATCGATGTAAAACCTTTCAATAATTAAAATTAAAATGTGTGGATTCTATTTTTTACATGTATTGATTGATTGTGAGTGTAATTCTAAATACTAAAATGGCTATGGGATAATGTCTATTTATATTTATGATATTACCAACACACAGTAAGAAATGTTTTATATACATAAACACTCACGCCTGTCACCCAGAGGGGTAGGCAGAGACTACGGACTTCCATTTGGCACGATCCTGACACACCTCTTTCGCCTCCTTCACATCCATATATCTACGCATACATGCTCGTCGGTTAAGGGTACTTCTAACGTGGCCCATTTTCAAAATATCGCCAATTTGGTCGATAAACTTTTTCCTAGGGCGTCCCTTCCCGACTCGGCCGTTCACATCTGCCATATAAATTTGCTTTGTCACTCTTTCCTCATTCATTCTTTCCACATGACCAAACCACCGAAGCATTCCTTTCTTAATCCTGGTCACAACATCATCTTGCATACCACATTTATCCCTTATCACGCAATTTCTCACCCTGTCATTCAGATTCAAACCTAGCATATTCCTTAAAGACCGCATTTCTACAGCATTTATTCTACTTTCGTGCTTCTTCTGCCACACCCAGCTTTCACTACCATACATTAAAGTAGGGACTAACACAGAATTATGAATCACCATGCGTGCCTGTTTTGACACATTCTGGTTCTCCATAATAGAGTGTAGTGCCCCATTCACTCTATTCCCTGCATTTACTCGTCGTTCTATATCCCTATCATATCTACCATCCCTGATAAATACACATCCCAAATACACAAACTCATCCACTTGCTCAATTAACTCTCCTTCTATTCTTATTTCACATACCGTTTTGCTTTCTTCTCTTTCAAAAACCATCACTTTCGTCTTACATGTGTTCACTTTCATTCCCCTTTCTTTTAATTCCCAGTTCATTAATGTAACCGTCATTTGCAATTCAGACGCCGATGACGCAAATATGACTTGATCATCGGCATACAAAAGGCATTTGACGGTTAACTCGCCCATTCTTAAACCACATTCTTCATCTTTCAAAGTTTGCAAACACCGGTCCATAAATAGGTTGAACAGCCAAGGGGAAGCTACACAGCCCTGTCTGACACCTTTTTGGATGCCAAACCAGTCCGAGTAGACCCCATTGATCCTGACACAAGCACTAGAGTCCCTATAAAGAGACCTTAATGCCTGTATCAAACCAGCGCTCAACCCATATGAGTTCAGTGTTTGCCATAACACATTCCTGTCCACTCTGTCATAAGCCTTTTCCAAGTCCATGAATGCACAAAAAACTTTCTGGTTTTTGGCCAAAAACTTCTCCGCAATCATGCGCAAGGAAATGACCTGATCTGTACACCCCATTCCCTTTCTAAAACCCGCTTGCACATCCCAAATTTTTCCATCAGTTTCTTTCATAACTCTTTCAATTAACACCTTAGCATACAGTTTACCCACAATACTAAGCAAGCTGATACCGCGGTAGTTTTTGCAGTCCTGCTGTGACCCTTTTCCTTTATATATTGGTGCTATTACTGCTTTGCACCAGTCATCCGGTACCCGTTTTAATTCCCAACATAAATTAAACAAGGTGTACAGCAGGCCTGCCACCACTCCCTCTCCAGCCCTTAGCATCTCGAGTGATACTCTATCATATCCAGCTGCCTTACCTGCTTTCATGCTTTTCATTGCTTTCATTATTTCATCTACACTTATCTCCATACCCCTTTCCACTTCTTTCGGAATTTCTAGTTCATTTAAATCAGACGACTCTTCACTCATAAATACGCCTTCAAAGTATTCCTTCCATCTGTTTAAATTCGAAACTTCATCATTCAGAATACATCCATTCTCGTCTCTTATAGCATTTATTATAGGCTGTTTTGTATTTCCCCTGGCAGTTCTTACGAGTTTCCAGAACATTTTTATGTTAGCCTGGAAATTATCAGATATCCTTCTATCATTCTTATCCTTTCTTTCTTTCTTTTTCCTTTCAACAACTTCTTTTACTCTCTTATTTAGACGTCTAAATTCTGCCTTTTTTCTTTCAATCTCATCATTCATACCAGAAGAATTACCAGCTTTGGTTGCTAGTAAATCTAACCATGCTTTCTTCTTTGATTCAACTTCCACCCGTACCTCATCATCCCACCATAACGTATTACTTTTCCTTTCATTTGTTCTCTTACTTACCCCACATACTTCGGTGGCGGTATCCACCAAACCTTTCTTTATATTATCCCACACAGTATTCAAGTCTAAATCGTTCATACACAACTCATTCAAAACTTTTAAATGTTTTAAACTGGTTGTATTACAAAAAACAAAGTATAATGTAGGTAACTCTATTTATTATTGTAAATCATAATTTATTTAAGTATTCTATAAACAGTAGTAGGTACAGAAACAGAAACCTTTTATTCAATTTAGATTATAAATAATACTTATTGAAAGTCACTTTTTTAATTTACCACTGGTTCGGAAAAACCTCTGACTTGAAGAGAATCAGCGAAATACCCAGTGGGTCTTTTAAAAAAAAACCAGCTAACAATCATGTATGTCATAATTAACAACAAAAAACAAATTAGAAATAGCTTGGTAGCGATCACCTTACCCTCGGGTTATTGTCAGCCATAAATTCCTTTATACTATAATAACCCCTTTTATACAAACTTAATTTAATAAATTTTTTGAACTTTGATGATTGACTGACATATACAGACGGGAGCGGTGTCAAGACATTGTTTTAATATGTTTTGGTTGATTCATCGATCACTAATAAAAACCCAGATACACAATCAGTGACAAAAAGCGACCTCACCAAATGAGCACCCATTCGAACATTTGGGTGCGCTTTTAATTTAGTTACATTCGAATACTCCGACGGCAAACATGCCTCAGTGCTCGTTTAAAAAGTGTAAAATCACACATCCAGGACCCTAAAAAGGATGGAATTTCCTATTTTCGGTATGTATTAATATTATCGTTATTTAATTGTTATCACTATATTGTAAATACTTATATATTGTCAAGAAATCCCTAAAAAATTTTTTAAATTAAGTCTTAATAAGTAAGTCATGATTGTTCGAGAATTATGTGTGTTGACTCTGTTCCATTTGTTGGAGACGTTATTGTTTTTAATTTTTTTTATTATTTAAGTTTGATTGTTTTTTTGTTTAATGAGACTTCTTTATTGTTTTTCTAAATATTATAATAAGATTTTATTGATTTAATTTTGAATATGTGCATGTAATAAAATTAAAGATGTGAGATTTTATTTTTAATATTTTAGCTTTCCTCGAGATCCAGTTAGGTGTGGAGAATGGATATCAGTCATAGCACGTCAGAGATCCGAAGAATTCTTCAAGCCGACTCAAGGAAGCGTTGTATGTTCAAAGCATTTTTTAGAAAGTGATGAATATGTAACTACGAAAGGCATCAGAAGGCTCAAAAAACAGAAGTTGCAATTTGACACTACAACATGTGTACTAAAAAGAATTTTGATATTTCTTAAATTTGCAGCATGGTATTGCCATCATTTTTAGGTGTCGACATATTTTCATCCAAGTGTCACGATAATAATCATAGACATATTAAAATAAAATCGATTACTGAACGGTACCTTAAATTAAGATTGCATTACATAGCAAAAAAAGATACGGAAAAAAATAAAATTCTATCTAAAAGACGATTATTTAATAAACTCTTTTTATTTCAAGGAAATTAATAACATAATTTATATTAATAACATAATTATTCCAGTATTCTTTTGTAACCTCTGTAAATATGAACATTACGTCAAAATTTTGCACAATAATATTTTTAGATTTTACAACTTTCTGTACATACTTTTTATATTTAGTAACCATGGAATTTAGATTTAATAATAAGATAATAATTTAAGCAATATTTTTAAATTTTTGACACAGGATATAAAATAAATAAATAATTATGACTGTTTTAAGTACTTTCATTTCTAAATGTATGTGGTATCCTATTCAAAAACATATTTACATTCAGGTTAATTATAAGCATTACACATAATACACCAATACTACACCAATTTTTAAAAAAAAAATTAACAACATTAAAATATTAAAATTACAGTAACAAAAATATTGGGCAGTTCGACTCCCTTATTCCTTGTCCAAGCGACGAGCCTCGGTCCTAAAATTTAATTTCTTTTTATTGGCACTTTGTAATTCTGACTTTAAAACATGCGTGTAAGGATGAATTTGTTTTGATATAGGTTGAGCAGCAGGTACAGTCGTAAAAATTTATTGCTTTTTGTACGTAGCTTTGTGAATACTACTATACACCATGCATTTAAGGTTGAATTTACATTAATGTATGTTTATTTCGACTAGAATTACGTCAAAACCGTTGGGGACAGTTTTTAGAGAACTTTTGTATGGGATTGTGTATCTAGTTTAATATTAGTGATCGATGGGTTGATTAGTAATTAGTATACATCATAATGAATCATAACACAGAGACGTGGTCCTTCACTGCTGGCCGTATGAGGACGCTCAAGGTCGCTCAGCGAGCTATGGACAGGGCTATGCTCGGAGTTTCTCTGCGTGATAGACTCAGAAATGAGGATATCCGCAGTAAAACCAGAGTGACCGACATAGCCCAACGAATTAGTAAGCTGAAGTGGCAATGGGCCGGCCACATAGCTCGAAGAACCGATAACCGATGGGGAAGAAAGGTTTTCGAGTGGCAGCCTCGTACCGGTAGGCGTAGTGTAGGACGACCCCCCAATAGATGGAGTGACGACCTGGTAAGACATGCAGAAAGTCGATGGATGCAGGTGGCTGAGGACCGTGCTTTGTGGCATTTCTCGGGGCAGGCCTATGTTCAGCAGTAGACTAGGAATTATCATGCCTTATCTATGTCATTACACAATGATAAATAGTGAGGAAGTAAGATGTTTTAAACTGTTTGTGTAAGGATTACAAAAACACAGGCTTAATTTAAATGTATTTATTACTAGCGATGCGCCTCAGCTGTGCACTGGTGATTTATGGATCTCGACCACAGTGCCATCTACCGGGTCCAAATGTAAATATAAACCATTTAGGGATCCATCCAAACACACACAATCATTTTCATTGAAATTGGTTGGATGGTTTCTTATGTTATGTCTATAACGGGCATACGTAGAAACATTTTAGTGTTAGATATATTTCTGAAGGTTTTTTGAAAATAACTTGATGGTAACATGTACATTTATGATATTGTAAGCAATCAGAGGGCATTTTCAATTATAAGAGATATGATGTAAGACTGTTGTCTCCGATATCCATACACTTTTTGTCTTCAAGCTTTCAGCCTGCAAGGCACACAGATTTGTTCTAAGTGATCCACCAGAAAAGAAATAATAATTCTTATCAATATATTATTTTTTTCTATATTATATAGGAATTAAAAGGACATTTTTAATAATAAGAGATACGAAATAAGACTATGCCTTCAATGTCAATAAACTGTATTTACATATTTCTGTGAGCATTTTCTTATATCTGCCTTTTCGTATGTTAAATAATAAAGAAATTATTATAAATTATACAGCATTAATCAGCTCCAGCTGATCAAATACAGGAGCAGTAATTATTGATTAACATCAATGATATTCAACCATGTAAAAGTTGTCTCACATTTTATTTTTACCGGTTTAATGTACATAGGAGACAAAGATATTATTGTTATATTAAGTATATCTATAGATTCTAGATGACAAAATAATATTCCTTTCTGCACAGTGAACAACACATCTGTCTAAGCATAATGCTAAAAGAAAATTAGAATCTTTGGGTCGAGGGACTTAAAGAGGGTTTTGAAGAGCAATCCATATAACTGCATTTGTGTACAAATAGGTACCTATAACTACTTTTGTGCATTCATTCTATTTATTATTTAATTTAGATTTTACTAATAAAATAAACTTAATACTTTGTCACTTTTAACAAACTAATAACAAAGTTCTAAGACCTGTTTGTTATCCTATCCTATACTATTAAACGAGCAATTCTTGTATATATATATATATATATATATATATATATATATATATATATATATATATAATCGGGATCTCGGAAACGGCTCCAACGATTTTCATAAAATTTAGTGTGCAGGGAGTTTCGGGGATAATAAATCGATCTAGCTAGGATTTATTTTTAGAAAATGTCTTTTTGTCCGTGTTTTCAGGCAATCAAAAACTGCTACAATATCGTTAGAATAAGAAGGTAAATTTTGACATGTTGTTAATGGTTATAAATAGCTTAATTGGTATAATGGGCGATCACAGAATCGTAAAACGCCGGTTCGAGCCCAAACCGACAGACCGGCTTTTTTAATTTTTTTTTCAAGTTCCTTTCTTTTTTGAGAAAATTTATTTTTTCGAGCTCCTTTTTAGTATTTTTTAAAAACACGAAAATTTAAATTAAAATAATTGCACTCATGATTTTTATTCAAATAACCAGTTCCGTTTTTTCTGTTATGTCGCTAAGATCAAAAAATATTATTTATATTTCATCAGTATGTAATTTGTATCTAAATATAATTTCCAAAACACACGAATTAAAAAAAATCGAGCTAAAAATACCGAGCAAAGCTCGGTCAACCAGGTACTTTGTATTTGTTTTAGGTAAAATATACAAACTTTAATTATAGATTTTCACAACCTAGAAAATTAATAAACTCTTATATTCTACTTGCGAATTTTACCACAAAAAATAAAAAGAGAAAAACATACGTACTTGTGTCACTTAATATTTGGCTAACCTTCCTGATAAATGATAATATCAATATTTTCTTAAACATTAGTATAATAATGCCTGTAAATAAAAACTTCATTTTGCTCTTACCATAATGATACAACTCCAACTATGTTTTATTTCACTCGAGTGAATAGAGTGAATTTGTCCAACTCGATAATCGATAGAAAATAAATTTTACCGAGTTAACTCGGCGCATCGTATGGATTCAGAGGGTGCTATATAGATATTACTTCACTAATTTACTTGTATATATAATAAGTCGCTGCGGGTGACATCACAAGTTGCATCCAAATTCAAACTTGCATCTGGCATGTTGTAAACAAACCTGAACTTAGTTTGATTTATGGTATTGGTTTATAGTTTTAATTTCATGTTGCCACATATTACTTATTGATAAAGGTACATATTTAAAAATGGTTAAACTAAAGTAATCGCTACTCTCAACTCTAGTGATAAACTTTTCTGTAAATAGATGATTTACTCTGAAACTAGTGTACAACTAGAATAACATACATACATACTCGTAAATCAACCCGAGTGGCTCGAGTCACAAAACTCTACTCGAATCGCATCTTTATCTTACGGCCAATGCAGTGTTTGTCTACAATTTAGTAATGAAATCGACTTACCAATTCGAGCAATTTATTGATATATTATGTAATAAATAAATTGATATTAGGTAATATGTATATAGTGTTGTATCAATTTATGTTATATACAATATAAATTGATTATATATACTTTGGATAGTCAAATTATTAATAACATTAAGACTTACGTCATAACGTTAGAGTGATTTTATTTTATGAAGATTGTCGATATCATACCAAAAATAATATATAACTGCCTATTAAGTGTAGTAATAATAATTGTGTTGTATGGAAGAACAATTATAAAAATAATTTGTGACAAATTGACACAGCTTCGTTCATCTAATTTGAATTGCGTAACTCGAGCTCAAAATCGAGTTACCTGAATTTCAACTCGAGTCAATTTTTTCCGAGGCACATCTCTAAGACAATATTTTTTTAAATATTACATTACCTTAGCCAATGATCAGAAAACTAATGTCAAAACAACTAATTTTTTTTTCAGATTTCTTGTTTCCGTTTACATTTTCGAAAAATCTATAGGCCATTTACTATTATAATTTGGTGTTTTTTTTTTTTTGGTGTAAATACCATTAAACGACGTTAATATTTCTAGTGGGCCCAAAAATGATTGTCTCCTTTAAGCGACAAACGAACATACGAGTACGTTCTACTTGATGGTAAGTGGCTACTTGGTCTAAGTGAAACAACTTCTAACAAAATGGAAACAAACGCGTTCTCACCTCTGGGGACTAAGGTGGGATGTCTCACAGCCTTGTGTCAATATATCTTGTGTAATATAGATTATGAAAATAATTTGTTCAGATGCGACATTTCTGTGGGTAATTAAGTATAGGACGAATATATTATTATACACATCTTTTGTAGAACCGTATGTAGTTATCATAATTAGGCCTTTTTTATATTTAAATCTGCTCATTATTCTTTTATATTATTTTTAAGTTTCCACATCAAAGTCAAAGTGGAGTAAATTCGTCCATTTTTAACTCTCGCGTGCCCAGCATTTATGAACGACTCTTATTCTTATTTAAATAAATGTATTCGTATTTTAAATTTTATATTAATAAGTTTTGTTAAACGTACATTTAGTTTGTTTTTTTATATTTGACATAAGTAGCTTTTAAAATATTCGGATAAAAATATAATTAACATGTAATTGTGATATATCATTATGTAAAATTATATTAAATAAGCAAATATAATATATGTAACAATACAATCTATTATTACCTACTGATTATTCTGCCTATGTTTATTCTATGATAAAAAAATCAACCACGCGAACACAGAGTAGCGCAAATGTTTTGTTTGAAATAGCTGTTCTAGTACGTAAGTACATATTACTTCAATGCCTCCACACAAGGATTTTCTCCTGTCTCGTAGGGAAAGTTTACATACATAAATTGTATATGGGCAAAAATCCAGACCCGGAACAGTAATTAATAGGCCATACAAATACTTGTTCCGTGCGGATTTCGAACCTGCGACCCTCAGCACTCCAACACAATGCTGCGCCACGTAGCCGTCAAAACTGAGTATAAATAACATCACGTTTTCGTTGGCCTAAATTTTAAAAATTAAAAAACAAAGACATTAAAGATTAGGTTACGAACTTTTTCTTTAAACCAAACATATACGTACGTAAACAAGCGTAATTCCTACATTAAATATTAAATTATAAGTAACGTTTCGTATTCAGTTATATCGTTTTGCATGCCTTGAGCGCAAAGTGCTCATGAATTGCATGCCTTAAAGTGCGTAAGTATGTTCTACTAGCGCCTAAAAATCAAGAATTCAACGTTTTGTCGCATGTTTTGTCGCATTGATTATTCTGTCGCATGAAATTGTATCGAACAATCATATTGAACATATAAATTATATAAAAAGCACATTGTCAGAAAGATAAATGATTATTGATAGAATCAGGCGTTACTTTGCGGAAATCCATTATAATAAAAAACAAAAATATAAATTTCTTCGCAACCTTCCGCTAAACAAATACAATGATGTGTCTTACCTGGATTGAAGAGCACCTCCCGCCCTCCCTCAATTGCATGCACTAACTCCGTCACCACTAGTCCCAGCACCACTACTCCCAACACCACTATTCCAGGCAAGACACACCATCGACGATAATACGACACGTGTTTCGCCTCTACACGAGGCATCTTCAGGTAATGTAGACTCTACGGCGGCTGACCGCTCTTTAATTTTGTTTTGTTTAGTTATAATTAATTTATTCCCGCTGAGAAATTTCGAAATTTTCAGTGTTTGATCTGCCTTGTGGATAATATATTTTACTAAATACAGATATACACTTTGACTCACTGTCGGTCTGTCCATAGATTACTGTGTATCTATAGAGTCTGTCACTGCGAGCTTGACCGCCGTCGTAAGTGGGTTACTACTAGGGATGGGCCGAATACGGATTTCACCGAATACGAATATTCGGCCGAACGTTCGGTAAAATTTTTACCGAACCGAATATTCGGCCAAACATTATTCGGCAGGATTACCGAGGTACCTAACCAATTTATGTCCAAACTTGTTACCGTAAAGCGCGCGGGATTACCGCCAGAGCCTTCCCCTTGCTCCCCGCCACACCTGACATGTTATTGCATCATCTAGTACTGAACAAATTGCCTTGCCAAATTGCCAATGCTTGTGTTTTGACAATTTTTATGAGAGAAAAAGTATTCTTAGTGAAAATTGATAAGTATGTGATGAAAATGAGTGGCAGGAGATTTACTATTTGGACTAATTTTAGAAAAACTGACGACTGTAACGTGATGTTTCTTTATTTGATTCCAAACAAAATTTTATCAAGCTTTCTATTTGCTATAATTGGAAATATAAATCTACAGGGCCTCAAAAACATAACTATACAATATGATTTCTTATATTTACGCGAACACTACACATGATTAAAACTACTTTTACGGATTTTATCGCGTTTATTTTTACTTCTTATTTTTAATTCCCGACGTTTCTGGCGCTTTCCAGCACCCATGGTCACGGGGGACTGAGATGACTGACGTCCCGATGTCATTGTTAAACCCGGAGTACCTTCAGCTTTTTTAATTATTGTTTACGGGTGCTGGAAAGCGCCCGAAACGTCGGGAATTAAAAATAAGAAGTAAAAATAAACGCGATAAAATCCGTTAAAGTAGTTTTAATCATAACTATACAAGTAGATTTAACACATAAATAAATATACTTCCAAGAGTAAAGTGATGAAGGACATGGCATTCCTCAATTTCGAAAACGGAATAAAGTTAATGAGAAAAAAATTATTTACCGGTCAGGTAAAAGAAACTACATTTTACTATAATATCTAAGTGCAAATACCTAAAAATTAAAGTTATATTTAAGTTGATTTCTGATCGTTTTAAGATAATTCTGTTCAGCTTTTTTCAATTAACAATAGTAAAAAATTAAATCTCAATAATGATAACATAGTAAAATAAAAATAAAATATTTACTATTGTTGATTAAGATTTTTTCTATATTTTTCACGATCATAATATAAGCATTATGAGTCGTGCACTTTTGGATTTTCCATAATTTTTTATTGAAGTTTGACATAAAATTATCGGAAAATTAGAATTAATATCATAATAAGGTAATTTGTGAAAACTTGTGCGTGTTTAAAATACTTAAAAAAATTGACGTATAACATGAGCGTTTAAGGCATGCACATTTGGATTTACCAAGTTTTTATAATATTCCAGATGTAAAATTATTTTGTTAAACCACCCATACCGCAACTCAAAATTAAACAGTTGTAGGCCGTAAGTTTTTTTAAAATACAGAATAAGGCCGTTTTCTCACTACGCCAAACCAACACGACATCAACACAACATTAAAAGTTGTGTTGATGTCGTGTTGTCCATCCCTTCTTCACTAGCACGACTCCAACACAACACGACTGTCACATTTTGTATTCATGTGTCGAGTACGCACGCAATTATGTGTCCTGCCTTCAATCAACGACAACTGCTAGCTATTTTACTATACTTAAGAAGAAGAAGGTGGAGAAAGAATTGTTGGATTCACCCTTTACTACGTGAGAGATATGTTTATGGAGCATTTTACGTGCTCTTTGATAAGCTACGGGAGCACGAAAATAAATTTTTCAACTACTTTCGCATGTCTATAGCAACATTTGATTATATACTTCACCATATAAATGATGCCATATTACGTCCATTTTTTCCATTATTAATTAGGTTAAATAAAAAAAACAATTTCTAGACACGCGCGAAAATGTTCGAGGAGGGCGCGCACTCGCAAGGAGTGTTGTGTTGGTGTCGTATTGCCTGCAGTGAATAAGTCCCTATAGAGTTTGCAAGGCGGCTATGTTGTCACAGTGTTGTCACAACAAAAAAGTTGATCCGATCTAGCGGACAAGACAACATAGCCGAATTGTTGGTTCAAAGTTGTATTGGTGTTGTGTTGTCCCCGTGTGTGAGAAAACTGCGCATACATTAGTATGGTGGTTGGAGTTGTCACAACATTATGTTGTGTTGATGTTGTGTTGGTTTCGCGTAGTGAGAAAACGGCCTAAGGGTGCCACCTGATGGTAAGTGGATGCTGTGGCTCATAGACACAATTCTTCATCACAGTCGGTTCAGCCATTTTGAAAATTGGTACGCACAGACCGACGGAAAAGGATTTAAAAATGGTAAAAATGGTAATGAACACAATAAAAGGTAGTTATAGCGCTATTATATAAAGACAAATCAAAATGTATAGATTTAATGCATTGTCGAAAAGAACTGAAAAACGAGGAGCTTTAGAAATATAGAAACCAGGCATAAATCATAATAAAGTAAATACAATACAATAAAGTCATTATTTATCGAGCTCTTCGCGAACGCTAGATAGATTTCAAGAGGACATATAAATCTACAGCAAATTTAAATGGATGGCTTTCATTTTTAAATAAAAACGACAGCTTTACCGTAACCTGATACTAACTGGAGCTTAATTTAACCGGAGTTCGGATATTAAGTGCCGAGGGTACTTATGAAAATGGGACTGGCAATTAAGTACTCAAGAGTTAGAAAGCACTTAAATTTCTATTGACTATCGAGGACAGGTAAACACCTGCAAGTTTATAATATATTCATGATCCAACGTGACTTGCTAATGGCACCAAAAGGGGCACTTACTATCTAGTTGACTTTTATTAGATCCTTGTCTAGGGTATGACCGTTTTCTAATACTGCCCAGTTTGGTGTTCGATCTTGCATTCAATTTGAAATTCCAGACTTAATAAATAGGTGCATTCCGAGAGATACACCTTACACAAGCATTGATCATAAAGCGTTCTATCTTTGCCCTCTGAGGGCTAAGGTGACTAAGACTGACGTAGAACGCATAAAGGTGACAATATTAGTTATTTTGATTCTTAATTGCATAGATTGACAATTTTTTTAGGTTGTTAAGAAATATTTGTTAGGAAGTATTTTAATCAGAACTTTTTTACATAATATTGTAGTAATAAATTTTTATTTATTGCGCTGCTTTACATGAAAAATAATGATTAATGTCTATATAATGCAAAAAATATATATACATATCAATTTTATAAAATTGTGGTTGTTCCCATTCCGAAAGTGCTCAACGCACCCAAAGAACTTTTTATGTCAAAAACGCCGAGGTAAAGTTGAATTGAGGCGCAGCATCCGACAACGAACAGCGTGGTCACGTTATACATCGTCTCCACGCGATTTGCGATCGTAACTCGTTAAAAGTTAAGTATCCAATAAATTCTGTGTGTCTATCAGAAAACTTGTTGATTTCGCCTAATTTAGCTTCTGATTTAAACAAATAATTTCGAATGTGCTTCTTAAATTTTGCCTCATTCCGCACCATCTCGTACATTCCTTATTGTTAGTCACATTTGAGTTCATTATACGTTTCCATATGCGAATTCCTTTCAAAAGCTATGAAGTTTTTAAATGTTGCAATACGTGAAAAATAAATATTAATAAATAAAATAAAGTAAATTAATACTGAACGCATTTTATGTTTATATTGGACCTCTTATTTCAAAATTTCATATAATTTTAAGCTGACTAAAGATCTAACAGTTTATTGGTTCATTTTATTTAATTCTGATATATAAAAATCTATGGCTGTCCGTTAGCCTCGCTGAAACTCGAAAACGGCTCGAAGGAAATTGATGAATTTTTTGTGTGCATTTTAGTGGATCTCTTGATTGTTTAAAACTCAATTGAACCCGATAGCTGGCGCTGTTGTCGTGACCAAGAAATCACCCGTGCGAAGCCGGGGTGGATCGCTGGTAAGGGATATAAACGGCAGACTTATTGAATTATGGCATTTTCTACCGGTCAACCCTGGATAACTTGAGAAACTGTGGCAGAAGTGGGTATACGTGGTAGAGCCATGCTGCAATTATATTAGTAGTATAGTTGTAATACGAATGGTTCAGCTCGACCGGGGAAGGACCACGCTCTCACAGAATACCAGCCTCAAATAGTAGCTTAATGCTGCTGTGTTTCGTATGGTGAGTGTGGAGAAACGGAGCACCTTTTTACTGAAAACGAGGCATTACATCATTTGTCTCACGGGTGACAACGCATCTGAATTTTGAATCGTAATCGAGGATAGATGTAGATGTTTATGGGCCACAGCAACCACTTACCATCACGTGGACTGTGTGCTCGTTTATCACCCTGTCCAATAAAAAAGGTCTACACAATCTCTATATCTACTTAGTATTATACAAAGTGTTGGGTATGTAAAAAGAATGAATGAGGAAAGAGTGACAAAGCAAATTTATGTTGCAGAAGTGAACGACGAGTCGGAAAGGGACGTCCTAGGCGAAAGTTTATCGACCAAATTGGCGATATATTGATAATGAGCCAAATTAAAAGTAACCTTAACTGACGAGCATGTATGCGTAGGTATATGGATGTGGCGAATGCGGCGAGAGAGGTGTGTCAGGATCGTGCCCAATGAAAGTCTGTGGTCTCTGCCTACCCCTCTTGGTGACAGGCGTGAGTGTTTATGTATGTGTTATACAAAGTCACTTCCCGCCGTCTGTACGCTAAGATCTTTCAAACTACGCTAGGAATTTTGATGCGGTTTTCATCTATCGACAGAATGATTCAATAGGAAGGTTCATATGTATAATACATGCACATTATACCATTGCACCCGTGTAAAGTCGAGGTGGATCACTAGTTTAAGTAGTAAAGTAGTAATAAAAATACAAGTTACAATAAAATTTAAATTTAAACGTGTAGTGGCGATGTAAGAATATCTACTCCCCATAACGTCCTGTCGGTTGGAGCAACACAGGTAAACAAAACATAGGATGAACAGCAGCGTCCTCTTGATAGCTATACGATTCTTACTAAAACTGCCATTGCCAAGCTCGGCAACTATGGCAAATATCTCTCCCTATAAGGCCATATAGGAGAGGCCTACGTTTAGCAGTGAACTTTGAATAGACTATAATAGATGGAAATAGAACATAGTTAAATATACATATGCTAGATGACCTTTTCTACCGTCTGGAAAAAATAGCGTGTAACCTGTGAACGGAGTAGAAGCCTATGGCACATATATTTTACAAAAAATAGTAACAAAACATTTGAATTATACGTTTGAAAAAACAATTACTTTGCCCTTTACCCTTGAGCCTGTGACCCTGCGAAGTGGCAAGGTCAAAGATGCCTACTAAATTAATTTTTTTATTGCTGTCCGTAAAGTAGGGTAGATATGATTTGAATTTTGATAGATTTTAATTTATTTATTTATTTAATTAATTTTTTTTGTAATAAGTATATCAGTGTCATATAGGCTTCTACTCCGTTCACATGTTACACCCAATTTTTTTCCAGACGCAAATGCTAAATAATAAATTTCTTTCCACAGTTTACACAAATTCAAAATGAAACCACTTCCAAACTCGTAAACTGCAAAAGTCATATATAAAATTTCAAAAACAAAAGTAATTTATCCCCTGCCGTGTTGAAGTGGTACTCCTTGACCTGATTTAGTACAGGTAAGAGCCCTCCACGAGGTATTCGGATCACTCGTTTCATAACTGGTGAACTATTGAAGCTTAACTCGAGTATATCTCAAGAAATCGATTGGAGGACGGAGAAGTTGTATATAAAATTATTTTTTGTGATATTTTAGTACAGAGGCTAAAGAGATATCATCGCTACCTTGTTCCATGGAAGTTGCAATCAATACCTGGATTTTAATATAGAAACTAGAGGCCTTCAAATAAGAATCAAAATAAAGATGCGTTGTCTAAGGTTGCCTAGTCTAAGGACTAGGACGGAATTCCTTCCTTACCTTACTGGTAAGGAAGGAATTCCATCCTAGTAGAATGTTTCCAATTCTCGTCAAAGACCATACAAAACACAACAGACTTATAGTGTTATTTCACGCTGGTATTTTTCGGTAGTCCTTGGGTATTTCCACCTAGAAGATTGCTTGTGATAAACATCTTCATCAGTACGTACAAGCCCACTGCTGGACACAGGTATCTACCCCAGTAACGAGGATTCGCCCTTATCTGCCCGCTTGGCGCTTCACGTTGATGATCGCAGAACGTCTGGTATGTCTCGTACCTATGACACAACTGCCCGTCCAGACCGGATATTTCAGGCCTGGCACAGTAACATAATTACTTATAATTTACCTTCGAATTCCCCGGCACTGATTTATCTGTACTTTCCATTACTGCGTTACGAGACGTTTGAAACCTCGTTCTGAACCAGAGGTTGTAGCGGCACGAGGTTTAATAAACCCCACCGCCCACATGAGACAAAAATCCTTTTTTTGGCGCCAATTAAGGCTTTGGTTTTTGTCGCGATTAACATTAAGAATGAGTTGATTAACCTAAATCTGCCGCCGCCTGTGTGCGGATTATTTAGTTTAGATTCTATAGGTAAAATAAAATATGGGGTCTTATGTACCCCATACCGCACTGAAAAAGGGCAGTTTTTCATATTGTTTAGTGATGGGAAAAAATATCCATTTTATTTAATTGTACTTATGGATGCTTTTTATTAAAACAGGGCAAACAATAATATTTTTGCAACCGATACATTCTGTGAGAATTTTCTTTGCTATTTTGTCAGCCTCACGACTTGATAAGAAGGTGCGAAGTTTTTCGTAGCATCCTACACATCTCTTTTTCTTTGTTCCTTTTTCGAGATGATGTGGATTATTTGGAGCGGGTTCTGAAAAAAAAACTGATAGTGTATTTTGAAGCGGGTTGATTAGGTGTAGCGATTTATTGAAGCATTTCTATACATAAGTATGGGATCGTTACAGCCTGTGTGTGTTTTGCTTTTGTCAGTTGAATTTATTTGTTATATTCCTACATAATTATTTCACTTAGACTGAGTATAATTTGTAAATATTGATTGGAAACTTACCTGTTTTTTCAAATATCGTTAATTTAGAATTAGATTTACCACCCAATTCCTCTTCATCATCAATAATATTATTAATTAACTTTCTTCGGAAACGTTTTGACATGTTATTATATCGTCGTGGGTGCAGCGTTCAACGTTTTGCACAACACTAACCGCGTAAAGCTAGCATAGGGTGCGGTACGAGGTGTGCGGGGTACGAGGTGTTCGTAACCTCGTAACGCACTGTATTAAACTTTAATTTATTCAGTGCGGTACGAGGCCTAAAAAATCCGGTATTAAGGTGATATACCAAAAAACTCGGCATCAATAGCACATCTCACATATATAGTTATCTCTTTCCTAGACTGAAGCAAACGGAAGTTACGCCTCTCGCACGACAGAGAAGTTTAAGTTTTTCCTTACCGCTATAACGATGAGACACGGACGAGGTGTTTCAAGCCTCGTTTCACAGTCAATGTGTTAATGCTGCTGTGTTTCCAATCGGTGAGTGTAAAGAACTGGACACTCTCTTTACTGGAAACGAGGCATTCCATTTTAGTCTTCAGTAGTGACAACGGATCCGCATTTTTCAAATATAGAGTTCAACACACAGATTTTATACAATAGTAGCAAACAGGACTGTGTGCTACTATTGTATAAAAGTATTAATAACTCTACAGCGCCATTTATGGGATCCAGATTTTGTGATTTTCTTTTTTGGTACTAAAACAATATATAAAAAAGTAAAGTAAAGTTACAGCCTATATACGTCCCACTGCTGAGCACAGGCCTCCCCTCATTTATAAATGGGTTTTAGGGCGGGGAAGTGTCCGCCGCGCTGCCCCAATGCGTGTTGGCGAACTTCACATGTCTTAGAAATATTTTTTATCTTATTCCTCAGACATGCAGGTTTCCTCACGATGTTTTCCTTCAACGCCGAGCAGGTGGTAAATCAGCACTTAAAATTGAAATTAAGAATTTCATAGGTGCTGGCGGGGATCGAACCCGGGTTACTCGCGTTCTGTTATATTACAGCGAGCGTTAACCATCTGAGCTACCACGGCTCCATACAACATATATTGTGAGTATAAGTATTTTGGTGCTTTTTAAAATTAGACATTGTTATTAAGAGTATAGTAGTGAAGAAAGAATATCCACTACCCCATATCGTTCCCTGGGTGCCATAAGAGGCGACGGGGTGAAATTGAAGCAGGGGATGGGCAGCAGCATGTTCCTGATAGCAACCCTAAATAATAAAAAACTGCGCTTGCCATACCGCCTGCAAAGCGGGGAACTGTGGCAAGACCCCTTCTATGGAACAGAACAGCAGTGGACTTTTATAGGCTGTAATGGATGGATAAATGGATGATTAATATAATCAAAGCGCCACTCATCGAATCCTGTATTATATAGATATGACGTCAATCGGTCAAGCCGCAGAAATTACGAGATCACTAACAGACGTACCAACGATTTTATATACAAGGATAAAGTTGGGTAGAAATCCACAAGTAACATCAGACATAGATGTGTTAATGCACGTGGTGATGACGGCACGTCTCTTATTGGTGACCCTTTTTAGCAGGGTAGTGCTTAGGGGCTGATGATGAAGAAGAGGTTTAACTACTGGGCCATAAATAGTCTTTTATAATACTAAAGTAACAATGAACTTACAGTCCACCTGATGGTAAGTAGATGCTGTGGCCCATAGATATCTACATTTAACCTTGATTAAGAGGATTGTGAAGCGTCGATACGCAGTGCGATTAGGTATTTTCAAAATATTGATCAATAACGTTTTTACCCTTCTAAACCTTTACGAAATTAGTCAATTTTGGTCTCATTAGACCTTACACACCACACCCAGTACAACTTAATTTAGGTCTGCACGTTTTTCTTTTTTAGAAATTCAGTTTAGTTTAATTTAAAAAAAACGCTGGAGGAAATGTTTTAGGTCAAAAATATATATTTAGATGCTAATAACTTATAACGTACGCAATATTTCCTAATAATAAATACGTACGGACCTAGTTTTTCATTATATCTACAATATTTCCAAAAAGTATGATAATTGAACTATGTTTACGGGAAGGAAAAAATTATCGCTTTTTGTATGAAAATTTACAGCTTCGCTCTTAACAATCAAATCGCAGGTGCGTTGTCACCCCTGAGGACTAAGGTGGAATGGCTCGTTTCCAGTCAAAAAGAGTCTCCGGATCTCTACACTCACCATACGAAACAGCAGTATTGAGCTGCTATTTTACGCTGGTATTCTGTGAGAGCGTGGTCCTTCCTCGGTCGTGCCGACCCATTCATGCTTACAACCTACAACCATAATATAGCTGCAGCGTGACTCTACCACGTATAAATTGTAGTAACACTCTCTATATCTTTCGAACCGGAATACAGCAGCGTAAGCACTACTATATTATACGTAATTAGAATTTAACTCAACATTTTTTTTGCCTATTAATATATTGCAGGCGCTATATCAAATTACTGCTGCTAAGGCAATTTAAGCTACAGATCTCATTACACTAGATATCATTAACACATTTTTAAATAAATAATAATAATAATGTCCTCCGGACCGAATTTCGGCCACGGCGGCCTGCCTCAACGGAGGCTAGCCATCGGCGCAGGACAGGATTATAGTGCCCAAGTGTATGCGCAAGCACAGGTGCACTCTCTATTCCCTCACTCTTATAATCCGTTGGGACGGTAAGCCGACACAACCGGAGAGAGATCAGGTGCAGGATCAACGGCTTTTCATGCTTTCCGAGGCACGGGGGTTTTTCTTGACGGAAAATCTCAATAATTAATTTTTGGCCCGACCCGAGATTCTAACCCAGGACCTCATGATCAGCAGTCGCACTACTACAACCACTAGACCAACGAGGCAGTCAAAAAAATATCAAGTTTATCGTATTTAGTTTAGTAACTTATTACTTACTTACTTACTTGTTTTGGTAGCTTGGTAGCGTGCTAACTAAGCGTCTGTTTGCTTTGTTTGGTCTTGAAAAGAAAGATCTCTTGCCAGGCAAGGTGTTCTGCTCGAGAAGCGGTCAACGCTCCGTGAGTTAATTCGGCGCTGTTGTATATAGCGATGTAGCTTCGGAACTTTGATAGCGCGATTTAGGCTTCGGTGCATTTCGCTCGTGACGCGATGACAGCGCCGCCACATATCCGAATCCCACATGGAAAAGTGTTTATATGGTCTACAAATAATTGTTCCGAGTCTGGAGTTTAGTAATGATTATACATGTAAAACTTATTTGAAAAAAGGAAGAATTTGACTATAAAACGACATCAACTGCCAACATGTGCTCAGCGTAAAGCACCCTGTTTTAAAATGAAGGATGCGAAATAACATAAAGATTTTAATGAACACCCACAACTCAGATTTTCCTTTTTCGTGCGCAAAATAATAAACGAAACAGTAAATTTTGTTGTAATGTTAACGACGTGCGAAAAAGCCGTCAATTATTTGGCAACATTTTCCGGTGGTTTACTGATCAATTATAACTAAAAAGAGCACGATAAAGTTAAGTGCAGCTTCAAGAGATTCAATCGTAAAATTGGCAAGTTTATGTGGCCACTTCATTGCTTTACTGGGTGGTCTATGTACGTGGTATTTGTTTTCAATAGATATTGCACGAAAATAATGTTTGACTCTCATTTTAATTTTGATGAAAAATAGCTTTATTTGCACGACCTTAGCCGACTACGGCGCATCGCAAAAGAGAGGTAATATTAATGCATGATTAGCTGGTGTGAATGTACGCATGTATTTAAGTGAATATCCAAGCAACCCATACAATTTTTTCTAAAAAATCTATTACTCAAATATCTTGATAGAAAGTTAACTTCGTAAGTCCGTCCTTATGTCAATAAATAAGCACGGATTTTGACAAATACGTCTCGATTGGTTGATATCAGGGCAACCGTATATCCCTCGACGTCAGATAACAATACTTTATTTCAGGTATGACAACTATTCAGATAAACTTGGAGAGTAAAACATTACCTTTACACATAATTCAATCCAAACCATCAGAACAGTCCAAGAAACTAATTATATACATATACTTGCGACTCTTGCGGCCTTTATCGTCAACTCTTCGAGCTATATGGCCTCTCATTGAAGCTTATGGAGCAGCTGTGCTATGCCAGTTACTCTTGTCCTTCTGCCGATGTCATTTTTACGAATTTTATCCCGTAGAGAAATTTCTAACACAGCCCTTTACATTGCATGCTGAATGACTGAGCTTCTTCATACAGCCAGCATTAAAAGACTACATTTTGGTTCCTCTCTCATAGATTCCCCCATATTTTCCATAGTTGCCACGCTTGGCAATCACAGTTTTTTTTAGTTTTAGTCGTTATTAAGAAGTCGCTGCTGCCCATCTCTTGATTTGTCTGTCGCCTCTTACAACGCAAACTCTTGAATCTTCATGGTGTATTGTATTCCCAGTATTCTTACCGGCGAAGTTATGGAACTGTTGATGTTTGGATTGACGTTCTCTATGTCGTGCTTCCGTTTCAGGTTTGGTTTGTGCTGTGGAGTCATAAATATGAATAGTTTCGTACATTTGACACAATAAACCAACATTCTACAACTAAGTTTGGCTCTTGTGTTTAAATTTTTTTGTGCGAAGGCAAACTTTTAATAGTAAAATTACTGGGAATTTCTTACCAAGTACACTTACAAAACACCTCGAAAGAAAATTCTCAGTACCTCTAAAAAATATAAGAAATTTTAGTACTAGGTAAGCACAATCTAAGTGTACCTTAAAACTTGAAAGCGAGCAGTGCAGTAGAATATTTTAATCAGTGCCTAATTAATTTGTTTTATATTTCTCATAAGGATGCATTTTTCGTTTATGTTTTTTTGCTTAATTTGACTGACGTTTGTTTTTCATAAATAGTAGGAAAAGTACTACGCAAGTATAAACGTAAGATAGGCAGTGGAATGCTTCTTCTGACCGTATTTTCGTCACGGTGACTAGTGCCAACGGAGATTAGTGTGGGACAGAATTATAGTGCCAGAATGTATGCGCAAACACAGTTGAACTCACTATTCCCTCAGTCTCATAGTCCAATGGGACGGTAATCCGACACGACCGGAGAGAGATCAGGGACAAAACCAACAGCTGTTCGTGCTTTCTGACTCTGGGCTGCTACTGAGAATTTCTCTGACAGAAAAACCCAATAACTGACCCAATATTTGAACCCGAGATGAAATATTTAGAGTATCGCGCGTACAGAAGTCCATAGAAGTATAAGTATACAAAATGTAAACTAGAACTATGCTACAGCCTCTTGCAAATTTATGCTTGCCTAGTAGTACTATTCCTAAAATAAACTACTAGTACCTATATAAAATTCCAAATATAGAGTGGGTACTGAGAATTTTCTTTCATGATGTAAATCTACTTGGTGAAAAATTCCCAGTAATTTAACTAACAAGATTTTTTGGTAAGACGACTGAGAATACAAGGCGCTACAAAGATTCCCAATGGTCTTAATATTAAGACTATTTGGAAGTTTCCATTAGAAAATTAATCTACTGGGAAGAAAATTAAGTAAGACTACTGGCAGTACCCCGTTGAATGATCTATAACTTTCAAATAAATTTGTCATTACATTATTATACCTAATGTAATTTAATTGTACTATGCCTATGACCTTCGCGCAAGTGTAAGCAACAAGTTAACAAAGCTTACCACAATCTGAAGAACAGTATTGTAGCTCATAATTTTTTTATAGAATAGGCTGACAAACGAGCACACAGTCCACCTGATAGTAAGTGGTTGCTGCACCCCATAGACATCTACATCTATCCTCGATTACAAATCAAAATGCAGATGCATTGTCACCCGTGAGAACTAAGATGGAATGCCTCGTTTCCAGTAAAAAGGGCCACCGGTGTCTACACTCACCATATGAAACACAGCTACTATTTTACGCTGGTATTCTGTGAGAGCGTGATCGTTCCCCGGTCGAGCCGACCCATTCGTGATACAATTATACTACTAGTATAACTGCAGCATGGCTCTACCACGTATAAAAATACGAACAATCAAACATATTTTTTTATATATTACATTTATAAGGAGTTACACTATCTGATAATTATCCCTAAACCCTGTACTACGTAAATCTGTCTGCGGAGTTTCTGGACCTTCCTTTCGCGGCAGTCATTTATACATTGGTACATTTACAAGCAAACTTAAGAATGAATAATATACGCAAATAGTATATGAGTAAAAACAAATAAATGTATATATGGAAGACTTCGTGATTGTCAGGTGGTTGGGAGTTTCGTAATTTCACATCTATTTCTATAAAAAATATATAAAATTAGAGATATCTAGATCATTCAGCACATCACTAGAAGGGTCGCAGCGGACATAAAATGTTTATGAAGCCCATATAGCTTACAGTTTCTTTATAGCTCCGGCAACCGAAATGGACCCTCGGTGAGACGTTAAGATATTTTATGACCGTGTTGAACTAGCAACACTGACTAATAATATATACATACCATCTTACGTAATTCCCTTGAGACTTATAAACTTTGAGATCAGGAAAACACTGTTAATTGGTAAAATCAAAAGTATTAGATTTTTTGAAGTTGCCAAAAGTAACAGTATTATCCCTAAAAACCAATACATCCCATGACAAATCACCATCATCAACCCCCCTTCACAAATTCACTGCTAAAGACAAAACAAACATTACCTACAACCCCTACATATGCAAAAATGCGTAAAACGTCACATGAAGAGATGGAGGCTTCGAGCAATCCACTTATTGGTACGAGATTGCCACTGGAATACTTTTCTTTTTTTCTCTTTATTTTGGTCAGACAAACAGTCGTTAACAAAAAAAATCCTTTCGCCCCGAAGAGTTCTCGGTTTTTCGAGCTATATGACAGACCCAACACCATTTCTGTTTATTAAAAATATATTATATATTATAATATATTATATATTATAATTTATTATAAATATGGTAAAAATATTTTGATCAGATGCGGGTAGAAAAATATTAATGTTGTGTCGTACGTTGTTTGAAGAGCACCTTCCGACCTCCCTTAGTTACGAGCACTACAACTGGCGCCTAGTATTAGTTGGATACTGATGAATTATTAGGATTTATTACTGATATATTAATATCTGATATTTGTATTACTGATATATTGATATCTGATAATTGTGTTACTGATATATTAATATCTGATATTTGTGTTACTGATATATTGATATCTGATATTTGTGTTACTGATATATTAATATCTGATATTTGTGTTACTGATATACTGCCGGTTCCGTGGCACAGTGCCTTAGCAATGAGTTGCAGCGTTGAGAGCCGCTGGTTCTTAACCCGCACACTGTGTATTTGTGTAAACAATAATAATTGTTCTACTACTGGGCACAAATATAATTGTCCCACTGCTGGACACATGCCTCCTCTCACTTCTGAAACGGTTGTAGGGCAAGGAAGAGTCCGCCACGTTGCGATGCCCCAATGTTTGTTAGCGGACTTCAAATATTTTCTAAATTTTTTTTTATTTTTCTGGCTTGCAGGTTTCCGATGTTTTCCTTCAATTCCGAGCACGTTGTAAATCAGCACTTATTAATACTAATAATAAATATTTTACTGTCAAAAATAAATTACAAAAGTTTATGAAGTCTCTGACTCCTAAACTAGACGAGTCTGTATCTTAGGAATCAGCAGTCTCTCCAAGAGTTGTAACAAATATAACATTTAATAGATTTATGCATGTTTTCATTGTTACAATAGAAACAAAAGAAAAAATAAACAATTCCAAATTTAAAAAAAATAATGTAAAGTATTCTGTGTCATATTTAATACCTACTATACATCTATACCATTATATATATGAAATTTATTTATATTATATTAAAGTACAAGTACAAATTATGTAATAACATAACTAAAACATTACATTAATTTTCTACACATTACACTTTTCTTTTTTGCTTATTTATTTATTTTGAAATTATAAATTACTTAAAATTGCATTTAACAATTCCATTGACGCCGGCGGGGATCGAACCCGGGTTGCTCGCGTACTGCTAAATTTACAGTGAGTGCTAAGCGCCTGAATAACCAGAGGTCTTTGGAATTTATTTTTTTAAAATGCCTCCACGATCCACACGATCTCCACGAAAGAAAATCCTAGTGTGGGGGTAACGTTAAAATTAAAAAAAAAAAACAAGACTATTAACTAGCTAATTCATTTTTAACAATTTTTACGTAGTAGAACCATGCTGCAGTTATATTGCTACTAGTTGGTTGTAGCACAAACAGGTTGGCTCGACCAGGGAAGGACCACGCTCTCACAGAATATCAACGTAAAATAGCAGCCTAATGCTGCTGTGTTTCGTTTTGTGGAGAGAACCGGAGACCCTTTTTACTGGAAACGAGGCATTCCATCTCAGTCCTTCCATCCCAATTAAACATAAATGTAGATGTCTATGGGCCACAACATCTACTTACCATCAGTTGGACTGTTTGCTCGTTTGTCACCCTTATTCTATAATATATATATATATATATATATATATATATATATATATATATATATATATATATATATATATATATATATATATATATGTCGCAAATCGCAAATCAACGCCCGATTCTATTAATGGCTTCTGGTTACTCATCCATTGGGTTTCTTGTTCAACTACCAATATCTTTGTTACTGTTCCATCATGTGGACAAATTCCGAGAAAAGCTCGCCGGCTCAAACAGTCGACAGTGACGGTTCACTTCACACTTTCATAGTTCTTGGCATTACGCAATGATTGTTCACTGATTTTAAGCAAAATTGAAGAAAGCGATGTATCTAACATATCGAACCTGTTTAGCCGAGTTTTTTTCGTCGATTAACCCCCTCGTCGAAGTTGGAGTTCCTAGATATTTTTATAGTTAACCATTATTTTTTCTAACTTGATACAAGGTTTTAGTCAAATTTTTAATAGGTAAGCGATTGAAAATTCATTTTTATAATCTAGGCATCTACTTTTTGATTTATTTTATCGCTCCTAATCCTCCTCAACTTATTTTTGTAGAATAAGGGTGAACGAGCACACAGTCCAGTTGATGCTAAGTGGGTGCTGTAGCTCATAGACATTTACTATCTCGATTAAGAATCAAAACGCAGATGCGATACACCCCTGAACACAAAGAAGGAATGCCTAGTTTCCAGTAAAAAGAGTCTCAGGTTTTCTACACGTACTATAAGAAACACCGAAGCGTTGGGCTGTAAGAGTGTTGTATTTCCCCGATTGAGCTGGCCCATTCTTCAGCGTGGCTCTACTATGTAAATCATCTACTTTTTTTCTTCATAAGCCTATAAAAGTATACTGCTGGACATGGACCTATCCCGTTGTATGTGGTATTGCCGTAAGTCACACTAGCAGTTTGGGGGCAGATTAAAAGTATACGTCACCCTTTGTCAACCCTTGGGTGTCTTATGATGGAGGCATGGGAAACGTTAGAAAAATGTTATGACTTCCGATAGATGGCGTTGTACCAACTCATTTACGCTGAAATGTATATACCCAAACCAGTGGCGAATATGGCACAGGGATTTACTCATCCATTTATTTGTATTAGGAACTAGATATAGATTTGTATTATTATCCATTAAAATTATGATAATTGCAAATAGTCCAGGAGAAATCAGCGCATGAAAACCGAAAACTATTTTACCTCCATTTTTATGCGATTCTCTACAAATTGGCCTACTGATGATATAAATGCATGCGGGTACTTTGGACCTATTCGAAATTCATAAAGAAAAAGAATAATAATATTACAGATCTGAAATCATGTTTTATACATTTCTTTATATATTTTTAACGATTTAAAAATATCCGAATTATCAATTTTTCAAACATTTAAAAATTCATAATTCCAAAAATCGTAATACCTTTTCTATTCGTATTTCATCGAAGATTATAAAAAATTGTCCCGTTTGAAAATAACAATTCCTTGCAATTAAAAAAATCTGTTTAAACAATATGGCATCGAGCTGACCCATGGCAACATGCATTTAAATCATCAGTAGGACACCCTATATATAATCGCATAAAAAATTGAGGTAGAATAGTTTGCTGTACGCATGCACCAATTTTACGCCAGACCGAGAGGTCAATCGACGGATTCAACTCGGCTGGGCAGCGTTTGGGAGATTGCAACACATCTTCTTGTCAGAAAACCTAAAAAATAGATTGTACAACCAGTGCGCGTTGCCAGTGAGGACCTATGGATCTGAGACATTGTCCTTCACTGCTGGTTGTATGAGAAAGCTCAAAGTTGCTCTGCGAGCTCTCTGCGTGATAGACCTAAAAACGAGGACATCCGCAGTAGAACCAGAGTAACTGAAATAGTCGGATTAGTAAGCAGAAGTGGCAATGGGCCGGCCATATAGCTTGAAGAGCACACAAGCGATGGGGAAGAAAGGTCCTCGACTGGCATCTTCGTACCGACAGGTGAAGTGTATGGCGTCCCTCCACCAGATGGAGTGACGGCCTGGTAAGTCATGCAGGAGATCAATGAATGCAGGTGGCTCGGGAACGTGCTTCGCGACTTTCCTTGGGGGAGGCCTATGTTAGGCAGTGGACTTGTGAAGGGCTGTAAAGATGAATAAGTCATAAGCAACCATTTGTTTTGTCTGTCTGTCCGTCCGAGTTAAATTTGCAAATGGCTGAACCGATTGTGTTAAAGTTTTACGAATGGACAGAAAGCAATACCACGAAGGATCTACGCTTTTTTGTAGAATAACGGTGACAAACAAGTCAGTCCACCTGATGGTAAGTGGATGCTGTGGACCATAGATAACTACATTTATCCTCGATTAAGAATCAAAATGCAGATGCGTTGTCACCCGTGAGGACTAAGATGGAATGCCACGTTTTCAGTTACAGGAGTCTCAGGTACTCTACACTCACATACACATAAGAAACAGAAGCATTGAGCTGCTATTTTACGCTGGTATTCTGTGAGAATGTGGTCCTTCTTCGGTCGTGCCGACCCGTTCGTGCTACAACCATAATATAGCTGTAGCGTGGCTCTACCACGTATAATTTTTTTTGTTTTTTTGTATTACATTTAAAAAATCAATAAAAAAACATTTATTCTAACTTTATCGAATAAAGTATAGTTTTATTCGACAAATTTAAAATAAATGGTTTTCTTTTTATATTAAATCTTTGATTATCTTAAAACTACATAGTGTTACATTAATAGATCCTATACAAGCGAAGCCTAGACAGGTTGCTCGTAAATCTATATAAAACACAAAAATGTTTCTACCTCTGTCCGTTATAGAGCAAAAGCATGCAACTGATTTTAATGAATTTTTTTGTGTATGTTTGAATGGATCCCTGGATGATTTATATTCACATTTGTACCAAAAATCACCCATGCGAAGCCGGGGCGGATTGTAAATAGCTAGTATTTGATAAATTTTAAAGTGAGTAAATGTAAGTTAACTGCGTGTAAAGTCATTGTAGACTGCATTAAAAGGGGAGAAAGTATTGATCGGCGCTACCGTTACTGAGATTCTATTTAGGACTGTGGAACACGTGAAAGTGGTTTAATTTTAATTTTTCACCGGACATGCCTTATTCATCAGCATTTAGGTCCACTATTAGAAATACTACTTACTCTTTTTCCGACTAAGAGTCAATCTGCGTTAACACTACTCGCTTTACTTAACTTGCAGAAACATCAGTATAACATTATTAGCATTGATGGAAGAGGAAGCAACTTTGGAATCCTTTATTTAAAAATGAAATTTTGCTTCAGGAATCCCTGTAAATAGTCTCAATCGATGTAGAAAATACGTATTGACAGGAATAGATGATACTTGTAAGTTGTAATAAAAAAATGGCTAAGTTTTAATATTATGTAACCTAGTTTTAAGGTCATTAGTAAAGTGTTACAAAACATTACAAAGTTATAAATAAAGACAAAGAATTATTGTTTGTTTTAGTTTTGTATATGTGTATTAGTTATATATTTTTTTAATTTATATTAACCTTATAGTCAACACAGATTAAAAAATATAACCATCATAATATGTTTTTACTGATTTATTTGTTGCACTAATAAAAATTTAGGCATTAATCGATCTTCTAGATTTTTATACAAGCTATTGAATAGAATATTGCAAACTGTATACCTACTAAATGATGGAAGAATGTATAGGTACATAATGACTTCTAAAGCTAAATATTAAAATGAAAGTGGAGAATATGAAGACCACGTCAAAGAGGCTGAAAATATATGGCAAAGAAAAGCAAAAAGAGTACATATAATATTTTATTATATCAAAGTAAAGTATTTTTATAGCATTGGGTGTTAGCACAGTCCGCCTCGATTCCAGGAAAACGGGTCTCCGGTTCTCTACACTCACCATACGAAACACAGTAGCATTACGCTGGTATTCTGTGAGAGCATGGTCCTGCCCCGGTCGAGCCGACCCATTCATGCTACAAATATAATATAGCTGCAGCTTGGCTCTACCAGTTAAAAATTAATTAATTAAATTGCTGCTTATTTTATTAAGAAGAGCACTTCACTCTGTATCAAATCTCAGTGGTAAAGTACGTCTTCTTAAATCAGTTATGAAGTAAAAAAAATAATTTGTGTATGAAAAAGCTATTGTGTTGAAATTGAGAATACACTCCCGTCAATGGCCAAAAATAAAAAAAGGCCAAAATAATAACCATTGGCCAAAAGCACAAGGTAAAACCCACTTGCCTACTTCTACCGCCTTATAGAAGTATATCTTGTGTTCTGGTTTCAAACGTAAAAAGTCCAGATAATTCAATAAAAGGAGATGCGTCACAATCACAGGCTGGCAGACAGAGGCATTTCATTTTAGTTCTCAGGGGTGACAAACTATATGTTACATTCTTTATTTAAAGTTAGCATAGTCACTTTATCATAAGGTGGACGGTTAATTCGCACGTCACTCTTAAAAATTTGTAAAATTTGTACATAGCTTAACTTTTAAACATATTGTGAAAAAACTTTAGCATTTAAACATATCTTTAAAAACTTATTGTAAAGGAAAGGAATGTAATTATGCTAATAAAGTTTATTTATTTATTTATAGTCTGTATTTATCTGGCTCTGGATTTGCCCTACTCTTTATACCAAAACACTACAGCGTGTGCACTGCTTCTTGACAACAGAAATAAATAAGATGGTGCTACAATGGCTGCAACATGGCTCTCCCACGTATAAAACTACTGTTTATATGCGTTTAAAACAACGTTTCTTAAATGAAATTGTAGACTCAACCACCCGGAAGTATTTATATGGTACGATGGTAATAGTAAAAATGTTGATTAGCTTTTAACTTAAACAAATTTGGTATTTTTCTACAACAATAATTAACCATTAACTAATTTACGGCTTCTTGGCCCAGTGGCTTAGCAATGAATTAAGAGTCATGGAATAACTTCTTATATTTACGTAAACAACTACACATTAAATTAAACTAATTTTTACAGTTATTCATAGTTAACCCGGCTAACTATATAAAAGTAATTCAAAAATTCAAAATATAATGTCATTTGATTATATAAAAAGAAAAATATCTCTTTTTCAATATTTGAAATGAAAGAAGAGATCCATAAAAATATTTTTTGTAGAAACGTACCAGTTGTTTTTTACATTTTCCATTACAATTACAATTAAGCGAGACTAAATTACTCAGTGATTTTTAAAAGGAACCTGTGCGTTGAGATTCTAAAGCTAATAAAAAATAATTATTTTGACACATTAATTCTAACGATCGTAATCGTGGCCATCCACACATCCAGATATCTGGACACCCTCAAAAATGTTTTTTTTTCAATCAGTTTTTTTACACTTAACAGAAAATTACTTTTAAAAATAATAGAAACATGAAAACCAGTGATTTTTCTCGATATATGTGTATTTTTATTATTCTAAAACTACAATAGTAAAAAAAAAATAAAGACATTTTTAGCTCAGAAAATTACTGGATTTCCATCAGATGAGAGTAGAGCACAACCTCGCTTCGCTTATGAGGCGTGCAAAACTGAACGTAGCAGGGCTTACTAATCCATCGGGGCGTTAAACAATTCAGATCCCCCCGTGACCATGGGTGCTGCAAAGTATCCGAAAAACCGGGAATTTAAAAGTTAAATTCAAGGCGATAAAATTCGTAAAAAATAGTTTTGTTTTATAAGAGTCGCGGGTTCAAAGCCCGCACGGTACATGTGTTAGTATGGCATAAAAATAATTGTGCAACTCAGACGGAATGCTAGCCAGGAACGTAACTCCTAATATATTAACTTCTTTGATTAATTTAAAATAAATGTAGTTTTATTTCTATAAGATAAGGTATAACTTTATTCATAAAACTTTATTAAGTAAAGGAATAAGTAGTTACAATAATTCTACATAGGTCTTGATGGCCCCGAGGCTGAATTCAAGTAAGGAATAATGACTTTGTTCAGATCAAGATTTAATTTAATGAGTGGTTTGTAAAACGAATACCGAACTTTGGAAGACATTTGTGATTGGATACAGTAAGAAAAGATATTGAATTGACTAGACCTAACAAAATCTAACAGACGATATCGTAGAAATCATATGTCTTCTCTAACATTAAGCTACTAACGTAGAAGTTATAAAAGTTTTAATCGTTTTGTTTGTCCGTGAGTTTATTAGAATACTTCTCAAGCATAACTTTACTTAACTCTGCTTTTTATATTTAGTTACTTTTATTACTTTTCTCCTATTAGAAAAACAATTATTGGACTCGAACACGTATAGAGCCGATTTATGCGTGTGTTCACATAATTTTTGTTTTAAATTTCAAAAGTACTTCAAAATTTCCAAATACTTTTGTTACTAGTCTTACTAAATTTCTTTTCATCAGCCCGTGAAGAGAGGCGGAACTTACCCAGTAAGGTATTGTAAATGGCTTGCCAGGTTGTAGTCATCGCAGTATCTGATGTGGCACCGTTGTTGCAGATTCGCATGGCCGATGTATATTTTACATCTGCTTTAACTACTTGTAAGATAGGTCAGTAATATTCCTGAGTGGTTTCTTACGATACACATAAAACGAGATTAGATGATGTACTCTCATCACACGGCAGAATCTAATTGCCTAAAAAGTGGCTACATCTTTGTTATTATCGCTGACAATTGTATGACTACAGTAGTCTAATATGTAGAAGATGGATTACAAACTTAAAAAGTCGTGGATTATAATCCACCATTACTCAATGATTCCTAATAAAAGCATTGGAAGCTTAATCGGAGCCTTTAATGAAAGTGTTGGTAATGTCTAGATCTAAAACTCTTTTTTGTCTTCCAGTCCACCTGTGTAGGTACCGCTTTCTTCACCTCCTTCTGCCGCCAATAGCAGTTCTTGTACCGCTGTTTTCTAATCTGAAGAGTACCGAGAGTCAGTAAAATTACTTAGTCCTCAGAGGAGAGAACACATTTTTGTCTGTAGTTGTCTGCAGGAGCCCATGGACTGCAATAGTCTCTTACCATCAGGTGGACTGGTAATTTTTTCATCGCTTCTGGTTTATAAAAAATTCAATTGTAAATAAAACTTGAGATTATTAGCTTTATGGATCTAAACTGACTAATAAACCCATGTCTTGAAAGATTTTACCACTTTTCTATCTCTATAAGTGCAAATCCTTTTTGTTCTTTTTTATCTGCTGAACGATGTCTTTTGTATTTCTAAGATCGTTTAAATTTATAACAAAGTTACTCTTCAGTACTGTCAGGTGTTGTAGCATTAAACCCATTAACTAGAGATGTTTCTTTGCTACAGTGTACTTTTCTGTTAGTACTTTATATTGCTTGTCGATTTATCTTCTTATTAAAGACTGTTATTTAACATTTTATTAATGCTGCTAGGCTACTATTTGATTCTTATATTGGATAACTTTTCTGTTTAACTGTAAAATTAATGAATTAGCTGATAAAATGGACTAAGTAAAATGACTTTAAAATGACTTTTGAATGAAGCATTTAACATAGAATAAATTTTACTAACATAGTCCCATGTTGCTAATTTAGTTTTCTGATCTCGTTATTTTCCATCCTTATCACCAATACGTGAATTAAGCAACTAATGACTCTAATGGTTTACAGATTGTTTGAAGAAAACCAAGATCTTCTTCACATGTTTGAGAAGTTTCGGCAATTCAGGACAAAAGAAGAGCAGATCAATTCTACGGAACTCGCTGAGCATGCCAACAATGTGATGAACACGCTGGATGAGGGTATTAAGGGTCTGGATGACTTAGACAATTTCTTCGCTTATATCCACCAAATAGGCGCCAGCCATAGAAGGATACCAGGTTTTAAGGTCGAATATTTTTGGGTGAGTTCATTTAATTATGCTGTTTTTTTATTACAGTGAAAATAAAAAAAATTAAGAAAATTATAAACAAATGTCTGACCTCTTGCTATTTTTTTAATAACGTCAAACTAGTGTTATTTGAAAATTTGGAATAAGAAAATACAATATTAATTAACAGATGAAAGATAATTAACAGGTTTTTGAAAACTTTAACTTTGTGTTGTAAATCTTTTAAGAAAATTAATGGTATTTTTTTGAAAAAAAGTACATATTTGAAAAAAATATATACTTTTTATAAGTATTTATTTGAAAAAAAAAAAGAACACTTATACTTACACTGCCGTCAATCATATTTTGTATGCTACAATAGCCAACGCATTGGTGAATAATACTTATTTAGTAACATTAATTTACCGTATAGTGGCAGTGTAAGAATAAACACTACCCCATATCATCCCGCGGGTACCGTAACCGGCGACAGAGGGAATCAAATCAGGAGATGGGCAGCAGCATCTCCCTAATAACGACTGAAAATTAAAAAGACTGCGATTGACAACCCGCTTGGTGACTCTGGCAAATATCCGCAGTATGAATCAATCTATAGGAAAGACCTTCAACAGTAGACTTTAGAAGGTTGTAAGGGTGACTGTAATTTATTTAGCAATGTTCGCGTCTTCTGAATATACGACCTGCCTCCATCAATTACGTAGAGTATAAATTCTTTGAGAATAAAAATCCTAACTTTATATTTGAAAAATACATTCAGTTCTCTTCAATACCTTTACATATTGCTTGTCATTCAAGTGATTCTTCAGTGACCGGAAAAAAATTAAAATCTGTCGACACGAGATCCAATATAAACGTAATGATATTTCCCAGTTAAAATGTAATAACTTGTTACGTATTTTTGTATACATGTGATCAGGAATTTTCGTGGAGGTAATAAACGTAGTTACGTTGTGAAGGCGTATCCTTTAGGTTACCTACCTTTATATTTATAGGCAAAACGCTGTCTCTGTTCAAGTTATCGAGTTTTTTAAGGTAGTTATTCAAACATAATTACTACGAGTAGGCATTTCCGCATTCCACCAAACTCAACACATAACTTTTTCTTGAGTAAGTCTGAGTTTTAGGTTTTACATGCTTTATCCATTCACTGTCTATTGTATAGCGGTAGAATTCCCATCACATATTACCCATAACTAAATTGTACAACCAAACTGTAGTTCTGTAGCAAGAGTATCAGAAGTCCACGCGTAACTGTCGTTGTCCTTCCTACATTGTATACAGAACCCAATAACATAACTTCCATACAAAACCGAACGCAGCTGGATGTCGAGCTTTGGTGGTGAAATCAAAGCCTGACATACGTTCTAACTATCGAGTATTAAGATATGAACTCTGTTCAACAAACTGGAGTAATCTTTCATCTAATACAAATGCACGACCATAATGAGGTTCGTCTTTGTATTTGAACCATCCCTGTTTAAATTTATTAAACCAATCGCTCACTGTGCTTTGACTTATCACGTATTCACCACATACTTAAATGGACAAGCCTTAGGAATTGAACGAAAGTCGAAAGTATGCAACAGTGTAGTTGTTTACGACTAATTTTCTGTTACTCTGTAGAACAGAACTGTACAATAATATCCATTCCAGACAATGTTTTCATAAATGAACTCGTAATTTTTTACAATCTAAAGTAAAGTTTACAATAGATGATATAGGTAAAAGATGTAAACGTTACTTTAGCAGATGTTATAGTAGCCTAATGGTAGGGTTCCCACTGAAAACTTTCTGGGTTCGATTTTTGCCATTTGTCTACTGTGGTGAACCACTCTGAACGCAAGCAATTTTAAGCTTACTTAGAGTGGTAACAAGAATATTAGTAATTTTAACAGAGTTAATAGTTTTTTTTAAATTGCAACACCGCAAAGATAAATGCAACAAACGATTAATAATATTTTCGAAATGTTTTCCAAAACTCTAACCGTCTTAATACATACAAGAACTCGTTTATAAGTAGTTTTAAGTACAAACAAGTCTGTTTCAAAAAAATACCCCGCGGAAAATATGCAAACTATGGAACTTTTGACAGCAAAAATGTGAAATTTCGCGAACTTTGGCGCTGTGGCTAAAGGACTTCTTTTGTGATAAAGAATCTTCTTTAAACCCGGGACAATCAATTAAACCACGTTTGGTAATAAGACCGCATTAGTCTGTTAAAACGCATCGTTAATCTTCAGGTCGAGAGTAATACCATTTGATATGATAAATTATTTCTTCAAGAAATTTTGTTGCACTCGATCTAATCGACAAAATTGACTTTACATATAACTATAAAAAATCTCTCTGTGTTATCGAGTCGAACTCCACAAAATTACATTTCTAAAAAGGGTAACAAAGTTAGAAAAAGGTTTTATTCACACTTAACACTCAGAGAAAATATTTATAAGGGTTCAACCCAACGTGATAAGAAAAGCTTTGGCTTAACACTGTAATCAGATTAGGCAAAGACACGTTGTTTAAATTTAAATATGCTTAGGCTACAAGCCTATTTAACTCTTGCCTTGAAATCAGATGGAAAGACAGACGCTAGCAAATTAATCCACTAATTCGCTGTACGAATTACGAACGATGAAGGAAGCTTTATGGTTCGAATGCATAGTAAACCGACAACAAAAGGAAAGCGATCAGTCGAGCGACAAGTTATCCGAGGATGGAACGGATATTCTTTTTACAGAGTAAGAGCGATAAACGAGCAAGCATACATAGGTGGATGCTGTAGCTCATTGACATCTCATCTACATCTATACTCAGTAAGGAATCAAAATAGAGATGCGTTGTCAACCCAAAGATGAAATGCCTCGTTTCCAGTAAAAGGGGTCTCCGGTTCTCTACACTCACCATACGAAACACAGCAGCATTAATTTTAAGCTGCTATTTTAGGCTGGTATTCTGTGAGAGAGTGGTCCTTCTGCGGTCGAGCCGACCCATTCGTGCTACAAATATAACATACCTGCAACGTGGGTCTAACACGTACAAAAAATGGAAAGATGAAAAAAGTTTTTAATACCGCTTTGACAAATTTCACGTTTATAGTTTTATCAATCCGCTAGATTTTTCATAGTTAACCAGATAGGTATGTAAACGTATATAGTGGTAATTAAATATATAAAACTTATTTATTTAACGTTGGCAGTAGATGTCAATGGACAACAGTAAGCCCTTACCATCAGGTGAACTGCAAATGCTTGAAACACATCAGTTTTTTGGAAGAGAAACTCGTCCAAACTCGTCGAAAGCGCTACTAATTTAAACTAAAGTAAAAAAAAGCGCTACTAATTTAAACTAAAGTTAAATTCATCACATCTAATAGAGAAACATAGAAGTACGAGTTGAGTAAAATTATTATCTTTGCTTCGTTTAAAGGGAAGCCTTAATGAAAAGCAAACAAGCTTTGTTGTCAACAGACTAATCAAAATTCAACAAGAAACTATCAGTTATAAACGGATCCATTAAATAAACCATTTCCATTGAAATAGAGGATGAACTCAACTGAACCGTGTTATTCAGTAATGATCCAACCGACAATCTGGCTAAACTAATTATTCAGAGGTGTTTGTCTTTAGTTTATTTCCAGTTGTAAAGACTTCTGAAAATTATTAAGTAAACCCAAAACCTTCATTAAATTTTCTTTAAAATGAAATACACAATATGAAACAATGGGGTTTCTGAAGTAAGAAAAAATAATTTATCTTACAAATCTGAATAACTGCATGTTTTGTGGATTGAATAATTTCTGCACCAAGTCTAATTTATATCGTTAAATTAACTGGTCCGGTAGATATTCTTCTGTCTTGTTCATAAGGTAGCACGAAGTTTGGAGGTTAACTATAAATTCATTCTGCAATATTTTTGTTTGCCTTTTTCACAGAATAAATAAAAGAAAATAATTACTTGGGCGCAGTGCCTCCTATCGGGTCAAAATGTTGTAGTTTCATTTTTTGTTATTTAAAAATATAATATACCGTGAATATGAGTTTTTTTGTCCTATAAAAATATAGGATTTGTTTACCATTTCACTAGTGCCACTGATAGGATCATAGCATAAATTCAATTCATTGTTTCGATAAAACAAATATATGATATGAATATGACCTCAATCGATTTAAGTCGTTCAGGAGTTACACTTATTAAATTAAATTATTTAATTAATTATGAATTAATTAAAAGGAATTGAATTAAGCATTAGAAATTTTTTGACAATTACTTTGCCCTTTGCCCTTGAGCCTGTGACCCTGCGAAGTGACGAGGTCAAAGATCTCTACTAAATTTATTGTTTTATTGCCGTTCGTAAAGTAGCGTGGAAATTATTTAAATTTCGATAGATTTAAATTAATTTATTTATTTAATACAAAACGTTGTTTTTATTTTTTGTAAAATATCAGTGCCATAGTTCACATGTTACTCCCTATTTTTTCCAGACGGTAAAAAAGGTCATTCAGTATAATATAAAGATAATCCAAATGCGTTACGAGGAAAATAATGAAGGGGAATAGAAAAATGCTTGTATCAAGTGCGAACTTCATTTGCCCGCGTTGCACCTCTAGTACTGTTTAGGCTCTAACAAAGGAGTGATGGTAAAATTTACCGACAGCGCTGAAGCTGGAGGATAATTTAAACCTTTTCATTGTAACGTTCTATGTATATTAGTCCTCAGGGGTGACAACAGATTTTGTATTTTGGTTATTATATTTGGTTAGAAAAAGGACACGATTCCTACCAAGAATTATTCGCGATTCAAAAACTGCACAGCAGGACTTAAGCCTCTCCCCTCCCCCTCCCCCCATGACCATAGATACTATAAAGTAACTGAAACGTCGGGATCTAAAAATGTATGACATGCAATAAACAATTTAAGTTTGAATTAAAATTAAACGAGATAAAATCAGTTTCATTTAATGTGAAGTGTTCGCGTTAATATAACAAATCAATATACGAGTATGATTTTTCTATCATCTATCAAATTTAATCTCTAAACGAGTGGTAAAATTAAACATTTTGTACAACCGACTTAATAAAATGAGAACATCATCAATGTAGTCCAAGTGAATTGAATGCGCATTACTAAGGTTAACTCAAAAACTACCGGTCAGATCTTGATCAAATTTATATGGGACCACATGACAATCATCAAAACCGGTTTACCAAGAAAAAGTTCTTAGGTACACACATAAAAAAATACAGATGAATTTATTACCTAATCCTGTTTTGAAGTCGGTTAAAAAGGGACCCAAATTCTAATTTATCGCGCCGACAAAAATACACATGCAAAAGTCGTCCATACTCACCTTTACAAGTAGGTGACGTTAAAAAATCACCGGCAAAAATAAATCAAACCAAAGTTATTTCGGATAGTTGGTCCATAAACTAGATGTAACATCATAAGTCACGTCACGGTCTGTACCCTGGTGGGGTAACAGAATACATTATTCGGGAAAACTTTCACTCGAGCTACGTTTTCTGACAACACTGCGGCCCAATTTTTTGCAATATAAACATTATTTATATCGCAAACAAATTTTGTTTCAACACTGTTTTTGCGTTTTTAATTTATTGCCAGTTCGATTGCAATCGTTTTTTTTTTGTAAAACTGAAATGATAAACGTAGTTACAGTCTACCTGATGGTAACTGACTAGTTCTATTCCATGGACATCTGCAACCGACTTCGAACAAAGAAAGCTACAGATGCATTATCATCTCTGAGGACTAAGATGGAATGTCTCAGATCCTATCACTAGCCCTCTAAATCCCTCAGACCAGAACACAATAGTGCAGGCACTGCTATTATGTGGCAGAAATATGCCTCTTCCTTCTTCTTTTTCTTCTCCTCCTTCTTCTTTTCCTCCTTATTTTTCTCTTTTTCTTCTTCTTGCGGTGCTTACTTCTAAATCCTAGGCAAAAAAGGTTTACTTTCATATAGGTTTTTTGTGTGTATCAGTTTGTGATAATATTTTCATCTATCCATTACAGCCTATAAAAGTTCACTGCTAAACATAGGCTTCCCCCATAGATTTTCTCCTAGGGCCACGCAAGGCTATGGCAGATATGCTCCCTATTAGGCGATCTATGCGGGAGGCCTAATTTTAGCAGTGAATTTTTGATATATCCCTTGCTACAAAGGTTTCGACATCAATTGACGCTTTTTAATTCAGCTTACAAAGCGCTAGTGTGAAAACTTTTCCAATCGAATAAAATGCTCCAAGCTAATTCAAAAATTTAACAAATAATTGATACGAAGTCAATAAAGCTCGCGGTTGATGATTTCCTAAGTTTATTGGATACTTGCAAAGAAAAGTTCTTAACTTAAGGGAAAATATAATCTCAAATGGCTTAGCAAGATCCTCCGTTATGCCGAAAGTATTGCAGCATTAATTTTGAAATAAATATATGGTAAAGTTGAGGATTAATATTAAGGACTATATTAGTCGAAAACACGATTCCGTAAAATTTTCTCGATAGAAAAAAAAACCAAAGTTACCTCCAAACTGAAAAATAAACCGCTGTTATTCATAAAATACTTTAAATAAGATCATGAAACTTTGCATACTAACTGAACTAACTATAAAGTAGTGCTTATGTTATTTACTTTTTTTTGAATACCATTATTTTCACTGTAAAAAGAAATTACCTAAACTATCGGCGTCTTGAAGCTTGATTCCTGTCGCCCCGCCCGTTAGTATCGCTTAGGCTTTTGAAGGGAGAAGTTGTGTCGCTTACGATCAGAATACACATTACGCAACAGGACGACGTAAAATTAAAATGGGAAATAACCGTAATAAAAATAAGAAGCGACTTGGTTGGCATTAAGAAACAGGCATAAATATGATAAAATTATGAAATAAGTATCTATCGACCTATCTACTTACAGTATTAGTGATTACAAACATGTCGGTACATAGCATGCGACGCGCGGTGAAATGGGGGCGAAATTAGAATTTGAGCTGACTTTCTATATCCCCTTAATATTTTTTAAGTAAATTAAAAGTTTAAAAAAACCGGCCAAGAGCGTGTCGGGCCACGCTCAGTGTAGGGTTCCGTAGTTTCCCGTCCGTCACAATAAGTGTTCCCACATATGAGTTTAATGGTGGGTATCCATTATGTTCGCGCTCCAGCAGCGCTCCGCGCTCCTGCATTTTTAAATACCTTTCCAACAATATATCACACGTTAGGGTTGAAATTAAAAAATAAATCACTTCCCACTTTACATATGGGGGGGCTACCCTAATAAAACATTTTTTTTTCAATTTTTATTTTACCACTTTGTCGGCGTGATTGATACACATATTGGTACCAAATTTCAGCTTTCTAGTGCTAACGGTCACAGAGATTAAGCGAGGACGGACAGACGGACAGCCAGACATAGCGAAACTATAAGGGTTCCTAGTTGTCTACGGAACCCTAAAAATGAACAAGTCTATGTTGATTATAATGTATTCTAACTAATTGTGACCATGACTGCATCGTTGGTCTGTTAGTCGTAGACGCAATTACGAATCATGAGGTCCTAAATTTGAATCCCGTGTCGGGCTATTATAATCAGTTATTAGCTTTTTCTGTCAAGAAGTTCTCAGTAGCTGCCCAGAATCAAGAAATTGGGAGTGTTTTACCCCCGTGCCTCGTAATGCACACTATTGATCCTGCGCTTGATCTCTATCTGGTCGTGTAGGATAATCGTCCCGTCGGAATAACAGAATAAGGAAATAGAGATCACCTATGAGTGCGACTACACTTATAGATCTGATACGTGGTCATTCACTGCTGGCAGTATGAAGAAGCTCAAGGTCGCTCAGCGAGCTATGGAGAGGGCTATGCTTGGAGTTTCTCTGCGTAATAAACTCATAAATAAGGATATTCACCGTAGAACCAGAGTGACCGACATAGCCCAACGGATTAGTAAGCTGAAGTGGCAATGGGCCGGTCATTTAGCTCGAAGAACCTACAACCGATGGAGAAGAATAGTTCTCGAGTGGTAGCCTCGTACTCGTAGACAAAGTGTAGGACAGTCCGCCACTAGATGGAGTGTTGACCTGGTAAGACATGCAAGTCGATGGAAACAGGTGGCTTAGAACCGTGCTTTGTGGCATTCCTATGTTCCGCAGTGGACTTGTGAAGGGCTGTAATGATGACGACTATAAAGTGTATTTTTAACACCACACTGAAAGATAGAAAAGGTTCTAGATTGACCATGTCAACCATGGAAACCCTGTACCGGTAAAACATGCGGGCTCAGGACCGTGTTTTGTGGTATTCTTTGGGAGAAACCTATGTTCAGCAGAGGACTTGCGAAGGGCTGTACTGATAATGATGATGATGATGACGGGAAGTTGTCTTGAATTTTTGTAATTTTTAATATCGTACACGAGAGCTATACAGCTAATATTTCTAACGAGGGGAATATTAATCAGTAGTAAATTCTTTTTAGGATAATTTTATTCGAGAATAAGAAGATAGCATAATTTTATTTAAGCTTTTTTTTATAAGCAAATACCATTGAGTAACAGTTGCTCTATAAAAGTCGTAGTCGCTGTCAATAGTCGCAACACGCACAGACTCCTAATGAGGCCGAGCAAGGCCCAAGTTAGATCCAATAATGGATAGCGAGCGACCTTTTTAGACTGTAGCGATATGGGCGTACGTGACACACCTAAGGCAACAAAATGGCGTATAAAGTAGATGTGTGACAAACGCAATGAAATATTTGCTTAATAAATATTGCTTCCATGATAGCTTAGGGATGCGAGTTCGACCCAAGACATCAATACTGAATCTGTATTGGTTTCGAATTTTCGTTGCTAAGCACTGCAAAAATATAATCCTCTCGTATCTATATCATCTATGTCTATCAGGTTTTAAGGCGAGGAAGTGTTCGCCGCGCTGCCCCAATGCGTGTTCTCCACATTTCTTTGAAATATTTATAAATAAAAAAATTATTATTCTCACACATGCAGGTTCTCACAATGTTTTCCTTCACCACCGAGCATGTGGTAAATCGTCACTTAAAATTGCAATTGACAATTTTTGAAAAACATTGGTGCCGGTGGGGATCGAACCCGGTTTACTCGCGTTTTGTTATATTTACAGCGAGCGTTAACCATCTGAGCTACCACCGCTCTATATAGTCATACATATTATATAAAACTTAAATCATTATATATTATATTTATTGATATCAATGAACGCTGACTGTGTTTTGTGGCAATACCCCAGTATTTTATTTATTACTGAGGGAGGCTTGAGATCTGGGAAGATGTAATGATGATGATATCAGTTATGTTTTTATTATCTCTTATCATCAATATGGTAGTAAACGTATGCATTTCCTAAGGTTTGCCATTTAGGACGATAATTGAGTTCAGGCATCCAAATTTTTCCAGTCACCTTACGTCAATATTAGCTTTATCTTTCCAGAGGCCATACCTACCACATGTCGTTTCTTTAAACACTTTCTCTGCGTCGACATCATTATATCGCTGATGCCGACGTAATTAATCATCACATTTCGTTCGTCGTAATACCATTGAGATCTAATGGTCTCAATATATACCAAATATAAATACCCAGACTGACGACGGGGAGAAGGGTCAAAGGTGTAATACATCTGTGGTGATTAACGCCAATCAAATTCTCAAAGAGAGAGTTCCATATCCGCTAGTAAATTGCATTCATTAAGAGCAATATCAAGTACCCTGCTGAACCTCCTAGGTTAGACTAGGATTCATAGATTGCCTTATATGAGGTATATTTGCCGTAATCACCACTGGTGGCAAGCAGGTTGGCAATCGCATTTTTTTTATTTTCTAATTGTTACCAGGAAGACGCTGTAGCACATCTCCTCTTGTTTTATTACAATCTTTCGCCTCTTATGACACCCACGATATTTATTTATATTTACATTTATTTATTTATATTTTAAAAACAGTGTACATGCCGGCTTACAGTATGCCCGTAACGTCAGCATGCTAATTTAGAAATTACAGTTTTAAATAATAGTAATAATATAAGATACATATCAAAAGGTCAAACAAATTAAAGAACACATGTCCAATAGATCAAATAAATACAAAAAAATACATGCCAAATAGATTAGACGCCAAAGGTACAAATACATCTATGAGATATGGGAAAATGGATATTCATACGCGCCACTCCACGATCAACAATATTATAACCTAATAATTAAGTATACTACTGATTTCTATGTCACTTAGCAGAACGCTTTTTTTTTAAATTCTAATGCATAATATTTGTTCCAGAAAATCGAAGCTCCGTTCCTAGCTGCAGTCGAATCTACTTTAGGAGATCGTTACACACCGAACGTTGAAAACATATATAAAATAACGATTAAATTCATTTTAGAAACTCTTGTAGAAGGATACGAGAAAGCCGGTGCTCCTGGAAACTCCACAACGTGAGCAAGTGTAGTAACATTTGCGAGAGATTGGAAATCCAAAGTCGATTTGAAAGAAGAAGTTTATTACGATTTTGTAACACTATAAAACTTGTATAGGTTAAAAAATGTCAATTTCACACAAAAAAGACGCAGTTGCGTATTCAATTATTGTTTATGTGTATCTATTGTGTATAATATGTGTATAGTCGATGTTTAACACTTTCCTTCGCATCAGTACTTCAAGACTTGAAGCTCTTTCGTAATTATGTGTAAAGGAGAGATTTTACATTAGATTTATTTGATGTTAATTAAGCGTTTGTAGTTAACTAATTCAATGGATTATTTTATAAGTATTAATGGGTATTAATTAAACAGTATTAATAACTTCATTAGTCAGTCGTTAGGAGGAATGTTTATGAAATTTTATTATATTAAAAAAGTTTCTATATTTTTGTTGGATTTAAAAAAATGTTTAGTTTTTATTCCTTATTTGTTGTTATTTTTTGTGTACTATCGGGCAGATAGAATTAAATCTGTCGTCAAATAATTGTAATCTTAGGGTATTTACTAACTTAATATTTATTTTTATAGGTTACTTCGTTGGGCAATTTTCCCTGTAGACGTAGTCCTAAGCAAGCATTAGCTGGGACACACAAAAACAAGTTTATAGCACAAGAATTACTTTTATTTAATTATTTATAGAATGACTTTACAATGCAGTGTGTATTTCTTCTAATTTTATGTCTGGTTGTATAATTTATAATAAACACTATTAGACTATAAGAAAGTTACGACGTATTATAATGAAAACCATAACTTGTATAAATGTGTAAGATATTTTTATTATGTTTAAAAATAAAAAAAAATAAAAATTAACATTAACCATGTTAATTTTTCTTTTCATTTTTGAGCACAAAATTGTTCAATTATCGAAATAAATGCTTAGAAGTCATATCCATCTGTCAAAAATTTGGCTAAACAGAAATAAAAAGGGATATATTAATGGTTTATAAAGTTTTCCTCGTCACCAATAATAAAAAGAGTCTTCAGTTCATCACATAACATATGAAATTATAAGCTGGTATATTAAGTAGTATGCGTAGTAGTGGTATGCTAGTATTCTGTGAGATCGTGGTCATTCCCCGGTTAAGCCGACTCATTAGCGCAGCTATCATAGTACTTTTATGCACCACAATAGAAACAAGTTAGACGCCTCCCTTTACACTGTAATTAATATTATTATCTCGTCAATATCAATAACAGAGAACTATTAAAATTATATTAATTTTAGCACAAACTAAAATCTAGAAAAGCGCCAACATTCTTTAAATGCCACGACTATTTACCAAGTGGCTTTTAGCTTTGAGCTCCAAGAAATTGCTCACATTATTATATTTGCCCAGGCCTTACTTCACACTCTACTCTTTGTTGACGCAAGCCTCTTATGACCTAAAAAGTATTACAATACTTCGATTTCAGAGCTTCCATTTTGTTTGCACAAAAACAAATAAATGTTTGGCGTAGACAGAATAAGATATTCCTATATTTTCTCGTTTATTATATTCGGTTAGAGATCGTACGTCCATTATCTCGATTTGCGTTATCTTTTATTTCTATATCATCGCAACATGTAAAGGGATCTAGTTTTTAGATTATTTGCTAAAATTCAGTAAAATGTGAAAGCTAGTAAGCAAAAATATTCGGCACGAGTTATAAGTTTTTTACGCGTATTTTGTTGGCGTAACCGTTGTTGTTTTAATTAAAAAAGTTTACTTTTTTATTTGTGGCCACATTATTACCTTTAAAAGTTTCTCTTTATATTTTAGTGTTTCTTAACTGATGAGTTGGTTTTTCAGTTTATATTTATGGTTTAGTTTTTCAAAAGGTTATTACTAGATTTTTAAATACGTTTTATATTGGTGAATTCTCAATATTCTTATCAGTCAGACAGAGAATTTTCTTCCGTCTCAAAGGTACCAGGCGAATAGAAATCCATTTAAGCAGTATCAGTGTATAAAATAAACAAACGTCAAAATGATATTGAGAACTATCCCACTGCTCACCACTGCTTCTTTCAAGTATAAGCTTGCCTAGTATTGTTTCATCTAATCATCTGTGCTAAAAAAGAAATTAAACTATATAAATAGAAAAAGAATTAAAAGAAAGAATAAAAAGAAAAGAAATTAAACTATATAAGTTTCCATGAAACTTCTTGCAAATAAAAAAAAATTTCTTGATAATATGCATCTAGGTTCCGCAATAAAATGTTATCGTGCGCCCAGCGAAACGAGTGGATATCAGTGGTATCAGCTAGTATCAGTATAAAACGCAGCATACTGTTATTATACCAGTTATCAGGTGCTTAAAGACTACTACATTCTACCTATTTTATGCTTTAGCTTGAATATACACACACTATGCAATTATGAAAGTGTAACATAATATAATCTACAAATAGTGAATTAAACTTCTCTACTAAAACTTTTCTAAAGAAATAAAACTGTATTTTCGGAAGCATATTTTAAACCTACTGCATAACAAAAGAATTTTTGTTAACATTATTTTCTTAACAGTATTTATCTTACCTTATCAGTGGCTATATGTTTAATACATTAATAATTACTTTACTAAATGGGCTTGTTTATGCAGTACAGTTATGTAATTAAATTATTTGTAACCGTACATTAATTGTGCGTGAGTTTTATTATATTTTCTACAAATTAAATCTGTTGTCATAGCGTTAAATGTATGATTTCGGAACTGTGTTAGTAAAATGTGCTTAAGAAATAGCTAATAAGAATTATCATAAATATAAGGTGAATGTTTGTATGTATCAAAAGATACGATATGTGTATGAAGAAATGTTACTTTCAGTTTGAAATAAAACGTGTTTATAATTGTCTCTTCGTTATTTTATGTTGTTACTTGTGATCTTTGAAAATGATCTTTTGTTGAGAATTTAATCTCGCGGACTCTTTGGATACAATGAGCTCCTGTTGAAATATTTTATTTTAATCTAGTGAAGCTGTAGAGGTCAAGACTCATTTTGGGTCATTGCGCCACGATAGTACGAGAAAATTAGTTAAAAGCTACAAAAGCGCTTTCAGAATATGATAAAAAAATCCATAGAATGCATGGATTATCTATTTATTTATACCTACTAACATATATATATGCTAAAATGTGTTTGTTGGTTTGTCTTTCCTCGCGCAGCGGATCGATTTTGCAACGAGATAGAGTTTAGTTTAGGAAGACTGACATAGGTTACTTATTTCACTTGAAAAAGCCATTTCTTCCCAGATATGATACAATATGAATAATCTAGCACATAATTCTATAATTACCACGTCACGCTGGAAATTCATCTTGGAAAAACAAAAGTGAAACTTTATATTCCGAAAAAACGCAAGATTACTGTGAGATAGCTTATTAGCATTTAGCACAATCCTATAACATCCTCTTCACACAAAAATGCTATGATGTATATGCCAATATATGGTAAAAGTGAACATGGGCTGTGATGTATCCAAATAATATTGTTTTCAAAGCTACACGCGGGAAAATCCGCGAGCAAAAGCTAGTACTGAATAAACCAATTCGTTATCTTTATTAGCATAAACTTCTATACGCCTTCCTGACAGATGATATTTAATTATTTGTGGTAGGACTCAGTGTTATTAAAAGCATTGCGATTGATAGACGATAACGGCAAAGATAATACCGAATAGTTCATAAAATTCTATAAATCGATCTTATATTAAGGTGTCAAGGCTTATATTTAGAAAAAAATTATTGAAAACGTCCCTCCGCTATGACGTATGTCCACCATAATTTCAAAAAAGGACCGCACCATTATCACACAATCGTCACATGCGTCATTAAATTTGTATAAAACACAAGCGCTAGTGTTGCGAAATAGATTTTATAGCGGCAAACGATAATTAACGATTATTATTAAAAAAATTATGACGATTGAAAATAGCGCGGCTTAGTATCCTTTATCACGAGCAGTTAAAATCCTTTTCAAAATGACAAAAAAACATTCTTTGCTAAATTTGCTCATATAAATTTATGAGCCTAAAAAGGATTTGTGCGCATAGAGAGTCGATGCACTCACTCCACATACCTAATCCGCAAGTTTTCGTCAATCCAAATAGATTTTTGATCTACAGAATATCGTTCATTTATTAACAAGGTATTAAGTCAATATAAACTTATTAAATAGGCCTTGTTTACTGTGAATATTTCATCTAAACATAAAATCTTCGGAAAATTTAAGAGTGATTATAATAATTAATGCGGTCATTAATTAATATAACCATTAAATAATAATCAACATGTCACGTCACTAGAGAGTGTTAGCCGTATAGTTTGGCCAGTAACAAAACAAATTTCGCGCGCTTCACTAGTAACCAACCCAAAAATCAAAATCTTTCAAATAATCGGAAAAACACTAGACGTCGTTATCGTTAAATAATGAGTTTTAGTACTACATCACAGTAAATCGATTAAGTCTGAGAAAAATATTATAATTGTGTGCTAGATTTATAAAGCGTTTTGGTCGTTCACTTTCGTTGTTTTTTTTTTAGATTTAATGTGAATGATTTAACTCAATGATGTTTTGTCAACAAAGTGAATGTGGTTTTAGATGAAGACAGCGATCAAATAAAGACAAATTATTTTATAAATATTACGTAACATATATTAATTCCTCTTTTACATGTTTTTTAATTATATAAATATTTAACTTTTGTAATATCGCTCGAGTACCTACAGTTCTCGTTTGTTTTATCAGCACCACAGACTTCGACAAAACTTTTTTTATTCGTACATTTAAATTAGTGATTTTATTACATGTCTAAAAGTGTATCGCTTAAAACAAAACAGTTTCAAGTGTTAAGTAACGTTTAAGTGTGAATGAGATAATAGTCATCATGGGCTGCAAATTGTCTCGGTTGGCGGCGTCAGAGTTAAACAACGACCCCTTCGACCGTCCGCCACCACCAGCCGATCCACGCTCACCGTTAACAGCGAAACAACAATACTGCATGTTGGCATCTTGGAAAGGAATATTCCGACAAATCGAGAAAACTGGCATCATTCTCTTCGTCAAGTAATAAATTTTTTTTTAATTATATTTGATAGAACTCTTGTAATAAGTTCCATTTCCGATACATATCTATACATTTTAAAGTCTCTAAATCAAATATATTACTGTCAAAGCTGTCAAGATGATGATGGTGAAAAAAACATACTATTTTGATAATCAATATTTAATTTATGGAATCTGGAGTTACTTTGCGGAAACTCATTATAATAAGGATATTTAATATTTAACTCGCAACCATCCGCTTAATTTTTTAAATAATTAAGCTGATGGTTGCGAATTAAATATTAATATCTTTATTAATAAATATTTAATTTTAAAGAAATATTTTTGTCGATTTTAGCCTTTATTTACAGGCTAACTCTATATTCAACCTTTATAATATAGTACCTAGTTCATCCACTTATAAGAGTTGGTAACCCTAGTGCAAACATCGTACAAACACATCCTAGGTAAGTGAAAGTTTACTCGCAACTTTTTTTTAAATTTATTCTAAGCGATGATAAGTGATGATAAAGCCATAGATGGTAAATCACTTATCGTTACAAAAGACTATTCAACTCTCGAGAAGCTACTACAGACATATTTTTCGACGTGTAATTGCATATTAAGCACCTTTAGAAAGTTTTTTTTTTTGTAAAGAACATATTCCTTCATTCACTAAATATTGAATGGAATGGAACAAGTGGTAAGATTAAAATTTTGTACAACCTCCTTCGATACGATCGATTCAATGTATTCGCACACAATTAAATACGCATTATTAAAGATAGCTTAAGAACTTCTGGTAAGATCTTGATTCAACCACATAAGACCACACAAGAAGCACCAGCTTTCAGATAAAAAGAATCATCGAAATCGATTTACCCGGAGAAAAGTTACACATTAAAAAAAGATCTTATCAGTATTATGGAATCTTTTTTTTCTTTTTTTTAAAAAAAAAGAATATTAACAATGCTAAAAACATTACTAATATTCCCCTTTACCAATCGTGGCTAGCTTAAATTGCTTGTGTTGCGAGTGGATCACGCCAGTAGTCGAATGGCGGATACGAACCCACGACCCTTTTGAGTTCGCGGTCCGCGCCTTGCCGTTAGGCTACTGTCGCTTATACCTCCTCCTTTTTGAAGTCGGTAATAAAATCATTTTAATTCAATATAGAATGCATGTAATTCATATTGAAATACATTTTTTAAATTTACCATTGATTCGGAAAAAACTCTGTCCTGGGAAGAACCAGCAAGAAACCCAGCGGGACTATTTTGATTTTACACATCGCAGAATGTATTTTATTTTACACATTCATATTCCTTCCTGCTATTTTACCTGAATGTACTTACACAGATATATTAAAATTGTACATTCTATAACTGGTAACATTTAAGCCTACTTCTGATAGGTTCGCTTTTTGAATAGATAGAATTTTATTCAAATTTAAGGTAATTTGCACTCCTGTAACCAAAGCTAGCACATAGTCGAATGTTAGCTCGAATTTTTATTAACTTCGATCGAGTGTTTCGTTAGATATCGAGAAATCCATACGTCTCACTCGATCAAATATTTGTGAATCGAGCATTGAAGTAATATGTACTTACGTACTAGAACACCTATCTCAAACATAAAATGTGCGCTACTCTGTGTTCGTGCGGTTGGTTTTTTAACATAGAATAAACATAGGTAGAATGATCCGTAGGTAATAGTAAATTTTATTGTTAAATACGTAAATTATATGGAGAACAATATTGAAATTTTGTCATTTATTTTGTATATTATATTTGCTTATTTAATATAATATTACATAATATCAAAATCACTACACCTTTTAAAATATTCAGATAAAAATATCATCAAAATTACATATTAATGATATTTTTATCTGAATATTTTAAAAGGTATCTATGTCAAATATAAAAAACGTACTAAATTTCTGATAACAAAACTTATTAACATAACAAAATTTATTTCAATTAGAATAGGAGTCGTTCATAAATGCTGGGCACGCGATAGTTAAAAATGGACGAATTTATTCCACTTTGACTTTGTTGTAGAAACTTAAAAATAAAATTAAAGAATAATAAGCGGATTTAAACACGAAAAATTTAGCCTAATTATAATAACTTACACATGTTTCTACAAAAAGAAATGTTTATAATAATATATTCGTCCTATACTTAAGTACCCAGAGAAATGTCTCTTCTGAACAAATTAATTTCATAATCTATATTCCATGATACGAGATGGCGTCTTAGGAATAATTTGTTTTATTATTAATGTTTAATACTTTTTTATTGATTAAGTATCTTATTAACCGATGAAAAGTAATTCCTTGGTTTTTACTGGCATTTCTTGAATTATTTGTGCAGTATCTAAGTACACACGACGGCATATTTTTGTCAAGACATGTTTTTTTTAAATAAACACAACACGTGACAACTCTACAAGCGCCTAGCGAGTGACTGATTTAAAGTTCATTGTATGCACCGCAGTTGAGTGGAACAGAGTAGCTGAATACAGTGTCGCCTCTGGTACGTAATGCATAATAGCTCAATGGAATCGAGTAGCTTGGATAAAAAGAGGTACTTTGTTTGATTAGAGGTTGATTTAAATTTTTATGAAAATTCTTTTTACAAAAATAACCTCTTCATAGCTGGTCATACATCTATGTATATAAGGAAGCATGCCACAGGAATGTGGCATGCTTCCTTATATATATAGGGACATAGGGACCTTCATGAAAAGAGCTTACTTTTTGTAAAAGGCCGGCAATGCATCTGCCACTCGCCTGGTGTTGCAGTTGTTCTTGGACGACGATAGTCACCATTAGGTGAGCTGCGTACTCTTTTACAGGGAGTAAAATAATATGAGGCTCACCTGATGGCTTTTAAAAAAAAACATAATATCTTTTTCTCTATTTAAAAAAGTCATATTCCGACAAGAAAAAACATGCGGAGGTTGAGACGATGGATGTTTGCTGTAGAAGTCACATACTTTTGCATATAATAACCTGATTTCTATAGAAAAATCCTGGCATTTTGTTTCAAACGTAATTAACAAGCGTGAAGGAATAACAAATTAATTATATTTAGTTGGTCTTTTCACAAAAAATTCACAAATTCATATTTGTTGGTGTGGATAAAATTATAGTAAATAAAGTCTATAGAAATAATTATCAAATCCACTCTACTAACTTAAGTCCTAATCCAAATTTATTTGTTCTTTTAAAAACCGCACATAAGGAAGTCAAAGAAGAGCTCCTCTCACTTTGTACTAGTTCTTCAACTGAAGTAGATGGTATCAATGCTCTCATTTTAAAACGTTACAGTACCACCGCTCATATTCGTATTTAACCTCTGTTTTACAAAAGTAGTTTTTCCCTCTGACCCCAAAAAATCCCTCATCCATCCTATTTACAAGTCTGGAGAAAAAAATCGTTTTAACAATTATAGGCAATGGTAACCCTCCTACACAAAAACTTACTGTATTTTGCTTGAAAAATGGATAAATCCTGACATTTTCAAAATCCGACCGCAATCCTGACAAGAGCCCAGATATCGTGACATGTCAGAACAAATCCTGACATATGGTACTCGTATCTAACTACAAAGGCCTCTGTTGTTGAATATCGCATTTTAGACACGATTTTGACTCTCAAGGGTTGATACTTCTTAGTATACTCGAAAAATTATACGCATACACGAAATATTCAATTAAATTCGTAATCGAAAGGATTTTTAAAATATTATAAATTAATCGAGAACAACACTTATAATTTAATCGCCGGAATAACTTCGACGTTCGAGCTCTCGTATGCGATGCGATAGCCATAGAATGTTTTTTGATAATATGAACGCATGTAATTCAATTAGATTCTTAATTGGCTATATTTTATATAGATTCTTTATTTCCTGATGATAAGCAAAAACGTTTCAGAAAAAGGGAATTTTATTCACGGATTGTCGTACGCTTTGTTAGTGCTGGACAAATATGCAAATAACGGAGAAGGGAGCGCTAAAAGTCTTTTGTGAATCTCGTTGATTTTTATACGTTGTAGAGCCAGCCACGCAGCAGCTATATTATAGATGGAGCACGAATGGGTCGGCTTGACCGGGGAAGGGCCACGCTCTCACACAATACTAGCATCAAATAGCAGCTTAATACTGCCGTATTTCGTATTGTGAGTGTAGAGATCCGGAGACCCATTTTTACTGGAAACGAGGCATTCCATCTTAGTCCTCAGGGGTGACAACGCATCTGTGTTTTGATTCTTAATCAAGGTTAAATGTAGATGTCTATGGGCCACAGCATCCACTTACCATCAGGTGGAATGTGTGCTCGTTTGTCATTCTTATTCTATAAAAAATCACACTTTGCAGGATTAAAGATTGTACCAGTTGATGTTACCAGCCGACCTACACCTTTGATCCGGCTACCATCGCCGGTTTAGGTATTTTACGTCTAGTGTACACGAGATAGGCCTCCCATAGATATCTATGGGGGAGGCCCATGTTCACCAGTGAACTTTAAAAGCCTGTAACGGTAACGGTGAACGAGATGGTTGATAACGCCATCTATCGGAACCCGTAAGAATTTTCTCGCATTTCCCAGGTTTACCTAATAAATAATATAAATGTGGGTCTACACTAAAGGAGCCGAACACGAGCTGAGCACAAGCCGAGTTGACGTACAACGAGCCTACAACATGCAAATCAATGCATGCGATGCAAAACCCTTTGTGTCCGTCTAAAAACCGACAATAGGCGGAGCACAGTCGAGCACGAACCAAACGCTCGAAGCGCGCTCGTTTGAGGCTTGTAAGTCGGTACACACCACGAATTTATGCTCGGCTCATGCTCTGCTCGTGCTCAGCTCGTCTAGTGTATGAACCATCTTAATATATTTGTTTCTCTTACGCCCCTACCATACACCACAATTTAATGCACCAGTTGTTTATATCCTATACTATTAAACGAGCAATTCTTGTATATAAATATATATATATATATATATATATATATAATCGGGATCTCGGAAACGGCTCCAACGATTTTCTTAAAATTTAGTGTCCAGGGAGTTTCGGGGATAATAAATCGATCTAGCTAGGTTTTATTTTTAGAAAATTTCTTTTTGTCCGTGTTTTTAGGCAATGAAAAACTGCTACAATATCGTTAGAATAAGAAGGTAAATTTTGACGGATTGTTAGTGATTATAAATAGCTTAATTGGTATAATGGTCGGTCACGGAATCATAAAACCCCGGTTCGAGCCCAGACCGGCCGACCGACTTTTTTAATTTTTTTTCATGTTCTTTTCTTTTTTTGAGAAAATCTATTTTTTCGAGCTTTTTTTTAGTATTTTTTAAAAACACGAAAATTTAAATTAAAATAATTGCACTCATGATTTTTTATTCAAATAACCAGTTCCGTTTTTTCTGTTATGTCGCTAAGATCAAAAAATATTATTTATATTTCATCAGTATCTAATTTGTATCTAAATATTATTTCCAAAACACATGAATTAAAAAATTCGAGCGAAAAATACCGAGCAAAGCTCGGTCAACCAGGTACTGAGATAATAATATATAAATCAATTATGTCAGATAACGCTTAAATGTTAATGTCTTTAACAATTAACCTAATATCGACCATTGTTAGAATACTCAAAAACTTTGTACTAAATTGTTTTATAATCAAAGTGTTTCTTACATTTAAAAGTGTTTAATGGAATTTTTTTATCAAATAAATTAACAACCTTAATTAGACGTTCAACTGGTTACAGACTTCCACCTATTTCCAATTTCTATGTACTCGGAGGAACGAGGAGTCCGCCACGCCCTTTTTACTGGAAATGAGGCATTCCATCTCAGTCCTCACGGGTGACAAAGCATCTGCATTTTGTTGGCGGACTTAGTGTCATTAAGTTTTATATTTTAAATTTCTTATCATTCCTTCTATAAACAGTTTCGTCTACACCGTGAGTTGACAAATCGCTATATTTAAAAAAAAAGAATATTTTCGTCATACTCGAATGAATGAAATAAATTATATAATCGTATTATCGTATAAATTAAGTAATCGTTCTATAAATGCACAAACAATTAAGTCAATAGAGTAGATTTGCCAGATCGGAAGACTAAGATATCTGGATAAATTTTTAAAAAGTCGGGATTTGGTGGTTGTCGTCGGGAGAAATGAATATTAAAAATAAAATATTTTGTTAACCACGAAGCTACAAAAAGTACTTTAAACAAAACTAATTTAAGTACAATTAATTTTAACATGTATTTGGCATTAGACTTCAGAGTCCACCCATTTGGATCCCTGAGTAGTAAGTATTCAGAAAATATTTAAAATTCGAACAATTTACTTCAAAGTTCAGTCTAATTACTAACTCAGCTTTTATTAAATCAAAAGCTATACGTTAACTTCCTGAAGAGCTCTTTTTCTGGAGATTTTGGGTTTTGTCGGGAGTATGAAGATCATTTAAAATGTCGGGATAACCCAGACGAATCCCAACCTTCTGGCAAACCTACAATAGAGTGATTCCTTCCATCTTAATTTTTATCTAATAATACCTAATATATATACCATATAACATGTGATAGATATATTGTAATATATTAAATATTAATACATTTGCGTTACTGTTGTAATGGGATCAAATTTATGATGAAGATAAGATAGTAGTAATTGATAGTGTTTAATAATCTTGTGAAAGCCACACATATACATAGCAAATTAATAATTACATGATATAGTCTGATCGCGTATTATCTGTTCGACGAGAGTTGGTAAACATTATGAAAACTCCTCGCAATAGCGACTGTAGCTCAAATATCGCAATCTGTGTGACGGACGTCTATCGTCTACTATCGCCGCAAGTGCAGAGTTTTGTGGTACGAGGACGAACCGAAGATTGAGTTCAAACGGCGCGTTGCGTTGCGTTGCGTCGTCGCAACGTAAATATTTTGACGCATTGCCGGCCGCACTTGCGGCACTTATTTTACTTTGCAAATTACACTCAAAGAAAAAAACGAAATTAGCTTACGTGCAATCAATGCACATAAATGGATGTAAGGCGTCGCAAACAGTACGGGGGCTTTCAGTCAGACGTGCGTGCGCGCGTGGAGTCAACGCAGCGCACCGTGTGAACACCATGGTTATTACCAGTGGTGCCAAGTCGTTTGGAAAAAAACAAAGGCGATTTTTACGTATGGTAAATTAATCTCTATCTTTAAATATGTCTCATACGTAATGAAAATGCGTCAATCAAACGTATGTTTTTGTCACAGCGAAATATCACCATACGCAATAAAAATGCGTCAATCAAACTTATGTTTTTGTCACAGCGAAATATCAAAGAATACTAGACTTTAAAGTATTCAAAATCAAAATTTAATAATAGTAACATAGATACCATGATAAATAGATATATTTTGCATTGTTTGCTCCCACCACCGCCAGCACGCCGGGTATTCCCCTCTCCCTGTCTTCTACCATTTGATTGTTGGTTGATTTTGTATGTATGTATTCGATTGTGCAACAAAATGCAGTTGCTATAGCGTACCCAAGTTTTCTTAGGTGTCAGAAAAATGTATATTTATGTGTGCGCCAATTTCACACCTACATAAGATATGATTAAATTGCACAATTTCCATAATATATATCGTAAATACCAAATAATTGACGCTCAATCTAATTCTTCCACCCATCTCACTTTTCTCTTGATATCTTTTATCTTGAAATGAAATATAAAGTAAAAAAAGTAAAGTTACAGCCTATATACGTCCCACTGCTGGGCTCAGGCCTCCCCTCATTTCTGAGAGGGTTTAGGGCAAGGAAGTGTCCGCCGCGCTGCCCAAATGCGTGGTGACGAACTTCACATGTCTTCGAAATTTTTTTTCTTATTTCTCAGACATGCAGGTTTCCTCACTATTTTTTCCTTCACCGCCGAGCACGTGGTAAATCAGCACTTAAAATTGCAATTAACAATTTCATTGGTGCCGGCGGGGATCGAACCCGGGTTACTCGCGTTCTGTTATATTTACAGAAAGCGTTAACCACTGATCACTGCTACCACAGCTCAAAAAAAATGAAATATAAAAATATAAAATGACAGCAAATTATTAATTTAAAATGATTATTTTCAATCGTAAGTGCGGCATAAAATATAAGAAAAAAGTTTAATTTTATAACAAATAAATGTTACAATCATTATTTTTAGACTTCATTTTCATGTAATAAATCCAAAGAACATTTTTTTTGGGATTAAATTACTACTTTGTCATAGCGCCATTATACTGCATTGCTTTCATAGGTAAAGTCATTCTATCAAATAATAATTGACTGACTCCAAAGACATTTAAGTAGGTATAGAATATATTAAGGCTAATTTTATTTATTTATTTAATTAAAAAAGGCAAATAAAGACAGTAGTCGAATTGCGGATTTGAACCTTTTGAGTTCGCGGTCTACACTGTATTCGATCTCATTCTCTCGCAGGCTAAATCCTATAGATGTAATTGTTTGTCCCTTTTTAGCGTTGCTTTTTCCTGTCATCGAGTTTCATTTCCAACGTTTCTAAAGAAGTTTTCACTTCAACAATTGGGACTGAATTCCAAATGTTAGTTATTGTAATCGTCCGTATAAATAAGAAAGCAGGGTTCTAAATGAAATAAATAAATAAAATTAACCTTAATGAATAAAATTGTCTTAATATACCACCTCCCACCATGGGAGTCAATAAAAGAGATTTAAATATATATATAAATGTCCATGGGAATGAGGTGTTCCTTAGCATGCTGGTTCTATTAAAATTCGTATAAATAACTGCACCAAATTATTGTAAACTTGTATATGTTTAAAAAAATAATCCGGCTGTATTTCCTTCTACTTATTCTGAGGACAGAAGTATTTTCCGAACCAGTGGCATATAAAGTAATTGACATTCATTTGAGTATTATGTATAAAGAGCGAAGGGGTTAAAATAATATTATCCTATTATATTCTATAATAAATCATTATGTCCAAGCGAATGACCTTGAGCGTTCGGTCCTATACTTTCCAGGCGCTCTCGCGCGAAATTTTAAAATATTTTCTTTTAATCAAATTTTAGTCCTTTGAAAAAATTAAATGGATAAAAATGTTCATTAATAAATTGCCTATACATTAGTCTAGTAATCGCCACATAAAATAATGCTTACTTGAGATGAGATGCATGTTATCAATAATTATTTCTCATTTCTGTGGTTTACTTCTAGGAAGAATCATCAAGTATGTACCTTCCTTTTGAAAAATTGGAATTAGCTGTTATGGAATCAAAATTATGTAGAAATTTGATAGATTTTTATTAGTTGATATAATATGTTTTAAATAACAAGTAGATAGCCCCTAAAAATCCCACAAATAACGACTAGCGTAGCATTTAGCTCAACATGCACCTTAATGCGCTTAAGTGTCAAAGGTGCAATAAATGGAATCCTAAATTCTCAGAATCATTAAGCGTAGAGCACAGTAGTTATGACGTCATCGTTACCGTGTTGCCAACCTATTGTTTCGTTGGATAAGTACAGGCGGAAACAGAAAGCTTTTGTTCCGACTAGTGACGAGCATTCAGACGATAGCTTCAGAAATATTTTAAAACTAACAAAACTATTGTTTTATAATAGTGGTGTACAAATGTAGAGTTCCGGAGTGTAGCACAAAACTACTGTAATATGAAACTAGGCATCCATTATAAGATACATCAGAGGTAAATAGAGCCGGGGCAGGCAGAAACGGTGCAGTTTTGCATTTTGCGTTCTGTGTCCATCAAACAAGTCGTACCGGCAAGCTTACTTTTGAATGTAAATAACAATTTTGATCCAATTTCATTTCAATGTCGACAAAATACCCTACTCTTGAAAAGAATTTTGTTAACAGTGGATTGAAATCGGAATTGCGCTTGTATTGGCCAAAAATTTTGTCGTAACCTTAAAGACTTCTACATCGCACACCAAATTACAATTCTCCGTTACTTTTCTAGTCTACTGCGAGTGGAAGAGAAGAAGACCGCTGTTTTGAAAACTGCTAACGCTAACTTGTTTTAGACAAACTAACACTGATTATGTTTAACGTGACTAAGAAAACGTCATTATATTATTAACCCTCGATGAAAAACCACGCTGTGAGGTAGGCAAGAGCCGCACGAGCGAAGTTATACCCAGCACTGACATCCAAACTTCCAACTTAAATAAAAATAGGTATCTACAAAACTTGTGACCAGCTGACGTACGCAGCTTTAGCCTGGTACACGTTGACTTCAGCCACTTAACACATGATGCAAGTCCAGCAAAATCTTGCACTACGGGTAATCATGGGAGCTAGCCATTACGTCAGGAAAGACATCATATCTAAAGATTTGAAGATAGAGTCCTTAGATGAATTTGTGGCCCTTACCACGCAGATAACTCCCACGAGAACTTCTACGCTCACCTCCCGGCGAGAGGGAAACCAGGGACGAGTGAGAGTCCTGACTCCGGATTAGATGGCGTAAAACACGCAACACTAACCAACAAGCTGCCACCGCAGCATCCAGGGCCGGGGGAGTCGTGCCCCTTGAAATGACACCCGGATAATGAGAGTGACCTCGACACCCCTAGACCTCCTGTCCCTAGAAGGGGGATAAGAAGAATATCACCATCACCCGACCAAAAAGAGGGGTGTTATATGTTTAACGTGTGTATCTGTGTACATCGTAGCTCCCGAACGCGTGAAATTAGTTTAGATTAAGTTATTTTTGTTTCAAAGGTGAATTGATCGATAGTGGTCTTAGCTATGATTGAAAAAAATCTTTTCAACCGTTTAAAGATCTTCAGCTCTTTTTGTTCCGGAGTTTCTTAAAATGTTTAATTTAAGTTATTTTCACTTACGTTACCTTAGGCCACTGTATATTTAAATTAAAATCCAGCACCCAATTTCTAATTACACAGTTATTGCATCAATCATCAGCTTACCATCTAGTCGGAGCGCTTACGTATTCAATGCACGTTTGCACGCGACTCGTCATCAATACACTAAGGCTACACAATAGACGGCATTTATAAGCATTAATATTTAGAACTACTTGCTTACCAGCTCCAACTCTTGACTCACATACGGAAAATATGAAGATTATTGCTATGTGTAATATTTGTGCTGCTCGCCACTACTTAAAGAGGACTTATTTTGATTACTTATTTGCGATTCAAGACCATCGTGTCAAAATTCTCTTATTAGGGTTCAACTTGCAGATTACTATCATATTTTCTAAATTTTTCATTATGGTATTGTGGCGCCGTGGCGTAGCAATGAGTTGTGACACTGAGAGCCGCGGGTTCGAATCCCGCACGGAACGGTTATTTGTATTGCCTACAAATAATTGTTTCTAGTCTGAATGTTTGTCCTTGGAAAATGTATATATGTAAATTACCTTCGCCTCCACGATATAGGAGTAAATTCTAGTGTTGGCATTGGTAACGATTTTTTAAAGAAAAAAATGTGAGGGAGCAACTTTTTTAAATGTCCATTGTGTTTATTTGGAGCGATAGAGATATCAGTCCACTGGTGGTAAGTAGCTACTGTATTCCATGTACACCTCCAATCAACTTCAATAAAGATGAATATAGGTTACTATAGTGGCTCTAATCAGAAAACGGGATATCTATTTTCTAGATAATATAACTTTTTAAACATGAAATGTTTCGTGTAGTGAGTAGCATCCAAACTTGCATTAGTTATTGTAATCATAAAATCCCCTACTTCGGACAAGATTCGAACCCGTAACCTGCAGTACATCAGCCAAACTATTAGCCACTGCGGTACCGAACCGTCAAAAATCATAAGTGTCAAAAACGGCGTGTGTAACTTGGCCCTTAAGTAATAGAAGTCAACATTTTATTTATAGAATAAGTGTCACAATCGAGCACATCTACATCAACATTTAACCTCGATTAAGAATCAAAACGCAAATGCGTTTTCACCCCTGAGCACTAAGATGAAATGTCTCGTTTCCAGTAAAACAGATTCTCCGGATCTCTACACTCACTATACTAAACACAGCATTATGAAGCTGTTATTTTGCGCTGGTTTTCTGTGAGAGCGTGGTCCTTCCCCGGTCGAGCCGACCCATTCGTGCTACAACCATAATATAGCTGCAGCGTGGCACTACTACGTACAAAACATACGTGATAGATATAGGTATAATAAGTCAACATAATAATATATAAGTCCATACAGATATGCATTTGCATTTGTAACAATTGACAAAGTATGAAGCATGAGTTGTTAGTTGTGAGTTATTTAGAACTAGCAATAACTAACATCCATAATTGAACTTGCGTCTTACATATAAAGTTACGCATAACATACTAATAGACAGTGATTTACGGAATTAGGGAAAGCTGAAGTTAGCCAGTAATACCTTCATAGAGCCAATGTATATGCTCTTACAAGTCTCAGAAACTATGAACGACTTATGTAGTGGCGGTGGGTGTCGTAAAAGACGACAGGGGGAAACAGGATATGTGCAGAAGCGTCTTCCTAATAACGAATAAAAATAAAAAACTGCGGCTGCCAAACCACTTGCCAAGCGTAACAACTATGGCAAATTTCCCCCCTACGCGGCAATATATGGGGGAGGCCTATGTCCAGCCGTGGACTTTAATATGCTGTAACGGTCACGATAACGATTGGACTACTAAATAGTAGAGGAGACCGGGGATGTTTGACCACATTTCAGTAAAGATGCTTGTATTTTCATTATTTTAGTATATGTTATTGTAAAATCCAATAAATGTAATAGGTAAAGTTTAAAGCTTCTGAAAAAAAAAGCTCGCAATCAATTTCGATGTATTGCACAAGCTTATTTTTATAGAACAATAAATACGAGTCAAACTACCCCATGCATGGGGTTGGTTCACTTTACACTTTATCTTTGTTTTTGTTTGAGAACACAGCAATATAATTGAATAGGTTTCTTTTACGTGCAAAATAGCAAAATTTTGTATTATTATTTTTTATATTGGTGGTATGTATAAAATAGGTTGAGTACAACATGTATGATGTGTGTTTGTATAACCAATAACTTCTGAACTGTGTATTATATATTATTAACATATGTTCTAAACGAATTGTTTAATTGATTTCTTTTTTTTAAATTTATTTATTAAGCAACAGCAAACAGCTACAAAATACAGTTATATCTAAAATACAATAACAAAATGTATTCACCATGATGCCCACAACGCTATCCACATATTACTTTAAATTGTCGCGGGCGATGAATAAAAACCTAATAAAAACAAAGATCCAAAATAATATTAGTTTTACATCTTTAGTTTTTCAAATATCTATATACATATAAATATATCTTATATATATATCAAATATATCTTATATATGTGTATATATATATATAGATATATAGATATATATATATATATATATATATATATATATATAGATATATAGATAGATATATATATATATATATATATATATATATATATATATAAGATATATTTGATACATATTTGAAATATATACAATATTTCAAATATATATCAAATATATCTTATACATAACTACTAAACGGACAGACTACAACATATCGTCATCATAGAGTAAATATAACTAACACGTCTGACACGATACGGTATAACTGTCAAAAAAAATTTAAGGGAACCTATGAAAATACTTTATTATTTTTATAAGTTTCCCTACATACTTTATAATGTTACTTATAGCTAGCCGTTCCTGAGACTCCTGAGAGTAATAATAACACATAAACCGTTCATATTGCCCATCACTAGTCATGTCTAATTGACGGGTACATCGGTACATGTATCAATAACGCATAGTCTCGAAGGAGCTAGAAAACCGCGCTATAAATATAACGAATGTATCACGGTGTGTTGTAAGTTGTAACACATGAAACGTGTATCAATAACTACATGTCAAAATATATTGTAAATTGCACCGGTAAATTGTATATGAAACGTATCTGTTATCACAGCCCAAGAAGACAGTACAGTATAATCCTCACTTTTGATGTTGTCGGAAAAGCCGACATAAACAATAAATTGCTAGGGTTGTCAGAACGGTAGATAAAAAAATAAAAAAATTATTTTATTTTATTTCACGTTTAAACAAATTCGGAAACTGATTGGGACAACCCACAGTTTTGTACCGCACATGCTGTGTGAACCATTTTTATTTATTTGCGTGACAGGATCGTAGCGGACAGTTCTGTTCAGTGCTCAGCCAGCAACTCCTCGCACCGCACCGTACGATAGACATGTTTAGACGCCATCCATGACCGACTGTTAGTAGTAGTTAGACTGTGCAGTTGTTATATCAATTTAACATTAAAATAATATAACGTAGCAGCCATACGCCGGCGGTCAAGTTCCCGCCAAAACTCTCATACAAAGATAACCACATCTAGAGATGCCACGGTCAACGCCTATTTTGCCCATTTCGTCATTATTCTCCGAATTTTGCATTCGACAACAGCTAATAATTGTTTGACATTCATTTAAAAGTAAATTATACTACTGATTTAAAAATATTATTAAATATAATTAAGTTTCATTCTGTACACTCAATTGACTTTATTTATTTGGTTCACCAACAAATATTACACGAATACTTTTGCTTAATTCCAACACAGTAATAAAAAAATATGCTCATTTGTTAATGGGCAAACGCCGCATGCTTGGTGCTCACAGCACTACTTAAAAACTTAACGATTTTAGATAGCTCAAAACATACAATACAAAACTAAAAAATACTAAAAAATACTACAAAGAATTATTAATAAACTTTGTGGCTAAAAACGTTAAAATTCGTGTTAAATATTAACTACAAACATGTGTCAATTGTGATGAATTCGTTTATTTGACCCGGATCTCATCAAATATAAGTATTTAAAAGTCTGCAAAATCTGGGTATTAGGGAATTAAATCCTAGTACAGTTCTACGAAAAGCGACAATAGAGTTATTAAATTACGAGGATATCTACTTGGGATACTAAAATTAAATGTATGTAGTAATAAAGGGCAATCTAAGTTATTTATGAATATTTTTATAAAAAAAGTTGCAAATCCAAATGTCAGGAAGTTTTGACAATGAAACCATTTTAAATGTCTTTATTCTATTTACATTCAATGCATTTCGATTTCGCATACGCATTTCGTGTTAAAAAGGTGATATATAAATGATGATGATGAAGATGCCATATAAATATTTTTGTACATGCTCAAGAATCAGGCTATGGGCAGAATCATGGGAACGCCAGACTGGGCTATAACACTCTAATATACTCGTACTTTTAACAATTGAGGTGTACAATTTTTTTTGTGGTAACACGATGGACATTTTATTGATTTGTAACATTAATAACATAGTTATCGTTATTATTTACTGCTACTACAAAAGCACATCACAAGTTCTTACTAGAGTAACTGACATAGTCCAGCGATTCAGAACGTAGAAATGGCAATAGGCCGGCCATGTAGAAACTATCATTACTAGAAATTAAGAAAACCTATCAAATCACTCATGTAGGGATCTATTCTTGAATCATTGATATTTATTCTATATTTATCGGATTTGTAACGCACGTTACAGCTGCCATTCTCATTATTTGCCGACGACACAAAAGTTTTTAGGAACCCTATTACGCAATTTCAAGTTATACAAAAGTATCTAAATGCCATCCTCCATCGGACTAGTGATTAGCGAGAGAGAGCAAAGTCACTTAAGGATAAATAATCCACGAACCATATATTATCTAGGTGATCACCCATTGTCTTCTATAGAATGACAAAAAGACCTTGGCACCTTTGACCTCAAATGGAAAACTGATATCCTTAACATAGTAAAAAAGTACTAACTGTATGATGTACATATTTCGAAAAAGCTTTACGTGTCTCACTCCTAAAACATTTATCAAGATCTAACAAACACACTTAAGACCTGTTGAGGTTGCATGTGTCATAATATGGGACCCGTATTTCCGTAATGATATATTACTACTGGAAAATGTACTACGGAAGGTCACAAAAACAACTGCGAAACATGGGCATATGAACAGCGAATGAAAAAGCTTAACATAGCTACAAAAAGGTAGATAGCTAAAGAAAGGTATTAAAACATACAAAAAGGTAGATAGCTAAAGAAAGGTGTTAAAACATACAAAAAGGTAGATAGCTAAAGAAAGGTATTAAAACATACAAAAGGTATATAGCTAAAGAAAGGTATTAAAACATACAAAAAGGTAGATAGCTAAAGAAAGGTATTAAAACATACAAAAAGGTGGATAGCTAAAAAAGGTATTAAAACATACAAAAAGGTAGATAGCTAAAGAAAGGTATTAAAACATACAAAAAGGTAGATAGCTAAAGAAAGGTATTAAAACATACAAAAAGGTAGATAGCTAAAGAAAGGTATTAAAACATACAAAATACTGACACTGTATTGCGATTATTGCGAGCATTGCGATTGACTCTGAAATTTTTTTTATATAGAAGAGGGGGCAAACGAGCATGCGGCTCACCTGATGTTAAGTGATTACCGCCGCCCATGATCAACCGCGACACCAGGGGAATTGCAGGTGCGTTGCCGGCCCTTTAGAAAGGAGTAAGCTCTTTTCTTGAAGGTCCCCAGGTCGTATCAGTCCGAAAAAATCGCCGGTGGTAAACTATTCCACAGAGAGGTTGTACGCGGAAGAAAACTCCTTTTGAAACTTACAGTGGTGGACCGCCAAGCATCCAGATGGTGTGGATGGTACCGGGACGTTTGCCGCGTAGTGCGTTCACGAAATTTGGTGGCTGGGATTAATCCGAACAATTCCTCAGAGCACTCTCAATGGTATATGCGAAAGAAAATGCAAAGGGATGTAACAAATTTGTTCTTACTGAACAGCACAAACGTCTGAGAGGACATCAGCTTAAACTTTGCCATAATAAATATAAACTTATAGATAAAAAAAATAGCATATTATAAATACAAACCAGAAATCATACTTGACTCTCGCGAATTCAAACTCTACTGGGACAGAACTATATTAACTGATAAGACCGTGCATTATAATCGACCGGATATTACGCTACATGACAAAAGAAACGAATCAGTTTATCTTATAGATATTGCTATACCAAACACTCACAATTTGACCTCTACCTACAATGAAAAAATAGCCAAATATACTGATTTATCCATCGAAATAAAATCTCAGTGGAAAGTAAAAACTGTAAAAACTATACCTATTGTAATATCAGCAACTGGCGTCATTCCCCATTCACTCTTTTCTAGCTTAAAGGAGCTAGATATCCATAAGCTTATCTTTATATCACTACAGAAAGCCACATTATTGAATACTTGCAGAATAGTTCGTAAGTTCCTGTCTAAAAATTAAAACACTTAACCGATTTCGTTTGGTTTACAGCCCGCGAAAAAGGTATACCTCGGGAACGAGAGAATACTAAACAATAACAATCATAATAATAATAATAATAATCCCCATCCATCACGTGTCTACCGACCATATACAAGACACTAACATCCATTTTATATCGCTGACCGCGATAGCAAGTAGACTGGATTGCCCCTACATCAACCATTGTTGTGGCCTACACATTGTGCACAGTAGGAATTAATATGACATGTGCAGGGAAGATTAGGTATTTATTGTGAGTGTTTATTGTTTTTTAATTACTTTAACATTGATTTATGATTTAACATTGATTTATGATATATTGATTGAGATTTTAATTTGATTATTTTAATTTTTATTTTGATTTCAATTTAATGTAATGAACCTAATGTAATGTAATTTTTGTAATGTGACTGGTGATATAATTATACCCATATGAGTCTGTGTTACTTGATGAATAAATGATTTATTATTATTATATTATTATTATTTTGAGCGCGAGAATCACTCGTCACCTGGACTCAAATCAGGTGATGTCGCGCGCTCAAAATGGATGTCGGGGCGGTGGTCGTGGAACCAAGGAACCACTCCTCATTGACGCGGTCATTGGCAAAGTGGTGAAACGCAACCGTCGGAAATTCTCCGCCGCCTGGATAGACTACAGAAAGGCATTCGACTCGGTGCCCCATACATGGCTAATCGAGTCCTCGAGCTGTACAAGATAGACTGTACAGTTAGAGACTTCCTGGAGCAGTGTATGGGGCAGTGGAGTACGATCCTTTGTCATCTGGGCGAGCGGATGATGGCTGCGGAGAACCACATAAGGATAAGAAGGGGTATCTTCCAGGGCGATTGTCTGAGCCCAATCTGGTTCTGCCTCTCTCTGAACCCTCTCAGTACCTTACTGGAGGGCTCCGGGAGGGGATTTCAGCTACGGAAAGGAGGGACAAAAGTGACCCACCTTTTCTATATGGATGACCTCAAGTTATTCGCCTCCAGTCGCTCCCATCTTATGGAATTGCTAAACATCACTTGTGAATTTAGCAATTCCATTGGAATGGAGCTGGGGACGGATGAGTGTGCGGTCCTCCATGTTGAAGGGGGAAGGGTTGCTAACTCTGAGGGCATAGACTTATCTATGCCCGTCAACTTAAGAACCCTTTCCGAGGCTAAAACATACCGATACCTCGGTATGTCACAAAACATCGGTATCGATGAGACTGGTATGAAACAGTCAGTTTGCGACGTGTTTTATGCACGCTTGACCAAAGTGCTTAACAGCCTTTTGTCCGGTGTGAATAAGGCACACGCATATAACGGTTGGGTCATGCCTGTCCTCATGTATACCTTTGGCATACTCAGGTGGACTCAGACTGAACTTAACGCCCTGGATAGAAAAGTCCGCACTACCATGACGTCCCATAGGATGCATCATCCGAGATCGTCGGTGATGAGGCTGTACTTGCCGCGGAAGCATGGTGGTCGTGGCTTCTTAAGCGCGCTCACCATGCATAATCGCGAAGTGTGCAGCCTCCGTGATTACTTCCTGGCGAGAGCGGATGATCCATTCTATAAGGACGTCATTTCTTGTGATAAAGGACTTACCCCTTTATCCTTAGCCAACGAGCAATGGCAAGACCCGGCAGTACAGAGCATTTCCGACCGGGAGACCGTATGGAAGGAGAAGGAGCTCCACGGGAGGTTCTACAAGGCTCTACATGAGCCTTTCGTAGACACAGTAGCCTCCCTCCACTGGCTACGCTTTGGTGATCTCTTCGGGGAAACCGAGGGTTTTGTCTGTGCAATACAGGATCAGGTTATTAAGACCAACAACTGCCGGAGATACATCCTAAAGGATGGCACCGTCGACATCTGTCGAGCTTGTCGCCATCCCGGTGAGTCACTTAGGCATGTCATCTCCGGTTGTTCGGCGCTTTCTAACTCTGAGTACTTGCACAGGCACAACCTAGTAGCCAGAATTCTACACCAGGAGCTCGCTCTGAAATGCGGTCTCGTGTCTCGGAAATTGCCGTATTACAAGTACTTGCCGGAAGCCGTGCTCGAAAATGATCGCGCCAGGCTCTATTGGGACCGGGCCATCATCACAGACAGGACTATTCTTGCGAATAAGCCTGATATTGTGCTGATGGACCGGGCACAGTCAAGGATATTTTTGGTCGACATTACCATTCCGTATGACGAGAACCTCGTGAAAGCCGAAACAGATAAGCAAACAAAATATCTGGACCTGGCTCACGAGGTGACCGACATGTGGGGTGGTCTGTCGGCCGAAATTATTCCTGTAGTCGTCTCTGCGAATGGGCTAATCCCAGTCAGCCTCTCTCGTCATCTGAGGCGACTGGGACTCCGTGACGGACCGCTCCGGGCTCAAATGCAGAAGGCGGTGCTCCTCGATACTGCCCGCATCGTCCACCGGTTTCTTTCCCTTTCCCCCTAACCCTTGGCCGTTTGGTCTCCCCTGCCGAGGGCTTCCATCTCGTTGGGCTTTTATTTATTTATGTATTATTTATTTATTTATGTTTATACATTTAATATATATTTAAGTATATTAATTTCCCCTTTATATATTTATCCAGCCCAACCAGATGTGATTACTCTATTAATAACCCAATAATAATAATAATAATATTCCACAACAATCACACAACGCCATCTAGTCCCAAGCTAAGCAGAGCTTGTGTTATGGGTATTAGACAACTGATAAACATACTTATATATTTCTAAATACATACATATTATAGATAAATTACACCCAGACACAGAACAAATGATCGTGCTCATCACACAAACATTTGTCCTGGGTGGGAATCGAACCCACGACCTCCGGCACAGCAGTCAGGGTCACTAACCACTAGACCAACAGGCCTGTCTATAATGGAATCCCATAAAGAATTTTGTTACAAATCATATTTTCATTAATTGAAATAAGATACCGCAAAATGTAATTAATGCTCCTACATTGAACGCCCTCAAGAACAGTTTGGATAAAATCTTTCATCAGCTTTTAGCTGCTAGTGTGTTATCGTATTCATAATAATAATATATAATGTATTTAAGTGGGTAGTTAGATTTCTGGGGTAAGGTAGAAAAGTCACAATTTTGTAGGTATCGGATGTGGGTGCCAAACAAGTACACAGTCCAACGGTAAGTGGATGCCGTGGCCCATATACATCTACATTTATCCTCGGTTACGAATCAAAATGCAAATGCGTTGTCACCCGTGAAGACTGAGATGGAATGCCTCGATTCCATTAAAAAGGGCCTCTGGTTTTCCACACTCACCATATGAAACAGCAGCATTAAGATATTATTTCACGCTGGTACTCCGTGAAAGCGTGGTCCTTCCCCGGTCGACCCATTCGTGTTTCGAATATATTGCGCAGCATGGTTCTACCACGTATAAAGTTGATATTACTAATCATATAGTATAATTTTTGAGGTCAAATAATTTTACAAATATTTGGCGATGGATTTGACTATAAGGAATACCGAGTAATCTCTCACCAACTATACGACAAAGAAATTATTTGCAACAACTTTAATCACAATACAACAAAAATTACGATTTTTGTACAGCAAACATTATCTGACTCCTGCTGAGATTCGAAACCAGAACTTATCTACCCTGGAACCGCGTTTCCATATACCGGGAATATAAAATAGCTAACTGATGCAATAACTCATGAACATGCAGAAAATTGAACACTAGAACTAAGTGCATTAATAGATCAAAGTGCTCCATGCCTTTAATCTTACTCTCCCAAGATTTCGAACGTCATATTTTGTTTTAAGTCACTCAGCGAGCTGTAAAGAGAACTATGCTCGTCGTTTCTTTTTTATAGTAGGGGAACCCGAGAGGCTAAATTGGGAGTTACTCGAGCGTCATGGGGACCTTTTGGATTGTGAAACTTAGATGCTAAAAACAAAAAAGGTTATAATATATATGATGTATGCCTTTTCAGTGGTGGGATGAGCTGCTATAGATTTTCAAACCAGATTAGAAGAGATTAGTATTAATTATTTATTATTATTATTTCAAAACAGAACAGATCAGATTGTCACCAAAAATACTCGAGCGCGTCAGATATTTACAGTGTATACGTCCCACGTATTTTTGAGAACGGAGGAATATTAATCTGACAGATTGAATGGTGGGGGTGGCCATGCAAAGGTGTTGAAAATGGTATTAAAAAAATTATTCGAGCGCGTCAGATATATATTTGATATTAGATATAGAGATATAATATTCCGAGGATATGTTAAGTACCGTAAATTAAGTAAAGAATAAATAAAGAAAAAAATATAAGTTAACCTAAAAAGCTCCTATTCAAAAGACTGACGATTTCGACGCGATCAAAACTCTTGGCAAACTTTTCAAAATGCAAAAAACATCGTGACCTTGAAATACTCGAGTGCGTGAGATTAATAAACGGACAGTTCAGCATGGTGTCTTTGTCGTGCTGACCCGTAATCTGACAATTATGTGGAGGAATTTAATTAATCTGAAGGGTTTAACAAAAGCTTTACATTATAATGAAATCAACTAGAAAACAATGCGGAATTTCAAAAAACATTATTTATGATAATTTGTCAGAAATAAAGTTACCTACAAAACAAGTTCTTATGACATTTTTCACGGGACAAGTCTGATAGTTTCGTCGGAACAGAAAAGAGATCTCAAAATTTACCATAAATTTTACTTCAAGCTCCAATAACTTTTGAACAGATGGATTTATCAAAAAATGTCAAGACATTTTTGTTGAGCGTTTGATTTTTTTACAAAAATACTTATCGCACATAAAAAAAGGTTTGTGGTGTAGAATATTCTAAAAAAAATTCCCGTGTTATTTAAACGAGAAATAAAAATCGATCTCTATGTATTAAAATATTAAAATTAAAATATTATTATATTAAAATTAATAGCTCTGGTTTTCACAGGCTCTGATCAGGTCTGTTTTCGGTACTATGAAGATATTTCAATGCGGAAATTCAAACAAAAAAAGTCGATTTTTTTGAATCGGTCTAATATTATAATGAAGAAATAAACGTTGAAAATAAATTTTTAATCTTCATCGTCACTTGAATCATGGTCGAGAGATAGAGGAAGAGTGAGAAAGGAAGAGAAGCGCGAAGTGGGAAATACATAGTTCTACGCATCACACTATATTGAGGGTTTTAACTTCTTCGGCTTGTAGAAATCGGCAGATTATATTATTTTCGTGATCCTTAAATGATTCTCTTGAAAATAAAAATAAAATTAACCGCGCTCCGGTAAATCAAGGTGACGTTTTTTTTCCAACTTTGTGACTCTCCTATTTCCTTAGGTCAAGTGCAAATCGTCACATTATTGAAATACACACTTTTCTGCATGTAATTAACTCACCTTGTCTTAATCTGACGCGCTCGAGTTTTTCGAGCTTTCGAATTTTTTTTTTACTATTCTGATCGGCTGCCCTGAGCGCACGTCCATATATAAAGAGCTCACATTAGTTGGGGGTACTTAATAGGATGCAAGGTTTCCCCCTTCATGTTATTCTGCCGCTCGAGTAAATCCTGAAATCTCCGCCTGAGCTCCCCTACTATTACTTACTATAAGCCAGTGTTTGACTACAATCCCCAAATACTTTCCTTAAGATATGTGGTGCCGGGTGAGAAGTCAGGTAGCCAGTACTCTCATAGAAATATACTCAAGGAGATCTATATGGCGTTAGCAGAGTCCCTACTAACATACTGCATCCTAATCTGCGGAGGGACGGGTAAAACCAAAATGTTGGAGGTGGAACGTGCACAACGTGCTCTTTTGAAAGTAATGCACTTCAAAACAGGAGGTTTCCAACTGATAAACTTTACTCTATCAGTAAAGTCTTATCAGGGAGAAAGCTATATGTTCTACTCACTGTATTAAAAACATAAAACCTTAACCTACGATGACAGCATTAAACAAAAAAGAAGAAAAGCTGTCGTTGCATTAAAGAAATTTAAAACTGCATTTGCTAGTAAACAATACTCAAGCCTCTCCGTTTTACTATGTAACAAATTAAACAAAGAACTAGAGATCTACAGCAAAACAAAAAAGGAATGTAAGAAATTAATTACAAATTTTTTTACTCCCTTAAATTATGAGGAAACAGAGACGTTATTACAACACAGATACTAAATGAACACGTACACATACATACACCCATACTCAGAACATACTCACACACTACTCATACAACATGCACAAATTTATATACCACACTACACACCACAATTACTAAATACACATACACTCTATATGTAAAATAATACCCTAATATATTATATTATTGATGTATTAATGCTTTGAGACTGATGGTAGAATACTAAAGACATGTTTTTATTATTTACTTTAGGATATTTTATTTCGTTAATAATATTGTAATTCTGGTCTATGGACGAGCGAAGTCACCAGTTACAGGCATTATTTTGCTTACTAGGTGACTTCGATCACTGATCATATAATGTAACGATAATGTTTGACGAAATAAATAATTTATTATTATTATTAAAATCCCATCAGATTGTAAGTAGTTATAAAGCACTACCTAAAACCGACGACATCACCTACACCATCTGAACGCTTAGCAATTCACTACTGTGCTATTTACTTGGAGTTTTCATTATCGCACGACTTCTTTGTGGAATAGGACCAACCAACAGCAGCTTAACTTACTCTTCATTAAAAGATAGGCAAAGCACCTGCAATACCCCTGGTGTTGCAGTTGTTTATGGGCGGCTGTCAGCACACTCACCAATAGATGAGTCGCATACTCGCTTCGACCTACTTCTAAAAAAACTCTGTTTGTTAAAGAAGTTTAGGAGCAAGGGTCTGATGAATGCTAGTGACTCCAGACCGTGTTATATGCCGTGCCGACCCAATATAGTACTGCGGCAGTAGTAAGTTACAGCAAACAAACAGTCACCACAAACGAGAGTCCCCCTGATAGGTGGTGGATAAATGGATGATAAGGTCATTGACATCTACATCTAACTACATCTAAATTCAATTAAGAATCAAAATACACATATGTTGTTACCCCTGAAGGTTAAGAAGATGTAATGCCTCGTTACAATTAAAAAGTTTCCGGTTCTCGTCAGTCACAAATACTTATACAAAATTTGACCTGCTCAATGTTCAAAAACTTCATTAAACTAAGTTTGTGTAAAATGGGTTATTATAATATTAAGGAATTTATACAGTATAGTACAGTCACAGCCTATATACGTCCCACTGCTGGGCACAGGCCTCCCCTCATTTCTGAAAGGTTAAGGAATTTATGGATGATAATAACCCCTGGGAAAGTTGATCGCTACCAAGCTATTTCTAATTTGTTTTGTGTTGTTAATTGTGTAACATTCATGATTGTAACCTTTTTTTAGACTCCCCCAGGGTTCCTTGCTGGTTCTTCCCAGGACAGAGATTTTTTTCGAACCAGTGGTAAATTAAGCAAAAGAGTGACGTCCAATAAGTATTATTTATAATCTATATTAACTATATTGACTTAAGGAGTATCTGTTTCTATTTCACCATACGAAATATTATTAGACTGCTATTTAAGTCAAGCCGAACCCGACCTTTTTTTTTTGCGGATGGAAAATCATCTAATGACGACTTTCGCTCTGGGTGGAGCGTAAGGGAGTGTCAGACTTTTACTGACTAAAAACCATCCGTGTTCCTTCAGTGCCCTTACGTTCCGGAGCCGCGGTATCTCTTTCGAACAGCCCGCAGCCCCGGCAGGCGTCGGCCCTTGCAGGCCCCTTCACGCTGCTGACAGCTCTTTGAGGCGCGCGTGGGACAAAACGCGCCGTCGACACGGCCTGTCGTCGTTAGACGGACGGACGGCGAGCTAAGCCGAACCCGACCTGCAGCGAGACTTTTCCTCCAAAAATATTAACATAATAAACTTAAATTTCCTGAATTATTTTTGAATCACTTAATGATTTAATTTCAATTTTCCAGATTGTTTCAAGAAAACGAAGATCTTCTTCACCTTTTTGAAGACTTCCGCCATTTGCGCACAATCGAAGCGCAAGTTAGCTCTGCTGAGTTAGCTGAACATGCGACTAAGGTCATGCACACCCTGGATGAGGGGATCAAAGGTCTTAACGATATGGATGCTTTCTTCGCTTACGTGAGACACGTGGGTGGAACTCACAGGCAAGTGCCGGGCTTTGTCGCTGAGAACTTCATGGTAAGTTTTTTATAGAATAAGGGTGATAAATGAGCACACAGTCCGCCTGATGGTACGATAATGGTAAATGGATGCTGTGGCCTATAGACAGATCTATAGGCCACAGCATCCATTTACCATTATCGTAGCGTATAGCGTTATCATCCCTAAGGCATAGATTAGACAATAGTTACTACGTAACCTGTGGACTAAGATGGATTGAATCGTTCTCAGTAAAAACGATCTCCGGTTCTCTACACTCACCATATAAAATAGCAGTATTTAGCTTTGAAGTGATATTTTTAGTTCAACTGATGATAAGAAGGGCTTATAGAAACCTGCAACCAAATTCAAACAAAGATAGCCGTGATAAAGACAGATGTGCTATCATCTCAGAGAACTTCACTTCACTTCAGTCACAGCCCGTAGATCCCAAGAGTCCCCTCCCCCTCCAAACGGGTTCAAGCTTGTCGTCGTCGGCTCAGTAGACAAGGCTTGGTCACGCATAGTGATCGAAGAGGTATCGGGGAAAGAAGAAAAAGAGGTAGAAGAAGTTCTCTCCCGAGGAGGGGCTGCTATGGGATGGCCGGCACTGGTGGGGCCGCGGATGTGTGCGAAAGCGTTCCCGTAGCCTTAACAATATGCAGCGAAGGTGGAACACCATGGGGTTTTAGTCGGTGCGAGTCCGACATAACCCATCCTTGCCCCCGCGAGGTGGGTAATTCAATTTCAATCTTAAATCTTAAAAATACTTTAATCATCAATTAAAGTAGGCATTTCTCCATGTAAAAAAAAGTTTAAATTGGTTGCAGGTGTCCATCACTAGAAACTACAGTGCGTTTGTCATATTCATATTTAAAAAAGTTTTTTATTTGGGGATCTCACGAAACTAGAACTAATATTATTTACCTTTCTTTTCAATTTTCAGAAAATCGAGCAACCATTCTTAGAAGCCGCTAAGACAACGTTAGGCGATCGATACACACCCAACATAGAAAACATTTACAAAATCACAATAAGATTCATCTTAGAGAACCTAGTAAAGGGTTACGAGGAGGCTGGGAAGGAGAAAGAAAACGGGACGAGTCAGACTTGATGTCAGTTTTCAATTTCAAAAGTGTCTTCCAAAGTATTTTCTAAACTCTTTGTTTAAATGTGAAAAAAATACATCTGATATTTTTAATGTTATAAACGTATGCAAGCTTGTAATAATTATATCTGCATTATCTACCTACACTAAATCCAATAGTCTAATACTGATTTAAAATTTCATAATTTCCAGCTTATAAAAGCTATTTAAAATTAGATTTACCTATTTAATTAACTCTCCTTTTTTAATTCTGGAAAACTAAATTGACATTTTTGTGTCGCTTATTATTTTTTATTTATTTGTTATGGCCAGTAATCGATATGAATGGTAAAATCGTATTTTAGCTACGGTTATAAAAAGTTTTTTTTCTAAATACAGACGGAGTGAAAAGTAATAAGCATGAAGTATTAAAAATGCCGGTAACTGTAGTATAAGCAAAACATCTTTAAGACTGTTTGTGGCAAGTGGGTTTAATTACGAGTATGCCATAATTAAACGTATAAAAATAAAAACCAACTTCAAAGAACTAAAAACAGTTAGATATAGCCTATATGTCGTGCCTAACCCTTTTCTAATTAAAGGGTTTGATAATTTTCTTATAGATCCCAAGTTTATATAGAACCACCCCTGAGGAATACCCCTTTTATAATAGATACGTGGTAAAGAATATTCGCTGAATATACATAAAAATAACGAATTAAGAACCTCTTCCTTTTTTCTTTGTTGTTGGTTTGAAAATATTACAATAGCTTACCTTGGAATGTATTAAATTTAACAATAGCTATTTATTACTCCTATTATCTCAATTTATTCACATCCTCGAACATACATAAAATTATAACATAATGAATAATTATTATAAGAATGCACAAGTGGCGAATAAACGTAATTTAATATTTAAAACTAGCAACTCGCTCGGATGGGATCTATTAATGTAGCGTTATTAAGATTTAAGGTAATTCAAGGTCAAAGATCATTTATTTTATAAATTTTTCGATGTTAAAAAAACCACGATTTTCGGATAAAATATAGCCTGATGTAGGCTCTTGGTATTGCTCTCTACCTGTTTGTAAAGTTTTATTACAGTCGGTTCAGCCATTTTGAAGATTAGCCCGGACAAAAAGGCATTTATTTCTATAAAGATACAGACAGACATTTTATTTATATTTAAATGTACATTTTTAACGATTCAAATAACCTAATATATATAATAACTATAGCTTGCGGAATGAAAGTCTAGCGCTGACCGTTATTGCACATAAGTCACGCTGATTGGCTCGTGTGTGTCGCTCGCACGCGCTGATTGGCTCTCCATTCGTGCAATTCAATTCGTGTGCATCCCCTTTCGTTTCGTTAAGCGCTAGACTTCCGTGCCGCTACTTGTACGACTATATTAAGAATCACACTATGCTCATTAATGTTGCGACTTTATTTTCAAATTGGACATTTGTAATTGTTAATGTAATAACCCGAATAAAGAAAACGAACGAAGTATCCAGCAGCTCAGTAACAAACCAAAAGATTATCTCTTAAGATGTTGAGTCCTTTCATTCAACTTCCATTCGAAACCAATATTTATTTTATTACTCTTTTTCTCTAAACTTCCATGATGTCTGAATACAGAACACAGAAATTGCACAATTGCACAATTGCACAGAATCTTACATTTGAAATTAGGGAATGAAATAAAATATACTTATTGCATCTGCGTACAGAGTTAAAATTTCTTTTCTTTCTTTGTTTAATGTTTTCACCAAATCTGGATAGTAATGCAGGATAGTACGTATTTGCACACACGAACAATTTGTACAGATAGTAAGATCGAACGTTATGGTCTGTTGTAATGTTTAAGTTTGGACTTTCAAATACTAAACTGGTTACAAGTCCCAAATTTAAAATTAGTAAAGAATATCATTGAAATCGAAAATATACATGAGTCAATCACTCAATTTTGATAGTATTATCAAGTGATAGAAATATTTTTTTCACTTGGTTGGACTATTAAATGTAGGTGAGACTGTAACAAATATAAATATTTTTGTTTTTGTTTCTTATAAATAAAACTCTGTAAGAAATATTTACAAACGGAAATTCTCTTGAGCATTAATCTCTCAATACCTTTCATTTCCTCGCAATCTTCCGCCAACTGTATTGAAAGAGGGATTACAAGGTACGAGTATGTTTGATTGTTTTAAAAGTTCAAACCACGATAGGAATTATTTATTCAAGGAAATGTAAACTGAAAATGCCAATTACTGTATACCAAACTTTTTTATTGACTATTTACTTTAAATGTTCTACAAGAGCCGTTAAACTGCTTCTATTAAATATTAATATTTATGTTATGTTTAATTTAAGTAATGTTATGTGTACTTCTTTAAATAAATAAAATTTTGTTTAAATAAAAATTTGGTAATTTTTTATCATTTAAATATTTTTCTCCCTTATCTTTTACATAACATAATATATTGACATACGAGTATACACTGCTGTTGTGCTGTGACGTGAATTATTATTATCTGCGTGTTGTTAAAGTATTTTTTTATAGAATAAGGGTAACAAACGAGCACACAAAGCGCTTGGTGGTAAGGGAATGCTGTCAGTTGAAATGCAGAGTTGTTGTTACCCCTAAAGACTAAGATGGAATGCCTCTACTCCAGTAAAAAATATCTTCAGTTCTCTACACTAACCATACGAAACACAGCAGCATGAAGCTACTATTTCAAACTCGTATTCTATGAGAGCGTGGTGGCTCAGCTACGTATAATATATAAGAAAAATATATTAAAATAGCTTATATACTTATATCACAGGTGGGCAAAAGTCTCCTCCAATTTTTGAGAGGATTCTGGAGCAGTTAGTCAGCCACACTGCTCCAATGCGTGTTGACGGACTTCATATGCCTTAGCAATACTTCTTTATTCCTCAGATATACAGGTTTCCTCACAATTTATTCTCATCGTGGAGCCCGTGTTAAACAAGAATTTATATTTCAATTAATAATTTCATGCAAATTCAGGCGGCGGGGATCGAACGGTAAGCGCAAGCCCCTGAGGTATCACGGTCCTGTTAAACATAGGTTAATAAATTGTTACTACATAATATAGCGCTGCTTCACCTACGTCAAACTTTCCTCGCCCCATGAGTTGACTAAGGTAAAGAAGACTTTCGTAAAAATAAAGATGTTCATACTTTAAACACTACGAACAAACATAAGCTTGTAATACCAGTTACTAGACTCCACAGAATTAGTAATTCATTTATAGGGCAATGTATACGCTTTTAAAACAAAATCCCAGAATATATACAAAATGTGTCATTAAACCAGTTTAAATGTTTTATTAAAGAAAAATTGTACAAAAAGGGTTATTATAATATAAATGAATACATAAATGAAAATAAGCCCTAGGAATGAGGTGATCGCCACCATGCTGGTTCTATAAAAAATCATTCAAAAATTGTAACAAAATAAATTAATTGTAAATTTAAATATGTTTAAAAAAAATTCCCGCTGGATTTCTTGCTGGTTCTTCCCAGGACAGAGGTTTTTTTGCGAACCAGTGGTAAATTAAAAAATGACTTTCAATAAGTATTTTATAGTAATCTATGTTGAATAAAATCATTCATTTGATTTCATTTCAATGTTTAAATGTAATAAATATAGACCTTTGTACATAGCTCTTTTTGATACCGTTGTAGCCTATTGGAGTCCACTGCTGAACGTGAGCCTCCCCCATAGATTGATTGATATTTGCCATAGTTGCTATGCTTACCAAGCAGGATGGCAACCACAATTTACTATTTTCAGTCGTTATTAGGAAGACGCCGCTGCCTATCTCCTGATTTGTTTCCCTCTGTCGCCTCTCACCACTCCCACGGGATGACAGTCTTTTTAGGGTTCCGTAGTCAACTAGGAACCCTTATAGTTTCGCCATGTCTGTCTGTCCGTCTGTCCGTCCTCGCTTAATGTCTGTGACCGTTAGCACTAGAAAGCTGAAATTTGGTACCAATATGTGAAAATCTGAAAAGTAGAACTTTATAAGGACTTTCTAGGAAAATCATTTTGAACTTGGATGGAAACAACAGTACCCATCACCGGGAGCAGTTGCAGGAGCGCGGAGCGCTGCTGGAGCGCGAACATAATGGATACCCACCTTTAAACTCATAAGTGGGAACACTTATTGTGACGGACGGGAAACTACGGAACCCTACACTGAGCGTGGCCCGACACGCTCTTGGCCAGTTTTTTTTTAATATAATGCAATAAAAATAAAATAAAATAACAACAAAATAATGTAACTTCCACTTTTCTTTACCGGCTTTGTAACGAGAAGCAACAAATTTTACACAATTTAAATTTTTACGCAGATCATTATTCAATCTGAAGCAATTTTTTTTTATTTACAACAAAACAAATCAACAATGAAAAATTTATTGAAAGTAAATCGCATTAAATCTCAAAGAAAACTTTTCTTTCCGTCGAAAATTTTGCTTCTGAATTTCCAATCTTGAAACTTCCGCATCTTTATATTACGGGGTAAGACAACGTAAGTTTCTCTCAGTAATACAAAACTTCTTTGCGCAGTTTCTTCATTTGTTTTTGCGGGCAAGATTAAAAAGCAACATAATGAATACGCCCTGAGGTGGCGCCCCTGATTTCATCCCGTAGGTTTCGTAACGGGGCGTAACAAGTATTACGTTAGCAAACTTTCTATAACTTTAGACCCCCACCCCGCATATAAACAAAAAAAAATGCTAACTCCTCCTTCTCCGAAACGATAAGACGTAAGATTTTTTTTTAAATTTTATTAAATATTGAAGTTAAAATTTAAAAGACACGATTATTTTTTATATTAATGTATTTATGTTTTAATAACATTGGAAATCTTTTTTTTTTTTTGATGAAATGAAATTTATTAACATACATTACTTTATAGCTTTGAGTATTAAATTAATACTCAAGCAATATAGTTAGCTAAAAACTAAGAATCATTTATTTTACACGGGCTCCATATCCAAATCTTTATATAATTAACAATTGGTAGCTCGTCTTCACAATTGTGGGCAAAATTCGTTAATTTTTTATGTGTGAAAAGTGTGTGCTACACCAAAGTATTCCGAAAATTGTTGTTTTTTCTTATAAATAAAACTGTAAGATATATTTACAAATGGAAATCCTCTTGAGCATTAACTTTTCAATACCTTTGATTTACTCGCAACTGTATTTAAAGAGGGATTACAAAGTATATTTTGATTTTTAAAAGGTCACTCTATGATAAGAATTAGGCAAGAAACGTAAACTGGAAATGCCAATTATCGTAATATTATACCAAACTATATTAATTACTAATTGCTTTAAATATTACACAAGAGCTGTTAAAATGCGTGTATTAAATTCATGGTATGTTTTCATGTTATGTTTGACTTAAGTAATGTTATGTGTACTTCTTTAGTGTTTAAATGAAATTTTGTTTAAATCTTTATAATTTATTCTTACTCCTTTATCTATTTCAGGATTACATAATATAAAAATATATCGACATATACACTACTGTTAGGCTGTGAGGTGTATTTTATTATCTTAGTACTGTTGAAGTATTTATTTTTATAGAACAAGAGTAACAAACGAATACTCAATGCGCCTGGTGGTTATCGGATGCTGTGAATCAAAATGCAGAGCGGTTGTCACTTCTGAGTGTGAGATGGAATGCCTCGTTTCCAGTAAAAAGGGTCTCCGGTTCTCTGCACTCACAATGCGAAACGCAGCAGCATGAAACTGCTATTTCACGCTGGTATTCTGTGGTCCTTCCCGTTCGAGCCGAAATATTCATGCTGCACAACCATAATAAAGCCTCAAAATGGTTCTACTTCGTATTATATATTTAAAAACATATAGTAAAATTATATATTTATTCCACTACCAAGCACAGGCCTCCTATTTTTGAGAGGCTTCTGGAGCAGTTAATCTGCCACGCAGCTCTAGTACGTGATGACAAACTTCACAAGTCTCCGCAATACTTCTTTATTCCTCAAATATACACGTATAGGTTTCCTCAAAACGTATTCTTTCACTACCGAGCTTATGTTAAATCAGCCTCTAAACTGCAATTTCGGGGGATCAAACCTGGGTTTGGCAAGAAAAAGTAAATAAAATAACAACAAGATAGTCTAACTTCTTCTTCTCTTTACAGATCAAGGTAAATGCAACATGTTGGTTTCCCATGGCCTTAGTTTCTCTACACCAAATGGCACAAAGACGAAGTCCACACCGAGGGCTGCGCACTTACGGCACTTATTGGATAGAATCTCTCGCCTCAGACACTAGGAGATGAGCACGCTCTGTAGTGTTTCCACGATTTTCTAACTGGTTACTCTGAACCTCAATACAAAGAATCTAGTCCATCCGTGAAGCTGGATTTAGGTACTGGAAGAACATGGTACGGAGCAAATATATATAAATAAGCTAAAATTAAAATATTTATACATAATATATATTTATTTTTATTATAAATACATTTTAACAAAAATCAGAACCTTAATATAAAACTATGAGACGCTTCATTGCCTATCCGAATTTTTACTGGAAACATCAAGTCCGGTCCAAATATAATACCTATATATTCCTATTATTTCCAAATATGATTTAGTAACCAAAATTAAATTAATTCCTCCTTGTTCCAAAAAAGGACCAAACCAGATAAATACCTAATCTGAAGTTTATATTTCCGACACAAACATATTTAAAGATAAAAAAGTATATAAATATAATATGTACCTGCATATACCTTTCTTTATCGTTAAACAAGCTGTCACAAACATAGAACAATACAGGAGGGGAGAATCGAGTCTCGTCCGGACCGCGCTAGCGCTAGCGAGCGGTCTCGTCCGCCGGTCGTCGACTCCCGCTCAGGTGGGAGAGGTACAGCGCGTCGCTTCGCAGTGGGTGCACGTGATGTGAGGCCAACTCGGCTTGCGTGGAGCCTTGAGGATGCCCCTGACCCCACCCGGGATGAAGATCAACTAACGCTGCGTGTCACCTACACGCTGGGAAGCGAACTCCGAAGGCCCGGCGCGCTGCTGGTAAGCGCGCCTGTTGGTGACTTCGGCTCCGCGTCGAGATGCTTCTCCGCGGGACCTTGAGGTTGCTGACCCTTCGGCAGATCCCTTCCCAGAGGCGCGAGATACGCCAACTTCTGCCTAGGGATCACCAGGCCTTCACCTAGAGCCAGGAAGAAGCACTGGAGGCCCGGAGTGCTGCATGGTGCGCACACCTGTCGGCAGATTGGCCCTGCGTCGACTCCTTGTCCGCAGGACTCCGCAGGGCTTTGAGACGGTTGACCCTCCGGTAGCGCACTACCTGGTGGCGCGCAATACGCCAACGAAGATTACCTACAATGTCGTACTTGTACGGCTCCCAAGACCGGCCCATAGATATGGGTTGTGAGGATTACCCGGGTAATGGGGTATCACCGAAGCCCGAACCTGCATGGGATAAACAAAAGTAGTCCCATAGTAGATGACAATCAACGTCTAAGGGGATAATCAATGGCGTTATTATCCAAAACCAAACTGTGTGTAGTTCTAAGCGGAGGTAAAACTGCGCCACGCACACTTTCTCACACTCCCACACAATAATAATCGTCTCTCACTACGCAACTCACACATAGCAATTAAAATAACACTTTTACAATTTCACACATACACAGATACATTCCGTATCATAATAGTATAATGAAGTGATGTGAACCAGTGCGTGTTGCCAGTGATGACATATGGAACTGAGACGTGGTCCTTCACTGCTGGCCGTATGAGGACGCACAAAGTCGCTCAGCGAGCTATGGAGAGGGCTATGCTCGGAGTTTCTCTGCGTGATAAACTTAGAAATGAGGATATCCGCAGTAGAACCAGAGTGACCGACATAGCCCAACGGATTAGTAAGCTGAAGTAGCAATGGGCCGGCCATATAGCTCGAATAACCGACAACCGTTGGGGAAAAAAGGTTCTCGAGTGGCAGCCTCGTACCGGTAGACGAAGTGTAGGACGACCCCCCACTAGATGGAGTGACGACCTGGTAAGACATGCAGGAAGTCGATGGATGCAGGTGGCTCAGGACCGTGCATTGTGGCATACCTTGGGGGAGGCCTATGTTCAGCAGTGGACTTGTAAGGGGCTGTAATGATGATGATGATGATGATGAAGTGATGTAACTACATTGACAAATTGCATGCAGCCGTAGCTGTGGCTACTTTTGATACTTACTATCGATGAAAAGGTGGATAAAGTATAAAACCTTATCTATTACTACTGTATTTACCTAACAATTAAAAATAAACTTATTTTATAAAATAAGTGTGATAAACGAGTACACAGTCCACCTGATGGTAAGTGGATGACATCTAGATTTATCTTCAATTAAGAATCAAAATGCAGATGCATTGTCACTCCTGAGGATTGAGATGGAATGCCTCGTTTCCAGTAAAAAGGATCTCCGGTTCTCCACACTCATATACGAAACACAGCAGCTTTGAGCTGCTATTTAGCACTGGTATTCTCTGAGAGCGTGGCCCATTGAGCTATTATGTACTACGTACTAGAGGAGACACCGCATTCAGCTACTCTGTTCCACTCAACTGCGGTTCATGCACTGCACTTTAATCAGTCACTCGCTAGGCGCTTGTAGAGTTGTCACGTGTTGTGTTGATTTAAAAAAAATCTCTTGATAAAAATATGCCGTCTTGTGTACTTAAATATTGCACAAATAATTCAAGAAATGTCAGTAAAAACCAAGGAATTACTTTTCATCGGTTAATAAGATACTTATTCAATAAAAAAAGTATTATAAATTAATAATAAAACAAATTATTCCTAAGACGCCATCTCGTGTCACTGAATATAGATTATGAAATTAATATGTTCAGATGCGACATTTCCGTGGGTACTTAAGTATAGGACGAATATATTATTATACACATTTTTTTATAGAAACATATATAAGTTATTATGATTTGGCAAAAATTTCCATGTTTAAATCCGCTTATTATTCTTTTATTTTATTTTTAAGTTTCCACATCAAAGTCAAAGTGGAATAAATTCGTCCATTTTTAACTCTCGCGTGCCCAGCATTTATGAACGAATATTTACAACATTTATGATTCTAATTTAAATAAATATATTTGTAATTTAAATTTTATGTTAATAAGTTTTGTTAAACATACATTTAGTACGTTTTTTTATATTTGACATAGATACCTTTTAAAATATTCAGATAAAAATATCATTAAAATGTAATTCTGACATAATATTATGTAATATTATATTAAATTAGCACATATACAAAATAAAAAACAATTTAAAAAATTGTACTCGATATAATTAACAATACAATATAAATAAACAATTATTACATACTGACCATTCTACTTACGTATAATCTATAATAACAAAAACTGACCGCGCAAGCGCAATGCGCGTTTATACCAACTGCGCATGCGCGACTCTACTATTACCGCGCATGCGCGAAGACATACGAGTAGTGCACAATTTTTGTTTGGAATAGCTTCTCTAGTACGTAGTACATTATAACTCAATGGCGTGGCCCTACTCCGGTCGAGCGTACACATAGAATAGATTTTTGTGGGTTCGCTTTTTTTATTAAGAAAGAAATTCTTGTAGCAGTATAGAGAGTTAAAGCAAAATATCACAGTTGTGCATTACTTAGCTCGTGAGAGCTTCTAACTTTTACATTTTTTCTTAAGTTGATGTCGTACGCATCTCGGCCTAAAAAAATATTTGCAGGCATATTTATATACTCTTTTTGTCAGCAAAAGTAAAAAAAATTGACCCCCCTTGGCTTAGGGCCATTAATTGGGCCTGCTTACGTAATACTTGAACACCCCCCTAAGGGTGGCTATGGAAAATGATACAAAGATCCCATGGCTTTCGATAAATAAAAATAAAACACCCTGTTTAGTATTACGCTAGACGTAAAATAGAAAGCTCAGCGATGAGCACCGAAGCACGGGTGCGCAACGTCTGCTGCTGCGGTCGTCAATCCACCAAGCGTACATCTATATACTTCATTATACTTCAGACAATCTCTGACGTCGCATTATTACTGCCACTATGTAGTGGCAGTAATAATGCGACGTCAGAGATTTACAGAATAAGTCATACACTGGACATAGGTGGGTTAGGACAAAATATTTCATCCTATTTTACAGATTTTATGGCGTTTAATTTCAACTTTTTTAATTTCCGACGTTTCAGGGCACCCATGGTCACGGGAGCGGGCTGAGGTGTTTGACGTCTTGATGCATTGATAATTACAACTACTTTCAATTTTTAAATATTAAATAGATCGTAATATTCAACAGTTAAGTCATGGCCAAGAACAGGTCATGTGTGACGACATGTGGAAGGAATAATTAATGCAACCAATTCAGAAACAATAATGTGGAAATAATCCTTTGGTCGGTTATACTTTTTTTATTTATTTTTTACATTTGTTTCGTTTTTTAACTTTATTCTGATCTACTAAAGTCCAATAAAATATAGCTTGCCAATTAAAAACATTAGGTTTATTTTTTTACCGTCTACCAATAATATTCAAAGCAGACTTTTAAAAAGAAAATATACAAAAAAACTCTTGTAAATTTCTTTGTCACTATACCGCCTATAAATACCTGTAACTATCCGCAATTAAGATTCAAAGAAATATGCGTTGTCACCACTGAGGACTAAGATGGAATGCCTCATTTCCAGTTATAAGGGTCTTCGGTTCTCTTCACTCACCGTACATAATAAATACTAATAAGTAATAGTACAGTCGCACTAAGTTGTAAAGTTTCTTAAATAAGTTTTGCAATTAGTTTGTACGACTTGCATTTTATCGTAAAATTTTACTTAAAAAAGGCCCACTGGGTTTCTTGAATAGTAAAAAAATGAATTTAATAAAAATTACTTGTAATTTTTACTGAATACAAATTATAATATTCCATTCTATATAAAAATAATCCCTTAGTTTACTCCAGACACTCTAGCTCCGACAATTAAATTTCAAATATCAATTATCCTAGTCTAGTCAGCCAGAAAATGAAAAGCAAACATTCGTAGCGGCCACGTTGCATTTCAAATTGAAATATTTTAGGTACCTACGTTGCAAAATTTACAAGAGCTCTTTTAAATAAGAAAATATTAGTTATATAAAATAATTGAAAGAGAGTAAACTGACTTATTCTAAAAACTGACTAAGTTCAATACATTGTTTCTTAATTTTAAAGTTTAATTATTCCAGCCGTTCGCCTCCATGACGGCCTCGAACTGGATTTTGTAGGCCGACCAGGAAGAGGTCCCGTCGAACGGCGGCACTTTGAATCCACGTAGCGAAGGTGTTGTGGCTACTACGGGAGCTGTTGTTCCATCCCCAAGTTTGAGGTCGTCCAGCGTTTTCTTCATCTCAGCCATTACGTTGTCAACCCGATTGTTTACTTGGTCGATTCGGGTTTCGGCCTCAAACAGGCGGTTGTCATGTTGAGCAACCTTATCCTTCACCTCCCTTATCTCCTTCCCGAAGGTAGCGTGAAGGTCCTTCATGAGGAGCATCTGCTCTTCCAACCGACGGGCCTGTTCCTCTTGTCCGCCCCGCAGCTGCTCTTCCAACCGACGGGCCTGTTCCTGCAGCATCACCATCAGAGCGCCTAAATCAGGTGCTGCAGGTGCAGGAGCTACTGACGGACCGGTCTCCGTTGCCGGCGGCTGGCCCTCCGACGTCTGCGGCGTTGCACCACCAAATCTTCGTTGGTCCGTCTCCTGCTGGCGTTGACTTCGGGTACGGACACCCTCCGTTTCCTCCTTAGGTAAAATCGGCATTATTTTATCCCACTTCTGACACCAATTGTTACGAGCTTAGGGTTCGTGACAATAAAAATTGCCGATAAAATTACCTAAATTAACACTTTAATTTACTTTACACAAACTAAAGTTAAAAACACTAATAATTAAAAACACTAATTCACTTAATTCCGCTCCGAAGCTTCGCTTGTTTCGTCAAATCAACTCTGCCCCGATCGCATCTTGCAGCGCCTATTTATATAATTAGCAAAGAAGCGTCCCGAACATTCACGTAAATGCGCGCCAGGCAACGAGTATTCGAGTGTAGATTTTCCAGAAACTTAGTTCTTCGGGTGGCGCTGGCGGTCGAAAGATTTGTGATGTCATTTACTGCAAAACTCCCCTCGCTCTCGTTCCTGACACTAGATGGCGCTAGTGTATCGATTTTAGCGCGTAACATTATTTTTGCCTCTTCCAAATATATGGTAACAAACTAATAAATACAATATCGTCTAAATTGACGTCGAAATCTGTGAGAAAGTTCTTTTGTATATTTTCTTTTTTAACAGTCTGCTGTAAGTGTCGGTAGAATATAAAATACAATATTGATTAATTCGCCAGCTATATTTTTATTAAACGAAAATATTAGATATGTATAATAATTAAAGTTAAAAAGAGTAAACGGCCTTATTCTAAAAACTGACTCATTTCAATATTAATATTGCAATTTCAATATTGCATCTTAATTTTAAAGTTAAATCATTTATTGCCTCTTCCAAATATAAGGCAACGAACTAACAAATACAATGTCACCTAAATTGACGTCGAATTCTGTGAGCAAGGTACGGCCTAAAAGGCAATTGTTCAGTCAACGTTGGCCAAACAACTGTACAAGAAATTAGAATAGTTATTTCGTCTGTCAGTATTTGGTTTCAAGTCTCAATTTCAGTCATGCTTCCAGACCAACTTAATAAACGACGGCTCCGTGGCGCAGTGGTTTCGCAATGAGTTGCAGCGCTACGGGCGGCGGGTTCGAATCCAGCACGGGGTAATTCTTTGGCCTACAATTATTTTTTCTGGGTCGGAATGTTTTGTCGACAATACAGGAGAAAATCCTAGTGTGGAGGTTACGTTTTTTAGAAGGAAAAATAAAGAAAAAGAAATGCAATATAGCCTAAATTGTGAAAAGTAATATACCATTAAGCCTATCGAGTTCACGGCTGAGCATAGGCCTCGAACAACTATTAAAAATTCGTTTTCTTAGTTTGTTTCGTTTCGTTCACCAGCAATTAGTATCATAGTGGAATTTTTATAATCAAAATTCAGAAAAACAAACAGTCAGACCCGGAAAAAGTATTTCTGGACCTAAATATGCAAACACCGTGCCGTGCGGGAATTAAGCGCTTTGTTACACTGCGACTGACCCGACCATATTCTATTACATTAGCAATTATAATCGGAAAAAAAATAACAAGACAGGGTCAGTAGTGTAAACTAAATTATCGGTGGCCAATAACGAAGCTAGGGTCAATAAAAAAGCAGGATCAGTATAAAATATCTACAAAAAGGTTGTGGTTATATAGGAAACGAAATGGTGAAATGAATAACGAAAGTTAAAACAACAAGTGACAATAAAGTGATTAGTAGGCATGTCAATCCGAGATCGATTACTTTAAGTTTTGTTGTTATTATTATTTGTTAGCATGTTGATATTTTGTACTATTTTATTATTTTATAGTTATATCCGAAATACCTTTTTATCTCACTAGTTAACACAAAAAAAATATTAACTTAAAATGCTCGATTAATTGCGCTCGTTTCAAATCGAATCGAAAATCGGTCTTTTTCTTCTATGTGAATAGTTTGAATTTGAATTGCCAAGTTTTAAAATAAGAATACTTTCAGTGTAAGGTAGTTTTGAAAAACGAGAATTTACTAGTATATTGACTCTATTATTCGATTAAATATATAGCCAATTTTTTAAAGAATAAGCCAATTTGTTAATTTCAGGCCCAAAAATCCCATTCTCTTTTGACTGCAACAATCTTCCATTCTCGGCGAATTGATTTGAAATGACAAACACAGCTCAACGAATTTTAGATCGTTTGTTAGAAAACCAAATTCACAATGCTCTGAATAGCCTTTTGCTTTTGTAAGAGTCATCTATAGGAAAGATTCGTATAACTAATTAAGTGCTATTTCCAAACTCGGGATCTAGGCCACTTCCTAGATCCCGAGTTTGGAATGAGGAGTGGGGCTGTGACAGGTTAGCTTAGAAAAGTAAGGATTTATTATTATGTAAAATAACAGGGTTTAGATTGTAGGGATTAAAGGCCTAAATCGCCTCCTAAGAGGCAATCTATAGGTGAGGTTTTTTATTTACAGAGTGGAATGCCTACGCATATCCGCCTCGCGAGGGTAAGGAAGGGTTATGTCGGACTCGCACCATTAAAACCCCATAGTGTTCCACTTTCGTCAATTATTGGCAGGGCCGTGGCAAAAGTTTTCGCACACATCCGCGCTTCCACCAGCGTCAGCCTGCCCTATGGCAGCTCCTCCTCGGGAAACGATTGTCCCAACGCCCCCTTACCCATCTCCTTATCTGATAAGGCGCACCAGAATAACATGGGGCAAGGAAAAACGAGCACTCAGAAGAACGAGCCATCCTGACACCAGACGCGGATCTGGTCTATGGCTCCGTCGCCAACCAAGATTCGGCTACGGTGCGGCCTCGTCAGAGTCGCGGAGAAAAGAGCGAGTAGCACATCGCCTTACAAACACTCCTCTTCCTCCGCGACTCCACCGCGGTTGCGGGTGTAGTGGGAGAGGACACCCCTCTCGCAGCAGTTCACCAACACTCATCCGAAATAGGCTCGTCAAGAACACTCGAAGTGGCTACCTCAGGGCAGCACTTCTTCACCTCGAGCCAGTCATGTGGGTTCCTTTTTGTACAACACGGGTGACCAAGCCACGGCTACTAAGGCCCCCCGCCATTACAAGGAGGGAACCCGGTTGGAGGCCGTAAATAAATGGATGGAAATTTCGTCAAACTACATAATACTTACTAATCTGAATTGACGGCACACGGGCGCAATGATATTGATTTGCGCTAAGTGCCGCGGGTTCAAATCCCACGCGGAACGAGTATTTGTATGGCGTACAAATAATGACAAACATTCAGACCCGTTACGAGTCTGGATGTCTGTCCTTGTGCTATTTATGTTTGTAAACTGCCTCCACGATGCCGGAATAATCCGAGTGTGGGTAACGTTTTAGAAAAAGAAAGGAAATAGAAATCTGTGCTCAGGATACCTACTTATCTACGTAGCCAGTAGACTAGTTATTAAATATACATGAAGCGGTAAATTACTTAATTTACTTAATAAAATTAAGTTTTGGGATAGCAATAAGTTAACACATCTACGATAGGTACAATATTTGGATAGTTAGTCTTCATTTTATTTGTGGTAGAGCCACGCTGTACTTGCATTATAACTGCAGCCACGAATAAGTCGGCACCCAGGATGGACCACTCTCACAGTATACCAGACTACTGTGTTTGCTACCGTGTTTCGTATGGTGAGTGAAGACAACTGGAGACCTCTTTTATTGGTACGGAGTATTCTGTCTTAGTCCTGAGGACTGACAGTACAGAATAACAAGTGACAAATCATCTACATTTTGATTCTTAATCGAGGATATTGAGGATAGATCTAATGTACGTGTCCACAGGCCACAATATTCCCTTATCATCAGGTGGAAAGTTAAACCTTTGAATTACTTTTGTTCTTTTAAGACATAAAAACGAACTAGATCATTGAAATTTTCTGACTCTCAATCGTTAATTCATAGGCCAATATGTACCTGATATAATCGCCAATGAATATTTAGGTATTTTAATAATGACCAAATGGACTGCATAGCCTGAAAATATTTCCCTATACTCACTACGCTGGCCAGGTGAGCTGATGAGATGCTAATGACAATTTTTTAAATAAAAATAAAAACAATTTTTATGAAAATTAACTTAAAATCGATGGTAAAAGAGCTACTGGAACCCATGGACTTCTTTTCTTTACTCGGAAAAATACCTACGCATACTCGCCTTGCGGGAATAAGGACGGCTTTTGTCGGACACGAAACTACTAAAAACCTATGGCGTTCCACTTTTGCCGCATATTGGCAGGGCCACGAGAACGCTTTCGCACAGATCCGCTGGCAACCAGTTGTGGACTAACATGAAATGCCTCACAGCCTGTAGCTGTACTGGCTCTATATGCACTTCAGAACAGAACACAGCAGTGCAAGCTTTGTTATTTGCCGACAGAAATAGAAGATGGCTCAGGATTGTGTTTTGCTGTATTCCTTGATTAGTCTGTGATTAGCAGTAGACTTGTGTCGGGCTTTTATGATGATAGTGATTATGAAGATGATGATTATAACAATTGTGATGAAGAAGTTGTCATAAACATCTCGGCCTAGAACAATTATTTATAGGCCATACGAATACTTGTTCTGTGTGGGATTCAAACCGGTGACCTCACGGAGTCGCAGCTAAATGTTTAGTTACTGCGATACTGAAAGATAAAATGGGTATTATATACTTAATGATTACTAAACTAAGGTTTTTCTGTGCTTTTTCATAGTTAACGCAAGTTACCTTCTGCTTAAAAAATTTAAATTTTTGATTTGATTGCGTTTAACAAAGCAACACAACAAAGCAATACAACAAATCAACACGAAAAATGCATTGAAGGTAAATCGCATTTACATCTCGAATAAAACTTTTCTTCCCCATCTAAAAATTTTCTTTTTAATTTCCAATCTCGAAAATTCCGTAGCATTTTATTACGATGTATGAAAACACCGAGCTTCTATATTATAAAACTTCTTTGCGCAGTTTCTTCATTTGTTTTTACGGGCAAGATTAAAAATAAGATGATCAAAGCAAGCAACCTATAAATATGCCCTGAGGTGGCGACTTATAATAATCCTTCGTCTGATTTCATCCCGCAGGTGTCGTAAGGGGGAGTACACGAACTTCCCCCTTACCGAAACGATTAGTCGTAATTTTTTTTAACTTTTATTACGAGTATATACCAGCTGCGCCAGCGACTTCGTTCGCGTGGAATCAGTACTTTTGCTATTCTAAGTGATGATGATTTGTTTGTAAATTAAACTGTCGCGAAGACTTAGAAGGACACTAATCTGAATAAAAACATTCAGTTAGTCGGTTAATCAGACAAACAAACGAACGAACAAAAAACCGGACCCACAAACTAACCAAGAAACGAATAGGTCAAACTGTACGCTTGTGTTTTATTTTGTAAATAAACAACACAATGACCGCAATAACGTAATTCCTAATTTGCTTCCGAATTTATAATGATAATGATAATAATGATCAATAGGGGCAGATTTTGATTTGTAAAGTTCTATAAGTCTCGTATTATTCATAATTATAAATAATTTCGTTTTACGGATTTCCCCATCACCGTGTAATTAAAAACCATTTTTTCCTCGCAAACCATGTATCATGGTTTTAAAAATTTAAGGTGAGATATTAGGAAAAAAAAATAAAAACTAATTCCATTATTTTAATCCTGAAGTATTCATACTAATTTTAAAGTTACAATAATCATTAATAATTTTTCCCTATACAAATATGAAATCACCTCGTAAAAACATTCTTAAAACCTTATTTTACTATCTAAGTATTTTAATTTTCAAGACTTGTTTCTTAGTGCATGCCTACTTAATAAAAGGGAGTTATTGTTTCAACTTCACGCATCAGCTGTTTGAGCTGTAGATTTAATACAATAGTTTTCATACAAAATTGCAAATTTATTATTTAATTACTTTAAAGAATTAATATTTTTTCTCACTATATTTGTAAAATCAAAATTTTTAATTTTAAAAAATACCAAAATATTTTATTTCCATACAAATTTGCATTCCATCCGCCCTGCCCCCTCTACCGTAACGGGTTATTTTGAAATAGCAAAGTACGTATTTATTTATTTTTTAGAGTACTCTCAATAATAGACTGTAACACCCTCATTTCACCCTCTTAGCGAACAAATTTTCCTACCTTCTGTTTAAATTTTGTATTTCTATATCAAGCCGTTTAGGTTGAGCTTGTGCACTGGTATCTATAACCCAGTATATAAAGAGTATATTATAGTAGATACACAGGGGACAGTGACTTTTTTCGGTAAATGGCAAAACTAACTTTACGGCAAATAAAATTTTATTCTGTTGAGGTGAGGCAATCAGTGGGGAGGCCTATTTTCAGCAGTGGGCTTTAAAATGCTGTAACGTTTATTGGATAAAAGGAAGAAACTTAGATTTGCTGGACCAAACCAAACCAATTGCTTTGAAAGCAGCAAGCAAAGTAATTATTTACATATTATGTGTTATGTAGATACTCCGTCATATCTCATTTATAATTAAACCCTATGGTGCTTAAAATACTTGTAGTGCTATCTATATAAATTTATAGTAGTTAATTTATTATTACAGTAAAATAAAAATTATATAATATTTAGAAAAGAACGGGTAGGAATGATATAAAAAAAATCTAAATCCGGTAACGTAATTTTTCTATTTCATGACAATGTAAACTTTAAAACTTTTGGAAAGTAGGAAGTATAATATGTTTTATGCCAAGCTCCTATAATCTTGCCGAACCCAAAGAAATTGTTAATAGCTCTTTCAAAATTTGATTTACCATGTTGTAGGTACCTACTCGGCGGTTAAGAGAAAAATTATAAGCACACCTACTTAAAATTTAATAAATAATTTGCACATCACCATCAATCGATGATGGATTTATATATTTTTTATAAATATTTGGTACGTTATTCTTTATTATTATTTTTTAACTGCGTTTAGATACAATTATATCATTATAGAACACTATTTTACATAATTTAATTACAAAAATGTCCTTAATCACTCAACACCAACATTGAACAAATTCGTACCCATACTTCGTACCGTACCGTACGTTCAGAATATAAATCATAACTTTTGATAGGATGAACCGATTTTAACGAAACAAAGACTAAATTTAAAACGAAGATACGCTTTACAATTTTCCTAACGATTGATTTGATATAAATTAGTAATTTATAAAAGAAATGTTAACAAACAAACAGACAGACAATTCTAAAAGTGATAGACATTTATTCAGTTACTTATTTTTAGTCCCTCTCGATCATTTTTGTTACAAAAATATAAAACATCTGAAATACACATTTTTAATTATATGTACAGATTAAAGTTAAAATTTCAAAGACTCATTTATTTTTAATATTAATATATTAGTGTGTTAATAAAAAAGAACTAATTATTGTCCACGGGCTCCGTATCCAAGTTACTACTAGTATAACTCGGGTACGGGTAGCTCTTCTTCACAATTAAGGCCGAAATTTGTTAATGTTTTATCTTACGAAAGGTGTTTAATATTCTCCCTCCTCTCTTTGTCAGCAAAAATGAGAAAAAATTGACCCTCCCATATCCTAAACCTGCGTAATACTTGAACACCCCCTAAGGGCTCTTGTACGCGCTCAGAAAAGTCGCCGTGTCTGCGGCAGAAAACACCAATTCATCATGTATACAACAAGAATTTTGTCGGATCTAGCCACTAAATTTTTTCTTGTCTGCTTCAGACAAAGAAAAATAGAGACGTGTAATCGATAAGATTGTTTTCGAACAGTCGTGCACTAGCCAAGTTTATTTGTGGTAAATAGAATCATGTTAACTACGAAACAAAAAATGATTATTTCATATTATATGTACACATTATATATATATATATATATATATATATATATATATATATATATATATGTAACTAGACTAACCTACCTATGTAACTAGTACACTTAGTATAGTACCTATATAACTGAAATGTGGTCAGTGACGATCGGGCCGGCACTGTTGTTACACGCGAATAAAATGTAATTAAACGCTATCTCTTACAAGGACTTATTTCATTTCTCAACACACTACACAGACATTAGTTAAAGTGGTGACCCCGACGTGATCCAGTGCTGTGCTCTCCTATGCCTGTGTAGTTATAACGTCAAAAATGACGTCCAGGGAAGAGAAACCGGAAGCGGAGATATCTCAAATAACGGTTTCGTCGAGAATCCCGGAATTTTGGGAAGATCAGCCGCGCACGTGGTTCATACAGACCGAATCCGTACTATACAACCAGAAGCTCTCGGATGCTGCTAAATACCATCTGGTTATTGCAAAGCTGGGGAAGAATGTCGTACAGCAAGTCACGGATATCCTGGTGAATCCTCCAGCTAGGGCTAGGGCGCAGAAATGTGTTCAGCCGTGCGCTTGGAACCGGAAGAAACGGTAAACTAGATGCCATGCAGCTGAAGAAGGCGAGTAGTCGCATAGGCATCTCTAATCATCGCCTCAGCATAAGAGATAAGTCCAGCAACCTTATTTTCCTAATTGATACCGGTGCCAATATATCTGTTTTACCGCGAAATAAAGTGAATGTTAAATCGTGTGGTAATGGATGTTCTGAATATATTTTATATGCAGCAAATGGCAGCAAAATAAACACTTACGGTGTTAAAACTTTAAGTTTAGATTTAGGGTTTCGCAGAGTGTATCAGTGGATATTTGTTATCGCGGACGTGCGTCAGCCAATTTTAGGTGCAGATTTTTTAGCGCATTATAAGTTGTTGGTCGACGTAGCGTCTCGCAAACTAATTGACGAGGTAACAAATTTAAAGGTTTTAGCTCCTATTGTTTTCTGTCAAGAACAGTCAGTCCAGACCATAGATAAGTGTCATCCTTTTTATGATTTGTTAGCACAATATCCTGATATCACCAAGCCGGTTTCATTTAAAGAACCACCCAGACATTCGGTATACCACCATATAGAGACTAATGGCCCACCGGTGCACGCTAAAGTAAGACCGTTACCGCCGCATCGATACTTAAAGGTTAAGGAAGAGTTTAGGCTTATGCAACAGTTGGGGATTTGCAGGCCGTCGAAAAGTGCGTGGGCAAGCCCTCTACACGTTGTGCCTAAAAAAACGGCCAAATACGACCATGTGGCGACTATAGGGCTCTTAACGCGATAATCAAGCCCGATAGGTACCCTATACCGCGATTGCATGATTTTAGATATTTATTAGAAGGTAAAAAAATATTCTCACGAATTGATATTAATCGCGCGTATCACGTTATAATGGTCAACCCTAACGATGTAGAGAAGACCGCCATTATAACACCTTTTGGTCTATTCGAATTCCCACGCATGACGTTCGGTTTGCGCAATGGAGCACAAACTTTTCAGCGGTTTATAAATCACACTGTTTTTGATGGCCTAAATTTCCTTTATACTTATATGGACGACGTTATAATTGCAAGCACGGATATGGCGTCACATAGAGAGCATCTTAAGATCGTGTTCGAGCGACTAAATAAATGCGGTTTGACTATCAACCTGGATAAATGCTTATTTGGAAAGTCTAAAATAGATTTTTTGGGTTTCGAGGTATCCGCGGAAGGGATTCGTCCTCTTAAAGATAGAGTTGATGCTATTTGTGCTTTTCCGAAACCAGTAACTATTGAAGAACTCAGGAGATTTTTGGGTATGGTCAACTTTTATCGTTTACATTTGCCCAATGCTGTAGAATGTCAAATGGAGTTAAATAAGTTTTTAAAAAACTCTAAGAAAAAAGACAAAACTAAAATTAAATGGGATGATAAGTCAAATGAAGTATTTATTCAATGTAAAACTAAGTTGCAAAATGCCGCAAGCTTATCGCATCCGAAACCCGACACCCCGCTCGCACTTATGACGGACACATCGGATTCAAGCGTGGGAGCGGTATTGCAACAGCAAGTAGGTAATGCATGGTTACCGCTAGGGTATTTTTCAAGAAAATTATCGCCTACTCAACAAAAATACAGCACTTACGATAAAGAACTTGTAGCTATTCATCTTGCAGTGAAATATTTTAGAAATATGGTTGAAGGTCAATATTTAGTAATTTTTACGGACCATAAACCCTTAATTTTTGCGTTTTCAAAAATAAATAGTAAAGATGAGTTGCCTAGGCGCGTGAGACAACTACTTTTTATTAGCGAGTTCACTACGAACATTAAACACATTGAAGGTGATAAGAATGTAGTAGCGCACGCGTTATCAAGGATAGAGACCGTAACTTGTTCGACCGTATTAGATTATGCAGCAGTCAGCAGTGCACAAAATAACGACGAGCAGCTAGTTAGTCTACGCAATTCTAATAAGTGGAATTTTAAACAGATATGTATTCCTGGCAGCGACTTACCCGTTTGGTGTGATCTACCAATCGGGCGAAGCCATATTTACCGGAACAATTTAGACGCTTAGCTTTCGACTCTGTTCATAGTCTTAGCCACCCTGGAATCCGTACCTCGCGTAAGCTAATGAGTGACAGATTTTTCTGGGTTAATATGAACAAGGACGTAGGTATATGGGCCAAGTCATGCGTTGCATGTCAACGTGCTAAAGTTTATAGGCATAATACATCGGAACTAGGGAGCTTTCCTTTGGCTGAAAGATTTTCCCACATTCATGTCGATATAGTTGGCCCACTTAGTATTTCCTTACAAGACTATAGGTATCTGGTCACAATAATAGATCGACAGACCGGTTGGCCAGAGGCATTTCCAGTAAGAGATATATCTGCGGAAACGGTTTCTAAGGTAATTTTCGAGGGGTGGATTTCGCGTTTTGGCTGCCCCGTTCAGCTTACCAGCGACCAAGGCAGACAATTTGAAAGCAATGTTTTTCAAAATTTAATGAAATATTTAGATGTTTATAAAACCAGGACTACCCCGTACCACCCTCAGAGCAATGGGCTGGTTGAGAGGTGGCATAGATCTCTTAAGGCCGCGCTTATGGCCAGGTTGGATTCTAAGACTTGGGTTGAGGAACTGCCTATAGTTTTGTTAGGCCTGCGAGCAGCTCCGCGTTCAGACACAGGCGTTAGTGCCGCCGAATTAACATATGGTCAGTCTCTAAGGCTGCCCGGAGATTTTTTTGGTGATAAATGTAATTCAAAAATTTTAAATCACAGCGAATATGTCGAACGTTTACGAAAAATGATAAGCGAGCTGAAACCTAAGCCTACGGCACATAAGGACTCTCGTACAGTATTTGTCCATAGCGATTTAAATAGCTGCACGCACGTTTTTGTTAGGAGTGACCTCATACGGAAATCATTACAACCTCCATACGAGGGGCCTTTCAAAATTTTGGAACGAAAAGGAAAAGTTTTCCTAATACAAATGCCCGGTAGAGATGTATTTATATCCGTAGATAGGCTTAAACCTGCTTATATTAGTGAGATCCAAAATATAAAAAACGTAGATAATAGTAGTGATAAGGAAATTTCTTTAAGAGATGGTAATATTAACATAAGCGGAGCGGATACAAGTGATCGCCCGCTCAGCTACACCACGCGTAGCGGCCGTATTTCAAAGAAGCCCGTACGTTTCAATTTATAATTTACATAAGCTACTCAATAAATATTATTTAGCGTTATTAGAAAAAATAGTTCTTGTCGGCGCTGACTTTCGTGTACGTTCTACGTACATTCTCCTAATAAACAAACTATATTTTAATATTAAATAATGGGTAACACGGTGAACAAGGATGAGGTAGTTATCGCACAGTCTGAAGCAGCAATGAAAGAGACAATAGTGCGATCGTATATTGGTTGGGCTGTTGCGATTTTGGTGATAACCGTTATGATCCTGTATTTTTTCTGCCGTTACGGGACGGCTCAGGTTAAGAAGTGGGTGTGGAAGCAGGTGGGGTTCGTGCAGGAACAAGCCTTGTAAATGACTCAAGCTACCAGAGCCAGCTTCTGAAGAGCTCACGGCTCGCCCAAATCGCCGACTAAAATAGAAATATGTTAACGGGTTGCGTTAAATGGTGTTTGGCGATATCAGACGTACTGTTTCGTCTATCTAGCTTGTAAGTAGTGTTTAAGAGAATATGCCCTAACAATGTAAGCAGATTCAAAACTTGTATTATATACTGGTGGCAATTAATTTTTTTTTTACTGAAATGAATTAAAATGTGTAATATAATATACCTATGTTTTAACGTTTATCATTGCAACTCGCTGTTATTGTTAAATGCATGTAAGTCGAGTGGTGATAGCTACTGACGCATCAAATGTAAATCTCAGTATTAAGACATATGATACCAAGTGTTTGTGCATTACGAGTGATAAGCAGTACGTTGTCACCAGGCTCCGCCTATACCTTATTGTTTGTATATCCAAATTTAATTGTATCTTAAAATAATTTTCTTTTTTGTATCTTAAAATAATTTTCTTTTTTTTTTTTGGGGGAGTGATGTAACTAGACTAACCTACCTATGTAACAGTACACTTAGTATAGTACCTATATAACTGAAATGTGGTCAGTGACGATCGGGCCGGCACTGTTGTTACACGCGAATAAAATGTAATTAAACGCTATCTCTTACAAGGACTTATTTCATTTCTCAACACACTACACAGACATTAGTTAAATATATATATAATGTAAATACGTAAACACGTCAACACACGTACAAAAAAAACTCAAATTATCTGAAGCAACCACAAACCACCCAGCCTACGAGACATATAACGAAAGGCGACGAATTTCTATACTTCATCTGCTCAAACAAAGCCTATATAGTTGAACACGAACGCTTGCCTGTAATAGTGACCAGACAACAGACCTGTAAAACATGCCTACTTGCGCAGTAAAGTGATGTAGTAGTGATAGCAGGAAACATAATTTCGAGAAGGATAAAATCACGTTTCGCCGGTAAGAGCAACATTTAATAATTATACTAAAAACGTGAGAGTTCAACGTATTCTCGTCGTAGTTCTGAGGCTATCCTTGTCAAGCAGAGGCAAGGTAGAGGGGCTGCTGGCGGCACGTGTAAGTAGAGATGCCCAAAAAAGTATCGATGCAAGTTTATCGACTATTTGTCGTGTTATTATTTTCTGTGTAGACGAAGAGTCATTCTATTATATTTGTGTATTAATTAGGGATGGACCGAATGTGGATATCACCGAATACGAATATTCGGCCGAATGTTCGGTAAATTTTTTACCGAACCGAATATTCGGCCGACATTATACGGCAGGATAACCTCGGGACCCAACCAATTTATATCGAAACTTGTTAACGTAAAGCGCGCAGGATTAGCGCCGAACCTTACCTCTCGCTCCCTGCCACACGTCACAGTTATTACGTCATCTAGTACTGAGAAAATTGCCGGCACATGCTTATGTTTTGACTATTCTTGTGATAAAAAAAGTATTTCCTTGTTTTATTCTTAGTAAAAATTGATAATTATATGATAAAAATAAGCGGCAGGAGATTTACTATTTGGACTTATTTTAGAGAAACTGACGACCAAAGTAAAGTGAAATGTACTAATGTAAGTAATGTAATGTTTCTTTGTTTGATTCCAAAAACATTTCAACAAGTTTCTATTTGCTATAATCGAAAACGAACCTACAGTGCCTCAAAAACATAAATGTATAGATTTATGCACTTGAGGCACTCTAGAGTAAGTAGATATAACCCATAAAAAATATACTTTCAACAGTAAAAGAATGACACTATGAAAACGAATATTCGGTGATTTAGCCGAATATTCGGCCGAATACGAATATTCGGTAAAGTTGCCGAATATTCCGAATACCTAATATAAAACGAATATTCGTCCCATCTCTAGTAATAATCTATTTGAAATTATAATTTTAAATCGAAATTACAGTTTTACAAACCCACTCACTTACTGACTGACTGACTCACTCATTGACATAATTGTACTCCAAGAAGGAGCCATCGGCGGTAAAAATGATTTACGGAGAGATTTATGTGGGTGACAGTAAGTATGGAAAAATCTTCAGATCTTCAAAAACTGCTCCTCATCAGGGAGTCACCCTACTGCCTGCCAAAACTGACGCATGTAGCACGCAAATAGCATTTTGACGAAAACTTTTGCCATTATAGTATTAAAACCTCGGCGAAATTTGATCGCCCATAATATTATTTAAAAATAGCGGAATATCTGCTTATCATCGTCAAGGAGTAAATCTAATGCATGCCCAAAGTATAGCAATTAGTCGCTATACAATTACTAGGTATGCTATTTCAAGGTTTAGTTAGGTAATTAACTAATTACTTATCAGAATTAATTTTGCTTTGATTCCTAGCTATCTCAGGCTCTTAACGGATTTATGGTTAGCGATTATCGTTGTAAATGACATGTAAAATACATGTATATATTTTAAAGAACTTTACATGTATTTAACGGTATATTTTACGCAACATTCATTTTTTTTTTAAATTACGTTACATTTTCATCTCCCATATCTACGCGTACGATATATGAATGTGCCACATCTCTAAGTTACGTACTCCGCGCATCCCGCACACCTTTCTTTCTTCTAATCTCGATAGACTAATTTAATTAGAGAATCGAAATGGTTTCATGTCTTGTAGGCTGGGTGGTCTGTGTTAGCAACTCACCTACTCCGCCCCTCCCTTACCGCAACAACACAGAGCTCGTCTTGTCTAGCGTAGACAAGATTATTTTCTTGTTCAGCGCCGGAGCATTGTACACAGTTCGTGTGCAGAAACGACACGAATTCTTTCATAAAACCGGCGACTTTTCATAGCGTGTATAAGAGCCCTTAGGGTGGTTATGGAAATGCTACAAAGATCCCATGGCTTTCGACCTGTTTAGTACTATACGCTAGACGTAAAACAGAAAGCGCGGCGATGAGCAGCGCAGCACGGGTGCGCTTCGTATTGTCATCTACAATGGGACTACTATTATTTATCCCATGCAGGATTCAGGCCTCGGGGGACCCGGGTAATCCTCACAGCCCATATCTATGGGCCGGTCTTGGAGGCCGTACATGTACGGCATTGTCGGTAATCTTCTTGGCGTATTGCGCGCCACCAGGTCGGTGCTACCGGAGGGTCAGCCGTCTTGAAGCCCCGCGGAGTCCCGAGGTAAGGAGTCGACGCAGAGCCAATCTTGCCGACAGGAATGTGCTCCTGACAGCAGCACTCCAGGCCTCCAGTGCTCCTTTCTGCTCTAGGTGATGGCCTCGTATCCCTAGGCAGAAGTTGGCGTATCTCGCGTCTCTGGGAAGGGATCTGCCGAAGGGTCAGCAACCTCCAGGTCCCGCGGAGACGCATCTCGACGCGGAGCCGAAGTCACCAACAGGCGCGTGCTCCCAGCAGCGCGCCGGTCCTTCAGAGTTCGCTTCCCAGCATATAGAGTACGCGCAGCGTTGGGTATGTAACATCCCGGGTGGGGTCAGGGGCGTCCTCGAGGCTCTACGCAAGCCGAGTTGGCCCCAGCACGTGCACCCACTGCGAAGCGACGCGCTGTACTTCTCCCACCCGGGCGAGAGTCGACGACGGGCGGACGAGACCGCTTGCTAGCGCGGTCCGGACGAGACTCACCTGGGGGGGGGGGGGGGGGGGGGGGGTGCGCAAAGTCTGCTGCTGCGGTCGTCACTTCACCAAGTGTGACGAATAAGCCAAGCCCAAATGCGACGTGAGAAATTGTCTGAAGTATAAAGCATTATACTTCAGACAATCTCTCACGTCGCATTCATACTGCCACTACATCTTACAGAATAAGCGATACATTGGTCAAAGATGGGTTAGGACAAAACATTTCGTCCTATTTTACTTAGGGTTTTAATTTGGATTTTATCGCGTTTAATTTAAACTTTTTTAATTCACCACGTTTCGGGCGTTTCGTGGCACCCATGGTCACAGAAGCGGGCTGAGGTGTTTGACGTCTAGATGTCACTGATAACGACAACTACTTTCAAAGTTTAAATATTAAATAGACCGTAGATAAGACCAAAACTTTGAAATTTTATATTTAAGAGGATACCTTGAAAATTAATCGTAGTTTTGGAGGCGTGGCTTATTCCTTCGTCGGTGAAACTCACGGACGACTGCGGGAGTGTCAAAATGAAAGTATGCAATAACTTCGTAATACGCAAATTATGATATGGCTTTACCGGGCACACGCTCGGAAAAAAACTAAGAAAGCGCCAAACAACAATTTTATTTTTTTTAACAAACTATTTATGAGAACTTAGATATGATTATTTACTATGCCTTAAAATAATTCCACGAACTTATTCGTAAAATTATTGTGGTGTCATGCAAAAATGTAACTAATTATAGCCTATTTCGCAATTTTTTTCTATCGAGAAATCATATACCAAAATTTTGGTTTGTAATCTATAAAACTTTAAAAAATATGTGAAATAGAAAAACCAAATTTTCGAGGTATCATCTTTAATGTTAAGTCATGGCTAAGAACAGGTCATGTGTAACGAATAATTAATGCAACGAATTCAGAAACAATAATGTGGAAAAAAAATTGACGGTTTTACTTTTTTAATTGTTACATTTGTTCTTTTTTTACTTTATTCTGTTCTTCTTTAGTCCTATAAAATACAGCTGGCCAATTAAAACTATTATATTTTCACCTTCTACCAATGTTCTACGCAGACTTTAAAAAAGGTAAATTTTCCGCCACTATACGGCCTATAAATACTTACAACCATTCGCAATTAAGATTCAAACAAATATGCGTTGTCACCACTGAGGACTAAGATGGAATGCCTCGTTTCCAGTTAAAAGGGTCTCCACTCTCCAGTCACCGTTCATAAATAGTAAAGTCGCACTAAGTTGTAAATTTTTTTTTTAAATAAATTTTGTAAGTAGTTTGTACAACTTGTATTTTATCGTAAAATTTTACTTTGAGAAAAAAGGCCCACTGAGTTTCATTACGGTAATAGTAAAAAAATGACTTAATAAAAATTACTCATAATTTATGCTAAATAAAAATTGTAATATTCTATTCTATATAATAATAATCCCTAATTTATTCCAGACACTGTAGATCCGACAGTATAATTTCAAATATCAATTATCCTAGTCTAGTATAGCGGCCACGTTACATTTCTAATTGAAATATTTTAGGTAGGTACGTTGCAAAATTCACAAGAGCTCTTTTAAATAAGAAAATATTAGTTATATAAAATAATTGAAAGAGAGTAAACTGCCTTATTCTAAAAACTGACTAAGTTCAATACATTGCTTCTTAATCTTAAAGTTTAATTATTTTTGCCCTTTCCAAATATATGGTAACAAACTAATAAATACAGTATCGTCTAAATTGACGTCGAAATCTGTGAGAAAGGTACGGCCTAAATGGCAATTGGTCAGTCAACGTTCGTCAGTGTTTAGATAGCATATATTTTCACGTCTCAATTTTAGTAATGCTTGCAGACCAGCTTAATAAATGTGATATAATCTAAATTGTGAAAAAAGCTTATCGAGTTCACGGCTGAACATAGGCCTCGAACCACTATTAAAAACTAGTGGGCGTTTCTTTCACCAGAAATTAGCATCATGGTGGCATTTTTATACATTAAATCCACAACAGTAAGACCCGGAAAAAGTATTTCTAGACCTAAATATACAAACATCGTGCGGGAATCAAACACCACCACTGAGCCGTCCAACTTTCATTAGCAATTATAATCGCAATATAGTACACACGTTACTAAGCGGGGTCGCAATAAGAGAAGCAATCTTCATAATGGTCTATAAAATCATAACACGCTTCCAACCACGTCCGTGACTAGTGTTGTGTTGAGTCGGTCATTTTTAATATTCGATTGCTTTAGTACACGATGTAAAAATAATCTAGTCAGATCTCATGTGACTGAATCAAAAACACAAATAAATCCATCCGTTCAGGAGCTATGATGCCACAGACGGACACACGGACACACATATACATCCGACATACTTATAACACTCCTCTGTTTTCGTCGGGAGTTAACTAGTATTCGATAACTACGAATAGTTTCTAGACTACACCATCGAATTTGAATACCCTCTACTACTATAATAATGTGTACTAATAATGTGTCTCACTTCCAAAGAACACCATCAAAGATAACATCATCAGTTATAAAATCAATCAATATCAAAACAAAACAAACAAGTATTATCTGATTTTTCTTTATTTGATATATTTATCCTTTATTTACCTGATGGTACAGGTTACGTAGGCGGAAAACTACAAAATAAATAACGTCGTTCCGCAAATAACGGCAACACGTTCATCACATCTTCATCATCAGCTCATTGCGATCGACTTGACGCGCTGGCACTGCGAAGAGATGTTGCATCTCTTTGCGTATTTTATCGCATGTACCACGCGGAGTGCTTTGAGGAAATGTTTGGACTACTTCCGGCCGCACAATTTCACCATCGTACATCGCGACTAAACTCTCGATACCGCCCATACCATCTGGATTACTGGCGGTCCACCACCGTGCGATTTAAAAGAAGTTTCTTCCTTCCGCAACTTCTTTGTGGTATCGACTACCACCAGAGATTTACCCGGACCGATACGACTTAGGGACCTTCAAGAAAAGAGCTTCCTTCATATGTTTTCGAAACGTTTTTATATTCTCAAAAAATTTTATACAGCAGCAATGAACTGCTATTTTACACTGATATTCTGTGAGAGTGTGGCCCTACCTGGGTTGAGCCGACTAATTCGTGCTACAACCATGATATAGCTGCCCCGTGGCATGGTAACAGATTTTTTTCTACTTTTTCAAAGACAAACACCAAAAGCTTTATGTCCTTCTTTATGAAGCTAATTTTTCACGATGAATTAAAAAAAAAATTTGTTTTCTTCAATTATTTTAAGAAAATTTAATAGACCATGAGAAGTGCGTCTATAACATGAACTTTTAAATTTTTGACAGTACGCGGTAGAATATAGTTGTTATTATATTTTCTATAAAAAAACGTTACCCTCACTCTAGATTTTTTTCCAGCGTTGTAGAGGTAGTTTTTAAACATAAATTGCACAAAGACAAACATCCAGACCAGAAACAATTTTTGTAGGCCATACGTGTTCCGTGCGGGATTCGAACCCGCGGTCCTCAAAGCCCCAACTCAATGCCAAGCCAGTACGCCATGGAACCGTATAACATGTATATATACTTGTGCTTTACAAACATAATATGACTGCAAGTCAACTTTCTCTCTCTCTCTCTATCTCTCTTTCTCTCTCTCTCTCGCTCTCTCTCTCTCTGTTTCTCTCTGTCTGTCTCTCTCTCTCTCTCTCTCTCTCTCTCTCACTCACTAACTAACTTACCCTCCGTGGGAATATTGGTCTGTTTGAATATGTCATCCGTCATTGCCCCAGCAAGACGGGTATGCATAGACAGTTTCCCGTAATACAATAAAAAAGTAAAGAGAAAGACGCTTTTTTTGCGCCCGCACCACTTATGGGCAACCCTCTGGAAAGCCGGGGTGGGAGGCGGTGAATGCTCATAGCATACCACGCAGCCGGCTGCGTGGTTATGTGGAGACTTTTACCCACTAAACACCGCCTTTATGGATTGGCTTACCGATCTAACGAGAGACCTCTAAGCCGTATACGGACGCGACCCTCCTTGGCAGAAAGGAGGGTGCAACAAAAGACGTATAAGGCAAAGGCACTGTGTTTTGAGCATCGCTACTCCATCTGTCCCCGGGGCAAAGATGAGGTCTACGACTAAGCGAGTTTGCCCAGAAGAAGCCTTAAACGCTCTTTGAAGAGGTTTAAGTTATATTCACCTTGGCTGTGCGTATTATGAAGAATGACTTATGGCGCTTAATACGAATATTTGGAATATCAAGAAAGTTCAGACGGTAATCTGCAGTACATCTGGTAATCCGATAAGATAATGGAGATGGCGGTATGAGCTTATGAAGCTCATGGGCACACTCGCCGAAGTACAATCAGTAGAAGACCGACAGACAAGCAACTTGGCGGCGGTAAGCTAAGCTGTGAAGCTTGGCTTCCATCAGCCTTTTGTCGCCAATAAGCTTCTTGATTCTGCGTTGCAAATGTAACAATAATAGTCCATGCATGTTTGGACTTAAGCTTTATATAAAGTTAGAATCTTGAACCCTGTTTAAAATACCCAGTTTTTGGCCGCAGTTTATGCTTTCGACTGTAAGCGCCAATGTTAAGGCTAGAACTCATCTGTTTGCCGAGAAGCTCGAGATAATCAATTGCCTCCACAGATGTACCTCGGAATGTAGGAATCAGATTAAATGCACCACCGTTTTGCGGAGAACAGACGGGCCTGCGTTTTGGCGCGAAAGTGACCAGATTGTCGTCACCCCATTGGGAGACAAGACTGGTCGCATTTATCCGCCCCACCGTGGCCTCTCTAAGTAAATTTGTTACTGCCCCTACGTCTTTTGCACTGGACATGGATCTCTTTGTGACTGTGCTGTAATTTCCATACCCAACAATATCTGGTAGAAGTAAGTCATTGATGTGCAAGAAGAAAAGAGTCGCAGAGCGAACAGACCCCTGAGGAACTCCGACATTATTTTTTTATTGTCGAAATAAGATCAGAAGAGCACCCATCAATGACTACCCTGATCGACCGTTCAGTCAGAAAATCAGGTATCCAGTTGCAAGGTTCGACGGGGATGCCTTAAGCAGGAAACTTACTCAGACTTGCGTGCCAAACCCTGTCAAGAGCCTTCGAGATATCGAGTGAAACTGCTAAAGCTTCACCGTTCTTCTCGATGGCCTCGTCCTAGAAGTGCGCGACATACACAAGATCCCCAGTAGACCTTCCCCATGGAACCCATATTAATGGTCACTGAGGAGATCATTTGTTTCAAGGTATGTTAGCAGCTTACTGTTCAATACCCTTTCCATAACTTTACAAAGTAAAGAGGTGATGGCGATTGGTCGTTAATTACAGAGATCGGCACGACTACCCTTCCTGGATACAGGTTGCACGTTGGCAAGCTTCTCAGATTTTGGCACCGTTCGAGTTTTAAGAGAGAGGCGGTACAGGCGCGTCAGAACAGGAGACAACTCATGCGCAAAAAGCTTTATTAGTACTTGCAGGAATACCATCAGATCCACTGGCCTTGTTCACGTCTAAGTCTTGCAAAGCTCTACGTACCTCTTTCATGTGGGTAGTGACCTTCAGCATCGAAGAATCACAGCGAGGTAGGGATGGCGGTTGTTTAGAGCCAGCATCCAGACGAGAATCGCTCGCAAACAGGGATGCTAATAAATTTGCTTTCTCAGCCGCGGATTGAGCCAGTGTTCCATCAGGGTTTTACATGGGTGGCAAGGAAAGATGGCAGAAGTTGGATTCGACAGCCTTCTGTAGGGATCAAAATTGCTGACTACCAGGAGGGTAGGAAGCAAGTCTGGCCCCTTTACGTCTGACATGGTCGTATCGCGCCCTGCGGAGAACTCGCTTACAGGACTTGACAGCAGAATTAAAAGCTCTCTTCTTCGCACGAACCCTCCGAGCCCTAACTTTGCGATCGCGAGCTGGAACCCGGCCCTACTAGGCGGACTCTTTATGTTATAATAATATATTGTAATAATGTTATGAAAATTACTTCGCCCATAACCACTCATTGAAACACAAATTTCATTAAGAGGATGGATATGGGCGACGTAATTGTTACCAACTTTAACGCCTGATTCTATTAATTAGTGTATTGTAAGTCTATGATCTGAACAACTAACTTGACCAACCACTGACAGTGTAAATATTTTCTGTATAGTAGGTATTTATAATTACTTTTTTTAATTTAAGCTACTTATGTGAGATTCAACCAAACCTCGATTTACAAACGATTAACTATACCAACCAAGGATATAATATTCTTCTATTATAATCTTGAGTTAAGTGACCTTTTACCGTGCTCATGTCATGTGCCCCCGGATTTTTCGCATTGTAGTGTTGAAAATAGCTGTCAACAAGTGTCAATGTCGAGTTGTCTTAAGGAAGGCACACAAAAAGGAGGTTTGTTCACTATGTACTTACCGATCTAAGTTTGAAGCAACGAAGTTGCTTCTTTTCTACACTCAAACGAAAAATCGTGATCATCGTGGTTTTCAATTCAGGTTTCTTTCTTTTATCCACCTAAGCTTTCTTGATAAAACTTCTTCATCACTATTATTAACTTCCGTTATTATTATTATTTTATTATAAGGTTTCATTAAGAGTATATTGTTTAGGTACAAAATATCTAACGAAATGCGTTGAGCTTGGAATTGACACCAACAGGTACCTACAGTACCAGCAAAAAAAATGTATCCGCAGACGATAATAAAATATTCTTGAAATATATATGTTACTTCAAGCGAAAGGATGGTTTGTAACTATTCCCAAAAAGGCTCGCTATTCTTAGAATTGCAAATTTTAAAACGGAAAGTAAAAAGTGATTAATGTTACCTATGCTAAATCTACAAAAAGAAAGAAATAAAATATATTAAAAATATTTAAAATAATCTATTAAAAATTTTAAAAATCTATGAAATAATAATTTAAATTAAACGAGATAAAATCCGTAAAAATAATTTTATACAATGTGTAGTGTTCGCACAAATATAAGAAATCATTTTAAAAAAAAATTATGCTCAGATTCGTCTAAAGTGATAATTTGTTCAAGGTCTAAAGCCTGCTAAAGTAATTTTTGAGTCGTACTCAAACATTTTATTATTACCGTTACAGCCTAGTAGCCCCAAGCCCCGCTTGGTAAGTAGGTTGGAAATCAGTTTTTTTATTTTTAGTCGTTATTATGGAGACGCGGCTACCCATCTGTCACCTCTTACGACACCCACGGGATGGCATGGGGTAGTGGATATTCTTACATCGCCACTACTCGGTTTTGTTATTACAGTTTGTTTTATAAGGTACATGAAGTTAATATGGTCACCCTAAACTTTGCCACCCTATAAAACCAAAACTAGGAGGAGGACAGAGACAAAAACATAAAGTTGTAAGCTATAACTAATATATTAAGGAAAAATTGTAAACAAGCTTTGGCAATAATTAGGAACACTTCGAAAAATCAACCTAAAAATAATACTTAAATCGACTAAAATATTCACTATAATGTCAACTGTCAAAATGCCGTCAATAAAGCGGAGCCCTTTTGAGTCTTTATTATTTGATTGACTGGTGAAGAGCTATCGTATCACAGAACCATCTATGCAAACAAGACTGTAGTTCCTAGGTTATAACAAAGTGCCACATTAACCGGATGACCATATTACCTCCACGTATTATAGTTAATCTTTCTTTGTACACAAAGACAGAAATAATATGAATAGTTTACATATTCATTTGTTCATATTCATCAGAGCCTATATTCAAACATTTTCTAAATCCAACTGCAACAATGTTCCATTCTCGGTGAATTGATATGAAACAACAAACATCGCCCGACGTTTAATTTATTAGAATGTAAACCGAAATAAATAAGCTTTTTGCTTATGTCAGAGTATTACCATCCAATCCATTCCACACCAATTGGTGTGGTAGCTTTAGCTGGTCGACTGATACTGGTCGATAAAACGTTGTTCAATCATCGATTGAAAATCAATCGATGTGGTTGTGGGCTCATCATCAGTATTTTTTTAAATTTATTTAGAAGAGGACGTTATTATTGTCAGCCAGTACGCTACTTATTATTACGGAGGCAGCAGCGGGTAATAATATGGAGCGGTCGGTGGAGCGATGCGGGTTCTCAAATAATCAAGCCGTGCGATCCACGCCCACTAATCCTTTCTACCGTCGATCGATTAGTGTGGTAGCTAGACACCTGTTGGAGAGAGACGTATACGGTATAACTAATCAAGAGTTATTGCGAGGCTTGGATATAGGGATTCACGACGAAAACTAAATTTTTTTTAAAGTATTTTGCCCCACACTCAAGATGGCTTAGCGAATATCTTCAGAATTGCGTCTAACTATTGCTACATTTATACTAAATTTTTCTTCCTGCCGGGCTAGCATGAGCAGGGGATAAAAATTTTGTCCACCGATTATATCCACTGACAAGGGATAAAATTGTCTTATCCATATGTCAAAGCTTTATCCACCCTGCGAGCATGGGCCTATGATGGATATAATATCGACAGTAGATAAACTTATCCCCGCGCATAGATAATATACGATAGCAAAGATATTTTATAAAACATCTTTGTACGATAGTATAAAGCTATAAACTATACTAGCTTTAAACTTCTTATAAGATTAAGTAGATTTACATTAACTTATATTTCTTTTACCTTTTGTTTATTATATTGCTAAACTGTTAATATTTTTTGTAAAACAATATGTCATTTATAATATTTGTTATATTTATTTTAAGCGTATTTCTGCCTTGTTTTTATTTTTTCTATTATTCTAATTCTTTCTTTATTTTCTTTTGTATAATATCCTATACCTTTAAACGAGCAATTCTTGTATATATATATATATATATATATATGATATTATACAAAAGAAAATAAAGAAAGAATTAGAATAATAGAAAAAATAAAAACAAGGCAGAAATACGCTTAAAATAAATATAACAAATATTATAAATGACATATTGTTTCATAAAATTTAGTATACAGGGAGTTTCGGGGGCAATAAATCGATCTAGCTAGGATTTATTTTTAGAAAATGTCCTTTTGTCCGTGTTTTCAGGCAATAAAAAAACTGCTACAATATAAGAAGGTAAATTTTGACAGAATACTAACGATCGTAATAGCTCAGGTGGGATGTCGGTCGGGCGTGATATCGGAGTTCCGTGGTTCGCGTCCTGTCTTGGGTCCAACTTTTTTTCCTTTTTTTTTTCGAATTCCCTTCTTTTGTGAGAAAATCTATTATTTCGAGCCCTTTTTTATTTAGTAATTTTTAAAAATAAGAAAAATTTTAATTAAACTAATTGCACTCATGATTTTCATTCAAATAAACAGTACAGTTTTTTTCTATTATGTCAATAAGATCAAAAAATATTATTCATGTAATTTGTATCTAAATGTAACTTCCAAAAAAACCGAGCAAAGCTCGGTCATCCGGGTACTTTAAGTTAAGTATACATTGCTTGTATCAAATCGCAGGTATTACTTCGCTTGTGATAGCATTTATTTAAAAAAAATATGTGTCTAGAATTAAGCCAATTGCGAAACTGGACAATACAGACCCTTTGGAGGCGGTGTAACCTCTTGAGGAAATTAAAAAAAAATTATCCCCGCAATTACTGCTATTATAAGAAAATTACAAAATACATCAAAATTGATGTCTACTCTGTCACAAAGATTTAATTTTAATTGAAAATGATCAAGATGAAGAATAAAAATGTAATGATTTCAAACAAAGCAAGGAATACATAATTTTATAATCATGAGTATTGTGTTATTTGTATTCCTAATATTATGTATATTAGTCTTTAAACTTGTATTTACCTACACAAGAGGCTAATTAAAGTATATTGTTCCACACATTCTAATGATGGCCCCAATAATTTAGGTCAAGTATTTGCTGATTATTTGTTATTTGAACAACAGCCATGCCATGGTCTTGAATCGTACCTCTCTAGTAGGTAACTACCATCTGCCAAGAGACTGAAAGATGTAAACTACCTACCTAGAAAAATATTAAGATAAGTTACATAAGCCACATGTATTGATTGCAAATATACGATGTTTTTGGAATAGGTGGTTGTAACAGATGCTTACTTCAATATGCACTGGTAGTCCATCCACGGAATTAATAGGTAGGAAAATTTTAGTCAACGGAATGCCGTGTAAACTGACCATAGACACAGGAGCCTCTATCACGATGTTCAGTTCCCAACTTATAAGTCAGTTCCGTTCCGCTTACAACCGAGAATGCATTAATTTAGTGACAGCCACTGGTCAGCGCATACCCGTCGGAGGAGAGAAGGAGATTGTATAATGTCATAGTGGCTGATATAATGGATGACTGCATCCTGGGCCTAGACTTTATGAGGAAGAATTGTTGTGAGATTGACGTTAAGCAAGGTGTTTTGAAATGTGGACAAGAGGAACTTTTCATGGAAGGGGCGTTACCAAGAAACGTGTACAGCCTTAAGAAGATTGTTCTTCCGCCGAGATCGGAAACGGTTGTGCCGGTTAGTCTTCCACGGCATCCTGGGCAAGCTCATCGTTTTGTACTCGTGGAAACTGTAGACAGTGACCTTCCATGGAAAGTTGCTCTAACCTTGGTAAGAACCACTGACATCCCAGTAGTACGTGTGCTGAACCTTTGTGACCAGGAACAGATTATAGAAAAATGTAGTGGATTGGTTGCGTTGGTGTCAATATCTATTGACCGGGGCGTCCATCAAGGATGCACAAGCGAAAGTGGCACACTTTTAGAAGACTGCCGCAGCGTTCTCGCCTGAAGGAATGGTCGAGGCGAAGAAGTTGTTACTCAAATTCGCCGATGTTTTCTCGTCCAACAATGCTGACATAGGAACTACTAGCTTAGTTAAACACAAAATAAACACAGGAGCAGAATTGCCTATCCATCAGCGGCCAAGAACATTGGCGGTAGCACGCGAAAAGGAAGTGGATACCACGATTGAGGGAATGGTGTAGGATGGTGTTCTTGAACCTTCATCTGGTCTATGGTGTTCACCTGTGGTGATAGATGAAGAGATTAAAAAATAAAGTTGAACAACTGATATTTTCAAAAGTTATCGTATTTCCTCCCCCCCCCCCCCATGTGGACTTGATAAATCTACACCTTAGGCCACTAAACCACTTTTTAATGTAAAACAGCAATTAATCGATTAAAAAAAATGATAAGTTCAACAATCATTTATCTTTCTGACAATGTGCTTTTTATAATATTTATATGTTTAATATGATTGTTAGATACGATTTCTTCTTCTTGATAGTGGAACATTCCTACGCGTTTTGCGCCTATGGCATGCAATACGAAAAGTCTATTCCAATTAGTGTCTTATAATGACAAAAATTCATGGGCTGTGATTGACGTTTTTCCCATGGGACTAGCAGCGAACAAAATAAATTGTAACTGACTTCGTGAGTGAATAAAATGTATGTTTCATTGTTTCTTTTTTCACTTCTTTTTTTTGCGCCCAGAAGCAAAGAAGGGTTACCCTTCGGCAAGCGGCGGAGGGAGGTGGTGAATGCTCAAAGCATACACGCAGCCGGCTGCGTGGTTATGTGGGACTTTTAAAAACCACCTGTGAGACTGGCTTTAACCTGTTAAGATCATACAGTCGTATCGTAAGCGACCCCACTTGGGTGAAAGAGAGGCGCAGAGTTTTTCACTTCCCGTATGAGACTGTTGGTGAGACCTTTCTTCCCGGTCGGTTATGTAGAAAGAACTGAAGTAAGTTTTTATCGTCTTTACGGATCTCTTCCGTTATTTTAGCGATATTTTATTCGTATTCTAAAATACTTATTATAACTAATTAATTTTGATCTTTTCAAGGAACATAATATATAGATTTATTTAGAGTTGATTATTTAGATTAAATACGCTTAAAGCTATGGTAAATTTCATTAATGCAATCCACGAAATATCCTTATTTTGAACTGTAACACGCATCATTTTTAGAACAAAATGATTTGTTACACGAAACAAAGCCGAAATAAATTTTTTACTTGAACGATATTTGAAATTCTCCATAGATGTACTGTGCTAATAATGTTAAATAAGCTCGTGAAAATTGCACACAGTATTTATTTAATAAGCCTTCATTTTATTTACATTTTACAAATTGTACTAAGGGAAAAAAGATCACACATATATAACCTAAAATATAAAAGCAAATAAGTTTAAAAGTAAGTTTTAGACATTATCCTTATAATTATTTATGAATAACTTCTCTCTTTTTCAATTAATGAAAATTTTCAATTAATGAAGACATGTTGAAAAATTGTTAAGTTACAAAACGATAAAATAAATTATGGGTTTTACTTTTTTGGAAATTAATATATCAAATACGAAAAGTCTATTCCAACTAGTGTCTTATAATCCCGAAAATTCGTGGGCTGTGATTGACGTATTTCCCATGAGACTCCAGCAGTGAACATGTTAAATTGTGACCGACAATTCGACAGCGTGAGTGCGATCACTCAGAGATAATTCAAGTGGAGGCTGTAGCCGATATACATCAATATTCGATTAAGGATCCAAATGCAGTTACCCATACGACTAAGAAGGAATGCCTTATGTCCAGTAAAAAGTAAAAAGAGTCCCTGATTCTCTACACTCACTCTACGGAGCACAGCTGTAAGCCAATTGCTAAAAAGCTGCCAATTCACGCGGGTATTCTGTGATAGCGTGGTCTTTATCTTTTACCTACATATTTCATATAACTATAAAATATTTTATGGCTACATTGAAACAGTGAATTCAGAATATTAAACAATTCCGAGATTTGTTTGCAACAAAGTCCCAGTTTCTACAAAGTAAATTTTCAAATAGCAAACTACAATCGACGTACGATTCGTTAATATGCAAACTGCATTTACAGTATTCACTAAAACTGATATACGTAGGCGGTCCCATAATGAATTGGCCTAACTATAAACAAATGAAGGAAATGAAACGAAACCAATTTTATTTTTCAATATAATCACCATGAATACTAACACACTTCAGAAATCTGTGAATCAACATCTCTAAACCTTTATAAAAATAATCACATTTTTTATCATCAAAATGACTGAAGACGGCCGCCTGCAACTCTTCATCGCTTGAAAATTTTCTTCCTCTTAAGTCCCGCTTTAAATTTGGAAATAAATAATAGTTGGACGGGGCCATGTCTGGACTGTAAGGTGGATGTTGAACTTCTGTGAACCCGCATTGACGAACTGCATCCTTCGAAACACCAGCGGTATGAACAGGGGCGTTGTCATGGAGCAACAGGACACCTTTAGACAGCTTGCCTCTTCGTTTTTCCTTTATCTTGTCTCGTAATTTATATATTAAAGAAGCATAATATTCGCCGTTCACGACTGTATTACGTTCTTTAAAATCCACCATCAAAATGCCTTGAAAATCCCAAAATATTGTGCACATCAGTTTTTTAGTCGATTGTTGAACCTTTGCCTTTCTAGGGGGCTTTTCACCCTTATAACGCCATTCCATTGACTCGCCCTTGCTTTGTGGATCATAATACAAGATCATAGTTTCATCACCAGTCACTAGCCGCTCGATCACAGTCTTTGGATTTTCGCCACAAAGATCAAAAAACTCCGAAGCGCAGCGCACTCTTTCCTGTCTCTGTACCGCTGAAAGAAGTTTCGGTACCCATCTTGCACCCACTATTTTCATGTGAAGATGTTCATGGATCGCGCGAGGAACGGTACGCTTAGAGAGCCGAAGCTTTGCTGCAATTTCTCTAATCTTCAAACGGCGGTCACTCAGAACCTCCTCTTCGATAAGAGCAATCGTTTCGGGAGTGAGCACTTCCACAGGTCGACCGTCGTGGCCAAAGTCTTCGACGGTTTCTCTCCCGCGGCGAAACTTTTTCACCCAATTTTTCACTGTGCTATAGGAGGGCGCAGACTCCTTATACACGCCATCCAATCGTTCTTTTATTTGGGCGGGGGATAAACCTTCTTTAAACAGAAACTTTATGACACTTCGATACTCAGTTTTCGACATTTTGAAAAAATACGCGACTCTCGTTATTCAAATGCCTGTTAAACTAAGACTAAGCATTTCATATCGATGCATGTTTCTTATATTAAGTGCACGATAAACGTACTATTTAATGCAACACAACATGTAGCGACATGTCGCGTTGAACTATATCAGGCCAGTTCATTATGGGACCGCCTGGTACGTTGATTGATTAACGCAATAGCTGCATTTTGGCTGCAGCAAGAATAAAAACGTAAAATAACAGCATAATATTGCTGTTTTTCGTATGGTGATGACGAGACCCTGGTTGTAACATAATAACGCATTTGTATTTTGAATAAAATAAATAATAATACTTGACTAGAAAAAATATAAACAATATTTAATAGTATTTACCTAATTACATACGCACTCAACAATATTACGTATTTCAAATAATTGTTATATTGTTAACATCATCATCATCATCACAAAGGCCAAGAAATGCCACAAAATACGACAAATTCTAAATATTTTTCTTCAAAACCTTCGAAACTTCAGACTAATATAAAAGGAAAGTCGGAGCGCTGTTTACACTTCATGTGATGCAAAAACTAAACTAATACTATTTTCAACTTATTGTAAGAAACAAAAAAGTCTTAAATCGTTTGCAGCCATTGATATGGTTACAAATTCATATTATTTGTGAATCTAGCAGTAAACTTTTACGGACTGACAAAAAAAGAAGAAAGACGTGGTAAGATTCCATATCAAGAAGTTGAGCATGGTTTCTACATCACGATAAATGTACCCAGCACTCTTTCTTCCTTTCTTTATTGGTCAGAGCACAAAAATACAAACACTTAAATCCCACTTCACTCCATGTTTTGTGTATTTTTAAACTGCGTTCTACATCATTACAATTTCAGAGTAAATGTGTTCCGCTGAAACATTTGCTTAATTGTGGTGAAAATCCTAACGCCTCCAGTCCAATCGTTATTAAGCACGCTCCAATCCTACACAGTGAAATAACATTTTTATGGCATTCATATGTTTTCAAAATTAATTTTCGCTTTCGAAAATGAAATCAAAGGCTCAGGGATGCAGACTTTTAAAAAGAAACTGAGCTAAATTGAGTCGTCAGAGATGCAGTTTTCTGAATTAAAAGGAAACTGAGCTTAATAGGTCCGTCAGAGGTGCAGCATTTGGAATTGAAAAGAAACTAAGCTAAATAGGAAATTTTGAATTGAAAGGGAAGATCTGTGGGAATTCTGATTAATTGATTGTGGGAATTTTGGTAAAAAAACTAACTGAACACTATTTTAAGACGCTACTGTACACAATGTTATATGTTTTTCCATTCGGGGAAAGAATGTGGAGATTCTGGGCATTTGACACACGCGAACATGCTACATACAGCTGACCATGAGAGAAGCACGGTTTTTCTAAGTTGACCCCTACTACCTGTAACGTTTGCCCTTGCGCTTTATTAATTGTCATTGCAAAACTGAGCTTAATAGGGAACTGCAACCTTTTGAATTGAAAAAGAAGATCTGTGGGAATTATAGGGATCCGTGGTATAATAACATTTTCACCTTTTCCTACGCCTGTCAAAATTGTAGCACCGATAATATTCCATCCAAGATGTGTCACACGCAGCCTTGTCCCATTACATAACCGAGGAGCATCTAAATTTCGCATTAGCATGACTGGGACGCCTAATTTTAATTGAAGCTTATGTGAAGGCATACCTGACAACTCTAGAGAATTTAGAAACTCTGCGGGATATGAAGTGCTCTGTTCTGTGTCCATAACTGTGTCTACTGACAAATACTCTGTTATTTCTCCTGCTACTTCGCTTAATATATCCGAATTTATTTTGTTAACGCTCTCATTTTTGGTGCTAGAATCGCCCTTTCATATAACCATTTGTCTTCATGCATGTTGTTCGTTAAATCTGAATAAACGCTCGCAATTAATTCGGAATGACTCTGTACTAAATTACAAAAATCTCTCGTCAATTTAACGCAGCCCTCAGCATCCGTTTCCAACCGCCCATTGCCAATTTTTAATAGTGTGTCAGCATTGATATCATTATACAAATGCACTCTCGTAGTTAAACTGAATTTGGTCACCATGTTCCGTAAAATAGACGACTTGAGGCATGCTTTAATTTCATCTGCAGGTGTGCCCTTTTGAATGACAGGTAAAGTTTGGCGAAAGTCACCAGCCAGTAAAACCACCATTCCTCTCATTACATCGGTATTGCTGCGCAAATCCTGGAGCGTTCGATTTAGTGCTTCTACAGCTTTTTTATGCGACATTGTACTTTCGTCCCACACTAAAAGTTTGCATTGTCGTAGCATTATACCTCGTGCACTATTTTTGCTAAAGTTGCAGATCGGTGATTCTTCCTGGGCTAGATTTAGAGGGAGTTTTAAAACAGAATGTGCAGTGCGGCCCCCGCTTAGCAGCGTGGCGTCTATACCGGAGGAAGCTACGGCCACAGCAATGTTTTTATCTTTTCGTACTTGCGCTAATAATAAATTCAACAAAAATGTCTTGCCAGTTCCTCCAGGGGCACCTATAAAGAAAAGTGCACCATTTCCAGATACAATTTGTCCTAATACTTTGTCAAAAACTCGTTTTTGTCGGGAAGTAAGCGGGGTACAAATTCGGCTACTTGCTGCTGCAAAGCTGGTATATCGTAGTTTGTTTCACGTATAATTTCATCACTTAGTTCATTTTCGGTTGTTCGCTGAGGGCTTATCATTTCAGAGTCGCTTAATTTTTGCCTACCATTGCCATTACTTTATCTTCAATTTTTCCAAGTGCTTCATTATAAATGTTTTCATTGTATGTCATGTTCGCGTGTGTCTGCTGTAACCTTCGCAAAATATCTTCCGCCATGTACTCTTTATATTTGTCCCACAATTCATGTGCATTAGATAGCCTGCAAGATTATATGAGAGTTGCATAAAGATCCCTAATTTTGGCTGGTGACTGGCACTGCACAGTTTCCTCCATGGTTTCGTCCCAGTGATTATCATTTTCTAAAAGATGCAGAGAGATGGTTCTCTATAAGTTGCGCATTCCTGACCGTTGACAGTTTTAAGGTTTTTATATCCTGTAGCACCCCGAACATGGTGCAGCAGCAATCGTAAACAGAAACATTCAAAATTAGTTACATGGACTGTATACACACGACCAAGGGCATCTGATGACTTTAAACCGGGCCAATTTGCAACAGGCACGCCTTGAATACGGCGTTTCCACTCCTTCTTAGATGTGTTCCAAGTAGTATTTAGCCCTTCCAGTGACGAAATGCGCGGTCACCTATGAGGACTACTTAATTGTAACTACAGACTTCCATGCAGCCTGAGTTGTTAAACAGTGGTCAAGCCAGCTACAACTACCATGTATATTACTCATTAATGTATAAAAACGCGAGTCAATTCCTTTTATTTTTTTTAACATTTCCTTACCAAACAATGTACCCGGGTGCGAATTAAAGTCTCCTAACACATACATAGTTTCAATATTCTCATGATCAACTATTGCAGATATTTTACTTAAAATAATGGTTCCCTTACTAAAAACCATTTAACTTTGTAAACTATGGTATTTAATTCTTTTAGTTTATATATATACAGTAATATTGATGGTCAGTAAATACCTTCAAAAGCTTTGTAACCATCTTTTAATAATAGTATATTTACATCAGCGTATCGGAGTAGAAAAGCCTATGTCACTGATATCTTACAAAAAATTAAAACAAATATTTGAATGAAATAAATAAATAAATTAAAACCTTTCTAAATTCAAATCATATCCACCCTTCATTGTGAACGGCAATAAAACAATAAATTTAGTAGGCATATTTAACTTTGTCACTTCGCAGGGTCGTAGGCTCAAGGACGAAGGGCAAAGTAATTGTACAAAAAAAATTTTCAAACGTTTAATTCAAATTTTTTGTTTTTGTTTTTTTGTAAAATATCAGTGTCATAGGCTTCTACTCCGTTCACATGTTACACCCTATTTTTTCAGACGGTAAAAAAGGTCATCCAGTATATACAATAATCTATAATAATCTCGTTGCCGGTTTGAGTATTTTACTATTTATCGTCTGCCGAAAAAAGATGATAATAACGCCATCTATTGGACTCCATCTTTTTACCACTTTTCAATGCCACCTCACAACACGGGACGAAATGTGATTTGGACTGTGTTATGCAACTATTATATGACAACAACACATAACTGCAGGTTTTATTAAGTTTATTTTAAAACCATTGTTTGTATATTTATTTAAATATTCTTATCATTTTATATTACAACCAGTAAGATTGGAAATATGCCAACAAATAACTAAATTATCTGTCACCGATCCCTTGATATCAGTATTAACGAGATGAAAATAACTCTAGTCAAAGCAAAAGGCCAAGTTTGTGAATGCGACGCCATTCTAGAAGTTTCGCTCTCAAAGGATCGAGTGTCATAAACGATGCTAAAGTCCGTTCATTGTCATTCGATGTAAATCACAGTCCCCGGAAGTTAACCAGCTGAAATTGCATGCCGGAGCAAGCTCCTTGTTAAACTAGCGATCCGCCCCGAATTTGCACGGGTGATTTTTGGATAACGACAACAACTCTACCTACAGCGTCCAATTGTGTCTCTGAACCATCTCTACTCAAATATACACAAGAAATTCATCAAAATCGGTCCAGCTGTTTAAAAGTAAATTTAGCTTAAGCTGTAAATTTTCAATACAAAAAGCGATAACGTTTTCCCGCCCGTAAACGTAGTCTAATTTTCTTAATTTTTGGAAATGGTGTAGATACAATAAAAAACTAGGTGCGTACGTTTCAATTGTAAAGAAATATTGCTTAGGATATAACGTATTAGCATCTAAATATCTATATTTTGACTTAAAAACTTCCTCGAGCGTTTTTATTTTTCTTAATTAACTTAAACTGAATTACTAAAAACGACGAGAAACCCTGCAGACTTAGAAAACCTACAGACGTAGACTAAGGTGTACTGGATCTAATGAGACCAAAATTATCTAATTTCGTAAAGGTTTAGGGGGTAAGAATGTTAACGCGCGAAACAATATTTCAAAAAGGAAATGTAGGCACTTGCTTTCAAGGCAGTATATTGAAAGTATAAAATGACAGCACGCATTCAAAGTGTTCTTACACTGTAAGTTTTCAGAATGTGTAGCAAATAAAATTTTCGGAATATTGTATATATTTTTGTGTACTAGTCGCATATACTTTCTAACGCTGATTCCGTAAATTAGTTAAGAGATTATACAAGATACATTACATTATACAAGGCTAGAACCGACATGTTCTGACATTATAGGTATACATTTAGGATGTAAACGCGTTGTGCGTGCAGTTTGGGTCATAAATCATCGGAATATTTCGCTCTCTCTCTCCCACTCACGGTCTTTAGAGGCGAGCATAGTGATGCGCATTATTGTTGTCGATAAGCGTTTTCGATAGTGTATTTAGTTTTGTCATTATGTGGGTTAGTGATAAAAATGAAAAAAAAGATTGATAAAACAACGTATTTATTAAAATAAGAATAATAATGATTTAAAATAGCACTCTAACTACACTCTTTTTTAATTTTGTCGATCACTCTAACACTCACACCACATATTGCCGTAGCAAGTTCACGAGAACGGCTGAAATTAACACTGTAACTTTTCGGGATCTATTTTCATTTCAGTGAAAAATGTTAAGACATTGTTGATAACAACACGTGCGTGTGCTGGTATATTGGTGCCAACAGGCAAAATATTATTTTGAATAAATTCTGTCGTTTTGGTACAAAACAAAGGAGTAGCCATTGTGTCACTAAAGAAATTCAGAGAGCAAATTTGCAAAAACTAATTTCTTTTCGATATATGTACTAAATTATCATTGCACTAATTTACAAGTATTATATTTTTTTACAGGTATTATATTACAGGGGGTAAAAATGGAAAACAAATGACTCATAACGTAAAAATGTCGCACCACTTTTTGTATACAGTACCGCCGCCATGTACCTGCTTTCGATGATTCATTTGTTGTTATCGATAACGGCGTTGCGCCCGCGCAACATGCTCACCGCCCTAGCCCAGGCTGAGGTCGAGCTATTATTATTTATGACTCCAACTGCACGGACAAAATAATTTTACTATAGTGAGTATACAAGCTCAGAAATTTACTAAGTAAATATCATTATATTTAAAAAATATGCCACAATTAGTTATCAACTAATCATGTAAGACATGATGTATGTATGACAATTTAAAGGTAACTGTTAAAATAATGAAGACATTATGAGACATTATGAGAAATTATGAGACACAAAATTATTTTTATTATAAAAGTGGTATTTTTGTTATAAAGGCACTTAAATCTTATCTATCTTCATATGTCCAATTACCTTCAACAAGAAATATAATTTATTGTCAATTTGACACATACTTTTTTTACGGCATTCATTGTCATCATCATCATCATCATCATTACAGCCCTTCACAAGTCCACTGCTGAACATAGGCCTCCCCCAAGTAATGCCACAAAGCACGGTCCTGAGCCTGCATCTATCGATTTCCTGCATGTCTTACCAGGTCGTCACTCCATCTAGTGGGGGGTCACTCTACACTACGCCTACCGGTACGAGGCTGCCACTCGAGAACCTTTCTTCTCCATCGGTTATCGGTTTTTCGAGCTATATGGCCGGCCCATTGCCACTTCAGCTTACTAATCCGTTGGGCTATGTCGGTCACTCTGGTTTTACTGCGGATATCCTCATTTCTGAGTCTATCACGCAGAGAAACTCCGAGCATAGCCCTGTCCATAGCTCGCTGAGCGACCTTGAGCGTCCTCATACGGCCAGCAATGAAGGACACACTTACACTTTGGTTTTCAGAGATTGAGGTATACCTGACGAGAAGATGTGTCGTAATTTCCCGAACGCTGCCCAGCCGAGTTGAATCCGTCGATTGACCTCTCGGTCGAAGTTGGACTTACCTTGTCGGACTATTTGTCCCAGGTAAACGTACTCGTCAACAACTTCGAGCATAGTGCTCCCAACAGCTACCGGCATAGGTGTGACATGGACATTAAACATGATCTTTGTTTTGTCCATGTTCATCTTAAGACCTATCCGTTGGGAGACACCTGAGAGCTGCACTTCCCGCAGCGTCTAAGCTGTTACAGAAGTAAGGGACTTCAAGGACTTCAAGGATCAATATTGGTCAATATATGTTATATAATCTACATAAGTAGTACATTTTTTATCACGGAATTATCAGGCGAACAGGAAGTAATTATAAGTTTAAGTATAATATTAGTGTTATTTTGTATAACATACAAATACTATCTACACACATTAATAACATACACTCTATCGCGTTTATGTTTTTTTTTTGTTTGTTTGTTAATGTGTTTTTAATTTTCGCTCAAAGTTTAAGCGTAACACATTGGAAAGAATACGTTATAAAAGCGTAATAACCGTGTATAGTTTCTAAAACTAATTATGCTCAACGAATTGAAACTATACACCATTGAGTTATACATGCCGATCAGTCCCGACGTGTGCGTACTGCTGTTGTATACTTTCAATATACGCTTCAAAGACTTGCAACTCTCTCTATCGCAACGATAAGGGTCGGGTGGCAATTGTTGTTTGTTGTCGTTAGATGTTGGAGATGTTATCGATATTATTATACCATAGGAGGAGAAAGTAATATCGATAATCTACACAAATAAACTCTCATGAAAAAATGAATATTTGTAAATAACTTTATTGATTAGGTATTTTAAACATTTAGTCTTTTTATTTTAGAGTATTTATTTAATAAGAACTCTAAAAAGATTTTGAGATTAAACTTAATTAGGTAGGTGAATAAATAAAAAATCACAACCTGAGGATTTTTTTATAACTGCGTATTACTTTATTTACGCTCTTTCTCGACCTGCCATATTTCTAGGTACTCGAGGATCAATCAGATCTGGTAATAAACGCTGAAAATGAAATGAGTTCAGTGACAAACACACGTGAAGAAGAATTAGATATATATAAATAAATAAAAGCTTCCAAGACAAAGAGAGCCGTGGTAGCTCAGATGGTTAACGCTCGCTGTCAATATAACAGAACGCGAGTAACCCTGGTTCGATCTCTGCCGGCACCAACGAAATTGTTAATTGCAATTTTAAATGCTGATTTACCACGTGCTCGGCAGTGAAGGAAAACATTGTGAGGAAACCTGCTTGTGTGAGGAATAAGAAAAAAAATATTTCGAAGACATGTGAAGTTCCCCAACACGCATTGGGGCAGCGCGGCGGACACTTCCTTGCCCTAAAACCCTCTCAGAAATGAGAGGAGGTGTGTGCCCAGCAGTGGGACGTATATAGGCTGTAACTTTACTTACTTTTCAATACAAGGTCACGGGAGGTCCATGAGTGCTCTGAAGTACATTAAATACGTGCCGGATAGTGCCGTTCATTTGAACTATTTAATGTTCAGATCATAAGTCAAATATACGTAAAATCTAAGACCTTTACTTTAAAGCGACATTGCAAAGGGCGACGCAATCTTCATAACTCGTAATGGCCCATAAAACCTCGAATGTTCGGGCCTCGTCCGTGACCCATTTTAACGACTTTGTAGCATAAAGCACTCGTGAATTGAAATGTGCGACTGAAATTTAAAAAAATAACTAATCATACCTACTAAGGAATTTTAAACAGTGGCGTGACAATTTTTATTTTTATGCTTACACAGTAACCAATTTAATATCAAAGCTACTGCTTCCCACCAAACAGCTCTGTCTCGCTAGCAACGCAAAATAAGGAATTTTCATATAGAAAAAGCCAAAATTAGGGACTTTTTATGTGATAATTAGGTGCCAAGTTTAAAAATTAAGTGCTCTAGAATTGTCACCGCACCGAACTGTTAAAATTTGCGTTTCTTAAAAACGTAATCTTAAGGCAAAACGTATCGCTAGCAATGGAGGGACTATAATAGATATACGATAAATAACAATGGCAAGGAATTAGTGCTAAATAAGTGATGAAAGATTATTGAGGTAGGATGTAGATGACGGTAATATTCTTGGAATTATCATATCCAGGACCACCATCACCTTACTACACGGTATGAACGGCATTTTTTATTCTTTGTCAGTTATATATATTATAGACATATAGACAAGATAGGTCGAATCTCTACTAAAACTGAATCAGAACGCACGGACTCCAAGTAGTCTTGTCTGCCCTACCTAGGGTTCCAAAACCTTCCGGATTGCCCGGGAGACTCCGGTAACAATGGTTAATCTCCCGACGTAATGTGCAATAATTTCTCCGGTTTTTCTAAAAATTGAGTATTTCTTTAGTAAAAGCAGACTTACATGTCATGTAAAAACTTATGATTTTGTGGTGAAAAAACGAAAAATTTTAGATTTTGCTCGAAAGCAAAGTAAAATAAATGTATATAAATATTAAATTGAGATTTTCATTCAATCTTCCCCCCCCCCCCCCCCACAATCGCTTTCATAAAATTCTTCCGGGTTGGTCTTTTCGAGAGCAGAGGTAAGCCTAGCCCTACCCCTAGAGTGTTTTTGTAAAACCGAAACAGTAGCAGAAGTAACTGTGTCAATATTAGAGATAGGCTGAATATTCGTTTCATATTCGGTATTCAGCATATTCAGCAGCTTTACCGAATATTCGGCTAAATCACCGAACATTCGGTAAAGTAGTATACTCAGTATGCACCTTATTGAAATGTATGAATTGAGTAATGCCATGTCTTTCGTAATTTTACTGTTGAAAGTATATTTTGTTTATGGGTTAAATCTACGTGTATAGCGTTACGTTTTGAGGCACTTTAGATTTATTTCCAATTATAGCAAATAGAAAGGTTGTTAAAATGTTTTTGGAATCAAAAAAAGAAACATTACATTACATTAGTAAATTTCACTTTGGTCGTCATTTTCTCTATAATAAATCCAAATAGTAGATCTCCTGCCACTCATTTTTATCATATATCTTACGGTCACTAGATGTCGCTAGTTGACACTGAAGTTAGTTTTTTGTTACAATATGATATAATTGAGACGTCATTTTTAAATAACAGTTTACAATTTATAGGGTATATTAATACACAAAACAATTCCCCAGTTGCTTGCTCTTTATTTTTTTGCATATCTTTAAGTCCTTTTTTAAACTTTTCTACTTTTATGAATTTTATATATGGTTAGGTTTATTTATTTTTAATCTAGTTAATATGAAATATAAGTATATAAACATCAGCCTTTACATTTGTATGAAATCTGTCAAATATAATCGGCGCCGCTCTGGTGGTGGCAGAAAAAAGTGGGTGCTAAGTGCCCTCATTGGGTCCGCGGAACGTTATGACTGGAAAGTACGTTTATAATATATTATAATATCGAGGTGTCAGAGCTGCAGAGACCAAAGACATCAAATGAAAACTCCACTCCCTGGCGACACAGATTAACTGGCGACTCCACATCGGCATCTAGGGCGGTACTAGTACTGCCTGTAGGTACTATGCTAGCAAATCAGACTCCTCTTCTCATAGCTTTAGCTTAGTTATAGTTAACGGTTTGGAACTTTCGAACATATTAATACAAGCATATTTTTGAATGCCTGCCATCTTGTATCAATGCTGTAAAAACATCTTAATTCTTGCTTTTTGTTGTACACAATTTGTGTCAGTTTCTAGGATCAGGCATAGATGTCACTATAGCTAATCTTAATATTTAATAATTATTTTATTGTGTAAAATATTTGGTTATATAAAATATTATATCAATATATGTACTATTTATCTTTAAATTGTTTTTTTATATTATAAATATGTATTTATTACATCCTCTATGTGTTAAATAATTCATACCTTTCGTTCGTCATTCGTCATTCACAAATCAATGGGTGCGTTTGGCAGAAAAAAGCGTTAGCAAGCGCTTGTAAGCAAAATGGCGAAACTAAACAGTTTTCGGCCAGGACACGTTTGCTAACTACAGTAGCGCTGACACAATCCGCCATTTTGCTTATTTAATTTGTTTGTTTTGAAGTAGAGTTTATAAGTTGTTTTGTGCAATATTAGTTTTAAGTAACATAATGACATGAATAAACATAATTATTATACATGTTATTAAAAATTCATGATTGCTAAGTATCTAATATGAATAATTTACAAACATATATTTAAATTAGGTTAGGTTCCCCGGTTAAAACTAACTTCGTGTCCTAGAGGAAAATAGCTACTTACCATTTGACAGCGCTTACCGCTTACGATCACCATTTTGCTTACAAGCGCTTGCTAGCGCTTTTTTCTGCCAAACGCACCCAGCACTTATTATTGACGTCAACGAGTGACGCAGGGTGACGTCTTTTGCAATGTTCCATTCGTTCTGATTCGTTCAGTTTTTCCTTAGTTTTCAGTTTTCAGTGTTTTCGGTTTTATTTTGTTAAAATCAATGATAATGACAAAGCAAAATGGTTAATCACAAGTATAAAAACTTTAGTTGATTCGTAAATTAGACATATAGTTTTCAAAAATGGATGAAACTTGTGATTATGAAAGTGAAATACCCATTTGGCAAGAGCCCCGATGTGAACCGCTTGGAGCTCCAAAGGAAAACCTCTGCGAAGAAAATGCATCCGAACATGTGTCTGGTGATCGAATACACGCCCTTGAAGAGGAGCAAGAAATATTATCATCATCCGTCTTCTCACTCACATCGCACCTCGCTCAGGTCGAATTTCGCTTACGACAGATTCTGAAAGCGCCACCGGAAGAAAAAGATGCCATGCTTAAGGAACTTGAAGAGTTTACATCTCGTGGTGTTCCAGATTCAAGGACCGCACCTCAAGGGAGCTCTGGTGAAACAACTTGTAATGAGTGTGTGGAATTGGAACGAAAAATGAAAAGGCAGCGCGCTCGTCAATCTCATTTCATAGAAAGACTTAAGTCTCAATTGAAGGAATTAGAAAGGTTTGCTGCAGATCCGAATTCAGAATCAGGAGACAGCACACATAGGACACTGATAGAACATTTAAGAAGTGAAATTGATCGCAGTCTGGAAGAAGGCTGCCATCAACCTTTAAGTGCAGAAGAATTGCGACACCAGATCAATTGTGCTGTACGACAATACACTGATAGGCAGTTATCTAAAGAAGAAATTATTGGCAAATTACAAACCCATATAGAAGATTTGCAGAAGTTTATAAAATTGGTAAAAAATGAAGATTTGACAAATGATGTAAAATCAAATCCGGAGACAAAGAAAGTGAAAAAGTCAGAGTCATTTGATAAGAATTATCCTCGTCCTAAAGTAAATGATGAGTTAAAGGCAGAAACTATAAATCTTATGAGAAAAGCATCAACTTTAATTCAAATTTTTACAGTGTCACAATTTGGTTGTTCTCCAAATACAAAAAAGAAATATAAGAATTCATCTCCAGTTGTAACTCATTGGGGCAACCTAAGAGCCAAGCTCGAAATGTCGATTGATGCCGTGTTACATTTGGTATCCCGTAACCGACAATCAAACTCTATCATTGACAGTTATGATAGTGATTCCGAAGAAGGTGCTATAATCATCAATGATGCTCCACTAACAACAGCAGTTCGGAGGCATTTAGCAGTTAACTTACGGGATTTACTGCAACATGGTCTAGTAGGACCTGAATCGACATCCCTTGTACCAATTATAGGCTGCTTCCATGTACGCAGATCTTCCATGTCCCGTTCAATACATGTTTGGGAGCTTATTTTGCGTTATTATGATCTAAATGATGGAGACAGATTTAACTCTACTCCAGCTAGGAAATTAAGCCAAAGCTTTAACTTAGATATAGTTGGAGGGACAGCTATAACAAATAAACAAAGTTTGTTAAGTACAATAGGCAGTATATTGGCATCACATACACCATACAAACGGAGTTACGATGCACACTTTAAGGCATTTGTTTGTGCTGCCTTAAACACCCACAAGCTTGTTCAATGGCTGAATACTATGTTGAAATGTAGATCACTGATTGATACATATTATTACTCAACTAGCTATGTGGTTAACACTGGGTTCCAAGATGCCTTGCAAAGTCTAGACCGTCTCACACCGTACAACTTTGACTTGCCAGTTGATCTAGCTGTTAAACAATTTCAAAATATCAAAGATGTATTTATGTAATTGTAAGAGTACACTTTTTTTACACAATCTTTACAAAGCCCTCCACTTCAACTGTGCATTTGTAATTTGTAGATCTGTAATTAAATATTCTAGTCCATTTTACTTAAATATTACGTAAGATTTTATTGTACAGTGATAATGTTGACATTTTTAATCGACCACAAAAACAGGAGGAGGTTGTCAATTCAACTGTATTTTTTATGTGTATAACTTTTTTTATTTGAGCGCTGGTGCTTCTTATGTGGTTCCATATCAATTTGATCAAGATCTGACCAGTAGTTGTTTAATTGACTTCAATTACATTGATGATGTTCTCATTTTATTTATATTGAAGTTGGTTGTACAACATTTTTAATTTTACCAATAGTTAGTATTTTAATTAAGATCTGTGTAACCAGTGATGTGCAATATGCAAATGTTAGCTGAGCTAATAAGCTATATCTTCGATAACAGATTTATATCTGAACTTATATATTTTTTGCTTTAGCTATTTCCTTTTAAGTGCTAGTGCTTGATTATAATCCCACCCAATGGTAAATGACAACTACTTTTGAATGGAGAGGTAGCTTTCAAGGACTCGAGATAGAAATGAAACAAATTTAAATTATTAAGTTAGCAGTTCTCTTTAAAGAAGCATAATAAGGACTGGTTATATAAAAGATTACTTATGTACAAATTTCATATCATTGGAAGTTATAATTGGCCTAATTAGTTATCTGTTAATTGATAATAACTAAACATTTTATTTACATTATATAATTTGAAAAATCATGTTAAGTTTTGATTAAGCAATTACTGTATAAAGATAGTTCTGCTAATCTTTCACTCTTCATTGTTATTGAAAAACTTTAAACCTGTAACATGATCATCATCATTGTCCTCATTACAGCCCTCCCAAAAAGTTCACTGCTGAAAACAGGCCTCCTCCAAGGTATGCAACAAAGCATGATTGTATGCCACCCAAATCTATCAACTACATGTCTCTTACCAGATTGTCACTCCATCTAGCGAAAGGCCACCCTAGGCTTTGATTACTTTTTAATTTACTTTAATCTGTAATATAATATGTATTAATGTTGTTTTCATGTGCCTATTAATATTATCTAGATCTTTACATTCCATTATGATAGTTACATTCCTAGTTATTGATTTATTTGAATCAAAACCAAAGAATTTACCAAAATACTGTAAACATGTATAAATATTGCTAATATATAGTAGTTGAAGCATATATTGTGTAAATATTTTCTTTAATGTGTGTTACCTTAGAATCTTTTTCAAAAAAAAAAAAAGAATCATCTAAATCGATTCACCTAACGGATTTTGATTATTCTTTTTTTATTTGAAAGCTGGTGCTTTTGCATTTATCAAGATCCGACAAGTAGTTTTTGAGTTGTACTTATTAATGCGAATTTCATAGGCATTGAATATATTGATGTTCTCATTTTATTTATATTGAAGTTACCTCACAGTCACAGATAGAAACCGCAATTGCGAAACCAGACGCCGCGAAATTATCTCAATAGAAGTTACCTAGTTGGACATAATTTTTAATTTTTCTATCACACAATAAAATGTCTATTAAATTCCTAACATGAAAACTATTAAAGCTCTTTAGACTTATGTCCCAGAGAAACCGACGTACATACACACACCTGTAAAACCTAGACTTTGAATATATTGATGTTCTCATTACCCTTATAGTTTCGCCATGTCTGTCTGTCCGTCTGTCCGTCCTCGCTTAATCTCTGTGACCGATAGCACTAGAAAGCTGAAATTTGGTACCAATATGTGTATCAATCATGCCGACAAAGTGGTAAAATAAAAATTGGAAAAAAATGTTTTATTAGGGTAGCCCCCTATATGTAAAGTGGGAAGTGATTTTTTTTTTAATTTCAACCCTAACGTGTGATATATTGTTGGAAAGGTGTTTAAAAATGAATAGGGGTTTACTCAAATCATTTTTGATAATATCAATAATTTCGGAAATAATCGCTCCAAAAGTAAAAAACAATGTGTCCCCCCCCCCTCTAACTTTTGAACCATAAGTTTAGAAAATATGAAAAAAATCTGAAAAGTAGAACTTTATAAGGACTTTCTAGGAAAATCACTTGACCAATTGAACTTGGATGGAAACAACAGTACCCACTACCGGGAGCAGTTGCAGGAGCGCGGAGGACTACGGAACCCTAAAAACGGACGGGCCATGGAGGGAAAGTACATTAAATAATGAAGATATCAATTTCCCCTAAGAGAAATCATTAATTTGTTTTAAAAAATAAGAATAACCACATTGAAACGTTTTTTTAAGTCGATTACTTGAACCGGGATTCGAACCAACAAATAATGTAAACATTATACTGACACTATTTTATTGAATTAATTAAATTACTAATAATATATTTAATTAATAAATATAATTAGGGTCTATGATAAGGATAAAATCTCTCGAATAAACATTGTATCTTACAATTGAGGAAGACCTTGAAATCTTAACAATTCGTAAAAATTAAGTAACTAACATCCTGACCTAGACTGCCTATTTTTTTTAACTCTGCATTTATTTTCTTAAAACCCCACATTAAAAGTAGTAACTAAATATGTAAATTAATAAATAATGTACCTATGGTGAAGTTTAATAAGTAGCTACAAAATTATTAAATACAAATAATTACAAATTAGTCCGGAAGGAATCGGCGCATGAGTAGTAACGAAAACTACGCCTCAATTTTTTTATGCGATGCTCTTCAAATTGTCCTACTGATGATTTAAATGCATGTTGCCATGGGGCTGTATTGCCAATTTTGTTTAAACCGATTTTTTTTCAACTGCAAGGAATTGTTATTTTCAAACGGGGTTTGGTGAACGATGACGGGTCACAATTAGAGTAGAAACGAGTAGAATAAGTAGAAGCGAGTGGAATGAGTAAAAACGAGTTTTTCTAAGTACTGTTAGCAGCCTATGCGGTTCTTACAGCTTCAACTCATCTGACTTAAGGCTCGCGGCCTGCAAGCCAAAGAACAAAGATATTGTGCAGTGTGACCATCTTTAAAACACAGATCCTGCCTTACTTTGATTAAAAACCTGCCAAAGTCTGAGGCGAAAAATGCCTAAATACTGCCAACTTTATTTACCATTGTATTAAACTAAGAAAAGTAAAAATACGTATATAAATACTATATTTTTATTAAATTAAAATTGAACATTGCAGTTAGCACCATATTCTTCATTTTTTCCATCTTTATACATGGATTTATTCATCGATTTAACATATCTTTCGGTGGTTTGAATACAATGTATCTCACCGATGCCTTGTTCAACTTTCAAGATAGACGCTACATGTTTTTTTAATCTGTTTCCTTTTTTGTCTTAATTAAATTTATTTGAGAGAATATTCTTTCGCATGCAGCGTTGGGACATTGGTAAGCATCGCCAGTACCCTTGCGAAATCACCTCAGTCCTCACGGGTGACAACGCATCTGCATTTTGATTTGTAATAGAAGATAGATGTAGATGTCTATGGGCCGCAGCAACCACTTACCATCAGGTGGACTGTGTGCTCGTTTGTCACCCTATTCTATAAAAAAAAAAAGAAATTTGCAATACATAAATATTTTAAGTGACTCTTCTGTGACTGATTGAAATATTAACTATAAACTCGTGTTTATGAATACTTATATCGTCACACTGATGTTGTGTTTCCCGCACACGTGCATACATATAGGTAGGTATATATAGTAAATTCGCTTATGGATTATGGAGTTGATTGGCTTGAGTTGGCGCGACTGCACTTTGTTCATTGCGAATGTAATGGCGGCTTCTGACTGCGTGTGTTATCACACGCCGCTCGCGCCCTCACGCGCCGCGCGCAGTGTGAAGTAGACGTGGGCGTTATTTCAAGTCACTAGATACAGTAACTGGCTACGCGGCGTGTAACCGAATCACTAGTTTCGAGTCATGTTACAAGTAGTGATTTTTGTAAATGCGTGATTATGATTACTGTTACCCGTGATTATTGCGGGAGTCGACTGTCGGTCGCTCGAGCGCAAAGCGCACATGTGGCATACAACAATAAACAAACCATCGTAAGTAACAGTTTTATTGTACGTTTAATTTTCATACGTAAGACTATAGACATAAACAATAAAATAGAGTAATCTCTGTTTGTAGATATTTAACGGTTTGTGATTCCGGGAAGCGATTCACATTGAATTTAACTAAAATAATTTTTAAAACATTTTTGACGGAGTCATGAACTCGTTTATTCATAAAATTAAAATATAACTAAAAAATGAGTATAAAAAATTAAAATTTTTAAATGTTTATAATATTATAAAACTTAAAAACTGTGTGTAAATAGCCAAACAAACAAACAAATTAATTGTACAGTGTAAATAAAAGTGCAAAAACAAATGACAGTGAAAACGTTGAAAAAGTGTAAATAAACTGTACCTAAATATCAATAATCATTGTATATACAATCAAATTGACTTGTAAATATGCATGCATTAATAATTTTATGAAAATATTAGTGTCATAGTAAACGCAAATCAATCATAAATACATTTAATGCAGTCTGTCCTAAACCTGAATAAAGTATGAAGGGAAGTTAATTTATTGATTTAACAGAAAACAGTTACTGTATAGCTACAAACACGGATTGTGATTTTCGTTTCGTGTGTAACTGTATAGTTGGTGGTGATATTTATACAAACAATCACAGTAGCCGAATAAAAGTAGCCAGTTACAAAAATCACTAGTTTCGAAACATGTGACGCCGATGAAGTCACTGGTTTCGTTACGTTTCTTGAAAATGACGTAACGACCCACGTCTAGTGTGAAGGGCTTGGCGCGGGCAGGCATGGCGCGGCTCGCGCTATCTGGCGGCTTCTCACTGCGTGTGTTATCACACGCCGCTCGCGCCCTCACGCGCCGCGCGCAGTGTGAAGGGCTTGGCGCGGGCAGGCATGGCGCAGCGCGCGCTATCCGTTTAAAGTCGGTAACTTCAAAGGCGCAGCGCGGGCTCGCGCGTCGGTGCGCAGGCGCGCGCGGCGCGGCGTGTGCTTACAAGATTGAATTGAATTCGTTCATTTCATCGTAATTCGTTCGACATTGTGGTACTTTTATGTGTGTATAGATATGGAGTGGTCTAATGAGACGATTGCTGAATTTTTAATTTTGTACGAAAGCGAACCCTCTCTGTGGAATTCGAAAAGTACGGGCATAAAAACAAAAACGACCAACACGATGCCTGGCTACGAATCCAAATGAATTTAAAAAATGGTACCATGCAGTTAAAAGAAATTACGAAAAAGAAAGGATACCTTAATGGGAACCTATAGAAAATTAAGGAGCAAAGTTTCCCAATCAGTAAAGTCTGGCAGCGGTGCCGATGAAATTTATATATGGCTTTATATATGAGATAATGGCTACCGGCCTGGCGTCTGAGCAAGTTGTTGTTTTATTATAGTTTATAAGTGATTTTCGGTTGTTGCTACAATAAGTTTGAGTTGGGATTAGCCCTCTGTTTCTTGTTGTCTGTTTAGATTTTCATGCTGGAACCACATTGTATGTTTGTGTAGTGTTGTGCGAAATTGACGCTTTCATTTATCATTCCGTAACCCGGTGGACATATTTAATTTGGTTTGGTATTGTATTTTGCGGAATAAACGCTTTTACATCGTGTATGTTAAATATATATATATATATATATATATATATATATATATATATATATATACACCAGAAAAGAAATCATTAGATCTCAGTAATATTAACATTTATTATATATATATATATATATATATATATATATATATATATATATATATATATATATATATATATATATATATATATAATAAATGTTAATATTACTGAGATCTAATGATTTCTTATATTTACGCGAACACTACACATGATTAAAACTAGGTACTTTTACGGATTTTATCGCGTTTATTTTTACTTTTTATTTTTAATTCCCGACGTTTCGGGCGCTTTCCAGCACCCATGGTCACGGGGGACTGAGATGACTGACGTCCCGATGTCATTGTTAAACCCGGAGTACCTTCAGCTTTTTAATTATTGTTTATGGTCCGATCTATGCAAAATGAACTGACTATGTCTTGAGGTCTTGCAGTGGTATGCTTGGGTTTAGTTTTAATTTTATTGATTATAGGATCCCAAGCAGGTGGTAGTACCCAGCCTCCTATAAAAAAAACCACGTATATAGCTAGTAGCTCTCGATCATATGTAGAATACTTGTTTTAAACGTCGATGAATTTTTTTGAAAAATTACCAAGTGGCTGACATATTTCATTAATATATTGTTGTATAACTTCTCCGGCTGACTTATCTGAGGCGTCGTTGAATATAGCGAGTACTGCTTGATGCGAGGGATGTGCGGGTATATCTGCGTTCATTCCATTCAATAATTGTTTTATCGCGCTTATTTGCGTTGTGGAAATATGAGTTTAACGGTGCTTGTATAGTAGCGGTGTTGAGTACACGGTTACGGTAGCAGTTAAGCATGCCTAAGAGTCGTTGGAGTCCGGTCCCACATGGTCGTCGTCGGGTCCCACGTTTTGCAGCTTTCAGCAGCCTTGAGAGTCTTCTCAGATCCTCCCTCCAGCAACCACCCGTATGAGGTCGACACATATGCTCCACCAACCAATACAACAGATATAGCCAAAGGCTATAAGATAATACTAATAATTTGCCGTCAGAAAGGGTTTGTGTTACTGACGTTGATTATGTGCATTTTTCAATCATGTTTGTCTCACCCACCAACAACTTGCCTTCAATCATTCAAAGGTGGGAAAGTTGCGGAGATATATATTATTATGTTGTTATATAAAACATCATGGAGGTCAGACTGCCGCCCCGTAATAAAGGGACCCGACTTGGGCAAAGCTACTTAGGTGTGAGTGGGGCTTGCAGTATCGTTTAATTTTACTATTCGAATATTTCGAATAGTTCCCGACATACTGTTCGAATTAGTCGAATAATACGAATTTTTCGAATGCTTTCTACTTAAGGAACAGCATGTCGTTTAACTTATATATAGCTACACTACACTGAGGTAGAATTTCAAAAGAAAAATAAGAAGAACAACATTTTTTTAAATATTTATTGGCATAAATCATTAATTATCAGACTTACAAAATAGTCTTTCGTAACAAAAATAATGACAAATATGATTCTCTAAAATGTTATATTTAAGTGAAAAAACAATTTAATCAACTTCTACAAATCTTTCTTCTATGACATACATTAAACGAAATAAATTCTTCTACACATAAAGTTAACTTTTTAAGATTACCATAAAATCGACTTCTTTTGGCAAACCAAAAAATTTGTCTTTAGAAAATTACGAAATAAAAAAAACTAACTCAATACACCTACCTATGTCCTTATGAATAAAAGGTAAGAAATATTTAAGAATTAAAAAGTAAAGTTTATTAATCAATGCTTCTTGCTTTGATAATATGACCTAAGAAATGAAAGACAGTCTAGAGTCTCATCATTTAAGGCACTACGAAGGTGCTGTATGTCATCCTAAGTGACGAAAACACTTTCAGTTTCTACACTTGTTGGAGGAATCTTTCACAAAATAAAAAAATGATATGCCCTCATTAAGGTAAAAGCGCCAGGGTCACCCGCGAAGTTCAAGATTCGCGACCATAATAAGTATGTTTACAAAATTATTATCATTAAAATCAACAATTCCTGTGTAAGAGTTTTTCTAGAAATACCCATACAATGGAATTAAATACGAACTTAGAGTGCTGTGTTTATGACTATATTTCTGCAAATACATACTCTTAACGTTCGCGAATCATATATATATATATATATATATATATATATATATATATATATATATATATATATATATATATATATATATATATATGTATATATATATATATATATATTATTTTAAAATATTGCCTGATACTGTCCTACAAATTGCAAGAAACGTAAGAAAATTTGAATTTCGCGGGATATTCTGGCGCTTTCACCGTAAATGAACATTTTTTAAACTTCCAGCTGACGGAGAGATACTAGTGTTGCCAGTAGTGATAATTAAATATACCCTTTTTTTGAAATTCAGGTCATGTTTTGTAACATTTTTGTTATTAAATTCTATTTATCTTTATATTATTTCTTTTATTCAAAATATTCGAATATTACTCTACATATTATTCAAATAGTGTATGAGGTGATTATTCGAATAAAACGAATATTCGAATACTGGGCCCTGAGTGTGAGGCAAACCGAGACGCAGAGAGCGCAATTGAGAATAGCGACCCGCCAAACAACCATTGCAGAGACTCAATGCTACAGAACGCAACAAGCATCAATACGACTATCGTCGGGCTTACACTATCCCAAGGTCCCCCATACACCCCAGCAGACATCAGCACCCGCATACCTCTATCGACCAGAAACACAAGATGCGTCGAATCAGGCACAGCACACCCGTAGATCCATCACACTATGCAATACCGAAAGTAGCAGTAAGCATCAATGCAACTATCATACGGATGGTGCCCCCTCACAACACACCCCTATCGACTTTGGTACCAAAATTTGTATTGTTGTAAATTAAAAACAACACCAACGTAACATAGTATCACGCTACTAAGACGCCAGTGTACAAAAGTCCACGTATCATAGCGCTCATGCCCTAAGACATGGAGTTGAGTATGCTTGTTTCACTGAAAAGTGCTACAAAACACACGCATCTCAATCCGAAAGATCATATTGTTCATCGTACGTTCAACGTATCATAATGTTATGCGCTAAGATGCCGTTTACAAACGTTATGGGTGTGCGAAATCCACTGGCAAGTCGTGTTGTTACAACAAGCCCGCTTACCACCGACAATAAGATGATATGTCTAGGAGACAACGGTTAGCGAGTCCAAGTTTACCTCGATCTCGGACGCTGTGATGCATTCCACACGCCACTATAATAATTCTTTTCAAGTCCCATTTCTATTAATATAGGTAATGCTTTCATATATTTAAGAAATTGTATTTTGTTTTTAATGTATTTCTCTTTTAACTGAATTTTGTAAATTCTTATGACAATAAATGTCTTTGATCCCAACTTCCACATATTTGTTTTATTTCATAGACCTTCCACTACTTGACTTGTTTCATAAATATATATTTAATATATTATAGGACTTTATTTTTATACGTGGTAGCGACACGCTGCAGTTGTTATGGTTGTAACATGAATGGGTCGGCTCGACCGAGAAAGGACCACGCTCTCACCAAACACCAGCGTAAAATAGCAGCTTAAGGGGAAATATAATCTCAAATGGCTTAGCAAGATCCTCCGTTATGCCGAAATTATCGCAGCATTAATTTTGAAATAAATATATGGTAAAGTTGAGGATTAATGTTAAGGACTATGTTAGACGAAAACACGATTCCGTAAAATTTTCTCGATAGAAAAAAAATCCAAAGTTACCTCCAAACTGAACAATAAACCGCTGTTATTCATAAAATACTTTAAATAAGATCATGAAACTTTGCATACTAACTGAACTAACTATAAAGCAGTGCTTATGTTATTTACTTTTTTTTAAAATACAATTATTTTTACTGTAAAAAGAAATTACCTAAACTATCGGCGCGTAAGCTTGATTTCTGTCGCCCGGTTAGTATCGCTCCGGCTTTTGAAGGGAGAAGTTGTGTCACTTACGATCAGAATACACATTACGCAACAGGACGATGTAAAATTAAAATGGGAAATAACCGTTATAAAAATAAGAAACGACTGGGTTGGCGTTAAGAAACAGGCATAAATATGATAAACCTAATGAAATAAGTATCTAACCACCTATCTACTTACAGTATTAGTGATTACAAACATGTCGGTACATAGCATACGACGCGCGGGGAAGTGGGGGTGAAATTAGAATTTGAGCTGACTTACTCTATCCTCTTAACGCTGCTGTGTTTCGTATGGTGAGTGTAGAGAACCGGAGACCCGTTTTACTGGATTCGAGGCATTCCATCTTAGTCCTCAAGGGTGACAACGCATCTGCATTTTGATTCTTAATCGAGATTAAATGTAGATGTCTATGGGCCACAGCATCCACTTACCGTCAGGTGGACTTTTTTACAGAAGAGGGGGCAAACGAGCATGCGGCTCACCTGATGTTAAGTGGTTACCGCCGCCCATGATCAACCGCAACACCAGGGGAATTGCAGGTGTGTTGCCGGCCCTTTAGAAAGGAGTAAGATCTTTTCTTGAAGGTCCCCAGATCGTATCGGTCGGAAAAAATTGCCGGTGGTAAACCATTCCATAGAGAGTTCGTACACGGAAGGAAACTCCTGGTGAAACGTACAGTGCTGGGCGGCCAAGCATCCAGATGGTGTGGATGGTATCGGAAGGAGGTTTGCCGCGTAGTGCGTTCATGAAATTTGGCGGCTGGGATTAATCCGAACAATTCCTCGGAGCCCCAGCCCAGAGATGGGAACAGTATTCCTTGCAAAGTTGCAACCGGTGTGGCGGCATGAAATACTGTACCGCTCTGCTGAGCACACCAAGCCACGAAACTGCACGTCACTCGATATGTCGACGCCGAGGATTCCGATGCTGGCTGAAGCATCAAGGGGAGTGCCTTGAAACTGAGGAGATACGACAAAAGGGTTCATTTTAGCGGTTAACTTGTGTCTTCTGGGGGTTAAACTGGACAGATTTAGTTGCCCCCAATCCGAGACTCTGTTCAGGAAAGACTCGACTTCAGACACAAGTTTGTCCCGGTACTCGGAGACTTTTTCCCGAGAAATATTGGCACGGCCTGTGTAAAGAGCATCACCAGTGCTGTCATCTGCATAGCAATGAATGTTATGGGTTTGCAACATATCATTGATATGCAGAAGAAACAGCGTTGCGATAGCACGCAGCCCTGTGGAACACCAGCATTAATAGGCTTGTAATCGGAGCTTGCACCGTCGACAACGACCTTGATGCTCCGATCTGCAAGAAAGCTGGTGATCCAATCGCACAATTTTTCGGGAAGCCCATAGGAAGGGAGCTTCGAAAGAAGCCCTTTGTGCCAAACCCTATCGAAGGCCTTCGCAATGTCCAAACTAACGGCCAATGCCTCCCCCTTGGACTTTACTGCCTGCGCCCATCTGTGAGTTAGGTGGACCAGAAGATCACCAGCTGACCTACCACGGCGAAAACCGTACTGGCGATCACTAATCAGCTGGTGATCCTCAGGGTACCTCATGAGCTGGCAGTTAAAAATAGACTCCATTGTTTTGGAGAACAAGGAGGTGGTGGCGACAGGCCGGTAGTTGGACGGGTCTGAGCGGTCGCCTTTTGTAGGGATCGGGTGGACGAAAGCCGTCTTCCATGATTTTGGGACTACGCCTAGGGAGTAGGAGTACCGGAAAAGACGCGTTAAAACCGGTGCCACCTCTAGAGCACACGTCCTCGGCACAATTGGGGGGATTCCGTCAGGCCCACTGACGGACTGACAGACTGTGTGCTCGTTTGTCACCCTTATCCTGTAAAAAAAACTTCAACCCACAACTCTATTGTAATGCTTATGCATCATACAGACATACATATTTAATCTGAATTGTTTCTTATTTGTGATATAAAACTAAGTGTTAGAAATGAAAAGTGAATTTGAACGTTTAATCTCAATTGTTTCTTATCTGTGATTTAAACTAAGTATGAAAACTAATAGCATTAATACCAAGAGAGTGAAATAATAACTTATATTAGCTTCAATTCTTATTTTAAAAACTACGTAACGAAAATATAAATCTAATTGCTTATTTAGGTTTAATTAGAATGTTTAAAACAAGATATGAGTTTAGTTACCTATTAGAATTTTCTTTTATTACAATTTTAAAGAGTTGCATTAGAGATATTATAATATGTTTTAAGTGTAAATTTAATGATTTGTTTAATTATCTTTCTCTTATAGTAATTTAATACAATAATATGTCAAATAATCTCTTATGTAATCTAATTACATATTATAGAAATAGATTTTAATTTAATAAGAATTGAAATATGCTCTGTATAGAGTCTTAAGCATAGTGTTATCGTGATAAGCGTTGTGCATTCCTGCCGCCTGGCGGCGCTACTTGTATGTTGAGCGGAAAAAGCTTAGTTACTCCGGAGCTAAACCATAAGAAGACCGCGCAACTATTTTTATTTTTTACAAGTATAAATTAAAGGTTTTATGAATGTTTTATATTCGAAACAATAAAGGTAAGTCATATCTATTGTCAGGAATGAATAAAAATATTGTAAGGTATGTTTTACCACACTTATTAAAGAAATTTGTGAATTTTCCTTAGAAAAGGTTGCTCTGTGCTCTGATTGGTCGACGGGGATCATTAATGCCGTGTGCAAATTCATTAGACCGCGTGCAAATTTTCTTAATTCTGATTGGTCACCCCTGCCTATAAAAAAGGGGCGTTTTTTGTGGTAAAACATTCCAAATCTGGCAATGTAATAATAAGGAATCAAGAAAATAAATAAGAAGAAACTCTCAAGAAGTGTTATTTATTGCTCATCTAACTGCTACTGCATGCTCTCCAGTTAACATCCCGCCAGCAAACCCGCTCCATTTATTAACATTCTCATACACGAGCATCTACATTGGTCCTTCGAAAAGCCGGATCGGGTTTAAGGAAAACTAGGAAGATGCCTTCAAATACAAGATCAAAATCAGTGCAGTGGAAGACTACGAGTGAAAGTAACGCTACTACAGGTACCAGTACGACAGATTGGAGCATGAACACGCCGAGTGATTCTACAAGCACGACGGCTACTAACGCGTCAACTTCAGATCGATCGACGAAGAGCATCGCCCAGCAGCGTACACAGACAACCCGTACTTCTTAATAAGAACATTGCCGGAAAAGAATCAACATCGGAGGACGTAACCCATACCACACCCCCGACCCGCACCATCGAAGCGTCAGTTCCTCACGAAGAAGAGAGTCATCCAACGCCGCAGATTCAAGAAAGAAGTATCGCAGTGAAGACATATCTGAACGAGGGAAGCATACCAACGTCCAGAGAAAAGAATCTGCAGTAGCCTCACCCTAAGAAGACGACCCGCGATCCAGACACGCTTTCCGTTCGCTCGTCGCATAGGAAAAGAGCAGAAGTGCAAGCAAAAATGACAATGGCATTAAGAGAACTAGAACTGGCACAAGCTCGGTCAAAAGTTGCTTAAGCGGAATTAAAACTTCTCACCGCGGAGTCAGAAGAAGAAGATGGTGCCGGAGAAGAGCTGTTCGAACGAACTCGAGAAGTCGAGCGCTGGTTCATCCAGACCGGAGACATGCCTAATAAGAACCACAAACCAATAGATGCAGAAGAAAAGAAGAGTGACATCCAGGAACTAGCTTCAGTCATACTAAAGCTATCCGAAAAATCACGTGACACCGTTTCACCGAAGCACCTCGAACTCCCTCACTTCAACGGGGCCTGTGAAGAATGGTTAGCCTTCAAAAGATCATACAAGGATACGGCCGCTTCTTTCAGTAACAATCAGAACCTAGCGCGCCTTAGAATAGCAATCCAAGGAAAAGCTAGAGAAGCCGTCCAAAGCCTGCTGTTCACCGCCGAAGACCCACGCGAAGTGATCAAGGGACTAGAAGCAAGATTCGGAAGACCTGGAGCACTAGCGTTAGCAGAACTAGAGAAAATGAAGAACCTCCCAAGAGTCGGCGAGAACCCGACCCCGACCCGACGACATATGCATATTTGCGAGCAAAGTAAAGAACGCAGTTGAGACAATCAAAGCCCTAAAGAAACCGCAGTATCTTAGTTCACCTGAAACGCTGAGAGTTATAGTAGACAAGATACCGACGTCAATGAAGTTCCGTTAGTTCGCCTACCACAGAAGCAGAAGAGATGAGGAAATTCAGGAGCTGTTACTTGTTGAAGCGTTCCTAGAAACAGAAGCCGACATGTGCGGAGACTTCGCTCCGCCTGAAGCGTCCTCAGAACAAAGAAGAGGAATAAGAAAACCCGTTCATTTGGTACAAGAAGCCTCAAAAGAAAAATATAAGAAGTCATGTCCGTTCTGTGAGGAAGAACACTTCGCACTAGAATGCAAGAAGTTCAAAGAAGCCAACCTGAATGGAAAATGGGATATGACCAAGAAGGCAAAGATATGCTTCAAGTATCTTCGATTCAGGCACTCAAGGATCAACTGTAAAGCACCAGTCTGCAAGCTGTGTAAAAGATCTTACATTCTGACAAACCACTAGCACCGATAGAAAAAGAAGCAAAAGACTACCGGTAGCACCTCAGAAGAAAAGGTCGCCTCAATTCATAACGCCAAAGGAGAAGAAAAAGCCTACCTAAAGATGATCCCCGTGAACCTCTATGGCCCAAAAGGACAAGTTCGCGTATTAGCACTACTAGACGAAGGGTCAACGGTCACGCTCTTAGACGCATCAATTGCTAAGAAAATTGGAGTCGAAGGAAAGGAAGAAAAACTCACGATCGAAACCGTCGGCGGGAAAGTGTTAAGAAAAGATAGTTCACAGAAGATCGAGTTCAAAATAAAAGGGGCTCATAAAAAAGAAAAGAGGACTATTGTAGCGAGAACCATCGACGACCTGAAGCTGTCTGAACAATGCATAAACAAGGACACCGTGAGAAACTGCGAGCACCTGAAAGCAATTGAAAACCAACTCCTCTACGTCACCGAGAGACCCAAGCTACTGATAGGCCAAGACAATTGGGGACTGATAGTGACAAGAAAGCTGAAAAAGGGCAAACCATCAGATCCTGTAGCCTCCCTCACGAACTTAGGGTGGGTGTTACACGGATGTGAAACAGGAGCAACCACCACAGTAAACTTCACTCATTATGGCAGAGCGACCACTGGCGAAGAAGAAATAGAAGAAATCGTTCGAGAACACTTTCAACTAGAATCTCTCGGGATACAGAATCGATCGCCATCCAACGACAGCGATAGAAGAGCATTAGAAACCCTTGAGAAGACTACGAAGAAACTGCCAAGCGGTCAATATGAAGCGGGACTCCTGTGGAAAAAAGAAGACGAAACCCTACCCAACAATTACAATTAGGCAGTCCGACGCCTGGTCAGCATCGAAAAGAAACTAGATCAAGACCAAGAAGCAAGAAAGCACTACGAGGAACAGATCCTGAGTATGATCGATAAAGGATACGCAGAGATAGCTCCAGAAACCTCCAACAAAGGAAGAACATTCTACTTACCCCACTTCGCTGTTGTGCATCCAGTTAAGAAGAAGCTGAAAATAGTGTTCGACGCAGCTGCCAAGCATGAAGGAAAGAGCCTCAACGACGCCTTGCTCTCGGGCCCAGACCTGTTACAATCGCTATTTGGAGTACTGTTGCGCTTCAGAGAGGGACCGGTAGCCGTCATGGCCGACATACAAGACATGTTCCTCCGAGTCAAAGTTACAGAGGACGACTGAGACAGTCTCAGATTCCTGTGGCGCGGAAGCCGAAGAACCGGCAAGCCTGAAGAGTATAGAATGTCTTCAATCATCTTTGGAGCAGCGTTATCACCGGCAACAGCGATATACGTAATGAATAAGAACGCAGAGGAATTTCAGAACACTCATCCCGAAGCAGTGAAAGCAATTAAGAGACACCATTACATGTACGACTATTTGCAGAGCTTCGCGTCTACAACCGAAGCAAAGAAGATATCGAAAGAAGGGAAAGACATCCACGCAAAAGCAAACTTTCATCTGAAGAGTTGGGCCAGTAACAATTTAGGGGTAATATCAGAAGTAGAAGACACTAATAAAGTAAACTCTTTACAACTGACCAAAGAAGAGAAGACTCTGGGACTAAGATGGCTGGTAAAAGAAGATGCATTAGCCTTCAACGTCGGGTTACGCAACACGCCGGAGGACCTGCAAGATGGCAGAAGAACTCCAACGAAGAGAGAAGTCACAAGCGCAGTGATTTCCACCTTCGATCCAATGGATTTTGCAACACCGGTTCTAATACAAGGAAAGAAACTAATCCAAGACATCTGGCGAAAGAAAATAGACTGGGATGAACTAATTAACGAACAACAAAAGGAAGCCTGGATGAAATACTTAGAGGAAGTATCAACATTAACAAGGCTTAAGATCCCAAGATGCGTCTCGCCCAAAGGCAGAAAAGGACAGTTACATACATTCACCGACGCGAGCGAAGAGGCCTATGCAGCAGTAATCTACTGGAGAATAGTCGAGCCCGGAGAAAAAGTCCATGTCTCCATGTTCGCCGGCAAGGCAAGAGTAACGCCGACAAAACCAGTATCGATTCCAAGGCTAGAGCTACAAGCAGCTTTACTCGGAAGCAGGCTAGCCGCTACAATTGAAGAGGAGTCAGAGCTCGAAATATCAAAAAAGATTTACTGGACCGACTCCAGCACAGTACTGCAGTGGATAAAGTCAGAACCGAGAAAATTCAAAACTTTCGTGGCCAACCGACTCGCCGAGATCGAAGAGAAGTCCAAACCAAAAGACTGGAGATGGGTACCAACTAAGGAGAACTCAGCGGACGACGCCACGAGGGGAACCCCAATCAAATTCGACCATAACGCCAGATGGTTCAAAGGCCCGTCATTTCTCCGTCAACCAGAAGAAGAATGGCCATTTCACGACTTCAAACCAGAAAGTACTATGCCAGAAGAGAAGAACAAACAAAAGGTGTTGGCAACGATGGCAGCAGAAGACACCCTTTTAAACCCGGAAAGGTTCTCGAGCTGGGAGTAAAAATTGCCGATAAAATTACCTAAATTAACACTTTAATTTACTTTACACAAATTAAAACTTAAACACTAATAATTAAACACACTAATTCACTTTATTCCGCTCCGAAGCTTCGCTTGTCTCGCCAAATCCAATACTGCCCCGATCGCATCTTGCAGCGCCTATATATACAAATTAGCAATGAAGCATCCGGAATATTCAAGTAAATGCGCGCAAAGCAACGAGTGTTCGAGTGTAGATTTTCTAGAAACTTAGTTCTTTGGATGGCGCTGTCGGTTGAAAGATTTGTGATGTCATTTTCTGCAAAGCTCCCCTCGCTCTCGTTCCTGACACTAGATGGCGCTAGTTGACTTATTCACGCAACACTGCCCCCTCCTAAGACATGCTCGTCCCGAGCATTATCGGTCCCATAATAACGCGCAAAGCGATCCACATGGACGATCTTAGGAGTCCCTCTTGCGCCTTTCTGTATCCGGTAGGTCACATCGTTGATCCTGGTTACAATCCGGTACGGGTCGTCCCATTTAGCTTGAAGCTTAGGAGATTTCCCTTTGCTGCGGACTGGATTGTGCAACCACACTAATGAACCTTCGTTGTACCCTTTATTGTTCATTTTGCGGTCGTACCGGGTTTTCATTTTCTCAGACATTTGCTGGCCCGATTGTCTGACGTGCTCATAAATGTCATTCATTTTGTTCCGCAAGTCATTTGCATAATCGGTTATACTGCGTGGGGCATCAGGTGGTATCCCGGTGATCAGGTCTGCAGGCAGCCGTAATTCTCTTCCAAAGTTTGCGAAAGCTGGTGTCACTGCTGTACTTTCGTGAACAGAACTTCGATATGACAACAAAAACGGTTGTATGTGCTTGTCCCAATCTCGTTGCCGATTGTCTACAACTTTTGCTAGGTACCTCTCCAACGTCTGATTAAATCGTTCCACCATTCCATCAGATTGCGGGTGATAAGAAGTCGTTCTTGTTTTATGAGTACCCATAACTCGGCAAGTTTCCTGGAATATTTGAGATTCAAAATTCCTTCCTTGATCGCTGTGAATCTCTAAAGGTACTCCAAAACGACAGAAGACTTCATGAACTAGTTTATCTGCAACTGTTGAAGCTTCTTGATTTGGAATGGCGAAAACTTCCGGCCACTTTGTGAAGTAATCCATCACAATCATGAAATACTTATTACCGCTTTCACTCTCCGGAAACGGCCCCGCCACGTCAATGGCTATTCTCTCCCATGGTGCACTAACATTGTACAACTTCAATGCACCTCTGCTCCGAGTCTGAGGTCCCTTTACAGCCGCACAACTTGTACATTTGCGACACCAGTCCTCGACATCGTTTCGACAGTGGACCCAATAAAACCGTTCCCGGATCTTCAGTAGAGTTCGTTTAACTCCCAGATGGCCTCCGGAACAATCATTATGGTACAGCTGTAGAACGTCCGGTACTTTAGCTTTAGGGACAACCATTTGCAAATGACAGCTGTCTCCCCTAACATTTTCCCATTTACGGCACAGAACTCCATCCTGAAGCAGCAAGCTGTGCCACTGGGCCCAGTAGCTTTTAGTGGTCCAACTCATTGCTGAGACGTCGCTCCACTTAGGCTTGGGAGCACTGGCCTTTATCCATTCCAGAATCAGCTTGATGTCCGGATCTTCCTGCTGTGCATGTTGTAAGCTGTCCTTCCATTCATTGCTGAGGTAGTCCGTCCTGAGCATCCTCACGGATACCTCTTCCTTACTCTCTTACCTAGTACAATGGTTGCAATCCTCAGGACAAGGTCTTCTTGACAATGCATCTGCGTTGCCGTGAGATTTTTTGCTGCGATGTTCGATCTCAAAGTCGTATTCCTGCAGTAGTTCAATCCACCTCGCAACTTGTCCTTCTGGATTTTTAAACTGCAATAGCCATTTTAGTGCAGCATGGTCAGTTCGTAAGTGAAATTTTCGTCCCAGAAGATATCTGCTAAAATGCTGCAACGACTTTACCACAGCTAGCAATTCGCGTCTTGTGACACAATGGTTCCTTTCCGGTTTTGACAACGACTTGCTGAAGTACGCTATCACGATCTCTTGGTCACCATTCCGTTGAGACAACACACCGCCAAGTCCTATATCACTTGCGTCTGTGTCAACTATAAATTCTTTGTTTGCATCAGGGTATCCCAAAATAGGTGTTTTGCACAGACGGTTCTTGAGCTCCTGGAATGCGATATTGCAACTTTCATCCCAGCAGAAATGTCGCTTCTCCTCGGTTAGCTTGTGCAGAGGTTTGGCTATATCTGCAAAGTTCTTCACAAATCGCCGGTAATAGGAGCACAAACCCAAAAATGCTCTAACCTGCGTCTTGTCTTTTGGAACCGGCCAATCCTTGACAGCGGCGATTTTCTCTGGATCTGTGCGGATACCTTCTTCCGATAGTACAAACCCCAAAAATTAACTTGCCGTTGGAATAGTGAACATTTCTTCAGGCTCAACTTGAGGTTGGCACTCTGAATCTTCATGAGCACGCGTTCCAGGTTTTGAAGGTGTTCCTCAAACGTACGGCCTACGATGATGATGTCATCCAAGTAGACCAGACAGGCATCGCCAATTAGCCCGGTAAGTACAAGTTCTATCAGCCTTTCAAACGTTGCTGGAGCATTGCACAACCCAAACGGCATTACTTTAAATTGCCACAGAATTTTTCCCGTCGAGAACGCAGTTTTCTCCTTGTCCTTAGGGTCAATTTACATTGCCAGTAGCCACTTTTTAGATCCAGCGTGCTAAACCACTTTACTCCTGTAAGCATGTCCAGCGTGTCATCAATTCTTGGCAAGGGATAGCTGTCCTTCTTTGTAACGTCGTTCAGACGGCGGTAGTCAACACAAAACCGCATGCTGCCATCCTTCTTCTTTACCAGCACCACGGGTGAACACCATGGACGAGATGAAGGTTCAATAACACCATCCTTCACCATTCCTTCAATCATGGTTTCCACTTCCTTTTCACGTGCTACCGGCAATCTTCTTGGCCGCTGACGGATAGTCAATTCTTCTCCTGTGTTTATTTTGTGTTGAACTAAGTCAGTCTTTCCTATGTCAGCATCGTTTGATGAGAATACATCGGCGTACTTGAGTAACAACTTCTTCGCCTTGACCAATTCGTTCGGGGAGAGAACACTGCGACAGTCTTCCAAAAGTGTGGTCACTCTCGTTTCTGCATTCTTGCTGGGGGTCCCACTCGATATATATTGGCACCGACGTAACCAATCCACTTCCTCACAAGTACCAATCAGTGTGCCTTTTTCTATAATCTGTTCCCGGTCGCAAAGGTCCAGCACACGTACTCCTGAGATGTCAGTGGTCCTGACCAAGGTTCGGGCTACTTTCCATGGAAGGTCATTGTTTACCCTTTCCACAAGTACACAACGGTGAGCTTGCCTAGCGTTTCGAGGAAGACTAACCGGAACAATCGTTTCCGATCTCGGCGGAAGAACAATCTTCTTAATGCTGTACACGTTCCCTGGTAACGCACCTTCCATAAAAAGTTCCTCCTGTCCACATTTCAAAACACCTTGCTTAACGTCGATCTCACAACAGTTATTCCTCATAAAGTCTAGACCTAGGATGCAGTCGTCCATTATATCAGCCACGATGACATTATGCAGGTAGATCACGTTGCCTAGATTCAACTCCATCTCCTCTCCACGGACGGGTATACGCTGACCGGTGGCTGTTACCAAATTAATGCGTTCTCGGTTGTATGCGGAGTCCCCATGGAACTGACTTATAAGTTGGGAACTAACAACCGTACGAGAGGCTCCAGTGTCTATGGTCAGTTTACACGGCATTCCGTTGACCTCGTCCTTGATGATTAGACTGTTCCCATCATGGGTTTGTGAGGTCGAGATCATTGGGGCTCTTTTAACATCAGCCAGCACCCGCCCCGGAGTTCTGGCTTTTACTCGTTTCCCTGCTGCTGCTGGGCGGTGCTGTTGGCCGCACTACCCTCCGGAGATCATTCACCTTCCCTTTCTAGGGTTCGCTTAGAGCAGCTGGATCGATCTGGATCGATCGATGGCCTTTTTCCCCACAGCCATAGCACCTTGGGCTGTATCCTTTGTTGCGGTCGCGAACTGTAGCTGCTGCAACCTCCCTGACGCGATGGGAACGATGATCCTGCCGCACGGCTTCTACTTCCAGTGCATGGGCCAAGGCGTCCTTAAGCGTCTAGTGGTGCCCGAGCCTCACAGCAGCTCTGACTTCCAGGTCGCGAATGCCGTCGATGAATGTCTGCACGAGGTTCCCTTCAATGAGCGCAGGTACAGACCGGTATGCTTTTCGCACCAGCTTCTCCACTTCTAGAGCCCACTGCTGCAGGTTTTCGTTGATGCGCTGCACACGATCTTTAAGCTGCGCACGAAAGACGTGTTCCAGGTCAGCGTCGCCATATCTCGCCTCCAATGCCTCAAGGAGTTGCTCATAAGTCACTTCCTCACCGAGAGCTTCCAGAACTGTTAAGGCCTGGTCACGCAGGCCTAGTGTGAGAGCAGTCATGGCCTGATTTTTATTCCAGCCGTTCGCCTTCATAACAGCTTCGAACTGGATTTTGTAGGCTGACCAAGACGAAGTCCCGTCGAACGGTGGCACTTTTAACCCACGTAGCGAAGGTGTAGTAGCTACTACGGGAGCTGTAGTTCCATCCCCCAGTTTGAGTTCGTCCAGTGATTTCTTCATGTCAGCCATTACGTTGTCAACCCAATTGTTCACTTGGTCGATTTGGGTTTTAGCTTCCTTGATTTGGGTTTCAGCTTCTGACAATCGGTTGTCATGTTGAGCAACCCTATCCTTCACCTCCCTTATCTCTTTCCCAAAGGTAGCGTGAAGGTCCTTCATGAGGAGCATCTGCTCTTCCGATCGACGAGCCTGTTCCGCCTGCTGGCGGGCCTGTTCATCCTGTCCGCTCTGCAGCTGCTCTTTCAACTGACGGACCTGTTCCTCCTGTCGGCGAGCCTGTTCCTCCTGTCCGCCCCGCAGCTGCTGCAGCATCACCATCAGAGCACCTAAGTCAGGTGCTGCAGATGCAGGAGCTACTGACGGGCCGACCTGCGTGGCCTGCGGCTGGCCCTCCGATGTCTGAGGCGTTGCACCACCAAATCTTCTCTGGTCCGTCTCCTGCTGGCGTTGACTTCGGGTACGTACACCCTTCGTTTCCTCCTTAGGTAAAATCGGCATGATTTTATCCCACTTCTGACAACAATTGTTACGAGCTTGAGGTTCGTGACAGTAAACATTGCCGATAAAATTACCTAAATTAACACTTTAATTTACTTTACACAAATGAAAACTTAAAACACTAATAATTAAACACACTAATTCACTTTATTCCGCTCCGAAGCTTCGCTTGTCTCGCCAAATCCAATACTGCCCCGATCGCATCTTGCAGCACCTATATGTATATACAAATTAGCAATGAAGCATCCGGAATATTCAAGTAAATGCGCGCAAAGCGACGAGTGTTCGAGTGTAGATTTTCTAGAAACTTAGTTCTTCGGATGGCGCTGTCGGTTGAAAGATTTGTGATGTCATTTTCTGCAAAGCTCCCCTCGCTCTCGTTCCTGACACTAGATGGCGCTAGTTGACTTATTCACGCAACAATACCTATGCCTAGTAGTTTCAGTATCTTAGAGTCCAGTGATGACTGCAACTTTGCACCAGGAGCCTGCTTTATGTGGTATACTCACCAATGACGATCCGTCGTGCAGCCCGGAAAGGCGTGAACATGAGATGCCACTAGAACCATGTTTGATCGGCTCCTCGCATCAAAACGTGTGTTTACCTAGTAGTTCTAGTCTCTTAAAAGCTCCAGTTATGACTGAAACTTTGCACCAGGAGCCTGCTTTATGTGGTATACTCACCAATGACGATCCGTCGTGCAGCCCGGAAAGGCGTGAACATGAGATGCCACTAGAACCATGTTTGATCGGCTCCTCGCATCAAAACGTGTGTTTACCTAGTAGTTCTAGTCTCTTAAAAGCTCCAGTTATGACTGAAACTTTGCACCAGGAGTAAGATTTAGTTGTTATACTTACCAATGACGATCTGTCGCGCAGCGCTGATAGGCACGAACCGGAGATACCAGCAGAGCCATGTTTTATCGGCTCCTCGCATCAAAATGCGTATCTCCACTCCAGTTATCATTGAAACTTTGCACCAGGAGCCGGCTTTACCTGGTATACTCACCAATGACAATCCGTTGTGCGGTGCGGGTAGGCACGAACCGGAGATACCATTAGATCCATGTTTGATTGGCTCCTCGCCTCAAAATGTGTTTCTACCTGGTACAGCTAGCAGTCATGAAAATGATAATAATGTTGGGGGGGGGGGCAGGCAGGAACGGCATGACAAAGAAGAGAGTATATCCAAAAAAAGCTTCGGGTAGGATAAGGCAAAGAAATCCACAAAACTGGAAAATGAATGAATTGAAAACACTTCGGAATTCAGGTTTAGAATATACTATCATAATACATAAAACACTCACGCCTGTCACCCAGAGGGGTAGGCAGAGACTACAGATTTCCATTTAGCACGATCCTGACACACCTCGCTCACCTCCTTCACATCCATACACATACGCTTACATGCTCGTCGGTTAAGGGTACTCCTAATTTGGCCCGTTTCCAATAAATCGCCAATTTGGTCGATAAATTTTCGCCTAGGACGTCCCTTTCCGACTCTGCCATTCACTTCTGCAACATAAATTTTCTTTGTCACTCTTTCCTCATTCATTCTTTCCACATGACCAAACCACCGAAGCATTCCTTTCTTAATCCTGGTCACAACATCATCTTGCAAACCACACTCTTCTCTTATTACACAATTTCTTACCCTTTTTTTTTTACATGGGGAAATGCCTACGCATACCCGCCTCGCGGGGGCAAGGACGGGTTATGTCGGACTCGCACCGACTAAAACCCAATGCTGTTCCACCTTTGTCGCATATTGGCAGGGCTACGGGAACGCTTTCGCACACATCCGCGTCCCTACTAGCGCCTGCCGCCCCATGGCAGCACCTCCTCGGGAGAGGAAAATTCTTCCCCGTTCTCCTTCCCAGGTAAGGCGCACCAGAACACATGGCGCGCCTTCCTCCACGGCCTCCAATTACGTCTGTGCAACAGACACCCCCGCGTCCGATGCAGAAAGGCCATGAGGCCAGGAAAAACGAGCACTTAGAAGTACTAGCCTTCCCGACCCCAGCGGCGGATCTGGTCTATGGCTCCGCCGCCAACCAAGATTCGGCTGCGGAGGGTAGGGAGAGCGGCGCCTCGCAATACCGACAATCCTCTCCCTCCGCAGCCCCACCACCACCGCATCAACGGTGCGGCCCCGTTTGAGTCGCGAAGGATAGGGCGAGTGGCGCATCGCCATACCAACACTCCTCTTCCTCCGCGACTCCACCTCGGCTGCAGCGGTAGAGGGTGCGCGAGACCCCACTCGCTGCAGTCCACCAGCACACATCCGAAGCGGGCTCCCCAAGCCCACTCGGAGCGGCCACCTCAGGCCGGCCCTTCACCTCGGGCCAGCCACGTGTGTTCCTCTTTGTTCACCATGGGAGACCAAGCCACGGCTACTAAGTCCCCCCGCCACGACAAGGCGGGAACCCGTTCGGGGGGGTATACAATTTCTTACCCTGTCATTCAGATTCAGCCCTAACATACTCCTTAACGACCGCATTTCTACTGCGTTTATTCTACTCTCGTGCTTCTTGTGCCACACTCAACTTTCACTACCATACGTTAAAATAGGGACCAACACAGCATTGTGAATTGCCATACGTGCCTTTTTCGACACATTTTGACTCTTCACAATAGAGTGCAAGGCCCCATTTACTCTATTTCCCGCATTCACTCGTCGTTCTATATCCTTATCATATCTCCCATGCTAAATACGCAGCCCAAATATACAAACTCATCTACTTGCTCGATCAACTCCCCTTCTATTCTTATTTCACAAATCGTTTTACTTTCTTCTCTTTCAAAAACCATAACTTTCGTCTTACTTGCGTTCACTTTCATACCCCTTTCTTTTAATGATCCGTTCATTAATGTAACCATCATTTGCAACTCGGCTGCCGACGACGCAAGAATGACTTGATCATCGGCGTACAAAAGGCATTTGACGGTTAACTCATATATATAGATTATATAATATACTATCAAAAAAGGTAAATTAGTTAAAGAGAGAGCGTTGGGACCCGGATGTAAAATTGATAAAGATTGCAAAAGGAAATGTCACACAAATATATCTAATGATCACCGAAAACAATTATTCACACAATTTTGGGCAATGGGTAATCATGACAAACAAGTTGAGTATTTAGCTAGATTTATAACCAGAGTCCAGCATAAAACAGTACAACTAAACAACATTAATTCCAGACGCCATTCTTATGAGTATTACTTACCTGTTCTTGGAGAAAAAATTAGTGTGTGTAAAAAAATGTTTTTAGACTCATTCAATATTACAGATATGTGGATAACGACGATGTTCAAAAAAATTAATGAAAATAAAGAAAAAGTCATTGCAAACGATAGGCGTGGTAAGCATAGCAATAGGGGGAACACAATAAATGAAAATATTAACATTTCAGTTCGCCAGCATATTAATTCAATTCCTGTCAAAGAATCACACTACGTAAGGCAAAGAACATCCAAACTATATTTTGAAGAATCACTTACTTTTCCTAAGCTATACTCTCTTTACATGAATGGATGACTAAAAATAATCCAAGTGATACCAAAGCTACCCAAGAACAGTACAGGCAGATCTTTTATAAATAATTTAATATAGAATTCTTCAGGCCAAAGAAAGATCAATGTTTGAAATGTGAGGTTCACGAAAAAGCTTCAGAGTTAGAAAAAGAAATCACAGCACGTGATTACGCATTACATATGGCAAATAAATATATCTTACGTCAAATAAAAGACAACGATAAGGTAGAAGCCAAACAATCTAAAAAAAAAATTGTTAACTGCATGTTTTGATTTACAAAAAATTTTAACTACTCCACAGTCTGAGGTGTCAACCTTCTATTACAAGAGAAAATTTAAAGTTTTCAATTTTACAATTTTTGACATAGAATCTGCTGAAGGACACTGTTATGGGTGGGATAAATGCATTGGAAGAAAAGGCCCTAACGAAATTGCTAGCTTCTTATTCGATTTTATAAAAAAGAAGGCTGCCGAAGGTATAAGAGAATTTCGTTTCTATTCAGACTGCTGTGGTGGCCTTCATTGAAGTTGGGCATTCCCAATCAGAAGAGAACTCAATGCATGCTCTTATAGAGCGACGTAAGAAAAACCAAGTTGTTTATGTACCACAACAATGGTACACACTAATACGTTGTGCTAAGATTACAGGAAAACCCTACGTCGTGAACAAGGTCACTCAAAATGAAATATTTGATTTTAAGTCATTGTTAAATTTAGTTCCCAATTGGGAATTGGACAGTGATAAAAAAATTATGTGGTCAAAAGTTACCTAATCATATTAAAATTAATTTCGAATTGCCAAACATTATAATGTTTCAAAATGATTTTTACAGCGATCAACTAAATTGGATAGATTTGGACTACCACAAAGTCAAGACTAGACGTCAAAATATAAATAATCTTTGGCTGCGTTGTGGTATCATAATTTAGTTAGAGCCTATGAAAACTTACACCCAATCAATCAAAACAAGTACAAAGACTTGTGCAGCTTATGCTCCAGCGGTGCAATTCCGGAGCAATATAGACATTTTTATACCAACTTACCACACTCAAACACCGTTTCAAATAATTCCGACATTGAAGACTAAATATTGTTATCTGTGCTGGCGGCCTATTAAAATGAATAAAATATTATAAATAGATTTTTATTATCTCTCACATACTACTTACCATGTCTTTCTATCCCAATGTAACATTGATACACATTGTAATTGCTGCTTACAATAACATTCATCAGAGATTTCCCATTTGTGAATTTGTAAAATAAGTTACAATAATAATCACCGAAAAAAACTTTCAAATGTTTTCGTGACCCAATTGTAGTGGTAGTTACAATGCTTTTCATATTAAAAATGCTTAAAACTTGTACATTGTAACACTGCAAAAATCATACTTGCAGTAGATTTATCGAAACGGCATCTAAACCAATTGAAAAAGCAATTAAAATGAGTATCATGAAACCTAAAATTGTACAGAACTACCTATTCTTCCAGCTGCAAATAAATTATAAACTTTACAAAAAATTAAAATGCGTATGCTGTAAGCCATGTCACATTAAATTACAATGTTATTCATATTGGGTGTCGATATATATATATAATACTAGCCTGCCAGGCAGACGTTGTTCTGCCCTTTTCTACGACCCTGTCATGTCCTATTAAGAATCCTTAAATTCGCAAAAAATTAATTGTGGGTTGCTCATGGGCAAAAAAACTGTCCTATCTCTCAAGTTGGACCAAACTGCACATGTTGTGCAAATTTGATCAAATCGGTTAAGTAGTTTAGGAGTCCATCGCGGACAAACAACGTGACACGTACTTTATATATATATAAGATTAACGTTATGCTTATAGTTTTAATCGTTTAAAATATTACTTCTACGTTAATTATTGACGGTTTTGATATAGTAATCAATTATTAACAATAATAATGCGCCGTCACAATAGGTGAATTTACTCTCGATATGTACATAATGAAATATAAGGTAGGTCATACAAAATAATAATAATAATAATAATAATAATAATAATAAATATTTATTGCCACACAATATTAAGTTTACAAATGAAAAGTCTACAAAGTAAGTATACACATAAAAATGATTAGACTTAAAATAAAAAAAAATAAAAAACATTCACAATTAACAGATTGACTAATATTACTCAGTATACGATTATAACATTGAGCCCTTACCTCTTCCTACTGATTATGGACGCTTTGACGTCGGACCTGCAGGATGAGGCACCCTGGTGCATGCTCTTTGCCGATGACATCGTGCTTGTCGGGGAAGAAGGCATCGAGGTACAGAGCAGACTGACGGGGTGGCAACAGAGGCTGGAAAGTGTTGGCTTGAAGATCAGCAGATCCAAAACCGAATATCTGTGCTGTGATTTCGGCGGTCTTTCCAGTCCTGGACCCATGTCGTTGGATGGCGCTATACTGCCTACCTGCTCAGATTTCAAGTACCTCGGTTCCCTCATTCAAGGCGACGGCGGAATAGATAGAGCTGTGCAGCATAGGATTAACGCAGGGTGGATGAAATGGCGACAGGTCACAGCCACAACGTGCGATCCCCGAATGCCAATAAGGCTGAAGGGGAAAATTTACAAATCGATCATCCGACCTGTCGTCATGTATGGAAGTGAATGCTGGGCCGTCAAGAAGAAGGATGAAAATAGACTGCATGCGAATGAAATGAGAATGTTACGATGGATGTGTGGTATGACAAGGATGGATAAGATAAGGAATGAGTATATAAGAGGAAGCCTGAAAGAAGCGCCAGTGGTAGAAAAGGTGAGAGGAAGCAGATTGGCATGGTTTGGGCATGTGATGCGGAGTAATGAAAGTCATGTCACAAAACGAGTGTTGAATATGAATGTGGAGGGACACACGGGCAGAGGAAGGCCGAATAAAAGATGGATCGATTGTGTGAAGAGTGATATGAGAATGAAAGGAGTAAGTATGGAAATGACGGCTGATAGAGAGGAATGGAACAAGAAGGTTTACTGCGCCGACCCCAGATAATGGGAAATGGTTTAGAGAATGATGATACGATTATAATGTGAGGCAACGGGCACAGGCTCAGTATTCGCTGGGCATTATGCTCAGCACTGTTTTTCAGCCAGTCCCTGCTGTTTTGGGTATATTTTGGTCGCACGCACATCGTACTTAATTATGTATTGTTGGTAAACCTCTATAGAGTCAATATGTGTTAGATAAAAATACTTATTACAGAATAAACATACAGTTATTCGGCCTAAAAAGATTTCTGTTCGTGTAATAACTCCTTTTTAACCTTTTTTTTAAATGTTGAAGAATTAATATTAAAATTTTCTTTTAAGGGTGGTGGCAAATCATTCCATATTTTTGCGGCCGAATATTTAAAACATCCTTTGAAGTTTTTAGTCTTATGGCATGGAATATTCAGCATGTTTGAGACTCTTTTACGTGTATTTACTTCATGGGCATTCTTACTCCAATCTAATTTACTGTATAAATACAGTGGACTTTTGTTACTAATAATTTTGTGAACTAAGCAAACCAAGTGGAGTTTCCTACGTGCGTCCATTTTTAAAATATTATTTTCATTAATATATGGAGTAATGTGAGCTCTTTTTGGGACGTTAAAGCAAAAACGAGTACATGCGTTTTGCACGCGTTGAATTGCCTTTTTTGTTTTTGCATACAGTCGTGGGCCATAGACGGTATCGCAGTAATTAAAATGTGATAACACTAACGACTCAACTAAGGTCTTCCTGATCGTTACTGTTAAGTATTTTCTTATGCCATATAAAACCTTTAAACGATAAAAAGCATTACGTACTTTAATATTTACATGTTCATTAAATCGCAGTTGGCTATCGAGGGTAAGACCAAGGTTATTAGTGTGATCCACTCTGAGTACCTTTTTTTTTGTTGATGAGTATTTCCGGTTTCTTACTTAATATTTTTTTACATAGTGTTTTACTTCCTAGCACCATATATTTTGATTTTAAGGGATTAAGGGTTAGACCATTTTTGTTTGCCCATTGGGAGATTGCCGACAAATCTTCATTTAACTGCATAACTGCATTTTCCGTCTGTTCTGGCTTGAACGAATGATAAATTTGAGTATCGTCGGCATACAGATGTATTTTACTATGTTTTAATACTTTGCTAATATCCGCTGTAAACAGTATGAATAGAATAGGGCTTAAGATAGATCCTTGCGGAGTGCCTCGGGACGTTCTTCTTACACTTGATTGTATTACTTCCCCTTGGTCAGTGTTAATTTCAACATATTGACTTCTATTTGACAAGAATGAGTAAAACCATTTACACGTTGCCTCCGATACTCCGTAGTATGACAGTTTCGCCAGAAGCATATCATGGTTTATGCAGTCGAAAGCTCTAGTTAAATCCAATAGCACCAGTATACTACCCTCACCTTTATCAGAAGCTGCAGTTATATCATCCGTGACGTGCAGCAGAGCTGTTTCCGTACTATACCCTCGACGAAACCCGGATTGTGTTTCTGGTAAAATATTATTATCTTCTAAATATCTCGTTAACTGTGAACATACTACCCTCTCCAATATCTTGGAGAGTATAGGTAAAATGCTGATTGGTCTAAGGTCATTAATTTCCTGTACGTTTGGACTCTTAGGAATAGGTTTAATTTTGGCCAGTTTCCAAGGATCTGGAAAAATCTTAATAGTAATGGATTCGTTTATTATCCCTGTTATTATAGGTAATGTTACCGATAAAGATATACGAACCATATCTATATTAGTTAAATCGTGTCCACTGGCTTTAGTTCCAATTGCTGTAATTATTTTATAAACCTCAGATTCTGTTGCGGGTGTAACATTAAATTCAGTGTTTTTTAATCGGTTGCTATTGAAGTAATTAAAAGTACTTTTATCTATTTCATTATCTCCTGACACTTCTATAAAAAAAATATTAATAGTATCGGGGTTACAGAGGTGTGATGGTACGCATATTTGTCCTGATTGGTTCCCCACGGGCGATATTCGCTTCAGATGGCTCCACATGGTTTTTGGATTACCCTGATTTTTGTTAATAAAAAACGTAAAATTAGCTGACTTTTCTCTATTGATTGCGCTATTTACTAAGTTTCTGAGACTTTTATAATAGTCATTGTGCGAATCCTTTCCTGAAATATTGGCACGATTATGAGCAGAGTCGCGGAGTGTCATCATTAATTTTATATTGTCTGTAATCAAAGGCGTTGGTTTTTGTTTTAGCCTAATTAACTTTAAAGGTGCATGTATTTGAAAAGCGTCAAGCAACATACTACTAAACTGTTGAACTTTTTTGTGGATATTATTTTCAATTACAGTATCATACCAAGACAGACTTTCCAGATGAGCTAAAAATTCATTTTGATTAATTTGTCCTAAAGACCTCGTGTGTATGTATAGCTGTTTCTCCTTAGGTTTATTAATTTTAAGTTCGGAAATCACCATGGCATGGTCACTCAGTTCCGTGTTATGGTATAAGTTAATACTTTTGCATAATTCTGGAGAATCGGTCAAAATAAGATCTAGAAGTTATTCTTTTCTATCAGTAATGCGTGTTGCTTCATTAACGAGTTGAAAGAGTCCTTGCTGCGATAAAAACGTATTTAATTTGCGAGCTATTAATTTATCAGGTTGTAGGAGGTCATTGTTAAAATCAGTTAATAAAAAAAATGCAATCGCAATATCCGAAAGTACTTACAGATTCACTTAGTGCATCCATCGCAATCTCAATATCTACCGATTCTGGTCTATATGCTGTACCAATCGCGACACTTCCGCTGCCGGGAATCTTTAGTTCAAGCCACATTTGTTCTAGTTGTGATTCTGGGTGTTGCGTGGTCCGCAACCGAAGTTCTTTTCGAACAAAGAACCCTACACCGCCTCCGCGGCTATCCCGTGGGCGTGGTTTGTGTTTAAGTGTATATCCTGGTACTAATAATGCCATTTTTTCTTCGCCTTCTTTAAGCCACGTTTCATTAAGAGCAAGAATGTCAGGCTTATATTTGTCAAGACTGGCCAATAACTCATCTTTACCTGTAATAAAAATAATATTAACGTTATGCTTATAGTTTTAATCGTTTAAAATATTACTTCCACGTTAATTATTGACGGTTTTGATATAGTAATCAATTATTAATAATAATAACGCGCCGTCACAATAGGTGAATTTACTCTCGATATGTACCTACATAATGAAATATAAGGTAGGTCGTCTATGTCCCGCCTCTAGGCATACAAAATAAAAAAATAATGAAGTGCAACATTCATTTTTTTGGGAAGACATTTATATAAATAATAAAAAGAAGCGGGGCAAGAACCCCACCCTGAGGAAGTCCGTATTTAATCCTGTTCATTATTTTCTGTGTAAATTGGAACAAAGAATCAAAAGGTTTTGAAATACCTCATGTAACAATGTTACATCCATACCGCTCTGACACTTTTTTAAGAACAGAATGATGAAATCATTCGTGTTTTTACGTAGTGTTTGGATAAACAAGTTTATTGTGCGCGGTCAAAGGTTATTACGTTACTAAGTGGCAAAGAACAACAAACATGTTTGTTATTTTCGGAACGACACTGTTGGCACGCATTGAACAACTTTTTTATTAGTCTCATTCGAGTTATTGTTTGACCTTGAAACCATCCTAGTAGGTATTTAGTAGGAAATTTTCATAACGTAACGTGACAAACTAAGTAATAGTCCGCTAGATGATAAGGCTTACTGCAGTCAACCAATAGTGCAACCAACTACAGACAAAGAACGCTACAGATAAGCTGTTACCTCTGAGAACTAAGATGGAATGACTCACAGATAATTATACCGGCAGACTGGCACCCAATACCCTTCAGACCAGTATCTATTTTACAAAAGAATTAAGATGCAAATGCGTTACTGACTCTTCAATAGGAGTAGACGCGTTTCTCGAAGGAAGTCGTATAGGTTAGTGTCTTTTTAATTTTCAAAATCTTTTTTAAATTCCAGTAATTTTTTACCATGTGGAGTGATGTAAGTGAACCCATCTTCCCATTTCGTCCCGTGAGTGTCGTAAGAGGCGACTACGGGAAATGACGTCAACGTCGAATGAATGAATGCAGGATCTTAAAGCTTCAAATTGAGCCAGGCGGACCAAACTGCACACGGTCAAATTTGATTAAAATTTTGGAGTCCATCGCGGACAAACAACGTGACACGTAATTTATATATATTAAGATATAAAAATCAATATTTGTTTGTTCGTATTTATTGTCAACTTTGTCAACATGTTGCTTGCACTTCCGCGAAGTTTATAAGTTTATTTAGAATCCAGATATCACCCGTGCGAAGCCGGGGCAGATCACTAGTGACTAATAAAAAAGCATTTTGGGAACAATTTAAATAAGATTAATTTTTAAGAAGATAGATTCAAAATACCAACCTCATATACGCACAAGGATCGCGGAAGAATATTAATTTTATTATTTCTTTATTAACTTTTTGTTAGTTTTGTTAGTTTATTAACACAACAATTTTAACACAAGAGAACGAAATTCCTGATGGAGTTTCACCAAATAAAGTAATATTTTTTTTATATAGAGTAATGGTGACAAACGACACACAGTGCACCTGATGGTAAATGGATGCTATGGCAAATAGACATCTATATTTATCCTCGATTAAGAATCAAAATGCGTTGTCACCACTAAGGACTAAGATGGAAATGCCTCGTTTTCAGAAAAAAGTGTATCCGGTTCTCTACACTCACCATACGAAACACAGCCGCATTAAGTTGCTATTTTACGCTGGTATACTGTAAGAACGAGATCCTTCCCCGGTCGAGCCAACCTTTTCGTGCTATAACCATAATATATAGCTGCAGCATGGCTCTACCACACAAAATTACTTATATCATTGCTAAATACCTATAGAAATCATTACTGAATGCCATAGGAATATTCAGTTTAGATACATTGTGTGACTTTCTATTTATGATTTTACCTCTAACAAAAATATTTTTTAGCTGTATTTTGATAGGCTGCAATGAAAAATTCACTGCTATTGATAAACTCCATCATAGATTGCTTTAAATTTAGAGGAGGAGGAGGAACATTTAATGTTAACAGCGTTAGGGCGCTTTATTTTAATTAATAAATAATCTGCGATCTTCAGGCTAGTGCGTTCAGGAGACAAAACTTTATCCCCCGATTATATCCACTGACAAGAGATAAAATTGTCTTATCCCTATGCCAGAGTTTTATCTACCCTGCGAGAATGGGCCTATAGTGGATATAATATCCACAGTAGATAAAATTGGAGATTAACTTATCCCTGCGCGTACAAGGAAGCCAAGCGGAACGCCTCGAAACTGTGACGCTCCCGCAGTTAAAAATGCGAAAAGTGGTAAAAAGTTGACGGATTTCAGTGTTCTTAGTATCAAAGTTTGCGTTTTAACGAGACACATCTAGTGGTGTAATTTTTTAGCCACAAAATAGGTTTTAGTGATTTTTCAACTAAAAAACCGTTTTTTCTCATATTAGCAAAACAGTAAATCGCGTGTGGCGCTTCATTAGTCGCCACAACCTCCTATTTTTTGTGCGCCACCTGGGGGCACATCATCCTCCAAAAATTTGGATGTTTTGGATAAAGGACACCTGAGTTATTAGAGGAAAACCGAAAACCACGGGGTAGGTGATTTCGCGAACAGGGAGTCTGCGGCTAGAATTGAAGGTGTCGCTCGCGGCGTCGGAAAGCTCTTTCCGAAAATATATGGATCATCAGCCGGAAGTGTATATCCTCGGATTAATCACACTTTTGAAGTTGCTGTCCCACATTTTGTAAGTTTTGACTCTTATAACATTTATTTTTGAGTGACGACCCTCCTTCATCTTTTTGTATATAGAGGGCAAAATCATGCCCTTACTGCGGGTGAAATTTCAAAATTTTCAGATAAGCAGTTTTTAATAGCGATTTTTTATAAAACATATCCCTTTTCGCTATTCCGTGATAAGTTTGTTTTGCGTGTAGTGGCTAGCTCGACCGTAAACGCTAGTACGTAGTACTATTATTTATTATGTGGCGCTGGCTAGAAAAAAAATGAAATTGTCGTTCACTTTAATAGTTAGGAATACATTGATTTACATCCATTTTACATTTTTTTCTTCTCTTAACTTTATTTCATGCCCAACCTGTTTTATTCTATATTTGATAGAACATCTCTACACGTTGTTGTTTAAATTTTTAAAATTTTATCCTCTCCCCGTGGATATATTGTCTCTTGCCCATGCTAGCCCGGCAGGGATGAATAAATTTGGGTGTGCATTTCTGTGTTCCTCTTACTGTGCACGCCTGTGTCGTGAAGACCTGCTACGAATCTGTTTTCCCACGTGGCTTTCATAAATTGACTGTGGATCGACATGCGATTAATAGATAACTTAAGGTTTTTGAATAAAAACGTATTCTAATTAAATAATAGGTAGGTAGTTACTTAATCTTTTTTTTATTTAAGAACTTCCGCACGCGCCTCTTTTTAACTTTGCGCCACTAGGCAAGTTCCTAGGTTGGTTAAGGATAATCCGCCACCGTTTAAATTTAAAGAATATTTGCCATAGTTGCCACGCTTGACAGGCAAATAAGGGAGAGAATTCTGTACTTTTTCGATTCGGATGCATTCGGCTTTTCACGGTCCAGTCACGACTAGACTCGTTCGAAAAGCGAAACCATTTAATCATTCCACGGCGATTTACAAAGGCTGATGCTCTTGTCGTGGACTCTTTGTGCAAATGGGACATTTTACTCATTGGAACGTTTTTGTAATATACATATAATGTTGTGATAAAGACAGCCGATAGTGGTGTTGTGTAATCGTTAAAAATTATTTCATGCAAAATATTGTGAAGTGCAATTAAGTGATTTATTCGTTTTTTGTCAACCACTTATTATATTAATTATATTAATAAAATTACATTTATTTAAGTATAACATAAGGTAAGTTTTAGTGTTAGTAATAGTAAGTACAATTCGTCCAGCGGTACGTGGCGTTTGGAATAGCTTCCGTCTATCGAATTGCGTGCGTGGTACCTAATGGATGACATTCTTTTCCGTTCTCCGTCAAAGTAGATCTAAGCATCATCCAAATGTTACTATTGAAATGTTTTTGTGATATTAGAGACAATTTAATGATAATAATGTAATTGGTGAAGGCAGGAAATGCTTTACCCTTATACTTATAGTTGTAGCACGAATGGGCCAGCTTGACCGGGGAAGGACGAAGTAAAATAGCAGCTTCATGCTGCTGTTTCGTATGGTGAGTGTAGAAAATCGGAGAACCTTTTTACTGGAATCGAGGCATTCCATCTCAGTCTTTAGGGGTGATAACGCATTAGCATTTTGATTCTTAGTTGAGGATAAATGTGGATATCTACGGTCCGCAGCATCCACTTACCATCAGATGGAGTGTGTGCTCGTTTGTCACCCTATGCATTTCGGAACATACCTTATATATTTATTATTTTTCACTTAAAAACTACCTACTGCGCTTTTATTTTTTTGAATCAAACTAAACTGAATTACTAAAAAGAGAAACATATAGATCAAGATTAAGGTGTACTGAATCCAATGAGACCAAGATTGTCACATTTCGCAAATGTTTAGGGGAGAATATATACGTGGTAGAGCCTTGCTGCAGCTATGATGATTGTAGCATCAATTGATCGGCTCGACCGGGGAAGGACCACGCTCTCATAGACTACCAGTGTAAAATAGCAGCTTAATGCTGCTGTGTTTCGTATGGTGAGTGTAGAGAACCGGAGCTGTTTTACTGGTTTCGAGGCATTCCATCTTAGTCCTCAAGGGTGACAACGCATCTGCATTTTCGAGGTTAAAAACCCCACAGATGTCTATGGGCCACAGCATCCACTCACCATCAGGTGGACTGTGCGCTTAAAATCGGTTAAGTAGTATAGGAGTCCATCGCGGACAAACAACGTTACACGTAATTTATGTATATTAAGATTATAATACTATAAGTTTTGAGTAGAACTATAAGTTTGGCATAAAATTTATTTTTATAGTAAATAAATGTAAGAATCCTTTATACACAGATACTATATTTCCTTTCGAGTAAAATTATAATGGCGCCACTTACTTCATTCTATAGGTAGTGTTCGCGACGGCCTAACAACGTTAAGAAACGAAGTTGTAAAGAATATTGTTTTTTGTATTAATAATGAAATTACCAACAAAACTGGATGAAAACGTGTATTAATATAGTTGTGTAACATATTTATAACTCTTAGTATATTTGTATACAATGTCGTTTTGATAACAAGTGATATAAACAACTTTTATTATATACCAAAAAATCGACCAACACAGCGCGTCTTATCGTGGAACTTTCTAAAAGTTTTTAATTAACTGCGTAATAGTTCATACTAAAAATAAGGAAAATAATTTTATGTTCTAAAAGAGTTATAAATATGACATTGAATTAGCATATGGCTTATAGATTAAAGAAGTGTAAGGATATTTTTGTATAATTAAACGCATTTCGTAGTTATAGAAAAATCAAAGAATTAATGTACCCAAATATTATGAAAATTTTGGACATTTCGTTTAATAACTTTTTACAATGTTAATGTTTTGAGTAACCTTTAGGATATACTAATAAAGTGCCGGACTACCGATTTAATGATGTATAGCATGTTGGTGTAGCAATTAGTTTTGTATAGAAAATATTGCAATTTATGCCATTTGTATAGTGAAAAGTTTATGCAATAAAGAGGCAAACGGAAAATGGCAAGCGGCTCACTGTAAAGTATTGCCAAAGTCTACCTTAGGGGCTCGGGACCCAGTACCCGTGGTAGTGTGAAGAACTACCAGTGACATTGAAGTGAAGTGAGTAGTATCCGGTGGTAGCTGAAGTGACTAGTAGCAGTATATAGTGAATAGTGAAAGTGTTAGCTAGCCGAAAAAGGTCGTAACTGACATTCGCAGTTACATATAGTGAGTGTTAGCTAGCCTAAAAAGGTCGTAACTGATATTCGCAGTTACATATAGTGAAAGTGGTAACTGATATCCGCAGTTACACAAGTGATAAAATCAACTAGTTTAGTTGATAATAGCTGCTAGTTAGTAGTGTTAGAAAACCAGCTACTACCAATAGATAATTGATACCACCGTACAATTTAAAGAAATCTTTTGAAATATACAGTGACCAACCAATAGCGAACAACCGTAGTTTAACAACCGTGCTCAATAAATAATAGTTATAAAATTTTCGCGACTAATCAATCAGTCGAACCGCTGGCCACTACCTTGCTATTTGTATTTATTAATCGTGCATTTTGATTTGATCCTCAGTCCACAATATTTCTGCGGCACCCACAAAGACGGCGGTGAAAGTACCCACCGGAACCTATAGGTGTAGGACGTGAGCGACTCGCGAAGTATCTTCGACAACATTTACTCCGGAGAGTTTCGCCCGTCCGGCACATTCGTTGGTCCTTCGAGCAGGATATATCCGTTTGTATTTCGGAACCGGGTAAATAGTCACCACCGTATTAAAACCGCAGAATTTTCAGATTCAAGATGCCGATCACCCGTTCGCAAGGAAGGGAAGCCAAGGCGTGGACCGTCGGTCTGGAAGGAGGTTCGTCGGCCAGTAACGCCGCCGTCCACCACTAGATGCCACCACGCTCACCGTCAACGGTAGAGGGCGCTGAGGCGCCATGCTGCCCCCCCCGAGGGGGGATACCCCTGCCCGCGCCAACCACTACGGCCCGCACAACGAAGCAGAGGGAACATATAGAAGGCAACGATGACTTTAGCCGTGCATCATCGCCAACAGCCCGGGAAGACACCCACACCGAAGAGCCACCGAGGGGCCACACCGATTGCAGTACGAAGTCAAAGAAGACTGTTCGGCCCAATAGAAGAATTTTGAAGGCTCGTGAAGAAGTATTGAAGATCAAACTAGAACTTGCGCAGATCTCTTTACAGATGGCTGAAGAAGCAGACGAATCAGACGACTATGATGAAGATGGTCACTCCAAAAGTGAGTACGTTCGATCTTGGCTCGAAAACTCTGTAGCCAAACAAAAGTCAAATCAAGGCGCAACCACCGGAGGGAAGGCCCCATTTAATAAAACCGTCACAAAGCCAACCCCGGACGTTGTCGACCTCAGTGAGCCCCAAAAGGAGCTCACAAACCAGGATTCCTATCCAGAAGATGTACAAAAGGATCCCATGACACAGAAGCTCAGCCAGGAACCCACCGTTAATGAAGACAGGGGGCTCCTACCGATTGTATCAGAGCTCACATACCAGGATTCCTATCCAGTAGATGTACCCAAGGATCTCTTGCCAAAGAAACCTAGCCAGGAACCTGTCATAAGTGAATACAGGGGGCTCCGTCCATTTATATCGGAGCTCACGTCCGCTATAGCCGCGCTCGCTGACAAATCAAAGTTAGAGAGTGCGCCACCATCGTCGCATACTTTCGCAGCGTCGAAAGCTATAATGACACTGCCAAGCTTTAGCGGAGCACATACCGAGTGGCTTTCATTCAGTGCCATTTACGAAACAACCCGAGGCTACTTCAATGACATTGAAAACACTGCTAGACTAAGACAAAGTCTACAAGGAAGAGCCTTGAAAACAGTCAGCTCAGAACTCATCGGGCATGCTAAGCCAGATGAGATTATGCGAGAACTGGAGCTACAATTTGGGCGTCCAGATTCAATTGCGCAAGCAGAAACCGAGAAGTTACGAGGATCAGCACGCTGTACAGAAGCGCCCAGAGACATCTGCACATTCGCGAGTAAAGTGAGGGGAAGCGTCGTCACTCTTCGAGCCCTAAAGCGAGATCATTACCTCGTCAACGCAGAGCTGCTACGACACCTCACCGGCAAACTGCCAAACTCTATACGTGCCCAGTGGTATAGAATCTACACCGAAAAATATGACTCTAGACCAGACCTCGGCTGCTTCAGCGAGTTTATTACCGAGCAAGCTCGCTTCTGCAGTGCATTTGCGCCTCCAGAAATTATAAATGAAGCACAAAGCAATCGTTCAGTACATAGAGCACACGCGGCTACTACTAAGCCGTCTCCGAAATGCAGAGTGTGCAAAAAGGAGGGTCACTACGGATCCGAATGTAAAAAATTTTAAGAAGCAGATATCAACAAAAGATGGGAACTCGCAAAGCAAAATAAATTATGTTTCCGCTGTTTACGTTATAGAAATAAGACACACAAATGCAAAACCAATAAGTGTGGAATAGAAGGATGCACCGCGACACACAATCGACTTCTCCATAACAATACAAAGAAGAAGACCGAGGTCAAACAAAAAGAACCTCAAGAAACTGTTGCTAACTCATTAGCTGTGTCAAAGCATCAAGCCTATTTAAAAATAATTCCAGTGCGAGTAATTGGACCGGCGGGAGCTGTAAACACACACGCCCTGCTGGATGATGGGTCAACAGTTTCACTAATTGATGAAGAGATCGCCAAACAAATAGGAGCTAAATGGCGGTTCGACCCATTTAAGATCACCGCTATCGGGAACACTACCCTCGATTCACCGGAATCCCGAATAATTAAAGTATCGCTGAAGAGTCTCCATAGCAAAAGGGTGCCATTCAGAGCACGCACGGTCGCAAGCCTAAACTTGGGGCCACAGACTGTGCGTGCAGTAGACATAGCCAAGTGCAACCACTTGAAAGACCTAAAGGAGCAGCTAATATATGACTCCGGCAACCCAAGGATCCTAATAGGACAGGACAATTGGAGACTTCTGATAGCCACTCAAATCCGAAGAGGTCCGCCGCACCAGCCAATTGCCTCGCTCACAGAATTAGGATGGGTGCTACACGGGGCACACATTAAAGCCCCGTATCAGGGCGTCCACGCGGCCAATGAGCTGCACAAAAGCGAGGGAAATATAGATGACCAACTCCGCGAATATTTCGCGCTGGAATCTCTCATCATCAATCCGAGAAGACCAGACTCCGACCCAGAGAAGAAAGCTGAAGATATACTAAATAGCAGCACCCGTCAGTTACAAGACGGGCACATAGAAACAGCGCTTCTCTGGAAGGAAAAGGATATCGAGATGCCTGGTAATTACGAAACAGCAATAAAACGGCTCGTTTCCATTGAAAGAAAATTAGATCGAGACGAAGATCTAAAAAGGAAGTATGATGAACAAATGAATTCCCTTGTACAAAAAGGATACGCCGAGATAGCACCGAAAACTAGCACACCGGGAAGAACATGGTACCTACCCCATTTCGACGTCCATAACCCAATGAAGCCAGAGAAGTTTCGAATAGTACACGATGCCGCAGCCAAGACAAAGGGGGTGTTGTTGAACGACTTCCTGCTCACGGGTCCAGACCTACTGCAATCACTACCAGGGGTCATGATGCGTTTTCGCCGCCATAAAATCGCAGTCTCCGCGGACATAGTCGAAATGTTCATGCAGGTCAAAGTTAGACCCGAAGACAGAGATGCCTTAAGATATCTCTGGAGAGGGGATCGACGTAATGAAGCTCCCCAAGAATATAGAATGACGTCGATCATTTTCGGTGCAGCCAGTTCACCCTGCACAGCCATATTCGCGAAGAACTGGAACGCTAAAAAACATAAAGACAAGTATCCAGAAGCCGTAGAAGCTATCATTCAAAACCACTATATGGATGACTATCTCGACAGTTTCCAGTCTCTGGAAGAGGCAATGCGAATATCGAAGGAAGTACGCGACATATACAAAAACGCGCACTTCAACTTAAGAAAATGGGTTTCCAACGCACCAGAAGTTGTAAAAGAATTAGAACCTGACCATGAAGCATCTGAGTCAGTCGATCTGGGAAACAAAGGAACCGAGGAAAAGATACTCGGATTAATCTGGAAACCGGGTACTTATCAGCTGAGCTTCAACCTAAAGCTCGCTCGACTTCCAATCAATTTGCTGCATGAAACACCAACCAAGAGAGAACGTCTCATATGGTGCGTGAAGATGGCACTATACACCATCCTTCATGAGAGACATCCGCATGAGGAAGTATTAGCCACGCTGCTCTGCGAGGTGGAGTACACAGTAAATAGCAGACCATTGACTCGCATCTCTGTAGACAGCGACGACGACGAATCCATCACTCCAAATCACTTCCTTTTAGGAGGATCTGCGAGACTGCCGACACCTGGAGTATTTGATGAAAAGGATATGAATAGCAAAAGACACTGGCGACGCTCCCAGATACTCGCTGACATGTTCTGGCAGCGTTGCGTCCGAGAGTATTTACCGGAACTTCAAAACCGGCGGGAGGCCCACGGGCGAGGTCCCAATCTCCAGGTGGGCGATCCAGTCCTCATAGCTGACGGCCAGTTACCTCGTAACACCTGGCCACGAGGGAGGGTCGAAGCTGTTTACCCAGGTGCGGACGGACAGATCCGCACTGTTGAGGTACGCACAGCAAACGGCCTAATCAAGAGGCCAACCAGGAAACTCGTGCCGCTGCCGAAGTAGAAGCAACGTCGCTCACCGAAATGGATGCAGCGCCGCTGTGAGAAAATCGTCGCGACGCTGCACGGCGGGAGAGATGTTCGCGACGGCCTAACAACGTTAAGAAACGAAGTTGTAAAGAATATTGTTTTTTGTATTAATAATGAAATTACCAACAAAACTGGATGAAAACGTGTATTAATATAGTTGTGTAACATATTTATAACTCTTAGTATATTTGTATAGAATGTCGTTTTGATAACAAGTGATATAAACAACTTTTATTATATACCAAAAAATCGACCAATCACAGCGCGTCTTATCGTGGAACTCTCTAAAAGTTTTTAATTAACTGCGTAATAGTTCATACTAAAAATAAGGAAACTAATTTTATGTTCTAAAAGAGTTATAAATATGACATTGAATTAGCATATGGCTTGTAGATTAAAGAAGTGTAAGGATATTTTTGTATAATTAAACGCATGTCGTAGTTATAGAAAAATCAAAGAATTAATGTACCCAAATATTATGAAAATTTTGGACATTTTGTTTAATAACTTTTTACAATGTTAATGTTTTGAGTAACCTTTAGGATATACTAATAAAGTGCCGGACTACCGATTTAATGATGTATAGCATGTTAGTGTAGCAATTAGTTTTGTATAGAAAATATTGCAATTTATGCCATTTGTATAGTGAAAAATTTATGCAATAAAGAGGCAAACGGAAAATGGCAAGCGGCTCACTGTAAAGTATTGCCAAAGTCTACCTTAGGGGCTCGGGACCCAGTACCCGTGGTAGTGTGAAGAACTACCAGTGACATTGAAGTGAAGTGAGTAGTATCCGGTGGTAGCTGAAGTGACTAGTAGCAGTATATAGTGAATAGTGAAAGTGTTAGCTAGCCGAAAAAGGTCGTAACTGACATTCGCAGTTACATATAGTGAGTGTTAGCTAGCCTAAAAAGGTCGTAACTGATATTCGCAGTTACATATGGTGAAAGTGGTAACTGATATCCGCAGTTACACAAGTGATAAAATCAACTAGTTTAGTTGATAATAGCTGCTAGTCAGTAGTGTTAGAAAACCAGCTATTATACCACCGTACAATTTAAAGAAATCGTTTGAAATATACAGTGACCAACCAATAGTGAACAACCGTAGTTTAACAACCGTGATCAATAGTTATAAAATTTCGCGACTAATCAATCAGTCGAACCGCTGGCCACTACCTTGCTATTTGTATTTGTTAATCGTGCATTTTGATTTGAACCACAGTCCACAATATTTCAGCGGCACCCACAAAGACGGCAGTGAAAGTACCCACCGGAACCTATAGGTGTAGGACGTGAGCGACTCGCGAAGTATCTTCGACAACATTTACTCCGGAGAGTTTCGCCCGTCCGGCACAGGTAGTTTATCGAATAACTGAATGACACCCAAGTTGGTACCGCAAAATAGAATCCAAATCGTAGATGCACAGACCGCGGCCCGCGAGCCGCATGCGGCCCCGCCGACAGCAAAAATAATACTCTCGTACATTCGAAAAATATTGAATTATATTCCAGAATAAAACCAAAAAAAAGATGTACGAAAAGTAATTTGAATCTCGCGTGCGCGCGCTCTTAAGTGCGCTTATCAGTGCGCCGTGCATGCGTCGGTAACAGCGGTCGGTAATGTTCGTGCTGATCTCGGTTAAATTCGTTTTCTTGAGGAACCGCCGCGGCCGGCCGGCGGCGCGGCGACGACGGCAGCGCGGTGGCGGCTTATCCACGGGTTATATTGTTAGAGCAAGCGAGATAGCAATAGTCCCGAATTCCCGATTGCTAGCGTAGGTAGATACACGAAGCTTCAGTCCTGTTCGTCAGGCCTGTTGGTCTAGTGGCTAGTGACCCTGACTGCTATGCCGCAGGTCGTGGGTTCGATTCCCACCCAGGACAAATGTTTGTGTGATGAGCACGATCATTTGTTCTGTGTCTGGGTGTAATTTATCTATAATATTTATGTATTTAGAAATATATAAGTATGTGTATCAGTTGTCTAGTACCCATAACACAAGCTCTGCTTAGCTTGGGACTAGATGGCGTTGTGTGATAGTTGTGGAATATTATTATTATTATATATTATTATTCCGGAGTCGGTTTCGTGATTTCTCCAGACAGTTTTCGACTCTATACGCGCGGTATAAAAGCCACGCTAACCGCAGCGACCGATAGTTCGGTTTTAATTTGAGTGAAGTGTCAATAGTTCTAGTGTAGATTTTAACTCGACTAGCCGGTGTCATATAATATTTTGATCCACATTCAACGCAGATTTCCCGTCAAGTGCCGTGTATAATTGTGTTGTGAAATCGTAAGTAAAACTCTGTTATTTATAAGTGTTTCCCTACCTATTTAATCAATTATTTTTGGTAATTTAAAAAAGGATGGGTAATTTAAGTAGGTACTGTAATTGTTTTAGGTGCTGCAATGATGTATAAACTTATAGATACGTTGTCCGCACTCTAAAATGGCAACATGAAATGAAGCCAATTGGCCACATCGCGCTTAGTCACGCACCAACCTGTCGCGCGACGCTACGTTTGTTTTTAATTTTATATCGTGATTCGTGTGTGTAAACATGTGCAAAACATAAAGAAAACATGCCGTCGTGTGTTTTCAGACGATGTACAAATTATACCCCAAAAGTTAAAGACAAAAATGTGTCATTTCATGCGTAATTTCACAAAACTACCTATTTTCATTTCATTTTATTCGACGACGCCGTCTAACGGCGGCCGGCGCATGCAGCTAGTAGTCAAGCAACAGGCATCCCGCCGTACGGTGTCATATTTTCTTTCTCTTTCTTCGTTTGTGTATAAGTAGTTCTAGTATTTTCGCCGTTTTTAAGCGCTGCGATGTTCGTTCATGACGTGTCTATATATAATACGTCATTGAGGTGCTGTGTTAATCCTAGCCAGGATTAGAACGCAACATGGACAAGCCAGGACCTAGTAAAAAACGTAAGGTTAAAGATAAAAATCGGCAGTTTCAAGAAATTTTGACTGAGAAATTCTTTTGAATGGTCGCATAACAAAGTCGTTTGTTTAATTTGCAAGAATTCTGTTGCCATTGCAAAGGAATATAATGTAAAAAGGCACTCTGAAACGCAGCATCCTACTTTTACCAAGTTTACAGGCGAATTAAGAAAGCAAAAAATGTTGTCTTTTAAACGGGAGCTTATTGGTCAGCAAGCTATGTTTACAAAACCCATTCAAGATTCAGAAACAGCTACAGAAGTTAGTTATGAAATTTCTCGAATGATAGCAAAGCGAAGTCGACCCTTCAATGATGGGGATTTTGTAAAATAATGCATAGAAACTGCCGCTAAGAAAATGTGTCCAGAAGAGGCAAAAAAGTTTGAGAAAATTCGACTGAATCGTATGACTATCCAAAGACGAATTATGTCTTTGTCAGGTAATATTGCGGAACGATTAAATGAAAAAACTAAGATCAATGAATTTTTTCATTAGCACTCGACGAATCCACTGATATTAGTTCCACAGCTCAACTTCTGATATTCATACGAGGTGTTACTCAAGATTTTGAAGTCTTAGAAGAGTTATTAGGAATGTGTTCATTGAAAGGTCAAACCAGAGGAGTTGATATACTCTATGTACTTTTGGATGAGTATTCAAAAACTGATTTGAACTTATCAAAATTATCGGGAGTTGCGACCGACGGTGCTCCTTCGATGATTGGTGTCAATTCTGGGCTAGTTACTTTGCTGAAAAAGCATCTGTAAGAAAAAAACATAAACGCTGAAGATGTCATGTAGTTTCACTGCATTATACACTAAGAAGCGCTCTGTTCTAAAAAAATTGAATTTCAAAATGTCATGAAAGCGGTAGTTTCGACTGTAAAATCACGAGGACTCAATCACAGGCAATTCAAACAATTCCTTGATGACATCGAAAGCGAATATGGAGATTTACTGTATTATACAGAAGTAAGGTGGCTAAGTCGTGGATTGACACTGGAACGATTTCTAAATTTAATAGAAGAAATTGGAATATTTCTGGCGGAAAAGCAAAGGGATGTCCCGGAACTTAAAAATCCTGATTGGTTTTGTGATTTGGCTTTTTTAGTTGATATTACAAATAATAATAATAATAATAATAATAATAATAATAATAGCGCGTGTTTTATGCACGCTTGACCAAAGTGCTTAACAGCCTTTTGTCCGGTGTGAATAAGACACACGCATATAACGGTTGGGTCATGCCTGTCCTCATATATACCTTTGGCATACTCAGGTGGACTCAGACCGAACTTAACGCCCTGGATAGAAAAGTCCGCACTACCATGACGTCCCATAGGATGCATCATCCAAGATCGTCGGTAATGAGGCTGTACTTGCCGCGCAAGCACGGTGGGCGTGGTTTTCTGAGCGCGCTCACCATGCATAACCGCGAAGTGTGCAGCCTCCGTGATTACTTCCTGGCGAGATCGGATGATCCATTCTACAACGACGTCATTTCCAGTGATAAAGGGCTTACCCCTCTATCCTTAGCCCACGAGCAATGGCAGAACCCAGAAGTGCTTAGCATTTCCGACCGGGAGACCGTATGGAAGGAGAAAGAGCTCCACGGGAGGTACTACAGGGCTCTTCATGAGCCCTTCGTAGATACAGTCGCCTCCCTCAACTGGCTACGTTTCGGTGACCTCTTCGGGGAAACCGAGGGTTTTGTCTGTGCAATACAGGATCAGGTTATTAAGACCAACAACTATCGGAGATACATCCTAAAGGATGGCACCGTCGACGTCTGTCGAGCTTGTCGCCATCGCGGGGAGTCACTTAGGCATGTCATCTCCGGTTGTTCGGCGCTTTCTAACTCTGAGTACTTGCACAAGCACAACCTAGTAGCCAGAATTCTACACCAGGAGCTCGCTCTGAAATACGGTCTCGTGGACCGGAAATTGCCGTATTACAAGTACTTGCCGGAAGCCGTGCTCGAAAATGACCGCGCCAGGCTCTACTGGGACCGGGCCATCATCACAGACAGCACTGATCTTGCGAATAAGCCTGATATTGTGCTGATGGACCGGGCACAGTCAAAGATATTTTTGGTCGATATTACCATCCCGTATGACGAGAACCTCGTAAAAGCCGAAACAGATAAGCAATCAAAATATCTGGACCTGGCTCACGAGGTGACCGACATGTGGGGTGGTCTGCCGACTGAAATTATTCCTGTAGTCGTCTCTCCGAATGGGCTAATCCCAGTTAGCCTCTCTGGTCATCTGAGGCGACTGGGACTCCGTGACGGACCGCTCCGGGCTCAAATGCAGAAGGCGGTGCTCCTTGATACTGCCCGCATCGTCCGCCGGTTTCTTTCCCTTTCCCCCTAACCCTTGGCCGTTTGGTCTCCCCTGCCGAGGGCTTCCATCTGGTTGGGCTTTTATTTATTTATGTATTATTTATTTATTTATGTTAATATATTAAATATATATTTAAGTAAATTTATTTTTCCTTTTATATATTTATACAGCCCAACCAGATGTGACTACTCTATTAATAACCAAAATAATAATAATTGAATGTTTTGAACACACGGCTTCAAGGCAAAAATCAACTGATATCCCAGCTCTACGCACATGTATCATCCTTTCAATGCAAGCTGACACTTTTCAGATCGCAATTGAATTCTGGAAATTGCAATCATTTTCCAAATTATAAGAAAATGGCTGAAAAATTTAACAAAACTGCGATTAATTTCAGTTATGTAGAAAAGCCAGATATTTTGATTCAATCTTTTTAAGACAGATTTTCGGAGTTTAAAAAATTGAAACCTCTGTTGGACTTATTCAGCAATCCTTTCACGATTTCAGTTGAAAATGCGCCAGAGTCAATGCAGTTAGAAATTATCGACATTCAAAACCACCAAGATTTACGCAACAAATTCAACGAAGGAGACTTGCTGAACTTTTACCGCTGCATTGATAAAAATATGTACAAAGAGTTGCGCATAAACGCTCTGAAATGTGCCAGCTTATTTGGTTCTACCTATATATGTGAACAAACCTTTTCAATACTAAATAATAATAAAACAAAAAATCGAAACCGCCTTGCAAATGAAAGTTTGGAAGCAGTTTTACGTGTTGCTACAAGTAAATTTGAGCCAAATATAAAAAAGATTGTAAGCACTATGCAGTACCACGCTTCAAATGAATAAATGCTTTTTCAATTTTAATACATTATTGTCAATTCTTTATTGTCTTTAATTACCTACGACCCGCCATCAGTTCATAATTTGCCCGAGTGGCCCCTAGTCTTAATAAGTCTGTGCATCACTGCTCTAAATGGCCTTACTTTATGAAATCTTTTTGAAAACTTTTGATATTGAAATTACTTTGTGAAAACTTCTTTAGCACCGTTGTGATTTGACAGTCTATGAAACGAAGAAGCGACTGTAAATAGAGACAGACACATAAATTCATAAGATTTAACGTGGTAAAAAATGAGATAGCAAGCATTACTGATTACTCTCTCAGTACTCACTATTTACACAAAAATTTATATAAATTTTACCTCTTACGAAGTTGAGGTTTGGCGGTTATTTACTGGTTGTTTATTCCATAGGCACACGAAACCTGCGGTAGGTACCTTGTTGAACAAAACGCGTAAGGCACGCTGTTTTAGCGGCGTTTACGACCTCTTTTCAGGAGCATTGAGTTATACTGCTTCCTATCTCATTTTCTCCCACGTTAAATGTTGTGTCTGCCTTTTTTTAAAGAGAGGATGCAAACGAGCATTCGGTTCATTTGATGTTAAGTGACTATCGCCGCCCATGAACAACTGCAACACCTGGGAAATCGCAGGTGCGTTGCGGGCCGTTTAGAAAGGAGTTAGCTCTTTTCTTTAAGGTCCCTAGGTCGTATCAGTCCGGAAAAATTGCCGGTGGTACACCATTCCACAGAGAGTTCGGACACGGAACGAAACTCCTGGTGAAACGCACAGTGCTGGACGGCCAAGCATCCAGATGGTGTGGATGGCATCGGGAGGTTTGCCGCGTAGTGCGTTCATGAAATTTGGCGGCTGAGATTAATCCGAACAATTACTCAGAGCACTCCCCGTGATAGATGCAATAAAATACGCAAAGAGATGCAACACCTCTTCGCAGCGCCCGTGAATCGAGCCGATCGGAAAGCACTCGGCCGTCGACGATTCGAGCCGCTCTGCGCTGGATGCGGTCAAGTGGAAGGACCTAGCACTGGGGAGCCCCAGCCCAGAGATGTGAACAATATTACATGTGCGGCCCAACCTGCGCCTTGTAAAGTTGCAGGCGGTGTGTCGACATGAAATACTGTCCCGCTCTGCTGAGCACGCCAAGCTTTTTAGAGGCCGATTTGGCTGACTTCAGACACTAGTTAGTCCCGGTACTCAGAGACGTTTTCCCTAAAAAATTTGCACGGCTGGTGTACTTAACATCACCAGTGCTGTTATCCGTATAGCAATTAGTGTTACTGGTTGGCAACATATCAATGATATACAGAAGAGTCTTGTGGAACCCCAGCATTAATAGGCTTGTAATCGGAGCTTGCACCGTCTACAACGACCTTGATGCTCCGATCTGCAAGAAATCTGGTGATCCAATTGCTCAATTTCTTGGGAAGCACATAGGAATGGAGCTTCGAAAGAAGCGCTTTGTGCCGATCGAAGGCCTTCGCAATGTTCAAACTAACGGCCAATGCCTCCCCCTTGGACTATACTGCCTCCGCCCATCGATGAGTCAGGTAGACCAGAAGATCACCAGCTGATTGACCAGTACAATGAAAGAAGATCGATCAATCGAGCCCAGATGGACATTAAACACGTAATGTTTGTTGTTACAGGTCGCGACAACAAAACAACGGTGTGGTCTTCGCATTATTAAAGTACGCTTCCATACACGCGTATGATCAAGTAGACCGTCATTTTGAAGCCCGTCCGATCTAACTCCGTTATGGCTATCCTGTAGGTATAGATTGGATGTAGTCAATGTGTGAAGTTTATTTCTAATACTAAGTTATTATTTTTATTTCCCGTTTCGTTACCACGTTTACTCCCTCCTATCGAAAAGCATGCCAAGTTGTATGATTTTTATGTTGCTCCCCATTTTAATTTTAAAGCTTTCGTCGGGTGGTTCCCGTTTTTCCCCAGTACTAACCTATTTTTGATCGCAATGAGAATGAAACTACCGAGCTTAGGCGCTCCGATACGATCCTAAATATTGCAGTACAGTTCATGCATCTTAGAGGTTAGTACAGCTCATCGGATGGCGGTGATTGTACGTCCTGTCTCGTGAACTTACTCCGATCAAACTATGCCTCTCCTAGCACACGCCGCGGCTTTTGTGACTTTGGACTGCTATCGTATCAGTAAGGCTGGTCTTTCGCAAATCAATCAGGCTAGCCTGGTGGCGTCGTGCCGCATCCGAGTTAGGCGATCGTCGTGAGCAAGCGACGCGATGCGATGGGAAAGGGTAGTGACAGTGCAGCTGACGTGTGTCGTGTTGCAGACGTGTGGGCGAGAAACACGTGAGCGGCGGCAGTAGGCGGGCGGCCCGATGCGCCCGCGTGATGTGGCGCGTGCTCTTGGCCCTGTCGGCCGTCATCAACGCCGCAACCACCTCCCACGACGTCGTGCGGTCCTTCTCCGACCCACAAGCCACCCCGACGTCACTGTTCAACCACCTGGTCGTTGAACGGAACACCGGCCGCGTGTACGTCGGCGCCGTCGACAAGATCTACCAGCTGTCTCCGGATCTAGAGGTCGCGCAGTCGATCGTCACCGGGCCCGTCAACGACTCTGCGCTATGCACCTTCCACTGCCCGCCGACCTTCGTCAAGAAGCCTGCGGACAATGTGAACAAGGCGCTTGTTATAGATTACGCCACCAGACGTCTGATAACGTGCGGCTCGGTGCTGCAGGGGTTATGCTCGGTGCGGAATTTGAATAACATTTCTCACGATGTGCGCGAGGTCCGCGAACCAGTAGTCGCGAATAACGCTAGCGCTTCAACAGTGGCTTTCATCGCTCCAGGACCACCCAATCCACCCATGACACAAGTAATGTACGTGGGTGTAACTTTTACGGGCAGTTCCCCCTACCGTTCTGAAGTGCCCACCGTGAGCAGTCGCTCTTTAGAGGATGATCGACTCTTCATGATAGCCAGAACGGCAGTCACAACAGGCACTAGAATGTTCGTCAATTCTTTGTCTAGAGAACGATACCCTATAAACTATGTATACGGCTTCAGCTCCGAAGGCTTCAGTTATTTTTTGACTACTCAGCCGCGTGAAGTTGGCTCCGATACCTATTACAGTAAATTGGTTCGTGTATGTCATGATGACGAATACTATTTCTCCTACACCGAGATACCAATGTCGTGTACAGGAGAGGGTGGAGGCAACTTCGGTTACAATCTTGTCCAGGCGGCCTTTGTAGGAAAAGCAGGCTCCGTGCTTGCTTCTGAACTCGGAATAACAGCACAACACGATGTTCTATTCGCTGCTTTTAGTCAAAGCGAATCAATAAACACGAATACGCCATCCGATCTATCAGCACTTTGTGTTTACTCCCTCAAAGCTATCAGGCGGAAATTCATGCAAAATATTAAGACCTGCTTCAGTGGAAATGGCTCGCGTGGCCTGGATTTTATTTCACCGTCTCACGCTTGTATCGGTACGAAATTACAATCAATAAGCGAAGATTTCTGCGGGTTGGATGTTAATACGCCTTTAGGAGGCGAGCAGCCGGTAGAGGCAGTGCCTGTGGCAATATTTAAAAAGAGACTGACAGCGGTAGCGGCGACGGTGACCGGAGACTATACTGTAGTCTTCGCAGGCACAGCAGAGGGACATCTCAAGAAGATAGTCGTCGAAAGTGCCACTTCAGCGTTCGAGTATGGAGACATCGTAGTTGACGAGCGCTCCCCAGTAAACAAAGACTTATTCTTCGATACTCAATTAATGCATTTATACGTAATGACAGAGCGTAAAGTGTCCAAAGTGAAAGTTCAAGGGTGTAGCTTGTACAAATCCTGTTTAACATGCCTAGGCGCCCAAGACCCTTACTGTGGTTGGTGTTCCTTAGAGCATCAGTGTAGCGTACGATCGGATTGTCAGGACGCAGCTAAAGATCCCCTGTATTGGATCTCGTATCGCAGTGGACGGTGCACAACTATTACTCAAGTAACACCGAATCAATTGCAACGAACGACCGCAAGGACTCTAGATTTACATATAGAAAACTTGCCCACCCTGAACGGGCAGTTCTTATGCGCATTTACAGCTTTAGATCGTACTCTTATAACACGTGCTACTAGGAAACCGTATGGTGTAATTTGTCCAACGCCGCGTACTGACACGTTACCGCCTATTCTTGCTGGTCAGCATCATTTCACAGCTAAACTGTCCGTGCGAACAACTCAGGGGCCTGATTTCGTAGCGACGAATTTCACTTTCTTTGACTGCAACACGTATAGCTCTTGTACTCAGTGCGTAAGTTCGTTTTTCCCTTGCGATTGGTGCGTAGACGGTCACCGTTGCACCCATGACACGGCCGAAAACTGTAGAAACGACATTCTCGTAACCGGTGTCAGCAGAATCGGCCCTAGCTATCGCTCTGGTCCCGGTTTTTGTCCAACGATTAATTCTACTTACGACGGTACAAACGAAATTATAGTCCCATCTGGCGTTAAAAAGGCAATTAAAGTAAAAGTTCATATAATAGGCCAATTTATAGTCCAAACGAGGTTCGTATGCCAGTTTAATATCGACGGACGCGTAACCCACGTAAATGCTCAGCTTCTCGCCGATACAATTTACTGTGAACCCGTCGAATTTACTTATGCATCGCGCGCTCCGAACATAACCGCCTCTTTTGCTGTAATATGGGGAGGATCTAAGCCGCTAGATAACCCGAATAACACACACATACTCATATATCGTTGTAGCAACATGGCGGATGACTGTGGAATTTGTTTGGCTTTACCCGAGAAATTCGGTTGCGGCTGGTGTCAAGGTTCGGATCGATGTGAAGTACAGGAACAGTGTGGTGCTCCAAGTGTATGGTCAAATCGAATTCAGACGTGTCCCAACCCAGAAATACATTCTTTTAGACCGCAACTAGGCCCGTGGGACGGACGCACAAACATTACATTAGGTCGCAATATATCAGATATCTATAATTATACAACTCCGCGTACTGACACGTTGTCATCTATTCCTGATGGTCAGTATAATTTCACAGCTAAACTGCCCGTGCGAACAACTCAGGTTCCTGATTTTGTAACGAAAAATTTCACTTCCTTTGACTGCAACACGTATAGTTCTTGTACTCAGTGCGTAAGTTCGTTTTTCCCTTGCGATTGGTGCATAGACGGTCACCGTTGCACCCATGACACGGCCGAAAATTGTCGAAACGACATTCTTGTAACCGGTGTCAGTAGAATGGGCCCTAGCTATCGCTCGGGTCCCGGTTTTTGTCCAACGATTAATTCTACTTCCGACGGTACAAACGAAATTCTAGTCCCATCCGGCGTTAAAAAGGCAATAAAAGTAAAAGTTCATATAATAGGCCAATTTATAGTCCAAACGAGGTTCGTATGCCAGTTTAATATCGAGGGACGCGTAACGCACGTAAATGCTCAGCTTCTCGCCGATACAATTTATTGTGAACCCGTCGAATTTACCTATACATCACGCGCTCCGATCATAACCGCCTCTTTTGATGTAATATGGGGAGGATCAAAGCCGGTAGATAATCCCAATAACACACATATACTAATATACCGTTGTAGCGACATGGCGAATGACTCTGGCACTTGTTTGGCTTTACCCAAGAAATTCGGGTGCGGCTGGTGTCAAGGTACGGATCGATGCGAAGTACAGGAACAGTGCAGTGCTCCCAGCGTATGGATATTTCACTGAAAACGAGGCATCCTGTCTTAGTCCTTGAGGGTGACAACGCATCAGCATTTTGATGTTTAATCAAGGATAAATGTAGATGTTTATGGGCCACAGCATCCACTTACCAACAGGTTTCGCTATAAAACCGGTAACTTAAAATCCGCGCATTTCCTGACCACAGATGACGATAATTACACAAGCGATATTTTACAACGCTTCATTTTCAGTTTTGTTGAAGTTGAATAATGATTTCTTCATTTTTAAGGTTGGGGCTCTCAGACGTAGAATAGAACAGAATAAAATAATTTTTATCCAACATAGATTGCAAGTTATACTTATATATTACAATTATTATTTACGCTTTTTAGGGTAGGTACACAAATAGGTAGAAAACGACAGCGTGCGTTGCTAGATACATACGAATACGGATTTATACGTTATTTCTATAGAGAGTAAGAACAAGACTAAGCTAGCCTTGGTCTTGGTCTTGCGCCAATACACCTGGTCGTGGTCATAGTATAGCGCTCCCAGTCTTGATCTTGGCCTTGGTCTTGCAGTAAAAGTCTTGAAAGTCTTGCAATTACCTATTAGCCTATTGCTATTTATTAAATGTTACTTTACATCTTAGAACAACTTAACAGAGTAGGTACATTTTGAGCTTGAATTAACGTAGCCATATTAAAGACCAACCAAATTGTAATTCTTAATAAATTCGAATAATCACACAGGGTGGGGTTTGAACCTACCTAAGCGATCCGTGCCGATGCTCTAACCAACTGAGCTACCTACCGTGTCCCACGGCCGCGGGAGTAAGTCTGATTCTTACACAGATTACCTCTTAATAGATACCGCATCATTTAATTTTTGTTCTGTTTTGATTTCAACAAATTTGGCGGCATGCAAAAGTTGCGGGGCACGTGTCAAATGCGCTGTGATTGGGTATTTCAAGGTTGAACTTAGAATGCACCGAAACATAGTGATAGGACAGGGTTGGAACATTGATCGATAAATTTGGGATTAATTGATTATTGATAATTACATAAATTGATCAATTTTTAAATTTCCGTGAACACTACACATTGAATAAAACAATATATATATATATATATATATATATATATATATATATATATATATATATATATATATATATATATATATATATATATAGTTTCAGGTGCTTTACAACATAATCCCCCCTTTTGTTTAGGAAGTCCCCCCATGGGTCATGGGAGGACTCCCTACACAAAGATTTACCCATGATAACTAACTGTGAAGGATGATAGTGAGATTCACTATTTAAATATCGGTTGGTATGGGTCTTTTTCCTACACACAGTGTGACCAATAGTGCTATCAGTATTTCGGATAACAATAACATCTAGGAAATTCCTCAGAGCACTCCCCGTGGTCGATGCGATAAAATACGAAAAGAGATGCAACATATCTTCGCAGTGCCAGTGAGTCAAGCCAATCGAAAAGAGCTCGGTCGCCGACGATTCGCACAGCTCTGCGCATGGAAGGAGCTGGCACTGGGGAGCACCAGCTCAGAAATGGGAACAGTATTCCATTTGCGGATGAACCTGCGCCTTGTAAAGTTGCAGGCGGCGAGTCGACATTAAATAATGTCCCACTCCGCTGAGCATGCCAAGCTTTTTAGAGGCCAATTTGACCATCTCTCATAAGTGACCACGAAAATGCACGTCACCAGATATGTCGATGCGGAGGATTCTGACACTGGCTGAGGCCACTGGTAGGTGGTATGGTGGTATCCGCAAAAGTATTGAATACCTGAGTAGTATCGATACTTTTAGTTCGATACCTAGTATATTTTTGTACTCGACACTTTTAATAGAGTATTTTACTAAGTATCGATACTTTATCAGTTACTCGATACTTTTGTCTGTTCACTGAACTGATCAGATAAAAGTCCATAGATAGTACTTCCTTTTCCGATTTATAGAGTCGTCCCTCTCGATTCTCGATGGTTTGAGGATTTCGGGGAAAATACTATTATAATAAAAATAATACATGTGTGACCAGGTAAATATATTTTATACTTTTAGTAGCAATCTCATAATTTTGATGAATGAATATACAATATAATGAATATATAATATATATGTTACGAAAAATATTTGGATTTAAATGTGTTTCATTTGCCTATTTATGTTATTTAAGTAAAGTCTATCTAACAGTCATAAATCATTAGAGTAAAGTAAATTAAAGTAAAGTTACAGCCTATATACATCCCACGGCTGGGCCCAGACCTCGTCTCATTTCTGAGAGGGTTTTAGGGCAAGGAAGTGTCCGCCACGCAGCCCCAATGCATGTTGGCGAACTTCACATGTCTTCGAAATATTGTTTTTCTTATTCCTGAGACATGCAGGTTTCTTCATGATTTTTCCTTCACAGCGGAGCACGTGCTAAATCAGCACTTAAAATTGCAATTAACAAATTCATTGCCAGCGGGGATCAAATCCGGGTTACTCGCGTTCTGTAATATTTACAGTGAGCTGTAACCATCTGAGTTACCACGGTTAAATCGTTAGAGTAGAAGACTACTTTTTTAAAAGAAATTTATCAATATTTGTTATTATTTAAGGTCAATATTGACTGATTAGTGTTAGTGCTTAGTGTTAATGTTATGTTAATGGTGTTAAGTATGGAGTGTAGAGGTAAGGAGAACAATCTCTCATAGGAGAATAGTTGAAAAAGTGTCCATCTGTAAGCAATAAATAACATAAACGTAAAGCACCCGAAACGTCGGGAATTAAAAACAAGTAAAATCAGTTAAATAAACGCGATAGAATCCGTAAATTTAGTTTTACTCAATAAATAACATTTCAAAAACTCTCCACAACAGCGCTGGAGTAGCTACAGGAAACAGCTACATGAAATGAACTTAGCAGTTGTCGACGGTGTGAAGTGTGCTGCTAACACCTACAGTCTGTACTCCTTACCTCTACACTCCATAGTGTTAAGCTTAAGCCTTAAGTTAACCGTCGAAACGAAAAAGCTTTTATAAATGAATTCTTTTCTTGTTATCTTCAATTGTTGACTCAGGTGCTCTCCTTCTTCAGAATGCGGAAAAAAAGTGATGTGTGGAAGTAGTTTGGGAAATTAAATCGATATACAGCGAAATGTAAAATTTGTTATAAAGTTATGAAATTTTGCGGCATTACTTCTAAGTTAAAAAAACATTTAAAATACATACTCAGAGGTAAGTAAAATTAAATAAACTGATAAGCTTATTATCGCTTGGGTGTGTTTTTAGGCGACTTTATTATTAATAAATACCCTGTGAGAAAAGCATGATAGATCCAGATAAAATACGATGTTTGATAAACTATTGTTTTTTTGAAATGGCAATTCCGAATAATTACAGATTGAAAAATGAATGGATTCGATATAATATTTTATGTGATACAGGAGCGACAAATCGGATTGTATCAGTATTCCCAATTAATTATGAGAATTGCGATACTACAATTTACCGATAGAGTAAATGAGGTTGTATTAGTAAATTGCACATCTTTTTTCTATAGTTTTCGATGGGATTATGAATAATGATCAGAAAAATGGTGAGAAAAGCGAAATAAAGAATCAGCAGTTCGGACTTTTTGATTTGGTAAAAAGATCACTGATGAGTTCATTACGATGTTTATAAGAATTTAGCAATCAAATAATTTATCAGATAATCCAAATCATTTGATAATCAGATTGTATGAGGTTGATCGAAATATAGATTTTTCATTCGTGCACAGTTTAAAACGACAATTGCGGATAAAGTTGTTTTAGTTCATGGTAATATATTGGTATTAAATAATAATTAACGATTAAAAATTAAATTAATATATAAGAAATATGAGAACAGTTAGTCTTAAAACCATAACAATAAAAAATTTTGTGTAATTCTTAGCAGAAAACGATCATTATGAATGATCCAAATAAATCTTTTAATATTTATTTTCCTGAATCAAAAACAATACAGCTTATTAAAATTAATGAGAAAGTTACAGCAATGTGTGAATAGCATTTTAATGCATTATTCCATTTCAATATTACATTAAAGTTAATCAGGTAATTTAAATCAGAAAGCAATTGAATCACGGGCTTGAACCCGATACATTTTCTTCATTAACATATTGTATGAAAACAGTAAGTATTTGCGAATAAATTTTATCTGTTGTATAGTTATCCATATGTATTTCACCAAATAAAAAATTAATATTTCTAATAAGAATCTTTGAGAATGTATTTGGAATGTTATAATCATAGAATACTATAATACATACATAATAGAACGAAGGAGTACGCGGAGCCCGTGTAGCCTAACATGTCACCATCTAATGATTAATATAAAATTCATGAAGGTTAGAGAGGAGAACGATCGCCGTAGAAAATAGTGCCCAGAAATATGGACACCATCCGTGAGGCGGTGCGATCACTAAGTTCGGCCAATAAAAGTCATTTTCAGTCTATTTTTCCGATCAGATGCTCAACCACTTGCACATCCACGCACAATAAAATATTTCTCCATTTTATAATGTTTCTTTTTGTCAAAAATTACAAAATTACAGAGCATGAAAATTTTCTACGAAAAAATAAAATTAAATTTGTACATTATTCAACTAACTTCACCTACGTGTACTCATAAACAGCTAACTTCGCAGTCACTACTCACCGACGTCAGCGCCGCTATGTATTCTACAATTTTCAAGGACAGGCGGGTAGTGATCGTTCTCCTGTTCTCTAACCTTCATGATAAAATTGGATTTTTAATATTAGTAAAGTACGGAGTATCAAGTAGTATCGATAGTTTTGTTACGATACTTTTTTATTCGATACTTGGTATCGAGTAGGTATCGATACTTTTAAAAATTTGCGGAACCCTAACGCAATGTCAGTTTATTAAACCAATTGGTTATGGAGTGTAAAAGTAAGGACTACCAACTCCCATAGTAGAATAGTTGAAAAAGTGGTCATCTGTAAGCAGTAAATAACAGTTCAAAAACTCTCCACAACAGCGCTGGAGTAGCTACTGAGATGAAATGAACTTAGCAGTTTCGACGGTTTGAAGGGTGCTGCTAAACTTCTCAGTAGCTCTAACAGCCTGGCCACGGGACATTTGCCGTAGCGAAAATTCGCGCGGCGCAAACGGGGAGGCGTCTAGCGACTAAAACAAATGTATAGAAATGTATTGATCAAGCCACGCGTAGCGGCGAGTGGCGACGCGACTGGCGAAATTTACCGGGCGAATCACGCGGGCGACTGGCGGCGCGGCGGGCGACTGAAACAAATGTATGAATCAGTACGGTGCAAGCCACGGAGTCGGGCGGCAGTCGCGGCGGTAGACGCGGCGAATAGTATAGGGAACAAAATATTTTAGTTGTTTTCGCCGCGAAAAATGCCGGGCTGACAAAAACAACTTAAAATTCTATCCGCATTGACTTTTATTCCAATTCTGGTTGAATAATAACAAGAATATAATCGCAGATTTCAACACTCATTCTGGTGTTTACTCGAATTTTTTTCTAGATGCATTCTATTTGTTGTGGAATTCTCCATCTATAACCCGATTCCTATTCAAATCAAATACTCCGCAATCTCATCCAAATATTATGTCTTGAATAAAAAACAATTACTTTCTAAGCAATATCGAGATAACTTTGATAAAGACATCTCACTCCGGCCTATCTGGTCGCGGCGGCAAACGTGACTTCCCGTGGCCCTCAAATCACGCCGCGCGAATTTTCGCCCCGCCTGTCGCTTTGCCGTTCGCAACGCCGATCCCCGTGGCCAGGCCGTTAAATCTAAAATAAATTTTATTTAGTAAATCCTCGAAAAAGTCGTCTATCCCACTAATACTTTTCGGTGCGTTCTTTAAAATTTACCCCGTAGCTATATAGTGGCGCCACCTTATTTAAAGGTTTTTATGGACACTTTTTAATACACAGTCTGTACTCCTTACTTATACACTCTATACAATTGGTCAAACCCGTAGACAGAGAAACCTATAGACTAATGATTAGCGTGGCCTCGAATGAGAAAGGACGATAACGTAGTTTTGGGTTATACAATACTCTTTATGACTTTTAAACATATTTATATAACATTTTTAATTGTTCTAAAAACTGAACTGAACAAGATTCACCAATCTTAAGCTCACAAAACACTTTTTTTCTCACTTTAAACCAACTTAAAAACTCCTTAGATCGCTACGAACTGTCAAAGTTGTTAAGCAAAGTGAAGTTTGTTAAATAAAAAAACCCGCACGGAGAAAGGGACAAACAATCACACCACTCTGTCTCACTTCTATGCAAGACGAATGCATAAATCTATCTTTTTCGTAGACAGAGAAACCTATAGACTAATGATCGGCGTGGCCTCGAGTGAGAAAGAACGATAACGAATTTTTAGGTTATACGATAATCTTTATGACTTTTAAACACATTTAGATAAAAAATTTAATTGTTCTAAGAACTGAACTGAACAAGATTCACCAATCTTAAGCTCACAAAACACTTTTTTCTCACTTAAACCAACTTGTAAACTCCTTAAATCGCTACGCTGTTAAAGTTGTTTAGCAAACTGTAGAGTTTCGCATCTTTTGTTTCCAGTAAACTTTTTTGTAAAACTTACCGTTTACAATTTATGGCCCATTTAATGAACCGGTTTTTTATCGCGGCCTATAACTCTTGAAATATTAGATTAATCAATAAAATGCATAAATTCATTTTTAAAGATCAGTTTATTCTCTAAAACTTTTGTTTTTGCAATTTTTTTTTTACAATTTTCATACTTTTTGAGGACGTTTAATGTTGGACTACATGGAATATATATATATATATATATATATATATATATATATATATATATTTTAAGTACAGCGTGTCTTTCAGCGACTTAATATTACCATTTTTTTTAAGTTTATTTGTGAACTATATCATGATCCGAATTATGGGAGTGTAGTTCTCTAACCTCCATGGTGTAGAGGTAAGGAGTACAGACTCTGTATAAAAAAGTATCCGTAGGACAGCGCTAAATATGGGTGGCGCCACTGTAGCTACAGTCTAAATTTTATAGAACTATTTATAATTTTTTATTGCACAGTCTTACCAGATCATAATTCTTTTTACAATAATTATTTTATTGCTTTCTAATTTATTATTTTCGAAATAACTCAACGTATTTAACTGCGATTTATCATACCCTGTAGCTACTCCAGCGCTGATGTGGAGAGTTTTTGAACAGTTAATTTACTGCTTACAGATGGACACACTTTCCAATACTCCATGATCAGAATGGATTCCTTGAGCTTTTAAAGGTTTACACAGTCTTTGGAGCGCGTATCAGAACATTTGAAGATGGACGAAAATGAACCGATTATTGATGATGAGGGGTCAGAGTCAAATTCAGTTTCAGGACTACAAAGAAGCGATGAATTTGGTAACATTTATTTTTTTATAGGAGAGGAGGCAAAGTAGCATACGGCCACAGAGTACCTTTGATACGCCTCACCTAATGGTAAGTGATTACCGTGGCCCATGAGTAACTGCAACACTAGGGGAATTGCAGATACGTTGCACATGATTTAAAAATTTACCAGCAAGAGTGGAACTTGTTAGATGATCTTTTTAGATTTTTACGTAAATTCCGTTAGGTTGTGGAAATGCTATCGACACAAGACACCTTCTCTTAATTTAGCCCTGGTGTTTCATTTGAAAATTAGAGAATATTTGTCTGACGAAGAAACACTAATAATGCTAACACTGAAAAATAAAATGTTAGTAAAATTAGACAAAAGATTCCCAATTACTGATAAAATTATAGTTGCGGCACCGTTGGATCCTCGGTTCCTAAATTTAAGTCAGATTAATTCGTACCTCGAACATAAGAATACTACTCGTGCTGCATTTCTAGCAGATTACATAAAAGGACAGGTCAATATTTCAGGTGAATCCACGAAGATGACCACATCAGCTCCTGCTGTTATTGCTAGTTCTTCCAATGAATATGTTTTGTCAAAGCTTTCGAAAAAACACAGCTGCAATGGCACCTCTTCTATTTTAACTTATACTGAGTGTGATGAAGCCGATCAAGAATGCTGGAGGTACTTGACAGCTGCTAATGCTTGTGATATTAAAGACGACGACATTTCAAATTATTGGCAAAATAAGAAAAAAACATATCCGCTCTTGAGCGAACTTGCGAGGATAATCCTGGCAATTCCTGCTACAATCACGCCAAGCGAGCGCGTTTTTTCTATAGCGGGACTAACTGTGACTGCTAAAAGATCTAGACTAAACCTAGTATGCTTTAATAAAATTATTTTGTGCAAAAAAACACAATTTTAATTTCTTACAATTTGTGCAAAAAACGAAAAAGTTGTGCTTTTTCGTTTTTTGTAAAATTATAAGGTATAATTAATTTGAATTTGTTTGGTTTGTTTTTATTTTGAGAAATTAAATTGGAATTCCTATCCAGGTCTATGTTTTAATTGTTCCTACCTTATTTGAAATGAATGTTTACGAAAAATTTAAATATACAGCCTCACTGGCGCGTCGGGCCACGCCCAATGCTACGATGGGTCGGCGTGCCGCCGCAGCCAAATTCTTGCTCGGCGCGCATCTATACTCTGCACAAGTACATTCGTACTCCAATTGTTATGGAGTGTAGAAGTAAGGAGTACCAACTCCCATAGTAAAATAGTTGTAAAGTGGCCACCTGTAAGCAGTAAATAACAGTTCAAAAACTCTCCACAACAACGCTGGAGTAGCTACTGGGATGAAATGAACTAGCAGTTGACGACGGTTTGAATTGTGCTGCTAAACGGCTCAGTTGTTCTAAAATAATTTTATTTAGTAAATATAACCTCGAAAAAGTCGTCTATCCCATTAATATTTTCGGCATGTTCTTTAAAATTTAACCCGTAGCTATAGTGGCGCCACCTTTATTTAACGGTTTTCTATGCACACTTTTTAATCACAGTCTGTATTCCTTAATTCTACACTCCATACCAATTGTCTTTAAATTTTGGTATTAGTGTTCTGTGGACTACCAAAGATATAAAATATTGCACTATACAATTTGATTGCTCACAAAAATAACTTGGTTTCATTGGCTAAGTCTATTTTTAATACAACCCTGCTAAACGAAAAACCGAACTCCTTGAGAGGTAAATTGAAAATTGCATCCCTAATGGTTTACAGATATTATATTTATTGTTGTTGTACAGATAGTATATATTATATGTATTGTATCTTTCTGTACGAATACAATCTCAGTCTTTTGTTACGCTAAGACAATGCGGTTTTCCATCTAGGGCTACATCATCACTTACCACCAGGTGGGATTGTGCTCAAGCACTGGCTTATAAGAAAAAAAAACTATGGTAAATATTCAGGCAATCTGTTACAGAGGCCTATGGTCAGCGGTATGGACTTCTATTAGGATGTAGGTAATGATGATGATGAGACGGGAGTTTTTCAAACAAATTGGCAATGTATTAAAGATAAACCAAATTAAGAGTTCATTTAACCGACATATACATATATATTGATGTGAAAGAAGCGAACATGTCAGGAATTGAAGGATTTTATAAGCTAAAATGAAAAAAAAATGCAATTATGTATTATATTTAAACAAATATTCGACATTGTAAATAAACAATTCATTTAAACAGTAGTTAACAATAAACGTAGGTTGCTGAAAAACAATTAAATAAATGAGTAACTGCCTTATAAAATATAATATGTGCCACTTTACAGTTTCACATTGTCCGCACCGCACTAATACAACATAATTTCTCCATTAACCTCTCAGAAGAAATCAGTACTGAAACTGATATTGACTTTTTAAATTAACATAATATATATTAATAATAGAAATTAAAAAATTAACTCAATAATGACAATGTAAGTGCTGAACGAAACCCCTTTTAATAATATTCAAAAAAACTGAGTTCAATTTAAATTATATATTTTAATCAGTACAAAATATTCAATATTTGTAACAATAACTAGGTCTATAAAAAGGCTGCTTGTCTTTCTACAATCGCTAATGTTTATAGAAAACTGTAAAAAATTAATGGGAAGTTCATATCACAACATTAAGTCACATGATATTCAAGTGATCTAACGTTGATATCATTGTCATTCATGATGCTTGTTTACTGGTAGTGGTTCACGACCTTTGTTGAATGGTGGGTTTGAACTCACGACCTTTTAGAGTTTGTGGTTTCCATCCTACCATTAGGCTATTCGCTAGCAGATAATTAAATATCTACTTTATTAATGTCAATAATTGTATTTGAATGCAGCTCAATTTATAAACGACGAAGTATCGCCATTTCTGAGACATGTATATAAGTACATGCACCCAATTTTATACCCGACTGCCGGAAGTAAGGTAATGTGTTTCGAGGGTATTTATATTCTTCGGTATATGTAAATTTCTTCGGCATGTTCTGTAGTCTAAATGGCTTGATGGGTCTTAACATGTGTGTTGTTGTTAGAATCGTTTTATTTGTAGAATTAACAAAGGACATAAAACTTTTCTTTTTTCAGTAAAATTTTTTATACAGTCTGGTATTTTTTATTACTTTTTTAACCTTTGGACTTGTTTATAATACGGCTTTGTCCCACAATTTTAATAAAACGTGCTATATATTATATTTTTCTGAATGGATAGATTATAAATTATCCTCTGTTTATTGTCTTTGTACAATAAACTTAGCACTTTCAATACTATGTAGTATGTAACAATATTTTACACAACTGCAAAGCTGTCTGCAACGGCGTTTTTAAAAAGTTCAAACATAACAAACATATTGCTAACAATTAAATTAAATATATTGTTTTAGGTTTCACAGCAACCACAGATAACATTGTCGTCACAAGCACAGCTTTCACAATATCTTAAACAGAGCTTCCTACTTGGGCCCCAGCATGTCTTCCGGACGGACCCACTTGTTGAACTGCTCCTCTGTGAGGAAGCCGAGTTTGATGGCAGCATCCTTCAGTGTTGTGCCTTCTTTGTGCGCCGTTTTCGCGATTTTTGCAGCCTGGAACAATGGTATTTTTTTAATGTTGTATTATAAAACGGAAACGATCTTACAGTTCACCTGATGGTACGTGGCTACTGCACGGTCTTTTTCACCCAAGGCATTTCATCTTGATCCTCGGAAGTGACAGCACACCTATGTTCTTTGTTTTAAGTTGGTTACAGTGTTCATGGACTGAACTGCAGTGCTCATGACTTACGATCTGATGGACTTATTTGTATTGTTGCGCGTCATAATTAACGCCTGGTACATGGCGACATTAAATACCTCTAGCGGCCTCTAGTATCGAGTAGCAAAACTAGGAGGGTCAAGATCCTTCTAGAGAATTCCATACTAGAAGTTTCTACACCTAGTCAGTCGGGACCGGTATGTACTCGAACATTCTAGATGTTTGAGTAGAAGAGGTCTAAGGCCGGTGTAGTCCGCGACCCGAGTCAGTATTGAATTGGCGATCCAAGGGAACACTTCGAAACGACACAATTGCGAACAAAAGTGATCAGTACAATTGTGTTTTATTATGGCGTGTTTTAAGTTGTAATTGGTGTTCTGTAATTAAAGTGTCAATTTTTGTAATTCAATCGGCAGTTTTATTGTCACGAAAACCAAGCTCGTAACAAACATTAATTTTTGTTAATACGAGAACCCATTCTTTTGAATAAAACTATTGTTTACGGATTTTATCACGTTTAATTACTTTAATTTATTTTTATTATTATCCCGACGTTTCGGGTGCTTTACAGCACCCTTGGTCACGGGGGGGGGGGGACTGCTGTGCTGTAAAGCGCTCGAAACGTCGGGATAATAATAAAAATAAATTAAAGTAATTAAACGCGATAAAATCCGTAAACAATAGTTTTATTCAATGTGTAGTGTTCGCGTAAATTTAAGAAATCATTACCCATTCTTTTGTCAATTTGAGATACCTACCTTACATTTACAAAAAATACTGTTATATCTATTGACCGTGTAGTTGCGGTTTAAGAATTTCTGATTGCTTCGTAGCGCAGTAACTTGCTTAGCAATGAGTTCTAGCGCCGAGGGCCGCAAGTTCAAATCCCGGTCGGTACAGATATTTGTATGGTCTACAAATAATTGTACCGGGTCTGGATGTTTGGCCTCGTGCAATTTATGTAGGTAAGCCCCACGATACAGGGCAAAATCCTAGTGTGGGGTAGTTTTTTAAAAATTCCTCTAGCCCATATTGTATCGGTGTCGTAAAGAGCGACAAAGGGAAACAAACCAGGAGATGGGCACCAGAATTTTCCTAAAATTAAAGTTAAGTTACAGCCTATATACGTCCCACTGCTGAGCACAGGCCTCCCTTCACTTCTGAGAGGGTTTTAGAGCAAAGAAGGTTCCGCCGCGCTACCCCAATTGGTGTTTTCGAACTTTACATGTCTTCGAAATATTCGAGGTTCGAACCCAGGTTACTCGCGTTCTGTTATATTTACAGCGAGCGTTAGCCATCTGAGCTACCACGGCTCTAGTTTTGCTAAGGTATAGGATATTCTTAAACCTTCACTGCATAGACTTAACAGAAACTAACTTAACCACAATAATTGAATAGACATAACCTAGACAAAGAAAGAGAATACAGGCCATTTTACACTTTGGCACTGACCTTATCGTATCCAATGTGTGGGTTGAGAGCAGTGACGAGCATAAGGGACTCGCGCATGATCTTGCTGATCTGCGCCTCGTTGGCTTTGATGCCTACAGCGCAATTCTTGTTGAACGCAGCGCACCCATCACCTGGAAAAGTAAAAAATAATGGTAAGAAACGCATAAAGTTGATAGATGCAGGTGGCTCAGAGGCTTGCCTCATGGCATTCCTTGTGCCCCAAGGTCTATGTTTAGCAGTGTACTTTTGAAGGAATGATGGTGATGGTAATGATGACGATGATGATGCATACAATTACATGTATGTAAATCTGTGTGGTGTATTGTACATGGTATTTGGTGTGTGGTGTGTAGTTATATTTATAAATGCGAAGTGACAAACAAACTTACAGTTAATCTGATGGTTAACGGCTAGTGCAGTACTAAGACATCTACAGCTAACTACCAACAAATAAAGCTACTAATGCATGGCCACCTCTGAGGACCAAGACGGAATGCCTAACGGCCTATAATTATACTGGCTCTCTATACCCTTGAGATGGGAAAACATAGGTGCATGCATTACTGCTTGGTGACATCGGTATAGGTAGCTGGTTCTTACTTAGTCTGACTTGTAAACAGAAAAGAAGTCCTAACATCTATTAAAAATGGTATGAATTGTGTGCTGTGTTTTGTGTCTGGTATACGGTGGTTCATCATGTAGAGGCGCTGTAAGTATAGATAGATATAAGAAGATATAAGATATAATCCACTGCCCCATATCATCCCGTCAGTATCGACAGAGGGAATCAAATCGGACGGACCGCAGCGTCTTCCTAATAATGAGTGAAACTAAAAAATTGCAGTTGCCAACCCGCTTGGCAACCAACCAACTTTTTCAAATATCCCCCATATGAGACACACTACGGGGGAGGCCAATGTTCAACAGTGAACATTAATAGGGTGTAACAGTAACAGTATACGGTGTGTGTTAAGTGTGTATACAGGGTACACTCACCTATAAGTTGTATGGAACGCAGCACGTTGGCGACCATCATGGGCTTGAATACGTTGAGCTCGAAGTGTCCGTTGGAGCCACCAATGGTGCAGGCCACGTGGTTGCCCATCACCTGGGCGGCTACCATCGTCAGAGCCTCGCATTGCGTGGGGTTCACCTTGCCTGCATAGATAGGTGATAATTATGATTATGATTGTCTAATATAGACCACAGCGACAACTATCGGCTATTATCGTGTATTAATTGTGAACGACATACTTAGGTATAATTAGTATACAAGCAAAATACAAGTGGTGGTGGTGTACAAGGGGGTATGATGGAGGTGGGATAAGGATGGGATGGAGATGATATGTAGGTACGCCGCAGGAACATTCGAGATATTATGAAGGTGCGGTGAAGGGACGATGGCGGTGTGGTCGATGTGGTGCAGGTGCGGTGGAGTTGGGATGGAGTTAGGATGAAGGTGTGACAGAGTCAGGACGAAGGTGTGGTAAAGTTAGGATGGGGATGAGTTGGAGTTTGGATGTAGGTGTGGTGCAGTTGGGATGAAGGTGTGGTAGAGTAGGGATGGAGGTGTGATGCAGTAGGGATGGAGGTGTCGTGGAGTTGGGATGGAGGTGTGGTGAAGTTGGGATGAAGGTGTGGTAAGGTTGGGATGGGAATGAGTTGGAGTTTGGATGTAGGTGTGGTGCAGTTGGGATGAAGGTGTGGTAGAGTTGGGATGAAGGTGTGGTGCAGTAGGGATGGAGGTGTCGTGGAGTCAGGATGGAGGTGTGGTAGAGTAAGGATGATGATGAGTTGGATTTTGGATGGAGGTGTGGTGTATTTGGGATGGAAATGTGGTGTAGTTGGGATGGACGTGTGGTGGAGTTGGGATGAAGGTGTGGTGGAGTTCGAATGGAGGTGTGGTGGAGTTGGAATGGAGGTGTGGTAGAGATGGGATGGAGGTATGGTGGAGTTGGGATGGCGGTGTGGTGGAGTTGGGATGAAGGTGTAGTGAAGTTGGGATGGTGGTACATTTGGGATGGAGGTATGGTGGAGTTGGGAAGGAGGTGCGGTAGAGTTAGGGTGGAGGAGTGTTGCAGTTGGAGCTGGAAGGGGGCACCTGGCATGATGGAGGCACGTTCTCGGGCAGCAGCAGCTTGACCAGGCCGCAGCGCGGGCCGGGCACCAGCAGCCGGATGTCGTTGGCGACCTTCATCAGTTGGGAAGGTGGTGTGGTACAGCTGGAGCTGGAAGGGGGCACCTGGCATGATGTAAAAACCGGGCTCGTTCTCGGGCAGCAACAGTTCGGCCAGGCCGCAGCGCGGACCGGACGCCAGCAGCCGGATGTCGTTGGCGACCTTCATCAGTTGGGATGGTGGTATGGTGCAGTTGGAGCTGGGAGGGGGCACCTGGCATGATGGAAGAGCCGGGCTCGTTCTCGGGCAGCAACAGTTCGCCCAGGCCGCAGCGCGGACCGGACGCCAGCAGCCGAATGTCGTTGGCGACCTTCATCAGCGATACGGCGATGGTGTTTAGCGCGCCCGACACTTCCACCATGGCGTCGTGGCACGCCAGCGCCTCGAACTTGTTCGGGGCCGTTTCGAACGGGATGCCTATTACAAGAAAATGGATTTGTAAGGGCTAGCTCATACAGTTTTTATTCACATTCATTCGAATTGAAGACAGTTCATAATCAGTCGTCAATCGCGCCGTAGGTATTTATATATCATATTGTTATTATTAGCATTGAACTTTTTATATCAATAAAGTTATCATTTTTATATCACAAAAGATTTTAATACTTCTCTTTCAATCAATCACTAACATATTATCACTATAATGGGTGCAAGTATAGTTCGTGCCAAATCGATTGAGAAAAACGGACGATGACCTCAGATATGAACCGAGTGTCAAAAGGCGTAACTTACAAAATCTCAATTTAGATAACAGTATTTAAATATTGATATTATTCACACTTCTAGGTCAGCACATATGTTTCTTTTTTGTTTCTTACATAATATTGTTTGTGGTTCCTATAAACATCGTAAAATGTTACGGTACATCGCGAAAAATGTGTTATATTTTATATTTCAATCTATAGCAAGTAACGCAGCAATTCATTTAATAACAGTTTCATACTAAAAAAAGATATGTATTTGAAGCCATATTGAACTTTTACAAATTCATCCCTTTAAAATAAACAAAACGTTACGTCAGTTCGTTCTAAAAGAAAGTGACAATGGCGGCCAGAGATTCGTGACCTTCATTGGGCCGGTCCGCATGCACCGAATAAAAATAGTTCTTATATAATATTCAAAATAAAGTTTTATCTTTGAATAAGTACGTACTTATTCGGTGTCGTTATCACTCGAATCTTTATATGTGTTATAAATTAATGCTTTTTGTTGTCAAATGAATAAAGTACTTTTTATCAATATATGATTTTTCTTCTACATCGACCTTTTACATAACTTTTTAATAATAGCTAATAAATATATATTACATCAATCATAATAAATTAAAAAAAGCATTATAAATAAAGAAAGTACTACATATAAAAAGTGCCTATATATTGAAGGTTTGTAGTCCCTGGTTAAACGACCGAAAGGTCAATGTCCGTTTTTCTCAATCGATTTGGCACGAACTATAGGTCACATCATTCGCAAATAATTACAACAATAACCGGTGACTAAGCATCAAACGTTAAAAAATTATAACTTTATGAAGGTGACATAAAAAAGATTATCTAAATACATTTTTTAAATATAAAAAATTGATGGTTTCGTAGCGTAATGGATTAAGCGTTAGGTGGTGGTATACTGCGGGTTTCGTATCCCGCACGAAACATATGTTTGTATGGCCTAATGAAAAATTGTTTCAGATCATGATGTGTGTCCTCGTTCAACTTATGTAAATAAACCACCTCCACGTGAAATTAGTTATTTTAAATAAAATGTAAATTTAATTTGTTACTCCTAGTAATATAAAAAAAAACAGTTTTCTGTACTAATTAATTAAAATAAATTGTCATTACTCTATTTAATTTTAACAAGTTTACGAGCATTTTATTTGAACATAATGTCAACGCTTAAATTTGATTTCTATACATAAAAAATATTGTAAAATTGCAAACAATTTCAATCAACGCTTCTGGTACAGTGCGGTCGTGTGTTTCATTTATTCAACATAATATTATATTCGATGTTATAGGGTAGAGATGAGCCGAATATTCGTTTCATATTCAGTATTTGACATATTCGGCAGTTTTACCGAATATTCGGCTAAATCACCGAACATTCGGTAAAGTAATATACTCAGTATCCACCGTATTGAAATGTATGAATTGAGTAATGCCATGTCTTTCGTAATTTTACTGTTGAAAGTATATTTTATTTATGGGTTAAATCTACTTGTATTATTTTTATGTAGTATGTAGATATATTATATATTTAGATATATTTCCAATTATAGCAAATAGAAAGCTTAATAAAATGTTTTCGGGATCAAACAATGAAACATTACATTACATTAGTAAATTTCACTTTATTTTAGTCGTCAGTTTCTCTTAAATAAATCCAAATAGTAGATCTCCTGCCGCTGATTTTTATCATATAATTATCAATTTTCACTAAAAATAACAATACGATTTTTTTTCGCCCATAACTAGTCAAATCATAAGCATGTGCGCCGGCAATTTACTCAGTACAGGATGATGATACAAAGGCATGTCAGGTATGGCGGTGGAGTGAGTGGCAGGGCCCGGCGCAAACCCCGCGCGCTTTACGGTAACAAGTTTCGACAGAAATTGGTTAGTTACCGATACCGAGGTGATCCTGCCGAATAATGTTCGGCCGAATATTCGTATTCGGTGAAATCCATGTTCGGCCCATCCCTACTATAGGGTCGAATATCAGCCCTAAAAACTAGTGTTAAAATTAAAAAATTTGTACGACTGCCTTCAATATAATATAATAAAGAGTATATCATCAATGTATTTAAGTCAATTAAATATGCTTTTTCAAGGATAACTCCAAAACTTTTAAGGATAACTGTACGAGCTGCAGCACGTACATTTTTGTGGCGTCGGCAGTTTACGCTATAACGCTAAAATAATGCATTTGGAGTCATTGCGCTAATTGAGCCCAGCAATACCGGTCACGCGTGCTCGCAGTATCATTTCCCATCTATCATTAAATTAGATTTAGTTGGGTCTATCAATAAAATATCGATTATCAACTTCCCGGTATTAACTATCATTTAATAGCACATACTATCAACGGACCACGTGGGGGTCCCATCGCAGCCCATACAATAACTGCAAAACTACTAGTCAGATCTTGATCAAATTTATATGGGACCACACGAGAAGCAGCTTTCAAATGTCACATAATCATCAAAATCGGTTCACCTAGAAAAAAGTTCTGAGAAGGTAACACACACATACAAAAAACATACAGTCGAATTGAGTACCTCCTTTTTGAAGCCGGTTAAAAGGTTAGTGCGGTGCGGTAATATAGTGCAGAAGTGCAGTGCGATAAGTCGGAGCATTAATGTAGTCATACGATACAGAAGTGTGGTGCGGTAGTGAAATGCGAGTGGCGAGTAGTGTAGTACGCAGTGGTGAAGCCTCCATAGAAGCCGAAAAGCCGGGCTTGCCTTATCAAACTGAATCAATCAATAATATCGATCAATAATATCAACTAATAAAATAACTGGTAAACTGTTTCAAACTATTTCAAATTTCCCGCACACTCCACTATTCGACACATGCCGACCGATGACTTCGTATTGCCTTAGCGATACTGCTGCTGTCATAAAAAATGAGTTTTAATAGAGCGATTAATTGTCTCCCTCGCTCGCGTTGGCTTTTTACGGGGCTTTCGAGAAGACGATCGCTCTCTTTCTAACCTATTGCAAAATATTCTATAATGAAATATAACTACGATAGTATATATAGCAATTAGTATAGAGATTTAAAGCCAGGCTTTAGGTATGAATTTGTCAAAAGCGGAGGCGTGCGGACAATACGTTTGCAAGTTCATTTCACATTTCAATATTTATTTACTCTGTGTGTTTGTTTAGCTTAAGCGGTTTAATATTGCGAGTTCAAAATTTATGCTTTTTTTAAAAAAAGTTAATGAAAATGGAGGGTAATAGTGTTCTTTGTGATGAATTGAAGTGTGTTAAAATGCTAATCGGAGAGGAAAAGGTAAAGTCTTTAAACTTTGTTGAGATAATACACAAGGTCAAGAGTGTATTTCAATTATCGCAATTAAAAAACAGTTATTGGTACAATTAAAACGTTCAACATTTTACGTGGACATAATTAAATCTTTCCTTAAGAAAGAAAGACGATTTCACTTATCTTATCTTATCTCTTATCCGTTAGAATGTAAATAACTTGTTTTTTTTTTCAATTTTGTACATAGTTTGTTTGTACTTTTTTCATGTTTTACTTTTGTTCATGTATTGTATTGGATGTAAATATTTTTTTCTTTCGCTTAAACAAACCCAATCGGTTTTCTTCAAAGGCACCGAAGCTATGCAATTGCTGATATGTAGTACAATCTATCTGGCAGTAGTATGCCTTCTGTTTGGTTTGTTAAACACGTCCTTGACAGCACTGAATATGAAACTGAGGAGTGAAGTCAGATCAAGATTGGTGTATTTTTATAAAACTGCTAAAAGCAACAAAACCATATCTTGGGCTTGCCCTAGTTTGGAGCTCTAGCTTCGCCACTGATAGTGCGATGCGGTCGTGCGGTGTGGTAGTGCGATGCGATAGTGTAGTAAGGTTGTACGGTATAGTAATGTGGTGCGATAGTACGGTGTGGTGCGATAGTGTGGTGCATTAGTGCGGTGTGGTTATGCGGTGCAGTGGTGCGTGAGTGCGGCGCACCGGTGAGCGCGGCGATCTCGGCGGCGCACTTCTCCGCGAAGCCGACGCGCGTGTTGAGGCCGGTGCCTACGGCCGTGCCGCCCAGCGCCAGGTAGTGCAGGCGCGGCAGCACGGAGCACACGCGCTCCACGCCGTACGTCAGTTGTGTCGCGTACCCGCTGAATTCCTGGCCCAGGGTCAGTGGCACCGCGTCCATTAAGTGCGTCCTGCACACCACCACAATAGCGTTACCGTTACAGCCTATTAAAGTCCACTACTGATCCACAGGCCTCCCCCATTGATTGCCTCATATTTCCCATAGTTGGACGCTTGGCAAGCGGGTTGACAACCACAGTTATTTAGTTTCAGTCGTTATTAGGAAGACGCTGGTGCCCACCTCCTGAATTGTTTCGCTCTGTCGCCTTTGACGGCAGCCACAGAATGATATAAGGTAGTGGATATCGGTGGATAGTGGTAGTGGATTTGTAGGTTCATGCTATCATAAATGATACCTACAAATAATATACACATAGTTACAGATAGGGTAGGGTATACTGGAATTTCTAGTTATTAAATTGCGAATGTTTTTTTTTAATCTTAAGAAACTCATTTATTATTAAAATTATTTTTGGCAGGAAACCATCTTTCAATTGTTTTCTATCACAAATTGAAGTTTGTAATTCGCAGCAAAAATGAAATTCACGGGAATATTTTTTAGGGCGTTCAAAAGTCCACAAGATTACACTGCTCGTCTGAGAGGAAAGCACGTCAATTGAACACCGTAAGATCTCCATGATGAAATTCGTGCAAGTCGATCCGCAACTGTGATCACTAAGAAAAATATGGCTACCATCAGATGACTAATTGACATTTGAGTCGCACATTGGTATAACCCAAATTAAAAATTATATCAATATTTAAAAGTTAAAAAACTTTCTTGCCACCTCATTAACTCACCCCAGAACAAAAACGCGCTTGAGTGGATTGGAAAAAAATGGTTAAAATATGGTCACAAACGCTCAAATATTGTATATGGCATTGGGACAGGAAATGAGACATGTATATTTGTTACATTCTACAAAAAAAAACTTAAGAAAGCAAGAAGCGTGGCCAAAAACCATTTCGTTTTTTTTCTGAAAGAGGGCTCCTGTCGTCACGATCCCACTTGATGGAGCAAATCACAGTTAATACAGACTGGTAAACCACTATTTGTTTGCCCACTGTCATTGAAAAAGTTATCTATTCTATCTAGTCTATTGCACAATGACAAGCTTCCGCGCACACCGCGAATAAGACAAAGTTATTTTTGGCTCCTGAGAAGGTGGAGCTCATGACCCACCTCGCATACAGTTCAGACCTCACATCACTTCTTTATTTTAAGAGATTTGACCTTTACGGAGCCAGAACAGGCCGTGAGCTCTGTCTCTCAGCTGTCCCTTAGACCAGTGGTCGTTATGTTTTGAAAATGGTTTAAACGAAGTGTTTAAAACGTAATGGAGAATACTTTGAAAATCAGTAAATTAACAATTAACATAAAAATTATTTTATTTATGAGTAACGCAAACTTTTAGTGTAGCCCAAGTACTTTATTTTATAGAAATTAGGGTGCCTGCCATGTAGTGGCTGCGTTAAAGACTTAATCAATTACACTTCGTCCTGTAGGTGTCCTCAGAAGCTTTTATTATTTCGTCGCCACAGCCGAGAACGACATGGATGGTAATGTCATTATAAAATATAATCCGTTGGTGTCGTAAGAGGCGACAGAGAGAAACAAATCAGGTCGGCAATTATCCCCCGTATGAGGCAATCGATGGGGGAAGTCTATGTTCAGCAGACTTTAATAGGCTGTAACTGTAAGATACGACTAAATGTAGGTAAAGGTGTAAATATACAATATGTAACAAAACCCCTGTGGTTCCTGTTAAGTGTGTTATCAGAATCAGTATCCAAGCATATAGAAATAATTTTTTTTCAAAAAAACACATTTACAAAAAATAATTTTGATGAAAAAAAAATTAATTCGCAAATTGTATGTGGTGTTATTACCTCTAACTCACACGAGTGTCGGTACTGCGGGGTCTTTGACAATCCTTTTATTCATCGGCCAATGCAGAGATAATAAAACCACATACAATTTGCAAATAATTTTTTTTCATCAAAACTAATTTTTTTTAAATGTGTTTTTTTGAAAAAAAAAATTATCTTTATATGCTTGGATACTGATTCGGATAACGCAGGTAACGGGAACCGCAGGGTTTTTGTTACATGTTGTATAGACCAACGCCGAACAGCAGCGTCTAAACTACAACACTTCTGGTAATGTGATCAGCAATCATTATATTAGGGAGATCACTGACTCTCGTAACACAGGTTTTCTAACCTAGCCCGGGAGTGAGGCTTAAAAAATATTGTTACCAATTTTATGTCAATAAAGATTACAATTATTATTATCTACCAGCCAAACATTACATTCAGGCAGAAGTTCCCTACAACGTTAAACGCCTATGTGCAGCAGTGGAATTTTACGGATACTGATAAAGAAAATAAAATTTTTACACTTTACAGAATAGCCATGATGTCTTCACACACAAATAGCTTGAACAGTTACCACACTCTTCCGGAATACCAACGTAAAATAGCAGCTTAATGCTGCAGTGTTTCGTATGGTGACTAATCAGAAACCCTTCTTACTGGAAATGAGGCATTCCGTCTTAGTCCTCTGGGGTGACAGCACAACTGCATTTTGATTCATAACCGAGGTTAAGTGTAGATGTCCATGGACCACAGCATCTACGTACTGTCAGATGAACTGTGTTATGTTTGTCACAGTTATGAAAAAAAGCCAAGCAAAACCCCACCTGCCAATCTTGATGATCTTGTCGAACTCCTTGGCCTTGGCCTCCAGGGTGTCCCTGAGGGCAACAAGTCCGGGCATCAGTCTATCGCGGAGCTCCATCGCTACAGCTATGTGCATAGCCGTAGGGTAAGTGTCGTTGGAGCTCTGCGACTTGTTCACGTGGTCGTTGGGATGCACCGGATCCTTGCTGCCCAGCTTCCCGCCCAGGATCTGGATCGCCCTGTTAGCGATCACCTGGAGGTGAAATTTTTCTTTTTATTTCTCAGTTTTTTTAACATATCGATTTGAAACTGAAACAAAGTCAACAGGTTGAGAAGCAAAAATTATACTCAATATGGTTGTGCCCATTACCTGATGACAGGGACACTTAATCATAGTCATAGATAGTAAATATATGTTCAACATTTTTCAGGCTCTTATTTGTGTATCAATCGCCATTAGTACGCGAATAATTGGGATTTATCGTCCCTACCATCACTAATGAAATTGTTTATTGCAATTTTAAGTGCTGATTTACGTACAAAGCCGTGGTGGCTCAGGGGCTAAGCGCTCGCTGTAAATATCACAGTACGCGAGCAACCAAGGTTCGAACCCAGGCGGCACCGATTAAATTTTTAATTACAATTTTAATTGCTGATTTACTACATGCTTTATGGTGAAGAAAAACATTGTAAAGAAACCTGCATGTATTAGAATTTGAGGAAACATGTGAAGATGTAGTAGGCTGTAATACTTGTACTTCAATCGTATCTTTTTTTTTATTTACCATTGGTTCGAAATAAAAACCTCTGTCCTGGGAAGAACTGGCTAGAAACCCAGCGGGATTTTAAGAAAAAACAGCTTACAATTACGTATGTTACTTACAACTAATAATAAAAAAAGAAATAGCTGGATAGTGACCACCACCAAAGTTCGACTATGTTGAAAACCATTCTTTTTCATTCATTCAGCCTATCAGAAAACCATTTATCAACATAGAAGCGTGACCATAGATTGCCTCATAGGACATTTACCATAGATGCCATGCTTTGCAGGCGAGTTAGCAATTGCAGTTTTTATAGTAGGTAATCATAAATAAGAGGCCAGAGGCCTGTGTTCAGCAGTGGGACGTATATAGGCTATAACTTTACTTTTTTTTAGTAATTGAGTGGTATTTGCAAGACGCTACTATTCCATATCCTGTTCCAGTTTGCTTCGACAGTCACAGGGCGATATCGTGTAGTAGATACTCATACGTCGACACTATACAGCGGCAAGAATTTTAAGTTTACTGGAGTGGTTAACGAATATATATTTTACTAGCTTGCCAGGCAGACGTTGTTCTGCTCTTTTCGACGACCTTTTGTCCTATGAAAAATTCCGTCACTCGTGGGCAAAAAAACTATCCTATCTCTCAAGTCGAACACATGGTGTGCAAATTTGATTAAAATCGTAATGATTTTACTGATTAAAACTACTTTTACGGATTTTATCGCGTTTATTTTACTATTATTTTTAATTCCCGACGTTTCGGGCGCTTTCCAGCACCCATGGGTCATGGGGGACTGAGATTACTGACGTCCCGATGTCATTGTTAAACCCGGAGTACCTTCAGCTTTTTTAATTATTGTTTATAAATTAATTGAATTTCAATAGAGAAGGAGGCTGGGTACTACCACCTGCTCGGGATCCTACATACATAAACATACATAAACACTCACGCCTGTCACCCAGAAGCAGGCTAGGGATCCTATAATCAATAAAATTAAAACTAAACCCAAGCATACCACTGCAAGACCTCAGGACATAGTCAGTTCATTTTACATAGATCGGACCATAAACGATAATTAAAAACAAGCTGAAGGTCCTCCGGGTTTAACAATGACATCGGGACATCAGTCATCTCAGTCCCCCGTGACCAAAATATAAGAAATCATTACGTAATGATTTTAATCAAATTTGCACATTTTTATATTTACATACAAATTTATATTTACGCGAACACTACACATTGATTAAAACTACTTTTATGGATTTTATCGCGTTTTATTTATTTTATTTTTAATACCCGACGTTTCGGGTGCTTTCCAGCACCCATGGTCACGGGGGACTGAGGTGACTGACGTCCCTATGTCAAAGTTAACATGGAGTACCTTCAGCTTTTTTAATTATTGTCTTTGGTCCGATCTACGCAGAATGAACTAACTGTGTTTTGAAGTCTTGCAATGGTATGCTTGGGTTTAGTTTTAATTTTATTAATTATAGGGTCCCAAGCCTCCTTCTCTATTGAAATTAGGATGTTTTTTTAATTTCAATAGCCTCATGTATCATCGTTGGTAGGAATCAATGTTCTTTCGCGAGGATTTGTGGTCTATTAATTCTGATGTAATGGTTGGGGCCATCTAGGATATGATCGCAAACTGCAGACCTCCCGGAATGTTGATGCTTCACTTCAGCTATGTTTATTGATTAAATTGTTTATTGATTAAAATCGGTTAAGTAGTTTAGGAGTCCATCCCGGACAAACAACGTGATACGTAATTTATGTAAATTAAGATTTCATTTCATATAATTGGAATATTTAAAAATTAGAAAATTTATAGTACCCCAAAAGCAGTTGGTAACAACTAGCCATTTCCATAATGATATGTGATGTAAGATAATATATAGATATAAGTATATGATATAAGATGTTTTTAATTTCAATTTATTCAGAAATAATGCTTGGTAGGACCTGAAATCTTTCCTGGTAAGAATCGATGTTCTTATGTGGGGACTTGTGGTCTATCAAATCTAACGAACTGAACAATCCTGAATCGTGTCTCGCCATTCATTACAAGCATCCTTATTTTAATAAAGATGACCCGTCATAAAGATTACAAAGGTGCCGTCATAAGATAACACAATCTTACCTCGTTGGTGTTCATGTTGGTCTGAGTACCGGACCCGGTCTGCCAAATAACCAGCGGGAAATGGCCCTCGCGGTACAACTTTCCGGATATGACGTCATCGGCGGCTTGCATAATAGCTTCCGCTGAGGAATGAGATAAAACTATTTATTTATGTGAACAAAATAATCTGAAGAGATTTTTGATAAAGCACAAGGCTTGTCCTAAGACAACTTCTTCATAACATTTATAAAATACTGAGATTTTTTACTAGTATTATTAAAATAGATAAGGCTAAAGAAGAGTTAACATACATTTTCAAAATGCCTCCACCTAAAATTTGCCACCACGGGCCCTTTACTTTGATACCGGATAAAAACTGTGAATGATGGTGGAAATCTAGTTGAAAATTAAAGTAAAATATAAATAATGTTATTATTCAAATGAAGAGACATCTTCATCATTACAATCAACATATAACAAATCTATACTTCAGCTTAAATATTTGCCGTAAAAGGTAGATTCCTACAGATCTGCAGATTACTATTTGTAGTATTTTTAACTGCCTCGTTGGTCTAGTGGTTGTAGTAGTGCGACTGCTGATCATGAGGTCCTGGGTTCGAATCCCGGGTCGGGCCAAAAAAATTAATTATTGAGTTTTTCCATCAAGAAATTCTCAGTAATTGCCCGGAGTCAGGAAGTTGGCGGGGTGTCTCACCCCCGTGCCTCGGAAAGCACGTAAAGCCGTTGGTCCTGCGCCTGATCTCTCTCCGGTCGTGTAAGTTTAACATCCCATTGGATTATGAGAGTGAGGGAATAGAGAGTGCACCTGTGCTTGCGCATACACTTGGGCACTATAATCCTGTCCTGCGCCGATGGCTAGCCTCCGTTGAGGCTGGCCGGCGTGGCCGAAATTCGGTCTGGAGGACATTATTATTATTATTTTTAAATTATTATAATAAGGCAGTGCTTCAATATCCCTTTGAAATCCCATGATAAAGCTTACTGGTTTAGTGTAACAAAACCTATTCACTATTTCCTTGAAGACGGTGCTTATGTTATAATTGAATTGAAAGACAGATGCTGACAAATTATTTTATTCCCTAGCCGTATATATTATGAATTGGTGTATATCGACAGCAAAGTGAAGACCAGACGTGAGTCCGATGGTCCGATGGTGGCATGGAAAGGGAGGATTTAAATCATGTTATTTCTGTGCACACTCTGCGAAATGTATCCCATGTAAAACACTGAACTTGAGCATTTTGCGCATCGAGATAGGTAAGATTGGTTCTAACCATATTGGTGTCACCACTAAGCCTCTGAGTGTGACTTTCCATTCAGTCAAAAACTGCTAGGTGGCGTTTTGCAACACCATCTCATATAAGGCAGTAATACCCCTGTGGACTGGACTTGTGTTTTATATGGTATGTAGGGTGTTCCTCTAAGCAAATACCCCGGTTTGAAGTATCGCTGCGCGTTTGCGATGACACCTAACTTCCTTGCAGTTGCTAGTACTAGAATGAGTCTAATTTTCGAGGCTGCTACCAACCGCTGAATACATTGGGTATTTCAAATCTGAGTATACGTACGACCATACGAGTTTTTGACATTTCCCCGTATGCCTAATCTCAATATAGGAAAAAAAGTCACGCCGTCTGTACGTTTAGATCTTTTAAACTACTCAACGGATTTTAATGAGATTTTAATCAATAGACAAGTGTGACAAACAAGTACACAGTCCACCTACTGGTAAGTGGATGCTTAAGCTTAAGATGTCTATCATCTACATTTATCGTCGAATAAGAATCAAAACGCAGATGCGTTGTCACCCCCGAGGACTAGATTAAATAAATAAAAATCTCTTTATTTCGGACAAACATCCATAATTGTTAGTAGGTACAAGGAAGTTATAGCTATGTTAGTAATAATTAAGTGCAGACACGAATAATTAGTTCAAGTACAAACCAGGCCTACCCGAGGCACTAGGTTTATGGACATGCATATTCACCCAATGTCCTATAATAGGACAATCTGGTTTGCCACTAATAGCCCTCAGTATGGTGTTGGAGCTACCACGTATTCTGCGCATGAGCGACGCTACACGTTTGCGCAACACCGTTTCGAAGCTATCATCACCATCAAAGCTATCACCAACATCACCCTGAAGGCATTATTATACTGTACTTGGAGTGCACTGAAAGCCCCCCGCGTATAATCAACGCACAGATTACACGTGTACATTGTTTGGCAGAAGGCTTTAAACAATGTTATTTTAACTTCTGTGGTACATCGTGAAAATCTGCGGGCTAACATATTGCAGCGGACTGCGAACGCCCTCCTTTCCCTCTCCATATCACAGTCATCCCCCAGCCTCTCGTTCACAATGTGACCGTGAAACTTGAAGGACGATACGCGATGTATAGCTACTCCGTTTAGGTACACTGGCGGAACATTAAGAGCTCTGCGACTGTCTGCCTTAAATACCATAAACTCGCTCTTCTTTACATTGTAAAGAAGACCGTGAGACTCAGCAAAACGCTCACAAACGCTCATCAGTCTTCTGAGAGCAGCGACTGATGGACTCAGCTGCACCATGTCGTCGGCATAACTTATACTATTGACACAAAGACCGTCTATAGAGCATTCAACACGGATGCTGCTGAGCCCACGAATCAGCTGATCAATATAGCAATTAAATAGTGTGGGAGAGGTCAAACCACCTTGTCTCACCCCACATTTAAGCTTAAACTCATCAGAAAACTGTCCAAGCCATCTGACTTGGTTAGTCTGATATCCATACCAGTATTTAAACACATTGCCAATGTCATTCGGGACACCACTCGCCAACAGCTTCGCCCAAAGAACATCATACTGAACCAAGTTAAATGCCTTCGACAGATCCAGAAAAGCAGCATACACACATGTTTTTCTGCAAGTGTAGTACTTGATTATATGCTTGAGGGACATAATAGCACACTCAGTGGATAACCCTGGCCGAAAACCGAACTGGGCGTCGTGAAACTTAAGATGTTGTTTAGATTGGAAAGTCTCATTTTCAATAAAAAATGGTCTTTGGATCTCTACATCTACACTCACACTCACGTTGGTATTCTGTGAGAGCGTGGTCCTTCCCCGGTCGAGCCGACCCGTTATGGTCCACGTACAAAACATATACATGCATGTTTATGTATAAACTTCCGGTATGCGTGTACGTAATTCTTCACATCCTAAACAGCTTGGCCGATTTTGATACTATTTTCGTGGAGTAGTTATGGAGTCACCTAGATGGTTCTTAGCTAGAAATCACCGGGTGGTTCCCATTCATTATATTAAAGAAACGTTTAGTTCTCCGTAACGATCCGTTTAATTAAATACGATGTACATCTACAGTAACAGTTTTTATTACATAATATTTAATATTTATTGACCGCCTCGTTAATCTCGTTTACCGTAAACGTGACTGCTGACCCCCGTTTCGAATCCCTGGTCGGGCCATAATTGGTTATTGGATTTTTCTGTCAAGACTTTGTCAGTATAGAAGCCCAGAGTAAGGAAGTTAGGGGTTCCTCGGAAAGCTATGTGCCATTAATCCTGGTCGTTAGGACATGGTAGGATGACTTAAAATAGAACAATTTTGAGCAGTTCGTAAGTCTTTGTACGAGTATTTTGTTTTTAAAGAAGGGTTTTAGTTCACTTTATATACTGTAATAAAAGGGCACGTAAGAGGAAACGAAGCGTCTTTTAAAGTACAGAGAAATCGAATCTTACGATCCTCACGAGATGTCACATCACATCTTAGTTCTAATGAAGAAATAGTTAAGTTTCATTATTTTTATATTACAATTCGTAGCTTTTAAAAATTGAAATATATTTTGAAAAAAACTTTTAATTTAAAAAAGGTTCCCAAATAATACATGTGTTGTCACGACATATGGATCTTAAGACACGGTGCTTTAATGATGGCCGTATGAGGCAGCTCAATCGCTCAGCGAGCATTGAAGGGAGCTATGCTCGGAGTCCCACTTAGTGTTAGCCTTCGTAATGATAACCGCAGCAGAATCAGAGTAACCGATAGCTTTTCGAATGCCAGCTTCGTACCAGCAAGCAAAATGTACCCCCCTCGCCTCCCCTTATCCATTGCGGAGATTACTGCAATTATTCTTTGCAAAATGTAACTCACGAAAACCCGGCAAAGGCTAGATACAGTCCTTTCGTATTTTAATAGCAATTCTGGGACTGTAACTTATGAATTGGAGATGTGTGGTGACCTCTCATGAATTTCAATAACTAAGTTTTATTGCTTGTTGTAATTGTTATGGCAAACGTACTTGATTATGAATCTTGATGCATAGATAATAGAAAATACAAAATAATGAAATCAGATGAGGAAATAAACATACCAATTTTCTTATCAAGCCCGTACTCAGTGTTTACTTTCGCCGCTGCTTTTTTCAAAATTCCCATCGCCACGATTACTGGATACTGAAAAATTAAGTAGAATATTTTTCAATAGATATGAAATAGAGAACAGGGGTACAATAGGTAGTAAATGTATAACTTTTTATAGTTTTATGGAAGTTCCTGCTGTTGTGTTTGTTTCAACAACAGAATGAGGATTTGAAAAGCTTAAACAAATATAATAAATTCAAAGGGGTAGCCAGAGAGAACAGATCGCCAAGTGTCACGATCCTTACATACCTCTTTCGCTTCTTTCAGGTTCATTAACTTCTTCATACATGCACGTCTAGGTATCCGAGTACTCTTGACCCTCCCCTCTTCGAGCAATTTGCTCACATGGTCTTCGAAAGTTAGTCTCGGTCTACCTCGACACCTTTTAATATTAACTTTCGCTCTATATATTTTCTTCACCATTCGGTCTTCACTCATTCGTTCAACGTGCCCAAACCATTGGAGTACGCCCCTATCAATTTTTGTGATAAGGTCATCGTTCAATCCTGCCATATTGCGAATCTCTTCGTTTCGCTTTCGGTCGGTTATGGTAACGCCACACATTTTACGAAGAGATCGCATCTCCACTGCATTCAACTTGCTTTTATGCTTCTTCTGGCATACCCAGGTTTCGCTGCCATATAACAAAGTCGGTACCAACATTGCGTTATGTATTGCAAGGCGTGCGCTCTTCACCACGCCTTGCCTTTTTACTAATGCATTCAGGGCACCATTGACTTTGTTTCCGGCAGCGACACGCCTATCTACATCCAAATCACATCTTCCATCCCGGCTGAAAGCACTCAATTCAAAGGGAGCCATATAAAACACCCCACTAATCCTACAAATATGTTTGTATATTTGTGACTCCGTCACGTAAAACTATTGACCGATTTTGATGCAAAATAATAGCTAACGAAATAGAATAGGACATCTAATATGTAAAAATTTATGCTTGTTTGTTCGTATTTAATGCGCTGCCATACCGTTCATCAGATTGCGGTGAAACTTTATCAACTTATTGCTTGCACTTGCGCCAAGGTTATAGGCATAGTAAAATTAACTTACTAGGTGGTGCGCATGTCGTACCGACTTATATATCATTCAATGAATGTATTATTATTCCTAATTAAACAATAGAACTCTTCCAAATTTAGAATCACATTTTCACAATTATTTCTTCTGCGACAGTAACGCGCGGGTACCAGCTAGTAGGCTATATTTTATGTATGAAATAGTTCCAGACCATCACAAATTACAGTCTTCTTAACCTATACAATAAAATCTTCATCAGTTTTTAATAAAATGCGAGCGGAGCCGCGGGTAAAAGCTAGTATTCAACGAGTGAGAGGATAGATGATGTTTGTACCTAATATGTGAAATGTTTTTCTTTCTTTCTTCCTTTTGTAATGGACTCGTGCTGTTGTAATTTTGCCTTTATACGAGTATAATAATTTGCTCAAAAATTTCGTACATATTATATTGATGCGTTGCATGGCAAAGTTTTTGGGAGATTTAAATTGCAGCTTTAGCTTTTTATACGTGTTTGAGTCAAACTGCAGCTATAGTATGGTTGTAGCACGAATGGATTGGCTCGACCGCGGAGGACCACGCTCTCACAGAATACGAGCGTAAAAAACCAACTTAATACCGCTGTGTTTTGAACGGTGAGTGTAGAGAACCGGAGACCCTTTTTACTGGAAACGAGGCATTCCATCTTATTCCTCACTGGTGATAACGCATCTGCATTTTGATTTGTAATCGAAGATAGATATACCTAGATTTCTATGGGTCGCAGCAACCACTTACGATCAGGTGGACTGTCTAATTACTTAGTCAGGTTTGATTAAATCAGGTTTGATTCAAAGTCAGCTGTGATGTACAGTGAAGCTGTATTTCTGGAGATTTTGAGTTTTGTCGGGAGTCTGGAGATCATTTAAAATGTCGGGAGAATCCAGACGAATCCCGACCATCTGACAACCCTACATCGCCTCGCCATCGTACCGGCAACCGAGGAAAGGGTGGGGATGACTGACGTGTTAGATGTCCTGATGTCGTAGTTAAAAAAGGCTTGCTTATATTTAAAAGCGAAGGGGCCTCAGTCCCTGTGACAGTCCCTGTCACTGTGGCTCGCGGCCTACAAGCCCTGAGTCAGATGAAGCTGTAAGAGTCGCATAGAGTAACAGCGTTAACATCCAGAAACTAGACTAGTCCCTGTGACTGCGAAACGTCGGATATAAAATAAAAAAATAAACGCGATAAAATTCGTAAAAGTGGTTTCATTTAGTACTGTAATGATGAAGATAATAAGGATGATGATCTCAATCTTTACGTGTAATTTAAGTATCATAGAAAACATAAACGTAAAAGAGAAGGGTAAATTTAGAACGCAACGGTGTTGCGAATGAGTTGAATCAAGGTTGCATTTGTTAGTACATGCAGCTCGTTTAACTCTGTCAATGACCTAATGGGTGCATGGTACTTGCAAACACCTATATCCTATACTATTAAACGAGCAATTCTTGTATATATGTATATATATATATATATATATATATATATATATAATCGGGATCTCGGAAACGGCTCCAACGATTTTCATAAAATTTAGTGTCCAGGGAGTTTCGGGGATAATAAATCGATCTAGTCAAGATTTATTTTTAGAAAATGTCTTTTTGTCCGTGTTTTTAGGCAATTAAAAACTGCTACAATATAGTTAGAATAAGAAGGTAAATTTTGACAGTTTGGTAATGATTATAAATAGCTTATTGGTATAATGGGCGGTCACAAAATCGTAAAACCCCGGTTCGAGCCCAGACCGATCGACCGACTTTTTTATTTTTTTTTTTTCAAGTTTCTTTCTTTTTTGAGAAAATATATTTTTTTCGAGCCCTTTTTTTAGTATTTTTTAAAAACACGAAAATTTAAATAAAAATAATTGCACTCATGATTTTTTATTCAAATAACCAGTTCAGTTTTTTCTGTTATGTCGCTAAGATCAAAAAATATTATTTATAATTCATCAGTATGTAATTTGTATCTAAATATAATTTCCAAAACACACGAATTAAAAAAATCGAGCGAAAAATACCGAGCAAAGCTCGGTCAACCGGGTACTATAGATTTATTGGTAATTCTTTTGCGCAATTAAATTGTCAATTGTAATTATAAGTGCTCATTTACTACGTGCTTAGCGGTATGAGAAAACTTTGTGAGGAAACCAGCTTGTCTGAGAGATAAAATATTTTGATGCCATGTGACCTTCAACAACACCGTCAACACGCAGTGGAGCAACGCATTGGGCTAATAATGTCCTCAAGACCGAATTTCGGTCACGGCAGCCTACCTCAACTGAGACTAGCCTTTTGCGCAAGACAGGATTACAGTAACCGAGTGTATGCTCAAGCACAGGTGCACTCTCTATTCCCTCACTCTCATAGTCTAATGGGACGGTAATCCGACACGACCGGAGAGAGATCAGGCGCAGGACCAACGGCGTTACGTGCTTTCTGAGGCACGGGGGTGAAACACCGACAACTTGCTGACTCCAGACAGCTATTGAGGATTTCTTGACAGAAAATATCAATAACTGATCTTTTCTTAGGCCCGACCCGGGTTTCGTTTCCGGAATCTCATCATCAGCAGTCGCTTTATGACCACTATATCAAAGTGGCAGTTGGGCTTATTGCTCTATATTATAGTCTATAACCTCTCAGCAATTAGAGATGGCATCTTGTCTATGCCTAGGCTACAACGTGTTTACCTTGATTTTTTAACGTGGTAGAGCTACCCTGCAGTTATATTATAGTTGTAGCACGAATGGGTGGGCTCGACCGGGGAGGACCACGTTCTCACAGAATGTCGGCTTAAAATATTAGCTTAATACTGCTGTGTTTCGTATGGTGGGTGTAGAGATCCGGAGACCATTTTTGACTGAAATCGAGGCATTCCATCTTTGTCCTCAAGGGTGACAATGCATTTGCGTTTTGATTCTTAATCGATGATAAATGTCTATGGTCCATAGCATCCACTTACCATCAGGTGGACTGTGTGCTCGTTTGTCATCCTTATTGTGTATAAGAAAAACTACTTTTTAATACTGTGGGACCATACAGCAACTGTATTAACAATCGTGGCTCGTAAATTGTTTTATTTTATTTTGCAGCCTTCTTACTAGAAAACAAAGTGTTGGGCGATCCTTCACTCGTTGGAGTTACTACCTGACGAAACACGCAGCTAGCCGATGGATACAGGTTGTTAAGGACCGTACTTTATGCCGATCTACGGGAAAGGTCTATTATGTTCAGCAGTGAACTTGTGATGGGCCGTGATTAGGGTTGCCAGATGATCGAGATTCGTCTGGATTCTCCCGACATTACAAATGATTTCTAGACTACCGACAAAATTCAAAATCCCCATACAAACAGCTTCTCTTCACATCACAGCTACCTTTGAATTAATAAAAGCTGAGTTAGTAATTAGGCTGAACTTTGAAGTAAATTGTTTGAATTTTACATCTTTTCTGAATACTACTAAAGGATCCAAATTCATGAACCCCAGTAAAGTATAGGACTTTAACAGTAAGTAGTAACAGACAGTAATTTTAGATTGTCAAATACATGTGGCAATCTTAAATTGTGGCCTCCTTTTAAAAAAATAAACGTTATATTTTTAATATTTATTTCTCCCGACAATAACCCCAAAATCCCGATATATTCAAAACTTGTCCATATATTTTGGTCTTCTAATGTGGCAAACCTAGCTCTGTGATAGTGTGATAGTGAAAGTAATACGGTACAAAAAAATGTTTATTTTAATGATGATATTTTTTGTTGTTATAAGGCTATCTTAGGCTAAGGATAGACGACGATGTAACAATCTCATTGATGCAAGATTCTCCCCTCCCTTTGAAGAAATTTTCCAGACCGTCAACGGGGAGCAACGTTCACATTGCCACTGAGAAAGAAAGGGAAGCGAAGCAAGAAGGAACAAAATTGTACATAGCATTTTGAATTTTATCTTCATTGTGTAACGTACCTTCGAGTACAGATTAGAATACAAGACGAACACTCGAGGATTTCCTTTAGATCACACACTGAATAACTTAACACCCTTGCCTGCCGCTAAGTCAAATCCCGATACTTCTCGAGCATTCTCGCGACTTCTTGTGTACCGGGACAAAGTACCTACCCAATGTCCCTTCGTTCGTAAGTGCTTTCAAACACTTTGGCACTATAACATGTCTTACACAGTTGATATCGTTCGTTCAACAGGATTGCCGGCGAAAACGGTCAGAGGGACAATCATCGTCACCAAGATTATTGATTGTCATCACTTCTCTGTAAAATACTATAGAAAAGTTTATTCGTACCGGCATCCGTTCCTCGACGCCGCCGATGGGGAAGTTCATAACGGATCGTACAGTTTGCGCTCCGTATAACTTGTCATCCGGAACGTCGAGCTCTCCGAAGGTATCGCGTTCCTTCCTCTGAAAAAGAAAAAAAAAGCATTTTGTATTCTTTTAATTTAAGGAATAAGGAAAACATACAGCATTATATAGTATATAAGGCAATTGAACATTGAATTACTATATAAAGCCAAAATTGTTTCCTCTAAATCATTTTTAACAAAATTCTATTGACCGGACCACAGAAAGTTCTATTGAGGCCTTACACAATAATTACGATATTAAGATTTATACTGTTTCTTGAAGCCGTAAGTATTTTGAGTGAAAACAATAAATTTCTTTTAGGTGATTTTTTTACCATCTAAAAAAAGTAGGGTTTAACAGGTGTACGGAGTAGAAGCCTATGGCTTATATTATGAAATTGATCTATCAATAAATACCATTAATCAGAAATAAACTTTTGGTACTTAAAAAAATAACATAATTTTTTTTACTAAACAAATAAATCAATTAAAAACTATCGAAATTAAGGTAATACGTACCCTCTTAGTAGTATTTACTGATAGATCAATTTCATAATACGTTAATGTAAAATAAAAATAAAAATTGTAAAATATCAGTCTCCTAGGCTACTTTTCCGTTCACCTGTCACACCCTATTTTTTACAGACGGTAAAAAATCATTCTGTACATAAAAATTAATAATAGCTGTTAGTTAGTCTCGTCTATCCTCGATTAAGAATCAAAATAATATCAAATGAAGGTAAGGAAGGGAAATAGTTGTAAACTATTCTTTATTTTTATTATATTCGCGTTGCGTTGCTGATTCCTTTCATGACGAAGGTTTTTTTTTCGAACTAGTGATAAATTACACTTAAAATGTCTTTCAGTAAGTATTACTTATGATCTGCATTGAATAAACAAAGTTAAAAAAACAAGGCGATATTTTTGTTATCAAAGCTTCAAAGTCAAACGTCCTGTTTAAATTGGAAATAACCAATTAGAAAAACTATCAATTTTTGAAACTCAAAAATGGCTCGACCTATTTTAATTTTTTTGTGTATGAATGGGATCCTAGATGTTTTAGAAGCACATTTGGGCAATGAAGTGGCGCTGTTGTCGAGATCAAGAAATCACCCGTGCGCGGCGGAACACTAGTTTCTAATAAACAGAAAAAGATTTTAAGTCTTTTAGTCTGAGCACCGACTTCTGAAGCTGTTATGTGGAAATTATTTTATTCTTTTTAGTATCCGGGCCGGGCCACCCCAGTGCCAGCTCCTTCCACTTGATCGCATCCAGCGCAGCGGTTCGATTTGTCGACGATCGAGTCCTTTTCGATCGGCTCGTTTCATTGGCGCTGCGTAGGGATGTTGCATTCCTTTGGATTTCCTATCGCATCTACCATGGGGAGCGCTCTGAGGAAATATTCGGATTAATTCCAGCCACCAAATTTCATGAACGCACATCGCGTCAAAATGGAAGATACCATCCTCACCATCTGGATGCTTGGCGGTCCACCACTGTGCGTTTTACTAGGAGTTATTTTCCTCGTACAACTTCTCTGTGGAATTGTTTACCACCGGCGATTTTTCCGGACTGATACGACCTAGGGACCGTCAAGAAAAGAGCTGACTCCTTTTTAAAAGGCCGGCAACGCACCTGCAATTCCCCTGGTGTTGCGGTTGTTCATGGGCGACGGTAGTCACTTATCATCAGGTGAGCCGCATGCTCGTTTGCCTCTTCTTCTATAACAAAAAACAAAATAGTTGTTTGAAGTCGACTTTTCCCTTAATTAGACGTTTTTACCCTTTCGAGTGCACTAAGGAACATCACAACTTATACGGGATACCCATTAAATATTTTTAACTAGCGATCCACCCCGGTTTCACACGGGTGATTTCGGGGGATTGATTACGGGGGGATGATTACGGCGGATCACAACAGCGCCACCTACCGGCTCCAATTGAGTTTTAAACAACCAAGGAACCCGCTTAAATACACACAAAAAATTTACCAAAATCCCTCAAGCCGTTTTCGAAATTTAGCGAGACTAACGGATAACAATTGATTTTTATATATAAAAAGAAAAAGATAAAGTACATGAAGTAATACTTTCATTTTCAAAGAAGTGGTGGTATATCCATGTCGCAACAATTTGATTGTTGCGGCACGAACGAGTCGGCTCGACCTGGAAAGGGCACAATTTCACAGAATTCCAGCGTAAAATAGCATCTCAATGCTGCTGTATTTCGCATGGTGAGTGAAGAGAACCGTACAACTAGAAACGAGGCAATCAATCTTAGTTCTCAGGGGTGACAACGTGTCTGCATTTTAATTCTTAATCGGGGATAGAATAGATGTAGATGTCTATGGGCCACGACAGCCACTTACCTTGTAACTTTGTGAAAAAAAATACATTTTATAATCAATTTCTAAAAAGAGTAAAAAGACGTGTCTGTTTACAGACAATAAACATAAAAACCAAAATATTTGTAACTGTTATTAATAAAAAACCACTACCGCGACTAGTTACTCGGTGTCTGTGGTTTGTAGAATTGACAACACCCTGCATATTTATTATTTATATCGGTGATTCGAGGCCGACTGCTAGTTGAAAACTGCCACCGCGATAATATGCGGTTTTCAGCTATTGAGATACTCGTATTTCTGTTCCTGACGTTTCAATTTGTTTGTATTTATAATTGGTTATTTCCAATTTATACAAGAAGTTTGACTTTGTAGCTTTGATAACAAAAATATCGCCTGGTTTTTTAACTTTGTTTATTCAATGCAGATCATAAGTAATACTTATTGAAAGACATTTTAAGTGTAATTTATCACTAGTTCGAAAAAAAACCTTCGTCATGAAAGGAATCAGCAACGCAACGCGAATATAATAAAAATAAAGAATAGTTTACAACTATTTACCTACATCTGATATTATTTTGATTCTTAATCGAGGATAGACGTAGATATCTATGTGTCTGAACATCCACTTCGTACAGGTGGGCTGTGTTTGTTTGACACCCTTATACCGTAAGCTGTTTGGACATCAGATCGTTATGAGGTCGTTAAGTTTCAGAAAATAAACTTTATTTTAGAGGATTTGCCGTGGGATGAAGTTTGTTTCTAACCAAGTATCATACACACACATACAGTAGTCGGACTTATATGTTATCACTCTTAATAATTGGATTTTTTTTTTGTTTGTTTTTATAGGAGGGTGACAAACGAGCGCATAGTGCCCCTGAAGCCGTGACCGTTTATTTCAAAATTAATACTACAATATTTTCGGCATAACGGAGGATCTTGCTAAGCCATTTGAGGTAGTATAAGCCCATAAGCTGCTATTTTACGCTGGTATTCATTGAGAGCGTAGTCCTTCCCCGGCCGAGGGGATCCATTCGTGCTACAACTATAATATAGCTGCAGCATGGCTCTACGTGATGGCAAGTTGTTGCCGCAGTCTATGACACCTGCAGTCAATCCAAACAAAATAAGCTACAGATGCATTCGTCACCTCTGAGGACTAAGATAAAATTCCTTACAGCCTGGAATTATACTGACTCTTCACACCCTCCAGACCTGAACACAGCACAGCAGTGCCACTCAGACGGAATCTTAGACATAAAGAGTTCTACCACCAGTAGAAACATTTCCTCACGATGTTTTCCTTCACCGCCGAGCACATGGTAAAGCAGCACTTATAATTGCTAATCCCTGAACTACCTTGACATTATACTTATTAGTATTAGTTTATACGTGGTAGAGCTATGCTGCAGTTATATATAAGTAGTATAGTTGTAGCACGAATGGGTCGGCCCGACCGGAGTAATACCACGCTCTCACAGAATACCAGCGTAAAATAGTAGCTTAATGCGCTGTGTTTCGTATGGTGAGTTTAGAGAACCGGTGACCCTTTTTACTAGAAACAAGGCATTCCATCTTAGTCCTCACGGGTGACAACTGACAACGCATCTGCATTTTGATTCGTAATTGAGGATAAATGACGAATGATAAATCGAGGTTAGATCTTTGGGCCACAGCAACCTCTTACCATCAGGTGTCTCGTCTCGTCTGTCTCGTCTGTGTGCTCGTTGGTCACCCTATCGTATAAAAAAATCCACTTATGAATATTTAATGCTAACTTGTACCACGATAGACCTTTGCTACTTAAACGAGTAAAGTAATCGAATGAATTATCATAAATAATTAAGATCAGAGATTTTTTTTGTGAATGTAAAACTATAAGTTCGTAAAGTTAATAAATGAATGAAAAATGTATTGGAAGTAGATTAAAAAAAAGTAAAATACGTATAACTTTATATATATATATATATATATATATATATATATATATATATATATATATATATATATATACGTATAACAAACAGAAAGAACTTAAAGTTAGTTGAAAATTTGATTAAAACATGGCACTAAGTTGAATCAGTTATTTACGCCGCTGATAACCTCAGCGGCGTAAATAACTTACTGATGTAATCAAGTACGCAATCAGTAAACGAATTATTCAAATATACGTCTTGAGATATGATCATAAAGTTTATTATAAAAATCAGCCAGATCAAGTCAATACAGAAGGTATCAAATGTCGTTAAACGGCCCGGCATAACAGCAAAGTGCTAAGTTTACGCGAATTCGTTAAATAATTTTCACTTACCATTTTCACAGGTTTACCCTCTTGATTTGCGCAAACCGTACACGCCATTTATATAAATTTGATTCACAATAATAAACTTAAAAGAAAAAACTCGTCCAAAAATGACACTCTCAAACAGGTTATATGTCAAACTCTAAAAATAATAAAAAACAGCAAAATGTGCCAGTGTCTTTTATTTTATTTAAAAAAAAAACTAGTATTAAGCCGTTATTGTGCAATTTAGATTGCGAATTCGCGACTTTTACTACAGTATTGAAATACACGACTGAATACCGCCACGTAACTGTTGGAAACAAAACTAAGGAAACCAGTCTGCGTCCCCTCCAAGAAATTACGTACAGGGCCGACTCGCGTACTATTTTATACTTTTATAGTGCGCTTATCGTTGGGTATGCGGCTGCACAGACCAAACAGCGTGGGAGAACTGATTTCAAATGCGGTAACTATTCGGGTGACGACAATACGATAACAATAACAAAGTTTACTCCAAGCATTTATATAATTTTTTTATAGATTGTGGTTGACAAACAGACACACAGTCCACCTGATGGTAAGTGGATGTTGTGACCCATAGACATCTACAGATCTACATTCCAAAAATATCAGAGGAGTTAAAACAGTTTTTAGTTTCATCACCTTTAACTTTTACTGTTTTTAATAAGTAAATAAAAAATACTTAGACGTTTTCAGGTCTTTGCAGCACGAAAACTATACATTTAAATAATACTAGTTTTTTACGAATTTAGACCTGGATTTAGACCTGGAAGAGGATGCATGGATCAAATGTTTTCTCTCCGCATGATTCTTCTCCGTGAGAAGCTTCTGAGTGTTAACCAGAGGATTTTCTGTGCTTTTGTGGATCTGGAGAAAGCATTTGATAAGGTTATAAGGAAGAAAATGTGGGAACTGTTGCCGGGATATGGTGTTTTTAGCTTTACTATGACTGTAAAGCCTGTGTGCGGGACATAGGGCATGACCTGTCACCCATGTTAAGCGTCCAAGCGGGCGTAAAACAGGGTTGTGTCATGTCTTCCTGGCTGTTCATACTGTATCTCGACAGCTGTTTACAGAAGCTGAAAGATAGCTGTTTGGGTGTGAAATTGGGTGACATAAAAGTTAATTGTTTGCTGTATGCTGATGATGCAGTGCTTATTGCACCATCAGAAGCAGAACTGCAGGCATTAGTCACGTGTATGAAAGAGGAATGTGAAATTAAAGGTCTCCGTTTGAATGCTAATAAAACTAAGGTTCTGGTATTTGAAAAGGACGAAGAGAGAACGAAATGTGAAATATGGGTAAATCAGGAATGTCTAGAACAGGTAAATGAAATTGTATACTTGGGGAGTGCTTTCAGCCGGGATGGAAGATGTGATTTAGATGTGGATAGGCGTGTCGCTGCCGGAAACAAAGTCAATGGTGCCCTGAATGCATTAGTAAAAAGGCAAGGCGTGGTGAAAAGTGCACGCCTTGCAATACATAACGCAGTGTTGGTACCGAGTTTGTTATATGGCAGCGAAACCTGGGTATGCCAGAAGAAGCATAAAAGCAAGTTGAATGCAGTGGAGATGCGATCTCTTCGTAAAATGTGTGGCGTTACCATAGCCGACCGAAAGCGAAACGAAGAGATTCGCAATATGGCAGGATTGAAAGATGACCTTATCACAAAAATTGATAGCGGCGTACTCCAATGGTTTAGGCACGTTGAACGAATGAGTGAAGACCGAATGGTGAAGAAAATATATAGAGCGAAAGTAAATATTAAAAGGTGTCGAGGTAGACCGAGACTAACTTTCGAAGACCATGTGAGCAAATTGCTCGAAGAGGGGAGGGTCAAGAGTACTCGGATACCTAGACGTGCATGTATGAAGAAGTTAATGAACCTGAAAGAAGCGAAAGAGGTATGTAAGGATCGTGACACTTGGCGATCTGTTCTCTCTGGCTACCCCGTTAGGGATTGTGCGTATAAGTAAGTAAGTAAGTTTTACGAATTACATCGAATATATTAACTTTTTATATACCCGACGCGACGTTTCGAGCACTTTACAACCACCCATGGTCACGGGGGGGACTGAGATGTTCAACGTCCAGACGTCATAGTTAACCGCCGGTAACCGCCGTAAAGAAATCATTACGAAAACTATATTTTCGATCAACATACTTTATCGTGTATGCTTCAAATCTGAAATTGTGTTTATGTAATCTAAGAGTTCATTAATTAATTTGAAACACTTAACCACTGGACAAAGGCTTTCCTTAACGGAAATACTATTTTTTTTAATTATTCTAATCCAGTGCCTGACTATCCTGAAGCATGCCAAAGGTGATAAGGCGCACAGACTTAGTTTAACAAAAGCCTACCTCTTTACTTGAATACACTGAAATATAAAGTCTTGGATCGACAACTCCTATATCTTAAAGAAATCGAAATTCTTAACACTTAATTCACTCTTATCATCATCATCATTACAGCCCGTCAAAATTTACTGCTGAATATAGGTCTAGCGCAAGGGATGCCACAAAACACGATCCTGAGCCACCAGCATCCATCGACTTCTTGCAGATCTTAGCAGGTTGTCACTCCTTCTAGTGCGAATCAGCCTTAACTACAATTTGGTAGGAGACTGCCACTGTAATACCTTTTATCTCCATCGGATGACGGTCCTTCGAGCTATATAGCCAGCTAATTGTCACTTTAGCTTACTGATCCGTTGGGCTATGTCAGTTAATCTGGTTCTACTGCTGACATCCTCATTTAAAAATCTATCACACAGACAAACTCCGAGCATAACCCTCTTCGAAAATCACCAGCAGTGAAAGACAACGTCTCAGATCCATAATATGTTATCACTGGCTACATTTTGTATTCGTTTCAATGAATCATATATTGAAAATTGAATAAAATTCTAAATAAATGAAAATGGTTAAGTGCGAAGGCGGATCACATCTTGAGAGTTACGTTTAATTTCATTAAGTAAACTTGTACAAATAATTAAGGTAGATATTATCTTTACCAGGTAATTCATTACATTATTATTTCGAAAACAACATATCCTAATTTCATACCAGTTCCCTTTTTATTAGTAATGATAGAATTATTATAATATAATAGAGTAACGTCAGGCCACAATAACTCATTGCTGACATAATATTTCTTTTATCCAAGATAAAGTACCCATTGCATAAAATGTTCTGTGACAGGAAACAAATGGTCTTCTTGACGGATTACGAGACAATATGTTCATCACGTGTGCTAATTTTATACAGATAAAACACCTATTTAAAACAATTACTTTTTCCTTTTTTTTGCAATTAGTAAAAACATTTAAAAAATGTATATTTAAAGTTTTTTGTTATTTTTTTTAAATTGAAGTGACTAACGCATATGCAGTCTACCTGACGGTAAGTTCAGCCTATGGACACCTGCAACCTTTAAACAGAAGGCATCTTCTTCATTGGCACGCATCTACAATGGTTTGTCACCACTGAGGACTAAAATAAAATAGCACAAAGCCTGATGTTAATACACGGTGTAACTTGAGGGGTAGATCATCGGTGGCTGGGGGGTGGAGGACCTCAGTAACTATCGATTTAAGCCCCCTGTATGTAATGCGATATTCAGTGGTTCAAAAGTTATTTAGACTTTAGTAAAAATTTTGTCAAAATCAGATTTTAGCCTACTTCGTGACGGTGTTGTTTTTTTCCAAAAACTAGATAATCAGAGGATATTTTGTACCTTTAAGCCAAATAGAGGCTTAGATTTATAAAAATTCAAATAAAAACGTATTTTTTGCAGTCTTTACCAGTGGGTTTGAGTATAGATAGCGACAGTATGCGAGCAAAAGGAGAATAGAGGTGACGCCATTTTCAATTCCATTCTTTAACCGCACGGGTAGTACTAGCCAAATTATATTTCCAGGGTTTATTCTTCATGAACGCCAGTAGTTTTCAAGATATGTTGTAGAAAAAAAAAATACTTTAAATATTTGTTTTAGAACCAAAGAGAGTTAATGCAAACATTATATTTTGAAAAAAAAAACTGTATTTTTTTGTTTGGAATTTTATAAATCTAAGCCCCTGTTTGGTTTAAAAATACAAAAGATGTTTACTCTATGTTTATCTTGTTGGAAAAAAATCACGGTTGGCAGATCTATTAGTTCGGCTGCAATTACTAAGTTTAGGCTAAAATCTGATTTCGACAAAATTTTTACTAAAGTCCAAATAACTTTTGAACCACTGAATATCGCATTACACATACAGGGGGCTTAAATCGATAGGTACTGAGGTCCTCCTCCCCCCAGCCACCGATGATCCATCCCTCAAGTTATACGTTCCATATAGGCTACCCGTAAATAGCAGTACACGAACTGCCGTTTGAGAACAGAAATAGGTATGAGGGTTGTAAGCCACGGCTCCGTGGTGTAGTGTCTTAACTAGAGTTGCAGCGCTGAGGGCCGCGGGTTTGAATCACGCATGGAGCAAATATATGTGAGGCGTACAAATAATTGTTTCCCGGTCTGGATGTTTGTTTATGTGGAAGTTATGTATGAATAACGCCTTTACGAATCCTGTGTCGGGTAGTTGGGGAGATGGTTCACGTTTTTTAAAAGATAAAAGAAAAGTGGACTAAATACGCAGATATGAAAAGAAGATAGAGAAACTGAAATTAACCTACTGCGCAACAGCAACGCAGCTGAAGACTCGGGTACTACGCTATCAAGCCATTGAATTTGGATTTAAGAATGCCATGCATACATAACTTGAATGATTTGTCCACCATGGAAAGAGCTTTGCTCGAGGTTTCTCTGCATGATAAACTTAGAAATGAGGATATCCACAGTAGAACCAGAGTGGCCGACATAGCCCAGCGGATTAGTAAGCTCAAGTGGCAATGAGCTGGCCATATAGCTCGAAGAACCGACAACCGATGGGGAAAAAAGGTTCTCGAGGGGCAGCCTCATACCGCCAGGCGAAGTAAAGGGCGCCCCCCCACTAAATGGAGTGACGACCTGGTAAGACGTACAGGAAGTCGATGAATGCAGGTAGCTCAGGACCGTGCTTTGTGGCATTCCTTGGGGAGGGCCTATGTTCAGCAGTAGACTTGTGAAGGGCTGTAATGGTGATGATGATGATGACGCCATCCATGTGATAAGTAAAGGTACAATTCCGTAGCCGACTGCAGACAGACGTGTCGTCGCGACACAACTGGTTTCTATGTAGTTCAATGAAATACGTTCTGTAGCCAGTGACACGTCCTTTGCTTAGCGGCAGACGACACTGTAGCGCGAACGCAGATCAGTAGTGCCGCCAACGCCCGAGCGACAACACATTGAATATTTCTTAAAAAATAAGTTTCACCGATTCCGAGGATGAGAAACTGATAAACCAGGTGGCCCAATATCCCGCACTATACATTCCCTCACTTCCTCTGCATTTCAACATAGGACGTGTGTCTTTTCGTCTTTTCTCTTTATACTCGAATAATAAAAGCAATTCATCATCTTCCTCTTCTAGCAAAAGATACAAAAATAAATCACGATCGCCAATTTCAAACACATCAGACTTTGTATCCCATTGAACACTCGGAACAGACTGGACACGGGCTGCTGCCGCCTGCAGTCGGGTTCGGAATCATGACACGTCGCCTGCTGCTGCCGCCTGCAGTCGGCTACGGAATTGCACCTTAATGCTTCTCCCCATCAACAGTAAGGTATTCATAAAAATAAATTTATATTCTTCCCCTAATTTAGGAAATACTGATGGATTCTACAAGTATTAATTGTTTTCCGAAAGTCACACAATGTTATCTGACTTTTGCTTTAAATTTAGAAGTTACTTTCAGAAGAAATTAATAAATAACTGTACATAAAGATTTGACGTTGTTATTAATTTGCTTAATTCCACGTAAAGAAATAAAATTATGTGTCCTGCCCAGTATGGAGAGCACCTCCCACCCTCCCTAAGATCTTAGCAGTCAGCCTCCGCAGTCTACTTCACCTGAGGATGCTTTGTGTAGACTAGTGGCAAACATGTGTCATATCATCAAGAGTGGTGTGTTGTTTCTAGTGCGGTGGTTTTAAGAGTGGTGGTGCTGGGATTGGTGGCAACGGGGATGGTGCATGCAATTAAGGGAGGATGGGAGATGCTATTCATATTGGGCAGGACATATCATTTTATTTCTTTATGCAGAATAATTAAGTTCTTACAACTTCAAAATTAAGGATTTTCATAAAATAACACCTTATTCTATTACTTGTACAAAAAGAGTATATATGCTTAATGTAACAAAGACAGAAGTGTTCAATTATGTATAGGTATTTACAAAGATACTAGTTACCATTAGTAATCAAAACCAAAACTCATCAATTAGTAGTTATGTAAAATATCAAAGCTGCGCGATTATTACTAATGGATTTAGATATCATTTCTCAATATCTAAACACCAGTATGGGCATAACAGGCAGACATAGACACGCCTTGTGGGCTCTGCCACTCCAGTTAAATATCAACATAGCCTAAAACTTCTCTAGATATAAACATTTATTGTCAAAGTCATACTGCCATCAAAATTATTTGGATCACATTATAGTTACAAATTTCAGATATAGCGCAATAATATTCATCATCAACATTAACAGTTACCAGTCCATTATTATTACCAGTCCACTGGCGAACAAATTCCTCCCCCATAAATTGCCACAAAATAGTGCCATGTTTAATGGGTGAATTGAAGATCTCAGTGCCAGATATTCCGCACCTGTGGCAGCATAAGTATATTCACTACTCCATATGCTTACGCTGCCAAGCAATGGTTAATGAAGTAAGCTGTAAGCTTGGTAAGTTGTAGGTTCAAATCAAATTAAGGCAGTTATAGTCAATAAAATCTAAGAAATACCTTTTGACGTTTCACATTAATCATTCCGCAATAACTTTGTCTTTGCACAAGCGTACTCAGACGATTTAAAATAACCTTTTACGTAAATCTGAAAAATTATGAACTTATCAATATTTTATAACAACGTGTATAGTTTTTTATCACTAATTTAAATTCGAATTTTTCAAACAAAGCAAAATATTAAAAAATAACCAGTATTAACTTTTTTTACTTGACATCATTTCAATGACATGTCGCTATGTATATCATCGTAGTGTTTGGATGACTTACTCGAATCATAAATAAAAAAAAGTTTATTTTTTTCACTTTGTCGAAGTAAATTTTTGTGGGCAAAACACTCATATACAAGGCCGTGCTAAAATAACCACTTTTAACACAATTTCAATATCCCGCCATTTCGGTACCAGTTCCTCAACTCCATAGAATCAGTAATTTATTTTTGAGGCGATGTATACGCTTTTACAACAAAATGCCAGATAATATACAAAATTTGACGAAAGTACACAAAGTACAAAAACTTTATTAAACTAAGTTTGTATAAAAAGGCTTATTTTAATATTAAGGAATTTATGGATGATAATAACCCCGGGGAAGGGTGATCGCTACCAAGCTATTTCTAATTTGTTTCGTGTCGTTAATTGTAACACGCATAATTGTAAGCTCTTATTTTTTTTAAACTAGTCCCTTTAGGTTTCTTGGTGGTTCTTCCCAGGACATAGTTTTTTTTTTTTTTTGGGAACCAGTGGTAGATGAAAAAAGTGACTTTCAATAAGTATTATTCATAATCTATATCGAATAAAAAAGTTTCAGTTTCTGTTTCGAGAGCTTACTGTGCGTAATTTTCTAATTTTGTAAATGTCTTCTTATTTTGTGACTCGACATTAACTTTTTGGACTGTTTCTTCTAAAGTAACTTTTTGTATGTGGTAGAGCCACGCTACATCTATATTGTAGTTGTAGCACGAATGAGTCGGCTCAACCAGGGCAGTAAAATAGCAGCGTAATGGTGATGTGTTTCATATGGTGAGTGTAGAGAACTGGAGACCCTTTTTACTGGAATCGAGGCATTACATCTTAGTCCTCAGGGGCGACAACGCATTTAGATTTGATTCTTTTACTTACTTACTTACTTTTACTTATCTTCACGCACAATCCCTAACGGGGTAGCCAGAGAGAACAGATCGCCAAGTGTCACGATTCTTACATACCTCTTTCGCTTCTTTCAGGTTCATTAACTTCTTCATATATGCACGTCTAGGTATCCGAGTACTCTTGACCCTCCCCTCTTCGAGCAATTTGCTCACATGGTCTTCGAAAGTTAGTCTCGGTCTACCACGACACCTTTTAATATTTACTTTCGCTCTATATATTTTCTTCACCATTCGGTCTTCACTCATCCGTTCAACGTGCCCAAACCATTGGAGTACGCCCCTATCAATTTTTGTGATAAGGTCATCTTTCAATCCTGCCATATTGCGAATCTCTTCGTTTCGCTTTCGGTCGGCTATGGTAACGCCACACATTTTACGAAGAGATCGCATCTCCACTGCATTCAACTTGCTTTTATGCTTCTTCTGGCATACCCAGGTTTCGCTGCCATATAACAAAGTCGGTACCAACACTGCGTTATGTATTGCAAGGCGTGCACTCTTCACCACGATTTGCCTTTTTACTAATGCATTCAGGGCACCATTGATTCCGGCAGCGACACGCCTATCCACATCTAAATCACATCTTCCATCCCGGCTGAAAGCACTCCCCAAGTATACAATTTCATTTACCTGTTCTAGACATTCCTGATTTACCCATATTTCACATTTCGTTCTCTCTGCGTCCTTTTCAAATACCAGAACCTTAGTTTTATTAGCATTCGAACGGAGACCTTTAATTTCACATTCCTCTTTCATACACGTGACTAATGCCTGCAGTTCTGCTTCTGATGGTGCAATAAGCACTGCATCATCAGCATACAGCAGACAATTAACTTTAATGTCACCCAATTTCACACCCAAACAGCTATTTTTCAGCTTCTGTAAACAGCTGTCGAGATACAGTATGAACAGCCAGGAAGACATGACACAACCCTGTTTCACGCCCGCTTGGACGCTAAACATGGGTGACAGGTCATGCCCTACCCTCACACAGGCTTTACAGTCATAGTAAAGTGACTGCACAGCCCTTAACAATCGACCATCCACACCATATCCCGGCAACAGTTCCGACATTTTCTTCCTTATAACCTTATCAAATGCTTTGTCCAGATCCACAAAAGCACAGAAAATCCTCTGGTTAACACTCAGAAGCTTCTCCGTGATCATGCGGAGAGAAAACATTTGATCCGTGCATCCTCTTCCAGGTCTAAATCCGCATTGTGCCTCCCATAAGAATCTTTCCGATTTCTCTTGCATTCTACGTGTCAAAACCTTCGAGTAAACTTTACTTGCTAAACTGGTCAAGCTGATCGCCCGATAGCACCCGCAGTCAAAATGTGAACCTTTACCTTTATATAAAGGCACAATGACCGCGGATCGCCAATCATCCGGTACATCTCCCGTCCGCCAGCACAAATTGCACAGCAGATGAAAGCTGTCCCAGACGCGAGGCCCACCGTACTTGACCATTTCAGCAGTAACTCTGTCTAGTCCCGCAGCCTTACCACATTTCAAACTTCGAATCGCACGTTCAATCTCTTTCATGCTGATGACCTCAGTGTCATCGAGGTCCGTGTCTGGCGTGCCAGTCACGGCGTCACCCCCGAATCCTTCACTAAGATCATGACACGCATACATTTCTCTATAAAATTCACTCCATCGCTGCATGACGTCCGATTTTTCTGAGAGGACGTCATTGGTTCTCGAGAGCACTTTGTTCATTCTTAAGGCTGTCGCACCACTCCGGGACCTTCCAACCTCTTTTCAGAAGAGTTTGGAGTTTGCCTTAAAGTTGTGCGACAACCTCTCGTCCGCTTCTATTCTACACCTTTCACGTACTTCCTCAATCAATCGCATAAACTTTCTGCAGCTTATATCTTTCTTTCATCTTCTCTCTCATATGCTTATCGTTACTAGAGGCCAAGTAATCTAACCATGCTTTTTTCTTCTTTTTTACAGCGTCTCTCACTTCATCATTCCACCATGCATCTCTTCTTTTACTACTACCTCTTTTTGTCGTTCCACATACTTCTTCCGCTGCACTTACCATTCCATCCCTAAGGTTCTGCCATGTTCTGCCATCTCCACACATTCTTTCCTGCCATCGATGGTGTCTAGCTTTTCGGCTACCCTCGTGCGATATTTGTCCCTAGTATCCGCTTCCTGAAGCTTCCAGCTTCGGATGCGACAGACTGACTGTGGTTCTGTCACTGCCGTCCGGTAGCGCCAACCCGCGAACAAACCCCTAAATCTAGTAATTACTAGATAATGATCTGTTCCCAGGTCAGCACCCCTGAACACTCGTGTATCCATCACCTGTTTTCGCAGTCGGTCATCCACCAGGAACAAATCAATCATACCTCTCTCATTCTTTCTTTCTCTAATGTACATATGGATTTTCCTGTGAGTAAACATAGTGTTTGTCACAAGAAGACCCTTTTCCTTGCATACAGCCAGTATAAGCTTGCCAGCATCATTAACCCTTTTATCGCCAAACTTTCCAAGCACCGACTCGTATCCTGGTCGAGCGATACCTACCCATCCATTCAAATCACCACACACAACAGTTCTTTCGTTTCTCTTAACCAAATCTAGAACATCTCTTACATTCTCCCAAAACTCCTCCACCTCAGCCCTGGACGACGAAGCTACCGGCGCATAAACAGCCAAAAGGAATAACTTCGTCAGTCCCAGTTTAAAGCGAACCCAGAGAAGTCTTGAGTTCACAACCTTGTATTCAGTCATAAGATCGACCAACCGGGACGACAACAGCACCCCCACTCCCTGGCAGGCGTTCTCGCTTTCCGGGACTCCGGACCATATAGCTAACGTCCCGCCAGGGAGCTCTTCAGTACCACTGCCTTTTCGTTTGGTCTCCGACATACACACGACATCTAATTCTCTTTCTTTCATTATTTCGATCAACTCATTCGTCTTATCTCTAATGCCCCCTCTAACATTCCACGTGCCAACTCTGCACTCCGTCCTCCACCTTCCGCCGTCTCGGGCTGTGCGTGACGGGTGGCGGTCCCCATCGCCGCTTTCCGCGCTGCATTCCATACCAACGGGGACGAGCTGGTGTGCGTCGCCTTGGGGGGCGTCCTAACCCTCGTTTGCATGGGTGCGCAGCTGTGTAGAATTGCAGCCCTGAAAAGGGCTGGTAGAGGTCGCGACGAGCACGCTTCTACAATCACCCCAGATTTGATTCTTAATTGAGCATAAATGTGTATGTCTATGGGCCATAGCATCTACTTACCATCAGGTGGACTGTGTGCTCGTTTGTCACCCATGCTATAAAAAAATTCGTTGAAGCATGCCCATGTCACAAAGGATAATTGGACAAAAGTGGTAGAGAAAACAAAAAAAATTGATTATGGATGACTTTTAGAGAGAAATTAATTTTGACTGCATTATTGAAAATCAAATAATAATTAATATAAACAACGACATCCCTACTAATTGTACTAAACGTGATTGAATAAATTTATTTTTAATCTAGTTTTAATCTTAAATTTTTATAACTGTGCCTCTAGAAATAAGCAGTTACAACAAATACGAAGAAACTAAGAAATCTTGTGTTTTAAAGTATCTGTTTTTAATTTATTTTGGTATTATTCAAACCAAACTATAAATGGTTACCAACTCTAAATAGTCGATATCGATTTTTTTAAGAATCAAATATTGTATGTTCCCATTTTTTGGTTGGCACGCTTGGTGCAATAAGTCTGACAGCTTTCAAAATGTATTTCTTAGATTTGGTTGACTATAGTATTAGAAATATTAGTACTATTTTTGTAAAAAAAAATGTGTGGCAAAAAATTGATTTGCATAATAAAAATTGATTTACAAGTGCTAGTTGATTTAAAGAAAATATTTATAGTTGAACATAATTAAATTAAGTTTAGTTACTTATAATATTTATTCCTATACATTACATATAAACAAAAATGAAAAGACATGATATTGTATTAGACCGGGAGCTAGTGACAGGTGACGTTCCACGATTTTGTCGTGCATGCCTTTTTAAGGCTTGATAACTAACCCTAAAATATCAAAGATTGTCGGGGCTGTAGCACCCCCGCGCGTCCTCTTCATAAGGAAAAGCACTTTTCTTTGTGTAGCGAATTTTCGTGGTTTTCCGTGATAGTATACTGCATGCCATTGTAATATACGGAAGTTCAAGCAAATTGAAGCTCTAATAATTGATGGCATGCACCCCGCAGAGGCCCAAGATGATCTAAGGGTTCCGAAAACCTGAAAAAAATTAAAGGGCAATTCTGAGTTTTCAAATTGCATGTCGATGTAAAGAATGGAAGTTTTTGTAATAAAAACACTATGGAAAAATTGGCATGCACCCCTCGTGACATGCAGTTTGGAATGACGGAAAATCGGAGTTCAATTTTTACAGAGTTTTCCGGAAATTTTCCACCGTTGGTCATACGAGGGGTGCATGCCAATTTTTACAGAGTCTTTATTACAAAAACTTCCATTCTTTAACATCGGCATGCAATTGTCCTTTAATTTTTTTCAGGTTTTCAGAACCATTTGATCATCTTGGGCCGCTGCGGGGTGCATGCCATCAATTATTAGAGCTTCAATTTGCTTGAATTTCCGTATATTACGGAAAAACACGAAAATTCGCTACACAAAGAAAAGCGCTTTTCCTTATGAAGAGGACGCGCGCGGGGGGTCTAAAGCCCCGACAATCTTTGATATTTTAGGGTTAGTTATCAAGCCTTAAAAAGCCATGCACGACAAAATCGTGGAACGTCACCTGTCACCAGCTCCCGGTCTATATGTACAAAACTTTAAATTATACAACTCTAAATTATACAATGTTAAGCTCTCTACCAAATTATAATTTTACCTGTATTGCATAGAATAGTCTTTGTGTTTATATCATATTTTATTATCTCTTAATTTCAAAACCAATTTTAAGTTTCATGTTGAAATGTTGTGCATACCTTTAAGTTAAATACATATATAGTATAATTTTGTTTATAACTGCAAATGTTTAATAATAATGTTTTGTATGTGTTTAGTTGGTAAGCCTAAATAAATAAAATAAAATAAAAAAAAAACATTATATAATCAAAATATGTCATCTCATATAATATAATCACAGTGCTATCATAAACATGGCCTGATAATTTTATTACATTTCATTTTAAAGACTTTTAATTTCAAACAGAATGGCTTTTTGATGAATTGAGAGTATTTTTTAAGAGTTCAGAGTACATGTGTATGCTACAATAGTAACGAACACAGCTAAGTGATCATGTATCAGTTAGACAAAGTTTTCATGTTCCCTGGTACTTGCCTCCGGTAATTTTAGTATCTCCCCTTTTATGAGTCCAATCAGAACTTATAATACTTAATATAGTGGAAAACTAAGTGAGGTTTATACGTGGCAGAGCCATGCTGCAGTTATATTAGTAGTATAGTTGTAGCACCAATGCGTCAGCTCAACTGGGGATGGACCATGCTCTCACGGAATACCAGCGTAAAATAGTAGCTTAGTGATGCTGTGTTCTGTGTGGTAAGTGCAGAGAACCGGAGACCCTTTTTACTGGAAATTAGGCATTCCATCTTAGTCCTTATGGGTGGCAACACATCTGCATTTAGATTCACAATCGAGGATAGATATATATGTCTATGGGCCACAGCTACCACTTACCATCAGGTAACTGTGTGCTTGTTTGTTAACCTATCCTATAAAAAAATGGTGACCGATCAAACCTTATTTCAAGCAATTTTTAGTAAATGCGTAAAACCATTGTTAATTCACCATCAATACTCCTATTGCTTGTGCTAGGAGTGGTTTACAATATTAGTTAAATGACTGGCTAGAATTCTTTTTTTTTATAGGATAGGGTGACAAATGAGCACATAATCTAGTGCGGCTGGAATGATAATGATGAAGGTAATATTTTTATGGTCCACAGAAAGAAGTGAAATGCTACTGTTGTGTGATGGGAAAAATATACAACTCTTTCATAAAAATTCTATATCCTTGATGACTATTGCTGTTCATGGGCGGCAGTAATCATTTAACGTCAGGTGAACCATATGCTCATTTGCCCCCTCATCTATAAAAAAAATGATAGTTGAATAATTAAAAAATAATTATTCATACTATAATCATATAAATAAAAAATATGTATTCATCCTATAATTTTTTAAATTAAAGTTTATTTCTTTCATATTTTCATTTATTTATGGCTATCAATTTATATCAATCATATATAACATATCAATTTATATATAGCATATGCGGTTTTAAGCCTAACTGCACCTTAACCTACTGATACTCATATTGCAAGATTGGTGTATTTTATATATATCTTTTTTAAATTTAAAATATATGACAAATAAAACAAATTAAATCATCATACGATTAGACACCATCATGATTGTCATGACAGTGATATGCTATCATATTCATGTTTGCATTTGCTAAAATAAAAAACCTTTTTTGGTGTTGTGATTTATGGGTTTAAATAAAAACATAACATTGTTAGGTAAGACAATAAACCGGTACTACGTATGCGGACCCCGAGAGTATTTGTTTATGTAACACTGGTGAATAGTATTTTCGCTTCCATGACTGACTGGACTGGAAGAATCCTAATTAGAGGAGCCGTAAAGAAGAGAAGAAGAAAAAAAACTTAATTATGACATATTTACAAAAATGAACTGATTATGCAACTTACGGCTTTGATGCTTGTAGTGGAAAATTCATGCTTATCCAAAAGGCGGACAACACATCGGAGATTTTTGGAAGAATTGACCAATACTGAAGATAATTTAAACATGGACACAGCCATGATTTATTTTTATTTGTTTTTACGAAATTAAAATTTCAGCACAACGTTCTATAGACAGTTTTTGAATTGATAAAACAATTGACAACTGACAGAAGACTGACTGTGACTGGAGCTTAGTGAATAAAGAAGAGAGCAGATGACAATGGCAATAGGTGCGTTTAGCAGAAAAAAGCGCTAGCAAGCGCTTACTACCGCTAAAATAGTTTTCGGCCAGGACACGATTGCTACTTCAGTAGCGCTGACACAATGCGCCATTTTGCTTATTTAATTTGTTTGTTTTGAAGTAGAGTTTATAAGTTGTTTTTTGCAATATTAGTTTTAAGTAATATAATGACATGAATAGACATATTATACATGTTATTAAAAATTCAAGATTGGTAAGTTTTTAATATGAATACTTCACAAACATATATTTAAGTTAGGTTAGGTTCCCCGGTTAAAACTCACATCGTGTCCTGGAGGAAAATAGCTACTTACGATTTGACAGCGCTTACCGCTTACGATCGCCATTTTGCTTACAAGCGCTTTTTTCTGCCAAACGCACCCAGATTCGTAGATCGTAGACAGAAGATTATTGTGACACAACACCAATGTTGCCAGAACCAATTTTCTATTTACAACAATGCAAAACAAAAAAAACATGAAAAATTAACAGTAGGTAAAAAAAACTGCATAAATATAAATTTATTTCCAGAAAATAAATATACACATACGCATAAAGAGTTCAGCTAAAAAACTAAATATTATACCAATAGTGTAACACAGAAGGGAATGGCATTAGGCCAATTTCTGCCACAATTCAAAAAACACAATAAATGCTTTAACCAAAATGAACAATTAAGTTACGGTAGCAACAGTCTTCCACCTGTCTTAAAAAGTCTATAGTAGGTTAGAAAAATAAATAATTAAATGAATTCACAGGGTCTTATTTATTCAGGTATAAGTTCTAGAAGTTACATAAACCACACGTTTTTTACACAATGTTACTTAAGCGGAGAATTCACTAGACGGACTTGCTGACAGACATGGCTGCCAGACTTGCTCACGGACATATCTGCAGACATGCCTGCCGAGCTTCGCTACTATAAGTCTGTGCAAAGTTTGATAGTGTATGACCGTCGCAGCCGGTCTGGCAGATTTGCCTGTTAACGTCCGCGCGATCTCATTCTATCTGTGCGATCACAGACATACCTGAACGTGAATGCTAACTGCAGGCTGTCTGTTCACGGACACAAGAGCGGCGGCAACCAGTGAAGAAGGCCTTTTATTTTATTTAACGAACTTCCGAGTCTGTGTAGTGTATTGCGTCAACAGACATGCCCGGTCAAACAGCCCGTGGCTATGTACGTCTAGTGAATTCCCCGCTTTAGTAAGAAGAAATTGTTCATAAATTGTTACAATGAAAATGTTAACTTGTTCATAGCGCAACAGTGGAGAAAAGATATCATCATTGGCTATAATATATTTAATTTCACAAAAAAAGAACGGCCGATAAAAACATCTGAATGATGTTAACTAGCTGTGACAGAAATAAACATGAAGAAAGATCTAGTGAAACCTGTAAATTATTATTTTTAATTATTAGTTTTATTTGTGTAAATCGAAATTTTTGAAACTATTTCATTGGTCATTTTATGATAGCATAATTTCATAGCGGTCCCATTTAAATTTAAATTAATTTGATAGTTGCAAGTTTCAATAAATATATCAACCAAATCCGAACCAAAGCTGAATTAACAAAAAAGAAATTTGAGGTTTTAATCAGTGAATGATTCACGTTTATAACTTATTTATCATAGATTCAATTCGGGTCAATAAAAACTTTGTATAATTTCTCATACGTTTACATTGTAGGTAGCAAGCTGTATAGCATTATATTATATTTCTGTTTGTCTTTTTAAAAACATAACCATTATGTCGGAAGAATGACCATACATTGAGATGTTAATAATACACTAAAATAATTAAAATAATTAAAGCAAACATGGCATTAATATGTGTTAATAGTATTTATGATATTAAAATCGTACAGCCGAATTTCAGCGACTACTTAATGACACGCACAACACACAAGAGAAACTCTTTATACTTTATAGATAATAAAATACTCCAATGCCTTTAAATTTTAAGTCTGGTTATTTTTACTTTTTTAACGAGAGAGAGATACCTCTGAGTGGTAAATTTGTCTAATAGGATTATTTTTACTATCAATTATGCGATAGAAAGTTGTGTAACAAGGAAAAATCCAAAAAAAATAAATTAAACTATTAAAGAGTACAGGAGCAAAACAAAGAATATCACAAAACATTCAAATACATATTAAGTATGGCAGCACTTAGGTTTTTGCGCGTATTTCTATGTAATATTATGTACATAGCATAAAAACAATCATAATCCTTCATATCTTCAATATTTCAAAACCCTATACATGTGCAAAAGTGGGAATGTCCCTAGTGAAACAGAACGTAACATGGAATGTCCCCACTCATGGAGTATCCGTAGGAAAGCGCTAAATAAGGGCGGCGCCACTATAGCTAGAGAGTAAATTTTAAAGAACTTGTTATAACATTTTAATGCACAGACTTTCGCCATAATTATTTTACAATAATTATTTTATTGCTTACAAAATTCTTATTTTCAAATTCACTTTCAACGCATTTTCTGGTGATTTATTATACCTTGTAGCTACTCGAGCGCTGTTATGGAGAGTTTTTGAACTGTTATTTACTGCTTACGGATGGACACATTTTTAACAACTCTCCTATGGGAGATTGTGCTCCTTACCTCCATACTCCATGGTTTTGTTGTTGTGACTGCCTTGTCAGTAGGGCTGCCATCTTTTTTAACAAAAATGGTATTTTTCCAAATAGATGCAAAAATACAGTACTTTTGGGAAATTTCGGGGAAAACAGTACACATTTATTTTTAAACCTTATGTCTGTATGTACTCAACACAAATAAATATGAAAAAAATCTCAATACAAAGTATTTTCCATATTTATTTGTTATTGCTGATTGCTTTGGCCATACCTGACTTTTGAAATAATTAAATGAGTCTGAGCAACTTAGATTCATATTAAAATAAATTTAAAATGAAATTACTGCATGCTCGTTTTCTTTCTACTTTTAATTTTATATTCATGATGGAATTTTTTTTTGTATTACAGTTAATATAAAAAAGCGACAGTTGAAAGTATTTTTGGTAGTATATTATTTTTCTGTAATATATATAGTACGATAGAAATATTATAGTACGGGTGGTAACTTTACTTGTCAGTGTAGTTTAGATTTCGTAGACAGAGAAACCTATAGACAATTTGACGCCTTCTTTCCCATTCGCACAAGAAAAAGATAGATTTATGCATACGTCTTGCATAGAAATGAGATAGAGCGTTGTGATTGTTTGTCCCTTTCTCCGTGCCGGTTTTTTGTGACTGTAGAGTTTGCTAAACAACTTTAACATCGTAGCCATTTAAGGAGTTTACAAGTTGGTTTAAGTGAGAAAAAAGTGTTTTGTGAGCTTAAGATTGGTGAATCTTGTTCAGTTCAGTTCTTAGAACAATTAAAATTTTTATCTAAATGTGTTTAAAAGTCATAAAGATTATTATATAACCTAAAAATTCGTTATCGTTCTTTCTCACTCGAGGCCACGCCAATCATTAGTCTATAGGTTTCTCTGTCTACGTTAGATTTACATTTTTCCTTAGAGTAGTTACATACATACGTAAGCATTTTTTAGTGAATTTGTAAAAAAATGAATGCGGAATCACCCACATTGAACGAGAAAACCTATAAACTTTCAAACATTAAAATGTTAATTATTTAAAAACCTGTTTTAACAACATTTCTTGTTTTGCCCCTGTACCCTTCAATTATTACATACATTCATAATTTGGATTTCTTTTTCAAGTATAAATGAAGGTCTGATATGACAATAAATGTTTGTTTTATTTTGACTTTACTTTTCAATTATAAATTACTAAAACTTCATAAGTATTCTAAAACTATAATTATAATTTTGTTTAGTTCTTCAATAAAAATATTTTTTTAATGACACCAAAATGAGTCAAGTATTTATGAACGCAGCATTCTGTTGTGCTGCCTCTAGTGAAGAAATTTTGTACTTTTTTCGATTCGGATGCGTTCGGCTTTTCTCGGTTCAGTCACGCCTAGACTCGTTCGAAAAGCGAAACCATTATCATTCCACGGCGATGTACGGAGACTGATGCTCTTGTCGTAGACTCTTTGTGCAAACGGGACATTTTAGTCATTGGAACGGGCTTAGCTTATTTCACAAAGTTTATAATATACAAATAATGTTGTGATAAAGACAGTCGATAGTGGTGTTGTGTTATCATTAAAATTATAGTGAAATCATTACAAAGGAAATATTTGTGAAGTGCAATTAAGTGATTTATTCGTTTTTTGTCTATCACTTCTGGATGCCAAAGGATTGTTTTTGAGAGCTTTGTATAACATAAGGTAAGTTTTAGATTTAGTAATACTACAATTCGTTCACCAGTGCGTGGCGTTTGGAATGGCTTCCGTCTATCGAATCGCGTGCGCGGTAATGGCTGACTTTCTTTTCCGTTCTCCGTCAAAGAAGTAGATCCAAGCATCGTCCAAATATTATCATTGTAATGTTTTTGTGATATTAGAGACAATGTGATGATAATTTTCGTTTGTACGCGTGCGTAGGTTGTAGATAACATCGAATGACGAGCGAGTGGGTGGAGGCAGGGAATGCAATCAAGACCAAACGACCGGTCGCGCTCGTGCGGCGTTGTGTTGAGCCGACATTGGGGTTATCGAATCGGATTTATCGAGTTTTGAACATTTATGCTGGTAGATGCGGTACGGGCCGTAAGGCCAATTTATAGCACTGATTCGAGTTACAAATAGTTATAAAATAATTTGCAATAATACAAATTAAACTAATATAAGGCAATAACTGTCTGCATAATATTTGTTAATTTATCTGTAGATTGCACAAGTCATTCGTGTACGGCGACATACATCGCGTTGCAATGAAAGAAGATCGATCGAGCCCAGATGGGCTTTAAACTCGTAATGTTTGTTGTTACAGGTCTCGACAAGAAAACAACGGTGCGGTCCTCGCATTATGAAAGTGCGCTTCCATACACGCGTATGATCAAGTAGACCGTCATTTCGAAGCCCGTCCGATCTAATTCCGTCATGGCTATCCTGTAAGTATAGATTCGATGTCGTCAATGTGTTCAGTTTATTTGGAATATTTAGTTCATTTTTTTTATTTCCCGTTGCGCTACCACGTTTGCTCCCTCGTATCGAACAGCATGCCAAGTTGTATGATTTTTATGTTACTCCCCATTATAATATTGAGGCTTTCGTCGGGTGTGTAAATCATTTAATGCACTGTCCGCGTCGGGGCCGCCGATTTCCGTTCTTCCCCGGTACTAACCTATTTTTGATCGCGATTATTAAAAAGTTCCGGGCTTAAGCGCTCCGATACGCTCCTAAATATCCCAGTACAGTTTAGTACGTCTCATAGGTTAGTACAGCTGATAGGAAGACGGTGATTGTGCGTCCCGTCTTGTGAACTCGCTCCGATCGCACTGGGCCTCTCCTAGCCCGCCGCGGCCTTTGCTGGATTTAGACGAGCCAGTTACATGTCCGCCTAAACGCTGATATCAGATTAATGAGGCTGATCTCTCGCAAACCAATCCGGCTAGCCTGGCGGTGTCGTGGCGCGTCCGAGTTAGGCGGTCGTCGTGGGCGAGCGGCGCGGTGCGATGGGAACGGGCGGTGGCAGTGCGGCTGACGTGTGTCGCGTTGCAGATGGGCGGGCGGGGAAGCACGCGAGCGGCGGCGATAGGCGGGCGGCCCGATGCGCCCGCGTCATGTGGCGCGTGCTCTTGGCCCTGGCGGCCGTCAGCGCCGCCGCGCGCGCCTCCCACGACGTCGTGCGGTCCTTCTCCGATCCCCAAGCCGCCCCGACGTCACTGTTCAACCACCTGGTCGTCGACCGGAACACCGGCCGCGTGTACGTCGGCGCCGTCAACAGGATCTACCAGCTGTCTCCGGATCTAGAGGTCGCGCAGTCGATCGTCACCGGGCCCGTCAACGACTCTGCACTATGCACCTTCGACTGCCCGCCGAACTTCGTGAAGAAGCCTGCGGACAATGTGAACAAGGCGCTTGTTATAGATTACGCCACCAGTCGTCTGATAACGTGCGGCTCGGTGTTGCAGGGATTATGCTCGGTGCGGAATTTGAATAACATTTCTCACGATGTGCGCGAGGTCCGCGAACCAGTGGTCGCGAATAACGCTAGCGCTTCAACAGTGGCTTTCATCGCTCCCGGACCACCCAATCCACCCATGACACAGGTAATGTACGTGGGTGTAACTTTTACGGGCAATTCCCCCTACCGTTCTGAAGTGCCCACCGTGAGCAGTCGCTCTTTAGAGGATGATCGACTCTTCATGATAGCCAGAACGGCAGTCACAACGGGCACTAGAATGTTCGTCAATTCTTTGTCTAGAGAACGATACCCTATAAACTACGTATACGGCTTCAGCTCCGAAGGCTTTAGTTATTTTTTGACGACTCAGCTGCGTGGAGTCGGCTCCGATACTTATTACAGTAAATTGGTTCGTGTATGTCATGATGACGAAAACTATTACTCCTACACCGAGATACCGATGTCGTGTACAGGAGAGGGTGGAGGCAACTTCGGCTACAATCTTGTCCAGGCGGCCTTTGTAGGAAAAGCGGGCTCTGTGCTTGCTTCGGAACTCGGAATAACAGCACAACACGATGTTCTATTTGCTGCTTTTAGTCAAAGCGAATCAATAAACACGAATACGCCATCCGATCTATCAGCACTTTGTGTTTACTCCCTCAAAGCTATCAGGCGAAAATTCATGCAAAATATCAAGACCTGCTTCAGTGGAAATGGCTCGCGTGGCCTGGATTTTATTTCACCGTCTCACGCTTGTATCGGTACGAAATTACAATCAATAAGCGAAGATTTCTGCGGGTTGGATGTTAATACGCCTTTAGGAGGCGAGCAGCCGGTAGAGGCAGTACCTGTGGCAATATTTAAAAAGAGACTGACAGCAGTAGCGGCTACGGCGACCGGAGACTATACTGTAGTCTTCGCAGGTACAGCAGAGGGACATCTCAAGAAGATAGTCGTCGAAAGTGCCACTTCAGCGTTCGAGTATGGAGACATCGTAGTTGACGAGCGCTCCCCAGTAAACAAAGACTTATTCTTCGATACTCAATTAATGCATTTATACGTAATGACTGAGCGTAAAGTGTCCAAAGTGAAAGTTCAAGAGTGTAGCGTGTACAAATCTTGTTTAACATGCCTGGGCGCCAAAGACCCTTACTGTGGTTGGTGTTCCTTAGAGAATAAGTGTAGCCTCCGTTCGGATTGTCAGGACGCAGCTAAAGATCCCCTGTATTGGATCTCGTATCGCAGTGGACGGTGCACAACTATTACTCAAGTAACACCGAATCAATTGCAACGAACGACCGCAAGGACTCTAGATTTACATATAGAAAACTTGCCCACACTAAACGGGCAGTTCTTATGTGCATTTACAGCTTTAGACCGTACTCTTATAACAAATGCTACTAGGAAACCGTATGGTGTAAATTGTACAACTCCGCGTACTGACACGTTGCCGCCTATTCCTGCTGGTCAGCATCATTTCACAGCTAAACTGTCCGTGCGAACAACCCAGGGGCCTGATTTTGTAGCGACGAATTTCACTTTCTTTGACTGCAACACGTATAGCTCTTGTACTCAGTGCGTAAGTTCGTTTTTCCCTTGCGATTGGTGCGTAGACGGTCACCGTTGCACCCATGACACGGCCGAAAACTGTAGAAACGACATTCTCGTAACCGGTGTCAGTAGAATCGGCCCTAGCTATCGCTCCGGTCCCGGTTTTTGTCCAACGATTAATTCTACTTCCGACGGTACAAACGAAATTCTAGTCCCATCCGGCGTTAAAAAGGCAATAAAAGTAAAAGTTCATATAATAGGCCAATTTATAGTCCAAACAAGGTTCGTATGCCAGTTTAATATCGAGGGACGCGTAACCCACGTAAATGCTCAGCTTCTCGCCGATACAATTTATTGTGAACCCGTCGAATTTACCTATACATCGCGCGCTCCGAACATAACCGCCTCTTTTGCTGTAATATGGGGAGGATCTAAGCCGTTAGATAATCCGGATAACACACACATACTCATATATCGTTGTAGCGACATGGCGGATAACTGTGGAATTTGTTTGGCTTTACCCGAGAAATTCGGTTGCGGCTGGTGTCAAGGTTCGGATCGATGCGAAGTACAGGAACAGTGTGGTGCCCCAAGTGTATGGTTAAATCGAACACAGACGTGTCCCAACCCAGAAATACATTCATTTAGGCCTCAACTAGGCCCATGGGACGGAGGCACAAACATTACTATCGAAGGCATAAATCTAGGTCGCAATATATCCGATATCTATAATGGCGTCACCATAGCCGGTATTAAATGTCAGCCAATAGTCGCATTGTACGTGAAAACGAGGCGTATCGTTTGCACTGTCGACGGACCGGGCGAGGAGGTCCCGCGAGACGGACCCGTAGTTGTCAGAGTTGCAGACTATCGTGGAGAATCGAAACATCATTATGCCTTCGTTAATCCGAAAATAAATTCTATTCAACCCAAATACGGTCCACAATCAGGTGGAACTAAATTGCGTATCACAGGCGAATATTTAAACGCCGGAAACAACATTCAGGCTTTTATCGATGACCTGCCGTGCGCTATTCTTTCCGTGTCTCACGAGGAGGCAGTTTGTCGTACCAGTCATTCTTATCAACTTAAAATGGGTACGCTACGGATGCGCTTCGACACGGGAATGCGAACATTGGAACGTGAAAAGTTTGAGTATATAGAAGACCCTGTTGTAGTGTCCGTCGAATCCGGCCCGCCGTTAGCATCTCAGCGTAAACAACCCAAGGGCATCCCATCCGGAGGGATAAACATCAAAGTAATGGGCCGTAACTTTCATTCCATTCAGTTCCCGCAAATATATGTTTATCACGACAACCGGCCTTATATTGCCCCTTGCCATAGAGTTGATTTTCAGACGCATTTGATTTGCGAGTCCCCCGGGATTGAGAGTGCGGGTCTTAATCTAGATCCGGACAGGCCTCTAGAATTGGAATACGGTTTCAATATGGACGATGTGCAAAGCGTGCAAAATTTGACAAGTAAGACTGGCGACGCGTTCTTACTCTATCCGGATCCGATATACGAGAAGTTCGATGAAGACATTAAATATTATAAATCGGAATATTTGACTATCAATGGGCAGAATTTGGACAGGGCTTGTACGGAGAGCGACGTTGAAGTGCGTATAGGCGAGAGCTTGTGTAACGTTACCTCGCTGGGTAGGCACCAGTTGACTTGTCGACCTCCGTCGCGCGATGAGTTGCCAGACGGTGTGGATTCACCGGAGGTCGTCGTGAGGGTCGGTCGTGCTCTCACGTACAAGATCGGAAAACTATCTTATTCCTCTCAGGCCGGCCTCCAAGCGGCCATCGGAAAGCCAGTATTATTCGGTGTTAGTGCCAGCATAGTAATACTAATATTAGTATTTGTCGTGTTTCTAGTTATGTATAGGAGAAAATCAACTGAAAATATTAGGGTATTAAAGAATATGCAGGAGCAAATGGATATTTTAGAGTTAAGGGTAGCGGCCGAATGCAAGGAGGCGTTCGCCGAACTTCAGACTGAAATGACCGATCTGACGGGAGACGTGACTGGCGGTATACCGTTCTTGGACTACCGCACCTACGCAATGAAGATATTGTTCCCGAATATTGACGATCACGCCGTCCTGCAGTGGGAACGTCCAGAGCTTATTAGAAAAGAGAAAGGTCTGAAAATGTTCGGACAGTTAATTATGAATAAAACATTCCTATTATTATTTATTCGTACTTTAGAAAGCAATAGATATTTTTCAATGCGCGATCGTGTTAATGTAGCTTCTCTTATTATGGTAACTTTACAAAGTAAGATGGAATATTGTACTGATGTTTTAAAGACGCTACTAGCGGAGCTAATAGAAAAGTGCATGGAAGGAAAAAGTCATCCAAAGTTATTGTTAAGGCGTACAGAGAGCGTTGCCGAAAAAATGCTGAGCGCTTGGTTCACTTTCCTTTTATATAAATTCTTACGTGAATGCGCCGGCGAACCTCTTTACCTTTTGTTCAGGTCGATGAAAGGTCAGGTAGATAAGGGACCGGTGGACGCTATTACCTCCGAAGCGCGCTATTCACTCAGCGAAGAGAAACTAATTAGGCAGTCGATAGATTTCAAAGCGATGACCGTGAGCGTATCGATATCTCAACAAACGATCTTCGTAAGCGGCTTAGAGGCGACCACGGAAAACGTACAAGTTAAAGTTCTCGACTGTGATACGATTAGTCAAGTAAAGGAGAAGTGCTTGGATGCTATTTACCGCGCTACACCGTACTCGCAAAGGCCGAGCCGTGACGAGTTAGACTTGGAGTGGCGCACGGGCGCTTGCGGTCGATTAATTTTGTATGACGAGGACAGCACTACTAAATGCGAAGGGGAATGGCGCAAGCTGAACACTCTTAATCACTACCGCGTACCCGACTGTGCTTGTCTCAGTCTAGTTGCTAAGCAGAGCTCCGTTTATAATTTATCCAACATGGAGAAAAACGACAAGTCGCACACTTATGAAACTCTGAATAGAGGTAAATACGGCTCGGCTAGTCCACCCGCCAGCCCGCTTAAGTACGAACACGGCGGTGGCTTTAAATACTGGCATCTCGTTAGGCATCACGACGGTGACGCGCACAAAGAGGGAGAGCGCGGTAATAAAATGGTCTCTGAGATATATCTCACGCGTCTGCTCGCCACTAAGGGTACGTTGCAGAAGTTTGTCGATGACTTATTCGAAACTATTTTCAGCACAGCGCACCGCGGCTCGGCCCTACCGCTTGCTATTAAATACATGTTCGACTTCCTCGATGATCAGGCGCTTCAACACGCGATTTCGGATCCGGAAGTGGTTCACACTTGGAAAAGCAATTCGCTCCCGCTTCGTTTTTGGGTTAATTTAATCAAAAATCCCAATTTCGTTTTCGACGTACATAAATCTAATACGGTGGACTCTTGCTTATCTGTGATCGCGCAAACGTTTATGGACTCGTGCTCGACGTCCGACCATATCCTCGGTAAGGACTCGCCTTCCTCGAAGCTTCTTTACGCGAAAGATATTCCGGTGTACAAAGAGTGGGTGGAGCGGTATTACGCGGATATAAAGTTGATGCCGGCGATATCCGATCAGGATATGAACGCGATGCTAGCGGAGGAGTCGCGCCTCCACACGAAAGAGTTCAATACGAACTGCGCGCTGAATGAGCTATACGCGTATGCGGTTAAGTACAACGAGCAGTTGATGGTAACGCTCGAGGAGGACGAGTTCTCGCAGAAGCAGAGACTCGCGTACCGTCTCGAGCAAGTTCACGGCCTCATGGCGCACAACTACGACGTGTGAGCGCAGTCGTCGGCCATCTACCCACCGCCCTGTATATACTGCCCCCGCACATATCCACGCTGGCAACTATTGTATATATTAGATAGTGTACAGTCTTAAATATTGTAATTTTTGTATAATTTCAGCGGTCCGATGTCGTTTTTTAATTTTATATAATGAACTTTGTATTGTTTTACACGACGAACGCGACCGGCCGCGGTCGTGCCACAGTATGCAGCATCGTAAACTAAAAAAATAAAATAATTGTGTATGTCTGTCTATGTGTGCTCGCGTCGTACGAGTTAATGTTACGTTGATCGGTGTAAAATGTGTGTCGCAAACGAAATCGCATGTAAGCTCGCCGGCGAGCGTGCCGTCGCTCGCCGACGGGTGATTTTTAAATTTGTACTCGCAGTCTTATTAACGAAATAACCGACAGTGAACCGGTGAAACGATTCCATTAATAAATATCGTCGAATGTACACGTGTGTTTCATTTGTGACGGCGGCGCAGCGCCATGGTTCACGCCCGACGAAAGCCCAACGCTTGGCAGCTGTCAGCAGGGAGTACGCGGTACCGTCTCGCCTCGGCACTAGTCTCTCACACCTTACTTTCCATATCACCTATCCATGTTGTCCGCCTGACCTTGAGGATTGTGGCGAGGCGAGACGGTCACCAACCGAACGGCCCTGCTGTTTCAGCCGCTACGTGAGGGTCGCGGCGCGTACGACATTCGCGGTCGTGAACAACTTATACTGCGTCCCCGCTTACGTAGTGTGGATGATGGCGCTGCGGCTCGTCAGACCCTTTTTCGCGCCACTCTATTGGAGGATTGAAGGGCTCATGTACCACTGGCTGCTGGCGATGGTGTCGCTCTGGGCGTGGACGGCTGGATATGAGAGTAAGTTTACAAATATTGCAACAGTAAAACTGACACATTTTCATTGCGATTTTCTCGAATATTTTCTAATCTTGCTATTGACATTCTTAGTTGATTGATTTTGATAATTTTCACTCTGAGAGTTCTCACTGAGAATGTGGCTTTTTAATGCAAAAAGAATAGCAATTACTAATCAAGTAATTAATTGGACTGCATAGTTATTATAAAAAGAAATAAACATAGCGGAACGAATATGAGATAATTATAACGCAAACTATCTAGAATAAACTATCAATCTTGAGAAAAAATAACCTACTAGTCTAAATAACACCAGTAATAGAAAACTGAAATTGGGTAATCATGATGTAATGATATAAAAATACATAAATATTTCTACAATAACTTGTAGGCACTGAATCAGTGCAATACAAGAATTACAGTAGCTACATATGAATAATTAATTCATAAGGTAATTTAATTAAACGAACAAACTGTGTATGTACTCGAGCTAATTACCAAGCTAACGATTGTGTTGTGTTCAAAGTTATTGAGCGCAATGTAACGAGGTAAGCTGCTCTTGGTGTAAGCGATGGCTGAGAATTAATACAAGTAACTTCTGAACATAAAACTATGCAGTCGATGCCAATGCTTTTCTAGTAATTAAAAAGATAAACTGGTGTATAAAAAGTGACTACATAAACAATTCACTTGATGCGACTTCAGTTACGATTGTGTAACTCTGTGGGAATCGGGATTATCATGTTTGAAGTTTCGTTTTGTTGTACTGCGTAAATGTATTAGTATCGAATCTTTTAAAGAATAAGTGACAATCGAGCACACAATCAACTTGATGGTAACATTTTGCTTATAGATATAATATGCATATATCCTCGATAAAAAATTAAAATTTAGATCCGTTGTCTTGTCAACTGAACTAAGATGGAATACCTCGTTCCCAGTAAATAGGGTCTACGGTTCTCTACACTCAGCATACGAAACATAGCAGAATTAAGCTATTATTTCACGCTGGTATTCTGTGAAAGCGTGGCTCTTCCCCGCTCAGGGCTCAGGTCTGGTCGAGCCGACCCATTCGTTCTACAACTATTATACCACTTGCCTCGTTGGTCTAGTGGTTGTAGTAGTACGACTGGGTTCGAATCCCGGGTCGGGCCGAAAAATCAATTATGTATAGAGTTTTTTGGTCAAGAAATTCGCAGTAGCCGCACGGAGTGCCTCGGAAAGCACGTAAAAAGCCGTTGGTCCTGTACCTGATCTCTCTCCGGTCGTGTCGGTTTACCGTCTCATCAGATTATGAGAGTGAGGGAATAAAGAGTGCACCTGTGCTTGCGCATATACTTGGGCACTATAATCTTGTCCTGCGCCGATGGCTTGTCTCCGTTGAGGCAGATCACCGCCCGTGACCGAAATTCGGTGTGAAGGGCATTATTATTATTATACCACGAATAAATCATATTCTACCTTTATATTATGTCTGTCTTTTTATGTTTATATCTTATTTTAGCTTACATAATTTATTATAATAAAAAATCATAACATAGTTGCGGATTGATTCTCAGCGGCTCATATTACTTTTGTCCTTCCGCTTTGTTATACTTGTCTGTATTGTACACAGAAAACAAAGTAATTGAGCAGAAGGGAAACAGGCTCCTGACAACAAAAGTGTGCTAGTTTAGGTGTCAGGATATCAGTGAATTATATATTCCGTTTTTAATAAAGATTTTGTTATTATTATACCTAACAGAGTTAAACAATCGTACTGCCGGTGCTGAAAATATATTTCAATTTTCTAAAATATCAAAAAAAAGTTTCAGGTTTTTCTGTCTGTCGAAAGGTTTCTACTGCGCAGGTCATATTATAGTGCCGTAATTGTAACAATGGTACTAACTCTGAATCTACTTGTGTATATTAAACACGATGATGTATGATCGAAAGTAGTTGATAGGCAATCACCACACCTTTGCAATGCTCTTGGAATGAGTGCTCCGGTTGAAATTCGAACTCAGAACCTGAAATTCTTGAGGTATTTTGATGTAAACTATGTCTAAGTAATAAGTTATGAAGGGTGTGCTTAGTTATAAATAAGATTTTTACAACATCCGCCGGGTGACGTCATCGAAGGCTGCGAAACAAGGTAAGTCCGTAGTTTATACTATTTAATCGCCCAGATACAATCAAGGCGATAAAATCAACTTGCAGTATAATGCAATCGTGTGTGCGGTCTAAAATATGTATTTGTGGTAATGTTTGCAGGGAATTAAGTAATAAAAAATAAAATAATATTCGCATATCTATAAAATATACAAGTATATAAAAATTTAATATAGATATGAATAGCTTCTTTAATTAGGTTGTCATGTCTATTCAAGCGGATTAAAATTTACGAAAGGCATCATCTATATATTTGTCACAATATAAGACCTTTATCGTCGATCAAGATTAAATTCAACGATTCGAAAATTACTAGTCACAGTTTCCATCCATTTATTACCTGTCTGGCTGTCTGTCCAGTGCTGTACGTAGGCTTCCCGACAGATTACCAGTTTCCTAGTGTCGCCTCTTACGACACCACGGGACGATATAATGGGGTAGCGGGTATTCATACACATATGATTAACGTTACTACTACTAACGTACTACTGACAGTTTACGTAAACTTAATTCATAAATGAACTCATTTTATAAAACTTCATGCTAGGCCGTAAAGTCGAAGAAAGCCGCTGAGTAAATATCACTTCATTATTGAAGAAAAATCTCGACAAAATGCACAGCACTAGGCTGTGCATTTTGTTGAGACAAACCGTGTCATTTTCAACGAATGCATTATTTTAAATTCGGTTAACTGTTTTTTTTAAATCGAAAGCTATACTTTTAAGTATTCCGTTATAAATAATAAAAGGTTTTGAAGCATATAATACAGCAGCTGTTCACCCACTTATGCGTTCCAGTTTCAATAGTAAAAGATGAGATCTACCTATTATTATAGTATTATTACCTACAGACAGCGAGTTATTTCATCTTTTCTAATTCGTATCCTCAGGAGTGACAATGAATCTATGACCTAATTTGTTTGTGTTTTAAAAATATCGCAAGGCTCTCAAAACCGAGAGAATTTTTTTAGACACAAGAGCGTTTCTTTTCTTTTTGAATGTAGTTAGATGGCGTCCATAGACGCCAATGGTAACTAACTCCATTAGGTTTCGCGTAGTGTGTTTTTTCTTTGTTTAGGTTCAATATTAAATACATTATTGTGACTTTATTTAACAAGTTCATTTTTAAATATTCTTACAAATTCTTTTTATTTCGTACTAGTTCGTGTTGGTTATACTTAAATACTTTTAGTATAATCATCATTACTACTACTCTTAACATGTCCACTGCTGAAAATAACATAGCTGAATATGCCATTACGCTGGGGACTGGGACGAGATGGAGTGAAGACCTTGTAAGACGAGCGGAACGTCGATGGATGCAGGTGGCATAGTGCAATGTTGTGTAAGTCATCATCATCATCATCATCAACATTACAGCCCTTCACAAGTCCACTGCTGAACATAGGCCTCCCCCAAGTAATGCCACAAAGTGTAAGTCACTATAGAAAAATTACAGATATTCAGTTTATATAACAAAACAGGTGTCCGAATACTGCGACCTAACTGTTAGGTCGTTATCTCAAGGAAATATTCCTAGTTTACTCATTGTGATAAAGCTTGAGTCATGGAACACGCTATTCATGTTTGTGTGATGTAATGATATTATACTAAAATTCTTTGTGGCATGCTCATATTATTTTTTGTATTTCCGTTAACTGATTCACATAACATATTTTGTAATTTTTGTTTACTTTATTTTAACTTGCTGTTGAAAAATTATTGTAAAGTTCGATTGGTAATTCTTTTAATATCTCTAAATAAACGTGAGGTTAGATAGAGTATCTCTGAGTCTTTGTATGTTTGTACGTTGCTTCAGTTTTTCTTCTCGAATTCCAAATAAAGAAAAGATGAGAATATCATCTCCAAACCAGTTTCATTTGACGATCAACACCTAAATGAATTACGAAATGTGTGATGAACACCTAAATGCATTTTCAATCAGTTCTTTATGTTTTCAAATAACAAAGAAATACTTCTATGGTATTTCAAATAAGTTATCTCTCCTAGAATTTTCTCATGTATCGTAGAGGCAATTTACATACATAAATTGCACAAGAACACACATCCAGATCAAGCATAATTATTTGTAGGTCATACAACCTACTTGTTCCGTGGAGCGGACTACTTACGTCGTCCCAGATACAGGTAGGTAATTTTTAGATTATTTGTGGCAGTCTTCGTAACAGCTACCCTCAGCTGGTTATGAGGCTTTACGCAGCTGCTGAAACCGAGTCTGTTCCCGTGGACTTGTAATGTGTTATACATTATATGTCTTACATTAAAAGGGAAAATAAGTTAAAAAAGTTGCAGGTACCTTAATTTTTATTTAATGCACTTGTATAAGACTGTAGTCATTCACAAACGGAGTAGAAAAAAATAGCTAACACGTAATTTAGAGAAATTGCTTCATTCGTCCGTTTGCTCGTGCGAGTCGATCCACGGATGACGTACCACCTCTGGGTGACATCAAAGCGGATTACTCGTAATCAGATTTATAGATAATATCCTCTCTTACGTAGGCTGCAAATTACATTTCTCGTGCGGCTACATAATTGATTTTTGGGGCCGTACACAGCCGTCAATGGAACAATGTAACGACACGGTATCGACGGACTGGTTGTCGACTCGGCCCGTTGTGACCTTATGCGACTGCGTAGTTTAATGCCGGAGGACGGTCGATGACCGTCCCCTCTACAAAGCTAGGAATGCCGCTCGCCCCCCCCCCCCCCCTCGTCCCACTCGTCACGTTGCATTCGAGTGGCAGATTTGCATGTCAGCTCCGCTTCTCTTTCGAAATGAGAGGTGTTTAAGAAAATTCTTTTTTTATAATCTAATTTTAATAATAAATCTAATCCGTCTTGAAAGTGTAGTTGGTCACGTATTAGCCCCGCTGGGCATTTTTCGTCGATGACTCAGCCGCGGGAGCTGCATAATATATTCGTGTATTTTGATATGCAAAGTCGATGTCTTTAGTGCTATTTCTGAACCACGTTTCGTGTTTGTTAAAATCATTTTATAACAACTTGTAGCGCGGATACCCAATGAATAATCACCTGTATCCTACGTCTTATTAAGTCAGTACTTGATATTATAAACTTTCAAGTTTGCACGTTTTGGTAGTTGTCGCAAAATCACTTAAAATGCTGATTACATGAAACTTTACAGAAAAGAAGATTATGTGTTGAAATAAGACAGGCAGGATACATTTTTTTTAAATGGCAAACTATGTGAGCAAAGCCGCGGGCAAAAGTTAGTTATCTAGATTTCCTTCAAAAAGATAAACAAAAATATTTTTTTAAATAAAAATATTAATAATTTTGCACCCTTCCGCTAACTAAATACAATGTGTGTCTTACCTGGATTGAAGAGCACCTCCCGCCCTCCCTCAATTGCATGCACTAACTCCGTCACCATTAGTCCCAGCACCACTACTCCGAAAACCACTACTCCCGGCACCACTACTTCCAACTTCTCTTGCTCTTCAATCCAGGTAAGCCACATCATTGTATTTAGTTAGCGGAAGGTTGCAAAGTAATTAATATTTTTATTATAATGAATTTCCGCAAAGTAACGCCTGATTCTATCAATTATTTTTTAAAATATTTTTAGCGTTTCGTTTTTTTTTAAACATACCTGCCAGAATTATTTAAAACATATCTGGCATCATATTTTTCTAACTGTGATATTTTTATTGTTTCTTTTTGAAAAATTGTCCACGGCTAATGAGACTTCGATGTGCACATCTCATCTCTTAAAGTTCTGTCAACGTTAAAGTTTTACATGCTTCCTTACCTCCCAATTACGCTCAACTGAAAAGTGTAGAGCGTCTGCGATATGTTCAAAGGAATTCCGTCCTTAATGAAGTTCGACGAAGTCGATTCAACTTAAAAGTTCACCGCCTGTCAGCGCATACCTCGCGAAAGTCAGATCCGGTAATTGCAAAGAATTTTTTAAATGTACCCATGGTCTACATTCGTATGCATTTTAAAACTGGCCCCAAGAATTCTTGTAGTTTAACCAAAATTTCGGTAAGGGTGTTACCACACCAAGCGATCGATCGTCGATGGATGCCATTTTCTCTATGATGCCATTGATCGACTTCGATCTATTGGTGTGGTAGCTTTAGCTGATGGATACTGGTCGATAAAAAGTTCAATCATCGATTGACAAATAATCGATGTGGTTGTGGGCACATCATCAGTATCTTTCAGAATGTATTCAGAAGAGGACAAAACGGAGCGGTCGGTAAAGCGGGGTGGGTTATCGAATAATCAAGTAGCTCGATTGACGTCAACTAATCCATTCTACCATCGATCGATGCCGTCGACCGATCGCTGTGGTAGAAACTATCGATGAACGTCGACTAATCTATTCCAACATCGATTGACGATCGATCGGTTGGTGTGGTAATACCCTACGACATCTGTATGGACTGGGTTATATTTTATTGAAAAACGTTTAAAAATTTACTCTTTATTATAGGGCCGTGCCTCATTTTGTCCCGTGGGTGTCTTAAAAAGTCACTATAGGGAATGCCAGAAAATCTCATAGTTTCAGATAGATGGCGGTTCTCGTTTACACCAGATTTAAAATACGTAGACCGGCAAAGGGTAGCAGCGTTAAGGTGCTCTCGTCAGGTGCTGCCATTGTCAATCCGTCTGTAAGTGGCAATTAGAGGAAATTGATCCACAAGGGGGGCGTTGTCTATCACTTGACTTTTACAGGCTGATGAAGAAATTATTGAAGTTTGCTCAATTTTGCAGTATATACATAATGTACAATATTTTTCCAGTTCTACTTATATTATTATTGTGAATCATTGTTTTGAATTTTAAACGACGATAACTAGAAATAAGGTAATTAATTCAATTACAAATTTACTATAGTTTAGAATTTTAAGCAGTCAGTGTTACCGCTTACGACTGTAAATTGATTTTTAAAATTTTATCATATATGTTTTGCTGAGAAGAAACTAAAGAAAGTATGTAAAAAAAGGAACGAAGGATGCTATGGGTTGCGTACTTACATATATATATTTAATATAAGTTTTGAATAACACAAATTCAATCCTCAACTAAAATTTTGTAAATTGAACGCTGTTTTTTTTAGATATTATATCATCATCGCATCAAGTTTGAAGTTTTATTTATATAGTCCCAACAGATATTCGTTATTACTTACTACTATACCTATGTCGCAGCCAACTAGCTTAATAAGCCTTTCAGTTACAGCCTAGACATTACTTAGGTTACACTATTAATTTAATTAGGGGATAATCACAATATAGTGTTATTTGCTGATGATACCTCTGTAATTTTCAAACTCAAACGGCAGTCAATTAATTTTAACAATGTAAATAATGCTCTATCGAAACTAGTACATTGGTTTAACGCTAATAATTTGTTATTAAGTGGCAACAAGACAAAATGTATTAAATTTACAATACCTAATGTTAAACATTCAAATACCAATGTGCTCTTAAATGGTGAAGAGTTGAGTCTTGTGGATACCACTGTTTTTCTTGGTATTACTATTGACGCGAAGCTTCAATGGGGTCCACATATATCTATATTAGTAGGCAGGATTAGTTTTGTAGCATACGCTGTAATAAAAATTAGAAGTCTCACCAATGTTGGGACAGCTAGATTAGTTTATTTTAGTTACTTTCATAGCGTAATGTCTCATGGAATCTTGCTATGGGGTAACGCGACTGACATTGAAGTCATATTTGTTTTGCAAAAGAGAGCCGTACGAGCGATTTTAAATTGTAAAGAGTCCCTTAGAGAAAAAAGTAAAGAAATAAACATATATATATATATATATATATATATATATATATATATATATATAACTTTAATATCGTAATATATTTATTTATGAAAATGTAATGTATGTACATAAAAACATAAATAGCCTTCATAAGAATAAACATGATCATTCTTTAAACACTAGGTACATAACATAAGCTTGTAATACCTGTTACTAGACTCCCTGGAATATATATATATATATATATATATATATATATATATATATATATATATATATATATTATTTCACCTTTCAGTTAACAGCTTACCCCATTTTCGACTATCGGCCTGAAGGATATTCAGCAGATTCCGAGGCCTCCCTCATAGATGGGGGGACTTTACCCTAGTTGCCAAGTTTGGCAAGCGAGTTGGCGACCGCAGTTTTTTTTGATCAGTTGTTTCAGGAAGATGCTGCTGCCCATCTGTTTCATTTTCCTTCTGCCGCCTCTTACGACACTCGGGATGATATGGGGTAGTGAATACACCTCAACTGCATGGAATCATCACTTAGGGATTGACATTTTTTAAATATTCTCATAATACACATATTTTATTCATAAAAGAGAACTCCAAACATTACATACACCGAGAAAATATGTAACTTATGGGTGACCTATATGTCGGTAAAAAGTAATATCAAACAATCGATACCCACATGGAACAATTGAAACATGCCTTTAGTAACACGAACTATTATTATTCACCGAGCGTCCAACACGGTCATTATGAATAAAAAAACATCCAAGCTCTATAAATTCCGTAGGAACATCCTTCGATTGTCATGTGTGGGATGCAAATTGAGACCTTCCTGTGGCGTCAGTTAAGGAACCGATGTGTTCCTTCTCGTTTTATAACGAATCAGTGTCGCTCCGATTATTCGTATATAATTTTCAATTTAGAATTATTTGAAATATTACTAAAATAAAGACGTATCATTGTCCAGGTCTTAAAACCGAAAAGCTTGGTCCGGCTTTTCACAGCGAGCTTATCCAGTCATTTTGGTCAAAAGGCCGGACAAACTTAAGTTTTTAGTCGTCGTATATTTCTATCTTTTACCATAAAATCTTAAATTTTATTGATTTAACAAAAAGATTAAATAAATCAGTCTTTTTTATTATTAATGATTCAATATTCATTACAATATTGATTTCAATAGTTGCAATATGTATGTAATTACTTACTAATTTTAATTATAAAAAAATGTGGAAAAAATGGTCAAATTCAAAAAGCCTAACATAAGCCGGACAGGCCAGACACGCAATCAAATAGTATGACTGTGTTCGGCTTTATCCTTACGCCTGTGATTGAATGATTTTTCTCTTTTGAAATCCGAAATTTCATTGAAACTAAAATAAACGGCTCGGTAACATAAGTAAGTACAAGTATAAAGATGTGGATGCGGTAACATGGCGCGCCACTTTATCCCTGCACGGAACATTTGTTGTACACAACTTTGAGTATTAAACCACAAATTGTTGAATTTAAGATATGAGCAGTAGCATCTTCTTAATAACAACAAAAAAATAAAAAAGCTGCCGTTTGGCATCCGCCCGCCAAGCGTGGCAACTATGGCAAGTATTCTATGAGGCAATCTACGGTAACAATAAAAGTATATGAAACACGAGAGATATTTTTAATTTAATGACACGCGAAAAAGCGATAATAAAGACCGTGTCGTTAATAATTAAAATGCAAATAGTTGAGAGTATGTACCTGGTATGTACGTTGCAAATCCTTGCTAAATTACATTAGTACACTACATTACCTTGACTCACTAACATGTTTAAACAAGTTAAAAGAAGTCAGAACAGCAACGATTATGATGCGTGCCTTTGTTTTCTTTTTTTTTATTCGAAGAACTGTGAACCGATACATGAATTGCCTACCCTATCTTTTATGTGAGCATTGAAAAGAGAAATTCTTAAATTCTGGTTTATTCAATGAAATTAAATCTTATTTCTAAAGCCTTAAAGATCAATACATGCATAATGATTTTTATAAATCAATGTTTTAAAGTATGAAATAATGTACACACAAAAATTAGGATTTGTTATATAGTGAGAGCTTACCTGTGCTACGAATTTATTAAGATAAAGAATATACATTGATTAAAATTACTTTTACTGATTTTATCGCGTCTTATTTATTTTATTTTTAATACCCGACGTTTCGGGTGCTTTCCAGCACCCATGGTCACGGGGGACTGAGGTGACTGACTTCCCGATGTCAAAGTTAGCCCGGAGTACCTTCAGCTTTTAAATTATTGTCTTTGGTCCGATCTACGCAAAATGAACTTATTTGTGTTTTGAAGTCTAGCAGTAATATGCTTGGGTTTAGTTTTAATTTTATTAATGATAGGTTTCCAAGCAGGTTCTAGGACCCAGCCTCCTTCTCTATTGGAATTAGGATGTTTTTTAATTTTGATAGATTCCCGTATTATCATTGGTAGGAATCGATGTTCTTTCGCGAGGATTTGTGGTCTATCAAATCTGATGTATTGGTTGGGGGCCGTCTAGGATATGATCACAAACTGCAGACTTCCCGGAACGTTGATGCCTCACCTCAGCTATGTGTTCCTTAACGCGTTTCGTATGGTGAGTGTAGAGAACCTGAGATCTTAGTCCCCATGGGTGACAACGCATCGGCATTTTGATTCGTAATCGAGGATAGATGTAGATGTCTTTAGGCCACAGCAACCACTTACCCTATCATATTAGAAAACATGCAATTCGATTCATGCGATGCAAATATTGCAACATTTTGTGTACGTGTGTGAGTGAGCACAGTCGAGCACGAACCAAATGCTCGAAGCGCGCTCGTTCGATGCTTGCAATTCGGTCGACACTCGACACTACACGGATTTGTGCTCGGCTAGTCTAGCGTAGAACCTCCTTATTGGGGATACCTTTTTTCAGCAGTGAACTATTATAGGCTGTAGTAGATAAAATGGATTGATTGCCGAATAAGATAATAGCAGAATAACAGCGCTACAACAACATTGCTGCATATTTAAATAAAACTACTATAATATACTATAACTCTTACACACACACACACACACACACACACACACACACACACACACACACACACACACACACACACACACACACACACACACACACACACACACGCACGCACGCACGCACACACATATATAAACACACATATATATATATATATATATATATATATATATATATATATATATATATATATATATATTTAATGCTATGCTGAGTAGGTGGCTTTTTTCGCTGCTATCTAGTCAATAATTAATTTTTATGCTAATTTCTGGGTTTTTTTTTGTATCTAACGTATAAACTTTTACAATTATTCTTTCTGGCTTTTTAATAAGGTACTTTACCGCCCTATAAAACCAAAACTAGGAGGAGGACAGGGACAACAACACAAAGTCGTATACTATAACTAATATATTAAGATAAAATTACCAACAAGCTCTGGCAATAATTAGAAACACTTCGAAAAACCAACTTAAATAAAACTAACTACACTACACCATACTACTTAGTACTATTATTTATTATTTGACTACACTTAAATCTACTAAAATATTTACTATAATATCAACGGCCAAAATGGCGTCGATAAAGTAGAGCCCTTTTCACCTTTTATTATTTGATTGACTAATAAAGCTATTGTAGCACAAAACCATCTATGCAAAGAAGGCTGTAGTTTTTGAGTTATTAGAAAGTGACCATATTAACCGGGTAACCATATTACCCTCACGTACTATAATTAAAGATCGCATAATTATGTATTATAAGGGTTTACATTTTGCCTTCGTAAATAAATGCTCCTTTAACGTAGATTCTAATACATTGATATGAACTGTGAATGAATAAAAAAATCATCATTCTATTTTTCGATTTGAACTAAAAACTTTATCATTCTATTCCTTAGTGTTTAGGTGTAGGTACTTATAAGTAAAAATAGTCGTATACAACCAATCAGCCATCTTGTTTTCTTATGACGTCATAATTTAAAAAAAAATTATTCTATTTCCCGATTTGAACTAAAAAATTTATCATTCTATAAATTAGTGTTTAGGTGTGTAACTAAAAATAGTCGTATACAACTAACCGGCCATCTTGTTTTCTTATGACGGCCACGCTTTTTATTAGGCTAAGTGATTCATACGTCCGTCCCTTAAGTTTCATGAATTGGTCCATTGATTGGCTTTTGTTCGCTTATTGGAGCGCATAAATAACGATGACTCAACTCAGCTTTCCGGCCGCGTTTAGCTCGTAAATATTTTTTTCCCTTTTTAGTTTGCATCCACCGATTGCCTAGACCCTAGACCAGTGGTCTCCAATTAGTTTCGCTCGGGGTCCGTTTTAAGAAATGAAATGACCATCGTGGTCCGCACATTTTATTTATAAGAAAAAATATTTATTAAACAAATGTAATTAAGGAAATAACAAGGCTATTTTGTTACATAGGTATCAATGCGAAAAATGACATTTTTTGTTGCGAATTATCTGTCTGTGTGTGATTATGTGTGTAGTTTGGAGTAAAATTGGTGCAAGCTATTGACATTAAAAGCTGGAGATGTCCAGTAGTAAGTCGATCTCGAAATTTATTCTTAATGTACTTCATCTTCGAAAATGCTGCTTCACAAATATATGTCGATCCAAACAAAGTAAGAAGTTTCAAAGCTAATTTTTGTAATTCTGGATATTTATTACCACACACAAATTTTATCCAGAACTCTTCACTGGAAACTACCGATTGTTTGTGTTTTAAAACTGTGTTTTCTTGGAAATCGATCATTTCCATCTGCAGAGTAGCTTTATCACTTCCGAAAACAATTGCAGCATCATTGCTCCATTCACCATCAGGATGCCGAGAGTAAATGCTGCTGAGGATTTCTACAACATTCTCAATTTTCCGTAATGAACGTCTTGAATTTGCGAACTCTTTCTCGCTCGCTCGTTACTTCGCCCGGCCGTTTTCGAATTGACGTCAACAAAGATAATGCGGAGGATACATTTTTATTAAATTACGTACAGCTCGCGTCAATCTTTTTGGGGCCACGGAAGTTATTTAATATCGGAAGTAGTCTTTAGTGTAAGTTACTGTGTTCTCGCGGGTCCGCACCAAGTGGTTCGGCGGTAAGGATGCGGACCGCGGTCCGCCATTTGGCGACCTCTGCCCTAGACCGTGCGGGGTGCGGGTAACAATAACCAGTGATATGAGGGCGATGAACTAACTCTACGTTTTGATTCGGAAAGAAATGAAATGATAAACTTATGGAGCTGATAGCTATTTGCTGGTTTTAAATAAAACTTATATTTTTATGGTCTAACTTATATTTTATGTTTCAAAAATCCGTAGTATGGACTTAGGTTTCCCCCATAGATTGCCTCGTAGGGGATCCCCCCTATTTGCCTTTGTTTCCACGCTTTAGAGGCGGGTTGATAATTACAGTTTTTTTATTATTTTGAGTTATCAGAAAGCAGCTGAGTGTTATACGTGGTAGAGCCACGCTGCAGCTATACTGGTATTATGGTTGTAGCACGAATGGTTCGGTTCGACCGCGGAAAGACCACGCTCTCATAGAATAACAGCGTAAAATAGCAGCTTAATATACTGCTGTGTTTCGTACGGTGAGTGTAGAGGTCTGTGGAGACCCTTTTTTACTGGAAACGAGGCATTCCACCGTCGTCCTCAGGGGTGGCAACGCATCTACGTTTTGATTCTTAATCGAAGATAAATGTAGATGTCTATGGGCTACAGCATCCACTTACCATCGGGTGGACTGTGTGCTCGTTTGTCACCCTTATTCTATAAAAAAAGCTACTGCCAATCTGTGTCATTTCCCATAGTCTGTGCTGGATTTTTCTTACGCCGCCACTACAAATCAATGAGAAAATCACATAATAATATATATTCATTTATTATGTATACATTTTGTCGAAACTGTCATAAAACAACAACCTAGATTTTAATTTATCCGATAAAATATATCAATATACAAAACAAAAATTTTGATCTGAAAATTTGATAAAAGCAACGAAATTTTGTAAACACAGTCTAAAAATAGGAACTCTGTCTGTGGTTTATCAGCTAGGTATATGTTTTAAATATAGTTACATAATGTTATGTTAGTAATTCATAAAATAAATCCATTTAGAATATTCGGAAAAACTATCACTATGACTATCACTATAAGCTCTTCATATGTACGGTACTGAACATAGACCTTCTCCAAGGAATGTCCTATCTATTAGTCGGTCGTCAGGGACCTTACGCTTAGGTTTGCCAGATCGAAAGACCAAAATATCAGGACAAATTTTGAAAAAGTCGGGACTTTGAGGTTGTTGTCGACAGAAATAAATATTAAAAATAATTTTATTTTTTTAATTAAGAGACTACAAATAGTACTTTAAACAAAACTAATTCAAATACACTTAATTTTTAGGTTGCGACATTTATTTGGCATTGGACTTTACAAAAGTCCACCAATTTGCATCCTTTAGTACTATTCCGAAAATATTTTAAATTCAAACAATTTACTTCAAGGTTCAGTCTAATTACTAACTCAGCTTTTATTAAATCAAAAGCCATACCGTTTTATTTACCTGGAGATATTATCCTTATTGATGACTTATTAATATCTTTGTTTGAGGCTGGTGGTAACCAACGCACCATGCGCTCTAGAACATAATATAGAACACTTTTGTTACGTTACAAAGAGAATAACCTCGTGATATCTGCCAGTAATGAAATAATTTATGTCAAAACCGTCGTAATAGATTAGAGGTTACGTTGCAATAATATTAAGATGATTTAATACTATTATTAACATAGCAATCAACACTATGATTATATATATACATATATATATATATATATATCACAACATAATATAACCTTTCTTTATATATCTGTTTTTCTTTGTCTTTTTTATTCTGTTCGTGACACGTTATTATGTGACTGAACTCCTAAAGGTCAGGACGGATTTTGATGTCATTTTGTGTTTGTAATTAAGTAGATTTAAAAATAGTTTAGATTCACAATTGGATTCAGTAGGTCGCGCTGTTATCGATATCCATAGATCACCCGTGCGGAGCCGGGACGGATAGCTTGTTTAATTTCTGTCATAAGAAATTATTTTAATGACACATTACAAATAATTTTACCTAACTAAGTAAACAGATGTGTAACTAATTAACCCATTTCACCGTGTCTACCGTCTAGTCACATGTCGCGTGGATTGTATGAACTAGACAGTATAACGATCGAAAATGCGGCGTTCTCGAGCGTAACCACCGACCACCGCTGTCGTTTACACAAACGTACATATTAATAGAATACGCACCATCCATTTCAGCTGGGCTGTCGTGTAATGTGCATGTGTGTCCTAGCCGTCGAAATTATCCTACTGCAGATCTAGTGTGAGAGGGCGCAGGATTACCATTCTTATGTTCAGCTGCGTATGGTATAAATGAAATGAAATGACTGATTTTTATTTAATAAAGATTAGATTGTATAATACTTATTGAAAGTCTTTTTTTATTTACCACTGGTTCGGAAAAAAAACCTCTGTCCTGGGAAGAACCAGCAAGAAACCCAGCGAGACTTTTTTTTAAAACATATTTCACTTTCCAATAATTTGTTTTATAGAACCAGCATGATGGCGATTACCTCATACCCAGAGGTTATTTTTATTCATATATTCTTTGACATTATAATAACCCTTTTTGTACAATTTTTCTTTAATAAAATATTTAAACTTGTTTAATGACAAATTTTGTACATTTTCTGGGATTTTGTTGTAAAATCGTATTATAAATATTTTGCCCCATAAATAAATTTCTAATTCTGTTGAGTCTAGTAGCTGGTATTACAAGCTTATGCTTATGTTTGTTCCTAGTGTTTAAAGTATGGACATCTTTATTCTTATGAAAGCTATTTACCTATGTTTTTATGTACATATATACATTTTCATAAATATATTGTGACGCCAAAGTTAATATGTTTATTTCTTTAAAACTTTCTCTAAGGGACTCTTAACAATTTAAGTTATAAATCGCTCGTACGGCTCTCTTTTGCAAAACAAACAAACAAACTTCAATGTCAGTCGCGTTACCCCAAAGCGGGATAAGACATCGTGCTATGAAAGTAACTAAAATAAACTGATCTAGCTGATAATTGATATAATTGAGCGTTACTTTGAGGAAATTCATATTAATAAAAATATTAATTAATTTGCAACCTTCCGCTAACTAAATACAATGATGTGTCTTACCTGGATTGAAGAGCACCTCCCGCCCTCCCTCAATTGCATGCATTAACTCTATCACCACTAGTCCCATCACCACTACTCCCAACGCCACTACTCCCGGCACCACTACTTCCAACACCACTATTCCAGGTAAGACACACCATCGACGACAATACGACACGTGTTTCGCCTCTACTCGAGGCATCCTCAGGTGATGTAGACTCTACGGCGGCTGACCGCAAGATACTTGATACATACTTACTAGACTTACAAGATAAGGTAAGTCATTAATATAGACTAAGAACAGAAATGGGCCAAGAATCGAACCCTGAGGAACTTCATTGATACATACTACTGATCCGAACGAACCTTTACCATTGATAATGACTTTTTGAGTTCTGTTATTTAAATATGAAATAGTAAGTCTAAGCGCAATATTTTTGACACCGTAATGCTTTAAGCTTGTTCGTTCGCGGAAATTATTCACTTAGCTAAACGGTGATATCACTTTTGGTTAGTCGTAATCTTACATTCTTCATTTTCGTGTGATAAAATTTCCATACAATGTTACGAGTATCGTCAAAGACCACGATTGAAGCTTTAAATTAGGTAACTAGGTATGTTACTATAACCACAGATTAACTTATATTTACCTGTAACAAAAAATATATTTGGTTTTATTCATACTCTTGAAAGTCAAGACATGGGCATCTCCCGTTAGGTAGGATTTGCCTTTATCCCAACGCTTTTAAGCGCGGCGAATACTTCCTTGCTCTAAAACCCTCTCAGCAATGAGAGGGGGTCTGTGCCCAGCAGTAAGACGTATATAACTTTAACTTAAGTGTACGCGTTTACGAAGTATGCAGGTGGATTAGCGATCGCAATACCAGGCGTCTCGCATTTTTGATGCTGCAGTTCGTTGCCGGTCTATTTATATCTGGCGTATATCTGGCGCTACCGATAGATGGGGGGGAGGGCTATCTCTTCAGATAGCCCTCCCCCCCCCCCATCTATCGGTAGCCTCAAACTTTTTTTCATTTCCTATAGCCAATCGCCACTATTCAACAAATTAAATAATACGTTTAATTAAATTTCGATAACATAATATATCGGCATTCGGCAATGAAGAGAAAATAAAAACACTTAACCTTCTATTATACTGGTGACCTTTTTTACCGTCTGGAAAAAAAATAGGGTGTAACATGTGAACGGAGCTCGGTCGCCGACGATTTAAACAGTTCTGTGCTGGATGCGATCAAATGGAAGAAGCTGGCACTGGGGAGCTCCGGCCCAGAGATGGGAAGTATTCCATGTGCGGCCGAACCTGCGCCTTGTAAAGTTGCAGGCGGTAAGCCGGTATAAAATACTGTCCCGCTCTCCTGAGCACGCCAAGCTTTATAGAGGCCAATTTGGCTTTCTCTTCCAAGTGACCATGAAACTTCACGTCACTCGATATGTCGACGCCGAGGATTCCAATACTGGATGAGGCAACAAGGGGAGTGCCTTTAAACTGAGGAGATACGATGAAGGGTTTTTTTTAGCGGTAAACGCGCAAACTTGTATTTTCTGGGGATTAAGGTGGACTAGATTTAGTCGCCCCCAGTCGGAGACTTTGTTCAACGTAGTTTCGAATACAGACACAAGTTTGTTCCGGTACCCTGCGACGTTTTCGCGAGAAATATTGGCACGGCCGGTGTATAAAGCATCACCAGTGCTATAGTCTGCATAGTGACAAGGTCAAAGATGCCTACTAAATTTATTGTTTTATTGCCGTTCGTAAAGTAGGCTGGATATGAATTTCGACAGATTTTAATTAATTTATTTATTTAATTCAAAAATTTTGTTTTTATTTTTTGTAAAACATCAGTACCATAGATTTCCATTCTCCCTTTCAAAATACGGGCATTTCTAAGAGTGACAGCCATGTTAAAGACCGCGAAATTCAGAAGTCCTGGATTCGACCACTGTCCCGATCCATTCCGACTAAGCTTTAGAATGGTTAAATGGAGTAGTCTTAGTGTGAAAAGCATTGCTAATATACCCTAAAAAAGGAGTTTTTTTTTTAGTTAAGTGAGCAGACTTTAATGTTTCTGATACATAGAAGATACAGACAGAGACTTTAAAATTATTTATATGTATAGATATATAGTCAAACAAGTTGCAGCGGCGACCTTGTAAACTTCCGTGAAGTCGATGGATGCAGGTGCCGGCGCCGTGTTCTGTGTCATTCCTTGGAAGAGGCCTGTGTTCAGGAGTGAATTTATAAAAAGTTTGTAATGATGATGAATATTAATAAAGAAGGAGGCAGGGTTCTACCACCTGCTTAGGATTAGGACCCTGTAGTTAATAAAATTAAAACCAAAGCGTACCACTGCAATACTTCAAGACACAGTGGGTTCATTCTGCGTAGATCGGACCATAAACAATAATTAAAAAAGGTACTCCGGGTAAACACTGACATCGAGACGTCAGTCACCTCAGTCCCCCGTGACCGTGGGTGCTGGAAAGCATTCGAAACGTCGGGAATCAAAAATTAAGTAAATTTAACGCGATAAAATCCGTAAAAATAGTTTTAATCGATGAGGAATTAGGTAATACAGCTTGTATTTATTTTGGTGACTTTAAAAAGAGGAGATTAATTAGTCGTATGTATGTTTAACAGCACATTAATTATGCAAGCAATAAACAGACAATGCTGTGACTAATTCATAAAACAGAATAGTATAACCGTCATCGACTATTATAGTGACGAGACCTCCCACAGATATGAATCTGTCTAAATGTGAACGTTTTTATTACCCGACTTCCCTAGGAGGATAAGGTTTTTCGACTTTGTATGTATGTATGTATGTCTACTTCTTTAGCACGTCTCTGTCTCCGTCGTAGTTAAAACGGCTTGATGTATTTTGACATATGAGGTGTCGTTAAATTTGTCTTGATTGGGGGAGTGACATAGGCTATATAATATCTTGCATCTGCAAATTCAAATATTCATGCTGTATGCGTAAGGACAAGTGACACTTGCAAGTGATGCGGTTAAGAACTATGTGCCGGAGCAAGTGCCAGAAGTCTGCCTTATAAATCTGCGGTGAATCGAAATGAAGACAAATTGCATTTGAAGAAACTGAAGTGTGCAGAAGACGATTCCCAGGAGTGAATGGTAGGGGTTTTTGAGGAAAATGACGAAGTTTTAAAGTTGTAGTTTCCGAAGGTTGTTAATTGCGTGTTCATATCATGTCGGGTGGTCACCACTGTGGCTGTAGTAGGAAAACAGGAGATGTCCCGCCAGGCAAGGTGTTCCGCCCGGGGAGCTATTTTATAGTATACTGTTTTACTTCGGAACTTTAATAGCGCGATTTAAGCTTCGATGTGTTTCGTTTGTAGCGCGACGACAACGCTGCCACAAGGGAGAGGAAAGTTGCTTTTTCAGTAAACATTTTAACGCTGTTGTTTTTTTTTAAATACTGGTCGAAGCTTGTTAGTCTAGTTTTGATAAATTATAAATAAAAATATAATCAAATGTGTTAATAAGATTAAAAATATTAAGGTAAGAAGGGGATTGATGAAATCTTAAAATACTACCTTAAAAATAACTGAAAGTCATTTTATTTTGTTACGCTTCGTTGATTATTCCATTCACATCATCTCGATGGTTGGCGATCCATATCCGTGTGTTATACACGGAATTTTCTGCCTCGCACGACCCCGCTGTGGAAGTAACTGTTGCCAGGTGTTTCCGGACCCATTGGAATTAGGGACCTTCAAAAGAAGTGTCTATTCCTATATACACAGCACTTGCGATTCCTCTAATGTTGCAAATATTTATGGACGACGGTGATCATTTACCATCAGGTTAACCGTATGCTCCTTGAATAAAACTATTTATACGGGTTTTATCGCGTTTAATTAACTTGTTTTTAATTACCTATGTTTCGGGTGCTTTACAGCACCTATGGTCACGAGTGGGACTGAGATGTTTGACGTCCCAATGTAATAGTTAGCCCGGCTACCTTCAGGTTTTAATATAAATTTTATTGGTCTGATCTACGCAGAACGACCTTATAGCATCTTGAAGTCTTGCAGTGGTATGCTTGGGTTTGGGTTTAATTTTGTTAATTATAGGATCTCAAGCAGATGGAAGCACCTATCCGTCTTCTCTATTTAAAGACGAAATACGTCAACTACCTCAGTCTCCCTCCCCGTGACTATAGGCGTAAAGCACCTTTCGGGTGATTAAAAATAAATTAATTTAACGAAATAAAATCCGTATAAATAGTTTTATTCAATATGTAGTGTTCGAGTAAATATAAGATTTCATCGTATGCTCTTTTGCCTCCTCCATAAAAAAAGAAAAATAAATATTAAATCGTGTAACATGCTTAAAACCATTTGTGCTAAAAAGAAATGTTATAATAATATATAATTAACAGTGGTAGAGCCACGCGGCAGCTTTTCTGTTGCACGTATGGGCCGGCTCAAACCGGGGTGGTACCACGACCTCACAGAATACCGGCGTGAAGTGGAAGCTCTGCTTCCGCGTTTCGTCTGGTGAGTGCAGGTGGCCGGAGGCCCAAATCCCCCCCCCCCATCAACATGGTAGCGGAATTAAATAATGATAGACTACCCCAGGAGGGTACCAGCACCCCTGGAGAATCCCTCGCTGAGCATCCACGACCATGTTTCTCCACTTCTGAGCGTGGGTGCTCAGGCTGCCCCGCGTATTCTGGGGGGGGGGGGGGGCAAAATTCCGCTCAAGACTACAACTGCTCGGGGTAAACGGAGCAACAAGACCAAGGCGACCCCTGCCACGCTGTCCGTGAATTTCTGCAATATCAGGGGACTTCACTCTAACCTAAACGCCGTCCACTACCATCTCGAGACGGCGAGGCCGGCTCTGCTCTTTCTGACCGAGACGCAGGTGTCCCCTCCGGCTGATGTCTCGTATCTCTCCTACCCGGGGTACAAACTGGAACACTCCTTTGTGCCTCGGGCTGGAGTTTGCGTTTACGTCAGAGAGGACATCTGTTCTCGACGCCTCGGCAGACTTGAAGGTTCGGACCTGTCCATCCTTTGGCTACGCGTAGACAGCGACGACCATCCGCGCGTCTACGGGTGCCTCTATAGGTCCCATAGCGGTAATGCCGAAACAGACCGACTCTTCGACCACGTCCAAATGGCTGCAGATTTGTTGCTACAGCAGATCCCCTCCGCAGAGATCGTGATCCTCGGCGACTTTAACGCCCATCACGCCGAATGGCTTGGTTCACGTTTAACCGATCATGCGGGGAGATCTGTTCATGATTTTGCCTTGGCATATGGTATGCCGTGTAGTGGCGGTTAAGAATATCCACTACCCCATATCTTCCCGTGGGTGTCGTAAGAGGCGACAGAGGGAGACAGGCAGGAGATGGGCAGCAGCATCTTCCTGATGACAACTGTGACGTAATAAAAAACTGCGGTTGCCAACCCGCTCGCGTGGCAACTACGGCAAAATACCCCCCAATGAACAAATACACAAAAAGACGGCCCCCAGTCCCCGGCGGTCCCGCTATTCCTGGCTACGGTGGCGACCATGGTAACGGCGGGGCAGGGGGTGCTAAGAATCTCCGGTGGAGGTTCGGTTGCCACCTACGACGACTCGACCTGGCAACATATAACGCACGCACCCTGAGGACTGACGAGAAGATACTGGAGCTAGAAGAAGAGGTAGACAAGTTGCGCTGGCATATTATTGGATTATCCGAGGTCCGAAGAGAGGGGGAGGACACGGCAATCCTCGAGTCCGGCAACTTGTTCTATCACCGGGAGGGCGACCATCTGTCCCAAGGAGGTGTCGGATTTATCGTCCACAAGTCTCTCGTCAACAACGTTGTAAAGATTGGGAGTGTGTCGACGAGGGTCGCGTACCTGATACTCAGAATCACCAAACGGTATTCGCTGAAGGTCATTCAGGTTTACGCACCAACCTCGGCACACCCCGATGAGGAGGTGGAGGAAATGTATGAGGATATTTCCAGAGCCATACATTCCTCCAAAACCCACTACACGGTGTTGATGGGAGACTTCAACGCAAAACTAGGCACAAGAGAAAGCGGTGAGCTGAAGGTAGGGAAATTTGGAGTAGGGCAACGAAACCGAAGGGGCCAGCAGCTGGCCGACTTTATGGAGAAAGAGGGACTCTTTATGATGAACTCTTTCTTCCAGAAGCGGCCCCACAGGAAGTGGACCTGGTCGAGCCCCGACGGTTCGACAAAAAATGAGATTGACTTCATTATGACGACCAGACGCCAACTGTTCAGTGATGTCTCAGTGATCGCAAGGGTGAAAACTGGCAGCGATCACCGAATGGTTAGAGGCACACTGAACCTAAACGTTAAGTTGGAGAGGTCTCGTCTAATGAAGTCAACGCTCCGTCCCCCTCGTGCTCTAATCCAGAATCCCGAAACCTTTCAGCTCGAGTTACGTAACCGCTTCCAGTGCCTAGAAGATTGCAATGCAGTGGACGATATGAACGACAAGCTCGTGGAAACTGTCCATGCGGTCGGAGCTAAGTTCTGCAAGACCCGCCGCAGAAGAACACAAAAACTCTCCGATCACACTCTTAATCTCATGGCTGTTAGACGGGAGATGAGGCTGCAATCGTCAACAGATTTGACAGCATACAGGCAACTGAACAGACAGATCTCCAAATGCATGCGGCGAGACTTACGCAACTTTAATACTTCTCGTATTAAAGAAGCGATCGAGCGGAACCAGGGCTCCAAAGTCTTTGCCAGAGATCTGTCTGCCAGAAAGAGCCAACTGTCAAAGCTGAAGACTGAGTGTGGCAACATCGTTTCCGGGACACCTGAGATTTTGAGTGAGATTGAGAGGTTCTATGGGCAGCTGTACATCATCATCATCGTTGGAGCCACACGCAAGTGTGAGTAACGATCCAAGAGCAAGTCTTATCCGACACTATTCCGATGATATCCCGGACGTCAGTCTAAGCGAGATTAGAATGGCTCTCCAGCACCTTAAAAACGGCAGGGCCCCAGGCGAGGATGGAATTACAGCGGAGCTTCTGAAAGCGGGTGGAACACCGGTACTTGTAGTCCTTCAGAAGCTCTTCAATTCCGTCCTCCATGGTGGCACTACTCCAGAGGCGTGGAGCAGAAGTGCGATGGTCTTGTTCTTTAAGAAAGGCGACAACGCTCTCTTAAAGAACTACAGACCGATTTCCCTTCTGAGCCGCGTCTACGTGCTGTTTTCGAGAGTCATTACGAATCGTCTCGCACGCAGACTTGACGACTTCCAGCCTCCCGAACAAGCCGGCTTCCGAAAAGGCTTCAGTACCATAGACCACATACATACCCTGCGGCAGATTGTACAGAAGACTGAAGAGTACAATCTGCCACTTTGCCTGGCGTATGTGGACTATGAGAAAGCCTTTGATTCCGTCGAAATTTGGGCGGTGCTACAGTCCCTTCAGCGGTGCCAAGTTGACTGTCGGTATATCGAAGTGCTGAAGTGTTTGTACAGTAGGGCTACGATGGCTATCCGAGTACAGAACCAGAGCTCGAAACCTATCCAACTGCAGAGAGGTGTAAGACAGGGTGACGTTATATCCCCGAAACTCTTCACCGCTGCATTGGAAGACGTTTTCAAGCTACTGGACTGGAAAGGATACGGTATTGACATCAATGGCGAGTACATCACTCACCTTCGATTTGCCGACGATATAGTCCTTATGGCAGAATCGCTGGAGGACTTAAGCACTATGCTCAATGACCTCAATAGTGCCTCCCAACGGATAGGTCTTAAGATGAACATGGACAAAACAAAGATCATGTTCAATGTCCATGTCACACCTATGCCGGTAGTTGTTGGGAGCACTATGCTCGAAGTTGTTGACGAGTACGTTTACCTGGGACAAATAGTCCGACTAGGTAAGTCCAACTTCGACCGAGAGGTCAATCGACGGATTCAACTCGGCTGGGCAGCGTTCGGGAAATTACGACATATCTTTTCGTCAGGTATACCTCAATCTCTAAAAACTAGATTGTACAACCAGTGCGTGTTGCCAGTGATGACTTATGGATCTGAGACGTGGTCCTTCACTGCTGGCCGTATGAGGACGCTTAAGGTCGCTCAGCGAGCTATGGAGAGGGCTATGCTCGGAGTTTCTCTGCGTGATAGACTCAGAAATGAGGATATCCGCAGTAAAACCAGAGTGACCGACATAGCCCAACGGATTAGTAAGCTGAAGTGGCAATGGGCCGGCCATATAGCTCGAAGAACCGATAACCGATGGGGAAGAAAGGTTCTCGAGTGGCAGCCTCGTACCGGTAGGCGTAGTGTAGGGCGACCCCCCACTAGATGGAGTAACGACCTGGTAAGACATGCAGGAAGTCGATGGATGCAGGTGGCTCAGGACCGTGCTTTGTGGCATTACTTGGGGGAGGCCTATGTTCAGCAGTGGACTTGTGAAAGGCTGTAATGATGATGATGATATGGTCTGACACAACTGGTTACTTCGCCTACGCGGATTCCAGATGTGGAAGATCATGCACCTTCCCTGTTGGACCTTCTGCTGACCTCTCACCCGGACGGATATCAGATTTCCGTCGACGCCCCTTTAGGCTCCTCGGACCATTGTCTGGTCCGGAGTGTTGTGCCACTCACGCTGAAATCGCGGTTGCATTCTGCAGGCTGCCGCCGTGTTTGGCACTATAGGTCAGCCGATTGGGATGGGATGCGGTCTTTCTTTGCATCCTACCCTTGGGGGCGGGTTTGCTTCTCGCCGGATGATCCCAACGTTGTTGCGGATTCTGTTACTGATGTGGTACTTCAGGGTATGGAACTTTTTATTCCTTCCTCTGTGGTGCCCATTGGAGGCAAGTCTCAGCCATGGTTTGGTCGCTCCTGTAAAATAGCATCATGCTATAAGCAGTAGTGCTACCAAGCCTGGGTTGATGCATCAGCGTCCCGGGATGTAAACACCAGCGCTCTAAAAAAGAAGTATAATTCCGCCTCTAGGTCCTTCAAAAGAGTCATTGCCAAGGCAAAGTCAGAGCACATAGGCAGAATTGGCGAGAAACTAGTTCGCCTTCCTTCTGGAACCCGTGCATTCTGGTCTCTCGCCAAGGCTGTCCAGGGGAATTTCTGTCAGCCATCTCTTCCATCTCTGCACAGGGAGGACGACTCACTGGCCCATACTGCAAAGGAGAAAGCCGATCTTCTAGGCTCTTTCTTTGCATCTAACTCGACTCTCGATGACGGGGGGAGTACGCCGCCGACCATCCCGCGGTGTGAGTGCTCCATGCCGGAAGTGCAGTTCACACAGCGCTCGGTTCGCAAAGCACTCCTCTCCCTGGACATCCACAAGTCGAGTGGGCCTGACGGAATCCCCCCAATTGTGCTGAGGACGTGTGCTCCAGAGTTGGCACCGGTTTTAACGCGTCTTTTCCGGTACTCCTACTCCCTAGGCGTAGTCCCAAAATCATGGAAGACGGCTTTTGTCCACCCGATCCCTAAAAAAGGCGACCGCTCAGACCCGTCCAACTACCGGCCAATCGCCATCACCTCCTTGTTCTCCAAAACAATGGAGTCCATTGTAAACTGCCAGCTCATGAGGTACCTTGAGGATCACCAGCTGATTAGTGACCGCCAATACGGTTTTCGCCGTGGTCGGTCAGCTGGTGATCTTCTGGTCTACCTCACGCACAGATGGGCGGAGGCAGTAGAGTTCAAGGGGGAGGCATTGGCCGTTAGTTTGGACGTTGCGAAGGCCTTCGATCGGGTTTGGCACAAAGCGCTTCTTTCGAAGCTCCCTTCCTATGGGCTTCCCGAGAAATTGTGCGATTGGACCACCAGCTTTCTTGCAGATCGGAGCATCAAGGTCGTTGTAGACGGTGCAAGCTCCGATTGCAAGCCTATTAATGCTGGTGTTCCACAGGGCTGCGTGCTATCGCCAACGCTGTTTCTTCTGCATATCAATGATGTGTTGCATGCCCGTAACATTCATTGCTATGCGGATGACAGCACTGGTGATGCTCTTTACACCGGCCGAGCCAATATTTCTCGGGAAAACGTCTCCGAGTGCCGGGACAAACTTGTGTCTGAAGTCGAGTCTTTGCTGAACAGAGTCTCGGATTGGGGACGACTAAATCTAGTCCAGTTTAACCCCCAGAAGACACAAGTTTGCGCGTTAACCGCTAAAAAGAACCCCTTTGTCGTATCCCCTCAGTTTCAAGGCACTCCCCTTGTTGCCTCAGCCAGTATCGGAATCCTCGGCGTCGACATATCGAGTGACGTGCAGTTTCGTGGTCACTTGGAAGGTAAGGCCAAATTGGCCTCTAAAAAGCTTGGCGTGCTCAGCAGAGCGGGACAGTATTTCATGCCGGCACACCGCCTGCAACTTTACAAGGCGCAGGTTCGGCCGCACATGGAATACTGTTCCCATCTCTGGGCTGGGGCTCCCCAGTACCAGCTCCTTCCACTTGACCGCGTCCAGTGCAGAGCGGCTCGAATCGTCGACGACCGAGTGCTTTCCGATCAGCTCGATTCACTGGCGCTGCGAAGAGATGTTGCATCTCTTTGCGTATTTTATCGCATCTATCACGGGGAGTGCTCTGAGGAATTGTTCGGATTAATCCCAGCCGCCAAATTTCGTGAACGCACTACACGGTAAACTTCCCGATACCATCCACACCATCTTGATGCTTGGCGGTCCACCACTGTACGTTTCACAAGGAGTTTTCTTCCACGTACAACCTCTCTGTGGAATAGTTTACCACCGGCGATTTTTCCGGACCGATACGACCTGGGGACCTTCAAGAAAAGAGCTTACTCCTTTCTAAAGGGCCGGCAACGCACCCGCAATTCTCCTGGTGTTGCGGTTGATCATGGGCGGCGGTAGTCACTTAACATCAGGTGAGCCGCATGCTCGTTTGCCCCCTCTTCTATAAAAAAAAAAATAAAAAAAATAAAACGGACAAGTAGCACACTTCATTAGAAGCACGCGACGTTCGCAAAAGCGTACATTATAAAATTATTGTCTGCAGGTGTTTTGCGCGGATATAAAAATGTCGGCTATTAGAATTTCAAACTCTGTGCGTTTAATAATTGCTGTTTGTTTCCAGTTATTTTAGAAATTACGTTAATGTCTATTTTTTGGTCTGTCTGCCAGCCATACAATACCTAAAATGGTTCTATAAAAGACGGCAATTAATTTATGGTTTTTAAAGCTTTTCTTAATGATTTGATATTTCACTAGAGTGGCAAATGGAATGACATTTATTCATGAAAAGTGGCTATTATTAAGAAACACCTGCAATGAACTGAGGATTGAGGTGAAATTTTGTGGTCCATAGACATTCACGTTTATACTTAATTAGGAATAAAAATGCAAATGCGTTGTCACCCCTGAGAACTAAGAATACCTCAATTCCAGTAAAAAGGGTCTCTGGTTCTCTACACTCACCGTACGAAACACAGCAATGTCAAGCTGCTTTTTTACGCTGGTGTTCTGTGAGAGCGTGGTCCTTCCCCGGTCGAGCCGACACATTTGTGCAAAGCTGCAGCGTGGCTCTACCACGTAAAATGTCTCACTGTCTTTAATTACGCCGTGTCCTTAACTCTTCAAACCAGAACACACAGTAATTGATGCACTGATCCTTAAAATTGGGTTGAAAAAGGAACTTACAATCCACCTGATGGTAAGTGCCTACTGGAGCCAGTGGACACCGGCAAACAACTTCAAAACACTTCTACATATAGATAGACTGATTTTCTATACTATTCAGACAATGCGAGCTCTGCTATTTACGTGGTAGAGTAACGCTGCGGCTATATTATAGTTGTAGCACGAATGGGTCGGCTCAACCGGGGCAGGTCTATGCTCTCACAAAACACGTAAAATAGCAGCGTGACGCTGCTATGTGAATGTAGAGTACCGGAGACCCTTTTTACTAGAATCAAGGCATTCCATCTTAGTCCGCAGGGATGACAACGCATTTGCATTTTGATTTTTAATTGAGGATAAATGTGGATATCTACGGGCTACAGTATCCACTTATCATCAGGTGGACTGTGTGCTCGTTTTTCACCCAATGCTATAAAAAAAAAGATTGCGGTAAAACTTTGTCAACATATTCCCTGCATTTCCGTGAAGTTTACAGGCATTGTTGGACCCGGTGCGTGACGCTGTTGTAGAATCCAGGTATCACCCGTGCGTGTCGCTAGTATATTATGATAAATATGTTATCAAATAAGTATTTATGAAACTGTTTAACTAGCATTTTCATTATGAAGCAAATATTTGCCGAGTGGTGTACACAGTATTTTTCTATAGCATTACCAAGGAATTTCTTTCAAGGAACGTAATTACGAATTTGTAAACCTAGCATTCAAGCTTTTATCCTTTGACTGGGGCGGGAACGCTTCTACGAAACAAGTCCCTGGTTTGTCGTTCAAACACTACTCCAGCCGGGCTCTTGGAAATTCTCATATATTTATGCATCGTTTGAGACTGTTTATAGGTTACATTTTTAAAATAACTTTTTAAACATCATGTAAAACATTTATACAAGAGAGCTCAGAATAGATTGTATATTTTCCCGATTCACGAGCATACCGAGTTCAAAACCGTACTGTGTATTACATACTCTATGTATAATTTTTTGTAAATATATATACATATATCATGTGTTCTGCGTCTATGGAAATTGCGACAAAGACAACGAAACCTCACACACGGATCAGAGTAGAAAGAGACATCTGCTGGTACATCAGTCGCAATTCCATCTACCAAGAGTAGTGTCGATTACCGGGATAAGGAGAGATCTACATCCATCAGTGATCCAAGATCTAAGCACACGCCTTAAAGTGCGAGTAAATCAATTTTGATCATAGATTATCTTGACTTGGCAATCGCATGAAGTAATTAGATTATTGACAAGTTAGATTGTTTATTGCATTGTATAAAATGGTTTAGTGCGATTGCCAAGTCAATCTTTTTATTTAAAACATAAAAGATTTTTAACATTGATATGGTCACTATAAGATGTTGTTAGGTCTTGGTCAGATACTTTCGATAAGAATTTCTTGCACCTAATGTAAATTGAATAAAAAATATTCCATTATATAAACGTCGCTAATATGATAATTTTAAAATTATATAGTAAAAAGAACAGTTAGATAATTTGAAAGGGGGAAATGAAAAAATGTGCGGTCCGCTCAGCACGTGTCTCGGAGACCGTTGAGAAATTTCAGTAAATTTATTTTTTTGTCTCGCCTGAGGTGTGTCGAAAAATTTAAAACGCTTTAGCTGTTTTTAACAATGGCGGCTTCCGTATTCGCGTTAAAATGATGTAAGTAATATTAATATGCATAACTTAATTATAATTCATTCTAGACAGAAAAGTGATCTGACTTGGACAACTTAAATGATTTGTACAGACTCACCACGTCTGGTAAACTCAGCGCCGATATTCTACCACTTGTGATGCAAATTTCTATCATACCAACATATCATCACCAGACTGAAATTTGTGTGCGGTTTATTCACCATTTGAAGGTCGCCAAAACTTCGACCACTATGGGGCGCGACGACAGTTCGCAACAATAGCGTCAACGGACCGAACAACAAAAGAAGTCATAAATCACGCTTTCGAAGTTTTCGGACGACTCTGCATATAAATAACAAGTTCCATACTACCACAAGGAGTGTTGGCCGCTCCTCGGAGCCCAGACACCTTGTCCGGCAGGAGATCTTCATTTTTTCTCACAACAGCTTGCCAGTTAAATCACAAGACTTCAATTGAAAACCAATGCTTCCTTTGCAGCATTATTACTGAGTGGTCGAGACCTTTTTGATGTCACATTTTATATTTAGATTTTTTTTTGTTTCAACATATGTAGTTGTCAATTCGTATAAGCAGTTTAAGACACGCATATTTTTGCCCTTCGCGTTTGTATATTCCTTTGTTTATAATGTGTATCAGATATATGTGTTCTTTCTTGCTATTTTTCGATGGCTTAAATTATTCGTAAATTTATCAATCGGAGAAAAAGCATTCTTTTAGATCATTCCAATGCCAATTAATTCCCGTTGTCACACTTGGTTTCAATTGATTCAAAGTAGGTTCTTGGTTTCTTGTTTTCAAAGTGCCGCAGTGGCGTAGCAATGAGTTATGGCGCTGAGAGTCGCGGGTTCGAATCTCGCATGGAACAAGTATTTATATGCCCTACAAATAGTTTCGGGTCAGGATGTTTGTCGTTTTGCAATTTATGTATGTAAACCTCCACTATACAGGAGAAAATCCTAGTGTAGTTTTTTGAATTGACTAATAACAATGTTGTCAACTTTTTCGTGTTTACCCACCAAACACTAGCGTACGTTTAACTTCCTGAATTGTACACTTATTAACATAAACGCCTTACAAACGAGTGAACAAGGCCGTTTGTTTTCCGACCGCTCAACGTTCCCACCGCCGATTATTTGTGTGTTTGTAAATAACCGACCGGTTGGGAGAAACAGCGTGTTCTGTATTTGGTTACTCACTTGCCGGTTTTGTAATTATGTGCTAATTACGCTGAATTAAGCATTGACTTACCGCGAAATACTTTTCTAGTCTCATGGAAGTGCTTAAGACAGTATTTATTATAAATTGTAATTATTTAATAAAAAGCAAATGAATAATTTTGAAAAATACCCACGACGCGACGGATGTATCTAAACCTTATAATCGAATATGGTTTAAATGAAATTTTTAAAAAACCCTCGACCAAAAGAAAGTAACGAAAGGTAAAAATGAAAAAGGTTGATTTATCGCGAGGTCTGTCGTATTATAAACAACTAGTTATGTTGTTTATAATACGATTAATGACTTATAATTAATTCTTGGCCTATTCCCTTGTATACCTGTTTGTATACCTGTTTTTCGTAGATGTACATAATAACAACAACAATCACATACCTACTACACATTTATACCTCCCTAATAATATAATAACAAACCTAAGAATATCCGTCACCAACAATTTCCCATCCTAAACGCATACAACTTCACTCCTCCGTTTCGTAGTGGGTAAAAAGAAACGTAGTTATGCCTTATTCTTCCTTTATATCTAGTCTCACTCTGTTTGTGATTTTGTGTTTTTTTTTATAGAATAAAGGTCACAAACGAGCACGCAGTCTACCTGGTGTTAAGTGGATGCTGTGCATCATAGACATCTACATTTATCCTCGATTAAGAATCAAAATGCAGATGCGTTGTCACCTCTTAGGACTAAGATGGAATGCCTCGTTTCCAGAAAAAAAATATTGTCCGGTTCTCTACACTCACCATACGAAACACAGCAATATTAAGCTGCTACCTATTTTACGCTGGTATTCGTTGTGTATGTTAGAGATGAGAATGTGTAGGTTAGAGATTGCCTGATTTAAAACTGCACGCGTCTCCCTTGTATTTCTGGTAGAATTTAACACTCTTATCACGACAAGTAATAGTAAAAATTCTAAAGTGTACTATAACACATTAGAACGGGCGCGCATATGTAGAATTTATGACAATTTATACGGTAAATATGATAAAATCAACCAAAATTACAAGAGAAGCGCGCACAATTTGTAATTGGACGATACACCGGCTTTGTAACATAGCTGGTATTTTTTCTGTGATAATGTCTTTATCTTAATTAAGTTACGTCACGTCACGTGACCGTAATTGCGTCCATTGTATAATTTTATTTAATTTTTTTAATTACTATCTACTTTATAATATATATTATTTAAACAAATTAAATTTAATAAATGTTTAATATATATTTATAATTATATACTTTATAATATAAAGTACCTACAATATTATAAAGAAAAATAGTATAACTGACTGGGCGAATATGACTGTATTTAATTGAAATTTTTACGTTGAATTGGTAGTTTTAGTTTTTACCAATTGCAGTGGATAGATTTGTTATTATTTCACGGGTATGATATATATTGTCAGCATAAAATAAATGGATGGATGTAAACTGATAAAGTTTGCGAATAAATAATAAATAAGTATCATAATCGTATAAAAATTGTTAGTTGTTCTCACCAATAATTTTCGAAATATAATTGAACATCCCAAATACATATAACTTTTTTATGAAAGTGGCTAACCCTGCTGACGTTTTTCTGCCCTTTACAGTAGATGGTGCGGAGAGTTTCACCCCGAACTCACTCCGGAATTTTTAGTGTGACTATAAATTTATTGATAACTCGACCATAGCCGTGTCAATCTTGTGATGAAAAGAAAAGAAGATATTCACAAAAGATAGACATGGCATAGCCGTGCACGCTATTTTTGGCACTAAAACGGATTGGTAAGCTGAAGTGGCAATGAGCCGGCCATATAGCTCGAAGAACCGATAACCGATGGGGAAGAAAGGTTCTCGAGTGGCAGCCTCGTACCGGTAGGCGTAGTGTAGGCCGACCCCCACTAGATGTAGTGACGACCTGGTAATATATGCAGGAAGTCAATGGACGCAGGTGGCTCAGGACCGTGCCTTGTGGCATTATTTGGGGGAGGCTTATGTTCAGCAGTGGACTTGTGAAGGGCTGTAATGATGATGATGATGATGAATCGAGTTTTTTATTTTTACAATAACTTACTTGCCTTTTGCTTGGTTCGATTAAGTTATCGTGTTAAACATTTAAGTACATTATAAATCTTATCAAAGAAAAATGGGATTTGAATTCGAATTCAAAGTACAAGGAAGACACGTATCTGAGTGTTAGTTACAGTTGAAGAGACCTGTCGCACAAGAACGGGTTCTATGGCAAATTATGTAATAGATCCCGCTATAGAAGTAGTACGGATCCGATGCTGTAATATGACGCATTTTAGATTGCATTTGAAGTGGTTTAACAACTATATGTAATCTTGATAAAAGTAATAGTACCTAAGAGTCAAGATGATAGCAGTCATTGCAACACAATAACCAATTATATACTGTATTAATCTCTTCCGTGAGTTATAAAATATAACATATTATGTTTTTATTTTTGAAAAACAAGCAATTGATAAGTAAGTTGATGATGTGGCCTATAGCACGATATTCTGCCTTCATTATCTTCGATTAAGAATCAAAAGATCAGAAGAAAGTAAAATTCCAAATTAAGTCAATTAAAAAGGTTGCCAGCATTTGTCCTTGTATCCAATTACAATATGGGCGTCCTCAAGAAAAGTAGGTTTTACGTGGCAGAGCCACGCCGCAGCTACATTTTGGTTGTAGCATGAATGGTTCGGCTAGATGGGGCCAGGACCACGTTCTCACAGATTACATATAATAAAATAATTATTCATGCTGCTCCTGCAGTTCCGTGTAGTAAGCCAGCATAGATAACCGTAGATCCATTTCACTGGAAACGTGGAATTCCATTTTAGTCCTCAGGAGTGACAACGCGTTTGCATTTTGAATCTTAATTGAAGATAAATGTAGATGTCTATGGACCACAGTATCCACTTACCGTCAGGTGGACTGTGTGCTCTTTTGTCACCCTAATACTATAAAAAAGATTTCTTTTAAGTCAGTGCGCTCTACCATCTTCTGTTGCATCATCACTCACCGCCAGGTGGGATATTAGTCCAGCGCTGGCTTAGAATATTAAAAAAAAGAAGAAGATAAAGATAGAATTTTTTATAGAAATAGGGTGATAAAAGAACACGTAGTCCACTTGGTGTTAGGTTGATGCTGTTGTCCATAGGCATCTACATCTATCCTCCATTATGAATAAAAATGTAGAAGCATATGTCATCCCCGAGAATTAAGATGGAATGCAATAGCCTTAGGTTACCCAGTTTTCGTCACTCACCATACAAAACGCAACAGCATCACGCTGCTATTTCAACATCGTATTCTATGATCCTTCATCTGTCGAGGCAATCTATTTCTGCTGCAGTCACAATATGTTGCAGCGTTGCTTTTCAGCTTTTTACATATTTCCCCAACCCCCTATCACATATACAATATATGACTTAGCTTACTGTTATTGTCTTATTATTATATATTATACGTGTAAGAGTTATGCTGCAGTAATATTAGTAGTATAGTTGTAGCAACAGTAGGTTGGTTCGACCGGGGAAGGACCGCGTTTTCATGGAATAACAGTGTACAAAGTAGTTTATTGCTGCTGTGTTTCGTAAGGTGAGTGTTTTTACTGGAAACGAGGCATTCCATCTTAGTCCTCACGGGTGACAACGCATCTGCATTTTGATTCGTAATCGAGGATAGATGTAGATGTCTATGGGCCACAGCAACCACTTACCATCAAGGTGGACTGTGTGCCCGTTTGTCACTCTATCCTATATAAAAAATGTGTACTTACCTGAAAATCGGTTAGTAACGTGTTGCATCCCACTCGTGGGTACAGGTCACCTTTCATTTCTAAGAAGGCTGTGAAAGTGAAAGTGAAAGGAAGTGTCCAATGCGTTGCACAAATACGCGTTGATGAACCTCACATGCCTTGGAAAATGTTTTTTAATTTCGCATACATACACGTTTTTCCTTCATCGCTGAGAATGTGGTAATCTAATGTACTTTACCTTGTTTATGGCTAATCTAAATATGGATGGAGTATAGTCATTATGCATCAATCACTAATATTTAAAAAGCGTTGCGAAAAAACTACGTAAAATTGTACTGTAAAATTCGTAGCTGACGCCGCATAAGGATGAACCTTAATTTTTAAAAAATATGGGAGACCAAGAAAACATTTATTCTCCGATTACTAGCTTTTTCCTTCAAAAATTAATCGTATTTGTAGTTTTCCATTAAATCTAATATTTTTAATTTTTCTTGCTCTTCTGTAATTTGCGGCCTGCGTGCGGCGACGAATTGTATGAGAACGTACTGTTTTCTGAAAATACATGAATATTCATAGTTTAGAAATCAGTGCAACATATAGTCTCTGTAACTTTATAAAGTTTTAATAAAGATTATTCGCCTTACTCGTTAAAATAGTTGTCAACTTAAGAAATGCTTAAATATCTCTCTCTGTCTCTTCTCTTAATAGAGATAAAAGGTGACAGACATAGAGATAATTAATACTTAAGTAAGGTAAGCGACAGTAATCGATTACAAGTAATGCCGTTTGTTATCATTATTATTTTGATTTAGGGAGTTCAGCGTATGTTTCAGCATGCTATTTTATTAAAATTTTACATATAAAGTAATTCAGTTTGTTGTATCTTATATCTTCTTCTCTCTCTTCTTAATCGGCCCTTAACAGTTTAATGCTCAGGGCGTTTTCAATAGTATGGCTTATAATAAATTGAAGATATTTTATGAAAAATTCAAACTAAGTATTGTTGTACTGAAATAGTATTTTGTTCAACAGATGTATACGAACTTTTTTAAATAGCGTAGAGTGTAGAAGCGAGTGCAAGTTGACGCATTAGCTAAATTTAGCAACACTTGTATTCGTTGAAGGAAAGTACAGTCATAGTCGAAAGAGTTTTGTTACGCCACCTTAATATTTTTTAGTATTTTGAATACATCTTGAATAAGATTATCTCGAAATGTTAAAAGTTGTCGCTATTATCAGTTAAATGTCATATAATGACAGACTTTTGAAACTGTAGTAATTAAAATTGTCGAAAACTACTCGCTTCACATATACCGAGATACCCAACGATATTGTGCCGATTCCTAGAACTGCAGCAGCAGTCGTCAATAGTGCTGTACGTCTAGTACTGGTCTATCGTCTGCCAAGAGTGACGATTAAGTCAAATCCTTCATACAATTGAATACTTCTATGCCCAGTAGTGGATTTTCACGGATTAATAAAGCAGAGAAAATACTATTACAAATTATATGTATAACTTCATAGCCACTATGATAAGAACAGTGATCAAAACCATGATCAGGCGCATTAATACAGTAAATCTGGTTTCTATACGTCTAAATGTTCCATTCGCCATTAAGCATGCACTCACATGCACCTATTCAAAGAAACATATAACATTTGAAAAAACGAAATAAGTTAGAGAAGTCGAAATTGAGGAGTTTGGATATAAAAAAAATAAAGAATATAATAGGGAATCGAAATCTATTTCCACGAGCTTGGATTTTAAGAGAACATGATTATCAGAAAAATCTGTACGTTTTAATGATATATATTTTAGGGATAAATGTGGAGTTCGCCAACATACACCGGAGACCGCTCCGGTTGACTTTTCTGTGCTCAGTAGGTTCTAGGAAGCTTGTTACTTTATGTTGTTTATATTTTAAAACAAATTTAGTAATTATTGTTTTTGTGGTTTTTAATAATAACACGATTAAAAAGACAAAATGGTTAATCTTAACTGGCCAGTACAAAAAAAACTAGTTAAAGAAATATGTTCGCGCCTGTACTTGAAACCGCAAACGGACAAACGCAGCTGTTTGTTGTGCTACGTACCCTGTATTGTGAGAAGCCAGGAGCGTATTGTCAGATTGTCACTGCTCGGGTGTTAGTGTTAAGTGGTCAATGTATCCTTTGAGCCTCGCTTACATCGGTGCATTGGTCCGGTACATGCTACAATGTTATGGTTGCTATCACCAAAATTGCTGATAACTGACAAAATAATCAAAATTTTTGGTTATTTGATTAAAATTAATTTTTCTCTTCTTGGTTACAAAGATAATTTGAGTATATTCATTCTTTTATCTAGTTTGTTTATCTATAATATGACTATATCATAGATAAACAGTCACTTTTAGATTCTAAAGCAGTGATATCAAGTGTCACAATAAAATATTAGAAAAGTAAAAAATGCTTAAACCTAATTAAATTTTTATGTACTATGTAACTGGCAAACCAATGAGTGTAGTGAGGGGGTTTTGGCGGGAATTTGACCATCGACAGATTGTTACTCCTGTTTTTTCGTTTAAATGATGGTTTGAAGTGGATTTTATTTTATAGAATAAGGATGACAAACGAGCACACAGTCCATATTTCTTCACGATTAAAAATCAAAACGCAAATCTTAGCCCTCAGCTAAGATGGAATGCCTCGTTTCCAGTAAAAAAGGTCTCCGGATCTCCATACTTAACATACGAAACACAGCAATATTAAGCTGATATTTTACGCTGGTATTCTGTGAGAGCGTGGTCCTTCTCCGGTCGAGCCGACATATTTATGCTACAACCATAATATAACTGTAGCGTGGCTCTACCACTGTATTTTTTTGGCATGTAAAAGTGATGAGATTTTGTGTATTAAGTGTCTGCGCATGTGAGTTATTAGAAAGAACGACAAACAACTGCTTAGATGTTGATATAAACCTCAAAATATCTTAATCGCTTAGGCGCTTATGAATTTGAGTGAATGTCGTCATCAACTGTCCTCTGGATTGAGCTGTCGTCAAAATCTCCCAAAAACTTCGAAATGTGTGCATTAGCATATTGTGAAAAAAATTTATAAAAACGAAGATCGCGAATAAAATGAAGACATGGCTTAAAAGACGAGTATCCAAGCCACTGTAGCTAGAGGGTAATTTTAAAAGAACTTTTTATAACTTTTTATTGCACAAAACTTCACCATAACTCTTTTTATAATAATTATTTTTTTTAATTTATTTTATGTACACACATTAAGATACAGAAGCAGTCTTATAGTAATTACGTACAAAGGTTCTACTTATTCCAAATTAGCTGAAATATCTTCCAGTAGACCCATAAAGGAAATTATATTGAAATTGCAAACTTAGTGCATACATTAGTACTACTAAAAAATAAATAATATACACAATGTTACGTAAATTATATAAAAATAAAACAATAAATAAAAATAAAATAAATTAATAAATAATAATAATAATAAATACGATAGTTACATATGATATATATAAACTAAAACTAATATAATAGAATAATATATATAAATTAACAGGATGCAAAGTAGTTACCTCTAAGACGTTTCTTGAAAACCAACAAAGTTTCCGAATTTCTTATATTTAACGGTAGTGAGTTCCATAATCTTACCGCGTGAACTGAAAAGGAGTGGGAGTAAAAACCGGAATTATAGACGGGAAAGTCAAGAAGATTTTTAACAAGGGATCTGCGTGGTTTGTCCGGAGGATGGGTTATGGAAAATCGGCTTCTGAGGTAAGTGGGAGAGGAAGGGTTGTGCAAAATGTTATGGAGGAGACATAACAATCGACTGTTCCTTCGAAGTCAAATTGGGAGCCACTTGAGTTGCTTACGAAACTGTCAAATTTCTTGAGCCCAAATATAAAACGGATACACTGATTTTGCAAGCGCTCAAGTTTATTAAGAAGCTCCTCTGTAGCATCCAAGTAACAGGCATCCGCATAATCAAGGAGAGGTAGGATAAGAGTAAGCACGAGTGATATTTTAGCTTTAAGGGGTAAGAAATTTTGTAGACATTTAAGCGAATGCAAAGTAAAGTAGACCTTGCGACTAACTTCAGCGATATGCGTGGTCCATGTTAAATGGTGATCAAATATGACGCCTAAGTTTTTGACAGTACTGGCAAAGGGTATAGGAACGCCATTAAAACAAACAAAATGTAGTGATGTAAATTCTAATCTATTACGCAATTGCCTACTGCCTATTATGATGGCCTGAGATTTTGTGGGATTAACTAATAGTCCGAAGGATGCAGACCATTCACAGATGCGTCTCAGATCCGCATTCATAGCTGCAATTGCATTATTTGTATCACCCACCGGAAAATGACGATAAAGCTGTAAGTCATCCGCGTAGAGATGGTAATTAGATGTAATAACACTCGTAATAGAGTTAATAAATATGGGAAATAAAAGGGGGGAAAGAACGCCACCCTGGGGTACACCCGTAGTGATACCAGACCAATCGGAAAGAGTGTCATTAACACGGACACAATGTGATCGACCACGAAGATATGAATCAAACCATGCGATGGCAGATGGGGAAATGTTTATAGATTCCAGGCTCCGGAGATTTTATTGTTTTCAAAATGTTTATTTTCAAAATCACTCTCAACGTGTTTCATGGTGACTTTTTCTAGGTTATATTTACTAAATTATTTTAGACAGTGTGTGGTTGAGGATTTAAATACCGCAGTTTCATTAACTACTCTAGTCACCACCATAGAAATATTAAAAACAGGAGAAGTGGCAAGGGGGCGTGTCTGTGTCCGTGCGCTATGATCAAAATGCTCAGCTTCTATACAAATGGCCGTCTCTGCGAATTAGTGCGCTTGCGACCGTCATCGTGAAATATTATCAGAATGCCATGTTGTTCAGTGGTTTCTTGTGAAAACCGAAGCCAAAACAGAAACTTTGTTAATTATGGAATCACATACCATACCTAAGAATAAGTATTTCATTATATTTATCTTTAAAATCATATTAAACAACAAATCGTAAAATATTTCTTTCTCTTACAACGTTATTTTTGTTTCCAAATATCACAGCCACTGTAATATTTTTGCAGTAAATACATTGCTCCATAACCACTACCTAAGTATGACGCCAAGGGACTCAACAAGTAATGTAAATATCACAAAACAATACTTTATTTATGCGGATATATTGCGTAGTACGGCCGCTATATCTTCTGACGAGCTAGTTATGTGCGTGTGCAGATCCACTATCGACAATAATGTGGATTGGCGAATTGCTATTATACTCCAATCTGTCAACCGTTTCGACCCGATAGAAAGACCGATGTGACATAATGTTTTTACTTAATTTGTATATTTTACAGCAACTACTGCGCTGAATGCGTAACCAAAGGTCGTAAAGTAAGTTGATTAAATTTTAGGTTAATAATCGATGGTGTTCTTATTTTTGAATTATCGATTATGCCTTATCTTCGAAAAATTTTCATAATTTTTATGGTTTTGGGGTTTAATATAATTTACAGTTTTCAAAAGCTTCGAATGTATCATAAATACCTAACCGGCATGCTTATATAGTGACTTTGACTTAGAATTATTCAATATAATTATTCTTGCTATTTATTTGTTAGACATGAGTGTGTATTTGTTTTCATATATTTAACAATATTATCACTAACCAGGAGTTTCTATAACAAAAGATCGCCAAGCAAAACCTGCTTAGTACATGGTGAGGTTAAAAAGTAGCTTAGGATATATGAAAACAATAAGTAGGTTATTAATCGTACCTTTCGGCTTGCAAAATGATGCTAATTTAAAAAAGGAAATGGATTGATGCTACTGAAAGGCCACCTGACTTCGTTCCCTACAAAAACTAGTAATGGTCGTTGTAATTTGTATGCGAATTAAAATTATCATAAAAACACCTTGTCTCGCTAATGATAAATAAGCAATTAAAACTAAAAATGTCAAATAGGAACTCATGACAAAGGCTTTGTCAATTGTTTTTTTTTTAATGTTAAGTTTCACCAATTTGAGCAGTCCTCGATGAATAATCACATTATATTTCTTTTAAAAGCAGTCATGGAAAAATACATTAATTTAAGATTACACTATTTGACAAAAATGCCAAATACCTTCACCTTGCAGGTCAGTGAGTAAGCACCATAGCATGGTTCCAAAATACCTACTACTTCATTTCGCTATGATAGCCTAAACCAACATAACCGGATTTTTTACTGTTTTTATTTATTTTGTATTTAATGGCCAAAAATTTTTAGGAACAATTTTGGTTTAAATGAAACATTCGATAACTTTCCAATTTAGTCAATCACTAACGTAAATAAATGGCTTTTTTACAGCACAACGATAGTGCTCGATATTTTTGTGTGAGTAAGTAGTACGGTGAATGTTAAATGGACGTTGTGGTTTTAGAGATATGGTTTATAATTGATTATGTAGTACGTTCTGATTTATAAAACGCGTAGTGTGTGCGCGACTGTGTATTTATTACTTTTACTGATCTGCATGTGTAGTAGTTGGCGCATGGTAGGGGCAAACTGCAGACACCGGGTTCCGATACATTTTCAACTACTGGGCATATCTCCTTCATTATTATATCTATGATCACCACAAATATTAAATTCCTTAATTCGGCACACTTCATTCTGTTGAAAACTGCTAATCACCTGCAATTCCCCCTGGTGTTGCGGTTTTTCTCGGTCCGCGGTAGTCACTTACCAACCATTAGGTGAGCCGCATTCACGTTTACCCCCTCTTCTATAAAAAAAGGTCATTTCATACCCTCTAGCTACTCTAGCGCTGTTGTGGAGCATTTTTGAACTGTTATTTACTGTTTACAGATGGTTCTCTTTACCTCTACATTCCATTTTTGCGTCTTAAATTTACTGCATACTCTTATAATTCCATTCAGAAAGGGATGTTTATCAATATTTATGCCGTCAAGCCATCAATCTCGTCCATGCAAACGTATTCCTCTGTTTTCTCTCTAGTTAAAAATACTACAGCAAATATTCGTTTACGAAACAATCTTTATTTACGTCTGCCTTGTTCTCACATGTTTTGCCATTAATAATTTGGTTTTGAAACTAGGAATTTTAAAATGACTAAAACTGCAGTTATGCTGCCGTTATTAGACATACAGTAAAATAAATAACAAAAAAAGTAAAAGAAAAACATACAGACAGTTACAATTTTTTAATGTTAATATAAAAGTCAGCTCAGTTTTGGGGGAGGAATATGGTAGGTATCATGATTTTGTCAAATTTCATAGGCATAATCAGTCCGAGCTACAGTTGTCTCTCTCAGTTGCCTATCTCCGTCGTTCAGGCACAGCGCGACAGCAATAGATCGTTAAAAACCTATTCTTAAAATTTTTTGCCACTCAAATATTCTACAACACACGTACGGTGTAGCATCGCGATTGACGGCCGTTTAAATGTGTGTCGAACCTACGCGGTTTCCATAATATAATATTTTAAAGCGGTCCACACTTTTAAATACAAAGAGTAAAACATGTGTGCTGTTCCCACGCAATAGAAGTGAAACCTTTAGAAAACTATACTTCGAGAGAATGGGACGAATGCAGAGTATCAGGAGTAGGATAATTAGGTTAATTTATTATAATGTTGTCATCAAGTTAAAAGTTATTAAACATCTTTAAAGCGTAGACTGAGATAGTAGGATACACTGTGTACTGTATCTCATACTCTCGTAGGCTAAATACTATAGATGTGTGCATAGAATACTATAATACACAATAGTATGGCTGTCAACCTTATTTTATACGACGATAGGCGTTGCCGGGAGCACACATACAAGCAATAACGTTATTATCACTAATTATAATATTATCATCACTAATAACCAACTAATAACCAATAATATTATCACTAACACAAACCCGATTCGCTGTGTTGACAGACAGATTTTAATACATATTTATTTGTAAATAGCGTGCAATTTGGCATTTTCTAAATAATTTGAGTAGGAAATTTGGAAACGATTGTAACGTCAAAACACATCTCGTATTGACGTTTATACGTGTGAATTGACGTGTTAGTGACATTTTAGTGGCTACACCGGCTCCGCCCACTCCCCCGTTCTATTATGTATGTATTATAGTATTCGATGGATGTATGTATGTGTTTGTCTCTTTTTAGTGTCGCTATTTCGTTTCGTTGAATTTTAGCTATAGGATATTGCTTTGGGGTAACTCTGTTGAGGTAGAAAGAGCACTTTTATTTCAAAAATGCTGCATGCGTGCCATAAGCAACATTTGGTATTGAGATAGTTGTAAATTTTACTTTAAAAAATATAATATTCTTCATTTATCTTGTTTATATATCAGAGAAGTCTGTCTTTTTGTCAAATTATTCCCTAAGTATTTTAAAACCCGCCAAGATACTACAACAAGAAATAAATATGCAGACCTAATATATCAACCTCCCTGTCATTAAGATATGTATAAGAGAAATATACATAATATGAGTTACCATTGACCACTATATAATATAACACATTATCTAAGAATTTAAAAGAAAAAGAAGGAGCCTTTTTCAAATATATTTTAACGAAATGGTTACTGAAAAATTGTTTCTATAGCCTAAAATAATATTTAGAATGGAAAAATTAGTTTAATGATTTATATGCTCCACTTATAGATAGTTTTATGTACTTACCTAAATATTTGCACGTCTGCAAGCAAACTAAACATATGTATATTATAGATATTTAACTGAAGACCCTGTAAACTGTGTTTTATGCAAATAAAGAATTTATATTTGTATTCAAATCACAGAGATTCCAAAGAAGTTTAACTCCAAAAAATTACTCGTAACAATATTAACATTATTAACACTTTTATTAACCACTTAAAGTAAACTTAAAACGCGTTACTGAGTTAGGAATGATTCACGAATCCGTAGTTCAGTTGAATCCTCGACCTATCAGTTTACATCCGTACACTAAAAAATTAGACTATTGTCGCTTTCTGCAAAACTACTTGTAGACACTATAATAAAGGTACCAGATTATTATGCCCGCCTGTAACCGACCCACCGACCACTTTCCACTAAGAGCTTACCCTTAGGCTTAGAACTATAGCCTCAAAACCACACCTCAGATCGAGTCAGGTATTCCCAACTCGCCGGGCCTTTTAACCATAAATATTAACCTGACATTACCAATTTCGAACTTAGGCATGTTTCGTTAATTAAACTTTGAAACTGGGTTAACTTTATGTTTATTGCAGAGCGCCATACTCGTCTGAGTAATCATATTACACTATGGCCGACGAAGAGGTAATAAATGTTTTAATAATGCCTTCGTAATGTTCACGGTTGGTGGAGATTACGAGGCCAAGAGTTCCCGGGTTTGACACGTCAAGTCGCGTTTTGTGCACGTAGTTTGGAACCGGTTATGTTTGTATTTTTAATTTGTCTCCTTAGTTAAATATATTGTAGATGAGCGTAATGTGAAATGTTAGTTCTACCCTCATCTGATATATTATACTAGATTTAATTGTCGGACGCTAAGAAAGCCAGTCACTCGTATTATTATTTTTGTTAAATGTGTAGTATTCGTGTACATTTTAGATATTATAATTAAATAACGAACATTAATAAACCAATATTTAGCAATGTTTGTATATTAGGTACACCATATTCAAAATTATATTTATTTGTATTAATAAAAACTTAAAAAGATTTTAAGAACCTGCATTGATAAACCAAATTCAAATAACTGAAATCTTATTGGTTCGTTTACTATTTAACACTTGTTAAATGGTAAATAAATGAATCAGTTATTGTATTTAACAAGGGGCGAAATTAAAATTTTGTGCAACCGACTTCAATATAAATAAAATGAGAACATTATCAATGTATTCGAAGTCATTTAAATACGCATAATTAAGGATAACTCAAAAAACTACAAGTCAGATATTGGTCAAACTTATATGGGACCATACGAAAAGCACCAGCTTTCAAATAAAAAAAGAATCATCCAAATCGGTTCACCTAGAAAAAATTTCGAAGTAACATATATAAAAAAAAACCATACAGTCGAATTGAGTACCTCCTCGTTTTTGAGGTCGGTTGAAAAAAATCTAAGTTAGATATTTTTAGTATAATAATAAGGTCACAAAGGAGCACACAGTTCACCTGATGGTAAGTGGTGCTGTGGCCCATAGACATCTACATCTATCCTCGATTACAAATCAAAATGCAGATTCCTTGTCACCCGTTAGGACTAAGATGGAATGCTTCGATTCCAGTAAAAAGAGTCTCCGGTTCTCTAAACTCACCATACGAAATACAACAGCATTAATATTTTACGCTGGGTTCTGTGAGAGCGTGGTCCTTTACCGTTCAAGCCGATCCATTCGGGCTAGTACTATATATAGATGTAGCACTCTACTATACTATGGCTCTACCACGTATAAAAGTTTTTATAATTTATAATGGTAAATAAAGTTTGATCCGAACTCATTGAAATTTTTAATTGCAATCCTAATAGATTTATTACGTGTTTAGTGGTTAACCGCGCCCGCCAAGGCAAATTGGCGTTTTGTGATCCCATAAATATAATCAAAACCAAGGTGGAAGTGTTATTCGTCACGTTAGTTCTTCCGAACAAGGTCGACAAGAACAGAAGGCCTTGTGCTGTTAAAAGAGAAACTAAGTTGGTCCAGGCCGTTGTTAACGTGTCTGTGGCATTTAAAGACGTGGACAATTGACCAATTTTATTGTGAAGCGTGGCGATTACGGAAAATCATCTGTACTTATGTTCGTATCTAGCGCGGGACTGATTACGAGCTGTTAACGATGAGTCATATGTTTTTTTTTTCTAAAATGCTTTAGGTCTGACCGAATTTCAGGGCTGCCAATATAGCGTAACATAGCCGTGCTTAGCAGTTTATTATGGCTTTTGATTTTTTTTTTTACTTTTATCAAAACAAAAGTTTTGAATCTATCAGACCAGCAGATTCTCTCTCACTGTCGGTTGTGTAGCTCAGTCATTCGGGTATTGTACAACAGAAATAAATGTGTTAAAAACTATTTTTTATTCGAATGTTTTGTCGCCGGATATCTATCTTCTTATGAGAAACTTATGATTATATCATAATTTTAAATTCTTCATTCCGCACATATAAAAGTCACTGGCATTAGCTTTAGCCCACAATAAAATAATTTCCATGTTTAGTCGGACGTCGCACGCATCTTAGCCGTTTCTTCTCTCAGCTTTTTATTACCGCGCTACAATAAACCGTTGCATGACAAACAATTCCGCGCCCCATTCGCTCCGCACTAGGGTTGCCAACTTTTTATATGTACATATAAATATATTTTATTTAAAGAAATAAATTTATCGCTTTGAGCTTTTATTATCAGTCTCATGTTTAAAGTCGGATTAAGCTATGTAGGTAACAGGCCTCCTATTAAAAAAAACCTTAAGTAAAAATGCTTTTTTCTAAGAACGCGATGCGGTGTTCATAGGCAGTTGTCTACTTTGCCTTTAGATAAGCCTTTTTTTCCCATGGTCACGTCCTATTCAATATTTTTGAATATATAGTACTACTACCTACTGCATATTTTTAGAGTTATAGTATTAGGATCCCTTATATAGCATGATATAAAACTATATAAGATACTATATTATATAGGGGTTGCAAGTAGGGTTGGCAACCCTACTCTGAACTATAATAACTGTCGGCGGGTGTGTTTTGACAGCACTGTGTGGATCTGCTCCGTGTTGCTGTACGCCTACCGATGATAACCCAGCTATTAATAGCGCTGGCCTTGAGGGGTGCGCTTTGTCTTCAGTTATGGCGGATGTTTGGTTTTTCGTCGAACAAATTGTTGAAAATTTTACGGTTGGTTGTGGCGGAAACATGCTTTAATTCTAAATGTAAAAGAAACCGGTATTAAAATCAATGCATCACAGATTAGATGGCTTCATTAGCGATATACTCGTACAGTCAAATAATAAACTTCTAAAAAATAAAACGCAAGTTTCAATATTGTATATACAGTACAAATAACATACACTTCTATAAATAATTACAGTTCGTTGTATCGCCTGTGGTCGAAATATGACTAATTATGAGGAAAATGGAGACGGCGATGAGTATTTGTTCGCGTAAACTTTTTTTTTGTAATATTTTTACGTGCAGAGAAAGCAAAGGGAGCTAGCTCATACAGCCAAACGTGATAAAAATTGGATAAAAATGCTTTCGTTTATTTCATCCGTCCATCATCCCATAGATTGCCTCATGGGGCGGGGGGGGGGGGGGATTTGCCGTAGTTGATACACTTGGCGAGCGGGTTGTCAACCGCAGTTTTTTATTAATTATAGCTGTTGCCAGAAAGACGCTGCTGCCCATCTTCTGATTTGTTCCTCTCTGTCACCTCCTACGACACCTATGGAACACGTCCTCTGTCACCTCCTACGACACCTATGGAACACGTCCTCTGTCACCTCCTACGACACCTATGGAACACATCCTCTGGCACCTCCGTATATGACTCTTCAGATAGTTCACCTTACAGAAGAGCTGGTTTGACATCTAATTGCTCTCGTATCTTAAGGTCTCCTCTTGCAGCTATACTTTGTATTAATCTTATTGAGCCGTGAAGATGTGCTTTGTACCTTTCAATCTCTCCTTCTTTGTTGTTCTTTATACAAAATATCCATCTGCATGTAACAGGTTACTTCTTAGTTTTATTACTTATTATGCAAGTTATATTTATTTCATGTGACAGAAGCTTTTCAGCAATAGCTTCCTTCCATTCATAACAACTCACGTTATTCATTGCCTCTTCGTAGCTATTGGTAAATTCCAACTTAGTAAAATTACCCACGGTAGTTTTATATGGAAAAAATCGTGTGTGTTTCCTTAATTTATTTAACTAGCCTCAACGGCATCGTACAAATATTACTTTTTTGTGCACTTTTATGACCTTGAATGACGTATTAAGCTTCATTCTATAAAATTAAAAAAAAATTCTCACGCGTTAATATTTGTTATGTGATATAAAACATTTAATAAGCTTGTTGTTTTTTTTTGTTTTTGTTTGTGTTTTTAACAGTTTATGTCCTTCATATTTATTTCATGTAAACATGCAAACGTTTACAGACGTCGTGAGCCATGCTGCAGCTATTTAAGTAGTATAGTTTGTAACACGTAGGGGTCGGCTTGACCGGGGAAGAACCATGCTCTCACAGAATACATGAGTAAAATAGCAGTTGAACGCCGCTGTGTTTCGTATGGTGAGTGTAGAGAGTGTGACAACACATCTGCATTTTGATTCGTAATCGAGGATGGATGTAAATGTATATGGGCCACAGCAACCACTTACCATCAAATCGACTGTGTACTCATTTGTCACCCTTATCCTACTAAAAAAAATAAACTGAATAATAGGTTTTGTTACTCGTGCAATTATGATAAATCGATTGAGATAATTTGATTGCCAAAAAACATCAGCCGTTACATACTAGATGCCGTGTAGTGGCGACGTATGAGGATCACATATTGACTGTCGTAAGAGGAAGCAGAGTGATACTGAAACAAGAGATGGAAGCAACATCTGCCTGATAACAACACTTTTAACACAATACTCGCCTTTCAATCGATTTAAGGCGATCTGTGTGGGAGCTTATGTTTGGCAGTGGATTTTTGATGGGCTGTAATTAATTAGAATGTATTATATAGGTACCAGCAAAATATTTTTTATTAACTGAAGCTAAAACTGTACAGTTTTTATTAATTGAATATTTCTACAGCTATGTAATGATTATTATTTCATTTGGGAGAAATTCATCAGAAATTTTCTTCTCCTGTGTTATTATAATCAAAAATATATTATTATTATTATTATTATTTCGTGATATTTGAATCTATATACATTAATGCGGCATTATAATGTAAGCTTGTAAAATGCTTATTTTATTAGTAAATTGTATTTTAGAATCGCAGCCTTATCCATATGTTGAAGTGGCTATATCCATTTTAACATCGTTAGATTGTTTAAATTCCAACAAAAACCCTTGCCTCCACTGACCATGTCACAATATACTATAGCATCGCCTCTATCTCCGATCCAGATGCACGTTAATCAGAGATCTTCAACCACTAATCACGGTCAAGCATTCTAAATACTAATTCGTTCATTAAACACTACAACACAAACATCCCGGGCATAAAACATCTTCGATGGAGGGTGATACCGACTGTGGGAAACGAAACCGGTCGTTAGTTTGGGAATTCGATCCTTGAATGGATAAGGTCTTGCATACATTCATAAGCGATAGCGGGTAGCCCTTGTAGTGTGTGAAGCAAACTAAAATAATTAGGAAACGTTGCCTTAGTTTAAAATATATTAGAATAATTAAATGTTTCCGTGTTTATTATTTTTTGATAAATGTGGTCTGTTTCCTTGTGATTACAATTAAGTTCTATTACAGGAATATCTTGTTATAGTAAAAGTGGAACTCATTAGGTAATATATATTATTAATATATAACTACTTAACTTAAACTCCACGGCACGGCGTATGATTCAATTGATGTCTCTTGATTACAAAATAGTATTACAAAACATAATCGTAATGCTGTCGATCTTCTACAATTAAATCTAAACTTATAAATGTGTTTCTTTTCCGCGCTCTCTAGAAATATGAGCTTACCCAGTTTTTTAGTGAGTCTCTCTTCAAGTAGTCTCTTCAAGTTAGCGATGATCGATCATTGCCATACATCGTTATCTAAACCGCAGGCTTTTAGCTTATTTCGGGGTGTTTTTTTACTTGTTTCATGCAATACTATATATGTTTTGTAACATGTATTAATTGATAATTATTCTGCCCTCGCTAAAATACTTTAAGTGACACTGTAATTGATGTCTGATGTGTATATTTTTATTACGTCTGAGTTATCATTAAGAAGAGAGCAAAAAGAAGTATTGTGTTAAAGGAATGATAACATATTTCTGAACGTCAGCATTTTAAGGCAACGATCGCTACAGTCCTCTACAGCAATCTAAGAAGTTTATCATAAATCTTAAGCTAAAGTTAAAGTGAAGCTAAAGTTTATCATATTTATTATGTACTTTGATAAATTATGGTAGGTTCCGTTTTTTATATAATAAGGATGACAAATGAGCACAAAGTTGGACGCTGTGGCCCATAGACATCTACATTTATCCTCAATTAAGAATCAAAACGCAGATGTGTTTTCACCCCTGAAGTCTTCTAAGATGGAATGCGTCGTTTCCAGTAAAAAAGAAGCTCCGGATCTGTACACTCACCATACGAAACACAGCAGTATTAAGCTGCTATATTAAGCTGGTATTCTGTGGTATTCTGAGAGCGTGGTCCTTCTCCGATCGAGCTGACCCATTCGTGCTACAACCATAATATAACTGCGGCGTGGCTCTATGAAGTATACCATTAAATGCTATCGTAAATGTTAATGAGCTCGTGTCCGTCACGGTTAAGATAAAAACGCGAATCAAACTATTAATTTACCTTTATTAATGAACTATAGCGATTGCTGTGTTTTTGAAGCAGCAGAAATAAATAATATAGTGAGTCAACCACATTTCACAAATGTACGGTGGGTCGTACACTATATTAGCCTATACAGTTCTGTTACAGTCCATAAGACATTTCATCCTAGTCGAGATAGTAGTAGATCTAGTAGATATAGACTGAGAGTTAAAATACGGGTACAGGTCTGGTTCTGAAATTGCGAATGATCCATTGTCTAAATTAGAACATTCACCATTAACTACCGTAACACACTGTCAAAGATGCGAAAACTGATTCTCTTCTGCTTCTTTAAAGCCTAGTACGGACTAAGAGTTCCAACGTACACGTAATCTAGGAATGTTGAATACGCGTACAGGCCACTTTTATGCATTGCGGGATTATGAACGTGTGGTGACAAGTTGTAAGTCGGCCAGCCAGTATACGCCATGTCTCGAAACACAGCTGTCGTATGCAAGAATATTTTTTTGTCGCTAAACATTGAATTAAACTCCCTAAATCAACAAAAATCTCGTTAGATTTGTATAGTGGATACACTGCTCGCGGCGAGCAGTGTAGCCACGCATACTCAAATTGTAAACGCGCACGCATGCTCAAATTGTATCTGTACCTGCAGGTACAGACTGAGCGTTCCTGTGTACGTGAAAAATACGCGTACATTGGAATGCTTAGTCCGTACAAGGCTTTTAACACTTCACTTTTCTCTTTTAGCTGTTTAAAACAGAATTGATAACATCTTAACGTCAATATTATCTAAGGATTTAATAGACAAAGTTTCATAATTGATTAGTATTTTACTGTTACTAAATAAATAGAAGATAGGTATTGACGATAGCACCAGACGTCTTGCTCTGTTCACGCTGCTTTTCATTGTTGTTCTGAATATTTCACGCCTGGCCTAAACGAAATGAGTTAACATCTATCGGAGGTCGTAATGGCATTTCCCATAGTTGCCTCTTACGATACTCCCGGGATAAAATGGGGTATTGGATTAACGTACACCACCCCACGTTAAAAAAATTATTGAAACTTAAAAAGATTTTTAAAATTAAAAAGATGAAAAATGACAAAAAGAAAACATTTCAGATTCATTATTAAAAGTACAAATTCTATTACATTGATTATAATATTCACCTTCTGCTTTCTGACACATTTGTCGGATATCTGGTGCCTCCGAGCGGACGTCTGCCCGGTTGCCCGGCAACGTGTTTGTATATATTAAAATAATTTAACTTGGCTACTGTGTTGCTTAAGTATTCGGGTGTATGCGATCTCCATGATGTTATAATATTTTTCGGGACACTTATTTTAATACGTGGCAGAGCCACGCTGCAGCTATATTATGGTTGTAGCATGAATGGGTCGGCTCGACCGGGAAAGGACCATGCTCTCACAGAATACCAGCGTAAAATAGCAGCTTAATGTTGCTGTGTTTCGTATGGTGAGTGTAAGAACCGGAGTCCCGTTTTACTGGAATCGAGGCATTCCCTCTTACTCCTCAAGGGTGACAACGCATCTGTATTCTGATTAAGTTACAGTAAGTTAATTTTCGTAGATCGGACCATAAATAAATTAAAAAACTGAAGGTACTCCGGGTTAACACTGACATCGGGCGTCAGTCACCTCAGTCCCCCGTAACCATGGGTGCTGGAAAGCACGCCATAAAATCCGTAAAAGTAATTTTAATTAATATGTCGTGTTCGCGTAAATATAAAAAAATCATTATATACTGCTACCTATTGCAAAATGTATTTTTCAGGCATTTTTCTCAGTGGCCACTTACGACACCCTTGGACCGGAACGGTATGGAGAATCTATTGCACCGCCACGCAACTAACCGGATTTAAACTGTAAAAATAGTAATCGTTTACACCACTGGGTTTGGTTGCGAGCCATCAAACGGGGCATTCACGGAAGGGTAGTAACCATTTTGAAAATTTTTTTTGTGCGTCTTTCTATTCCGGATAAGTCCAATAAACGGTAAACGTGTGGTATACTTTGCGGGTTACTCTAATGGTCGCTTAAGGCGCTCTAAAGGCGACTGGATCGAACTATTAAATTTGACAGTTTGTAAATTGTTTGTATCAATTTCTAGAAGCATTAAACGGTATGAAAGTGAATTGATAAACATCGCCGCGAAATGCACGAAAGGCCGTGGACGCGTTATTTATGACCATTCTTGGACTTTGGACGTTTCAATTTACAGGGTTCATATTTTAAGTTGCGAAATGTACTCGTATATTCGTTGGTTGGTTTTGTCACTCCTCTATTATTCTAATTTGGTTAAGAATTAGGAACACCAATTAATTATAATTAACTTAAATTTTTTAATTTATTAATTTTTTTATAATTTTTATATAAATAATATGTTATATTTTTATTATTGTTATAAATATTGTGCATATTTGAATTATGATATTATAAATGCTTAAAAATTTTAATTTGCCTTAAAATAAGTAAGGAAAAGTGCAAAAGATATTACAAAATTATTTTTATTTTTCTCAACATCAACAACAAATAACAAAAAAGACAACAATATTCATCATCATCATTCATCATTACAGCCCTTCACAAGTCCACTGCTGAACATAGGCCTCCCCAAGTATATATCATAAAAAGCAAAGCACGGTCCTGAGCCACCTGCATCCATTGACTTCCTGCATATATTACCAGGTCGTCACTCTATCTAGTGGGGGGTCGCCCTACACTACGCCTACCGGTACGAGGCTGCCACCAATATTAATAATATATAATTATTAATATTAATATACAACAATATTAATAATATATAATTAATACTATATTATTACAAAATAATAAATTATATACATTAACAAAAAAGTTTTATTCACTATACATGTATAGCAAATAAAACCTATGTACAAAAAAAGACTGAGCGTAAAAAATGGTATGTGGTGATGGTGTCTTTGTAAATATTTTTATATCATTTATTTTAGACTGGCTGTTCCACGCGACTTCACCAGCGTGTAATTTATTACGATTTAATAGGTTTTAATTTTTTTCTGCGAAACCCAAATTTTTTTTCTAAAATAAAAATAGCCTAAATTACTCCTTATAACATCAGCTATTAGCAAGTAAAAATCCCGTCAAAATCGGTTTAGCCCACAGGAATCGTAATTAATATTACTATTTCTGTGGTGCAGCCATTTCGGAGATTAGCGGTAATAAACACACTGACAGACAGACTTTCTTTGTTATAAGTACCGTATATATTTTCATATGCATTTCGTAAAAAGCAGTTATTTTGACATTACAAACATACACTTCAATTTTATTTATTTGTATAGATTTAACGTTGTAAAGCCACGCTGTTGATGTGTTATGGTAGCTTTCAATGTATCGTTTTGACCGGTGAAGGATCACGTTCTCACAGAATACCAGCGTAAAATAACAGCTTAATGCTGCTGTGTTTTGTATGGTGTGTGTACAGAACAGGGGGTCCCGGTGACGAGGCATTCTGTCTCAAATATTAGGGTTGACAAGGCATAGTCATTTATATTCTTATTCAAAGATAGATGAAAGTGTCTAGGACTTGTCTGTCACTCTTATTCTATGAACAAAATCTATCCAGCAAATCCTACTGCCATAGACCTCTGAATAGCTGCTAAATATTGATACACTAATGCTAATAAAAGTTTTTTTTTAATTTATATGTCCGATCTTTCGAGTACTTTACAGCACCCATGGTCACTGGGAGACTGACGTGTTCGACGCCCGAATGTCACAGTTAACCACGTCTACCTTCAGTTTAAAATTATAGTACATGGGGGGTAATGTGGTCATCCGGTTCATATGGGCACTTTCTTATAACTCAAAAACTACAGCCGTGTTTGCATAGATGACTGTGTGATACGATAGCTCTTCATTAGACAATCAATTAGTAAAGGGTCCAAAGGGACGCTGTTCCATCGACACCATTTTGATAGTTGACGTTATAGTAAATATTTAGTCGATTTTAGTATTGTGTAGTGTAGAGTTATACAAATAAATCAATGAGTGTAGCTATTTTTTTCTAGGTTGATTTTTCGAAGAGTTCCCAATTATTGCAAATGCTTGTTTGCTATTTATAGGGTTCCGTAGTCAACTAGGAACCCTTATAGTTTCGCCATGTCTGTCTGTCCGTCTGTCCGTCCTCGCTTAATCTCTGTGACCGTTAGCACTAGAAAGCTGAAATTTGGTACCAATATGTGTATCAATCACGCCGACAAAGTGGTAAAATAAAAATTGGAAAAAAATGTTTTATTAGGGTAGCCCCCTTATATGTAAATTGGGAAGTGATTTTTTTTTTAATTTCAACCCTAACTTGTGATATATTGTTGGAAAGGTATTTAAAAATGAATAGGGGTTTACTCGAATCATTTTTTGATAATGTCAATAATTGCGGAAATAATCGCTCCAAAAGTAAAAAACAATGTGTCCCCCCCTCTAACTTTTGAACCATAAGTTTAGAAAATATATAAAAAATCTGAAAAGTAGAACTTTATAAGGAATTTCTAGGAAAATCATTTTGAACTTGGATGGAAACAACAGTTTTTGTACAAACTCATAAATGGGAACACTTATTGTGACGGACGGGAAACTACGGAACCCTACACTGAACGTGGCCCGACACGCTCTTGGCTGGTTTATTTTCTTAATATATTAGTTATAGTATACGACTTTGTGTTTTAGTCCCTGTCTTCTTCCTAGTTTTTGTTTTAAAGGGCGGCAAAGCTTAAGATACCGTATTACCCCTCGCGTACTTTATTAATTTTTGGTCCAATCTACGCATAATAAGCTTTTGAAGTCTTGCAGATGTATGCTTGGCTTAGGACTTAATTTTATTAATTATAGGCTCCCAAGCGGATGGAATTATTATATGTGTGGTATTCACGTAAACATAAGAAATCATTATATAATTTACAATTTGAATGTAAGAACTATTTGTCAAACATTCGAAATGAAACAAATTCACGACATACCGAATATTTCTCTGTTCAAACATCATTTTGATAGCACGCTGAGCCTTTATCTTATCATTAACACATTTCCGACCCGTATTTGTTCGATTAGATAGTGTCGGTTAGCGAAACGCGTTACTGTCGCGTCTGACTTTTTTTTAATGTCCGACACGTGTGATGTATGTATCCGATATTTACAATAATGTGGACTAATTATTTTCCTTTTCCCATTGTAGAGGTTAATTATATAATTTATTGGAAGAAATAAACAATGGCGAAATAAAATATTTGAACAACGAGGATGACAAAAACAATCTTAATTATTGTGACATCAACGACGTTTACCACAGATTATATACAGAAAACCAGAAGCCAAAGTATTCCGTATTACTCTGATCTCATTACCCGATGCCCGCCTAATAACTTGGTTGGACTTGTAGTCTAGATAAGGTGGGGGGGGGGGCAAAAAACAACGCGACCGATCATCATTTTTTACGTGGTAGAGCCATGCTGCAGCTATATTATGGTTGTAGCACGAATGGGTCGGCTCGACCGCGGTGGGGCCACGCTCTCACAGAATACCAGCTTGAAATAGCAGCTAAAGACTGTTGTGTTTCGTATGGTGAGTGTAGCGATCTGGAGACCAATTTTTACAGGGTGGCATTTCATCTTGGTCCTGAGGGGTGACGACGCGTCTGCGTTTTGATTTTTAATCGAGCATATATGTTGATGTCTATGGGTCACAGCACACTTACCATCGGGTGGACTGTGTCGTCGTTCGTCACCTTTATTCTATAAAAAAATTCTAGCCGCTGGTCGGAACAGGACAAATCACTTACAGGCTTGCATTCGCGACTGCAATGCGAAAAGCGAAAGACCGGACAGAATGGAGGGCTGTAGTGAATAGCGCTACGAAGGGACTAAACTGCGGACATTACCTTCGGTTATGAAGAACACAACCAAGAAGAAGATATGCAGAAATAAATATCTATAAACGCGTATAAAGTTTGTCGATAATGCAATTGTATTAACAAATTAAGAATTTGGTTTTTAAACATCAATATCTACGGGTTTAAAGTTGATCTTGTAAGACTGAACAATTAGATATAGTTTACGTTAGTATAGTTAGTATACGTTTACTTTTGCTGTGAAAGTAGCAATTCTAGCGTTAGCGTAGCGTTCGTAATTTTGATAAAAATTAACTAATAGCTCTTGGTTTGTCTCAGGAATTTATTCACAAATAAATATTTAAACAGTTCGGTAGTTCTTATGTTATTTAAGAGGCCATTTTCATTCATAATTGTAACCCATTTTATCCTCGTTAGTCTAGTGGTTGTAGTAGTGCGACTGCTGATCTTGAGGTTCTGGGTTCGAACCCCGGGTCGGGCCAAAAAATCAATTATTGAGTTTTTTCTGTCAAGAAATTCTCACTAGCTGCCTGGAGTCAGGAAGTTAGCGGTGCCTCACCCCCTTGCCTCGGTGAGCACGTAAAGCAGTTGGTCCTGCGCCTGATCTTCTCTCCGTTCATGTCGGATTACCGTCCTATCGGACTATGAAAATGAGGGATTAGGGAGTGCACCTGTGCTTGCGCATACGCTTGAGCACTATAACCCTGTCCTGCACTGATGGCTAGTCTCCGTTGAGGCTGGCCGCCGTGACTGAAATTCTCTCTGGAGGACATTATTATTAACCCATTTTATACCTATTATTTTCGTTTTTCTATCATCACAGCTTTTTAAAAGTCCACAGCTGGACATATGCATCCCACAAGGAATGCCACAAAACACGGTACTGCGCCAGCTGTATCACTTAATAAAGACTGAATCACTTAGTGAAGAATCAAACTGAAACCAGTAAATGTACCGGTTTCGGTTTTTATATTAACATCATTAAATGCATGTGTATTTAAAAAAAAAAACTTAGAACATAAGTTCTTTTTTAATTCGGTGCTTGCATTGCTGTATCCGGTCTATAGATAGAATGAGGCAATATATGGGGGAGAGCTAATGTTAAGCAAATTACTTTTGATAGGCTGTGATGACAACGATGAACTCACAGTCAACACAGGCCTCCTTTGTATGAAGTTGGCTGGAGGTGTCTTTGGATTGCAGTGGTAACTTACCATCAGGTGTACTATAAGTCAGTTTGAACTTTGGTTTAAAAAAAAATAATTTTAATATTTAGAATAACTTTGGAAGTTTACAGCATAAAACATTCATGTCGACAGCACAGGAAATCAGCACAGCTATTGCATTTAAAATTCAAGAATCCCGATGTGGTTCCATCTCGGGTATGTTGTAACGGTTGAACCCTTACCTTGTAGCGATCGCGATACCTTACCTAAACGAGACGTCGGATGCTGAGTGATCTTCGAAAGTACCGAAGTGCGGGCCACGCTAGGAACGAGTTTGCCCCACCACTACAGGCGCAGGCGCAGGAATTTAATTTGCTTTACCATAGTGTTGGCCGGTGTCGGGTCTTTTATAATGGCGTCTCGTTCGAGCAATCTTATGGATCTAGATATCTTGCGTACAATTACTTTCTTGAAAATTTTCCTTTTGGTTTTTGGTGTTAGCTGATGTCCTTTATCTATTATTATCTTTTTTATAGGATAATTGTGACAACCAAGCAAACATTCCACCTGGTCGTAAGTGGATGCTGTGGCCCATAGACATCTACATTTATCCTCGATTAAGAATCAAAATGCAGATGCGTTGTAACGCTTGAGGACTAAGATGGAATGCTTCGACTCCAGTAAAACGGGTGTCCGATTCTCTACACTAACCATACGAAACACAGCAGTATTACGCCGCTATTTTACGCTAGTATTCTGTGGGAGCGTGATCCTTCCCCGGTCGAGCCGACCCATTCATGTTACGGCCATAGTAGTTGCAGCATGGTTCTACCACGTATAAAATTTAATATTATCTACACATAGACATAATATAGAAGTGTCTGTCTGTAATATTGAAAAAGAAGTAGCGTCATTTGCATGATATATAGGCATAAATAAAGTTCTGTCTGTCTAAGGTTTGAAATTCAGGCTAATGTTGCATCGATTATGATGAAACATGAACTTTACAAAACAGCAATGTCGAGATCTATATTTAATTCCATATTTTTTTTTATTTACGAAAATTTTATATAAATGATCTTTGAATATTTTTAATCTAAATAACGCCACATTAATAGAACGAAACCGGGACGGTTCGCTAATCTTAACTGAAATAAAATCAAGTAAGTTAAGTTTTAAATCTTTTTAATTTTACATAACTTTTAGTACATCTTTAGACTATTTTCTATTTCCCTCACTATTCTTGTTGCATGAAATAAAGTTTATACACAAACATATTAATAATGAGATTATAGAGATTTTACTAATGTTTAAATTATTAAGCTCGAATTGGCTGATCAACATTACAAATCGTTCGGTGACCGGTCTTTTTCATATTATTCCTTTACATCACTAGCGCTTCCCACAGTCGCATTCCTGCCAACGCTCTCTGTCTCGTACGATACGGGAGACCGGGGTTGTGGTATGAATGGGTAAATACGAAAAAAAAAACTTCAGAATGTGTCGGAGCCTTTTGTTTTTTTGAGACAGGATGCGTGTCAATCTGAAATAGTTTTGTGTTTGCATCGACATGTTGAAATAGCTGCTTTTATATTTTTGTAGGTCAACATGGATTTTTTTATAGAACAAGGTTAATAAACGAGCACACAGTCCACCTGATGGTAAGTGACCACTGTGACCCATAGGCTACATTTATCCTAGACTAAGAATCCAAATGCAGATGCGTTGTCAGTCCTGGCTGCCTCGTATCCAGTAAAAAGGGTTTCCAGTTCTCTACATTCACCATACGAAACACAGCAGCGTAAAGTTGTTATTTTACGCTGGTATTCTATGAGAGCGTGGTACTTTCACGGTCAAGCCGACCCATTCGTGCTACAACCATAATACCAGTATAGCTGCAGTGGAGCTTTACCACGTAAACACGTTGAAATTACTAGGATTGACTAATGCCTAAATATTCAAACGTACCTCGAATTTAAGACGCCGATAAGTCTCGTGCTGTCTCTATTACTTTAAGTCAAAGTAACTGTGACACCACGACACTTAACGACATTTTAAAATTAAGTAGCGTTTAGTATGGGCCATAAATCTCATTTGATGGTAAGTATCGACACGAGCTTTGGATTATAAATAACTTTCACTCTTGCCTTTAGTTTCACGTTTAAAGGCTGCTGTACATATTGGAGCAAGGCATTCGGCCAATATATTGGGCCAACGTGTAGAGGCCTACTTGGCGGTATGTTGGCAGTTGGCGCCAACGTTGGCCGGCCAACCGAATGTTTCGGTTTTTCGTGCATCATTCAAAGGATATTGACGCGTTTATTGGCACAGTGTTCACACGTTGGCGCCTTATTTAATTTGTTATTCGTCAACAAAGACAGTGTTGCGCGTGAGTGTACGTACGTTTCCGAGCTTACGATGGCAGCGTGGCCAAGCAATGAGACTCTACAGTTTATAGAAATGTACCGAAATGAACCACCTATATGGAATCCAAAGCATGTACAGCATAAAATAAAAGTAAGTTACTAAGCTAGATGCCGCGGCTGCAACAGAATCCACATCCATCTTTACTAAAGAGCCAATGCCGAATGATCAGTACACCAGTTATTATTTTCACCAGTATTATTTTGGCACAATATATTGGTCTAATGCCTTGGCTCAATATGTACAGAGCCCTTAAGTAATTTGGGAATCTAGTACTCTGTTATTAAATTCCAACTTCTCGCTGTGGGTGATAATAATGATGAAGAAAAACGCTTAGTTAAGGTACGATCTCGTAGGGATGAACACCAGCAGGCGTCTAGTTTTTGAGTTTTTGAGTTCGGTTTAGAGTTGTGATTGGGCTTAGGGAATAATTTGCCGCTCCTCCATTCTGTCTGGGTATTAATCTGCAAAGAAAGAGTAAATAGGGCTTTTTTAAGCTACGACTGCGGTCCATAGGATGATCTTAGCATGGGAAATAGAGTATCTTTTTTGTAAACATACATTTGACAAGTGCAGTTCTTAGTTCAAATCGCAGAATACCCGTTTCACTGGAAACAAGGCGTTCCATCTTAGTACTCACGGGCTACAACGCATCTGCATTTTGATTTGTAGATATAATATATGGGCCTTAGCAACCGCTTAGCTTTAGGTGACTGTTTTGTTACCCTTTTTCAATAAAAGAAATCAAATAGCTTTCAAAGCCATAGACGTGAATATCTTTTGCTAATATCTGTAAAAAAAACTTACAGGAATTGTATTACTCTAATAAAACGCAGGAAGTGACTCGACTTTATTAGCATATTCAAGCAGAAATTATAACCTAAGAGGCTAAATGTGAAATACAATACGAGAAAACATGTCAGCCGTACGGTCTGTGACCTGATTAGAATACTAGTGTTTATTATGTGTATTTGCTAAATGAGCACAGGCAGCTAAAGTTTAGTATTTATACTTATTTACTATTTTTTTATTAACTCGCTTTTGTGTAGGTTGCCTGCTGAGGTAAAATTTAAAAATTGATTTTTAACTGACTTCCCGATGAGTTAGAGAACCGAGATTTTAAACATAGCTCGGAATCGGATGACAATGTAAGAACATGAAACTAAAAAGTGGTACAATATTAAAATGTTTAACAAAAACAAGAAGAAGTTTATTTCATGTAATTTCATTTATTTAAGCAACCAAGGCTCATATTTTGCTTGTATTACTTATAAGTTATAACTAAACTTATAACTAGGTTAGTGGGCATAATATTGTGTGAGTAAAAAAAATACATTTATAATTATATGTGCCATTTTCTCACCATTCCACCCGATATGGCATACAATGGCATATGTATATGCAGTCCAGTCTGCCCGCAATCACTTTCAGGATACTATTGTTGCTCCCCCGCACCCTGCGCACCAGAGACGCGCACCTCTTGCGCATAGTCGAGTAAAAGCAGTCCACTCGCGCTTCCGCGAACATCCCTGATGCACTACAGAAGCCAGGCAGTCCCAGCAGCACCATAAAAGCGTTGTTGTATTGTACTCAGAGGGCGTTGTAAGCCTTTTGAGTATATCTATTCCATAGGCTTTACTTGTAAAAAGACGCAGAAAGCACTGAATAGGCCTACTTAACTAGATTTTTGTTAAATTGCTGATGAGAAACCATACTGCTCGCACCTTATCTTCTGATTTTAATCGTCAGCCTGGGTGCTTATATAATGTCCTCCAGACCAAATTTCGGTCACGGGCGGCGACCTGCCTCAACAGAGACTAGCCATCGGCGCAGGACAAGATTATATAGTGCCTAAGTGTATATAACACAAGCACAGGTGCACTCTCTATTCCATCACTCTCATAATCCGATGGGACGGTAATCCGACACGACCGGAGAGAGATCAGGCGTAGGACCAACGGGTACATATATACATATAACATTATACGAAATGTCAAAACAACTACTTGTTAGCGTAGATGCCATAAGCGTTGAGGTACGGCGTTGTGTGCCGCAGGTTCGAATCCTGCACAGTATAGGTATTTGTATGTCAAATTGTAGCCTAACTTTTGTATGTAATCTTAAAGCCTAAGCTGTAAGGAATGGGACTCTAAAACTGAAAAAGTCGTGGGTTCGAATCCGATATTTGATCACTATTGTGAACCATTCCGTAAGCATTTTAGGTTATTTGGAGTGGTTAGTGGGGATATTAGTAGTATTAGAAGCCATGTTGGAATTCAATTTTTCAATTTTATGGCCTATAAAATATTTTTCTGGGTTTGAACATTCAATCATGTGCATGTTTATGTATATAACGACTCCATGATACGAGAGAAATTCCCATACACATACAGTCGATTAACGCCTGGCATTAGGTTTTTCTGACCTTTTTAATACTCGTTAACTCTTACTACACCTTATTTTCTTCTCTAACTTTAATTAACTAGATGATTTTCAAATAAACATTATTAGAATATTACAAAATACTTATAATATTAAAACTAGAATTACGATACGAGATGTTGTGATTTATGTATTCGTAGTTAAGTTTCCTGGTATATCGTGAATATTCTAATCTCCAGAATGTCTCCAATGTCTAAACTGTCTCTGTCTGTCTCATCTAAACTGTATCATTTGGCCTAGAATGTCAGAAAAATATTATTCTGGCGATTTCTCACCCACGAATACGATTTTGTTTGTGTGTACTTTGATCTCATCACTCATCACGATACGAGCGCACGTTGCTTTTCTTAACCGCCGTTTTATGATTAATCTAGTATAAAAAATGAATAATGATTTCTCAATACTTGAAAAAGGTTTTTTCCGAACCAGCGGTAAATAAAAAAATACTTTCAGTAAGTATTGTGTAATAATCAATATTGAATAATAAATATTCTATTCTATTCATTGAATGAAATTAATTATACGGATTTTATAGCGTTTCATTTGACTTTTTGTACGTGGTATAGCCATGTTGCAGCTATGTTACGGCTGTAGCGCGAAAGAGTCGGCTCGACCAGAGAAGGACCACGCTCTCACACAATACCAGCGTAAAATAGAGCTTGTTGCTGCTGTTTTTCGTATGGGGAGTGTAGAGAACCGAACATCCGTTGATCCGAAGATCGACCGAAGATCCGAATGCCGTAAATGCAGTATGCATTTACGGTATTTCATATCAATCCTCAGGGGTGACAACACATCTGCATTTTGATTCTTAATCGAGGTTAAATGTACACGTCTGTGGGCCACAGTAACCACTTACCATCAGGTGGATTATGTGCTCGTTTGTCACCCTAATTCTATAAAAAAAAAAACACTTTTTTAACTTAAATTGGGAGAGGAGGCACCGTCGGTAATTAAAATAAAATAAATCAAATTAAACGCGTTAAAATTCGTAAAACTATTTTCATTCAATAAAAATTATTATCTGTTTTGTTGATTGATTGTTCGTATTCTATGCGTCTCCTTTACTCTTGCACCTTTCATCCTATTGAAATGAAACGTTGGTGAGTTGTAAATTGTAATACATCCGCAAAGGTTTCTGACACACATGCCGAGCACCTTTGATTATATAGTCAGGTATGAACAGTTCTTCAAGAACGAAATATTTTAAATCTGTACTACGAAATGTTATACAAAAACTTCTTTATAAAACGTTATCTAGCATTGAGATGCTAGAATCCGAGTTGACAATCGGGGTCGGGCGGGGTTATCAAGTCCAATAGCGGCGTCGACCGCTCGATGACCCATCCTTATCGACAGCTGGCGTCTGTCCTGTCTATACATTTGCGCCCCGTATATGGTCATTGTTTGGTCTAAAAAAGTGAAGTACACAGACCACTTCGCATTTTTAAAAGAATTTTGAAGAAACTTTGCCGCGCTGTCCCAATGTGAGTTGGCAGAATATAAGAATATATTACTGGCTTTTTCTTAGTCACGCAGATTTCTTCTCGATGTTTTTTGATTTGCTAAATTAAAAAAAAAAAACTTTAGTTTTTTTAATTTAGCAAAATATTTTTTGATTTTATCAGAACAACTTGTCTACTGTGAACTTAAATAAAATGGGTATGAAGGAGCCGTTACTTGCATTCCTCTGTATTTTAATGAGAATCAAACACTGCGACCGTTTAAATATTTAACTTTTAACATTACAGTCCTAAATACATCTGTAGTCGTGCCTTCTTGGTCGAAACAACGACTTTGTATTACTACACTATGTACTATGTACATAGTATATGTTGGTTGTAGCACGAATGGGTCGGCTCGGCTCGACCGGGGAAGGAACACGCTCTCACAAAATACCAGTAAAAAAATAGCAACGTAATTCTGCTGTGTTTCGTATGGTGAGTGTAGAGAACCGGACACCCTTTTTACTGGAATCGAGGCATTCCATCTTAGTCCTTAGGGGTGACAACGCATTTGCATTTTGATTTTTAATTAAGGATAAACGTGGATCTCTATGGACCACAGCATCCACATACCATCAGGTTGACTGTGTGCTCGTTTGTCACCCAATACTATAAAAAACGGATGAACCGATTTAGATAAAGTTTTATTTTTAGTTTGAAAGATGTCTTAATCAAGTGTCATGATAAGTTTTTAGAAAATGTGTTCAGCCGCTTGAAGATCACCAGCCCTTTTTGTTTCGGGGGTTTTTAAATTTAAGTTATTATCTACAGATTTGAGATAGCGACTGAAAATCACCTTTGCTAACTCCGCTAGCCAGTGTTAAAAAACAGCAATATAATGTGTTACACTTGATATTCGACCTCTTTTTCAAATTCGTATAATCATCTGCGCGTTGAACACATGTCATAGCAAACAAAATATTCATTTTTACTCAGCAACCGTATATGACGTAATCGCTCTCACGACACAAAAGATGACTCACACTTTGCCGGTTTCACGTTTAGAATAGATTATCTGTGGTTACGAGACTGCATTTCAATTTAAACCTTTTCACATTACAATAGGTTTGATATTAAAATAACAAATACATTAAGTATGTGTTGCTATGTATAGCTTTATGATTATTACTATATCTGTAACAAAAAAGAACTCACGTGGAGCATTGTTTGTCTTTCTATCTCAGGAAGGTCGCTTAACGGAATTTGGTCATCCATGACCTTCAATCTGAAAATTCATTCCAAAATGTAAACACATAAGAGGCTTTTTGTTTTCAATATCAACACATGATAAACAACAGGACCACATATATAAAGACGTCAAATTAATTTATTTGAACATTTTTACGCTCACACAATATACATTTTGAAATAAATAAATATAGATACTTAAATAAAAAACCGGCCAAGAGCGTGTCTGGCCACGCTCAGTGTAGGGTTCCGTAGTTTCCCGTTCGTCAAAATAAGTGTTCCCACTTATGAGTTTAAAGGTGGGTATCCATTATGTTCGCGCTCCAGCAGCGCTCCGCGCTCCTGCAACTCCCGGTAGTGGGTACTGTTGTTTCCATCCAAGTTCAAAATGATTTTCCTAGAAAGTCCTTATAAAGTTCTGCTTTTCAGATATTTTTTCATATTTTCTAAACTTATGGTTCAAAAGTTAGAGGGGGGGACACATTGTTTTTTACTTTTGGAGCGATTATTTCCGAAATTATTGACATTATCAAAAAATGATTTTAGTAAACCCCTATTCATTTTTAAATACCTTTCCAACAATATATCACACGTTAGGGTTGAAATTAAAAAAAATCACTTCCCACTTTATATATAGGGGGACTACCCTAATAAAACATTTTTTTCCAATTTTTATTTTACCACTTTGTCGGCGTGATTGATACACATATTGGTACCAAATTTCAGCTTTCTAGTGCTAACGGTGACAGAGATTAAGCGAGGACGGACAGACGGACAGGCAGACATGGCGAAACTATAAGGGTTCCTAGTTGACTATGGAACTCTAAAAAAGAACAAATGAATATGAAGATAACTGCGAGTGTTGCCGTATCAAACGGCTGTTAACAATTAGTACCTCCGTGTCGTTATATACATATTATGTTGTATCAGTATCATATACCTACTCAGTACTACTAACGTATCGTATAACTGTGTACATTACACATAAATACTCACACACACATGCGCGTGCAAATGCTGTGTACGTGTGTAATATAAACATTGTTAAATGCACACATACTATAAAAATTAGGCATATTTGCTGTCTAAATAATATACACGTCTTATTTTTTATCGTATTCTCAATATTTTCAATTTGACAGCATGTTTTTGTCTTTTTTTTTTCGTACGCTCGTTGCGCAATATATTCGTCAATTTTGGAGCATCCACCTCCGAGGCTACTTGGAAATTATTTTTTATTCTTTTTAGTTTTTTGAACTCGGATTTTTACTTTTAATTAAAAGATAAATTTAATAATTGTAATCTGTGTTAGGCCTTGATACAGTTTTTACTACGTCATAGTTTACTGAATTATGACGTCCTCGTAGCGGTTGTGTGATTTTTTTATAGGACAGGGTGACAAACGAGCACACAGTCCACCTGATGGTAAGTGGTTGCTGTGGCCCATAGACATCTACATCTATCCTCGATTACGATTCAAATGTAGATGCGTTGTCACCCGTGAGGACTAAGGTGGTTCTCTACACTCACCATACGAAACACAGCAGCATTACGCTACTATTTTACGCTGGTATTCTGTAAGAGCGAGCTCCTTCCCCGGCCGAGCTGACCCATTCGTGCTACAACCATAATATAACTGCAGCATGGCTCTACCACGTATAAAATATTGCTGATCTTACAGAGATTTAATTGCTGCATCCTTAAATTCATTTCAATTCCTTTGAATTGCATGTGTATACGGCCTTACTTATAATCATTGACACTCGCTTATTTAAATTAAGTACTATATAGATGGAGAGAGAAATATTAAGGCATTTCTAAATTTATGTCGGTTTTTTTATGAGTAATGCATTAATCATACGTAATTTGCGTTTTAGAGCCAGGTTACGTAATGTCGGTCATCTAGAGAGAACTCCGCTTGCACAGAATACCATAGTAAAATAGTAACATAACGCTGCTGTTTCGTATAATACTCAAATATAGGAATATTATCTCGATGGTCAGAGTCGACAACGCATTTGTATTTTGATTGTTTACTTAAGATAAATGTAGTTATATGCGCTACTGTATCGACTCACCATCAGGTGGACTACGAGTTGTTTGTTAATCTTTCATACTATATAACGTGTATATTTATACTAGGGTATACTAGAACTCCTTAGCTGCTCTACTTGTTACTCTTTTCTGCTGTCAAATAGCAGAGTTTGCACTGCTATGTTTTGGCCTCAAGAGAATAGGGAGTCAGTATAATTATAGGCTGTAAGGCATTCCATCTACGTCTTTTTATTCGTACGATTTTTGTTCGAAGTTGGTATTATACGTCTGTGTAATAACGAAGTTACAAGACGACTGAATTTTTGACAACAATGTCATCGTGTATTTAACAAAAGCATCAAAACTTGTTTGCTGCCACAAAAATACCACGTCAGGATAAGGTCTTCCCAGGTGTCGGCTGTAAATACCACTTCTTTTGTTATCGCCTAATGACCGCTTCAAGTACAATCCTGCCATGCTATTTACTTACTTACTTACTTACTTACTTATCGTCACGCACAATCCCTAACGGGTAGCCAGAGAGAACAGATCGCCAAGTGTCACGATCCTTACATACCTCTTTCGCTTCTTTCAGGTTCATTAACTTCTTCATACATGCACGTCTAGGTATCCGAGTACTCTTGACCCTCCCCTCTTCGAGCAATTTGCTCACATGGTCTTCGAAAGTTAGTCTCGGTCTACCTCGACACCTTTTAATATTTACTTTCGCTCTATATATTTTCTTCACCATTCGGTCTTCACTCATTCGTTCAACGTGTCCAAACCATTGGAGTACGCCCCTATCAATTTTTGTGATAAGGTCATCTTTCAATCCTGCCATATTGCGAATCTCTTCGTTTCGCTTTCGGTCGGCTATGGTAACGCCACACATTTTACGAAGAGATCGCATCTCCACTGCATTCAACTTGCTTTTATGCTTCTTCTGGCATACCCAGGTTTCGCTGCCATATAACAAAGTCGGTACCAACACTGCGTTATGTATTGCAAGGCGTGCACTCTTCACCACGCCTTGCCTTTTTATTAATGCATTCAGGGCACCATTGACTTTGTTTCCGGCAGCGACACGCCTATCCACATCTAAATCACATCTTCCATCCCGGCTGAAAGCACTCCCCAAGTATACAATTTCATTTACCTGTTCTAGACATTCCTGATTTACCCATATTTCACATTTCGTTCTCTCTTCGTCCTTTTCAAATACCAGAACCTTAGTTTTATTAGCATTCAAACGGAGACCTTTAATTTCACATTCCTCTTTCATACACGTGACTAATGCCTGCAGTTCTGCTTCTGATGGTGCAATAAGCACTGCATCATCAGCATACAGCAGACAATTAACTTTTATGTCACCCAATTTCACACCCAAACAGCTATCTTTCAGCTTCTGTAAACAGCTGTCGAGATACAGTATGAACAGCCAGGAAGACATGACACAACCCTGTTTTACGCCCGCTTGGACGCTAAACATGGGTGACAGGTCATGCCCTACCCGCACACAGGCTTTACAGTCATAGTAGAGTGACTGCACAGCCCTTAACAATCGACCATCCACACCATATCCCGGCAACAGTTCCCACATTTTCTTCCTTATAACCTTATCAAATGCTTTCTCCAGATCCACAAAAGCACAGAAAATCCTCTGGTTAACACTCAGAAGCTTCTCCGTGATCATGCGGAGAGAAAACATTTGATCCGTGCATCCTCTTCCAGGTCTGAATCCGCATTGTGCCTCCCATAAGAATCTTTCCGATTTCTCTTGCATCCTGCGTGTCAAAACCTTCGAATAAACTTTACTTGCTAAACTGGTCAAGCTGATCGCCCGATAGCTCCCGCAGTCAAAATGTGAACCTTTACCTTTATATAAAGGCACAATGACCGCGGATCGCCAATCATCCGGGACATCTCCCGTCCGCCAGCACAAATTGCACAGCAGATGAAAGCTGTCCCAGACGCGAGGCCCACCGTACTTGACCATTTCAGCAGTAACTCTGTCTAGTCCCGCAGCCTTACCACATTTCAAACTTCGAATCGCACGTTCAATCTCTTTCATGCTGATGACCTCAGTGTCATCGAGGTCCGTGTCTGGCGTGCCAGTCACGGCGTCACCCCCGGATCCTTCACTAAGATCATGACACGCATACAATTCTCTATAAAATTCACTCCATCGCTGCATGACGTCCGATTTTTCTGAGAGGACGTCATTGGTTCTCGAAAGCACTTTGTTCATTCTTAAAGCTGTCGCACCACTCCGGGACCTTCCAACCTCTTTCCAGAAGAGTTTGGAGTTTTCCCTAAAGTTGTGCGACAACCTCTCGTCCGCTTCTATTCTACACCTTTCACGTACTTCCTCAATCAATGTTTTCGCATGAACTTTCTGCAGCTTATATCTTTCTTTCATCTTCTCTCTCATATGCTCATCGTTACTAGAGGCTAAGTAGTCTAACCATGCTTTTTTCTTCTTTTTTACAGCTTCTTTCACTTCGTCATTCCACCATGCATCTCTTCTTTTACTACTACCTCTTTTTGTCGTACCACATACTTCTTCCGCTGCACTTACCATTCCATCCCTAAGGTTCTGCCATATTCTCTCCACACATTCTTTCCTGCCATCGATGGTGTCAAGCTTTTCGGCTACCCTCGTGTGATATTTGTCCCTAGTATCCGCTTCCTGAAGCTTCCAGCTTCGGATGCGACTGCCATGCTATTTGAAATGAACTATAACAGGAGTCCATAGACTGCAGGTACCACTTACCATCAGGTGAACTGTCAGTTCGTTTGTTACTTCACTTTAAAAAAATTGACGGCTCTGTGGTGCTGTGTGTCGTTACAGCTCTGAGGGCCGCGGGTTCGATTCCCGCACCAACAATTATTTGTATGGCCTATAAGTAATTGTTCCGGGCCTGGATGTTTGTCCTTGTGCAATTTATGTATATAAACTGCCCCCACGATACAGGAGGATTTATTCGTGGTGGAGCCACGCTGCAGCTATATTATGGTTGTAGCATGAATGGGTCGGCTCGACCGGGGAAGGACCACGCTCTCACAGAATACAATCGTAAAATAGCAGCTTAATGTTGATGTGTTTCGTATGGTGAGTTTTACTGGAATCGAGGCATTCCATCTTAGTCCTCAAGGGTGACAACGTACTCGCATTTTGATTCTTAATCAAGGTTAAATGTAGATGTCTATGGGCCACAGCATCCACTTACCATCAGATGGACTGTGTGCTCGTTTGTCACCCTAATCCTATAAAAAAATAAAAAAAGGAGAAAAGTGTGACGGTAACGTTTTAAACAAGAGTAAAAAAATAATAATATTATCATCATGAAAATTTCCGATCGCTTACCTACTACGATCGATTATAGGTTTCAAGGTCAAACAATAGCTCGAATAACTAAAATAGTTATTCAATGCGTGCTAACGGCGTCTTTCCGCAAATTAACAAACCTAGGTATTTCTTGTTCTTGGTAACGTAAGATAGGTAACCTTTGACCGCGCACAGTAAATTTGTTTATTCAAACACTACGCGAAAACACGAACAATTTCATCATTCTGTTCTTAACAATGTGTTCGAGCTGTATGGAGGTGACATTGTTACATCGGGTATTGAAAAACCTTTTGAATCTTTGTTCCAATTTACACAGAAAATAATGAACGACGCTCACGCTTCTGCCGCGACATTTGAACCGTACACGAGTGCTACCTGTTTTGTTTTTTATTTTTTGCAATTAAAAGGTGACATAGCTTTTTGTCACCAACCAGTATTAAGAACAATGAATACAGACTAGACAAGAATGTAGTCACGTTTTGTTTTTACATATTCTAGTATACATGTATAACGTGTATAATATGTAATTCTTTCCTCGGAAACGTCTCTAAGGATTTATATGAAATTTTGTATTTTAATTAATAATTTTTTATACATGGCACAGCCATGCTACTGCTATATTGTGCACTAATGTATCAGTTCGACCGGGTTAGGATCACGCTTTCACAGATTACCAGCGTGAATTTGGAGCTTAATGCTGTTGTGTTTCGTATGGTACCGTAAAGAACTGAAGACCCTTTTAACTGCTAACAAGGCATTCCTTTCAATAATTTATTTGAAAAACACAACAATGTTGTAATTAGGGCTATGGGGTATGGCAATACATGTTTACAACAAATTGCCTGTTTGTTTTAAGATGAATATAGGAATCTTTAAAAGTAAATTGTTTCAATTGCTTTTAAATAAATGTTATTACTCAATAAATGACTTCTTAAATGATAAATTTGACTCGAATTGTATTTATTGAATTGCTGAATTTAATTTTTTAAAATATTTTAACTAAAATATTATGAATTGTTTGATATTCTTGTTTTATATAGATCTAGTTTCGATAAGTATTGCTGCAAGTATCTTTATATTATATAGTAACTAATGAACTTTATTGTAAAATTATCTATCTGAAAATATTTGTACGCCGGAAACGGCAGAATATTTAGGATCGAAATTCTTTTGTAACAACAGTAATGTACCATATTCTAACAAATAAAGCATTTTATCTTATCTTATCTTCCGTCTTAGTTCTCAGGGATGACAATGCACGTGCATTTTGATTCTTAATCGAGGAAATATGAATATGTCTATGGGTAGCTTTTGCCATCAGGACCTACCTAGGCTAGCATCAGGAAGAATGTACCTATGCTATTTTGTCATTCTTATTCCAAAAAAAAAAAAATCCTAAGAATTTTGTTTGTATTGCTTAGCAATGAACAAAGATCTATCACTTTGATAATACAAATTAAACCGCTGAAAATGTGATAAACTCGCGGGAAAAAATACGGATGTTTTTGTCCAAACTAACTTTGTGTGTCGTGTTGTGGCTACCCACACACTTGTATCTCTATGTCTGTGGCTTGTGACGAGTATCGAATGTCTACCCATTTACTGGTAACCAGGTTAAAGTATTCACATATCATCAAGCTCTTCTTTCGTCATCATTATCAACAGATCATTAAAATCAGACATGAGCCTTTCTCGTTGTTCGGTGGAATTTTTTTTATAGAAGTGGGTAAACGAGCATTTAGCTCACCCGATGTTAAGCGACTACCGCTTCCCATAAACAACTGGAACACCAGGTGAATTGCAGGTGCGTTGCCAGGCTTTTAAAAATAGTAGACTCTCTACTTGAAAATGCCTAAGTCGTATTGCTTCAATCGTCACGCTAAGCAGTGGATTCGATAGGAGACAATCGCAGTGTCAGAGATCTCGTTCCTTTAATGCTGCTCCCTGTCGCCTTTCTGCGGAATGCTTCGTTGCCTAGCGTCTAATCATCAATGTAAAAGCTCAGGAAAACATAAATAAGTGTATTTCTTTAGTTACCACAAAGTAGTCTTCATTGCTCTTTATGTAATAGACTTACGCTTCGAAGACGGATTGTCAGCTGCAGTTGTGATTAAGAAGACGTTGCTGCCCTTCTCCTGGTTTCCCTCTGTCCTCTGTCGCCTCTTATGACCGTGTCCCGTGGCCATTTGGGGGATTGAAAATGCTTACACTGCTATTAGACATTCCACGTCCACGGCATGTATAAATCCATATTACAACCGAAACAGTGATTGCGTTGAGGAAAAAAAGTTCTTGAGTAGGTAACCTCGTACCGATAGGTGAAGCGTAGGGCGGCCACCCACTACGTGGAGTGATGACCCGGTAAGACATGGAGGAAGTCGATGGACGCAGGTGGCTCAGGACCGTGTTTGTAGCATTTTTTGAGGGAGGCGTACGTCCAACAGTGGATTTGTGAAGGGATGTAATGATGATGATGCGTGATATCGTCTTTCGCCTTCAGTACACAGTAACGAATAAAGATCAGTTTGTTAAAAGTCAGGAGGTGAATCGTTGATATCACATCCTTGAAACGTTATTAAATTAGAGGTTAACTATCTCAATGTCGAGGGTTCAATGTAGCAGTTAAATTTTACTCGTACATTTAACGGCCGATGAACGAGTGCCTGACATATGACATCATAAACGTGTTTACACTGTTTAACACAGCATTAAATTTTTAGCCGACTTCAGGAAATTATGAGGTTCACATTTCGAGTGTTTGTTTTATTGTATGTATGTTATGCGATGTCTTCATCTTTTGTGACTTGATTTTGATGATATTTTATTCAATTTATATAATTGGCTGATTATACTTCTGGGGTCCGATATAAATTTGAAGTAACTAAGGGTGGCAAAGGTTTTAATGGAAGTATTTAGAGGACATTAAGACTGTGATATCCTTTAGTCCAAAATGTGAAGTTATTTTGTTCTTTTAGTTGTTTGAGGTCGGATTTACTTTTGATCAAAAGTTATTCATTTTCTTATATTAACTATCTCTATTTAATGCAGGTGGATGCTGTGTTTTTTTATTTATTTTTTATAGGAGAGGGGGTATGCTGTAAACGAGCACAATGTCCACTTTATATGTTTATAGTTATTTGTATATAAATTTATGTGTTGCATGTACATTTTTGAATTGAATGTGATCATGACAACTTCATCCCTGTTCTACCCAAGGTTAGCTGGTAGAGAATGCCATATAGCATTAAGCTCGCCTTTTGTACAAAACCTTTGGTGCAATAAAGAATAAAATAAAAAAATAGATAAAATAATGTTCACCTGATGTTAAGTAGCTATCGCCGCCCATGAACAACTCTGCAACACCAGGGGAATTGCACGTGCGTTGCCTTTTAAAAAGGAGTGTTCTTTTCTTGAAGGTCCTTAGATCTTATCGGTCTGGAAAAATCACCTGTGGTTAACTATTCCACAGAGAGGTCTTACACGGAAGAAAACTTCTAGTGCTACAGTGGTGGATGTTTGTTGTTTCTCTGAATAAGGAATGTATGTTATTTGTAACATTTTTAATTTACTTCTACTGAACTAGTGCATGCTTACAGTGTCTACTAGTGTAATAAGAGGTGATGAATCCCTAACAAATTAACACACTGTACTAACGCAACTAAAGCATGTTTACTGTTGCCTTGAAGACGTCCAGGTTGTAATCAGATGGAAAGATAGACGTTGGCTAATTGTACCAATACTTTACTGTACGCATATTTACGTAGTAATAGTAAATAGTAGGTAGTAGTAGTAGTTGTGTAAAGTGTGATTATCAAATAAATGGTTCTTTCTTTCTTTCTAGTAGATAAAAATTTGTTAATCAGTGCGCATACGCTGTACGAAAAGCGAAGTTATTCGTTTGGTAGAAATGTGTGGAAATCGACTATAACCAATTCTGTGCTTCGTTTTAACTTAGGGGTAAGAGGGTGATGATGATAATATCATGTCCGATGGAAATATATATATAGACATAAGACGGAGAGCAATATCAATGGTGCTTACAAGACGTCTGGTGCTGCGATCTGCACCTCTAGTATAGCGACTCAATGAGTCTAAGATTAAATATCCTAACACCTGCAATTATACTGGCTCTCTGGAAGTTGACTGCTGGATTGCTTTAATAGTCACGTATGGCAAGAGGATTCTGGATCCGTTCTACAATTGGACAGCGGCACATATCCAGCTGTGACCTTCTCCAGCCCGATAAAGAAGGAGGGAGATTAAAATTAGCTAATTTAAATTATATCATGTAGTAATTGGTAAAAACACGCTTCAATCCATAGCTTGTAACCGTGTAGTAGCTGTGTAATCCAATGGCCCATCCATACCATATTGTCCCGTGGGTGTCGCAGAAGACCCCGCCTTCCAAGCGTGGCTACGGCTGGCGGTCAAGGCAAAATCCCGCTTGTGAGGCAATCCATAATCCTCTCCCTCTAATCCTTAGACCTAGGCATATGTTCAACAGAGGATTTTAATAGGCGGTAATGGAACACATGGTCGTGTGTACGTTTTATTTATACAACAAAAACGAGCATGCGGCTTACCTGTTGGTAAGTGTCGACCGTAGCCCATGAACAACTACAACACCAGGGGCAATCAACCTATATATACAGGGTGTCCCAAAAATATCACGTCAGAGTGACATGGAAGATAGGTTAGCCTTAGGTCTTGCAGATGAAAAAAAATTACCTTGGTAAAAGTATTTTAGTTTTTGAAATATCGTCCATTGTTTTATTTTCTCAAAAATCTCTACTTTAAGTTAGCGTTCCTACCGTTGTTGTTAGAAATACCTCGAAAGTTGTTGGTTTTTATATTTTTTTTATTTTTCGAACAGTTGTTTCATGCGGTGAAAATAAATTTGTCCCAAAATCTAATGTATTTTTTAATAAAAAAAATGATTTGTATTACTTTTTTACCTTTGAAAAAATTGAGCTCCAACTTTGATGACCTACCGTGAAAAAAAAATGTACTGACGTAAACTGGCAAATAATTTGCAGAACTGCTCCAATTACTGCAGATTCAGAAAAGGTATAACACTTACATCAAGTGTTTAAAAACATGTCGAAATTACCATTTTTATCATTAAAGGTAACGCTAATTGATATTATTGGCAATAATTATTGGCTTAGTTATGGGATATTGCCAAAAAAATGGAATTTTTAACTAATGTATTTATTAAAGCAGATGCTCGAATTGTTTCCCCCTAGTTCGAATACATAATCTACATCTTCTGATAAAATTATTTTTTAATCTTCTTAAACCTATTTGCGATATCTCTTGAGTCGCTATGTTTATTCGGTTACGGAGTTCCCCTTCGTTGTGGATTGGTTTTAGGTACACTTTATCCTTGAGACAACCCCAATAAAAAAATCCAAAGGATTTAAGTCAGGGGATCTAGGGGGCCATAAGATTGGCCCCAATCGCCCAATCCACTTTCTTGGGAACCTGTCGTCAAGATAGGCTCGAACGTCTCGAGCGCAATGTGCTGGGCAACCATCGTTTTAGTACCACATCGTTGCCCGTGTTTGTAGTGGCACATCCTCTGGGAGCGTTGGCAATTGGTGTTGAAGAAATGCCAAATAGTTTTTACCATTTAATGTAGGAGGTATCTCTACTGGTCCTAATATTGAACCATTAAAGATTCCTGTCCATAAATTGATTTTAAACATGTATTGTGAACGGTCTTCTCTGGTTTCATGCGGGTTTTCTAACTGCCAACTATGAATATTGTGCAGGTTAAGATATCCGTCCCTTCTGCACTGAGACTCATCATTCCACAAAACTTTATGAAAAAAGTCGGGATCTTGCCTATTTAGTTCCAGCATTCGTCGGCAAAACAGCATTCGTTTTACATAATCACCCTCAAGGAGAGTTTGCACTCTTTGAATGTGGTATGGGTGAAATTGATACCTTTTTTTTAAAATACGATGAACCGATGATTTCGGTATTCCAGTGCGGCTTTGTATCATACGAACCGAAGTCGAGGGATCATCTTCGCGTTCCTGTAGCACGACGTCGTCCACGATTGTTCGCGGTCTCCCAGATTGAGAACCTCGAGTTCCAGGTATTCTGTCCTCCCTATAGGCAGAATCTAATCGTTCAATCTCCTCATACGTCGGATGTCTACGGTCTGGATACCGTTCCGCGTACAATCTTGCAGCCAACCTTGCGTTTAATGAAACTATGCCTCGAGTAGAAACTTGCCTGGTTTCGCCGTAAATCAAGTACATGTCAGCGTACTCACGATGTGTAAAGTGACTAACAGCGCCTCTTCGTGGATTTTCCATTATTAGTACTTTCACAACAAAATCAATCAGTTCAACAACAGTCCGAGTAGTAAGCAAATCAAAGTCCAATTAATAAACGCCGAGTAGTCACCACCGAAGTCTGAAGCTACCTGTGCGAGACTGAGATAGTACTGTTCTCCCTCTATTCACAGCTTTCTCGCTCAGTTTATGACCGGAGAACTGGTTTATGGGATGCTAAACACAATAACTAAACAACATTTCTTTTCATTGCCTTTGAAAAAAGAATTCGTTTATTCAATAACATAGTAGAGCTTCTTGCTGAGAGCACTACCCTTAATAATAAAAATGGTAATTTTGACATTTTTTTTAAATAGTTGATATAAGTGTTATACCTTTTCTGAATCAGCAGTAATTGGAGCAGTTTTGCAAATTATTTGCCAGTTTACGTCAGTACATTTTTTTTTCACGGCAGGTCATAAAAGTTGGAGTTCAACTTTTTCAAAGGTAAAAAAGTAACACAAATCAATTTATTTTATTAAAAAATACAATAGATTTTTGGAAAAATTTACTTTAAACGCATGGAACAACTGTTCGAAAAATAAAAAAATATAAAATCCAACAACTTTCAAGGTATTTCTAACGACAACGGTAGAAACACTAACTTAAAGTAGAGATTTTTGAGAAAATAAAACAATTGACGATATCTCAAAAACTAAAATACTTTTACTAAGGTAATTCTTTTTCATCTGCAAGACCTAAGGCTAACCTATCTTCCATATCACTCTGACGTGATATTTTTGGGACACCCAGTATATATATATATATATATATATATATATATATATATATATATATATATATATATATATATATATATATATATATATATATATATATATATATATTGTTTAGATACACCAACAAAAGCGACAGTTAACACATACATACATTCAAACCGCTGATTAGAACGAGACCAGTATCCAAGCATCGATTACGATGACGTAATTTGCCTGCGACTTCCTCCATGTCTGCAAGTGGAAGTCATGATGCAGCGATGCAATTCTAATGACTAACACGTAACGAGTCATATACACGACAAATTCACTTGCACTGATTTAAATACAATGACGTTTATGTCTAGACGCGTTTCTTGTTAAGTGAGTGAGCCTTTGAGCGATTATTGCTACCTAAATATTTATTAATTTAGAACAGTTGTATGGATTTTAGAATATTTTAATCCTCGTATTTCTTTTGTTTTAATATCAATTCTTACGCTGTCCCGTGCACTACATAATATAGGTCATTGCTATTGCCTTACTTTTGTGTCTGAAAATCGGACAGTGAAAGTGATAATGCTGGGTTTTTAGCTGATTCTTCCCCCTTTTTTTCGAACTAGTGGTAAAATTTAAATAACTTTCAATAAGTATTTTTGTAATCTATATTGATAATATGATGCTATTCTATTCTGCTTTAACGTATGGTAGTGAACGTTAGGTTTGGCAAAAGAAGCACGAGAGTAGAATAAACGCAGTAGAAACGTGGTCGTTAAGGAGTATCTTAGGGCTGAATCTGAGTGACAGGGTGAGAAATTGTGTGATAATAGAAGAGTGTTGCTTGTAAGATGATGTAACCAGGATTAAGAAAGGAATACTTCGGTGGTTTGGTCATGTAGAAGGAATCAATGAGGAAAGAGTGACAGAGCAAATTTATGTTGCAGAAGTGAACGGCAAAGTCGGAGAGGGACGTCCTAGGCGAAAGTTTATCGACCAAATTGGTGATATATTGAAAATGGGCCAAGTTAAGAGTAAATTAAGAATACGAGCGAGGTGTGTCAGGATTGTGCCAAATGGAAGTCTGTAGTCTGCCTACCCCTCTGGGTGACAGGCGTGAGTGTTAATGTTTATGTATGTGTTTATGTCTTTTAGCTTTTAACCAGCAATTCATTCGTATATAATAACTTATGTGAAATTATATTTATCCCGTTTGACGACACCATAACAGTAACATTGCGTATGAAATAGAAATATACGCGTTTATTGTAGTCATGGCTATGGCGTAATGGTGGAACGAGGGGCGCATTTCCATTAAATGAGCTGTTAAACGCTTCGGCCAGGACGATTGGCGCCTGCTTCCCCTCTATCCTGTATAGCGTGATGCAATTATCGCAGCTTCTCTACACATCGTACTCAGGGATGAAATTTCAGTGCGAGCTGAGAAGTATTTTTGTACGAATGCTGAAAATATAAGCTTTATGTTATGTTGATTCATAAGATTGGATTAGTATATCATTGGTACGTGGTGTAGCGGCTGATAATTGAGCGGCGCTGTGGGCCGCGGGTTCAAATCCCGTACGGGAGTGTTTGTATGGCCTACAAAAAATTGTTCCTGGTCCGGTAGTTTTTCCTTGTGCAATTTATGTTTGTAAACTGCCTCCACGATAAAAAAAAATTCTAGTGCGGGTAAGGTTTTGTGAAAAAGTATGATATAGTAGATAGTTATTTTTGCCGACTTTAAAAAAGATAGGTTCTGCATTCAAGTTTTTGGTTTTTTGTATGTATGTTATGCGATATCTGCGTCAATTGTGAACCTAGTTTGGTGATAACTTTTTTAATAAGTAATTAGGTATATGTATTAGTGTCGGTGTAAGAATATCCACTACATTACAGTCCTGAGGGTACCGTAGGAGGCGAAAGGGGGAAAATGAAACAGGAAATAGTTAGCACCATCTTCCTGATGACTCAAAACAATAAAGACACTGCGGTTGCCACCCCACTTGCCAAGCCTGGCAACTATACAACCCCCCCCCCCCCGCATGAGGCAATCTATGAGGGAGGCCTATGTTCAGCAGTGGACTTAAATGGATGTACGAGTTGTTTGTAATGGTTGTACGAGTATATATATGACTGGCAAAGTAAGGGATGAAGTTATTAACATAGAATATGTTAATTTAGACGGTATTGCGGTTGTGATTCCGATGATCCTCAGCTATAGTTGGACCCGGCAGGTGGCGCTGTTGTCGACATCCCGCAATCACCTGTGAGAAGCTGGGACGGTTCTAAACTACGGATATCTGCAGTTTTTTAACTTCTTAGTCAGAAAACCTAATCAAAAGCTTTAATATTTATCATTCTTTAAATTCGTGACTTTTAAATATGGCCCAATTCACGCAATCGATGAGACGTACTCGTTCACCAGGGTTGGTACTTCTCGAAATTAGCAATTAATGCGAATTGTACAATGACAATTAGGAATAAAATTAGTTCCATATTGGTCTAGCACTTATAGGTGCCAGGTTTGTGACAATAATTATGACATAATGATTAACAAAAAAGAATGTGCATATTTCGCACATTAGGAAGGTTTGTAAAATATGATATAAGCTTAAATGTTATATGCATGTTAGAGATACTAGCCTATTTAAAATGTTCCTAAGTAAATTGAAACATTTATTACAATATATAATGTATATATATATACATATATATATATATATATATATATATATATATATATATATATATATATATATATTTATTATAATTAGCACCTTATTGTATACACCTTCTAACAAAAAGAATACAAAGAAAAAGATATATATATATATATATATATATATATATATATATATATATATATATATATATGCATATACATACATGCCCTTTTCCATCATCAACTGGTCGTGTACCAATTGCAATTAGCATTTAAAATACAACTATGGAAAATGAAAAGAAAATATAATGGCTTCCGCTAGATGGTTATATATGACCATCACCAGACCAGCTGTCAATCTTTTTTTTTTTTATAGGATTGGGTGACAAACGACCGCACAGTCCACCTGATGTTAAGTGGTTGCTGTGGCCCATAGACATCTACATCTATCCTCGATTACAAATCAAAATGCAGATGCGTTGTCACCCGTGAGGACTAAGATGGAATGCCTCGTTTCCAGTAAAAAGGGTCTCCGGTTCTCTACACTCACCATACGAAATACAGCAAGCATTAAGCTACTATTTCACGCTGGTATTCTGTGAGAGCGTGGTCCTTCCCCGGTCGAGCCGACCCATTCGTGCTACAACTATACTACTAATATAACTGCAGCATGGCTCTACCACGTATAAAATCTTAGCAGATAATGACAAATAAACAGATAAAAAGTTTACCTGTGATTATATTCTTATTTGTTTTATTTAGTACCTAATAAAACGAAAAGATACGGGAATCGGAAATATTCTAAAATTCATCCATCTGCCAGACTCAAAGTCAAACTACTCCGATTACACTGTGAAGGTCAATAAGTATGTCAAGCTTGATATGACGATTAAGTCAATGCTCCCAACAAGAAAACAGACCCATGCCCAAGTCGTGTGAACTTCTATGGCCTGATGAAAAGAAGACAAAACTTAGTAAACATTCTTTATAGAATAAGGATGACAAACGAGTACACAGATACACAGAGAGACTGTGTGCTTGTTTGTTACACTAATTTTATAAAAAATACACAGTCCACCAGATGGTAAGTGGATGCTGTGGCCCGTTTACGTCTACATTTATACTTGATTAAGAATCATAATGCAGATGCGTTGTCACTCCTGAGGACTGAGATGGAAAGCCTCGTTATCAGTATAAGGGGTCTCCGGTTCTATTTCAGTTTGGCTTTTCATGCTGGTATTCTGTGTGAACGTGGTCATTCCTCGGCCGAACCGACCATTCGTGCTACCTTTAGAAGAATAAAATTGTAACGGCGTGTAATTGGCAAATATTAAAATAGGTGTATACAATAAAGTACAAATTGATCAAAATAAATAAACCGTGGGTAGATCGTCCCCGCCATTACATCACATTCGTCCATTAATTCAGATTCACCACAAATCCTCGCAAAAGAACACCGATTCCTACCAAAGTAGATTCGTGAGGCTATTGAAATTATTAAAAAACATCCTTATTTCAATAGAGAAGATAGCTGGATGCTACCATCAGCTTGAGATCCTATAATTAATATTTCTTTTCTGCTTAGATCAGATCAAAAATTAATATTTAAGAGCTGAAGGTAACAGGACCGACTTTGACATCGAAACGTCAAACACTTTCGCCCCCTCCCTCCTACCCGTGACCACGGGTGCTGGAAATCATCTGAACCTTTGTGAATTAAAAAATAAGTTAAATTAAACGCGATGAAATCCGTAAAAGTAATTTTATTCAAAACCGTAGGTACTCAAGTACCTATGAAATATAGCCATTGTGGTCACGCGGCGTGTCCCACATCGCGCTATTCGCCAGCTATACCAGGACATGTTGCGACATGTCTGACACATTAATTGTTCGCATCGCTGCAAAGACTGAATTGTTTGCTCTAGTTTTTTTAGAATCCGCGATGTTAAAGTAGGCTAGACTGGTACAAAGTAACCTGACATAGATCAAGTTTGAAAATTATATTATTGAATTATATGAAATATCTTCCAGTAGACCCATGAAGGAAAATACATTAAAAACAAACTTAGTGCATACAATACTATATACATACAAATGAATAAATGATATACAAAATGATATTAAATAAGTAATAATATAGATAAAGATAAAATAATACAATAAATAAAAATAATATATATGATGATCACAAATTATATATATATATATATATATATATATATATATATATATATATATATATATATATATATATATATAAACTAATGCTAACATACGAGTAATAAAATATTGGTATTACTTACATAGTTTTTTTAAATTATACGAGCATTTCATTATACTTATATTTTGCAATTGTTCTTTTGGTATTTACGGCAAATGAATTTCAGTTTCACAATTAACCTAGATTTCTTGGTTTTACTATACGTTATAATGAATGAAATATAACTATTACCTATATATTCCACAAAGTATAAGAATATATCACGGCTTCAACCATCTTACTGCGACATATATATATATATATATATATATATATATATATATATATATATATATATATATATATATATACTTAACCGATTTTAATCAAATTTGCACACCGTGTGCAGTTTCGTTTTTTGCCCATGAATGACCCACAATTTTTTTTTTGATAATTTAAGGATTTTTAATAGGACATGACAAAGGGTCGTCGAAAAGGGCAGAACAACGTCTGCCTGGCAAGCTAATATATATATATATATATATATATATATATATATATATATATATATATATATATATATATATATATATAACGGTTTTGGCAGCCCTGTGCTTAAACAAATGCCCCAGTTCCAGTTGCAATTAATATCGGCCTTCACAGCGTTTTTACGTTTTTTCGGTTGTCCGACACGCTTGGTGCACGTTACACAAGCACGCTCATGTCGCCGGACGATGCGGGGAATCACTAATGAAGCGCATTTTTTGAATTAATTCTGAATTCCGAATACGTATCACTTTTCTGACTTATCGTTCATACCTGTTTAAATTAACAACTGAGGAATTAAAATATATTTTCTTCTATCTTCTACTATCTTTGACAAGTTCAGCTTTTTTTTTGTAGAAAAAGGGTGAAAAAGGGTGAAAAAGGGTGAAAAAGGGTGAAAAAGAGCCGTGGTAGCTCAGTGGTTAAGGCTCGCTGTAAATATAACAGAACGCGAGTAACCCGTGTTCGATCCCCGCCGGCACCAATGAAATTGTTAATTGCAATTTTAAGTGCTGATTTACCACGTGCTCGGCGGTGAAGGAAAACATCGTGAGGAAACCTGCATGTCTGAGGAATAAGAAAAAAATATATTTCGAAGACATGTGAAGTTCGTCAACACGCATTTGGGCAGCGCGGCGGACACTTCCTTGCCCCCCTCTCAGAAATGAGGGGAGGCCTGAGCCCAGCAGTGGGACGTATATAGGCTGTAACTTTAGTTTAGGTACTTTACTTTAAGGGTGACAAACGAGCACACAGTCCACCTGATGGTAAGTGAATGCCGTGGTCCATAGACATCTACAATTATCCTTGATTAAGAATCAAAACGCAAATGCGCTGTCGCCCCTGAGGACTAAGATGGAATGCCTCGTTTCCAGTAAAAACGGGTCTCCGGACCTCTACATCGCTATATGAAACACAGCAATATGAAGCTGCTATTTTACGCAGATATTCTGTGAGAGCGTTGTTCTTCCCCGGTCGAGCCGACCCATTCGTGCTACAACCATAATATAGCTGCAGTGAGCTCTACCACGTATAACTTAAATAAAATAGTCGTTTAATTAAATCTTGTTCTTCAGGAAATGAACATTTTATTTGCAATGTTATTGCTGAAGTGTTAGAGGACGGGTGCTGTATAAATTGAAATAAATGGTTATTATCTCACTAAATTTTGTAACATTACAGAAGAAAATTAAGTAATTGCTTTATAAATTTGAATAGAATGCACCATAATATTTTAATGATAAATATAAAAATGATATTAATTTAAAAAAAAACAATTAATAATTTTACAAGCTTACATTGGATCGTTGCAAAAGATAAGTAAATAACGACGGCTCCGTGGCGCAGTGGCTTGCAATGAGTTACGACGCTGAAGGCTACAGGTACGAATCCCGCACGGAACAAGTATTTATATACAAGTCTGGATTTTGTCCTTGTGCAATTTATGTATATTATGTAAATTGCCTCCATGATGCAGGAGAAAATCCAACTGTTTTTTTAATAGAATAAATGGTGACAAACGAGCAGACAGTCCACCTGATGGTAAATACTCGCTATAGCCCATAGACATCTATATCTATCGTCGATTAAGAATCAAAATGCAGATGCGTTGTCACTCCTGTGGACTAATATGGAATGCCTCGTTTCCTGTAAAAAGGGTCTCCGGTTCTCTACACTCTATTTAACGCCGTTATTATGTGAGAGAGTGGTCCTGCCCCGGTCGAGTCGACCATTCATACCACATCTTCATAGCTGCAGCATGGGTCTAGGTTAAAATGTCCTCCAGATCGAATTTCGGCCACGGCGGCCTGCCTTAACGGAGACTAGCAATCGGCGCAGGACAGGATTATAGTGCCCTAGTGTATGCGCACGCACAGGTGCACTCTCTATTCCCTCACTCTCATGATCCGATGGGACGGTAAACCGACATGACCGGAGAGAGATCAGGCGCAGGACCAACGGCTTTACGTGCTTTTCGAGGCACGGGAGTGAGACACCGCCAACTTCCTGACTCCGGGGCAACTACTGATTTGATGAATTTCTTGCCGGAAAAACTCAATAATTAATTTTTTGGCCCGACCCGGGATTCGAACCCAGGACCTCATGATCAGCAGTCGCACTACTACAACCACTAGACTAATGAGGCAGTAATACATTTTTCAATACCATACACTTCCAGCTCTGTGTCTAAATTACGTGTCATGTATATCGCCTACCGATTACACCGATGAAGCTTTTATCTTTCCGCGGCAGCGTGCCACAATTCCGTTGATTGTTCACCGCCTCTCGTCGAGCGCTGACGCCAAGCGTTGTTTTCTTGCACCGCTGACGAGATTTGAATAAAGAAATTTCAAGTTATTTGTCACATTTCACATTTATGAGTTTCTGTATAATTGCGCGTGTTGCTGTTCAGCGATAAAAGTGGGTGTAGGATTTTGGTTACAATTGGAATTTTGTTTTCATGTATCATAAAAGAAATAAGCTCAAACGAAATGAGGCAATTTAAAGTACAATGAAATGAAATGAATTTGCAGAATATACGACCTTCTTTCATTCCATTAACAAAATTAATTTCTATTTGATTGAGATAAATAACATTAGGAAATGTTATGAGACTGACGTTGAGAATTCAAAATTCTTTACAAGTTTTGTCTGACAGCGGTTCCCAAACTATTTTGGGCAAGATACCCCTTTTTCAAAATCAACTGATTCCTCAGACCCCCATAGCCAAATAACTTTAAAAATAGTTTTATTCCTATTGATACAAAATATTTAGCAATTTAAAAAAAATCGGGTAGTTAAGTGCTCAAACTTGACATTATTCAATTATTTTCCCATCATAATTTAACAAAATAAATAAACATAAAATTCAGTAAATATCAAGTATAATTAATAATTATTTATACAAAGTACGTAATTATTTAAAAAGAACATTAAAATCGTAAGGTAAACAAAATCAGTTTTCATTTATGTCGACCCCTGGGAAACCGATTTCGAGCCCCAAGCGATCGATATCGACTACTTTTGGAATCCCCGCTCTGACAAATATGAATCGGCACAGAGAGAGATAAGGGAACACGTACTGGCCAGTGACGAACCTATCGTTTTGATTCTATAATAAAACATTAAAGTAAGACTCTGCTATCAATATCAATTTCTCCATAAACAAAATAATGTGAGCAATATGTGTCTTCACGATAGTCATACGACCATGGAAGTAAAAATAATATGACTATTAATGACTGTCAAAAGTCCACTGCTGAACAAAAGCCTCCGCCGTAGATTGCACCACAATCTCTTATATTTGCTACAGTTGCCACGCTTGGGCTGCGGGCTGGTAACCGCCGTTTTTTTTTTCAGTTATTATCAGGGAGATACTGATGCCATCCTCTGGTTCAGATTCTCTCAATGTAGCCTCTTACGACACCGCCGGAGATATGGGGTAGTGGATATATATTTCTTACATTGCCACTACACGGTTAAAGAAAATATTATGGTGTACAATACAGTGATGGTATAATGTACTGCTGTGTAGAGGTTCACTGGTATAAAAATATTTACTACAATTCAGTGATGACACGGAGAAAATTTTTGGTTTAGCTAGGGTTGCCAGATGGTCGTGATTCGTTTGTATTCTCCCGATATTTTAAATGATCTCCAGACTCCCAACAAAACGCAAAATCTCCATACAAACAGCTTCTCTTCACATCACAGCTGTCTTTGCTTTAATAAAAGCTGAGTTAGTAGTTAGACTAAACTTTATAGTAAATTGTTGAATTTTAAATCATTTTTTTAATTTAAATTATTAAAGGAACCCAATTGGTGGACTCAGTAAAGTACTCGTAACGGTAAATTAGTTGTGTTAACAATGTTGTCTAAGTCTTTTTGTAGCTTATTAATTATAAAAATAAACTTTTTATTTTACATTTTTATTTTTGATATTTATTTCTCCCGACGACAACCCCAAAATCCCAACATTTTCAAAAGTTGTTCAGATATTTTGACCTTCCGATCTGTCCGATCCGATCTCCTGAAGTGTTTTCCTCCGTCGCCTCTTACGACACCCACGACATGATATGGGGTGGGATATGAGGTATTGGATATTCTTACACCGCCACTACCCGGTAATATCCGTACTACTCTAATATTGATTATGGTCAAGACTTACTATGTACTCGGGTATGTAAATAACAACCATTTAGTGCGACGTACGAGAATCTTCTACGCCTTTTCATCCTGTAGGTGTTAGATGTGCCAGAGGGAAATGAAATAGAAGAACGGTAACAGTATTTTTACGAAATAACTCAAAATACATAATTAATAAACTGCTGTTGTCAAGAGTGGCAACTATTGCGTATATCTCCAGGCCAGGCCTATGTCTTGATCTTTAATGAATAATGAATGAATAGATGACCCTAATATTGGTTAAGGCTGGTGCTCGCTATATATTCGGGTACGTTAAACTGAGCTTTGCGGTCATAAACCTACTAAGGAATGCGCAACTGCTTAGACACCTGGCGTTCTTTGAGCACAAAGGCTCAATTTGCCAACGCCTTTGTAAATACACATCCGTTGTGGATATCTGATCAAAAACTTTTAGGCGATTGTAATCCTTATTGCTATGGTCGTTTGATTTGCAGCAGTACAATTGGTATGTTTTAACTAAAGGTGTACGGACGCAATCTGTTTCTTGAATAATATAAAGATTTTCTAATTTGCGTATTACAGAAACAACTTGTACATATAAATATGACAGCTTTCTGTTCGATTTACGTAATCCTCTTTTAATTCGAGATTTCTTATAATTGCCACGTTATTCTCTCACGTTGCCACCACATTAAATAACATTCATTAATTCATGCTTATCAAAGAACACTGTTGATCATAGGTCCTCCATAGTTTGCAGCATAAGGAGGATGTTTGCGATAGTTGCCACGTAGCTAGACAAGTGAGTTGGCAACAATAAATGTAAAAATTATCATCATTAATAATAATTAGAGATCGACCGAATATTTGTTTCGTACTCGGTATTCGGCATATTCGGCAGCTTTACCGAATATTCGTGTTCGGCCGTCATATTCGGCTAATTCACCGAACTTTCGTTTAAGTGGTACTCAGTGTCCACTGTATTGAAATGTACGAATTAAGTAATGCCATGTCTTTCGTAACTTTACTGTTGAAAGTATATTTTATTTATGGGTTAAATCTACTTGTATAGCGTTATGCTGTAGATTTATTTCCAATTATAATCAATAGAAAGCTTGATAAAATGTTTTTAGAATCAAACAGAGAAACATTTTATTACATAAGTACATTTCACTTAACTTTGATCGGCAGTTTCTCTAAAATAAGTCCAAATAGTAGATTTTTATGATAAAATTATTAATTTTCACTAAGAATAACACAACGAAGTACTTTTTTTCACAAAAATAGTCAAAACATAAGCAAATTGCTCAGTACTAGTTGATGCAATAACATGTCAGGTGTAGCGGAGGAGCGAAGGGCACTTTACGGTAAAAAGTTTCGAAATAGATTGGTTAGCTACCGAGGTGATCCTGCCGAATAGTGTTTGACTGAATATTCGGTTCGGTAAAACTTTTACCGAACTTTCGGTCGAAATTTTTATTCCTTGAAATCCATATTCGGCCCACCACTAATAATAATAATGAATTGCCTTCCTACCCGCAATTATAGGGCTCCTTTTTTGTGTCGGTTTTTAATAATTATATTAATAATCACGGTCCAAATTTCAATAATATTCGGTCTGGTGGAGTCCATCAGACCGCGCGCGGAATGGTGGACATTTCTCAACTTTAAAACTGTTTCCGAAATGAGAGGATTGGTAAGCCGTAACTTTAAAAACATTTGTTCTTTGCGGTATTTGAACCCTTGTCCCCATTACGCCACAGTCAAATGCTTAGTTTCTGTGCTATCGAGTCGCCTATCTGAATTTCTTATGGACCAGTGTAGCATGTTTTGTAGCACGAATGGGTCGGCTCGACCGGGGATGGACCACGCTCTCACAGAATACCAGCGTGAAATAGTAGCTTAATGCTGCTGTATTTCGTATGGTGAGTGTAGAGAACCGGAGACCCTTTTTACTGGAAACGAGGCATTCCATCTTAGTCCTCACGGGTGACAACGCATCTGCATTTTGATTGGTAATCGAGGATAGATGTAGATGTCTATGGGCCACAGTAACCACTTACCATGAGGTGGACTGTGTGCTCGTTTGTCACCCTATCCTATAAAAAAAAACCAAGATTGACAAACGAGCACACAGTCCACCTGATGGTGAGCGGATTCTGTGACCCATAGACATCTACATCTATCATCGATTAAGAATCAAAATGCAGTTGCGTTGTCATCCCTGAAAGGAATGCCTCGTTTGCAGTGAAAAGGGTCTCCGGTTCTCACATACGAAACACAGAAGCATCAAGCTGCTATTTTACGCTGTTATTCTGTGAGAGCTTGGTCCTACCCCGGTCGAGCGACCTATTCGTGCTACAACCATATAATATAGCTGCAGCATGGCTCTTCTACGTGCGTATGGATTTAATCCACAATATGTAGCTTAGCAGTTTGTAATAATGTATTAAACTGGTCGAGTTGTTCTGTCGTATCAAATGCGTACGCCATGACGGCGCAGCGGTTTGATGAATTAAAGCTGTCCTTTTGTTGGCATCTCAAAGCTTTTAATTGGAGATGCTTCATTAAGATTTTTAAATGGAGACGGCTTTTATCAAGATCGTAGATTGTCGAAATTTGTTTAGAAACCGGTCAAGTGTGGGCTGGTTCATGTATGTGAGTCAAGATTCCGGAGAGTAACACTAAATCATGAATTACTTCTGTAGAGCGACATTAACAAAAGAGGTGCCTAAAATAACAGTAAGTTAAAGTTAAGTAAAATAACAGGCTATATGCGTCCTATATACGTTGGCACATGACTTCTCTCATTTCTGATGTAGTCGCTTCCAAGTTTTGTAAATAGTTTGTACAACCGTGCATGTTGTAAAATTTACCTTTAAAAAAGATCCCGCTGGGTTTCTTGCTGTTTCTTCCCAGGGCAGAGGTTCTTTTTGAACCAGTGATAAAAGTTTTACTTTTAACTGTATTGAATAAAAATTATTCTAGTCTATTATTTAATTTCTTAACATTGCAATTACAATTTATTTGGTTCCTGCGGGGATCTAACTTTGAAATATATAACGAGCGCCTAGCTTCTTAACTACAGCCTTAAAAAGTTAGTACTTATTAAAAATAAAGATAAAGCCACTTCGTACGGACCCGACACACAATATTTTCATGGAATAAAACTAATTTCGCGTTTAATTCTAACTTTCGGGCACTTTACCCCGAGGAACTGGGGACTATTAATTTTCGGTCCGATCTACGCAAAAGCAGCTTACAGTATTTTGAAGTCCACCAGAATTATGCTTGGGTTTGAATATAATTTTGTTAATTATAGAATCCTAAGCAGATGGTAGCACCCAGTCATCTTCTTGTAGGATTTGCGTAGATTTAAGAAATCGTCATATATTTTTGTACCCTATCTTTTTTGTGTAAGGGACGTTACTCCAGCATTATTTTATTGAATGACATTAGGACGTACAAAGTCGCAATGGGTTAGTCCAGCGGACTTTTAATACGTGATAGAGTAATGCGAATGTGTCGCACGCACAGAATCATTATATTCATCATCATTACAACTCTTTACAAGTCCACTGCTGAACATAGGTCCCCCCCCCCTAAGAAACGCCACAAAGCACGGTCCCGAGTCACCTGCATTCATTGACTTTCTGAATATCTTACCAGTGGGGAGGGGGACGCCCTACACTTCGCTTGTCGGTATGAGGCTGCCACTCGAGAACGTTTTACCCCATCGGTTGCCGGTACTTCGAGCTATATGGCAGACCAATTACTACTTCAGCTTACTAACCTGTTGGGCTATGTCGGTCACTCTGGTTCTATTGCGGATATCCTCGTTTTGAGTCTATCACGCAGCAAAACCTCGAGCACAGCCCTCTCCATAGATCGCTGAGCGACTTTGAGCTTCCTCGTACAGTCATCAGTGAAGGAACACGTCAAAGATCCAAAGGTCATCACTGCCAATTCGCACAGAATACCTGTGGAAAATAGCAGCATAAAGTTGCTGTGTTTCGTATTCCGGGTGACAAGAACTGGAGACTATTTTTACTGGTAAAGAATCGTTTAATCGTCCTCAAGGCTGTGAACGCATATGTATTTTGATTCTTAATTGAGGATAAATGTAGGTGTCAATGGGGTACTAATTTTACTTACAGAGCGAGAGAACTGTATGCTTATTTCTACCCTCGCTTCTAAAAAAACTTTAGGGTGTTCTAAAAATTCACTCAGAAATGAGGAGCTCTGTTCCCAACTGTGGTTTGTATAGCCCGTATACTTACTTTACTTCTTACAGTGGCATTTAAAAGCTAATTTTATTGTAATTTTTTCTCTGTGTCTCATTTCGCAAATAATAAAGCTTCGCATTCTCTGTCTACTTCACGTAGTAATTATGGTAATAATCACTTTGTGAATTTAAAAGACTTAATCCAAAAATTAAAAAAATCATCAGCAATTATGGTTGATTGTGTCGACTGCCATGTAAACGCATCGCCGCGCCGCCCCGCGTCGTCACAACAGCGCGGTGTTGGTGCTATTATTTATTCCGCAGCAGTGTGAAATACACCATGTGACGCCTTCTAGGTCAAGAAGCGTAACTGAAAAAACATTTAATATTTATAAATTTTGCTTATAATGAAAAAAGTAAATCTACAGTGTTATACTACAAGAGTACTCGATTATGTAAGGGTGACGGCCTCTTCCTCGTAAAATATATAATATTTTCATATATTTTAATATACTGGTAGTTATCTTATTCCATAGTGATCGACCGAATTGGGAGCAGATATCTCAACAATTACATTATAAAGAAAAAACCAAATCAAAGGAAAACTAATGGTTATTTATTGTGTTACCTATAGGTCGCACCACCAAAGATGAAATTAAATAGAGTCCACTGCGCATGTACAATCAAGCATAAAAATGAAAAGTTTGTTATGGCATTTTTATATGTAAAAAGTCAAAGGTCAACATTATAACTACACTTCAGTCTCCACGAAAACGGAACGATATCGTTGTATATCATCGTTAGGTTTTAACTGCAGCTAAATAATATTCTGCAGTTTATGTACACTTAGTTATAGGAAGAATGTATTTGTAATTGCTGTTTAAACTATACTATGCGATAGCCTTCGATTATAAGGATATTTTACATGCAATAATTTGCAAAAAAAGAATCATCTTGTTGAAAATAACAAAATATTTACAACTTTATACAACATACTACGAATTACGCTATTTTAAATAGTCCCAAAATAATTTATAAAGTAATAAATTGCACACTATTTGAAAATATTATTTACAATATTTTTAAAAGTACAAAAATAATCGCAAAAATTTAAAATTTTATAACAGGTAGTCGCTAACACTTTCGATATCGATAGTACACAAGACGACACAAGAAGGTGCGCGGGCGCCCGAAGAAACTACTTGGGTGTAGCGCGTCGCCCGTTGCTATGGTTTCGCTTCCCCGTACCTCACACCTCACCGTGCCGACACCTATTTTTCACTTCTGCGCCCTTCCATTTAATTTCGTCTTTCGTGGCGCGACCTATACCTAACAGAGGTCCTGACTAGATTAACAAAATTATTTTATTAAATTCAATAAAAATTACCTTGTGTACATCCGCTCAATGAAATAAAAATATGATACCTACCCAGTTTAAAGCGCAACCCCCGCCCCCCTCAACTGCGTGCACTATCCTCGTCATCACTTATCCCAGCAATACTACACTAGGAAAGACACGCCACTGTCGATAATACATGTGCTTCGGCACATGTGACATCCTCAGGTGAAGTTTAAATTTCTATGGGTGAAGTGGACTCTGCGGTGGCTTAGCGGTCAGTCACTGTATTTAAAATTCAAACTAGATAAGACACATCAATTTATTTTATTAAGCGGATGTACTCAGCGTAATTTTTACTAATTTTATATTATAGATTCTATTAATTAGATTTATTTTAACAACACTGGCTGGAGGTGGACTACGATATACGTGGTGCCACGCTGCAGCTATATTATGGTTATAGTACGAATGGATCGGCTCAACCCGGAAAGGACCACGCTTTCACAGAATAGCAGCGTAAAATAGCAGGTTAGTACCGCTGTGTTTCGTGTGGTGAGTGTAGAGATCCGGAGACCCTTTTTTACTGGAAACGAGCCATTCCAACTTAGACCTCAGGGGTGACGCATCTGCGTTTTGATTCTTAGTCGCGGATAAATGTAGATGTCTATGAGCCACAGCATCCACTTACCATCAGGTGGACTGTGTGCTCGTTTGTCAACCTTATTCTATAAAAAGAAAATACCAACTGGCAGTATGTCTGCCCTTTATCTTATTAAGGTAAACACAATAAAGCTTTTAAATAAATAAATAAATTAATTAAATAAAGTCATAATCTTACTTCATATAACTTAACACATTTCTGAGAATGTCCTTGGTATGTTAAGAACCCCCTCAGCTCAATGAAAGGCAGTTACATCAGTATTACAAATAGACACTTAAATTTTATTAATATGTATGTGTATAGATAATATTATTACGTACTCGTGGTCTGCCGCAGCTTCCCACGGATGATATCTGGGTTCTGCAACAGCACAACCTATCGAGTCCAGCTATAATCTTCGACATACAAGCAAATTATTGACAAAATTTTAAACCAATCTGATGAACAGTATGGCAGCGCATAAAATACAAACAATCAACTGTTAATTGGGACTTATTTCAAGTGACAGTAGCCTAATGGCAGGGCACGGACCGCGAACTCAAAAAGGTCATAGACATCTACATCTATCTTCCATTGCAAATCAAAATGCAGATGCGTTGTCACCTGTGAGGACTAATGGAATGCCTCGTTTGCAGTAAAACGGATCTCCGATTATCTACACTCACCAAACGAAACACAACATTGTTAAGCTGCTATTTGACGCTGGTATTCTGTGAGAGTGTGGTCCTTCTCCGGTTGAGCCGACCCATTCATGCTACAACTATATCAGTGATATAGCTGCAGCATGGCTCTACCACGTAGATATTATAATATATTATAATTTATAATTGGTCTATACTGGCAATCAAAGAAATGTCTTATGACCCTTCGCTTTCGGACTCCAATAAGTACAAGCTCGCGTGCGGCATGGTTCATTATTAATTAAAATGCCACAAAAGCGTGCACACACTTTTTATGGGGTTGCGTAAAGAAATTCCATACGCAGAACAATCTTCCACACTGTATAGTTTTCGGGTATTTACTGCATACGGTTTTGCTTGGTCTCGCTATAATCGTTAAGAGCCTGCAATTATTTCTGTTCTACACATTTCAATGCATTAATTTTAATTAATTGCGTTAAATACGAACGAATTTTTAAGTACTATTTCATTGATGCCGGCGTGGTCGAACCCGGGTTGCTCGCGTAATATGAATTTTATAGTGAGCGCTTAACCCCTGAGCTACCACAGCTTTACCAGGAGTTCGGCGGTAAAGGAAAACATCGTAAGGAAACCTGCATGTCTGAGAAATGAAAAAAAAATATATTTGGAAGACATGTGAATTTCGCCAACACGCATTGGGGAGCGCGGCGGGTACTTCCTTGACCTAAAACTCTCTCAGAAATGAGAGGAGGCCTGCTCCCAGCAGTGGGACATGTATAGGCTGTAAATTTATCTTTTTTAAGGTACAATATTTAAATTTTCAACTTAGATTCAATATTTCAATGACTTGAAGTCAGAGGAAAAATATGTTTTATTATTGAATAATTTTGTCCTCCTCAGACAATGGATGCAGATAGCTGAGGACCCTGCTTCGCGTGTAACTATTGTGGAGATAACAACTATAATTTTAACGACAAAAGATACTTAAGTATATATATATATATATATATATATATATATATATATATATATATATATATATATATATATATATATATATATAATTTAAATGATCGTTGACAAAAATACTGACGCCGATTTTACAGAAATTAAACCACAATTACTTCAATGTAAAGGAAGATAAACTTTATCTATCATCGATAATTTTATGCCATATCGATTACATAATTAGGTATGTGTTTCATATGATTCACATATTAGGCAAATTTAGATCTGAGAGGTCTGTGACAAATATACATTTTTTAAATAGAATAAGGGTGACCAGCGAGCACACAGCCCACCTCGTGGTAACTGGATTCTGTGGCCCATAGACATCTACATATATCCTCGGTTAAGAATCAAAACGCTGATAATATATTGTCACCCCAAAGGACTAAGATGAAATGTAATGAAAACGGCTCGGGTTATCTTTACTCAACATACGCAAAACAACAGCGTTGAGCTGCTATTATACGTAAGTATTCTGTGAGGTCGTGGTCCTTCCCCGGTCAGTCGACCCACTCGTGCTACAACCATAATATAGCTGTACCATGGTTCTACTACGTGTAAAATTTTAATAGCACCGTATGTATATAATAAATTAATAGCACATTATGTGAAATTTATAGCAACACTTAAACGCGAATTTGTAGAGGGTAACTACCTCTCACGTCATCTATTGTATTAAATTAATGTTGGGTGTTACTATGAATAAATCAATATTGTCGTGTCCGTGCTAGGTTTTCCCCAACGATCAACTTTTGAGTCGTCAACCGGCCGCGGTTATTCAATTTAACGAATGCATTCTGTACGTTTAGAATGTTCCAATGTCACGTATATAGTACGTAAAAACTTATGAATAATTTTCTAATAACACGTCATGGCAAAATTCCAAAAATGTAAGCCCGTTATAAGTCTATTTGGTGATCGTTGATATTGCCTTTGGAGCTTTTATCTTAACAACAACCTATCTAATATCTTATCGTATTAACAACGTTTAGCATAGAACTGTGTAGTATCGGTGAAATAATATCGACTAACCTCTGTCGCCTCTTCAAATACTCAAGGCACAATATGAGGTAGTGGATATTCTTACACCTCCACTTCACAGTTAAATTGTTCCTTAACCCTCTCGAAAATGGAGGAGGGTAAAGGACGTACCGTAGGTTGTAAATTCTTTACTATCGGCTCCGTGGCGCAGTAGCTTAGCAATGAGTTACAGCGCTAAGAGCTGCGGGTTCGAATCCGATCGAAGTATTTGTATTGCCTACAAGTAATTGTTCCGGGTCTGGGTGTTTATCCTTGTGAAATTTATGTTTGTAAACTACACCCATTATACAAGAGAAAATCCTAGTGTGCGGGTAACATTTTTTAAACAAAATAGCATAAAAAAAAGGTATACCATTTAATTTTTACGCTTATCTTAGCTATTTAGGTTTCACATCTTTAATTTAGTCGAGTTCTTTATTTTATATAATAATTTACTTGTTTTGAGGCTGATTGGTCAATATGTAGTATATAAAAGCTTAGCTGAATATAAAATTGAGCAACTTGAAACATTTTATTCATGCAACTGTAATTTTTAATTTACGTTGAATTTTATTCTCGGAATAAAATTTATGAAAGGATTGGAAATCTAGTCTCAAATATATAGAACAAGTTTTATCATTTCACGCAACTAATATTAATGAAGGATAAAACGTATGGGTTTGTCGTTCCAAACATTTCGTGTGCTTCGTAAGCTTCGTATTGTCCGAGGAACAATATTCCGTTCATTTGGAGCTCTTTGTCTGATCCATAATTAAACCCTTTACTTCCACTGGGGTTTCCACACGTGTGACGTTAAAAGATAAGTTTAATGTGACGCTGGAATCATTTTTCTTATGAGCCTTTTGTTCGTTGCTGTGACACTTTATTTGAGGAATTTCATTCGAAATTCGCCGTGGAGTGGCAGCGTTAATGTACCCTCTATTTTGTTTGTAGAAAACGACTCAGAGTTTACCTGAAAGTAAGCGAATGCTGCGGCCTATGGACATCTACATCTATGCTTTGTCACTGCTGAGGGCCGAGATGGAAAGCCTCGTTTTCAGTGAAAAGGGTCTCCGGTTCTTTACACTCACCACATGAAACAGACGTATTATGCTGCTATTTTATGCTGGTATTCTGTGGAGAGCGTAGTGCTTCTCGGTCGAGTCGGTGGAGGACTATGCTTTACAACTATACTACAACTATAGTCCTCCAGACCGAATTTCGGTCACGGCGGCCTGCCTCAAGCAGGACAGGATTATAGTGCCCAAGTGTATGCGCAAGCACAGGTGCACTCTCTATTCCCCCACTCTCATAATCCGATGGGACGCTAAACCGACACGACCGGAGAGAGATCAGGCGGCAGGACCAACGGCTTTACGTGCTTTCCGAGGCACGGGGGTGAGACACCGCCAACTTCCTGACTCCAGGCAACTACTGAGAATTTCTTGACGGCAAAACTCAATAATTAATTTTTGGCCCGACCCGGGATTCGAACTCAGGACCTCATGATCAGCAGTCGTACTATTACAAGCACTACACCAACGAGGCAGTCACAACTATGGTATACGCTCTACAACTATACTACAACTATAATATAACTATAATATACGTGACTCTACCACGCGTAAGTAAACCATATTTGCCATTCCATATTATTACCACATGGATGTCGTATGAGGCACAAGAGGTAAATGAAACATGAGATGTAAAGCAGCATCTTTTTGATAATAACTCAAAAAATTAAAATTCAGCGGAGCGTGTAGCTTGGCGCCGCTTTTGCCATCCAACTCGATCGACAGCAAATCAGGCAAGACATGTGTTTGTGATGACGCTACAATGTATACAAATTAGGATTGTCCGTCTTGTTACCAGTGAAATATACTTTAAAGAAAGTATTCCATAACTAAACTTAAATTAAAAAAATCATTTTCACAATAAAGCTTTAGAAGTCAGTGCTAAGATATAGTGTATGAATCGAAGGACTGAAGCTCTGACTCCATTTTTTAAGTCGGTTTTAACTTTGTCTCTAAAAATTTTCTTTCATCTTTTTGTGTAAGTGGATACTGTGGCCCAAAAAACATGTACATGTATCGTCGGTTAACAATCAAAATGCGGATGCGTTGTCAACCCTGACGGGGCTGCCAGATCGGTAGACCAAAATATCGGGAATTTTTTTGAAAAATTCGGGATTTTGGGGTTGTTGTCGCAGAAATACTTAAGAATGTGGTACATACCCAGAAGGACCTTTAAGCAGAAAAGAGTCATACCGCCGAGAAGTATATAATAATCATTATTACAGCCCTTCAAAAGTCCGCTGTTGAACATAGGCCTGCCCCAAGAAATCCCACAAAGCACGGTCCTGAGCCACCTGCATTCATTGACTTCCTGCATCTTTTACCGTGTTGTCACTCCATCTAGTAGGGGGAAGAATTATATTTGGTCTATCTGTACGAGACTGTCATTCGAGAGGCTTCCTTCGTCATCGGTTGTCAGTTCGTGCTATATGGCCGCCCCATTGCCACTTCCATAATCCATATTGAAAAAAAATTATATTCTACGCTGTTTTACTGACAGTTTAAAGATTTTAACTTTTTACCGACTTCAAAAAGGAGGAGGTATCCAATTCGCCTGTATGTTTTTTTAAATCTGTGTTGCCTCACTCATAACTTTTCTCTGGATGAACCGATTTAGATGATTCTTTTTTTATCTGTCAGCTGGCGCTTCTCGTGTGGTCCTATACAAATTTAATCGAGATCTGTACTGACCAGTAGTTTTTGAGGTATTTTTAATAATGCGTATTTAATTGACTTCAAATACAATGATTTGGTCGTATTGAAATCGGTTGTTCAAAATTTTACTATTTGTTTGTGATTAAATTTAGACAGAATCGTGGATATTATATTTTGCGCTAAACCTTATTCGATATATTCTAGATTTAATGTCGAGCGTAACGAGCTTCCACGCTTCGGGCAGAAAACTTCAGCCATACATTTTCACGTCTGTCCACATTAAGGAAGCTGCGTCCATTGTTATAAAATGAATAGCGGATGGGTCCGCTTTTAGGTTACTTTACTGCTATTTTAGCGGACGTTAGCAAGCAATTTCGTTTACCGCAAATCGCACTGTTGTATAAATATTAACGCAAAAATTTTACGTTTATTATTCAGGAACACTATTTGTGTTGTCGTTTCTTTTATGATAGCTATGATAAATATTTATTGCGGTGTTGCCAGTCTTTATAACTTACGTGATATTTGCTATAAAATACACATTGGGTTCGGCTTCGGCTATGAATGTACTGCGGCTGTCTAGAGACAATAGTATTAAAACGTGAACCTGAATTGCGTGAATGCCTTGCTTTGGATTTTCGTTGGATTCGATAGTTTTGAGAAGGTTTTGACGGATAAGCTTCGGAACTATAATAAATCTATATTTCTATTAATGGCAATATTTTTAAATATAGCCTGAAACGCGACAGTAATCCATCTGGGTAAAAAGACGTTTAAGCTTATGTATTTATCTTTATATTGTAGTACTAGCAATGCGCCCCGGCTTTGCACAAGTAATTTCTGGATCTCGACAACAGCGCCACCTACCGGACCCGGTAATTGAGTTTTTAAACCATTCAGGAACCCACTCAACTACACAACAAAGTCATCAAAATCGTTCGAGTCGTTTTCGACTAACAGACAGCAATAGATTTTTATACTGGTGACCATTTTTACCGTCTGGAAAAACAGGGTGTAATATGTGAACGGAGTAGAAGCGTATGGCACTGATATTTTACAAAAAATAAAAACAAACATTTTGAATTAAGTAAATAAAAATCTATCGAAATTCAAATCATATCCACCCTATTTTACGAAAGATAATTAATTGGAGACTGCCCATTTCAGGCCCATTATATGTATACACTATACTGTAGTAATACGAAAAGTTCAGGCATTTTATTAAAAATAAAATAAGAGAATAATTGAATAAAACTAAATTTAAGGAATCTTTATAAGAGAAGAAATCAAACTAAATAACTTGCTAAAAATAAAAATGCAATCCTAATTTTTGATGATTTTACAAAATGGCGCCCTTCCAGTCACAAATGTCACGTCTAATAAGTGACTTGAGTCCATTGAGTTACAATACCTATAGAGTCACAATCTCTAACTGACAATACTCAAAAAATGTCCGAGCGCCGTTCCATATACCTATATATTTTGATATTATATAGTTCAAAATGACATTTGCTCGAATTTAGACGTTAACCTGCTTGTACAATGTTCAAAGTCGCTCGTATGCAATGTCATCATCATTCACTCAAGGGCACGTTATCGCGGCGCCGCGCGGTCGGCGGTGAGTGATTTAGTTTGCTAATAAAATGAAAATTATTGAAATTTAAATGAAAACATGCACTGTGGATACATAAATACGTAAATTTGGTATGATACTTACCTAAAATATGAAACACCATCCTTTTTTCGCACGTGTCTGCTGTTATTTGGGCAGGAAATCACCGAACACTTTGGCATCGCGGACGTTGTACGAGGATTGTGGTCGCCTTACAACTAAACAAAAACTCTGCGCACTTCGCAGCGTGCGCCGAGTTTTGGCGCGGACATTTTATTTGTCTGTTTGTGACTCTATAGGTATTGTAACTCAATGCTTGAGTCATGAAATTATGTAGATAGTGTGATATTTTTTTGTTTATTCCGAGCACCTGGATTGCATTTATATTGATATACATATTTCAACATGAACTTTACGTGTTCCAAGACCGAAATTGCACATCCCCAAATTTCGGAACATTTTAGCCATTGTACATAATAAATCTACCTGATAGGCTATCGGTGATAAGAACAACACAGCATTTCTTCAATAACATCATGACAGTTGACAGCTAACGTCAAAACAACATCAATTCGCCGTTAGTGTTGTAGTTTACGGTAAAAATAAAATTATATACCACTGAAATAAAGGCAAATTAATGACCAAAAGTGGTATAATATATTACTTTATTTCTCTACTTGTACAAAACCAGGCCTACGCTTCGTACCATTTCAGAACGTCTCCTTTAGTGGGCATCTTTGACCTTGTCACTTCGCAGGGTCACAGGCTAGGGTGGATATGATTAATTCAAAATTTTTGCTTTTATTTTTTGTGAAATATCAGTACCATATGCCTCAACTCCGTTAACGTGATACACCCAATTTTTTCCAGACGATAAAAAATAAAGGTCATGCAGTATAAGATAATACGTAGTACGTGCATTTGTTACTGAATGCTTCCTAAACAGCTGGATCGATTTGGATGATATTTTTTGAGTATGTTTGATTGGGTCCCTGGGTGTATAGACTGACAGTTAGACCCGATAGGTGGCTCTATAGAGAGCCAGAAATCACCCGTGCGAAGCCGGGGGCGGGTAGCTTGTGTATGCGTATAGTTTTGGTTTTGTCGAATCTGCAACGTTGTGATGTAGGCTGTAGCACAGAATAAATAATTGGCTGTAGGCTATATTGTCATGGATCTAGACACACGGCAATGTCAGACTGGTTTTTTAATTTTTAAAATTTAACAGCATGGTACGGAGATATGCATACCCATATATCTCTATTTTTGCGGTTAATTATACCAAGACAACGTCAAATATTTCGCGTAGTAATGGATTTTTGGTAGGATAATTGATAGAATCAGGCGTTACTTTGCGGAAATCCATTATAATGAAGATATTAATAGTTACTTTGCAACCATCCGCTAAATTAACTATAAATATCTTAATTTAGGTAGGAATCAAGAAGATGTAAAATTATGTCACTAAGATCAGATCGGACATAAGTTGTGTACGTGGTAGAGCAATACTGAGGCTACATTATGGTTTTAGCACTACGAACGTTGATAATTAAAAATACATAAGTTAAATCCTAACGCGTTAATCACTAAAATTATTTTTAACCAACTTCAAAAAAGGAGTAGGTTCTCAATTCGACTGTATTTTTTAATGTGTGTCAGTCACCTCTGAACTTTTTTCTAGGTGAACTAATTTTGATGATTGTTCTTTGTTTGAAAGCTGGTGCTTCTCATGTGATCCCGTATAAATTTGATCAGGATCTGACCAATGGTTTTTAAGTTATCCTTAATATGCATATTTGATCGACTGCCTCGTTGGTCTAGTGGTTGTAGTGGTGCGACTGCTGATCATGAGGTCCGGGTCGGGCCAAAAAATCAATTATTGAGTTTTCCGTCGAGAAATTCTCAGTAACTACCCGGAGTCAGGAAGTTGGCGGTGTCTCACCCCTGTACCTCGGAAAGCACGTAAAGCCGTTGATCCTGCGCCTGATTTCTCTGCGGTCGTGTCGGTTTACCGTCTCATCGAATTATGAGAGTGAGGGAATAGAGAGTGCACCTGTGCTTGCGCATACACTAACTTGGACACTATAATCCAGTCCTGCGCCGATGGCTAGCCTCCGTTGAGGCAGGCCGCCGTGGCCGAAATTCGGTCTGGAGGACATTATTATTATTATTTAATTGACTTCGACTGTATTGATGATGTTCTCATTTTATTTATATTGAAGTCGCTTGAACAAAATTTTTAATTTTACCGCTTGTTATTAAATAGGCTACACTCTAGGGATGCTCACATGTGCATTGAAAAATCTAATGGAAGAAAAAGTGGTTAACATTTTAATGTAACGACTTAGACGACATTTTAGATACCTATTAGATAAAAAAATTAACTTTTATTTAAAATAGTAAAACCGACATCAATTAAAAAATAACTCATAACATAATAACATCTGAAATCAAAGATTATTTTTTAGATTTTTAATTTTATCACTTGTATAGATATTTATACTTAGTATTAGGTACCTATTAGGTACCTATGTTTCGCGTAGTGTATATATTCTTTGCCTATGCCACATACGCTTTAAGAATCAAATGCATTTTCGTAATAACTATATTCTGAATCCGTTACTTATTGCCACGTTCTAAACTGGAACTAGAATGTTCCATAAAACGCTTACAAACTCGTATTCCATCTCTCGGTGGATCTATTCCTGTTGCATGCACCGAACAAAAAACGTTTGTCGAGTTGCGCGCGCGCCATGACAGTCGCACACGCGCCCGCCGCCTTCCATTGGTTCCACGCGGGCAAACACAACTGACAAGTTGTATTATCGATCGCGGTGTTTCAAAGTCGCGGCCTTGTACATCTTGTAAACTGTATCCCTACTAAGTCGCCATGATTGGTTTTGATTTAGACAAGTTGGATTTTGTATTGAATGATGTTTAAATACTTGGTGTGATTTGTTATGTCTAGTGATGTATATGATATAGATAGTTTAGTAGTATGGTCTAAAGTAAAAAGTAAAAAAAAGTAAAGTAAAGTCAGTCTATATACAACCCACTGCTGGGCGCAGGCCTCCGCTCATTTCTGAGAGGGTTTTAGGGCAAGGAAGTGTTGGCGAACTTCACATGTCTTCGGAATATTTTTTTTATTATTCCTCAGACATGCAGGTTTCCTCACGATGTTTTCCTTCACCGCCAAGCACGTGGTAAATCAGCACTTAAAATTGCAATTAACAATTTCATTGGTGCCGGCGGGGACCGAACCCGGATTATCCGCGTTCTGTGATATTCTGAGCTACCACGGCTTATGGTCTAAACATAAAATATTTCTTTGAATAAGAATTGTGATTGTTCCAATTTTTATTTTACTACAAATCAGGGTTGCAAACAGTCCCCTTATATACTTACATGTAGGAATCAAAATGCAGATGCGTTGCCACTTCTGATTATAATAATTTAGTGAAGACTACGGTTCTGATCACTCATCAGAACAGAATACGACGAAGTAGAATTATTTTACTTTAGTTCGACAGCGATATCTGTATCTCTCTCCCTCTCTCTCTCTCTCTCTCTCTCTCTCTCTATATATATATATATATATATATATACGAACGACGACGCTCTCATAGAATGCTAGCGTAAAACTACTGCTGTGTTTCGTATGGTTAGTGTAGATATCCGGAGATCCTACTTACTGGAAAGTAGGCATTCCCTCTTAGTACTAACGGGTGACAACGCGTCTGCATTTTGATTTGTAATCGACGATGAATTTAGAAGTCTATGGGCTACAGCAATCACTTACCATCAGGTGGACTGTGTGCTCTTTTGTCACCCTATCCTATATAAAAAAGTGGCTCCTGCAGCTAACAAAAGTAATATCCATTAGCTGCTAACTATGCCAACTATCTTTAAAGAAAAATGAAGGTTACATATGCGTGGACCTCTGATTATCAACATGGAACGCCTCACAGTCTCTAATTGAACTAGCTCCATATCTTTTAAACTAAAGCATGACAGTGCACGCAGTACTAATTGGCGGCAAAAATAAGTATGAGAATGGTATCTAACCAGACGGACTCCTAGTCAGTAATTTGAGCTAGCTTATTTTTTTTTTTAGAATAGGGTGACAAACGAGCACACAGTCCACCTGATGGTAAGAGGTTGCTGCGGCCCATAGACATCTACATCTATCCTCCATTAAAAATCAAAATGCAGATGCGTTGTCACCCGTGAGGACTGAGATGGAATGCCTCGTTTCCAGTAAAAAGGGTCTCCGGTTCTCTACACTCACCATACGAAATACAGCAGCATTTAGCTATTTCACGCTGGTATTCTGTGAGAGCGTGGTCCTTCACCGGTCGAGCCGACCCATTCGTGCTACAACTATACTACTAATATAACTGCAGCATAGCTCTACCACGTATAAAAAGCTTTTTTTTCTTAGATAATATTCCAATCTTCTCTTATTGTATCGATGGATATTTTGTTATACTGTTTAACCAGTAATCAACAACGATTGCGCCAATATTAGTGGTATTCAAGCTTACTAACAGTAATGTACCATCTATATGTTGATACTTGATTTTGTTTGACTATCCCTAATTCTTTAAATTGTACTTGTAACGGTCCTGTTGTTTCTATGATCTGAGTAACGGTCAATCTGGGAGTCGATTATGTATTATTCAGGTGACTGCCTCCTTGGTCTAGTGGTTGTAGTAGTGCGACTGCTGTTCATGAGGTCCTGGGTTCGAATCCTGGGTGGTTTTCTGGGCCAAAAAATGTGTATATATATATATAGCAGGCACAGATCTAGCTCGGATCGTGTGCAACTTGTACACAATCTGTGTTAGACCTCTGGTATTTTATATAACATAAAACATAAAAACGCCTGTAACCCTGAAGGGCTGGCAGAGTCTATGGACTTCCATTTGGCACGATCCTGACACACACCTCTGTACTTCTTTACATCCAAAGGTATACTAGGTGATAAATGAGCACACGGTCTATAGCCCATAGACATCTACATCTATCCTCAATCACGAATCAAAATGCAGATGCGTTGTAAGTCGTGAGGACTAAGATGGAATGCCTCGTTTCTAGTAAAGGGAGTCTTCGGTTCTCTACACTTACCATATGATACACAACAGCATTAAGCTGCTATTTCACGCTGGTATTCTGTGAGGACGTGGACTCACCCCGGTTGAGCCGACCCATACTCGCAACCATAATATCGTTGCAGCTTGGCTCTACCACGTACAAAACTCTTTATCTGTACTCTTCATCCGGCCCATCTTCGGTATATCGCCAATTTGGTTGATAAACTTTCGTCTGGGGCGTCGTTTCCCGACTCAGCCAGTATCGGAATCCTCGGCGTCGACATATCGAGTGACGTGCAGTTTCGTGGTCACTTGGAAGGGAAGGCCAAATTGGCCTCTAAAAAGCTTGGCGTGCTCAGCAGAGCGGGACAGTATTTCATGCCGGCACACCGCCTGCAACTTTACAAGGCGCAGGTTCGGCCGCACATGGAATACTGTTCCCATCTCTGGGCTGGGGCTCCCCAGTACCAGCTCCTTCCACTTGACCGCATCCAGCGCAGAGCGGCTCGAATCGTCGACGACGGAGTGCTTTCCGATCGGCTCGATTCACTGGCGTTGCGAAGAGATGTTGCATCTCTTTGCGTATTTTATCGCATCTATCACGGGGAGTGCTCTGAGGAATTGTTCGGATTAATCCCAGCCGCCAAATTTCGTGAACGCACGACACGGCAAACGTCCCGATACCATCCACACCATCTGGATGCTTGGCGGTCCACCACTGTACGTTTCACAAGGAGTTTTCTTCCACGTACAACCTCTCTGTGGAACAGTTTATCATCGGCGATTTTTCCGGACCGATACGACCTGGGGACCTTCAAGAAAAGAGCTTACTCCTTTCTAAAGGGCCGGCAACGCACCCGCAATTCTCCTGGTGTTGCGGTTGATCATGGGCGGCGGTAGTCACTTAACATCAGGTGAGCCGCATGCTCGTTTGCCCCCTCTTCTATAAAAAAAAAAAAAAAAAACTCTGACGTTCACTACTGCAACATAAATTACCTTTTGTCATAACTCTTTCGGCAATGTAATTTTATATAGCAAAATTTCTGTATTTTACTTTTATTGTCGAATTAACATCTTTTTCACTTTTTTGGTAATTTGTATAAACTTGTACTAGTTTCATAATATTAATTTAAATTTATATAATTTAAAATAAAATTAAAATAATTGTTTATCCAAATATCAAAAATATAGCTAGTGTCACTAAGTGACAACAACAACAGGTATAAATTATATATTTTTTAACCCCCAACGAAATCAAAACGATGTTTGGGGATGTTATAAGTTTGTAGTGCGTATCTGTGAGTCTGTCTGCGGCATGATAAATAGCTCTTGATGGATGAGCGGACGGATGAACAGCTTTGGATGAAGTTTTTTTGGTCTGAAACATAGAATACTATAATACATACATAATAGAACGGGGGGGGGGGGGGGGCGGAGCCCGTGTAGCGACTAAAATGCCACAAGACGTCAATTCACACGTATAAATGTCAACATGAGATGTGTTTTAACGTTACAATCGTTTCCAAATTTTGCATGAAAATTATTTAGAAAATGCCAAATTGCACGCTTTTTACAAATAAATATGTATTAAAATCCGTCTGTCAACACAGTGAATCGGGTGTGTATAAACTGATAATACGACGTAATTGCTTGTATGTGTGCTCCCGGCGACGCCGAACCTCGGTACAAAATAAGATTGACAGCCATTCTATTGTGTATTATAGTATTTTATTATTATAGTATTCTATGGTCTGAAAGGTGTTTTAATGGAGAGTGTTCTTAGATATGTTTCAAGAAAATCTGTTCAGTCGTTTCGAGAACATCAAGTCTTTTGTTTCGGGGATTTTTTTAAATTAACAATTCTATTCTAGCAAAAGTATTAAAGTTACGTTACTAAGTTACGTTACGTAAACGTTTTTAACCATATAATATGTCCTTTCTCAAAAATGGTTTAGGCAATCCTACATTGTATAAAGATAATATTTTAAATTAGCTTTCAAGTATTTTCTTTTTAAAAACTTATGGCTTTTTCAATCATGACTAATGCGCAGTCAATATACCGAGTTTTACCATTCAAACTTGTACATAAAGATCATTATTTATGTATCGATATTTTATCGAGTCGATTTACTTTATCGATACAACGCGATCTAAATGCGCTATGGAACGAAATAAGAATGAATGTTTGGAATGCTGTATGAATACGAGATAGGTAGGAGATTTTGGAGGCGCAGGTACGATGTTTACTGCATAAATTTCAAAATCAAAGTTAAAATGAGCATTTTGTTTATAGTTTAGGTTTATTTATAGGGCATATAAACGTCAAAATATACTATCGGTTACAAATGAGAGGCGTCTACAAAAAAGAAAAGACAAACTCAGGGGTTAATGTATTTTTTGATATGTTTTGTGAGGGTAAATTCATTTTACATTAATGATAAATTATTGAATGGTGGATATATTTTATTCAATAAAAATATGTTCATAATAAATAAAAAGTATTGTAATAATAATATTAATAAACATATAAATGTTATTATAATAATAATATTTGTCAAAAGTCTTTAAAAATTTCAAGTTTTGCTTAATTTTGGTGAGTTAATTGTATTGTTCTTTTTCTTGAAACGAGCTGCAATAAAGTAATCCTAGATCCTGTCTTCCCGTATTTCAATAGTTTTGATTGTAAATATGGATCTTCTACTTCTTCCAATTGACCATTACCCTTTATCGTCCTTCTTGTGCCAGGCGGATTGATAATTGTAGTACACGACGTGAGCACCATCGTCATTTGGGCTATTGTATATTGAGCATAAACGAGCTTATAGAGCTTATAGCGCCATCTATCAAAAGCTGATAGATTTTTTGCTTGTATTTCCCATAGTTACGTCTTACGATTACCCACGCGACGAAACGGACTGTCATACAACCCTACGTAACCTCTACAGATTTAGGTAATCACAATCAATAGTATTTACTTTTTTATTTATTGACTTTTTTAGGAGTACACATAACCGACGAGCATGTATGCGTAGGTAGGTATATGGAGGTGTGTCAGGCTCGTGTCAAATGGAAGTCTGTAACCTCTGCCTACCCTCTGGGTGACAGGCGTGAGTGTTTATGTTTTTTAATGTTATTTTTTTACATATAAAATAATTTATTGACATCTTAGTATATTTCTTGCAAAAAACTTCTTATGGTCATTTAGTTTTCAATAAAATATCAAAATATATGAATAGTAATCAGAAAGCAAGTAAGAAGTAACCATTAATTTAATACACATACCTATTTAAAACCAAAAAATACAAACGCAAGGGGTAAAAAAAAATTGCAGGCATAAATATGAGATTGCTTAGAAAAGGAAAAAAACAGTATACCAATGAAGTTTCGATTGAATGACATTTTGACAAAACTTTACCTCAGTGTCAACTAGCGACATCTAGTGAACCTAAGATTATAACCCCCATTAAATAAAAAAAAGAAATCTGAACAAATATATGTAAACCAGCACTGCAAACTAAATTTTTCCTTTGCTTATCCAGATTATTAATAGAATAGGGCGTTACTTTGCGGAAATCTATTATATTAAAGTTGAAAATGGAAAATTAATTTTACGTGGTACAGCCATACTGCAGTCATATTAGAAGTATAGTTAGCACGAATGGGTCGGCTCGACCGGGTAAGGATCACGCTCTCACAGAATTACAGCGTAAAATAGTAGCTTAATACTGCTGTGTTTCGCATGGTGAGTGTAGAGAACCGGAGATTCTTTTTACTGGAAACGAGTCATTTCATGTTAGTCCTCACGGGTGACATGCATCTGCATTTTGATTCGTAATCCAAAATCACGCTCATCTAATTGTATAAACACGCATTCACGTACACATATGCATATAAAACCATTTGCAATAAACAACATGGTGTTAGGTGCATATGTGTGCGTCCAGAATTGAACGAGCCGACAAAGAAGGAAAGAAGAAAGATGTGTGCGTGAGCGCGTGTGTAGTAGTTGAGCACGGTTTTGAAATCACTTGAAATATCTGCATACTTCGTCCTCCTTACTAACTAGCGACCCCTGGCTTTACCTGGATCTATAATTGTGTTCTATTTGCGCTTACATTTAAATACGTACAAGTAATAATACATGAATTACCTTATTTAAATAGCTGCTAATCCTTAAAATGTAACTGTGAAAGGAGATTTGTAAAGGCTCTTTTACACACTTAAAAATACAGTCGAACTGAGAACCTCTTTTTTTGAAGTCGGTGTAATAAAGCCTTTATTTATTATTTATTTAATAATAATATCCTCCATACCGAATTTTGGTTAGCGCGGCCAGTCTCAAAGTAGGTTAGCCAAGTTTTTTAAGTGTATGTATGCGCAAGCACAGGTGCACTCTATTCCCTCACTCTCATATTCCGATGAGACGGAAAACTGACACTCAACTCTCACTCACTCATCACTAGATAACGAGGCAGTCACATGTACATAATGAAGGTCGTATCATAACAAAGGTGACATTTATGTATGTCATCATCATAATTACATATTCGTAGACAATTGTTATCAAGTATCCCGACACGCCTTGACCTCAATTGGAGGTAACGCTGATCCCTGACTTCGACTCGGAGACCAAATAATAGCAGACGTAGATAACGCGCAGTGTTTATGTAAACATAGATATTATGTTCTATTTAAGTATTTATGTACTGGATGAAGTAATTACTGTTAGCGCGTTGTAATAATATTAAAATAATGAAGATGCTAGAATCAGTCAGAATTATACAATACGCTTAACCAGGACTGAACAACTTGCTGTGTGGTGATGTCGTGATAGAATCCACCACCTCATTTCGTTTCGTGGGTCAGATAGTCTTTGTCCCGTGGTTAAGATACGTATTTGTCCCGTGGGTCAGACACGTCTTTATACCTGGTCTCGAAAAACGTTATAAGGGACCTGCCTGAAGCGATTTCTGACAAACGCCTAATCTTATAAGTCACAATGTGCAATTTACCATTTGAACAAGTATAACTTACAAACTTTTTTACTCGATTTTTCCGGACCGATACGACCTGGGGACCTTCAAGAAAAGAGCATACTCCTTTCTATAAGACCGACAACGCACCTACAATTCTCCTGATGTCGCAGTTGTTCATAGGCGGCGTGAACCGAATGCTCGTTTGCCCCCTCTCATATAAAAAAAACCTTTAGTAGTTTAGCTGTTTTTTCTCTCTTTATTTCTTTTTAAAAGTACAAACCCGATTAAATAAAAATGTTAAAAAGAAGTATTAATGGTTCTTACGACAGCCAACTGTGAGATATTACGGAAAAATCTTGTGGCTTGTAGGAATGTTATATGGCGATATATCACACTCCGTTTCCGCCAGACATATAAAAGTAATTTGTACCGTGTGGTGGTAGAAAGAAATATACACAATATTTTTAATGAATACCTAATTTTTTTTAAAATCAGGATTGTACTTTTAAAAATAAAGAAGAAATAAAGAGAAAAGTAAAATTTTTAGACAAAAATTTAAAAACAGAAAGTTATACTTAAAGGTAATTCGCTAAAATTTTGACTTATAAAACAAGGCGTTTGTGGTAAAGCGCTTATAGCAGGTCCCTTATTATTTTGCGGGACCGTGGGTAAAGACGTATCTGACGGTATTTTCCACTTCAATATTTCACAAATAAACGGACATTATGTAGGTACTTTATCGGTGAAGTAATTTTACATTTTTATAACGTCTACAATGTTCTATTTTTATTTACTTTCATACTTAATAAGTGACAACCATATAGAGGTGGTGTAAAAATATCCACTACCTCACATCATCCCGTGAGTGTCATAAAAAGTGGCAGAGGGAAGCTAAACTAAGTGGGTAGCAGCAACTTTCTGTTTTCCTAAAACAATATCTCCACACCACGATATTCTCGTGTATCGTGGGAGAAATTTAGATACTTAAATTACACAAGGACAAACATCCAAAGCTGAAACAATTATTTGTTGGCCAATTATTTTCCGTGCGGGATTCCAACCCACGGCCCTTCAGCAACCACCGGTTACTCACCACCGGGTCCAATGTGTACTTGTTTTTGTTCTTAATAAGAGCTGCAACCTTCTGCAACTCCTTTTGTAACTCTGACGTTATAAAATTACGATCATCGCCAAAATCTATTCTAAGTTCACTGACAAATCATTTGAAAATACATATTAAATTTGTGTTATTGATGACGCGTAGCATACGCGTCACCAATAACGCAAATTGATAGACATATCATATTCTTATAAATATGATATGTCTACCAATGCAATTTTCCTTTTCCTCTCTGCGAGCTAAACGTGGCAATTATGAGAAACAAAACGAACAAACTCTCACAACTTGAAGGAGGCCCGTATCTTCAAGTACTCGCTCAACCTGTGCCACCTCGCATAATAGCTGGTTGTTCAAAAATATCACTATTTCAATTTAATTTTAATTTTTGTTTTGTCCCATGTATTTTTGTATTTTTGGAGAACTGGAGACCGTTTTTACTGGATAAGAGTAATTCGATCTTAGTCCACAGATGTGACAAAGGTTTGAAGTGACTACCGTCGAACCTTGAACAACTGCTACATGAAGGGGATTACGGATGCGTTGCCGGCCTTTTAAAAAGAAGTGGGCTCGTTTCTTGAAGGTCCCTAAGTCGTATCAGTCCGGTAAAATCTCTGGTGGTAGATCATAGATTCCACAAGGAAGTTGTGCAAGGAAGAAAACTTCTTTTAAATCGCACAGTGGAATCGCCAGTCATCCGGATGGTATGGATGGTATTGCGAGCTTATTCTGGATGTGCGATGGTGAAATTGTGCGGATAGAATTAGTCCGAACAATTCCTCAGTGTGCTCCCGGTGGTAAATGCGATAAAATACACAAAGAGATGCAACGTCTTTTCGCAGTGCTAATGATTTAAGCCGATCGGAAAGAGCTCGGTTGCTGACGATTCGAACGGCTCTGCGCTGGATGATCAAAGCTCTGCTCTGATCAAATGAAAGTAGCTGGCACTGGGTAGCCCCAGTCCCGAAATGAGAACAGTATTCCATGTGCGACCGAAGCTGCGCCTTGTAAAGTTGCAATTGACGTAGAAGTCTATGGGTCACAGCATCCACTTACCATCAGGTGGGCTGTATGCTCGCTTATCACCCTTATTCCATAAAAATAATGTTTACGTGGGCCTAATAACAATAAAAGAATCTGCCAACTTTGTTACTTGTCTAGCGTATTGCAAAAAGCGATTAATAGGATATTGGGTTTGGGATTATCAAGGTGACGAGCTAGTCACCTATAAAATTCTTTCACAATTTTCCATCAAAACCTTTTTTTAAAAGTGGTCCGAGTGGCTCGCTGATATTCGATCTCTCCCTATCCCATCGGTGGTTACAGGCCTGACGTAACTGTATTGTATATGTTATGTGTGCCAGTCTACTTGTACTACAATCTTGTTTATTAAAGCCCTTTTCTTTGTCACTGAATATAACACTTTTACCTTCTATTTTGAGCGCCTTTGTTTCTGCTATTTTAAGAAAGGACTTGAGAGCACACGACAATTTGTAAGTCCATTGTCTACACCAATAATTAACTAAAACCAAAAACGTTTCTTACAATGTGTTTGAAAAGAAAGCCTGCATTCTTTCAGAAAAAATCCACTTTTCAGGGAAAATCCACTTTTCAGAGAATATCCACTTTTTACCGACATCAAAACGGAGGAGGTATTCAATTCGACTGTATGTTTTGTTATGCGTGTTACCTGAGGTTTTTTTCTGGCTGGTGCTTCTCGTGTGGTCCCATATAAATTTGCTCAAGATTTGACCAGTAGTTTTTGAGTTACCTTAAATACAGTCAACTATGGAAAAATCCATCCTATGATCCATCGATGGTGGAGGCCTATGTTCAGCAGTGGATTTTTATAGGCTGTGATGATGACGATGATGACATTGATTCGGTCGTATTGAAGTCGGTTGTAAAAAAAATTTATTTTACCACTTGTTACTTTTACTTTTAGCCGTCATATATATACATGATATATGTATGTGTATGTTGGTATGTATGTAAGTTTCATGTCTTTATGGCCCGTGGGTATCGTAAGAACCGACAGAGGGATATAAAAGATGGGAGCAGCATCTCTCTTATGATAACAACTGAAATTTAAAAAACTGCGGTTAGCATCCAACGATCAGGCAATCTGTGGGAGATGCTGATTTTCAGAAACTTTCATAGACTAACGGTAATGGAAGTTTCATGTTCACCAATCTATCTGTCGGGTTTTTATCAATATGTCGTTTCTCATAAAGGCGCGCAAAAACGTGTAAAAGTATAAAATGACTATGTCGTCAGTTTATAATAAATATGGCGGACATTAAATACCAAAAACTTCATCATTCGTCATCGTCATTACAGTCCTTCACAAGTCCACTGCTGAATATAGGCCTCCTTCTACGAATGCCACAAAGCACGGTCCAGAGGCACCTGCATCCATCGACTTCCTGCATGTCTTACCAAGTCGTCACACCGTCTAATAGGGGGTTACCCTACACAACGCCTGCTGGTTTTTTTATATGAAAGGTGACAAGCGAGCACTCAGTCCACCTGATGGTAAGTGGTTGCTGTGGCCCATAGACATCTACATCTATCTTCGTTTGGGAATCATAATGCAGATGCGTTGTCAGCCTTGAGGACCAAGATGAAATGCCTCTTTTCCAGGAAAAAGGGTCTCCGGATCTCTACACTCACCATACGATACACAGCAGTATTAAACTGCTATATGACGCTGGTATTCTGTGAGATTGTACAAGGCTTTCGCTCAAAATACCTTTTTCCCCGTCGGTTGTTGGTTTTTCGAGCTATGTGGCCGGCCCTTTGCTACTTCAGCTTACTAATCCGTTGGGCTATGTTGGTATATCAAAAACTTGTACATATGAAAATAAAAATAAGTGAATTTATTGTAAAGGAAGAAAGGTATTATTTGAGTATAACTTGGTATATAAATTATTATGAAAACTGTAATACACTATATATATTTTGACTAATATTATATATTATAAATCAATTACAATATATAATATTAGTAATAGATTATTGCAGTCGGTTTTTTAATATTTAAAATTACTTACTTCTTGAATTGAATAAAGGCACTATTAACTTAAAATCGTTAGGCGTTGTAACCCTTTTCTATGATTTAAGCGAGCAATTCTTGAATATAAGTTTAAGCAATTGGTTTTTGGAAACGTCTAACAATTTGGATGAAATTTTGTATTTAGATGATGTTTTACTTTCTAAATTTATCTAGATATATGTCACCGTTGAGAAAATCCATTCACTTGATATTTATTAATAACTTAGCATAATGCTTAATTAATATATTCTTTATTTTATATAATTTCCCCAAGTTTTCGTCCTCAAAAAAAAAATGAAATCCAGCAAGCCAAAGTATTTTAAGTGTCTCTGTCCTAGTTTTTTATGAGAATCATGGAATAAAGTAGGTAAGAAGATTTGTTGATTTAATAACATTGCTCCAGTTCTAGTTTGCAGATTCCTTAGAAACAGAATCTGCGAGAAACGGGAGCATTTATAATAGCATAAAATAAAATAAGTTTATTATAATAATAGACATTGTATCTACTAACTGTAATGCATAATATAAAAGACTTTTTTGTCTTTTTGACTTCTTTATTGCATCAAAGATTTTGTACAAAAAAGAGCTGAATGCTATAATATGCAATTTTCTACCACCTAACCTTGGAAACTAATTCAATTATGGGCAGTTAGGTTGTCATGACCAAAATTCACTTTTTAAGGAATAAGGTGACAAAAGAGCGCTCAGTCCACCTATTGGTAAGTGGACGCTGTGGCCCATAGACATCTACATTTAACCTCGATTAAGAATCAAAATGCCGATGTGCTGTCACCCCTGAGTACTAAGATGGAAAACCTCGATTCTAATAAAACGGATCTCCAGTTCTCTACACTCACCAATCGGAACACAGCGGCATCAAGCTGCTATTTAACGCTGGTATTCTGTGAAAGCGTGGTCTTTCTTCGGTCGAGCCGACCCTTTCGCGCTACAACCATAATATAGCTGCAACGTGGCTCTACCACGTATAAAATATCATGCAACACATACATAAAATATACACATACGTACTTGACTAGATAATAATAGAGAAGTTTGTTTTGAAACCTTATTGGCTGAATCACGGCTTTGTCTAAGCTGAATCAAAGACGACGTGTTTCGTGTTGCGTGATTGACCAGCAGGCGTGTTCAAGGCGCTATAATGGTGTCGCATATTAATTGCAAAGTCAGTTAGATGTATTCTTTGTATAAACTGTTAATTCATCTTCTTTATGAGCTTTAATAAGTCCATTATAGGACATGGCTCTATTTTGTTGTAGATTGACTTGATTGGCACGTTTGGCGCATAGACGACCGCAGTACTGGATGCGGTCAAGTGGAAGGAGCTGGTACTGGGGAGCCCCAGCCCAGAGATGGGAACAGTATTCCATGTGCGGCCGAACCTGCGCCTTGTAAAGTTGCAGGCGGTGTGCCGGCATGAAACACTGTCCCGCTCTGCTGACACACCAAGCTTTTTAGAGGCCAATTTGGCCTTCCCTTCCAAGTGACCACGAAACTGCACGTCACTCGATATGTCGACGCCGAGGATTCCGATACTGGCTGAGGCAACAAGGGGAGTGCCTTTAAACTGAGGGGATACGACAAAGGGATTCTTTTAAGCGGTTAACGCGCAGACTTGTGTCTTCTGGGAGTTAAACTGGACTAGATTTAGTCGCCCCCAATCCGAGACTCTGTTCAGCAAAGACTCGACTTCAGACACAAGTTTGTTCCGGCACTCGGAGACGTTTTCCCGAGAAATATTGGCTCGACCGGTGTAAAGAGCATCACCAGTGCTGTCATCTGCATAGCAATGAATGTTACGGGTTTGCAACATATCATTGATATGCAGAAGAAACAGCGTTGGCGATAGCACGCAGCCCTGTGGAACACCAGCATTAATAGGCTTGCAATCGGAGCTTGCACCGTCTACAACGACCTTGATGCTCCGATCTGCAAGAAAGCTGGTGATCCAATCGCACAATTTCTCGGGAAGCCCATAGGAAGGGAGCTTTGAAAGAAGCGCTTTGTGCCAAACCCGATCGAAAGCCTTCGCAATGTCCAAACTAACGGCCAATGCCTCCCCCTTGGACTCTACTGCCTCCGCCCATCCGTGAGTTAGGTAGACCAGAAGATCACCAGCTGACCGACCACGGCGGAAACCGTATTGGCGGTCACTATTCAGCTGGTGATCCTCAAGGTACCTCATGAGCTGGCAGTTTACAATGGACTCCATTGTTTTGGAGAACAAGGAGGTGATGGCGATAGGCCGGTCGTTGGACGGGTCTGAGTGGTCGCCTTTTTTAGGGATCAGGTGGACGAAAGCCGTCTTCCATGATTTTGGGACTACGCCTAGGGAGTAGGAGTACCGGAAAAGACGCGTTAAAACCGGTGTGAACTCTGGAGCACACGTCCTTAGCACAATTGAGGGGATTCCGTCAGGCCCACTCGACTTGTGGATGTCCAGGGAGAGGAGTGCTTTGCGAACCGAGCGCTGTGTGAACTGCACTTCCGGCATGGAGCACTCACACCACGGGATGGTCGGCGGCGTACGCCCCCCGTCATCGAGAGTCGAGTTAGACGCAAAGAAAGAGCCTAGAAGATCGGCTTTCTCCTTTGCGGTATGGGCCAGTGAGTCGTCCTCCCTGTGCAGAGATGGAAGAGATGGCTGACAGAAATTCCCCTGGACAGCCTTGGCGAGAGACCAGAATGCACGGGTTCCAAAAGGAAGGTGAACTAGTTTCTCGCCAATTCTGCCTATGTGCTCTGACTTTGCCTTGGCAATGACTCTTTTGAAGGACCTAGAGGCGGACGCACATAGACATCTACATTTATCCTCGATTAGGAATTAAAATGCAGATGCGTTGTCACCCATGAGGTCTAAGTCGGAATGCCTCGTTTCCAGTAAAATTAGCCTCTGGTTCCCTTTAGCAGCGTCAAGCTGCAATTTTACGCTGTGGGGGCGTGGTCCTTCCCCGATTGAGCTGACCCATTCGTGCTACAACTATACTACTAATATAGCTGCAGCATGTCTATGCCACGTTAAATACGAGAAAGCTTTGTAATTTTGTTCTGTACAGACGGAATCCTCATCATATGAGGGTCATCCTAATATGTAGATCACATCACTATAGTTTTAGTGATGTTGACTAAATTAGATAAAATTGTAGCACCTTCGATATAGATCTCAATTATAATTTTTCCTTTGAGTGAAGAAGTGACAAACATTTATATTTGACTTTGTCAACCATTGAGATTTAATACGAAAGCTCTTATAAAAATATGATCTTTGATAATCCGTAGATATTAAGCCTAGCTTTGAAATAAAAAGTTTGAAAGTGTCCAGCGGTAGTTGCCCCATTTTATATTTTTAAACGTAACTAAAAATCTAGAAGAAATTCGGAAAACATGCTCTAACTGAGTGGTTTCATATTATAGATAATAATCCGAACGTATTTGACAATTTATTCAAAGTTCAGCAAGATTAACTAAAAATACATTAAACCATTTATAATTGGAAATATAAACGGAGAACGGAGATCCGTCGACCCGCAAGGTTTACGATCCACAAACCCTGTAAACTCCTTTCAATTTTCAAAATAATTCATTCTCTATAAATATTTATGACGTATTTAGATTTGTCCGCGCTTCAATTATCGAGTAAAAAGCGGTGTCGCTGACTACATCAGTTACAGAGGGCTTCTATAATTTAATGATCGATACAATAATTTAATTAGTATCGTTGCTCCGACGTTACTGTAAGAATTAGAAATAAATGCATTAATTCCCTTCGAGCCTACTCCTTACCTTTTGACTTATTTATAGCGTCTATAAAACAAGCTGTTAGTTACGGTTAGTGTTAACTGCACGAAAGGTATACTGAAGAGAGTTATCTGTAACGTAGTTTTTGATCTTATCTAACGTTGTAAATAGGTCAGTAAATAGCAACTATTTATTTTGATAGTGATTAAAGTTTATTTATAGTAGAATAATTTACATATAAAATAATTACAATAATTTTCTATTTAGCTTACTCACCTTACGACGTGTTGTTCTGGGCGAGTGAGGTATTCAAATCTGCCATGATATCATTGTAAACTTGGGCTACTCGTATCTTTAGCTCCTTGTATTTTACGTTTTTTTAATAGGATAGGAGTGACAAATGGGCACACAGTAGGATGCTGTGGCCCATAGATATCTCCACTTAATCTCGATTAAGAATCAAAATGCAGATGCGTTGCCATCTCTGAGGACTGAGATGAAATGCCTCGTTTGCAGTAAAACGAGTCTCCGATTCTCCACACTCGCCATACAAAACACAGCAGCATTAAGTTGCTATTTCACGCTTGTATTCTGTGAGAGCGTGTTCCTTCCCCGGTCGTGCCGACCCATTCGTGTGACAACCATAACACAGCTGCAACGTGCCTCTACGTGGTATGATGTTTTCTATTGGACTTACTCACCTTACGCCGTTTTGTTGTGGGCAAGTGAGGTATTTAAATCTGCCATGATTATCATTGTAAACTTTTACTATCCTTAGCTCACTGTATTTTGCGTTCTGCAGTGGTATGCTTGGCTGTGGATTTCATGTTAACGATAAGTGATCTCAAGTAAAATGGTAGCACCCAGAAATCTTCTGTCATACATCAATTACAACCTATCAAAGTCCACGGATGAACATAGGCCTCTCTATAGAGCGCCTCACGAGGGGGACATTTGGAATAATTGCCACGCTAGACATGCGGGTTAGCAACATTTTTTTTTTGTTTTGTTTCCCTTTATCATCTCTTCAGACCAACAATGAAAGAAAGACGAAGACATAAATTTCAAGTTGACGCAACAACCAAGCCAAAACCATGCTCAAATTATTTTTCGAACACGTAATCACCCACACATATCCATTTAAAAGAATTTGCTATAACAACATGCTTTTAGAAGTGCATATGTGTGCGTGCAGCAGTGCACTTTACGGGCTGGTAAAGAAAGCACGAAGAAAGAGGTGTGTGTGAGTGCCTGTGAAGGAGTTGAGCATGGTTTCGGCATCACTTGAAATGTACTCAGCGCTCCGTCTTTCCTTGTTGGTTTTGGTCATAGAGAATTTATATAGGTCTTTGGTCTTGGTCGTCCCTTACGACACTCAGAGGGCGATATGGCGCAGTGGATTAAACTTACACCGCCACTACTCGGTCAGTTTTGGAATGATTGTGTTTCAATTGTTTTTTTTATTTCTGTAGCCTCGTATATCGTAGCTCTGATTACGAATAAGTGATACCTGTAACTCCGTTACTTCTAACTTTAAACTGAGATGTGAGCGGAGATCATCGATCACTAATAAAGAAGAATAATTTTTGTTAGTGATCGATGGCGGAGATGAATGAAAATAGCACGACTGTTAAGCCCAATCACTGATTTATTACAGTTTGAGTGTGCATACGCTAATAATACATAAACCTAATACTGAGACATTTTATATTAATTATTTATAAGGATAAAAAATAACGGTGACAAATTTATATTGGCTAGTAAGAAGAATGAATAGATATAAGTGATATTTACATTTGACACGAACACTGTTTATCAGAAGATCAAAGTCGTTAAGCTAGGTATGGAGAGGAGAGACTATGCTCGGGGTTTCTCTGTGTGATACACTTAAAAATGAGACTTACACTTAAAGATGGCCATATAGTTCGAAAAACCGACAACCGATGAGGTAGAAAGGTTCTCGAGTGGCAGCCTCGAACCGGCAGGTGAAGTGTAGGGCGACCTCCCAGTAGATGGAGTGACGACCTAGTAAGACAAGCAGGAAGTCAATGGATGCAGGTGGTTCGGGACCGCGCTGTGTTGCGTTCCTTGGAGGAGGCCTTTGTTCAGTAGTGGACTTGTGAAGAGCTGTAATGATGATGGTTATGATGACGAGCTAGTATATGGGTGAACGTTTTCCTGTATTTGATTTATATGTTGATTTTGCATTGACCACAAAACGTCACCTGCAATGACATAAGAGTACACTAAAATTAAAATAATACTAACATTAAAATTACCCTTTAAAGAGTCATTGCATAGTATGCAATGACTCTTCAACACGAATCCAAAAACTCGCGAACACGCTATGTCCTTTGACTTTGCCGCTGGATAACAATCTTATATATTTCATCTGGACGTGAGGTAGTGATGTGATAAGCCTGCATGGACTGATCTTATGTCGCAGGTACGTTGACAGGGCGATTTGTATGCGCTTCACGTGCGACATATCCTCTTATGAACTCGAGGTGTACGTTATCGGCTTTAGGCTAGGATGACTTTCTTAGTTTTATAATAATGCTGGTATTGCTCAACAAGCTAAAATATTACGAGTTTTGTATTAAGAACTTTTTTATAGAAGAAGGGTGACAATCGAGCACACAGTTTATCTGATGGATGCTGTGCTCATAGACATCTACATTTATCCTCTATTAAGAATCAAAATACAGATGCGTCGTCACCCCTGAGGACCAAGATGAAATGCCTCGCTTCCAGTAAAAAGGATCTCCAGTTCTCTGCACTCCAGTCAAGCTGACCCATTCGTGGTGCAGACTTAATACAGCTGCAGCGTGGCTCTACGACGACCAATGTTGTTTTCAAATTTCCTTTAGGTGTTATGAACATTTGCAATCTAGGCTTGATAAGCGTATCTTTTATTAGAAATTAGTCCAGAAAGATCACATTTACTTATTATAGGCAATTCAAAAAAATCATTGTAAAATGCTCTGTAGTGCACCAACAACCACCGAGATGATGTTGATGAAATTTATTGTTTCGTCGCAGTGTGCGACGGTGACATTTAGAATATGAAATTAAACTGAATAAGTTCCCTGAGCACTCTTATATGCGATGGAAGATGCACAGAGATGCAACGTCCCTTCGCAAAGCTAGAGGATAAAAGCTGATCGGAGAGAACTTCGCCGCTTACAATTCTTAGATTTTGTAACTTGGTTATAGGAATTGTATACTTCTGTGTCTCTCGCTGTGTGTATATATCTATAACCGCAATCTATTCTTATTTTATTTCTTCTTAAGTTTTGACAAAATTTTAGTTAAACTCCAATAACGAGGTTAACTGTTCTATTTCGGACGAAGACTAAGGAGTCATGTTGAAAATACAGGGAGTCAAGTATCTAACTTGACATAAAGAGTTTTAACTCATTCTGAATGGTAGTGATTTCTTATATTCACACGAATATTAAACATATAATACAATAATGTAGGTTGTAATGTATTATTAAATCCGAACCCAAACATACAACTGCAACACTTCAAAATACTGTCGTCGCGTTCTGCGTACATCGGACCTAAATTTAATAATTAAAATTGATGAAGGTAGTCTTCGTTAACTAAGACATCGGAATGTTAAATTCCTCAGTACCCCCTATGACCATGGGTGCTGTAAAGTGGCTAAAACGTCGGGAATTAAACAAAATTTAATAATTAAACGCGATAAAATCCGGAAAATTAGTTAATTATTCCATTCTACACGGCAATTCTTCAAACAGCAAACGACTTTACCTATTATATATATCTTTATACTTTGTATATTCCCAGCTAATGTATTAATAGTGAAGTTTTTTTTATTATTAGAAGGGAGTTGATTGTCGATTTGTAAGTGATCATATCATATGAAGTTTCCTTGTATTAGATTCCAAAGAGAACAATATTTTTCTGTCGCGCCTGCTTCTCCAAGAAGTATATTTCTTTCTCATGGCTTTCTACTTTCTCTTTTAATTTTTTATGATTTTCCTCCAATTTGAAGAATCTTTCATTCAGCATTTTGTTGCTGTTTTGTGTAATCTGTTTTGCTACATTTTCTCTACTTTTACAAAGTTCTATTTTTTGGTCGTCTCGTTCTTTTTGTATGTTTTTAAGAGCAGTCATAATTTCCTCCACGATTTTAAAAACTAAGGCGTGTGTTGCTTTGTTTTGGTTAATAAGACTAAACCTACTAATATATATTATCCCAATATTATCATTACTGGCTATTAAAACATTTCTCGTTTTAAAGCCTAACCCTAAACCTAGCAATCGGTTTGTTAAATAGCGATAATGCTGGATGTGCAAATTGGTATTTAATTACTCGTGTATCTTCTAATTGTTTAATTTATTACGCGTGAATGCTAAATGCGTAAAAGATTTAAATTCAACTTAATTCAGGATACACATTACACACAGACATACATAATTAAGTCCCCGTCGTGGTTTTTAATGGCACTGCGTCGAATATGAAATGGCATCTTCATAAGAGTGCCTTTGTTTATCATTCCACACAGAACAAAAGTAACGTAGTGTCATATTATATTAAAATAATTCAAAGGCACTGAGACTTTGGGTTCCGTATGATAAAACTTCTTCCTAATGCGTGTAATAAATTATAATTAACATTTATTTAATTTAATAATCCTAAACTTTATTTACTGTTTATCTAAAATTATATTTAATATAAATTTTCTAAGTATGCCGCTCAGGATTATTTACTTGTACGAGTCGCGGCACGTAACTCTAGCGCTGAACGAAACGTGGAGGGCATAGTTACGAATGTCGTATCAGTACGGGTACGGGGGACGGAATGCGTCTGGGAAGCGTGCGAACGATACGCACATCCAATCACGTACGCAATAATGCGCAATACTGCCAATTATGCGCAATAACGGTCACCACTAGACTTTCGTGCCGCGAGTTGTAGTAAGGGTGACAAATAAGCACACAGGTTCATCAAATGGGTTGATTTATAGAGAATGCCTCTAGGCATTAAGTCCGCCCTTTGTATTCTTTCGTTACAAGAAATGCAATAAAGAATAAATGGTGGCTAATGGATGCTGTGATCCATAAACAGCCACATATATCATCGATTAGACATCAAAATTCAGATTCGTTGTCATCCCTGAGTACTGCAATGAATTGCTTCACCCTCATTACTAATAGAAACTGTCTTCGTTTCTCGTTACTTCCAGTACAGCATTCTATACTCATCCACGGGATGAATTACGGTGATAGTTTCTGCTCCTGAGACACGGCTGTCACTATACATGATAGAGCTATAAGAGATTTCATAGAATTAACTTTATGCTGCTTTGTTTTGTATGTTGATTGTAGAGAACCGGAAACCCTTTTTATTTGAAATGAGGCATTCTAAGTTAGTCCTCAAGGGTAACAACACATCTGCTTTTTGATTCCTAACCGTATATAGATGTAGATGTCTTTGGTCTACAGCATCCACTTTACCATCAGGTGGACCGTGTGCTCGTTTGTCACTCTTATCCTATTAAAAAAAATGATTTACTAGAGAACGTCATACAAAAGATTTATATTATAAGCGGAACTCTAAAAACATTTGATATTTATTGCAAGATCGCATGATTCACGTATTACTTCAAAATGACGTGCAACGATCTGATTTCGCCATCGCGCACGTGTACGACCGTCCGGCAAATTTGTTACTGTTTTTGTTTGAAATTGTTCTCTCATAGACTGGTACTATCTTAGGTCATCTTTTGAATGCGGATATTGTCATATTGGTATGCTTTATTTAAATGCAGGCTGTTTGTACATTATTTTTTAAGAGCTGAGTTTTAAAAGACGAGTAGATTCTTTATGTTTTTTTACTTATGTATACCGATTTCTTAGAGATGGCTAAATCGATTATTATTCATAAGATTTTTTTGAATTATTTAAAAAAATTTAACTTCACCTTAGGATTTTCTCCTGTATCGTTTATATACATAAATTACACAAGGACAAACATACGGACCTAGAAAAATTACTTGAAGCTTCTGTAACTCATTGCTTAGCTACTACTCCACGGAGCCTTTAACATTTTAGTCTTTAGGGGTGACAACACATCTTTACTCTTTCTTTAAAGTTCACGACAGTTATATATATTTAATATTATTTACTTTTTTTAAATCTTTTATTGCAAACACCTTCAGTTACGTGTTACAGAGGGAGGAATCAATGCATTGTGGCATAATGATTTCTTAAATTTACGCCAACACTACACATTGAATAAAACTAAATTTACGGATTCTATCGCGGTTATATAACTGATTTTACTTATTTTTAATTCCCGACGTTTCGGGTGCTTTACAGCAACCATGGTCACGGGGGGGGGGACTGAGATGGTTGGGTTTTGGGTTACCGAAGATACACAAACCAAACGCTCCACTATGTCCTATAGTGAGCCAGATCGATTCACCAACTTATAAGCTGGCACAACACTCGGCAAAAATACTGTCACCACTGAGAGGACATACCAGAGCACACACAAAGGATTCATACCATTTTGTTAGTGAGGTAAAAGACCCACATCTCGCTGACAATGGAACTATGGTCAGTTTTTATGTTCAGTCACTATCCACATGCCCACCTATTGAAGACTGCATCTCAATTGTACCTAGGAAGCTAGAAGATAACAACATGCCTGCTGAATATGCAGTATTACTCAAACATTGCCTCACATCTGGCTATCTATTGTGGAAGGAAGAGTTCTACAAGCAAGTAGATGGTGTGGCGATGGGCTCACCTGTATCTCCCATAGTCGCCGACATATTTATGAAGGACTTCGAGGAGAAAGCCCTTCTTACTGCTCCTGTAAATCCAAGATAAACAAGCGGTACGTAGATGACACCTTCACAATTTTACCATCTGACAAAGTAACTGCATTTTTTTACTACCTTAATTCTATAAACTCTAAAAAACAATTCACAATGGAGTTAGAGGCAAATAATTCTTTAGCTTTCCTAGATGTTTTAGTCATTCGAAATCCTGATAACACTATTGGTCACACTGTGTATAGAAAAAAGACCCATACGAACCGATATTTAAATGGTGAATCTCACCATCATCCTTCACAGTTAGCTACCGTGGGTAAATCTTTGTTTCAGAGAGCACGAGGGAGGGAGGGATAATTTTTACCATCCGTCAAGTCTAATATCCCTCTACAAGATGCAGGAGTATACAAGTTAGATTGTGAATGTGGTCTCTCTTACATAGGTCAAACAAAAAGATCCATAAAAACCCGCGTGAAAGAACATATAGCTGACGTGAAGCACCGACGCTCCGGGAAGTCTGCAGTCTGTGAACATGTTCAAGATCGTCCCTACCATTACATCAGATTTGATAAACCACAAATCCTCGCAAAAGAACACCGATTCGCGAGGCTATTGAAATTAAAAAACATCCTAATTTCAATAGAGAAGATGTTGGGTGCTGCCATCTGCTTGGGATCCTATAATCAACAAAATTAAACCTAAACCCATGCATACCACTGCAAGTTCAAGATACTGTAAGTTCGTTTTGCGTAAATCGGACCAAAAAAAAATTAATATTCAAAAACTGAAGGTAGCCGGGCTAACAATGACATTGGGACGTCAAACATCTCAGTCCCCCCGTGACCATGGTTGCTGTAAAGCATCCGAAACGTCGGGAATTAAAAATAAGTAAAATCAGTTAAATAAACGCGATAGAATCCGTAAATTTAGTATTATTCAATGCATTGCGGCATTTTCTACCACCGAACTTTTTAATATTATATAAGCTGTAACGAGAATATCCGCGAAAAAAAAAAGAATAATTGACATGGCTGTCACAGATAATAACATAAATAACTGTCGGGCGTAGGACTGCACATCAGAAGTGAAAACTTCCTAGCTTCATATACATACATGTAAACATTATTTATGTGTTGTTAAGAAATGTTATTCAAGGAAGTATTTTATATACAGGGTGGCCCAAAAGTCGTGGATCAAACGCAACTAGGGGTTAGATGGGGTCATCAGCTGCAAAAAATTGTTCTACGGGAGGTCCTTAAAGTCAACCCCTGCAGAGTTATAATTTATTTTGTGTTTTTATGAGAAAATTGACTTTTTTTAACTAATTCTTATTAGAATGCCAAAAAATAAACATCCTCTATCTTTTTTATAATTTTCACTAGATTGGTACTGATGAGTCCTTGCGTTAGACATGCTATTTATGGTTGTTTATTGGGTGTGTTGAAGATAATGTTAAGTTTTACGATTATTATTTTTCTCAAATCATAACTTTTTATTTACTTCGGACCCCACTGTGAAAAAAAAATACTCTACCGAAAAGTGACCCTGTATTACAAGTTTTGGCGCATTTAATAGGGATTCTGAAAAGGTATTACACATGGTTATGCGTGGCTTTGATATCTTTTTAGGACGATTATTCATGGCAAGGCAAAAGTTAACCCAACCATAAAACTCGGTTAGGCTTATTTAAAAATAAACTAGAATTAATACAATTAATGACAAAGACTCTCTGCCTCTCTTTTACACTAACTATTTAATCCTTTGTCAGTAAAAGGCCGGTTGGCCCGTCAGTTCAGGTAGCGATATCTTTTCTAGGAAACAAAAGGCTGGGCCGGCAGGGGCGGGGGCTGGGGGATGCGCGTGAGCATGTTTCTTTAGAATGTTTAGTGTTCTTTATTCTTTAGTAACTCGCTTCCTGCCTGTGGGTACGCACGTGTTCTTTTTCTCGGTTTTACGACGACTTGTGACCAGTTTCTTTCCTTTGACCTACGCTTTGTTTTTCGGACTTGTGATAGATTGCCTACCTGTGACCAGTGCTGTGTGAATCGGACGGATTGGCTACAAAAGTGGACAGATGGCTGCTGCGAGGAGAGAATACACCCAACGGGAGTATGCAGAAATGCATTACCTGTATGGCTTTTGCGACGGTAATGCCCGGGCTGCTGCCAGGGAATATCGTCAACGCTACCCTAACCGTGATCGTTTTCCGGATTACAGGGTCTTTATGCGCGTACATAATTCGTACATGGAGGGAGTCTTACCCGGTCAGCATGCTATGAGAGCAGGCAGACCAGTGATGCAATTTGAAAATGAAGATGAAGTGCTGAGAGAATTAAAATTGGATCCTAGTATAAGTCAACGCCAAATATCCAGTAATATCGGGATTCCAAGATCGACGGTGCAACGTGTCATTAACAGAAAAAAATATCACGCCTACCACGTGCAAAGGGTGCAAGCTTTGCTGCCCGGTGACTATGAACCTAGAGTGCGGTTTTGTAGAGAGATGCTAAGATATCACAGAGAAGATCCGCAGTTCTTTAACAAGGTTTTATGGACGGATGAGTCAACTTTTAGAAGAATGGGAGTATTCAATATCCACAATCTACATTTTTACTCCAGAGTAAACCCCATATCATAAGAAATGATCGATTCCAGAACCTGTTTGGTATTAACATGTGGGCTGGTATAATTGGCCAGCAGTTGGTGCTGCATGAAATGCCAGCAAGGCTGAATGGTGCTCAGTATTTAAATTTTTTGCAAAATAATTTAAACCGTATTCTTAACGAAGCTAAAGTTCCAGAAGAAAGAATAGCAGAAATGTGGCTGCAACATGATGGCGCCCCGCCTCACTACGCTCGAGCAGTCAGAGATCATTTGAACGAGCGCTTCCCCAACCGGTGGATTGGTCGAGGCGGACATGTTGCGTGGCCACCCCGGTCGCCCGATTTAAATCCATTAGATTTTTTTCTTTGGGGCTATTTTAAAGAAATAGTTTACCAAGGAGAGAACAATAGCGAACAAGAACTACGACAAAAGCTCGAGTTTGCTAGAGTACAAGTAACTAACAACAGAAGTGCATTCCGTAGGTTACGTAGGAATTTTATTAGACGGTGCAGATTATGTATTATGGTCAGAGGCAGGAATTTTGAGCATTTATTGTAAAATGTTTTGCTTAATAAAACAATTATTTCACAATCGTTGCTTTGTTTTTTCGTCCTAGAAAGATATTAGAGCCACTCATGGCCATGTGTAATACCTTTTCAGAATCCCTATTAAATGCGCCAAAACTTGTAATACAGGGTCACTTTTCGGTAGAGTATTTTTTTTTTCACAGTGGGGTCCGAAGTAAATAAAAAGTTATGATTTGAGAAAAATAATAATCGTAAAACTTAACATTATCTTCAACACACCCAATAAACAACCATAAATAGCATGTCTAACGCAAGGACTCATCAGTACCAATCTAGTGAAAATTATAAAAAAGATAGAGGATGTTTATTTTTTGGCATTCTAATAAGAATTAGTTAAAAAAAGTCAATTTTCTCATAAAAACACAAAATAAATTATAACTCTGCAGGGGTTGACTTTAAGGACCTCCCGTAGAACAACTTTTTGCAGCTGATGACCCCATCTAACCCCTAGTTGCGTTTGATCCACGACTTTTGGGCCACCCTGATATATATATATATATATATATATATATATATATATATATATATATATATATATATATATATATCATACATCTGTATATAACGGTAACGCGAGTTCAGAGCTTTTTCCTCATCCCAAAAGTGCCCAACGTACCGAAAGAAGTTTTCTCTCAACAAAAGAACCGACAACCAATGAGTAACAAAGATCCTCGGAAGAGGCTCGTACTGGCAAGTGCAGTGTTGTACGTCTCTCCACAAGATGCAGTGTCAAACAAAACCTGATAAAACATGCAGCGAGTCATGGACCCAAGTCTCTCATCGATTGTACTTTCTGGAAATCTTCTCGCACGACAACTTCGTTTAATTGTTTATCACCAGCGACTCTTCCATACCGATACGACTTACGAACCTTCAAAAAACGAGCTCTACTCCTTTTTAAAAGGCCGGCAACGCACCTGCAACTCTCCTGGTCCCAGGGGAGTTGCAGTTGGTAGTTGTTCGTGGGCTGCGGTCGATATTTATCATCAGGTGAGCTGCGTTCCCCTCTTTAAAAAAAAAGTCTATGAGGGCAGGCTTTGTGTTGCAGTAGACTTACGATCGGCTGTGATGATGATAATGATGATGCAGGTCTAGTTTAATATTTAAGACTAATGTAAATCACGGTTTTTTATAGCTTCATCGACCCTACTAAAATAGAAATTAAGTCAATTTTAGTGTCGTATAATTTTAATGTAGAATTTTCATATTCAGCTTACGTGAGAGCCATTTCCTCATAAGATTTTCACAATATATCATGGTAAGGCAATCTGCGGGGCCGACTATAACGAGGAGATAACCTGGTCATCCGCAGTCACTTAAGGCTGATATACGCGTGAAACTTATGAATATTTAATATTCCGTAACGCTTAATAGGCGCCCGGTTACGCCGGAAAAGGGGTGGTAACAACTTGAATTATTAAGGCCAGGTTGGAGAAAATATCTTATTTTAGACACAACTAGCTGACCCCGCACACGTTGTCCTGCCAGTTAGTATCATAGGTTGTGTTCAGCATTTTTTTATTTTATGCTGGCGCATGCAATTTAATTTATTTATTGCTGCGCTTGACTGAAAATAAAAAAAAAATAAAAAAAAAAATTTTGTTTTTTTAGTTATTTTTTTAGTTTATAAATATAAACTTTCCCCAGTGAAAAATACATATATACCAATTTTAATGGTGATCGATTAAATAGATTTTGAGTTAAACGATTTCATATACATTAACATCCTCTTTTATATATATTTTGACGCGTGAGAATTGATACTTCTTAAAATAGTATATGCTCGGAAAAAATATACGAAAAATGAAATTTGTTTTTAGTTAAGTTCTTAACCGAATGATTTTTAGGATACTTTATATTATCCCATTTATTTTACGGGAAAAAACTATGTCGTTCGAGTTCTCGTTTTTTAAAACGTTAACCATATTTTTCGATAATATAAAAGGCATGTTATTGAATTAGATTCTTCATGGGTAACATTTTTATAGATCTTTTATTTCCTGATAATAAACAAAAACATTTAAAATAAGGTTACATTGGTCTATCGAAGATCGCACACTTACTTCGTGCTGGACAAATTATTAAACAATTTTCCAGCACGAAGAAATCCTCGCCTTAATGAGATATTATCTACAGCAGTATAACCATCTAGTTTACACCAGGCATAAAATAATATTATTAACGCTATTAATATTATGCTTGTGTTCGAACTGGTTAAGAACAGTAATTGAATGGTGGATTCAAACCCACGCCTTTTCGAGTTTGCATTCCGCACACTTAACTATTAGGCTACTGTGTTTGTGTGTTTATTGCTTAATCCATAAATATAGAAGCACAGTAGCCCATAAGCTTTCTCCAGCTGTGATCAAATTGAACATAGTTTAGCTTTACTAGAAGGTTCGTTAGATCTAACCTTCAATTTTATCTATTTTAGAGAAATACATTAAATATACTTAACATTAATAGAGTATGCGTATTCGAGTCTAACTTTAAGCCAAATATATTGCGAACCTTTTAGTTAAAGATTCATTGTGACATGAATTTATAGCTCGCAAACTAAGATTATACTCCGGCTCATAATGCCTAGGCCCGTAACGCTGTCTAGATCGAATATCTTATTCTAATGAATGAGTCAACGACACAGGATTCGTTACAACTCTATTTAATACAAGCCTCGTATTACTTCGCTCGTATTTTACGATGTACAGGGTGTATAATTGAACGCCGTGTGTTTTGTTACAGGAGAACGTATGTTTGTCCGTGTATTTCATTCAATACTCATGTTACTGCACGAACCTTATACCTCATTGTTGACACGCGACTTTCCTTACTCTTTTACACGTTTTGTTTTGGATGTTTTGTCTCTCTCTGCGTGTGTGCTTTTGATATTATGGATGATATTTTATTTATTCAAGATACGAATGAATGCTTGTGTGTGACGTTGTCTATGTGGTTGTTTAGATTTCATTTCGAATGAAATTGAATCGACAATTGTCTATGCGAAATTTTTCAAATCTCAGATAAAATTTCTTCAAAGAATAAAATAAACATCCCGTCAACGTCCGTGCAATGGCGGTGTAAAAATATACACTAACCCACATCATCCTGTGGGCTGTGGGTGTCGTAAGAGGCTACAGGGGGAAACTGAAACAGAAGAAGGGCCACAGTGTCTCCCTGATAATAACTCAATATAATGAAACACTGCGTCTGCCAACTCGCTTGCCAAGCGTGGCAACTATGGCAGAACCCTTTCTAAGAAGTAATCTATGGGAGAGGCCTTTTTCAACAGTAGTCTCTTATAGGCTGTTACGATGATGTTATACATTGTAGAGTCAGGCTGCAGCTATATTATGGTTGTAGCACGAATAGGTCAGCTAGCAGCTTAATGCTGCTGTGTTTCGTATGGTGAGTGTAGAGAATCAGAGACACTTTTTACTGGAAACGAGGCATTTCATCTTAGTCTTCACGGGTGACAACGCATCTGCATTTTGATTCGTAATCGCGGATAGATGTAGATGTCTATGGGCCACAGCAACCACTTACCATCAGGTGGACTGTGAGCTTGTTTGTCACCCTATCCTATAAAAAAAAGTTGTTGTTGCTCACCTCCGGTTTCAGCTTTTCCCTGTCGTCGTTTGCAACATCCACGGGACGTACGTTGTATTTATAACATTACTGTTACTGTTACCGTTACAACATATTGAAGTCCACTGCTGGACATAGGCCTCCCCCATAGATTGCCTCATAGGGGAGATATTTGTTATAGTTGCCACGCTTGGCATGCGGGTTAGCTACCGCAGTTTTTTTATTTTTAGTCGTTATCAGGAAGATGCTGCTGCCCATCTCCTGCCTGTCTCCCTCTGTCGCCTCTTACGACACCCACGGGAAGATATGGGGTAGTGGATATTCTCAACCGCCACTACACAGTTAAGTATTAAACTATTAACCTTTCTTCCATTTTGTATATTAATATAAAAATGTTTAAGTTCTTTTTAACTCTAAACGACTTAAAATTGTGTAATTACGTCCAAACCAGTGTTAGTTCAACGGAAGTTTTTAATTATTTATACAAAATGTAATGATTTAAGTGCGGCCAACGCCACCCGACCTAAATACAAGTAATTACATTTTAATTTATTTATGTTAATTGATGACTTGTTTTTATATACGCTTTTTTACATCGTACTTGGTAAGAAGAGTCTATGTATTATAATTAATGGTGAAATAGTTATGAAGAAATAATTTTACGTATTTATAATATGAATTTAAATTTAAATGAAACGTGAACCTGCTGCTCTCTAGAAGTTTCACGGGTGTATCTTTATTTAGTTTACTTAACTACTGACAGGTATCCTCTACATACAGGTATTAAGGTGGGTAGACCATGGAAGGCCATGCTCCTTAGAAGGTCAATTATTAAAATGTCATAGTTGTTGTCATGTGATGACAAATTCCTTCTACTTACACAAACACCCATCGAACTGAAAATCACAGACGCGGCGGCGAATCGCTCGCGATACTATTTTGGCAGTACGGTCCCTCGCTTCATTGATTTCGGGAATCGACGACGTTGAAATATGGTGGGTGTACCATGGAAAGCCACTCTAAAAATAAACATTATTTATTAACAGTGGTAGAGCCATGCGGCAGCTTTGCTGTTGCACGTATGGGCCGGCTCAAACCGGGGTGGTACCACGACCTCACAGAATACCGGCGTGAAGTGGAAGTTCTGCTTCCGCGTTTCGTCTGGTGAGTGCAGGTGGCCGGAGGCCCAAATCCCCCCCCCCCCATCAACATGGTAGCGGAATTAAATAAAGATAGACTACCCCAGGAGGGTACCAGCACCCCTGGAGAATCCCTCGCTGAGCATCCACGACCATGTTTCTCCACTTCTGAGCGTGGGTGCTCAGGCTGCCCCGCGTATTCTGGGGGGGGGGGGGGGGCGAAATTCCGCTCAAGACTACAACTGCTCGGGGCAAACGGAGCAACAAGACCAAGGCGACCCCTGCCACGCTGTCCGTGAATTTCTGCAATATCAGGGGACTTCACTCCAACCTAAACGCCGTCCACTACCATCTCGAGACGGCGAGGCCGGCTCTGCTCTTTCTGACCGAGACGCAGGTGTCCTCTCCGGCTGATGTCTCGTATCTCTCCTACCCGGGGTACAAACTGGAACACTCCTTTGTGCCTCGGGCTGGAGTTTGCGTTTACGTCAGAGAGGACATCTGTTCTCGACGCCTCGGCAGACTTGAAGGTTCGGACCTGTCCATCCTTTGGCTACGCGTAGACAGCGACGACCATCCGCGCGTCTACGGGTGCCTCTATAGGTCCCACAGCGGTAATGCCGAAACAGACCGACTCTTCGACCACGTCCAAATGGCTGCAGATTCGTTGCTACAGCAGATCCCCTCCGCAGAGATCGTGATCCTCGGCGACTTTAACGCCCATCACGCCGAATGGCTCGGTTCACGTTTAACCGATCATGCGGGGAGATCTGTTCATGATTTTGCCTTGGCATATGGTCTGACACAACTGGTTACTTCGCCTACGCGGATTCCAGATGTGGAGGATCATGCACCTTCCCTGTTGGACCTTCTGCTGACCTCTCACCCGGACGGATATCAGATTTCCGTCGACGCCCCTTTAGGCTCCTCGGACCATTGTCTGATCCGGAGTGTTGTGCCACTCACGCTGAAATCGCGGTTGTATTCTGCAGGCTGCCGCCGTGTTTGGCACTATAGGTCAGCCGATTGGGATGGGATGCGGTCTTTCTTTGCATCCTACCCTTGGGGGCGGGTTTGCTTCTCGCCGGATGATCCCAACGTTGTTGCGGATTCTGTTACTGATGTGGTACTTCAGGGTATGGAACTTTTTATTCCTTCCTCTGTGGTGCCCATTGGAGGCAAATCTCAGCCATGGTTTGGTCGCTCCTGTAAAATAGCATCATGCTATAAGCAGGAGTGCTACCAAGCCTGGGTTGATGCATCAGCGTCCCGGGATGTAAACACCAGCGCTCTAAAGAAGAAGTATAATTCCGCCTCTAGGTCCTTCAAAAGAGTCATTGCCAAGGCAAAGTCAGAGCACATAGGCAGAATTGGCGAGAAACTAGTTCGCCTTCCTTCTGGAACCCGTGCATTCTGGTCTCTCGCCAAGGCTGTCCAGGGGAATTTCTGTCAGCCATCTCTTCCATCTCTGCACAGGGAGGACGACTCACTGGCCCATACTGCAAAGGAGAAAGCCGATCTTCTAGGCTCCTTCTTTGCGTCTAACTCGACTCTCGATGACGGGGGGAGTACGCCGCCGACCATCCCGCGGTGTGAGTGCTCCATGCCGGAAGTGCAGTTCACACAGCGCTCGGTTCGCAAAGCACTCCTCTCCCTGGACATCCACAAGTCGAGTGGGCCTGACGGAATCCCCCCAATTGTGCTGAGGACATGTGCTCCAGAGTTGGCACCGGTTTTAACGCGTCTTTTCCGGTACTCCTACTCCCTAGGCGTAGTCCCAAAATCGTGGAAGACGGCTTTCGTCCACCCGATCCCTAAAAAGGCGACCGCTCAGACCCGTCCAACTACCGGCCAATCGCCATCACCTCCTTGTTCTCCAAAACAATGGAGTCCATTGTAAACTGCCAGCTCATGAGGTACCTTGAGGATCACCAGCTGATTAGTGACCGCCAATACGGTTTTCGCCGTGGTCGGTCAGCTGGTGATCTTCTGGTCTACCTCACTCACAGATGGGCGGAGGCAGTAGAGTTCAAGGGGGAGGCATTGGCCGTTAGTTTGGACATTGCGAAGGCCTTCGATCGGGTTTGGCACAAAGCGCTTCTTTCGAAGCTCCCTTCCTATGGGCTTCCCGAGAAATTGTGCAATTGGATCACCAGCTTTCTTGCAGATCGGAGCATCAAGGTCGTTGTAGACGGTGCAAGCTCCGATTGCAAGCCTATTAATGCTGGTGTTCCACAGGGCTGCGTGCTATCGCCAACGCTGTTTCTTCTGCATATCAATGATATTTTGCATACCCGTAACATTCATTGCTATGCAGATGACAGCACTGGTGATGCTCTTTACACCGGCCGAGCCAATATTTCTCGGGAAAACGTCTCCGAGTGCCGGGACAAACTTGTGTCTGAAGTCGAGTCTTTGCTGAACAGAGTCTCGGATTGGGGACGACTAAATCTAGTCCAGTTTAACCCCCAGAAGACACAAGTTTGCGCGTTAACCGCTAAAAAGAACCCCTTTGTCGTATCCCCTCAGTTTCAAGACACTCCCCTTGTTGCCTCAGCCAGTATCGGAATCCTCGGCGTCGACATATCGAGTGACGTGCAGTTTCGTGGTCACTTGGAAGGGAAGGCCAAATTGGCCTCTAAAAAGCTTGGCGTGCTCAGCAGAGCGGGACAGTATTTCATGCCGGCACACCGCCTGCAACTTTACAAGGCGCAGGTTCGGCCGCACATGGAATACTGTTCCCATCTCTGGGCTGGGGCTCCCCAGTACCAGCTCCTTCCACTTGACCGCATCCAGCGCAGAGCGGCTCGAATCGTCGACGACCGAGTGCTTTCCGATCGGCTCGATTCACTGGCGTTGCGAAGAGATGTTGCATCTCTTTGCGTATTTTATCGCATCTATCACGGGGAGTGCTCTGAGGAATTGTTCGGATTAATCCCAGCCGCCAAATTTCGTGAACGCACGACACGGCAAACGTCCCGATACCATCCACACCATCTGGATGCTTGGCGGTCCACCACTGTACGTTTCACAAGGAGTTTTCTTCCACGTACAACCTCTCTGTGGAATAGTTTATCATCGGCGATTTTTCCGGACCGATACGACCTGGGGACCTTCAAGAAAAGAGCTTACTCCTTTCTAAAGGGCCGGCAACGCACCCGCAATTCTTCTGGTGTTGCGGTTGATCATGGGCGGCGGTAGTCACTTAACATCAGGTGAGCCGCATGCTCGTTTGCCCCCTCTTCTATAAAAAAAAAAAAAAAAAAAAAAACAGTTAATATTCGTTTATTTACTGGAAATAAATAAAACTAACAAGTATTTAATTAATACTTTATTTTATTACGTAACATATAAACCACTTCTTTTTTATTGTAGACTTAATCGCTATTTATTATACTTTAGTGTTGATGACCATCTAAGAAGCCTTGTTCCTAGCAAGGCCAGTTGGAAGAGTTCAATGAAACTTAAGTTCAATCAATATTTAAATTGATTAAATCTGCAATTTAAAAAAGTGGTTTATATGTTGCGTAATAAAACAAAGTAATGCTTAAATATTTGTTAGTTTCATTTATCCAGTAAAAAGAATAATAACGGTTTATTTGTTACAGTGGCCTTCCATGGTACACCCACCTTATAAAGGAAGAAAGGTGACTTCATTGTGTACTAGAGCTGTTTAATTTGTGTATGGGAGCTGTATAAACACGTGTTACTCTATTATACAGGTAGTTTATGATAACTCTCGGTATCCATGTAAACCGCAAGATAGTCGCTTGTGTCCAATGTAACACACATCACGAAGGACGCTCTGTGCGTCTATCGATCAACGATCTTTTTTATACGACTCTATATGTGGTAGAGCCACGCTGCAGCTATAATATAATGGTTGTAGCACGAATGGGTTGCCTTGACTGGGGTAGGACCACACTCTCACAGAATACCAGCGTAAAATAATAATAATAATATGATGAGAAAACTATATAGATACCCCACATAATAATATTCCACAACTATCACACAACGCCATCTAGTCCCAAGCTAAGCAGAGCTTGTGTTATGGGTACTAGACAACTGATAAACATACTTATATATGTCTAAATACATAAATATTATAGATAAATTACACCCAGACACAGAACAAATGATCGTGCTCATCACACAAACATTTGTCCTGGGTGGGAATCGAACCCACGACCTCCGGCATAGCAGTCAGGGTCACTAACCACTAGACCAACAGGCCTGTCAAAAATAGCAGCTTAATGCCGCTGTGCTCCGTATGGTGAGTGTAGAGAACCGGAAACCCTTTTTACTGGAAACGAGGCATTCTATCTCAGTCCTCAAGGGTGACATTGAATTTTGAATCTTGATGGAGCATAAATGTAGATATCTATAGGCAACAGCACCTATTTGCCATCAGGTGGACTGTGTGCTCGTTTGATACCCTTATTCTATTTACAAAAAAACATCTTGAAGGACGATCTGTGCGTACCTTTATTATTTGCCATATTCCGACATTGTTTAACAGGAGTTGCTAGTAATCGGGTCTGTAAGAAGTAATTAGTGTGTGTTGGAGCTTGTAGCGGGCACTTACGGGGTGCAGGTTCGTTGCCACGCGATGCCAGTTCGCACCCCACGTGAAAGTTTTAATTCGCGTACGTACGGGGAAACATAAGCGCTTCGATGGCGTGTGCTGTTAGGGTTGGAAGCTTTTTCAATTTTTTTTTTGATAAATTGATTTGAAATTATTGTTTTTTTTTAATTGTTTAAATGCATGCGTGTGTGAGCAAGCAACTTCGAATTTTACCAATTGAGAAGTTAGTAAGTGTGGGCTGACGGAATCGTACTCCCCCCGGGATGTGAGGTAGTGGTTTCTTTTACGTGGTCACTGCATGAAAGTGTTCATATATCATGAATATTATGTTATGTTATTGACGTAACATAAATATTTTTAAGTTCGAACACTAAGGTATAAAACTAATTATTTAAATGTATTATAGTTAAAGCTGTAACATCACATTTTGAACAAAATCATATTAAAACTATCGAGTATTCTGCAGAAATTAAGGAGTACAAACTATGTTCCCTTGCTCTAATCCCTTGATCAGTATGTTATCTGTGTGTTTACAAGTAACTTTTCAGAAACATTTGGGTCCTGGGTAGATATTATATTATTCCAAATATATGGAGACTTGGTCAAAAACAAGAACTAGAATACCAAAAAAATTTTCTAGTATGTTTTTGTTGAATTTTTTATGTAATATGGCTGACAAACGAGCACACAGTTCACGTTACTGTAAGTGGATGCTGTGGCTCGTAGATATCTATACTTATCCTCATTTTTTACCTTAAAAATAATAGAAGCATAGTTCTTTGTAGTTATCGTCTATTATGGTATCGTAATGTTACCTGTACAAGTGATTTTAATTATTATAATTTCTTTCTATGTATGTGGCAACCCTAATCGTCAATAACAATGTCGGAGGGCGAGCGCCCCGTCGCCGAGCTCATTCCGCGTCGCTCGCGAAATGTTTTGTAAATAATGCCTTGTTCGCATCAGCTTCACTTCAACTCCTCGGTGTAAGGTTGTCAGTAACGCCCAGTGAAACTAGACTTCTGTGCTAATTTCTGTATTTAGAACCAATTAACATGCGTACGCTAAATTTTGGTGACTTTTGATCTTTTTTTCAATTAACACCGCAATGGATGCAAGTAGTTCAAGACCGTGTTTTGTGGAATTTCTTTGGGGAGGCCTATGTTTTGCAGTAGACTTGTTAAGGGCTGTGATGAATAGAATAAAATTTTTTTATTTAATAGTTTGAGGGTAATTACTTACTTTTTGAAACTAATTTTTTACTCTTATCTCTGGTTCTTAAAATATCTCTGTTCTGTGAAGAATAAGCAATACACAATTTACTGTTTTTTGCGATCCTGTCCATCCAAAGGTTGTCTGGAAGATCTCGAAATCTCTGGAAATCGCCTTTAGCGACAAGACCGCCCATTGTGACACTTTTTTTTACTTCTTCTTTCGTATATGTATTGATTTGGTGTACAATAAAGAAATATCTGTCTATCTATGTAATAAGCAAGAAAACCTGAAATTAAATGGAGGTAAAAATATTACAGTATTGTAAGCAGTAATGTACCTATGTATGTAACTGGAACTTATACGGAACAATTCTGAAACGATAAGAAGCCATATGCTATCATGTCTATCGGTAGCGTCAGATTCAAAACTTTCATATCATTCTCCATAGTCATCATCATCATTAATATCCTCTGTTTTTACAAAAGTCTTACTCAAAGACCATTCGAGACCGGCCGGCCCACTACCATTTCAATCTACGGATCTCTTAATATATCTTCCCTTATCTCAAGTTATTTGACAGGCCTGTTGGCCTAGTGGTTAGTGACCCTGACTGCTATGCCGGAGGTCATGGGTTCGATTCCCGGACAAATGTTTGTGTGATGAGTACGATCATTTGTTCTGTGTCTGGGTGTAATTTATCTATAATATTTATGTATTTAGAAATATATAAGTATGTTTATCAGTTGTCTAGTACCCATAACACAAGCTCTGCTTAGCTTGGGACTAGATGGCGTTGTGTGATAGTTGTGGATTATTATTATTATTGTGGGGGTATCAATATAATTTTCTCATCTGGTTGGGTTCTATAAATATATAATTATAAATGGAAATGAAAAGATAAATATACATAAATATCAATAACATAAAATAAATATAAAAATACATATATAAATAAAAGCCCAACCAGATGGACGCCCTCGGCAGGGGAGACCAAACGGCCGAGGGTTAGGGGGAAAGGGAAAGAAATCGGCGGACGATGCGGGCGGTATCGAGGAGCACCGCCTTCTGCATTTGAGCCTGGAGCGGTCCGCCACGTAGTCCCAGCCGCCTCAGATGACCCGAGAGGCTGACTGGGATTAGCCCGTTTGCAGAGACGACTACAGGAATAATTTCGGTCGGCAGACCACCCCACATGTCGGTCACCTCGTGAGCCAGGTCCAGATATTTTGTTTGCTTGTCTGTTTCGGCTTTCACGAGGTTCTCGTCACACGGAATGGTAATGTCGACCAAAAATATCCTTGACTGTGCCCGGTCCATCAGCACAATATCAGGCTTATTCGCAAGAATAGTCCTGTCTGTGATGATGGCCCGGTCCCAATAGAGCCTGGCGCGATCATTTTTGAGCACGGCTTCCGGCAAGTATTTGTAATGCGGCAATTTCCGATCCACGAAACCGTATTTGAGAGCGAGCTCCTGGTGTAGAATTCTGGCTACTAGGTTGTGCCTGTGCAAGTACTCAGAGTTAGAAAGCGCCGAACAACCGGAGATGACATGCCTAAGTGACTCACCGGGATGGCGACAAGCTCGACAGACGTCGACAGTGCCATCCTTTAGGATGTATCTCCGATAGTTGTTGGTCTTAATAACCTGATCCTGTATTGCACAGACAAAACCCTCGGTTTCCCCGAAGAGGTCACCAAAGCGTAGCCAGTGGAGGGAGGTTACTGTGTCTACGAATTTTCACTGTAAAAAGAAATTACCTAAACTACCGGCCTTTTGAGGCCTGATTCCTGGTGCACGGTCACTTCGCTTCGGCCTTTGAACGGGGAGGTTGTGTTGCTTACGATCAGAATATCATATACGCGACAGGACGACGTAAAATTAAAATGGGAAATAACCGTAATAAAAATAAGAAGCGACTGGCTTGGCGTTAAGAAAGAGGCATAAATATGATAAACCTAATGAAATAAGTGTCTAACGACCTATCTACTTACAGTATTAGTGATTACAAACATGTCGGAACATAGCATACGACGCGCGGGCAAGTGGGGACGAAATTAGAAACTGAGCTGACTTACTCTATCCCCTTAATATCTACTACATCTATCCTCGATTACGAATCAAAATGCAGTTGCGTTGTCACACGTGATTTTTTTAGACATCGAATATGGGACTGTAATGTTTAATTTGGCAGCCCTGTTTCGATTTCAGTGCGTGGTGCTTTCGCATTAGGTAATGGTTGCACTTTAATCTCTTTTGTGGGTTATTTAGCGATACTCTTTGGTAGTGTGAGTTGTTCGAAGCAATATGGCTGACTTGCGATACGTCGAATCTCTGTTTTATGTTGTGATCAATTATTTATTCTAGTTTATAACTTTTTTACTGGTTAACGTGGTATTACATTAAGTCATTAGGGGTGACAACACATTTGCATTTTGATTCTTAATCGGAAATGTATATAGGTGTTCGAATTCCATATTATTACTAACTGGTAGAGCCGTGGTAACTCAGATGGTTAACGCTCGCTGTAAATATAAAAGAAAGAACGCGAGTAATCCGGGTTCGACCCCCGCCGACACCAACAAAATTGTTAATTGCAATTTTAAGTGCTGATTTACCACGTGCTCGGTGGTGAAGGAAAACATCGTGAGGAAACCCGCATGTCTGAGGAATAAGAAAAAAAAATTCGAAAACATGTGAAGTTCGCCAACACGCATTGGGGCAACGCGGTGGCCACTTCTTTGCCCTAAAGCCCTCTCAGAAATGAGGGGAGGCCTGTGCCCAGCAGTGGGACGTATATAGGCTATAACTTTACTTTTACTAACTAAGGGATGACAACGCATCAGCATTATGAATATAAGTCGAGAATGTGTTTCCGTGGCTATGGTCACCGCATTCACTCACAATTAGGTCTATTGTGTGCTTCTTTGTCAATCTAACAAAAAATTCTAGATTAATAAATGTTAATTGTTACAAACGTTAGTCTTTCATAGTGACATCACATCTGCATTTTAAACGGAAAAAGATGTGTCCATGAACCCAAATCGATCATCAGGTGGACTTGGAGCTCGTTTGTCTTACTTGCATAAAAATGCACTATAGAAGCCCACGGCAGGGAAGTGTGATATTTTCAGGCGCGTCTTGATAATATACCTAGACCTAAAAATTGCATAGTATATATCTATATTTCATAAGAAAAAAAGAAAGAAAAACACGTTTAGCATGCAACACAAAGTGTAAAAAAGTAGACAAAAAGATAACTAAAACTTAATATTTACCAACATTATAAGTTTAAGAAAATATACTTAAAAAAAACCATATGCTGCAGCATAACGCTGCGGAAAAGACCGGTCTAAGTGATAGCACTGATTTTCACCAATTTTTTTACAATAATTATAAGTAAAGATTTTAACCCGGGCACTACGGATATATAGTTTAATATACTAGACTCAATGCAATCTCATAACAATAGAAATCAAATCAATACTTATAAACGTTATATCCGACAAAAAAAAACTACGTATGAACAGAATCTATCCCGTAAGGAGGTCGCTTTAAAATCTGGTGTTTATAGTGCATTGTCAAAGGGTCCCTCAGACGTCGCTGTTACATCGTCGGGACAATGCTTACAACATAATCTATTTGCACAACGCTCCGCGAACCATGAGTCCATTTAACAATAGAGTGTTTACTTAAAACCCCTTTCACACCTCTATTGTTCCTAAACTAGTTAGTCCTGATCCGCGGGAACTGTCTCAAACACCCCTGTTCAACGCAAGACTTCTGAATTGCGGGAGACGAGGTAGTTCAAAGTACACTGGGTGGTAAATGTTGAATAGCCAGATGGAATCAAGCCGTCTCTTCAGAGTATGGAAGAATTTTAAGCGTTTAAAAATCATCCGTATTTCTTCTATAACGGAGTCCGTCATCTTTTTATAACGGAGCGTATTCTTTTTAATTTTTTTTAACACGTTATCACCACAATAGAATTTTCTTAGGTATCGGCACGGCATTTGATACACATGAATAGTATAAACACAAACATTCACAAGCAATTATTTGTAGGCCATAAAACAATTGATTCGTTCGGAATTCGAACCCACGACCTAGCAGAGCTACAACCAAATAATTAGCAACTGCGCTGGTGATCCGTCATTTCGAAACACATTGTCTAGTTACCTTTTTATTTTGTCTGAGAGTTACACTTGAAAAGTTAACATGAACTCTACACGTACACAAACTCATTATTTTTATGCCGACTTCTAAAAAAGGAGAAGGCTTACAATTCAAAAATATTTTATTAAATAATATGCATCTGCAAAATTAATCATAAAGAAATGGTTGGTCACCCTATCATATGAGGAAACAGAAGAATTGTTACTTACTTACTTACTTACTTACTTATCGTCACGCACAATCCCTAACGGGGTAGCCAGAGAGAACAGATCGCCAAGTGTCACGATCCTTACATACCTCTTTTTATTATACATTTACATATTACATAAGAATTGTTAAAAACTGACTTTTGCTAATTGATGGTATTTGTGAAATTTTTAGGTAAATATTGTAGTTGTTTTAATTTTATTTTCTTTTTTTTTTAAATGTAAATACATATACATGGTTGTTAAAGGTTTCTTTCTTTTTTTTATGTTTTTAGATTTTGAGCATTAAGCCGTTCTTCTATTGCTGTTTTGTGTAGGTATATTAAGATAGATTGTCTGATAAGATGTATAAAATAATTCCTAGTGAACTTTGGTATCAGGTTTCCTCGATACAGGCTTGCCTAGTGATGAAACCAACAGATATTACCTATTGTTTATATTTTTCTGTTAATAAAACATTTTTCATTTTCATTTCGTTTTCAATAAATACTTTATTAAAAGTAAAAATGATGTTTTTGTGTGTTACAAAATATCGTAACCTATAAACCGATTTCGATATTTTTTTTTAAAAATTAAATAGGTTAAAACTTCAAGGTACTACATAAGTTGGCGAAAATGCCATAATTTTATTCTGAAGTGTGGCAAAATAAGAAATGAAGTTTTTTAATGTAACTCTATAGACAACATAGAGATTGTGATATTCCATCCATTGAATAGGGTAAAAAACTATGTTAAAAGAAACTTAAGTTAACTGTGAAGAAAATACGAATGGTTCTCTTGCGATCCGAACGAACTTGAGGTGAACGGGGCTAATATACAGTGTATAGAAGTAAGAATTCAAGTCTGACTTCAGAATGTGAAATATTTTTATTCTTTTAAGTTCTTTGAAGCTGGTTTGTACTTTTTGTTAAAAGTAATTTTTTTGTATAATTTTTTATAGGATAAAGTTGACAAACGTGCACATATATATCTATATATCTATCCTCGATTACGAACCAAAATACAGATGCGTTGTCACCCGTGAAGACGAAGATGGAATACCTCACTTTGAGTAAAAAGGGTGACACTCACCATACAAAAGACCTCAGCGTCAATCTGCTATTTTACGCTGGTATTCTGTGAGAGCGTGATCCTTTCATTCCATTCATGCTACAACTATACTACTGATGTAGCTGCAGCATGGCTCTAATAAGTATAAAAATGTTTTGTATTTCACATTTACATTTTTTTACGTTGCAGTTATAGTAGTAGCACGAATGGATCAGCTCGACCGGGGCAGGAACACGCTCTGAGAATACCAGCGTAAAATAGCTGCGTAATACTGCTGTGTTTCGTATGGTGAGTATTGAGAATCGGAGACTCTTTTTCATTGAGTTATAATGTACTACGTACAAGAGAAGCTATTCCAAACAAAAATTGTGCACTACTCGTATGTCTTCGCGCATGCGCGGTAATAGTAGAGTCGCGCATGCGCAGTTGGTATAAACGCGCATTGCGCTTGCGCGGTCAGTTTTTGTTATTATAGATTATACGTAAGTAGAATGGTCAGTATGTAATAATTGTTTATTTATATTGTATTGTTAATTATATCGAGTACAATTTTTGAAATTGTTTTTTATTTTGTATATGTGCTAATTTAATATAATATTACATAATATTATGTCAGAATTACATTTTAATAATATTTTTATCTGAATATTTTAAAAGGTATCTACGTCAAATATAAAAAACGTACTAAATGTATGTTTAACAAAACTTATTAACATAAAATTTAAATTACAAATATATTTATTTAAATTAGAATCATAAATGTTGTAAATAATCGTTCATAAATGCTGGGCACGCGAGAGTTAAAAATGGACGAATTTATTCCACTTTGACTTTGATGTGGAAACTTAAAAATAAAATAAAAGAATAATAAGCGGATTTAAACATGGAAATTTTTGCCAAATCATAATAACTTATATATGTTTCTATAAAAAATGTGTATAATAATATATTCGTCCTATACTTAAGTACCCACGGAAATGTCGCATCTGAACATATTAATTTCATAATCTATATTCAGTGACACGAGATGGCGTCTTAGGAATAATTTGTTTTATTATTAATTTATAATACTTTTTTATTGAATAAGTATCTTATTAACCGATGAAAAGTAATTCCTTGGTTTTTACTGACATTTCTTGAATTATTTGTGCAATATCTAAGTACACAAGACGGCATATTTTTATCAAGAGATTTTTTTTAAATCAACACAACACGCGACAACTCTACAAGCGCCTAGCGAGTGACTGATTAAAGTGCAGTGCATGAACCGCAGTTGAGTGGAACAGAGTAGCTGAATGCGGTGTCTCCTCTAGTACGTAGTACATAATAGCTCAATGCTCTTTTTACTGGATTCAAAGCATTCCATCTTAGTCCTCAGGGGTGACAACACATTTGCATTTTGATCTTTAATTGGGGGTAAATGTACATGTCTATGGGCCACAGCCACTACTTACTATCAGGTGGATTGTGTGCTCGTTTGTCACCCAAGACTATAAAAAAAACCTTAAGGGTTCGTCGGTTCACACGAAATCCATTTGTCTTTTCTTCAAAACTTACCGTTTAACCGTTACTCCTTTAAACCCATTCCCAATGAGCGTCAATTCGCCTCGCGTAATACTCAAGTGATTAAACCACCGAACCGCAAGGATATCGGGCCATTGCAAATATGTTACAAGCATTGTCTACGTGGAAACTGACTGATAATTGCCCCAACCCTTACCCCATCTGCACTTCGTCTTTGAAAATTTATTGTAACACCGCACAATTGCATTCGAGGGTTAGGATCAGCGCGTTTGCTGGCAGCTGCCTTTGTCCAGTTTAGGGTAGAATAAACATACACAATTGTGAACTTTAGCCCTTAGTATTAGAGGATGAATTTGAGTGGGTACTACATGATCCCATAGGGCCACATGGTATGCCACCCTCGACATTAGATTTAAGCTAAAAAAATTACTTAATGGGATATTTTCTGAATGAGCAACGGGAGGACGTAGAGCCCAGGTTTGGAATTTTTTCCCCGCGATTCGCGTTCAAGAGGTGGAAGCGTCCTGGGAATTGGAGCGAGCTTTTATTAAACTTTCAATGCACCATTACACAATATGTCTTTTTTTTTTTGAAATGGTGGCTTTGTAATTTATGAATTAATACGAGATCGTAACTTATTGAAACATTTAACCTGAAAACTATACTACTACCACTAAATTCAATAGTTTTCACGTTAAATCTGCTTGAGCAAACAGACAACGGGGAGTGTTTTTAGGGTTCCGTAGCCACATGCCAAAAAAAGGAACGCTTATGGATTCGTCATGTCTGTCTGTCTGTCTGTCTGATTGTCTGTCCGTCCGTATGTCGCAGCCACTATAAACTCCGAAACTATAAGAACTATGCTGTTGAAACTTGGTGAGTAGATGTATTCTATGAACTGCATTAAGAATTTTACACAAAAATAGAAAAAAAGCAATACATTTTGGGGGTTCCCCAACTAAAACTCAATTTTTTTTCATGAAAAATGACATTGAGGATTTTAGTTTAATTTTTTTCTAAACTGAATGTGAGTGAGACACTTCCAAATTGGTAAAATGTATCCCCCCTCTCTGTAACTTCTAAAATAAGAGAACGACAAAACTAAAAAAAATATATGATGTACATTACCATGTAAATTTCCATCGAAAATTGGTTTGGGAGAGATCTAGTAAGTAGATTTATAATACGTCATAAATCGTAAAAAATACACTATTATTAAAACATCGATCAAAGTTACAACGAACTACAAGAACTTTTATATTATGTCACTTGCTGCTACGGAACCCTTCATGGGCGAGTCCGACTCGCACTTGGCCGCTTTTATTTTAAATTTCGTATTCAATTGGTGTAAATAATCAGAATACACGTACGAAAAAAAAAACATTGGAAATAGAAAGTTAAAATAATGGCACATAGTTATAACATGTACATTTATGTGTTTGGATCTATTCGATTACATCATATAAAAGTGCAATTTCTGAACATAGGTAGGCCTCCTTCACAGAGTGCCTCATAACCTCATAAGCCGTCACTGCGCATAGATAGCTAAAACCGTGGTTGCCAACCTATCTGTCATGCGTGGCAACTCCGTGTTTTATCCATGTTTGAATAAATCGCGAAAATCACATTTTCGTCTATAGTTGCACGAATAGGTCGGCTCTACCGGGGAAGGACCACGCTGTCACAGAATGACAGCGTAAAATATTAGTTTAGTGATGCTGTGTTTCGTATGGTGAGTGTAGAGAACCGGAGACCCTTTTCCCATCTTAGTCCTCATGGATGAAAACGCATCCGCATTTTGATTCGTAATCGAGGATTGATGTAGATGTCTATGGGCCACAGTAACCACTTACCATCAAGTGGGCTGTCTGCTCGTTTCTTTTTATATAATCTATAAAAAATTATTAAGAATAACTGACCCACCGGACTTTATTATGCCCTTTCCTGAAATTGAAACTTACAACAGAAATTTCAAATTCATGATACAGTATGAGTTTGAAATTTCTGTTATAAGTTATATTCATCAAGTCGTACAGATATTATATGATCACTAACGGGCGTGCTAAAGATTATCATAAAAAAATTGTTTAATTCACTTGCAAAAATTTCTACGGTAAGTCAAAATATCTAAGGTGTTTTTATATTTGAAACGATGGTAAGACGTCTTTCTTTAGTACGTTCATCACGTTTTTAGGATCAAAAGTTTTTAAACTTGGATCTCCATCCATGAATAATTCAGCTTCTGAAGATGAATGCCGCGTTAACACAAATAGTCTTTAACTTAGATTAAAGTTTTAAGACTTTTTCGTTATTTACTCTAGGTTTCTTAGTGTCTGATGGTGGTTTGTCCTTTTTTTACATGCTTTATTAATATAAATAAAGTTAATGCTTGAACAGTATGTAACTATGTAATTAATTGAATGGAATTTTATAATCCAGTTTTCTCCATTTTCCAAGGATTGAATGATCTGAAATTTTGCAGATATATTAAGAACCGTTAACAATACAATAATTTCACTATGACGTCGAACTGTCACTAGGATCATCAATGCTTTTTTTTAGTATAAAGGTTACAAACGAGTACACAGTCCAGTTGATGGTAAGTAGTTGCTGTGGCCCATAGACCACATGTATCCTTGAGTAAAAATTAAAATGGGGATGCGTTGTTACCCCTGAGGACTAATATGGAATGTCTCGTTTCGAGTAAAACGTATCTCTCCGGTTCTCTACACTCCCCATACGAAATATAGCAGCATTGAATTACTGTTTTACGCTGGTACTCAACACAACTTCTAATCATTGCGTATTGTTTACTGACTCATTTGAATACTATATAATAGTCTTGATATCTAAGTAACTTGAATTTTATTTAAAAGCTGAAGGTCCGGTTTCACTATGACATTGGAATAAAGCACCCGAAATGTCGGGAATTAAAAACCCCTTAAAATTACTTCTGTTTAATTAACATCAGATAAAATAAAACTTTAAGAAAAATTGTTTTGTGTCTGAGAATGTAGTTTCTTTAGTTCAGCAGCTCCTGTGCAACAAAAAAAAATACATGTGTTCGGAGTGATCACGTAAACTATTACTTGAGAACTAAACAACTTCAAAAGACTCGCCCGGGCTCTCAACAGCTGTTAGAGACAGTGGACCGGTTTCGTGTGAACCCCGGCACCTATAACATTCGACCTTATTGTAATTAAATTCGAGAGAAGTGTAAGGGGCAAGAGATGTCACCCCCCAATGGTGCTTTAAAAAGAGGGTTGTTCAATAGGGTTCCATTGTCCCACGTGTTATTCGGACCCCACGCGACGCAACAAAAAGACAAGTGATTTAATGGCTATAACAAAAAAATTTTTGTAATACGGTGAATTTTGCTACGGATTATTTTTTCTCTCGTTTTAGAACTGTTTCTTGTTTTGTACAATTTGATGAAATACTTTTAATCGAAATAGTATTTTATAGCATTGGGTGACAAGCGAGCGCACATGTATATTCACATTTATCTTCAATTAAGTGTTGTGACCAGGATTAAGAAAGGACTGCTTCGGTGGTTTGGTCATGTAGAAAGAATGAATGAGGAAAGAGTAATAAAGCAAATTTATGTTGCAGAAATGAACGGAATAGTCAGAAAGGGACGATCTGGGCGAAAGTTTATCGACCAAATTGGTGATATATTGAAAATGGGCTAAATTATGAGTACACTTAACCGACGAGCGTGTATGCGTAGGTGTATGGATGTGAAGGAGGCGAGAGAGATGTCAGGATCGTGTCAAATGGAAGTCTGTAGTCTCTGCCTACACCACTGGGTTACAGGCGTGAATGTTTATGTTATGGAACAATCAAAATGCAGATGCGTTGTCACCCCTGAGGACTAAGATGGAATGCCTCGATTTCAGTAAAAAGGGTCCTATATATTTATGACATAGGGATGTCGTATTGTGCCGAAATTCCAGCGCCCTATTTCTTCCTGTGGGTGTCGGATGAGGCAGCTACCAGAAAGATCTGGCTTTCGGTAGATGGCGCTACAACAATCCAGTTTTGCTTAGCGTAAAATACTGACATCGGCGATATGTGGAACAGTGTGAAATGTGTGAGACGCCTATCAATCATTACGATTTTGGCTAGTACTTTGGCTAGTAGTCTCTGAACCGGAAGACGCCCAGGTCGACGCCTGTAGACCTTTACCATCTCATAATGATGAGGAATAATACACTACCTTTGACTAACTTTAAAATGCAGGAATCGCAATTTAATGTTAATCTTCGAGGGTGCGGTATATATACACTTTTCATCAGAAGAGCTTCATGCTCGTTTGTTTTTTTATAGCATTTGGTGACAAACGAGCACACAGCCCAACTGATGGTAAGCGGATGCTGTGGCCCATAGACGTCCACATTTATGCTCAATTAAGAATCACAATGCAAATGCGTTGTCAGCCCTGAGGACTAAGATGGAATGCCTCGATTCCAGTAAAAAGGATCTCCGCTACATTCACCATACGAAACACAGTAGCGTTTAGGTGCTGTTTTACACTGGTATTATGTGAGATAATATAGTTATAATCTTGTCATTTACCGACCCAGGTCCAATGCTAATCTACCGTTAGGTACGAATGTTAAATAGCCTAACTATTTTACTTAAATGTCATACGTGGAATGTATTAAATGAGTATATTTTTTGCTGACTAAAATGGCGTCAAACCAGTTGTATGGCGGGACGGCGTCGCGGCTTGCATTCCTGTCTGAAAAAACTATTACTTTTACATATGTGATCGAATATAATATGGGAAATAGTATTGTGTGCTACAGACAAGTGAGCAACTTGTTACGTTCACCGGTATCGGGCTACATCACGGGTATCCGTATTCAAATCCTGTTGAATTTTATACAAAGTCACTCAATGGGCATTATATTCATTTTATTTACATATTTTATTTACATTCGATTATCTTCCTAGTATCTTATAGTATATTTTATACGTGGTAGAGTCACGCTGCAGCTATATTATGGTTGTAGCACGAATGGGTCGACTCGACCGGGTAAGTAACACGCTCTCACACAATACTAGCGTAAAATAGCAGTACTGCTCTGTTTCGTATGGTGAGTGTAGAGATCTTCAGACCCTTTTTTTGCTGGAAACGAGGCATTCCATTTTAGCCTTCAGAGGTGATAACGCATCTGCGTTTTGATCCTCGAGGATAAATGTAGATATCTAAGGGCCACAGCACCCACCATCAGGTGGACTGTGTGCTCGTTTGTCACCCTTATTCTAAAAAAAATCTTTACCAGGACCATGGATCTTTGATCATTTTACCTAGGATTTTAACTAGGACTTTAAGGTACGAGGACAGATCGATGGCCTATCGTGTTTTTTGATTGATACTTCTATATCGGCCTGTTATGCGCATTCACTGTGTAGTGGTACAGTAGGAACTAGGAATATCCACTGTCTCATATCAGTCATAGAGTGTCCTAAGAGGCGGCAGAGGAAAACAAACAATAAATTTGTATTTGCGAACTAGCTGTTTTATGCGACTTTGTCTGCGTTATTATTACGATAGAATATCGATGGTTTTAATATTTTTGCGTGAAATCCTATTTCAATGCGGAATGTGAGGACTCAGAGGTCGATTCTCGTCATGATCGGATTAATTGCAATTTTGAATGCTAATTTATCATGTGCTCGGCGGTGAAGACGTTTTTACTCTTAGTCGGTAAAGTTGCCAAACCTGCATGTCTGAGAAATTAACAATCATTCGGGAATATGAAAAGTCCGTCTAAACTTACCCGAGAAACGTGGTGAGCTTTATATGAATATATGTTCTCGTTATTTGTGAAACTTTTTTAGCAATTATTTTTGTAATACAGTTAATAAGAACAGGCGTTACTTTACGAAAGCTAAGATTCGCATTACGTTCTTTTTTGATTTTTTATTAAATATTTCTTTATTATTAATTATAATAGCGTAACACATAACCGGAAACTTTGTTTTTTTTTTTTAATAAACTGATACAACAATTTCGAAAAATATTTGTCCATGTTAAGAATTGCTTGCTCCTTTGTAATATCGTCGGCAAATAAAATCTTTCTCTTTATCCCTTAATATCTAAGCTTAGGACGGAAAGTTAAGCTCTGACTTGAGCCCTATGTAATTGAGTTTTGTTCTGTACCACGTAATTCGTTTTTACTGCTTGTCTTACTAAACATTTCAATGTCATCCAGACTACGCTTGATGCGGAGGGGATGGGGCAACGTACGTGTTTGTCACCCATGAGAACCGAATACCTTGTTATCAGTAAAAAGGGTTGCTAGCTTGCGACACTCACCATAGGAAATATAGAAGTATAGCCTGTTTATAACACTGTTCGTGACAAACGGACTTACAATCCACCTGATCGTAAGTAGATACTGCAACCCGTTGCCACCTGTAACCAACTTCAAATGAAGAAGGCCACAGCTTCGTTGTCATCTCTAAGGCCTTAGATGGAACGCCTCAAATACCACAGTAGTGCATACACAGCTATTTAAGGAATTAAACTAATTATTTGAAATAGGTATAGGTGTTAGAACTAACCTCTTGGTAGTGATGAGCAACGTCTTCCTAACAACGGATAAAAATAAAAAACTGCGGCTGCCAACTCGTTTGCCAAGAATGGCAATTATGGCAAATATTCCCCCTATGAGGCAATCTATGGGCGGGGCCTATGTTCAGTAATTGCTTTTGAAAGTCTGTAACAGTAAGAAAGGGGTAATTACCCAGGCGGGCTCTTAGACAAAAAAAGGAGTCTTACCACTCAAGGACAGATGTATCTATGGTGTCTATGGGGAACGCCATCCATTAACCATCATGTGGACTCTTATTCGTGACGTTTATCACCCATAATCTAATATAACTTAAATTGACAATATTAAAACCCCCGAAACAAAAAAGGCTGATGATCTTAACAATATAATAATAAACCCAAATCGGTTCACTCGTTTAAGAGACAGACTGACATAGCGGTCAAACTTCTAATACCCCTTTTTTCGTCGGGGGTTAATAAATTACGGCCTATATTGGTTTCACTGCAAGGCGCAGACCTCTTGTCTCTAAAAATGTTATAGAGCAGTTAATCGCACTCTAGTGCGTTTTAGCGCGCGTAATCGCATTGAGATGGCCTCGGAATACTTTTTTATGTCTTAGACTGCTCTTGATGTTTTCCATTACCGTAAGGCGAATCGATCATTTAAAATTTTAATGAATAATTTAACTAACGTCGTCGACTATTTTACACGGTAGTGCCACGCTGCAGATATATTATAATTGTAGCCTGGTTGTAGCACAAAGATCGGTCCGTCTGGAGTAGGACCACGCTCTTACTGAATACCATCTTAAAATAACAGTTTAATGCTGCTGTGTTTTTTATAATTAGTGAAGAGAACCGCAGACACCTTTTAATGGAAACAAGGCATTACATCATTGGCCTCAGAGGTGACAACGCATCTGCATTCCGATTTCTGATCGAGGACAAATATCTATGGGCCACAGCATCCACTTATTATTAGGTGGACTTGTAGTTTCCTTGACACCTTTAGTCTATAAAAAAAACATAGCCCCGATAGCACAGAAGCTAAGCGTTTGGCTGTGGCCTTATGTTGACACAGGTTCAAATATCGCAACGAACATATGTTTCTAAAGTTATGGCCTATAAACGTCCTGTGCAAAGGCATGATTTTGTTTCAAATTTGAAAGCTGGTGCTTACATTTTGAGCTATTACGTCTCTTGCTATTGAACAAATATTCTTTTTAAGAAATATATAAAACATAATTCTAGTCCATTAACAATCCGCACGTAGTTTAAGGTTGGCAGTTCTTAAAATAAATCTTCTGGAGATGCGTGTGATACGAATAAAAGGTTTGGTACCTTTACCACTACTTAAAGATGTACAATTCATTATTTCGTGGTTAATTTTTTGTTGATTGATACTGACTATTTACATTAGATTTGTTTGATGTTGTTTACCAGTCTGTAAAAAATCTAACAATGCAAAAGTTTTTTTTTCAGTTTGTTTGTTTAATTATTTGAATAGCCCTTAGTCATATCTGATACGGAAAATGACGATTTTATTCGGTGAAGTATGAACCTGTATCACAAAGTAAATACGAATACACAAAAAGTTCGAAACTTCCAGTCACCTATAAAAATATCCGTTGACGATGTTACGGTAAATCGTTATTTATTCCGTCCCAACCAAAATGAGTAGTCGTTTGTAATAAAGTCGACAAGTGCGATCGGACTTGTGCAATAAGTGTTCCACACAACGGTGTATTTTTTGTTAACACACAAAACTTTTTTATTTTTTTTTAGTATAAGGGTGACAAACGAGCACACAGTCCACCTGATGTTAAGTGGATACAGTGGCCCATAGACATCTACATTTATCTTCAGTTAAAAATCAAAACGCAGATGCGTTGCCAGCCCTGAGGACTGAGATAGAATGCCTCGTTTCCAGTAAAAAGGGTCTCCGGTTCGAAACACAGCACCATTAAGCTGCTATTTTACGCTGGTATACCGTGAGAGCGTAGTCCTACCCCGGTCGACCGACCCATTCATGCTGCATCCACAATATAGCTGCAGCACGGCTCTACCACGTAAAAAATTGTGTTTATAGGTCTTTTTATAAAACACTGACTGAATATAATACTATACAAGGGATTGATACTAGGTTTAAAGTACGAACCAAATAAGACCTTTGTCCTTTTATAAAGTTGTAAACGTGTTTAGTGTCTCGATGGTTTTTTTTATTAAACTGAAATAATAATTAACTAACTTATAGTCCAACCGGTCACAGTCTAATTACTACTAAGTGCTAACAGTCGGTCAACGAAGGCGTCTATATGGGACAATCGACGCGGGCGGAGTGCTGCCGAGCGGCCGTTAGTCGTTCGGGAGCAGTCTAGTCAGTCCAGTCAGTTGCCCTGTCACGCAGATTAATTAAAATGGTTCACAGTTCACACTACTAACATAGAAAGCGGTAAAAGAACTGTGGACCGTCCTCATTTAAATATAAGGAATCAAAGTTATTATTACCTTTTAAAATCTTTATTATTTCTGTTTGATTCAGTTATTTAATTTGTTTAAACTTGAAATGAACCCTAGCAATTTATTGTTTATGTCGGCTTTTCGGACAATATAAAACGCGACAACTGACTGTAAGTTCTTCTTAGGCTAAACCTGGTGGTAAGAGCGCCAGTGGAGTTCATGGACATCTGCAGCTAACTTTATACAATGTAGGCTACAGTTGCTTTTTCACCCTCAGGAACTAATATAGAAAGCCTCACAGCTTGCCGACTGCATGCACTGCTATGTGGCAAGAATCAGAGCATACCTAGACAGACTTCTTGGCAAGAGATGAGTTATATCACCTAGTAAAGCTTCACTTCATTATCTTCATCCCGTTGGTGTCGTCTGAGGTGACTGTTGGAAACTGAACCTGGAGATGGGCAACAGCATCTTCCTCATGACGATTTTTATTGTTCTTTTCTGTTATGCCCTCACAGAAGAAATACCCTATTCTGGTATGACAGAATGGAAGAAAATAATATATTATTATAATATTATTTTATAATATTATTTTGGCCAACTCACCATTTATATATTAAGCATTAGTTACTGCAGACATAGAGTACATATGTGATATAGCCACGTTGTAGCTATATCCTGTACCTTTAAACAAGCAATTCTTGTATATATAATATATAGGTAATCGGAATCTCGGAAACGGCTCCAACGATTTTCATAAATTTTAGTGTCCAGGGAGTTTCGGGGGCAATAAATCGATCTAGCTAGGATTGATTATTAGAAAATGTCCTTTTGTCCTTGTTTTCAGGCAATAAAAAATGCTACTAATATAAGAAGGTAAATTTTAACAGATCACTAACGATCGTGATAGCTCATATGGGATGTCAGTCAGGCGTGATGAGTTCCGTGGTTCGCGTCCTGTCTCTGGTCCGGGTTTTTTCCTTTTTTTTTTTCAAGTTCCCTTCTTTTGGGAGAAAATGTATTATTTAAAGCCCTTTTTTTAGTATTTTTTAAAGATACGAAAATTTTAATAAAACTAATTGCACTCATGATTTTTTTATTCAAATAACCGGTTCAGTTTTTTCTATTCTGCCAATAAGATCAAAAAATATTATTTATGTTTCATCAGTATGTAATTTCAAAAAAAAACCCGAGCAAAGCTCGGTGATCTCGGTATTTATGATTATAATACGAATGGGTCGGCTTAACCGAGGAAGGACTACGTTCTAACGGAAAACCAGCGTTAAATAGTGGCTTAATACTGCTGTGTTTCGTATGGTGAGTGTAGAGATCCGGAGACCCTTTTTTACCGGAAACGAGGCAATCTATCTTAGTCCTCAGGGGTGACATCGTATCTGCGTTTTGATTCTTAATCAAGGATAAATGTCGACGAGTCTATGGGCCACAACATCCACTTACCATCACGTGGACTGTGTGCTCGTTTGTCACCTTTACTCCATTTACTCCAAGGTAGAGAACTATGACAAAAAGAGGAAGGAGGAATTTAAACAATTCGGGCTGGTAGGCTGGAAATTTAAATTAGTCGGATTCAGCAGTGGACTTGTGAGGGCATGTAATGATGATGACGATAGTGTTTTAGTTTGTCTCCTGACATAGGGATTTTTGTGGTGCCCGATTTCCACACTTTCATACCATTATGTGCTAATGGTGTCCCACTTCTTACACTACACGCCACATACCGTGTAGTGGCAGTGTAGGAATATCCACTACCCTATATCATACCGTTGGTGTCGTAAGAGGCGATAGAGGGCCAACAGATTAGGAGATGGACAGAAGAGTGTTTTCAATAGCGACTAAAAATAGAAAACTGCAGTTGCCAATCCGCTTGCCAATTGTGCCAAGTATGGCAAATATGGGGGATTGAAGCAATCTATGGGGGAGCCTATGTCCAACAGTGGACTTTAATAAACTGTAACGGTAACGGCTCTCTCACTTTATGATTCGTCTTGTTGCCCGCGACTTTGCCTGCGTATTACGATTGGATTTCAAGCATTTTTATTATTTATTTGCGCGGAGCTCTAACTCTTTGTCTAAAGTAAAAGTAGCTTAAGTTACTCTTTATAACATCGGCTATCTGCCAGTGAAAGTCCCGTCAAAATCGGTCCACCCATTTCGAAGATAATCCGAAAGAAACAGACAGACAGACAAATTTTTTAACAATTTTGTTTGTGTTATAAGTACCATTTATACTTTCATATGCATTTGGTAAAAGGGTGTTATTTTGACAATAAAAACAGACACTTCAATTTTATTTATTTGTATAGATTCGCTTGTCGTTTTTCCCCATTCCAAATTTTGCACTGAACACTAAAATGTGACGGAATCCCAGATAAGTAGTGTATGTTTTATTTGTATGACGCTTCCAACAACCGCGTGACTCAACGGGTTTTGTTTACTGGGTACACTCATATCGCAGCCGCAATGTAGTGTGTACAAATTTGCTGTGTTCACTGAGGTTTCATAACTTCTACCAGAGTTAGCTACCTATATATTATTATGATTACGCTTAGAGAGTATACAATACAATATATATATATATATATATCTTTTTTTAATTCCCGACGTTTTGTGTGCTTTACAGCACCCGTGTTTCGCGTAGTGTATATATTCTTTCCCCATAGTCACGGATGGGACTGAGGTGTTTGACGTCACAGTTAGTCCGGGCTACTTTCAGCTTTTGAATATAATTTTCTCAGGTTCGATCTACGCAGAACAAGTTTACGGTGCCTTGTAATCTAATATATAATTAATAATGTTTGTTCGTATTTTATACGCTGCCATACCGATCATCAGATTGCGGTAAAACTTTGTCAACTTATTGCTTGCACTTGCGCGAAGGTTATAGGCATACTACAATTAACTTACAGTAGGTGGCGTGCGTATCATACATACAAATTTACTTTAAAGATATAATATATCATTCAACTTCAATGAATCTGTTATCATTCCTAATTCAACAATATTACTCTTCCAGATTTAAAACGATATTTCATAGCGGTCAGCCGCCGTAGTCAACATCACCTGAAGATGCCTCGTGTAGAGGCGAAACACGTGTCGTATTATCGTCGATGGTGTGTCTTTCCTAGAATGGTATTGGGAGTAGTGGTGTTGGGAGTAGTGGTGCTGGGATTAGTGGTGACAGGATTAGTGCACGCAATTGGAGGAGGGTTGCTCTTCAAACTAGGGAAGACACATAATTTTATTTAATTTAGCGGATGGTTGCAAAATAACTATTAATATCTTAAATTAAAACGATATTTCTACAATTATTCCTTCTACGGCTAAGATGTTTTTAATTTGTTCTACGACAGTAACTTGTCGGGTATTATATAGTTATAATAGTAAACCTTGTCAATCTCTATATATAAATATCAATTGTTGTACGTTAGCCTCGCTAAAACTCAAAAACGGCTCGGTCGATTTTGATGAATTTTTTATGTGTGTTTGAATGGGTCTCTAGATGGTTTAGACCCGGTAGGTACTAGGTAGTGCTGTTGTCGACATCCAGAAATCACCCATGCAAAGCCGGGGCGGCCGTTGATAATAAATAATAATAAAAGTAAACTTACACGTGGTATAGCCATGCTGCAGCTATATTATTGTTGTAGCACCCTTGATAATCGTAGCATGCTTTATATCCTCTATGATTTATAACTATCTCAGAAATGACAGCACGTTTGTGAAGTCTATCCTTGTATGTGACGTCACGAACTTTATCTGGCATTTCTGTCATGAGACAAAAAGGGGTAATGGTTCATTTGGATAAGAAAAAGTAAACTTACACGTGGTAAAGCCATGCTGCAGCTATCTAATTGTTGCAGCACGCTTGATAATCGTAGCATCCTCCATGATTTATAATCTTCTCAGAAATGACAGCACGTTTGTGAAGGCTATCCTTAAATGTGACGTCACGAACGTTATCTGACATTTTCGTCATGAGACAAAAAGGGGTAATAGTTTGTTTGGATGGAAAACTTTCGTGAGCATCACATGCTGGATAATGTTTCTTCCTTCCTTATTACTTCACAGCTAGATAGCATCCAGTAAGTATAGTTTCCTATACTTACTGGACTTGTCTTCAATTATATTTACTATTAAATCCCATAAAACGCCAATTGCTGAACATGGGCCTCCTAGATTGTCACGTAATAAATATTTTTTTAAATTATGTGCAAGCAGCTATGCAGGTCTAGGGAAAGAGACCAGTATCACTGCGACCTAAAAGATCTGAGCCGACCCATTCGAGCTGCAACCATAATATAACTGCAGTGTGGCTCTACCTCGTCTATTGTCCGGTTATGTGTTGTAGCACACATATATTCGTAAGTCAAATAAATACATCACGATTATAACCAACCCTGCTAAGTGTAGCGTCAGTCGTGAATTAAGTTTTATAGGTGGGGTGTAATTTCAAATGGAGGCGATTAGACGCCCCGTCGGCGCCTTTGATCCTCGCCTGCGTAGTAATCGGGCCCCGGTTCGATTCTCACGCTCGCACGCGATATTAAGGCGCGGACACACTATCGGGTTTTTTATTTACGCTATGTATACGATATTTTTTTTCTAAAGTTTCGTGTAAATGTTTTTGTTACTGTTTGTGTTATTTGTTGATATTTTAGGAAGACCTCTGTAAAAAACTAAATTGCAATATAAATTTTTAATGACCTAACCTTGTTACAGTCGTTTTTAGGGCTTATGTAATGCTAGATTAACAACTTTATCGCTTGACCCAGTGGTAAAACTGATTGTCTATTACTTTACGGGCAACATGTACGAATTCAAGCTGTAGTAGTTCAAACCTTAATTCCTCCCAACTCTTTTCACCGTCGGACAAACAGGTGGGCCTTCACTCATTTTGCTATCGACATTCCACGCATTCGTCTTCCGTAATGAGTACAGCAGGGGAGTGGAATAGTTTCCCGGCGTCAATCCTTCCGATCGATTAAAAACTGGGTGTCTTAAGACGGTTCCCCTAGCGCGAGACCTTGAGCGTCTCAAAGAGCGGAAAAATACGCCCGAATATTTGGAATTATTTCAATTAAAAGAGATAAGCGAACTTAAGAATTTAAATAAAACGTGTAGAATATAAATTTTTAAATTATCTATCCATTAGTATAATTCTCAAATGATTAGAGCATTTCCTTTAGCAACAGATGCATGTAATCAATAATTTTAGTCATTTTTTAAAAGTAGATTTTAAATGTATTCATAACACATAAAAACAAGTTAGAACGTGGAATGTGATGATAGGATATCGAACATTAATAATGTGCTTTTAGATGTAGCTTATTTCTCATAACTAATGAGATAATAGTCTCTGAAAAACGCACTTTTGCCAGGTTTTGGTCGGGGTACCGCCTTAAAAGCAAGAGTGAACAGGCTTTTGTTACGCTAAGACAGTGCGATTTACCATCTGAGGCTGCATTTTTCCAGGTGGGATTGAAACAGCAACATCTATCAAAAGTTAAGAATCAAAATGTGTCGTCACCCCTAAGAACCAAAAGATGGTAATACTCATCACCAGAAAAATGAACCTCTGGTTCTCTACACTAACCATACGAAACACAACAGTATTGTGCTCCTATTATATGCTGGAATTATATCAGGACGTGGTCCTTCTACGGTCTACCCGTTCGTGTTGCAGCCGTAATATAGCAGCTGTGTCGTTCTACTACGTATAAACATTAATCATCGTTATTATAATCATCATCATCATCATTACGGCCCTTCACAAGTCCACTGCAGAAAGGCCACCCGAAAGGAATGCTACAAAGCATGAGCCACCTAGATCTATCGACTCAGACCAACAAGGAAAAAGACGGGCCGCTGCGCTCGTTTTAAGTGACGCAAAAATTAAGCCAGAGCTTAACTTATTGTAAAAACACGCACTCACGTACACATATTATGATACAAAATATTGCAACTAACAACGAAGTTGTATGTACATATGTGTGAGTTCAGTAATGGACTTTAATGGACTGTTAAAGAAAGAAAGAAACATGTTTACATGATTGCGTGTCGAGTTGGGCATGGTTTTGGCATCATTTGAAATATTTTTATATTTGTCTGAAGTCTTACCAGGTCTAACCAAGTGTTGTGGTGTCGGAAGCACTACCACATGTACCACGTAATGTTATAATCTATCTACTATATATTTAAAGCTTAAGGGGATAGAGTAAGTCAGCTCAAATTCTAATTTCGTCCCCACTTGCCCGCGCGTCGTATGCTATGTACCGACATGTTTGTAATCACTAATACTGTAAGTAGAAAGGTAGTTAGACACTTATTTCATTAGGTTTATCATATTTATGCCTGTTTCTTAACGCCAAGCCAGTCGCTTCTTATTTTTGTTACGGTTATTTCCCATTTTAATTTTACGTCGTCCTGTTGCGTAATGTATATTCTGATCGTAAGCGACACAACCTCCCCGTTCAAAGGCCGAAGCGAAGTGACCGTGCGGTAGGAATTACGCTCAAAAGGCCTATAGTTTAGGTAATTGCTTTATACAGTGAAATTAATGGTATTTTAAAAAAAAAGTAAATAACATAAGCACTGCTTTATAGTTAGTTCAGTTAGTATGCAAAGTTTCATGATCTTATTTAAAGTATTTTATGAATAACAGCGGTTTATTGTTTATTTTGGAGGTAACTTTGGATTTTTTTTCTATCGAGAAAATTTTACGAAATCGTGTTTTCGTCTAACATAATCCTTAACATTAATTCTCAACTTTACCATATATTTATTTCAAAATTAATGCTGCAATATTTTCGGCATAACGAAGGATCTTGCTAAGCCATTTGAGATTATATGTCCTAGTCTAGCAACTCGAAAATGGCTCGACAGATTTTGCTGTAATTTTGTGTCTGAAGTACCACGCTCTCACAGAATACCAGCGTAAAATAGTAGCTTAATGCTGCTGTGTTTCGTGTGGTAAGTGTACATATCCGGAGAATCTTTTTAATGGAAACAAGGCATTCCATCTTAGTCCTCACGGGTGACAACGCATCTGCATTTTGATTCGTAATCGAGAATAGATGTAGATGTCTATGGGCCACAGCATCCACTTACCATCAAGTGGACTGTGTGCTCGCTTGTCACTCTATCCTATAAAAAAGATTCAAAAGTGAACTATGGTCGAAATCACCAGTGCAAAGTCGGAGGAAATCGCTAGTAGGTTATGTAATTTGGGCAAATTCAAGATGAGTTTTACTGTATTACTTATTGCAAAAGGATAGTTTTCATCGGCGTTCGCGCCACGACTTTCGTCGCTTTCAAATTAAAGTAACAACACTCATTGTGAGCCGTTGTACAATGCCTTTGATGACATAAAACATGTTTATATTACGATGCTTATCTTTTTAAATCGGTCTACTGTTTGGAATGATGTAATATGATGTCTATTGTTGCGTGGTTGCTGTCGTCGAGGAGGGAGAGAGTAATATTTATAATAACATGCATTAGGTGCCTAATGGCCTATCTTTTGGAAAATGTTACCCGTTGTTATTAACTAATGTAAATAACAATATTTTTTCTTTTTTTAATACGTTGATATACAATAGACAGACAACAGACTAAATGAAAATAGTAGTTCGTTACTCTTATTAGGGACAACGGATTAGTAAGCTAAAGTGGCATTGGGCCGGCCATCTAGTTCGAAGAATCGACAACCGAAGCGAGGTTCTCGAGTGGCAGCTTCGTACATGTAGGCGAAGTGTAGAGCGGCCCCTTCTAGATGAAGTGACGGCCTGGTAAGATGAATGCAGGTGGCTCTGGACCGTGCGTTGTGGTATTCCTTGGGGGAGGCCTATGTTTAGCGGTGGACTTGTGAAGGGCTGAAATGATGATGGTGATGATACCTTAATGATTGCAGCCATAACTTGGTGGTGTAACGCGTCAACAAAATGTTTATATCTTGTATGTAGATTTCATAGTGTTTAATTTTTTTATATAATAGGGGGCAACCGAGCATACGGCTCATCTGATGGCAAGTGATTACCCATGCCCATTAACAACTGCAACACCAGGGGAATTGTAAATGCGTTGCCGGCCTTTTAAGGAGTAAGCTCTTTTCTTGAAGGTTCCTAAGTACTATCGGTCCGGAAAAATCTCTGGTTGTAGTCGATTACGCAAGGAAGTTGTGCGAGGAAGAAAACTTCTTTTTTTTTGCACACGTACACGTGTCTTTTTTTCAGGTACACTCATCTGTGTTATATATATATATATATATATATATATATATATATATATATATATATATATATATATATATATATATATTAAAAATAGATACGTATAATAATAGTTGTTTCTTTCTAATATACTGAAATGCTATTAGTATTTTTGGTACCCTAACACGTTATTTTCACATGTCTCGTGTTGACTGCGAGAGTTCTACCTTTGTGATTATTTTAATTAAGGTGTTGTACAATCAAGTATAAATAAATAAATATCATACATCTAAATTGTGACTGTAGCACTGACAGATCTGCTGGACCGGGGTAGAACCACGCTCATCAGGGTAAAATAGTGTGTTCCATATAGTGAGTATAGATAACCGGAGACCCTACTTACTGGTCACGAGGTATTCCATCTTAGCCCTTAGGGTGACAACGTACCTGCATTTTGATTCTTAATCAAGGTGAGATGTCTGTGGGTCGCAGCTTCTACTTAACATCATGTGGACTCTGTGCTCGCTTGTCACCCTTCTTCCATAAAAATACATGGCATCGGACACTACCAATACGCTAATAGGATCGTGTGGTCAGGAAAGTAAGAGGTAGTAAATCAACCGACGATTTTGATATTTTGGAGTCATTAAATTGTGCGACGTCGCATAACTTCCGTCAAATGTTAACGAGCGAACCTCTGTCCCACGACTGTTGCTAACGAATGATGTAATCGAAATCATTCTGAGAAACCGCAGACCTAGATCTTTCACGGAGTTATATGATGCTTTCGCGAAGCAATATTAAATGTCGCTTGGCTCCCTGCAATATATCTTTATAAAAGTGCTTTTTTATTTTATCGACTCGTTGAAGTCTATTGTTGGACATGGGCCTACTGATGTAGGTTGTACAGACTCTAATGTGTATTTACCGTGCAGTGGCGGTGTAATATTCACTACTACCTGTACTATTATGTATTCTATGTCACAACCTCATATCATCCCGTGGGTGTCGTAAGAGGTGCCAGAGGGAAACAAATCAGGAAATTGGCAGCAGCGCCTTCTTAATAACGACTAAAAATAAAAAGCTGCGGTTGCCAACCCGCTTGGCAAGATAACGATGGCAAATGCCCTCCTTATGAGGCAATCTATAGGGGAGGCCTATGTTCAAATGTGGGACTTTAATAGGCTGTAATGGCTGGATGTACAGAAGATAATCTACCAGGAGCACATGACCCACTGAGAGGTCAAATTATTAAATCAACAGTAACATTACAACGATGGCAAATATGTCCCCTATGAGGCAATAGATGGGGGAGGGCTATGTTCAGCAGTGGACTTTAATAGGCTGTAATGGCTGGATGTACAGAAGATAATCTACCAGGAGCACATGACCCACTGAGAGGTCAAATTATTAAATCAACAGTAACATTACAACGTTGGCAAATATGTCCCCTATGAGGCAATAGATGGGGGAGGGCTATGTTCAGCAGTGGACTTTAATAGGCTGTAATGGCTGGATGTACAGAAGATAATCTACCAGGAGCACATGACCCACTGAGAGGTCAAATTATTAAATCAACAGTAACATTACAACGATGGCAAATATGTCTCCTATGAGGCAATAGATGGGGGAGGGCTATGTTCAGCAGTGGACTTTAATAGGCTGTAATGGCTGGATGTACAGAAGATAATCTACCAGGAGCACATGACCCACTGAGAGGTCAAATTATTAAATCAACAGTAACATTACAACGATGGCAAATATGTCCCCTATGAGGCAATAGATGGGGGAGGGCTATGTTCAGCAGTGGACTTTAATAGGCTGTAATGGCTGGGTGTACAGAAAATAATCTACCAGGAGCACATGACCCACTGAGAGGTGAAATTATTAAATCAACAGTAACATAACAACGATGGCAAATATGTCCCCTATGAGGCAAAAGATGAGGGAGGGCTATGTTCAGCAGTGGACTTTAATAGGCGGTAACATGTGCAGGTTTAGAGAGGAATTGCCTTTGTAACGCTTGGCAATCATTGACGCCGCTATGAGTCCAGTATGATTTTAGGCTTTGAAGTATTCTTAATGGTGGCTAAAAAGAGGGAAGGAAACTAGTTAGTGCAGGGGTATCTCTACGCTCCCCAACCCGCCTAAATGACTTCAAAACTAAAACTACCACTAAATATTGATGTAATCATTACATTATCTTCGGTACGTCTGTTAGTGATCGCGTAACTACTAAAAGACATGACCGATTGAGGAAAGAGAGATATTCACACAATATACAGTGCAACCTCGATATAACAAATCGGAAGGAAACAAGTAAATATTCGTTATATCAAATAATTCGTTCAACTTAGGTTTGTTATGTTGAGGTTAGATTGGTCGAAAATTTGTTATAGAGGTAAAAAAATCGCGACGTGAATCACATACTATGGGATTAAGGTTTAAGACGGTTCCCCTAGCGAGAGACCTTGAGCGTTCGGTCCCATACAATCCACGCGCTCTCGCTACAACATATCACGGAAAAATACGCCCGAATATTTGGAATTATTTCAATTAAAAGAGATTAGCGAACTTAAGAAATTAAATAAAACGTGTAGAGTATAGATTTTTAAATTATCTATCCATTAGTGTAATTCTCAAATGATTAGAGCATTTCCTTTAGCAACAGATGCATGTAATCAATAATTTCAGTCATTTTTTAAAAGTAAATTTTAAATGTATTCATAACACATAAAAACAAATTAGAACGTGGAATGTGATGATAGGATATCGAACATTAATAATGTGCTTTTAGATGTAGCTTATTTCTCATAACTAATGAGATAATAGTCTCTGAAAAACGCACTTTTGCCAGGTTTTGGTCAGGGTACCACCTTAATAATAAAATAATAATAAAATAACTATATAAAGGTATTGGGTTGACAAAATTCGTTAATTAGAGGTATTTACACTTTTCTTGATAGTTGAAAATTCGTTATAAAGAGGTTATTCGCAACAAATGTTCGCAATGCAAAAGGTATATTTTACATTGACTTATGAACCATTCAAGTGGGTTAAGAAAAATTTGTTAAATCGAGGAAGTCGTTATATTGAGCTACGTTATATTAAGGTTGCACTGTATTTGTTTTGTCGAGACCATTTTTCATAGCTATGCTACGATCCGATAGGTGGCGATATACTTAGTCATTATGTATGCCGGTTTAGAACAAAAGACAATCAGGAAATTTGATCAGTTTAATGCTGCTGTGTTTCGTACGGTGAGTGTTTTTTTATAGGATAGGGTGACAAACGAGCACACAGTCCACCTGATGGCAAGTGGATGCTGTGGCCCATAAACATCTATATTTATCCTCGATTAAGAATCAAAATGCAGATGTGTTGTCACCCCTGAGAACTAAGATGGAATGTCTCTTTTATAGTAAAAAGGGTCCCCGTTCTTTTAATTCACCATACGAAACACAGCAGTGCCAAGCTGCTATTTTACACTGGTATTCTGTGAGAGCGTGGTTCTTCCCCGGTCGAGCCGAACCATTCGTGCTACGACTATATTACTAATATATTTGCATTTTGATTCTTAATCCAGGATAAATATAGTCCGTGTGTGCTTATGTCACTCTTATTCTATAAACACTATATTTACGTTAAAATGTCTGGAGTGTAACTCATAGCGCCACCTGCCCTAAAAGATAGAACAACGTCTGCCGTGCCAGCTAATCTTATCTTTACATATATAATTGTACTGTACTTGAGTTCGTCATTGAACTCCTAAGCGGTAGATTTTGATGAATTTTTTTTTGTTTTTGAGTGGGTGCCTAAATGGTATAGATTCACAATTGGGCTCGGTAGGATGTTGGGGTGTTGTAGAGAAATCACCCGTGTGCGTGTGTATGTTCGTAATTCTTCTTTTCTCGAACGATTATGATTTTTTTTATTGGGTACTTATGTTCTCGCCTGTTTCTTAACGCCAACCCAGTCACTTCTTATTTTTATTACAGTTATTTCCCATTTTAATTTTACGTCGTCCTGTCGCTTAATGTGTATTCTGATCGTAAGCGACACAACTTCTCCCTCAGATCATATTTGTTTATATGATCTGAGACTTCTCCCTTCAAAAGCCAGAGCGATACTAACGGGGCGACAGGACAGGAATCAAGCTTACGCGCCGATAGTTTAGGTAATTACTTTTTACAGTGAAAATAATAGTATTTAAAAAAAAGTAAATAACATAAGCATTGCTTTATAGTTAGTTCAGTTAGTATGCAAAGTTTCATGATCTTATTTAAAGTATTTTATGAATAACAGCGGTTTATTGTTTATTTTGGAGTTAACTTTGGATTTTTTTTCTATCGAGAAAATTTTACGAAATCGTGTTTTCGTCTAACATAATCCTTAACATTAATCCTCAACTTTACCATATATTTATTTCAAAATTAATTCTGCAATATTTTCGGCATAACGAAGGATCTTGCTAAGCCATTTGAGATTATATTTCCCCTTAATAATGGTTGGACCCTGTAGGCGGCGCTTTGTAGAAATCCTGAAATCGCCCGTGCCAAAGAATATTTTATATAATATAATTTTATTATTATATAATATAAAATATAATATATATTACTATTATGTATCCATGTAAAGCCGTGTCGGATCGCTAGTGTTATTATAAATTATCGAATAGATTAAATATCATCGCATTGACAAACTCTGCGTTGCAAGCGTTTATTCTTTAACTTGATTGACAATAATCTATAAGCTTTGTAAGTAAAACAACTACATAAATTATCTTTTCCCCAAACTGCTGACCGGTTTTAGCTTCCTTGGTCTTACTTGCTAATGGGATTTTACTGTAAATAATCCGAAGCCGTTGCGGTTAGAGACGTCTAAAGTGTCAACATATGAGTCGATTAACTTTTAAATCTTTTTTAACGAAAGAATGTATGTTACGTGGTGAACTATACCACGTGGTATATACCCTTTTTTACTGGTAACGAGGCATTCTATCTTGAGACTCAGTAGTGACAACGCATCTGCATTTTGATTCTTAATCGAGGATAGATGTTTATGAGCCACAGCATCCAATTACAAGCAGGTGAACTGTGTGTTCGTTTGTCACCCTAATTCTATGAATAAATTTCCCAATTTATATAATCAACTAGCTTCTTTAGTGTTTTACTAAGTTAACGAGGAGGAGAGGCAGTGTGAGAGTCATCTCGTAGGTGTTGTCAAGGCGACAGAGGGGAGAAATGATGCAGGAGATGGCAGCAGCATCTTTCTGATTACAATTCAAATTAATAAAAAAACTGCGCTTGCCAATCCGTCTGCAAAGCTTGGCAACCATGGTAAATATCTCCCATATAAGAAAGACAATTTATGGGGGAGGCCTATGTTCAGCAGTGACTTTAATAGACTGTAACGGTGATGGTTAAGAAAGATGGCTTATAAATTATAATACTAATATTAAATGACGAGTAAAATATATACAGTCATGTTTTCTTGTGCTATCATTTATAATTAGTAGAATAGCAATACAACGCGATTAAGTTCAAGCGAGAGATCGTGTCGCAACGGTGAGAGGTGTCCGATTTTGACACCTGGCAATATTTTTTACTTGTCCTACACTTAATCAATGGTCTATTTATGTAAAGCGTACTGTAATTTATCTCACTTTATATTGTATACGTTGCCTCGTAGGTTAAGTTGTCGTCAACGCTGCAGATCATGAAGTCCTGGCTTCGAGTTACGGGTCAGGCCAAAAAATCATTTATTGAGTTTTTATATTAATAATACCTCAGTAGCGGGCCGGAGTCGGGTCTTTGGCTGAGTTTTACCACCCAGTCTTCGGAAAGCACGTTAAGCCGTTGGTACTGCGCATGATCTCTCTCCGGTCGTGTTGGACTGCCGTCCCACCGGATTATGAGATTAAGGAAATTGTGTTTTTGTTAAATACAATAATGATGACAAACGAGCACACAGTCCACCTGATGGTAAGTGGTTGCAGTGGCCTATAGATATCTACATTTATCCTCGATTACAAATTAAAATGCAGATGCGTTGTCACCCGTGAGGACTAAGATGGAATGCCTCGTTTCCAGTAAAATGGGTCGCCGGTTCTCTACACTCACCATACAGAATAAGCGGCGTTGAGCTGCTATTTTACACTGGTATTCTGTAAAAGCGTGGTCATTCCCGGTCGAGCCACCCATTCGTGCTATAACTATACTACCAATATATTTTCAGCATGGCTCTATCTACCACGTAATCGAATCGTGTACTTGAGCTTGCACATATAATCAGGCACTATAATTACAGATGGCTTGTCTCCTTTATGGTTGGCCTAAGTAACCAAAATGCGGTATGGAGGATATTATTATATTATATAAGTGCCTATGTGTACGTGGTTCCCAAATAAAAATTTTCGAAAAAAAAAATACCAACATAAATTAACAGCGTAATGCTACTGTGTTTCGTATGGTGAGTGTAGAGAACCGGAGACCCTTTTTACAAGAAACGAGACATTCAATTTTAGGTCTCAGGGGTGATCTGCATTTTGATACTAAATCGGGGATAAATCTAGATGTCAATGGTCCGCAGCATCTACTTACCATCAGGTGGACTGTGTACTCGTTTGACACCAATTTTGTGTCACAAATTTTACGGTACTCGAGCGACCCGGGTTTTATCCCCGTCGACACTTGCGAAATTGTTGATTGGGAAAAAAAGTGTGATGCCCCATTTTTCTACTTTAATATTTATATAATATATTTTATACTTATCGGAGCCCATGGCGAAAGAAAACGATTCTTTGAAATCTATCTCCTCCGTAACCCGTAGGCCAATTTACATAATTTTTTCGGCAATATTTGTAGCTCAATGCAGACCAGGTTTGTTAACAATAAAAATCTGAATTTGATTTTTTGTTCCTTTACTATCTGATCAATTCGCTAATTTACATCTGCGCAACGTCACACATTTTGATTAAATCTTTTGTTGAAATATAGTTATGACCTTAGACTTTAACTCGGCTCCGTTTATGATGCTAGCAAAAGGTTTTACCTTTGTATCGGTCCTAGTTTATAAAGTAATCTTTTGAATACGAAAACTGCAGCATTCGGTTATAATTAGTTCTGCCTAGATCTACCAGGATCGTGAGTTTTATCCCTTACGGAGAAAAATATGCAGGGCCATAAATTTCACAATTAAGGTACATGTAATTGTTTACAATTAATTAATGGCTGCAACATAAAATATGGTCCATTGTACTGATGCTATGGTTAATCTCGACAAGATCTCGTCGTCGCATTAAAAAAGCCTCTTACGACCGCCATTTTTTATCTTTTTAACGGTAAAATGGAAAGGTTTGAGCGAGAGGTTGATAATTCTTTCTCATTCAAGCGTCACGAGTTTCGAATTCGTGCGTATGCGCCATTCATCTCGAGTTCGTATAGAACTATGGACCTACAAAGAAATAGGGTTGGGACGTGTATAAATTCTTGTATCACGAGATTTTGGTACGGTGGCGGATGCAATCTCAACTACTCATGAATATACTCAGACTGTATTTAAATCTCGTGACCTATATATAGTGAATCTGTACATACAGTGAATCTTAGTACCTAATACATAATAAATAAGCATATATTAACACCCACGCCTGTCACCCAGAGCGGTAGGCAAATACTACGAACTTCCATTTGGCACGATCACTCCACTCTTGTCATCACTCCTTCATACGCTATACCTGGGTCAGTTATGTTTACTCGTAATTAGGTTCATTTTTAATATATCGCCATTTTGGTTGTTAAACTTCCGACTAAGGCGTCCTTGCTGACTCTACCATTCATTTCTTTAACATAAATTTGCTTTCTTTATATAGAAAAAGGGTGACAAACGAGCACACATTCGACTTGATAGTAAGTGGATGCCGTGGCCCATGGACATCTACATTTGTCCTCGATTAAGAATCAAAATGCAGATGCATTGTCACCCCTGAGGTCTATGATTGAATGCCTCGTTTCCAGTTAAAAAGATTTTCCGGATCTATACACTCACTATATGAAAGACAGCAGTATTAAGCTGCTATTTTACGCTGGTGTTCTGTGAACCTTCAGCGGTCGTAGCCGAGCCATTCGTGCTACAATCATTATATAGCTGCAGCGTGGCTCTATCACGTATCAAACCTACTTTATCACTCTTTCCACAGTTATTTTTTCTACGTACCCTCTGTACCTAATTATAGTTAATTGTCGATAGGTGTTGTAGTTGCCATGCGACAACAGTTAAAGAGCATCCATCAGCTCATTTCGAACTTTGGGTCTAGTTAAAGGCGATTAAGGGATATGCCAGAAAATTTTATAGTTTCCGATAGACGGTGGTGTACCATCTAATTTACGCCAGACCTAGAGTACCCAGACCAGTGACAGTTAAAAGTGCCAAGCGGCCGCTACTGTGATCGTTAATACTCTCTTAATCGGGCGAGGCCTAAATCCACCTGTGGGTTTTTATAAGCTGATGAAGAAGAAGGCATGGATGCAATATCAGAGAAAGGAGGCTAATCACGGTTTACGTCGTCTGAAATTTGACCCCAGTACCCCTCAGTAGTCGGTACTCTCACCACTAACACTCATAATACGTCATTAATTATCTTACAATCTCTACTAATCATAAGTCTCTTTAGCGAAATTTAATTATGTTGGGTCCGTTACAGCCTATAATAGTCCACTGCTGAACATAGGCCTCCCCCATAGATTACTCCACACGAGGAATATTTGTTTTTTTATTTTTAGTCGTTATTACGAAAACGCTGCTGCCCATTTCTTGATTTGTTTCCCTCATTCGCCTCTTACGACACCCACGGGATGATACGGGGTAGATAATATAATTTAATATTTAGTATAATTTCTACTTTCCCTGCCAGGCATCGCAGCTATGGCAAATATCCCCCTATGAGGCAATCTTTGAAGAGAGTCTATGTTCAGAAGTGGACTTTTGATAAACTCTAGCGAAAATAACGCATTATTGCTTTACACTCACTGAAGTAAAACTTATTAAAGTGGAATTTATCGAGGGTATATTTTGCACATCACTAGTCTTCGCACCTTCCTGCGGTGCATAGCCGTCGCGCCTGGTCGCGCTCTTTCGTGTATAGGTGATAGAGCCTTTCATGTTTTTGCGTAAATCTCATTTAAAGCCGTATTACTTACTCATTACAGTTTAAATTTACTTGTAACATCTGTCATTTTCATAATAGTCTTTATTTATGTCGCTCGTGACCGTACACGGTTCTGGGACTTGTATGGCGTCGAATGGAGTAGGTAAAACACTTGTACTATACTATACGATCCCCCCAATTTAAAAATATTTCTTTTTTATAGAATAAGGGTAACAAACGAGCACACGGTTCACCTGATGGTAAGTGTGCTGTGCCCCATACACATCTACATTTACCCTCGATTAAGAATCAAAACGCAGATGTGTTGTCACCCCTAAGGAATAAGATGGAATGCCTAGTTTCCAGTAAAAGGGTCTCCGGATCTCTACACTCACCGTACGAAACACAGCAATATTAAGCTGCTATTTTACGCTGGTATTCTGTGAGAGCGTGGTCCCACCCCGGTCGAGCCGACCCATTCGTGCTACAACGATAAAATACTTACAGCGTGGCTCTACCACGTATAAAATGTCCAGTTTTAATAGTTTAGTGAATCTTATTTTCGTTGGAATTGCGTCGGCAATTTATCTTTGCTTCACGCTATTATTGAATTTAAGATAGCCCTCTTCAGTACTCTTAAGTAGCATTTTTGGATAGCATCCGACATTGTATATTGGATTGTTGCATTGTAACTTATAAAAATATATAATATAATACTAAACGAATTTAGAACTGAAGTAATTTAAAAAATAATAATAAATTAGAAAGCTTATTATTTCATAATCTCTGTACAGGGTTATTTTGCAATAAGCGGCCAAATTTGCATAGAAGGTTCAGAATAAGTAATATAGGCAAAATTGATTTAAAAAAATCTCTACCATTAATTATGTCACTATTTTAACTGATTTTGCTATGCACGCACACATTCGTAAGGGTCGATCGATAGGCAAATACGTTGTTGTCCATAAATCACATTCAATTTGGGATAATTTCAAATATAAGTAGAAGCCTTATTTACTATTATTTATCAAAAACAGCATTAACGTTAAATCATTATTTATATATTTGAACTAAAGTTTAAAAAGTGTGTGTTTTTGCACACACGTGCTCAAATCTTATCGATTATTTGTTATTCTGGTCACACACAATAAACAATAATGTTTAATAATTTTAGTTATTACGGTGTATTTTCAATAAACGTCATATTACATTTCTTAAACTACCCTCATCAGTCATGATACTGTACCATAAATTCTTAAACTACCCTCTTATTCATCATTACTCATGAATGCAATATAACTGTGACTGAAAAAATTCACATGAAATGTATTGTGCAGTTCATTTCTACATAATATAATAATGTCCTCTAGACCGAATTTCGGTCACCGCGGCCTGCCTCAACGGAGAGTAGCCATCGGCGCAGGACAGGTTTATAGTGCCCAAGTGTGCGCATGCAAGGTGGTGGTGCAGAAACAGGTGCACTCTCCATTTCTTCACTCTCATAATTCGATGGGATAGTAAAACCGACACGACCGGAGAGAGATCAGGCGCAGGACCAACGGCCTTATGTGCTTTCCAAGGCACTGGTTTGAGACACCCCCCACTTCCTGACTCCGGGCAGCTACTGAGAATATCTTGACGGAAAAACTCAATAATTGAATTTTTGGCCCGACCCGGGATTCGAACCCAGGACCTCGTGATCAGCAGTCGCACTACTACAACCACTAGACCATCGAGGCAGTACATAATATATCATATATTGAAATAACAGTTTGCCCATTTGCAAGTATGAACTACATCCTGAACTTAATGGTTTGATACTTTGATACCGTAAGGTCAGAGGTCATGAATGTAGCTCGCGAACCTTTGCCCTGCGTGATCTCACTCACTCACTCACAATTGCAGTTGTGATATCAGAAATGCAATTACGCTGCGTGTATAAAAGCGATCTCTTTGTTATTGTATATAGCTTACAGAATACCAGCGTAAAATAGCAGCTTAACGGTGTTTTTTACCCTGGTATTCTGTTTCGTATGGTGTATACCACCGGGGGCCCTTTTGATTGGTTAAGCCATTCTAATCTAGTCCTGAAGGGTGATAACGCATCTACTTTTTGATTATTATCGAGCATAGATGTAGGTGTATATGAATCACAGCATTAACATACTATCCTGTCACCCTTGTTTTATTACCGACTTTAAAAAGGAGGAGGTATTCAATTCGATTGTATGTTTTTTTATGTGTGATACCTCAGAACTTTTCTATTCTTGTTACAACCATAATATAACTGCGGCGTTGCTCTATTACGTAGAAATATGTCAGATATTCAGACTTCTGAGTGGAATTCTATCTTAACCCTAAGACCTCTCTGTCAATCTGTGACTTTTTTGTGTGAATTTTCCAGCCTCGCTCTTGCAGCTCGCTTGTCATTCTTATATTAAAAATCTTTTTTTAATTTTTCTTCCCTTTCCTTCGTTTCCACGACCATGTAACGAATTGTGAAATGTACATGAGTTCTAAGTGTTTTTCTATTTTGAATTTTTCGGTCCATACATCCGTTATCTAACCGGATGTTAGTAATGTAAAAAAAAAATTACAACTTTATATACCGTATGATTCTTATATTTTAGATTTACCCAAAAATTGTATGATAATAATATTCTCCAGACCGAAGTTCTATCATAGCGGCCAGTTTTAACACAGATCTAGCCATCTTCGCAGAACAGTATTATAGTGCGTAAGTGTATGGGCAGCTCTCTATTTCCCCACTCTCATAGTCCGATGGCACGGTTACCGATGCGACCTCAGAGAGATCAGGCGCAGGGCCAACGGATTTACGTGCTTTCCGAGGCACGGGGGTGAGACTCCACCAACTTCTTAACTTCGGGCTGCTAATGAGAATTTCTTGACAGATAAACTCAAATACTGATTGATTTTTACCCAACTCGGGATTAGTACTCAGAACCACAAGATCAGCAGACGTGTTTACGGTTAGTAAACTAACGGCACGGATGCAGTCGAAAAAAATTGCATACACAGTAGGTGGGAGAACTAACCCTTCTGCCTAGATGTCGATCTGGATACATAAGGATGGTACGTACGGTCTTACCTACTTTTATTGGCTAATTAAGTCCCAGGATGTTGTGATAAACAGCATACATCTGTAGTTAAATGCATAAGTCCTTTATTCCTAATTATTATGCAAGGTTTTAGAATTTATATTGAAACAGAGGCTAGGCGTATTGGGCCCTCCGTAACTGGTTTAAAGGCTACGTTTCGTCTTTTGGAATTCTCGGATTGGATTTATTAGGCTGTTTCCACACTTATTAGGTTACTAGTACCTTTTAGTAGTTTTCGGAACTTAAATGTGAATGTAAAGTGGGAATAATTGAATTCCACTTTATAACGATTGGACGGCTAGATGGCGTAGTAGCTAAGTACTTGCCTAGGGGCTGCGGGTCCGAATGGTTCCACGTCTGGATATTTGTCCAGGTGCTAATTATATATATCGTCACCACACCTTTACGATACAGAATAAAATATAAGTGTATCGTTTTTATAAATTTACGTTAATTACTTTATTTCGTTTCATTATTTGCCTTACCTTTTAAATAATTAAAATTGTTTATTAATAAATTCTATATTAGATCTGTGAAGTCATGACTGGATTTGAACTAAAACTTATCGCACCACCTACCGGAAAGGGCAGAGTAACCTACTGAGTCAGCTAGTACAACGTAAAAAGTTATCTTTAAATTATAACCACACAGATATCATTCCGTGCAGTGGCAGCGTAAGCATGAAAAGCGATGGGCATCAGAATCTTCCTGATAACAACAGAAAATAAAAATAACAACAGAAGGCAAAATACCTTTATAAGGCAATCTATGGGGATGCATGTTCAGGACTGTAGTTTTAATAGGCTGTAACGATAAACATTATCAATAAGTTTCGTTATCTTAAGCCTAGTGTGGAAATACCTTTAGTATCATAACTTGAATGTTTATCAGCCGAAGCTCGCGCTGACCTTTGCGCAAAACCGGCAAAAGGTCGGTCCGTACTCAACCAATCAGCCCCGCAGTTTATGGCTCTTGAAAAAAATGTACCCGGGCCCGGGCTCATTTCTTTTAGGTTCTTGAGTTTCCTTAGAACTTACTTTCGTAAATTGAAGCGTGGGATTATCCAGATTTATTGCACACTTGTTACTTATGATCATTTTAGAAAGAAAATAGTTATAATATTTTCAGGCATCACTGCCGAAACCTGTCTCATTTCTAAGGGGGTTATACAACTATTATTCCCTCTACGTTCGTATAATGTTTGTACCAGCTGCTTATGCTATACGAACCTGTTCCAGAAAAAGCTGCAATCTATAACAGATTTTTTTTTGAAAAGCAAACGTTCTAGATCTTCCTTACCATTTCGTTATAGTCTACTGTTGCATATAAAGCTGCACATGGGTATTTTCAATTATAGTAAGAATTTATTAACGCTACGTTTGCCTTGCCAATTCGGCGTTTGATAAATTTATACGCCGTAGGTATGGTGACGGCATTAGAAAACCATCCCTTGTACCACGGTTGTCGTAGATTAGATCATCTGTTCATCTATTTTCTGTGATGTTGGTGCTGTAAGCTTATACGACTCTTACAGCTTCATCTGACTCAATCTCTCAGTCAGATTAAAAAGACAATGGTTGTTTTAAAAAGATGATGGTTTGAAAAGATGATGGTTTATGATTTCGTATTGTTACCAATTATATCGCCTCTGTGGTGGTTCTTGAGCTGTCTAACCGCTGTCCGAGTGGGGGAGTGATGCCCCCGCCTCTGACTGCTCAACTCGTGTCGGTCGATGTTCCGGGCGGTGAGAACCTCCCAGGTACGGATGCACGGTGTGCATGTAGTGTCGTAATTCTAGCGTGGTAATTCTATAAGTACGTTACGCGATCTACGTAGACTCCGCGCAACTTTAGGAATTTAAATGTAGTTGGCTGCGTTTGCCACTACCGGGTATGGGTGGGTTTCGACGCAAACAAACGAGATATCTTCTTGAAGTATGAGGAGATAGAAAGAAGTTGACAGACGTTATGCTATCTATAATATAAATACCGTTGATTCCAAAGTGCTCCGGTGGGTTTACAGATGAAAAAGTTTTGGACTTTCTGTTGTTCGTATAGGTGGGTCCTATATGTGTAGGCGAAGGTTACACTTGCGCGGGAGATGATATGTCTAACGCAGGTTTTGTAGAGGTGGATCTTGTGTCTTAGTAACGATTTGCTCTTTCTGTTAACAAGAGGCTGGAGACGGCCAATGACTGACTTGAATCTGTTGCGTACTACACTTATGTGTTTCGTGAAACTCATGCGGACGTCAAACGAGCGATCAGTCTCACGAGCCGTAGGATTAAACTGTGCGCAATGCCGAGAAAATCTATAAAAGCGACATTCAATAGACACACACTGATCGTGTGTAAATACATTTTTAAATATACATACGAAACTTATTTTAATATAGCCACAATTTACCGGGAAAATTTCCGGTTTGTTGAAATATAAGAATCGCCCGAACGAGGGACTAACGACAAAATTATTATCAAAACCAAACTCAATTAGTATTATAATTGCTAAATACTTGAAATACCAAAGAAATTTAAAGAGGCACCAAAATGAATTTATTTTAATTAACGGACCGCCCACTGACGCTATCGCTTCCGGTGCCATCTGTCGAACGTTACCCGGACCCGGACCATATATCCAGTTACATCGACATGACGTACGCATTTGCAGGGGTACGTTTTAGAGCGTGTTAAACTTGGAAAAAATTGTGAATTTGGATGTAAGCCAGGCCGAGCTTAAGGTATGGTCTGAGTGACGAGTGTTCGGCAGAGGATGTGGCGTGATGACGTTTTAAAAAATATATAATTCTTAAGTGATAAACGAACTAACAGTTCACATGATAGCAAAAATCTTCTGCAGTCTACCAGTCTATAGCCACATGTAGCCAACTTCAAACACATAGGGCTATAAATCCGTTTTTACATTTAAAGACTAAGATGGAATGCCTCGCACCTTCACAACCTATAACTATACATTTTTCAAAACGTTACCTACACACTAGGATTTTCTCCTGTATCGTGGGGACAGTTTACATACATAAATTTCACAAGGACAAACATCAAGACCCGGTATAACTATTAGGGCCCCACAAACACTTGTTCTGGATTCTAGCGAGATTAGAGCGTGCAGGCCTTAGCGCCGTAACTTTTATTTTATAGCATTGGGTGACAAACGAGCACATAATCCACTTGATGATAAGTGGATGCTGTGGCCCAAAGACATTTATCTTCAATTAAGAATCAAAATTCAAATGCGTTATCACCTCTGAGGACTGAGATGGAATGCCTCGATTTAAGTAAAAAGAGTTCCGGTTTTCTACACTCATCATACGAAACACAGCAGCATTAAGCTGCTATTTTACGGTGGTATTCTGTGAGAGCGTGGTCCTTTCCCGGTCGAGCCGACCCATTTTACTACAACTATACAATTAATGTTTCAAGCGACAGTAGCCTAATGGCAGGGCGCTGACCGCGAACTCAAAAAGGTCGTGGGTTCGAATCCGCCATTCGACTACTGTCGTGAACCACTCGTAACACAAGCAATTTAAGCTTACCACGAGTGGTTAAGGGGAATATTAGTAATGTTTATAGCATTGTTAATATTTTTTTTTAAATAAAAAAATATACCTGCATCATGGCTTTATCACGTTAAAAACTAGACATAAAATCCATATATAGTTACTACTACCGTATTTCACGTATACTGTCTCCTCAATAACCTTCGAATCAAAACACAACAGCGGTGGCATCCCGACGGGCTCCTAGACAAAATAGTAGTCAGTTATTCTATAACAGGATGTGTACAACGAAATGATAATGAATGAACAAAGAATGACATGCCAACAGCCTAGTTACGTAATTCTTTGATAGTGTATTTGTAAATTACCAATTTTGATACCTAACAAAATTGTAATATAAAATAGAACTGCGAAAAATTAAACTTGTAACTCAGACGAAATAAAAATTCGTCTGAGGCTTGTAATAATAAGTACAATCAGCTTAGCTATAAGTTCTTTTTCAATTCAATTTCATTTAAAAAAAATACTAAGTTACTAACACTAAATTGTCATTTCTGTAGTGGACTAAGGATAGAACGTCTCACAGCCTGAGATTATGCAGATTCTCCAAACATATAATCTGAACACAATAGTAAATGTACCTACTACTTATGTGGCAGAAATTGGTCAGGCATTAGGGCAGGAGTTCTACCATCTAGTCGGATTAAAACTAACGTTCGCTTTGCATCCCTTACCTAAACTTTCACGTAGGTGCTATATTTATGTAAGATGGCGGCGCGGCGTCAGTATATTCAACACATAATATGAATATATATATATAATGTCATGAAGACGGAGGGAAACTGAAACAGAAAATGGGCAGCAGAATTTTCCTGTTAAGAAATGAAAATTATAAAAAAATTGCTTTGCCAATCGCCTACTATTCGTAGCTCACTGGGAAAATCCCCCTCCCCCCCTCCCCATGATTTACAATAATGTAACTTCGGGGTAACTTTTCTACGCTGGAAAGATTAAACATTAAAACTTATGAATTTGTACAAAAATTAATTATTTTTAAAACTAAAACATATATCCCAAACTAAGCTACAACTTGTGACATGGAACCCAAGTAGCAACTCACGTAGAATAATCGTAACATAATATAGAAAATAGTTGTGGCTTTTATTAGAGGAGGTCTATGTGCACCAAAAGACTTGGAATGGGTATTGATGATGATGATGATGATGAATAAGGAAAACTAGTAAATACCGGGGGATTACAACTAAACTTGCCACCCGAAACTTGTCAAATGAGGAGATGGGCAACATCGTCGTCCTTATAGTGACTAAAAATAAAAATAAAACTGCGGTTGCCAACTCGCTTGCCAAATAAAGAGTTGGCAAATATCTCCCCCCGCCAATGGGTCAATATTCAGAGTCCTATGTTCAGTAGTGAACTTTAATAGGCTGTAACTGTTCGACAAAACTAACATGCGAATATAGAATTGGTCAAGGGCAAGTTTTTTTCCCCCTTGCCGCCATTTTTGTCTGGCGCTGTGTCAGTTTGAAATACGAGCGACACAGCCAAGAGTTATTGCACGAACGGCCCATATGTTACGTATGGTAACGTAGTCCCCGCCATTACGGGGTAAAGTCTCCCAAATTGATGACTCTGTTCAGGTTATTAATATCTCGTTGTCGAGTTGACATTTTTCTTGTATATTAAGTTTGGGGTCATAGATGTATGATTGGTCTCGCTGCGCTCGACTAGATACCGCCGGCGTACTTGACAAATGCGGCAACAAATACTACGCCGAAGTCGGCGTACCCGAGCCAGTCGCACTCCAAGCTGTCTGTGACGTACACGTGTTGCATGTTTTATTAAATTTTGGGTATAATCCGAAGTAAAATGCCAGTATGCGTAGTGAAACTCTGAAAAAATAATACTACAAGAAATAAGAAAGACACTGGGATCACATATCGTCAGTAAGTATGGTATAATTTCGAAATTTCAACATAAAATAACATGAACCCTAAACGCCATTCAGTGTTGCCGCGTATACAAGAGTCAAGTTCCCCGTGGTTGAGATTTTCGTATGAGAATTTATTGTTTTTGTATCTTAACAAATAACATATTTCATTTATCTAACCTAGTTACTGTATAGTTAACCTAGTTCTATAAATTATTTAGGGCCGGTTGTTCAATCCTCAGATAGAAAGTCTGTCGTTAAATAAGTCGTTAAATAACTACTACTACTACCAGGGTTTGGGTGGGATACTCTGGTTACTGTAAAAAATTAAAGCACGTCGGTATTATTAGGTTCAGCACGTGGTAGTTTTTTTTTTTAATCTGACCTAGTTCACAAAACTAACCTTTGAGATGAAATTTGGGTGAGTTGTTGTGCGCACGCCGGGGAAGATTTCTAAATTAAATAATTTGGTCAAGCGTGTGTTTCCGTACAAAATGTTACCAAATTCAGTTCAGTGGTTGAGTTGTGAAAACGTTACAGACAGAGTTGCTTTTATAATGATTAAGTATATGTGTAATGCAGTCACTATTCATCATCATCATCTGCCTAGCCTTTTCCCAACCATGTTGGGGTCGGTTTCCAGTCTAACCGGATGCAGCTGAATACCGGTATTTTACATGGAGCGACTGCCTATCTGACCTCCACAACCCAGTTACTGGGTAATACGATACCCCTTTGGTAAGACTGGTTGTCAGACTTTCGGGCTTCTGACGACCCATAACGACTGTCAAAGATCCACGAATGCAGTTATTATTATCATCGTATTATGTTTGCTTGGTACAGATTTCCTGCTGATCCTGTCATTTGTGACCGTTGGACTGCTAAATTACGACTTAGTCGAGAAGAAAGTTGGTGGAACCCAAAAGAACGCAGTGTTATATGTTTATTTATTTATACTTTCATGCACAAAAAAGAATAAAAGAATATGTTCCAATCATTTCAATGAGAGCGACTTGTACTTTACAAAAGGTGCTTTAAAAAGATTGTTTAAGGGAGTAAATTCCAAAAGGGACATGTATCGTAAACTTGTACAAGTTAGTGGAATGTAATTTTAAATAATTAATACCTACTTAATAAATTTTATTCTTTTATTAACCTATTTTTCTTTTCTAAAGAAGAAACCTACTCCTAACCTATACACAAATGTATTTATATTATTTATTATTCGATTTTAATTCATTGTTCATTATTAAGTATTTTCTGAGACTTAACTAATAGACCACAGCATAAAATATTTTTCCCATTAACTCGGGTAACAGTTAAGCAGCTGGTAACAACTGACAATAGTCAAGTGACGATGTCTTACGCACACTACAATAATGAGTTGCCGCATTCACGGAGCTATTGTTCTTAGATAGCGCGGTATCTAGTCGAGCGCAGCGAGACCAATCATTCATCTATGTTTGGGGTGTATTTGAAGTCTGCTTATAGCAATGGTGTGTTGGTTTTGTAGTACATCATTCGGGAAATGTTTTGAAATGTTCCTCTTTAAGAACTGACAAATTTTAATACTGTAAGACCAAGAACAATCTGTTGGGGGATTACGTTTAATGTGGCGTTTTTGGAGACCAATGAGCACACAGTCCATTTGATGGTAAGTGGATGCCATGGCCCATAGACATTTACGTTTATTCTCGATTACAAATCAAAATGACTCGTTTCCAGTAAAAAGGGGCTTCAGTTTTACACTCACCATATGAAACACAGCAGATTTAAGCGGCTATTTTACGTTGTTATTCTGTGAGAGCGTGATCGTACGCCGGCCGACCTATTCGTTCTACAACTACATTATAGTGTTACTGGATAAAACCACTAGGGTGGAGAAGGAATATAAAAGTGACAGTTTGTTCATCCTCTTTATCGGTCTATAAAGTTCACTGCTGGTAATGAGACTCTCCCATGGTAGGGAAGTCCCATGAAGGGGTCAAGGTATATACCTTGACGATTGCATTGGCATCGTATAGCTGCACCGTGGCTCCATCATGTTACGATAATTATATTAAACTAGGGACCCACCCCGGATCGTCTGACTGGTAACTATTAATGTCGCATTATTTAGATTTAAGATATGTAATCAAAGACCACACGTTTTTGTAACAAGTGGTAAAATTAAAAATTTTGTACAACCGACTTCAATACGACCGAATCATTGTCTTCGAATACAATTAAATACGCATTTTTAAGAAACTACTGGTGAGATCTTGATTAAATTTATATGGGTATATGTAGATGTCTATGGACCACAGCAACCATTTACTATCAGGTGGACTGTGTAATCGTTTGTCACCCTATCCTATAAAAAAATGTGTGATAAGAGAAAGTTAGCAAGATGATGTTGTGACCAGGATTAAGAACGGAATGCTTCAGTGGTTTGGTCATATAAAAAAATAAACAAGGAAAGAGTGACAAGTAAATTTATATTGCAGATGTAAACGACAGAGTCGGGAAGGTACGCCCTAGACGAATTTTTATCGACAAAATTGGCGATATTTTGAAAATGGGCCACATTAGGAGTACCCTTTACCGACGAGCGTGTAAGCGTAGATATATGTATGTAAAGGAGGCGAGAGAGGTGTGTCAGGATCGTGCCAAGTTGAAGTTTTTAGTCTCTGCATACTCCTCTGGGCGACAGGCGTGAATGTTTATGTATTCTGTATATTAACATTAGTTAGTAACTGTTATTGAAATTCTTTTACACAACTCGTTTTAGTTTATATTACTCTTCACGAAATTAAAACGTAAATTAAAATGTAATTGGGGGCAAAGTTATAATCACGTGTAAAAAGTTTTTGTGGAGCGTATTCAAACATTAATTTACATTTTTTCCTATTAATTTGTATGCAAACAGCGTATAACTAAGAGTGACACGAGACCTTTGCATAATCCTATTTGAATTCACTTTGTTAAGTTGTAAGTGATTCATACTATTTTTGTAGTTATACGTTAGCATTCGACAGCTGTAAGTAGGGTTAGCTACACTCATGCGGCACTTCAGATGAGATTTTTTTTTAGAAACTAGTTTTTACGGATTTAATCGCGTATATTAATTTATTTTATATTCCCATCTTTTCGATCACTTTATAACACCCATGGTTACGTCGATGACTGAGGTGTTCGACGTCTTGATGTTATAGTTAACCACGGCTACCTTTAGAATACATTCTTTTGGTTCAACCGACGCAGTAGGAACTTTAAGTATTCAAGATACTGTTTCTGCTGCTTCGGTCTTGCAGTTGTATGTTTGGATTGGAATTAAATTTTATGAATTATATGATCCCAAGCAGATGGTAGCACCCAGCCATCTTCTCTATTGAAATTAGGTTGTTTTTGATTTCAATAGACTCGCGAATTATCTTTGGAAAGAATCAAAGTTCTGTAGCGAAGATTTGTGGTCCATCAAATCCGATATAGTGACTGGGACAATCCTGTACGTGTTCAGAGACTGTGGACTTCCCGGAGCGTCGATCCTTTACTTTTACGCGTTTATAAGCGTATTCGGCTATCTTATTTTCAAGTTCACGGGAAGAAATAGGGAGAAATTAATTTACATTTTATTTTCATGTATTTACATTTATAATTTTTAATACTAGTAAGGCTGAAAAACGAAAATCCCTATATTTGATATCCTCGTTGAAAACTCAAAAGGCAGATGCGTTGTCAGACCCGAGTTTGATACCCTTATGTCTGCCGGGTTGGTGATGATCGTAAGTGCGACTTCTGATTCTGTGATACCGGGTTCGGGTTTATCTATCCAGCTGTTATGGCCCTCTTTTGCAAAACAAAAATAGTTTTTAAATAAGCCGCTTTTCCCCAAAGCAAAATCCCATAAGACATGGAAATTACTGAAGTAAACTAATCTAGCTGTCTCGACACTAGTGAGACCTCTAATCTTTTTAAAGCATAAGCTGCAAAGTTTAGTCTGCTTGCTAGTTTAGATATATGGGAGCCCACTGAAGCTTTGAGTTGACAGTGATGCGAAGAAAAACAGTGGATTCAACAGGGGTCTGTTCCTCTCCGTTTAAAATCACATCGGTTTTCAGATTTTTAACGTTTGGTGTTGTATATTCAATGCATATAGTAATTAGATAATTTTGACTGTTTAGTGTAGATAATTTTTAATTGTATTTAGGTATTATAAACAACTTTTCTCTCCGTTTTGTATAAAAATCCTACGATTAAGAAAATTCGAAAAACTGCGTGCGGATTTTTCGGTTTGTTGTCGAACACTGAGACAACTGACCTATTCATGATCTTCTAGAAACATGGAATCCATTGATTAGTATTTAAGATCGTTGACATATTAACGTGTTCTTTTTTTTTGGGAAAATCCACTGTTTAAGTATTCAGCTACGAAATTCGGCTAAAGACGTGGTGTGCCTACAATTTAACTGTTTATGTATTAATTGTTAAAGTTTTGTCTTTTGTATTTGATAATTTAAGTGTTACTAGTAAGTAAATTATGTGTATTTTTGAGGCTTGTATTTAAATATTAATCATACAGATCTTACCAAATCCGCAAAAATACTTGTAAATCTTAAAAAATTTAAATAATTAAGTAAGTTTACATACTATAAATATGTTTTCATATTTAGTTAGCTTTTCATAGTAAGTTTTGCGTTTATTTTATTATATTCCTGCATTTCTTCAGTTTTACGTGGTAGAGCCATGTTACAGATATTATGGTTGTAGCACGAATGGTTCAGCTTGACCGTGGAAGAATCATGCTTTCACATTATACCAGCGTGAAATAGCAGCCTATACTGTTGTTTTCGTATGGTGAGCGCAGAGATCCGGAGACCCTTTTTACTGCAAACTAGGCATTCCATCTTATTCCTTAGGGGTAACAATAGGGGTGGAACTATGGAACTAGAAACATTTTTCAACTGGAAACAAGGCAATCTTAGTCTTCGGGGGTGACAACGTGAAAATTTTGATTCATAATCAAGAATGAATTTAGATGTCTATGGGCCTCAGTATCCACTTACCACCAGGAATGTTGCGTTTCTCATCCTTATTCTATAAAGAAACACTGAATGGCCAAGGAGAGCGACGGCTGCCACATGCGCCATACCTGTAAACAGCTTTTAAGTCTGCTCGGTTTTACAATACACTTATTTGTATTATTTTTGTGTATGTTTTTGTACAACTAATTAAAAGTTATTTAATTAATATAAATTAAATTTTATTTAGCAATGAAAAATCTTTAATCCTTGTCATTTAATATAAATAGGATTTTAGTACTGCTTTTCTACCTGTGTGTGCGTCTGGTTAGGTACAATCTTAACTATTTTCGACGACAAGGAGCAATGCGTGCTCTGCTGTTATATGCTTATAATCTCTATAATGTATACTACCTAGTAAGGTACCTTTTTAATCTCCAGAGGTGACAACACATTTCTTCTTCTTCGTTCGATGTTGGTGCAGGTGTCCGTGGACTGCAGCAGGCTCGTATCATCCAGTGGGCTGAACATTTGTTCGTCATTTAGGTTTTGTAAAAAGAAAGTTTTTCTCACATTGTGACAGAATTTGAGAGAGTAACCTCATTTTGAAACTGCATTAGATTTATTAAAAAACATGTTAACGTTCATTGAGTTATAATGTACTACGTACTAGAGAAGCTATTCCAAATAAAAATTGTGCGCTACTCTATGTCTTCGCGCATGCGCGGTAATAGTAGAGTCGCGCATGCGCAGTTGGTATAAACGCGCATTGCGCTTGCGCGGTCAGTTTTTGTTATTATAGATTATACGTGAGTAGAATGGTCAGTATGTAATAATTGTTTATTTATATTGTACTGTTAATTATATCGAGTACAATTTTTTTTTATGTTTTTTATTTTGTATATGTGCTAATTTAATATAATATTACATAATATTATGTCAGAATTACATTTTAAGGGTATTTTATTTAATATTTTAATAGGTAAATATGTGAAATATAAAATATACATTTAAATACATTGAAGTAATATGTACTTACGTACTAGAACAGCTATCTCAAACAAAAATGTGCGCTACTCTGTGTTCGCGCGTTTGGTTTTTTTATCATAGAATAAACATAGGTAGAATGATCCGTAGGCAATAGTAGATTGTATTATTAAATAGGTAAATTATATCGAGAACAATATCCAAATTTTGTCATTTATTTTGTATATTATATTTGTTTATTTAATATAATATTACATAATATTATATCACAATCACATTTTAATGATATTTTTATCTGAATATTTTAAAAGGTATCTATGTCAAATATAAAAAAACGTACTAAGTGTATGTTTAACAAAACTTATTAACATAAAATTTAAATTACAAATATATTTATTTAAATTAGAATCATAAATGTTGTAAATAATCGTTCATAAATGCTGGGCACGCGAGAGTTAAAAATGGACGAATTTATTCCACTTTGACTTTGAAGTGGAAACCTAAAAATAAAATAAAAGAATAATAAGCATATTTAAACATGAAAAATTTATCTTAATTATAATAACTTATATGTTTCTACAAAAAAAAAATGTGTAGTATAATAATATATTCGTCCTAAACTTAAGTACCCACAGAAATGTCGCATCTGAAAATATTAATTTCATAATCTATATTCAATGATACGAGATGGCGTCTTAGGAATAATTTGTTTTATTATTAATTTATAATAATTTTTTTATTGAATAAGTATCTTATTAACCGATGAAAAGTAATTCCTTGGTTTTTACTGACATTTCTTGAAGTATTGCAATATCTAAGTACACAAGACGGCATATTTTTATCAAGAGATTTTTTTTAAATCAACACAACACGTGACAACTCTACAAGCGCCTAGCCAGTGACTGATTAAAGTGCAGTGCATGCACCGCAGTTGAGTGGAACAGAGTAGCTGAATGCAGTGTCTCCTCTAGTACGTAGTACATAATAGCTCAATGTTAACGTTAAACAAACGAAATTTTAATTTTGTGATTCGGTTCCATCTAATTACAAGTCTTGATTTAAGAAATTATTTAAGTATTATACCTGGTAGAACCACGCTGCGGCTATGTTATGGTTGTAGCACGATTGTGTCAGCTCGACCGAGGAAGGACCACGCTCTCACATAATACCAGCGTGAAATAACGGCTTAATACTGCTGTGTTTCGTATGGTAAGTGTAGAGATCCGGAGACTTTAATATATAATGTTAATTTCTATGGGCCACAGCGTCCACTTACCATCAGGTGGGCTGTGTTTATTTATTTATTATATGGACAACAAAACAGATAAATGGATTATATATATATATATATATATATATATATATATATATATATATATATATATATATATATATATATATATATATATAACAGTTTTGTCCCATCGGTTGGACTGTGTGCTTGTTTGTCACCCTTACTCTATGAAAAACGGGATGAAGAATATCAATATGAAAGATAATTTGTTCCACATTGAATACAAATGTTTACTAAATTATTTCTAGAACTATTATTAATTATTAATTCAGTTACCCAATCGACATCTTCCCATCTTATTGTTTTTAACTAAGTATCATTTGACTTTAAAGTGCACAGATTGACTTAAGGGTTAAGAAGATGCAAATTTTAGTCGGTTGAATAACCGCTGTTGCGAGATGGCGAATTCAATGCGTGCTCTGTTACGACATACCTACTTATTGTTTACATCACCTGTACATTTGATGCTGTTTTGTTCTCCGGGCACTCATAGAATTGTCTAAGCAAGAAAAGTACAAGTATTACAATCCACCTGATGCTAAGTGAATACTGTCGATGATCCTGCATCAATCCTCAAAACGCGGATCCATTGTCTCCGCTGAAATCAGCGAGATGCGCTGTCTGTAGGAATGTCTTGTAACCATTAGATACACAAAAGCATTATTCTACTTTATACGTGATACAGCCATGCTGCAGCTATTTTATGGTGGTGGCACGAAAGGGTCGACTCAACCGGGGTAGGACCACGCTCTCGCAGAATACCAGCGTAAAATAGCAGCTTGGTGCTGCTGCATTTTGTATGGTGAGTATAGAGAATCGAAGGCCTTACAATGCATCTGCATTTTGATTCTAATTTGAGGATGGATGTAGATGTCTATGGGCTACAGCATCCACTTACCATCGCTGTGTGCTCACTTGTTACGCTTATTCCATAATCGATAAGAAATAAAATTCTGCTATTTTCCGCTTGTGTTCTGTGATACGCACTCATTAGACGATAGAGCTCCTGTTTTACCTTGGAGTTCGGCTGGGTACATAACATCTTACATAATGATTTCTTATATTTGCGCAAGCACTACACATTGATTAAAACTACTTTTACTTCAACTTTTAGTCAATTTTATCGCATTTAATTTATTTAATTTTTAATATCCGACCATTCGGGTGCTTTTCAGCATCCATGGTCACGGGGGGTTGAGTTGACTAACTTCACGATGTCAGTGTTAACACGCATTATCTTCAGCTTTTTAATTATTACTTATGGTCCGATCTACGCAGAGTGAACTTACTGTGTCTTGAAGTCTTGCAGTGATATGCTTGGGTTTAGTTTTAATTTTAAAATTAAAATTTTAGAACAATTACTACTATATACCCATTGCCCTTGAGCATGTGACCTTACGAAGTGACAAGGTTAAAATGCCTAATAAATTTCGATACATTTTGATTAATTAATTTATTACATGAATTTTTTTTGTATTTTTTTTGTAAAATATCATTGTCATAGGCTTTTAAATCGTTCACATGTTACACCCAATTTTTTAAAGACGGTAAAAAAGGTCATCCAATATATAATATACTATATTTTATAAATTAGTTTTTTTAGTTTTTTTTTTACAAAACGAAAGAGAGAAACGAACATACAGTACACTTGATAGTGAGTAGATACTTGCAGTCAACTTTAAACAAAGAAGGCTAAAGATGCGGAAAAGGTCATCCAGAAAGATCATCCGGTATACTAAGTATTTTTATTACATTTATCTCAGTTGAACTAACGTATTCAAGCCGTGCTTCAGTTTCAATTTGTCAAGTCATATACTCGTATGTAGGATTTTGTCTGCCGTCTGAACACTTGGTTAGCCAGCTATTTGTTAACGTTCTACAGTAAGGTAAATTGGCGTGAGCGTTGATATATCACCTTTGGTAAAACCGCGTGGAGAATAGGGACTGTGAACATCATGTTTCCGTTAATTTAAAGTCTTATACACATAGCTTAGTATGCGAATTAGATAAAAGTGAATTGTCTTTGGTCCATTGAGAAAGAAACTCAGTCTTCATGTGGGATACTACGTACATGTGTTTTGGCGATCTTTCAGATATTTCTCGTTTATAGCTCCTGATACCCGGCTGAGCATGATCATATTTGTGCTGTTTATTGTATACTTTCGTTTTTTTGAGTCCTCACACAGTAAAGAGCGTGCGAGTACAGGTGTACTCCCTATTCGCTAGCTCTATGGTCTGATGGGACGGCAATTCGACACGAGAGGATATAAATCAGTCACAGGATTTTACTTGCATTCCGAGGCACTTGAGTAAAGCACCTCCAACTATCTGACTCAGGGCTGTAAGGGAGGATTCTTAAAAGAGAAAACCAGTTATTTAATTTGACTTTACCCGGGATCCGATCTGACCGACTCGATCCGATATGGGTACCGAGAATCAATGTAATATACAGGCTGTGAAGCAAATTTGGTATTTAGGGGTGGCAATTTATTTATTTGATGTTGGTGGCAGGTGTCCATGGGCTCATGTAGCCCTTTATCATGCGGCGGACGTTAAGATCATTTGTCAGTTTATTTTTATAAAAAAATAATACAAATCCTGTTACTTAAAGTTAACGTTAACGTTATAGTTATCACGTTGATTGTTTTTTTTTTTTATTAACATTTACATGTAAAACGTGATTTAATTCATTAGGAGAATTAACTCTATACGAATAACTTGCAATGCTAACACTGTGGAGGTTTATTAAGCGAAATAGGCGTTCGACTTGATATATAATCTGCGGTCCGGCCCGACGGTGTACGGTGGAGGCAGCGAGTAGACTTGTCATATGTCAGCGACCAACGTCCGCCCTGGTTTCCCCGCGACCGATCTATCATAGTTGTTCCAATCGCTGTTTGCTCTGGAACTGGCCAATTTGTCACAATCGCTTACGGCCGTTTGGTGAAACCATCTTTCAAATACGTTCGCCTTTTGTACGGTCAAGTGTGATTTCTTGTAAACGTCGTTATGTGACATGTTTTAAACGATGCTCAGTTAAGGAGGCTTTTAAAGATTTATGGTGTTGATCAAAATTGCTATTTAATTCTTGATGAAAATCATTGTGCTTTCTTGATAAATATAAATTAAAGTAGTAATTAAACGCGATAAAATCCGTAAATAATAGTTTTAATCTAAAATCACTGTGTTACAGGTTTTGTTTTAAAGAATAAGAGTGACAAACCAGCACACTGCCCATCTGATGGTAAGTGGATGCTGTGGCCAACACACGTCTAGATTTATCGACAGATAGATCTACAGTCAGATAGTTTGGTCAGCCTTTATTAGCGTATAGCAGTTTCGTCTAATCAATTTTAATAAAGAATTATTGTATTTTGACCTCCAATGTACAGAAATTTTATATTTTATAGTAAGTTTCTCACCCTGGTGTAAACATACATCTTTGAGTAAGAATCAAAATGCAGATGCATTGTGTGTGAATATAGTAAATATTGATACGTTACGGTTATTGTTACAGCCTATTTAAGTCCACTGCTGAACATGGGATTCCCCCTTAGATTGATTGATAGTTACCACACTTAGCAAGCGGGTTGACAAACGCAGTTTTTTGTTTTTAGTCGTTATTATGAAGACGCTGCTACCCATTGCCTGATTTGTTTCTCTCTATCTTTTCTTACGACACTCACGAAATGAAATAGGGTGTATTGCACCGCCATTACACGTTAAACAACTTTATCATACTTATGTAACAAAATACGTGATTGTAAGGAAAGGATGAGATCACAGTCTGTTCCGTAAACATAAGTCGCGAGGGTGCGAGCAGACGGATGGACGGATTTTAGGTCAAAGTGCACTAGTTTTAAAGGAAATCTATTTGCGTTGGCTTTTAGATAGCTGCGAGCGTTTATTTTGATATATTTCAGCAGTTTGCAGTAAACTGGGGCATTCCATCCCGAGTTAGTTCGCAGTTCACTGGACTTTGTTGCGATGTTAATGTCCGTTGATTTTGTTTGAGATAATACTCAGTTTTTATCGCCTCGCTTAGATTTAATCGTATACGCTAATCGAATTACTTGCTTAGTTGTTAACAGCACCGGGTTATTGTTATTTTCCTTTTATAATAATAATAGTTCCCACTTTCACGTATGATAGTGAAAGTTGGGTGTGGCAGAAGAAGCATGAGAGTAGAATAAACGCAGTAGAAATGCGGTCATTAAGGAGTATGTTAGGGTTGAATCTGAGTGACAGGGTGAGAAATTGTGTGATTAGAGAAGAATATGGTTTGCAAGATGATGTTGTGACCAGGATGCTTCGGTGGTTTGGTCATGTGCAAAGAATAAACGAGGAAAGAGTGATAGAGCAAATTTATGTTGCAGAAGTGAACGGCAGAGTCGGAAAGGACGTGCTAAGCGAAAGTTTAGCTACCAAATTGGCGATATATTGAAAACAGGCCAAATTAGGAGTGCCCTTAAACGATGAGCATGTATGCGTAGGTATATGGATGTGAAGGAGGTAAGAAAGGTGTGTCAGGATCGTGCCAAATGGAACTCTTTAGTCTCTGCCTACCCCTCTGGGTGACAGGCGTGAGTGTTTATGTATGTACGTTTTTTTATATAATAATTTGTCTTTCACACCAAATTTTGGTTACGGTAGCCAGTCCCAACGGAGACTTGCCATCGGTGCAGTACAGGATTATAGTGCCCAAGTGCATGCGCAAGCACAGGTGCATTCTCTATTACCTTGCTGTCATAGTCTGATGGGATAGTAATTCGACACGATCTGAGAGAGATCAGAAACAAGACCAAAAGTTTTACGTGCTTTCAGAAGCACGGGATAAAACACCCCCGAATTCCTGACTATTCCTGAAACGATGCTACTGAGAATTAACAAAAATACCCAATAGCTGATTAAATCCCGATCCGGGACTCTTATTATTATTATTACTATTATACTTATTTTTATTTTTTGAGAACAACTAAAAAATTTAAAATAAACTGAGTTTCTTTATCCAACTCTCATGCGTGTCAACTATGGCAAATATTCCCTCTCTGAAGCAATCCATGGGGGAGGCCTACGTACAGCTGTAAACTTTTCATAGATTATAATCTGGTGAAGAGTCACCCAACACACGCATGTATAATGTAAGTCCATCACTCGCGAACAGCTAGACCAATTTTGATGCAGTTTTTTGTGTGTTTTAGCTGGTCACTGGATGGTTTAGATTTGCAATTAGACCCGGTAGGTGGCGCTTTTGTCGAGATCCTGAAATCACTGGTGCGAAGCCGGGGCGGAACGCTAGTATGTAATAATTTCACTCACTATCATGTACATAAATTGTACTCATCTTCGGAATATTTTTTACAAGCGGTTGGCTTAATACGCATAATATTTGTTATACGCCGATATTGAATATAGTATTTCGTAATATAGTTTTTTTCAACGCGGCACAAAATGTATTTTAACACGAAGTAAGTGAAGGATCACGCTCGCAGGGTCTAGGTCCAGATCGTGCGGTGAGTCACGCCGCTTCTTCTTAACCAAGAGTTAAGTTGATTGTTGTAGAACGCCCGAAAATTATGGATTATTTATTAGATCTCTTTATTTTGCTTAAATCGTTTACTTCCTTACTGCTGTTTCTGGTGTTTGAGCGTGATTTGAGTGGAATTATTTTACACTGGTAGCTTCTTATTGCAGCTTTTTCTTTTATTTATTTATTTATTTATTTATTAATTGTCCCATGTTGGTCTGGGACTTATAGGTCCTATTTTTATGTGGGAATTAAAACAAAAGGAATATGCTAACAATGTTACTTGGCTGACATATTGTGAAAGGCAACTAATAGGACATTTATTTATTTATTTATTTATGCTTTCATGCACAAAAAAGTACATATGGCGGACTTAATGCCATACGGCATTCTCTCCCAGTCAACCATATATAGTTAATTATATTACATCAACCATATAAAGATATTGAGTTAATTTTTGTGTAGGTGAAGGGTAGCCATGTATAATTTCTTTCACAATTATCCATCTAAAACCACTGCTCTTTTGTACTTACGCCGAGGTATATTACCTCGGGAATTATAAGCGTGATCTTATGATGCAGTTTATGTTTCATTTTTGAATTAAAGTATTTTTATAGGCTTTATTATTTCTATCTAAGCATAAACATACGAAAATACAGTCCACCGAAATGTAAATAGATACTGTGCCCAAAATACACCTATATCTATCCTCAATTTAAATCAAAATGCAGAAGCGTTGTCACCCTTCTGTGTAATGCTTCATCATCAGGAAAAGGAGTTTCTGGTTCTAACCACTCACCAAATGAAATACAACAGAATAAATCGAGCATGATCCATCGTTATATGTAGTAGATTTATATTAGTAGTATAGTTCGACCGGGGATGAACTAAGAATACCGGCGTAAAATAGTAGCTTAATGCTCCTGTGTTTCATATGGTGAGTGTACAGAACTGGAGACCCTTTTTACTGGAAACGAGGTATTCTATCTTAGTCCTCACGGGTGACAACGCATCTACATTTTGATTCGTATTCAAATATTGATGTGGATGTCTATGGACCACAGCAACCACTTACCTTCAGGGGACTGTATGCTTTTTTTGTCACCCTATCCTATAAAAAAGATCCTTCCTGTTCTAAACGATATAATACATCCGAAGTAAGGTATTACGTAAATGCATGAGAAATATGTGGGCAACTTACCGCTTACCATCAAGTGGACTCCACGCTCGTTAGTCACATGTACTTACTTGCTTAGATTAGCTCCATGGTAGCTAAAGTAAGTAAGCTTTAGTTAAACAGTAATCAAAAAACCCGACTACGTTAAAAAGTTTACTGAAAAAACCTTCCCCTCCCTTTTTTTATTTGTAGATGCAATATATAAAAAAATATAGCCCGTGTCACTCTCACAATTAATTTGAATCTAATGACACCTCGCAAGTTAAAATGGATCAAGCCGTTTTGGCTACAAAGCGTGTCAAAAAATCCATATATACAAACATACTCTCGATAAACATTACCCTACTTCTGGGGCATTTGGTTAAAAATAGTAATTGAAAAAAAAAAGACTGCGAAAATCAGTTTATTTCAGAGAAAAATTCAAATATTCGAACCATTTGAACTACAGAGCGTAACAAAGGAATGACATACATACTAACACACCTCCTTCTGAGGCCGTCGGGTGAAAAAAATTCGAGGATTTTAAAGAAATTATGTTTATAAGTAATTATTTTAGGTAGACCTAATTTAATTTCATGACATTAAATTATGAATTACTTTATTTTCATCTCTCTAACTTTCCTCCTCGTCGTGCTGAAAACAATATTTTGTATTTGCCAATTCCGTCAATTTTCTTTGATTATGTCTTGGTAATAACGCATTTAAATGACTCTCAATGAAACAATATAAATTACAAAAATAAAACAATAATATAATTTACGAAACTCGTCCATCTTAATCCTGCTTAAAAGCTGCTGAAAATGTTTGATATAGTTGACTGAAATTCGTACTTATTTTTCAGTTCTTAAAAATAGGTCAGTTGTTACTTATTGATGCTTACGACTGCAGATTCATTTTTAAACTTGTGCTGTATAAACATACTGGCCGAGAAGAAACTGCACGTTAAAGAAAATATGTAAAAAAAGAAAAAGAAAGCAACAAAAAAAGGAACAGCGGACGCTCCCGGTTTGGTGCATAATATTTTAATAAACTTTTTATACACAAATTGTAAAAAAACACTGTTTTAACACATTTTCATAAGCTTCGCGTGTATCTATCTATCTATGTAACAGAATATTTTAATGTAATTTTCCCCAACTCGTAGTAGGCCGACAATACAATAATTTAATAACTTTATCACCATATCCTGATCAGGATCATCAGTAGAAATTAAAATTGTTAGGATCACCACTATTCATGATGAATGCATCTATGGGCTACAGCATCCACTTACCATCAGGTGGACTGTGTGCTCGTTTGTCACCCTTATTTTATAAAAAAAATTCAACAAATAACGTAAGTACGTAGTTTTCATTATTTTATTTTATTAAAAAATACATTTTGCAGAATATCAATTCTAGAAAATAAATACTTAATATTTGAAAAAAAAATTGCATAATGCTACAGTAACATCGTTACCGCAAAACCGCTTTCTGTCAAAACCATATTAGTCGACTCCCGATTTGTTAGTTCGAGTTGCTAACATACATTGTAAACAATAGAATTTAGATAATTCTCTGAAAGCGGAGTAAATGCCCTCAAGTACTAACCGGCGTGATAAGGGCTATCGGCACGTCGGGTCAGCCTGAGGTCCACAGGAAGGCCCGATAACTGCCCTGTGGTACACAATTACAATTCCAGTTAAAACATCTATTAAAGCTTTGCTTACATGTTATCAAAGTTAGACATTTTTTGGTTAGAATTTGTTACAACTTTTTTTATAATGATTTCTTATGTTTACGCAAACATTACACATTTAAATAAAACTAGATTTTACGGGTTTTATCACTTATATTTACTTATTTTATATTCCCGACGTTTCGACCATTTTAAAGCACCTACGGTCACTTTACAACACAACTTTACAAAATTTGTAAAAGTTGTATTATTTAAAAAATATTTTGTAGAATAAGGGTGACAAGCGAGCACATAGTCTACCTGATGTATAGAAAATTAGTAAGAGTAATTAAAGAAAACCGACTACAAGAAAAAGTTTACTGCACAGAGAAAAACATTATAACCTAATATCACTTAGATAACAAAGACGAATATAACGATACGCTGTAGGTTTTTTTATAGGATAGGGTGACAAACGTGCACACAGTCCACCCGATGGTAAGTGGTTGCTGTGGCCCACAGACATCTACATCTATCCTCCATTACAAATCAAAATGTCACCCGTTAAAATACATCAAGCCGCTTAACGTGCCCAAGAAATCATATTTACATACACACATACTGTTGCGCGCCAAAATTAATGCCTGATACATGGCGAGTTACCACTAGCGTCATTTAGCATTAAGTAGCAGACCTAGGAGGGTCAAGATCTTTCTAGAAAATCCCATACTAGTATCTACACCTAGTCCGTCGGTACTGGTATGTACTCGAACATTCTAGACGTTTTAGTAGAAGAGGCCCTATATAAGGCCGGTAAGGATCGCGACCGGGTCCGTATTGAACTGACCATTCAAGCGAATACTTTGAAGCGATATAACGGCGAACTGAAATGATCAGAAGTACAATTGTGTTTTATTATTAGTGTGTTTTAAGTTGTTCATTGTTGTCTGTAATTAAAGAGTCGATTTTGGTAATTCAATCGGCAGTTTTCACGAACCCCAAGTTCGTAACATTACATACGTACATTCACTCGAAAAACGTTCACCTCCTCTTAGGGCAGTTGTGTTCAAAATACGAGTTACAATAAAATTTTATGTGTACAAATAAAATGAAACAGAAAAAACTTTAACATAATACAAAAACCATTCGTGATCCTTTATCTTCTTTAACATGGGAATTACCTGTCTCCATCACTGCGTTTTCTCGGGTACAACAAACCCGGACAAAGCCGTCAAACAATTGTAAAGAGGGCCCCGCTATAGATGTTTCCTGTCAGAAAGCTCGAGGGACATTTGGCGTTATATTTTCCCGTCGTGGATCCCTTGGAATCCCGCGTGAACCCGGCCGCGAGATGGGTCTTGTCAGGAACACGCGGCGCCTGCTTGGAGGGTTACACGTCACGTCGGTTGTGTTCGAAGTGAGATTCTTCTCTTATTCTTGACTATTGTAATTCCACGTCCTTCAAAACTTATTGTGAAAATAGAATCCTTTTAAATAAATCGTACAAAGGCGCTCTTACATATTGAATTATTCTGTTAGAAAAAAAAATACTATCAAAAGCAAGTCGCTTTTCACGTGGTGATTTAATTTGTATTTCATTGAATTATTCGAGTATATAAAGTACAGACTAACTATTAATATTTTTGATATTATACATATTAACTTATTAAGAAATATAAATAATTAAATTCAAATATTATTTAATTAATTTCAGCTGTTATTAACTATAGTTTAAATAACGAAGTTCCTATGAGAAGGCGTTATTAAGTATGATTGTAATAATGAGGAAAAGAATAGAATAGAATAGAACACATGTCCACCTGATGGTAAGTGGTTGCTGTGGCCCATAGACATCTACATCTATTCTAGATTACGAATCAAAATGCAGATGCGTTGTCACCCGTGAGGACTAAGATGCAATGTCTCGTTTCCAATAAAAAGGGTCTCCGGCTCACTACACTCACCATACGAAACACAGCAGCACTAAGCTATTATTTTACGCTGGTATTCTGTGAAAGCGAGGTCCTTGCCTGTTCGAGTCGAACCATTCGTGCTACAACCATAATATAGCTGCTGCGTGGCACTACCACGTATAAAATGAATGTGCGTTGTTAATTTGTCATACACTATTTATTTTTTATGTTAATGCGTACAAAAATAAAACAAACAGTTGGACTGAGTATTTTTTTGAAGTCGGCTAAAAATGTAAACTTTTTTATTTGGGTAAAAATAAATCTCATTGTAAAAGAGTTAAGCCGAGCGGATAATACCTTAACCTCTTAACTGCCGACCTAACCGAGATAGCCATTGACTTCCCCTTACGTTTTAAAGACTTAAACTCCAGGAACTATGCGTAAAATCCCATCTAGCATGACTAGTAAACAACCCACGTGTATATTAAATAGATATTTTATATCTGTGTTTTCTAGTAGTGCGCGTATTTTCCAATCAAAGATGTTATGTGTAACAGAACATTTGTCGGTGGAAAAAATGAACGAACCGAACGTGAGTTGGAAAGTTGAGTGTACCCAAACACATTCTGCGTCAAGTATTTCGCGTTTATGGTTACACAAGTTGGTATATTTTTTTAGAAACATGGAACATGCGTGGCCAAATTTCGAATAAATTTAGTACGATCGAAATTTGTTTCTTGTACAGTTTGCTATTTCTTAAAATATTGAATAAAAATAACAATTTTCGTCCGTGAATTACACTGCAAGTGTGTACGAAAGACATTTAAATCATAGTAACCTACAAAACTACTGACAACTGATTGGTTAATATGAGGCACTGCCATAATATCAGCGCTGTGCCCATGGAAACACTGCTGCAGCTTTAAAGCTGAGTCGGGCCTTTTCATTGTTGCAACCCCATGTATTTGTGTCTTTTTTTATGGAATAAGGGTGGCAAACGAGCACACAGTCCACCTGATGGTAAGTGGATGCTGTAGCCATAGACATCTACATTTATCCTCGATGGAGATTCAAAACGCAGATGCGTTGTCACCCCTGAGAACTAAGATGGAATGCCTCGTTTCCAGTAAAAATAAGTATCCGGATCTTTACACTCAACATACGAAACACAGCAGTATTAAACTGCTATTTTACGTTGGTATTCTGTGAGAGCGAGGTCCTTGACCAGTCGAGTCGAACCATTCGCGCTACAATTATACTACTAATGTAACTGCAGCATGGCTTTACTACTAAAAAAAATTTCTGCGACATCTAATTCCACTATCCCAGATGTGTGACCAATAAATTATTCATTTTTGTATTCAATCACCAGACAGTACAGGAAATTAACTTTTTACTTCTTTGCCATCAGCATGTACATAGGCTACTCCCGTTCTTGCAGTCACGCTTAGCAGGTAAGTTGACGATTCCAGTATCAGAATCTCGCAGCTTTCACGCTGCAACTGCAACCCGTTGCCGATTTACGATATAGTTTTAGCGCCATCTTTCGGAAGCCATATGACGTTACTGGTATTGGCTAGAACTACACCCTTAAAACAGTTACGGACGCCTCTATACAACAAAAAGCAAATAACTTAATTTTTATACATAGTAGAGCCATGCTGCAGCTATATTATGGTTGTAGCACGAATGGTTCGACTCGACCGGGCATGGACCTTGCCCTCACAGAATACCAGGTAAAATAGCACCTTAATAGTGCTGTGTTTTGTATGGTGAGTATAGAGATCCGGAGACCCTTTTTTACTGGAAACGAGGCATTCCATCTGAGTCTTTAGGAGGGACAACGCTTCTGCGTTTTGATTTTTATCGAGAATAAATGAATAAGTCTGTAGACCACAGCATTCACTTACCATAAGTTAGACTGTGTACTCTTTTGCCACCCTTATTCTATAAAAAAACGGCTTGATCGATTGTGATAAAAAATTTGCGGGTACTTATGGGATCATCTAGATGATTCCATCAATGCTATAGTTCAACCCTGAAGATAGCGCGGATGTCGATCAATCAATCATCATTTGCGAATATAGGTATTAACAAAGGTGTTTGTTATATTGTATATTAAGTTCTTCTGTATTTTATATAACCTTATAGGTCTTGCAAAATAATATACACTAAATTAAAAAAATACATATGGAATATCAAAATGTCATATTATTAACTACATTACTTTACATTACATTAGATCACATCAAGTTATATTACATGTTATTAAATACCTATGTGTTTAATAGATAAATTTCGTGATCTAGAAACCACCCATGCGAAGCCGGGGCGTATCGTAGTCCGTATCGTAGTAGTACTTGTATAAAAGCATTGAGTACTTATAATCAAATTAAACGTAAACCGAAGTTGGTTATGATAACTATTCTCTATCATTATTCTACGTTACCGACCACGTTGATCCATTAAAACACCAATTCATCTTGAAGAGTACCGTTCTAGTATTTGACCTTTAAGTTTTACGGTTTTCAACACGGGTAATTAAGTGCTAAATTGATGATATGCGGCCCACATGATGCTGCGCGTCGTGAGATATTATACCGGGAGTGTATTTTATGGTCACTTTTCATTGCTATAATGAATTTTGTCTACGGCTAGTTATTTTCAAATTAGGTAATAATTATTATTTATTACTTGACGTAATAGTCATGCCGCAGTCTATTTTATGGTTGTATTACTGATGGGTCAGCTTGACCCGGGAAGGACCGAGTTCTCGCCGAATACCATAGATTAAAAAAAAGAACTAAAAATTCATTGAAATAATTAGACTGATTATTTTAAACATAAATAACGCTACATTATTACATTCTATAAGGCGAAGCCGGGGCTTGTGTTTAGTGTTTTTTCCCTTATGGAATAAGCGTGGTAAATGAGCAAGCAATCCACCGGATTTTAAATGAATGCTGCGACTAATAGACATTCACATCTGACCTCGATTAAGAATCAAAATGCAGCGTTGTGACCCCTGAGAATTAAGATGGAATAAATCGTTTCCAGTAAAAAAGGTCTCCGGTTTTCTACACTCACCATACGAAAGATAGCATCATCAAGTTACGCTGATATTCTGTGCAAGCGTGGTCCTGCCCCCGTCAAGCTGACCATAATATAGCTGCAGCGTGGCTCTACCATGTTAAAAATTGCCGTAGAACATACTAAGTCAGTGTAAATCCCTGGGCTCAAACGCGTGTTTCAAACGACAAATGCTTAGCGTCTCTTTTTTTTTTTTTTTTTTTATAGAAGAGGGGGCAAACGAGCATGCGGCTCACCTTATGTTAAGTGACTACCGCCGCCCATGATCAACCGCAACACCAGAAGAATTGCGGGTGCGTTGCCGGCCCTTTAGAAAGGAGTAAGCTCTTTTCTTGAAGGTCCCCAGGTCGTATCGGTCCGGAAAAATCGCCGGTGATAAACTATTCCACAGAGAGGTTGTACGTGGAAGAAAACTCCTTGTGAAACGTACAGTGGTGGACCGCCAAGCATCCAGATGGTGTGGATGGTATCGGGACGTTTGCCGTATCGTGCGTTCACGAAATTTGGCGGCTGGGATTAATCCGAACAATTCCTCAGAGCACTCCCCGTGATAGATGCGATAAAATACGCAAAGAGATGCAACATCTCTTCGCAACGCCAGTGAATCGAGCCGATCGGAAAGCACTCGGTCGTCGACGATTCGAGCCGCTCTGCGCTGGATGCGGTCAAGTGGAAGGAGCTGGTACTGGGGAGCCCCAGCCCAGAGATGGGAACAGTATTCCATGTGCGGCCGAACCTGCGCCTTGTAAAGTTGCAGGCGGTGTGCCGGCATGAAATACTGTCCCGCTCTGCTGAGCACGCCAAGCTTTTTAGAGGCCAATTTGGCCTTCCCTTCCAAGTGACCACGAAACTGCACGTCACTCGATATGTCGACGCCGAGGATTCCGATACTGGCTGAGGCAACAAGGGGAGTGCCTTGAAACTGAGGGGATACGACAAAGGGGTTCTTTTTAGCGGTTAACGCGCAAACTTGTGTCTTCTGGGGGTTAAACTGGACTAGATTTAGTCGTCCCCAATCCGAGACTCTGTTCAGCAAAGACTCGACTTCAGACACAAGTTTGTCCCGGCACTCGGAGACGTTTTCCCGAGAAATATTGGCTCGGCCGGTGTAAAGAGCATCACCAGTGCTGTCATCTGCATAGCAATGAATGTTACGGGTATGCAACATATCATTGATATGCAGAAGAAACAGCGTTGGCGATAGCACGCAGCCCTGTGGAACACCAGCATTAATAGGCTTGCAATCAGAGCTTGCACCGTCTACAACGACCTTGATGCTCCGATCTGCAAGAAAGCTGGTGATCCAATCGCACAATTTCTCGGGAAGCCCATACGAAGAGAGCTTCGAAAGAAGCGCTTTGTGCCAAACCCGATCGAAGGCCTTCGCAATGTCCAAACTAACGGCCAATGCCTCCCCCTTGAACTCTACTGCCTCCGCCCATCTGTGAGTGAGGTAGACCAGAAGATCACCAGCTGACCGACCACGGCAAAAACCGTATTGGCGGTCACTAATCAGCTGGTGATCCTCAAGGTACCTCATGAGCTGGCAGTTTACAATGGACTCCATTGTTTTGGAGAACAAGGAGGTGATGGCGATTGGCCGGTAGTTGGACGGGTCTGAGCGGTCGCCTTTTTTAGGGATCGGGTGGACGAAAGCCGTCTTCCATGATTTTGGGACTACGCCTAGGGAGTAGGAGTACCGGAAAAGACGCGTTAAAACCGGTGCCAACTCTGGAGCACACGTCCTCAGCACAATTCGCTCTTCTTGTACGGAGTAGAAATAACTTTAATGTCTAACTTGTCCACATTTTTGAAAGGGTTTTGGCGCAATAAATCCCCCGCACTTCTCCAGTGATTGTTGGCGGACTTCACATGTCCATAAAATATTTTATTTCATAAATATGCTGGCCTCATTAAGAGGTTTTCAGAGCATGTGATAAATTAGCACTTAAAATTGCTATTGGCAATTATATTGCCACCACCTTAGACCCTATTTTACCAGTCATTATTATTTTATAGATTTTTAGAGTTGTAGAACGAATGAGTCGTTGGAGACCGGGTGGACTACGTTCTCTCAGTATACCTGTGTGTTATAGTATCTTCATGCTGTGTTTCGCATGATGAGTAACGTGAAGAACCGGAGAATCTTTTAGTCCATAGGCGTTACAACGCATCTGTATTTTGATACATAGTCCTGAATATATGTGGATGTCTGTGGGCCAATGAAATTATTTACCATCAGGTAAACTGTGTGTTCGTTTCACCTTTATTCTATAATAAATCTTATTCTATGGCAAAAATTGGGTGGCACAGATTACCTGTTTCATCCACCAACCACCACCCGCCAGATAAAATTGACGGTTTGTTAATGCAAAGTTCAAGTTTCCACGCTCGCGGGCTCGAATTCTGCATGGTTCATGTGTTTGTATGGTCTATCAATAATTGATCCTGGTTTGGATTTTTCCTTAAGTAATTTGTGTATACAAAACGATTCCAAGGTAGAGGAGAAATTATTTCAATAAAAAAGAAATAGAAAGAAAGAGAGCGGGACACTTTCAAATAAATTATAAATATATTTTCGCATTTATGTTCTTTTGTTTCTGTGTACTAAAATATTTTAATTTTTTTCAGGTAAGTACATTCACAACTGCATTAAGGGAGTGTTCTGAGGATGTAAGTAATAGGATAAGTCACATCGAATTTAAGTTAATTAAAATTAAGGATAAAAAAGTGGTTTTAAAATTAATTTTGTGCAACAACTAATGGGTGATCGCAACAATATATTTGCTTTAATTTGACATATGCCGTAGATATATTTGAAATTCCGAAATGAAGGACGATGAAATTTGAAATTCTATCGTCCTTCATTCTCATATTTTTATCTTTGGCGACCGCATAATTTAATTTTTAGAGTTATGTACTAATGATCAAGATTTTCTCGGGTTGCAGTTGGGCCGTTGTCTATTTATTTTTATCAATTTGAATGATGCACGTACCAACAGCATAACATAACAATAAATATTATTTACATAAAGAAACATTGGAGAGTGTGATTTTGTCTTTACAGATATTATCTGTCATTAAATGACAACACACATTCGTGAGTGTACTAGCTGGGATGTATAATCTAAATTAGGTACATAAATTAGATAAGTTCCATTACTTTGAACATTAAGTTCAAATACGATAAAAGAATCACGAAAGATATCGCTGTCACTGATTGATTTTAAACTATTGTATGTTGATATAATTCGATTTAAAGTAGACCACTGGCCTAATCTGTTGCGAAAGTGATTTGCAATATATATTGTGTATGGGGCCTCTAGGTATACCACGAGGTATATTTATTTTTATTTGGCTCAAAACGTCGGGTGCTGTGACAACATCATGTACTAATTTATATACGTATGTATACATAGTTTTACCTCTTTACTGGAAACGGGGCATTCCATCTTAGTCCCTGGGAGTGACAACGTATCTGCCTTTGGATTCTTAATGGAGGATAGATTTAGATGTCTGTGCGTCTATTCCTTATTCTATAAAAGACAGTGCCTTTAATTTTTAGATCTCAACAATTGTAAAGCACCAGCTTCGATCAACATTTTCGAAGAGCACCAGAGTAAGAGTGTAATAACTCAACACGATTATATAACTGATACTACTAATTTATGAGTAAATCTTATAATTTTTTTTTACTTTACTTTGTTTCACTGGTACTAGCGGGAACCGAACTCGATTTACTCGTTCGCTATGAAATTTACGGCGTGTACTTAGCCCCAGAGCTACCACGGCTCTCGTCGTTATCGATCATCGTCATAACTGTATTTTATTAAATAAATCGTCTTACCGTGAACTTACGGTATTCTTGCGTTGAGGTTGTTGCTGTCCGTAAAAATTTATGGTCTATAGAAATAGAAAGATTGCGTAAAATTCATACTTTTTATGAACATAGCATTTTATTTACGATTATTTTAATGGTTCATTTTATTAGCGAGCCGCCGCAAAAAGCGGCGAGTAACGGTGTTGTTTTCGACTTAAAAAACTGATTCTTTATTTATAGCCTACATAAAATGGGCACAAGAACAAATAATAACGCCAATACTTTATGCCTGTGGTTTTTTTTTTGAAGAAATAAGGGTGACAAACGAGCGCACAGTCCTGACTGATGATAAGTGCGTGCTGCGGCCTATCGATAAATTACACACTACTTTTATTTTACTCTCGTAAGAAACAAAATGCAGGTGTGCTGTTACCCCTGACTACCCAAATAAAATACTTGTTACCAGTAAAAAGAGTCTCCAGTTCCCTACAATCACCGTACGAAACTCAACAGCATCTATTTTTACTCAGAGGCAAGGAAATTCCCACCGCGCTATCCCACAAAAACTGTATTAATATGTTACGACATATTAATACATTTTCTGTGGTATAGCGCGGTATTCTTACGATTTCTGTGCGCTACCCCAATGCTGTAATTCGAGATATGGTATCGTTGATATTCTGCGAGAGCGTGGTCCTTGACCGGGATACCCTTACACATATAGTTATAATATGCGCAAGGGTATCCAACACCCCTTCTCGTTTGTAAAGTGGAAATGCCAGAAAGATTTCATTACTTCAGCCTGCGGTAGATGGCGGTGTAAACAAATTTGTAAAATACCCAGATCGGCAACGGTCATAATATGACACAACATTTATGGTACTTTATGTTTTTTTTTAAATTAATTTATAGAATAAGGGTGAACCACGAGCACACAGTCCAACTGATGGTAAGTGGATGCTGTGACCCATAGACATCCACATTTATCTTCAATTAAGAATCAAAATGCAGATGCGTTGTCACCTCTGAGGACTGAGATGGAATGCCTCGATTCCAGTAAAGAGGTTCCGGTCTACACTCACCATACGAAACACAGCAACATTAAGCTGCTATTTTACGCTGGTATTCTGTGAATGCGTAGTCCTACCCCGGTTGAGCCGACCCATGCGCGCTGCAGCATGGTTATGTCCAATTAGCCTTCCTGCGATTGTGGCTAGTCCTCTTACTATGGTAGAAGCGCATGTTTCATTACTTTATTATTTTGGTACGCACCGCCAAACATATTATAGATACTCCCACTTTTCCTTTGAGGCTTTCGTATTCCTAATACACGTCGTGGGCTTCTATTCTATAATATACTGTTAGTACATTGCTGTTTGTTGCTATTAGAAATCCTAGATACTAGAAACTGAATTTATCTTTGCTAAAAAATATCTTCGATGGATTTATTTTGCGTCTGAGCGTTTATTCTTGTTTTGATAATGTCGTTCATATCGGAGTCTTTGTGTCTGATTCTAAATAAAAGTTAAAGTTTTTTGTGCCAGTGTGCCAACTCGCAAGGGTTTCTGTCACGTGGTAGAGGCACGCTGCAGCTATAATATGGTTGTATCACGAATGGGTCGGCTTACAAATTATTATGCGCGTTTTGTTTTTTTTTTTTTAATAAAAATATCACGGGCTAACACTGTACAGTGTGCTTTTTTTTAACATCGGCAGCCTAAAACATTAGAAATACAATACATTAAATCCACGAATATATGAGTGTGCGCAGGAATTGCACGCTTTAATTCCTTCCTCTCCTTTTCATCTTCGGATGGCCAGGCGGTCGTCTTCTCCCCTTTGTTGTCGATGATCCACGCATTAGAACCAAACGGTGTGCTTCGACTTTTTAATGCGTACAACAAAGGAGTGGAATAATTTGCCAGCGTCAATCTTGTCCGAATACAATCTGGGCGTCTTCAAGGCAAGAGTGAACAGGCATTTGTTACTCTAAGACAGTGCGATTTACCATCTAAGGCTGCATCACCACTTACTACCGGGTGGGATTGTGGTCAATCATTGGCTTATAACAAGTAAAATAAAAAAGCGCCCAAGAGCGTGTCGGGCCACGCACAGTGTAGGGCTCCGTAGTTTCCCGTCCGTCACAATAAGTGTTCCCACTTATGAGTTTAAAGGTGGGTATCCATTATGTTCGCGCTCCAGCAGCGCTCCGCGCTCCTGCAACTGCTCCCGGTAGTGCGTACTGTTGTTTCCATCCAAGTTCAAAATGATTTTCCTAGAAAGTTCTACTTTACAGATTTTTTTTCATATTTTCTAAACTTATGGTTAAAAAGTTAGAGGGGGGGGGGGACACATTGTTTTTTACTTTTGGAGCGATTATTTCCGAAACTTCGCAGTCTATTATCGACGGTAGTGTCTTTCTTAGTTATTGTAATAATTTTAACATCACTTATACGAGTATAATGGGTTTACGCAAAGTAATGCTCGATTTTATTTTATTTTATTTTTATTTAATAACATCCTCCAGACCGAAATTTCCGGTACCAACTGGAGACTACTCAAGTACGCAGTACTAGATTATAGTGCCCAAACGTAAGAGCAAGCACAAGTGCACACGCTATTCCTCCTCATAGTCTGATAGGAAGGTAAACCGACACGACCGGAGAGAGATCAGGCGCAGGACCGACGGCTTTACGTGCTTTCCGAGGCACGGGGGTGGTACACCGCCAACTTGCTGACTCCGGGCAGCTACTGAGAATTTCTTGACAGAAAGACCCAACAAAAATTTTTTAGTCCGACCCGGGATCTCATGACCAGCAATCGTGTTTACCACTAGACCAACGAGGCAGTCAATATTTCCTATAGCTGTTATAACTGTCCCCGGCGAGCGATTTTAACCGACTTCAAAAAAAGAAGCAATTTAACAATTCAACTGTACTTTTGCGCGATATGATTGAATATATTTTTATGATTCTCTTTTTAAATAGGTTATACTATATAAGTACCACTACTAATAGTAGTAATGTAGTAACCTACTACTATATGTTGCACTATTTAGACGATTACAGCCTATTAAAATCTACTGCTGAACACAAGCCCTCCCTCATAGACTGCCTAAGGATATTCCTTTTTAGTTGCCACGCTTGGCAAGTGGGTTGGCAACAGCAATTTTTATTTCTATTTTTAGTCATCATTAGGAACTAACCATCTGAGCTACCACGGCTCCTACGTTCATTAAGATTGTTAAATTTGTTATTGTAATTAATAATAAATATCAAGTTATCTTTCAATTCTAAAGTCTTATACAAGACGTTAACGTATTAAAAACGCCATTCTATTTGTTATCTTGAACTTATAAGTCGAGGCCTTAATTCTTCGACACTCTATGACTTAGCGCTCCTTTTTTTACGTCTTTGCTTAGCACAGACTTCGCAAACAACTTTGTCGAAAGATTTTATTCTTTTTAGTATATGTAGTTGGCTTATACATTTTTTAAAAAGTATTTTTTGATTTTATAGAATAGGCGTGGCAATGGACCACACTGTACACCTTAAGTGGATGCTCGATGACATTTATTCTCGATTAAGAATCAAAATACAGATGCGTTGTCACACCCAAGGACTAAGATGGAATCCCTCGTTTTCAGTAAAAAGCGTCTCCGGTTCTTTATAATATTATAGTCCACCAAATGGTAAGTGATTGCAGTGGCCCATAGACATCCACATCTATCTTTAATTACGAATCAAAATACAGAGGCGTACAGGTCACCCGTGAGAACTAAGATGGAATGCCTCGTTTCCAGTAAAAAGGGTCTCCGGTTCTCTACATTCGCCATACGAAACACAGCAGCATTAAGCTTCTATTTTACGCTGGTATTCTGTGAGAGTGTGGTCCTACCCCGGTCGATACGACCCATTCGTGGCTCAATCATAATATAGCTGCAGCATGGCTCTAATATATGTATACGTACATTTTCAAGATACAAAAATGACAAAACATGAAACGGTACGTTGTGTAATATTTTGTTTGGCAAAGATGGCGGCAATGTGCGAACTGTCCGAAAAGTGAGAAGAATTTCATAGCCCGTGGGAAATAACGGAATTCGCTTTTGTTGCGTTATCGCCGGTACTGCGGCAGTTTTGGGCCTTGTATTTCGCCTAAGTGATAGGAGAGTAGCGGTTTAGAATTTGTTGATAGTTTTGACGTTTTGTGCTGATTTCTATCTCGGCGGCATTCTAGGTTGATCAAATGAATACTTAACAACGTATTTATCCAAAGCACTCGTATGTCTACTTTTTTATCTTGTTTAAGATTTTTTATAGGATAAAGTTGACAAACGAGCACACAGTCCACTTGATGTTAAGTGGGTGCTGTGGCCCGTAGACATCTATATCTATCTTCTATTACGAATCAAAATGCAGATGCGTTATCACCCGTGAGGACTAAGATGAAATGCCTCGTATCCAGTAGAAAGAGTCTCCGGTTCTCTACACATACTATAAAAAGGACAGTAACGTTAAGCTGCTATTTTACGTTGGTATTGTGTGAGAGCGTCTTTCCCAGGTCGAGCAGGCCCATTCGTGCTGTAACTATACCAGTAACAGAGCTGCAGCATGATTCTACTACGTGAAAATTATTAATACGTGCTTATTGGAACTAATAAATTCTTAATTAAAGAAAAAGTTAACACTTCACTTAACACTGATAACTTTATCAGAGGCTTTTTCATTTAGCTAGAATTGCAGTCAAATATTAGGCTATAATTAAATGTCACTTTAAATTTAATTTTAATTTAAGTTTTCTTTTTCATTTCTTTGGGCATTAAAGTTACCTAACCGCCAGCCAAGCGTGGCCACTATGGAGAATATACCCTTTTCTAAGCAATCTGCGAAGAAGGCGTGTGTACAGCATTGAACTTCGATATGCTGTATTGAATATAATTCAAATATAATTTTTCTTTAACGTTTTTGATGAACATTTTTGTATCTCATCTCTACTGAATCTGAGTGACAGGGTGAGAAATTGTATGATAAAAGAAGAGTGTGGTTTGCAAGATGATGTTGTGACCAGGATTTAAGAAAGGAATGCTTCGGTAGTTTGGTCATGTAAAAATAATGAATGAGGAGAGAGTGACAAAGCAAATTTTTGTTGCAGAAGTGAACGGCAGAGTCGTAAAGAGACGTCCTAAGTGAAAGTTTATCGACCAAATTGGCGATACATTGAAAAGGGGCCAGATTAAGGGTACCCTTAACCGACGAGCGTGATTGCGTAGGTATATGGATGTGGAGGAAGCGGGAGAGGTGCGTCAGGATCGTGCTAAATGGAAGTCTATTGTCTCTGCCTACCCCTCTTGGTGACAGGCGTGAGTTTATGATGTGATATGATTATGTTTAAAAATCTGTAATAATGTAAATAGATTTCTGTATTTCACTTGGGCCACGCAGCAACTTATTGTGTGTCATGTTGTTATTAAGACGAGTTCTGTCGGCTGCTAAAATTATGTAATTTGTGGTGAGCGGTGAATCGGCGCTGTGCGGCTGGACCTTTCCGATGGAGGCTTTTGAATTCGAAGTCACGTTCGGAACGGTAAAACTCGCCTCTTTAGTTCTCGCGCGGCGAATGTATTGACCTATTTGTCGCCCTCAAAGGGTTTCTCCGATTGACACAAAACTGTATAGCATCCAAACAACAAAATGTTTCTGCATGAAATGTTTTTAAAACAGTCACTTTTTTGTATAGAATAAATTTGATATGCGAGAACACAGTCCAACACAAACAGAAACAGAAACTTTTTTATTCAATGTAGATTATAACAATACTTATTGAAAGTCACTTTTTTCATTTACCACTGGTTCGCAAAAAAAACGTCTGTCCTGGGAAGAACCAGCAAGAAACCCAGCGGGACTATTTTTTTTTCAAATAATAGCTTACAATCATGTCTACAATTAACAACACAAGACAAATTAGAAATAGTTTGGTAGCGATCACCCTTTCCAGGGGTTATTATCATCCATAAATTCCTTAATATTATAATAACCAACTGATGGTAAGTGAATGCTGTGGTTCATAGATATCAACATTACATTTACCCTCGATTAGGAATCAAAATGGAGATGCGTTTTCATCCCTGAGGACTAAAATGAAGTGCCTCGTTTATAGTAAAAAGTGTCTCCATTTCTGTACACTCACCATACGAAAAGCAGTAGCATTATGCTGCTATTTACGCTGATATTTTGTATTTACTAGCCGCTGACTTTAGAAAAAGCCAAAAAAGTTTTAGGTCAAAGCAGACAGAGTCTCCGTAATCTTTCGGCTCACACACAATAATAATTAACCTTAGCAATTATCGTAGATACCCATCTCGGCCATTAATTCCGTCGGCCTGATCTTAAGTCCTTTACAAACCCTTATTTTTTGCTCGTCGACGTACAATGGTTCCCTTTTGTGTAGTTGTGCCTTCCTGGATATTTAACAATGTTTGTGTAATGATGTGCCTATATAACGTGAATAACTATCGATATACTCGTAGGTTCGATAGAAGATTAATTGTTCATTACTCTTTTTCGCTATATATATATATATATATATATATATATATATATATATATATATATATATATATATATATATATATATATATATATATATATTCTGTGCGCGCGCGTGTGTGTGTGTATACAAATAATTATTCCGGGTCTGGATGTTCATCCTCGTGAAATTTATGTATGTAAAATGCCCCCACGATACAGGAAAAAACCTAGTGTGGAGGTAATACTATTTTTAAGAAAATATGGTACTTATTTATTCAGAATAATTTAATAAGAAGAATGTTTTGAGTTACTACTATGTGTAATTACTATTATTTAATATAATAGCCATTGTTAAGCAATATTTGTTAGATAAAGTTATTCAGAATAAATTGAGTTTCATATTGGTCGCGATATATAACTTAAATCTTCCCTTTCAGTCTGTATTAGCCATTGACTTATATATTACTAGGTGCTAACTTTTCAATTTAGCATAAAGGCTCCGCCATATTTTTTCATAGGGGGATTTTGCCATTGTTATTTATTTACAGTTGTTATTTGGAAGGTGTTGGCGCCTGTCTTCTGTTTCAGTTTACCTGTGTCGCCTCTTACTAAGCCCACGGGATGATTTGAGATAGTGGATTTTCTCATGTCGTCTCTACACGGCGTACTATGTAATCTTGTTTAATTAAAATTAGACTAGATGTAAAATACTAACTAAACTGATGACAAGAATCAGCGTCACACTTTCAAGAAGTTTCGTATTATTAAAAAAAATATTTATATAAAATAACTTATTGTAGTAATTATTGGTTATTTAAGTGAATAACAAAGTTAATGTCTACATGTTTGTAAGTGGCTACTGCAGAAAGTCACAGACACATTGTCACCACTGCGAACTTTAGTGAAATACCACACACTCCATTCCTAATCTAACATACACTGGTTCTGTTATAACTTTCAGAAACAACTTCATAAAATGCTCTGTATAAAACAATATCAAGTATGTATACTAGTGCCATGTTTAAAATAGCAGTAAAGAAACTCTTCCAAGAAAGTAAATGTTAATGCGAAATTCAGTTGCAATTAATCACGGTCATACTAATTAAGCTTTGCTTTATTTGTACGTGCATATGAAAAATGACTAACATCTCTGCCATTGTTCTCGGTCCAGACAAGGATATCCTGTGGGCCAGGTCCGCCAACAACTTGGAAAACGTCCAGGCACGAAACAAATGTCCTTGTGCCTTGTACGGATCGCGACACATGTTCGCAACTAATCGGGTACGGGGATCGAATCCAACGCGAATTGTTTTGCGTATTTAGAACTTGGAATTAGTTTTAATTGCTAATGGGTTTAGAAAGAGCGTGAGAAATACTTTATGGGTTAAATAGTCTTCTAATGTGGTAGTTTGCTTGTTTCCATCTCATAAAATTGTAGCGGTAAGCGAACTTATAGGCCACCTGGTGGTAAGTTGCCACTGCAGTGGCCACCTACCATCTTCAGTTTATAAACATCTGCAGTCAACTTCAAACACTTTTTTACGTGGTAGAGCCATGCTGCATTTATATTAGTGGTATAGTTGTAGCACAAATGGGTCGGCTCGACCGGGAAAGGACCACGCTCTCACAGAATACCAGCGTCAAATAGTAGCTTAATGCTGCTGTGTTTCGTATGGTGAGTGTAGAGAACCAGAGACCCTTTTAACTGGAAACGAGGCATTCCACCTAAGTCCTCACGGATGACAACGCATTTGCATTTTGATTCGTAATCGAGGATAGATGTAGATGTCTATGGGCCACAGCAACCACTTACCATCAGGTGGACTGTGTGCTCGTTTGTCATCCTATCTTATAAAATAAAAATAAATAAATAAATAACGAATACTATAGTACGTTGTCACAACTGAAGACTAAAAGTGAATGCCTCACAGCCTGTATTGGCTCTGTATATTCTTCAGACCGGAATACAGCATTTCGCGGTGGAAATAGACAAATGTTAGTACCTGTACGGACTCCTAGGTAGAAAACGTTTTCAACATAAAATAAAAGTAAAAAAGAATTACCCGTGCCTAGTTTCTAAGAGACTATTGAACATGAAAGAGTCTGCCGCGTCACTTTAATGTGCATTGATGTTTATACCTACAATAGAAATATTGTGTCGAGTCTACGTTGACATTTTTTTTAGAATAAGGTTTACAAGCGAGCACACAGTCAACCTGATGGTAAGTGGATGCTGTGGTCAATAGACATCTACATTTATCCTCGATTAAGAATCAAAACGCAGATGCGTTGTCACCCCTGAAGACTAAATGGAATACCTCGTTTCCGGTAAAATAGGGTCTCCGGTTCTCTACACTCACCATACGAAACACAGCAGTATTAAGCTGCTATTTTATGTTGGTATTCTGTGAGAGCGTGGTCCTTCCCCGGTCGAGCCGACTCATTTGTGCTACAACCAGTAATATAGCTGCAGCGCGGCTCTGCTACGTATGAAATATGTCATTTCCATTCCTCGATGGTAGAAAGCAACATGGCTAGCCTGCTGGAATCTTTAAAATTGAAAATTATCGACTGGGTTTGAATAGATTGTATGTTGCACATGTTGTATGGTTTTTTCAATGAAAATGAAAAATCTTTATCCAGTATCTTTAGTAACATGACTAATGGCCGGAATCTCCTTTTAAGTATGATACTTGTGTTAAGAGACTCCGATTTCCTCCTCCTTCCTTCTCCCTCCTATCCTTTAATTTATAGACATTTCGATAATATCCGACTTTAAATACTTTACTTACAACTCTTATAAATAATTTGTAATTACAGTTTTAGTCGATTATATTTCGTGGTATGAAAATCGATTTATCGATATAAAAATCAATTGACAGACATCCTTATATCGAGATTTTTATTCGCTCTCTGCGGCGGTATTTTTGAGACTTCTTTGACGTACTGCTTGTCCCGACATGTCTTGTCTTGGTCTTGGGACAACAGGTCCTGACAAGATTTCTCTTAAAATAACCTATTGAAATATTGACTTTCGACGCTGTTTTTTTTCTTTTTCTTTAATGGTGTCAAAGAGACCAGTGTCTATTGCACTTGGACTGTGAATAAATCAATTATTTCATATTATTTTTTGTACATACTTGTACAATTTGTACCAAGTTATGTTACTGATTTGGAATTTGACAGAGAGTCTATTAATTTTATATTTTACGTATTAATATATAATCATTTAGCGTTAATGATAAATCGAATCTAGTTTATTTTAATTAAATTAATCTCGTGGGGATTTGCTTTTAAACATAACACTTACTGCATTATTACATATTTTACTGACAGTTTCTATAAACCCAAGTTGGTTTTGATGACAATCATGGGGTGGTGGATTTTTATATACATCCTCGAATCGTGCAGTAAGATCGTACGGCTTCCGACAGATTTTTTAAGGGATAAAGGTGACAAACGAACACACAGTCTACTTGATGATAAATGGTTGCTGTAGCCCATAGACATCTACGTCTATCCTCCATTACGAATCAAAATGCAGCTATATTACTGGTATAGTTGTAGCACGAATGAGTCGGTTGGACCTGGGAAGGACAGAATACCACAGAATACCAGCGTAAAATAGCAGCTTAACGCTACTGTGTTTCGTATGGTATGTGTAGAAAACCGGAGACCCTTTTTACTGGAAACAAGGCATTCCATCTAGGCCTCAGTGTTGATAATGCATCTGCATTTTGATTCTTAATCGAGGATAAATGTAGATGTCTAAGGGCCACAGCATCCACTTACCTTTAGGTGGACTGTATGTCCTTTTGTCACTTATTCTATATAAAAAACACACTGTGGTGGACGACAAATAATGAGGTGTATCTAAAATACCAATTATATGGAAGGCCTCAGCGCTTAATAACTCGTCTACTTGACACATTCTTAAAATGAAACTACTACATCCAACAGAGAATTTCAAAAAGCCGTGAGTTTTGTGTAAAATTCTACTTAGTCCCTTGCCGTATATTTAGCAGAAATCGTTTAGTGTTTAGTAATTGGTCGAGTAGGATAGTAGGCGACTTTGTCATGGCAGTAATTTTATTATCTCTGTCGTTCTATGTCGACTTCTTCAGCATTTCACAGTACCTACCTGCTGCTATTCGTTCTGTCAGACAATTCGTGTAAGTTAGTGAATATACACTTTTATTTTTTTATCTGAAGTGCAAAACATTCAAAGAACGACGGTTACAGTTGAGTTGTCACCGCACATGACTGAGATGGAACGCCTCACAACCTGTCACAATATCGGTTCTATGCCCGTCAGACCGTACTGCTGTAAGGCGACAGAAATTGGTAGATGGTAACACATGAACATAGAGCCACGCTGCAGAGTATTCTGACTACAGTATGCATGGGCTGGCTCGACCGGAGAAGGGCAAAACCCACACAAAATATCAGCGTGAATAGGCAGCTTAATTCTGCTGTGTTTCATTTATGTAAGTGTTAAGAACCGGAGACTCTTTTTATTGGTAACAAGACAGTCTATTTTAGTCCTTATCCTTAGGTTTGACAAAGCATCTACGTTTTGATACTTACTCTAAGAGCAAACACAGGTATTCTTTTACCATTTACCTCGACTATGAGCTTGTTTTTCGATTATGTATAAAATATATCAATTCAATTATTTAATGACTTTCAATAAATACCCTCATTTGCAGTTTTATATACGTGCTTATTGCATATAATTTTTATTTGCTAAAATATTGTATCCGGCTGGTACTTCAACCTACGACCCGCGACTAAGGAAACGCGGTGTTCGCTATAACTAACTGAGAGCTTACATTAACCAATTACTGACAAGGAGATAAATTAAGGTGGCCTCGTTTACGGATCATATTTTTAGTACACGATTTTTGACTATATGACCTTGGATTTCATAAAAGGAAAACATAATAACTTGTAATTATCTCGATAGAAAAAAATTGCAAGGTAGATTCTAATTAGTAATTAGTTACATTTCTCCATGATACCACAATATTTTTACGAATAAGTTCATGGAAATACTTTTAAGGCATTGTAAATAATCATATCTAATAGTAATGATTATTTACAATGCCTTAAAAATTCTTATAAACCTTTTAAATATTATTTCTTAAATAGTTCTCATAAACCTTTTTTTAATCCATAACAAAGTTTTGTTGAAAAAATGTTGTTTGGTGCTTACTTAGCTTTTCTCCTAGCGCATGCTCGGTGTATCTATCTCATGATTTGCGTATTATAAAGTCATAGTATCAATTTCATTTCGGCACTCCTTTAGTAATCCGCGAGCTTCACCGACAAAGGGATAAGCCACGCCCCCAAAACTACTATTAATTTTCAAGATACTGGTCTCCTCTTAACAATGTTTTCTCAAGTAGTTTGTTTCGTAACAGTTGTGCCCCAGCGGGCGGGGGGCGGGCAATGCATATTCAAGATACGTCGCGCTCTTGAGTAACATGGCTGCATTTCAAAATAGGACGTCGGAACCGTCGCGTCGCTCCTTACGTTTTGGGAATTCCATTTCTACCTATTGCGAATTGATATGAATGTTTTCTGTATGAATTTTGAAGTAAAGCGTTGTTTGTTTAATAAAATATTTTCAAATAAGGTTCTAACAAAGAAAATGTCTCTTAGGGTACACCCTACCACTGGTAACAAAACAAGGTAGTAGGAAAATCACTGAAAAAAGTAAAAACTTAAACTAACAAGAGTTACTTAAACTAACTAGAATAAATTAATTTCCACTTAATAGCTTCTGAAGTTGGTGTTGTGGTAAGAAACTCTTCGAAGAAAAGTTCCGACTTCCGAAGCTATTATGTGAGAATTATTTTATTTAATTGAAGGCGGTTTTTAAGTTTATATTTTTCAAATATCCTTTTTACCTAAAAGCTTTTTTTACATTATATAAAACTACTTTTACGGATTTTATCTCGTTTAGTTCTTAATATTTTTAATTGCGCTGAGGTGATTGACGTCCCGAAGTACGGGTTAACTTTGACCTTTTATCATTAGTGTTTTTTACCCTGACAACTATATATTTTAGTCAAAACGTTCGTTCATTTTTATAACAGCCTCAAAAATGTACCGCATGGGTCACACATATAGATCGCATCTATGCCCATAACTAAATATGGCACATAAACATCTACATCTATCCTCAATTAAGAATCGAAATGCAGATGCGTTGTTACCCAATGATGTATAAACTTACGTCATTGTTGTTACCCCGTAGGACTAGGATAGATCGCTTCGTATCCAGTAAAAAAGGTCTCGGGTTCTCTAGACTTATTATACGTCATATCCAGTAAAAAAGGTCTCCAGTTCTCTAGACTCATTATACGTCGTATCCATTAAAAAAGGTCTCTGGTTCTCTAGACCCTTTCGCGCTGCAGCCATAAAATAGCTGCAACATGGTTCTACGACGCTATGTTTATGAACACGTAATTTACGTTTATAAAATTAAATTATTTTAATGAACGTCTTATAATATTCTCAAGTACGAATTCCAACGACAAGTATAGCATCACAGACGACAGACCTATGTAACATTTGTACGTAACTTTTGGGCTCTCCCGCTGCGGTGTAAATTTAAATCTAGATTTGTACGAAATCTTAAACACAATTGGATAGGATAGAATAGAATAGAATAATTTTTTTTTCAACATTGATTACATGTGATTCTTCAAAGTCATTTTTTACTTTACCAGTGGTTCGAAAAAAATCTCTGTCCTGGGAAGAACCAGCAAGATAGCCTGTGGGACTGTTTTATAAAATAAATTTTACAATGTGAATAGTCACATAATGTTTACAAAATAGAATGGACCACCTCATTCTCAGGGGTTATTATCAACAATGTATTTATTTATATTATATATCCTTTTTATACAGTTTTAGTTTAATTAAATATTTAAACTTGGTAATTGAGAGACTTAGTATATTTTCTGGAACTTTGTTGTAATAGCCTATACATTGCCCTATGAATGAATTACCGACTCCGTGGAGTCGAGAAACTAGTATCACTAGCTTGTGTTTGTTCCTGGTGTTTAAAGAGTGTACATATCATTTTTTTACTAAAACTACCTTTGTTTTCGTGAACATACATTAAATTTTCGTAGATATACTGGGAGGCCAAAGTTAATATATTTATTTCTTTAAATTTTTCTCTAAGAGACTCTCTCGGTTTAAGGTTGTAAATAGCTCTAATGGCCCTCTTCTGCGAAACAAAAATAGTTTCTAAATCAGCGGCATTTGATTTTGAAACGTATTGAAAGGCTCCGTCAACTAGTTCTAGGTCTAGGTATGAAATGAACATTAAAGCCAAGTTTGTCTTTGTTTTGAGAATTCAAAGGTTTTTTGGACGCACCGAGTGTCAAGGATCTTTCACATATGGACAATAGACCTCGTTTAATGAATACTAAGTGAAATTGCCAACGTAAAGCATGTTTGCATATTTCTATTATGGTGTTGCAAGGTTAACATTTTTTTATAGAATAAGGGGACAAACGAGCACATAGTCCACCTGATGGTAAGTGGATGCTGTGGCCCATAGACATCTACATTTATCTTCGATTAAGAATCAAAACACAGATGCGTTGTCACCCCTGAGGACTAAGATGGAATGCCTCGTTTCCATTAAAAAAGGGTCTCCGGATCTCTACACTCACCATACGAAACACAGCAGTATTAAGCTGCTATTTTAAGCTGGTATTCTATAAAAGCGTGGTTCTTCCCCGGTCGAGCCGACCCGTTCGTGCTACAACCATAATATAGCCGCAGCGTGGTTCTACCACGTATGAAAATAACATAAAAAAATAACATACGTTTCTTTTGTAATTAGTGCCACCTTTCAAAAAAGACTAGGTACGGCGGATCCGCTAGGCTTATATTTTCCGCTTAGTAGTCCAACTGCTGTGTTCCAGACTGAAGGGTGTAGAGAACCAGTACAATTAGGCTATCAGGCATTCCATCTTAGTTGTCAGGGGCACTTTTTACTAGGTGGACCGTATGTTCATTTTACACTTCCGTTTTATTTAAAAATAAACTTGACTAACAATCCTCTTTTGTTAAAAATATCAATACATTTTTATTGATGCTGATGGGAATCGAATTTGGTTTGCTCTTCTTTTTCATTAGACTTTTAGCTTAAATTCGCCCGGAACAAATCTTTGCAAGACTTATTTAAAGTGTTTTAAGTAGGTAGCTACTTATTAAAATGATTATATGTGAAATAACATCTAATCAAGAGAATTCCTAAAGGTTTTTAAAGAAAAGCAGGAATATTCAGGAATAACCCCTATGGTCGAAAACGAGGTGAGTTAACATCATGTTTGTTAGCCTAGTATCTTTGAATCATATCAAACACAACAGCTTTGGAGAACTCTACAGCTATAGATTTGCCGAAATTTGAATAACCTTTTCACAGTTTACACTCCTACTGAAAGGTATTAAAGAACAATTTCGCTTGAAAACAAAGCCCAATACGGTGCCCCTTTACAATGTTAGAACAATTTCCTATCACCATAGAGATATGCATCATGTTTAGACATTTCATTAAAGACATAACGGTGCTAATGACGGCAGGAGATTAAGGCAATCCGGGCCCTCGCAACGCCATCTGTTAGCGGAAATGGCGCACTAGATAGTCAGTGGGAAATTATGTTGTTTTTAATAATAATTGAATTCAACGTAGTTGCGTTAGTGTCGTAACACCTTCCGCATTTTTATTTATATTATTTTAATATATTATATATACTTTGGTGGTTTGGGCACGTAGAAAAAAATGAATGAAAAAAGAGTGGCGTCAAAGCCAATATGTGCTGCAAAAGTGTGCCACTCGCTGCCAGTCGGCAAGAGACATCCTATACGGAAGTTGATTACGGACCAAATTGGCGTTATATTGAAGACGGGATGAAGAGTACCTTAAACGAAGCGTATGTATGCGTAGGTATATGTATGTGAAAGAGGCAAAGTAAAGGTGCGTCAATATCGGCCAAATTGAGGCCCGTTGTCTGTGTTTGCCTGTTTAGGTAGGTGCGATAGTTTATACTTTCACCATACGAAATATCTGACGTTGGTATTCTATGAGGGCGTGGTCCTACCCTAGTCGAGCCAACCCATGCGTATTACAACCATAATATAGCTACAGCATGGCTCTACCATGTATAAACACAACACTTTCAAGTAATACGTGGTAGAGCCATGCTGCAGTCGGCTCGACCGCGGAAGGACCACGCTCTCACAGAATACCAGCGTAAAATAGCAGCTTAATGCTGCTGTGTTTCGTATGGTGAGTGTAGAGAACCGGAGACCCTTTTTGCTGGAATCGTGGCATTCCATCTTCGTCCTAACGGTTCACAACGTATCCGTGTTTTGATTCCTATTAAAGGATAGATGTAGATCTATGGGCCACAGCAATCACTTACCATCAGGTGGACTGTGTGCTTGTTTGTCGCCCTATCCTATAAAAAACAACTTCTAATTTAGGTTTTGCGTTATGAGTGTGATCTTTGAGATATTTATCTTCAGCCCGATTGCGGTGGTGACTTTGTTGATCTTAGTGCTGCATTAAAATGATGATAAATAAATAATAGTACTTAGACCTTAAATAGTTGTAATTTGCTTTAAAATTTGATTTGCCGTCGTGATGTGTCGTCATAAAGCTCAATTCTATTATTTTAAAGGGGTGTGTGTGTTATCAATTCTTCCTTCAAGAAGAAAGTTATCGTCGCCAATTAATTCGATGTTTAATTGCATAATCACATTTAATTTTTATTGAAATAGATTCTGAGTTTTATTTAAATATAGTAAAAATAGAACTCATAGTTACTCTTTGGCAAGTTGGCAGTGAGTAAAGTTGAATCAAACCTGCACGCATGTTTTTATATAATTTACCATATTGAATGAATGAAGTAAATGTGGTTTCTTATTGGATTCCTAATCAATTTATTCGGTGTTTAAAAACCATATAAGCCATTCAACAATATAACCACACAAGCTGGGCCAATAGAAGTTGCTCTGCCTTCTTCAGTAGGTGGAGATAAGTTTCCGAATTTTAGAGTACATGTACAGTGTAAATATAAAATAAAATTCGCACAGCGCCATCTAGGTATTTTTAATTTTGTGATTTCTTTTTTTGGCACTAAACCAATATGACATTGTGAATACGAGTTATTTTGGTAAATAAATATAAAATTTGTTAATACTTGTAACTTGACTACAAACGCTCACCTATAGGATCACAGCAAAGCTTCTAATCATGGTTTTGACAATATAAATAGTGTGCACTGAAAACTACTGCTGTTTAATTTTTTTTACTTTTTGTATTTAGTATATGAGTAACATGTTTACAATTTGTTATTTAGAATAACTTATTAACTTAATTCTATTTTACATGGTTATATTTTATTTGTACATAAATGAAATGGATTTTAAACAGTCTGTTATAACAACAAAGGAGCGGTGAACCAATCTTGAATGTTGTACAGTCCCATGAGCCGTCGCCTCTGTGCTTTGTTTATCTGTGCCCGGAAGCATCCGAAAGCTTTGTCTTGAAGTACGCTCGGAAGTCAGAGGAATCTATCGCTTTGGTTAGAATTGATGAGTTATTTAATTAAGCTAGTTTAATTTTAGTAAGAGGTTTTTAAATTACAGTGGAGTATGTTTTAGAAAATATCATTCAACCATTATATATATTTTTATTTAGTAGTTTTTCTTATTTCTTCGTAGGATGTATGAGTAGTAGCGTTTAGCAAAGTCATAGTGCACATATGTCCTGGAGCCGGGCACAGACCTTATCTCATTTCTGAGAGGGTTATAGGGCAAGGAAGTGACCGTCGTGCTGCTCCAATGCGTGTTGTCCGACTTCACATGTCTTAGATTTTTTTAAGTATTTTGGAAGACATTTCAAGTCGGCCTTTACTGTCGAGCACGTGGTGTATCAATTATTAAAACATCCGAAACAAAGTTTAAAATTTTATGGAGCTGGGACGATGAGCGCTGCGGGCCCGAATCCCGTACGGAACAAGTATGGCCTAAGGAAAATTATTTTCTTTGTGTAATTAATGTTTGTAAACTGCCTTCAAGATATAGGATAAAAACCTAGTGAGGGTAAAGTTTAAAAAAAGAAATAAAAAAGGTCTCGCAAGAGGGACAAATATCTAACTTTGTTTAATAGTCTTATATATATATATATATATATATATATATATATATATATATTAATGGAATCTAAAAACTGAAATAATAGTTAGCTGAAACCTGATTTACAAAGATAAAATTACAGATATTGTTTAGAGTCCATTTTAAGCTACAAGTTCTCCTTTTAAGCTACAAGTGCTCCTTTGCTGGATGATGAATAAGTTGATGTTGATGATTCTCCTTTAGAGGCAAAGTCAGGTATTATCGATGGCCTTACCATCGCCGCATTATAGGATGTGTTGTATTCCTATACCCACACACCTCCTCCCCGGGACTTCATCTCTGCTGCGAAAGGCAGAGGGAGTGGTATTCTTTCTTCTGCAATGCACTGTTGCAGATCCAAAGTGGATCCACCAAGCTCTATTGGAACGGTCGTCTTGGGCTAGCCATGCAGTTTTTTCTGAGTACCCTCTTCGTTCGTAGATGACAAAAGCACAGCTAAACAGAATAAAATAATATAATTTAGTTATCAATTTATTTCTTTTAATAGAACACACAACACTCAGTAACAGGATCACGCATACTCGTATTGTTACAGATATATAACTCCATTTACAGGTAGTTACATCACGAATGGCTCAGTACGAATATTCCTCAGCATCAGCTTGCGTATATCCAAAAGTGAGTTGAACTTTGAGGGGTTATATTCGGGTGTCCTAAGCTAATATTTTATCGGCTGAGAAATTAATTTGCGTGAATCGTATCTTTTTTCTTAAAATTACAGAACAAAATTAAGTGCTGATTTACCACGTGCTCGGCGGTAGAGGAAAACATCGTGAGGAAACCTACATGTCTGAGAAATAAGAAAGATAATTATTTCGAAGACACGTGTATATCCCCAACACGCATTCGTGTAGCGCGGCGGACAGTTCCTTGCCCTAAAACCCTCTCGGAAATGAGGGGAGTCCTGTGCCCAGCAGTAGGACGTATATAACTTTAACTTTTAAATATATCTTTTTATCTCATAATAATTCTTTATCTCATATTGAATAACTTAATACTAAACACCTATATGTTAATTCATGCACTTAGGTTACAACACTACATATTTTAAACCTCGTACGTATCAGATTCACTGAGCATCGTTGATGTAAGATAAAATGCAAATGACTCAGTGCGTGCGTCCCACCACTCGTCGCGCCCCAGTGGGCGTTCGATGCTCCGCAAGTAGGCCACTGGGTGTTGTGCTCTTCGTAATTTTATAAATTTGTGTTGCAAGTGAAATCTTGTGTTTGTAATGGATAAAAAAGGAACATGTAAACAATATGTTTATGGGTTCAAATATGAAATTAGATACGTGTCAACCGTTTAAGCATAGTTGAAGTAGTACACCATCATCATGACAGGCCTGTTGGTCTAGTGGTTAGTGACCCTGACTGCTACGCCGGAGGTCGTGGGTTCGATTCCCACCCAGGACAAATGTTTGTGTGATGAGCAGGATCATTTGTTCTGTGTCTGGGTGTAATTTATCTATAATATCTATGTATTTAGAAATATATAAGTATGTTTATCAGTTGTCTAGTACCCATAACACAAGCTCTGCTTAGCTTGGGACTAGATGGCGTTGTGTGATAGTTGTGGAATATTATTATATTATTATTATTATCATCATCATTACTGCCCATCATAAGTTGGCGACTGAATATAGGTCATCCCCAAGGAATTCTACGAAGCATGATTCTGAGCTATTCAGATCCAAAGACCTTCTGCATCTCACAATAGGTCGTTACTTTTATATAGTGAAGGGCCGCCTTACATTCCCCTTACCAGTACGAGGCTGCTGAATCTTCTTCAGGCTTCTTTCCCCATCGGTAATTGGTTCTTTGATCTATAAGGAGTTAAGTTAGGAGGTGTGGTAAGAGACTTATTGGTGACCTTAATTTGTTTGAAACCAATCTTGTCAGTCTCGTGTACAGGCGCAGAGTAGCCAGCCTCTCGGTGTTCTACAGGAAGCATTTCGGAGTGTGCGCAGGAATTACACGTCTAAAATTCTATCTCCTCTTTCCTCCATTGGACGACCAGGGAAGACAGTGGGCCTTTACCCCTTTGTTATATTCCACGCATTCGAACCAATGAAATTGCATTGGTAATGCGTACAACAAAGGAGTGGAATAATTTTCAGGCGCCTGCCTTTCCGTCCGATTACAATCTGGGCGTCTTCAAGGGAAAAGTGAATAGGCTTTTATTACACTAGGATAGTGTGATTTCCCCATCTAGGGCCTTATCACTACTTACAATTAGGTGGCTTTGTATTAAAGCACTGGCTTATACTAAGGAGACCCTTTTTACTGGAACCGAGGCATTCCATCGTAGTCCTCACGGGTGACAATGCATCTGCATTTTGATTCGTAATCGAGAATAGATTTAGATGTCTATGGGCCGCGGCAACCACTTACCATCAGGTGGACTGTGTGCTGATTTGTCACACTATCCTATAAAAAAAAGTAAAAAAACCGCTGCCTTATGAGTACGTTCATGCATCAGTTACCTACTGAAACTTACCTGAGGCCTTTCGCATTTTGCCCTTTTTTCGCAATCGACATGATTGGTAAGTTTTTAACGATTGAATTACCAGACGTATCGCGCCATTGACGCTGCGCCCGGTTTCCGACCTGGGTATTGCACGTCTGGCAATAATGAGGTGGTTATTCTGCTCTTACACGTTATATGACTACCTCGTTGGTCTAGTGGTTGTAGTAGTGTGACTGCTGATCATCAGGTCCTGGGTTCAAATCCCGGGTCGGACCAAAAAATAAATTATTGAGTTTTTCCGTTAAGAGATACTCAGTAGCTGTCTGGAGTCAAGAAGTTGGAGGTGTTTCACACCCGTGCCTCAGAAATCACCAAAAGCCGTTGGTTCTGCGCCTGATCTCTCACCGGTCGTGTCGGTTTACCGTCCCATCGGATTATGAGAGTTAGGGAATAGAGAGTGCACCTGTGCTTGCGCATACACTTGGGCACTTTAATCCTGTCCTGCGCCGATGGCTAGTCTTCGTTGAGGCTGGCTGGCGTGAACATCATTCGGTCTGGAGGAAATTATTATTATTATACAATATACGTAATAGAATCCTCTTACGCCGCACATATAAGGCAATAGGAGTATTCAAAACCAAGCAAATGGCGGTCAAGTATGAATGGAACCGCTGTTATTAATCGTATCAATCACTAGCAAAAAAGCTTAAGTATTTTTGGCATTTTTGCTAATTTTTGAAGAAATTTTGAAACTATTGGATTGTTTCAAAACAAAGAAATATGTATTCTATGTACGTAAAAAATCGATGGTATAAATTGAATCGTTTTTAATAATCATTCTTAAATACTTTCGGCTTTTTTGTAACTGGTTAAAATAACGTTGAATTTTTTTAATCGAATTAGGTTGACAAACGAGCACATAGTTCACCTAATTGTAACTGGATGCTGTGGTAATTGTAAGTGATCCTTAATTGAGAATCAAAATGCAGATACGTTGTCACCCCTGACGATAAAGATGGAATTGTTTCCAGTAAAAAGGGAGCTAAGATTGTTTCTAAACAAAACAAAAATACATAATTCGATAGTCTAAATTGAATCTTTTATAATAATCGGTCCTTAATGGTTTTTGACTTTTTGTAAGTGGTTAAAAATGTTGGATTGTTTCTAAAAGAAAAGGGCATAATTTGGATAATTTTAATTTAGTCGCTTTAATAATCGGTCTTAAGTATGTTTGGAAAAAAAATCCAAATTTTTTTTAGATAGTTAGATAGACGTTGTATTGTTTCTAAACAAAAACACGAAGCATAATTTCGATAGTTTAATTGAGTTGGGGGATTATCAACCTTTTAATAAATAACATATATCGTGTGTTTTTTTTAAACATAATCGAGTTGAACTGTTCGATACATAGAATTAGCTGATGCTTGTTACTTAAATTATAGCTTCACTAATTTCTATCGATTATTCCATACGATAGCCATTAGTCATACATTGTATGGGTTTAATTTTTTTTATAGAGGAAGCGTGTCCGACCACAAAGTACGTCCAGAGCGCCTTATTTGGTAATCATTGGGTTTCATTTGGTAACTTCGATCGGTTAATTGGTTTATTGAACCCTTTATTGTTTCCTGCCCTCCCTCTTACGTTGTATGGTTATGATGAAAGTTAATCATGCTTTACTTAGTGACGTAAGGTCGCAATCGATATTTGGAATCGTGACGTTATATATGTCGTATCATATAAACATAGAATCATATTAACCATCATCGGTTAGTAATCAGTGTTGATTGCTATGACCGATTATGACCTCAATGATGACTTTTAAATACGGTCGGTAACTATCTGTTACCTGTCTAACGTAGTGATAGTGTCACGGTGCATCTAGATTACTTGAAGGCAACACAGTCATTCTATAACACCCCTACCATTTAATACTTCCACTTACCACCTATACACACCATAATTGAAAGCGTTTAGAGTTGTGAAACCGCGAAGAGAAGATTACCATGGAGTTTTAGCCTGAAAAATACCCGCATAACCTCTCAGACCTCCTCAGTCTACAAATACGCATTAACAAGAGCTTATCTAAGTTTTTTTTAATAGAATTAAGGTGAAACGAGTTTACAGTCTACCTGATAGTAAGTGGATACTGTGGTCTCTGGATACCAATCCGACCCTACCCACCAAAATCCCACTGCAGAATATAGACCTTCTCATAGATTGCCTCAGTGGGGGGGGGGGGTCTCATTTTGCCATAGTTGCCACGCTTGGCAGGCGGGTTGGCATGTTTTTTTTTTAATTTTTGCTGTTATTAGAAAGACGTTGCTGCTCTTGTTCTAGTTAGTTTCCTCTGTTGCCTCTTGTATGTCAACCCGGCGTGCTGAGATGAAATGAAATAAAAAACAAATAAATAAAAAAAAATATTCTGACATTCCGTAAGCCTGTGCTCTTTGCCTTAGTGTGTCTAGACGTGCAAAAGTATAATAATAACAATTTTCTCCAGACCGAATATCGGTCACGGCCTGCCTCAACGGAGACTAGCCATCGGCACAGGACAGGGTTATAGTGCCCAAGTGCATGCGCAAGCACAGGTGCACTCTCTATTCCCTCACTCTCATAGTCCGATGGATTATGAGATAATCCGATGGGAAGGTAAACCAATACGAACGGAGAGAGATCAGGCGCAGGACCAACGGCTTTACGTGCTTTCCAAGGCACGGGGGTGAAACACCGCTAACTTCCTGACTCCGGAAAGCTATTTTCTTGACGAAAATCTCAATATTGGTTTTTGGCCCGACCCGTGATTCGAACCCAGGAACCTCATGATCAGCAGTCGTACAACCACGGGACCAACGAGTTACAAAAGTATAATAGGACAATTAAAAGGTAGAATAAAATTCAATATATTGTTATCAAATCATAATCAAAATGGTTACTTCTTTAAAACGACAGTTGTTTTTATTTCATTCGAAGGTTGGAGCCAAACGTTTTAAGTATCTAATGATTTTTTATATTTACGCGAACACTTCACATTGATTAAAACTACAAAAATTTAAATTAATTTTACGGATTTAATCTTGTTTCATTTACTTTATTTTTAATTTCCGACATTTCGGGTGCTTTCCAGCACCCATGGTCATGGGGGACTAAGGTGTACCGGAGTACCTTGAGCTTTTTAATTATTATTTATGGTCCGATCTACGTAGAATTTATAAAATATTATGTAACGATACAGGAAGAATATTAGCTTCGGCTTAGAGTAGGCAACAAGGACTCAGTAGATTTGTGACCCGATCGCCGAGCCATGCGACCTACATAGGAAACTCGCGATCCTATCTGAATGACATATTATGGTGTGTAAAGTCCTGGGTAGGCGGGTAGGTCAAATTGTCCATTTGGGGCGAGGTAGGCGCTTCTAGATTCGTCCCGGCTGAAGGATGGGCGACGTACGTGTCCTTTCCTACCGTTCGTTTTCTGAATGGTAATGACTTTGTGTGCGTTTTAGCGGCAACACTCTTTTCACTTCTTCATACTTGATGTTTTAAAAATATAATGTTTTTGAAGTGAGTACTTCAGAGTCGTTGGAAATCGATGAAACAAAAAAGCAACTAAAAAGAGACAGACATGTACATCTATAGAATTCAACCTGCGAGAGAATGAGATAGAATGTAGTATACAGTGTTTCTATTATATTTTAACTATTATATCTGTTTCCTTTCTGAAGGTTTCACTTCCACCGCGTGTGAGCTGTACACTTGAGGGTTTTATAGCAAATAAAATCAAATAGTTTATTTGTGATTCACATGTTACAAAAAGGTATCATATCTAATTAAATATAAATATATCATAATTAAATATAAATAAAGTTCAGTCTGTTATCAGCCTCATGGGCATACAAATGTCAAATATTATTCGTAGCCCATAGGTTACGTATTCATAATAGTATAGTATATAATAGTATAGTTCATAAATTGTTAGATTAAATTATTCATCTAAAATATTATTAATAATATTCGATTAGATTATTCATGTTAGATTAGACTATTCATACATTTTATTATAAGTACAATTTTATTATATATCATGTAATACAGTCAACTGGACTTAACTGTGAAAACTCGGCAAAAATTCATCAATAGAATATAATGAATGTTCAATTAGAAAGTGGAAAAATTTATTTTTTGATAATCTGTATATCGTTACATTCTTTGATGTTATTCGGGATCTTATTGTGTATCTTTATCAGGGAAGAGTCTACCGCGCTATCCCATGCATACTAGCGAACTTCACATGTCTTCGATATATTTTTATTTCTGAGGTATGCAAATTTCGTTACTGTTTCCTCCACTACCCAGTACAATACTAAATCTGTACGAAATCTGCAAATATTAATTTCATTGTATGCATTGATAATCGAACTCGATTTGCTAATGTTTTTAATGTTGCAAAAGCTTTTTTTTGACAACATGCGGGAAGGAGGAGTAGTAGATCGTCTTTTCATTTCTTACGGCAAAGTGTTATTGCTACAGAAACACGCGCACGCAAATTCGAACGAACTCGATATTTCACACACGAGAGCGTACTTATTTAAGGGATCAGAGGTGCCGAGAGTTGATTTATTCACGGCACTCTCCGCCGGATCGAGGAATGTCGCGATAGGCGCTCGTGTGCAGAACTTTACCGTTGTTAACTGTCGAATTCTGCATATGGTGTAGATGTTTCTAGAACGCTTGGGTACAGCACATGGCGGTCGGTTGGCAGTAACGATTTATGTTGTTTTACTTTGTTGGGAAAATACCAACTAGTGATTACAAGATATTGATTATTTATATTAAATCATTCTTCTGATTTCTGTTCTTTGGAAATACTATATAAAATGATATATATAGTGCTCTGAGGAATTGTTCGGACTAATTCCAGCCTCACAATTTCACCATCGCACATCGCGATTAAACTCGCGATACCATTCATACCATCTGGATGACTGGCGATCCACCACTATGCGATTTAAATTTTTTTTTCTCGTACAACTTCCCCGTGGAATGGTGTACCACCAGAGATTTTTCCGGATTGATACGACTTAGGGACCTTCAAGAAAGCGCCTACTCCTTCCTAAAAGGCCGGTAACGCACCTGCAATTCCCCTGGTGTTGCAGTTGTTCATGGGCGGCGGTAATCACTTACCATCAGGTGAACCGTATGCTCGTTTTCCCCCTCTCCTATACTCTACTCTACTATATGTGTGTGTGTGTGTGTGTGTGTGTGTGTGTGTGTGTGTGTGTATGTGTGTGTGTGTGTGTGCGTGCGTGCGTGCGTGCGTGCGTGCGTGCGTGCGTGCGTGCGTGCGAGCGTACGTGCGTGCGTGCGTGCGTGCTTGCGTGCGTGCGTGCGTGCGTGCGTGCGTGCGTGCATGCGTGCGTGTGTGTACACGTACACAACATATTAAAACGTAATATGGGCACCAGCATCTCCCTGGTAACAACTCAATATACCATAATAAAAAAACTGCGGTTGCCAACCAAACTGCCAAACTTGTCTTCAACTCTAATCATTAAGTAAACCGTCGAAGAATTAGACTCTTTATATTTTATCCGATCCGCCCCGGCTTTGCAGAGGTGGGTTCTGGATCTCGACAACAGCGCCATCTATCGGGTCCAAATGGGAGTATAAACCATCTAGGGGCCCATTTAAACACACACAAAAAATTTCATCAAAATCCGTCGAGCCGTTTTGGCGAGACTATCGGAAACAATTGATTTTTATATAAAAATATAGATTGTATCTGAAACAGTAAAAGTTTTACTTTAGATACCTATGTAGGCCTACTAACTAGATGTATAGCTCAAACCTCAAATTATAATTATTCTGAACTAATCCCCTTTGCCCGAAGGTTAAATCGAAAGGCGAAGTTTTTAATTTATTCATGGCTACGTTGTTAGTTCCACAGTTTGTTTAAGTTTTGACTTTTGACTATTTTAAATAAAGTAAGGGTATATTCTGACTCATTCTGTAAATTAAACAGGATTGAAACTTGTCACTTTGACGTGCCGCTGGCAGAATTCGTATTTGGCCGGCGATTTCTTTGCCAGCTATAAATTTTAAGCTGAAGGGAAGGTTTATAGTAGAGTTGTTTATTTAACACTATAAACTTCAATCCGTACATTTTAACACACTCCGGTTAAATGTTAATCTACCTTTAATATGATAGAACTAATTATTTGTTATTTAAAAAAAAAACAAGGGTATGATTATATTGTTTTTAATGATTGTTGGATATGAAAGAACATTGGGAAATATGACCTCACTATATCTGAACATCTTGTTGTTGTTGTTGTTGTCAGTATACAAACAATTTCTGTTGCTATAACAATTATTTAGAAAATTTGTATGTAATTAAATTTTTAAATTATTATATATTTTTAAATTTTCAAAAAAAATTGTGTGTGGTATAGTTGTAGCACGCGTGGGTCGGCTCGACCGCCGAAGAACTACGCTCTCACAGAATACCAGCATAAAATAGCATCTTAACGCTGCTCTGTTTCGGATGGTGAGTGTAGAGAACCGGAGACCCTTCTTACTGGAAAGGAAGCATTCCGTCTAAGTCCTCAGGGGCAATGCATCTGCATTTTGATTCGTAATCGAGGATAGATGTAGATGTCTATGGGCTACGGCAACCAATTACTTTCACGTTGACTATGTGCTCGTTTGTCACCCTTATCCTAGAAAAAAAGAAAAGAAAAACAAGTGTCATGTAGGTACACATATGAACAAAGTATGTGAACCGTCTCCACGATACAAGGTTTAGTTAACGTAACGTCTTTAATAAGAAAAAAAATTAGAATACTATCAGTAAAGAGGAGTTTGGTTCTCGTCACCTACGTGGAAGAGGCACGCTGCAGCTATATTAATTAAATATAGTAGCAGCGTTGCTCTACCACCACTAAGTTTTAATTTACTATTTGTCATTTGTAAGTCTAATATTACTCGGTGCATATATATCTCTTTTGTAACGATTCTCGCTTCTACATCCGCTTTAATGTTCCCCGCTCCTGGTTTCTGGACGCATTGTATCGTGAATAATAAATATACAGACCGCGCACGTACATACTTAAAGCTTTAAGTACATCACTTTATTAGATTTCCATTTTACCGGTTTGAATAAAACAAACTTTGGTTTGCCTTTGATATTCCTTTTAAGAAACACGTGGTGGAGCCACTCTGGAACGTATTATATCTGTTGCGTTTTTTATGGTGGGTGACGAGACAGACACCTTTTTCACTGGCAGCTAGGCACTCTTTCTTACTTTATTTAAAAAAAAAAGTCACTTCATTTACTAGGATTATACAAGAGAAATCCTGTATCGTATGGCGGTTCAATAACAAGTAATCAAACAAGTATAGACAGGACACACAGTAAATTTTTTGTTATTTGTTTTTTTGGTTTCGAACCTGCGGTGTCGAAGTGACACGACTGCTGAGACACTGTGCCTGCCACCAAGCGGTCAATCCGCATTCCGTCGTCTGTCGGAAGTCACAATGCATTAGAATTTTTATACCTAATAAATAAATGTAGGTGTCTTTTACATAATCCACTTGCCAACAGATGGAATGTGCGCTCGGTTGTTTACAATAAAAATAAAAACTTACATAAGGTATGCCTATGACATACGAAGTGAAATTTATTAAATCTACGTATATATATATATATATATATATATATATATATATATATATATATATGATTTTTCTATCCGTTTGTAGGTGGCTGAAATCCTAAAAGCTGAACCGATTTCGATGAAATTTTGTGTGCGTGATTATGATTAGGTTGATTCGAGAATGGTTTATATTGGCCCCAGTAGGTGGTGATGGTGTCGAGATCCAGAAATCACCCGTGTGAAGCCGGGGCGAATCACTATCTTAAGTTATAAATTTGTATATTATTGTGCGCGTGAATGGTCAGTTTCACAATAAAGTTAATATTTTCTTCTTTTTGTTCCTATAGTTGATTGCAAAAAAAAGATCTAAAACTTACAAACTGTAAGCCAAATATTTCCAAACATAGGCTTAGTGGATGTATCGGCAGGTTGATGTGGTCATTTATTCAATGCGATGCTTTCGCCGCAAAATTACAGCACCGCCGTCAATAAAGATCCCGCTGCATTTTAGTCGGCATGAGAAATGTTCACCTAAATATAGACTACTGTAAATATTTAATACTTGCATCAAAATCACTTAAATAAGAAGATATCAGATCATTTTATTAGGCGGTTAGATGAGGAATGTTTTTTTATATAGTATAGTTGTAGTGAATGAACTGCGCCTTGGAGTCACACAGATACTTGTTTTATTAACTCTTAAAACCACTTATGGTAGGTAGCTGTTGCAACCCATATATACCTATGAGTACAACCAGCTTTGTGTAAGTGCATCCTCTTAGGCCTTCCCTACTAATTGACATAATATTTTTTATGGCTTTGGTCACTACCAAGCAGTCCACCTGATGGTAAGTGAATGTCCATCTTCAATTAAGAATCAAAATGCAAATGCGTTGTCACCCGTGAGGACTAAGATGGAATGTCTCGATTACAGTAAAAAGGGTCTCCGGTTCTCTACACTCACCATACGAAACACAGCAGCATTACGCTAGTATTGTGTGAGAGCGCGGTCCTTCCCTGGTCGAGTCGACCCATTCGTGCAACAACTATGATATAGCTGCAGCGTTGGTCTACCACGTAAAAATATGTTGTATTTTTTCTTATTCAAAGCTATTTATCTAATTTAACCCTGTAATCCTTTAAAATTAATAATAAATAACAATGCCATTTATTCAGATACACAAATTATTCCAAACACGTCACTCAGTCAAATGACTCGCTAATTATGCCCGTAATTATTGACGCGTTCGCTATGCCTCTAATATTCGCCGGCATGCTGCGACCACACCGACGCGGAATCCGACCACGACCGAATTCCTAGTGCTTGTACGAACTACTGCTATGTATATCTTTAATTATTAGTATTATCGTCATTAGATTATATATCTATAGAGAAGGTGTGGAGGGAGCTTTGTTTAACAATTAAGCGAATATTGATTTACTTTTGAAAGGTAATTAGTGAGGTATGTAATGTATCTTTCTGTGTGATGCCAACGTGAGATAATCTGTCAGCAGACTTCGTTCCGTGTGTCGTATAAGCGGATATCAAAAATTAATGATGTTAGGAATTAATTAGCTAAACTCTACGTAATGAAATAAAATGGTGAATTTCACCTACTCGTAGTTTAAAGAGCACCTCCTGCATTCTCTCGCGTGCACTATTCCCATCACCACTAATCCCAAGTACACTACACTAGGAAGGACTCTTTTATTGGAAATGTGTTATTTTGTTCCTCAGGGGTGACAAAATGTAAATTGACATGACATTTTGATTCTTAACCGAGGATACATGTAGATGTCTATGGACCACAATTTCCACTTGAGATAAACTGTGTGTTCGCTTGTCAGCCTAAATCGATTTAAAAAAAAACTAAGAAAATCACGGCACCGTCATTAATTAATATGACACGTATCATTCAATTTCAATGATTGTATTATAATTCCTAATTAACCAAAATATTTTTTCCAAATACCTATAAAACGATATTTTCACAAAAATTTTTTGTGCGGCAGTAACGCGCCGGGTACCAGCTACTAAGTTATAATATAAATGCTATAAAAATTTTGCAAAACATATTCTAATAATCTTTTGATATTTACTTTGCCTTCAGTTTAGCTTTCTATAAAGTATTATAACCATGTTGGTATCGTTTAGACTTTTGTCAAAGTAATTTCTATTGCGATACGTTGGCTTCTAATTTTGAATTTTCGCCCTATCTCTAACTCATCGCAGAACTGTGAAACACAGTTTCCATCTCCGTTTGTATCAGATATTACTAAACATATTTCTAGGCGAACCAACGCTGATGCAACACAGAGGCGTCAATCGAATTTCCTTGCCGCCTGACCCGTTGCTTCATTGGGGAGCACCGGCTGAACTGGGCCACAGCACTGTTGCGCCAAGCTTCATTTATTCACGTGTGTTTGTGGCGACGATATATTATTGCTCGTTCCGGTACGTTTAATAATACAGTTTCGCAATGAAGCGCCTTCGCGAATTATTAACCGAGTCCGGAAAACGACAGGGTTCTATATTCGAATCGTATGATTTTTTATGTTGACTGAATCCTTTGAAACTTCTTAACCGATTTTATTGATTTTTCCTTTGGTAAATAGGTTATGCTTCAGGCGTGGTTCCATATGTAATGATTAAGAAAAAAATTCATCACTAATGGTAGAAAAATAGGGGAGTTATTAATGTAACTATAAAAAATAAAAATATCAATTTCTTTGCAACTTTCCGCTAAACATATAAAATGATGTGTCTTACCTGGATTGAAGCGCACCTCCCGCCCTCCCTCGAGGGCGGGAGGTGCGCTTCAATCCATTACACACACAAACACTCCCTCGAGGGAGGGCGGGAGGTGCGCTTCAATCCAGGTAAGACACATCATTTTATATGTTTAGCGGAAAGTTGCAAAGAAATTGATATTTTTATTTTTTATTATAATGGATTTCCGCAAAGTAACGCCTGATTCTATCAATTATCTTAATGTAACTATTTAGACAACATTCCAGTTGTTACCCGTGAACTAGTGTTATTACCTCAAAAAGGTCTTTAATAGTCTGTTTAACATTTTTTTAAATTTATATTTTATCTCGTCTCGTTATAATTAAATAATTAATGTTCTTTTTAACTGACATTTTCCTTTTAACCATTTTAACATATCTAACATGAAATCATAATTTTTTTTGAAAATACCGTATTGTGAATTTTTTTTGAAAATTAGAAAATTAGGGCCTTGGGTCCCAGGGTTGGCATCCAAGCTTCTAATTTTCTGATTTTTCAAACGGTCACACTAAGCGCCACAGAAATCTCGTCTCATCGGAGACATTCAACATTCCCCTGTTACACGTTAAAGTCAGCTGGGGTTGATGCGAAGAAGGCTATGTAGGAAATAGAAGCCTGTTCAAATAAATAACAAAAATAATTTTTTTGAAAGTGCAATATTATGTTTTTTTTTTGTAACGTGTACAGTATCATGAAATTGTCGTATTCTTCACAGCCTATGCTCATTAACGTGTTGAGTTCTTTTATAACTTTAATCTTATTAAGTAAATGTATATGTCATTATTAGTAGCTATTTTTATGATTTTACCAGCTCACTATTTCATCATTTTTTTATTATTTAGTCGGTGACGATGATGCGTACCCATAATAACTTTTAGGTTTAAAAAAGTATAGTTATAACTTATATACGTCCCACTCCCCAGTCCGAGTTGGCGGACCTCACATGTCTTCGAAATATTTTTTTTTAAGTTTTCAGACATGGAGTTTTCCTCACCATGTTTTCCATCACCGCAGATCGCGTGATAAATTTGCATTTAAAATTACAATTAACAATTTCACTGGCGCCGGCAGGGATCGATTCCGGTTTGTTCGCGTGTGAAATATTACAGCAAGTTTTGTTTGTTTGATTGTAGTTCTAAATCAATAACAAATACCAGTTTTCAACAATATTCAACAAATGCGATAGTTGATGGTAAGTGGGTGGAGGACCCACTTACCATCAACTATCGCATCCTAAGAGCTTTGTAACCAAAATTTACATAGAGTAGCTTACAATGTGTTTTAAAAAGATTTAATTAATTGTATAAAAATATGGGCATGCGTTTTATCGGAGTACCCTTGGATCTTTAGGGTAAAGACGGAACTGATTTTCACTCTTGAGGATTATGATGGAATTTCTCAGTCTCTAATTATACTACTCTACCTATAATGCTGGCTTACCATTCAGGCTAAACACAACGGTGCTGACACTACCTACTGTAGGCGGCAGAATTCGGCAAGAGATTAGCCTTCTACGCAGAAAAGTAGCCTGACCAACTCTTCGCCGATATTATTAATATTTAATAATTATTACTTTTAACATAAAGTAAAATTGCTCAAAAAGAAGTTATTTATTTGTTAACCTGAGGGTTGGAATTATTTCCTCAAATTTATATGGAACCACCTTTAAAGTATAACCAATTTAAGAAAAAAAAAAGTAATTAAAAGGTTCTTTACCTGCCACAGTACCCACTTACCATCAGGTGAACTGTGTACTCGTTAATCATGCTAATTCTATAAAAGAACTAATCCTTTGGGCTATGTCAGTTATTTTGTTTCTACTGCGGATAACCCCATTTTTATCACGTAGAGAAACCCCGAGCATAGTAGAACCCAGAACATACCCTCTTCACATCTCGCTGAGCACACACCTCCCTCATACGGCTAGCAGTGAAAGACCACGTCCCAGGTCCATAAGTCATCACCGGCAACACGCACTGCTCGTTTTTAGGCTTCCGTAGTCAACTAAGAACCCTTATAGTTTCGCCATGTCTGTCTGTCCGTCTGTCCGTCCTCGCTTAATCTCTGTGACCGTTAGCACTAGAAAGACAATATGATTGATACACATTGGTACCAAACTGAAATTTGGTACCAATATGTGTATCAATCACGCCGACAAAGTGGTAAAATAAAAATTGGAAAAAAATGTTTTACTAGGGTAGCCCCCCAATATGTAAAGTGGGAAGTGATTTTTTTTAATTTCAACCCTAATGTGTGATATATTGTTGGAAAGGTATTTAAAAATGAATAGGGGTTTACTGAAATCATTTTTTGATAATGTCAATAATTTCGGAAATAATCGCTCCAAAACTTAAAAAACAATGTGTCCCCCCACTCTAACTTTTGAACCATAAGTTTAGAAAATATGAAAAAAATGATTTCTTAAATTTACGCGAACACTACACATTGAATAAAACTATTATTTACGGATTTTATCGCGTTTAATTACTTTAATTTATTTTTATTATTATCCCGACGTTTCGGGTGCTTTACAGCGCCCATGGTCACGGGGGGGGACTGAGATGTTTGACGTCCCAATGTCATAGTTAGTCCGGCTACCTTCAGTTTTTTAATATTAATTTTTGGTCCGATTTACGCAAAACGAGCTTATAGTATCATGAAGTCTTGCAGTGGTATGCTTGGGTTTGGGTTTAATTTTGTTAATTATAGGATCCCAAGCAGATGGTAGCACCCAACCATCTTCTCTATTGAAATTTGAAACGCAGAACTCTGCAGTCTGCGAACATGTTCAAGATCGTCCCCACCATTACATTAGATTTGATAAACCACAAATTCTCGCAAAAGAACACCGATTCCTACCAAGGATGATACGCGAGGCTATTGAAATTAAAAAACATCCAAATTTCAATAGAGAAGATGGTTGGGTGCTACCATCTGCTTGGGATCCTATAATTAACAAAATTAAACCCAAACCCAAGCATACCACTGCAAGACTTCATGATACTATAAGCTCGTTTTGCGTAAATCGGACCAAAAATTAATATTAAAAAACTGAAGGTAGCCGGACTAACTATGACATTGGGACGTCAAACATCTCAGTCCCCCCCGTGACCATGGGCGCTGTAAAGCACCCGAAACGTCGGGATAATAATAAAAATAAATTAAAGTAATTAAACGCGATAAAATCCGTAAATAATAGTTTTATTCAATATGACAAAAATCTGAAAAGCAGAACTTTATAAGGACTTTCTAGGAAAATCATTTTGAACTTGGATGGAAACAACAGTACCCACTACCGGGAGCAGTTGCAGGAGCGCGGAGCGCTGCTGGAGCACGAACATAATGGATACCCACCTTTAAACTCATAAGTGGGAACACTTATTGTGACGGACGGGAAACTACGGAACCCTACACTGAGCGTGGCCCGACACGCTCTTGGCCGGTTTTATTAAGTTATGAAGTATACCAGACGAGAAGATGTGTCGTAATCTCTCCAACGCTGTCCTGTCGTGTTGAATCCGTCGATTGACCGCCCGGTTGAAGTTGGAATTTACCTAGTCGGACTATTTGCCATAGGTAAACATACTTGTCAACAACTTCGAGTCAATAATTAATTTAAAAAAATCATTCTATTTAAATTTTAAAAGTTGGCATTTATTTTATTTTTTTAAATAATGATTTTATTTTTTTTTTGTCTGGACTAAGCAATATCTCGTCTAAGTAGTTACATACAAATTACTTTTCCTATAATATAGCAGATACGCTGCACTCACGCTTGCTTTGTATCTGTACATGTACCTGCAACTTATTGTCACAGTTGTTTTATGTTGTCACGCTTATACTTGTTGACGTTTGAGTACAGCAAGTTCTATAGAGACGGCTCTGAATGAAGTCCGACCACATTCCCAACCCACGTGGCGGGATCATCAATCAGCATCCAGTTTATTTATCTCATTGCGACGTAACGCTTCGGCCTCAGTCGGAAATCGGACTACGGTCGGCCTTTGTACGCCCACGACCTCCATGTTTTTTTTCTTCTTTTTATTGTCTCTTTATTAAAACGAGAAAGTCAAACTGAAGTATTCATTATTCGACGATGTTATATATACGTTATATATTACATTAATATCGCCATCATCATTACAGCCGTTCACAAGTTCACTGCTGAACATAGGCTTCCCCAAAAGAATGCCACATAGCACGATCCTGAGCCACCTGCATCCATCGACTTCCAACTCTTCTACTCTCTACTTCTAACTAGAATAGAGAGTCGACTAACAGCCCTCAATACCATGAAAATTAACTTGACCCCAAACAAACGGCTAACGGAGGAACATTCCCGTTAGCCGCTTATACCCACAACGCCGTAACGGCTCCCAAGATCGGTCCATAGTAGTGGGCCATGAGGAGAATTCGGGTAATGGGGAGTGCCCCGAGGCCCGAGACCTGCAGTGCCAGGCACATGCTCATGACACGTTCTAACCATCAACTTCCTGCATGTATTACCAGGTCGTCACTTCATCTAGTGTGGGTATGCTATACACTTCGTCTACCGGCACGAGGCTGTTCTTCGAGTTACATGTCCGGCTCATTGACACTTTACCTTACTAATACGTTGGGCTTTATCGGTCTTCGTTATATATTACATGCATTTTTATAATTTAAATTATTATAATAAAAAATTTCATACTTACATATTGTATCTTTATAATTTTTTTTGTAATAATTGACTTGTGAAAATGAAAAATACGTTTATTTACCCAGCTAAAAGTAGCACAGAATATAATACACAATATTAAGAAAAGAAAATTTTCCTATCTTTGTAGTATATAATAGTAATTTAAACCCTAATCACACCAAGCTGAAGTGCATGAACTTAATCTGTGTCCTCACTCTAGGCATGCTTGAGTCCTGTATTGGAGCAGAGCTCCCATAACGCACGAAAACGATTCTTTGAAGTCTATAGATAAATTTACATAATTTTATAGCTCATATTTGTAGCTCAACCCCGACAAGGTTTGTAAACAATAAAAATCATTTCGTCAATTTACATCTGCACACCATTTGATTGAACATCTTGTTGAAATAAAGATAGTTATGACTTTAGACTTTTACTCCGCTCCGTTTATGATGCTAGCAAAAGGTTTTACTTTTTTTACTTACTTACTTACTACTTTTTTGCATCTGCATCGGCCCTAGTTGTATTTCAAAAAACTATAATTCAACATTCACTAAGATTTAAATTATTGGTCCGCTATTCTTAGACCCGGTAGAGTCATGCATACCGAAGAATAAATTTATTGGCGCGAGTGTGTAATGGCATAATGATAGATCCGCTGTACGTACGAGTAAAATATGGTTTTAGGCGGTCGAAGAAATTTATTCGATTGCCATTTGCATTTAAGGCTCGACATTTATTTCCGTTTAGCATTGCTAACCAGCATTTAATATCAAAGTTAAATTGTCTGAATCGGTAAGACTGTGTCTTGACCTTGTGGTGGCAACGTGAAAGAATACTGAGAGGTAGAATAAGGGTGACAAGCTCACAAGCGAGCACATACCTACTGCAACTGATGGAAAGTGGATGCTATGGCACATAGACATGTACATCTATCCTCAATTAAGAATAAAGATGCAAATGCGTCACCCTTGAGGACTGAGATGGAATGCCTCGTATCCAGTAAAAAGGGCCTACGATTCTCTACATTCACCATACAAAACAAAGCAGCATTGAGCTATTATTTTGCGCTGGTATTCTGTGAGAGCGTGGTACTTCCCAGGTCGAGCCGACCCATTCGTCCTACAACCATAATATAGCTGCAGAGTGGCTCTCCTAAGTTTAAATGAAAGGATTCCTATAGATGGCGTAATAACTATTTTATTGCGTCAGGCGTTAAACATCTCGATCCTGATCGCCGATAGGAAACAGCTTTAAAGGTGCGAGAGGTTTGGTACTGTCACTGTATTTTCAGTCCGCCTGCTAAAAATGGCGGTTTAGGCAAAATGTCCAGCAGTGAAAGTGCAGTTAAGTTAAGTAACAACTGAGGGCTAAATTAAATTCCCCGTGACTCTTTATAGTCCTTGGTTGGTTCAGTCATCTTACTAAAGCTAAGTATAGACATCCAGCGAGAACATGCAGCCAACGTTCTTGGCATTATACCGCGGGGAATAGGACTATTGAATATTTCTCTTTAGTGTAAATAAACGTTTCTTGTTGTTAACGTTGTTATAAACTTACTGTCGTTAAAGTTGTTATAAACTGTTTGTTGTTGGTATCTGAGAGCGTGGTCCTTCTCTAGCCGGTCTTTTTTCTCTACCACATATGCTCGACGACGAGTGCTCTTAAGCTAGACTGTTGATCATGTGGTTCCGGGTTCGTATACCGGATTAAACCTAAATCAGTTCATAGATTTTCATTTTCATCATCATTCATTTCATCATTAGGTTAAGAAATCAGTAAAGAAGAAAGTTGACGGTGTTTCACTTTCGTGCCTAAAAGAATCTAATGCCGTTGGTCGAGCGCGGCGCCCAATCTCCCACCGGTCTTGTCGGAGTGAGGGAAACGGGGTGCACCTGTGCTTTCGCACACCTTGGTGCATTATAATCCTGCTTTAAGTTAGTGAATTCCCTTAAGTTGGTTCTACACGGCAGGTAAGACTAGTTAGTACTCAATTATTATATGCACTCGTACAGTTTTAACATGTTAGTCCAGCACTGCAGTTGTATGTCATCGTATCCTCAGTAAATCACGCACACGCTCAAGTGCGTGCCCGATAGACAATGTTTTATTATCTTCGTCCTCATTCTATATATCACGGGGTGGGTGGACAGCACAAATACGAATTTAATAACGTATGGCGGGAGTTTACGCGTTGACGTCTCTCCCAAGGTGCGTTGTTTCTACGACCGGGCATTGTTTGCTATTGTGCGTCGACAAGTGCGATCTGAGAGAAATTTATTGTTTGTTTATTCCTTATAGTTCTGTATGTTTGATTGTGTGTAGGTATGTGGTAGTTTAGGGGCTAAGTGGTCTCTGTGAACTACATAGTACGTGAATTGCCCGGGTTCGATGCTCGCCAGCAACAAAGAAATTATTTAAGCCATTTTTATTTTTAAGTGCTGATGAAAGCTGTAAAAAGCTGCACGTTTGCTTAATGTAATATTTCAAGGATATGTGAAATCTGTCAATACTAACTGGAACAGCATGGGTTGACTAACTTCTCCCTAACCCTCTCTGAAATGAGGAAAGACCACGCTAAGGGACGTATATTATTTTAAAATTTTCTTTTTTAATTTAATAATTAAGTGGCAAAAGAACTTGCAGTTCACTTGATGGTAGGTACTTACCAGTGCTAACTGCTATGTGGTGGTAGGGATAGGTAAGAGGGTATTTATTACCCATCTATGTGAGGTCTTCTCGAAAATAACACGAATGACTGCGAAAAATGAGGTGTTTATGTAACCCCGCAGAACTCGACAAAGAAATGCTAACAGCCTATAGTGTGTGGGAAAAATAAACACAGCACGATTTAATTTGACTGTGGCGTCATCTAGTACAAATTTATAGAACCATTTTTATTAAGTTACACAAACAGGTACAAGTAGATAATCTACCCAGACACACTACTGGACCAAAAAGGAGTCCTTATATCCTGTCTAAGACATAGTTTAGCGAGTAATAAAGGCGACTTTTGATTATTTTACTTTTTTATTTCTTTGAGGTTATTTATTACAGTTTTAAATTAGTCTTATTTTATGAGATATGATAACGAAGCATCTAGTATGTTGCTTAAATATTTACACTAAAACCTACTCCCACATTTACTAAAGTTGATAAGAATTACTTCGCGAAATGAACGAAATGAAATGATGAGTCTTACCTAGTTTGAAAATCACTCCCCGCCCTCCCTAAATTGCGTGCACTAATCCCGTCACCACTAATGCTAGCAGCACTACTCCCAACACCACTATACTAGAAAAGAAACACCACTGATGATAATACGACACGTGAAGTAGACTCTGCGGTTAGCTATCGTAGAGTCAACTTCACCTGAGGATGCCCCGTGTAGAGGAGAAACACTATTTTTTTTAAATTTATTTATCGAAAGTATTCTTACGTATTTGCTTGATTTGTACCATTAAACCAATAATGGTTTGTATTGGTACTCACATTCGCAACTAATGCACTGCTTTACATAAATATTTAATTTGTTAAAAGTAAAAAAAATACATTTAAATATTAAGAGCGCAGAGCGGCTCGAATCGTCGACGATCGAGTTCTTTCCGATCGGCTTGATTCACTGGCGCTGCGAAGAGATGTTGCATCTCTTTGCATTTTCTTTCGCATATACCATGGCGAGTGCTCCGAGGAATGGTTCGGATTAATCCCAGCAGCTAAATTTTAGTTAAATCAGAAAGAGCTACACCACCAAGGATAATCTTTTGTCTTAAAAAATGTTGTACGCTTTCTTCAAATTTCCGTGACTCGCGATTGAAGAAAGCGGAAGGTGCTCCTCACACGAGGTAAGACACATCATTTTATTTTACTGAGCGGAGATTGGCGAAGTAATTCTTACCAACTTTAATATAATGGATTTCCGCAAATTAACGCCTGATTCAATTAATTACCTACCCTTTTTTTTCAATCATTGCGTTGAAATTTATTCTTAAACTTATAAGACTCCTGAAGTAAAACCAATTTAATAAAAAAAAACATTAAAATCGATTTACACACAACAAACATATCGCGTAATTTTTTTGTACATTTTATTGAAAGTTTAATTTGTTGAACAAAAAAACGTATATAAATTTACTCAGTAAACATGCACACAGCCATGCACATTACCAACAATTGATAGATTCTGTTAGGCCGTTGCCGAGGCATTCCGTCCGTCAGTTAGCCGAGGTCGTGACCGCACCGTAAGCCCGTATGCTCTAATCAGATTAAGTGAGGAGGCACTTCCCTCCGACAATATGTCGGCGCCCGGTGGTACTGGCGGGCAAACTGCTTGATTGCATGACCATATCGCCTGTGTCTACTGGGAGGAAACTCGGCTTAACTAAGCCGATTCGACGGTCAACGTTGGAACTTGGAATATGTTGGTTATTTACACGGGAATGACGTGCTTGTGAATTGTGTTCTATGTTTGCCACACTGCAATTATAATCCTGTAAACAAGAAATTCGTGTATTGGAATGAATATGTGGCATATATTTTCATACGCATTGCATCTGCATTGCGATTATATGAATAATGTAGCGAAAATAATAATTCAATAATTTAAAGATAATAATTTAAATTTACTTAATTATTTTTATTTTCTTAATTAATTAATTAAATTAAATTAATTAATTATTTTTATTTAAATTTTTTATTTTAAACGTCGGTATAATAAAAATAAATTAAAGTAGTAATTAAACGCGATAAAATCCGTTAATAATAGTTTTATTCAATTTAAAGATTTATTTTATAACCGGTCTTAAAATGTTGATTAATAAATTGACAGATGTGATGTAATAAATAATTAAGTTTATGAATAAATTGTGAACATAAACTATTAACGTGCAGTGGCAAGAGTATCCACTGCCTCATAACATTCTGTTAGTGTCGTAAGTGTGACAGAGGGAAACGAATTAGAAGGTGGATAGTGGTCTTCTTAACAACCTACGTATTGCCTTTCAACAACAGACATTGAATGACGCCTAGATGTATTCGATAAGAAGTACAGGATACAATTGAAGGAAACTTACCATCTGGAAGGACTGGGTCCAAGAGAGCTCAAAGTTTTCACGGATGGCTCTAAGACAAATGAAGGTGTGGGGTCTGGGGCTTTGTCTGAAGACCTTATTATCCACATATGCATACCGCTGGGTACCCACAATGCAGTCTTCCAGGCTGAATGCATGGGTTATGGGTATCATCCAAGCGGCCATAGCAATAGATGCTAGGAAGGTGAAAGACTTCTCCATCAGAATACTGATCGACAGTATGGCGGCACTAAAAGCTCTGAGATGCAATGTGACGAACTCGGGACTGATATACGAGTGCCATCAACGATTGAATGAGGTATGTAAGCACAACAATGCGACTCTGCAATGGATCAAGGGACACAGTGGATCTAGAGGCCACGATGCAGCAGATGAACTGGCCAGAAGGGGATCAGCCCTGGCGACTATAGGGCCGGAATCAGTAATACCAATCCCCTTTGGCTACGTTCGTTCACTGGTACGTAGATATTTCAATAATTTACACGCTTAGCTTTGAAAAAATTTAGTAGACTGTAGACAAGCTAGGGAGGCCCTACCTGAAATAAACAGTCGTCTAACCAAGGTTCTAATGAGACTGAACAAGTCACAGATCAGGATAGTAACAAGTGCTATCACAGGACATGGCTCTTTTAACAAACATTTGTTCACCATAGGTGTTACTGATAGCCCCCTTTGCAGAGCATGCATGGGAGAGGCAGAAACGGCGGCTCACGTGTTGCTGACATGTACAGAAGTCGCTTCATACAGAGCTAACCATCTCGGCACGCCGGGATCGCTCCCCGAAGTTGCTTGCAACATCAAGGGACTGCTGAGCTTCTTCGGGGAGATATCATGGCTCGAATAACCATATTATTCCCACCTACACGCAAAATACGCGCTTAGACGTGGAGTTGCGGAAAACAGCCCGTCGTAAACTAACTAACTAACTATGGCGCCTAGATACAATTTTGTTTCCATTTTCACAAAAACACTCACTCAAACGACTGTCAAATAATTAATACGCGTCCAAAGTGATTAAAATTTTGGTGCGTCACTGCCAAAAGATGCACAACTACATTCATTGGTTTTTATTGACGAGTGCTGCCACCTTCATCTTCGTTGAGGTCGGAAACTTTCAGATCACTCTGGTATTTCTCGATAAATTTCTTCTTGTGGGTCATATAAGAAAAAATGAAATTTAATACGGTAATATTTGAATCACATATAAGCGTAAAAATATTAATAAGACATCAAACATAATAATACAAATACAAAAATTTATAGTATATCAAATAAAAATAAATTAAAGAAGACAGTTGAATTTTTTAACATAAACATAATAACATAAAACACTCACGCCTGTCACCCAGAGGGGTAGGCAGAGACTACAGACTTCCATTTGGCACGATCCTGACACACCTCTCTCGCCTCCTTCACATCCATACACCTACGCATACATGCTCGTCGGTTAAGGGTACTCCTAATTTGGCCCGTTTTTAATAAATGAATTTTTTAATGTTTTTTAATGTAAAATTTTAGCAGGTATTAAGTAAGGCAGGCGTCTAACCATTGTTAATATTGTTATATAAGTAACAAACTTGAAAGAGTGTAAGTCATAAGCGCAATCTGCGGGAATATCTAAGTTTACGAGGCGAATTTTGCAACGAAGTTCGAACAAGGCGTAGTCGTTTCGCCCTCACTGGAATTGCAATCCCAAAAGCGATCGAAGCTCAAATTCCGTTTCAAGTTCGTATTCAATACTGTTCAAAGTTATGCTTTGTAATGTCACTGATGTTGTACTTTGGTCATTTGGATTTGAACCGAGGGTTCTTTGCTGATTTAGTTCTGGTGTAAAAAAAATTGACACTGCACCATTTCACTGTTTAAATGTCGTAAACTTAGCTTATAATATCAGATTAACGTTATCTATTGGAGAAAATAAAATCGAGGAAGGGGGAGGGGATCTGCAGGTCTGTTGGCTAACTTTGTTAGTATCAATAAGATAGTCACTACATAGTTCATTGCGACACTTGTTTTATAACCCGTAGTAGCTCTTATTGAAAAACTATATCGAATGCGCAATGTACTACAAAGTAGTGATTAATTTGTGGTCAACGAATTGCCGTGAATAGCGATGTAAGAAAATCCACTACCCCATATCGTCCCGTGGGTGTCGCAAGAGACGCCAGAGGGAATTGAAACAGGTGGTGGGCAGCAGCATATTCCTGGTAACGACTCAAAATAATAAAAACACCGCGGTTGACAGCCCGCTCGCCAGTCGTGTCAACTATGGCAAATTTCCCCTATGAGGCAATCAATGAGGGGGGCCTGTGTTCAGCAGTGGACTTTTATCGGTTGTAATGAATGGATGATGATGTCAACAAAGCTATCTAATAGACTGCTGATACTCTCCCTTTTCTTTTTTATATCGAATAGGGGTGACAAACTAATAAAGAGTCCACCTAATGTTAAGTGAATTTGAGGATAAATGCGATGTCACTCACCCTTGAGAACTAATATGGAATGCCTAGTTTTCAGTTAAAAGGGTCTCCGGTTCTCTACACTCACCGTACAAAACACAGCAAAATTAGGCAGATATTTTATGATATTATATACGGTATTCTGTCAGAACGTGTCGTTCCCCGGTTGAGCCAACCCATTCGTGCTGTAACCGTAATATAACTGCAGCGTGGCTCCACCACATATAAATATTCGACCTTATTGCCTCTGATCAACGAAATGAATTTGATATTATAAGCTGGCGAATGTTAATACGCCTACTAAACAAGAAGACGAGGGCTATTTTTCCTACAATAGCAATAAAATAGAAAAACATAATTTTCAATCAACATAGACTATAGAGCCCTGTTGGCTCGGGGGCAGAGCCAATTGAAATGATTCCAAAAATACCAGTGCAATAGTAGTTGTGTTCTGACAATGGATCTTGAACAAACATTCTGAAACATAATGTGAGTTACACCTAATGTCACACCGAAACACAAAACAAGTTACTATGTGATTTTTTGGAGTGGCAGTCAAAAATGTAACTTTCGTTAAAAACTTATTATTTTCCGTGTAGTGACTGTGTAACTACATCCTCTACCCAGTGCCATCCGGTGGGTATCGTAACAGGCGACAGAGGGAAACCAATCAGCAGATGGTATATGGCTTTTTACGTCGTAGAGCCATGCTGCCGCTATTATAGTGTAGTTGTAGCACGCATGGGCGGTTCGACCGGAAAATGACCACGCTATCACAGAATATTAGCGTAAAATAGCATAGGGTCCGCCATCTAACTTTTTTTTTCAACTAGTGCTTATTTCGTGATGGCAACACTTAGCTCATGTCTAATTTGACAGATAATTAGTTTTATCCTCCCGTTGAACGAATATGGTTGTGTATACGCTTGAACAACGCTGGGAAATATTGCGACATTACTTTGAAAATCATGGTAATGTTGCAGAATGTGTGCGAAAATTGCGTACGGGTTTTGGAAGAAATGAAGCACCGTCAGCTCCGTATGTTCGTTAACTTGTGAAAAAAGTGAAAGAAACTGGCATCCTCATCGATAAACCAACGCGTGAAAAGCCAAAAACAGTGCGTACACCCGAGAATATTGCTGCTGTGGCCGAAAGTGTGCGTGAAACGCCATCAACATCAGTTCACCGTCGTTCTCAACAATTGGACATTTCGGAGACTTCATTGAGACGAATTTTGCGTAAAGACCATGGTATGACGCCGTACAAAATCCAATTGGTTCAGGAGTTGAAGCCAACTGACCATCCAATGCGTTTTCGCTTCGCTAAGTGGGCCTGCGATCGACTTGCAGAAGATGCGGATTTTGCCAAAAAAATCATCTTTTCAGATGAATCTCATTTCGAACTTGGCGGGTATGTAAACAAGCAGAATTGTCGCATTTGGGGCACAGAAAACCCGCACGCATTCATCGAAAAGCCGGTGCACCCAAAACGAGTCACTGTTTGGTGCGGATTTTGGTCCAGAGGCATAATTGGGCCATTTTTCTTCGAAAATGAGCAAGGTGTGGCCGTTACAGTCAATGGCGATCGTTATCGGGCCATGTTGAACGAATTTTTGTTCACAGAAATTGAAGAGGAGGATATTGGCAACATTTGGTTTCAACAGGACGGCGCAACGTGCCACACAGCCGACGCTACACTTGATGTTTTGCGCCCTGTTTTTGAAAATCGCATTATCAGCTGCAGAGCTGATGTTGTTTGGCCACCTCGGAGCTGCGATTTGACACCGTTGGACTATTATTTGAGGGGTGCCGTCAAAGATAAGTGTTACGCCGACAAGCCAGAGACAATTGACGCTTTAAAGGACAATATTCGTGAAGCCATTGGTGAAATACAGCTGCACACATCGTGTAGCTCGTGTAGGCTACTGCATGGCCAGCCGAGGCAGCCATTTGAATGAAATTATTTTCCATCATTAACCGGAAGGATTGTACTTTCAAATAAAAAAAAGAAATTTGAAAAAATATTTAGTAGTTTTTTTTATAGCATTTAAAAAAAAAGTTATTTGGCGGACCCGTTAGCTTAACGTTGCTGTGCGGTAACGCATCTGCATTTTTATTATTAATTGAGGATAGAAATCTAGTCTATTGTCCACAACAACCACTTACTATCAGTTGTACTGTGTGCTCGTTTGTCATTCCTATCTTATAATAAAGATGGGCGGCGGCCTCTTCCTAATAGCGATTAAATTAAAAAACTGCGATTGCTAACTTGATTGCGAAGCGTGGCAACTATGGCATATATCCCCCTCCTATGAGGCAATCTATGGGGGAGGCCTACGCTCAGCTGTGGACTTTAAGGCGACACTGCGAAAAAATGCACCTCCTTTCATCGAATAGTATAGGACTACGACACCACTAACGAAAGTGGAATTTTGATATAGGTAAATTCATGTCTTTATCTTGAATTTGATTGTTCAAAAACACGATTGTATAATTTTGACTCGATCATAATTATTTGCGAAAACACCTCTAAAAAATCACTATAGTTGAAATTACATATGCTTGGGAATCACTCAAATATATTCATAACATCAATATTCATAATTTACTTGCTCATTATTTTGATTAGGTACTTAAATCAATAATTTTATAAAAAATATTTTACCATTCTGACAATTTCTAAGCGGTTTTATTCGTCTATTTAATTTTAGACCTTATGACGGCGTTTTTTCAAGTTTTTATAGAAATTACGTATTCACACGAATCAGTACGGCGATAGCTTGGAGCCACTTTTTCGAGGTGTCGTCTTAATAGGTTGTAAATATAAAGGTAACATTTATAATATTTTTATCCTATATTATGATCGAAGTGACGATAGGTATATTAAAAGCTAATCCGCAACGTTACAAAAGCTTCGGCTTGCACTTAAAGCGTAAAAATTTTTGATATTTATCCGGTAGCACAAAACTGTAATCTAAACAGACACCAAAGTAAAACTGACTCGAAAAGTGGAAACCTTTGATGAACCGAAATTGACCTGAAATTCGGTTCCGAATTTCAATCCTGCATGACACAAGTGTTTGAATGGCCTACAAATAGTGTTTGTCTTTGTGAAATTTATATATGTAAACTGCCTCCGCAATACACGAAAAAAATCTAGTAAGGGATCTAGTTTATGAAGCACGAACTTTACTCTCATCTCTCAGTAACAAACTATTTTACGAGTAACTGTTATCTAACCGGTAGCGTTCTATTGTTCAATCGCGTGAACTGGTTCACGTGAGGGATTACGTAACACTCACGAACGGTTTTACGTCAACGCTGGAACAAGTGCAGCGGACAAAATGGGCCAACGTCCCGGTCAAACGCAATTAAGCAATTGGTGAAAACAGGATACGTCCGTTTGTTGCTTCTAAAGCTAATGGCCACCCACCCGTTAAACGAACGCGTGAGAAAATTGCGGGAGATCTAAGTCTTTAAATTGTCGAATTATATTTTTACTTTCATCGTAGTTATATATTATTAGAAATACTGTTCACAAAGTCTCTGCCAAGTATTTCCACAAAACACAATCTTGACCCACCTATGCAACGATTGACTTAGGACATGTCCCAATTGCACACTACATTGAGAGTGGAGCTGCTCCCAAAGCCTTACCTGTACGAAGCTGACACTCAGAATATTTCCGGACCATTGCCTGAAGTTCTTACTGATCCCTTTTACCTTTCCGCTGTTCCCGCTTTTTCAATTACTCCAATTCTGTTGCAGATATCTTCATTATGTATTCTTTTACGCAAATAAACTTCTAACATATCATCTCCACAGCTCGCTAATTGACTTTAAGTTTCTCCACTCGGCTAACAATGTTGAACCAAATCTCGGATCCAAAAATTTTCAGCGGTAACACTATATTGGTTATACAGAATATATTATAATATTTTTTCGATGTTGATTATTAAATAATACTTACTTACTAAACATTTTTTATTTATTTACCACTAGTTCGGAAAATACCCTCAAAGGCCGGGAATGCATCTGCATTTCCTCTTGTGGTTCAGATATTCATGGGCGGCGGTAAAAGCTTAACATCATGTGAGTATTTTCTAAAAAACCTAGCGTGTTTCGCGTCCACTTGTGGTATCGCAATATGTCCAGATAGTTAACAGCTTCTGATAACAGTACGAAGTATGTGCCATTGCCGAAATCTGCCAAGGAGACATCATCATCTTCATTTCAGAACACCAGGTGTAGGAGTCCCTCAGGCACGGAGTTTGGATTATTCATCCTTATGTTTTTACATTACAAATTATATGTTTTGTTTGTACGAGTACATATACTAAAATTACTTTTTTTATAGAATAGGATGACAAACGAGCACACAGTCCACGTGATGTTGGTAAGTGGATGCTGTGGCCCATAAACATCTAAATTTATTTTAACCTCGAAAACGAATCAAAATGCAGATGCGTTGTCACCCGTGGGGACTAAGATGGAATGTTTCGTTTCCAGTAAAAAAGGTCTTCGGATCTCTACACTCACCATACGAAACACATTGAACTGCTATTTTACGTTGGTATTCTGTGAGAGCGTGGCAAAAAGTATAATAAGTATATACAGGAAGAGCGTGGTGCTACGCCGGTCGAGTAGACCTTTTCGTGCTATATCTATAATATAGTTGCAGCGTGGCTCGAATCTTTAATTGTGTGCTCTCTTCTCTTTAATTGTGAACAGTTCTAAAAAGTTGTAATTGTAAAGTTGTTGTGTAATGTTATCGATTAATTATTGTACTCGTATGATTAATTTTAGGACTCGCCATTATACTGGGTGGCCAAATAAGAGGTATACAAATTGTTTTATAAAATTTACTATATACTTACATAAACAGAAATTACAAGGTATTTTTTTTTCAAAAATAAAAACTTTATTTAGGCTTGGTAATTAGGTGTGGGATATGTGAGGACAGACGTGAGATCTTGTCATCACAGAAAAAAGTCAGGAGCTGCCAAATGCGATGATCTTGGACGCGAATCAATACCACCGTTTCTTGAAATTGACGTGAAAATATTATATATACATATTTTGCTCAGTACGAACTCTTATGGCACGATGAGGAACTCGTTTATTTGTTACAATGTTATACTGCTTAAAATTATCCAGCAAACAAGCTGTTGTTGGTCGCGTAGCTAGTGATTTACATAACATAAACACTCACGCCTGTCACCCAGAGGGGTAGGCAGAGACTACAGACTTCCATTTGGCACGATCCTGACACATCTCTCTTGCCTCCTTCACATCCATACACCTACGCATACATGCTCGTCGGTTAAAGGTACTCCTAATTTGGTCCGTTTTCAATAAATCGCCAATTTGGTCGATAAATTTTCGCCTAGGACGTCCCTTTCCGACTCTGCCATTCACTTCTGCACCATAAATTTTCTTTGTCACTCTTTCCTCATTCATTCTTTCCACATGACCAAACCACCGAAGCATTCTTAATCCTGGTCACCACATCATCTTGCAAACCACACTCTTCTCTTATTACACAATTTCTTACCCTGTCATTCAGATTCAGTCCTAACATACTCCTTAACGACCGCATTTCTACTGCGTTTATTCTACTCTCGTGCTTCTTCTGCCACACCCAACTTTCACTACCATACGTTAAAGTAGGGACCAACACAGCATTGTGAATTGCCATACGTGCCTTTTTCGACACATTTTGACTCTTCACAATAGAGTGCAAGGCCCCATTTACTCTATTTCCCGCATTCACTCGTCGTTCTATATCCTTATCATATCTCCCATCCCTGCTAAATACGCAGCCCAAATATACAAACTCATCTACTTGCTCGATCAACTCCCCTTCTATTCTTATTTCACAAATCGTTTTACTTTCTTCTTTTTCAAAAACCATAACCTTCGTCTTACTTACGTTCACTTTCATACCCCTTTTTTTAATGATCCGTTCATTAATGTAACCATCATTTGCAACTCGGCCGCCGACGACGCAAGAATAACTTGATCATCGGCGTACAAAAGGCATTTGACGGTTAACTCACCCATTCTTAATCCGCATTCTTCAACTTTCAAATTTTGCAAACAACTGTCCATAAATAGGTTGAACAGCCACGGGGAAGCCACACAGCCCTGTCTGACACCTTTATGGATGTCAAACCAGTCCGAGTAGACCCCGTTGATCCTAACACAAGCACTAGAGTCCCTATAAAGAGACTTCAATGCCTGTATCAAGCCAGCGCTCAACCCAAATGAGTTCAGTGTTTGCCATAACAAATCCCTATGCACTCTGTCGTAGGCCTTTTCCAAGTCCATGAACGCACAAAAAACCTTTTAGTTTTTGGCCAGAAACTTCTCCGCGATCATGCGCATGAAAAAGACTTGATCTGTACACCCCATTCCCTTTCTAAATCCCGCTTGCACATCCCAAATTTTTCCATCAGTTTCTTTCATGACCCTTTCAATCAGTACCTTAGCATACAGTTTTCTCACAATGCTAAGAAGGCTGATGCCACGGTAGTTTTTACAGTGATGCTGCGACCCTATTCCTTTATATACTGGGACTATCACGGCTTTGCACCAGTCTACCGGTACCCGCTTCAGTTCCCAGCATAAATTAAACAAGGTGTGCAGCAGGCCTGCCACCACTTCCTCTCCAGCCCTTAGCATTTCGAGTGAAACTCTATCATATCCGGCAGCCTTACCTGCTTTCATGCTTTTCATTGCTTTCATTATTTCATCTATACTTATCTCGCTACCTCTTTCCTCTTCTTTCGGTGTTTCTGCTTCACTTAGTACACACGTTGTCTCCTCACTCATAAACACGCTTTCAAAATATTCCTTCCATCTCTTTAAACTCAAAACTTCATCATTCGGAATATAGCCATTCTCGTCTCTTATATCATTCATCATAGGCTGTTTGAATGTCCCCTGGCAGTTCTTACAAGTTTCCAGAACATTTTAATATTTGCCTGGAAGTTATCCGATATTCTTCTATCATTCTTATCCGTTCTTTCTTCCTTTTTTCTTTCAACTACTTCTTTTACTCTCTTATTAACATGTCTAAAGACTGCATTTTTTCTTTCAATATCATCATTCGTACCGCCAGAATTACCAGCCTTTGTTGCTAGTAAATCTTGCCACGCTCTCTTCTTTGCTTCAACTTTCATACGTATCTCATCATCCCACCATAACGTATTATTTTTCCTTTCATTCTTTCTCTTACTAGCACCACATACTTCGGTAGCTGCATCCACTAAACCTTTCTTTACATTTTGCCATATATTCTCCAAGTCAAACTCCTTCATACATAATTCATCCAAACCACTTATATTTTCTTTCAGTCTACATTTGAACTTGTTTTTATCACTTTCGTCTTGTAACCTTTCTGTTCTAATACGCTGTAACGCAGTGGTAGACACAGACGATCGATGGCGCCAACGCCTGAATAGACCATTAATTCGGCATAAAACTAAATAAGGATCCGTTCCTACGTTAGAACCCCGGTAAACCCTCGTATCTACCACTGCGCCCCTCAATCTTTCATCCACAATTATGAAATCTATCATGCCTCTATCGTCACCTCTTTCCCAAGTATACATGTGAATCCTCTTGTGGCGAAAGCAAGTGTTCGTCACAAAAAGATTCTTTTCCATACATACGGTGAGGAGACTTTCACCATTCTCATTTATACTTTCATCACCAAACGTTCCCAATATCCTTTCATAACCAAGCCTCCTCACCCCAACCCTTCCATTAAAAAATAAAAACGTAATAATATTTTCATTTCCCTTACACTTCATTAACACCATCCTTACCATTTCCCAAAACTGATCTCGGATATAAGTGGGCTTAGACATGTCTGGGGCGTAGACCCCTAACACAAACAACTTCTTTAAGCCCACTTTCATTCGTATCCATAGCACTCTTGGGCTTACACATTTATACTCTTTCACACATTGGCCCATTCTTTCTGAAAGGATGATACCTACTCCCTGGCATGCCCGCTCGATCTCGTCTACACCAGACCAGTATGCGGTATACATGTGTAATGACATCCTTCCCCTTCCTTTTCGTCTCATTTACGCATAACACATCTATTCCTCTATCATACATCATATCGCATACTTCATCCATTTTATCATTCATTGCCCCACATACATTCAACGTAGCCAGACGGGCCTCTGCAATCCACTTTTCGCCTCTCCGGGAGACAGAACGTGACGGGTGGCGAACCTCGTCGCCGGTTTTCCTCCCGGAGATTCTTCGCACCCCTGCCCCATTAAAGGGGCGCCGGGAACTCGGGGCCATTTCTATAATTCGATTCCTCATGGTGCGAAATAGGGTGGTATATTTAACGCCGCTACCACGGCGTGGAGCCGAGTCTGTGCTATCGGCTTGTCGCTCATTTAGCACCACCCGGGGGATACGTGTAGGGTAGGCCTAGGAACAGGTGGTCAAAGCCTACGGACGCGAGCGACTTCTGATTTCTATAGAAAATGATTCATAATTTTCTCAGCGTTTCCGCAATAGAATATTGATTTGAGAAGAATGTTTTTTTATAATTAAAAGAAGTTTTTCAAGCGTAAAATGATCTATGTTGAATTTACCGTAGCTACAACAAAATAATTGTTACTGAACAACTGTCAAATTTGCGCTAAAACAAAATGGCGGCAATAAAAGTTGTATACCTGTACGTTGGTCACACTGTAGAAACGGCTTAGTCTAGTTAACGTTTGCTGGTTTGCACTCTACGATATGCCGAAAGCAAACCGTTAAGTACCTACATGAAACTCAAAGGACGATTCGAATGCTGTTTTAAATTTAGTACCCGGTTGACCGAGCTTTGCTCGGTATTTTTCGCTCGATTTTTTTAATTCGTGTGTTTTGGAAATTATATTTAGATACAAATTACATACTGATGAATTATAAATAATATTTTTTGATCTTAGCGACATAACAGAAAAAACTGAACTGGTTATTTGAATAAAAAATCATGAGTGCAATTATTTTTATTTAAATTTTCGTGTTTTTAAAAAATACTAAAAAAAGGGCTCGAAAAAAATATATTTTCTCAAAAAAGAAAGAAACTTGAAAAAAAAAAATAAAAAAGTCGGTCGGTCGGTCTGGGCTCGAACCCAGGTTTTACGATTTTGTGACCGCCCATTATACCAATAAGCTATTTATAATCATTACCAAGCTGTCAAAATTTACCTTCTTATTCTAACTATATTGTAGCAGTTTTTAATTGCCTAAAAACACGGACAAAAAGACATTTTCTAAAAATAAATCTTAGCTAGATCGATTTATTATCCCCGAAACTCCCTGGACACTAAATTTTATGAAAATCGTTGGAGCCGTTTCCGAGATCCCGATTATATATATATATATATATATATATATATATATATATATACATATATACAAGAATTGCTCGTTTAATAGTATAGGATTAAATTTACTAACTGAAGTAAAAAAGTTAAAGTTAAGGAAGTGTCCGCCGCGCTGCCCCAATGCGCGTAGGCAGACTTCACATGTCCTCAAAATATCTTTTTAATTTTTGTTCAGATCAAATCAGCACTTTAAATTATTTTGGTGCCGGTGGGATCGAACCCGGGTTGCTCGCGTACTGAGAAATTTACAGCGAGCGCTAAGCCCCTGAGCTAGCACGACTCAGTTACTTACGGCTGAGCTACAGAGAGTGATCTAAGCTCTATATTATTCGATAAATAATAATAATTTATTACTGCATAACAACGAATTTACATAAAATATATTAACATACTGTCTGAATATTACATGTTATGTTATACTAAAACGTCTGACTTCTAAACTAGGCAGGGCCTATATCATTAGAAGTCAGTGCTCTTCACAAAATCAGTGTCGGCAAGACAAGTATGGGTTAGCAAAAAGTAAAAAGAAAGTATAAAAAAAAAAATAATAAACTTGTTAACATAAAATGAAACGAAATAAAAAGGGAGAAAAAATTAACCCCAAACGAAATGTGTGTGTGTGTGTGTGCGCGCGCGCGCGCGTGTGTGTGTGTGTGTTTTTAATTTTTTTTATAATTCACTTTCCTCATACGTGAGACATTGTAGCCAATTTCTAAGTTTATTCTTGCATAAACGTGGAAATATTTAAAAAAAAATCGAAAATTTTGTAAATTAAATGGTGGTTATTACCTTAAATGTAAATAAAGTTACATTAAAAGATTTTATCCAGGCGAAGCCAAGGCGTTTCACTGGCTCATGAATAACTTCTGTTGACTTTGGAAAAAATACGAAATTATTTATCAAGTAATCAAGGCTACACCAAAGCCGCGAACAAAAGCATAATTAATTTGTCTCCGCCAAATCACAAACTGGCGAACGTTTACAAACAGAACACGCCGTCTGTGTTGCGACGAATCATACAATCTGCCGACAACATTAATAACAAAAAAAAATTACGTTTAACAATTACCCGCGAGTTTTTTCGGTAAAACAATTACCCGCGAGTTTTTTCGGTAAAACAAATAGATGCTGTAGCATTCTGTTGAGTCACACCATTAATAATAGTAGGTACTAGACAATAAAGTTAAAATTACAGCCTATATTTGTCCCACCGCTGGGCATAGGCCTCCTTTTATTTCTGAGAGGGTTTTAGGGCAATGTCCTCCGCGCTGCCCCAATGCGTATACGTACTTCACATGTCTCCGAATTTTTTTTCCTATTTCTCGGACATGCAGGTTTTTCACGATGTTTTCCTTCACCGCCGAGCACGCGGTAAATCAACACCTATAATTACAATTAACAATTACATTGGTCCCGGCGGGAATCGAACCCGGTTTGCTCGCGTATCTACTGTGTAATTTACAGCGAGCGCTAACCATCTGAACTACCACGGTTCTTCTATACTAGTCGGTAGGTAAAAAAAGAATAAAATAATTTCCACATAATAGGCTTAACAAGATTAATTGTGTTTATCAATTACCTGAAATCCGTATCTTGTATATTAACTGTTATAGTCATGGGAATAAGGAATAAAATACGTTGTGATTTTATCTAATAAAAGTACATGAGTTACCTTATACAACCTTCATATTGCTGGACACTTAAGATCTTTTTGCAATAATAATATTCATACAATAAAATTTCTTTTTTCTTTTTAAAAGACTTCCACTTATATTTAAAATATACGAATGCAATGGCTCACGTACATTCAAATGAACCTGACCTCTAGTTATTTCAGTTCTTAACTGAGGAACTGATTTACCGTCTCCCGTGGAGTTTTTATATGCCACTCTTCATGAATACAAAAGGGTTTCGAAGTCAAACGGTCGCCTGGAGCTGCTCTGTCCACTGAAGTATATTGGGAGGGGTGGGGAGGCGGCAGTGTTGATTTGGTTTCTTCAGGTCGCCAAGCTATCGATCTCTCGGTATTTCAGCTACGTTTGCGTTCTTAGTACAGTAATATTGATAAAAATATGTCTCCAATACGTAATTTCTACCAATTTTGTGGTGCCGGTAAACATTTCTTTATTAGACGTAATTAGGGTGTACGGCACGTTGGCTACTTTAGTGTAAGCTAGTTAGAGTTTAATGAATATGTTGTGTAAGTGCTTTCGGAGTAGCGGTTACTAAGTTCGAATCTAAATTATGATCAATATTTTAACAGATATTTGGTTTTCGAATCTATGTGTGTGTATGTGTATGTAATGGACACATTGATGATACTGCTGGCCGTATGAGAAGGCTCAATGTCGTTAGTGAGCTATGGAAAGGGCTATACTCGGGGTTTCTCTACCTGATAAACTTAGAAATTAGGATATCTGCATTAGAATCAGTGTGGCCAACATAGCCGAATGGATTAGTAAGCTGAAGTGGTAATTGACTGGCCATATAGCTCGATGAACCAATAACCGATGAGGAAGAAAGGTTCTTTAGTGGCAGCCTCATACCGGTAGGCGAGTGTGGGGCGGCCCTCCGAGAGATGGAGTGACGAACTGGTAAAACATGCAAGAAGTTGATGGATCCAGGTGGCTCAGGACCGAGCTTTGTGGCATTCCTTGGGCGAAGCCTGAGTTCAGCAGTGAACTTGTGAAGGGCTGTAATGATGATCACGTAATAAGACAGTTGCTGCAAATACTGTCAATTTGAATATTAAATAGCGTATTTTCCAAGGGACTTTTTAATTGAAAAAGGCTCTAGTATATATTAGTATATAATAAAAATATATAACTTATGACTTCAGGGGTTCTCACTGAGAACCCTAATCATTTTTCTAAAATACAGGTGGTCTGAGTTACTTCTTATAACATCAGCTATCTGTCAGTAAAAGTCCCGTCAAAATCGGTCCAGCCATTTCGGAGATTAGCCGGAACAAACAGACAGGCAGACAGACAGACAAATATTTTAAATTTTTTTTAAAGGTACCGTATATACTTTTATATAAGCTGTTATTTTGACATTACAGATACTTCTATTTTACTTACTTGCATAGTATAGATGAAAAAAGTACTAAAAACAATAATATGAACTTAGTATAAGTACCTAAGAATATTTTCATTATAACAATTTAATGAATACCAGGAAAATCACGAAAAATTATTAGAAAAAATCTATTTTACTGTGCAATTGAGATGGTTATATTTAATATATTCAATACACAATGTATGTCATATCATTAATATTTATAATATCAATATTAAAAATGGAACATCTAATATAAATATCTGATTTCGTGATTTTGCACATATGGCAATATCAAACATTGGGTTATTGTCTTTACATTTTTCCTTATTTTCTTAGCTGTTTGGATATCATTGCAAGAATTTAAAGATGACATAAGTAAACAATATTATATGATAAAAATTCTTTTAAACGACCTCATCATAACCATCGTCATTATTACAGCTTGAGATAGGCCTCCCCGTCCCCAAAGAATGCCACAAAGCACGGCTTTGATCCACCAGCATCCATCGACTTCCTGCATGTCTTAACACCATGTGCGGTGTCGCCATACACTTCGCCTACAAGTACGAGACTGCTATTCGAGAACCTTGCTTCCCCATCGGTTGCCGGTTCTTAGAACTACACCTACTGAATATAAAAAAAACACTTATAACGTTTTAGTAATTACTGATAAACATACCTACATATTTGATTAACCAACGCAATAAAATATATAAAATACGCTTAGCGCCATCTATAAAAATAAAATATATTTCGGTATTTATAGATGGCGCTAAGCGTAGTCACGTATGAACGTGTGTAACTAATAAACACTCATTGAATGACAAATTAGTTGGTTTAGGCACCTCTGACGTTTATATTGCAACCTAATTTAAGCTCTATGCCTTTGTGCTAAGACTAATAAGTTAAATTTTTATGTAAGCTTCCATAGAGTACATGTAAATATCGAATATTATACCTAAGAAGGGTTATGATTTTACTAATTCATACGTAGAGCTATGCTGCAGTCACATTAGTAGTAAAGTTGTAGTACGAATCGGTCGGCTCGACCAGGGAAAGACCACGCTCTCACACAATACCAGCGAAAAATAGTAGCTTAACGCTACTGTGCTTCGTATGGTTAGTGTAGAGAACTGGAAACCCTATTTATCGGAAATGAGGCATTCCATCTTAGTCCTCATGGGTGACAACGTATCTGCATTTTGATTCGTAATCGAGGATACATGTAGGTGTCTATGGGCCACAGCAACCACTTACCATCAGGTGGACTGTGTGCTCGTTTGTCACCCTATCCTATAATTTTTTTTAATTTTTCTTAAAGTTTCTACGTTTCACGCACACATGCGTACGGTACAAGTAAATCTGTGTATGCTCAAGGCTTTATTGATGTAATACCGATGGGGTGGATGCTTAAGTGTTGTAATACGCTTAAGTGTCGAAGTGTTTGAATTTAGTGGAGTGTTTGAATGGAAGGGAATGTTAGGAGAGATTTTAGCACTTTGTATTTTAATGAGGTGCTCGGGGAACAATGGTCTTTGTTGATTGAATTAAACGTTATTGTAAACAGGCTTCCGTTTGTTGCTCAGATCATATAAACAACAGGAGATATGGCAAGGAGGCGTGGCACTTGCGAACGCATCTGGCCGCAAGGCGGCCTGATGCCAGTTTCGGTAATTAGTCGAATGTCAACTTGTGACGGCTTCACTGCTCGTGATTTTTGACAAAATACCGCGTTGTTCAGTGATTGTTTGCAAAAATAACGGCTGTATTGTGAATTACATGAAAGATGGCATCTCATTTCACACGTAAGTACTAAAATGTTAATGTTTTTCTTATTCAATTTATTAAAACATTACTTCGTGGTACTAGAAATACGATGAAAAACCAAATCAAATGTTTTCATTAGGAACAAAAACCATTGCTTGCTTAGTACAAATCGACCTGTGAATCAGCTGGTCTAATAGCGCAATGGATAAGTGTTTTACTGATACTCTCACTCACACAATAGTTTCGTGAAGCAGCCGCTGCCGGCTTTTGTGAGTGAATGATAGCGACAGATGTTTTTGTGTGAATAAGTTTTGTACGGTGCATGGTAAATGCACGCTGCGTATGATGAGATAAGGTTTATAATTGGTTGTGTAGTATGTTTTGATTTATAAAATGCGAGTGTGTGCGCGATTGTGTATCTATTGCTGTGCATATGTAGTAGTTGGCGCGTGGTAGGGGCCAACTGGAGACAACGGGTTCCGATACATTTTCAACTACTGAGCATATCTCCTGTTGTTCATATGATCTGAGGTTTGTTGTGTGACTGGATAGTTGTTGATTTCGCATCCGTAGCTGTGTTGATATTTTTTTTATATCTCTGAAAATTGCATCTAGGGTCATGGCCCTTAGTCATGGATGTCATATAGTATTGCCAGGTCTAGTAAGTTAAATTTAGGGACGGAATATAAAAGTAATCGGGAATCGGTTTTAACATCGGGACAGCTACAATGGCTTACACAGGTTTTTTTTTGTAACCTTTTTGTGCTTTATAATTATTATTTGGGTCCGATCTCATGAACGAATAATTTTTCATCCAAACATTGGTTCATTAAATCGTAAAGAATAAACGTCATTAAATCACTCATTTTAATATATTTCTTTTTACAATTTTAATGTGTGTTTTTTCGACCGGTGAGAAAATGTAGTAGTAAAAATATTTAATGCAGTAGCAGCTAACAGATGTAATCATTTTTGCTATCAAGATTATGGATTAAAGTACAGATTAAAAAGGTTAGTTAAAAATCGGTACATGTGGCGTCCCAATCAAAGCTGAATCGGGACGTGTCACTAGACTCTTGAAAATCGGGACGTCCCGCGCAATTCGGGACAACTGGCAACACTAGTGTCGTACCAAAAAATATTCTGTATGGGTGATTTCTGCGTCTCGAAAAACAGCGCCACCTACCGGCTCAATCTGTAAATCTAAACCATACACTACCGCTTATTATGGGTGTCGTAAGAGGTGATAGGGGAAAGTAAAACATGGGATGAACCGCAACATCTTCGTGATAACGTGCGATTACTATTTAGGCGTCTTCAAGGAAAGAGTGAATGGGCTTTTGTTAGGCTGAGTCAGTTATATCGACGCTTTACCATCCACTTAAGATCAGGGGTTAAGCCCTTTTTGTTAAAGAATAAAGGTGGCAAACGAGCACACAGTCCACCTGATGGTAAGTGGATGCTGTGACTCATAAACATCTAAATCTTCCCTCGATTAAGAATCAAAATGCAGATGCGTTGCCACCCCTGAGGACTAAGATGAAATGCCTAATTTCCAGTGAAAGGGTCTCCGGTTCTTTACACTCACCATACGAAACACAACAGCATTACGCTGCTATTTGACGCTGGTATTCTGCGAGAGCGTGGTGCATCCCCGGTTGCCCATTCGCGCTGCAACCGTAATATAGCTGCAGCATGGCTCTACCACGTAAAAAATGTTTGTAATTGAAAAATTTTAACGTTTTAAAATTGTCGAAGACAACCATAAAACAATACTTAAGTGTACGAAGTACAGTGCATTTATGTCAGAGCGCGGCAGTCTGCATTTTCACGGTGACCCAAACTTGCGTGTATAATTGCAATAGCTGATATCTTTCACGATCGGTCACCAACCATGCCGCGTGTATTCATAAAATTAACCATTACCATATTACCAATTATATAAATATGTTATCTTTGCGATATCATCCCATGGATTCCGTAAGAGGCGAAAGAGAGAAGCAAACCTAGAGATGGACAGCAGTGCCTTACTAATAACGACTAAAAATAAAAATTGCGGTCGCCAACCTACTTGCTAAGCGTGGCAACTATGGCAAATATACCCACCCCCCTATATAGGCCTATGTTCAGCAGTGAAATTTAATAGCCTGTATTGGTATTATCCGTGCGAAATTACTTCTGCACTTAGACCTTACAACATATAATACGATGTTATCGATGAATTTTCATATGCCGTTACCACACGGTGTCCGTCACAGCCTAAAAAAAAACATATAAGTAGTTAGACTGTAGTGTCTATACTAAATAAAAAATCCTTTCCATAAGTTTCTACATACACTGTAATAGATTTCGCGATAAAAATTGCAAGCTGACTACATAAGAGATTACATAAGCTTTGACTTAATTACTTATTTAATTAATTCGGGCTTAACGCAGGCAATGTCGAGCGCGATCGTCAGTGAACTAATAAAAATGGTTAGCGCTCCGCTGTTTGGACTACATTTCAACTTGATTGGAGGGTAGATCAATATTTAAACGGGGTCTATCAAGGCGAGCGCTTTAGCTGATTTTTGGCAATCACCATCGAATGTTTGTCGCTGATTTGAATAAATATATTTGAACGCTATAATGAGCCGCTTCGGATAGTCAATTTGGACTTTAATTTCCTTCTTTATTTACCGACTAAAGCGGAAAATCGTTTCCCTTGATATATTGCGTGATTTTATGTATATTCTTACAAATACAAGTACACCACATTCAACGTACAGTACAGGCACGTGCCACGTACACAAATGATATCTTTCATAACACTAATGAGGTAATATATATATATATATATATATAATATATATATATATATATATATATATATATATATATATATATATATATATATATATATATATATTACCTCATACACCAGATAAATAAATTATAGCTACGCAGTAGTATAATAAGTCTGTGACTACAGCTTAAGAATCTAAAGAAACACGCTAAAGATAAAATTATTTTATTTTATCCAGGTAATCCTGTTCAGGATACTAGGATAAAGTTATTAAATTATTTACAACCTTAAACCGAGAGAGTGTTTAAGAGAAAATTTTAAAGAAATAAATACATTAACTTTGGCCTTTCAGTATACCCAAGAAAATGTTATGTACGTTTACAAAAACAAACGTAATTTTGATAAAAAAGGGATATACACTCTGTAAACACTAGGAAAAAACACAAGCTAGTGATACCACTTTCTCGACTCCATAGTCAGTAACTCATTCTTGGGGCAATATATTATACGCTATTACAACAAAGTCCCAGAAAATATACGAGGTCTCTCTATTGCCAAGTTTAAATATTTAATTAAACAAAAACTATATAAAAAGCGTTATTATAATAATATAAATGAATACATGGTTGATAATAACTCCTGGGAATGATGTGGTCGCTTCCAAGCTGTTTCTAAAATAAAATTTGAAAATATTTTATGACCATTGACATTATAAAATTATTTCTTTTTTAAATTCCGCTGGGTTTCTTGCTGGTTCTTCCGAGGACAGAGGTTTTTCTCGAACCAGTGTCATAGTAAAAAACTATCTAATCTATACTGAATAAAAAATATTCTATTCTATTCTTTTTTCATCGGTCCTTAATGCAAGTGCAAAATTCCAAATAAATCGATCGTCTATAAGGTGAAAAAAATTACATCAAAAGATTCCGTTACATAGATAGATACACGCGGAGCTAAAAAAAACCGCGTTAAAATCTTATTTTTGTGTAATGTATAATTTATGTAACTTGAGATCTATCAGCTTCACTGCATCTACATACACACAACAAAATGCACTACTCTAACTCTTTAGTTTAGAACACCACGACAGCTTCTGAAAACAGACACACTGATTAGGAAGAAGCAAAAGAGGAAGATATAAATTCACAGACCAGTGACGGAGAGCAGTGTCAAAGGTGTTATATATTTGATATTGTGATCTGCACTACCTGCCAAGAGTGGCGATTATGGCAAATCCAGAGAATTACGGAGAATTCGGATGAAGGAGATGAAGAATAACTCTCAAACATTTAATATCTTTCTTCTCCTTCTCCATTCGGCTGTGGTGATCGCAGCAGAAATCCCATTATTTTGACGTTATAATTATATTTATATTTCCGGTAGGTTGCACGATGAGTTATCAATCCAGACGTTTTACGGTGTAATTAAATGTAATATGTGGCAAATATAGAATTTGTTAATAAGTCGACCGCAGCGCCACTTATCAGGTATCACCTATCCAATTTTGTAATTTTCTTTTTTGACACTAATAGTAAATAGTGAACATGAGTCAGTTTGATTCATAAATAAGAAATTTGCTCATGAATTGATAACAGCCCCATCTATCGGGCCCTAGTGTTGCTATGAATAATTGTTTCGAGAAAACAAATGTGAACACTACCGGTCGAGTCGTTCATAAGTTATTCGATCACTAACAGATGAAACAACGATTATGAACCTATGTTTCTTTTAGGATAGGGTGACAAACGAGCACACAGTCCACCTGATGGTAAGTGGTTGCTGTGGCCCATAGACATCCACATCAATCTCCCGTGAGGACTAAGATGGAATGCCTCGTTTCCAGTAAAAAGGGTCTCCGGTTCTCTACACTCACCATACGAAATACAGCAGCATTAAGCTACTATTTCACGCTGGTATTCTGTGAGAGCGTGGTCCTTCCCCGGTTGAGCCGACCCATTCGTGTTACAACTATACTTCTAATATAACTGCAGCATGGCTCTACCACGTATAATATTTTTTTATTGAAAACAAAGTCAAAGGAAAATCTTGTGAAACGCAAATGACGTGCAAACATTTTTGTTAAACCTATCACCTTACTTTTTTATAGGATAAGGGTGACAAACGAGCACAGAGTCCACCTGATGGGGGGGTGGATGCTGTGGCCCATAGACATCTACATTTAACCTTGATTAAGAATAAAAATGCGGATGCGCTGTCACCCTTGAGGACTAAGATGGAATGCCTCGATTCCAGTAAAACGGGTCTCCGGTTCTCTACACTCACCATACGAAACACAGCACCATTAAGCTGCTATTTTACGCTGAGAGCGTGGTCCTTCCCAGGTCGAACCGACCTATTTATGCCACAACCGTAATAGCTGCAGCGTGGTTGGACCACCATGTACCACTTCCACACATCGCACAGCATCGCGGTTATGTGACTCTGGTGGAAATCCTTTGCGGTGACAATCACTTAAAATTTTGTAACCTAAAATAATGATTTTTTTTAAATTTATTTAATTCTTTATTGCACCAAAATTTTGTACAAAAGGGGCATTTTCTATCAACTAATTTTGGATAAAACAGAAACTAATTAAAATAAATCTCTTTTATATAAGAAATTTGTTATATAAAAGTGACATCGGCTTGTAATACTAATACAAAAAAACCAGCCAAGAGCGTGTCGGGCCACACTCAGTGTAGGGTTCCGTAGTTTCCCGTCCGTCACAATAAGTGTTCCCACTTATGAGTTTAAAGGTGGGTATCCATTATGTTCGCGCTCCAGCAGCGCTCCGCGCTCCTGCAACTGCTCCCGGTAGTGGGTACGTGCGTGAATATGGAGCGTGCAACATTGCACGCTCCGCGGCAGGCGCTCCGACTTTCCATCCAAGTTCAAAATGATTTTCCTAGAAAGTCCTTATAAAGTTCTACTTTTCTGATTTTTTTCATATTTTCTAAACTTATGGTTCAAAAGTTAGAGGGGGGGGGGGGACACATTATTTTGTAATTTAGGAGCGATTATTTCCGAAATTATTGACATTATCAAAAAATGATCTTAGTAAACCCCTATTAATTTTTAAATACCTTTCCAACAATATATCACACGTTAGGGTTGAAATTAAAAAAAAATCACTTCCCACTTTACATATAGGGGGGCTACCTAATAAAACATTTTTTTCCAATTTTTATTTTACCACTTTGTCGGCGTGATTGATACACATATAGGTACCAAATTTCAGCTTTCTAGTGCTAACGGTCACAGAGATTAAGCGAGGACGGACAGACGGACAGACAGACATGGCGAAACTATAAGGGTTCCTAGTTGACTACGGAACCCTAAAAAGAGATGTAGCTGTGTCGTGGACACGGCCATGCATTGTACGTGAACACGTGCAAAATGGCGGCGCTCCCCATCCTCACTGAACGTAACGGATTCTTTGAATCTTTAGCTATCGAGTGTTATAAATTTTGAATGTAGACAATAGTTTAGTAAGCAACATTAAACTATATCCCACAATTTTATTACATCAGTTTTCTAAGTTGCCTCCCACTATGGAAGCAAGTTTAAAGAAGTATTAACGTTAATACGACAAAATCATACGTCAAACATCAAGATGAAGCCCATTATGATGCCCACCATTGTTACGTAATCGCACTACCGGTCTCAAGTCGCGAGAAATTTTCTAAGCATTTCTTATAATTAAATTCCCCTAGTAGGTACACTCAGCATTCAAAGGGAATCTTATTTCTGACATACAAAAAGGCTTCGCTTGGAAAATTTCCTTTTGAGCTGGAATTCTTAGTGGAAACGTATTTTTTCTCTTCGCCCTCTAACTAGCCCTTTCTGTGCGTCCGTTGACTGAGTTGAAGCATATTTTTTTCGCCCTGAAGGTAAATGAGGTGGTAATAATTGAGTTTAAGGAATTAACGTTTGTTTGGGAAGGAAAATTCTAACGCTGTTGTAGGATTATGTACGTTGTCCACGTTAAAATATTTAAAACTTTTATACTTAAATTTCTTTAAGTTTTTTTATATCTTTTAAATGACGCTGTAAAGATTGATTGGAGTGTAGTCGTCAATGCGTCTACTGTTGATGAACAGGTTGCTTTGTTCAACTCTCTGTTAATTCAGCTTTATGACGTTCATGCTCCTGTTCGTTCAGTGCGTGTAAAGCATCCTGCCTCTCCTTGGCTGACCTAAAAAAAATCATCCACATTAAAAATTGTGCCAAAGCTAAATACAATTCACTTCCTAGCGATTTGAATAGAGAGAAGTATAGATTAGTACGGAATCGTTGCAATAATCTGTGTAGAAAAGCACAACGACGCCATATCCATGAATCAGTACAAGATCCTGACCCTGCTAGGGTCTGGAAATTTCTTAAGTCCTTAGGAGTTGGGAAATTACGACAAAATCACACACACCATAACTTTGATCTCAACCAACTTAATTTGCATTTCTCATCTTCGCCTTGCATTAACGATAAAGCAAAACATAATACTTTGGACTCTCTTTCAACAGCTCCCACTCCGGACACCTCTGCTTTTAATTTTAGCCAATTTAACAGTTGTGATGTTAAGAGAGCCATAATGTCCATCCATTCAAATTCGATTGATAATGACTGCATTAGTCGGAAAATGGTCATCCCTCTCATTGATCTCCTTTTACCTATAATCACGTCTATCCTGAATAATTCACTGAATTCTGCTTTTTTCCCTTCAGCTTGGAAAGACGCATTTGTAGTTCCTCTTCCGAAAAAGTCAAATCCCTCTAGTTTTTCTGATTATGCACCTATCTCTATTTTGCCTTTCTTTTCCAAAGTTCTAGAACGTCTTGTGCACAATCAATTAAGCACCTATCTTTTAAAACACAATTTTTTAAATCCCTTGCAATCCGGTTTCCGTCCTGGCCATAGTACGACTAACGCACTTTTACAAATCACTGATAATATTCGGTATGGTATGGAGAAAGAAAAGCTTACCATTCTCACATTGCTTGATTTTAGTAACGCATTTAATACTGTAGATTTTGGTATCTTGTTAAGCATCCTACGCTCTCTCAACATATCTCCAACTGTAGTTGACTGGTTTCGAAGTTACTTGTTTGGTCGCCGACAGCGAATTCAGGTGCAAGAGGTTTTTTCCACCTGGACTACTACAGCTGCTGGTGTACAAGGTGACGTGTTGTCTCCTCTCTTTTTGCAATTTTCATTAACTCTATAAGTCATAATTTGTCCTCTTTCTACCACTTGTATGCTGATGATCTCCAAATCTATACTCAGTCCTCTCTTGAAGATCTATCTAAAGCAGTTGAAACTATTAACGCTGATCTGAATTGTATTTCGAATTGGAGTAAATGTTATGGTTTAACGATTAATCCTAAGAAAACTCAGGTCATTGTCATCGGTAGTTCTAGATTAATTGGTAAAATTGACTGGTCTTCCCTACCCCCTATTATACTAGACTGCACTCTAATCCCTTACAGTAACAAGGTTAAAAACCTGGGGTTGTATCTTGACTTCTGTATGTCTTGGACCTCACAGGTTAATGAGGTCAGTAGAAAAATGTTTGCTGCGTTAAGCTCTTTACGTAGATTACGTAATTTCCTTCCCACAGCAACTAAAGTTACGCTCGCCCAGTATCTTCTTCTCCCTATCCTTGACTATGCCGATATTTGCTATCTTGACATTACCGAGGAGCAGCTTAATAAGCTTGAGCGCATTCAAAATTTATGCATTAGATTTATATTTGGGCTTCGCAAATATGATCATATCTCCGAATTTCGCAAACAGCTCAAATGGCTCCCGATCCGCCTTCGCAGGAATACTCACATTCTCTCCGCGTTGTATAGTGTGCTGTTTAATCCTTCTACTCTTTATATAAAAAACCGTTTCCAGTATCTTTCTCTTACCCATAATCGGTCCTTTCGATCCTCCGTCAATCTTTCTCTCTCTACACCTTTCCACTCTTCTTCCCTTTTCAAGAAATCTTTCACCATAACCGCTGTGCGATTGTGGAACTCCTTACCTCTCCATATTCGTCGTTGTAAATCTCTTCACTCTTTCAAAATTCTTGTTAAATCGTATTATTTAGAACGCTATTAGATAAATTACTTTACCTTTCTCTTACTCTTTTCATTTAATCTATTATATGATATTTTATATATAACTTTCACTTACTTTTATCTGTATGTATTATTGTATTTTTTTTTATTATTATTTTGTATGCCCCCCTCTATTTGTAACTTTTGCTTGCATCATTCCTCTACGCAAAGGTTGTCTGGAAGAAATCACTTTCAGTGATAAGACCGCCTATTGTACATACTTTTATTAGTTTTAACTATATTGATGTTTGTGTATTGTGGTGTACAAAAAGAAAATAAATGAATAAATAAATACCCATGAATGAAAGAAAGAAAAATTTACATTTCGCCCTCTGTGGCGACGTAAGGGAATACACTATTATACGACTGATGTCATAAGAAGTGACTGATGATGAAACTGAAACAGGAGATTGGCAGTAGCATCTTCCTGATAACAACTCTAAATAAAAAATAACCTGTAGTTGCCAACCCGTCAGCCAAGTGCCGACACCCGACAACCGTAGCAAATATCGTTTCTATGAAGTAATCTGTAGGGAAGGCTTTTGTTTACCAGTGAGTTGTAAAAGCTTGAACTAATAAATGTACGATTTATATTACTAACCTCACTAACCAACCTAAGTAAGTTATAACTCTAGAGCTGGGTTTTACTATCCAACTTTCTTATTTCTACATAGAGTTGCTAGATGGTCGTGATTCGTCTGGATTCTCCCGACATTTTAAATGATCTCCAGACTCCCGAAAAAACTCTAAATCTCTAGACAACCAACCTCTGTTCATCACAACTGACTTTCATTCAATAAAAGGTGAGTTAGTAATTAGACCGAACTTTGAAGTACTTAAATTGTTTGAATTTTAAATAATTTTTGAATACTACTAAAGAATCCAAATTGGTGAACTCAGTAAAGTCCAACGCCAGACACATGTGGCAACATAAAAATTAAGTGTACTTAAATTAATTATGTGTCAACAATTTTAAGCCTTTTTGTTGTCTTTGAAAAAAAAAACTTTTTATTTTTCTCTTTTAGTTACTTTTAATATTTATTTTTCACGACCACAAACTCAAAATTCCAACATTTTAAAATCTTATCCAGATATATTGGTTTTCCGATCTGGCATTCCTAGTCCTACTTACAGCTAAGGGTAAGGTTCAGGCCATTAGAAAGTGTTTAGCGGAGAGTGCAGCGTGGAGGCGTGTTGCCTACAGATCACATTAATACGGATACTTTTGCAGCCCATTAAAGCCGACTGCTGAACATAGGCCTGCCTCACAGGTGGGATATTTGCCGTAGTTGCCACGCTTGGCAAGCGGCTTGGCAGCCGCAGTTTATCGCAGTCGTTATCAAGAAGCCGCTGCTGTATATCTTCTGATTTGTTTCCGTCTATCGCCTCTTACGATACCCACGGAGTGATATGGGATAGTGGATAATCTTACATCGCCACTACACGGTAACGCTTTATTATAGTTAGATATTTTTGCCATGACGTAAAATAGATGGCGACGCCAAGACTTGCGAAGAGAGCGTTTAGCGGGGTGCAGCGTGACTTTATGTAGAGCACATGCTTTTGGATTAGAGTCCCGAGTGCTCAACCTGTGACTCATATGGGAAACATGCCTGCGCAGAGGCCGTGGTCGCGGCAAGGAGTGCGGCATGGAGTGACCATGAACTCTTGCAGCAACATTAAAATAGAGAAGGTTGCCGTAGTCACCTTCGATGCCCAAGATCGTATGCCTCACAGTCCGTAATTATAGTTTTTAGACCGGACAACAGTGCGCGCTCTGCCGACCCCTACCCAGATGAAAACTCAGGCAGGTAAAAAGCCGGTACACTTTTTTATTTGTGTCTCCAGACAGAAATTCCGTCTCGGTGACCAGTCTTAACGAAGTCTAAGCATCTGCGCAGGACACAATTGTAATACCCGAGTGCGAACACACAGTCCACCTGATGGTAAGTGGATGCTGTGGCCCATAAACATCCACATTTATTCTCGATTAAGAATCAAAACGCAGATGCATTGTCATCCCTGAGAAGACAAAGATGGAATGCCTCGATTCCAGTAAAACGGGTCTCCAGTTTTCTACCCTCAGAAACACAGCAGTATTAAGCTGTGTTCGCGTAAGTAGTAAGTATTCTGTGAGAGCGTGGTCCTTCCCCGGTCGACTCGATCTATTCGTGATGCAACCATAATATAGCTGCAGCGTGGCTCTACCACGAATAAAATAGTTCCCATAGTTTTCCTCATACAACATCTACGGAACGGTATGTGGTAATGCTCTTATACCACCACCAACCGTTGGGATAGCGCTAAGAGGCCGCCGCGCCGCGCCGGTTCGAATCCTGTACGATCGTATTTGCGTGGTCTGCAAACTGTTTCGGATCTTGATGTTTTTCCATTTTCAATTTATGTAAGTAAATCGTATACACGATAGAAGAGAAATTCTTTATAATTGCTTCCATATTTATCGTTTTTTTAAAGAACAAACTTAACTGCGTCGGTGCTGAAGTATGTACACTATGTTTGAAACAAAGTCAATGTTTATGTAACAAATGAATCACGGCAAGTGATACATTTAACTACTAGTCTTTCGATAGGCCATTCCAATGGAGTCAGGTGTGTCTCAGTGCTCGCGGACGTGACTAAATTCGTGGGAATCAGGTCTTATTAATATTACGGAGTATTTACAACGCGTCATACGATAGTGTCGAATGAATTGAAATAAAATGAAATATATATTCATTTGTAATTAAATAAAATGAAATATTTATTTCTTCGTCGAAGGTAATTAAAACTTCTTTTATCTAATGTTATTTTAGCTGACTTCAAAAAACGGAAGTTGTTAACATATTGACTGAATTTTATTTTAGTTTGTATGAATGTTAAGCAATATCTTCGTCAATAGTGGATTGAATTCAATGATCCGTTTTCAGGGATGGTCACATATAAATTTGAAAAAAATATTTCACCCCTAAAGGTGTCAATATACGGAATGAAGTTTTAATGGAACTACTTAGATGACCTTGAGTTTGTGATATAGTCCACCCAAGGGGTGAAATAAATTAACTAATAGAAAGTTAAAACCGACTTCAAACAATTTTAGTTTAAGTCGACTTTATCCTTTTATTAAAATTTAATTTTTCTCTCCAAATCTTTCATCGCTTAGAGTGAAATCGGAAAAATCTCCGCAGATTTCCCCTTTTTCTTAATTTCTTTAGGTTTTTATAGAAGTACAGTACTTATGCAATGGATGAACAGAATACCATTCTGTGTAGGGTTGCTAGGTCTTAAAACCGAAAACTTAGCCGGACATTTTGGTCTTTAGTCTTAGTATAACATGACAATTTAAAAGAAAAAGTAAAACAATGATTTTTATTATTTACCGTAAAATCATCTTAAACTCTGCTATTAATTTAAATAATTGCAATAGTATGTATGTAAGTACATGAAAAACTGTTTATACGAAGTCAATAACAAGCCAGTGGCTTCGTCTAAACCTTGCTTTAATCATTTTATCTTCCATTTGATTTTTTTTAAAATTCACTTGTGAGCATCGCTAAAGTATAGACTATTTAATAACAAGTGGTGAAATTAAAAATTTTGGACAACCGACTTCAATGTAAATAAAATGAGATTATCATCAATATGATTGAAGTCAATTAAATACGCATTATTAAGGATAACTCAAAATCTACTGGTCAGATTTTGATTTACTTGGTATCCTACAAGGAATTTTAACTCCTTGGTACTGGTTTTGGCACTTCTTGGTAGGAATCGGTGTTCTTTTGCGAGGATTTGTGGTTTATCAAATCTGATGTAATGGTGGGGACGATCTTGAACAATTTCACAAACTGCAGACTTCCCGGAGCGACGTGAAGCACCGACGTACATCAGATTTGATGAACCACAAATCCTCGCAAAAGAACACCGATTCCTACAAATGATGATACGTGAGGCTATTGAAATTAAAAAAGATCCTAATTTCAATAGAGAAGATGGTTGGATGCTGCCATCTGCTTGGGATCCTATAATTAACAAAATTATACCCAAACTCAAGCATACCACTGCAAGACTTCAAGATACTGTAAGTCCGTTTTGCGTAAATCGAACCAAAAATTAATATTCAAAAACTGAAGGTAGCCGGGTTAACAATGACGTTGGGACGTCAACATCTCGGTCCCCCCCGTGACCATGGGTGCTGTAAAGCACCCGAAACGTCGGGAATTATAAATAAGTAAAATCAGTTAAATGAACGCGATAGAATCCGTAAATTTAGTTTTATCAATCAGTGAATATACATTAAAACAATATTCACGTCGAATATAGAGAACCTCGTTATTTGAATTCAGTTGAAGACTGTTTTGATCTAGATAAAATGCAAAAGCGATGATTGTTGTCTCTATTGCACAAACGACTCACATAAACTAAATTTTTACTTTGTAATTTTTTAAACCTTTCTTTTTTGTTATTGCGAGTATATCTTAATAGATGGAGGTAGCTTCGCGGACCTTTTTTCGGAAAAACAATTCTAAAATACATATACCAAAACCTTTCACATTAAGTAATGAATCTGTTTATTTATGTAAACCGAGATAAATTTATAGACACACGTGGTGAGAAAATTTTACTTATAATACGATGTATGGATATCGTTCGCACTTTCCTTCAATAGAAAATACAATTAGCTGGATATATATTTAATTATTTATTTACCACTTACAACTATCGTCACAGGTGTAATTACCTAATAAAATAGTGTAGTTACGCACATAGAAACTGGAACAAACATAATAAAGGTATATTATACACAAATTAAAGATATTTTACTATAAGCGGCCTTTGTGAATTCATTCAGAGTACAGTTGAACAAATCAGTCTGTCGTGAGATGCACGCAGCGCGCGCGTCAAAGGAGCGTGCTGTAGCAAGTTGGTGCCGCCGCCGCCGCCGCCTTACGTATCAGGAACACACAGCTTAACTATCTGTAGAATACCTGGGTTATGTATTTTTCCACGGATCCCTTTTAATAAGTGGCGAGAGCGACTTCCCTTCGTGTTTCTAGTATTTAATGTACACACACTATTCTAGTGTATATATATTATGCAAACTGCAAAGCAATGCCTAAGTGCACAGCTTCTTTGCGGAATTGAAAGGAGAGTGTGACACCTAGATTGATGACTCCTGGAGAGAAAAGTTTCCACCTAGGTAAAAATAACATCGAATATAAGTTACGTAAGAGTTATAATTAGACACTCCCTCGAGCGCGCAACATGCTTAAAAAGATGTTCAAAGTTTTATCTTCCTACGTGGAGAGATACGGGTTGACTGACAGAGAATGCCGCCAGGCATTAAACCTCCCTATTGATACCGTAGTTGTACTAGGCTGCACTAAAAGTATCGGGAATGCAATATTTCCACTGTTCCTGTCATATTAAAATCTTTTTAATTGAAAACTCCTTGGTTTTAAAAATCGAATACCATTTATTTATTTAAAAAAGATTCTCGGTCTTGTCACAAGGTTTTGTCATACTTGTTTAGTAGTTGAGAAAATGGAATTGACTCGAGAAAATTCAAGAGCGATGATTTATTATGACTTTCGAAGTAGTTTAACACAAAAACAGTGTGTTGACCGGATGATTTCTGCATTTGGTGATGAATCCCCATCCAAAACCACAATTTATCGCTGGTTTGCTGAATTTCAACGTGGACGTGTCAAGCTTAGTGATGATCCCCGTCAAGGTCGTCCAAAAACTGCAGTCACTCAAGAAACCTTTATGCTGTGCGTAAGTTGATTGAGGAAGATCGACATCACATGTCGATCTTCCTCAACTTTAGACATTGGCATGAGTCAAATACAAATAATCTTGCATGAACAATTAGGTGTAAAAAAGTTGTTTTCCCAATGGATACCGCATTCGCTCTGTGAAGAGCAAAAAGCGGCTCGCGTTACTTGGTGCGTCAGAACTCTCGAAAGATTCCACGCAGGGTCCTCAAATGCTGTATACACTATCGTATCAGGTGACGAATCCTGGATATATGCGTATGAACCCGAAACAAAAAACCAGTCACGAGTTTGGGTGTTCGGAAATGAGTTAAAGCCAACAAAAATTGTTCGTTCACGGAGGGTTGCAAAAAAAATTGGTGGCCACGTTTGTCTTTAAAACCGACCATGTTACGACTATTCCTCTTGAGGGACAAAGAACGGTTAATGCAGAATGGTATGCTAGCATTTGTTTGCCACAGGTCGTTTCTGAACTCCGTAAAGAGAACTGCAACCGCCGCATCATCCTCCATCACGACAATGCAAGTTCTCACACCGCACACAGAACAAAAGAGTTTTTAGAGCAAGAAAATATAGAATTATTAGACCATCCGCCGTACAGCCCCGACCTAAGCCCTAATGATTTCTATACTTTCCCTAAAATAAAGAATAAATTGCGTGGACAGAGATTTTCATCACCTGAAAAAGCTGTGGACGCTTACAAAACGGCCATTTTGGAGACCCCAACTTCCGAGTGGAATAGTTACTTTAATGATTGGTTTCATCGTATGGAAAAATGTGTCAAATTTCGTGGAGAATACTTCGTAAAGCAATAAATATATTTTTAAATAGTAATGCTGTGTCACTTCCTTGATTCCCGAAATTTTCAGTGCCGCCCACGTAAGGCGATAGAGGGCTATGCTCGGGGTTCCCCCGCGTGATAAACTTAGAATGAGGATATCCGCAGTAGAACCAGTGTGACTGACATAGCCCAACGGATTATTAATTTGAAGTGGCAAAGGACCGGCCATATAGCTCGAAGAACCGATAACCGATGGGGCAAAAAGTTTCTCGAGTGGCAGCCTCGTACCGGCAGGCGTAGTGTAGAACAGCCCCCCACTAGATGGAGTGACGACTCACGATCACGACCGTGCTTTGTGGCATTCCTTGGGGAAGGTGGCCTATGTTCAGCAGTGGACTGGTGATGGGCTGTAATGATGATGAAGGCGTTTAAGTGATTGTGCAAAACTTAAACTGATGTCGGTAAAACATGTATAAGCACCACCGTTAGAAAACCTGCTTTTTAATAAAAACAAAACCGCATCCAAATCGGTTGAGCTACGGTGCAGCAGGCAGACTCCCAGACAGATAGACACACACATAGCGGTCAAACTCATAGCACCCTCTTTTTCGTCGGGGGTTAATAAAAAAAACCTAACATGTAAAATTATTTTTAGATTGTTATGATTTGATTTGATTGTTATGAAATCATATACTATATAATTTATTTTATTAGAAGACTTCTAACTAAAACATTATACCTTGAGTTCTATGTTGTAAATGACTTCGATGTGTAAACTCCGTCGATAGCAAACGGCTCTTGTACAAATAGTCGCGTCGTCTGCAGTCATCCTTTAGTTGAACTAATGTGGGTGAGCACGTATTTCAGTCTGGAGCCACGTTATCCAGCTGGTCCGTACAGAGCTGTACCGCGTTATTGCATGCGCGGACGTGACATGCATAACTATGGTGGCCACGCTCTTACAATTATAGGGACTGGTCCCGGACTGACATTTTTTTAAATTTCATTACCGTTTTCATACGTGGGTTCTTTATAAGTGGTTATTTTAATAATAATTTCTTATATTAAGTAAAAAACTAATTTTACCACCTTTTTATCGCCTTTAATTTAACTCATTTTTGACTCCCGAAGTTTTTAGTGCTTGTGTTTAACGTTTCGATGTATACGTTTCGAATAAAAATCTCTAGGTACACAGGTACACAGTTACCTGAAAGACCTGGAGATTTTTATTATTAATTTGAGTCTAATCTAGGTAGAATCAGCTCACTATATCGTGAAGTCTTTTTGAAAGATTTTATTTTATTAAAGAACTGCAATGTCCAAACAAAAATTACCTATTCTATAAAAAACCAAGGACGCTTTTTAATTACAATAACCTCACTTATCGAACTTGCTATGCCTGCCATTCGAAGTTCTTTTGGGAAGATTTGTGGTCTATCAAATTTTATATTAATAGCGGAGGCCCTCTAGTATGTGATAATAAACTGCAGACTTCCCGGAGCATTGATGTTAGTTGTTTTAATTCATATTTAGAAAATACACGTACTTTTTTGTCAACCATAGAAACGACTTTTCCGTATCGCAATTATTTTTATGGTATATAATTTGACGGGACAATGTTTTTTGCTAATATCGTCATCATCGTCGTCGGCCTTTCGAATAGTTAGGGAAAAATCACGTCAAGAATTAAGGTTTATAAATGAGCACAAACTAACCCTAAGTACATGTCGTGGCCTTTATTATAGGGGTCTTAAAGATAGAAGGGTTGCTCTTATGAGGTGTTTATTAACACTGTTTTAAAACATAATGTGCCGTATGGGCCACAGGATCATAGATGAGCCCTAGATGGTAATGCGACATGACATAACATGCGGTCCTTCATTTTTAATCATGTTATTATTGTGATTGATGCGAATGACGTGCAAACTACGAGCTAGGCGTTTATTGCCAATTCAATTAATTTTTTATATATATTTTACTTAGTAGAGGCACGCTGTAGCTATATTCCTTGCAATTTTCCTCATGTTGTTGTTCACGTTCGACGGTTGTCACTTACCATCAGGTAAGTCGCATGCTCGTTTGCCTTCTCTTATATAAAAATTATATTATGGTTGTAGCACGAATAGGCAGGGCCAACCGGGAAAAAATGACACATGATCTCACGTAACACCAGTAAAATAGTAGCTTGATGCTGCTGTGTTTTGTATGGTCAGTGTAGAAAACCACACCATTGTCGTTGGAAACGAGGCATTCGATCTTAGTCTTCAGGGAAGACAATGCACCTGAGTTTTCATAATCAGTCAAGGGTAGATGTAGATGTCTATAGAGCATAGCACTTACTTGCATTAATTGCTGTTCTCCACCCATTTCTACAAAAAATCTTGCAATTATTGATTGAAATGAACATATGGTCGATATAGCATTGACAAGTCATGAAATACCCCCCTTTGTTCCGAAACAATGTCATTGATGAACACGGACAACGCTAAGTCGAAATCAGATTCCCTTTTTAAAATATAAGTTCGAATTCTACCGAATGCGTAGTTGAAGGAAATTAATTGTAACAAATCTATTTCATGCATTCAACTGCTTTATCTAGCCTACCTCCGTTACAACACAACATCTATTCTACACTTACCCACACTGCAAGACCACACCGAGGACGTAAATGTCGATATGAGCATTATCAAAACAAAAAAGCAATTCATGTTGTTAAATATTAATATATAAATATTGACCCAAATCGGGAGACGAAAAGAGAAATATACGTATCCAAAAATAAGAGAAATATTTTTTGAACATAATTGTAGTTGTTTACCTTTTTTTGGTCTACCATGTTTTTTTGCAGCGCAGCGAAATGAAAGTTCAATAAAACAAAAACTGCCAGTGACACCGTCACTCAAAAGTTTTTAGGAGCAATAATTCCAGTTATTGTTTGTAGCGTGGTAATATTCTACCATAGTCGGTCGTTAGAGCTTCATCAGTCAGTCCAGGTGAGATTGTCATTAAAAGAAATTTTAAGATGTGAAAACTTATGAACTAAGATTTGCTTGAAGAATAAAATGTTTTAAGTGCACCTCTCGTTCTCCTAAAATTGCCCGTACTATAACTCCCATCACTAAATAATAAAATAATTTATCATCTTCCCAATACCGCTATACTAGGAAAATAAAGGCAGAAAGAGAGATGGAAGTGATATCCAGTTACTCGACTTTACCGAGTCAGTAATTCATTATTAGGGCAATGTTTTACAACAAAATCCCAGCAAATATAAAAATTATACCTTTATTAAACTTAGTTTGTATAATAAAAAGGGTAATTATATATATATATATATATATATATATATATATATATATATATATATATATATATATATATATATATATATATACCCTTTTTACATATATATAAGGTTTGGTTTTGTGTTGACTAATTTATGATTGTAAGCTGTAATTAAATAAAAAAATTCTGGCTCGGTTTCTTGCTCATTCCTCCCAGGAAAGAGAGTTTTTTCGAACACGTGTTAATTAAACAAAAAACTGACTTTCAACAAGTATTATTTATAATCTATATTGAATAAAAAGAAAGTTTCTGTTACTGTTTTAAACATGGTTCTCACACATACTCATTTTTCACACTAGTTTTTTTTAATTTAGTTTCATTTTCAATAAAATTTTCCAGCCTTCTCATCTACAATATGGTAACACTAATTTTGTTAGTCCACAACGACCTTCAGCTGTTTGGTAGCAAACGTTATGGGCACTGGCAACGAGAGTGCTCGCAAATAAATTAAATCGTTTTAGTTTCATTTGCGAACTTCGTGTTTCCGCCATGTACATATATTATAAACATGTACCTCGTACTTTGTTAATGCAACTAATGTGCTGTGTGGTGATAAAATACACTTACTTCTAGATATAGCTGCGGTAGCTCAGGGGTTGGGCACTTGTTTAAGTTTTACAGTTTTCGAGCAACCCGAGTTCAGTGATTGATTTTACCATCGTTCTTCTTCTTCATCTGTCTGTAGAAGTACACTGCTGGACATCAGCTTCTCCTGATTTATGAAGAGATGTGGGTTAATCGCCACGCTTAGAAGACCAGACATCTCCTATCTTGAGAGACGAAAGAATGCGTCTGGCGTAAATAAGATTGTATACTGCAATCTTATATCATTATTTAAGCAGCAGTAGAAGCCTAATGGCAGGAAGCGGACCGCGGACTCAAAAGGTCGTGGGTTGGAATCCACCATTCAACTGTTGTAGTGAACCACTATTAACACAAGCATTTTAAGTTTACCAGAAGTGGTTAAAGGGAACATTAGTAATGTTTATAGCATGCTAATATTCTTTTAAATAAAAATATCAATCAGAAGCCATTTAATTTTTCGGTACTTACCATAGTCACCTCTTACGGAACCCACGGGATGATGTGATGTGATGATTGATCCTGTTACGTCGCCGACACAGCATAAAGGTTATTTACATTGGAATTTAAAGCTTATAGATTCATTGGACTATGACGCTTACTCGATTATACTTCAGACGTTAATGTTTTGGATTCTATCACTGCCATGTACTCATCATCATCATTACAGCCCATCTAAGTTAACAGCTTAGTATAGGCCTCTCCATAAGATATATACTAGATGACTTTTTTCATCGTCTGGAAAAAAACAGGGTGTAAAATGTGAAAGAAGTAGTAGCTATTAGATATTTTACAAAAAATAAAAACAAAATTTTAGAATTCGACGTTTGAAAAAACTTTTTTGAACAATTACTTTGCCCTTTGCCCTTGAGCCCACGACCCTGCGAAGTGAGAATGTCAAAGAGGCCTACTAAACTTATTGTTTTATTGCCGTTCGTAAAGTAGGGTGAATATGATTTAAATTTAGATAGATTTTAATTTATTTATTTGTTTAATTAAAAATTTTTGTATTTATTTTTTGTAAAATATCAGTGCCGTAGGCTTTTACTCCGTTCACATGTTACACCCTATTTTTTCCAGAGAGTATAACAGGTCATCCAGAAACTTGGCAGGCGGGTTATGAACCCCATTATTTAGTTATAGAAGGATACTCCTGCAAATCTACCGGTTTGTGTCCTTATGTCGCCGCTTAAGACATCCACAAGGCGATATGAGGTAATGAGGGGCCTTATGCTATTTAAATGATCTACTTGACACCATGTTTTACAAGTCGTTAATTCGGGGCAGGACCACTAGCTTAATAATAATAATAATGTCCTCCAGACCGAATTTCGGTCACGGCGGCCAGCCTCAACGGAGACTAGCCATCGGCGCAGGACAGGATTATAGTGCCCAAGTGTATGCGTAAGCACAGGTGCACTCTCGGTAAACCGACACGACCGGAGAGAGATCAGGCGCAGGACCAACGGCTTTACGTGCGTGCCACTAGCTTAAAATATCAGTTAATGCTATTATGCTTCGTATGGTGAGTTTAGAGAAACGGGTACCCTTTTTACTGGAAACGAGACATTCCATTTTAGTTAGTCTCAATCAAGGATAGATGAAGATGTCTGTGGGCGATAGCATGCACTTACCGTTAGGTGGACTTTGTGCTCGTTTATTACCTTTGTTGTAAAAATAAAGAAGAAATTTGTATTTTATCCGTTCTTAATCAATAACCAAATCTGAAGGGGAAATATAATCTCAAATGGCTTAGCAAGATCCTTCGTTATGCCGAAAGTATTGCAGCATTAATTTTGAAATAAATATATGGTAAAGTTGAGGATTAATGTTAAGGATTATGTTAGACGAAAACACGATTCGACACGACACGGGCTCGAAGTTTAGAACTGCTGAATAAACAATTCCAAATAATCTGGTCTCGGCCCACTTAATTAACGAAATACTTTGATTAATAAAAATAAAACAATGTAAAGTGATCCGGGGCTTGTCTGCCTTTACCTTCTACAAACCCTAGAGGAGAGATGAAACCTTTAATTATTTAGACAAGCGTTCCTTTGAGATCTTTAATTACAGGTATCGTGTCTCATTTAGATGTAACTCCTTGAGTCAGGGGAAACGGGATTTGATCTCTACAGTATTGTGAACACTCGATAGTATCAGTTGTCGGCGATAATTGTGAGGAAGCTTAATTATTTCGTATTGAACTCCGCTAGGGTTGCCACATAGTATAAAAATGTACTTTTAATTTTTTTTTATTTAAGAACTTAAGTGTTACTCCTTAAAGTTAAGGGTACAGATGGCTCTCTTAATGCCATGGGACATTCTCTGCTAGTCAACCCTTGGTACCAAAGACAATTTCTGGCAGGTGCGAAACACATTACTCCAATATATTATACATACATTATACATATATACAATGTGGTATACGTGCTTATAAACTTAATATAATCTAATAAATATAAAAATAGACTCCTTTGAAAAACAAGTTAAGAAAAATTAACTTTCCCTCTAATTTCTCCCCCACCTTTCATCTCTTCCTGTCGCTTTGTAATCACTACTCTGCCATTTAATAAATTTCGGCATGTTTAATTATTTTTATTTCAGATTTTAGATTATAATAATATTATTTATAGAGACTCTACCCATTCCTAAACTTTTCGCTTCCTTATATTTTCTTTTTAAGTTGCTTGAAAGAAATTACTGTATAACAATAAGACCGGCTTTTGTTTTTCTCTCTGTTTATTTTTTGTTATGTTATTTGTTATTTTATGTGTACAATAAGGGATATTGTATTGTATCTATCCGTATGAATAAATAAATAAATAAATATTTGAAGTAAAAAAGAAAAAAGAATGTCAGTTAGTAATTACATAGTATTTAAATTGATTATATTAATGTATAAAATCATTTTAACATTGACTATAAGTATGTTACTTTAGTTACCAGTATTGGTAGTACTCTTACGATTATCTTAATCTTTTACTGTTTATTTCACAGTAAAAATAATAAAACGCTCTTAAGAAAACAAATCAAAAACCGAGAAAAACAAATATTTCAGTAACGAATATTCCGCCGACAAAGCGACGAGGAAGGTGGAGAGTGCCCCCAGCCACAGTACCCTCTCAAAGGGACGTTTACTTAATAATACTTTCCTTATTTAGTTAATTAGGTTTTCGATGAAAAGACAATTGAATAAAGATAGGTATAACTGGATTAGACAAATAAAATATACCATTTATTTTCATGTACCCAATGATGTAATTAACGCAGTGGATCCAACCAATATAATCTATTAAAGACTCGTGGATAATGAAGGTCAAGGAGCCATGCTGTGTTGCTCGGGGTGTCGCTGCTGGAGACCGTCACAATAGCTCTCCTCACTTAACAAAGACGTGTGAGATTAGCAGGATTTTCCCGGTAGAGATTTTGATAGCCCTATATGATAACATTTATTTAAAAGAAATTGAAATAATTTACTTTTAAAGATTCCTATATTCATCTTTTTGAAACAAACAGGCAATTTGTTGTAAACATGTATTGCCATACAATATACGTTTTTTTGAGTAGAGTTGTATTATTTGCTTTGGTACACACAATTTATGTATGTTTCTACAAGCCCTAATTGCATTGAAGAAGAATGAAAGTAAATTGCTGTAGAATCTGCTTGCAAGAAAATGTTTATGTCTTGGATATTGATAAGTGCCACCGCATTTTAACAGACTTCGCTTATTGTAATATATTTTTACCTAAGCCACATTCTGACGATATAAAATTATTAATCAAGCTTTACAAGGTGGAGTTCTCGCATCGATCACTCTTTCCTTAATGTGATTGATCTTGGAATTTTGATTGTATCTAAATGCATAAATTCTTCTACTTTTTGTAATTAATTATGGGTTTGAGAACTTTATAATATAATAAGTTTAAGTATACCTAATATAATTGTTTTTGGTGATGAATTAACGGAGTGACATATTCACATTGTGATTAAGCTCATTAATGAAGAAGTTAGAAAAAAAAAAGAAAATGTTGTGGCAATGATTAAGATAGGGATGATTAGGAGGTTGGATAGGATAAAAGAATGAATGAGAAAAGGAGGACAAAGAAATTGTATGCTGCAGAATTTTATTGATAAAAATGGCCATATATTAAAGAGGGCCAAGTTAAGAACTCCCTTAAGCGACGAGCATGTATGTGGAAAAAGCGAGAGAGCTATACTTCGTACTTCTTATTAGTTTGTGGAGAGAGGTGTGCCTGGATCGTGACTAATGGAAATCCGTAATCTCTGCCTACCCACTCGGTGACAGACGCAAGATATTATGATATTATGAGATAGACTTGTTAAAAGTTTAATGAAGATGACGATGATGATGTTGCTCTGATATTATCTGAAAAAAATAATTATAATGTCCTCTAGATCGAATTTCGATCACGGCGGCCTGCCTCAACGGAGACTACCCAAAGGTGCAGGAAAGGATTAAAGTGCCCAAGTGTATGCGCAAGCACTGGTGCACTCTCTATTCCCTCACTCTCATATTCCGAGGAACGGTAAATCGACACAACCGGAGAGAGATCAGGCGCAGGACCAACGGCTTTACGTTCTTTCCAAGGCATGGGGGTGAGACACCGCCAAATTCCTGACTCCGGGCAGCTACTGAGAATATTTTGACGGAAAAACTCAATATTTTTTTGGTCCAACCCGGGATTCAAACCCAGGGACCTCATGATCAGCAGTCGGACTACTACAACCACAAGACCAATGACGCAAACAACCTGATAAAAAAACCTGAAAAAACAAATAACACGTGATAATTCTCTATCTGGTTAAAAGTTGATTAGCCTCATTGCTCCCAGTCGTGAAGCACAGTCATCAGGTTAAACGTTTCCAATAAAAATACGGGTAGATAACGTACATTCGCAAACAACGCTCCTAAATTTCGCAGCCGCTGTCAGGTGAAAGTGCTTAACAACACTTTTGCCATCAATTTCATATGCTCTAACTGCTTTGGAAAAAATTCGCGACGTCACGACAGTTATGAAAGGCGGTCTTGTTCGCTTCGTTGGTTCCTTGGTAATTACTCGACGCCCCGCCCGGGGGCTGTCCGGGTACGCCGAGTAATACAAACAATTGGATACGGCAAAATTGTTTGGGTAAATAGATTTCTAATAATGCTTATTTGTTGAGTACAACTTTCTTGCACGTGAGGAGTCGATACGGTTTACAATGCCCCCTCTATTGTGGGCTCGTCAAATAACATCGCCGAGGGTTTGGGCTATTTTGTCCAAATACATTAACACCCCAACGTTTCTATCAAGTATATGTATAGAGTTTTATAAGTAATTTCACTGCAAGCTGAATTTAAATTCCGTTAAAATGGGCTATTATAAAATAGATGATCATAAAAAGGTGGAAATAACTCTTCATCTACAATTGTAAGTCACCATATGGTAAGGCTGTCCATATACTGTTAAAATCGACAAATACGAGTATGTTTAAAAAAACGACGGGTAGCACTCCAGGAGTGCCAGCAGAAGTGAAAACTTGAATATTAACGTTGTGCATTTTTGATATTTTGGAATGATTAGGGAATATATTTGCACGAATTGCTTTAATTATCACACACGAACATTCACGCAAGCGCCCTGCGCAGCCTAAACGAAAAAGCAAGCGCAGGACACTCCTGGAGTTCTACCCGTCGTTTTTTTTATACATACTCGTATTTGTCGATTTTAACAATATATGGATTTTCACCATTGCCACCATTTTCACCGCGCCGTAGAAAGAAAGGGGGATACTCCTCTCCTACGCCGCGCCGGCTATCTCTCGCTCTCCATCCGTCTTACGAATTTTCGATCAGGGTCAAGTGTCCTGACGCGAGTTTAACATTTTTTACACGTTATAAAAAGTGTGCAACGCCGCTAAAGAAGTTTTCACTTCAGAAATTAAAATACTTTTGAAATTTATAAAGGAAATTTTTAATTAGCTTACAAAAAAAAAAATCAAACACCCCCAGAGTTTCTTGCCAATTCTTCTCTGAGGCTTTGTTTTCCGACCCGGTGTAGATTTTGATCTTCGTAAGAGCTTTATTTAGGCCTAAAAAAATGAATTTGAATTTGCGTTTGAACTATAAAAATATTGAAAGAAATAAAAATATATTTTTACCTTTAAACGAACATATCTTGTGTATATATATATATATATATATATATATATATATATATATATATATATATATATATAATCGGAATCTCGGAAACGGCTCCAACGATTTTCATAAAATTTAGTTTCCAGGGAGTTTCGGGGGCAATAAATCGATCTAGATAGGATTTATTTTTAGAAAATGTCTTTTTGTCCGTGTTTTTAGGCAATGAAAAACTGCTACAATATAAGAAGGTAAATTTTGACACTGTGTTAATCATCGTAATAGCTCAAGTGGATATAGAGCGGTCGCGAAATCGAAATGCCTTGGTTCGCGTCCCGCTTAGGTCCGACTTTTTTCCTTTTTTTCAAGTTTCGTTCTTTTTTGAGAAAGTCTATTATTTCGAGCCCTTTTTTGTATTATTTAAAAATACGAAAATTTTAATTAAACTAATTGCACTCATGATTTTTATTTTAAATAACCAGTTCAGTTTTTTCTATTATGTCAATAAGATTAAAAATATTATTCATGTAATTTGTATCTAAATGTAATTAAAAAAACCGGTCATCCGGGTACTAATCTCTTAAAAGTGTAAAGTAGATAAATATATCCCACTGCTAGATCAACGGCTCCTATCATTTTTAAGTTGGTTTTGGTGTATGGAAGAGTCTGTGCTGCCCTGGCGTATTCGCAGACTTCACATATCCTCGAAATTTCGGTAAGTTAGACATGCATGTTACCGTACTTTTCCTGTACTGTCACGCATTTACTAAATTAAAATCTAATTGCAATTAACTTAGAGGGTTAATAAATATAATATTAACTCTCTCAGACATGAGAGGATGCCTTTGACCAGTAATTGAACGTAAAGAGGCTGTAAATTCTTATGTTTTGCAATGAATTATTTATTGGCGGAGATAGATGTCGGTTTGCTCGCGAAACTTTACCACGAGCGCAACATGCACCAAACCAACACGGTTATGTGATCTGTTTCGATATTTACATTTTAAATACTCTTTTGGTTTAATAGACTAGTGAAAGTAAAGTAATAGTAAAATTGCAGCCTATATACGACTTCGGTCGAAGACAAAACGATAGGTTCGCCGATTAGTTGATCGCATCCGTACGGCGATGATTGTAGGCCAACGACCACGTTGACATGTTTAAGTTTCCGGCGGCATCCGCTCGCTTGATTTCATCTCCGATGGCAATCGAACGGCGCACAAGACGACCAAATGGCGTTGGACAACAGTCGAATGATGAACGATGAGTCAACTGCCGAACAAATGTAAATAGCCGTTACGATGACCGTTTGGATTCGACTGTCGAACATAAGAGAACAGCGGTCGCGACGGCCTTTCGAAGCAGTGGACTGCCGATCGCTTGTGAATAGCCATCGCAACAGCTAAGCTAGTCGGTGTTAAGCTGTGTAGTTGTCATATCAGAAATGAGGGGGAGGCCTGCTGGGCACAGGCCTCGTTGCGTGCTACATAAAAATGCTGATATTATGTGGGGGTTAGCTGCGCCCTGGTCTGGTAGACCCGTTCGTGTTGCAGTACAAAATGCCCTAAACAGAGCAAAATCTTTGGTGTTAAGCGCCTTGTTAGTAAGCAATGGTAATTTTATGAACCAGAAAATCTGATGATGCATTTGTGGTGATTGATTCTTACTGACTGGTGATTCATAGGTAGGCCGAATGCTCGTTTGCAAGCTCCCCTCTACATTTGTTGTTGATATTTAATTTGGCAACGCTTTGCATTATAAAATTTTATGTCTATCGTTTTCCTTACTTCCTGTACCGTCACCGCCTTAGTCGTAGTATTACGAGTTAATAAAGGCATTTAATGAAGAGTTTTCTTTTACCGAGCTCTTTCTCCCCGCTGTTTGAATTGCCGGTGTTACTACCCTGGGGATTAATGTTACCATTTTTAAAATGTTTCGTTCCGAAATACCGAATACTGGATAGTTGAATTTATAATATCTTTATGTTGAGGAGTTTTTAGAAAAAAGTAAGCAGAATACTTTATGCATTTAAAATATGCAGTTTTGATTTTTTATATTTATTTTTAAATAATTTAATGACGAGCAAGTTAAGTCAACGTGATGTAGAAGTGCAATGCAGCTGCAAATGACATCACTGCTACTTTGTGGTGGATGTAAGTTTCTCCCAGTTTTGCTGTTGTTCATATGTTGCATCAGTCACTTACCATCAGGTAACTAAGCCGTATACGTTTTCCCTTTCAACAATAAAAAACATAGATAGTATTACTAGATATATTTTTAAATTTTGGGCGCCGAAAAGCAAGAAAAGGTTTTTAAATTTATGTATTGCGATTACGAAGGCGAATTACTTTATATTATGAGTCCTGGTTACATGAAAAATTAAAAAAAATAATAATGATATTTCTATAATATATATTCATGCCACTTTTACCTTATTATTTAAATTTTTACCTTACATCGCCTAAATTAAAGCAGTGCCACACTTAAGTTACTAATATTTTGTAATATTTTGAGTTTTAAACCTTGATTTCTTGCAATATGGTTTTCATTATTATACCTAAAAGGAGACCATTTTATAATTATTTAATTATTTGATTCACAACCAAAATATTATTGAACACATATTTGTATTTAACATTGCAAAAATAATTTAGAACCATTTATTATTTTCACATGCAAATTCCATGCTGCGTGCATGCATGTTAATTTTAATTTTTGTTTTATGTTGTTCTGTTACTGTCGATATGGCTTAGTACCCACTGACACGAAATAATTGCCACGAATGATTTATTACCGACTTCCATGTTTTCTCATGCCATGAAAACATAAAATTTTTAATATTTTCCCAATTGCTACGAATAAATATACCAATTGCTCCAAAACATATTATGTTAATTAAAGACATTGAGTTATATGTACTACGTACTAGAGAAGCTATTCTAAACAAAAAATGTGCACTACTCTGTATCCGCACATGCGCGGGAGACAGTAGAGTCGCGCATGCGCAGTTGATATAAAAGCGCGAAAATTGTCATAATCACAGAGTACATTATATATAGCTGGAATAGAGTTGCTAGTCGATTCCGTGGTACAGAGACATCTATAGTGGAGTTGTCGAACTAAACGGACGATATTCTATATATAGTACAGCCCCATCCGTGGTGTACTGATTATTTTTAATTAATTTTACAAGATCACATAATTCAGCAACTAACTAGTTTTGTGCATATAGGCACAAAACTAGTTAGTTGCAGAATTATGTAATCATAGGTAAATCATAAAAAAGAAAACTCAATTTAAAAATAATAATCATCTTTATTCAGGTAATTTACACCCATAACCAGTAAAAAAAATTAAGAAAGAAGCAATCTACACAATTTCAGAAATAAATAAATAAATGTCGATCAATCAATATATTTCATCAAAGTAACATTTTTAAATTAATAAATCCAACAGTAATTATAAGTACACAGTAGACAGTAATGACAGTATACAAAGTAAATTAATCGAAATAAAATAACATAAAATTTAGTTTATTTACCTAAGATCTTGGTATTTAAAATAATAAAGCAACTTATCTACTACACAAAAGTTATAAGAAAAATAAAATAAGATGCACAAATTACAAAAAAATAGTACAATAGACAAAAAGTTGACAATTTTTATAAAAAAAAAACTTAAGTATCCAATATCTTGAAAACGGTTAGGTTTGATGTATGGTGTTTCATAGTCGTAATAGTCGGTAATGATGCAAATTACAACCCCCTAAAGGATCTAAGTCGACTTAACCAATATAATTTATATTGAAATATATATACAGGGTTACCCTGTATATTCAATTTTTTTTTATAATTGCTCTTAGATGTTGATGCGGGAGAAAATGAACTACTGGATGATGGATAAGTAAGCAGACATAAGTGTAACCTGATAAAATACCTAAAATTAAGAGTAAAGCACGAATTTTAACCAACGTGGATTAGGTTGCAAATAAAACTTTACAACTGAAACATATTAATAATTAATGTTAAATAAATATTTGTCTTTAACAACTTTGTTTTGATTTGTTTTCAAAACATTATTAATTACCCCAATGAGAGCAAAGATACTGCAGGTATGACTGACTGACTGAATTTAGTCACTTTTGCTTAATTCCTTTAATCAAAGATTTTATAAAAAGTGTCTAAAACATAATTCGGAGCATATATGCTATGAAACAAAGTTTTTCCTATTATTTTACCTATTATGTTACCCTGTATATTCAATATTTATCTACCACCATATTTCAATATTTATCTACTATGTTCCACTTGGCACTAACATTTGATGTTCCCTGGTCACATACAGTAGCAAGGATTTTAAAGCCAGACCCCTTCAATTTTCTTATATTTCTTTTAATCATTAAGGCTAATTCAGCTTTTTTTGTACTGCAAGCACAAAATGAATATGATATCGGCTGTTTATAGTTTTTAGAATACCTCTATTCTAAGTTCAGTCCTCACTACATCACCATTGTCAACTAAACCAGTAATTGAAATAATACTAGTTTTTACGGATTTTATCGCGTATATTTAACTATAAATACCCGACGATCCGGTGCTGTAAAGCGCTCGAAAGCTCGGATATTTATATAATAAATATACGCGATAAAATCCGTAAAAACTAGTATTATTTCAATGTGTAGTGTTCGCGTAAATATAAGAAATCATTGTGTAAACCAGTAATCTTGTCATTTTTCCTGTCATAACCAATATGTGGTGTTAAGGCCATTTCATCAAAAACCAGTGTACACAATTTATCACTGGCTTTCATTTAAGATAGATGCTTGTTTCTTAAGCTGGTAAAATATGTTTTCATTTATACCAGGCTTAATATTGGCCTTAGATACCATCCTGCTTAAGGTGAAAGGTGATGGCAGAACAAATATCTTTTGCAGCATTCTGTAGGCTCTTGGCCCATGTTAAAAAAATGTAATGCCATCACTTTTTCATCAGGTGTGAATTGTCTGTCCCTGTGAATTGAATGTTCACCACATTCTCGAAATTGTAGCATCGTAAAAACTGTTGCCATTGAGGTAAAACTTTTAAATGCTTAATGATTTCTTAAATTTACGCGAACACTATACATTGAATAAAACTAAATTTACGGATTCTATCGCGTTTATTTACCTGATTTTACTTATTTTTAATTCCCGACGTTTCAGTTCACGACGTTACAGTCCACCCCGTGACCATGGGTGCTGTAAAGCACCCCAAACGTCGGGAATTAAAAATAAGTAAAATCAGGTAAATAAACGCGATAGAATCTGTAAATTTAGTTTTTTAGCTTTCAAGAAAGTAGTATTTTCTAATAGATTCATTTTCTTCTTCAGTCTTTTTGTTCTTTCTTCATACTTTCTTATTTCTCATTTGCTATATTCAAGCTTTTAAGTTTCTTTTTTAACATTGTAATTCTTGTACTAATTTGAGTCCTTTTGGGCTTAGTCACTGTTGGCGCGACTACTAACGCCGCCTAGCGACGCATTGGAACACCAAACTTTTATCTACGAATCAGAGCTCGTCATTGTTGGCAAACAATCACAGCACGTCGTGCAATTAGTTATAAGATCTGTCTGTTTAAATTTTGATTATTACCTGATACACACTGTTAGCAATAAGACGACTTAAATATAACCAACAAACGTTCAATAAATCAATCATTGAAGAGCACCTGCCTCCCGTTCCTGTACAGTCACCTTCAAGCCTGAAATTAAAATGACAAAACATTATATTTATATAGACTAAGAAAATTTGTACTATAGTTTAGTAAAAATAAATTTAATTGTAGCAAGTTGATTGCATTTTGAATCATAATTTGGAACATAGTAGATAAATATTGAAATATACAATATGAAAGGGTTACAGGTTAAGTCGACTTAGATCATTTAAGGGGTTGTAGCTTGCATCATTACCGACTTTTTCGACTATGAAACACCATACACGAAACTTAACCGTTTTTAAGATATTGTATATTTTAATAATGCAATAGTGGAGTACTTGTGCAGGCGAAATATGATGAAATATAATGGCAAAAGTGATAAAATATGTTTACTTATTGAAGTAAAAAAAAACATAAACACTCACGCCTGTCACCCAGAGGGGTAGGCAGAGACTACGGACTTCCATTTGGCACGATCCTGACATACCTCTTTCGCCTCCTTTACATCCATACATCTACGCATACATGCTCGTCGGTTAAGGGTACTTCTAACGTGGCCCATTTTCAAAATATCGCCAATTTGGTCGATAAACTTTTTTCTAGGGCGTCCCTTCCCGACTCGGCCGTTCACATCTGCCATATAAATTTGCTTTGTCACTCTTTCCTCATTCATTCTTTCTACGTGACCAAACCACCGAAGCATTCCTTTCTTAATCCTGGTCACAACATCATCTTGCATACCACATTTATCTCTTATCACGCAATTTCTCACCCTGTCATTCAGATTCAACCCTAGCATATTTCTTAAAGACCGCATTTCTACAGCATTTATTCTACATTCGTGCTTCTTAAAGTAATTATTAAAGTTAACATTTTGGTGTTTTATTTGGTACAAGAGCGAGCAAAGCAAGCTCGGGACTTGGGGCCCACCAACCTAGATAGGTTTGGTTAGAAAGATTTGTGGTTATTTTTTCATAAACCACCCAGAAATAACGGGGGCTCCATCAACTTAACTTTGGTATTGCTTCGGTGAAGAGGGGTCACGCCCCCGCCCCAACTACCTATTAAGGTGATTTTTCTTATAAATTATTTTATAAAGTTTTGATCTTTAACATTTAATATAAAAATACCATGCATCTCATGGTGGGGTGACAGCTGGGGGACGAATCTATCCCTCTCCACCTCCCTTCCCCCCGCCCCACAACCCCCTATTAAAGCAACTTGATATTAAAGCTTTACCAGAACCAGCACAAAACCCAGTGGGACTTTTTTTTAAATAAAATTAATTTACAATATATTATCCTCAATTTAATTTATACAATAATTTTTATTTATAAATAATATATTATCAATTTTAACTTACTGGATGTTTGAGCAGTAGTTGTCTCTTGCACATAACTTGATGTTGAAGCAATTTCTTGTGTATAACGTGTTTTAAAAGTATTATTTTTATTTGTAACTTCAGCTAAGGGTGATATCTTAGCAACAGCACCTGTAAAATCAATATATACAATGAATGATTATATTGTACTTGAAATATATTGACAACTTAAGAATAGTACAAAGAGAAATGTGAACTGATGGCTCTAATAAAAAATCTAACCTGCTTGGGTTTATTAATTGCAAAGATTAATTCCTCTACTACCAATCAGCAAAAAATTACAGCATACACATATTAGCCATGTAGAATTTGAACGACTATGGCTGAAGGACTACCAACATCTTCCAACAGACAATATCAAACAACAAATACCACAAGTTGCATAACAAAATAAAACAAATAAAACACATTCCATTTTATTAAAATGGAAGTTTATTATTAGTATTAGTTGTACAATAGAACACCTGTGAAAAATATGCATACTATAATGTAAATTATGGATCTTACAGCAATGCCGAATTTTACAAAGACGGAGGCAAATCAAGTAACTTCTCTTGTGATTAATTAAGTTTGGTAATAAGACCAAATAAAATACTAACTTTTTTGTTCTGTTTCTTATGAATACTGTACAAATTTGGGCATCTAAACTTTAAATATGATATTCTAAGATTGAATGAAATGAAAGAATGGGATATCAAATTGAAGATCATCATAACTTTAAATAGATACTAAAGGACAATATGATTAAAATATAATTAAACATTGAACATATTGTACAATATAGTATGTTGGTGCAATATATATTCTCATTAGTACTGGAAAAGATCTTTAGATCACTATATATTTGTTATTATAACATAAACTCATGTTTCTTCCCAGTTGTACTCTGAGCAAGTTTAATATTTATAAACTGGTGTAGATTTTGATATTCATATGAGCTTTGAAAAAGCCTTAATTTATAAGCTTTTTATTATCATTTGAATCAAACTGTTAATAAGAAATAACAAACTTTCCATAAAATTGCTTTACATGTCATACATAATATTTCATCAACATGGAAGTTGAAAATTAGTATTGCAGAACATATTTTAACAATGATTCAAAATTTATACATTCAATTATTCATGTTTGATAGTAAAATTAATTATTTGAGGAACGAACTTCCATATTAACTTTAACATTCATAATATTAAGAATAGATCATTACAATGTTAATGCAAATTTTTACTAACTTCTCATATGCAATGCTGGTATTGCAATATTACTTAACATTTTACTCCGGTCCAGTACTTGGATTCAAAAGGTGTATGACAAATTCTTCGGTACTTAAACACATACATATCATCTAAGCACAGAAAGTTTCCACCAACTGCTTGAAACCGTGTACAAAAGCGTGTTGAATCTTTTGTAGAGTTTGGAAATTTGTGAAGTATATAGCCATCTTCACCTACAAAAAAAATTAATATTTTAGAAGCGTTTTTGAAAAGTGTAATGACAGTAGTATAAGTAGTAGTGTTATAAGGGTAATTCTTTAGTAATCTGCTGCACGAATTATTGGTCGCCGAGTGGACGGGTAGATGGGGGTAGGAGTAGGAACCCCCCCTAAAAGAATTAAGTGCCGGAACCCCCCCCCATTTTTTATGTATGTAAGTATACATAGCAAGGTATAGGCTCTAAGGGTGGAAAAGTGATGCAGAACTCTTGGGCTACCTGCGTCTGCGCTAGGTATCACATTGTTGCCCAAGGTGACACTGACTTATATATAAAATAGAAAGAAGAAATAATATATTTACTCACAGCTCTTAGTATATCCTGAAACACAGCAAATTTTATCCGCCGCCATCACTAAACTATACGAACTATGTCCGAAGGAAAGATAATCGAAGTCCCTTTCACGTGCATGGGCCACTATATTAAGCAAAGATAATCGAATTCCAAGAATAGCAAAGTCGTAAGAAAATATAGGAAAAATATCAAAAATTCAAAACATTCAAAGCACAATCTTTACGTCAGAAAAACAAAACGCCAATGTCAAATTCAAAAACAAACAAAATGGTGGTAGAGGATGGTCACGTTTAGAAATTAAAACACCAATATTCCATCTTCCAATTAAACGAATAAACTAGACTTAAAGCAGCTAAATCTTAATAAAATTAGTTGTTTAACTCATTTTCTGGTGAAAATATCTAAATTCACATTATTAACACGTCGATTTAGTCAATGTGATACGATCATTTAATTTGATTTAATTATCTAAAACAATGCACTTCCGAACGTAAACTTACTCCAGCGCTGTCCTTTGGAGAGTTGTGGAACTAAATATGCAATGCCAGTTTCTATAGAACAGAAAAATGTTCTAACTACAAAGGCCCTGGTCATAATAAATAATTGTTTATTTAGATAATACTGTTAATCGAGTACATTTTTTTAATTTTCGTTTATTTTGCATATGTGATAATTTAATATAAAATTATTATTAGCGCCGCTCCACACTGCATGTACTTATATCGAAGCCACAATAACAGGTATACGTATTTACAGTACAGTTCAGTTGAACATAGTGAGTGTTTGGAATGCCATATCTAGTGCGTAGTACATATATATCGATGATTAAAGGTAAATATAATATTGTACAATCACCCAAAAAATAGATATTTAATTTTTTTGTTAGGGTTAGGATTAATGTGTTCATTAGTTATTAACTGTTATTATAAATATTCGTGTGAAAAGTACAGAGCGATTTTATAATGGTGGCACAGAGACGAAACCAACCACGTTACGGACTGACGCCTGACTGGCGAAAGAGAGCCATCCAAGGAGCCAAGGCATATATTCAGTAATCTATGGACCCAAGTGAGCAATCGTTTTTATAGCCGATGGTAGGGATCGACGTGTACCGAAAGAAAATACTTGTGTATAAATCTACGGGGATGACAAAGTCCCTGTGCGATAAAACTCTTTCCTCGAGAATAAAGATTTAAAAAAAAACCATTATGATATGTTTATGTCCTGGAACTATTACTTTTAAACTGACATCGTTTTACGACGGACAGCGTTATGTAAGTTTATAACATACGCAACGTTTCCCAAATATTTACAAATGTAAGTCGTCACACACCAAGTCGACAACTTCCGACTAACAAATTTAGTTAGACGCCGCGATTATGACACCTTGCGATGTGCATCAAGAATAACAGTTGTCACATATTTAATAAAAATGTTTTCATAAGGACGATAGGGTAAATATTACACCACTATATAGCTTATATAGTGTTAGATCATGTTGAGCATTATGTTACACTTTTATAGCAGTATTTTGCCCTTTAACTGAGTTGTGGTCGTTTAAGAATATCTACGACCTCATGAGCATGAGTCGGCCGGCTGGACCGGCTCTCACTGAAAATGTATACGTGGTACAGCCACGCTGCAGCTATATTATGGTTGTAGCACGAATGGGTCGGCTCGACCGGGAAAGGACCATGCTCTCACAGAATACCAGCGTAAAATAGCAGCCTAATACTGCTGTGTTTTGTGTGGTGAGTGTAGAGATCCGAAAACCCTTTTTTACTGGAAACGAGGCATTCGATCTTAGTCTTCAGGGGTGACAACACATCTGCGTTTTGATTCTTACTCGAGGATTATTGTAGATGTCTATGGGCCACAGTGCCCACTTACCATCAGGTGTACTATGTGTTCGTTTGTCACCTTTATTCTATTAAGAAACCAGCGTAAAATAGCATCTTATCTTAGCCTTCAGGAGTCACATGTGATCGAGAATCAAACGTGGCAAAACAGATGTGTCACATCTGAATTTTGATTCTAATCGAGGATAAATATAGACTGCTATTGGCCATAGCATCCTCTTACCATAAGGTGGAATGTGTGCTCATTTGTCACCCATATTTTATAAAAAAAAATCAACATTTAAACATTGAGCTATTATGTACTACGTACTAGAGGAGACACCGCATTCAGCTACTCTGTTCCACTCAACTGCGGTTCATGCACTGCACTTTAATCAGTCACTCGCTAGGCGCTTGTAGAGTTGTCACGTGTTGTGTTGATTTAAAAAAAATCTCTTGATAAAAATATGCCGTCTTGTGTACTTAGATATTGCACAAATAATTCAAGAAATGTCAGTAAAAACCAAGGAATTACTTTTCATCGGTTAATAAGATACTTATTCAATAAAAAAGTATTATAAATTAATAATAAAACAAATAATTCCTAAGACGCCATCTCGTGTCACTGAATATAGATTATGAAATTAATATGTTCAGATGCGACATTGCCGTGGGTACTTAAGTATAGGACGAATATATTATTATACGCATTTTTTTTATAGAAACATATATAAGTTATTATGATTTGGCAAAAATTTCCATGTTTAAATCCGCTTATTATTCTTTTATTTTATTTTTAAGTTTCCACATCAAAGTCAAAGTGGAATAAATTCGTCCATTTTTAACTCTCGCGTGCCCAGCATTTATGAACGATTATTTACAACATTTATGATTCTAATTTAAATAAATATATTTGTAATTTAAATTTTATGTTAATAAGTTTTGTTAAACAAACATTTAGTACGTTTTTTTATATCTGACATAGATACCTTTTAAAATATTCAGATAAAAATATCATTAAAATGTAATTCTGACATAATATTATGTAATATTATATTAAATTAGCACATATACAAAATAAAAAACAATTTAAAAAATTGTACTCGATATAATTAACAATACAATATAAATAAACAATTATTACATACTGACCATTCTACTTACGTATAATCTATAATAACAAAAACTGACCGCGCAAGCGCAATGCGCGTTTATACCAACTGCGCATGCGCGACTCTACTATTACCGCGCATGCGCGAAGACATACGAGTAGTGCACAATTTTTGTTTGGAATAGCTTCTCTAGTACGTAGTACATTATAACTCAATGCATTTAAAATTGCATTTCAAAATTTCTGTAGTGCCGGCACCGACGCCTTTTTAAAATATACGTAAGAATCACTAATAATAAACTACACAATAATTACTTATTTGTTCGTAAAATCATTCATCGTCCAATAAATTATGAGAAACGTAAAAAGAACAGCAAATAACAAAAATCATTCCCAGTTAAAACAAAAAACAGCAAAAACGATCTCAATGAGGCAATACTGTCACGCAATTTAAAATTCAATGAACAGAGCGAATACGTTTCAAATTTGCATAACAGAAAAAAGCCATGAATCTTACTCAGCTCAGAATAAATAACCGTAGTGTATTAAGATTCAAAATTACAGTCTATCTGCTTAAAGGCGCTCCCTCGATCTGCCTAAATAAATAAGAGTCCCTTCTATCAGATCTTAAAATGCTTCGTAGAGTCGTTAACATAACAGAGGATTCGCAATTTATTTTTCAAGTAGAGAAAAATGGAGTTGCTGTGTGGTGGGAGCGTAAGAAAATCCATTACTCCATTTCTATCGTGGGTGTCTGAAGAGGGGACTATGGGATATATCAGAAAGGTGTCATGACTTTTTTCCTTTTCTTTTTACCTTCCCGCTATGAAAATCAATGATTTTCAAAATATCAGGAAGTAATTTGTTTCATCCTGGTTTTTGAAAATCGATTTCTCATCAGATCTTCACGTCCTAGAAAGCTGTTCTGACTATTCATGTGAGGATGTCCCTTCGTATGTGTGCGCGTGCATGTGCGTGTGCGTACGTATGCGTGTACGTATGCGTGTGCGTGTGTGTGAGCTTGTGCGTGCGTGTGTGTGTGTGTGTGTGTGTGTGTGTGCGTGTGCGTGTTAATAGGAAGACGCTGCTGCCAACCTCATGTTTGCTTCTCTGTCGCTTCGTACGACACCCACGGGATGAAAGGGGGTGATGAATTTTCTAACGCTGCCACCACATGGCGTACTTGCCGTGCGTGTCATAAATTGTGACTAATGAGATATTGGGTTTATGGGTATGTAGGCGGTGCTCTAGATCCTTATCACTTTTTCGCCAATATTCTCTATAAAGTATGGGTTATATTTTCTGCTAAACGTGTTCCAAGCAGATCGTTGGATTCTTTATTTTTGTATCTTTTATAACACTCAGTGGACGAAATAGAGTTGTGAGTTCACTTTCAAAAAGTATACGAAATTTATACATTTTAGAAACTATAAGTACCTACGTATATAGCTTCGGTTACGTCGGTAACGAAGAATCGGTAAGACGCCGCGGCTTCCTGAATCCGGGTCGTCACTCCATATAGTAGAGAACTGACCAACACTCCACTTACCAGTACGGGGCTATCACTCAAAAACATTTCTTTTCTATTGGTTGGCGAGTATTCGAGCTACATGGCCGGTCAATTGCCATTTCGGTCTACTGATTTGCCGGGCTATGCCAGTTAACCTTGTTCATCTGCGGGTATCCTCGTTAGGGATTTTATCAGGCAGAGCAACTTCTTCAGGATGTACTACAACAGTAAGAAATTACAAGAATGCAATGTTAATAAACTTTGAACTTTTTAATGGACTTTAGCAGTATTGGAAAGATCAGCCCACATTCTGCTTACCCGTACGAGAATGTCGCTCGAGAATCATTCTTCCCCATCCGTAGTGGGTTCTTCGTCGGCCGTCTCTTATTCATAAACCGATATCTTCCCTACATTACGAGAAATATTCAGGAATTACCATGATAGCAAACTACAATGCTATAATATAAATAACATTTGAACTCTTGGATAGCCCATAGTTATTTTTTATATTTACGAGAATACTACATATGCGTTAATCCGGGAATCCGGGAAGTCTGTAGTATTTTATTTTATTTGTTTTATTTTATTTGGAACACCAACAGCACATAAACGTTACATGAATACAAATTGGACATTTCGACAAAGCCATTTACAGGTATTCGCATATGGTAAAGTATGTCAACATGTTCAAAATCGTCCGAACTATTATCAGATTTGATAGACCACAGATCCTCGCAAAAGAACACAGATTCCTACAAAGGATTATTCGCGAGGCTATTGAAATTAGACCATTAGTGCTACCATCTGCTTGGGATCCCATAATCAATAAAGTTGAATCGTACTACAACAAGATTTCAATATACTGTAAGCTCGTTCTGCGTGGATTGGACCAAAAATTGATTTTAAAAGCTGAAGGTAGCCTTCGTTGACTATGACATCTAGACGTCAAACACTTCAATACCTTCCTGACTTTCTAGCATCCATGGTGCTGGAAAGTGTCCGAAACGTCGGGATTAAAAAAGTTAAAATCAAATGCGATAAAATCCGTAAAATAAGTTTTATTCCATATTTGATAGCCGTCTACAATATTATGTATTGAGATCGTCAGCAGTTGCATAACAGAGTTCTCAAAGTTACATTTTAATAACTCGACGTATGAACGTCTTCCGTACCGAGTAGAACAAAATAACGTTCTACATTCTACAAAAGCTTCAATAAAAAGAAAATGTCGAGCGAAAATATTCACTTCCGTGAAAAGTGTTTATTAATATTTCCACTCAATATTGAGACACAATTTGTTAGAAAGGCGATGAGCAAACCCGATTGACAATTTAGGCAACAAGGCGGCACGTCAGCGCCGTCGTCAAATCGTCCATTTTCCGTTGGCACATGACACGTGGGGCTGTTAAAGCGCTTATCGATGAGTGCGGTTCATTTCTTCACGAAACTTGAAAGACATTTTTCAGAACCCATTTCCGAGTAACGCGTCACGTTCGGCAAACAAGAGGGCTGTGGGGGGGGGGGGAGGAGGGTAGCGTCTCCGGACGGTCGCCGTGCAAATAAATATTTCACTGAACTTCGTATTTACGCGAGCAATACAAACAATACTCTCCCGGGTCCACACTACCGTCGCTAGGCGTTCCGTCATTTTTACGGACAGTCCTGCGGATACTATACCGTTACTATCATTACCATTTCAGCCTATTAAAGTCCACTGCTGAACATAAGCCTCTTAGGGGGATATTTGCCATAGTTGGCACGCTTGGCAAGCGGGTTGGCAACCGCAATTTTTTAACTTTTAGTCGTAACTAGGAAGAGACTGCTGCCCGTGTCCTGATTTGTTTCCCTATGTGGCCTCTTACGACACCCACGTTATTATATTGGGTAGTGGAAAAATTCACACCGCTATTACACGGTACTTAACCCTATAGAAACTATAAAAATTAGAGATGAAACGGATAGCTGTTTGCCGGATACCGGATACTGGATATTCGGCCAGTCTTATCGCCGGATAGCCGGATATCCGGCCGCCGGATATTCTGCCGAACATTATAGTTTGATGCATCGCAAGAAGCGAAAAGTAAAGTCAGTGCAAACTGTTCGTGATCGTGATCCTCATATCTGGTGGGCAGGTACACAATATCCAACTTTATCAAAGTTTGCCAAAATCTATCTTTCAGCACCTTGCAGTAGTGTGTACAGCGAAAGACTTTTTTCTGAAGCTGGCCTTGTTTATGAAGACAGACGAAACCGCTTGTTACCTTTCAATGCAGAGAAATTAGTATTTATTTACCATAATTTGCCCTTAGCTACGTAGTACTATTATTAATTCTGTGCCTTAGCGCAAAATGAAATCAACGTTAAGTCACCTTACTATTTCTATCACCAACTTTAACAGAACAAATAAAATTTTGGACAGATGTTATTGTTATTCATAGGATGTTGTTTTATATATATTTTCTTTGTCCTTAAGATAGAAGGGGGTACTGTTACCTTATATACGAGTCCACACATTTTGTTGAATAATGGATTTTAGGACCATTAATTAAATTAAAATTGGTTTAAGTCCTTTCCCGCAAAGTCATTTTGATAGAAGTCAGGCATTTTGATAGAAGTATGGTAACACTATTCCGCACTCTAATCGTTTTAGCTGCGCTCTATACGTGCGCCGCCTCAGCATTTGAATGAACCCGAATCCTTTAGTTGATTCAAGGAAAATGCCCGTATTGGCAAGGTTGTTTACTTATACGTTATAAAATTATGAGTTGTACTCTATTTTTCTTACAAAAGCTTGGGTGATAAACTACCACACAGTCCGTCTGGTAGTACGTGAGTTCCACAGCTGATACAGATCTACATCTTTAAACTATAATTTACCAATCTGAAAAATGAAAAATGATTTATTGATTTACAATGATGCATTTTAAACCAGTCAGAAAACCCTGTACTAAGCTGCGAACCTGTATTACGTGGTACCCCGCTTATCCACCAAGATAATAAATAGCGAAAGGCACGGGAAGATCTAGCGTTATAGAGTAAATGTAATTTGGAATATAATAATTACATTATACGCCTGCACCGGTTTGTGTGTGTGTGTGTGTTTTGTGATTATGTGAGCAGTTCTTTAATAATTGGTGTGGCTGTTCCAACTCCAAGTATAAAAGTTATGTAATAAATTGTTCAGTTTTCTCGTAGTTTAGAGTAAATAAAAATTGTGTTATTACACGTTTAACTTTAGCTCACGTCGAAGGATAAGTATTCAATCTATGAATGCTCTTAGTCTACATCTATTTGTTATTTTATTAGTTCTTTCTAAAACCATCGGTACCCTTAGCACAACTAATATTCCCGTTAACTACTTGAAATAAGCTAATGCTTGGTCTACACGTCGGTTAATGACGCACCACAACTTTGTCCACGGAAGCGATTAGAGTCATGCTGCAGCTATATAAGTAGTATGGTTGTAACACGATTAGGGCGGCTCGACCCGGGAAGAACCACGCTCTCACAGAATACCAGCGTAAAAGAGCAGCGGATCGCTGCTGTGTTTCGAATGGTAAGTGTAGAGACCCGGAGACCCTTTTTACTGGAAACGAGGCATTCCATCTTAGTCCTCACTGATGACTACGCCTCTGCATTTAAATTTGTAATAGAGGATAGATTTAGATGTCTATGAGCCACAGTAACCAGTTTCCATAGGGTGTACTGTTTGGTCGTTTGCCCTTATCGTATAAAAAATACTAAGCTACTTTCCTTGCTTCCCTCTGTCATTTTTTTAAAACGTTACCCCTCACTAGGATTTTATTTTGTATTGTGGAGATATAAATTGGACAAGGACGAACATCGCGACTCGGAACAATTATTTGTAGGCCATACAAATAGTTGTTCCGTGCGGGATTCGAACCCGCGGCCTCAGTGCCGCAACTCGACTCGCAACACAACTCGACTAAAACACGGCAATCTATTATTTTAACACCTGATTTTTCTTCTACAGTATTAGAGAGCGGCGACGAGCCAGCGGCATGTACTAGCCGTAGGACTCTGGTGCTCGCGAACCATCAGAGCACGGCCGACGTGCCCATGCTGATGGCCGCTTGGAATCCACGCCCTGGCGTGCTGTCCAACCTCATGTGGATCATGGACCGCGTGTTCAAGTTCACCAACTTCGGGATAGTCAGCGTCTTGCACAAGGATTTCTTTATACAAGCGGTGAGTTTGTTTTCATACTAATACTTTGTTCAATATACTAAAACATATTATTACCTTATATTGATTAAATAGAACTGTACTTTCATGATTTTTTTATAGAATAAGGGCGACAAACGAGTACACAGTCAACTTGATGGTAAGTTGTTGCTATGGCCCATAGACATCTACATCTATCCCCGATAACAAATCAAAATGCAGATGTGTTGTCATCCGTGAGGACTAAGACGGAGTGCCTCACGGTGTGTTTCCAGTAAAATTGGTCTCCGGTTCTTTATACTCACCATACGAAACATAGAAGCGTTGAGCTGCTATTTTACGCTGGTATTCTGTGAGAGCTAGGTCCTTCCGTTCGAGCCGACCCGTTCTTGCTACCAGCCTACCCTACTAATATAGCTGCAGCATGGCTCTACCACGTAAAAATTCTTAAACTTTGGCATTTAAATAAATTAAAGATGTTGATTTCATTTATTTAAATCTGATCAATGCACCCGCTGATTGGTGACACTTATAATTTAGAGTAGAAGTAAGTACTTACTCTCTAAGGACGGATCCTTAGCCAAAAAAGGTGCTTTACCTCCTTGATAATGTCCTCTTGACTGTATTTTGCAAACACATGTATATATTGGACTTTTTAAAAGGATTTCATCGCGCTTAACTTATTTTTAATCCCAGACGTTTCGGGTGCTTAACATCACTCTATTTTTTGGTCTGATCTACGCAGAACGAGCTTACAGTATCTTGAAGTCTTGCGGTGGTATGCTGGGGTTTGGATTTAATTTTGTTAATTATAGGATCCCAAGCAGATGGCAGCACCCATCAATCTTTTCTATTGAAATTAGGATGTTTATTTAATTTCAATAGCCTCGCGTATCATCCTTGGTAGGAATCGGTGTCTTTTTGCGAGGATTTGTGGTCTATCAAATCTGATGTAATGGTGGAGACGATCTTGAACATGTTCGTAGACTGCAGACTTCTCGGAGCGTTGGTGTCGGCGTCGTGTTCGCGTAAATTTAAGAAATCATTAAGCACATGTATACTTTCATTTTCTCCAAGTTTGTTGGGACGGAAATATGACCAATCCGTAAGAAACAGCTTTAGGACTCAACAGTTTTACGAGCTTTCTGAGGCACGGGAGTAAAACACCACACATTTTAAGACAAAAAGTCCAATACCTTATTTTGATCTGACCTAGGATTACAACCCGAGACCACATGATTAACATTCGTGCTTGCTACCACTATACCAATGAGGTCTTAAGCTTACAACCACCTTCATATTAAATATGTTAAAATTAATTAAATAAAACAATAAACTAAAATGGAGCGTCTCCTAGTTTGAACACGTGTCGTATTGTAAATGGGATAAGTGGTGACGGGGATAGTGCACGCAATTGATGGGGGGGGGGGGGTTCTTTATACTCGATAAGACATTTTAGTTTAATTTTACTTCCGAATAGACGCCTGGTTCTATTAATTACCTTGATAGTGATGATTGATGGATTCAAAAATGCTGATTATGGAATATATATATATATATATATATATATATATATATATATATATATAGATATATATATATATATATATATATATATATATATATATATATATATATATATATATTAATGTTACCGTACCGTTACAGCCTATTTAAATCGACTGCTTGAAAAGCGGGTTTGCAACCGCAGTATTTTAATTCAAGTCGTTTTTAAAGAGACCTTATCACATGATTTGTTTCCCTTTTGTCGCCTCTTACGACAATTTTTTTATAGGATAGGGTGACAAGCGAGCATACAATGCACCGGATGATAAGTGATTGCTGTGGCCCATAGACATCTACATCTATTCTCGAATACGACTCGTAATGAAGATGCGTTGTTACCCGTGAGGACTAAGATGTAATGTCTCGTTTCCAGTAAAAGGGTCTGCGGCTCTCTACACTCACCATACGATACAAAGCAGCATTAAGCTACTATTTTACGCTGGTATTCTGTGAGAGCGTGGCGATTCCTCGGTCGAGCCGACCCATTTGTGCTGCAACTATACTCCTAGTATAACCATGGCTCTACCACGTATAAAATGATATGGGATAGTGAATATTCTTACATTGCCATAGTCTACACCGTCACTAGACGAAGTAACGCCTGATTATGTTAATAACTGATACGACCTGGGGACCTTCGAGAAAAGAGCTTACTCCTTTCTACAGGGCCGGCAACGGACCTGCAGTTCCCCTGATGTTGCCGTTGGTCATGGGATGCGGTAGTCACATAACATCAAGTGAACCGTATGCTCGTTTGCCCCCTCTTCTATAAAAAATAAAATATCCTTGATATTGATGATTGAAACGATTGAGACAAATTCTGATAATGATAATAGATTTATATAAAAGTATTAATTGCTTTCACCTGCTGCAGCCGATAAGTTTCCCGGACCAATTTTATTGTCAATTGAAAATCCCATAAAACAATAGCGCCGCTGCGTATTAATTGCCCGGTAGCCGGGCCTCGGTCCGGTTCATAATAGTTTCGATATTTGTGGCCGGATACTGGTAATACCGGTGTGTTAATGAATTATCCGGGCCAAAGACCCGTGTTTTGTGGTTCAGCGTTTTATGACGTGGAAGTTGTTTAACAGAACCAGTTAACTTTCCTATTAATAAATCGGGTTATTTTTTTTAAATTAGTTTGAAGAGTGTAGTTCTGTGTATTGCTCGACTAACGAGTGCATTATAAATTATTCAAGCAAATAAAAATAATCTCTACACAGTATAAAACAAAGTCACATTCCGCCGTCTTTACGCTTAGATCTTTTAAACTGTTCAACGGATTTTGATGCAGTTTTCATCAATAGAGACAATAATTCAAGAAGAAGGTTTATTGGTTTATTACTTGCATATGTTGTCGAGATCCAAATATCAAACGTGTGAAACCGTTATACGTTGTCTATATACATATTACAAAAATAAAAAGTAATCACATTTATATGGTAGATTCGTGCAGCTATATTCGTGGTATAGTTATAGCACGAATGGGTCGGCTCGACCGGGGAAGAACCACGCTCTCACAGAATACCAGCGTAAAATAGCAGCTCAATGCTGCTGTGCTTTGTATGGTGAGTGTAAAGAACCGGAGACCCTTTTTCATAATCGGTCGTGGTGTATATGTCCATGGACCACCGCGACTATTAACCATCAGGTGGACTATGTGCTCGTTTGTCAACTTTATCCCATTAAAAAAATAACAGTTTCGAAATTCGAAAATTAGGGAAGAAAATCGTCTTCCAAATGCGGCGGTTGTTAAAGTTTATGAGGTTTTAAATATAAAGTACTAAAACATTTTACCGAACATTAATTTAGTCATTAGACTGTTTTTATGTTTAAGTGTTATCGTGTCCTCATTATTCTAAAACCTTTGTTTGTTTTACGATCTCTTGTTTATTGTAACGTGAGTTATTCTTCTTAGTCGTGTTCTTCATGACTGAAGATCGGGTCCGTGGTTTCGAGCCTTCATAGCACTGGTCACTATAGCCTTCCACTCTGTCCGGTCCTCGGTTTTTATCATTGCGCTCGTAAGTGGAAGGCCAGTGAGTGATTTGACTTGGTCCGACCAGCGTCTAGATGATCGGTGCGTGGAATTTCGCCTATGACTACAGGTCTCCAAGTTAAGTTGAGTTATACACGATGTAATGTTACTTTTAATTTTTATTTTCTTATTATTTGTGTAAAAATGTGTAGTCAATGTCGTGTATGTCAGTTACTGGTTTTCATTTCAGATTACATACATTTTGTAAAAAATATTCAATATTTTTAGTATAGTGTGAGCACTGCTGATAAACAATAAAAATAAGGTTATCAAGAAAACGATATCTTGGAAGATAGACTTTCAATTTCAGGATAAACTATACTTACTACCACAGTTCTTTTTTTCTTTTTTTTATAGAATAGGGTGACAAACGAGCACACATTCCACCTGATGGTAAGTGGTTGCTGCGGTCCATAGACATCTACATCTACCTTCCATTGCAAATCAAAATGCAGTGAATCGAAGTTAATTGATATTGTTTTTTTTTTAAATATTGTGGAAAATCAACGGCTTACTAATCTTAGTAACATAGTTAATTACAAGGAGACAACAATAGGTTCTCAGTAATAAATATACTGACAGTAACATAATCTTTCGTCGTTTTAAGCATCAATAATGGTGTCTACTCTAATTAGAATTAAAATATGCAACATGCATAAATTCAATAAGTGACTCGGACAATACTGACCAATAAGAAAAAAAAACAAGGCTCTACGCACTGCATAATATTTTTTTAAATTAAGACAAAAAAGATGTTATTGAGTCATTACAAAAATACAATAAGAAACAATGTAGAGTACGTTATTACGAGTACAATAATTGTCACATTTTAATTTAAAATGAAATTATTTTAATAGCATAATTGCAAACATGCGTCGGTTCATGTGTTCATGTATTGTTCGTGTAATGAAATTTATCGGGACATGCATCCAGCGCGCTTTAACAAGCTCGCCGTTGGACGCCTGTCCTCGACGCCGGTGATGGATAATGAATAATTCAATTATATCATCGATAGCCATATTTCATGGAAGGAGCGCGATCGGACACGTAACATTAGGCCTTATGCAAACGAGTAATTTTTATTTAGTTGAACATGCAGCCACGGTTTAAGATAACATGAGCCCATTGCAACTTTAAATGTTTGGCTTTGCTTGCTGGACTTGCTGGGTATACCGTCAAGTAGCGGTGTGAGGATGTCCACTACCCCATATCATCCCATGGGTGTCGTAAGAGGCGGCAGAGGGAAATAAATCAGGAGATGGGCAACAGCGTCTTTCTTATAACGACTAAAAATAAAAACACTGCGGTTGCCAACTCACTTGCCAAGCGTGGCAGCTATAGCAAATATCCTTCCTGTAAGGAAATATATGGGGGAGGCTTGATTTCAGCAGTGGACTTCAAGGGGCTGTAATTCAGCACAAATTCTATTTTCGCCCCCACTTTTGTTTGTAATCACTAAAACTATAAGAAGATAGGTCGTTAGATACTTATTTCATTAGGTTTATCATATTAATGTCTGTTTCTTTACGCTAACCCAGTCGCTTCTTATATTTTATTACGGTTATTTCCCATTTTAATTTTACGTCGTCCTGTTGCGCAATGTGTATTCTGATCGTAAGTGACACAGCTTTCCCGTTCAAAAGCCGAAGCGAGACTAATCGGGTGGCAGAAAACAAGCTTCAAGACGCCGATAAATTAGGTAATTTATTTTTAGAGTGAAAGTAATGGTAAGTAATTTAAAAAAAATATGCAAAGTTTGATGATCTAATTTAAAGTATTTTATGAATACCAGCGGTTTATTGTTCAGTTTGGAGGTAACTTTGGATTTTTTTTCTAACGAGAAAATTTTGCGAAATCGTGTTTTTGTCTAACATACTACTTAACATTAATCCTCAACTTTACCATATATTTATTTCAAAATCAATACTGCAAATTTTTCGGCATAACGGAGGATCTTGCTAAGCCATTTGAGGTAGTATTTTTAATATTTCCCTATAGGCTGTAATCACAACGGCCCAACCGTAATATAGCTGCAACGTGGCTCTACCACGTATAAATGTCGTAAAATCACTAAATCGTGTAGGGTAACCTTTACTATAGTAAAAGCAGAATAGTAGATTAACTCCTGCGCCGCGGGAGACTTAAATGCCTATTGTTGCAGGGTTGTCACTGTCTTTTTGTTTAACAGCTAAATCTAATTTAGTTTTATAACGGTTATAATATTTACAAACATAATACTTACGGATACGTACCTATGCATCATATTTATTAATCATTTCTTTTGGTTTCCTCTCAAAGAAACAATGGTTGTCAAATAAATTCCAGATTTACTTTACAACAAATACCGAATGACTAAAATACGAGTAAATTAACACTGAGCATGTGATGTCAGCTCAGATTTAATGTTGAAAATTAATTTAAACAGAAGTGATATGATAATTAATGTACTTATAAGGTATGTATCAAATAGTCATAAAACCTATTAATAAAAAGCTAATTTACTTAAAAAAATTCATATGTTTATTTATTTTACAAAAAGAGAAAATAAATCGAAAAAAAAGACAGCTAGCAAAAGCCAACTATTTTGATTTTACTATGTCTTAACATAGGCCTCCCCATAGAATGCCTCATAAGGGAATTTGCCATAGTTGCCTCGCTTGCTAGGCGGGGGCACACTTTTTTTTCTAATTGTTGTTAAGAAGACCCTGCTTCCCATCTCCTCGTCAGTTTCCCTCTGTCGCCTCTTACGATACACATTTGATATTTATTTGATAGAAATTATACGACGACGTTAGACGACAATACATTCAAGTAAATTTTTAATTTTTAAAATTTTTGAAGCGATAGTAGCCTAGTGGCATGGCGCGGACCGCGAACTTAGAAGGTCGCGGGTTCGAATCCACCATTCAACTACTGTCGTGAACCACTCCTAACACAAGCATTTTCAGCTTACCAGGAGTGGTTAAAGGGGATATTAGTAATGTTAATTAATAGGATTACTAATATTTAAAAAAAAAAGTAAATTAATAGTTTGCAAATATTATCCATCAGAAGGATTAAAATTTAAACGAGCGTTATTTTCGCCTGTTGCTACATCTTCATTTTCTTAATTAATTAAATAAATTATAAGTATTTCCATCATAAAATTTTAAAATCAACAATTATTTCAAATAGATTCAAAGATGCGGTACAATGAAAATTAGAAATACGTTAATAATTAAGAAGAATAATTATTACATTATATATTAGGGTTCCGTAACTTAAGGGTAACCAACGGGACCCGTCCGTCTGTCCGTTCTTTCGTTCGTCTGTCTGCCAGTGGGCTGTATTTCATGATGTGATAATCATGAAATGATCATGAAATTTTACAGCATATGTATTTCTGTTGCCGCTATAATTACAAATAATAAAAATAAATTAAAAATTAAAGGGGGGGGGGGCTACCCTACTAGAAACGTGTTTTACGATGGTACTTAACCCTTCATGCGCTAGACGAACTCGCACTTGGCCGATTTTTTTAACATCATAGGAGTACTAGCATTTTTCAAAAAGCAATTTCTTTTCTCTTAAACACAACACATTGCTTAAACACATTGGACGCTTATATACTGACATACGAACCGAAACTACACCCTTAAAACAAATGTATTTATGTATACACCCAAACCCGACAGTCATCAATTTGTGTTTTTGCACTAGTTCCATCCAGCATGCCCCCATTTTTGACCATTCAACCATACAGGTACCATTTTTTTGTCTTTGTTGTAATATATTTTTCTGAACTGGATGTTTGTCTATGCGCAATTGATAATATTAAACGCATCCATGTTAAAGGAGAAAATTCTACATAATGTGGGCATAACGTTTTTAACTTCCCGCTAAGAAAATTGAAAATTTTCAAAAATCGGAAAGTTATTGTTTTTACTCCGTTTTTTAAAAATTGACTCCAGCCAAATCTTTATGACCGGCAGAATTTGCAATCTCAAAAACAAACATTTTGAAAAATTGTTTTTTTGGAATAACTTTTAAACGGCTTTATCGATCGATTCCAAAAACTAATCAGCTATTAACCTTGAGAAAACAAGTCGATCGCCGCCGGTCCAGTCAAAAGCGGTTGATTGGTGAGGTACCGTTAAAGAAAAAATTTGGAAAAATTAATTTTTTGAATTACTGCGATATTTCGTATTTAACGTCATAATTTGGTGAAATTTGGAGCACTTTGCATTTGAAATTAGCGAGAAGTTCCAGGGTTGGCCTGTAGGGTCAACTAATTTTCGTTAAGAAAAAAGATGTTCCAACAATCAGCTAGACTGATAGTGTGCCAGGGACCTTAAATGCGTATTGACGGGTTGACAGGTTGTTCGCGGCACTTCGACCAATCTCCATTACGATTTTATGCACGTAGCGCGCTGCAAATGATAGCTACTATCGCTTTCCAATTGTCATTCAAATCTAGGTTTTAATTACGCCCAAGTGCAGTTTCATTAAAAAAATAGAGCGAATTCTTTTTGTCGTAAAACGGAATGTCTGAGCAATTTACGTGGGAAGTAGTATTTAATTTTTTTTTTAAAGAAATGATACCTCCACCGTAGGATTTTAATGTGTATCGTGGAGCCGGTTTACATACATAAATTGCACAAGAATAAACATTCAGAGCCGAGGTAGCTCAGATGGTTAGCGCTCGCAGTAAATTTCACAGTACGCGAGCAAACCGGGTTCGATCCCCGCCGGCACCAATGAAATTGTTAATTGCTATTTTAAGTGCTGATTTACCACGTGCTCGGCGGTGAAGGAAAACATCGTGAGGAAACTTGCATGTCAGAGAAATAAGAAAAAAAAATATTTCGAAGACACACGTATATATTATGTATGGGATTCGAACTCGCGGCCCTCAAGCGCCGCGACCAAACGTTTGCACTGCGACACTTAGTGAGTATAGATTAGAATGGAATAATTTATATTTAATATCGATTATAAGAATACTCATTGACATTCATTTATGGTTTAACTACAGTTTCAAAAAAAAACCTTTGTTCTTGGAAGAACCAGCCAGTAATGAAGCAGGATTTTTTAAGTATTAATTAATAATGTGTTGTATTTTTTTATAGGATAGGATAACAAACGAGCACACAGTCCACCTGATGGTAAGTGATTGCTGTGACCTATATACATCTACATCTATCCTCGATTAGTTCGAGTAAAATGGAATGCCTCGTTTCCAGTAAAAAGGGTCTCCGGTTCTCTACACTCACCATACGAAACACAGCATCATTAAGCTACTATTTAACGCTGCTATTCCGCGAGAGCGTGGTCCTTCCCCGGTCGAGCCGACCCATTCCTGCTACAACTATACTACTAATATAACTGCAGCATGGCTCTACCACGTAAAAATATCAAATAAAAAATATCAAAACATACAGAAACAGCACGATAGCGACCACCTCGTTTTCAGAGCTTATTAGCCATGTACTCTTTAGTAGTGTCATCATTCATCATTACAGCCATTCATAAGTACACTGCTGAACATAGCCTTCCCATAAAAAATGTCATAAAACACGATCCTGAGCCACTTTCTTCTATCTACATCCTGGTTACACTTCACATACTTAGTAGTCTACATCCCTTATTTGACAATTTTTAAATGTTAAAAACTTTACTAACACATTTTTAGTAGATATAGTAATTGTAGCATGAATGGGTCGGCTCAACCAGGGAAGGACGCTCTTACATAATACCAGAGTAATATAGCAGCTTAAAGCTGCTGTGTTTCGGATGGTGAGTGTAGAGAACCGGGGACCCTTCTTACTGGAAAAGAGGCATTCCATCTTAGTCCTCACGGGTGACATTACATCTGCATTTTGTTTCGTAATCGAGGATAGTTGTAGATGTCTATGGGCTACAGCAACCATTTACCATCAGGTGGACTGTGTGCTTGTTTGTCACCTATCTTGTAAAAAAGCTTATTAAGTTGATATTATGACTTATTCGGATGATATATAATAATGTAAACACCACGCTCAACCGGCGGATTAACAATTCCAGACATCTGGCACCTTTAACACTTCCCCTGTCGCCGGTCTAGAAATTTTACGCCCTGCTTAAACTAGATGTTGTATAGCTATCTATCCGAAGCCATCAGATCTTTATGGCTTATGCCGTAGTCATGTCTTACAAAATGAAACGACGATTCGCTCATGCCGCCCATACGTCTCGCTGGTGTCGTAAAATGCATCTATGTGAAACACTCTGGAGATCTTGCGGCCTTCTATAAATGGATAAACTATCTTGTATATGGTATCTTGTATACTAGTAATGATATAGTAATAAATATTCGATAATTTAGGTTATGTTCTATTTCTCTTCTTTGTTTTATGTTACTCATAGAAATCACTTATAAAATGTTTATTTTGTAAAGTTGAGCGAATTGTGCGTGTGTACGTTTGTGTCTGTTGTGTCTGTGTACATGCATGTATGTGTGTGTATGCGTACGTAAGTCAGTAAGTTACATTCTATATACGTCACTGCTCACTGAGCACTGGTTTTCCTCCCATTTCTGATACGGTTTTAGGGCAAGGCAGTGTCCGCCGCGCTGTCCCAATGCGTGTCGGCGAACTTTACATGCCTTTGAAATATTTTTTTCTTATTTCTCAGACGTGCAGGTTTCCTCATGATGTTTTTATTTAACGCCGAGCACGTGCTAAATGAGCACTTAAAATCGCAATCAACAATTTCATTGGTGCCGGAGGGGATCAAACCCGGGCTCGCGAACTGTGAAATTTACAGCAAGCGCTAAACATCTGAGCTGCCACGGCTCGCATACGCTATGCGTATAATAAAAATGTAAAATGCTGTTTACACAAACAGAAAGCGAATCATAATCACTTATTGAGCCAGCTAAATAAATATAATAGCTACATAAGTGTTCATTAAAATATTATGAGCAGAGCACAATGCCCTCTATCAACGACGTACGACGACGACGACTTACGAGGCTGCTTCGTTATTGGTTCTTCGAGCTATATGAGCTATATGAGCTCCGTGCCACTTCAACTTACTGACCTGTTGTGCTATTCAAATTATTCTGGTTCTGTATTTAATAAACTACTCACGGGCTGGCAAAAAGAAAAATGATATAATATAACATATCAACGAAATTTTATAATTTATTCGTTTGTTTGAAAACGGAGATTACTTCCAATCGTAGTGCCGAAATCTACCGTTTGTAAACATCCTGTGTACGTTCAATAACCAGCCGGTTTTGTGGATATAAGCATGACACATTGTTACTACCCGTGAATGCGCATTGCGAGCGTGTAGATCCTCGCTACGATTTTAAAACATATACTTTTTTTTATAGAATAAGGGTGACGAATGAGCACACAGTCCACCTGATGGTAAGTGGATGCTGTGGCCCATAGATATGTACATTTATCCTCGATTAACAATCAAAACGTAAATGCGTTGTCAACTCTGAGGACTCAGAGGGAATGCCTCGTTTCCAATAATAAAGGGTCTTCAGATCTCTACACTCACCAAACGAAACACAGTAGTATTAAGCTGCTATTTCACGCTGGTATTCTGTGAGAGCGTGGCCCTTCCCCGGTCGAGCCGACCCATTCGTGCTACAACCGTAATATAGTTGCAGCGTGGTTCTACCACGTATAAACAATATCTGTACGTAAATTAAGCACCGAGTATCGTTGATGAATCATAGTGTACAGATAAACCTTATTAGGTTTTTTGCGACACGGTTTTCAATGAATTTGAGTTTCGTATTTGATTTATTTGAATAAATAAATAAAAAATCTCTTATATTTCAGAAAGCATATCCCAAGTTATGTCCCGAAATAGAAATTAACCCTAAAATAACCACTCCATAATTCTTTTTCTATAATAAATCTCGCGCTCGTACACAGCAGTTAGCGGTCGTGGAGCAGTCAGCCAGTATTTATGTCTCCTCGGTGCGATTTGCTCGCAAATTACTCTCTCCGCTGTCATGATTCACAAACTAACGCTCGGCGAATACTGGAGGTCCATTTACAGCGCACGTAACGTTTTGGAGACGTTCCAGAGTTTTATTTAAATGAACGATAGTATTATGTGAATGGCATTGTTTTAAAAATTTTACCATCTACGATTTATAACGATAATCGTATTAGCCTTTTGCCTTATGATTAATCACATCTGTGTTTACCTTCGATTAGGAATCTAAATGCAGATACTTTGTCACTCCTGAAGATTAAGTTGGAATTCCACGTTTCCAGTAAAAAGTGTCTGGTTCTGGTTCCATCTAGTGTACTCCTTCTTTTAATTAAAAAAGAGATTGACTAAGTACTAAGCAATGAAAATTTTTTTCATTTTATTGGATTATTTCAGTGTGGCAATTGGAGTATATATAAAGAAATAAGATTTTTTTGGATCAAAGAATAATGTTATACTAATTTTAATTATACGTGTAAAAGCATTTTCAAGGAATGCATTAAGAAAACATATTATAACTCGTATCTTATGAATTGCATGTAATGAATGTCCTCTTTCTTTGTTGCAATATTGTCTTTGTTTTCTTGGACATGCGTCATATTCTGTGGAAGTCATGTTGTGTCTTTTATATGTGTTTTGAACTTTTTAAGATAGCTGACCCGGCAACCTTGTTCTACCCTTTCCAGTTTATTTATAAAATTTATTAACTATATTTTTTGGCACTAAACCAACATATATTGTAAATATGAGATATTTTAGTTTATATTTAAAGAATATGTTTTTAACTTTACTACAGCACCAAATCCTAGCGTAAATATAAACCATGGTCACGATAAACCAAATATATTGCATGAATATGACCTCAATCGGTCGAGTCCTTCAGACGTTACACGATCAATAACACCGAATATAACCGGCGATTATATGCATAAAGTTAAATTTCAATCAAAAAGTATGACGTATGAAGTGGTATAAAGTAAAACTTCTCTCTAAATATCACAGTAATTCAAATTCCGAACCATGAGTATTGTAGTTTTTGAGATAGACCCCGATAAAAAAGACTAAACAATTACGTCCCACATGCTGGGATAAGAAAATTATTTTTTCAGCTTCCTTTTCATATCGTTAACCCGCCGCCCTGTGGCGGCACTTTCGTCGCGCTACAAGTGAAACACACCGAAGCCTAAATCGCGCTATCAAAGTTCGGAATCATAAACAGTATATATATATATATATATATATATATATATATATATATAGGACAGCTCCGAACTATCACACGACGCGTTGGCCGCTCCCCGGGCAGAACACTTTTCCCGGCGGTGGATCTCCCCTTTTCCTTCTACGGCCACAGCCCCCTAAAAAAATATTTTTATCGAATTACTTATTGAATGTTCGGTTTTGGATCAATATTCTACATCAAACAACCTTTTACGAGCTAGAAATGCGTTGCATACGGACGGAAAAACGGACAGGCAGACTGATAGAAAGACAATCATCAGAGTGACATTTATGACACAGAATCCTAAAATCCTGCTTTACTCTTGCCTTATGATTAATAACATCTATTGTTTATTTATGTAGTTTTCAGAATATGGACAAGCTTATATAATGTTTTGTAATGTATGTCTTTATATATTCAACTGGTACACTAAGCGGTGCGATGTCGCAACACGCCGTTCTGAAAACGGTTTTCAAGTGTACAGAGATTTGCATCTCGCCGGTTAATTATTAACGGGAGTTTAAAACGTTTCGTTTTGCCTCGCTTAATCTGCCATATCATGCGACACTCGTACCTAGATAATAGTACAAGTACGATCAAGGGGAAAGTTTTGATTCTGTTATACGTGTTGGTTTTGAGATTTTAATTTAATCATCAAAAGGGCACTGCTGAGTATAGACCTCCACCATAGATTGCCTCATAGGAGGATATTTGCCATTGTTGCCACGCTTGGCACGCACGTTGGCAACTGCGGTTGTTTATTTTCTTGATATTATTAGGAAGACGTTGCTACCCAAGTACTGGTTCGTTTCTCTCTCTGTCGCCTACCACGCCACCCACGAGACGGTATGGGGCAGTGGATATTCCTACACCGCCACTACACATTTTAAATGCAATTTTTTTTCGTATGTAAAGAAAATTATAAACTTTGCTGAATTTGAAACCGTTTCAAGATTGTTCAATTTAAACTATTTTGCTATTTAGATGTCCTAAAAGTAAGAGATGACATTTATGTTATCAGAAATATAAAATAAAAAATATTCTTTTTGCGCGTTTACCGCTAAAATAAATCCTTTGTCGTACCCCTGTTATGTGCAGTTTCGTCGTCACTTGGAAGAGAAGGCCAACTTGGCTTCTAAAAGCTTGGCGTTCTCAGCAGAGCGGCACAGTGTTTCGTGTCAGCACACCGCCTGTAACTTTACTAGGTGCTGGTTCGGCCTCACATGGAATACTGTTCCCATCTTTGGGCTGGGACTCCCCAGTGCCAGCTCCTTCCACTTGACACTCACAGCGCAGAGTGGCTCGAATCGTCGACGACCGAGTGCTTTTCAATCGGCTCGATTCACTGGCGCTGCGAAGAGATATTGCATTTCTTTGCATTTTCTTTCGCATCTACCACAGGGAGTGCTATGAGGAATTGGTTGGATTAATTCTAGCCGCCAAATTTTATGAACGCACATCGCGGCAAAACTCCCGATACCATCCACACCATCTGGATGCTTGGTGGTCCACCATTGTACGTTTCGCTAGAAGTTTTCTTTTTTTTCTACATTGCATCTTCAATTCTCCTGGTGTTGCAGCTGTTCATGGGCGGCGGTAGTCATTTGACATCTGGTGAACCGTATGCTCGTTTGCCCCCTCTCCTATAAAAAAATGCATTATATTATTTAATATTTTTTAAATATTTCACCCCCAAATGTCGTCATAGTTTAGACTAAATGGAGTAAAGTATCTAGTGATTAAAATTATTTTCTTGCTAGTCTAGTCGTCAAATATCAACGACTTGGTATTATTTTTAAAATACTCTCAAATCTTTGTATGATTTCTTATTTAATTGACTCACAACAACCCTTGCGCAGACATTTGCTTGACTTCCATGGACTGTCTTCCTAAAGCATGGATTTATTTTAATTATCGAACAGTATGTGCAAGGTTATAATGCTGGAGGAGGCATATACTCGAAGAGACTAACAAAAAAAAAACAAGTCTATTCATTTTGTAAATGTAAATATATGTAATAATTAAGGAAATAAAAAGGGCTTTATTATTATGTGCGAAATTGTTCCATTAATTAAAACAAAGCTATTTACGCTGAGATACAAAGATTTTTTTTCTGCAAATATTTTAAATCAAGCGTTTTTTCTTACATAAGGTGAAGTGGGCTCCAAATACACACTTTATAGGTGCGACTGGCGGCTGTTTGGTCGGCCGGCGCGCTATTTAATCGCACAATATATACATATTTGATATTTCCTTTTAAAACTATATATACTCTTTTATTGAAAAATAAACCCATAATTCACTCACGTATTTAGCTTGAATTTAATTTAAATTGATTTCATTACATTCGAATGTAACAGCTTTTTCATTTAGTGGACGTACCTAAAATTGTAGATTTTGAGGAAACTTTGCGATCTTTTTCTATCGAGTTAAAATGTGTCAATCATGTTTTGGCCAACATAATTCATTAAAAAATCTTTAAATTTCATAATGAATTTCAAAGAAATGTGGATTTGTAGTTTTAATGACAAAATAACGACTTTTTTGAGCACCTATAAAGCGTGAAAAATCTGCTTTTAGCGCCCACATCAACCTAACGGATTGAATTTTAATGAAATCATAATAAAATTCGCGAAAATTATATATCTTTTTGTAAACAATAAACATGTCATAGTATTTAAAATAAAAGTCAGTTTATGAATTTAGCATATCAGTGACCAGGTGCTAAAAGAGCTTAAGTACGTTTTAATGAGAAATGAGATTTTAAATTTAAAGCCATATTATTCAAAACGTATGAAATTTGTTTATGCTAAAAGGGCGTACATTTATTGATAGTCTTTCAAAAGATACTATATGTAAAATGCCAATGTAAGGTGTGCTTCCATACTGTTGAATATAAAAAGAGTCATGTTTAGAAATGTAACATTATTACTTTTCTCTATATAACTAAGGTAACGATCTCTTTAGCTCACACTATAACATCATCAATAGTAAAAGTTTGAAAAGCTATTAAAAATGAATTACTGAGTAGAAATGAAAAATTATTAAAATTTATGTTTTTAATAACCTTATAATTATACCCACATATAAAGCAAAACCATAAAAATGATGCCATAAAAAAGTTTACGTACCGAATTGAGAACATTCTAAAAAGCATAATTAATTTTATACAAAATAATCTATTATAGTTAAGGTTAGTTATGTTTTAAAATAATTTACTTTTAAATTATGTTAATACAAATAGCATTTGAATAGTTTAAAGCTGGTAGTATTTCGTTAGTATTTACAGCTTCCGACAGTAATTTGACGCCCATTTGGTTTAGTGGTCAGCTTACTTGCCTAATCAGGTGTCTCAGTTTGATTTGTCGTAGAGAAAAATGTTATTTAAGTCTTAAACTATTAAGTTTTTATTTTCGTGTACATTCCCAACAATGTTTGTTACGAATTCAATCATTTATTTAATCAAAGGAAAATCTTCTGAGAATGTCTTTAATAAATGCTTAATGTGGTGGCATGGTATGGGACTTTATCATCAAATCTCCTGTGAAAATCGTAAAAGTGAACTTTGTGGAATTTATAGATGATCTTGTGGATTCCGATTGATATCGATGTTATTACCTCGTTTTTATGACTGCCTCTTTAGCCTAGTGGTCGTAAACGAAATTGCTGAACATGAGGTCATGGATTCGAACCCCGGATCGGGCTAAAATTATTTTAGTTTAGTTGGTGGGTTTTTCTACCAGAAATTGTTTAAATAAAATGTTATATTATTACGACTTTTTAACACTGGCCATAAAATATACCATGAAAAAAATTCCTTTATAAAAATTAAACAATTATACATCTATAACACATGTATATTAATATGTAAAATCACACAAAATGATCCATTCAAATATAACGTTCACCACAATAGGAGAAACACTAAAGTACTCATCACGCCGCGCAAACCATCTTATATTACCAAATGTTCGCACTAATTATGGAAAAATGCCGTAACATTTGCGGGAGCACAGTTGTATAATAAACTCCCTTCAACTATAAAAGATGCAAGTTCGCTCAATATTTTCAAGAAAAAATTATTAGACCACATTAAAAAAACAGGACATTATACATAGACACGGGTTTTATTAGCATCAATACATTCACAAAATATACATTTAGATGTAAATAACAACATAAAAACACACAAGGTACAAGATGGTAAACATAATTCAAAATAAATCTCGGCAAGAGTGAGTGATGTGACGCCAAAAGGGATTCCGTCTCAGCATAATATGCTACCGCAGCGCAGGTACTGCAGCAGCGCTGATTTTCGACGGAGCCCTAATAAATATTAATTCTGTATTGCTCTCGTGTCGTTATCGGTGCTAACTTTTCATTTATAAAATACTGAATCAACCATTTACTCATTTTTAAGTATATACATAGAATTAAAAAAAATACACACATACACGTGCATATATATACTCACACATAAAAAATATATTATTTTATATATTATATACACATTAATTATCCGTATATATTTAATAAATTAAATTATTTACTTATGAAATAAACATTTATAACTTGGACCACCGCACAGCCTTATATTTATTATCAACACTTGAAACATTGTATCACGCAGCTAAGTTGCAACTTCTATTTAATTTCAATCTACCCTAATTTAAGTTTAATGTTTTATTATTTTATTCTGTGTATATCTTAAATTATATGAATGTACTCATGTAAGTGACATTAGTTTTTATGAGTAAATAAAGATCTTTAAATCGAATTATAAGATGCAGCCCGGACTCGGAAAGTTGGCTGTGTTTTACCCTCGTGCCTCAGAAAGCACGTAAAGCCGTTGGTCTTGATATAAAAATATTTTAAGCGGCGATGAAACTAAATAGTATATCACGTTGTCTTAGCGTAACAGGAGCCTATATTCACTATAACTTTAAAGACATCCTCGTTGTAATCAGATGGAGAGACCGACGGCAGCAAATTATTCCACCCCTTTGCTGTAGGCATTGCTATACAAGAAGCAAACCATTTGGTTTCGAAGCATGGAATATCGACAACAGAAGGGTGAAAGTCCGCCAAACTTTACCGTGTAGCGATCGTGTAAGGATGGTCCTATTTAGTCCTGCGGGTGTAAGAGGCGCCAGAAGGAAAGAAACCTGATGGGCAGCTGCGTCTTCTTAAAAGGACACATCGAAAAAGTGGCTCCAGGCTATCGCCGTACTGATCCGAGTGAATACATAATTTCTATAAAAACTTGAAAAAACGCCATCATAAGGTCTAAAATTGCGTAGCGCCCGCGACGAATAAAACCGCTTAGAAATTGTCAGAATCTTAAAATATTTTTTAAAAATGATTGATTTAAGTAATCAAAATAATGAGCAAGTAAATTATGAATATTGATGTTATGAATATATTTGAGTGATTTCCAAGCATATAGATTAAGTAATTCCGTTGTAATTTCAACTATAGTGATTGTTTATAGGTATTTCCGCAAATAATTATGGTCGAGTGAAAATTAGATAAATTCATGTAAAAAGTAAACTTTACTTTTTACATGAATTTACCTATATCAAATTTCCACTTTTGTTAGTGGTGTCATAGTCCTATACTATTCGATGAAAGAAGGTGCATTTTTCGCGGTGTCGCCTTAATAACATGTAAAAAAAAAATGAGGTGCACGCCAAGCGTATGGCGAATGCCCTCTATAAGGCAATCTATGGGGGACGCCTATGTTGTGCAGTGGAATCTAGATAGGCTGTAACAGTAACCATCTAGACCTGGAACAATTGTTGGCCATGATAATCGTTGTTCCGTATCGGGATTCGAACTCAGGACCCACTGCCGTAACCTAACGGCTAGTAACTGCAATATCGAGTCAATCACAAACTATGTCAAGTTGCCTGCCGGAATGTTTAATGGAGTCTTTCGGTGCACATTCATTACCTTTCTAACGACTTTAAAATTTATTTAAACCAATCATACAAGAATTATTAATATCAAAAGGGAAGTTTTTAGAAAGGGATAAACGGTAACAGTCTAACAGTTAACTTTATTGTAAACAGTTTATATTCTAACTCGCTTCTCACGGAAGTTGAGAGTTCTCTATCGGACGACGCGTTACACCGGATATGACGTCGCGATAAGAAAATGAGTTGTTTATTATAAAATGAACAATATGGCGTCGAACGCGAACAGGATCTAATGCTAAATAAAAAAAAAACAACTTTAAACAATAATATTCTACTGTAGGTTTATATAAGGACTGTGGACAATTAAATGTATAGGTACTTTCACTTTATTATTTTATGGTATATTGTATATTATAATCTGTTTTACCTTTAGCTGAATAAATAAACTTTTTCAATTTCAATTTCTATGCTGTATAGTGGATTGATTTGTTTGGTGCAAGACGTGCTTGAATGAGAAAAATAATTAAAACCGTTGTAAAATCGTACCGTATCTCATTAATTTTTAGAAACATTGGTTGCTATAATGAATTTCAGTCGTAGCTATTTTATTTTAATACGCCTCAACATAGTCCTTTCCCTAGAAATGCTACGAAGCACGGTCCTGAGCACCCATTGAATTCCAGCATCATCTCCACGAGGTCGTCACTACATCATATGTTCATATGGCTATGTAAAATGAGGCATTCCATTTTAGTTCTATTCCTCCTACGCTCGCGTAATTCTGTCTCTATTATTTTACGTCAGTTCTGCCTGTGATATTATTGCCGGTCAAATACAAGTTGGCAGCGGTGAAATTTGGAAATACATATATATTACTGGTAAATGTTGCCATATTGATATATGTTTCATCTAAAGGCGAAAGTAAAACGTTTCTGTACTAATAAGTAAAACGTTTCATTACATCTCAGTTCTCGGAAATGACATCGCTACTGCATTTTGATTCTTAATCTAGTATAGATGTAACTGTCTATGGGTCACAGCATCAATTTATCATGGTAGACTGTATGCTCGTTTGTTACCATTGTTCTGTAAAAGAAAGCTTAAACTCGCTTAGGGAACTATAAAGAGGGCTATTTATCTTCTTATATTTTAATGCATATATCTGCAGATCCATTCGCTAACTTCGTAAATATCGAAATTATAGTCACTTTGTAGTGCATTGCGAATTCAATATGGCTTTTCTGTAAGAGCTACTATAGCTAATAAAACAAACGACGCAATGTAATACAAAGTTGCTATTATTGTGATATCAACAAAGTTAGCATATAGCACTGGTGGCATTGAAACATACGTCGTTCCTGGGTTTACGATTCCGCTCGCTTATAAACTCGCGTAATAAAGCTGGATCGCCTTACTCGATCACGCGGAAGTATTGAGCGCATTACTAAAAACGTACACATCCTCCAAATGAGCGACGAGTTTTATTATATACAGTAACATGTGCATACTGGCTAAAGGAGCTTGATCATGCATCACACGTGAAACATAGACTTTGCGCAAAATTTTATATAATTAAGGATAACAAACAAATACATAGTATCCACCTATTATCAAGTAGATAGAATAGAATAGAATAGAATCATTTTTATTCAATACTGGATGTTCCCCGCAACTTGGCCCGCGTGTAATATATGGTTTTGATTTTTTTACGTGGATCCCTAATTATTTTTCTAAAATAAGAGTAGCCTAAGTAACTCTTTAAAAATCAGCTATCTGCCGGTAAAAGTCCCGTCAAAATCGGTTCAGCCATTTTGGAGATTCGCCGGAATAAACAGACATAAAGACAGACGGACAAATTTTTAAGAATTGTGTTTTTGTTATAAGTACCGCATTTACGTTCATATGCATTTAGTAAGAAACAGTTATTTTGACATTACAAAGACACTTCAATTTTATTTATTTGATTAGAGAGATTACATGTAACTCTTATTGAAAGTAATTTTTTACCACTAGTTCGGAAAAAAACATCAATCCTGGGAAGAACCAGCAGGACACCCAGCGTAATTTTTGAATAAGATCTATTTAAAATATATTGTTTTATACAATTCGTATGAAAACATTCACAAACAGGATGGTAGTTACCACCTCATTCCCAGGGGTTATCATTATTTATGTATTCTTAAGCAGTATAATAACCCTTATCAAACAATTTTTGCTTGATAAAATATTTAAACCTTTTGGTAGATCAGGCCTGCAAATTTTTTAGGACTTTGTTGTAAAAGCGTATGCCCCATGAATGAATTACCGAGTCTTTGCATTTGAGTAACTGTGATTTCTAAAAATTATATCTAGCATCGGTTGCGAATAAAAATACAGATGCGTGGTCACTTCTAGGAACTGAGATGGAATGAAAGGTTTTAGTTTTAGTACAAAAACGTTTTATTTTCTACTTTAGATCAAATTTTGAATGCCAATATGGCAACACTTACCAGTCATGGCCAAAATCAAAAGCGTAGTAGTTCCAAATTTTGCCGCTGCCAACTTATATTTGACGAGCTATTTCTCCCATAATAGTCTAAAAGTCCAGTCGTGCATGGAATACTGCTGCCGTATATAGACTGGTGCTGCAAAATCCCACCTTGTATCGTTGAATTCAATGGGACGCCATGCTAAGAATCTTATTGGTAACCTAAACTTAATTGATTTCTTCCTCTTCCACCATCAAACACCCAGACGCTCGGTAAGTCTCCACTCCTCTACCTATGATATTAATCACAGGTGGAAGGAAAATTAAAAAAAACCGAGTTAGAAGAAATGAGACGAGCCTACAAGAAAATAAAATGAGTGTCAACTTAAACTCACCAATGCAGTTCTGTTTTCGATTCCCAACTTAATTAAATGTTTTATCACTTTTTAATGAGTCTCGAAACGCGTAAAATCTTAAGCTTTTACCATACATCGCAAACGTCCCAGTTCATCGTGAACATCTGTCCCAAATATGCAGTTCGGGCACTAATTATTACCATCTGCTACAGAATACAAGTCACAGCAGTTCAAGGGCTTGGTAATCTTCTGATATAATTTCATAGTACGGGTCACCTCAGTTCGTACCCGGTTTGGGAATTTACTCATCCATTATACTCATATCATAACTCTTATAAGACTTTTTTATGCTTTAAATCTTTACAGATAGTTGTAAGTAGACTAAAATAATGTTTCATACAATGATTCCAGCAAGAAGTAAGCTCGCGTATTTACTCCACAATGAAACTTAAAAAGGATGTAAAAATTTGCCCGGCTTACTTTACCTAATTAGTATAATGTTCTCTTTAAGATTGTCTGGCGGATGAATGAAGCGAAACTGACAGGGGATTAGCTTGTTGGTTTTATGAAATTTGATTAAAAGAACACAATTTGAATTCCTCAAGGCAAGAATGAATAGGAGTTTGTTACCTAAGTCAGTGTGCTTTATTTTCGGCTTATCATCACTTTCCATCAGTTGGAATTGTAGTTAAACACTAAGGCTTGGGTGAAAAAAATAATAATTAAGTTATTTAATTCAGATTATACTTATTTAAAATATGCAATACAAAATTAAATTAAATACATATACAACATCCACGTACCATCAGTGTCCCAAAGAATTAACATCTATCCGTAATTAATAGTCAATATAAAAATGCTTTGTCATCCTTACGGACTAAGATGGAATGCCTTGTTTCCAGTAAGAGGGGTCTCGGGTTCTCTACAATCACTCTACGAAACACAGCAGCATTAAATATTATACGAGTATATCACGTATTCTGTGAGAGAGTGATCCTTCCCCGGTTTAGCTAACCCATTCGTGCTACAACTATAATATAGCAGCAGTATTGCTCTCTACGTATATTCGGTTCTCTATACTCACCATAAGAAAGAAAACAGCATTATCCTATTATATTTTATTTATTTAAGCTATCTTTTGTGTCTTTGTCAGAGCGCTGGTATGCTCTAATGTCACCAAAAAGAGATTTGTCAGAACTTTAATGTTCCCATCTTTCTTTATTCTGAAGCAGAAACGATTTGAGCAGCAGACGACAGGAAAAAATCGATGCATTTGAAATGTGGTATTGGAGAAGGATGCTTTGGATACCATGGACCGAGAAGAGGACCAACACGTCGATCCTGGGGCAGCTTCGTGTGGACACCAGACTTTTATTACGTGTGGTAAAACTGAGAAAAAATTCAATTATTTTGGTCACATTGCCCGACGCCTAATAACTAGGATAGACTTGTAGTTGGAGGCACGGTGGACAGATGATCATCTAGCCGTTGGTCAGACCAGGCGAAATCACTTACTGGCTTTCCACTTACGACCGCAATCCGAAAAGCCGAGGACTAGACAGAATGGAGGGCTATAGTTATCAGCGCTACGAAGGCAGTTAACCGCGGACACGACCTTCAGTCATGAAGAACACGACCAAGAAGAAGATTCTGTTGTAGCGTGGCCGTTCCCCGGTCGAGCCAATCCATTTGTACTGCAGCCTTTATATAGCGATGCGGCTCTTCATATAAAACGTTTATATACCAGATTTATTTATGTCTCATGGCGACGCAAAGGCCATCATAAAGCTTTGACATCATCACCTTAGGGGGGATACGCCTCTTGTTTTTAAGTACGTGGCGAATAACTAAATAAAATGGAATATAAATTACTTTGTGACACAAATTATTAAGAATATAAATAATAACTGAAGTACTTGGAAACAGTCTTAGGGGGAGGCTTGCGTTCGTTCAACAGTGGTTTTGTGATGGACTGTTTTTTATTTTTATTTTCATATAAATATAAAATCGGAAAAGGTACAAGTCATTAAAATGAATGGTTTTAACGTTTACTGGCGTTTTCGTCTAGAACGTATTTGGTTTCACATTATAGCAACGTGGTGCTAACTGGTCACTAATTCCGGTTCAAGTCAAAATCAATTATTACATTTTTCTTTTTTATAGAATAAAGATGACCAAAGAGCACACAGGCCACATGGTGGTAAGTGGATGCTGTGGCCCATAGACATCTACATTTACTCACCCCTGAGGACTAAGATAGAATGCCTCGTTTCCAGTAAAAAAACTCACCATACGAAACACAGCAGTATTAAGCTGCTAAGAAATTCTCAGTACCAGCCTCTGTTCAAGAAGGTAGCGGTATTTATTCCTCGTGCTTCACCAAGCACTTAGAGCCGTTGGTTTTGTGCTTGATAACTCTCCGGTGGTATCGGAGCTCTCTCCAGTGTGTTTGCGCCCACGCTCGTGTGTTTATTATCTTGTTCTTCGCTAATGGCTTACACATACAGGTGTAAGCTAAGTATTTACATAACACAACTTAAACACTCACGCCTGTCACCCAGAGGGGTAGGCAGAGACTACAGACTTCCATTTGGCACGATCCTGACACACCTCTTTCGCCTCCTCCACATTCATATACCTACGCATACATGCTCGTCGGTTAAAGGTACTCCTAATTTGGCCCATTTTCTGTATATATCGCCAATTTGGTCGATAAACTTTCGCCTAAGACGTCCCTTTTCGACTCTTCTATTCACTTCTGCTACGTTAATAGGTCGTTAACGAATGCAACAATTTTAACCTAGGACCCTCGGCAATTAGGCCGGTACACAGACTACGACAACGACGCCAAGTGATCGACAAACGTAATAATATACCTGCAAACAGAAGTTTCATAATATATACATATATATAAATAAATTACTTGTCACGTTGATTGTCCGCGATGGACTCCTAAACTGCTCAACCGATTTTAATAAAATTTTCACACCGTGTGCTTTTGTCTTGCACTTAGGTCCAACTTGAGAGATAGGATAGTTTTTTTGATCATGACTGACCCACAATTTTATTTTTTTGCGAATTTGAAATAGGACATGACAAGGGGTCGTCGAAAAGAGCAGAACAACGTCTGCCTGGCAAGCTTGTATATATATATATATATATATATATATATATATATATATATATATATATATATATATATATATATATATATGTATATATATAAGCTGGGAGATGAACAACAGTATCTTCCTGAGAATAGAATACTTAACACAAAACATGCTTTTGCCAACCCGGTTGCCAAGCGTGGCAACTATAGAGAATATCGCCTTAATATTTCTATGTTTTTAGTACTGGATTTGTGATGGCCTGCAATTATGTTAACGATGCTGATCTTAATCGACAGTTCTGTCAAAATTATACACAAAGTTTCCATTCAAAACAAAACGCTACCGTGGAAAACAACGGAGAGCACTTTAAACTTGTCTGAAAACAAATTTCGTTGTCTCAACGAGCAATTAGTGATTTAATTCGAAAGCGGGCCCGCGTTTCCCGCCTTAATAACAACAATGGCGCTAATTCCAAAATTCTATTACACAAAGTGACAAAGCAACGCGACGTGTGCGTTAAACTGCTCATATAAAAATACCATCAGAGGGTCTTTCTTATCAAATATGTAATTTTATTTTCAATTTTATTATATTTTACTTGAGGGCTGTTTTATTTTTGATTTTTTATTACTTTGCTCATTATTTATTAATAACCGATATCTACCCGAAAATGTGCGGTTATAAATAATATACGCATATACTATTATCGTTCATACATTTTTAATAGGTACAGTAGTCATTTAATGATAGAGTGATGATAAATTTTAATCTTTATATTATACTAATTTATTTTTTTAAATTTAAAATGCCTGTTTTATTATTTTTTTACACTTAGTGTCAAAGAATAAAATAACTTCTATTGTCATTTCTGTTGGTGATCCTAATAAAATAAATAAATAAAGCTTTAAATACGTCCGTGCTGCGGACATAGTAGGGCGGAGTTTTTATAAAAAGTAAAAGTAAAGTTACAGCCTATATACGTCCCACTGCTGGGCACAGGCCTCCCCTCATTTTTGAGAGGGTTTTAGGGCAAGGAAGTGTCCGCCGCGCTGCCCTAATGCGTGTTGGCAAACTTCACATGTTTTCGAAATATATTTTTATTCTTTTTCCTCAGAAATGCAGGTTTCCTCACGATGTTTTCCTTCACCGCCGAGCACGTGGCAAATCAGCACTTAAAATTGCAATTAACAATTTCATTGGTGCCGGCGGGGATCGAACCCGGGTTTACTCGCATTTGTTTATATTTACAGCGAGCGTAAACCATCTGAGCTACCACGGCTCTCGGAGTTTTTATATTATAATATAATGTATTATACTAAATTAAAAAAATACAGCTGATCAGCGATAATCGGGACTTAGCCCCGATTAAACATCTATGTTTCGATTTTGTTTTTTACAACTTAACTAACACGTAGTAATTTGTATGTATAAAAATTTTCGATTTTATAGTGGCATAAACACTCACGCCTGCAACCCAGAGGGTTGGACAGAGACTACGGAGTTCCGTTTCGCTCGACCCTGACATACCTCTCTCGCCTCCTTTACTTCCATATAAATGATCGATTTTTATGATAACGAAAATAAATAGAGAAATGTTAATAAATTTATGGACTTTTCGTAATACTTAGATTATCTGTGCTAAATCTTATCGAAATCGGGCAATTAGTTCAGAGGAGATAATAATACAAGATGCGATGAAATAAGAGGTGTCCCAATTATTTATACCTAGATAGATTATTATTTGCAAAATAATCTGAACAAACGGCAAACGTTATATAGCTGATGCTAACGGACGGTACTTCATCAAAACGCATTACTTAGAAATAAATGTATATATTCCATATTTTCATGGCTATAATAACGTATTATTAATTGAATTCAGTCGTAGTGACCAGTCTCGAAGCAGATTAGTCATTTGGGCAGCATAGGATTATAGAAAACGAGCGTGTGCGCAAACACTGGTGCACCCTCAGTTTCCTCACAAGTACTACACATACATGTAGATGTCTATGGGCCACAGTAACCACTTATATTCAGCTGGACTGTGTGCTCTTTGGTCACTCTTATGCTATTAAAAATACTTGATTTTGAGAATTACTTGATGGAAATAGCCAAATAATCAGTAGTCGAGCTTACAACCAAAAGACGAACAAGGTAGTTAGGCCCAAATAGCTGGGCAGAGTGATTTTTGCGTGAAGAAGTGACACTCTCGTAGAATTTACCACTACCAATTTGTGGAGTATTTATTTTCTTTTTCAATAAAATATAGATTCTATTTCTTGTTTTTTAATATAAAGGACTCGAAATTTACGAAATTATTAAAACGAAATGTCCATAACGCTAATACTTTTAAATCCCTCGACTGTAAAGCGAAACCAAAACAGAGCTAAATCCTCAAGTCTCATCTTTGAGGCAAAATTCCACGGATCTCATCTCGGAGGCGGATAAATTTCTATTTTTTGAGGACGTAACGATAATTGAGTTCCTTGAAATACCATCGGCGTCGCCGGCTTCCGAATTAAAATTAACAATTTTCGCCATTTGGAATTCCGCTCCCCAACAAGTTGTGTACCCAATCTGGAAACGACTACGTCTTAAATATTTCGTAATTTATAATATTGTTATTGTTTTTTAGTGTCACAATATTGTTTTGTTTGTTTTGTTTTTGACTGACTGCAGTTTATTTTTGCCTATATTGAGTAAGATGTCCTTGGTAGAGAAGTAGAAAAAGGAGTTCTAGATAAAAAGAAAGACATAAAGCGAAAGAGGTAAAAAGCAGACCCTGTCACTGCACTGAAAAAATGATAAGAATGTTTCACAATGATAATTACCCCTGGGAATAAGATAGTTATCAAGTTATTTTTGGATATTTTATAAAATATCCGTTATATTCGAGTTAAGAAATATGGTAATGGTCTCAAGTACATAACCTTCAAAACAGATTTCCTAAAATTGGAGAAGGAAATACGAAAAATCTCCGCAGTTATTAATTTTATTTTTGTTAGTTTTTATCCGATTAACGAGCAGATCAGCTTCTACCATATATTTTTATAGCTCCCAATCTGCGACCAATGTCAAGTCGAGTTTTTGTTGACCAAATTCAACGAAGAGTCGACTTTAGACACAAGAGCCGGTGCCCGTCAACGTTTTCCCGAAAAATATTGACACGGGATAAGTATCACCAGTGCTTTATCTGAATAGCAATGAATGTTACTGGTTTGCAACATAATATCATTAGAATGCATAACAATGTAATTATAGGACGCAGCCTTGTGAAACACCAGCATTAATAGGCTTGTAATAGGTGCGTGCACGGTCTACTACAACCTTGATGTTACGATCTGCAAGAAAACTGGTGATCCAGTAGCAAAATTTCCATATTAAATATTAATTTATAATTAATTTAAAATTGCATGCAGTCCACCCTTGTTCTTACCTGAACAAGAGTGGACTGCATGATTAAAGGACCTGTGGAAAAAGAAATTAAATTCTAAATATTTTAAATCAATTATCTATATTAAATAAAAGTATTCTACTCTATTTTTCATCATGAAAGAAGTGCATGTTAATTATTTTCTCGTTCCTTCGTTATTAGTCTTCCAGTATCGCTACATCAATGTCAGAACAAAATATCCCGGCGTTATCATCGCTGCCCAGGTGGGGGCGTCCTTAATTTCTCCGCCACCTGATTTTCTCGTAATTAAAGATGGGATTTTGAGCTGAGGAGAAGGGTGTCCGATACGGACAATTTATTGCGATCCGTTCGTTTTTTTTATGGGAAAAACGATCGCTGCCAACTTTGCCCGTATCAAATTTGGTAATGAAATGTAATCTATACCTCCCTTGATGTTACAGGAAGTGAATAAAACGTTTATTTCAATCGCTAATGTACTTCAACTGAAATAAAAATACATTTTTCTGGTACGGATGTAAATTATTCTTCAGCTGAATAATGTTTGTTAAATGATTTCTGAAACAGATTTACGCAAAAATTGCACATTAAATAAAATTATGAAACTAATTATGAGGCTTTTTTCGCGTTGCACATTAATTTTTTTTCAAATAAATTTTTTTCAGCAGTCATGGTTACGAGGGAACTAGGATGTTTGACGTCCTAAGATCATAATTCAAACAGAATTATTTCGTTTATATATATACAACATGTAACATAATTATCGCACTTTGAGAAAGTAGTTTATTCAGAATCGTTTACTGAATCGATTCCTATCATTTTTAATATAATTAAAACTATGTAAATTACAGTCACACTAAATCTGTACAGTCAAAACAAACTAAAATGGACCGTAACTTAAGGCAATAAAACTTTTAAGATTGCAGATTTATTTATATTATTACTAATTCTGTCATTCAATAAAAATAAAGAAAAATGAACTTTATTTCAAGCACGTTAAAGTCTTTGTGGTCGTGAATTTGTACTGTGACCACAACATTCTTCCGGAATTAGTATAACTAATTTGTTAAATATTTAGTGTATAAAAATGTTTAACTAAAAATTCAGCGTATTGTTATTATATATACCTCAATGGTGTCTCCCAACGGATAGGTCTTAAGATGAACAAGGACAAAACAAAGATCATGTTCAACGTCCATGTCACACCTATGCCGGTAGTTGTTGGTAGCACTATGCTCGAAGTTGTTGACGAGTATGTTTACCTGGGACAAATAGTCCGACTAGGTAAGTCCAACTTCGACCGAGAGGTCAATCGACGGATTCAACTTGGCTGGGCAGCGTTCGGGAAATTACGACACATCTTCTCGTCAGGTATACCTCAATATCTGAAAAATAAAGTATACAACTAGTGCGTGTTGCCAGTGATGACTTACGGATCAGAGACGTGGTCCTTCACTGCTGGCCGTATGAGGACGCTCAAGGTCGCTCAGCGAGCTATGGAGAGGGCTATGCTCGGAGTTTCTCTGCGTGATGGACTCAGAAATGAGGATATCCGCAGTAAAACCAGAGTGACCGACATAGCCCAACGGATTAGTAAGCCGAAGTGGCAATGGACCGGCCATATAGCTCGTACCGGTAGGCGTAGTGTAGGGCGACGCCCCACTAGAGGGAGTGACGACCTGGTAAGACATGCAGGAAGTCGATGGATGCAGGTGGCTCAGGACCGTGCTTTGTGGCGTTACTTGGGGGAGGCCTATGTTCAGCAGTGGACTTGTGAAGGGCTGTAATGATGATGATTATGATTATAACATAATATACTAATTGAGGTGTCTGAGGGTGTGCGTTAATTACGTTACATATTGTATATATATATGAAGGGTAATATATTTAAATTTTTCTCCAAATTCGCGATATGCGGGTGATTTGTAAGCGATACAAACTTCTGATAGATGAGAGTCTTGCGAAAGACTCATTGTTAAAAATGCATCGAAAACTGAAATTGAACCCAGATCTCTAGTAGCAACGGAATGTAACGAAAAAGCTTTAGTACTTGCCGCTTATATTGCATCGACTGAAATCCTTTGGTGTTCCACCTTCGTTGCATTTCAGGACTGGGAACAGGACCACGGGAAGATGCAGACATCTATAGCCCATCCTTAAAATAAGTCACTCGCATTAAATTTCTCACGAACTCAATAAATTTCAAACAATCTGCTGAACAATGGAGAAAATAACTAATTAACTGTTTTTACTTAACTGATTTTCATAAACTTAATAGTTTTATTTTAACTTAGTTTGAATTTCCGACTTAAAAATCCAACACAATAAAATCCGTTAAAGTTAATTTTATTCAATTCATTAAAAATTCTGGATAATGTTAAGTATATTGCCCAGATTATTTTAACGAACTGAAACAACCGTGTTGTACTGCAATATTGTCTTCTAATACAGTAAATAATGATCTGAATTGAGGTTAAAGCTTCACTAGGCTGGCTATGAGACCTCAACGTTGTTGGCATCCAACAAACATTTCAGCTGAAAGGCACATTGGGCCAGCATGAAAGCTTAAGTTCCTCGGTCGCTGAAAATTTCACAAGTTACCACAGCTCGGGAGCTTGGAATCGGGCCAGATATTTTAGCAGGCTTTGTCGAGTGTTGGTGTTTCAAAAGAAAGCATCGATTATTTTACACTTTTAGCGTTTTCACCCATGTGTGAGTGTGTTAATTCTTAAGTCAAAATTCAGCTTCTCGTAGACGTAGATGTTTTTTAAATTTATTATTGGCCAATGCTTAACAACACTTCGTCAATATTGTTTTTAACTGAGTTCAAAAAAACGAGGTCATTTTATATTCGACGCGTTGGTTTTTGTCTTGTTATTTTAGTGAACGGCTTAACTGACAAAAATATTCTTTTTTATATAAAAATTGGTAATACCTACTTCAGGAGCAAATTTAAAGAACGAAAATTATTCCTACGAGTGGCAAAATAGGGAATGAAGATTTTAATATTCCTATTTAAACAATACTTTTGTTTTTACTTGAAACTTGTGATATTCAGGAAGTTGGTTCTACTTAATATTAAAAGCTTAATTATTTTATAATTTTAAATTAACTTGTATTTTTCCTTTGCGTAATATTAAGCTGTAAATTTGATTTCTATTCCATGGTCCAATCCTAGTTCTACACGCTTTACATTTTAGAACCATGCACGATGCAAACATTTCGTAACAATTCGTAAAATTGTGATATATTTTTCTTTATGGCTTTTGTGCCGCTCCATACGATAAATTATTTGATATTTAAATTTACTAATAATTTATTTACTTGATAATCCACTAGTGGTTACAACCGTGTCTGACTTAGTCTTTTGCTATAATCTCCAAGCCTGCCAGTCAAGTGAAACGGTTATTTTTCTGTGATCTTCAATGGATACTGGTTATTGCAATATGGATTACGCTGCTGTTCGTAACGGGGTTTTCGTATTCCATTTTCTTAAATGGTTGCACCCGCAGAAATCGTAATAATAAGACACACATAGACAATTGAAATAAATTAGCGCTTGATTACTTCCAAAACCGATGTCTTGTGTTGATGTGTATTATAAACATACGCAATGCACAATGATATCTAATATTTCACATTACATTGCTTGGCGAGTTTGTCAACGTCGCGTGTATCGCGTATTACTGTAGAAGAAAAGCAGCAATGGTAATTATACAGTACGAAAGTAATAAATGAGATTGCAAAGGTAAATGCCATAGTAAAGTATTCATCTAGATGTAAATTAATCAAAACAATGATAATTAGTAAACAATCAACTTATTGATGAAATGTTACGCCTTTATTAGTTTAATTACACGTCCTTGATGAGTTTTTACTACTAATTATGCTGCAGTGAACTATTATAAATTTATAATAACAAAAATTCACGGATTGAATATTATTATATATAATACTTACTTACTTACTTACTTATCGTCACGCACAATCCCTAACGGGGTAGCCAGAGAGAACAGATCGCCAAGTGTCACGATCCTTACATACCTCTTTCGCTTCTTTCAGGTTCATTAACTTCTTCATACATGCACGTCTAGGTATCCGAGTACTCTTGACCCTCCCCTCTTCGAGCAATTTGCTCACATGGTCTTCGAAAGTTAGTCTCGGTCTACTTCGACACCTTTTAATATGTACTTTCGCTCTATATATTTTCTTCACCATTCGGTCTTCACTCATTCGTTCAACGTGCCCAAACCATTGGAGTACGCCCCTATCAATTTTTGTGATAAGGTCATCTTTCAATCCTGCCATATTGCGAATCTCTTCGTTTCGCTTTCGGTCGGCTATGGTAACGCCACACATTTTACGAAGCGATCGCATCTCCACTGCATTCAACTTGCTTTTATGCTTCTTCTGGCATACCCAGGTTTCGCTGCCATATAACAAAGTCGGTACCAACACTGCGTTATGTATTGCAAGGCGTGCACTCTTCACCACGCCTTGCCTTTTTACTAATGCATTCAGGGCACCATTGACTTTGTTTCCGGCAGCGACACGCCTATCCACATCTAAATCACATCTTCCATCCCGGCTGAAAGCACTCCCCAAGTATACAATTTCATTTACCTGTTTTAGACATTCCTGATTTACCCATATTTCACATTTCATTCTCTCTTCGTCCTTTTCAAATACCAGAACCTTAGTTTTATTAGCATTCAAACGGAGACCTTTAATTTCACATTCCTCTTTCATACACGTGACTAATGCCTGCAATTCTGATGGTGCAATAAGCACTGCATCATCAGCATACAGCAGACAGTTAACTTTTATGTCACCCTATTTCACACCCAAACAGCTATCTTTCAGCTTCTGTAAACAGCTGCCGAGATACAGTATGAACAGCCAGGAAGACATGACACAACCCTGTTTTACGCCCGCTTGGACGCTAAACATGGGTGACAGGTCATGCCCTACCCGCACACAGGCTTTACAGTCATAGTAAAGTGACTGCACAGCCCTTAACAATCGACCATCCACACCATATCCCGGCAACAGTTCCCACATTTTCTTTCTTATAACCTTATCAAATGCTTTCTCCAGATCCACAAAAGCACAGAAAATCCTCTGGTTAACACTCAGAAGCTTCTCCGTGATCATGCGGAGAGAAAACACTTGATCCGTGCATCCTCTTCCAGGTCTAAATCCGCATTGTGCCTCCCATAAGAATCTTTCCGATTTCTCTTGCATCCTGCGTGTCAAAACCTTCGAGTAAACTTTACTTGCTAAACTGGTCAAGCTGATCGCCCGATAGCACCCGCAGTCAAAATGTGAACCTTTACCTTTATATAAAGGCACAATGACCGCGGATCGCCAATCATCCGGGACATCTCCCGTCCGCCAGCACAAATTGCACAGCAGATGAAAGCTGTCCCAGACGCGAGGCCCACCGTACTTGACCATTTCAGCAGTAACTCTGTCTAGTCCCGCAGCCTTACCACATTTCAAACTTCAAATCGCACGTTCAATCTCTTTCATGCTGATGACCTCAGTGTCATCGAGGTCCGTGTCTGGTGTGCCAGTCACTGCGTCACCCCCGGATCCTTCACTAAGATCATGACGCGCATACATTTCTCTATAAAATTCACTCCATCGCTGCATGACGTCCGATTTTTCTGAGAGGATGTCATTGGTTCTCGAAAGCACTTTGTTCATTCTTAAAGCTGTCGCACCACTTCAGGACCTTCCAACCTCTTTCCAGAAGAGTTTGGAGTTTTCCCTAAAGTTGTGCGACAACCTCTCGTCCGTCCTCAATCAATACTTCTTTTTAATTTTTAATCTCGTACTTTCTCAATCAATGTTTTCGCATGAACTTTCTGCAGCTTATATCTTTCTTTCATCTTCTCTCTCATATGCTCATCGTTACTAGAGGCCAAGTAGTCTAACCATGCTTTTTTCTTCTTTTTTACAGCTTCTTTCACTTCATCATTCCACCATGCATCTCTTCTTTTACTACTACCTCTTTTTGTCGTTCCACATACTTCTTCCGCTGCACTTACCATTCCATCCCTAAGGTTCTGCCATGTTCTCTCCACACATTCTTTCCTGCCATCGATGGTGTCAAGCTTTTTGGCTACCCTCGTGTGATATTTGTCCCTAGTATCCGCTTCCTGAAGCTTCCAGCTTCGGATGCGACATTTATATTAATTACATTATATATAATACGATTGACGGATTCAACTCGGCTGGGCAGCGTTCGGGAAATTACGACACATCTTCTCGTCAGGTATACCTCAATCTCTGAAAACTAAAGTGTATAACCAGTGCGTGTTGCCAGTGATGACTTACGGATCTGAGACGTGGTCCTTCACTGCTGACCGTATGAGGACGCTCAAGGTCGCTCAGCGAGCTATGGAGAGGGCTATGCTCGGAGTTTCACTGAGTTTCACTGAGTTTCACTGAGTTGCACGTGATAGACTCAGAAATGAGGATATCCGCAGTAAAACTAGAGTGACCGACATAGCCCAACTGATTAGTAAGCTGAAGTGGCAATGGGCCGGCCATATAGCTCGAAGAACCGATAACCGATGGGGAAGAAAGGTTCTCGAGTGGCAGCCTCGTACCGGTAGGCGTAGTATAGGGCGACCCCCCCCCCCCCCGCTAGATGGAGTGACGACCTGGTAAGACATGCAGGAATTCGATGGATGCAGGTGGCTCAGGACCGTGCTTTGTGGCATTACTTGGGGGAGGCCTATGTTCAGCAGTGGACTTGTGAAGGGCTGTAATGATGATGATGAAATGATGAAAAATTCACGTACGACGTTCTCCGCACAACTAAATCACAAATGGTGGATCATGTTCGTCAACCCATATAAGTGGCGACATGGTCACGCGTCTATGCGACTTCTATTGTTTTATTCTACGATTTCTGTGGTTGCACCTGTGATTGAGAGGCAACGAATAAAGAAATAAATATGTATACGAAGTTTTTTTTACGGCATACTTTAATCGAAATATTAATAGAGATACTTATATTTATTTTCGTAATATATTAACTTTGTTGCATTAAATTGTTTATTCCGTTCCTTGTTTAAAACGGCGCGAGCTAAGAGCACTCTGGCATTCTAATTCTAAACGCAACATTACTTCGTGCGACTTTAGTACTCGGAAGCCAACGGTTGCATTACCATAGTCGTAAATTCAATTCCAGCGCAATAGTAAAAATATTTTGTCTAGAGATAAAAGCGTTTCAGACTTGTTTGCAGAATCCAGTCATGTTTACGACTGCTCACTGTAAGATTGTGTAGTTTTTCACATGCCTGAGTAAAAACCAAGGTGTGGAAGGGAAAGTAAAAGTAATATGGGAACACATGTTAGGCTGTATCAAATTTATAACGATTACGTAGTAGAGCCATGCTGCAGTTATATTATTGTGAGTTTGCACTGACGCGATTATCACAAAAAAAAAACATGTTTTAAACACTGTTTCCTGTCAATGTATCAAAAAGGGTTTGCATAGTCATAGAACATGTTGTAGTGAAATATGTTTGACAGTTTATTATACATAACATATTTTAACTATACTGAATCTTTATAACTACAGAAACAAAATGTTTGAAACAAATTTGTAGAAATATTGTCATGTTGAAAAATAAGTTTGAATATCTGTTGAAAATTTTACACAGTTTTTGTGAGTGCGAACGCCACCATCACCAAAACATGTTGTGTGATTTATTTTATGCGATTTGTTTCAAAACATTACATGTTGGATGTTTTTCGGTGCAAACGTAGGGTTAGTAGTATAGTTGCAGCACAAATGGGTCGCCTCAACCAGGGAAGGACCACGCTTTCACGCGCACAGAATACCTGCGTAAAGTAGCAGCTTAACGCTGCTGTGTTTTGTATGGTTAGTCTAGAGAACTGGATACACTTTTTAGTGGAAACAAGGCATTCCATCTTGGTCCTCATGGGTGGCAACGCATCTGCATTTTGATTCGTGAATGAGGATTGATGTATATGCTGCAGCAACCACTTACCGTCAGGTGGACTGTGTGCTGGTTTGTCACCCTTATCGTATAAAAAAATGATTCACAGTCAATTTCATCATCACCATCATCATCACCGTTACAACCCTTTACAAGTCCATTGCTAAATATAGGCCTTCATTAAGTAATGCTGCAAAAGCACGGTTATTAGGTCATCGCTCCATCTAGTTGGGGCCGCTCTACACTTTACTTACCAGTACGAGTTTGCCATTCGAAACCTTTCTTCTTCATCGGTTGTCGGTTCTTCGAGCTATATAACCGGTCCATTGCCACTTTAGCTTACTAATCCGTTGGGCTATATCGGTTACTCTGGTTCTACTGCGGATATCCTCATTTTTAAGTTTATCACACAGAGATACCCCAATCATAGCCCTCTCCAAAGCTCGCGGAGTGACTTTGAACTTCCTCACATGGCTAGCAGTGAAGAACCACGTCTCTTCTGATCCATAAGCATCAGCAATAAAATTAAGGTGTGAAAATAAAAGTGATGGGATGTATAGACCGTGAGGCCGGCCACATACATACGGAATTCTGTTTCGGAATCCTGATTTGGGATTCCGAACGCAGCAAGTCCGTACAAAATCAATGACCCGTCACACACCTACGGTAGTTTTCCATATGAAATTTTGCGAGCAAAGCGGGTTTCAGTATGTGTGTAGCTGACCCATTTGTTCCGTTTCGGAATTCCGAAATATGTGGTGTGTAGCGGGCCTAAGAGTCACAATCAATTTACGCATTCAAAATATCGATGAGATAAATGCAACTACCGTTCAGAAACAAAGTCGTTGGCCACTTCTAAGATTTTAGATTTCTGAACAAAATTTCTTATTTTATTCAATACAGTTCATACACCCACAAATACAAGCTCACTTATACACACATAACATATTCACGATATACATCCTCATCATCATCATAATTACAGCTCAATGCTGAACATGAGCCTCCCCCAAGGAATGACACAAAGTACGGTCCTGAGTAAAGACTATAGTCCTGAGCCACCTGCATCCATCGACTTCCTGCATGTCTAACCAGATCGTTACTCCAAATAGTGGGGTGCCGCCCAACACTTCGCCTAACCGGTACAAGGCTGCCACTCGAGTTTCTTCCTCTTAATATACATCTTCATTATTGTTTATAAGACTTTATGGAAAACTCTAATATATTTCTTTATTTATTCTCAGAATGAGGATAGAGTGACAAAGCAAATTTATGTTGCTGAAGTGAACGGCAGAGTCGGAAAGGGAGGTCCTAAAATAAAATGGGCCAAATTAGGATGTAGGCGTAGGTATATGGATGAGGAGGAGGCGAGAGATGTGTCAGGATCGTGCCAAATGGAAGTCTGTAGTCTCTGCCAAACCCTCTGGGTGACAGGCATGAGTGCTTATGTATTATTTATGCATTATGTTATTTTATTAATACAAAACCTGTGTTAAGTGGCTATTGCAGTTTACGGACATGTCTGAACAAAAATGCAACTTCAGGCAAAGAAGGCTTTTGCCTCTAAAATAAGATGGAATGTATCACAGCATATAATTATACGGTTTTCTGTATATACCCTTATACCCTTATAAATATACCTTTAGACCGTCGCACAGCCGTGCAGGTATAGACTGATTGCTAAGATATTGTCGGTACACCCGGAGGTGAACTTATTATTTTGATTTTGTTTTATGATTTTTACTGTGTTTGTTAAATAAATATTTTTCTATTCTGAGTATAAAATATTAAATCTTCTAATATTTAATATTTTATTCTTATGGTTTTGGTAATAATATACGAATATTAATAATGAACAAAAGTTAGGTAGCAACCTTTCGGCGCTTCGTTTTAAAGTGCCAGATTTTTTTGTGGTTGTACGCCGCACGCATTGACGCCTTTTACAAGATGCGGCACCTGCTAAGGCGGCTTGACACAAATATGACCATATCTAAGCGAATAGGCTATACTGCTATTTGACAGTAGAAATAGTTAAGAGGAAGATGTCTACCCTAACGGATTCCTAGCCGGATGAGGAGATATGCTACCTAATAAATCATTATTTCTATTAAATAGGAGTTACACTGGCATATAATAATGGTATGCTTCTATATTTATATTTTTAATTATACTATCTTCCATACCTGGCACTACTAAAAATTGGTCATAATGTGTTGTATAAGAGACAGAGACCGAGCGTAGCCGTAAAATTTCACGGTATTTTAGCAATTCGGGTTCGATCTCCCCGAGACGGATGAAAATTTAAGTGTTGATTTACTGCGTGTTTGGCATTGAACGAAAATGTTCTGAAGAAATATATGTGTGTGAAAAACATATTTCGAAGACACATGACTTTTGACAACATGCTCTCGAGCAGTACAGTTACATAACGCTGGAATAATATACGAAGAATATTTTATTTTATATTAGACGACCATTTACTGTTGGTTCCCCGTAAAACCAGCTTCATAAAGTATCGTTTAATTTCTTGATTTAATGGTGCCTCTTATATCATTTTAATTTTGTGATGGCTTGCAAATAAACGTATCATTTTTATATTATTTATTTGTGCCAAAGAAATTTATTTTTAAAGTTTGAAGAGTTCTACATAATTTTACGCGAATTAATGTCTGATTCAAATGATTGTCGAAGGAGCGTGCCTTATCGGTCAGCGAACCTGACTGCTTGATATCGGATATTTTTCTGAACTATTATAAGCCAGCGTTTGACTACCACCCCCTCCCCCCCATTCTCTGATGGTAAGTAATAATGTCGCCGGAGATGGTTAAGAGCACTTAATTATGAATACAAATCCCAGAAACAGAAACAGAAACAAAAACAGAAACTTTTTTATTCAATATAGATTATAAATAATACTTATTGAAAATCACTTTTTTA